>JAKFHU010000978.1:35000000-37500000 GCA_023783475.1 Daubentonia madagascariensis
GTAGGAAACATATCCAAAGAAAGTACTGCTGAAAAATCCCAAATTCAATTAAAATATTAATATATTCATATAAAAAGCTTGATGAACTCCAAGTAAGATGAACTAAAACCGATTCAAATCTGTACACATGAGAGTCAAATTGTCAAAAGCCAAAGATATGGACAGAATATTAAAAGTAGCAAAAAAAAAACAAAACCAAAAAATAAAAAAAAACCCCAACCAACCAACCAAAAACCAACTAAACTCATACAAAAAAATCCTAAATAAGACTAAAAGCTAACTTCTCTTTAGACTCCATGAAGACAGAAGACAGTGGGATGACATATTTAAAATGCTAAAAGAAAAATATTGTCAACCAAGAATTGTATATCAACGACATCTGCACTCAAATGTTTATAGCATCACAATTCACAATTGCAAAGATGTGGAAACAACCCAAGTTCCCATCAGTACATGAGTGGATTAATAAAATGTGGTATATGTATAGCATGGAGTGCTACTCAGCTATAAAAAAAAAATGGTGAACTACCTATTGTACTATCCTGGATGGAGCTGGAGCTCATTCTTCTAAGTGAAGTATCACAAAAATGGAAAAACAAACACCACATGTACTCACCACTAAATTGGTACTAACTGATCAACACTAATGTGCACATATGGGAAGTAACATTCATAGGGTGTTGGGCAGGTGAGGGGGGAAGAGGGGATGGATAAATTCACACCTAACAGATGTGGTGCATGCTGTCTGGGGGATGGGCATGCTTGTAACTCTGACTCAGGTGGTGCAAAGGCAATTTATGTAACCAAAGCATTTGTACCCCTGTAACACTCTGAAATAAAAAAAAGAATTGTATATCTAGCAAACCATCCTTCAAAAATGAAGGAAAAAAAGACATTCCCAGATAAACAAAACTGAAGACAATTCATTGCTAGAAGACCTGAGCTACAAGAGCACTAAATTGAGTCCTTCAGGCTAAAATGGAAGGACATCAGATAGTAACTCAAAGGCACACAAAGAAATAAAGCACAATAGTAAAGGTAAAGCATATAGGTAAATGTAAAATGCAGTATAAATGTATTTTTGACTGTAAATGTTTTCTTCTCCTGATTGAAAAGATAAAAGCAGAAAACAACAATAATGAAACTGTATCAATGGGCTTATAATGTATAAGGATCTAACTGGTATAACACGGAGGAAAGGAAGGGGAGAAGTTGTACTTCAGCAATGTTTTTTGTATACTACTGAAATTACATTGTAATTAACTTGAACTAGATTGTTTTATGTTAATTTGTAAATAGTAATCTCCAAAGCAACCACTAAGAAAAGAACTAAAAAATATTAGTTTAAAAAAAAAAATTCTTGTATTTCCCTTGTCTGGCCTTGGTATCAGGGTAAGGCTGACCTCATAAAATGAGTTTATAATTTTCTGGAAGTGTTTGAGAAGGATTGGTATTAGTTCTTTAAATATTTGGTAGAAATCAGCAGTGAAGCCATCATGTCCTAGGCTTTCCTGTGATGGGAGATTTTTTTTAAATTTCAGAATATTACGGGGGTACAAATGCTTTGGTCACATAAATTGCCTTTGCACAACCTGAGTCAAAGCTACAAGCATGCCCGTCTACCAGACAGTGAGCACTGCACCCAGTAGGTGTGAATTTACCCATCCCCTCCTGTCCCCTCCCACCTGCCCGATCCCCAGTGAATGTTACTTCCATATGTGCACATAAGTGTTGATTGATTAGTACCAATTTAGTGGTGAGTACATGTGGTGTTTTTTTTTCCATTCTTGTGATACTTCACTTAGAAAAATGGGCTCCAGCTCCATCCAGGATAATACAAGAGGTATTAGTTCACCATTTTTTATGGCTGAGTAGTACTCCATGGGATACATATACCACATTTTATTAATCCACTCATGTATTGATGGGCACTTGGGTTGTTTCCACATCTTTGCAACTGTGAATTGTGCTGCTGTAAACATTCAAGTGTAGATGTCTTTTTTATAGAACGTCTTTTTTTCCTTTGGGTAGATACCCAGCAGTGGGATTGCTGGATCCAATGGCAGACCAATACACACATTATGGAAGTTCCAGAAGGAGAAGAGAGAGAGAGAATGGAGTAAAAAGCTTACTTGAAAAAATGGCCAAATTCTTCCCAAATCTGAGGATGGAAATGGAAATTCAAATTTAAAAAGTTCAACAGGCTCTAAGTATAATGAGCCCAAAGAGGCCCATACTGAGACACACTATAATCCAACTGTCAAAAGTCAAAGACAAAAAATGTTGACAGCAACAAAAGAAAATGACTGATCATGTACCAGGAAGCTCCCATAACATTATCAGCAATTTTCTCTTTAGAAATACAATAGGCCAAAAGAGAGTAGGATGTTACAAGTGATAAAAGGAAACGAAAAAAAAAAAGAAAGCCCTGCCAACCAAGAATACTATATCCAGCAAAACTGTCCTTCAAAATGATGGAGAATTAAAGATCTTTCAAGATGAACAAAAGATGGGTGAGTTCATCATCAAGAGACCTGCCTTATAAGAATCGATAAGAGAGTCCTTCAAGTTGAAATGAAAGGATGCTAGAGAGCAACACAAAAGCATACAAAAATATTAAAGCTCTCTGACAAAGGTAAATATATAGACAAATATAGAATCCTGTGATACTGCAATGTGGTTCATAAATTACTATTAATTCAGGTATAGAATTTTAAAAATAAAAGCATAAAAAACAATTATACCTATAAAACTATGTTGATGGATGCAAAAATAAAAAGATATAATTTGTGACATCAACAACAAAATGTGAGGGGAGGATAAAGGAATAGCTTTGGTATGTCATTAAAGTTAAATTATTAGCAATTAAAATAGATTGTTTTATGTAATCCCCATGGTAACAACAAAGAACAAAAAGCTATAGAAGATGCACATGCACAAAAATAAGTAAATAAAAGAAAGAAAATCTAAATGTGTCATTACCAAAACATCAATATAACACAAGGAAAGGCAGCAAAAGAGGAAATGAGGAATAAAATAACTACAAAATATGCAGAGAACAATTAACAAAATGGCAATAGTAAGTCTTTCCCTTACAGTAACTACTTTAAGTGTAAATGGTGCATATGGTAGTATGTAGTTGGTCAAATGATCCTCGACAAAGGCATCAATAATACACAATGGGGAAAGAATAGTTTCTTCAACAAATGCTCCTGGGAAAACCATATATTTAAATCCAAAAGAATGAAGTTAGGCCCTTACCTTACATCATATACAAAAATTAGTTCAAAATGGATTAAAGACCTAAACATAAGACCTGACAGTATACACGTCCTAGAAGAAAACATAAGGGAAAGGCTTCATGACATTGGATTTCACAATGATTTGTTGTATATAACACCAAAAACACAGGTCACAAATGCAAAAATAGGCAAATTGGACATCAAACTTAAACAGAGTAAAAAAGCAATCTACAAAATGGGTGAAAATATTTGCAAACCATTTATCTCATAAAGGTTAATATTCAGAATATATAATGAAATCCTACAATTCAAAAACAACAAAACAATGCAATTAAAAAATAGGCAAACAGCTGGGTGCAGTGGCTCATGCCTATAATCCCAGCACTTTGGCAGGCAGAGACAAGAGGATCATTTGAGGCCAGGACTTTGAGATCAGCCTGATCAACACAGCAAGACCCTACAAAAAATTTAAAAAGTAGCTGGGTGTGGTGCCTGTAGCCCCAGCTACTCAGGAGACTGAGGCAGGAGGATCACTTGAGCCCAGGAGTTCAAGGTTACAGTGAGCTGTGGTGATGCCACTGCACTCTAGCCCAGACAACAGAGTGAGACCCTGTCTCAAAAGAAAAAAAGAAAAAGGCAAAGGCTTGGAATAAACATTTCTCCAATGAAGATATACAAATTCCAAGAAGCATATGAAAAGAAGCTCAACATCACTAAACTTCAGGGAAATGCAAATCAGAATCACAATGAAATACCACTTCCTGCCCGCTAGGATAGCCACTAACAAAATAATAGATAATAACTAGTGTTGGCAAGGAAATGGAGAAATCAATACCTTTATGCATTATTGGTAAGAATGTAAAATGGTGTAGCTGCTATAGAAAATAGTACAGAGGGTCCTCAAAAAATTTAAAAACGGAATTACCATATGATCCAGCAATCCCACTTCTGGATATACATCCAAAATAATGGAAAACAGGATCTCGAAGATATATTTGCACACCCATGTTCACTGCAACATTATTCACAATAGCCAAGGGGTAGAAGCAACCTAAATATCCATCATCAGATGAATAAAGAAAATGTGGTATATACATTCAATGGAATATTCTCTTGTCTTAGAAAGGAAATTCTGACATATGCTACAACATAGATGAACCTTGATGACATTATGCTAAGTGAAATAAGCCCGTCACAAAAAGGCAAATACTGCATGATTCCACTTAAATGAGGTATCTAAAATAGTCAAACTCTTAGAAACAGAAAGTAGAATGGTGGCTGTCAGGGGCCGGGATGCAAGAAAGAGGCATTGTCATTCAATAGATATAGAGTGTCAGTTTAAAAAAAATTCTATGCTGATAACAGTGCATATATGTATTCAGCAAAAAACATCTTTGGTCAATGGATCTATAGTGTTAAAATGTCCTTACATAGAATGCCTCTTTTGCTTGTGTGCTGTTTTGGATTTTGATTTAATTTTTCAAGAAATAAATTATGCTAATATAAAAAACATCATATGGGAAAAAACAAAGTTGATTCTTATGTCATAATATAACAAAAATCAAATCCAGGTAGATTACAGATCTAAATTCTAAAGACAAAACAGTGAAATTTCCAAAAGAGAAAACAGAAGAATATCTTCATAACTTTGGGACAGGAAAAGGTTTCTTGACCAGGATGCAAAAAGCACTAACCATAAAGGAAAAGACCAATATACTAGACAACATCAAGTACTTTTGTTCATCAAAAGATACCATTTATAGCCAGGCGTGGTGGTGCGTGACTGTATTCCCAGCTACTTGGGAGGCTGAGGCAGGAGGATCGCTTGAGCCCAGGAGTTTGAGGAGGCAGTGAGCCATGATGACACCACTGCACTACCGGGGGGAGGGGCAGGGGGGAGGGAAGCGGGGAGAGACAGAGCGAGACTCTGTCTCAAAAAAAAAGATACCATTTAGAGTAAAGATATGCTCATATGCAAAAGATATAAGGAACTCCTATAAATCAATAATAATAATAACATAAAACAGATAACACAACAGAAAAAATAGGCAAAAGAGTTGAATACACATTTCACAAAAGAGTTTATCAAAATAACCAATACACACATGAAGAGATACTCAACCTCAGCAGTATCACCAGGGAAAGGCAAATGGAAACCATATTAAAATGACACTATACATCCACCAAAATAAAGATATTAACATACCAATTGTTGGCAAAAATGAGGAGCAAAACAAAGTCCTATATGCTGTTGGTAGGAATGTAAGTTGCTACTACCACTTTGGAAAACTATTTGGCATTATGTCTCAAATAATCAAATATATATTCTATGACCCAGCAATTTTACATCTAAGTATACACCCAAAGAAGTGTGTACATTTTGTACTGAAAGACATTTTAAAGGAACGTTCTCCAAACTTCCATTAGCAGTAGAACAGATAAACCAATTGTGGTATATTCACACAATGGAATACTATACAGCAATAAAAATGAGCAAATTATAGTTGCATGCAAAATGGATGAATTTCACAAATATAAGATAAGATTTTGCTCAGCAAAAGAAGCCAGATACAAAAAAAAACAAACAATCAAAAACCCATAAAGTATGTTTCCATTTATATAATGTTCAAAAACCAGAAAAACAGGCATGTTAGAAAAACTGAAAAATCTAGGGTGTTATAATAGAAGTCAGGATAAGGGGGCTTCTGGGATAGTTAATGTTTCACATTGCTAGGTGGTAGTTACATGAATAGATTTGCTTTGTGATAATGCAATGAACTATATACTTAGGATTTATGTACTTTTCCTATGTGTTTTGTACTTCAGTTTTGAAAAATTTTAATACTGGATGGCTTAAGAAGGTCTAATATACATCTAATAAGAAATTCAGAAAAAAATGGAGAGAATAGTTAAGAAGTAAACCAAAGACCTATTAACTGCAAATTTCCCACATTTTTCAAGACACCAATTGTTCTCAAGAACATAAATAAATCCCAAGTATGGAAAATAAAAAAGAAATCCACATCTAGATACATTGTTGTGACAAAAGAAAGTTAGAAGGAAAAAACCCAGCAAAGAAAAACAGAATTAAAAGTAGTCAAGGAAAAGAGATAAATTACCTATAGAACCATAGGTACCATAATCATAGGAACCATAATTATAGGAATATTATATTCCTATATAATATATAGGTCATATTATAACCATAATTATAGGAACCATAATCAGACTGATGTGGAAGTCAGAACACAACGAAGTATCATCTGAAATAGAATAACTATCAAACAAAGTCTATACCCAGCAAAATTATGTTTGAAGAACTGGCAAAAATAAATACATAAATAAAAAGACATTTTTTGCAAAGGAAAGAAAAGAGAAGGAAGGAAGAAAAAAAGGAAACTAAAATTGTTTTCTATCAACAAACTCTCAGTAGAGGAACTACTAAAGGATGTACTTTAGGTACGAAATGACCCCACATGGAAAATCTGTGATGGAAGAAGAAATGATGAGCCAAAGGTATTAATAAACATGTAGGTAAATCTAAACAAACACTGACTAGTGAAATAATGATAATACCCAATTCATGAGAGAAAACAGGATATAACTAAATTCTGAACAATATAATCATATAAAATTAGACAAGGGATATTCTAAGGTTCTTTATTCAGGAGAAGGGTAAAGATATTTATTGCTTTTAGACTTTGTTAAATATTCTTGTGAAACAAGCTGGAGTAACCTTTAGAATAACAGACACAAATGTCTATCTTCCAAGCAAGTATCAGAACCAAAATGGACAAAAGGCAAAACACTCAGGCAATTCAAAGAGTGGACAAAAAAGGAGGGGGGATTAATAGAAAAATGTTGGAAATTTTTTTTAAAGTAGAAAACACAGAATAAGATGTATAAATATATCCAAATATATCAGTACTCATAATAAATAAAAATAGACTGAAATCTCCAGTAAAAACCCAAATTTGTGAGAATGAATAAGAAAACAAAATCCAAACACCAAAACATGAAGATATAGAAAAACTGGAATTCGAATGACAGAAACAAATATACCAGGTTAACATAAATAATGGGAAACCAATCAATAATTTGATACAAAGAAATGCCATGCAAGTAGTTTAAAAGAGCACTCTGTAGTGCAAGCAATTTTTCTGAACCAAATAAAACAGCACAATTGAGTGTTAAATTTATTCCACCTCATTCAATTCAGCTCAGGTCTTGAGCTCATTAATATCCTTTAGGAATCTGATTCTTTTGTCTGTTATACTAGTGTTCCTTTGACATATGAAAATTTGATAAGCATGTTAGCAAGGACTTTATGCAAGCCAGTGATAAAAGTGTTTAAGAGGGTAAAGCCTAGTACAGAGCCATGTAGCAAAATAACAGAGGTATCTTTAAAGGTTGATATCTGTTTGCTTGGAGTTTGGCTGCTCATGCAATTACAAATCCATCTTATAACACTATTACTTGCATCTTATTTCTTAAATTTATCACAAGCCTATCAAGATACATTTTTTCAAATGCTGTGCTGACATCTAGATATTCTGTCAATACTTTCTATGCATGAATGTGTATACACACATCTAAACATATGTACATACCCACATCTACACATGCATGTACCCTTATATGAAAACATACACACTTACACATATATCATATATACAATCATAGTAATATCATACCTCATAGGTAGTTCCATAATGGCACGTAAATTGGCATTGTCTATTGGTTTCTGCATCTTGCTCAACATTGGTATAAAATATTACTCCGTCTCCAGAGCAGGATACAATCTGCTTATCATTTGTGCATGGCAGGAACTTTGCACTAAATATATTTGCTCGGTGCCCTGAACGAATTGTTGTCAAAACCTAAAGCACACAGAGAAAGCAGTTCATGGCAATTTCTTATTTTCTAGAAAGAAATATTTATATTTAATATAATCATAGCCAGTAATAAATCCTCATTAACATTTTCATCTCAGTGAAAGATTATCATTTGATTCCAAACTATTATAATCAGAAAAAAATAAGAATCTCATGTATTTTCTTTTTGTTCCCTCTAAGACATGAATAAGATAGAGTATTATCAATTGGAATAGTGCCACGAAAATCAAATGTGCATATTTCCATCTATTTGGTTTATCTGATGCACTCATGAAGTCTCAGTAAATAAGAAAGGACTACTTTGACTTTTGAAACTGCTAGATGATTAAATTATTCCCTTTCAGGATAAAGAAACAAAAATAAACTAAATTTTAATGACATAAAATCAAAGTAATGAAATACTACAGATAAGGATACAGCCAAAGTCCAACACCCACTTCTTTAATTGTATTTAAAAGACCAGAATTACTGTGACAGCAAAAACCAAATGTCTTTACCCTTTGACCAGGTAAGTCTATCTATATCCAGGAATTTACCCTGAAGATATACTCTAAACAACACACAAAAAAATACGTACAAGGTTATTTATTTACTGAGTTATTTATAACAGCAAAACACAGGAGACTGGTTGAATAAACTATAGTATCTCCCCATAATGGATACACAATAGAGTACAAAGTAAGTAGGGAATATCTGTTGTGCTTTTAAAAAGTGCTTTAAAAAAAATAGGTATATGTCAAAACACAGAGACAAAATTGGCTTAAAGTGTCCATGAAACAAATTTGGGACAATTTGAGCATCAGAAAGAGTATCATCAGTGATACATTATAATACATTGAATTAAAAATAAGTACATAGTAGTTTTTATAAAAAAGGTGATAGGGACAGAGGAAATGCTCTTATTTACAGAAGAATGTAAATTAGTAAATGTAGAAGGAATGACAATTTAAAAATCACTATTTTATAACCACATTATTAAAACTGATTCAAATAGAAGTCATCAATAAATATGAAAACCACTGGATGAAAGGCTGTTAGGAAAGAGAATATTCACACAGTCTCAACATACCACCTAACAGTTTATTAGTTACAAAGGGTAATTAATGGAGGGATCAAACTTAGTATCACCAATAAAAGGACAAACTAACATCATGTACCACAATGTTACCTGTTGAGAACTTTTACCAAAAATGCTTAATCTGAATCTACTCATGAAGAAGCAATCAGACAAATCCAAGTTGAGAGACATTCTATAACACAACTAGCCTAACACGTCAACGTTATGAAACACAGAGCAATTAATGTAAAGCCTTTAAACAAGATAAACATCATGGCCTTTAACCCTGTCAGATATTTTAGGACGGTTTATCAAGTAGCTAACTACATGTAAGTCACTACATATAGCCATTGTTGTCTTAGTCCGATAGGCCTTTTGCTTTGCGTTAGTCACATTTTCAGCATTAGTGACAGTCGCAAACTCTTAATAAATTTGTGATTTACCTCCATTACCAGGTTTATGAGTAACTTCAGAAACAAAAGTAGGAGCCTCACTGCTTCATCTGTCACTCATAAACTGAAAAGGATTCCTTTATTAAACTAATTGAGATTTAGTGAGCAAAAAATTGGGAGCCCCCTACTTTTGAACAAATCTCTAGATTTCAGATGCCCGTCTCCAAATTTACTTCCTTCCAGTGTTCCCCATCTCAATGGCATCAATATCTACCCACACAGCTGATCAAGTCAAAAACTAAGGAATCATCTTTCATTTTTCTTTCCCTCACCCACAACATCAAATCTACCAGTGAAGTCATGCCAAAATATACCTCAAATTACTTCTCACCACCTCCAATGACATTATCTTTGTCTGAGCCATCATCTTCTCTTAACTGGATTATTTCAATGGCCTCCTATCTCCTACTTTCTTGTTCAAACTCTACTCTCCAAACAGCAGCCAAAGCTATCTTTGAAAAATGTAAATCATATCATTCGCATGTTTAAAACCCTCCAGTGTTTTCAGTGAATGGAAGTGTTTGAAAGAAAAAAAACAAAACAAAAAAACCCTCCAATGACTGCCCATTTCAATTACACTAAAATGTAAACTCCTTCATGTAGCCTCTCAGGGTGGGGAACCTGTGGCCTTCTAGTAATATATCCTTAAGTGCGGCTTTTTGACTGAATCCAAATTTTACATAACAATCCCTGCCTACCATTTGAACTTCATTTTGTACCACTCTCTAATTTATTAACAGATAATTGTTGGAAGAATGAGTATTCATGTGTGTATATGGTAATTTGAACAAAGGTTAGAATCTGCTTTCTAATTGTTGAAATGGAATCTATACAGCCAATACAGGTATGTATGCTACTGGAGGTAAACAGCAATAAGGCTGGTAGAAAATACACATGCACTTGGGAACAGTTATATTTTCTGATAGCAAGAATTATTTTCCTAGTTGTGCTTTCCTTGGGTCAATATATTTTGATAGTTATTCAGAAAAAAATCTAAGGATAATGCCCCAGAGAGGTAGAAGCTGGCAGAGTAACTTAATCTGAGATGAAAATAATATACTGATAACTGCAATGGTTACTAAATGTGAAGGTAGTCTAGTTGTAACATCTATTACTCTGCTGATCACCAGGTTATTTTGGCTAAATAGCTAGCCAAGCAGGTACCTCTTTCCTCCTTCATCATGTCGTGTACAACCCTTTCAAAACTTGAAGCTTGGTCCAAAAGTATCCAGATAGTAGAAAGTGGTTTTTCAATCACCCCTCTCCTAACCCCAACCACAACCCTGTCTAAGGTACTGAGAATACAAATCTGCACCTTTCTTTTACTAAGATTTATTGGGCACCAACCATATGACAGGTAAATAAATAATTTGCTAAGTGCTGAGGATACAAAAAGAAATTGTCATTGTCTTAAAGAAGTTACAGTCTAAGCACAACATGTAAACAAATATAATATTAATATAATAATAGAGTTATCCACAAAGTACAAGAATATAGAGGAAAGAGTAGCTATATGTGTCTAGGAAAGCTAGAGAAATAACACAAAAAAGAGCTGAGACTTGAAGGATGAATTTTAAATTTACCAAGTAGATGGGAGGTACATGGGAAAGCAGGAGATCTCACAAAGAGAGAAGAGAACAAGCAAAAGCATACGGAAAAGGAAACATTTTAAGCTCTGAGGACTACAAGTGGCTGGCTGAAGTCAAATCAAGAAGTCTTGTATACACTATACATTCAGGATTCCTTTTACAGAAGATGCTGTAAAGCCATCTCAGGGCTAACTTCCATCTTTTTCATCTATACCCTGAAGGGGGTAGCCCTTTGAGGGTCCCAGTGTATTATGAAGAGTCCCTATGCTATATATAGTTAAAACATAATTGCATTAATAAGGAATATCTTCAGTCTCTTAAATCTATTTTAAAAATAAGTGTTTCAAAACTCTTACTTGCAATAAATTAATTTTCCCATGAACTCATAGAATCTAAAAATAGTCAAACTATAAGAACAGGTAATACCTGAGATGGGATCAAAAAAACTTACTTTCCTATATAATGAATCATCAGTGTTCAAAAATTTTTAAAAAGTCCTATATCAAACCAAATTTAGATCTATTAAAACCACTATGTGAAAAAGATAAAGCCTTGTTATAATTACAATCTTTAAAAGTAAAATCTGATTAATCATTTCTCAAGCTGGAAATGAGGAAGAGTAATCACTCTTTTGAATATACATAGCTATTGGAAATCATGCACCAAAGTGACTCATTTCTTCAAAAATAAGCAAATAAAGGAGAAACAGATCGTTTAAAAATCATTCTTCTGGTACCCAGATAATTGTTTGGTATAACGTAAGAGTTAAAATTCTGACAGTGATGATCAAAAAACTTTCTACATATACATTATTCCAGGAAGTTTCCTCTATTATAAGAAAAGGCTTGTCCTAGTAATTACTGTTCTAAGAAAAGCAGGATTTGAAAACATCAAGCTTTCCCTTTGCTAAGACAGGGCAATTAAGTAAAACTATCACTGAAATAAAATTATAAACTATTAATCAAATACAGCCTCAATATGAACAATATGAACTTTTTAGGCTGACGGGCAACACACACTTATTTAAATATCTTAACTATTTAAATGTGGAAAAATAGGAAACACATGAACAGTTGATTCTATAAGATTGAAAATTTTAAACAAGACTTTGGTCTACCAAGCTACCATGTTCTCATTGATATAAAAATAGTTGTATACTTCCTCTTCATATGAACTCAGAAGCTAAGAGCCAATGAAAATCAAAACACAATCCTAAATAAATAAATTGAGTTAAAATTAAGTATGACATCCCAAGTTTATTGAATTGGATATCATAAAGCATTTCATTAGAACACAGCCAATGCTTGTAAACTGATAAAATCCAGTTTCTTAAACTACTTGGCTGAAGATTAGATTCTGTGAGCCTAAAAATAAATTATAACCTGTAAGATCCAACTTCAAACAACCAGCCAGGCTCATTCATACATCATTACATAACCTAAATGAATAAACAAAAATCTTTTTAAAGGTAGAGAGAAACATAAAATATTAATATTAGGAAGGATTTTAGAGATTAATTATGACTCTCTTAATTAATACATGAAGAAAATGGCTCAGGCAAGTTTAAATACCTTGGCCAGGATGGTAGAAAACCAACATATATTCTGAAATTATGGGCCTTGCAGGGAAAAAAAAAGAGAGAAAACCAACACATAAGTCTATGTATACCATTATATTATATTAATTGTAATGTAATTAAAACTTTTATAGAACTCTTCTTCATTCAAAGACCTAAATATTAATAATATCTCACATTACAGTGGTACCAAAAAGTAAACAGAGGTACAACTACTGTTCCGCTTATCAAATCGTTTTCTCTCAGCTCCAAATTTACCCTTCACTTTTACAGATTAGGCAATGGAGCTGGGTCCTTTAAATATTTTTCCTTGTCAGTCAGCATAATGTTAAACTTTGCCAGTAGAAGACACTGGAAGAATAATGCAGGAAAAAGGAGTTTGCTGCCTATTTCTGATGTGCTGCCCATGTGCTCCTGCCCATAGGTTCATAGGTTCTCCATGTTAGGGACTTCTAGTGTGGAAAGCTTCTCCAGCACCATAGCACCAGGGTTCTGCTGGGAGGTTCAGCTTCTTCAAGACCCACCTACTGAATGAATGGTACAACACCCAGCAGCTTCTCCCGCATCACCATCTCCCCATGTCTTGGAACATTTTGTAGCATACTACCTCTGATGAGATACTTTCCCTTAAACATCCTTTCCCTACTCTCTAGAGAGAGGTGTTCCAGCAAGTTCCAGAGGGGATGCCTGGCAAGTTCCACTAGCATAGAATCACTGAGACTTCTCTGCCACCCAGTGAGCCATGGCATACCCTCTTCAATAAGGTCTAGGTCTCAGCACTGTGGGGCCTCTTCCTTGGGTGGTTTATCTCAGTCCTAAGGTTAGTGGCAGCTCATTATACCTGTTATTTCTGTGTTTAGAGTCCTCCTTACTTTTTAGTAGCCAAGCCCTTACTACTCCAATCTCCTGTTATAGGTAGTAATTCTTTACATTAAACTTTCCGTGTTGAAACTACTGCATGGTTTTTCTGACCGGACCCTGACTGACACAACCACCCATATACAGTTGCTACTATTGCAAAAAAAAAAAAGAAAGTTCTTTTAAAGATACATTTTTGGAATTATTATTAAAAGAATAGATGTTAAAAGACTTAAGATATGAGAAATCTAACACAATCAGGACAGAAAAATGTATCATTTGAGTTGGGAGATAGCTAGGAAATATTCCTATTCGTAAATGAAACTTTAAATGATCCTTTGAATGCTTCAGATCTTACAAATTTTAAAATAACTATTTAGTCGTATTTCTAAAACAGAAGGTTTCCCTTTGTAACTGCAGATCAAATATAAAGGATGTCACACATTTTATTACAATCAGTCAGCTGTTCATAGCTTTATCATTCAGTAGCTAATTTTCCCTGTAACCATTCTTATAAACTGAACATTCTGTAGATATAATAAACACTTATATGGAGCAGTACCAAAATAAAGTTACCTGAGAGAAAATTATTTAATTCTAAGATATTTCTTGACCTTCTGGTGAGGAGTTTTATTAGCTTATGATAATTTTTTCTTCATTAAAAACCATTTTTAATTTTCTCTGTATCTCAAAAAATAGTCACGTGGTAGTCACTTGGCTGCCATGTCTAAAAATGTTTTAAATGCAACTAACTTTTTTTAAAAGACTAAATTTCAAATTCTTAAGAAAATTAAATAATGACTATACTCAGCAGCTTTGTCCACACTATTCTTAACATTAGAATAATTAACTTTTTAGAATGTTGATATATTAAGGTTATACATAGAGGTAATTTTCTCAGTTAACTCACACTTTATACATGGCACATTGTCTTTTTCCCCCCAAACAATGTTATTGAGATAATGTCACTTGTAGCTATTATTATTCACTTAAATAAAATGAAGCATATTTAAATTTTCTGGAGTTTAAGGCTGAATCAATCCCTAAGGAAACTAAGGGACCTACATGTGTGTAATAACTTATAAATTACACAATTAACTTTAACAAAATAATGGACAAATGTCTATTCCATGATTATTTATAATTTCTTCATTTCTAGTTTCTTGACTTTTTTCTCTCATTAAATTACATATATATATTTTTAACCACTTTACCTTTCGGCTGTAAGGATTACTAATTACTAACTTGGTGTCATCTGAGCCAGATAAAATATATTCTCCAGTGTCATTCCAACATATTGTATTAACCTAAAAAGAAAGCAAAAAGGAAATATAAGCAAACTGGACATAAAAGAAGTATGCCATCTTTTAGTCACCTGATGGTACAAAATTTATAGCACTGATGAGGTTATATCTACGTTAAAAAGTATTTAACAGTTTACATATTGAAAAAATAGACTTCCAGTTTCCAGTTTCACATGTAAGAAGCTTAGAAGTCACCACTTCATCCTAACAAGTAAGAAGCTGAACAGACTGCAAAATTAACAATTCCTCTTAGATCACTCAGAGAGGTGAGGACAAACTACTGCCCTGAAGACTGGAGAGACTAATAGGTAAATACAAGGAGTCTTGGCTTACCGGAGCAGAGACTCAACAGAGGAAACCTCTGTGAAAAACAGGGCCAGGGTAAGAAAACCTTAACTATAATTGATGAATTGCTAGAGGTCTGGAAAGAACAAGTCTGACTGTTAAAAGCTCCAGGGGAATCCAGTCATGGGGAGGTGGGTGAGACACTCTATTGTGAGTTTTAATTCCAGGGGCTCAACCAGGTTCTCATAATAAATTTCAGAGAAAAGTCCCGTCTGCATCCAGCAGGGGGAGGGAAAAAGAAACCATTTTCAAATACACCAGAGTACTCTGTTCTCAACAAAGTCTGCCCTCAGGAGAATATATTTAACCACACAGCTTAACCCACTGGGGTTCTATAAGAGCCTAAACTGATTTGGGGGAAGAGAAATACCCAACTCTAGCCAGCTCTAGCCTTCCACAAAGGAGAATAAAAATACCAACTCCAGCCTACTCTACTAATCTGTCCCACCTAAGAGGGGTTTGGGAGGTGGACTGAGAATCCCTTTTGAAGTTCACAGTCCAGAGGCATAGGCTCATTAAGAGACAGAGACCTAATCATACAACTATAGAACATTTCCTCTCCCCCTACACCTTACCACTACATTACTAAATACCTATTTACACAGTACCTTTTAACCAGTACATCATATCCAGCCATTAAGAAAAATATAAGGCATACTAAAAGGCAAAAAATACAATTTGAAGAGACAAAGTATCAGAACTAAACATAGCAGGGCTGTCGGAACTCTTAGACTGAGAATTTGAAACAACTGTGATTAACATGCTAACATCTCTAATGAATAAAGTATACAGCATTTAAGAACTTACAGACAATGTAAACAGAGATGGAAACTTGAAGAAAAATAAAAAAGAATTGTTAGAGATTAAAAAAAAAATGTAACAGAAATGAAGAATGCCTTTGATGAGCTTATTAGTAGATTGGACATGGCTGAGAAAAGAATCTCTGACCTAGAGGATATATTAATAAAAACCTACAAAATTGAAAAGCAAGGAGAACAAAGACTGAGAAAAACAGAACAGAATACCCAAGGACTGTGCAACAACTACAAAGGTGAAACTTAAATGTAATGGAACACCAGGAGGAGAAGACAGAAAAGAAGAGAAGAAATATCTGAAATAATAATGACTGATAATTTCCCCTAAATGAATGTCAGACACCAAACCACAGATCCAGGAAGTTCAGAGAACACTAAACAGGATAAATACAAAAAGAACTACACCTAGGCATGTCATTTTCACAAACTAAAGAAAATCAAAGATAAAGACAAAAATCCTGAAAGACACCAAAGGAAAAAACAAAGAGCAAATAAAAGAATTACATCTAACTTCTACTCAGAAATCATGTAAAGAGAAAATAAAGTGAAATATTTAAAACATTAAAAGAAAAAAACCACCAACCTAAAATTCTGTACCCTGCAAAATTACCCTCCAAACTGAAGGAGAAATAAAGATTTTCTCAGATAAACAAACATTCAGGGAATTCGTTGCCAGTAGACCAACCTTGCAAGAAATGTTGAAAGAAGTTCTTTAGAGAAAAGGAAAATAATGTAAGTCAGAAACTTGGATCTACATAAAGAAGAGCATCGAAGGAGGAATAAGTGAAGACAAAATAAAAGCTTTTAGTTATTCTTAATCGATCTAACAGATCAATTATCGTTCAAAATAATAATAGCAACAATGAATTTGATTATGTGTGCTTATGTATACATCACATATATATATATAAATATACTTATGGATGCTTATAAATAAGTGAAATGAATGACAGCAATAATACAAGGTACAAGATGAAGGATTTAAGATTATTTTGTACTCACACTACCTGTGAAGTGCTATGGCATTATTTGAAATAAAACAGACTTGGATTAGTTGTATATGCATATTGCCAACTCTAAGGCAACCACTAAAACAGTTTAAAAAAGGAGTATAACTGATAAATACTAAAGAAGGAGAGAAAATAAAATCATATAAAATACTCAAGTAAAACCACAAAAGGCAGAAGAGTAGAAGACAAAAACAGGAACAAAGAGCAAGGGTAACAAACAGAAAACAGCAACAAATATGGTAGATATCAACCCAACTATATCAATAATCATTTGATTTATGGGTTTTAGTTTGGTTTTTCTTTGTTTGTTTGGTTTTTTTTTTGAGACAGGGTTTTGCTCTGTCGCCCGGGCTAGAGTACAGTGGCATCATCATAGCTCACTACAACCTCCAACTGCCAGGCTCAAGCTATCCTCCTGCCTCAGCATCCCGAGTAGCTGGGATTACAGGCGAGCTGCCACCACAACCAATTAATTTTTTTTTTCTATTTTTTTGTAGAGATGGGGTATGGCCATGTTGCTCAGGCTGGTCTCAAACTCCTGGCCTAGCAATCCTCCCACCTTGGCCACGCAAAGTGTTGAAATTACAGGTGTGAGCCGAGCCACACACCAGGCCCACTTTTATGTTTTAATGTAAAACTTTATTCTTTCATTGCATTATAGTTAGTCACAATCCCTTCTGGGAGGATTGGGGCATTTCATCAAACATTTAAACATGTAGTATTAAAGCCCTTCAGAGTTAAAAATTAACTATTACTTACACAGCCATCATGCACATTTAGGGTTGCTTCAAGTTTTAATCTTTGGATAAATTCTCTTCTTCCTGTTTAAAAAGAAAGAAAAAACTAAATAAAGCATACAACTTGTTGGTGAGAAAAGCATAATATTGAAGAGCCTAGGATCTGGCATAATAAGGTAGATTCAAGCTCTAATTTCAGCTCTACCATTTATAAACTGAGTGATATTGGGCAAGTGAAGCCTCAGTTTCCTCATTAGATACCTATCTTATGGGGTTATTGTAAGGACAAAATGATTCAAGGACAGCAAGGGCTTAGCACAGTGTCTGGACCACAGTAAACATTCAAACGTTTCTTCATTCATTCATTCATTCAACAAATATTTATTAAGTACTCTGTTTCAGGTAGTGTTCTAGAAGGTAGGAATACAGTGGTAAAATAAAACAAAAAGATTTCTGCCCTCTAGTGAGAGGACAAAGACAATAAACAATATGTCAGTTGGTGAAAGTGCTATATGAAAAAATAAAGTACCTATTTTTAAACATATCTCAATTTATGTCAAAATAATTTAAAGTTAATTTTACAGTGATGAAAGTTGGCAGTAAAAAAATCAGCCTAAATGCCCATCAATGTCAGAATTGTTAAAATATTGCAAAAACGGAATTCCTTCTTTGAAAAAGAGAAATGTATCCCTTTAAAGAATGAATCATCTTTACCAAAGATAGATCAAAAAGCATGTTTATTGAGAAGCTGTAATGAAAGGAAGCTGAATTTATGACAAAGAGTGATAATTCAGTAATCAGGCTGATGAGATCTCTAATTAAATTTGCCTGTATTTTTTGTATACTGTCACAAAGGGAAGATTTCTCTACTATGCTTTCTTGCCATTCAATGTAAAGATCAAGATCCTCTTGAAGCCAATTTATTTCTTTCTCCTTGTTTTTTAACTGGTAAGATGGCTAGGTAAAGGATGAACATATAGGTTAAAAAAATAAATAATTATGGATAATTATGGGGTTTTTTTGGGGAGGCAGATATTCTATGGTTCCTAAACTTATCGGAATAAAACAACCTAAAGAAATTCAGTAAAGTGTTTTCATGAACTAGGTTATATTTTATATAATTAACTTTTGAAATCTGATTTTCAGTCATAAAAAGATACTAACTGTAGTAAACAGATTTTTACAACTCATTTCCTTTTGGCCAAAGGCAAGCTTGGTAATCCCGCTGAATTATATAGTATAGTTAAGAAACAAAGTATTCAAATTAACAATATGACAACAATTAGAACTCATTAAAATGCTAAAGTACTGGAAATTCTTTTTTCCCAAATTTTTAACACCTGGGTTTAGAAACACAGCTCCAGCCATCTCGATCTGGAGAAAATGGTAGTAGGACATAAGAGAATGGAAGATAAATTTGTTCTAGCAAGAACTCTTACATATGAAATTTATACGTATAAACATGCACTGAGACATGATATAGTTAAAAAGATAGTTCCTGAATGATATTTTTGCATGTTACTTTGGGTTGTCCAGCAATCTCATAAGGTGTGCTCCTAGAGCACACGTGCAAAAAACATCCACTACCCTTTTAGTAATTAAATGCAGTACCAAGAAATAGAAGCTAAAAGTCACCATAAAATAAGAACTGAGTCCCCTCAAAATAAAAATAAACTTGCATTTGAATGCTATTAAAAACTGTGAAGGGTCTGGCCTATTTGGAAGATAACCAATTAGCCTGCCACCATTTCTTGGATGCTGGCAAAAAGACACAAGCCTCCTAAGTCAGAGGAAAAAAATTTTACTACTCACAGCACGGCAAGCAGTATGAGCTTCAAGTTTGCATTCATTCCTCTTATCCCCCAAGTCCTATAGGGCAACTCAAAGAGGCCTGGGTGGATGCTAGGCATGTAAAGGGTTTGACTCACAGCTAAGGAATCCTGAACTGAGGGAACCCAAATCTTGTATCAAGCAAACCTGCCTGACCTTTGGAGACATTATCTTTATAATACTAGAAAATAAACAAACTTGCTCTCTGCTCCAGAGAGCTGTATCTTCCAAGGCTATTCACTATACAAACACCATTGGAAAGAAAGTCCAGAACAAAGCTACTGCTTCTGCCCACAATATGTGCATAAATGCAAAAGACCCATGGAAAATCTTCTCCCAATGATTACACACTTGTTATGGATGAACCTGCCATTGTGGCTTCCTACTCAAGTCTTTCCGCACCCCAAGCTGCCTCTTATAATTCTGTCTCTACATTGACATTCTATTCTATATTAGTAGACTATAAGCTCCATAAGAAAAGGAACACTCCTTTGTTCACCAAGTATTCCAAGCGCCTAGAACAGGGCCTAGCATAAAGTAGGCATTTAATACACACATTTGCTGACTCAGTGAAGAAATGATTGGGATCATAATATCCATTCTGTTCTGTAATCTGTATTATCACTCAATAATACATGACAAACATCTTTCAATGAAAATAAACACAGAGCTATTGCTCATTTTTAATGATTGTATAACTTATTAAACAGCTTTGTAATTTATTTTATTCATATGACTATCTCCCTTACTAGACTATGAGATGCTTGGGCAAGAAACATTGGGACGAGGTTTAAATATCTAACTTGAAATATACTACACTTTTGCTGGGCAAAACTTACTCTCTCAGAGCTTTAGTTCCAAGGAGAGAGGGGACACAGAATTATTTCATCATTGGTAGACCACAGGACAAAAGAGGTGACTGACACTGGAGTATGTAAGAAGAAAACAGCAAAAATTTAAATGAATGTTTAAATACCAATTGTGGGCTAGAAAGAGTTTAGATTTCTCTGGGAATCCTGGACACAGAGTCTGCACTCAGTCACAAGCAATTTTCCATGAGCTTCCACCAAGTACTCATAAGAAACAGTGAAAAAAGGGCAGGAGACTTGAGAGAGCTCCTGTCTAGTAGGGAAAAGGAAAGAAACTCCACTCACATTCCAGGCCATTCTCTCATGGGAAGCAAAAGCCTTCTGCTAAGGAGTGAAACCTTAGCAAACAGAGTCTCAGTAAAGGTTCACTACCTCTGAGAGAGACAGGAAACCATCACACACCTGTTTTAGGCAAAGGCAAACTGCCCGAAGGGGCATAAATTGCCTATCCTTAAGGGAGGAGCAGGAAACCCCTTCCCATCCCTACCATGAACTTCACACTAAACAACAAGCAAAACAGAAAGTGTGGTGGCTATGAAATGTGTCAACTCAGCTAGACTGAACTATGTTTTCCAGAAATCCTTTCCTGTATGTTTCTGGTTAGGGTGAGTCACCAATCACTTCTACATAAGACTTGCAGAGGGGAAGTAAAGCAACAGCCATATTGGTTTTTATGCTCAGAGGGTAGGAGCAAACACTCATGTAGCTTACACACATTGTTGCTTACCTGCTGCCTTGTTGGATTGAGCAGCAACTTGACCTATAACTGTCCCACATTTCTATGGTTCCTCCTTTAGCTTCTTCAAATACTGGACCAATTATACATTTAAGTCTATAACAAAGGGTGCTGGCTTTTCCTATAGAACACCCACATCAATTAGACTGGAAACAGTGAGATCTGACACAGATTCTATGTCTTCATGTGATCCAGCTCATGCTCATGGATTCAAGCTTATCCTTGCTTCCTTCCACTTTACAACGACCTTCCCTTCCCAACTGCCAGTCCTTTGGATGTAAAGCTCCAGCATTAGACATGAAGAGAACAACCTTACTTAGACTGTTTAACGAGTACCCACAATTACATAAGGTCAAATTCCTATGCCATGTCTTTGTGTGTATGTATGTATATGTATTAACATCTCCTAGTGGTTCTGATTCTCCAATTGAACCTACTCATGATAAGCACTTTCAGCAAACTAGGAATAGAGGGAAACTTCTTCAACCTCATAAAGAGCACATATAAACATGATATTGAATGGTGAAAGACTGAATATCTTCTACCTAAAATCAGGAACAAGACAAGGATGTCCACTCTTACCACTATTATTAAACATAGTATTAGAAGTCCTAGCCAATGCAATAACATAAGAAAAAGAAATAGAAGACACAGAAATTGGATAGAAAGAGATAAAACTGTCCCTATTGGAATATGGCATGATTGTCTATGTATAAAATCCCTAGGAATATGCCCAAAAAACTCCTTGAACTGATAAGTGAGTTCAGAAAGGTCACAGAATGCAAGATCAACACACAAAAAAAAGAATCACATTTTTATATATTAACAATGAAAATGTGGAAATTGAACTTAAACATAATACCATTTATAATTGCTTTAAAAAACTGAATATTTAGGCATAAATTTAACAAAACATGTTGAGGATCTGTATCCTGATAATAGAAATCAAAGACCTAAATAAATACAGTGACACACTGTATTAATGGACTGGAAGACTCAACATAGTAAAGATGTCAGTTCTTCCCAAACTGATCTTTAAGTCCAGTCAATACCTACCAAAATCCCAGCAAAGTATTTGGAGACATGGACAAGTTTACTGTAAAATTCATATGGAAAGGCATAGGACCTGGAACAGCTAAAACAATTTTGAAAAAGAATAAGGTGGGAGAAATCACTCTACCCTGATGTTAAAGCTTACTATTAAATATATAGCTACAGTAAGCAAGACATTATGATATTCACAGAAGGATGAACACACACATCAACTGAACAGAATAGAGAACCCAGAATTAGATCCATACAAATATGCCCAGCTGATTTTTAACAAAGGTATAAAAGCAATTCAATGAAGGAAATATAGCCTTTTTAACAAATGGTGTCGGAGTAAGTGGATATCCATAGGCATAAAAATGAACTTCAACCTAAACTTCACACCTTATCCAAAAACTAACTCAAAATGAATCCTAGATTTAAATGTAAAACTACAAAGTTTTAGGAAAAACGCAGGAGACAATTTTCAGGATCTAATGATAAGTTAAGAGTTCTTAGGCATGATACCAAAAGCATAACCCTTAAAAGAAAAAATTGATAAACTGGACCACACCAAAATAAAAAACCTTTGCTCTGCAAAAGACTCTGTGAGGAAAACTTAAGGTAAACTACAGACTGGATGAAAATATTTGCAAACCATGCATGTAACAAAGGACTAGTACCTAAAATACATAAAGAATTCTCAAAACTCAACATTTGGAAAAAATTAAATAATCCAAACAGAAAATGAACAAGAGACATTTCACCGAAATTACACGGGTGGAAAATAAGCACACGAAAGAATGTTCAACAACATTAGCCATTAGGGAAATGCAAATTAAAACCACGATGAGATATCACTACACAGCTATCAGGATGCCTAAAATAAAGTTGATAATATCAAACACTGGAGAAGATATAGAGAAACTGGATTACCCACATGTGGCTGACAGGAATACAAAATGGTACGGGAAAAAGAGCATGGCAATTTCTTACAAAATTAAATAATGTGCTTATCATAGAGCCCAGTAACTATATTCTTGGGCATTTATCCCATAGAAATGAAAACTTATGTTAATACAAAAACCTGTGCATAAATGTTAATAACAGCTTTATTCTTAATAGCCAAAAACTGGGAATGACCCAAATATCTAACCACAGGTAAACAGTTAAACAATTATACATCCATACTATAGACTACTATTCAATAATAAAAAGGAATAAACTACTTATATATGCAACAACTTGGATGGATCTCAAGAGAATTATGCTGAGTGAAAATGCTAATCTCAAAAAGTTACACGCTGTCATTTATAAGGTTATATACATATGTTATCTATATAACATTCTTAAAGTTACAAAATTATAGAGATGGAGAACAGATTCACGGTTGCCAGGGGTTGAGTGGCGGGTAGAGAAACATAGCTGTGGCTATAAAAAGGTATCACAAAAGATTCTTGTGATGGAACTGTCCTGTATTTTAACCACATAAATCTATTAAAAATTAACTAATTAAAATCAACATTAATCTATTAAACTTAGTTAAAATTAATTTGTTAAACTGTATGGAATACATACACACACACACACACACACACACGAGTGCATGCAATACTGGTGAAATCTGAATGAGGTTCATGGATTGTATCCATGTCAATTTCCAGGTTGTGATATTATGCTATAGTTATACAAAATGTTATCACTGGGGGGAACTGGTCAAAGAGTATATGAGATCTCTCTGTATTATTTTTTACAAGTGTATATGAATCTACAAATATCTTAAAATAAAAAGTTTTAAAAAGTATTAAAAAGAAAACCTATCCACAAAGAAAACTCCAAGCCCAGATGGTATCAATGATGAGATCTATCAAACATTTAAGAAAAAAATAATTTCAATTCTACATAAACTGTTCAGAAAAAAAGAACACATCCCAACTCATTTATGAGGCCAGCATTATCCTGATACTAAAACCAGGTAAAAATATTACAAGAATACTATAGATTAATATCCTTCATCAACATAAGCACAAAATTCTTACCAAAATTGAAGCCTTTGATATATAAAGGATCATTTACCATAATCAAGTCAGAATTAGCCCAGGAATTGAATGTTGGCTCAACATTCAAAAATCAATCAATGTTACTATACCACATTAATGGAATCAGTGATAGAAAAATCATAAAATCATCTCAATAAATGCACAATAAACCTTGACAAAATTCAACAGCCAGTCATAATAAACACTGTCAGTAATCTAGGAATAGAAGGGAACTTCCTCACTCTGATAAAGGGCTTCTACAAAAAACCTACAGCCAACAACATACTTAATAATGAAAGACAATGCTTCCCATCTAAAACCAAGAATAAGGCAAGGATGCCCACTCTTACTACTTCTATTCAAGATTCTACTGCAGTCATGCCCCAGTGAAGGAGGGCAGGAGGAAGAAAGGAAGGAAAGCATACAGGTGGAAATTACACGAACTGATGGGTAGGTTTAGTGAGGCTGCAGAATGTAAGGCCAACATAAAAAAAAAAAAATTAATTGCATTTCTATATACTGGCAATTATCAGGATACTCTATTTCATGTTTATTATAATTGACAATAATTTTTCACTCCTAAAATCATACATTTTTCAACTTTCATTGCAATTTCAAGACAAGAGAAACAAAATACAAATATTCCATTATTTTCCCCAGTGGCTAAAAGAGGAGTCAGAACTTACTGACCTTCACATAACTTGGCAACACATTAGGAAGAACCTGGTAATTCAGAACACAGATGTATTCAGGATACACTAAAGAGTAATCTATTCTTTTTTTTTCCCAAACACCAACTCAAACCAGATAAAGAATAATCTAAATGAAAAAGTATCCATTTCAATACATACTGACTCTAATAATATTCAAAAGACATTGACTTCCTAAACCCCTCACAAAAAGACTAGATTTCAAGCCCCACTAAAAAATTTTCACTGGCTGCCTAATCATAATTTAAGTATTTTATACTAAACATTTTATACATTATAGCAAAAAACTCTGTTGAAAATTTCCTTACAATTACTTTTTTGTCAATTACTACCTTTTAATTTAGAAGGGTTAGAAAGTGTAAATTCAAGTTGTAGGCAAGTCTGTCCAAAAGGAGAAAAATATGGGTAGAAATAGGAAATGTACAGAAATAATAGTTTCTACTATAAAAAATGTTTATCTTTATAAAACTGTATATACATATGGAAATGAAATATGTTTGGCTAATAAGTTATTATAACAATCACGAATTCCAAAAGCACTACTCTACTGCTAGTATAATTTGAGAAACTTTGAAACATTTAAACCTATAGGTGTCTCTGACTCTGTACTCTGACAATTATTCTTTAAAAACAAAAAACAAAAAAAACCCATACATTAGAATTTAGATCAGGCTCATGAAGATTACAATCCCTGGCCTAGCCTCTGAATCCATGCTAGTAAAAAACAACACACTACTGATTCAGGTGAATCTTCTGCATTTAGGAGCTATAAGTAAACACATACGTCTTTTTCTCATAAATAACCTATGGGAAATTATTCATCTTCATTCCCACAAAATAGAAGGATATTTTGTGAACTGTAATTTTCTTTGATGGGAAGAAAAGAGGTAATTAATCAATTTAAGTAAAATCAATTAAAAAGCTTGGAAAGATATGTGCTATGGTGAAATAATGTGAAATGTAAATTTTACAAGAAAAATCTGTCCATTCTATCCCAACTTTTACTGTTATTTAGCAGTAATTATTAGAAATACAAAAAAGTAAATATATCAGAAAAATATTTAATCTCAATCTTGTAGATAAACAATCTCAATGTTTAAATATTGAAGTCTTTTAAAAGAAGGAATCTATTTACTTTCTAAAATCCTTGGGCTTGGAATTTGACTTTTAAAAGGAAAGCTTTGTAAGAGTACTGTACTTTAAAAAGTCATTTTATCACCACAAAAAAAAGAGTAATTATGTGAGGTGTAGATATGTTAACTAGCTTATCAAATTATCAAGTTGTACACTTTAAATATACACAATTTTCAACTGTCAATTATACCTTAATGAAACTGGGGGGAAAGTCATTTCTTTTAAAAACTTCATCAATTCGGACACTACTAACTTGGATTTTGCTGTTTCCTGAATGCAGAGATAAGATTAGCACTGAAGTGTGGAAGAGTTAGATAAACTAATGGTGCAAAGGTCGACTAAGGATAAAGACCAAGAAATTACTGTTCTTTACTATTTTCAAATACTTAGAAAACCACTTTTAAAGGAAGCTGTTCCAAGAATGTGCTTATTATAAATAGGTACTATCATACTTAAAATATTACTTAAGATAAAGACCTCCCTGTACATATATACATATATTTGAAGAAGTATAATTCAGGATCTCTGCTAAAGCCAGTGGACCTTCAATTCCCATATACCCAACACACAAACTCCACTTCCATTAGGGAGTTGAGTAGGAAAGGAAAAACAAAGTGTATGGTTTTGCTGTATTTTAATTAACTCAATCATAGACACAGCTAAATTAACTGAACCAGAAGTAAACATTAGTATATAAAACTATACATAAGGGCTTCAAGTACTCAAGTAATCGAGATGAAGGACCAAATTACAAATTCATCATGCAAAACAGTGTTAATGTTTGTTTTGTTAAGCTAAAATTAAGTTCTTTCTCAGCAAAAATTTCTAAAAGAAATATTGCATACCTTTTTAAGTTTATGGTTTTAATAAGCACTCCCTACAGATGTTTAATCTTAAAATGATTAATCACCACTCTAGGTACTTATCCTACAACAAATGCACAAAGTCATGTACAAGGATGTTCACTGGCAATGCTGTTAGTAATGGTGAACATCCATTTAAAGAATAAAGGTTGAGTCAACTATGGTACTTCATAATGTTAAATACTATGTAATAATTCAAAAGGCAGAATGTATCTATTTTTACTGCCACAGAAAGATCTCCAAAATGTAGTGTAGCAAAAGCAAGTTGCAAAACAATGCTTACAAAAATGACACCATGTATTCAGGTGTATCCTTTCTCTCTCTCACACACATACTCCTACAGCAATTTTATATGTACATATGAGCTTATAAGAAGAAAAAGGTCTGGAATATTCAGAAAACATTATTACCTCTAAGGGCATGGGTATGGAAGTGAAATGGGAGGGATCACATGGATTTTTGCTTCATTTTTATTGAATTTTTACAAGGAGGATGTATTCATATTACTTGAATTACTAAAAAGCAAGAATTTAGAAATTACAGGCTAACCTCTCTTAAATAATTTACAAATCAGAACTGTTGGCTGTAACGAGATTTCATTTTCTTCTACTTACTTGAAATCAAAAACAAATAACACCAACAAATACTTTTTTCGAACAAGAAGTGACAAATTGGAAAGAAAAAAATGTTTATTTGATGCTGTCTGCCCTACCTCCAAATAGAAAAAGTACGGAAAAGAATGCATAGGAAAAAACAGAAAAGACCCTTACTGAGTACGTTCACCTTTAAGAAACAACTTTTTAGTTGACCCAGGCGTGACCCAGAATCCTCACAAAACAATGTTATCCAAAACAAAACAAAGAAAGTGGAATACTGTTCCCTCAAGTATTGAAGGTTGTTTTTAGAAAGCTTAACTGAGAAACAGTAAATGCCAAGTGTGTTTTCCAGGGGTGGGAATAGGAACGTGAAACCCTACACCACCTTTAAGCGGTCAAAACGAACTGCACAGCAGAGTGGAACTGGGAAAGCGCGCGGGGGTGGGGAGAGCTCAGCTATCACTTTTAGGTTTTGGCTCAGCGCCGCAAAACAGTTTACGCGCAGTCCGCTCCGAGCGTGAAGTCTCTGAGGGTGGTCAACGCGTCGCAGCTGACACCTAAACCTCCGGAGACTGAAGGGGAGGGTGGTCAACAAAAACTTAGGTTCTTGGACTGAGCGGGGAGAGAGCGCTGAAGAAGAGCAAAAGCGCCAACTTTTGCTCTAAACGCGGCAGCTCCGTGAGGTTCCGCAAGTCTTCTCCCGAGTCCCAAACCCAGAAGCGACCCCAACACCTTTCCAGGCCAGTACCTTCTGCCCACGGCCCGGCCCTTCGAGGAAAACCTAGCAAGGGCGGCGTCTGACAGCATGCACAGGGGGCTTGACTGTGGCAGGCACCGGCGCGGAGTCCGGAGGCCGAAGCCCCACCCAGCACCCCAGAGTCTCCGGGGCGCCCCTGCCGTGGCGCTGTCCCACCTCCAACAGCCCTGGCGGCGCGACCCCCTCCCCCACCTCTGGGCGGCGACCTCAGCGCCCCCGCCCCGGGGCCCTCGCTCACCCAGGTACCGGCTCCGTAGGCGGGACGGGTCCTCCAGCCCGAGGGACCTTTTCCTCACGTCCCACAACAGGTGTGGGAAGGAGCCACCCCGAGACATGGCTCTGCCTGAGCCGGGGTAGGAGGGGAGACCACCGGTGGGGGAGGGGAGGAGGGGGAGGGGACACGCGGATCAACACCCGAGCCGCACCGGCACCATCCGCGCGCCGGGACTCGCGGGCGCAGCGTTAGATGGCGGTGGCGGCAGCGGCGGCGCAGCCTTGGCCCCCGAAGCCCGGCCGCACCCGGTCCGGAGCTCGCCTCATACTCTCCTTCTCAGACTACCCAGAACATCCAGAGATCAGCAACAGTCTCCTCCCTCGGCCCCCCTTCAAGAGGAGGAGGCGGAGGCGGAGGCGGTCGCGACTCCTCCCTCTCCTCGTCCTGGACACCCTCCCTTCCAAGCCTTTCTCGCGAGATGATGACCACTCTGGAACTGAGGCCAGTGTGTGCCATGGATTCCCTCACCCTGGAGAAGTGTGGATTCAGGCCGCTCTAGCCAAATCCTTAATTCTCTATGGATAAAAGAGGCGTAGAAAGAGAAGAAGCTGATGTCTGTAGGCTCTTCCTCACGAGCCCGTGTTGAAAGGAAGAGAGTTGTGCGGCGTCATCTTTAGTTGGGGCATGGAAGACCCGAAAAGCCCATTTTAACTATGGGCCTCCTTAGTCAAATGTGACGGGGCATTAGAGCAGGTGCGGCTTCACTTTCCCTTCTCCAACATGGCCTCTAGGGCAGAAAGGAGAAGTAGGAGGTTCCGGCTCGACCCCGCCCGCGCCTCGGAGCAGGCCAATGAGGGAGGGCAGCTCCGTGTGCGCAAGCGCGCTGTCAAGAGGGGTCTGTGTGGACTTGGTGAGGCAATGTCTTTGGCACCTGTTGCCATGACTCCTCCTCAGGCTCCCTTGCCAGAGGGAAGGGGGCTGGTCCGGGGCGGGCCGTCCCAGAGCCTCCGCCCCCTCAGCCTTCGCTGGGCGCGGGCTGCGTGGTGGTTCGCTGCGGGACAGTCAGAGCCGCGGGAAGGGCACCCTAAGGGAGAGGGGGACGCCAGGCTCTGTGGCAGGGGAAAGTGACTAGCTGCCCTTCGTTGTCAGCCAGGGACGAGGACACAGCCACGCTCCCACCCGTCTGCTCAAGATCACTCGGCGGCGGCGATGTCTGCTGCCAGCGCCCGAGGCCTGCGGGCCACCTACCACCGGCTCCTCGACAAAGTGGAGCTGATGCTGCCAGAGAAATTGAGGCCGTTGTACAACCACCCTGCAGGTAATGTGCCCAGAGTGGCTCCCAACAAGACCTTCCCTCCCTCTCCATCTAAAATGGACCTTTTAGAGGCCCACTGACAACTCTGCCGCTAGAGGCATCCCGCAGCCCCAACCCCTTCCGCTCAAGTGAGTCCGTCCACCTTCCTAACCCCTCGGCATTTCGCGTTCTCTCTGCTCAACGTCTCTCATAAACCCCTGAATCTCAAATCAGCGCCTTTCCTGACCTTTGTTGAATCGGCTCCATTATGCGCGACTCACACCCAGACCTGGCCTCCAGATTTGAGCCTTCTCAACTTCTGCGGCCACGAAAGGGTCTTGAGGCCACCATAAAACACCCATTCTCCCCTCTTTCCTTCCATGAATTGTGGTATATTAACCCACGCAGGACGGAGCTGGATAGGTGGCTTGTCGCACTAGAGAGTTTGAAGTAAAGGTCATACTTCTTTCAGCTCCTGCTGGCTGAGGCCTGCAGATTAAGCCCTCCCTCAAACTGGATGCTTTACCCAGATTTCAGTCTTAGTGTCATTCCTCATCCCATAGGTCCAGTTTGTTTCTTTAAATCTATCCTTATTTATGAAATTATTGAACAAGCTCTACCTGGACCTTTTTGTGTGGACAGACCTGGATATAATTAGCTCTACCACTTGCTATAGTTGTGACCTTGAGCAAAATCCTAGATCTCTGTGTTAGTTTTTGTAAAATGTGGTGTGTGTGTGTGAGAACTAAAGATAACATATGCTTGATTCTTTGTAAATGCTCAGTAAATGTTAGCCCTATCTTGTTCTACTGGAAAAACAGTGCTCTTGTGGTTGAAAAAAATAATTCTGTAAGAAACTGGAAGATTCCCAGTCCCTTCAACTCTTTATTGAAGATATGGAATTCTGTTACTTCTTCTATAAAATGGGAAGTAATAATACTTATTTGGCTAGAGACTAAAATCACATATATTCTGAGGTCTCTTTCAAGCCTAAGACTAGCAAATGAGAAAATGTGTTATAAATCGAAAGACTGAAGTGCTGCCCAAAGAGTGCCTTTTTTCCCCCAGATAGTTAAATCTATATTCTGCAGCTGGTGTCATTAGGAAGGTTGTTTACTTTCTGCCCCCCATTATCTGACTGTGAAGCTCTCTCTACTTAATATAGTTTACTGCAATCTTGAACCCATTAGAAAACTGATCTTTAAGGAGAGTTGTTATTGATAAAGAAGTTTTAGTTTATTTGCCTTTTAGTTCTTTAAACACTCAGTTTTTCGGAATTGTGCTGTGTTTTGTGGCAAAGATTTTCAGGAGGCAGGGTTGGGCTATGCTTCTGCAATGATCTGGGCATTACAGAGGCAACTGAATTGTGTAGAGTCAACTCTGACCTTCTTAAGCTTTGTGTTTGGGCTGTAGGATAAGAGCAGGGTAGAGGTGGAGCAATCGTAAACTACTTGAAACAGTACAGAATTGGAGGATAGTCTTATGTTGAACTTTTCCAAGGCCTTGGCTGTTAGCTAAGTTAGTGATTATTGCTTATAATACTTTACTTTCAGAATGAAGAGGAGTTACCTTTCTCTTGCAGGATGTGCATTTCATCTGAATATCCTTGAAACAGTTCAGTTATTTTAACTCCTTTTTCAGTGTAGTAGGAGCATAGGTTTTGAAGCAAGACAGACCTAGATTTGAGTCTTGGCTGTGTAACTTTGAACTTAAATGTCCCAAGTCTTAGTTTTCTAATCTGTAAAATGGGAATAATAATTATCGCCATTTAAGAATTGTTGTGAAAACTAAATGATATAATATCCATAAAACATGTAGCACAGTGTTTACATTTAGACTCTCAACAAATGTTAATTCTCTCCACCTAAGCTTTTGAACAATATGCAGAGGAAGTATACCTATCACTGCTAAATTATTTATGATGGACAAATTGCAGGCACACCAATGTAGAAATGGAGAAGTGTGAAAAATATGACTGCTGACTCATTAGTATTGAGTAAAATCTGAGGAAACATTGATTATTGTTCTAAGAGTTATCCAGAATGAATATTCAAGGATTTTGCATACTGTTTTGCATAATAGTATTTTTTATTGAATTACCCTTTAAACACTAGTCTATATTGACATACAGGGGTTTTTTAAATGATATGCAAGGCTAGAATATTAACAGTTGGAAACCATACATTGCTGATTCTAAATTTTTGAGATTTAATTTTATCACTGACAAGTATGTCTAGACAAGTAACAAGAATATATTTTTGTATAGATATATTATTATAGTTAAAAGAGTATTGCATCTCTGACCTGTGGCCCAGAATTTTGAGGCCTTCCTTTTGTTCCTGTGTTTTGTTCCTGGCATATCATGACCTGCCTTTGTAGAGGAGGAATAGAGTTCTAGCCAAATGCGTGTCCTAATCAAGTTCCTCAACTCACATAAGGGGATGTGACTCCTCCCACCCCTACCACCTGACTATAAAAGTATGTGATTCCACACTAACGAGCTGCATAGCTATACTCTAGGTATTTGTCAGAGGAATAACCTTGAAGTTATGTTGCCCAATGTTTTCTTAAAAGCTTAGTTGGGAAAAAAAGTTATTAGTGGAGAAATGTCACCTCTTTGTGAGCTTCAAAATAGGGAGAAACATCCCAAGGGGTGCACAAAATGAAACACTGGAAGGTAGGAAGAAAATAATGGAACCTCTGTTAATGCTTACCGTTATTTCATCCTTTTAAATTTTTCATTGTGTATATATTTTATAATACAAAAATATATTAGTACAGTAATTATGTATAGCTTATGAATATATAAACTATATATAAAAAGGATGTGGGCTCAATTTTTTTTTTTAACTGTTGAGGCATATGTTCAAAAGAAGTTGGAAGATCACAGCTCTAAAGAGTCTAAAAACTATTCTTTGGTGAATTTAGCCTAGAAAACAGCTATCTGAACCGTATCATTTGAGCTCACTGTGGCTTTGCTTTTATGGGATGACATTTTGACTTAAGTGGAAGAGCTTTTGAAAAAATAGTTCTGTGAAACTTGTTGCAGTGCTTAGTGTGCTGCTGCTGAGAATATCATTCTCTGTATTATATATTGTTCTCTCTGAAGACTCATGGGTGAAGTTACTTTAAGGAGAATGTTTGCATTTCTCCTAGATAAGAGAATTTTTTTTTAAATTTCAAAGACCTAGAGGATATTTCTTTTTAAATAAAAACATACTAAATGAACCAGTGTTAGCAGTGTTTATAAGGGAATGTCTTTATCATAAAAATTCAAAATTAAATGCTAAGGGAATTGATGTTATACTAGATAGCTAAATGCAACTTAGTTCAAAATATATATTGTTTTATCATATGTAAATAAACCCAAATGTGGATCAAATAATCAGTGTACGTACCCTCATAGTTTGAATTAACACAGTTCTTTAGCATCCCTATTAGAACAACTTATTTTCTTGTTTCAGAGATTTATCAGTGGAGAATTTTAATGCCAGTCTATGATATTTATATCATATATATTATATATAATATATATATTTATATATAAATATATATTGTTAAATATATATTTAATATATTATGTTTACATATTTAGACTAAATATGTAAACATACATATGTAATTTTTTAAAGTAATAACCTCTGTTACCTTAAGATTCATGGATGAGCACTAAAATGGATAGAAAGTTGGAATTTCAGATATAACTGTAAGATACTGATGAAAAATAGAATATCTTTAAACAATTAGCTACCAAGAAAGTTGAATTATTCAATATTTATTGAGGGCCTACTGTGTATTAGGCACTGTTCTGGCACTTGGGATACATCAGTGAATAAAATAAAAATCCCCACCCACTCAGAATTTATATTCTCAAAAGGGATCATAAAAGGAATACAATCCTTGCGATAGTTGTTAGTTCAACACTTAACATATTTGTCCACTAACCTGATTTTAAACTAATTTTAAGAAATTAGAATATTTATGCCTTACCTAATTTGATTCATCAGGTGTGCCAAAGGAGAAGAAAGCCCTAAGAAAAGCTATAAATAATATATCATTTCCAGGTCAGGTAAAAATATTACTTTTGCTTTTAATAGTGTTTCAAATATATTTAAAGAATGGTATGATATAGTAGAAAGAGGACTAGGATCCAAGAAGCCTGTGTTCTGGTCCTTGCTTTATCCAGAACTGCTTGAGTGTAAGACAAATAACTTAATTTTAAATGCCTCTACTTTTTCATCTATAAAAATAAGGGAGTTTAGATTTTCCTTAAGGGCCTTTCCAGCTGTAATAATCTACAATTTGGTATTTCTACTAGGGCTTTTCCCACTTGCAGAGTCTTCAGGAAACTCATATTTCATTGAGGAAGATAATATAATTATTATTAGATTAGGATTTAGGGATCTAGTTTTTTATTCTTGCTGTGCTGTGTATCTTACACAAGTAATTTTACCTCTCTGAGTGTCATTTACCTACCAGATTTATAAGATGAATACCCACAGTAGATGGTTTCAACAATCTTTCTAAATCTAAAAATCACTGAGTCTTTGTAATTGAAGAAATATGTAAATTTAAAATGTATCAACCCTAGTATGCATCTTAGCTATTTTAGCTAGTCTCTTCACCTGTTTTTTACTTTGGAATATCAAACCAAATCCTGTTTTCATTCAACATTTTTAAAAACGTTATATACCCATGCTGTTCTGGGTACTATATGAGTGATAGCTATTTCCATGGCATTGTGGAAGATTGTATGATTCTAAAATGGTAGCCCAGTCATGTCTTTAGTGTTAAATCGGAACTAGTTTTAGCACAAATAAAAATGAATGATTTTTGGCAGTCAATATCTGTGTCAAGTACTAAGCTTTACAAAGTCTAAGGATTTGTATATAGTTTGTCATATGATAGCAAACAGGTGGACTTGTGTAATAATAGAAAGAACTAAGAGGGGTGTTAAAAAGTAACAAACCATAGAGGAGTGGTAAGAAAGGGATGGAAAGAGGTAGGGAAAGGTAGTGATTTTTACAACCTCTAAGCATTCAATAAGAAACTTTATTTTTCACATTGGGACATAGTGAATACCTCAATTCAGTATTTGTGTGTATTGTGCATGTGTGTAAAAATTACCTATTCTGTTTCAAGAAGTAAGTCTTTCCTTAGGGAGGGAATCACATATACAATAAATTACCTACTTTCTAGGTAGGATTCATATAACATTTTGTTAAGTTATTCCTCTCAGATAAGGAAATTAGGAAGTAAACATATTTTATCACTAGGTTCACTGAAGTTCATCAAGGCAAACTAGATTTGTTAATTTGTTTGAAAATTTATGTCTTTTACTATTTGGTTATGATATTCACTTGCAGAATTTCTCAAATTCTTCTATGAAAAGTTTGGATTTTAAAAAACATCAGTCTCATTTTATTTTATTGTCTTATTTTATTCTTATTTTAAAAATAAGACAAAACACAAAAGAAAATAACTTATAGGCTCTGTATTTTTTGTTATTTTTGAAAATAGTTCATAGTTTTAAATATATATGTATTTTAAATACTTGTTTGATGTTTCTAAATTGTCGGTATTTGAGGCCTTTTACAACTTCCAATAGTGGGGTTCTAAGAAACAAGATGAAAATGTGTTAATTGTTAGTTAATTCTTTGTCTAAAAGAATGTATATTTAAATCTGCTGGGGACACATTTCTTTCATCTTGGGCTACAAATTAAATGTCTTATGAGGTGATTTTTATTCGGCATATTTTCAGCAGTTCAAATTTTCCACCTAGTCAAGTCATTTCATTTATCATAATGGATGTTAGCCAGGTACACTCTTAGTTTATACTTTTACTTATTTTAATATTAAAGTATTACAGTGTCACTTCAGGTATCATAATTGTCTCATTTATTTTTATGCTCTCCCATGAGAATAGTTATGTCATAATATAGAACATAAACCTGTTTTTTCTAGGTCTAGAATGACATGTGACATTGTGTTGTCACCGTTTGAGCGATATATCTTTCTAAATGCTTGGTTTTGTAAATGTTGACGTAAGTTGGAATGTTTCCTCATTACCATATCCACTATTGATTGATTACTGTTTTTTGGAAAACAGCCTCTATAACTGAATTTATACGTGTCTAAATTTTTTGGTCTAAATTTATTTGACATATTATTTACTCCTAAGGTAAAAAATTGTTAGCTAAGAAATGTTAATTGAATGCTCATTAGCTAAAATGAAAGAGTAGACTAAGTTTTCTTTAAAATTTTTGTTAACCCACTGTGTGATCACAGGTATTGCTAACCATTTTTTCTTTTTTTATTTTTAGCAATTAAGAAAACACTACTTATTTGCATTTATAGATATTAAACCCTGATTTTTTATGTCACTTGTCAGCATCCTCTAGTATCTCAGAAAAATTAGCAATTTAGAAAGTCTTATATATTTGCTACTGATATTTTTTCTTTTTAGTACATAGCACTTGCTTAACTAATTTAAGGTTTGTTTTCATAGTTTAAAATTATTCATTAACTAAAATACCTTTCTTGGTCCAGGTTCTAGCAACTATAATTTCATGCTTGAAGTTTTTTTGTTCTCGTTTGGTTGGGGAGGGAGGGCAGTTAATATTTTAAAACTATCACCTAGCTCCAAGCAGTTGAGCAAATTAGTTAACAAGCAAACCTACTAAAAAAATTGACTATTCTTTGACCCTGAAGGATCAACCATTTAAGCTTGTAAAGAAACCAGAATCTAGAGGTATTTACTCAGGAAACAATTTGGGGGTAGCAGAAGAAGAAACATCAATTTCGAAATAGGAAGAGAGAAGTCCACCGAAGAGTTCAAAGTACAGATGAATGCCCATTCGGCCTGAGACTAAAACAATATCCTGACTGACCCTTCAGTGATAAAGAAGCTTCATGTAGGGATAAAAAATAAACTTGGTAATTGATACTGCATATGATCCAGACACTCTGTGTATGACAAAGAAAAATGAACCAGATGTTATGATAGGAGTCTCAGAAGCTCAACCTCGATTAAATTACCAGAGAGTTTGAAAAGATTGATTTATAGGATCAGTGCATTATGGCATCAGATTCAGTGGAAGAGTGCCATGGTCTAAGAGTAGAGTAACTAACGAATGAAAGTCTAGTACAGCTCCCTGGTTTAAAGGGAACCTGATGTCCCTAGAGATGAAAAAATAGCAAATTCCAGCCCTGAGGATGAAGTAGTGTCAAGGCAAATCTGGATCAGACCTAAAGTTTGAATATTTTTGATTAGCATCTTTACTGGACATGGTTAATCCAATTCAATTCTGTTGGCAAATATTTATTATTTGTCAAGGAAGATTAAGAAATAGGCCTTGTCTTCAAGGAACTTTTTGTCTGATTAAAGTGACAGATGCATAAATAATCATTTTAACTAGTATGGAAAACCATAGAAGAATATACAAACTGCTTTGGTAGTTCAGAGAAGGAGCATTTAGCCTAAACTGAAAAATTTTTAAAAGACTTCCTTGAAGAGATGAAACCTAAAATGAGTTTTTGAAGGATAGGAGTTAGTCAGGTGAAGACAAGGCAGACTATTCGGAGGGGACAGCATAAACTAAAGTGTAGAGTCATAAAACAGCATGAAACTAGTTGAATGATTGCCTAGTTTATCAATCTACCTAGGCCAGAGTTTCCTAATCTTTCTCTATTGACATTTTTTGAGATTGCTGATTTTTACTGTCAGCGGCTGTCCTGTGTATTGAAGGATGTTTAACAGCATCCAGGTCTCTACCCACTAGACGGCAGTAGCAGCAGCATTACCACTACCACCACCATAGTTTCGCCATCTAAAAATGTCTCCAGACATTGCCTAATGTCCCCGGGGGCAAAATCACCCCTGGTTGAAAACCACTGACCTGGGCTAAAATTTAGTTAAATTAGTATTAGAAATTTATATTCTGAAACTCAGTGCCTTCATGTTTTCTTTTATATTCTTCTTTTTTCTTAGTAAAAAATTTCTTTTGAAATTCCAACCTAGTCTTAACTAAAGAAGAAAAAAAATTGTTTCCATATCTTGTTCAAGATAGAGAGAAAGGGATGTGGCTAGAGTTCTACGTGTATTGGTGGCTGTGATTAGAACAACACAGTTTAGAAAACTGGATAAATAACTAAGTACAATAACCCAGGAACTGAATATAGATAGGTTTTCTAGTTGGTTGTAAGAACATCAAAATTTAAAACTCCTTGATAATTTTAATTCTACCAGCAACTGTTTCGGCACTGTCCCCAGATTTGTTCCACAACTTAAAATATGGAATATTTGGAGGTGCACAGAAAAACGTGAAAATGATTAGATATCAGATATATGTGAGAAAATGCAAAATTATAATAGCATTATAATTACTTGGGCCTACAAAGAAAGACAGGGTGTGTGCCATGATCTTCTAGTGTTTGAAGAATTTATTCTAAAGATGATATCCAGCTCCTTTGAAGAAAAAGAAGAGAAAATAAGACTTAGATTGCAGTAGAAGGACTTTAAGATTAAATTAGAAAATCAGCAAACATATTTAAAAACTCTTAAAAGTATAAGCCAAACTTATCAATATCTAAGTATCAGGCTGATAAAAACAACTTACGATTTTAAAGTATTATAAAAGTTATTTGCATATACGTATATACATACATATGTATGTATTTATATTATATATACACATACATATTTACTTATATAATAGGGTAATAAACTCCAATTAGTATAAAATACTTCCAACTGTACTGGCTAACTTTCCTTTTTATTTAACATTCTATTAGGTAGTAGGGATACAAGTATGAGTAATATTTAGCTGCTAGCCTCAAGGAAGTCATGATCTTGATAGATAAGTAGATATACAACTAACTACCATAGCATACTTAAAGTGCACTGTGGTAAGTTTAAAATCACATTGACTTAATGAATTATGCTGTAAGAATAATGTGAATTAATTTGAGAGGAGTAAAAAGTATCAAGGACTATGTTAAATTATGGAAGAATAGTCCAAAATATATAACATTGCTGTCATTTAATGCTAAAGGCAAGTAATAGTTTACACTATGTGTGATATTTTTCTAGAACTGCTTAATAAGCAAAAGTAACAGAGGATACAACTGCCATTTTTACATTTTTCAAATATTTCTGCTTAATGTTAAAATTAACCAACTACTTTTGAAGGTGCAGAGAAAAACATGAAAATAATTCAGCCAAATTCAGTAAATCAGCCAAATGTACAAAAAAGGAGTATTATCACTGGGCTCATTTTCACTTGCAATGAGGATATTACCAAAGCGTGGAACTAGTATGGCTTTGATGAAAGTACTTTAGAATTAAGTTTCCCTAAAATGTTTTTATATGTCTTCCAGATATGATTTTACCTAAACAGGTTTTTGTTGTTAGGTCATTAAAAGCCAGCACTGTATTTTATTTGCCAGCATGTCCCCAGTACCTAGTACACTGTAAAGCATGCAGTAATTATTATGGGTGAGTGAAAGAATGATGGTCTTGTCTGCAACAAATTAGACGGAACTATAACTGACTATTAACCTAGTTTAGTACTTTTTCTACTTCACTATCTTTCGTTTTGTTTCTAAATAATAGATTAACTCAATTTTACCTTTTAAGTCTTAAGCATATGTGAACAGAAATACTCCTTGTTATCAATGAGAAGGAATACTCACCTGTAATTGGGAGTAAATGAAGAGAAGTAAAATGTGTTACACTTGGCTGATTTTAGATGTAATTTTTATGATCCATAAAAAATTATTTATTCTTGAGAAGAAAAGTTGAATATTAAGGCAGCAATAATAGTCATGACTACAATAGGATTTTAAACTTTTTGAATTTTCTTATAAATCACTGTTGTCTAATAAAGTTGCTTAATTTGTATATTATAAAATAAATGTATTTTGTTGATCCAGTGTGTGAGAGCATATACAACATCTTAAGTGCTCTGATATGTATTGAATTTAGCATGCTTAGTTACATTTTCAATTCCCATGGACAAAATCTCTTTCTTTCCACTCACTGTATCCTCTGAAGGTTAAAATGAAGTGTATGATTTGAAAGAGGTAAAAGTGGGCAGAGTTACATACTTAAAGAGCACTAGTTTAAGAATTAGAAAACTTAGGTTCCAGTCATAATCTGCTGTCTACTAACTGTATGGCTTGAGTAGGTCATGGAGCCTCATTGATAAAATGAAGGATTTGGATTAGATGATCTCTTGAGTTTCCTTCCAGCATGCTTCTCAAATTCTTGGTTATTTAAGAAACCAGAATTGTTTTCAGTACTTCAAACGTTTGTTTAACATTTTAAATGAGGCAGATGGGTACTAGGATGACTAAAACAAGTTCTCTGCTATTAAGGAGCTTACAAGTCTAGTCTTACTTCTTTCTCATGTGAACTTTGAAATTAGATTCATTAATTTTTTTACTAGAATATGTCAAATTTTTACAAGAACTTTTACTAGGATATATATGGTATAGTGTAATTTATAGGATGACACTTTATTATAAATATGATACATTATAAATACAAATAAAATTGAATAAGCATATATCTACTAAAGCTCATATCACTAAAATTCCATAATTTACATCTTCCCTGACTTGATTATCTGTGACTGAACTAACTTTAAGTTCCACGTTTAAGGCAAAGCATTGGGAATGGTTTCCAAAATCATCTTCATTATACTTTAGCTAATTTTTAACATGTCACAAAAATGCAAATAATTGACAAGAAGATCATAACAACTTGTGTGAAAGATTGATAAAGTTGACCCATGAGCGACATGGGGGTTAGGGCACTGACCCCTGTGCAGTTAAAAATCCCAGTATAACTTTCAACTCCCAAAAACCTTAACTACTAATGGCCTACTGTTGACCAGAAGCCTTACTGGTAACATAGACTGTCAATTAACACATATTTTATATATGTATTATAATACTGTATTCTTACAATAAAGTAAGCTAGAGAAAATAAAATGTTATTAAGAAAACCATAAGGAAGAAAAAATACATTTACAATGCTGTAATGTATTTATTGATACCATAAGTTTACATCATGTGTTTACAGGGTGAATCATCTTTCTGAAATGGTGGGCAACTGCAGCTGCAGCCCTCAATCTACAGTGCATATCGAGCAATTCAGCTTTTTCTTGTAATGTCATGACTTTTCTCTGCTTTTGGGGGGCACATTCAATATCACTGGTGACATTTCATGAGAGTCCCATGGTGTTATTCAAAGTTTACAGTATTGCACTAAACATGGTGAAAAATACACAAGAAAGATGAAGGATCACTTTTTACTGCGATACACAATTTACTGGAGTGACAGACTGCTCACAGAGATGATTAGGGTCACACATGTTTTAAGTAGATGTTTGCAACAGTTGAGCTCATGGTAATAGCAGCAGGAGGTAGCTATGAAGTTATTATAGCAGTACAGTATGTACTACAGTAAATTTTAAGCATTTATGATTTAATACTGCATCTTTATGTTTTGTTCACATTTCTCTCAACAGTGAATTGCACCATGTATGGTCTGTAAATGTGTACATAAAAATTTTAACTTTTTATAATACATTAGTGTATATTTCATGGTAGCAAATGATAAAATAGACTAGTATCTACATATATTTTATGCATTCATGACATATGTAACTTTTTCTTAATTTTCTATGCCATGCAGTTCATCTGCAAGTTTTTTCAAATTGTCACAAATCTCCAAAATATTTTCCAATATATTTCTTGAAAAAAATCCACATATAAGTGGACCCTAGCAGTTCAAACGCATGTTGTTCAAGGGTCAACTGTACTGTGATACTGTGGTGTCTTTCTAAATGTTAACTTAAATACAAAGAATACAGAAAGCATAAATGGTTAGAAATAAACTGATAAATATTTGAGTTTTTAAATTTGAAGATGGCTGTTAAAAGACATGTATAAAATATTTTGTTCCTGAATTTTTCTTTTTTTTTTTTCAGGCCCCAAAACAGTTTTTTTCTGGGCTCCAATTATGAAATGGGTAAGTCTTGAGTTTTTCCAAAAGCTATGGAAAAAAATGTCTTAATAGGAACTTATTAATTTGAAGTAACTTTTTATGGAGGATGTACTTTAAAATATTTTTGGTATGCCTCTAAATGATTTCATGGCAAATATTCTCAGATGTATCAGTTTTACTGCATAAAACACACTATCTAGTTTTTCTGAACTCTTAAGAGGCCTTCTGGGAACATATTTGTTATTAAAAAACTTAGAATTATAGGCCCTAGGGATATAAAATTTCATTCAAAAATTATACGACTAAGTAAAACATTAAACTATTAATAGTTAGAGCCCCCAAATTAACATTTATTATTAATTTAGTATGAGAACGGAAGGTACTAACACCAAATATAGCTGTGGAAAGTTAGTCTCAAAAAGTAATGGATTTATCCAAGTATTAGCATTTGGTAAATGATATAACCTAGGACTTCTGACTCCAAGCCCAGTGCTTTCATCCTTCCCCAGAGGCACCTTTCCTAAAGTTCTCATTTAGCTGAAAAGAAATATGTGGTGACTGTTTGTAGAAAATCATTGATTTTATGTTGAAAGGGCCAGTTTTGCTTCTCAAAGTGTCATTCATCATTCATCACTGGACTTGCAGTGGCTTCATCTGAGAACTTGTTAGAAATGTAAATCTTCAGGCCTTATCACAGACCTACTAAATCTGAAACTCTAGAGGTGGAGCCCAGTAGGTTGTGCTTTAATAAACCCTCCAGGTGATTCTGATGCCCTCTAAAGTTTGAAAACTGGTCTGTAGGGTTTTTTTAACTGTGGTGAAACACATATAAATTTATTATCTTAATCATTTTTTAAGTGTACAGTTCAGTACTGTTAAGTACATTCACATCATTGTTAACCAAGCTCCAGAATTCTTTTCATCTTACGAAACTACTACTCTGTATCCATTATACAACTCCCCATTCCCCCCTCCTCCCAGTCCCTGGCAACCACCATTCTACTTTTCTGTCTTTATGAATTTGACTACTCTAGGTACTTCATGTAAGTGGAATCATACAGTATTTGTCTTATTGTAGTTGGCTTATTTCACTTAGCATAATATCCTCAAGGTACATCCATGTTGTTGCATGTGTGAGAATTTCCTTCCTTTTTAAGGCTAAATAACATTCCATTGTATGTATATACCACATTATGTTCATCCAACCATTGATTGGACACTTGGGTTGCTTCTATGTTTTTGCTGTTGCGAATAATGCTACTATGAACATTGGTGTACAAATATCTGTTTAAGTCCCTACTTTTAATTCTTTTGGGTATATACCCAGAAGTGGAATTGCTGGATTATATGGTAATTCTGTTTAATATTTTTAGGAGCTGCCATACTGTTTTCCTCAGCAACTGCATCATTTTACATAACCACCAGCAATTCACAAGGGTTTTAATTTCTCTACATCCTCTCCACACGTTTTACTTTTATGGGGGAGGAGGAGGGTGTTTGGGGTTTTGTTTATATGATAATCATCCTAATGGGTGTTAGTTATCTCATTGTGGTTTTGATTTGCATTTCACAGGTGATTAGTCATGTTGAACATCTTTTCATGTACTTATTGGTCATTTGTGTATCTCCTTTGGAAAAATCTCTATTCAAATGCCCATTTTTTAATTTAATCAAGTTGTTTAGTTTTTGTTGTTGAGTTGCGGGTTGTCTTATATCTCTTAAATGTACTATTTAAAATTGTTAGAACAATTCAGAAACTCAGTTGTACATTTGAGCAGTTAAGAATGTTAGTGCTGGGATTGGCTGTGTCTCAATCTTATGGCCTTACGCAGTTTCATCTCTGGCATTTTGTCTCCTCAACTATAAAATGACAAGATTAAGCCAGATGTGGTGGCTCACACCTGTAATCCTACCACTTGGGGAGGGTGAGGTGGGAGGATCGCTTGAGCCCAGGAGTTTGAGGTGGCAGTGAGTTATGATGACACCACTGCACTCTAGCCTGACAGAGCAAGACCCTGTCTCAAAAAAAAAAGACAAGATTAGAATAGATTAGTGGTTTGGGAGCTATGTTTTACAGAGAACTAGGGAGCAATCATTGTTTGTTTGTTTTTCATATTTATATATTGAGAAAAGGTCCCAAAAGCCTTTGTACTAATGGAATGTATATTACTATTTCCTTCCTTTTCTCTCCCTACCAACACTTAAAATTATCTAGTAATTATATATATCTATAAAGTAGAATTGATTGCTGAAGTATTGTTCTATCACCATCATTAAAAGAGTTAGAGTGATTTCATTTATTTACAATAAATTTAAGGGCCTGTTTGACCTCAAATTTAACATAGTTTAGGAGTTTATTGATTTTATCCATAGCTTTGATGTTTATTTGATTTGGTCCATTGGTGTTTTGAGATATTGACAGTATTGTATACTCATAAGTGCCATCTTGACTGTCTCTGTCTCCTTTAGAAACATCTATTTTAAGTTTATGTTGAAATCATACATAGTCTCCTGATGAGAGAGCATAGCAGTGGAAACTTCTGTGTCTCATTCTCTGGTAGGGAGACTTCTTTTGTTAGATATTTACCTTATGTACATATTAATGTGTTTTCTTAACCCAGAATATTTGATAATTAATCTGTGGTACTCTGTATATGACATGTAACAGTTGCTACCACAAGCCACATATGTTCCTTTTTTTTTTTTTTTTTTGAGACAGGGTCTCTCTCTGTTGCACTGATGTCATCATAGCTCACTGCAGCCTCCAGCTGCTGGGATCAAACGATCTTCCTGTCTCAGCCTCCTGAGTAGCTGGGACTACAGGCTCACACCACCACACCCAGCTAATTTTTCTATTTTTTGTAGACATGGGGTCTCTGTGTTGCCGAGGCTGATTTCGAACTCCTGGTCTCAAGCAATTCTCCCGCCTCAGCCTCCTAAAATGCTAGGATTACAGGTGTGAGCCACCTCACCTGGCAAGCCACATGTGTTCACGTGTTCAATAGTAAGACTCTGAGACCATACTTCTTCAGACATTTAACTATAGTGGAGTTCTTCTTAGCCACTTTTAAAAGGTTGAAACCAAATAATCATAAAGACCAAAGTGGATAATCCTAAAAAACCAATACCTACATACCTTAAATATTTTATTTTAACCTAAAGAATATATATTCATTTGACAATCATCTGTTATACAGCTAAAGCTTTTATTTATGTGTGGATTCACTGATTTTGAATTCCACATTTTCTACCTTGGATAAATTACACCACAGTACATCCAATATAATATCCGGTTTAGTTTTCTTTAAAGCAGAGCAAGTTCATGGACACTTTCAAACAGTATGAAAACAGAAACCTGCTAGATTTTTATATGGCCTTTTCCCCAGTCTTTTTACATGTGTCTTGGTCACACCTTGTTCACAGGTTTTAACAATTTGCCTTTATTTAATCTTTCCCAGGCAGTCACTTTAGTTTTCATTGAAATAGCAACCTTCTTTTTGTATTTCATCTGTTTACCTCATAGTTTTATTCAATTATATAAATTACATTAACAGGTAAAACTGGCATAAACAGGTTTGGGGACAAACATAGTGACTTGGTAAAAATACAGCTCATCTGGTGGGAGCAAAAATGCATGAATGCAACAGAGAATAGCCCACTAGCCATACGTATTCAGCATGCCATGGGCATCTGTTAGTGTGTTTACAGAAGGAATGGAGATCATTGACTGACCTGGGGAAACTATTATGTGAAGGTCAGTTAAGAGAGCTTCTTTTATTTTTGTTCATGGTCTTTTTGCACAGCACTGTTACCAATTATCTCTTAAACAATATACCATTTAGTGTAGCTAATTTTTCTACTTTCTTTTCTCTGTAGGAATAAGTCAAACTATTTCAAAGTTGTCCATGCAGATTTTTAATACCTATTTGCTTTTCCAGCTGGAAATACTTATATAAATTAATTCACAGTTTAAAATCTTGAGGACTTTACTATCTCTAAGCATTTTGGAATTGGAATAGTCTGTGGTGATATCTCATTTTTTAACACTCTGTATCTAAAAGTGTCATGTGACTTTTTTTAATAAACAAGAAAATATGGTAGGAAGGAAGGGAGAAAGAGAGAAGAAAGAAAAACATTTAAAAATATCTCATGAACATTTATCCCAACCTAGTGAAGACAGTCAGATGCTAGAATTACAAACGTGGTCTTCAGACATTTGAAAAACATTTTTTAATTGATAGAAACAAAGGTAGCTAACTTGAGTCTACTAGATGCCAAATTGTTATATTAGGTTGTGTAATAGATTATCTCATATTTAATCTTTAGCCCAAAAAAGTCTGAGAAATAAATATTACCACTATCTTCCAGGTAAGGGTACTGAGGTTCAAAGAACTAGGTGACTGTACATACTGTTGTTAGTAAGTGGCAGAATCAGGATTTGAACCTCTAGGTCTATTTGACTCCAAAGCCCATGCTCTTAAACACTTATGTTAGCACCTTTAAAATAGTCACTGTGGAGCTATCTAAAACTGATACTTTCTTAGTATGTTAGGGAGTATTTTATATAATCTTGTGGTATACTCTAAGCACTTTCTGAATCAACAGTTCTGTTATTTGAATAGAGTTCAGAATAAAGGTGAAAAGGAACATGAACCTTCTGCCCTTCATCCTGCTAGTAATGCAGGAAAGGATATAGAGACTAACATTTCTGTATCTGTGCTGCTCTAAAGATGTTAGCTACTGTTATGTTTGTTGCTAATGATAATATTTTCAAGCTCTGTGCTAAATACTTTTAAAGTATCTCATTTAGTCATTATGTCACTCTTGCAAGGGTAGGTACTAAGATTCTCATTTTACTTATGAAGAATTTTAAGACAGGTTGTTACATAACTTGATCAAAGTCACACAGCTAATAGCAGAGATTAGATTCATGATGAGATTTTGCAAAATAATTTACATAAGGTTGGAGTGATATTGAAGTAGAAAGAGATTTTTTAGAAACATGGGAAAAAGACCTCAAGACCTTTGTGGAAGAAAACAATTACTAACATATCCCAGAAAAATAAAATGTATACTGAGAGCATAAACAATCATGACTGCTGACTTCATCCAAAAGAGAATGCTAGAATATAGCCATAGTCTTCATAGATCTATTCAGTAAGCCACAGGGCAATACATGGATGCAGTAGAATAATAGTAGAAGTCAATCCCTTTCTTCCCTTTACAATGTCAGTTTTCTACCCTACAGAAGAAATAGAACAAATATAGAGCAGAGAAAATGTGCATTGGGACCTGGAAGAAGGATGAAGGAGGGATGATTAGGAAGGTCATTTGGGAAGAAAATCACAGGACTGTGGGTAAATGTTAGTAAAAAGAAAGGTAGTGTTGGCCACGATTTACCTCTAATTGTACCCCTATATTTAACCATTTACCCCTTTTTAAACTAGAATCATTGCTTTCTTGAACTACTAACTTTATTAATTCAAAACCATTTGGACTTGCTTTAAATGTATATATAAATTCATAAATAATGTGTGTTCTATTTAGGAGCAAAATCCTTTGCTGATGTATATTTTCCATATAAGGACATATTTTAGAAACTCAGTAAAAACCTGAAAATAATTTCTCAAAAACATATTTTCTAATGACATATTTAACATTTGCTTTAAAATACTTAAAGAAAAAGAAAGGAAATGAGGAAGGGATCCGAAGCAAGTGTGGCAAAATCTCAATAATTATTGACCCTGGGTGATAACTGTGTGGAGGTTTTTTGTACTATTCCCTCTTATTTTGTGTAGGTTTGAATTTTTCATTAATGAAAATTGTTCTATTACATATTCTTCAATAAAGTAGCATAACCAATATTCTAGTGATGACTCATTAGTAAACTTTCTGAATGATGCTGATAGAAGGATATGAGCAGGATGATTCTATAAAAGAAAATGTTAAAAACACAGCAGAAAAGAAATGACCATATGTACTTTGGTGTTAAAGAAAAATGATCTAGCCAAAAACCTAAAATTATAACAGAGAGTTTTTCTGATACTTCCACTTCTAAAAAAGAATAACATTGACAGAAAACGTGAAAGGAGAAATTTATACAAGTGACCTTAGACAGCTTTCAGATATCCTCTATACCAGCGGTTTCCAACAAGTATAAAGAATATATAAGTTCAAATGTGAAATAAGTATCATTTTCAGACCCAAAAAACTGATTTTCAAATATATGAGGCTATATACTACTGATTTTCAAATACATGAGGGTGCTTATTGATTAACAAAATAAAAATTAGCTCAAAAAGCATTTTTTAATTCATTGTCACTTTTTGTCATGCTCTACATTTTCTTAATGCATGGATGCTAAAAGTATAGCTTTCATATGGAAATCTCAGAATCATTTTGTGTTTGATTTAAAGCTAAAAACCATTACTCCACATTCATGGTGCTTTTTTTCTTTCTGTGTGTTAATGTGTATTCCCAGGGGTTGGTGTGTGCTGGATTGGCTGACATGGCCAGACCTGCAGAAAAACTCAGCACAGCTCAATCTGCTGTTCTGATGGCTACAGGTAAATTAAATGAATATCTTTTGTGTTCCATATGGAACATAAATGATTTTTGTTTTATCTTACATCCATTTATTTAATAGTTTAGTGTTTGAAATACATACACATACACTCACGCATAAAGGAATTTAACAGTATTATGTCTAGGAAGTTATTAAATTATGGATGGAGAGGACAGAGAAAGAGTATCTGCATGAGTTTTTGTTTTTCAGATTTTTGCCATCAATATATTTTTATAAGTAGGAAAAAAAGTTACAGTTAATAGTCACTTGCCCTATAAAGATTCCCCTTTAATGTAATAGAGTATTTTGTGTAGTACTGAGTTATGGAAACTTTATTAAAGATTCAGGATACAGCATTTCTTTGTCCTTCATCCTACATTATTGTTGTCATAGTCTTCTTTGTAATTACTTTACTCAATATTAAGTGTTCAGATGAGTTATTCAGCAGTACCTATGCTTTTTTAAAAAATACTTTGTTTCAACAGGGTTTATTTGGTCAAGATACTCACTTGTAATTATTCCAAAAAATTGGAGTCTGTTTGCTGTTAATTTCTTTGTGGGGACAGCAGGAGCCTCTCAGCTTTTTCGAATTTGGAGGTAAGCCTACCAAAGGTATAAAAAACAATCAGCTTCAGAAGCTACCTAGATGGCAATAATTTTTTTTAAAAGATTCACATATAATGCTAAGACAGGAATGTGCCTAAAGGAGAAATTTAACATTTCTAGTAAAGTCTGGGGGTTTCCAAATAAGTTAAAAGCAGTTAAGTAGTATGTTACCTAGTTTTTTTGTGCATTGTCTAGATGGATAGCCCTTTCACATAGTCTCTTTTATTAAGACAACAGGTACAATTTATGATTTATTAAATAATATCCTACATGAACCTTTTATCACTCACTTTCAATTGTACATAATAAAGTAGCACTTCAATGTATAGTTGTGTAGTATTGGAAATGATATTTACAGTGAGGTAATTGGTTTCATTGGAAAGTGTTCCATGAATGCTAGAACTTTTTAAAACTATTTATTCAATATTTAACATTATTTGTCAATGACTAATGGTAATAACACCAAATATTTGAAATCAGGCTCTTTTGAGAAATCCAGGAGGTATGGTTGGCTTCATGGAATAAGTTCCTTCTTGTGCTATACTATTCTCCACTCTATTGTAAGCTGAGATGAATAGTAAATAAAGCCCTGGATATTGTAAAAGGGAAAGACTCTGTGGCTCTGTGGTTACTTTTTTGGATTGAGAATTGAGAAAATGGTCCTTAGCTTCAATAAACTTAAGTGTTTACAACCTGATTAACCCAGTAGCCATCACAGAAGAATATTTTACTTTTAATGATTAGACAGGAACCCATTCCCTATTGATTTTATTCTTAGAAAAGGTGCTTTGTGAGTATAAAGTAAAAAATTCTAGATGACCACATTTTGCTAAATTTTATTTATGTGATCATGTTTGTCATACTCTCGTATAGTTCAAGAATGAAAATATTCATTAAAATAATACTTTTCCACAGGAAACTATATGTCAGTTAAGCTGTTAAAAATTTTTGGCACTTAGGAGCTGGGCACAGTGGCTCATACCTATAATTCCAGCAACTCAGGAGGCTGAGACAGGAGGATCACTTGAAACCAAGAGTTCAAGACCAGCCTGGGCAACATAAGGAGACCTTGTCTCTAAAAAAATTTTTTAAATTAGCTGGGCATGGTGTGCATGCCTGTAGCCCTAGTTTCTCAGGAGGCTGAGGCAGAAGGATCACTTGAGCCCAGGAGTTTGAGGTTGTGGTGACCTGTGATTGTGCCACTGCACTCCAGCCTGGAAAAGAGAGTGAGACTCTGTCTCTAAAAAAAAAAATTTGGCAGTTGGGATTTTATTATCTGAAACACAAATCAGATACAAATGAACTCTTTGGGTCACTTTTCTTTCTGCCTGTTATATCTATAAGCCCCTGGAAAGATTATATTTATAACTATATAGCCACTGGAAACTAGGAAAACCAGGAAAAAAGAAATGATATATGCTTCCCATTCTCTCCTTGCCATAAATATTATCTATTATTATTGATGATTATTTTTCTTTCTGTTTTCTTTATAGATATAACCAAGAACTAAAAGCTAAAGCAAACAAATAGAAGAGTTCCTGATCACCTGAACACTCTAGATGTGAACATAACCACTGGGGCCTAGTTTATTGTTTGATTATTGATAAGGCAATGTTAACTGTGCTGACACTTGGAAGGCACACAAAAAAATCTAACTGTGCTTGATTCAGCAGAAAAATAAAGCAAACTTTTAATAACAGTCTCTCCTTACATATGTCTTAAGGATCTTATATATAGATATTAGTAACATTTTTTCTACCATTTGTCCATAATAAATCATACTTGCTCATATATACTCCCAGCCTCTTTTTGTTCTAGTTAGCCAAAGTGTGTATATATAACAGCACACAAAATTCAAGCGAATTGAAAGACAGTTGACAGATTAAATAATCTGCCTATTTAGTGCAGGATGGTCAAGTAGCTGTAAGTGAAAGGAAATATTGCTTAAGAGAGTGAGAAATGGATAGTGGAATGGCTATCAAGATGACCTCAAACTATTTTTAAATATTTTAACTTGCCGTGAAAAATCTTGATGATTTTTATATATATCGTATAAAATTCTTTTGCAGCTACAGATTTTTAAATAGGATTGTTGTAAAGATTAATTGAGATAATGTGTTAACACAGTGCCTGGTCCATGGTGAGTATTACATTTTTGAATTACACTCAGTAACTGATATAATATAGCAGAAAAGGCTCTAGAGTCAGACCTGAATTTGAATCCCAGATCTGTGAGTTATATGCTATGACTTTGGACAAGTTAGGGAAAGAGCCTAGCATAGTACCTGAGACCTAAGTAGGCGTTCTGTAAATGTTTGGGATCTTTGTCCCCATTGTAAGGAGAGACTGGGCATAGATTACTCCACACTAGAAATAACAGTCCATTTGACTTGGCCTTCAATGTGGAGTACTGAGCTTTTTTCTAAAAGTGCCAGTAAAACTAGTCTTCATTAGAATTGTAGTCAGATGAATCAGCAAAGCAACTTATTTCAAAATTTGAAGAAACAAGAGACAAAAGAGAACTTTTTGAATAATACTATAACTGATGAAGATTTAGCAATTAGCAATTGAAAATCTTGAACTTTATCATTTGTCCCTTAACCATAGTCCATCTTTGAGGAGAAAGGATTAGAGAATTTGACATAGGTAAAAGTGAAGAGGTTCTGAAGAATCAAATTATTATTGCTTTCTTTTCAATAAGCTACACTGTTATATTTGTTTAGTATTTGTGTGCACACATGTGTTTCCTAGGTTAGGCATTTAGGAAAAACATACACTATGAAAGATGGCATAAACACAAAAAAGGTTATTAAAATGTATTTGTTGAATTGGTGTTTCACTTTTCATTAAAACCTCCTGTATGGGGTCTCCTAAGCCCCACTTGTCAGTCAGATTCATCATAGGCAGTCCTCCTTCCTTGGTTCTCAGAAGTTTCATTGAGAAACCACCATCACATGCTTCCTTTCTGCCCAAAACCTTTCAATCCATCCTATTTTTAAATCTTAAAAATTAAATGACTCTAATATCTATCCTGTCAAAAACTCTTATTGCTACTTGGAACACGTAGTCTGTTGATCAATTTCACAGCCACTCTCAAAAACTTAGTCCTCACTATCTATGTGTAATAGATACTGAACTCCATAAAAATACCTCTACAATGGTACAAATCACTTGATTGGTATAGTTGAGTTGAATTCCATGTCACAATTTTCTAATAGGTCCTTATTGATGGCCTCATTAGATAAGTTTTCTCAGTGCCAAATCTGATAAGCCTGGGTTTCAACTCAACTCTGCCACATATTAATTATGAGACCTTGGTAACCTCTGTCTCTGAGCTTTAGTATTTTCAAGAGTAAAATGATAATAATAGTACGTACTTCATAGGATTGTTGTAAAGATTGAAATAATGTTTTAACACAACACCTAGTCCATGATGAATATTAAATGTAGAAAGCTTAGAAAATGGTAAGCTTATTAATTGAAGGAAGATTCAGAAAATACTTCCTTAGACTAAAGAAGTTTTAATTTTGCTGCAAAAAGTATATACTGTGTTAACTTATTTGCACACCTTCTGAACTAATAACTACTAGAACTCCTAAGGCTTTCACAGTTTACAGCAAAAAACAAGCTGCTTGGGGTGGGAAGTGGGAGGCAGTGTGGAGAATGCTCAATAAGAGAGAAATTCTTTCTTTAATCTTTTTTGTGGTTTGGCATTCATTTCAAGGAAACATTGATCCAAGGTACATCAATGCTGCTGTTTCTCCATAGTAAACAGATTTTCTTTTAAGTTTCTTTTAAATGATAGTGAAAGGTTGAATGTTAACAAGGATTGACCTCAAAGCCCAGGTTCCTCTCTATAAAGCAAAAGTCTCTATTGGAGCTTGTTTATTTATATAATGAAACAGAAAGCACTGGTATTTATTAAGACTGGCTCTCTCCCTAAAGGGACTGTTTAATTATGAGGTATGATTCTAATTATAAGACTGGTTTCCACAACTCACACCAGAAAATTCACTCAACAAACATAATTTAAATGAACCTCTTTTCTTCTTCCCTTAAGACAACTATGTTTTACAACATTTTGAAGCACATAGTAAATTTAATTATCAAGCGGGGCTTTATTTAAGAATATTTGCTTGCTTTTTTAATTAGATTTTTTAAATTCAGATTTTAAATATGTGCCCCTAAATGTTCATTGTGGTTGTGATATATATAAGATCAGCTAGAAAATGAAAACATGATTTAAGCTGTTAGAAAATATTCACTTCCTTAAAACACATTTTTCCAGTGTCACATTTGATGAAGAAAACTCAAATCTAGTGCCACGTTGGATTTCAAGTTATCTTTGGAATAAATTTGGTTAGAAGTATGCTCTTGACCAGTCAGAAAGGACAGGTATGTAATTCTTCAAACAAAAATTTACCTCACAAAAATCTCTGAAGATGAGTACTGAATTCATTATAACTGGTAAATTTCATAGTCCTGGTACAAACCATAATCACTATTGACTAAATTTAGGTGTTTGCTTACTCTGGAGACAGTTCTATGGTAATCACCTACCAACTATTGTCTAATTTCAACCACCCTCCACATGGTGAAGGAAAGAGTTGTGTAAACTACTTGGGGGTCCTATCAATCTCCCTTGACCCTTGCCCCACATGTCCCGACAAGAGAACTAGAAATTGAGCCCGTCCTTGTGTGAGCAATAGGCTGCTCAGATTGGTGGGGGAGGGGAGGGCAGTGCCAACCAATCAGAAGCACAGTAAGTGCCCGTGAAACAATGAGCTTCTGATGAGGGTGTGGCCTGGAAAACGGCTTTTAGCCAAAACTGTCATTTTATGGGTCAGCTACAGACAGACATGGCACTTCTGCTGTCTTCAGAATAATGTCACCAGGCCCTTTTCCTGTTTTCTGCACTCCTGAAAGATCTAGTCCCTAATCTAGGCCCTGGCTTTTCCTCAGCCTTGGAGGAAGTGGAGGTATGTGGAAGTAGGAGTCTCAGTAGAAGGAATGATCACAGAGCTAAGGATGAGGGCTACCGTCTGGGAAGAAGACAGCTATTGAAGTTTAAAGGAAAGTGGGAAAGCCTTGGGCTAGGAGTCAAAGTTCAAGCTTGTCTATATGTCTCTGTCAGCCTTTTAAGTGAGGTTAGAAGCTTGAAGACTTAAGTGTTACCTCATCTTATTTATCCTGGATGCTCTTTATTTGCCTCTTTTCTGCAGTTTCTCACACGGTATCCTCCTTTTTAATCAGTCATCAACAAGTGCCTACCATGTGAAGGGGGCGCTCGGAAGATGCAGTGTTGAAAACAAAGATATGTAGAGCATGGTCCCTGAACAGGGAGTTTACTAATCCAGAGGAAGACAAAATATAAACAGTTCAAAATATAAAGATAAGGATATTTATATGGAAAATAAGCCACATAAATTTATAGACACTAAGTGCCATAATGACTCAGAAGAAAAGGTATCATGGCTAGTGTGGTCAGGCAAGATTTTGTGACAGATAACACTATCCCTTTAAGTTCAGAGTATCTTCTTCTTTGGACTCTTATGAAACTTGACTTTACATATTGATGAAAAGACTTTACATATTGAAGAATTTAAGCTGAAATCTATTAGAAAATTCTAGAAGAGATATTTAGAGAAACAATAATGGATAATGGATCTGTAATTTCTCTTTAATTTTCATTTTTGGGTGCTGCTGAGTTTAAACAGAACAAAACTACTCACTCTTTCCCTTGTTCAGGAAACTTTCTTGGTCTGTCTTTGGGGCCTCAATCCTGCTTGCTCTTTCACTCAGGTATCCTCATTCCTAGGTGCTTTCGTGCTTCCTCAGTGACCACTCTGTTCAAACTCTCTTTGACTGTGATAGAATTGGCCAAACAATTGAGGATACCATTGACATGCATTGAAAGTGCTCTAAAATTAGATACGTCTTTTCTCTAGGTCATAACCATCCCCAAAGTGTCATAAAGTATACACAAATGGGACATAGCATGGTATGGTAGAAAGAACATAGACTGTCAAGTCCCATAGACCTAGGTTTTCCAGCTGTGTTACCTAGGGCAAGTTAATATCTCTGAGCTTCAGTTTTTATATCTATAAAATAGGGATCAGGCCTCCCTCACAGTGCTGTTTTGAGGATTAAATGAGGCAACCTACGTAAAATGCTTCACATAAAAAGGTCTCAATAAATTAAAATGTGGTATGTGCCTACAGAAAGGTAAACATCACTAATCATTTTCTGATGTTGCAGGACTTAAAGCAGAAGACTATGTCTTCTAAAATAGAAAATTTCTATTGTCTTCTTAATGGGTGTTCATTTTGGGTGTCTCTGCCTTTTAAGCCCATAAACAAATAATTTTCTTCCTTTAGCTTCACTTCTACATGTGTTATCTTAATCTCAAAATGCATCTACTTTCCTTGCTTAGTAATCATAAACTTAGAAAAATCTGTCCAACTCCTCAAATCATCTTACTTAAAACAATGGAATCTTAGCAATCATCTAATTCACCTTCCCACTAAATATAAGAATCAGCTCTGGAGTTCGAGACCAGCCTGAGCAAGAGTGAGATCCTGTCTCTACCAAAAAATAGAAAAATGAGCTGGGCATGGTGGCTCACGCCTGTAGTCCCAGCTACTCGGGAGGCTGAGGCAGGAGGATCGCTTGAGCCCGGGAGTTAGAGGTTGCAGTGAGCTATGATGATGCCACTGCACTCTCGCCAGGGCAACAGGGGCAACAAAGCAAGACTCTGTCTCCCGAAAAAAAAAAAAAAAAAAAAATCAGCTCTAACCTCACAGGCAGATAGGTAGCTATCCAATACTTCCTAAAACTGCCTCCAGTTTGAACGTTTATTCTTACATTGTTTATATTTGCCTCTGAGTGATTGCCAGTCGTTGATCCTAATTGGTCCTCTCGAGCAACAAAGAATAAATCTAACCAATTTTCCATACAGTGTTAAAACTTCAGCAAAACAGTCTCTACCATGCATGTGAGGAGGGTGTGGTATTGCCAAGATCGAAGGGGCTGGTAGTAGTGTTGCTAGATAAAATGCAATATTTGGAATATATTTATACTAAAAATTGTTCATTGTTTATTTAAAATAATATTTTTATTTGCTCAATCGGGCAATCTTACAAGTGGTAGCCAAAGATCAAAGCTGAGATAGCCAGTGAAGCAGGGGCAGGAGAGGGAAGAACAGAGCTCCATCCTGTTGAGTTCTGCTCAGTCCTGTCTCATTTCTGTGGCTGCTCAGCACATCTGTGGAAGCCTCTTCAGAGCATCCATGCCTACAAAAGCATACTTTTTAAGGTCATGTATTCTTTGATAACTAGCTCCCTCCACAGAAGAAAAATACATTAACTTTCCTTTCCCTCTCCGTGCCTCCCATGAACTTTATTCTTGCTTAGCCAAACCAAATCCCTACATCAGAAAATAGGGGCATTATTTTCTTGACTACAGGGGCCCACATTAGACTTTGCATGGGGACCTGTGTCTCCTATTTACCCCACTACTTTCACATTTCAGTCCAAATATTTGAACACAACTACCATTTTTAACCGAAATGTCATTACTTCCTGACTTAACATTTCCAATCTCTTCCATCATTTGTCATGTACCAGAGTCAATGAACTTCAAATAAAGTGGGCAGACTAAATCCAATCCTCTGGATCAGATTTGAGCACTGCTTATGTACCTTAAAACTGCATTGTATATGGGTTTATCCAAGTGTTGTAAAAAAAAAAAATGCATTGCATCAAAATGGCCTATTAACATATGAAAAAGTGCTTTATCTCATTAGTACCACCAGGGAAACACAAAACTACAGATATCACCACTTACCTACCAAGATGACTAAAACTTGAAAAGACTGACAATACTAAGTGTTGAATGGGAAAAACAGTAACCGAACTCTTGCTTATGAGAGTGTAAATTGGTACTACCACTTTGGAAAGCTGTTTGGCAAGATCTATTGAAGTTTAATATATGTACATCCTATGACACATTAATTCCACTCCTAGGTATATACCCAAAAGAAGTGCATATATATGTTCATAAAAACACATGTACAAGAATGTCCTTAGCAGTATTAATCCTGATAGTCTAAAGCTGGAAACAACCCATGGGTCAATAATAGAATGGATAAATACTTAGTGGTATAATCAGGTGATGGAATACTATACAGCATTGAATATGAACAATTATTGATATATGCACAACATGGATGAATATCACAAACACAAAAGATATAGTATGATTCAATTTATATAAAGATTAAAAACTGTTAAAGGTGATCTACAGTGTTAAAAATCAGGAGAGAGGTTACCTTTGGGGAGAGGGGAGGGGGAGTGACTGGGAGATGGCTTGAGAAGGACTTCTGGACTTCTTTCTTGATATGAATGGATATTACATGGATTTGTTCACTTTATATAAATTCAAGCTATAAACTTACAATTTGTGCATTTTTCTGCATGTGTGTTATGTTTTAATAAAGTGTTTTAAAATATAGCATTAATTTTTAGCAAATCTAGTTTTTCACATCATGTGCTTTTGCATTTGATTTTGTTAAAAACTCTAAAAACAGTACTTTGCACTTATTTTTCTGAAATTTCATTGTTATTTCAGTTGATTAAGATATTTTAAGATCCTGGTTCTATCATTAATTAGCTTTTCCTCCAATTATATTTTGTTAACTTTATTTATTTTCCTCCAGCATTATTAAGGTAAAATTGACAAATAAAAATTGTACATACTTATGGTGTACAATGTGATGTTTTAATATATGTATACATTGTGAAATAATTAAATCAAGCTAATTAACATAACCATCATCTCACATACTTTTTTTTTTGTGGTGAACATTTAAGATGTACTCTCTTGGCAATTTTCAAGTGTACAATACATTATTAGCTATCCTCATCATGCTGTACTTTAGATCTCCAGAACTTATTCATCCGGTCTAACTGAAACTTTGTATCCTTTAACCACTATCTTCCCAATCCCCCCACCACACTCCAGCCCCTGTCGACCACCATTCTATTCTCTGCTTCTATGAATTTGACTTTTTTGGATTCCACATATAAGTAAGATCATGTAGTATTTGTCTTTCTGTGCCTGTGTTATTTCACTTAGCTTAATGTCCTCCAGGTTCATCCATGTTGTCACAAATGACAGGATTTCCTTCTAGTTTAAGGCTGAATAGTATTCCATTGTGTATAAATATATAGACCACATTTTCTTTGACTATTCATCTCTTGATGGATACTTAGTTGATTTCATATCTTGGCTACTGCAGCATTGGCTATGCTGCAATGAACATGGGAATGCAGCTATCTCTTTGACATACTGATTTAATTTCCTTTTAGATATACCCACAAGTGGGATTGCTGGATCATATGGTAGTTCTATTTTTAATTTTTTGAGGACTCTCCATACCGTTTTCCATAATGGCTGTCTTCCAATTATATCTTTATCAAAGTTCTCTAGCATGCCCATGAAGGCTTCCCTCTGAGTTGACATTGGAACACTAATTGATATCCTTTAGGTATGATTGTTAACCACCTAACTATATTTTCATCATTCCTATAATTTTGTGTTTTACCCACAAGGATGTGAGAAATTTGGTCAAATGCCTTATTAAAGTCAAGATATACTTTGTCTATAGCATTCTCTTGATTTAAAAGTGTAATAACCCTATTTTAAGAAAGGAAAGAAGGTTAGCTTGCTCCTGGCTGTGAACACATTTGACTCCTTTTAATCACCTCCTGCTGATCTAAATAACCATTGGGGCTACTCACAAACATTCCAACTCTCTCTCTGGTGGTCACACATGATAGGATTGCACTTGCCTGCCTACTTGAAGTTAGGTAGGTTTGTGTAACTTGCTTTGGTCAATGTCATGAGTAGAAATGAAATATGTCACTTCGGGGAAGAGAATGAGTATTCCCTGCTGCATCCTCTTTCCCACTGCCTTGGCAACCAGAATGTCCCAGTGTGGGTCCCAAAGCAAAGGCAACAACAGAGGAAAGTCCCAGCCAACCCACAACAGACATGTAGTATGAGCAATACCCTTTATCATTTCAAGCCATTGAGATTTTGGGGCTATCTGTCAATGAAGCATAAACTAGATTATCTTGACCAATACATTAAATTTATCAGTCTGTGTTTTCTGGAATCCACATGTAGACTCATCTTTTGAAATTCAGAAGAGAATGTGCCCATCTGCAGTTTTCCATCCCTCTGTTGTTCTCAATTATTTTTTGAAATTACTGACATTACATCTGTCAGTTCCTTAAGTATTTGTGGATATAAATTGTCTAGGGCTGGCTACTTGAATTTATTTTAAATGACTGGGCAAGTGCTTTATCACTACTTTCTTATCTTAAATTTCAATTCTTTCTTAGCAATATTTTTATACTTTTCAATTCTCTATGGTGGAGAAGGCAGAAAAAGAACAGTTGTGTAGTACACCATATTTGTCCTTGTTTCTTTTATTAGTTTCCTAGCTTTCAATAAAGTTAAAAATCCCTCTGGGTTTTTTTAACTTTGGCATTTTCCCTAAGTCTCAGCTCATTCTGGGTATTCAGTTTTCTCATACTCTTCTTAAAAGTTCATATAGCACTTAACAAATTCACCATCTAAAATTATTTATTTGCTTTACTTGTTTTCTATTGACCATTCCTGGTAGATGCTGTGGTCTTTATTGAGTTTTTAATGCTACCCTTTTTTTTTAACCTTAGTTATTTGTTTCTCTTCTATCTTTTGTTCATTTCTTAACATTTGAGTTTACCAGGGCTTTTCCTTTTAAAGGTTATCCAATATCTAATATTTGGTACTCAACTTTTAGAGGTTTCTATACATTTTAAAGTTCGTTAAATATACTAGTGTTTTCCCTGACTTCTTTTTAATGCTTTCATTAAGTCTAATATAACTGATTGTCTCACCCTTTTCTTCTAATACATCTATGTATCCCAATATGACCAATGTTTGGTTGAAATTACTAATCAGTTCCTCCTTGCTGGTCAGAATTAAATAAAAAATAACAGTTCCTTTTTTAAAAAAAAATTTCATTTTCTTCATCACCTATTCCAGAAAGTTGGATGGCACTGAAAAAGTTGGAGACACTATTACTGTTCAGGCTGGTAGCACATGATTTTTACAACATTTAGGCATGAGCATTCACCCTGCCCCAGAGCTACAGGAAGGCCTTAGGAAATCCTAGTTTTCTCTAAACTAACTGGGCAGCAGATTGAAATTTCAACATTTCCCTGTACTTACAGCTGAAGCCCTTCCGCCTTTCCAGCTGTCATACACACACACCCTTTTGAACTTTTTCCCTCTCTATATTTAACATTGTATCTTTGTACACTTAATCTCTTGCCTGTATATAATACTCTAATACTCACCATCATATAAATATTCACACACATAAACTCACTACACTTTCTTTTTTGAGACAGGGTCTCGCTCTGTTTCCCAGACTAGAGTGCAGTGGCATCATCATAGCACACTGCAACCTCAAATTCCTGGGCTCAAGTGATCCTCCTGCCTTAGCCTCTCAATACACTTTAATTTTTTTTGTAATTTTCAAAAAGTAGGGAGAAAAGATGAGAGACCAAAAGGAAGTAGCAGACAAAAAGGAAACATGAGGACAGAAGAAAAAGGAGTCTGGCCTAAGTGAGCAGTGCTAGTGGCCCCTGGCCCCAGGCCTTGCACTGTAAGGGCTTATTCCTTCCAGAATGGGTGGGCCCATTCAGCTGCCCCCTTTCACTCCAGCCTCTTTGTGACAGTGATCATTTAGGTAACAGCTATTCAGGGTTGGAGGGCTTTTCCTCTGTATAGAGAATTGGCCCTTTTGGAGTGTGACTCCACAACTCTGGCATCACCATTCAATCACTTAAATAAGCAGTCCATAGATTAGAACAAAGCAACTGGAGAAAAAAAAAATAGGAAAGTGAGCGAATGAACAAGCCATATTTCCTCTATTCCCAACTTTTCTTTCTAGAAGACTAATTGGGGACTGCTTCCTGTCAGCATAAAATCCTGAACATTAGCCTTGAACATGAACACTCGAAGAGAAGAATTACAGGACCGGGCTATCGTCAGAATAGCAGCTCATTTACCAGACCTAATTGTCTATGGAAATATCTCCCCAGAGCGACCCTCTGTGGATTATTTTGATGGAGTCCTGATGTTTGTTGATATTTCAGGCAAGTGCAAAGGAATGTTTGTTTAATGTGGCTGAGCAACAAGTTCACATTGGAAGGCACACACAGAGCTTAGCCTGATTACAGAGTGGGGAGGCCATTTCTAGCCCCTGGGCTGTTGCAACAGATGTTCTCCACTGAGAACAAAGAGGGAGGGGATAACCCCTGGCCCTCGCTCTCACTCATCTTCCTTTACCCTGTACTTCCAGTCATGGGCATGTCTTTAAGATACCCAAGTCCCAGGCTTGGATACTGGAACTTTAGGTTCCAGTATCCCTGCCCCAACTTCACCGACTCATCCTCCCAATCCCCAAGCCCCACACACATCCCCATCAAAACTGACCTCAGGAAATTATCTCCCTAGATGATGTTTACATCTTAATAGTAAACTTGCCACCTCTTCAGAAGTATTTAAAATTTGTATGTGTTCATTACCACGGAATGAAAGTTCTATTCCCAGTTAAAGGAATTGCAGCCATGGCTGTATAGTTGAGAATTTGGAAGAAAGGATGTCTGAATCCTTTCCCTGACCACTAAAATAATAGAGAAGGCTGCACGTCTGATGCTCAGTTAGCCACAAAGATCATTAAGAAGAAATTCTGCAGGTTCCTAGAAGCTGAGGCCCACTGCTTTCCAGCACAGTCCTCTTCTGGCTTTGTTTGGCCCCCTCAAGCAGCCAAGAAAACCAGCTGCACATTTATTACAGGTTTTACTGCAATGACTGAGAAGTTCAGCACAGCCATGTACATGGACCGAGGGGCTGAGCAGTTGGTGGAGATCCTCAACTACTACATAAGTGCAATTGTGGAGAGTAAGTGTTCCCATAGGTTTCTGGCTCAAGAATATTTCAATTCATTGCCTTTTCTGTGGTAGTTGGTTATAACACGATAGAGTAGAATTGCTTAGCATTCTTCATTTTCCCCATGAAGAGTGTATGAAACCAGTCTTTTCTGAAGTATGATATAGTACAACTGAAGGAATATAATGAGGCCTCATTAATAGAGACTATTTGAAAGAAAGGGTGTTTTGGGTTAAAGGGCTGGATTACAAACTGATTTTAAAAGAACTATAGTAGTAACACTTTTATTATTTCAATATATTCAAATGTTTTAAAAGCTAGCATCAGTATAACCCAAACATAGTCATTCAGAGATTGTATAAACTGATAAAAGTGATCTATAACTAATTTATCAATTTGTCCCCTAATGATGGATACTGAAGCACTTACAGCTGACTGAAGTTTAGTCCCCTTTTCAACCTCTGCCTGCCATCTTGTTTGCATTGTTAATTTGAACTATTATTCGTGAAGAAAAGATTTTACTCTGTTAAGGTAAACTCCAGGCCTTCACGCTTTAGTAGGCTCTAAATTCCCTCGTAATATCTTAATGTTACCCACTAGACAAAATTTAACGCTCCGTAAAAGCAGAAATTATGTCTAATTCCTTTTTGCATCCCACTTGGCACAACAGGTGCTCAACAAATTTGTGATGATGCACAATTAAGAGAAAAAAAAAGTCCATTTATACCATAAAGTCTAAATAAACAAAATGCAAGTTGGTAATAAACAAAACTCAACTTGACCATGGTTGTGATTTCCCCATTTCCTAACTCCCATTTCTTGTGGAATCCTGTCACTCATCCACCCACCCCATGGCAAGCCCCAGCCTGTAACATATATTGATCAATAAATCAATAAATAGCATTTCTTTATGGTGAGAGGAAGGCAGCTGTCCTCAGGCCTCCTCAGAAACCTCACCTTCCTCTTTCTTGTTTTTCCCCATTCACAGATATGGAGCAAAGATATAATTGGGTTCAGCATATTCATTTCACAATTAAGAAAACAGACCTAAGTGGGTTAAGTGATTTGTCTGAGACGACGTCTTTAGTATAAGCCTATTTTCTGAATTGGTGTTCTCTTGACCCATTTTCTATTCTACTAATGAAGAATGAATTATTTTTACTAGCTTTAAGGAATAAGGGTTTGATTAATTAATTTATTTTTTTCCTCAGAAGTGTTGATTTTTGGAGGAGACATCCTAAAATTTGCAGGTATGGAAGCTAACTTAGAAGGGAGGGGTAAGTTAGGAGTGTTGAGATGCCTGTGCTCAAAGGAGGCATCTCAGAGAAAGTAGTATCCAGGAGATGGGTTGAGGAACATTTGACGAGTAAGTTTCAGCACAGATCTCATACCAAATAGACTGATCCCAGCCAGGCATGGTGGCTCACGCCTGTAATCCTAGTGCTTTGGGAGGCCGAGGCGGGAGGATCACTTGAGGCCAGGAGTTCAAGACCAGCCTGAGCGACACAGCAAGACCCCATCTCTACAAAAAAAATTTTTAAAAAATCACCCAGGCATGGTGGCACACACCTGTAGTCCCATCTACTAGGGAGGCTGAGGCAGGAGGATTGCTTGAGCCTGGGAGATTGAGGTTGCTGTGAGCTATGATGATGCCACAGTACTCTAGCCCAGGTGACAGAGCGAGATCCTATCTCCAAAAAAAAAAAAAGACTGATACCCAGAGAAGGTCAAAGGCCCCCAGTATTGTCTCTCTCTGTCTCTCTCTTAAAGGTGACGCACTGCTAGCCCTGTGGAAGGTAGAGCGAAAGCAGCTGAAAAACATTATCACGGTGGTAATTAAATGTAGCCTAGAGATCCACGGGTTATTTGAGACCCAGGAGTCTGAAGAAGGTCTAGATGTCCGAGTCAAGATAGGTAAGAGTTTGAGAAGGACAGATGCTATAGCAGTTTGGATATGGGCTTGACTCCTGGAGCATCTTTCTCCCAAAGGGAAAACAGTGGTGGAAACATGTTTTGGGAGAAACATGGTGGTTTAGCCCCATCGTGCCTTGAACTTTGGAATCAGGCTGACCAGCATGTGAATTTCGGCTCCCTCATGTACCAGTTAGGAGAATTTGGGCTAATCATAATATCTACCTAACAGGCTTTTATAACCAGTCAGTTAGTATAGTACTTGGCATCTACTAATCACTAAACAAAATAGTCTTTATTACAACTATTGCTGTTATTATATCTTGCTGCTTGTCAAGGTTGTGCAGTATAATAAAATAGAAAGTAGCTTGTCATTATACAGATTCAACAATGACATGAGATGGATCATCCCCCATTTCATAAGAATGATGTGCAAGAAACGCTTAACAGGTTAGCTTGCAACACAGCTCCAGCTGTATACAGAGCTTCTTAAGGTCATACATATTAATATAATATAGTAACAATCACATGCATTTCCATGTGGCATTGTAGACATTACACACATTATGCCATTTTGCTTCACCACTGTCCTGAAATACAGGCATCATTATTTCCATTTCAGAGAGGAGGAATGAGACTCTGAGAGGTATAAATGATGAGCAACAGCTAGAGATATGGTTGGTGCTGTTGGTGTTAGTTTCTGCCTAGCTAAACTTTGTAAAACTTAGAATTCTCCAGTGTCAGAACTGATGGGATCCTCAGGGTTATCCAATTAACTGTTTCTCAACCTTCTTTAATCTATTCCCCCTTTGATGTTATTCAAAATTTCCAAATAAGTTAAATATTTTGTTGAAAAAACCAAAGTCATTGTAATACTGAATATTTTTTCCAAGCTGACACTCAGGAAGTCTGATGCAGTATCCCTCCTGAGAATGATGGGATGCCAACTCCCTCAGGTGCCTGCCAACTGGCTGTTAGAGAGCTGGGTTCCAGCACCCTTTCCTTTAGTGAGTCTAAACATCAATGTGTTTGAGATGGAAAACAAACCATATGTAGTATCAGGGGAAATCAGCATTGACAGATCAGCACAACAGAGAGCAAAAATAAAAAAACTTGATTGTATTATAGTTATTTAAAAGAAATTGTATCACTTATAGTTCATTTATACGTATATTTTGTGTTCATGTCTTAATGTTGCTCAGGTGCCAAAACCTTCATCTCCCAACTTGAAAGAACTATTGTTGGGATGGGGCACGTAACTGTCAAATGCTTATTTCTTTTCCCCCACCCTCTGGCTGTTGTCTGAAATTTGACGCTAAGGGATTATTTTCAGTTAGCGCCTCAATCTCTGATAAAATGCAAATTGTCCCAAAATAGGAATTATTAAAGTTGTTCTCTGTTACCCTTAAGCATAAATAATTGAAGAAAAGATAAAATAACTTTGGGACTGATAGGATCATCTAGGGAGATAAATATCCCAGAAAGGTGAAAATTAGTGACTGAATTTTCTAGCTTTGGGAGAAGGGGAGTTTTGGAAGGCCTGGGCCTGGAAGAGGCATTCTCTGATTCTTATGTAAAATTTTAGAAATGAGATTTTGCTCTGAAGTAGTATAGTAGTACAGTCCCACCAAGATTCTGCTTTTTCCAAGAACCTGTACTGGAAATACCACAGAAATTCTTGTGCAAACCTGATGCTTGCCTCCTTGCCAGGGCTGGCTGCCGGCCACATCAGCATGTTGGTCTTTGGAGATGAAACACGCAACTACTTTCTGGTGATCGGTCAGGCGGTAGATGATGTACGCCTTGCACAGAACATGGCACAGATGAACGATGTCATTTTGTCACCAAACTGCTGGCAGCTCTGTGACCGGAGCATGATTGAAATTGAGAGGATTCCAGATCAGAGAGCAGTTAAGGTAGGTATGTGATGCTGCTGCTTGCAGAAAGTTCTGCTAGTCCGTGTCAGAGGCTCCCTGCCAGAAGAGCCACTGGGAAGGCTAGTTCCATGAAGGTCCTGGGCTGGAGACTGGGATGGGGTCAGTCTGGGTTAGGATAAGGAAGCTGTAGTCCAGGACAACTTTTCTGGGAGGAGCCAAGGCTGGTGCACTCAAGGAGGCTTTTCTGTGGTAACTTAGGATGTGGAATTTGGGTATTAAGGGCTTTTGGAAGGCTAGTGACCTTGCTTAAGGAAAAGGAAGGGTCTGGTGGCTCCCCCAGAAGCAGCGGGGAGTAGTTTTGAGGGCTGCCATTGGCCCTCGCTTTCTCTACTTAACACCCTCCTAACTCAAGGCAAGGGATCAGTGAGGGGAGAGTTGGAGGTGAGCAAGTACAGCAAAGTTCAGTGAGGAAAGAGAGACTTTCCCATGGCTCTGCCTAGTAGAAAACACTGTGGGTAAGTTAAAGATTGACTACAAGCAGAACTGTCCCTGGGATATGGCCAATTAGGGAAACTGTGCTTTGAGGGTATGAAAGGTGAGGAGAACTGTGCTGCTAGATAAGCCAAAGGAATAGACTACACAGAAGAAAGAAAGAAAAGGCCAACAGGATCCATGGAGGTGCTGGCAAAGACAGGAGGGAGGCCCCCCATGCATCAGTCTGCAACCTTTGCCACCTAAGCCACATCCAGGCCACATGACCTAGCTGGCCCATGGTAGTACCCCACTCCCCAACTGTCATTCTTTATACCTTGAAAAATTGTGTTAATTTTGAATTAATTTTAGACTCACACACAGAAAAGTTGTAAAAATAATACAGAGTTTCCATATATCTCTCACCTAGCTTCCCCTAAAGTTAACATCTTACATAACCGGTGCAATAGTCAAAATCAGGAAATTAATATTTGTACAATACTATTCACTAATTAAAGACCTTATTTGAATTTCACCAGTTTTTCCACTCATGTCCTTAGTGGAATGTTCCAGTTCTATACATGATATCGCATTTTGTTGTTATTTTTACTTAGTCTCCCTCGATCTGTAACAGTTCCTCAGTCTTTCCTTGTCTTTTATGACCTTGACACTTAAGAGGAGTGTTGATCAGTTATTTTGTCAAATGTCTCTCCATTTGGTTTTGCCTGATGTTTTCTCCTTAGTGGACTAAGTTTATGCCCTTTGTTTTGGCAAGAATACCACAGAAATGAGGTTGTGCTGGGTGTGGTGGCTCACACCAGCTACTCAGGAGGCTGAGGCAGGAGGATTGCTTGAGCCCAGGAGTTCGAGGCTGCAGTGAGCTGTGATCGTGCCACTGTACTCCAGCCTGGGTGAGAGTGAGACTTTGTCTCTAAAAAAAACAAAAAAGAAAAGAAATGAGGTGGTGCCATTCTCAGTGTATCATGGGGTTCATGATCTTCATATGTCTTATTACTGGTGATGTCCCCTATACCTCTTTGGACATCAGCCCCCTTTGTCCTTAACATTTATAAAAAATAAATAGTGTACAGTTTAACCAGGTTTTCCTAGAATTAAAATAGTATGAAGGAACAAAAGCCAGAAAAAAGTTCTAAGGGTGGAAAAGTATAAAGGTTAGTGCCCTGGAATGGCCCTCTATGTGTATATACTAAATATTGAGATCTGATTGGAAAGACTTTTAAAATTTTCAATTTTACCAATTGAAGATCTTTAGCGTTTAAGTACGCCAACCACTGTTTATCATTTTCTAGACATTCAAAAGCAAACTCCCTGACTTTCTGCTGAGAAATTACACTCAAAGGACTAGATAACCCTCAGGAAAACCAAAAACTTCTCATTTTATTTTATTTAGGTTAACTTCTTAAAACCACCCCCTACTTTTAACTTCGAAGAATTTTTCACAAAGTGTATGACTTTCATGGATTATTATCCTTCTGGTGACCACAAAAGTAAGTACCCTCCATGGACAAGAGCCTTTGCCCCTCCCAGCGGTCAGTAGGGTCTTAAACCAATGCCAACAGCTCCATTACAACTGGTTGGACTTCTCAACATGGCTCCTAGTCCCTACCAGCACACAAAGGGGACCTACTTCCCATTCCCCAGAACAGCGATTCTAAGTATGACCCTGCTCTCGCCCTCCACCTGTCCCTAGGCACTGACCCCTTTCCCTCACCTGCCAAACATTTGTGAGTCTCCTTCATGATGAAAGAAAAAATAAAGCTTCTTTGAATCCTACTTCTCCTTCCTAACCATCACCAACAAACTTCTTGGAAGAGTAATCTGTACATTTATTTTTACCTGTTCTTCTATCCCCTCATTCATTTATTCATCCAGTAAACACTGACTGCAAGTGCCTTAAGGTCTGTGCTAACCTGCTCCTCAGTCGTGTACCCCTGACATCCAGCTTTTACCCTTGTCCCCTTCTATCTGCTAAGACTGTTTATGTCAAGGCCACCAATGACCATTAACTCACCAAGCCAGGTGACCTTTTCTCAGGCCTCATCCTAGGTGGCTGACCTTAGATTACTCTCTTTTCCTAGACACTACCTCCTCCTTTTTCCTTGGGTTCAAGAGTATTCTTTTTTAGTTTCGCTTTTACCCCTCAAACCACCTATTTTCAGTGCTCTTTGCTTAGTTTCCTTCCCATTCCTTAAATGTTGATGACTTTAGGGGTCTGTCCTTGACCTTCTAGTCTTCTCCTACTTGGTAAACCACTCATTCACGCTTAACTTCCATATGACTAGGGTGAGGCAAGTGAGAAGCCTAGGGCACAAAATCACTGTTAAGGTCCTGCAAATTGCTTGCCTTACCCAAGTCCTCGCCCCAGTTGCCTGAATTCAGCCCAGTCCTTTGTTCTGAATTCTAGGACACACTTTTGTCCTGAATTCATAAAAAGAAATTGCCTATGGGCCATCTCCATGGATGTCAAATAAGCACCTAACATTAACATATCTAAACTTTAAGCCATTTATCCTTCCCTGAAAACTGCTTCTTCATCCAAACTGGAAATCTCAAAAACATCTTTGAATAATTTTTCCTTTTCATTTATGTACAGATCTTGAATGTTTTGAATATTACAAATAGTAGATTGCACCTTTATGAAGCTGCAATAGGTAATGGCATGGGGTGGGGAATGGGGGGACTGCAAGGATATTGATCAGGAAGAGCCAAGAGCCCCAGAAGCTCTCCAGGTCGGATGAAAGAGAAAGCCCAGTGACCCTCCTTGAGCTTTACCCCATCCCATCTCCGAGACCTTAAAGGTGCCTCTGAAAATGGCTTCTTCAGGCCTTGTTTTAGGCACTGCAATACTGCAATGCAATTTTGATGCTAACCTGGAGTTAGTGCAGGATTTCATAGGTTGCTCTACAAACTCTCTCACTTCAGATACCAGCTGCAAGCTCTGGAATCCCCAGGCCACCTGAACTTCTGACCAACTGCCTACAAATTTGGGGATTTCCTCAATGCCCTTAGGCTCAGCAGTTCACCAAAGTGACTCACAGGGGTCCAGAGTTTTTATTGGGGTTTCATTACATAGACATGATTGATTGAATAATTGGCCACATGACTGAACTCAATCTCCAGCCCTTCTCACCTCCTAGCTCAAAGTTCCAACCCTCTAGTCACATGGTTGGTCCTTCTGGCCAGCCACTGTCCTGACTCATTTCATCAGCTGCAAACTCAGGTGTGGTCTGGAGGGCCCACCATGAATAACAAAAACCCTCCTATTCCTCAGAAGATTCCAAGGATTTAGTTTAACTTCCTGGAGCCTGGAACAAAGACCAGCTGAATTCTTTGTTACATAGCAGGCACACACCTCTCCATAATCATTGCTGTCCCCACGGTCCAGGCCTTTACAACTACTCCCTTCTTCCTGAGCTCCTTCCCTCTCTCTGCTGTCTGTTCACTGTCATTTCCTCTTAACCTTCAGTACTCACATCAGACTCCAGCCAGGCTAGTCTTCACAGTCCTTCAACAGACTGTGCTCATTCTTCACTTTAACCTACTTGGTTTGCTGTGCTAGGCACGCCCTCCTCAATCCTTCTAGCAAAATGCCATTAAGTCAGTCAAGATCCAGTTAAATTCTTACTTCCCTGTGAAGCCTTTTCTGATTAAACCAGCTCATATTGATTACTGCTTCCTCTGAGTCTTGCTAGTTGCTATGATCAGTAAATATTTTCAAAATTAAATCTGTTTCTTAACTTATGTCTCTTTCAGACTCTACTTTTATTTTTCATTGCATTTTGTTCACATTATCATTCTATTCCCTGCTGAAAACCTCTCATTTCTCTCCCTCCACCCTTTTTTTTTTTTTTTTCTTCAAGCTCATTCCTACCATATCTTATCATGCTATTCTAGAGCATGAAACCATCAACCATTACAGTAAAGGGGACTATAGAGAAATGAAGTCCAACTGTTTTTTTCCCTCGGTGAGGAAAAAGGAGACAACCAGGGCAGTGAAGTGCCTTGTCCAGGGTCACACAGTGAGTTGGTATCAAGGCTGGGATCAGAAGCTAGGCTCCTGGGTCTTAACTCCTGCTGCTCTTTCAACTCTATCTTCCCCTTCATTCTGTCACCATTCTCCTCCATCATCATCCCGTCATTTGTCCATTCCCATCTCCTGTGGCAATAGTTTTAGATCAAGTCCAGAGATGAAAATCTCCCCAAGTCCCAAAGCATGATGACAATTAGAACAGAGTTTTGAGCTACATGCAATTGACTTTTGGGAAACCTACAACCTCTAAGAACTCTTCTTTGGATTTCCCTTGCCTTGTTTTGGTCAGTAGGTGTCCCAGAGCCTCCTGACTGAACTGCAAGGACAGGACCACAGCCCAAGGGACTGGGAGGCTCCTCTCTCTAGCACTGCAGAGCCCAGCCTCCCTTTCTGAGCCCGTCCCCTCCTTCTGCCCTCCTAGACCTGCTGAGGCTTGCGTGCATGCTGGAGTCTGATCCTGACCTGGAATTGTCCCTACAAAAGTATGTGATGGAAAGCATTTTGAAGCAGGTATTTTCATAATTGAATTTATTGGCTTTTGGGGTGTCAGGGATCTTGGACAGCTGGAAAAATTTTAAAAACCCAGCAGCTAGTAAAATGTTCCATTTAAATAAATAAAAAGATATTCTCTATGTGTAGGTGACTACAAGATTTATTGTTCAAATTAGGATACTGTTAAGAGTTAAAAGGAACATTATTCATAATTTCACAGGCATAAACTAGGACTGTGTTGCCTTAAATAACTGGGCAAATGGGAGCTGTTGCAAATATTTAAGAATATATGGTCACCCTTTCTACATGCCACATAGCAGAAAGATATCAAGTAGATGAACATTGGTACACTATTTCTCTAAGTCACTTGCATTAGATCTCAAGTTTTGAGATTTAACAATACAGGTAGTTAGAATGCTCTGAGCTACCTCCACCCCCCCAAGTTTTTTTTTTTATTCTCTTAAGTCTGGGTTCTCTCAAATATATTAATCCATGTGAATTATAACTGTCTCTTAGCACTCATCATATGCCAGTCACTCTGCTATTTCATGTATTTATTCTTCACAGTCCTTGGTAGATATTTTTATCCCCATTTTATATATGAGAAAACTGAGACCCAGAAGGATACTAGGAACTTTCCTGAGGTTGTAAAGTAAAATGTATATTGCTAGGGTTTGAACCCTGGTCTGTCTAAAACCTACAATTTTTACACAGGTTATGCACTCTCCTAATATTTGCTTGTTTTAATGCTTAAACTCATCAAAGTACAGTTGTGTCCTGGAGGAAATCTATGTAAGCCCAACCACTGGACAACTTTCTTCATAGTGTGGGTTGAAGAGGTATCAGAATGCACCCCCCCACCTTCAACCCAATATAAAAACATTACCTCTAGTGCCTGCAACTGTTTGACTCTTCAAGGTTTTTGAAGCTCAAGAAAGTCATTCCTTGCTCCTCTCCCTACCCCCAATAAATACAACACATTATGCTTCTTTAGTTGCAACTGTCTGAGAGCAATATCTACAGTAATGGGATATAAGATGGACTCTGTGAGTTGCTGGGAAAGCTGTGGGTAGGAATAATAAACACCTGGGAAAGAGGTACAGCTAAGGGGGCTGAAAGGAGGCAAAAGACAAACTTGTCACTGTTTTACCAAGGCCTGCCCCTGCACCTAAAGAGTAGAGGTCCTTAAAGATATTGTGGTCCTCTTTTCCAAGCCAAAACTCAGAACACATAGTCTGACAGAATAATTTTTAAATGATTTCTGAATAAATTTATTTGATCAAAGAAAATTATCACATGGGTTAGTTAGAAATTATTAAATCACCTTTTATGAAAAGAATAAAATTGCATGAAACCAGGACCATCCTAGGCAATTAGGAACTGTGGCTGCTTTATTCCCTATACCAATTCCCTCTTCCATCTAGAAGATGTGTTTCACATTGTCAATAGAAAATCTGACTTCTTTGCTACTTGGGGTAGAAAGTGCAATAATTTTCCCCCACTGGTTTGCTACACATTTAATTTAACAAAATTCAGCAATGCCGACTGGCAGGGATAATTTGGGAATGCTCTCCTTTCTTTTCCCTGTGCTTGTTGTAGGTAGGCTTGGAGAGAAGAGGGGCGCTAAATGAAATATATCAACCCAGAGAGACAGGCATATGTGGTAGATGAAATGCTGGACTAGGAGTCTGGAGATTTGGATTCTAGTTTGCTAGTTTCCTCACGTGACTGTGGGAAAGCTGTGTTGCCTCTCCATGCCTCAGTTATCTAATCAGTAAAATGGGGATAATAATGCTGATTTTATTTCACTTGAAGATAGAGTAGGATGGAATGTGAAAATATTCCAGAAGGTACTGGGCTATGAAAATATAAGGTTAAATTACATAGCATGCTATTCTTATCCCTAAACTGCAAAAATAGGAGAACCAAAAGGAATAGTAGGTCTTTTCTCTTGCTGTAATGGCTCATATTGGCATGAGGGAGCTAGCAGTTGGGGTAATGGAGTGGTTGCTGGCCAAAAATTAGCAAGTGTGTAAGTCCCCATTGGAAGAGATTTTGATGTTGCTTTCCATTTTCATCTGCTCACTTCTGGCAGGCTGGCTCTGCCATGTTGTTCCTCACAAATTCTGATAACTTCAGCTTCCCCAGAGAATCTCAAAAGGCTACTTTCCTCCCAGTGATGATTTCAGGTATGGGGGTGGTATCGGGAGGAAGGATCCACTGCTAAGGATACATGCTATGAAAACCTGCTCTCCACCTTGCAGATTGACGACAAACAGCTTCGTGGTTATTTGTCTGAACTTCGCCCAGTGACGATTGTGTTTGTGAACCTGATGTTTAAAGACCAAGACAAAGCAGAAGTCATAGCCTCAGCCATCCAGGATGCCTGTGTGCACATCACTTCTGTCCTGAAGGTCTTCCGAGGCCAAATCAATAAAGTCTTCATGTTTGACAAGGTAAATGTGAACTAAGGGGTGGAACCTACCAATAGTTTGATGTTAGCATTCATCGCCAAGCACATTGGTGAGACAGAGGGAATAGACACTAGAAATTTAACCTAAATATCAGTCTTTATTTGTAATTATAATAGCTCACATGGTGGATATGGCACTCTCTGTGTGCCAGGCATTGTTCTCAACACTTTATACATATGGACTCATTTCATCCTCATGGCTACTCTACGCTGTAGGTGCTTTTGTTATTATCCTCATTTTATAGATGAGGATGCTGAGACAAGGCGAGATTAAGTTTTGCTCACGATCATCCAGCTAGTAAGTGGTGGGCTGGGATTCAAATCTGCCTTTCCAGCTGGAGCTCACCACGCTGGCCTACTTCTCATTCTACACATGTGTCCAGCCCAGCATGTGATGGATTTCCCAGGGATTTTAGGTCAGGAGTCTAGTAACCTTCACACCCAGAAGCTTGTTTCCAATAATCTCCACCTGCCATGTCAACACCTCCAGTTACCCTTTCAGTTTCATCCTTGGCAGAGAGGGGGCTCACCTCCAGCGCCCAAGGATTTTCATTCTGTTCTTAATCAATTAAGAGAAAAATGACATGGTGAACAATTGACCATGGGAGTGTTCATGAGAATTGATTCTCCATCTCAAGTGTTTTTGTATCTTAAGAGCAGAGCACTTAATTACTGCCCCATATCCACTCACTCACTCATTCATTAAGCATTTACTGAGCATTTTGTAGAAGGCCAAAAGTTAGAGCTAGGCAGCAACGAGCTATTACCACACAAGTAGGCCGGAAGCACAAATTCCATATGAGAAAAACTAACTGTGCTATGAGAGTTCTGAGGGAGGGATTATTACTTCCAGGCTGGTGCCCTCCAGTCCCTTCTTTCAATATTCATTCATGAGTATAAGAAAAGACCACAGAATCCAAGAGAACAGTCTCTACTGTCATGCAGACATGGTGCCCACAATTCCTAGCTGTGTGACCTGAGCAAGTCATTGAACTTCTAGGAGCCTTGAATTATTCCTGTTTGAATGGAGATAGTATTTGCCTCAAATGATTCTGTAAAGTTTTAAACAATGCAATATGCATGAAGCCCTTGCTGCAATGTCTCTGTCACAGTCAACACTCAATAAATGAGAGCTGCTATTCTCATTGCCAGAGTGAGTCAAATGCTCACTTTGCCCAGCCACTATGTAAATTTCCAGGCAAAGCAGACCCCTTGGTACCCCCAAAGGGGCTGCCCTCTAGTCTTTACCTATACCTAGAATCGGGGCTTTTCTTCTCATGTCAAGACATAGCCTAGCCTCTATTAGGATCTGACACTTCATCAAATTCTTTTGGAGAAGGTTGAAGAAACAGAGGTATTTTAGTGTTCTTTTGCATTTCATCACGATACAACATTCAAAAACTCAAATTTTTAACCCATCACCCTTTATTTACTATGCCCTTTTCTTACAGACAACAGCATCTGACCGAGGTAATTTTTTTAAGTGACTGATACCAAGAATGTGGCCCCTTGACCTAATTCAAACTTCACAGAACAAATCCCTTTATTAAAAGGGATCCTTTATTAAAAGGATTTGTTCTGTAAAATTTGGATTCAGTCAAAAGGCCACACTCAAGGATCCAGAAGGCCATATGTGGCCCCAAGGCCACAGGTCCCACCCCTAGTTGGAACAGTTAGCTTTATGCCAAGAAAACCCACTCCCAGCTTAAGCCTTTATCTCGAAGAATAACAACAGTAACTTAAAAGTACTTTATAGTTTACAAAGCTTCTTTAATATATTTAACATTAATTCTTTTAGTAGCCAAAGCCACCTCTATAGCAGGTTTATATTATATCAATTTTCAGGTTGATAAACTGAAGTTCATAAAGTATAACTGACTTATCTAAGTTTCCTCAGTTGGGAAGTAGCCTGAGAACACACATTTTCTGAGTCCAGAGCTGGTGCCTTTTCACTGCTCTGTGCTTCATAGGCTTAAACTTAGCACCTTGCATCACAAGACCTCGGCCCCAGGAGAGAGTAGGCAGGAGCATGCGCACAAATAGCTCAGCGCAATTCATTGTCCCTGCAGCAAAAGCAAGCCCTTCTTAAGGGCTCCAGCCCTACTGGTGATGATGCACTGAAGTTATACAAAGCTTACTAAAAATAAAATAGGTGTGAGAGAAATCGTGATGAAGTCTAATTCAGAAAGTGAAACTTGCTGCCACGCCGTCTGTTTTGCCTTCGGGCTGGCCCAGTTGAAAGCTCGCCATCCGCCAGCTGTGTTTGCTGACTCTCCCCTCGCAGGGCTGCTCCTTCCTCTGTGTCTTTGGTTTTCCTGGGGAGAAGGCGCCTGATGAGGTCACTCATGCTCTGGAAAGTGCTGTGGATATATTTGACTTCTGCTCTCAGGTCCACAAAATCCAGTGAGTGTTGACCCTCATCCCACCTGGTGGCCCCTGACGCTTTTGGAGGAGAAGGGGTGGGGGCGGGGCGCGCAGGGAACAGTAAAGAAGGAGAACTAAGAGCTTAGTTCTGTGTCTCAGAATGTCCCTCTCCCCATCTCCAGGCCATGTGCAATTGCCATAAATTAGTTCCAGTGGAGACAATTCTTTATAGGAAATCTCTTCCCGCCCCTCCCCCCCAGTCTTCCTTTCCCACCCTCCCCACTTTCTCTGTGTTCATTACCTTTCTTTGTTTCCCCATAACTCTCCTCTCCCCGGCGCCAGTACGGTATCCATCGGCGTTACCAGCGGGATTGTCTTCTGTGGGATCGTCGGACACACTGTGAGACACGAGTACACAGGTGTGCTGAGCCCGCTCGTCTCTGCTTGTCTTTCAGCAAACACACTGCCTTGCCACTGGGCCTTGTGGGAGGAAGCCCAAAAATGAGTGAGACGTGGGCCCGGCCCCCAGAAGTTTATAGTCTTCCAGATGGAACCAAGCCGTGTAGCTTTGCCCATTGACAGTTCAATGCTTTGCAAATGTGCATCTCTGGGGCTGTACGTGAGTACAGCAAATGCATAGTAAGGGAGGGGAAGCAGTGGCAGGCTATATGCTCATGGAGTGAGGGGCTTTTATAATAACTTCCTGCTAAAATTAAACAGTTCCTCCTCTTAATTCCTGGAATAGGTTAGGACTGCTTCTGAAAAATTTTGAATATTGGCATTACTAAAAAATAATGATACTCTCAAAAGAGAGTAGTAATAAGTAGATGTTATCTCCAGATTTCACGACTCTCACTATTACTTATCCCTTCATTCCTTTTAAGATGTTCAGCAATAATACATCTAAAATCCTGAATACATCTAAAATACTGAAATAGTTATGTATGAAATGATACAACATCTGAGATTTTCTTCAAAATAACAGAGGGTGGGGAGTAGATGGGGGTGAAGATGGAGCAGGATTGGCCATGGGTTAATGACTGTTGGGATGGGCGATGCATGTATGGAGATTCATGATACTATGCTTTATTGTATGATCAAATGTCTCCATAATAAACAGTGAAAAAGAGAATATCTTGATTAGAAGTACTCAAGTTTATGTTAAAGAGAAACATTCAATGCCGAATTTGTAGTAATGTTGAGGGCTTACAAGCAGCTAGGCACTGTTCAAAGTGATAAATGTGCATTAACTCATTAATCTTCATAAACCACCCTCTGAGATAGGTATGATTATCATCCCATTTTATAGATTAGGAAATTGAGGCATGAAGAGTTAAAGTAATTTTCCCAGTAATTTGCACACAGTAATTAGAGGTAGAGCTGGAGTTCAAACCTGCACGGTCTGGCTTCAGAGTCAGATATTCAAATATCCCCTAAATCAATCCTCCACGCATACTCTTTCCAGCCCTGTTTACTAACTCCAGATAAATCACAAAATGAAGGTTCATTCACAGGAGCATACAGACACAATTTTGTGCCTCATGTAGGCCCAAGCTTGTGCTTGTCCACCTTATAGCCGAAGACCATGTATACCTTATCTAAGAGCCCTCAGGCCTATGGCCATTCCACCTACAGAACCCTCTCCATATACAAGGCTCTTCTGTCCCTGTGCAGAGTATCCTCTTGGTCTCCCAGGTGAGGTGGAAACTTTGCTAATGGCTGAGTTAACTCCCTGCTTATTTTTTGAATAGCCATTGGCTGAATATGGGTAGTTAAGGGCTAGATTTGTGTGTCATTGATGAGAGGCAAAGGGAGTAAAGAGTAAGATGCTATTTGGGGACAGTATGCCTCAGATTACACTCAGTTCAATGGCTGTTTTTCCCCTGATCTTTGACTTTCTCCTTTCTGTTATAGTCATTGGTCAAAAAGTCAACATAGCTGCCAGGATGATGATGTACTACCCGGGAATTGTGACCTGTGACTCTGTCACCTACAATGGCAGCAACCTACCAGCCTACTTTTTTAAAGAGCTTCCAAAGAAAGTTATGAAAGGTGTTGGAGATTCTGGCCCATTCTATCAGTGTTTGGGCCTTAATGAGAAAGTGTGAGTGTGGGGCATTGATTTTGCAGTATGTTTTATAAAGAAGAGGGGAATCATTATAGCAAAGGAATCAGTCACCCATTTGAGATTCAAAGTCAATTCATGAACTTGAAATCTATTCTTTCCCCAGACCAAGGCCCAGACTTCAAAATCCTTCGTATTGCCACCATCCTTCTGATATTACAGCATGGTGGAAGATCTCCTTCTCCCCTCAGGCCTGAGAATCTGAGGGTGATTCTCCAAAGGTTGTGCAAACAGAATAGAGAATCCTTCCATTTGAGTATCTATTTGTTCCCAGACAGACCCAATCATCAATCATTAAATGTTTACTGATTATGCCAACTGAATGCCCAGATATTGTTAGGGTTAAAAAAGCATAAAATATTATTCCTCCTCTTTAGTCTTTAGTGAAACATATTCCCCCAAAGCCCAGCTTAGATGTGTGGGTGTCACTTTGAAGCTTAAAATCCTTCTGTGGCTTCCAGTCATTTTCATGATAATGTTCGAATTCCTTGCTGTGACACACCCGGTAACCACGGTAACCACGTGTCTTTGTAACCTCATCTCCTCCTGTGCCCCCTCCTCTGGGTTGTTTAAGTAGCTTATCCTGAGCAGCACCCACTCTTCCCATGGTCCACTGGGAAAACCACAGTCAATTTTTGAAACCCAGCTCAAGGATCTATTCCTCTTTGAGGATATCCATGGAACTACCCCATCCCAACTAGACAGTGCAGCTCTTTCCTCCTCTGTGTAACTCTCCAGCACATGCCTGTATTAGAGCACTCACTACATCATATCACAATCGTTGACTTGATATGCTTTTCACTTGTTACACTGTGAGCTCTTTGAAGATACTAATTATTTCTTGTTCATTCTTATATCCCCAGTGCTTGGCATACAGTAAATCCTCAATAATGATGAATAAATGAATGGATGAATAAATGAATAGCATGGAAACAGGAAGTTGCTATTCTTTATATTACAAGCTAGAATCTAGGTCTTCAAGGATCACATAACAGAATCAGGGCTGCAGTTAGTTCAAGGTGTCTTTATTATTCACATTTGTATTCTTGAGGCTTAGCACTGTGCTTGGCATGCATAGACCATCAATGAAGTGTTGTTTGAATAAATGTATGAATGAATAGTTATTTTTAGTGAGCATTTATTAGACGTTAGGCACTTTACCTCAAAATATACAATCTAGTCTTAATATCGACCATATGAGGTAGAAACTATTATTATCTCCATTTTATAAATTTAAAAACAGATGCTGAGAGATATTAAATGAATCATCTGTGGTTGGTCATAGCTCTAGTAAGGAATGGAGCCAAGATTCAAACTGTCACAATAATGTGGCATTACAGGCAACCATAAAACCTCAGTGGTATGCACAATAAACATTTATTTATATCACAAATAAATTGATCTTGGCTGGATTTTACTGATCTTGCCTTGTTTTATTCACATGCCTGGGGTTCATCAGGTTCTTGGCTGACCCAGGATGGCCTCAGCTGAGATAACTGGGGTAGTCTGGCTGACATAAGTGGGGCAATTTGGCTCTATGTATCCTCCGTCGGGCATATTGTCATGGCAATATCAGAGGAGCAAGAGAGAGCAGGCCCAAGCAGGCACAAGCATTTTTCAAACCTCTTCCTGGGTCTTATGTTTGCTAATATTCCATGGACCAAAGCATTCACAAGGCTGAGCCCAGAGTGGGAGGGCACTGCCAAGTTATATAATAAAGGGCATAGATACAGGTAGGGGTGAAGAAGTGGGGCCATAATGCAGTCAGTTTACCACACAAACCTAGGGCTATCTGACCCCAAAGGCTGCACTCTTCACTATTTTTCTATACCATCTGTGCAGATAAAAGAGTGTAGAAATACACATACAGATATGAACAGGGCCTGATTCCTGCCCTGAAAATCTATAATCTAAAGAGGAAGACCAACATACACAAAATTAGCTCTATGTTACATGGGAGACATTGCTACGTGCTATAAGAGAGGCATAACAAAGTAGCATAGTAGTACAGAGAGGGAAATAATCCATTCTGACTAAAAGGCTCCTTCAAGAGATAGTATTGGCGGTGTGCGGTGGCTCATGCCTATAATCCCAGCACTTTGGGAGGCTGAGGTAGAAGGATGACTTGGGGCCAGGAGTTCAAGACCAGCCTGGGCAACATAGCAAGACCCCATCTATACAAAAGATAAAAAAATTAGCTGGGCATGGTAGCTTGCACCTGTAGTCCTAGCTACGAGGGAGGCTGAGGCAGGGGAATTGCTTGAGCCCAGGAATTCAAGGCTGCAATGAGCTCATGCCACTGCACTCCAGCATGGGCAACAGAATGAGACCCTGTCTCAAAAAAAAAAAAAAGAGAGAGAGAGAGAGACAGTCTTATATAGTGGGCAAGCATATGAACCCCTGGCCTAGGTTTAGAGACTGTCAGTATCCTGTGGCAATACTACCTATAGGATCTTGGGTAAGTTAAACTCTCTGTACCTCAATTTCCTCATTTGTAAAATGGATATAATAGTAATGCTTCTTAATAATGTTTTTGTCAAAAGGAAATGATACGTGGAAAACATTTGGCACTGTGCCAGACACGTAGCATGCACTCAACAAAGGTGAGCTAGTATTGTTTGAGCAGTTAGTGGAATCTTCCCAGATGTGAGACTGTGCACCACATACAAGTCTATTGGGTCATATATTAGGTGTCTGGTCTCCCCAGAAGGGGGTCTGTTATACCAATGCAGACTCAACTAGCATTTATTGAACAATGTGCCTGGTGCTATGGTAACAGCTGCTATGTAAGTTGTTTGGGTTCTCTATTATCAAGCAAGAAATTCTCCTTTCTCCTTCTCTTGGCATTTCCTACCCTTGAGTTAGGGCATAGACTCTTGTTAGGGATTAGAAAGGAGGCTTTCTAGGCACTAAGAACTGGTCATCCTTGCTCTCAGTATTTCTCTGTTTTGAATCTAACATCTGTTCTTTTTTTCTTCTCTTCAGCATGTTTGGTATGGCGTACCTCATCTGCAACAGAAATGAGGGTTACCCTTTGCTAGGTAGGTAGTGGGCCTTGATTTTAAACTTCTTTATTTAAGAAAACATGCAGAAAAGTATACCTATGATGAATACACAGCTTAATGAATTATCACAAAATGACAATTAATCATCATTCAGGTCAAGAAATAGAAACATAGCCATACTCCAAGAACCCCTACATGCTCTCTCCCACTGCCTTTCCCCAAAGACTTCTAACATCTTAGGTTACTTATGCCTGTTTTGAAAATTTATATAGGTGAAATCAAGCATTAAGCAATTATATATACCTCATACCTTCTTTTACTCAATGGTATGTTATGAAATTCATCCATGTTGCTGGGTGTAGCTGTAATTAATTTTCTGTGATTACTAGGCAGTGTTCCATATTTTATAAATGTACAGTTTATTCATCCTGTTGTACAACATTTGGGTTGCTTCCAGTTTTGGGTTCTTATGAATAATATTGACGTAAACATTCTTGCAGAAGACTTTTGGTGAACACATGTATGTGTTTCTGTTGAGTACATATGTAGGAGTGAAGTTGTTGGGACAAAGGTTAAAATTTTGGTAGGTTGTGCCAAATGGTTTTTCAAAATGGTATTTATTTATATTCTGACCAACAGTATTATGAGAGTTCTTCATCTTTGCCAACAACTTGGTTTTATCGGTCTTTATAATTTTAATAATTCTGTTGGGTGTATAGTGGTATCTTAATGTAGTTTCCATTTGTATTGCCCTGATGTGGTTGAGCTCCTTTTTTATATATTTTTGGCCATTGGACATCTTCTTTCAAAAAGTATCTGTACAATCTTTCACCTATTTTTCAGGTGGGTTGTATTTTTATTATAGATCTTTTAGAATTATTTATATATTCTAAAAGTGGTCCATTGCCATTTGTTTGCCCTGTCTATCACTTATCCCACTATGTGCTTGCCTTTTTACTCTCTCAATGATGTATTTAATGAACAGAGTTCTTAATTTTAATGTAACCCAATTTATCAGTCTGTTGTTTTATAGTTAGTGCTTTTGAATACTGTTTAAGAAACCTTTCCTCACCCAAAAGTCATGAAGATATTTTTCTAGCTTTTTTCCCCAGAATTTTTGTTTTACCTTTTACATTTAAGTCTACAATCCATCCGGAAGTGATGTTTTTGTGATTCTTGGTGATGGGAACCCTATCATAAGAAAGCTAACCTGAGATTAGACAGGGCAGTATACCTAAAGTGAGGCAGGGATATTCCCTATGAGAGAAGAGACCCTGTGAAGATTGGCCTGTGGATTCTGAAGGCATCCATTTCTAGTAGTGCTTGTAATTGTCTTCTGTTAGACATGGACATCCCTGAAAGTCTCATCCTAAGTTAAATCCTGGTCCTAACTGTTAGGGCAATTCAGAGGAGGCTCTGTCCCACACTTTGGAGGAATGTAAGGCCAGAATCTTGGTGTCAGCTGAGCCTAAAGGAAGGCAACAGTTCCAGAACTTCAAAAAACACTTGGGCCAGCAGAAATGCCCCACTTTCACTGCATTCAGGTGGTTTTCAGAGTCTTCAAGCAAATCACCTCTTGTAAGTCCAGATTCCTAAACTCCTGAAGCTAGAGAAGAAGAGGAATACCCACTCTCACCCTCCTCTGGGGCTTTACTTTCCATCCCAAGATAAACTTATTGTGATAACAATTGACAGTAAGTGGAATCCTAACCTCCTTTCTACAAGATTGCAGACCCAATGTGACAGTCACATTAGAACACATTGCTACAATATGCATACATTGGTCAGTCTGATCTAGTTGTCTTTTTGCCCTGATTCTACCAGTATGGGGTAAAAATCAGGCCCACATACCTTTCCTTAAAGCTATAGCCAAAAACAGATTATCACGGGTTAGCAGTATGGGAGATGCCCTTCTTTTATACAAGCTCCTGTAAATGAAATTGTAACATAGATGACAACAAAACTATAACAAACAATAATGGCTTTTTAGGGTCAAAAATGCACGTAACAGTCCCAGATATTAGGGCCTTGTTTATACTTGTATTTCAGCTCAAGTAGACTTAATCTCGCTTTAGAATCCAGCTAAAGATCATCTGTAACATTTTACCTGTATGTATTCTTTATGAATAGAACACAAAGAGTTAAGAAATTCTGCTACCCGGCCTTTAGGGCCTCATCTTCTGAGTTCCTATGTGAGCCTCAGACTAAAGAACACAACACATCTCACAAAATTGAACTTCAAAGGCATTTTCAGAAGGGTACTATTTCACCCAAAAGAAGCAATATAGTCTGCAGAGCAATTCTCACTAAACCATACCCAGAAACTTATATTACCAAGCAAAGCACTAAGCTTCTTTTTATAAAATATCTACACTTGGATTAATGGTCCTAGTTTTCAACAAAGACATTACGTAATACCTGAATATGTATTTGCTTTATCAATGGATAACAAAATGGTCCCTCCAGTCATCTGTCCGGCAAAGAAGAAATAGTTGGCCCTGAATGATTTTCCAACTCTTTTTACAGAAATTGTTCACTGCTTTGAAATTATAGTGCTTTTAGCTCCTTCTTGTCCATTCAGGTTTCAAAGACTGTGAGCTGAGTTTCAGAATTCAGCCAGGACATACTGTTACAATGTGTTTAAAAACACACAAGAAAAATAACAGTGATGAGGTTGTAACCTAAGGTGATTTTTATTTTGTCCTTTTCCTTTTCCAAGTTTTCCATATTTCTACTGCGAACATGTTGATTTTATAATCAGAAAAAAAACTACAATTTATTTTTACTAAAAATTTAATTTGCTTTTATGATAGAAATAATCTATACATGATTTTTGAAGGCAAACTAAATTTTCTTATCATTGTTAATGCTTCTGCTAGCCCTGAGATAAGTATAATTTTCATTTATAGAGAGCAAGTTTCCTTCATCACAGAATCAGAAATAAAATATTTTATCCATAATTGTTCTATGTAAACCCTACCTTTGATAAATTTATTACCTATTATAACAGTTTATAGATGACTTCTTGTGTGTTGCATTAAAAAAGAAAAAGAAAAAGGAAAAGAAAACAAACTTTGGGTTAGATACTCTTGGTTTAATTCCTGGTTGTACAAACTAAGCAAATCTCAGTTTTCTACATTATAATTAAATGGACATTATAATGATCATTGTAAGAATACTTTCCCTCACAGCTTGTGGTAATCAAATAAAAATATAAAACCACATTGATAACTAGAAAGCTCTGGAAGAAAATTTTAAAAATTGTAAGGGTACACATGGCTTCAAAAAAGTCCATAAACGATATTGTGGAAATTCCAAGGATATTGTTAGAAAGGGTGTCACTATATGCTTTTTTATATCTCTAGACTATTTTATATTGATTGAGTTTGGTCTTTTTTAAAAAAAAATTAAAACACCAGGACGTGATAAGGAGATCAAATACTTCATGTGTACTATGAAGGAATTTTTGATGTCTAACTGCAGCCGAGTCCTAATGTACGAAGGATTATCAGGATATGGGAAAAGCCAGATACTTATGGAAATTGAGTATCTGGCCCAAGGTGAGAACCACAGGTGAGTGTCTTGGAATTATCATTCCTTGTGAACTCAGAAAATTCTGACATCCTTAAGTGGTTCATTTATTTTGATGTTCCTCTCCTTTGTATAACTTGCCTTATGTAAACGACCCACAATCTACAATTGTTGGGTGCCATGACTCTTGTGCTAAATAAATAATTTTTTTTAAGAGACAGGGTCTTGCTCGGTTGCCCAGGCTGGAGTGCAGTGGCATGATCATAGTTCACTGCAGGCTGGATCTCCTGGGCTCAAGTGATCCCCCTGCCTCAGCCTCCCAAAGTGCTGGGATTACAGGTGTGAGCCACCGTGCCTGGCCTAAATAGATAATTAGTGTTAAACACACTGAACTAACAAAAAGAGAAACTGGGTTGACCCATGGAAATCCTGATTTAATGCCAGGTAGGGCTTAGGTACTTTAATGCTTCCTAAGTAATCCCAATATGCAGACAGGCTGAGATGCTGAAATCAAGGCTAGATTCAATCTGCCAAGCAAACACGTAAGTTTATGCAGCTACATGACTATTAATCAATAGTTTAAGCCATTTAGCCCTGAGAGTGGGATGGAGAATGACAGGTCTCTGGATTTTTGTTGTTTATCTATTTTCATATAAGGAATGTCATGAGGGCTCTCTTTGGGACAATCCACCTACCACCCTCATGGAAGTGGACAGTGCAGTGATGATGATGTCTCCAGTCCTTTCACCATCTAACCTAAAGGCTATAAGGGGGAAATGCTTGTTAACCTTGTATTATTTTGAGCTGTTTTTCTATCCCTCTTTAATGTCAGGCCTGAAAAAGATCAGTTTTAAAATATCTTTAACATTGCCAAGGGCATAATTCATAACAATCAGAAGAGATTATTCATTTATTCAATCACTTATTGAATTCCTAGTATGTTCCAGGAACTGTTGTTAAGTGCTGTGTTGGTTAGCCAGGGCTGCTGTAACAAAGTACCACAAATGGGGTGACTTAAACCAGTGGTCCCCAACATTTTTGGCACCAAGGACCAGTTTCATGCAAGACAGTTTTTCCACAGATGGAGGGTGGGGAAGGCGGAGCTCAGGTGGTGATGCAAGCAATGGGGGGCAGCTGTAAATGCAGATGAAGCCAGACCACCACTCACCTCCTGCTGTGTGCTTCCCCCACCCTTTCCTAAGTTTCATGGAAGATAGTTTTTCCACAGACCGACAGGGGACGGTGGGGGGTGGTGCGTGGCAAAGCTCTTGCTGCCCAGTTCCTAACAGGCCACGGACCTGATACCAGGCCACGGACCAATACTGGTCCATGGTCCAGGGGTTGGAGACTGCAGACTTAAACAACAGAAATTTAATGTCTTATAGTTCTGTAGGCTAGTAATTTGAGATCAAGGCCTCAGAAGGGTTGGTTTCCTCTCAGGACTATGAAAAGAATCTGTTCCATACCTCTTCTCCTAGCTTGTGGTGGTTGGCTGGAATCTTTGGTGTTCCTTGGCTTCTAGAAGCACCACTCTGATCTCTGCCTTCATCTTCACATAGCATTCTCCCTGTTGTCTCTGTCCAAGTTTCCCCTTTTTATAAAGGCATCAGTCATATCGGATGAGGGGCCCACCTGACTCCAGTATGATCTCATCTTAACTAACGACATCTGCAACAGCCCTACTCCCAAATAAGGTCACATTTTAGGAGTGACACAAATCAACTCATAACAAGTGCCAAAGCCCTGAATGTGAATAATACCTGATCCCTGCCCTCGAGGAGCTCTCACAGAAGAGGAGGCAAGAGAGTTAACAGTAGAAATAGAATGTGGTGAGGGCAATGATGGAGACATGCAATAGAGGACTGTGGAAGCTCAGAGAAGGAGGGGTATGTAATACCACCTTGGGGCATCGAGGGAGGCTTCTAGGAGGCTACACCTGAGCTGAGACAGATGAACAGTGAATGAGGGGCTGTGAGAAGTGAGAGTACTCTGAGCTGAGGAGACACCTTTCGGTATATAGGAGCTCTCACCTGCTTGTTGTTAGTGGAGTGTGGATTGCTCGGAAGAGAGTGGCAAGAAATGACAGGATGAGGCTTTGGAAAGTCTTGTATGTCACATAAAGGAGTCTGGGTTTATGCCTTTCTTCAATGGGAGCCACTGAAAAATTTTAAATAGGAGAGTGACACAAGAAGATTTGCATCTAACTAGATCCTTCAGGTTTCTGTGACGGTGATGCATTCCATGCATCCATGACCCCTGGAATAGTGGCATGCTATCATGGTAGTTTAGGGTGAGAGTATGAGGACCTCAACCAGGGTGGTGGTGGTAGGACTAGAAAGGAGGGGATAGCTAGGTTAAATTATTCAGGGTTTAGGATTATAGTGGAATGAAGCTGTGTATCAGAAGCAGGAATAATGAACAGCTTCCAGATAACTTCATTAATCTCCATCATTGCAGATGAATATGAGAAGTCATAGCTTTCCTTCAACCTTTATTATTTTCAAAAAATATATTTTAAAATTCTCTTTTGATTCTTGATTTTCTCATAAACAGGACTATTGCCATTGCATTGACTAAGATCAGCTTCCATCAAACTTTTTATACCATCCAGATACTTATGGCCAATGTACTAGGTCTGGATACTTGTAAACATTATAAAGAACGGCAGACCAACCTCCAAAATAAAGTCAAGACACTGTTGGATGAAAAGTTTCACTGTCTTCTTAATGACATTTTCCATGTCCAGGTAACTGGCTAGCATTAGACTTTGGCACAAAATAGCCATGGGCAGGCAAAGCAACTCCTCCTTCATGCTTTATGACTTAGCATCTCTCTGGCCTTTATTATCCTTTTTGTTTTTCCTCATCTAGAGCATCCAGGTGGTTAGTAAGTGGCTCCCAATCTTCCTTGAATGTGTATCCACATTCTTGAGGCATAGTGGAGGTATCTAGAAATACCATACTCAAGAAAATTCAAATGGCCACCTGATTCATTTTTTTCTCACCTTTCCATCCTAGCTATACTATACTAGCTGGTCTAGGGCACAAAGTCACTCTGCTCCCACAAGTGTCTGCCAGTGCAAAGACAAGTGCCCTGTTCTTTCCTGTATCTATTAGATTCAATGACATAGAGTATTAGAGCTGGAAGGGACATTATGGATTATCTAATACTTGAGGATTTTAAGGCAAAGAACAGTTAAGTATTTTGCCCAAAGTCACCACAGCTAGCAGTTCCTTTCGCTATTTTCCCATACTCAATATTCCCATAATTCTTTGTACAGTTCCCTATTTCACGAGAGATTTCCAGAATGAGCACCTTGAGAAAGCAAAAGCAATTGGAAGCATTGTTTATGAAGATCTTGGAGCAAGTAAGAGCATCTGTGGGTCAAGCAATGGGGGAAGGAAAACTGGGCAAATCACCACAAAGCCAGGTGGCCTGAGGGGTTCAGACTCCATTGGCAAGAGGCTTTTAAAGTTTATGAAAGCTGTATCCTAAAGTGCTTAATTCTCCTCCATTCTTCCAAACCTCAAGCTAAGAGTCTGTTCAGAATTTAGATATCCTTGAAAGGAGTCCCTTAACATTACCTCTGGGAGTCTGGCCTCTCCCAGTGCTTTTTGTTCCTCCTCTGTATGAGACGTAATGCACCAAAACGGTTACATGTGAGGGCTCTGTAGCCAGACTACTGAGATTTGAACCCCTAGGCCTATCACTTGTACCCGAGCAACCTTGAGCATGTGACTTAACCTTTCTACGCCTCTGTTTTATCATCTATCAAATGGGGGAAAATAATAGTACCTAGCTCACAGGGGTGTAGGGTTTAAATGCCTAGATTATATATTTAAAAACTTAGAACAGTGGCTCTTTCATAGGAAACACTCAACAAGTGTTAGCTCGCTCTCTCTGAGTAATTTCATGACTCCAATTGTACACTATATGTTGATGATCACCAAATTTATATTTTAGTCCCTACCTCTCTTATACACACCAGAACCATATTCCCAAGAACCTTCTGTATGTTCCACTTGTATGTTATAACTCACACAGAGTTTGGTGTCTAACACCAAAGTCATTTTTTTTTCCTGCCAGAATGCCCTTTCTTCTTCATCCTGATCCTGACCCTTGATTTAGTTAATGGCAAATTATGCATCATGCATCATTTAAAGTTATCCTTGCCTCCTTCTTCACCCATACCCCTCACATCTACTCAGTTCCCAAGTCCTACTACTTCTACCTTGGACACCTCCCTTCATCCTCTGTTCCCACTGCAGTGGAAGCTGGGGAGTTGGTTTCTTCTGTTGATACACCTCACACAGTGGGAAGGTAGAGACTGCTATGCAAGCAGCTGACTCTAACATGTAAGCTCCATATTTTGTTTAAGACTGTATCTCCAGCACCTAGAACAGTGCCTGACCCTGATAGATGCACAATAAATGCTTAATGAGTAAATAAATAATTCAGACTAGTTAGGGAAGGGTAGTCTATATGAGAAAAGGGACACATGATCTGCTTTTGAGTGTAACATATACCACAATTCAAGTTAGACTAGCATAAACTGCCAGCAAGACAAGGACTAGATCAGTTACCTTAAGCACCTAGCCCAGTGGATGCTCAGTAAGCATGTGTTGAATATATGTGGGTTGAATAAATGTGAAGTAGACATCCCCTGGAGACCTTCACTGGTCAGTGGTGACTTGTAGTTAACATATCAGTTATTTTTATGTAATGGGCACTTTTACTTGGCTTTTGTGGTTACCTTTACAACCCCATTTATCCTACAAATTTGCATTACTTTTACACAAAAATTTGATCAAGTAAGAGTCCATTCAAGCCAACTCTGTCCAAATTGCCACAAATTTCAAGTTAATGGAATCTAAATTAATACAAAGTTATTGGAAAGAAAAAGATTTAACTTAGCTGATTCTTTCTATTCATGAGCAAACCACAAAACTCAATGCATACCCATATACACAGATAAAAACCTGAAGTCCTACAGCATTTTTTTTTTCTGTTTCTCTATCTTGTCCAGACAGTGAAAGAGGAAAGGATTATTTTCATCATTGATGAGGCCCAGTTTGTGGATTCGAGGTCCTGGACCTTTATGGAGAAGCTTATTCGGACTGTTCCCATCTTCATCATTATGTCTCTGTCTCCCTTCTTCGACATCCCCTGTGCAGCAGCCTGTGCCATAATGAAGAACAGGAACACAACTTATGTCACCCTTGGTGCGGTACAGCCTAAGGACATCCGCAACAAGGTCTGCCTTGATCTCAATGTGAGCAGCATCCCCAAAGAACTGGACTTGTAAGTAACCTGTTTCTAACCTGAGGTCTTGACGTCTGCATTCATTCCCCAGGTCCAGACTTCAGCACATTCTTTAGTGTCTTGTAGTGCCTATTTCAGTATTTTTGCTGGTCCCACCTTTTGAAAGGGCCATTCATTATGCTTGGTAGGATGGATGTTGCTCACCTTTTCCATGTTCTGTCCCTTCTACACCTTCTCAGACTTTGCTTAGCAGGTCTGTTTCCTTTAATCAACAGTGACTAAGAGCAAGTAAGAGTTGTCGCGGGCAAGTTACAGGAGGCAACCTGGTAAGCATTAAAGACTACAACCTACAATTAAGCAAGATCTTACTTGGCTAGCAGTAGTGTGGTCTGGTTTGGGTGTTCTCTGTCTATGGCAAGTATGAAAAGCTGACTCTCTGGTGAGTGCTTTCTGAACTTTTCAGTGATTTCTCTACTAGGGTCTTCACAGCCATTCCCATAACAACAAAGACAATATCTCTTCTTTAGCTGGCTGTTTACAACTTACCTTGGTATCTGCATCTGTTCTTTCTAATGAGGTTGCCTTCCTTCTGGAAGAAAGACATCTTGGACAAAGGTTTAGTTAAGATAACTAAGATAACTCCGAGCATGAATTTGGTACTCTCTCTTTCTTTCTCCCTCTCTCTCTCTCTCTCCCTCTTTTTTTATATATATATAAAATATATATATATTTTATATATATATATTTGCATTCACCTTTTGATCTCGCAATCCCAATTCTAGGAATCTATCTTAAAGATATATTGACAAAAATATGAAGTGACATGTGGACACAGTTTTTATTGGGACATTATTTGTATTAATAAAAGACTAGAAACAACCGAAGGTCCATCCCTAAGGAGATAGGTTGAATAAACCAGGATGCATTCACACAATAAAAAGAAGTGAGAAAGACGTGCTGATATGGGGGATCACCAGGCTATATTGTTGAGTGAAAAACAGGGAGCAGCAGTATGCAATGTGTATAACCTGTTGTCTTTTATGTTAAAATGCAGTGAAGTAAGGATATGTGTGTGTGTGTGTGTGTGCGTGTGTGCATATGTGTGTGTGTGGTGTATTTGTTTATATTTTTAAAAAGAAACATAGGAAAGATCAACCAAAAGCTGATCAAAATGGTTACCTACAGGGTGAGGAAGGGAAGCAAAACTGAGGAAGTACCTTATTATATAGTTCTGGCTTTGGAAGGATATATTTTATGTAACTTAAAAAGTGAAATAAAAAGAAAAAGCAATCCCAAAAAATAGAAAACAAACAGAAACAAATGAAGAATGAGAAGAAGTTATTTTCAAGGGATTGAGAAGATTCAAATATTTTTCCTTCCTAAAAGACGGATCTTCAGTATAAACAGGTTGCCTTGTTTTCACTGCAGGTACCTGGTGGAGGGAAGCTGTGGGATTCCATTTTACTGTGAAGAATTGCTAAGAAACCTCGACCACCACAACGTTCTCATTTTCCAACAAATGGAGTCCGAGGAAAAGACAAATGTGACTTGGAATAACCTGTTCAGTAAGTCCTGCAGTGACGGTTCTTGCTCACTCTGTCCTTCTGTGTTACGAAGTCTTTATGCGGGAATGGGCTATTTCATAGGCTGCTTCTGTTACCGGCTGTTCTCGCACTCGAAGAATGAAAGCAAGAGACAGTTGGAAGCAGCAAGCAGTAAAGTTTATTAAAGTGAAAGTTTACTCTTAAAGGGGTTAAGCGTGGGCACAAATCCGAGCGTACTGTGTTCCTGGGGTTTCTGTGTCATAATCAGCAAGCGATAGTACACTCCAAAAAGGACAGGAGACACATCCCAGCGGACAGTGGCCCTGGGGTCTCTGTGTCATCCCTTTTTCTTTTGTCTGGCCTCACCTCCTTCGTGACGTTGTCTCTTTTCCTTCTTTTCTTGACCAGTGAGGATGTTGTCTCCTTCCTGCTGTTGGGTGGGGGAGTGTTCCAACTCATATGGTTAGGCCGGGATGTGTCGTGGTGTCCAAAGCCCAGGGGGAGATCTGTAATGTATAATGTGCCCTGTGTTGTTTCTGTTATGTTTCTTGTGATAGTTGTGGTTACTTTTATCTTGTTGTGGTTACAGTATGTTCTCTTACTCAGCATCCCATTTGTTTATGTTGCTTGCTTTTGTATTTTCTCTGTTCATGTCTGACTTTTCTTACACTAACATTCTGTGATACTTAAAGCAACTCTTACCTTGCAGTGTGTTTTCTTACTCAGTATCCCGTTTGTTTACACGGCCCGTTCTGTACTTCCTCTGCTCATGTCTCACTTTCCTACCTACGCTAATACTTCCTGCAGGGTCAGAGGGTTTGCAGGAAGCAAGAAATACTGCATCTGATATTCCAGATTATAAGAGAATTTAGTATTGCCTGGGACTTACGGGACTGGGCCAAAGAATGTATACTGTCATATATGTGAAAGAACACTGAGAAATCTTAAGGCCCAGAATCAGAACTGAAGGGGGGCTTAGATGTTACCTAGAAAAAATTTTTCTTGTTTTCCAGAGGTAAAATTACTAGCTCAAAGTGAGTTGTAAGTTTCCCATGCTACAGAGACATACTGGGGGGATGAAATTTGAGATGATAGCACGGCAGAGGCCATTTGGAATTTTTAAGAAAATAATTTTAATGCAGAAAGAAGGGTGGGGACAAGAGAATGTGGTAAGAACGCAAGTTGGAAAGTAGATGATGAGGGCTAGAGAGAGCCGGCTTTTACTGAAGTTTTTTGTTTGCACCCTTTTGGTGTTTCTGGGTTCCAGATTCTTTAGCTCCCAGTCTGGGATATATAGGGCAAAATTAGGAAACCCTGCCATGGAACTCACTGCCATGTTGTTCCTTGGGTCCTGAGGTCCCTAGCTAGTTTGGCTTCTCTCCACCTTCAATGTCATCTTCTATTTGTTTTATATATAATGTCCAGGGGTTCAGTTGTACTTAGCAGGAGGAATAAGGAAAAACATGTCAACTCTATCTTCTTGAAAGTGAAATTCTCTTAATTTTTTATGACTCAAAAAAGAAAAAAAAATGACGATGTTTAATGGCTATAGGCACTAAGCACAATTAATATTACTAAACCTTGTAGGATCAAACTTCTTCCTCTGAGAATAAGTTTAAGGGTGAGGATATAGATAGAAATTCAGTGTCATGTTAAGGTGAATATGGTGTAATAAAGGAGCTTATGGTGCTGTTGTCTCTATATAGCAGGGTAGAAAATCACCACTACAGGTGGTAATGAGGGAAATTTCACAGAAGATTCCTCTTGCTTCCTGAAAAACCCCTTGTCTCCTGGGTGAATGAATGAAGCTGAGCTGCCCCGTCTCCCTCCGTGAACTGTTTCAGTCTTTGATACATCTGTTGCCTCTCACTCCATGTGCAATAACTGACTGCAGGACCGTGTGGCTAGTGTGGTCACATCTGGAGGAGAAATGAGTCAGATGGTTGTCTGAAAGAAGAATATGGTCAAAGCTAAAAATAATTCTTTTAATGAGTGAGAAACATAAGCTTACTTTTTAAGAAAAGATCAATTTGTTTTTCTAGATGATTGTGATGAAAAAACAGAAAAGGCTTTCCCTGGCCAAATTAGTTTTAGGGATGGTAATGGATCACTAAATAGATAATGACTGCTATGATCATTCTTTTTAGACTAAATAATTCCATTTTAATAATATATTAGCCAATGAATTAAGGGAAGGAAATATGTAAATATAAATACCATAGATAGAACAATACTATTCCTGCATTTTATACATTTGTTTACTCATTCAACAAAACATTTATTCAGTGTCTGTTACAAGCATTTTAAAAAACAATCAGGTGTCTCCCCTATTTAAAACCCTTAGTGTCTTGTGAGCTAATGAAAAAAAATTGAAACTAAGGAGAGGTGCTAGTTACACAATATTGTGAAGGTACTAAATGCCACTAAATTATATACTTTAAAATGGTTAGTTGTATGTTATGTGAACTTCACTTCAATTTAAAAAAAATAAATATATTACATAATCTTAGAGTGGATTCTATATTGGAAGAAAAAACAATGTTAAAGGACATTATGGGGACAATTGACAAAATTGGAATGTGGACAATAAAGTATTGTATCAATGTTAAATTTCCCAAAGGTGATAAGTATACTCCTCATCTGGTTATATTAGAGAATGTTGTTATTTTTAGGAAATACGGAGTAAAGTATTTGGGGGTAAATGGTGTGATGTATGCAATTTATGTTCAAATGCTTCAGAAAAAATATGTACTTACAGAGAGGACAAAAGATACAGCAAATGGGGCAAAAGGTTAACAACAGGTGAAATTTGAGTAGAGTACACAGTGTCTATCACTCTTTTATTTCTTTCACACAACTGAATCACATTATGAGATTATCCTATTAATTTATTTATTGTTCATTGTCTGTCTCCCGTTGTTAGAATGTGAGCTCCTTGAGGCAGGGAGTCTTGTACTGTCCTGAATCCCAATCCTAGTGTGATTCCTAGTCCCTAGAGGCACTCAGTTAAGATTGGTTGAGTGGTGGGAAGAATGGGCAGTGCTAGGTCCTGGAAAGGGAAATAAAAAAGCATAAAAGAGCATGGACCACCTCACACCCTTGAGCCCCACCCTCCTACCCCTAACACGCACACACACACTCACACACACTCACACCTAGCCCCTTTCTTGGCAGGCTACCCTCCCTGCTCCCATGTTCTTCCTGTTCCCCTCCCTGACCTCTCTGGCCATCCTCAGCTGCTCCTGGGCTCTCTCCCTCGATCTATTCCTCCTGTGAGGGCATTCTTTGAATTCTATCCTTAACCCTGTCTTTTTGCTAGTTTGGTACTCTCTCCCCAGTTGTTTTCACTTATTTGTCTATTCCCTGGCCTTCATGTACATGTGTGTGCACATATGTGTGTGTGTGTGTGAGATCTCAACCCTAACCTCACTCTTAATTCCAGACCCATAGACCCTCAAACTGAATACAGGTAAAACTTCATGCATCATCCTCCCTCCCTAACTGCTCTTCCTCCTGTACTTCCCAGCTTGATCAATGGCATCATTCATGTCTGTCTCCCCTCCATCACTATCTTGCTTAGGCCTCATTTCTTCCGTGTTTTTAGTATTTGCTTTCTCCTTGCTGTATCACTTGCCTGGCTCTATCCATCCTCACTTCTTGGTGTTCCATTGTTATAGCTTTCTTACATAGCCTTCCCTGTTCTGTTTTCTGGCCTCTCCCATGGGCTGCTTCTAGTGTTACCTTCCTAAAAATAGTTGGCTGGATTACTACTATTTTCTCTTCAGAAACCTGTGGTCTTTATTGTCTATAAAGTCTTATCTTCATAGTATGATATTAAATGTCTTCCATGCTGTGCTCCCAAATGGAGTCCCTAAATACATCTCCCACAGTAGCACTTCAGCACACCAGGCACCTCATGTTAGCCACACTAGTCCACTCACATGCCCCTGACTCGATAAGTGCTGTGCCTTTGCATTGATCTCTCCTCTGTTCTCCCCTTGAAATATCCCTTCATCCTTCAAGGATCAATCAAAATACTTTCTCCTCTATGAAGCTTTTCTGAATCCACCAATTCTGAATTAATTGTTCTTCTCTTTTCCCACATGTTACTCTTTAAATCATTCTCCCTGATGTTATGATTAGTTATATTTGTCACCTCAGGTTTTAAGCCTCTTGGGGAAGCATTATTCATGTTTATAGCCTTCACTTGACATGATGCATAAGTCCCTAATAAGTATATCCTGTATTGATATGAACTCTCTGACGCTTCCTGTTTGTGCCCAACCACACAGCACTCATTTACTGCCTGGCAGTCCAGCTTTCTGTATACATGATTTATCTCTCCATGAAGTGATAACTTGGTTATGTTCACCTTCATATTTCCACCTCAACTATCACAGTGTCTTGCAGCTACCAAATATTACATGAGTTAGCAAAGGAAGAGATAGATAAATAACACATTTTAGAGTACCAGGAGACCAAATTACTGGGTAAGTTTATTATTCAAACCTCACCATTTTAAATGTCTCTTTCTGATAGTAGCCGTGTTCTAATTAGTCCTCCACAGAGTGTGTTTGTATCTGAGTGTGGGTATGTGAATGTGTGTAAAACTGTATGTACTATGTGCTATAAGATACATCCTGATGATCTGTGAATCAAATTTGTTGTAAAACCTTATATCCTATGGAAGACATCAATAGTTAGTGCCAATCCTTTTTGTTGGGCAGGGTTGGGGTGGAGGGAGACAAAACATTTTTGAGTACGTCCAGACTTTCCTATATCAGTTTTACTTAAAACAAGGTATTCCAGAATATTTGGTGAGCCAACACACATCTCTGCCCACCCTTTCTCACATGAGATCCATCTCAAAGTTGATTGGAAAATTGAACCTTATAAGACAGGATAGTGACTCAACTTTTCTTCCCTTTTTCTCCTATAGAGAATTTCACTAAGCCAACAGAGGAATTAAAAATATTTACTTTCAATAATGAGGAGGGAAGTGAAGAAGTCTGTAACCTTGTAAGTGGTGTCAGACTGAAAAACCTGTCACCCCCAGCATCATTAAAAGGCAAGAAAATTTGACCTGGTATTTATTTTCCAGTACCTAGACTCCACTTTTGCTTTCTCTAGTATGACTGTCTAAAAAAGGAAAAAGAAAAACGGTAACATACGTTGGTTGTTTGTTTTGTATTGCCGGAGGCAGTAGGAAGGCTCCGTGGTGGGTTTGGCTTTTCTTCTAATTAGAAGCCACCTTCCCCCTGTGCATATCCTGCAGTCTGGTTTGAACAAAGGTTTATTCTACTGCATACAAAAATGAGGTATAGTACATTTTCAACTAAACAGAAAGCAAATCATAAGGGAGAAAAACCTAATACTGAGATGTTTTCTGCCATCTACTTTTATGAGAAATGACAGACCAAGGGAGTTTATGTCAAAGATGTATTATTAGCCTTTTAAAGAAAAATGACTTTCACAGAATGTTCTAGTATGCACTCAGCTGCAATTCATGCCATCCTTAAGTAACTTTAATGCCTAGAAGGATGACCTCAGGATACCTGAAGATTCTCAGTCTCCAAAATAGCATCATTTGTTTCATTCACTGTGTCTACTAAAGTAAGAAGGTAGACTAGCTTAGCTTCTACTGAGTTCTGTGGGCAAGTTGAAAAGTTCAGATTTTGTCCCTAGTGGAAGGACATCCAGGTCAAAATGTCCAGGAAGCCACATGAACTATGATACTCAAGCTTAGATGAGAAGTTGGGATAGGAGCTATGAACTCTCTGCAACTTAGTCATGACATAGCAGTGATAATGTATGTCATGAGAATGAATGGATCTCTGGGGTAGATAGAGAGAAGCCTTATTGCTAGGAGTTTCCGGGAGAAAGAGGAGCCAGGGAAGAAGATAGAGGAAGACCAGCTGGGGAAGTCAACAAAGGACCCTGCTCCTCTGACTACTATGGCCTGCAGTGACCTCTCCTTGCCTCATACACCTTTGTCACACTTTAACACAAAACCAGAACACCATGAAATCAATCATATTTTTGTCTGATCATTGTGCCATGTGTCTTTATAGACCATAGCATCTCCATCTTGTGTACTCTCAGCCTAAGTGCTATCTATGAATTGGGTACTAAACAAATACTTCTTTTGACCTAGCTTGGCTGGGTTTCTGTGAACAAGAACTGTAGAGCAGGATGGTTGTCCAGTCCACCTCTGGAACGTATTTGATAAAGACAGATAACTAGTTCCCTATTGTGCGGCTTTTTACCTGCAGAAATCTCTCTGGTGCAGCTGGATAGCATGAGCCTTTCCCACCAAATGTTGGTGAGATGTGCTGCCATCATTGGCCTGACCTTCACTACAGAGTTGTTGTTTGAGATTCTCCCTTGTTGGAACATGAAGATGATGATCAAGGCCCTGGCAACCCTAGTGGAATCTAACATTTTTGATTGTTTCCGGAGTGGCAAAGATCTTCGAATGGCCCTGAAACAGAACGTGGCCTCATTTGAGGTGCATTATCGCTCCTTGTCTCTGAAGCCCAGTGAAGGGATGGGTGAGTAGCACCTGGAAGTGACCCATACTTCCTCCTAAAGGCACATCTAGATAAAAGAATTGATCTATGTTAGGTAGCAGGAATAGATCTGTCACTCACTGCCTAGCTGAAAAACCCTTTCTCTTCTCTCTAGCTCATGGCGAAGACGAAGAGCTTCGTGAACTGGAAAGTGAGGTGATAGAGTGCCACATCATTCGATTCTGCAGGCCTATGATGCAGAAAACAGCCTATGAGCTGTGGCTTAAAGACCAGAAGAAAGCCATGCACTTGAAATGCGCCCGCTTTTTAGAAGAAAATGCTCACAGATGTGACCACTGCAGAAGCGGGGACTTCATTCCCTATCACCATTTCACAGTGGACATTCGGCTCAATACTTTGGACATGGATACCATTAAAAAGATGGCTAAGTCCTGTGGATTTGAAAGTAAACTTACTTCATTTTTAATTAATCCTAACTATTCTTGGGAAATCTAAGTCTAGCAGAACCAATCTCACCATGAGACTTCCAGGGAGGGTTTGGGGATAGGGGCTCTGACAAAACAAAGTGCGGCCAAAGCTCAAATTAAAATGTCCCACTTAATTCACACCAAGGGATGGAATCCAAGGGGTCTGGGGGACGCAGTCTGACATGATGAAGTGGGAGCAAAACCTAAATCCACTGGCGAGTGGTATTTTTTGGCAGGTAAGAATATTGTTGCTTTGTTGGTCTAGTTTGAAATAAGGTCCAGTGGGAAAAGAATATGAGTGGGAGAGAATTAGCCAGGGCTAAGCAGGTCAGGGCTCCAGAAAAGAGGGCTTGGTTTCAGGGCAGGGATTCAAGACCATCTGAGAAGCAAAAGTAAAAAAGTTATAACCTGATAACACAAACCAACCATGCGATCTGAGAAAATAGAGCAGGGCACTCAAGAGGTGTAAAGGCCCAAGGACTCAGTCACTGCAGGCACAGTGGGTGTCAGTCAGACTTAGAACAGCAACACTAATTCCAGCCCTCGTTCATGGGTGGTCAGGAATCACGTAATGGGCTGCCTGCCTAGTCAGAGGGCTTCCATGACTAGGCTTCCATGGCTAAGTTTGGTGGGGAAGCAGAGGCTATAAGTGGAGGACTCCTATATTATAAGGATATTAAAAATAGGGAAGAAATATATGTAAAATACCTAGCACATAGTAGGTATAAAATAAATATTTATTCTCCTTCCCTCTAGATATATGCATTGTCATTTGGCCCTCGTATCAACCTTTCAAGTTGGAGGGTTATTTTCATTGTATAGATAAGAAAATTGAGATTCTAGAAGCTTAACTAACTTACCCAACACCACAGAATGAGTGACAGACTTTATCCAATCCCCCATCAGTCTAATTCCTGAGCTCATGCTCTGCCTGTTACACCTGAGTGTCCCAATGTGTGGGGCTGGACTTTTAGGTAATACCAGCCTAGGAGATAGAAAGTTCATAGACACAGCATTAAGTATGAATCAGAGAGTGAGGAAAGTGATTCCCTTTTAATTCTCTTTCAACACAAGGAGAAAGTAGCAGCTTTGCACTATGGTACGAGCATAACTGTTGACATGGCACTAACATTTGCCAATCTCCCTTTTTAAAAAAGAGAAATCAGGCTTTAGGTTCAGGGCCTTAGGATCTAGACTATGAACATTTCAAAGTCCCCTGAAGTATTGAGCACAGAGAAGATGAGACTTTAGCAGTAGTCTCATCCCACTGGGGTAGGGAAGATGTCAGGGGAAGGTACGTGTAGCTGAATCTAGTTATATTATAAGCAGTGATTAAATATTCCCTCATGCATTCTATTTGTCCAAAATTGGAAATATCTTTATTATCATCATAAAAGTGCTATGTGTGTAACATGATGTGGAAATTGAATTTCATACCAAGGCACCAATATGCAATGAATGCTGTAATCCAAAGTGAGGTAGTAGATGGATATACAGAATTTACAAAGGAAATAGCTGAGAATCAGTTATAATCTTGGATCCTTCATCCACATCCAAGACATAAGAATGAAGAAGAGTATGGAGAGGGCCAGGATTTGTGAAGAGATTTCTTTGGAGAACTGATGAGGTACCACATGCCCTTCTCAAGTTGGTTGTTTCCTTCATCCCCTCAAGCCTAGTAAGGTGTCTTCCTTGGAATCAGTTAGAAGACATAGAAGACTAGGGCCTCCGTCGTGCCCAGGAGGGCTAAAGTGGCCTGTGGCTGCACTGGAATCAAGCTGCCCTCCTAGAGTTTGGGAAAGGATGTATGAGGGTTTCCCATGGAGCAGATATCACGCACCTGGGATAAAAAGCCAGTCTGGAGCCATTTAAAATTCTTCCTAGAGTGCCCTTGGGAGAGTGAGTGGACTGCTGAAACAAAACAGGGCTAAGGCAGGCAGGCAATGGAGAGCTGAAGAGGATACACTGCCTAAGTCAAGGGAGCTTTGTGAAGGATCCCAAAGCAGAGCCATATTCAAAGAACCAATGAAAGCATCAGTAGGAGGTGAAATGACAGAGTTGAGGAAAAGGGAAAAGAAGAATATTCCAGCCTGTGTGGGATCAGTGAGTCGCACACACACACACACACACACATATATACGTATGTGTGTGGGCATATATATGTAGATAGACATTTAATTTTGGGATAAAATAAGCTACAATAAACTGGCAGCTGGCAGAAAGATCATTCTGAGCAGTTGGCCTTGAGCAGGCTGACTAGGGTCATCAAAGAAAATAATTTCAGTTATTTTTAGATTCTCCAATACACCTTGGCAGTTGAGCTCGGGACCATACGGGACCAGATGCCTGTCAGTGATGTCTGCTGGCATCCTTTCCTCAGCACCTCCACCTGAGTGAGGCCAGGGCTCTACTATTTCCCTTATCAGAATTTTTCACCTGGTTAAAAGGCTACCAACTAGACAAACTTTAAACAAAGACATTTTTTAAATGTTTTAAAAGTTTTATCATAAAACAATCATCCCATGACCCACGGTCCCACACACCTTCAGTTCTTAGAAGGGGCAAACACTTTTAACTTAGCTCTTCTTTCTAGTCATTACCTCCATTATTTCCTAAACAGTGTGTTAATACTGCTTTTTTTAAAAATCAAATTCTGACATCATCTGTTTTCTTTTTGCTGCAGCAAATGAGGATTTAACTCTGTTGTATCCCTCCTCAGCTCCTCTCCCCTTATCTTGTTGTATTACTAGCATTAGAGAAATCAATGAAGTGTTTACATTGTTAAGACTATGTAAATGTTGTCCATTACAGAAGCAAGTAATAGACTATGAATAGATTTCGTAACAAATGTTTATTTTTCCTGAAGGTGCTAGGAAACTTTTCTTTTTGCAATGTCTTCCTGCTTCAATCTTGGCTGTCTGTTTTCCGTGAATCTCCTGAAGTGTGGAGTATAACCTTTAGGTAATATTGGTCAAGGACAGAAGTGCAAAAGATTCCAGGACACTGCATTAGGTGTGACTCAGATAGTGAGGAAGTTGATTCCTTTCCATTCACTTTTCATCCTCGTGTCTTTAAAAACTGTGATTTTCTGAGTCTTGATCCATTCCAAGGATTCATAGGCCTGGGGCTCCCTCCTGGGCTCCCTCCTTCAGCTTCCTCCTCCTCTTCCTCAGCGACCACTCTTCTCACTCCCGTGTCTTCCAGAAGTGTGTTGAAATTTCAATCAACATTTCATTTACTCATTCAGTAAATATTTATGGAGTTCCTAGTATATACCAGGCACTGCTCACTGCTTTAGGCACCTGAGATACATCAGTGAACAAAACAGCATTCTTTTGGGGAAAAGTACACAGTGGAGAAAAAACATAATAAAGAAGTATAGCTTGTCATAAGTGCTAAATCCCATGGAGAAAAACAGAAAAGAATGTTGGGCAGGGCAAGGGGGATTAGGAATGCAGAACCACTAGAGTAGCCCTCACTGAGAAGTAAGGTTCACGTAAAGACAGAGGAAGTGAGGGGTTTTGCTGTGTGGCTGGCTGGGGAGTCAGAGGGGATATTCTAGGCAGAGGGGATAGCTAGTGCAATCCTAGGTCAAGAATGTGACCCCTTCCATCCTAGGCATCGTGGGTTTATGCTTTTAAAAATCATCTTTACATCATTCTCTGAAGTATAAGAAAAAAACAGAAAATAAAAAAAATAAAAATCATCTTATTCTCATTTAATGGGGTAAAATGTCCTGGACCTGGGGAGACAGGAGATGAACACAAGAGGTCAGTCTGACACCTTGAACCTAAAGTCTCATTTCTAGGTCTTTGAAACCTTGGGGTGAGGGGGTGATATCTTTGTTTTTCTCTTTTCTCCTGAGAACCTGCAAGCATTTTGTATCTTTTTTTCTTTTGACTTTTACAGATCCTCCTTGTAGTAGAGAACTCTTAATATATCCTTTGTAAATGGAGAAAATTGAGAACAAAAATAATGTTATTCACTCAAGGAGTAAAGGATACGACAAGGAGCATGTCTGTGTACCCTGACTTTATTTGCTTTATCTACGCAATCTCTACATCTCATTCTATCACCATTACAATTTTAAACATAAAAAATGTACAGGATGTTGGAGGAGGAATAGTTATTTTGTTTTTACTAACTGATTTCTTTTCAGACAAATGTGCATTAATGCAACAAACACTTATTGAGTATCTATCATGCCAAGTAGTGATCTAGCTACTGGGGATATATTGGTGAAAATGATAGACATATGGAAGCTGACAGACAATAGACAGATTAACTAACAAAACCATCAAGGGGCCTTGTAGACCTTGATAAATAGTCTAAGTAAATCGGAACACATTGGAGAGGTATTGAGTAGAATTAGTATTGGCTGCATATAACAAGGACCTAACTAGAGTGGCTTAACTTTATTTATTATTAAATTTATTTCTCTCTCATATACAATGCTTGTCTCATCACTAGGACTAGCACAGAGCTTCATGATCATCAGGGGTCTTGGTCCAAAACAGCTACTAGAGCTACAACCATTATGTTCACATTTATTGCCAGAAGGAGAAAGAAGCCAAAAAAATTAAAGGGATGCTCCTTCCCTTTTAGGGAATTTTCTGGAAGTCTACCCAATATTTCCTCTTACATCCTATTGACCAGAACTTAGTCAAATGACTATAGCTGGTTGCAAGGCAGGCTGGAGAATGTACCTGTCCTGGATAAAATTGAGTTCTATTACTAAGGAAAAAAAGGACAATGGCGATTAGGTTGGGAAATCAGCAGTTTCTGCCACACAGATCTGAAACACGTTTTTAAAAACTTACTCTGTCTTATCTAGAGAAATAGATTGAAAGGGAAAGCAACAGCAGGGAGATCAGTATTTTGCAGCTGCCCAGATAAAATTTTGGTAATGGCCTAGGGTGGCACTATAGTGAAGATGGACAGAAGATGGATTCAGATATGTTTCGGGGCAGTCAATGGGACTTTCTGGTGGATTGAATGGGGATGGGGTGAGAGAAAGAACAGAATCAATGCTGTTTCCCAGGATTTTGCCTTGAGAAAATGGACAGATGGCAATAATGCTTACTAAGACAGGAAAGATGTAAGTGGGTGTAGGTTTGTGGAGAAGAGATTAAAGAGTTCTGCTTGAATCATGTTCATTTTGAAATGCCTGTTATGAATCCAAGTGGCACTTGCCAAGGAGGTGTTTGGATATACGGGTCTGTAGTTAAAGTAGATGTCAGGGCTTAGAGGTATAAAATTGAAAGTTATTGGCGTACAGATGGAATTTAAATTCGTGGACAGATGAAATTACCTACGGAGACACTGTGGATGGAGAAGGGAGCCCAGGACCACACTGAGGTTTACCAACACTTACAATGTTGGTAGAGGAACAGGGGCCAGCTAAGTGGGCAGCCAATGAGGAAGGGAGCCAAGGGAAGGTGTGTTATAAGAGCCAGTGAAAGGAGAGAGTGGCCAATTGTATTAAATGCTGCTAGAAGTGTAACAAAATGTAGACAAAGATTTAACCTTTGGTTTTGCAAGGCCACTGGTAACCTTGACAGGCAGTTTTAGAGGAGTAGGGGGACAGAGGCATAGTTAGTATATTCAGCTTCTAGTCACTAAGGATACAATAAATTGTAGTGTAGGAGAACAGGTGGACAAATTGATCACTATATAGTGTGATAAGGACTATGATAGAGGTCTGCACAGAGTTGATGGGTACACATGAGTTGCGGCACTTATTCTATGGGGCAAGGGCACAGAAGGCTTTCAGAAGAGGGTGATAACTTCTTAGATGTTCAAACTACATTTCTATAAATTAAAAGACCTATGGAGCCATGCATTAGCCTTGGAGCCAGAATACCGAGGTTCTAGTCCTCCTTCTACCACTAACGGATACATGATCTGAGACAAGTTCCTTCACCTCTCTAGGATTCTTTCTTCTTCCTGAATGGAGAAATGACTGGATTAGATGATCTCCATTTGTTTTCTATTTTAAAATTATTATGGAATTTTCTAACCTGTTGAAATCTGGTTAAACTGAAGGTTTTAAATTTAAGATTCTCTGCCCTTTAAGTTAGCCTTTTGAGGGCATTTCATTTAAGTATCTATATATTTCTCTGCTAGAAACTGATGTCACTTTCTTTAGGATTGTTAATTCATAATTTTAGTTATTGTAGGGTAAATTAGTTAGGATAATGTTATTAGCTATAACAAACCCCAACATTTCTATGGCTTAACACAATAGAATGATAAGTTATTTCCTGCTTATGTAATAATCCAATGAAAGTTTTGACAAATGGCTTTGCACACAGTTAGTAAGGGACCCAGGCTCCTCCCAACTTGTGGTTTTGCTATTCTTTAGGTCCTTAGAATTATTTGTTTTCTCGTGGAAGGAGACGGTAGAGAAGACATGTAACCATCTCAGCTCAGAGGTGACATATCACTTCTGATCTAATTTCATTGTAAGAACTAATTATGTGACTTCACCTAAGATGCACCAGGAAGTACAGTTCCTGTCTGGGCAGCAACAACTACATATTGTGAACAGTCTTTTGTAGATACCAGATATCTCCATGATAGAGAACATTTCAATGATCCATACAGCTAATTAGTTTATTTATTTTCTAGCTGAAGAAGAGATCACCTTTTCCAAAATAGAATTTCCTAAGAAATCTGAGTTATTTCCTGAAAATCTCAGGTATGGACATTTATTATTGTTTAGGAAGTAGAGCATAAACAATTGTCATTAAATTCAAAACACTGTTAGGATCATTTGTCTGGTCAGTAGTTTTGGCCTCTTAGGTACAAGTGGGAAAAATGTGTGTGGCGGGGTGCGTAGTGAGTTTGGACAGTAGTATCTATATGAGGTTTTAGTACCTTGCTCTTTTATTAGTTTTTAAAGATAGTTTCATATCAAAAGCTATACTGTATCTACAAGTTATTACTCCTATTTATTTCTGCATTTGGACAGTCCTGAAGAAATAAGAGAAAGGATCTTGAATTTCTTTGACAGCATTATAACAAAAATGAGGACATCTGAGGAAGACATCATCCCTCTGGAATCTTGCCAGTGTGAGGAAATCCTAGAGATTGTCATTTTGCCTCTGGCCCACCATTTTCTGGCTTTGGGAGAAAACAACAAAGCTTTATATTACTTCTTAGAAATTGCATCTGCTTATCTCATCTTGGGTGATAACTATATGGTAAGCTGTTGCTACTCAGACCTCCTCCACCCTGGAGACATCTTATAGACCACAGAGCCAGAAGGGAAGCTCCAGTGTGCCTTTTTAATACTTCATGTCCTTGATTCCTGCCAGCATCCCTTTCATTTGAAAATCACATTACTCAGAAGGGAAATGATCTCAGATTGAGAAAAGAGAGGTGGAACAAACTGTAATTGGCATTCTACATTAAAATATTGCTACCTTTAGAAACTTGCCATGAATTGTCTGCCAGTATGGGAAGTAAGGGGTCACATCTCATTCCCAAATCAATGCAGAGAGGACTCTTAGTATCAATGCTTCAGTTTTAGCATAGTCTTCCTCAGTAACGTCCCAGTGGCATTTGCCCTCTGTTGTCCCCTATAAGCACAAAATACCTATCAGTCTTTCAATGAATGCAATTCTGGTCTTAATCTTGTGACCCCAAAGAGGCTCACCCACTTCCATCTTCATGCAATTTGTGCTAGATTATCGCACATACCTTTAGATTGCCAAAGCACTAGTGAATGTTTCTCCAGGATAGTTATAAGTAAGGTCCCAGGGCAATATGCCCCTAGAAATGAGGGGATTTGATACACACAATGAAATAAAAGGAATTTATTGCTAAGTAAGTTAGAAAGCACTGAGCTGAATACAGCTAAATAGAATTCTTTACTGTACTTATTTCAGGGCCTTTTATATGCTATGATACATATAAATCTCCCAGAGGATAGAGGCAGGTAAGGGTCAGGGTAGGCTGAGGCATACTGTGTTTCTGAAACTTATTTGCTCTTAGATGACTTTTCATGGAACAGGTGGCTGGACTAACATTCCATGAACTCACTTGAGGAAATGTTTTTCTAGGCCGAGCCTCATCTGACTCCAGCCAGCTTCAGGACGAGTTGAACACACCTGAGTGGCCATGTCTATGGTCCTTCATGCCCACACTGGTGGTCTAGTCCATATTTTACAGCTGCTGTTGATCACAGCAGCCTAGTCAACCCTCATACCTTAGATTTGTATAACATTTAAATTAAACTATTAAAAATGTCAGTAAGCCCAGGTTTTCTAAAGTATTTATGTTAAGAATGAAAGTCTCCTACATATTTCATGCACATTTGGGGTGATGGTGGGATGTAGCCAGTTAGTCCCAGAAAGAGGAGGCTTAGGTAGCCCTGGGGGTCAACTTTTTAAAACGTGTGCATACCTCATTTCATTCCGCATGGAGTGCTGAATGATCAGGAAGACAATGATTGGAAGAAGAGCCCTGGTGCAAGGTCCCAGGATGTGCCATTTGCACCCCTTCTCCATCAAAGAAAATCTGGTGGGCGTGGGGCTGGCAGCCAACTCATCATGTCTCCCTCTTTTTGCCTCCCACACATACCCCTTACACCTCATGAGACTGGGAGGCATTGCCTCATCTTAGTTTACCCTTCAAGTCTGATCTTGCCTTGGTGTTCACATGTGCCAAGATTCACCTGTCTAACAATGTCAGGAATTTAAAGATGAAGTGAGGAGAATTGCTTAGGGCCTTACCTTCATCTTCTGCCACCCAAAGATGGCTCTGGCAAAGGAAATGGGGGTGATTCATAACTCATCCCTAAAGCAGAGACCAGCTTCTCAGAGATGTGGGGGTGCTGTCAAGGGCTGCGGGTTTGTTGTTGGAAATTGGGAGGTCAGGATGGAATTATCGAGAGGAGGAAATTGCCCTGGGGGAAACTTCAGGTAAGGCAACTTATGTGATAGCATAAGGAAAGGTGGAGATTTCTAGGTTCATCCTCATGATTGAGTGATCTAGCAGACAAAGGTAGGCATGAAGGTGGGAGCTTTACCCATCCAGCTCCTGTCTAGAATTGGGAAGCCTATTCTAATCAGTGGAGCTGGGGATAGGTAGAGGTGGTACCCGGAATGGCTGCTGCTTCTCTTCCTTCAGTAGGGTCTGGGACATTGGCCCATCTGTGGTCTCAATCTCTGCCAAGTCAACACTTTTCTACTGTTTGGGCTGGTTGCAGGCATACATGTATTTGAATGAGGGAGAGAGGTTGCTGAAAATTCTCAAGAAAGAAAAATCTTGGAGTCAGACATTTGAGTCTGCCACCTTTTATAGCCTCAAAGGTCAGGTAAGAAACCATTAAAAACATGAATTAATCTGTTACTTGTCTTAGGCCTTTCCATAGAAGTAGAAGTCATCCCTATACTTTCTACATTCTCCTCCCATCTCCTGCCACAGATTCCTATCCAAGACTCTAGGACCCCAAGCCCCTGGACTCAAACCTCCTCACCATCGCTTACCAGCAGCAAGATCTTCCCTGTCCTTTAGGTTAACATCTTTATATTTTGGAACAACCTCTAAAAATGGACATGAATGGGTAAACATTTCCTCAGAGTTAGATGATGCATGACTAAGATGCTAAATCCTAGTCATTCAACCATCCTTCATGCATGCATTTACTATTATGCCAGGCACAGGAGGATTTTGTTTCTGGGCCATAAATTACTTTTTTTGATAAGAGTCCCTAAAATATGTATTGTTGGAACCTACTCAGTCCAGAATCGTTTCTCTTCTTTTCTTCTCTTCCCCTCCCATCTTCCTGTAGGTCTGTTTCAATATGGGCCAGATGGTACTTGCCAAGAAAACGCTGAGGAAGGCACTGAAGCTCCTCAACCGAATCTTTCCTTACAACTTAATCTCCCTATTTCTCCATACCCATGTTGAGAAAAACAGACACTTTCATTATTTGAATCAGCAGATCCAAGAGAGTGCACCTCCAGGGTAAGAGAAGGGGCTGGGGAGAGCTGAGTGTCTCATCTCGTTCCCCAGAGGAGAGCGACCTACACATAATCCAACAGTCAGCCCCCAAAGCCTGAGTCTCTAGGGGACACAAGGACTCCTGTTTGGCTCAGGCCACTTACTAGTGGGGGAGGGGGGAAAAAGGGGAGGTGCCCCCAAGCACTTTACAGGCAGCTTTTGCTAAAGGCAGTTCAGATGACACAAACATAAGGGACCATTTTGCAAGGTGAGTTCCAGTGCCCTCCCTAGTCATCTGGCCTATTAACCCCCCTGGCCATACATGTTCTGATCGGAACCTGTACCACTTGCTCCTGGAGCCTCAGCCACAAGCCCCCTTCCATTCAGTGCTAAGACACTGGGTTTTTTCCCTGCCTCATGGAAGAATAGCAAGCCCTGAAGACATCTGCCAAAGGACAAAACTCCGCACCCGTCTATGTATCTTGATAAGGATGTGGGTTACATGGGGGTATCCATTGGTCAAAATTGTACTGTTAAGATTTGTGTAGTTCAATGTATGTACATTTTACATACAAAAGAAATATAAAGAATAATAATGAGGAGGAAGAAGTAGTAAGTAGCAGATGAAATAAGAATGTTGATAGTTGTTGAAGCTGGTGTTATAGAGCAATGAGCTCTCTGCCTGACGCACATAGAAACTGATACTATGGCCTTCGAGAAAGAAAGGATTCATTGCAAGGCCAACCAGTAAGGAGATAAGAGTTGCAACTCAAATCTATCTCCCCAATTTGGGGTCTGGAGCAAGTTTTAAGGGGTTGGAAGGCAAGGGAAAGTATTAAAAATGTTGGCTTGGCAGGGTCTCAGTGGAGCCTTCAAATTTGGCTATTTATGGTAAAGTGTGTTGAAGCAGATTTTAGCCCTGGATTTTCCTGGCCAGCAGACCCTAGCTTCTGCAAGGGTTATGGCTTTCAGGTTCTGGTCATGTCCTTGTCTTCTTGGTTCCTTGGGGAGGAAATGTTGGTTCTGGGTGTTGTCAGAGGTCAAAGCTTTTTCTATTGTGCTTGCCTGGGATACTTGACTTGCAGTTTTGGCTGTGTTATACCTACAAGGTAACTTCACATTCTGTAATCAACAGAGTAGGGCCAGTTTGGGCTGTTCCTATGGTTACACTAGGTGTTGGGTTCGTGTAGCTCATTATAGTCTTTGGTTTGCTGTGGGCATATTTGGATTTTTCCATAATAAAAGCTTTAAAAAATATTCCACCTATCTAGCAATTCATACCAAGGGAGATGCCCCTTGTTGGGGATCTGGAGAGCTCACAAAGGACATCTATTCCATCTTGGGAGAAATCAGTAGCCATATTCCTACAGGTTCTGCCTAAGATACAGACATCTATTCTTATGAGCAAGTTACTACAACTCTTTCACAACTCCTCCAAAAATTCCCTTCCTTAGTTTCTGAAAGTGTTTCCCTAAATGTGCGGGGATTCTGAGGCAGAAAGAAAATGAAGCTGAGCTCCTTTCATGTTGGAGGTAGGCTCCTGGGAATACCTGGCTGCTCCTGGAGGCCCAGGAGGAAGGGGTGGGGGACAAGTTCAGCAGAGATCTCTCCGAGAGTAAGAAGGAAATAGTCTTTGGGTTACATATAAGGGTCCCATATGAAATACGGGATGCCTAGTTAAATTTGAATTTCAGATAAATCATGAATAATTTTTTAGTATACATATGCCACAAAATATTTAGGAGTATGCATTCCAAAAAATTATTGGTTTTTAAACTCAAATTTAACTGAGAATCCTGTATTTTCATTTGCTAAATCAGATAACCCTAGTTTGCAACCACATTTTGTAAAAGGCATAAGAAGTACCCGCACAAGGAGAAAAGGTAGAAAAATGTTGAAGAGGAAAAAACTGCAGCGCTGTTGGCTTAAAATGCCTGCAAATCAAAAGTTCTCATCTCAAAAATCAGGACAATAAGAAACAACATTTAATGTCTGAGTGTCTTAAGGCCCTCGTGAATGTTCCGTATTATAAGAGATTTTATCCTGCTCATGTTTCCTTAGAACCTTTAAAAAAGGTTCATTTGCACAACAGATTCAATGTTGTCAGTGTTTTAATTGAAGTACCCAGAATTCTTTAGCATCTTTAATATCTCTTTCCTCCTTCCTTCTCATCTTTATTTAAAATCTACCTTTTGAGAAATATTTCTAATTACATTTTGTTTTCTTGGTTTTGTTAAATTACTAATATTGCAGCCATCTTGTTGAGGCTCCTGTTTTTTAATCGCATGCATAGAGGATTTTTGGCTACATCATCAATTAAATGGCCTGTTGAGACTGGTACTGAAAATCCAAACATCCTTTGTGGAAGGTCATCCATCCTCCCCTTGAATACTTCCAGCACTGGATGTTCACACCTCCTGCGACATTTCATTCCAATGTTGGAATGTCATTGTTTAAAATGCTCATTTCCTTTGTTGAGCTGAGACCTAGTTCCTACAAGCAGTGTGCAATGGAGGAAATGCTACACTGGACTGGCCAGGCTGGAGGTGGGCACCACCACATTCTGGCACCACCACATTCTGGCTGTGTGACTTTGTGTTAATTACTTAACCTGAGTCTCACCTTCCCCATATGTAAAACGGGGTTCATTATTCCCTCCTTTCTTATAGGGTTGTCATCAGAATCAAATGTGATGAATGATATCAATGTGCTTTTTAAATAGCTTCATTTAACTGGCAATTACCTGACATGGAACAGGTGATAAATATCTTAATCATTATAAACTAGGTATTATGGTCCCCATTCTACAATGGAGAAAACATGCTTCATGAAAATTAATGTCCTTGTTAGTCAGTAATGGAGGGAGGCCTCAAATTCAAGTCAGTACCGAGTCCCAAGCCCATAGTGAGGACACTAGGTACCTGTGCTTCCCTAAAGCATGATGGTGATTATACCTTCTTTCTATGTTCCATTTGTGTTTACCTTATCTAATAGGAAGAAGAGGCTAGCACAACTTTACCGGCAAACCGCCTGCTTCTCCTTGCTGTGGCAGATCTATAGCTTAAATTATTTTTTTCACTACAAATATTATGGCTACCTGGCAGCTATGATGCAAGTGAATACCGCACTGGAAACTCAAAATGATTTCCAGGTAGGGTATTTTGGTAGCTGCTCTTTAAATTTCTGAATTTCATTTGGAGAGAAAAGCCCAGTGAAAGCCAATTGGGCTTCAAAATCATGAGGAAATAATAAAAGCCTTTCTGACCGACCGTGTTGCTGAGGCCAGCAAAACACTCCAGGATCTCTTCACGCTCTTAAAAATTATTGAGGATCCTAAATAGCTTTTATTTATGTGAGTTGTGTCTATTATCATATAAGCAACAAAAACTGAGAACATTTTAAAATATTTATTTTAAAATAAATCTAATAAAACCATTACATATTAACATAATTAACATTTTCTTTTTTTAAAAAAATCTTTATTTTCTCAAACAAAAAATTGAATGAGACGTGTGGCAATGTATTACATTCTTTGCACATATCTTTACTTCTGGCTTCATAGAAGACGACTAGATACTCACGTCTGCTCTCCCTTCAGTCTGTCATAGTATGACATATGTTGCCTCTGAAAAACTCCACTATATGCTCATGAGAGAATGAGGGTGAAAAAGATAAATGTTAAGGATAGTTCTTTTAAAAGTGATAGAATGTAACTCATACAAATATGAGAAGTACATGTTCAAAGATTTTATTTAACTCACTGAGTTAACTCAATGAGAGAACTAGTAAGATGTTACAACTAGTTCCAAGGAGAAGTCAATTTACTGAATGGATACAAAACTAGTCTAGTCACAGGGCAATGATAATTTGTATTCCACTGAACATTGATATTTATATGAAAACAAATATCATTTATATTATTATCAATTTTCTACAATATACTGAGTTGTAAAATAATCCAGAGACAATGAAAGGTAGAGATGACCTTGACTGACAGGACAAGCTAGACAGTACACCCACTAAGTTTTTGTTTTGGCCCATTTCAAGGTCTTTCAATATTTTTCTGTCATAAATAATGCCTTGATATTATGAAACTAGCTTTTGATATCATGTGCTTTCTGAAAGGGTTTCAGGGACCCCTAGGGTTCCTGGAGCCAATTCTGAAAACCACTAGTCTAGGTCATAAACTGGGAAGCTTCTGATTGGGTGAGGAAGACACCAGGAGACAAGATCAGGAAATTAGTAAGCTAAATCCAGCTCATCTAATGAGAGTGACCTGGCTCCTTTATAAAAGTACATCAAGTGTGGGTTTCTTCTGGGGTAATAACTTCCTCCTGGAGTCATTAATTGTCAAGTAGCACTGTAAATGTTGGAGGAACTTAAATTCCTAACCAGGAGTCTGTCCCCAGCACTAGTTCCTTTCAATAGATCCAGGCTGGCTCTCCCAGGATACACATAATTTTTAAAGCCCATCAAGATTGGGCCCCTGCCTATTTCCCATCCTCCTCTCCTGGCTCCTGGCCACTAAGAAGCCATAAGCCCAGCCCAGCCATATGGGCCTCCTTTTGGCTCCTCAAACAGAGAAGTTCAATCTCATCTTTGCACTGGATGTTCCCTCTGCCTGGAGTGTCCATATCCTGATCCTACTGGGTTACTACTTATCAGCGTGAAGGTCATCTCCTCAGTGAGACCTTCTTGACCAGCTAATTTAAAGTGGCCACCCATGCACTTTCTAACCTGTCACCTGTTTTAATAGGTCTATTTTATTTCCATTTGACATTATCTTGTTTGTTCCTTCATTGGTTCATGGTCTGTCTCCCTCACTAGCCTGTAGACTCCATGAGAGCAGGGACCTTGTCTGCTGTCTTGTTGACACCCTGAGCACCTAGAACAGTGCCTGGCACATTGCAGGTGCTCAACAAATATTTATTGAATGAAATACTTTACTTTTCCTCCATATTTGGGGCTATACCCTAAAAACTGTGCTGGAGTTGGTGGGGACGGGGGGCGGGGGGACAGGATAAAAAAGGAAAAGCCAGGTTGGAAAGTGAATCAAGACACTTGTTATTAAGATGGCAGGGACTAGAGGAGAACAGCAGGGAAAGCTTTCCCCTAGGCGTTCAAAAGCAGATGAGGCACTAAGCGTAGGGGAATAGAAAGACCAAGACTGAGAGCCCAGAGGGTGGTTTCCAGGACTCCACCTATCTGCGGTGGGACCACTGGCAAGCCACGCAACTTCCAAGCTTTATATTTTCTCCATAAGGTGAAGCAGTTGAATTCCATTCTCTTGGTCCAAATCCATGAAGTCTCTAGGCTTTATTGCAGCTTTGGATGCATCATCTGCCCAACAATTCTCTCTCCTCCACCACCATTTCTGGCTCTCCTTCCTGTCTGGTAGCATTATCTGAAGCATGTTCCAAACTAGGAATAAAGGAATTCCCTAAGATAGACTTTGTGGTTTAACAAGTACCCAGGGACCTTTTTTAACACAGAATTTGTAGACTGGCTATTTTGTGTGATTTGAGGAATTCCAAGAAAAAAGTCCCTACTCTAAAATGCCTCCCCTACCCAATTGCCCCTGATGCCCAATACTTCTACCATGAGAGATTCTATATTTCTCCTGTTTGTATTTTTCAAAGTAGTTTTCATGTATTCTGTTGTCATTTTTATATACATAACCAGACTGCTCCTTTAGAAGGAACTATTTTCTTCTTACCCTTCTCTAAGCATTTATATACTGAGGCAATTTTATCATTTTAAAGAGTTGTTCAAAGAGTAACCAACTTCTCTACATCTCCAAATTAGGCTTAGAAGTAGTCCTTACTTTTTTTAAAAAGCAAACAAACCATACCAACCTGGCTTTTTTGTTAAATTATGAAAGTAATACATGTTTCTTATAACATATTGAACACCACAGAAGTGCATAAGGTAAAAAGGAAAGTCCCTCTTCTCCCTCAAATCCACTCCCTCAACAAATCGGTAACTATTGTTTAGACTTTGGAGTGCACCCTTTCAGGCTTTTTGCTGTGCAATCATATATCCACTTATGTAAGCTATTGCTTCTGTTTTTCACAGAAATTAAAAGTTTTATATTTCATTTAAGTACTCCATGGGCAAGGGGCCACAGGGATTGTCCTGGATGACTCAGTAAATAGGTGGCAGAAACCCAGGTTGATTTCTGTATCTAAGCCCATGGCTTTGGCCAAATGACCAGGTCTATTCCCAAGCTTAATAAACAAATATTAATATTTACTGGCAGACATTGAGTGATGTCCCTGGGCTTTCTGCTTTGGGTTCCACCTCAGTCTTGCCCCTTCTCTGCTCTACTCTGCCATTTCAGATCATTAAGGCTTACCTGGACTATTCGCTGTACCACCACCTGGCTGGCTATCAGGGCGTGTGGTTCAAATATGAAGTCATGGCCATGGAGCAGATCCTCAACCTCCCCCTGAAAGGCGAGGGCATTGAAATTGTGGCATACATGGCCGATACACTGGGCTATATCAAGCTCATAATGGGACACCTGGACTTGGCCATTGAGTTAGGTAAGGGATGGCTGGGCAAGGAGGGATACGAAGATACAAGTAATGCCCCCAGATACACTGGAATTGTTTTCTTCCCAGGCTCTCGAGCCCACAAGATATGGGCACGGCTCCGGAATCCCAACAAGCACTATGTGGTCCTCTGCAGACTTAGTAAACCTCTCTTCTTGAAATGCAGGTATTTATCTTAAAGCAGTTTCCAATGTTAGCGGGAGGAAGCCATATTATCACTTTATTCTGGCTGTAGGGAAGGGAGTACTGTTTGCAGGAAGATGATGTAACTGATAATAATCATCCTTCACCTTCGGATACCGAAGCTTTTTTAACAGAATTCTTTCAGGTGCATCCTTTCTAATCTTGTTGCTCTGGCACATGACTGGAGGGGAGTCAGACAGATGTCCTCAGTGTGGGGGTCGGCCACCACCCCTGCCAAGTGGAGAGAAAGGGAAAGATTTAACAGGGAGGCAAATGCCCAGAGAATAGCAACCAGGACTAGAGGTCCAGGCAGATTTAGCCTGACCCTGGTCACCCTAATATAGAGGCTCCATGAAAGAACAATTTGAAAAAACAGCCAATTTGAGATGTTCCAGTCCTGAGTAGGGGTGGGTTTAAAGTCTGTTTAAGTGTTGTATTTGGTCCTGAATTACTGGGCAGGATCAAGACTAGACCAGGACTGACCTTCATCCTCTCCTCTCCACTGCTTTTTAATGCCACCACCTTTTCTCTTCCACAGATACAAGAAATTGATCCAGGTGCTGGGGTGGCTATGGGATCTTTCCACAGCAGAAGAACACATCTTCAGCAAGGCATTTTTCTATTTTGTCTGCTTGGACATCATGCTTTATTCTGGTAAATGTGGCTTTGAAATGTAAAACAACCTGGGGATGTGGTACCTATGCTGGTGTGTTATGGCAACTGCCAGGGCCGGGGCCTTGGGACCACTAGGTTTCTGGCTGGATGGACTTATAGGACAGGGATGAAGAGAGCCTGGTGGTGTGAACTGAGGAACTGTCTAGCAGGTGCAAAGATTAAAAGGGAGCAGCAAGAAGGGGAAGTAAGTCTGAAGGAACCTGTTGGGTATAAGCTGCCAGTTAAATTGTCAGATAAATTTACATATAAGTGATAGTGACTGACATTGCCTTACCATGTCTTTTACTAGGGGTATTTAATTTTTAGCAGGATGTACTTAGAGACTTCATGCTTTAGAATGAAAGATTGGATTGCTAATGGTGAGAATTACAGGCTGGTAGCTGTTGGTGATTTGGAAAACAAGTTATTTCATGATAACCTTCCAGTAACACCAAGTAGGTCGCTTGAAGTGTACATATTAAACTAGAGGGACCAACCTGGGGATGGTTCTCCTCACATGTGATTTTGAAAGGCGATGCAAATATTGCTGCCAACAGGGGAAGCACAGGTGGGAAGACAGAAGCCCTAGGCTGCACCAAGGCCAACTCTTTGCACTTTGGCCAGGAAGGGGTGGTTTAAACCCATCTGCCTGGTCTGGACCATGGAATTATGTTACATATGCGTAACATGCCACAATAGCTGGGACTCACACATGCAGGGCAGTTCAGTCACATGCTTGTTGCAAATCCACGGGACCCTTTGCATTCATGAAGTAATCAGAGACACTCTCCCTGCAGTGGGAGATTCTACTGGGAGGGGCTAGGCCTGAAAGATGACCACCTACCTATGAGCAAATTTCACCCATCTCTCTCTTTTAGGCTTTGTTTATAGACCATTTGAAGAATGTTTGGAATTCATATACCACAATGAAGACAACAGAATCCTCAAGTTCCAAAGTGGACTCCTCCTGGGACTTTATTCCTCTGTAGCTATCTGGTAACAATGTGTTGCATATCACTAAATTACCAAGGTGAAAATGTTGAATCCTGAAGATGAGTTCTATACAAATTTTTTTTAAAGGAAGAAAAGTATTCATAATTTATACCTGAGACAGCTTAAAGGCATCAGAGAATACTGACCTGAAAGATACGTTAGGGATCAACTAGCTTATCCCCCTCAACCAAGGACAGAAAAGTGATGTTTTCTCAATTATATTCAATGCAATGAACATTTATTACAGACAAATTATGTTTTGATGATACTGGGATAGATAAAGATGACTTGCTTCTGATGAAGATGACTTGCTGGGGTTTGAGGAAGGCTAATAAACAGCACCACTTGCCTACCTACACCTACCCAGATCTAATCAGATGGAAAAACATTGTTGATAAAACTGATGTTGGGTAATATGGCTTATATCTGCACACAAGTGGGCTTCCTAATATTGAGCCCCAGAATTAGACATACCCACTCAGCAGCAGGAAGTTCTGGAAAACTGCAGGTCTCCCCACCTCAAGCAGGCCTCTCTCTACATTGTGGCAGAGAGCAGGTCAGTTCCATACTCCCAGTCCACTTCATGGGCTCTTTTTTATTTTTTGAGGCAGAGTCTCACTTTGTTGCCGCTGCAGGTAGAGTGCAGTGGTGTCATCATAGCTCACTACAACCTCACAACTCCTGGGATCAAGGGATCCTCCTGCCTCAGCCTCCTGAGTAGCTGGGACTACTGACGTGTGCCACTAGAGGTGTGTGCCACAACGCCCGGCTAATTTTTCTATTTTTAGTCGAGACGGGGTCTCACTCTTGCTCAGGCTGGTCTTGAACTCCTGAGCTCAAGTGATCCTCCCGCCTCAACCTCCTAGAGTGCTAGGAGTACAGGCGGGAGCCACTGCGCAGGGCCTTCACTGGCTTTTAAGATGAAGAAGAGACAGGCAATGAGCTACACTTGCCCAACTCCCATCCACAAATCACCAGATCACTCTTTTTCATTGGAGGAGTGAGTGAAGCGGGGAAAGAGAGCTGGCGCTTTGCACCAACAGAGGTCCCTCCCATGGAAGAAAACTTCAGGAGAAAGGAAGAAGCGCTCTCCCTGTACTCTTTTAACGCATTAAGCCTGAGGCTGAATCCCTTTAACTTATTAAGTTTTTAACTCAGTAAGCTTGTAGCTATGGCCATACCCTTAAGGAAGGAGATGAATAGTAAGGCGCCAATATGGGCCAGAACAGAACATTAATTAAATCACTTCCATGACTATGTCCAGGACGGAACCCCCCCATTTCTCATCTCAAATTATATGTAGCCACATTGTCCAATATGGTCCACCAGAGGTTTTGTGATTAGATTAAATGACAATACAGAGACATTCCTATACAAAATGCCACAAATGAGAGCAGCTCCAAATTTAAATAGAACTTCCCTCTTATTATAAAATTACTTGGGAGATATTAAAATCCCAAAGTTAATTACCCTTCCCAGTTAAAGTTCAAAGTCAAATTAACTTGTCCATGTGAGTTAAAGATCAAGGAACCTGAAGTCCAAAAATCATACTAATTTCTTATTTTTCTCTATCTCAGCTGGAGAGTTCTTATAACAGCTGTGTCCCAGGCAAATGCTTCTCACACTTCAGTGGGCCTAACAATCACCTGGAGAGTGTGTTAACTCAGAGATTCCACACCTGATGAGTCTGTCAGATTCAGTAGATCGGGGTTGGACCAGAGAATTTGGATCTATAAGGAGGACCCAGGTGTTACTGGTGATGCCAGTCTGTGGCCCACACTTTGAGTAGTACTGGCCTAGGCTATCTCTTTTTGGAATTGGAACAACATCTTCAAACCCTAGAATTTATAACTCCAAGTATCTGATCTGCCTCACTTTTTAATTTAAAAAATCCAAAGAGTTAAGTAGATTGTGGCTAATGTTACCTGGGTGTTCCCAAGAATTCTATTCATCTTAAGTCATCAAAAAAATTCTATTCTTTCTTTGCTCTATATCACAGAATTTCCCACTTTTTTTACAGAAAGTGGAGTGGGGCTGGGCAGGAGGCAGACTTCCAGAGACCCAAGTATGGGAAGCTACACATCCAGAGAGAGCCATTTCAGCAAATCAGCCCATTCCAAGAGTGTTACTGATTTTTCTTATTCTCCTGTGGTGGTACAGGTATGCCAGACTTCAGGAATGGGACAACTTTCACATATTTTCCAATAGAGCTAAAAATCTAGTGTCAAGAAGAACGCCGACAGTTCTTTACTACCAAGGAATTGCCAGGTACATGGAGGGGCAGGTTCTGCACCTTCAAAAACAAATTGAAGAACAGACTGAGAATGCCCAGGACAGTGGAGTTGAGCTACTCAAGGTGAGGCCCATTCTCCAGTTTCCAGTATAAATCACTCCTTAAATGGATTTCTATCTACCTCCTGTGCTAATTATTTTCTGATTACAGAATTTATACATGTTTATAATAGTTTTTGAAGTCACCCCCTCAAAATTAGAAAGAAAAAATTTAAACTGCCCATAACCTTGGTAGTCAGAGATAACCACTTTTTATATATTGAGATATAACTTTTCAGGTTTTTTGTCTGTGTGTGTGCATGCTCATTTCCATTTTTGTAATTTGCTATTAAATATAGTTTCCATGTCATTAAATTGTTTCTCACAGCACTAATTAAAAGGAAGCATAGTATTTTATCTTATGAATAGACTATTAGATCATATAGCCCAATTATTCTTAGATAGAACTTTTCTGTAGTATTTTACTGCTATTGCTGTGATAGGGATCCTGATAGAGAAATCTTTGCCCACAACAATTTTAAAAATTCAACTCATATATATTAAGCACCAGATAATAGGTGCCTGGGGTATAGGAGTGAGCAAATTCGACCTGGTGCCTACCTCTGAAAGTTTACAGCCTAATATGGGCAAGCCCCCTAAGAGAATGAAGGGCTAAACCTCTGGTTTTGGCTGGACACTTGTTTGCCTTGTTCTTGTAAAAAACTGAGCACAAGTGTATGAGTTTTCTATTGCTGTGTCACAAATTACTGCAAACCAGACAGCTGAAAACACCCCTACTGCTTATCTCACAGTTTGGCAGGTCAGAAGTCTGGGCGGGCTTGGCTGGGCTCTCTGCTTAAGGATGTATTTGATGTACGCATAAGCATACATAATTGAACACATTGTCACTACTCTTATTTTGAACAAACATCTGTTAGACAAATTAAGAATAATACAAAGAAAATTTTTATCTTACCTTCACGTATTCTTTCTCTGATGCGCTCTTCCTTCCTTTATGCAGATCCAAGTTTCCAACTTAGATATTTTCCTTCTCTCTAAAGAATTTTTTAATGTTTCTTGCAAGGCAGGTCTACTGGCAACAACTTCCCTCAATTTTAGTTCGTCTGAGAAAGTCTTTATTTTGTTGTCAGTTTGGAAGGATAATTTCACAGGGTACAGAATTCTAGGTTAGTGGTGGGTTTTTTTCTCTCAACACTTGCAATACGTCACGCCGCTCTCTTCTTGCTTGTGTGGTTTCTGAGGAAAAGTCAAATGCAATTCTTTGTTCCTCTATAGGTAAGATACCCTCTCCCTGCCCCTGGCTTCTTTCAGGATTTTTTTTTCTTTATTTTTGATTTTCTGTACTTTAAAAATGGTATGTCTTTCTTTTTTTTTTTTGGCATTTATCCTGCATGGTGTTCTCTGAGCTTCCTGGGTCTGCGGTTTATGTATGACCTTAATTTGGGGAAATTCTCAGTCTTTATTTTTTCTAATATTTCTTTTTTTCTCTTTTTTCTCCTTCTGATACTTCCATTATGCATGTGTTATACCTTTTGTACTTGTCTCACAGTACAAGTACTTGTATAGTTCTTGGATATTCTGGGATTTTTTTTTCAGTCTTTGTTCTGTTTGTTTTTCAGTTTTGTAGGTTTGTATTGATATAGCCTTAAGCTCAGAAATTCTTTCCTCAGCTGTGTCCAGTCTACTAAGCCCATCAAAGACATTCTTCATTTCTCTTAAAGTGTTTTTGATTTCTAGCATCCCTTTTTAGTTCTTTCTTAGGATTTCCACCTCTCTGCTTATATTGCCCTTGCATGCTCTCTACTTTATCCACTAAAGCCCTTAGCATATTCATCTTAGTTGTTTTAAATTCCCAGTCTGATAATTCAAAACATCCTTGCTTGCTCTGTCTCTTCAAACTGTGTTTTTTGCCTTTTAGTATGCCTTGTAATTTTTCTTCATAGACAGACATGATGTGCCAGGTAAAAGGACTTGATATGAATAGATCTTCAGTAATGTGATGGTAAGGTATGAGGGGAGAGAAAGCACTTGATAGTCCTGTGATTAGGTCTCTGTCTTTTAGTGAATCTATTCCTCTGGAATAAGAACTTCACAAGTGCTTTTCAGTACCCTCCCCCTTAGGTGGGACAGGAGAGCTAGAGCTGGCTTCAGTTGGGTATGTCCCTTCCCCCTCAGGTCAGTTAGGCTCTGGTGAAGTAGTTTCTCCTGAAGGCAAACTTTGTTAAGAAGACCAGAGTGCTCTGGCTATTTAAAAATGGTTTTCTTTCCTCTCTCTCTGCTGGAAGTATGAGTGATTTTTTTCTCCAATATTTACTTGAGATTCTGGTTGAACTCCTGGAGGTAAAACTCAAAAATGTGTGGGGGCCTATCTGGAGATGTTTTTGGCATTTTTTTGTCCAATTTTTAAAATTGTGGTAAAAAAACCCAAAATTTACCATCTTAACCATTCTTAAATGTATAGGTTAGTGGTACTAAATACATTCATAATCCTTTGACTCCATCTCCATAACCCTTCATCTTGTAAAACTGGAACTCTGTACCCATTAAGTGTATGTTTGTTAGATCCAGTTGGTTTATTGTGTTAAGTCCTCTATTTCTTTACTTATCTTCTGTCTGGTTGTTCTATCCATTATTGGGAGTAGGTTACTGAAGTCTCCAACTATTATTGTAGAACTGTCTGATTCTATCTTCAATTCTGTCAGTTTTTGCTTCATATATTTTGGTGGCCTTGTTAAGTGCATAAATGTTTATAATGTTTATAATTGTGTCTTTTTGCTATATTGAAACTTTTATTAATATATAATGTCCTTTTTGCCTTTTGTAAGCTTTTTTTTAAAATTTAAAGTCTACTTTGTCTGATATTACTGTGCCTACCCCTGTCTCTTTTGGTTACTGTCTGCATGGAGTATCTTCTTTCATGCTTCACTTTCAACCTATTTGTGTCTTTGGATCGAAAGCGAATCTCATGTAGTACATAACTGGATTATGCTTTTGAAAATCCATTCTGCCAATCTGTTTTTTTATTGGAGAGTTTAATGCATTTACATTTAAAGTAATTACTGATAAAGAGGGATTTTTGTCATTTTGTTATTTTTTTCCTATATGCCTTATAGCTTTTTTGTTCCTCATTTCCTGCATTACTGCCTTCTTTTGTGTTCGTTGATTTTTTCATAATGAAACATTTAAAATTTCCCTCCATTTTCTTTTGTATATATTCTATAGCTATTTTCTTTATGGTTACAATGAGGATTACATTTAATATCCTAAAGTTAACTTTAGTAACATACAAAAACTTTGCTCCTTTAATAGCTTCCCACCCATTTTCATTGTTGATGTCACAAAATTACATTTTTATATATTGTGTACCCAAAAACATAAACTAATAATTCTTTTAAATGATTAATCTCTTAAATTACGTAGAAAACAAAATATGGAGTTACAAACCAAAGTTACATCAATACTAGCAATACTAGCTTTTTGGCTAATAATTTTTTTTAAATGTATTAATCTCTTAAATGATGTAGAAAACAAAAAACGGAGTTATAAATTGTTACAATAATACTAGCTTGCATAATTGTCCATGCATTTACCTTTATTGAGATCTTTATTTCTCCATACAGCTTCAAGTGTTCTTTCATTTTACCCTACAGAACTCCCTTGAGCATTTCTTTCTTTCTTTCTTTCTTTTTTCTTTGAACATTTCTTACAGGGACGTTTTGGTGCTAACAAACACTCTCTGCTTTTGTTTATCTGAGTGAGAATGTCTTAATTTCTCCCTCACTTTTGAAGGACACTTTTGCCAGATATAGGACTCTTGGCAGGTTTTTTTTGTTTTTTTTTTTTCCTTTTAGAACCTGAAATACCATTTTGGCCTGCTGCCTTCCGGCTTACAAATTTTCAGATGAGAAATCTACTGGTAATCTTACTGGGGATCCCTTGTGTGTGATGAGCTGCTTATAATTTGTCTCAGTGTGGGTCTCTTTGAGTTCATCTTACTTGGAGTTTGTTGAGCTTCTTGGATATTTATATTCATGTCTTTTTGTCAAATTTGGGACGTTTTCGGCCATTATTTCTTCAGATATGCTCCTTTCTTTCTCTTTTTTCCTTCAGGGACTTCCACAGTGCATTTGTTGGTTTGCGTGTTGGTACCCCACAGGTCCCTTAGGCTTTGTTCACTTTTTGTCAGTCTTTTTCTGGTCTTCAGACTCAATAATTTCCATTGTCATTCTTCAAGTTTGCTGATTCTTTCTTTTGCCTGTTCAAATCTGCCTTTGAATCCCTCTAATGCATTTTTTTAAATTTCAGTTTTTGTACTTGTCACCTCCAGAATTTCTTTTTGATTTCTTTTTAGGTTTTTTGTCACTTTATTGATATTTCCATTTTGTTCATACATCATTTTCTTGACATTACATCTTCCTTTAGTTCTTTGATCATCTTTAAGAGTTGTTTATAGTCTTCATCTAGGATATCTGGCATTAGGTCTTTTTCAGGGACAGTTTCTGTTGATTTTTTTCCCCTCTGAATGGGCCATACTTTCCTGTTTCTTTGTATGCCTTGTGATTATTTTGTTGAAAACTAGACATTTGAATCTAATTGTATGGTAGCTCTAGATATCAGATTCTCCCTCTTCTCCAGAGTTTGCTGTATTTTTGTTGTTATTGTTGTCCTTGTTTTTGTTTTTTTATTGTTGTAGGTTATTTCTGTGCCAAAGATTTGTCTGAGGTGTAAACTTAAGGTCTTTTCAAGTCTTTTCTGAGTCTGTACCTTTCCCTGTGCATGCATAGTCACTTTCTAATTTTCCCCATATAGGCAGTTGCTTTTGAATGCCCTAGTATTTGATGTCTGGCTCTCAGAGGGGAAAAAGAGAAAAATAAAGGTTGGTGAGGAGCACTGGCCCTTTAAATCCCTGGAAGTCACTTCAGCCAGAGGTAGAGGGGCTTGTGACAAGGGGGGAGGGGAGGGAGGGTATAACAACAATGGCTGCCTGCCTCTTTGTCTGTACCTCCTTGATTAGAAGCAGCAACCAGTGATCAAAGAATAGGTCCCTGATATTTAGGACAGGGTCCTTTTTGCCCACCCTTGTTCCCATAAGTTGTGTGCAGGTTGCTTCAGGAACACATGCACAGCTGTTTTCTATAGGGGTGGAGGATGTGTAGTGCTACTGTGCTGACAGCTGAAATTGACTGGAATTAACTTTACCATCCAAACCTTCCTCTGGCAGTTACAAGCCCTTAGTAGACTCCAGAGTTCTAAAATAGTTACATTCTGACCGATTCTGCCAGTCTAATTATTGTCCAGGTGGGGATACAGATACCTGGTTCTTCCTACTGTGCCATCTTTCCAGAATCCTCTTCCCCCTGGAGTTTTTAACTCACAGACTTGTCCACTTTAAGTCTTCAACAATTCATCAGTTACAGTTCAGGTTTTCCCATCCTGGCACTGGTCCCTACAGTGGTTTCCACTTACAAGTCTTTGCTCTGGTAGGCTGTGGCTCCCTGTATTCATCTGTCTATCTCTCCAATCTTCAAGGCAGCAGTTTGCCCTGTGTCCTCACCTCTCGTATAGACAGATCTGAGAAGAGTTGTTGATTTTTCAGTCTGTTAAGATTTTTACTTGTTTCCAGGACCAAGTGGCGATTTCCAAGCTCTTTACATGCAGAACTGGCCAATTTTCCCCCTGCTTTAATAATCAGAAGAAAGTATTCTTTTTTACAAAAAGTTGTTGCAGAGAAGTATTGATGGGCCCTTTCATGTCAATTCCTGATTTGGGTGGACCGTGGGGGCTACTCCACCTGACATTTACTATCTTATCTCTAATACTTACTATGTGTGTTTCTGTAATATACTTTCTCACTTGATTGCTTAAATCCTTGAAATATTCCTGGCTCATCTGTGGAGGAAATAACTTTTCAGGCAAGGACCCCTGTCTAATTCTGATATACTGTTTTTTTCTCTTTAGAACTTGGAAAGTCTGGCAGCTCAAAATACCACTGGCCCTGTTTTTTACCCGAGGCTCTACCACCTGATGGCCTATGTCTGTATACTAATGGGAGATGGGCAGAACTGTGACCTCTTCCTGAACACAGCCTTGCAGCTCTCTGAAACACAGGGGAATGTGCTGGAGCAGTGCTGGCTGAACATGAGCAAAGTATGCATCATCAGATAGCAAGCTGGGGTGGGGGGTGCTCACCCTTATAAGGAAGCCCCAGAACCCCACTGCCTGGTTAGGTTTTACCAGGCATAGGAGGTCATTTTGGCTGGTGAAAATTTTGTTGGGCTGCCATAACAAAATATCTTAGGCTGGGTAATTTATAAATAATAGAAATTTACTGCTTACCATTTTGGAGGCTTGGAAGTCCACGGTCAAGGCACTGGAGATTTGATGTCTCGTGAGGGCCCATTCCTCATAGATGGTGCCTCTTGCTGTGTCCTCACATTCTAGAAGGGTGGAAGGGGAAAACTCACTCCCTCAAGCCCTTTTATATGGGCACTAATCCCATCCAGGAGAGCAGAGCCCTCATGACCTAATCACCTCCCAAAGGCCCAGCTCTTAATACATCACCTTAGGTGTTAAGTTCCAACATATGAATTTTGGGGGACACTAAACTCAGATGATAGCAGCCATTGTAGGCCTTTCTAGATTCTTACCAAAAGGGTGACATGTCCATAGGTCAGGTTTGTGAGCCTCCTCTTTCCCTTTAAGTTCTCATGGACTCTCTTCCCTCATCCGAATCTTCTTTAGCTGATCTCTCTCTGCCCCTGTGTGTGGCCACTTTCTACTTTGTGTTACATTTGTTTGCATGTCTTTCCTCTCCTTGAGAATGTGAACTCTTTGAAAGCAAAAACCATACATAGCATCCAGCACAGTGCCTCTTACTCAGTTTTTGTTGAATAAGTGAATTAATGTACAATTATATGTGTTTATTTAAAGAGGCATATGTCAGCGTCCTGGTTTGGGCAGCAAAATTCATTTTTGCCTATGGGTTCACATGGTTTTAAAAGCTCAGGGACATTTTACCATGTCTGGTATGGGACCACTTTTGATTAAACAAATTAAGGAGCACTAACTATTTCTTTGTTCTCTTTCCCTCCTCTCAGGAATGGTGGTACTCAAGCTCCGAGTTCACAGAAGACCACTGGCCTCAAACGGTCAGCAGTCTCCCATCATGGGACAAAATTGTATCAGGCAAGGTAAACATTCAGGATGTTCAAAAAAACAAATTCATGATGAGAGTTAATATCTTGGACAATCCTTTCTAACATTTCATGAAAAGAACAAAGAATTTAGTAAGAATCATGCCTTTGCAATTCTCTATTATTGACCTTTCTCTGTAGCCAGCTCTCTCCAGGCTCCTATGTTCTCTCTTCTGTTCCAGACACAGAACCAGACCCATTGGTTTCTTCTCTTTCTGGAGGGTCAAAAAAGGTCAGCAGCGTCATGCTTTACTTTCTCCTAACTTTACAAAAATTGCCTTTACCCTTCATGTTGTTTTAGCTTGACCTGTTTATTTCAGCCCATGCAAAATTGTGTCATGTGAGAAAATATTAATCACAAGATGGTACGACAGCCTGTGTTGTGACAGACACATTTCTAGTTAGTATATTAAACTGAAAATTTTATTTTTAAATGTCTAGTTGCTAAACCTTTTGGAGATAGCACAATATTATAAATAGCAAACTTTTGTCATGGTCTCTAAGGACAAGATATGAAAAGACACATTTTTGTAGTACCTGACTACAGCTTCCAAAGCCAGGGTGATGTCCTAGTCCCTCTAACCACATGTATCAAATATCTTTAGAAATAAATTTTTAAAAATTGAAATATTAATTATTATGATGTGGGTGTCTTTTACATATTAAGAGTTAGGATATATATATTTTTATATTTAAGAAATAATAGCATTCATCTTCATTTCCAAGACTGAAGGCAAGGCTATGTATTTTTCCTCCCAATAACATAACTGAGTTCCACAAAGGAGGTTGGACAGACCCAGATGGTACCACGAGGTTAGCCACAGAGGCCTGGTATAGCAGGAAGAGCACCAGACTAAGAAATCAGAACAGTAGGTTCTAGCATGACCTCTGCCACAGGCACACTTTATTCCTGTGGGCTCATCACATAACCTCCCTATTTCAGTGCACAGTTGTGAGTATCAAATAAGATAGTGCAGTAAAAAAGCACTACATTACAACATGCCATATAAGTAAAAACAAATTAGTATTAGACAGATGACTGATTTTAAAATAAACACATCAAATATTAAACTTCAAGCAAGTATCCCCTTCCAAGTTGTCATCCTGGAAGCTGCCTACTTGTCCCATGTTGCTACATAAAAATCCTTTGCTCTCTAATGGCCTTCATTATTTTGTACATCATTCATCTTATTCTTTTATCCACTCACCCAACTAACATTTTCTGACTAATTACCATGTACCAACCACTGATTAAGTACTGGAGATTAAGATACAAAGACATGAAGGCACAATTCTTGACTCAGCAAGCTCATGGGTCCAGTAAAGGAAACACGTACAGTAAATCTCACTTAGCCCTTTCCACTGTAATATAATAGAGTTGTGTTCGAATCATACAGAGCACGGTGGAGAGAGTGGCACATACAAAACCCAGACATCTCGAAGGCTGAGCTGAACTGCCTCTGAAACTAAGTCATTTTGATTACATTGACATAATAGTTCTGTGCCTTAATCATAACAATTCCTTACATTTGTACAACTCTTTACAAACGCAAAGAGTTTTGGGGCCTGCTCTTATCTTCTCCCTGTGAACCCTGAGAAGTGATATGGCAGGTGCTCTGGCTTGCTTGAGGTCATGTGGCTAGTAAGTGGCTGAACTGGAGCCTAAACCCAGAAATCATGTCCTTTTGTCCAAGCACATTCAAGTCCACTCTTCTGGCTCTTGGTCTGGGCTTCTGCAAACCATCAGGAAACCCAGCCCTTTCTGTTGCAAATAGCTCTGACCATCTAAAGATTTGAGTTCTCTTTAGCTTCCATAAAATGGACCTAGTTCTACCCTTGGGAATCATACAGAATAAGGTTCTTCCTCATGTCCCCTTCAAACCCTTCAACATACCTGTCATGGTTCTCTTGAGCCTTCTCCAAGCTAAATATCTCCAGTTCTTTCTATTTCTCCTACCATCACGTGGTTTTGAGTTTCCTCAGCATCCTGGTCACCTTTCTCTGAATATACTCAAATTTATGTCTATTTCTTTTATATATTAGTTATAGAATGGCCAATCTGGAATATAAGGTGACTCTTACTTCTCTTGTTCTACCTAGAGTGCTGTTAAAACCACTTATGCACCTTCACTCTTTTGGCAGCCATCTTTGGGGTCACTGTGGACATATTCCAGTTGACTGGAAAATAATCCCAAATTGGCCACTTACTATCTGTGCTTTAGTTTCTGCATCTGTAAATGGAAATCATAATAGTCTGTAAAACTCCTCATGGAGTTTTAAGGGTTTTTGGTTTTTTTTGAGGATTACATGAGTTAATGTATAAAGAATTTAAAATACTGCCTGGTGTACTGGAGATCAATAAGTGTTAGCCCTTAATACTATCACATGTATTCTAGCAAGTTCTCTCCATCCCATGCTTATACTATTTGTTTTTCTTCTTTAAAGAGAACAGATTGTGCATATAGGATGCACAGAAGTATGTGGTCTGCTATTAGCAAGTGAGAGAGAAGTAAACTAAAATCAAATATGTGTATAAATGCTGATGGGCAAAGGAAGTTAGCCTTTGAGAGCTCTTTCTGGGTGGTAGCCTTTATCTCTAGTATATGCCTTCCTTATTTGGTTATAATTTTTCCTTTTCTTTAAATGTTCTACACCCTGTGTTAGGCCTTCCTGGTTGTAACTGCAGGTAGTGATAATGATATCAAGTAATCTTAGAGTTCAGCATTTTCTGGTTGCCACTTTGCATTGGTTGAACAAAGAGTCAGGGGACAGTACTCTGGAGTTCTTCCCTTACCATCTTATCCTGGTTCATACTCAGCTGCCCAATAGCTTCCCACAAGCCTGAGCCTCAGCCCACCCCAGTGCTCTTTGTGAGCTTTAGGGAAATGGTCAGATTTTTTATAGCTCAACAACACCAGGCTTTGCTGTGACTTTGGTCTTATGGGTAGATAGTGCTAATGAGTTTGAGGACTTCTGAGAGGAATAGTTTATTTCCCAAATTACTAAAATATTAAAGCATACTACATACCTATTAGAATGTCCAAAATTCCAAAACACTGACAAATTCTGGTGAAGTGGCAAAATGGAAAATCTCGTTCATTGCTGGTGGGAATGCAAAATGGTACATCTACTTTGGAACACAGTTTTTCAGTTTGTTGCAAAACTAAACATACTCTTACCATACAATGCAGCAATCATACTCCTTGGTTTCTACCCAAAGGGGCTGAAAACAAAAACCTGCACATGGATGTTTATAGCAACTTTATTTACAATTGTCAAAACTTGGATGCAACCAGATGTCCCTCAGTAGGTGAATGAATAAAAAAACTGTGGTACATCCAGACAATGGAATATTATTCAATGCTAAAAAGAATGACCTATCAAGCCTTGAAAAGACATGGAGGAACCTTAAATGCATATTACTAAGTGAAAGAAGCCAGTCTGAAAAGGCTAAAGACTGTGTGGTTCCAACCATATGACATTCTGGAAAAGGCAAAACTGTCATGGAGACAGTAAAAGATCAGTGGTTACCAGGGTGTATAAGGAAGAAGGGATGAAGAGGAGGAACACAGAGGATTTTTAGGGCAGTGAAACTATTCTGTACATCACTATAATGGTGGGTACACATAATTATACATTTATTCTGTGAAATTAAATAATTCAAACTTACAGCTGTTGGAACTTTAAATTATTCTGAGCCTTGAGAGGAATGTGGCTATGCAGCCTGAGTCACGTAGTGTTCAGCTGCAACATCTGCCTATTTTTTTCCTTCCTACAAATAATTAGGAGGACCAAACAGCACCAGCGATAAGACCCCCTTAGATCATTACCCATCCTTGTGGAGTAATAATCTCCCTTGGAATGTACCAATTTATAACCAGTCAAATCATTGTAATGTACACACTGGTCTCATGTGGAAAATGTTATAATCCTGCTAAAATTTCTCTGTCTCTGCTTATATAAGTGAAACCTTAACTTCTCCACTTTGGAATGCAGACTCTTATTTGTTTGGAGTTGGTGTCTCCTGCGTAGCCATCCTCAGGCTTTGTGCTCGAATAAACTCTATACTTAATCATAATTTCTGAATCTCATTGTTTGAAGTTGACAGTTCAAACCCATAGAATGCACAACAGTAAGCATGAACCTTAATGTAAACTCCAGACTCCAGACTCTGGGTGATAATGATGTGACAGTCAATGCAGGTTCATCACTTGTAACACATGTACCAGTCTGGCAGGGGAAGTTGATAGTGGGGGAGATTGTGGTGTTTGGGCTCAGGGGGTATATGGGATCTCTCTGTACCTTCTACTCAATTATGCTATGAACCTAAAACTGCTCTAAAAAGTAACGTTTATTAATTAAAAACCAAAACAAACCCTAAAACATATGTCAACCAGCTCCCTTTCCCTCCACAGAGCTAGGCTGCCCCCTCCCCAGTCCTTAGCCAACTGCTCCCTCGTCAAACTTCCCCTGCACAGAAAATGGCATTAATCCTTCAAAATCCAAAATCTAGTTATCCTTGATTCTTCCGTTTCCTCAACACCCTCCCAATCCATCGGTCAATCCAGGTACCTCTGGGGTATATCTAGATATAACCATTCCTCGTGTCCACCACTGCCACCTTAGTTGAAGATGTCACAATTTCTCACTGGGGCTATTGCCATAGACCTACTAAACGGTCTCCCTGTTTCCACTCTTGCCTCTCTCTGAACCGTTCTCCACACAGAAGGTGTAGCCAGCCTGTAAGTTACATCAGGTCACACTCCCTGCTTAAAATCCTCCAGTATCTTTTCACTGCACTTAATAAACAGAATAAGACCCAAACTACTTACCTGCCTGCCTCTCTAACCTCATACCACTCTCTCCTGGCCTCACAGCGCTCCCACTCTACCCGCTGGGCATCCTTAGAAGAAATGGAAGTTCATCTTTTGTCTCTGCCCTCTTGCTGGGCCTCCACTACTTCATCTATTTAAAACAAAAAAAGAGGGGTTGCGTCAGACTTTCTCCAGTGATCACCTTTAGAAGGTAATCTATGGGGGTAAAGTGATAGGAATTCTTTTTTCTCTATAAAGTCATTTTGCCTACTGCCACTTGGGCTAGGGCAGCCCTGGCCTGGCCCAGGTAGACCAAGTCATCTGAGGATGTCCACCTGGGTCTTGAGGCCTCCCATTTGCTGTTCACCTCTGGAGACAAAGCAGAGGGTATTTCTCCTAAAGAGCTCTCCCTCGCTGGGAGTGAGTGGGTGCATAAGAGACAGTGGGTGTGCTCACGAGAAGACAAGTTAGAGCAACGCTTGCCCTATAGAAGAGAGGTGTTTGGCATTGAGCTTTCCTCATGTTACAGGAGATGGAAGCCCAAGCATCTGAGGTCTAGTCTGCACAGGCTGCACTGTCCTCCAAGTATCGTCCTCCTCCCTACCACAAAACTGGCCCCTGCTGCGAGAAGAAGAGCACTTGCCAGGGCTTGGATGTGAATTGCTGGCATCCCAGGAGATGAAGTCCTCCAGGGAGAAGGTGAGGGTGCCCAGTGTCCTTGCCCTCCAAGACTTCAAAGGTCTCTTTCACATCTTACTGACTTCTGACCAAGCCAAACAAAAGATTGTGCGGGGCTGGGCTGGAGAAGACAGGGACAGGGCAGGTCATTACTGGAAGTGCAGTGAGGTTATTCCCCAGGACTGAGAAGAGAAAATGAGACAGAGGAAGAGGTGGGCAAAGACCAGGCTGCAGTTTGAAGATTGTACATTCCACGTGCCTGAGCACACATCAGATTTTACAGGAAGCCTGTACTGCGTTTCCGGTCCTGATTATGCCACAAACAAGTTATGTGACTTTCGGCAAGTCCCTTTGCATCAGTTTCCTGGTCTCTAAACAAGTTGCGGTAAGGTTCCTTCCCTCCCGCATCTGGCTGCGATTCCGCCTCCCGCCACCAGGATGGGTGTGGGTGACCTCTCTGGCCAGCAGATGGCAGCACCGGCTCTTGGCTGCGAGTGCAGCCCGCAGAACCGTTTCTGGTCACGCTCTGGGCCTGCAGCCTCCGCGCTCAGCACCCCGCCGCTTCCACCGCAGCTCCCCTCCTTACCTGCGGGAAGCGTCCAGTGACGTTCTCGGGAGCATCCTGCATAGAATTATTTCTAGGAGAAGGCAGACATAAATAATCCATGAAGCCTTCAGGAACGGAGAGGAATGGAGAAGTGATTTTTTTGTGTGTGTGAGCCTTTGAACTCTCCCCACATCTGTGAACTCCTCCAGGGCACAGGCGTTTGTCCTAGTCCCCCATCTCCCGCAGTAAGCCCAGTGCCTGCACACTAGTAAGTGTTCAGAAAGCATGTGAATTAATGAATGTATTAAAGAACACATTCATTTGATCATTTCAAGTTAATCCTTACAAGCAACCTTAGAAGTAGGAGCCTAATATTTATTGAACGAGAAAATTATATGGACCTTCATGGAAATCAGCAAAAATTACTAAACATCATACTAGCCAGGCTCTGTGCTAGGGTTAAAACAATGAATGAGAAACACTCTGCATGATGGTTAACAGATGTGGGCCTGGTACCTCACTGGACTGGATCCAGTTGCTAGCTTCGTGTTGCTCAACAAGTTATTTAACCTCTTTGTATCTCCATTCCCTAATAACAGTATACACTTCATGAGGTTGTTGTAGGTTAATACAGGTAAAGCACTCAGAATTCTGCCGGGGGAACAGATAATTGGAATGCTGAGCTATGAAGGGGCCTGGCGTGCACCCTAACCTGCCTTTAGAAGGCTGGAGAAAGCTTCCCGGGAGGGGAAATAAGACTCAGCCAAGTGAAGAGCTTTCTGGGCTGGGACACAGTGTTCGGTGCTGGAGAAGTTTTGGAGGGCCTGGGTCCTCCCACTTGGTCTGGATGGAGCCCTGCTGAGTGAGGAGTGTGTATGTTGACCAGGTGGCAGCCTGGAGGCTACAGTCCCTAAGGCCTTGTGGCCAGGAAGTAGGGTTATGGGCCTTATCCCCACAGCTGTTAGGAGTCACTAAACGGCTTTACTGAGGAAGTGTGCAGGCCATATTTCTGTTTTAGAAAGACCACCACTCTTTATGGAGAATGGGTTAGAAGCGAGCCGAGTCAAGGTGAAGGCTGGGAGACAGTTGCTGTTGCAAGCTTGGAATTAGGGTGGCCTAAAATAAAGAAGCGGCAGTGGAGACGGAAATGAGGGCATTGATTTGAAAGATATTGGAGGAGGTAGAACATATCGAAATCAGAGATGGGCTTTTCAAGGAGGATGCTCAAAATTGACAAATACATAGATAGGCTAAGTAAACGAAGGACTGAATAAGTTCAAGCATTTGCATGGTTCCTTTTGCTTGCTAAGTGGATTGTTATATTTGCCCCTCCTCCCTCTGCCCCAAACATCAGTCTTTCAACCCTACCTTCCCCCAGGGTCACCTGCTCACGGCCAGTTTCCTGTCTCTGTTTATGGTACCAGTTCCTGCTCACCTGACTATTCTCTCTTCAGTCCCAGAGCCAGTCATTGTATTCTGCCAGTGCTCTTGAACATCTTCCTAAATATTTCCTACATCCCTCCTATCATCTTTATTCCCACTGCTGCTGCAAATCCAGCTCCTTCATCTCTGAGCTCTGCAATGGCTGCATGATTAAATGGTCTCCCAATTTCTGATTTCCGTCTGATTTCAAATTTCCAACAATTGGCAGGGTAAGCCTGCTAAAACACCAATCCCTATTTGTTACTCTACTTAAAATTTAATTCACCTTCAGGACAACATCCCAATTTCTTAGCTGGAATGTAAGGCTATTACAGCTTGGCTCGCTCCCAAATCCAATGCTGCAACCACACTGGCCTCACTCTTTCCTACCCTGAACCCTTGGTGGCTGGTCGCTCCAGCTGGAATGGTCTTTACCAGAGCCTTTTGGGTTTCTCCCAATCTTTCTTTCTTTCTTTTTTTTTTTTTAAGAGACAGGGTCTCGCTCTGTTGTCCAGGCTGGCCTCAAACTCCTGGACTCAAGCAATCCTCCCTCCCTGGCCTCCCAAAATGCTGGGGTTCCAGGCGTGAGCCATTGTGCCCAGGCCCGATCTGCTTTCAAATGCTTCTGCCTCAAAGCACCCTCTCTCAGACTGCTGCAGGTTGTCTTCATCAGCCTGCCCTCGACATTCCGCAGCTGTGTGTCCTTCCTCATTAGAGTGGCTGCTGCAGAACTGTCTCCTCTCTGAGCTCGTCAAGGTCAGGGATTGTCTCCCTCATCTTTATATCCCCAGAACTTGGCATAGGGTCAAACATTAGAAGGTCTTCAGCAAGCTCTGTGTTGTTCAGAGTTGCATTGTAGCACTTTGCAATGTGTGGGAAACCGTAGGCAAAATGTTGAGTGAGTGGTTGAAGGAGCATATGCTGTCTACCCACCAGAAAGTGGCAGCCACCAGGAACCACCACTGTGAGGTGCCCACCCATCCCCACCCATCCCCACCCTCCACACCTCCATACCGGAGAAAAAAAGGGTGTAGGGGGATTCTGTGTGTGCATAGAGCCTGGAACAAGTATTTGAGAGGACGCCAACTCCTGCATGGTCTACACTAAAATTGTCCAATAGAACTTTCTGCAATTAATGAAATATTTTGTATCTGCACTGATCTATATGGTAGCCACAAGACACAGGTAGCTACTGAGCACTTGAAATGTGGTTAGTGTGACTGAAGATATGAATTTTAAATTTTATTAATTTTAATTAAATTTAAATGGCCACATGTGGCCAGTTACTATCATATAATACAGTGCAGGTCTATACATGTCTGCATTAACCTTAAAATGCCGAAACAGAACCACTGAAGGCTGAACTAAAACGTTTCTATAGCAGAGAATAATAACCAGCTTGGATGAGAAGGGAGTTTCTCATATATAAGAGAAAATGTATTGGGCTAGATAGGCTAAAACTCTTATCGATATGCAGTTATCCAACTAATGTGATTCCAGGATGTCAAGTTAGTGTATAATAACAGATTAGGTATTAGTCTCATGCACAGGTCATACATTGGCTAAACTGCTTATATTTCTGTATCCTCTTTCACATTGCCTTTTTGCCTCTACAGGAAGGGATCGCATTACTGCAATGACTTTAATGCATGCATACTGATAGGGAGGAGGAGGCATGAAAGGTTAGCCATAGAAGAATCATAATCTAAAAGCATGAAATTAATTTAGATAGACAAAATTTACAATAGGAACCAAAAATCTTTAACATTCTCTTATGGTATTTTTAAGAGAGGATATGGAAGAAGGCCAGTGCTAACTCTGGCCAAGTGCTAGCTCTCCTCCTAAATTTATTTCATTTCTCTCCCTAGGGCTTTTTTCTCTCTTGCTCAACCCCAATTAGTCAGCATTAAATTATTAGCTCAACCTCCTCTCCAAGAGCCTGGAGTGTCCCGACTCCGAGGCCCTTGTGTCAGAGGGATTGGGGCAGCACTCCCCGCAGCGTGGTCCCTTAGCCAACCATGCGGTGCGCTTCCTGTTCCTTTAACCCTGTGAGCTCAGTTCCACAGATGCTTTGCATTCTTTGGACAGAGATACTTGAGTAAGCTTTACAGAAAGCTTCCCCCTCTGCCTGAGCAACTTCCTTCAGGAATGGCTTATAAGTAAAAGCTTTTTCTCAGATAGGAACCTCCAGACACATTATAAACAAACATCTGGGGCTCTGCTGGGCCAGCAAGAGCAAGGACAGGGTTTTGTGAAATGTTCCACATTCCTATGGGTCTACGGGACATCCTAAGAGATTCCTTACAAGATAAATGTAAAACCTGTTTATTTTATTTAGTTAAAAGAAACTTTGTAATTAAAAAAAAATTATTCAAAGGCAGAGAAAGAACCAAGAATTTGGTCTAGATTAAAAAATTCAGTGTTCTTGGAGTCCTATCCGAGAATGAAAAACCTCAGGCCTTAAGCAAGCTGGTCTTCAGCTCTGCCCTGTCCCTGCTTCCATAGCAGAAAGGTGATTCAGGTACAGACACCTGAAATTACTTAATACCCTGAAGGGCAAGGTAACCACAAATATGTCAGCTGCACAGCACCAAGGGCAGGACTCGAAAGCAAATGTGAGAATATTAAACCTGCCAGACTTCCTCTTCCCGGATGTAGTGAGATTAAAAATACATGTATCAGTTCTTTCTTATACTCTGGAACACTAAATGTCAGTTTCACAAAGCCCACAACAAAGAAATGGATGGACAAGCAAATCCAAAAGCCTGAGCCAAGAAGGGACAATAGTTTCACATCCTGTTTTGCAGGAGGAAATGGAAGCTGGAAGCAGCGGCTCCCTAGGGATTTCTTTGAGCTTGAAAGGTTTGTGTTTCCTTCCTTGTAAACACAGCCAGGTCTCCTGTAGATTCTAGAGCCCCCTCATGCCTTTCACCCCCAGTTGTTTTTCTAACAACCCAAGACTCAGTCGGACTGGAGGGCAGCGGCTCTGTGCCAGCTCCTGATGGCTTTAGGAAGGATGTGAGGAGGGGAGGGGGCTTAAGAGCCACTTCTGTCCCTCTCAGATATTAGATCCCATTTCCAAGGCCCAAGGACTGATTGTGTGCTAGTTTTCCATGGCTGCAAATTATTTACATTTGGCTTTTTTCCTTTAATAGTTCATAAAGACAAATGACAATTACAGCACTACTTGTAATAGACAATAACGAAACAACTGGAAACAATCTAAATGTCCAGAAATTCAGAAATGGTTTAAAATGTTATGGTGCATCTACATGAGAAAGCCCTGCATTTGTTAACAACTAATGGTCTAGTTCTTTATGTGCTGACGTTGAAACTTCTCTGGCACATGCTAAGGGGAGATAAGCAAACTGCAGAGCACCATGATCTCAATTTTGGTTTAAAAACAAGCAAAAAATCTTTATTAGAACCATGTTTGGATCCTGATTGGAGGAAACCATTTGTGAAGTGCCATTTTTGAGGCAAGAGAAATTTGAATACAAACTGGGTAATAGATGAAACCAAAGATTTGGTTTTTTTAATGTATTTTATGAAATGTTTTTGTTAAATATGAGAAGATATTATGGTAATATTTTGTAAGAAAATTTCCGTATTTTTAAAAGACCCACAATGAAGAATGTAGGGGTGAACTGATATGGTTTTGGGATTTATTTTAAAATAATTCAGAAGAGAGGAAAAGAAAAAAGGGCTGGATGAAATAATTATTGAAGATGGGTATATGGAGGTTGATTTTACTATTCTTTTGTGTACATTTAAATTTTTCTTTCCTTTTTTTGCCATGACAACAATTTAATACAAACTAGAAAAATCCAATCAATCAATCAATCATTTCATTTCCAAAAGGATCAAATAACTTATTGGGCAAAATATGACCTTTTTTTTAATGTCTTGAAGGGACAATCAGAACTTTTTCAGCAACTGTCAGTATGATGATACATATAATTGAAGCAAACAATTACCTTTCAAGTTTCCTATTTAACTGGATATTTCAAACAAAAACGTTAATGTTCCTGAAGTAAGTTGATACATGTTCTGAAATCCCCACATCACTTGATACCTCTGGGCAATTTAAGTTGCCTTCACAGTTCAAGGTCATAATACCAATGGAAATCATGCCTGCAATGACAGATTAACTTTCAGCATGTAACCCAGCTTCCCCATCACTGATTGACAGGGTGTAATATGAGAATGATGACATAGGCTGTGTGTGTGTGAGCTGGAACTCCTGTCATGTAGTTTTGTTGCACTAAGCCAGTCATACACTCTTATTCTCACTCCTTTTGGGCAACAGTATGAATTTGTGAAATGGTTTTTGTGAAGTCAGAGTAAGTCCGTGGTTGGCATGATGAATCTCTCTGATGCCACGGCCAGGATGTCTACCTATGTTCTCTAAATCAGTCTATCCATCTATTATTCTATCACTGGAAAAAATTGAGATAAATTATACAGAGCTAAATATAATACAAGATATATATAAAGCTATGAGTAAGGTTAATGTGCAAAGTGTATATGACAATCTCTGTACAGTGGCAGGAAATGACCCACAAACTTGGCTTTAACATACGCAGTAGCAAAAGCAAATGGGCAAATACAATCAGTGGTAAGAGTCAGTGCAGACAAGGTATTATGCAACAAAATTTTTCATGAGAAAGTTTTCTTGGTATTAAATCCAAAGAGAGATTTGTGCTATTGGCCTTTATAAAATTGGAAAATTATAGAGAACAATGTTCTCAAAAGCATTCTGGCAGTAAAGTGCAATGAGTAGTTTCATAGGTCTCTTTGATGATATACTTCAGTGCAGGCTGATAGGATTATGTTAAAGGGTAATTTAATTAAAGTAATTCTACAAAAAGACAAAATATATTGAAATTTTTCATAATACACAATCTTGAAGCTGGGCACAGTGGTGCACACCTGTAGCCCCAGCTACTTCAGAGGCTGAGGTGGGAGGATCAATTGAGCCCAGGCATTTGAGGTTGCAGTGAGCTATGATTGCACATGTGAATAGCCACTGCACTCCAGCCTGGGCAACACAGCCAGACCTAGTTTCTTTAAAAAAACAAAAACAAAAACAAAAAAAACTTGAATATGCAGGAAGAAAGTGCAGGGGGAAACCCACCATAAAAGCAGATGGTTGCTTCCTACCACCACCTCTGCCAAAGCCACATAATGCCACTTCCCACCTATGTGAATGCTCCCTCACCTTCCCTAAGCAGTTGGGAAGATTAAGTCAGTGGTTCAAAATCTAGTTAGCATCAGAATCACCCAGAGGGGTCAGGAGGAGCCAGTCGGGGTAAGAGAGAGTATTGGAGGTTTCCTCTCAAACACTGCCCACTTCAGCTCTCTCAGGGGCTGAAGCCTCCCTCATAAATAATAAGTATGTATTTGGTTGGTGCGTTCCCCTTGTAGCTTGGAAACCAGAGCCCCAGCAGAAGGAGGAAGCCCTCCAACATGTAGTTCTAACTTGGAAGGAACTGGAGACAATGAAACACATAAGATTCCATTACTGTTGCCCTTGTGTGCTGGGGGAAGCATCCCTGTTCTTTCTGCCACATCACGCATGATGGATGCTGTTCACATGTAAGCATCCCTTCCAGGGAGGGGCGCTGCTGCCAGCTCTAACTCTTTCACTCTCCGTTCAAGAAAGCACAAAGTTATGCAAGCCAGGGGGGCTCACTGTGAATCCACGGTAACATAAAATCAATAAATTACTGGAAAACTTCAATGCTTTATTAGTAACATATTATTTGTGACAAAGCTCCCAACACATTAAGTAACCACATTGTCTTCCAAACTGAGGTTAAGACCACCAGATGTCTGCATCTACCACCTCATGTCACCCCCACCCAGCTTCCAAGGAACAGAGAGAAAACTGCAATGGCATTTCAGGTACAAAGCATATTTTTTGAGTAAGTAAGAAGTTCAGTTCTTCCCTTTGGTGTGAGAGGCCACAGGGCACAGTGGTCAAGAACAAGGCTTTAGATCAAACAGCCCCAGCCCTGCTTCTCTGTACCTTATTAGCAAAATGACCCTGGGCAAACTATATAATCTAAGCCTGACATTGTCTTTCTAAAAATGGTTTAAGATTAGAACAACCAGTATTAACTCACAGTGCTATACTAGAGCAAGGAATGCAAAGTGCCTGGCACACAACTACTTAGTATTAATAATTATTATATTCCTATTATGTCACCTTCTGTCACCCCCACTCTGCAACAAGCTCCTTGAGGAGCTTTATCTTGTTTGTTTTGTTTCTTTATGCTGAGCACATTCACCCACCCACCCAGCCATCCAGTCAGCATGTACTGAGCAGCTGCTAAGTGCCAGGCACTGTTCTACATACTGCAGATAGAGCAGGGACAAAACAGCAAAGTTCTGGCCTCTTGGTGCTTATGTTCTAGTGGGGAAAACAGACAAGCAAAGACATAGCAGGACAGAGGGAGAAAAATGGAGCAGGCTTGAGGGGGATAGGGAGGGACAGGGGTGGGGGCGTGGCTGCTTTTTTATACATCCTAGAAGGTCTGTCTGAGAAGGTAACATTTGAACAGAGGCTTAAAGGAAGCTAGAGCAAACTACACAATTATCTGCAGCAGGCGTGTTCCGGCCCACGGAACAGTGGGCAGAAAGGCCCCGAAGCAGGCACACAGATGGTGTTTTTGAGGGAAAAGGAGGCCAGTGACGCTGCAGTGGTGTGAATGAAAAGGCTGTTATCTCTTTTCTACTAGATTAAAAATGAGCACACAACACAATCCAGAAATTGAAAAAGATGTATTAAAATATTCACAAAAATACAATTGAAAAATAAGATCAAAAAAACAATAATGAGCTTGATGGTTTTTCCCTAGCTGAATACATTTCCATTGAAAGACTACAGAGAGTCTGGAACTTTAATCTCTAAGTAATCCCATTCTGGTGCCCCCTTACAAAATTCACATATAATTTTAAGAGGTCTCATTCTGCCAGTAATAAGACAGGGAAAAAGGCAAGTCTGTCATTTGGAAGCAACTCTGCTATTGCTATCTGCAGTCAGGCAAGGAGTGCTGAGGCACAGGGCCAAAAATCCAAAGTGCACCGAGTTAGGAAAGGCCCTGCCCTGAGACGCTCTACCCAAATGTGAGCACCTTCCTTCAAGTAAGCCCGTCCCGTGGATCCAGAGAGTGGTAGCTGGCTGCCCTTGCCTGGGGGAGGAGGCTGGTGAGGGCTGGCGGGGACAGGCTCTGGCAGAATGCAGTGCGCTGGCAGAGTGTGAGGTGGCTGGTTGGAGGACTGGGAAGGAGGCAGTGAGGGGAGGAGAGGCCTGCAGGTGTCATTCGAGTGAGTGACCCCAGAGCACCAGCTTCACAACATATGGTCCTAGCACTGAAAGGAGAAATCAGGGCTCCTGCTATCAGGGAGCATAAGGAAGGCATGGTTTATTCACAGGAGCTGTTGAGAAAGGAGTGAGGAAAGAATGCCCTTCTGCTCTGGAAATGATGACCAGAAGGAAACATGACACGTGTAACTGTACACACTTGGTCTCCCAAGGATTTGGGTCCTTTCTACCTCAAGCACAGCCTCCACCGGCTGTGCAGTTCCCGCAGCGGCAAAGGCTTGAAGAATGGTGACAATCCCAACACCCTTCCCCTGCTAACACGTGCAAGAGGTCTTCCAAAGGCTCCTGCAGTTTTAGGCTGCAAGGCACATTTGGCCACTTCGTGGAAATGTCTCGGGGCCAGCACCCTGTGTCTCTCTTTTGAGCAGGGCCTACGAACAGCAGAGCAGGCACGTTTTTCTCCATTCCACACAGAAGGCAGAGCAGGCGCTGCCCAGCTCCAGAAGATGACACGTGTATGGTGGTAAAAGCTGATTCCTGTTTACTCACACAGACATGGAATGTAAGCAGCAGCATGATGAGAACAACAAAAATAGTTCCTCAGAAAACAAAAGCCTCATGTATGGGAGAGTTAGTTCAGAAGCTCGTATGTCCTTTATCTTATCACCCCATGCACACCTTTAAATCTAAATCCTGCTTTATTCCCTTTATGAATGCTCTTAGAATTCAGCCTTCAAACACCCCAAAAAGACAAGACAGGAAGGAAAAATAAGTAGCTCATAATGAATGTCGAACTAAATGGAAGAAAAACTAACATTACCCATCACTCCCACTTACCCCAAACATGTTCTGCAGACCAGCTAGACAGTATTCTTCCCATAAATGTAGGCTTTCAGATGATTTTAAAGGGGGAAAAATTTTTTAAACAAAATAATTGAGAAAATGGCAGAATGACAATATAAGTAAGTGTTTAACGATCTTCACCATGCTTTTTATTCCCAGTAAAAAATAAAAACTCATGGATTTGAGGTGGGGAGGGGCAGTCAATGGGAGAAAATGAGTTTTGGGGAAAGACACCCCAAACTGTCTATATTTTTCCCCATCTCATTGTTTATTGATTCCATGTAATTGGGGTGGGGGAGGGAGTGGTGAAAACCAAAACAACAACCACAAAAGGGAACAGAGACTCCCAAAGCAGTAGTACTAGGCCTACTTGATTAAAAAAAATATAGACCGTCTTTAACCTCAAAGGCCTTTGAGGAACCATGAAGCCATCCATAAAGCTATGACTGATGCTGCCGCTTGCTGGAAGCATGACTGAAGCTTTATAAAGAAGGTGCTTTTTGCAGGTACCGAGGTACGAGCTTGTAGTCCCAGCTACTTGGGAGGCTAAGGGGGACGAATGCTTGAGCCCAGGAGTTCAAGGCCAGCCTGGGCAATACAGTGAAGCCCCATCTCAAAAAATAAAAAATTAAAAAAAATTAAAAGTGAAATAAGGTGATTCTCTAGAGAGAGCTGTGGGATACTGGAGAATGGCAATATAATGGTCCCATTTCTGCCTACTTAGAAGGCAAGAAACGCCTCTACTTCAGCTGTATGGGGACTCTTATTTCAAGCAGGAAGGACTTCAGCAAGGAATAAAACGGATACCTTTTACTCTCCATACGGTACAATATTCCGCAAGCAAAGCCTCGATTTTCTACTTTATCTCTATGGTATTGATCTAAACGTACCTAGAAGGAAGTGACCTCGGTGTTTCTCCTTTGCTAATCTTGCTATTAGCAATCCACAAGTTGATATGATATACTTAAAGGGTGTAAAGTTAAAGTAAGTCTATACAACATATAAAGCTAAAAATTGCCCCATATTTTAGAGAGAAAAACATCAACAAAAACTTCTCAAACTGTCTTCTATGGAATAGCCAATGGATGTTTTCTAAAAGCTGCAACCAAATAACTGGTGCTGATAGCGTTAAAGGCCACCCTGGATGTGCTTCCATCATTGTATCTCCATTCCCCAACTACAATAAATGCTAAGACTGATTAAGCCCTTTGACAAAAAGGCCATGTCTATTGGAAATACTAAAACATCTGCTACTGTTTCCATTAAGGCAAACCATTTCTAAATGATGGTGACAGGAATGTTTCTGAAATTTCCCAATTGTAAATGACCCTGAAAAGAAAGTACAAAAACAGCAAGACAATTTATATATATGTAGACTCATACCATCTTTTCATCATGCAACATTGGCTCCTCACATCAGGAAGATTAAATAGAATTATTTATACATATCCTTTATACACATCTTTTTCTCCCTCTATGAGTACACATGTGCTTGTCCTTGCCTGGATCTCCAAGGCCACATGTGGTTATGGGCTACATTTTCTGCATAAGAGTCCAGTTTGAATTTGTTTTTTGCTTAGGATATGTTCTGGGTCTTAATTTTTCCGGATGTCTGCATACACCACAGACTCTGACTTGTTAATCTTGTCACTGTGATGTCCGCCAGAGTGGTCTAACTGCGCATATATGACTGGGCCCTGGAAAAAGAAGTAGAAGAATTAGAGGTTTGGAAAAGCTGGTGTTCCCTTCAGGTACAGGCATAGAAGCCATAATTAAAGTAGTAACATTAGGGTTTCACAGCAAAGAGTTTCCTCTTTTGAACGTCTTCAAGAAGACTTCTTATGAACGATATGTCCAGGACTGACTTTAAAACAAGACTGGGCATACACTGATAATTGTTAAAGTGAGTACATGGGGATTTGTTACATTATTCTCTCTACTTCTGATGTTTCAAAATTTCTATAACAACAAAATATTCCTTCTTAGGAATACCCCTTATCTTAATATCTGTCACAGAATTGCTCAACCCTTACAACTGGGATCAGAGTCTTAAGGACTGAGATGGGCACGTCCACCAACCTGAGACCCACTGAAGTTACGAGCTTCAGAATAATCCACGCAAGAAACCAACATATTTGCTGCCACCCAAAGATACAATCAATTTGATCTGGTCACTTTATACAAATAAGTACTTAAAAACATTTCAATATTCTTCAATACAACTATACTTATAGCACAATTCTTTCAGTCTGATCCTGCCATGACCAAATAAAATTATTGCTTCTTTGATTTCTAGTATCAGATAACTGTTCTTCCTGTTTTAAAATAAAATTAAAAAGAAAAAAAACTTCAAAATGCCACAATCTATAGAGATAAAGAAAGACTCCAGATAGACTACAATAGAAAAGATCCTCTTCTTAGCCTCAGCAGTAAGGAAGAGGTTAAAGTCCCAGAAAACTGTCAGGGTCCAATCCTGGAAAGCAAAGGAAGATTGGGCTGCCTGGGGGCACAGTGAATTCCCAACTCTTGGGGGAAGAGGTCGGACAGGTTGCACTTCATGATCCTTTCAGTCCATTCCAACCTAGAGATTCTAAAATTGTAAACAACAACCAAAAAATAGCCCTGGTTTTAAAAGAAAAACTTTAATATTGTCCAAAGTCAACTTTTCTCCCACTCCAGGGTAACTCTCCTCGAGAAGTCTAATAGTGTGCTTAAACTTTCAACCTTGAAATCATAAGCTCAGTAGCCAAAAGCATGTGGTTTAAAACAAACACCCTCACCCAAATTCAGGAGCTCAACAACTTGCATCCTTTACCTGCATCCTTTAGTGCCCCAACCACCGGTCCTTGGTATGTTAGGACCAAAATGCAGAGCTCCGTTTCCCCGCACCACCCCTGCCCACCACACAAAAGAAAAAATGAAGCTTAGGAACAGTGGGGGCAAGGGAGGGGCACAGCAAGAGGTGAGTGGCAGGTGAGGGAAGCTTCTAGCCGCTCCCCACACCGCCTGAGCTCTGCCTCCCCGCCCACCCCCCACCCCAGTCTGTATAAAAACTGTCTTCCACAAAAGTGGTCCCTGGTGCCAAAAAGGTTAGGGACAGCTGCTTTAGTGCATAACCTGCGATTCTGTGGAGTTCAGGCACTCCAACCTCTACAGAAGGGACAGACCCAGCTGTAAGGGCTATACAATGGTGCCTCTAAAAGCGGAGTTATAAAATGAAACACCATGAGGACTAGATCCATTTGCATTTCAGCAGATCCAGATCTGCAGTTGGAATTCATGAGACAGTCTCCATTAAGCTGGTAGAGAATCACACGCATCATGTGGCCTTGAGCTTATTCGTAAACCTCTAAGCTTAAGTTTCTTCATCTCTAAAATGGTACTACTACTAATACCTATACCTTTTAGTGTTGCTATGAGAATTAAATTGAGATAATGCCTATAAACAGCTTAGGCAGTGTCTGACAGTTAACACTCAATCCACGCTAGTTGTTGTTATGAACATCGTGTTACACAATAACACTTTATAATACACTGAAGTAACTGATCAAGTAAATCAAACAGTCAAACTCCATGTGTTTGTCTTTAGTCTATAAATGATACTCTCTAATGCCTGTCATGGGTAACATTAACATATTACACTGTTATTACTAAATCATACAGAAACCCTCTATATTCATCTCAGAAAGCTGCAAGTTAAATGCTAACCCAAAGGGAACAAAAAGTTAAAAAAAAACAAAACAAAACTATTTTCTACTACTAAGAACAGAACGAAAACAAAGTATTCCCTGGTCACAGCCACTTCCAAGAGTAGGACAGACCTCTCAAAATTAAATGATGTAACTTCCTAGATAAAAACTCGTATCATAATTCCTAAAGACTCATTAGGAGTTTTAAGGTATGTTCATGGGGGAAGGAATTTACAACATGTGATGTATTGTAAAACTCTTTCCTTCACTGCGGTACACCCTTTGCAATATAATGCTGCAGATCTTTCCATCCAGAGTAGGAATCTATTTTTCCACCTCTTGAATCTGGGCTTGTGACTTGCTTTGACCAAAAGAATAAGGAGGAAGTGATGTTGTATAATTTCCACACCTAGACCTCAACAGACTTTGCAGTTTCCATTCTCTCACTGACCTTGGGACCCATACAGCCACCACTACCATGTCAGGAAGCCCAGACTAGCCCTGGCTGATGAGAGACCATGGCCCAGTTGCCATCTGTCTGCCTGGCCAACAGCCTGCCAACTGTCAGGCCATCGTAGACCATCCAGCTTCCAGTCAACCTTCCAGCCAATCCCAGATGCAGGAGTGAGCCAGCAGAGATCAGGTGAACTGATCCAGACCAGAAGATCTGCCCGACCAATCCACAGAATGGGGAGCCAAAGAAATGGTGGCTGTTTTAAGCACTACATTTTGGGGTGGTTTGTTACACAGCAGTAGGTAAGAAACACAACAGTGAAAGCAAACAAAGAAAAACACAGAATTACCTCTGAATCAGTGAGTGTTAAAATACAAGTAAGGTCTTTCATGTGAGACAGTATTGTCTTTCATGGCAAGAGACTACAAGTTATCTGCTGAAAGCAACTGCGAAAATCTTGAAGGAACCCTTCCTGTTGGTGGATGTGGTTTTCTTCAAATTGCTTACCACTGTCTTACCACCCCCACTCCTTTCCCCCTTAGAATGAAATAGGGTCTTAAGTCAGGGGCTTTGTTAGTTAACTGCCTAGAACTTGGCAGATTGTAGGTGCTAGACAAAGGGATGGATGAAATAATGGATTCAAATGAATTATGGATGTAAGTGGAGAGCAGGGATCTGCTGATGGATCTAGCTCAGTCTAGAACAGGTCTCTGAAGTCTGATTCTGAGTGCTATTTAGAAGCTGAAGGTACCCTAGGTCTCTGTGGAATGCGCCTCGGCACTTTGATTTAGAGGGCCAACAAGACTGCTCAGGAATTCAGAAGGAGCCACTGAACCAAGATCAACTTGGAAATGAACCCACCATTGCTAAGACATTCACTTTTGGGTATGCAAGAATAAAGAAGAAAAACAGTAACAACAAAACCTACATTAATCTAGTTGTTTTCACTGTACTTCTTGGCACACACCCTCCCCATACACCACCTGTTTGATTTTGTTTTTTTACTTTTTATTTTTTTTGGCTTTTCCACAAAGAATCACAACAATCAAGTGAAAAATTTGCATGGATAAATCTTTTTCCCAACTATTTTCTACACAAATAGGCCTTAAACTACCGAAAATGTTTCAAGAAACAAACTGCTTGACATAGGCCTATTTTTTTAGTTACAACTACAGATAAAATTACCTCTGAATTCCACTTGTATCAAATTTATTCCAATATAAAAACATACTGGTGAAGGTAGGGAGAAGGTCCAGGAAGAAAGGGTACTAGAAGAGCAAAGAGCCCTGCCTCTAAAATACGCATTAACTGCTCAGAAGTCATGGACTTATGTCTGTACTACACTTTCCACAGCCTCTGCAGCCCTTTATCATTTGATTCTGGTCCTTCAGGCATTAGAGGGATCACTCCCAACACCCTAGCATGGTATCACCAAGAGAGAACATCTGCCTTTACAATATGCTTATTGACTGTTGACAAAACACCTTTTTCAGTATTTATTTCACTGTTTTTCTTAAAGCCAAATATAAATGTGAAACACAGCTATGTATTAAGATTCTTTGAGATAAATGAGACTAATAATGATTATCAAAACAGAGTTGAAAAGAATTGAACACACAAGACAGAATAAGCCATGCCTTAGAACCAGACAGACCTGGGTCTAATGCAAGCTCTGCCACTGACTAGTGACCTTGAGCAAATGACTCAACCTAACTAAGCCTCAGTTTCTTCAAGTGTAAAATAGAGTCCACAAAAGAACTTATCTTGTAGGACTTGTGAAGGCTAAAGAGAAAATGCACATAATGTGCTTCTTCTTGAAACATTATTGCATCTATGTACTATAGCTGACAAATGCATAAATATTCTATTCAATCATTGTTCTCAAAAAAAAAAACCAAAACCTGACTTTTGCATATAAAACATTAACCATTTCCAAAAAGGATCCAGAAAACCAACTATTCATCAAATATTTATACAAAAATTATTTTACAGCAATCTCAGTCAAAACTAAGCTTTATAAAGAAAGATATTTTTTGAGATGGGGTCTCACTATGTTGTCCAGGCTGGTCTTGAACTCCTGGCCTCAAGCAACCATCCCGCCTCAGCCTCTCAAGCAGCTGGGACTATAGGCACACGCCTCTGTGCCCAGCTACAAGAAAGATTTTTAACTTATCTTGTCCCCAATACCATAACACTCCAAACTCTAGGCAGTGCCTACCTAACACCCTTCCCAACCCAGCCTCCCACGCTACTCTGCTGGAAGAACCCTAATTTGGTTCTGGTGTCTGGTGCTCACCCTCCCTTTGCACAGGTGGATGTCCCTGCCCTCCCCTGTCCGCAGGAGTGAATCATAATTGGTATCTAAGCCAGTCACAATTCCTGTACCCTTGCAGGTAACCAGAATAGGTATTAACATGTGACCCACTCTTGGCCAATGCGGATTAGAAGTTTGCTGGGGGGGCTTCTGGTAAAGATTTTCTTCCATAATAAAAACTACATGGGAGGAAATTCAGCTCTTCTTCCAGTTGCCTGTTTTCATGTGATGCCTGAAACTGAGGTAGCCATCCTGAGGCTGAGGGAACGAGCCTGAAAATACAGACAACATGCAGAGGATGAAAGAACAGGAAAATGGAAAGAACTTGTGTCTTTAATGACATTGCTGGGCCGCTGAACTAACATAGAAGTACCCTGCCTTGGGACCTCCTGTGAGTTAGTTAGCTTCTTATTGTTAAAGCTACTTTTAGTCTTCTGTTACTAGGTCTTTCCCACTTATAACAAAAATAGTGACCAAAGACAGATGGTTGGGCATTAAGTTGCATCTTTTCTACATTTCCTTCTTAGGGTACTAGTATTTCTTTTCTTCTGCTGGTAAAATAAAGTGGAGTTATTTATTCATCCAAAGAGTAATGCTATTAGATTCTCAGATGATGTCTGTAGATAAGAAAATAGCTGTAAAAGGCCAATATAGGTTGACGTAATGGTTGAATTACTTCTCACCAACCTCCAGAAAATGCCATGATCACACAGTTAGAACCTATTTAGAACCCTGGGGTTTATTCACAGGAGAAATGAGCCAAAGTCTCTGACTCAGGCTCAGCAGGGTGAGGTGTCAGCACTGAAAATGGAACGGGCAAAAAGTCTACATACTGGATAGTGAGACTTCCTCCCTCTGCTCCACTCCTAGCAGGAAATTAGAGGATTTCTTTCTGGAGAAATTGACTAACCCAAGAGGAAAGACCCTCAGAAACTGACATTTAGAGATCCCCTCATGAAAGTCAGCCAACATTTTATACAAACAGTGAAGCCCACTACCCAGTAAGTGCTATCCCTACATAAAAAGGCTCTATTTTAATTAATTAATTAATTAATTAATATTTATTTTTTGTGGAGACAGGGTCTCACTATCTTGCTCAATCTGGTCTTGCACTCCTGACTTCAAGCAATCCTCCTGCCTTGGTCTCCCAAAGTGCTAGGATTATGGGCGTGAACTACCACCCAGCTGAGATTCTATTTTAATATGAATGGATAACTGAGGATCAGTGGGCATTTAAGGAAAGCTTCTAACATGAAAGTCGGAAATTATAAGAGAAAAAAGGGAATTCAAAAGAAACGGTAAAATCAAATAAGAGAAGAAAACATTTAAAAAAAATCACACAAAACAGAAGAAAAAAATGTTATGTTCAGATAGATAAGACAATGCATCCATGGAAACAAGTATAGAATATTACAATCAGAAAATAAGAAAAAGCTCTTGAAAAATTTTTAAATGATAGCAGAAATTAAATATTCAATGAAAGTTGGAAGATACAGTTGTAGAAATTTTCTAGAAAGCAGAACAAAAACTTCAAAATAGAAAAAATAAGAAAACTAAAGGATCGATCTAGGAGGTGGTCCAATTCCTAATAGGAGTTTCCCAAAGAAAGAACAGAAAATAGAATGAGGAAAGTTTCCAAAGAACATTGGAAGAAAATACCCTAAAATTGAAGGACCTAGTTTTCAGGTTGAAAGAGCCCACTGAGTATCTAGGACAATGAATAAAGACATACAATTTTATGAAATTTGAGAACACTAGGGATAAAAAAAGATTCTAAAAGGAGGGACAAAACCAGTCCTATACAAAGGAGCAGGAATCAGAATAGTATCAGCTTCTAAGCCACAGCATGGAAGCTAGAAAAATCAGCAATGCCCCAAAATGCTGAAGGAAAATGATTTCCAACCTGGAATCTTACCCAACCAGATTATCAATCAAGTTTGAGGGAGGAGAATAAAGATAATTTTAGAGATGCTAAAAACAAACGTACTGTCTTACAGTTTTAGAGGTCAGAAGTCTGAAATGTGTTACACTGGGCTAAAATCAAGGTGTCAGTATGGCTGTGTTCCTTCTGAGGGCTCTAGGGAAGAATTTGTTTCCTTGTCTCTTCCAGCTTCTGGAGGCTGCCTGCATTCCTTGGCCCATGACCTCTTCCTCCATCTTCAAAGCCAGCAGGACAGCATCTTTCAGTCTCTCTCTGACTCTTACGATTCTGCCTCTCTCTTATAAGGACCTTTATGGTCACACTGGGCCCACCCAGATACTCCAGGAATATCTTCCCACCTCAAGGCAACTTAATCACATTTGTAAAGTCCCATTTGACATGTAAGGTAATATATCCCACAGAATTCAGAGATTAGGATGTGGACCTCTTGGGGGGGGTAATTATTCTGCCTACTATACAAAGTCTCTCAAAATGTTTACCTCCTGGGCATTCTTTCCCAAGAAGTTATACAGAATATGTTCCATCATAATATGAGAATAAACTAAGAACAGTGAAGACCTGGGGTCCACGGAGAGAGGGAGAAAGAAAATTCCTTGTGAGGGAAGGCTAAGGCTGATAGCTAGACAGCAGCCTAGAGCACAACAAGGCCAGATGATTTCAACATGTCTTCAAGAATGAAATGAAACCAACAGAATAGGTGAAGTTTGGATGTGCTCAAAGGTTTTAAATTCTGTTGAAGAATTTTGAGATGGAATATAAATATGTATAAGCAAATAAAAACAGGCAAACGTTAGCTCCATGATAGATAAAACTGTACAAGAAAGCAATTGAATGTGGTACAACAGTGAAAAAAATAGGTACGTGTAATACTGAATAATAATGTACCTAAACATGATGGGATAACCAAACTGGGAAGAGGCACATGTGTATATATGTGTTATGTAAGTACTGTGTGTTGAAAGGAAGGGCTGGGGATAAAATTAATAAGTTCTCATTTTTCCATAGAATGGAGTCAATAGATAATATCTAAAACTGAAAATCTAGAAATAGAAATACAATAAAGTTTTTTAGAAATAAGATGCATACCAGAAGAAACAGCTAAAATAATTCAATGTTTGCTTCTGGGGATTGGGTCTCAGAGTAGGAAGGTATGGGGCAGGAGGGCTGCTTTTTTTCACTTACCATATTATTTGATATTTTAAGCTATTTTCATTTATTACCTTGAGCAAAGTAGAAGGCCCTGGGAAACTGACGCTGATATAACAAAGGAGGTACAAAAATTCAAGGCTATGATCTGAATGCAAATTGTAAGCTTCATTTCTCCCCTTTAGGGTTTTTGTTTCCAGCCATATGACAAACTAGATTTCTGGAGAAGCCTATACAATAAAAATGTCACTTTCTATTTGTGCCATGATGTGAAAAAAAATTAAACCTGGATTTTAATAAGCTATACTTGTAGTGGGGCAGGCCTGAGCCAGGTGGTAATTGGGAGTTGAGCATAAAGCTGGAAAATCCCAAAGACAGTATCTTCCAAAGGGAAACTAGAAAAAGATCCCAGCCTACAATGGGGACATGGTATGTCTTGGTCTTGGCTCTGCATTGAGCAAAAAAGACAAAAAGGTCCCCCACAAGTATCCATAGCTACAGCCCTGTATTCATGTAGATTTAGAGGTAGAATTCAAACTAGCTGTGTAACCCAAAAGACCCTAAGCCAAAATTTTAGTTTATTAAGTCCTTGGTTGGTAGTATCCAAGGCGCATGGCAGAAGAAATACAAATCTTCTCATGAGTAATAAATTTTAAATGAAGACTCAATTTGTATAAAGTGCCTAGAAACATAAGCACAGTCTTCAAATTATAAAATACATGAGAAAATAAACCACCATTAGCAAGAGTTGTAGAAACAGAAACCGGAGTCAGATCAATAAAGACCACAGACCCTAGAATTATCAGTTTTGAAGTATAAAATAAAAATATTTAATTGCTTAAATAAATAAAAAAGATATTGAAAATATAATGAAGTCATAGAAACTGTCAAAATTAGCCAGGCTTGCTTGCTTGCTTATTTATTTATTTTAAAAGAAAACATCAGCAAGCCAGGCATATTTTAAAAAGAACCAAATAGAATTTCTAGAAAAGACACTGATAATATGAAATTGAATTAGCAGACTAGACAAGCTAATGGATTAGTGAATTCAAAGACAGACGAAGAAATTATGTAGAAAACAGCACAGAGACAATGTAATAAAAAATATGCAAGAGAGGTTAAGAGACATAGAGTGAGAAGGTCTAATGTACATCTAATCAGAGTTCCATAAAAAGATAAATAGAGAAAATAAAGAAAGGAAAAATTCAAAGAGATTGTGGCTGGGAAATTTTCTAGAATTTATTAAAGACATCAACCTTCTGATTCAGGAAGTCCAGTGAAATTCCAAGCATGAGCAACAGGGGTATTCTATAAACAAGCAGCAGATAAAATGCAGAACACCAAAAGCATAGAGTAGATCTGAAAAGCAGCCAAAGAGAAGAGACAGATTTACCCACTGAGGAATGACAATGTCAGCTGATTTTTCTTTTTTATTTATTTATTTACTTTTTGTTTTTTTAATTAATTTTTTTCTATCAGCTGATTTTTCAACAGCTTTCTTTATTATTAATATTTCCTTCTATCTGCTTATGTTAGGTTTAATTTGCTCTTCTTTTTCTAGTTTCTTCAGATAGAAGCCTAGATCATCAATTTTAGAACTTTATTTTTTTTTGTAATATAAACAGTTAATGCTACAAATCCTCAAAGCACTGATTTAGCAGCATCTCACAAATTGTGATATATTGTGTTATTATTTTCACTCAGTTCAAAATATTTTCTAACTTTTCTTGTGACTTCTTGTTTTATTCATGGGTTATGTGTTTAATTTCCAAATATTTGAGACCTTCCAGGTATCCTTCTGTTTGTTTGTTTAATTCCACTGTGGCCAGAGAACATACTCTGAATTATTCTAATCCTTTTAAAATTTAATGAGAATTGTTTTATGGCCCAGAATATGGCCTATATTTGGTGAATGTTTCATATGCCCTTGAAAAGAATGAGAATTCTGCTCTTGATGAAAGCAGTGTTTTATAAATGTCCATTAGGTCAAGTTAGTTTCAGTGTTGTTCAAGTCTTCTGTATCCTTTCTGATTTTCTGTAAACTTGCTTTACCAATTGCTGAGAGGAGTGTTGAAACCTCCAACTATGATTGTGAATATGTCTATTTCTTCTTTCAAATCTCTCAGTTTTTACTTCATTTATTTTCAAGCTCTATCATTAGAAGTATAAACATTTAGGATTATATCTTCATTAGGAATATATCACGTATCATCATGAAAAGTTCCTCTTTATCCCTGGTTATATTTCTTGTTCTGAAGCCTACTTTGATATCATAACTATTCAGATTTCTTTTGATTAGTGTTAACATAGCATATCATTCTCCATCTTTTTATTTTAAAAATATTGTGGTAATACATAAAATTTACCATCTTAACCATTTTAAGTGTTCAGTTCAGTAGTGTCAAGTACATTCACATCATTGTGCAACCATCTCAAGAATTTTTTTATCTTGCAAAACTGAAACTCTGTACCCGTTAAACAACTCTTCATTCTTCCCTTCCCCCAACAACCACTGCTCTACTTTCTGTCTCTATGAATTTGACTACTCTAAGTATGGCATATTAATGGAATCATACAGTATGCCTTTTTGTGGTTGGCTTATTTCACTTAGCACAATATCCTCAAGGTTCATCCACATTGTAGCATGTGTCAGAATTTCCTTCAAGATTGAGTAATATTCCATTGTGTACATATACACTGTATTTTGTTTATCCATTCACACGCTGATGGACACTTGGGTTGCTTCCACATTTTGGCTATTGTGAATAACACTGCTATGAACACAGATGTACAAATAGCTCTTCAAGACCCTGCTTTCGATTCCATCATTTTATTTTTAAATTATCGGGGTTTTTATTGGAGTGTTCAGCTCATTTATATTTAATACAATCATCAATATGGTTGAGTTGAAATCTACCACTTCACTATATGTTTTCTATTTGTCCCACCTATCTTTTGCTCATTTTTCCCTCCTTTTCTGCTCACTTTTGTATTACTTGAGTATTTTCTATGATTCTATTATAGCTCCTTAGTTGGCCTATTAGTTACACCTCTTTTTTCCCCCAGTGTTTGCTCTAGGCTTCACAGTATATATCTTTAATTTACCACAATCTACCTTCAAATCACAATTTCACAGATAATGTAAGGACCTTACAACAGTATTCCTCCATCCTCTCCACCCCATCCTTTGTACTACTGTTGTCATACATTTTACTTCCACACTTTATAACCCCATAAAGTGCTGTCAATATTTTTGCTTTAAATAGTCAATTATTTTTAAAGGTACTTTTAAAATAAGCAAAAAAAAAAGTCTTTTATATTTTCTACTTATTTGTCATTTCCAGTGCTCTTCATTCCTTTGTATAGATCTAAATTTCCATCTGGTGTCCCTTCTGCTTGAAAAGCTTCCTTTGACATTTTTTACACAGCAGGTCTGCTAGAGATAAGTTCTCTCAGCTTTTTTGCTTATTTGTTTTCACATTTGGAAGATATTTTTGCTAGGTATATTCTGAGTTGAATATTTTTTTCTCCAGCAGTTTAAAAGTGCTGGTCCCAGTGTCTTCTGGCCGCATGGTTTCTGAAGAGAAGGCTGATGTCACTCCTATTTTTGTTCCTCTATCATCATGTCTCTTCTTTTTTTCTGACAACTTTTAAGATTTTCTCTTTATCAGTGGTCTTAAGCAATTTGATTATGATGGGGCTTAGGGTAGTTTTCTTAGTTTCTTCTATTTAGAGTTTGCCGAACTTCTTGGATTTGTGGGTTTATGTTTTTCATCAAATTTATAAAAAATTTCATTATTTCTCTAAATTTTTTTTCTCTCTTCCCTTTCCTCCTTAGACTCCAATTATATTGCCTGATATTGTTCACTGGCTCAATAAAGCTCTGTTCATTTTTCCCACAGGCTTTCTCTCTCTTCATGCTTCATTTTGGATAGTTTCTATTGCTGTGCCTTCAAGTTTACTGATCTTTGTTTCTGCAGTATCTCACTTGTTAATCCTATCCACTTTTTTTTCATTTCCAGAAGTTCCATTGTGTTTTGTACTATACATCTATTTCTTTCTTCATTATATTAAAGCTTTCCTTTACATCCTTAAGTTTACTAGTAAGATTTAGAATACTTGTTTTAAGGTCTTTGTTTATTAATTCTCTTATCTCTTTCATTTCTGGGTTTGTTTTTATTGATTGATTTCTCCTGGTTATATGTCTTTTTAATTTTTTTTGAGACAGAGTCTCACTATGTTGCCCAGGCTGGTCTTGGACTCCTGGGCTCAAGTGATCCTCTCACCTCAGTCTCCCAAGTAGTTGGGATTATAGGTGCTCACTACTATACCTGGCTTATGTGTCTTATTTTTCTACTTCTTTGTATGCCTGGTAATTTTTGATGGATGCCAGACATTGTGAATTTTCATTGTCTGGTACTGAATTTTGTTGTGTTCTTATAAACAGTATTGGATTTTATTGTAGAATGCAGCTAAACTACTTTTAGATTAGTTTGATTCTTTAAAGCCTTCCTTTTAAGCTTTGTTATGGTGGGTCCATAGCATCCTTTATTCTGGTACTAATTTAGCCCCACACTAAGGCATGACCATTCTGAGCACCCTAACCAATACCCTGTATATTATGAGTCTCTCTACTCTTGCTTTTAGGAACACAAACTATTCCCAGCCCTGTGTGAGCTCCAGGCATTCTGCAACCTACTGCTTTTCAGGCAGTTCTTTCCCTGGACTCAGAGAGTTTTCTCCTACACATGCATAAATCTGTATTCAGACAAAGACTCAAGGGGACCCCACTCCAGATCTCTGAAGTGTGCATGCGTGCTCTCTGTCTGTAGTTTCTTCTCTGGCACTGTGCCTCACAAATTCTAGCCACCCTGACCTTTTCAAACTCTGATTTCTACCTCCTCAATACAGTGGGAAAGCTGGGCTCTATTTCCATTTTCTCTCCCTGCACTGCAGTGTGGAAATTGTCTCAAGGCAGTAAGCAGGAGCAATCATAGGGTAACATTATTTGTTTCCTTTCTCTCAGGGATCACAGTGCTGCATAATCTGTTTTCCAGTATCTTGAAAACCACTGTTTCTTTTTTCTAGTTTGTTTTCAGCAAAAGAGCAACTCTGAGAGCACTTCAAGGACAGAAGAAAAATGTTCCAAGGCTTCTTTAGATGTTATGCCTATTTGTAACTCTCATGCCTACATTCACAACCCTATTCCCATTCACAATCCAAACTAGTGGACTCAGATATTTTGAGGTATATCATGTAATCCAAGAGAGACAGAGAGAGAGAGAGAGAATAGGAACAAGTAACGAGCCTGATGTGGTGGAACACATGCTATCTAGACACCTGGGTTCTAGCCCCAATTCTGTCACTGAGTGTGTGCTTTTAGAAATTTAATATCATAATGCTTTAGTTTCCTCATGGGTATAATTGTTTCCTCACTACACATAACAACTATAGAATAAGACTATGGGTACTTCTTCCACAAAACACTGTTATTCTCTTTACTTCCTCTTAAATCCATTCCCCTCAGGATGAAGCTACAATGGGTCAAATTCCTCAGAATGCTTTCTACCCCAGAAGAATCAAATTAGTACTAAGCTATGGAATTTCTGCCATGCCACAATTATAATTAAAATAGCATAGCCAAAATATACAATGCTAGATTCTATGCTAAATTTCAAATAAAAATTATTTCTCTTCTGTACTTTCTACAAGTAGAAACCAAAACCATTCCTTGTTCATCAAGCCTATTATTCAGACACATGCTTACTTTCAATTTTTTTCTAAAGAATCCACATAAAATAATTTTTGTTTTATTATCCATAGCAAGAATATCAACTTTTTCCTGCTAATTTTTTGTCTTATAGGGTACCTCAATATATAATCTAGTTCATTAGATTTCTTTCCTTGGGCAATTAAAGAAGAATCTTTTACATTTGACAAAGCCATTTTCTAATTCTACTTGGGCCAAAGGTGCCACATTATTAGTCAACCATTTATGTTAGTGGTGGTTTTGTAGAAACCTTTACTCAGGTCAGATTCTTCTCCACACATTTTCTTGTGGTCTTCCTAGACCAGCCCTTTAATTCCCCTCTTCCTCCCTTTCTCTGTCTCTGTCTGTCTGCCTGTCTCTTTCTCTCTCACACACAGCTCAGGATTCATTCCCGCACCAAGGGAGGTGACAGAGCACAACCTGTGGGGCACAGGGGCAGAACTGCAATTAGCCATTACCTGGTGAGATGCAGAAGGCAGACTCTTTACTAGACCCTCTGTGTCAGAGGGCGACTTCCGTGGAGCCTGCTTAACCGGTGACAAACTTTCTGATGTACTGCAGCTGATGAATTGACAATTTAAAGAACAAATGTAAAAAAAAAAAAAAAAAAAATTAGAGTAAACGGAAACAAAGACATAGAAATTCAAATGACGGCAAGATGAAGCAGCAGATGTATAAAAACAAAAGACAACAAAACAATGGGTATCAGAATGATCACATATCTTAAAACTACTTTCTATCCCTGACACTCACACATCCCTAAGTCAGTGAGGGAGGCACAGAAAGCAGTGTGGTACAACTTCCTCCTCCTTGTTTATAATGATATTGTGCTTCGGGTCACAATACACATTGATCCTTTTGCTGCTTTGTCTTTTCCCCCTGCCACCAACCCTGCTTTGGGATAAAGGCTTACAGAAGCAAGCTATACAGTACCTTCTTAATGGCTTAATGGCAATTCGCTTTTGTTACCATCAAAGGCAAGCCTCTTCTGAATGTATTTTAAAAATTACAGATATACATCCAGGCTCGTAGTCCTGGCTTGTCTTGTTACCTCCATATTTTATTCCCTACAAATACCACAAGCAAACCCAAAAAAACCCCAGGAAGTTGTGAATGATGGGTAACTATGGAATGCCACGTCACATAAGCTGAACTTTTTCAGGGGTATAGGTGACTCTTACAAAAAGCACTATCTCATAAATAAGTCAGGGAAAGTGAATGTCAGGAAGTAAGTCATTAGGATTTCCTAATGAGATGTGTCATCAGTACAGCTTAAATCCTTTATGAAATATTTTTCAAAAAACTTAGGAGTTTGGTGAGGATCACATTTAAAGTGTCATTACTAGGACCAAAGCATACCATGCATTCTGCAAACTGTGCCTTCTTTGAAATGGGAGGCTACATGCTCTGAACCAAAATGGTTTGACTATTCTATCACAAAGAGGGTCTCAATCACTGATAATACAGTTCATATATGAAAAAGAAAACTAACACACACACACAGGCATTTTACATGAAGAGCATACACACTGAGATGATCATAAAACCTCTATGTAACTTGACAACTCAATTCCATCTGGATGGTATGCTCAACATGTTCCTAATACAAACACGTGACATATTTGTGGACAAACCATAATAGCTGTTGGGTTAGCTCAGAGCTAGCTGGTTAGTTGTCAACAACGTATTCAGATGGGCTGAATACGTACACATGAATATTAACAGCAACAGGCAATGTGATTAGTTACCATGTGTCTAGTGGGAGTGGAAGAGGAGACCCAGCTCTGTTATAGTCTCAATGTGTCTTCTATGTCAGCTTTTCTTAAGAAGTGGAAGATAAGCAGGATCTGATCCCAGCACACCAAGGTAGAAAAGGCAGGAGAAGAGGAAAAAAACCAAAGTAAGAAGAATAGCGGCATTCATACTGTCATGCAGGATTAGGATTCTAAGGAATACTTTCCTGTCCCTTTATTAACCCAAAAGCGAGAACTACAAAGACTGGCAGGTTACCACCCTGGATTAGTCTCATGTTGTAAACCAACAATCCAGCTATACTTAATCAAAACACTCACCATGCAAGAGGGCAGATACAGTCAGCAGAACAGAAGCATTCCAAGCAAGTAAAATTAATATCATAATTTCAACACTCAAACTTGTTAAAACACAGCAGTCCTAAACACTCTAGATCAGCAGAGCCATAGATAGAGGTTCCCACCATCCACCAGCAACAGAGTTCGGGGCATGCAATCCTCTCAAATCACAGTCCCTTCAAGATGGTTAAAGTTAGGTCTCTGCATCTACGACACTGCTCGTGCTACATCAACTTGAATCCAGCCTTTATTTCCAGTCTTACCACATGAGTACATAGCTTATATGGGTTAGCTTTCCTGCTGGAGTAGGGAAGAGAGAAGGTCCTTCAATTAGACACACACCCTATGCTCAAATGTGTTCCTTCTGAGAAGCCTTAAATTAAAAAAAAGTCTACTTTTCTTTATTGCTGGTATATCATGACATAGGGCTGAGGGTGGTAGTTTATTAGCACAACTTCCTTTTTTTTTTAAAAGAGGTGAGGTCTCACTATGTTGCCCAGGCTGGACTCAAACTCCTGGCCTCAAGCAATCCTCCCACCTCAGCCTCCCGAGTAGTTGGGACTACAGGCATGCACCACCACGCCCACTCACAACTTCTTGATTAGGGTTTTATACTTACCCAACTAAAAAGAACCTTATGAGATTATTGCCAAGAAATTAAAATTAAACTCTTAAATTGGGTAAGTCATGTCTGTAGCTTAATACTAATTTCAGAGTGGATAGTACTGAAATACAGAGCATAGACTGCTGAGCAGTTCATTTCACCAAACCTAAGAAGGAACCTGTAGAACAGGGATTAGTATCACATTCCACATTTAATAGCAGCCACTGATTTCTGCTTGCCCATGTCAGAACACCTCCGAAGGAGACAGCCTGACTCTGACATGAAAGCAAACAGTAGTTAATTCTTCACAATCCTTTGCCCATAAAAAAATACGTAAGTTTTTACAAACCCTGATTCCTTCCCTCCATCCCTCCCTTAAAAAAGTGTTTCTTACCCAGTGTAATCCCGTTTAGAGTTTTTCCTTCTATAGAGGACAGCCAGAATCATGCTGATGAGCAGAGTCAGACCTATGACCACAGCAGTAACTATACCCACCACTACCCCAACTGGAAACACGGGCAAACTCTCTAGGGAGAAAGAACAGAATAGTTTTAAGGTACATTGCTAGAGAGAGAAAAAATGGAATTTTATTCAATTAATAAGCAAGTGTCTTCCTTTAACAGTTACCATACCCTCTTTTATTATCCAAATTATGAGATCCTAGTATCTAATTGATGACATACACATATTAAATAGGTATGAAATATAGAACTAAGCATTTCTACATCCACAATCCCTCTCAATGCTCTAAAATCAAAGGAAAATGGATATGAATTTACCTCAATCTACTCTCCTACCAACAAAGCAGACTTTTTGTCAAAATGAGACACCAGAACCTGCATTTCCTGCTTGTTCTCAAAAAAGAAGAAGAAATCACTGTAGTGTTTTTGGAAATGTCAAAACTTTCTCCTGAAGAATATTATACAGTATTAATCTCCTTCTTCCCACTGCCCACCACATCCAAACATAATGAATTTGGTCTTTCTTCTAATTAACACTAAAAAATCGATAGTCCTGAAATCAGATCTATAGGCTCCAGACAGCAGGAATAAAATGGAAGAAATCAGCCTCTTTGGTTGGAATGAGCAACAGTTCCCCAACTGTATGGCAAAAATACTACCTTCAAACACCTTGAAATGGATCTGTTGTTCTCCAACTAAACATGAGATAAAGGAGATTGCATCATTACTGCAAAAATACCCAAGGAAGTACCTTTTTCTACGACATACAGCCTAATGTGCCCAGGCTGGACAACAATGTCAGGAGGGTTTTTGACATCACAGATGTAGGTGCCATTGTGTATAAACTGCATATTTTCTATGTTGATTGATGCATCTTTCTTGTCGACATCTCCGGCCCAGCTGATTCTGTCCTTAAATGGTGGGTAATTCCCAAGATACACTTGCCCTTGGGAGTAGTGGAAAAACTGCAATTAGAAAAAAAGAACACATGAGCTATTCTCAAAGGCAGAATTCCTAAACTCTATAACAGGCATGCTTTGAAAGCTTCTTTTAAAAAAAGACTTCACACAGAAAGAAATGCAGTATCATATTATAAACCTCAAGTTATGGAATCTAAGTCAAACAGAGGTTTAGAGATCAAGGGGTTCAACACTGCCAAGCTTCAGCTGAAGAAATAGACTCATATATCATCTCTAATCCTCTCAATATCCCATTAATGTAATTATTACCACTTATATAAGGAAATGGAGACTCAAAGAAGCCATTTTTCCAAGGTCGCATGACAGTGAGGGACCCAGAGTCAAAGTCAGGTCCATCTGATTCCTCAAGGCCAATGCTCTTCCAACACCACCATGTTTGAGCCCAGTGCATCCAAAGGCTTCAGAAAGCTTACTGTTCACAAAGCTTACCATTGAGATACATAAAGGCACAATAAAAAAGAATCCTAAATATCATAGATCAGTTAAACCTGTGGGTTTCTCCCTCTTACTTATTGGTTTCCTATGGAAAAGTCATGGGTTTGTGAAAGGAACAAAGCCCAGATAACAAAATGCTCTTGCCTACCTTTGAAGGTTCAGCTTTTGGCCCCTTTCTCTTTCTACTCCTCTCTCTCCTCTCAGACCTGCCTTTAGCAAAGGAACTCATTTCTCAAAGTAAACCTTGTCAAACCCAGCACCTTGGAGGCAAGGTAAGGCCCAGTGGGAGGAGATCCACCCTTGCACTTGGCTTTAATCCAAGCAGCTCTGCTAGAGGCTTGATGTCTTTGTTCTCGTTCACGGATAGGGTGATGGTAGGGCTGGGGGTAGAAATCAACTCCACTGGCAATTCATATAGAACATTTTCAGAACCCTCTGAGTGTGCTAAACACCTCTGTGCAATCTCACCTGTTCCCATGCTTTAAGGACCATCTATATTTTGTTAACTCCCAAATCTCTCTCTCCATCAGTAGTGTCCCCTGAGCTCTAGACTCCTCCCAAAATTACTTACTCACTTTACCACCCAGCTGCCTGAGTCCCCCAAGCTTGTCACTTTCTCCTATAAACTTCATTTTCTACCTATGTATCTCATCTTGACTGATGGCTACCATCTGTCTCCCAAACCATGAATCTTGGAGTAATCCTTGATTCCCCTTTCTTCCCATCTAATTAACCCCCCAATATTGTCAATCTACCTCACAAATTTCTCTTAGTTCTCCTCTCTCTATTCAATTTCTATTGACATCTGATTTCATGCTCTCGTCTTCTTGGACTATGGCGTCTTAACTACTATGTCTAACTGCAGCCTAATCCATCCTCCATGATGCCTAAACGATCACTGATAAACAATAATAATTATTATTACCATTAATCAAATATTTAGCCTGTATTTAATATGACCTAAATGCCTGTTAAGAACAATGAAGGGTCTCATATTCTACCTTACTTGCAAGCTAGCAAAGTTAGTTTGCCACAGGTTCATAGATGCTGGCACAAGACACAGAATCCTGGGAAGTTTTCACTCCGAAGACGACTCAGAGGCAAGGAACCTACCTTGTTATTTACACTGCAGCAGGAAGCATGTGTTTATCTGTTGCCCTTGCCCCCCAAATCCCACGAGGATGGCATGGGGGTGCTCAGGTGGATGCTGCACATGCAGAGTCACTGCATCACGGCTGAGGAACCCCAAGCTTAGGGAACTCAAATCTTTTATAATGGGTAGCAGGCATGTCTGACTTTTGCCCTGAAGGGAGATATTATCTTTACTATACTGGATTGTAAACAAATCTGTCCTCTGCTCCAGAGGGAGACATTATCTCCATCTTCCAAGGCTAGTCACTATACAAAGAAAGTCCAGAACAAGGGCAGCCAGGGCCTCTGCTTGCAAGATGTGCAGACAAGCAAAAGACCCATGGAAAACTATCTCCCAAAAACTCTCCAATGCTCACAACCACCCTGCAAGGTGAGGTTTGCCTGCCTGATATTTCACAATGAGGAAAGTGAGGCTCAGAAAAGCTTGGTGACTTGCTCAAGGTCACAGGTTTTAGTGATGCAATTTAAACTCAGCTTTGATTTCAAAGCTTATGCTATTTCCATTATTTACTGCCTCTTATGTGTGATCATACCTTGTCTGCTCAAAGTCCTTCACTCTCTCTTCTTTACCAGGAAATAAACCATAAACTCTCAGTTTAGAAAACAAATTCTTCCATCATCTGGTACTCTGCCTTCCCTTCCCACATCATCTGCAAATATTCCTTGCCTTGCATTTCTGAACCACCAGTGACAGTTACACTGTTGCTTTCCACCGCTGGGTCCTACAGGCTCCCTCAGTCACCCTCCTCAGACTGGCTGGCCTTTGAGGGCAGGGGATACATTGTATCTATCTCTGCATTCCTTAGCACTTAGCACACAGCAGGAACTACATAAGATTGCTGAACTGAATTCAGAAATAATGCCTTGGTCAAACCAGTGAAGACACGGAAATGAAATAGTGAAAAATTCACAGAAAAGACTAGATTTCATTATCAACCAATGTTGTTTTAAGTGCAAGCCACTGTGCTAAAGCTACGAGGAATACCAAAGATGTAAGATAGTTATCTCCTGTTAAAACACCTATATTCAGGATGAAGAAGAGAGAAACTGTCATATTAAGGGATCTGTATCATAGGAGTGGCCTAGATAATGTGAGTAGTGATTTTGAAGGGCTAAAAAGTTAGAAAAGAGGCCTTATTTTGGGGTGGGGAGGTCAGAAGGTAAAGATGAGGTACCACTTAAATGTCAAGAGGTCAGAAGTAGGAAAACAAAAGCATAAAGCATTTTTACTAGACTGGAAATGATCACATAAGAGAACGGAAGCGAGGCTGAAGTGGTAGGCTGGGCTGAATTGTAATGAGCTTTGAATTCCAGACAAGCATTGTCAGCAGTGGGAAACTAGGGGGTTTCTGTCAAGGGCAGTGGTGAGGCAGAAGAACTATTTTAAGACTATGTACATGGTAGTATGTGAGGATTGAACTGAAAGACGAAAGAACAGAAGCAGAAGAACAACCAAGGGGCTCTTACTGCACCAGTCCATGCACACAGTTGACATTGCTTAACAGAGACCAGAGAAGCAGCGAGGCTGACAAAAAGCTAGATGCCAGAAATGAAGTAGGAAGAACCAGCAAAGGTTCTTATTTCTTGAGGGCAGAAGGGAAGTGGTCAGGATGGTGGTGGGAAGGAGAAGCAAAAAAAACCCTATAAAACTCATCTCTAGACAACCAAACTACCCTAAAAAATTGGGCAGAGAAAAAATGAGTTCTGTTTTAGACATGTGGATCCCAAGTCCATGGACCAGAAAAGCCATCTATGGTCCACTGGGTTGAATATAATTTTCCTATAAAATCTATAAAAACAAAAAGCAACCTGCTCATCTTATTAAATGTGTCCTGACATTTTGGAGATAAAGGCTCCTATACCAATAACTGAGCTTTCTGGAGTTAACTGTAATCAGGTGAGTATGCAAATATAAACTGATTAGCTAAACACATTAATCAGAAATACGGCATGTTCTTAAGTCTTGAGTTATGTAAACCTTTCTTGACCCACATGACAAGAATGTGTTGAGTATAAATGGAACCACTTTTTAAAAGAAAGCTATTACCTCTGGGTGTCTTCCTGATGATTGCTTTATTTTCTATGGACTAAATAATGGTCCCTCACATCCACTCTTGCAGAAGACTTCAGTGGGAAATCCTCACAAATTTAGATAGTTCTTTGAACTCTCTCGAGTAAACGTATGTTTATGTGTTTAATTTTGCCTGTATAGGAACATTAGTGTATGTTCTATGCTGATGCCATATTATGTGAAGCTGGGGAATGACTCTGTATCTGCTTCCCCATGATATTTGTACGGATTCCGGCTCTCACCCTCATAGCTACTAGTAAGGGATGGTCTCTTATAAAAACCTCTAGACCAGGCATTCTCAGTAGGGGCAATGTCTCCCCTAAGGGAGCAAATATTGGCCCTTGGGTGGGAAGGTTTGAGAAAATCTTAGTCATTTATATATAAAGCACAGATATACAGTATATCTGTAGTATTTCATAGGATGGGGCAGAGATTAAGAAAAAAATGTGAAAAAGGCTCATTTTAAAAATTATTGAAAAGCACTGCCCTAGTCAATCCCTAAAGCCTATAGGCAGTAAATATTATAAACAGACTTTTCTATCGGAGAGAGAAATAATACGCAAGGGAAATAATATCGTAGTTGGAGTTCAACGCAACAAAGTTTGAGTAATTCTGACGTGTGTGGTGTGGCCATGGTGAATAATAACTCTCGAGTCAGTGTCCCCCATCCTATACCCCCCCCCACCTGGAAAGGGGGAAAGTACACCTTCCTCATAGAGATGTGAAGATTAAATGGCATAGGCATATGATGGGCCTAGCATCTGGGTAGTGATCAACAAATGTAACTGGTTATCATTCAAGAGAAGAGCTGGGTATTCTTATTTAAATATAGATGGCAGCCACTGTCCCTGCCAAGTACTGACAACCTGAAATGTACAACACTGCTAAAGTAGCTAAAGTATGTGCCAATATTTAAAGGACATTCAACATGCCTAAAGAACAATAGTAACATAAGAAATAGTATATATTAGTGCCTTAAGAGCTAGACACTATCCTGTGCACTTATCTTGTATAATCTCACTTTATTCTCCTAACACCCCTATGTGGGAGATTTTATTATCTCTGTTTTATACATAAGAACCAGAATAGTCAGTCTAGTTTAACAAGCACCCACTGCATAACAAGTACTCAGCTGGTAACTAACCAACCTCTCTTTAACCCTCTGGTGCTGTATTTCTGTTGTACCCCTCATCTTACTCTGAAGTCATCTACATGCCAGTCTTACTCCTGATCCCCCTCTGGATGAGAACAAAGATTGTGATTTAGACATTTTTGAAGGCCCTACATACCCACTGCATGGTAAGCTCTCAATAAATATTTCTGAATCAGATGGCCTATAAACTAAATCAAAAAATTCATAATTAAATCAGAAGGGAGCATACACACACATATATTTAGTAATAAGTAAAAGAAACAGAAATAAAAAGGGGGCAAATAAAAGCTGAAAGGATGCAGGATAAATCCTGATTAGCGTCAGCATGGTCAATTAAGGAACTGCTTGCTCTGTGGAGAAGATCAATTTCAGAATAGGATTTGAAGGTGGAGAGGAACTGAGGGAATGCCAAGGGGAGAATGACACACAAAGACAAGGAAATAAGCTCACTTAAGAAATGCTGAACTTATTTTTTCCTGGAGAGTTTGAAGCAAGAGAAGGGCCTTGAAGTCTGTAATAGATAATAAATACACTCATTTTGGAAATGCATGATCAGAAGAATGGATCATTAACTGCACTACAGCAGTAAAGAGACCCATGAGGTAGGACCAGCCAAAAGCAGTCAAGCATTCTTACCGACACAGTGGTGGCGGCCCCCTCTGGCTGGAAGCTCCAGGAGACTGAGGTCAACCCGCCGGTGGTATTAGTAGACTTGAACTTGCATGTCAGCTTCCCTTGTGTCCCATTTGCCACGAAGATTTCTTTTGGTGTATAGACCTCCAAGGCTGATACTCTAGCTGTCACTGGAGAGAAAGGAAAAAGGATAGTTTAAAAGTAGGATTTAGCATGAATACTACTGTACATATTTATCACAGAATATGACAAAGAAAAGATACAAGAAAGTTCCCAGATACATACAATAATCCACTGCCATTATACTATACATTTCTAGCAGGATATTCTATAACTAAGTACTTCCTACAAATAGAATACTTGCAGACAGTCTGGGGTTTTTATTGTTTTTGGTTTTTAGTTTAGAAAATATTTTTACTAGTTCAGCTATACCTAATAATTATGCTTTTTAAAATTAAAAGACTTTTTAAAGAGAAGTTTTATATTTACAGAAACACTGAGTGGAAAAGTACAGATTTCTCATATATTCTCTCACACTCCCACCCCCCCAGCTTCCCCTATTATTAACCTCTGGCATCAGTGTGGTACATTTGTTTCAATTGATGAGCCAATATTGTTATATTGTTAACTAAAGTCCATAGTTTACATTAGGGTTCACTTTTGTGTTGCACTCTATGGATTTTTGACAAATATGTACAAGGACATGTCTCCACCGTTACATTATCATAGAGAATAGTTTCACTGCCCTAAACATCCCCTGGGCTCCACCAATTCATTCTCCCCTCCTTCTCCTAAACCCTTGGCCACCACTGACCTTTTACTAGGTCAGTGTATTTTAAATACTAGTCTCTGTATTTTTGCCTTTTCCAGAATGTCATATAGTTGGAATCATACAGCATGTAGCCATTTTAGATTGGCTTCTTGCACTTAGCAATATTCACTTAAACTTCCTCCATGTCTTTTCGTGGCTTGATATCTCATTTCTTTTATTGCTGAATAATATCCAATTGTATGGATGTACCAGAGTTTATTCATTCACCTGTTGAAGGACTTCTTGGTTGCTTCCCTGATACGAAGGCCATATTTCTACTTCTTTAAACAGTTCCCATATTCACCTGTTACACTGCAATTGTTATCACTTTGAACTTTTCTCACCTTCCATGTTTAAAGCAATTAAAACTATTCTAAGTAAGATATATTACTTCATTTTAAAGCCATGTTATTATTTAACTGATCCTTTTCCTATACAAGTCTTAATGTAGAAAGATGTCTAATATATTTTGGTTTTGTTAGTGAAATCTTACCTATATGAGATTTCAGTGTGCTAGGCATGTGTGTACTCAAGAAATAGCTGGCTACACTTAGCACATTTTCATTTCACATATCTGGCTTTTTCAGTTAGCCTAAAGCCCAGGAAATAGTAATAAAAATATGTCTATCACCTGGAATATAAAAACAGCTCTTTTTTCAAGATCTGCCATCAGAGGCAACTGCATGAATTGTTAAGGATCACTGCTGAAAGAAGTCTTCACTCAAAAAGAGACAACTTCACAAACTAAATGAAAGTTAGAAAGAAACTTCTTTGGCCTAAAATTGGTAACTTAAAAACACCCATTTTCAAAGTAAGATATTTTTTGAAGAATTAGTTTGGAATAAATATCTGCAGTGTTCCAATTATTCTTAGAATGTAACAGACGGGCAGAATAAGGAAGGGTATTGTCACCCAGAACTGACAGTCATTTTCAGAAATTTTTCTTTTTGAGGGCTTAACTCTGACTCTGGGCCAAGGAGAACAAGAGTACTCCCCCGTTCCTCCCAACCATCTTCCAAATGTTTATTCTCAGGACACAATGGACACTTTTGGCTATTCTTTTAAATAAACTGATAGCCACACTGCATCAAGCAGATTTTTTCTGCTAAAGAGGGTAGATTATTATTATAGGGAACAATGGATTATTATTTGTGGTCCAAACCTCAAAACAAGCCTTTCTTTCAGATGAGAAGAAAACAAAAGACATGCCTTGCTATTGTGGGTAGGCAGAAAAGCAGCCCCAGGGCACTTGAGTTCAAAATGAAGGACAAAGCACAAGACTAAACAAGTTGACCAGCTTGTTCCAGGAAGCAGCACTGGTTTGCAACCCTTATTCATTCTGTGTGATTTTGACTAGTTTTCTTCATGGTGATGAGCACTGCAAGGAAAGCCACAGTCTCTAAAGCGTATGAATAAGGTTGCTCAAGGATTTTCTTAAAACAGAGCCCTGCCTCAAGGCCTGGTTGCAAGAACTGTTACCCTGAGACATTATTTAAAGATGGGACTAGGCCACATGTTCAAGTTTACAGGCACAGAATTTTGAGCAAAAAGACTAACCAAATCCCTAAATGGCTTTTAGGCAATCTATTTAATTAAGACAGACTTGATTTAGTTATACCAAAGCTGGCTAATAAACAAGTGGCTTTTTAAAAAATATACCATCACTCTTTGAACCTGTGGCTGCTAGAACCAGGATTATGAATTCTAACTCTAGCCAGTCAGCTAACTCCAGAAAAAGCAAATGACTCCATACACAGCAAGTTAATTTCCTCCCTGACTGTCTATCCTTTTCTCCAATACTACTCTTGTAGTCGTAAGATAAACCTTTAAAAACACTGGTCTCTTTGTTTATTTTCTCTTCTCCAATAATCTGGATAAGATCAGGCCTATCTCTGCCACTCATTCCTATGGTTATACCCTAAACCAGGGCTTCTCAATTCAGCACTATTGACAATTGGGCCAGATAATTCTTTGCTGTGGGGAACTGTCCTATGCATTGGAGAATGTTGAGCAGCATCCCTGGCCTCTACTAGATGACAGTACCATCTCTTCCACCTCCAGTTGTGATAACCAAAAATGTCTCCAGGCATCACAAATGCCCCCTCAGGGGTGAAATCACCCCTGGTTGAGAATCATTGTTCTAGACCCTATCAACATACCTGAGCCCGCTCCACAATCTCAAATTCAGGCTTTTCTACTCTCTGACTAACACCTCCTAGCTTTCAGGAGCTAGTCCTCTGGGAAAATGTTCAATGGAGAAATATCGACGAAGTGCTTGGGATGGATGTAGCTAATGAACGCACAGTACGTTGATGATTTGAGAAGTTCCGTTCTGGTGATTTTAATTTGAAAATGAGCCGCACAGGTGACCTGAGACCAAGGTGGATAATGATGAGCTAAAAGCTGTAGTGGAAGCGAATCCATCTCAACTACGCGTGAATTAGCAGCAAGGTCTGATGTTACTATTCCAACAATATTGGACCATTTGAAGCAAATTGGCAAGGTAAAGAAGCTGGATAGATGGGTTCCGCATGAATTAAATGAGCATCAGAAGAGAAATCGTCTCGAAGCTTGCCTTTCTTTGCTGTCTCGAACCATTTCTACACTGTATTGTTACGTTTGAGGAAAAATGGATTTTTTTTTCACAATTGCAAGTGTTCAGCACAATGGTTGGATAAAGATGAAGTGCTGAAACACAGACCAAAATCAAATATTCATCAAAAAAAGCTAATGGTGTCAAACCTGGTCAATCAATTACAGCGGATGTCTACTGCAACCAACTGGATGAAATGATGAGGATGCTTGTGATTAAGCAGCCGGGATTGGTCAATAGAGACAGACTAATCCTCTTGCAAGACAATGCTGGCCCACATGTTGCACAAACAACGCTCCTCAAACTACAGAAGCTGGACTTGGAAACTCTCTGTCATCCACCGTCTTCACTAGACCTTCCACCAACTGACGACCACTTCCTTTCATGCTTTGGACCACTTCTTGCAAGGAAAAATATTCAATTCTCAACAAGCTGTGGAAAAAGCCTTTCATGATTTCATCGCCACTCGCTCTCCAGGCTTCTTTGCTGCTGGCACAAACAAGCTACTGTTTAGGTGGCAAAACTGTGTCAAGAGTTTAGGCGCATACTTTAATTGTACTGCTTCTTGTTTGAGGTATAGTAAACTCACTTCTGATTTGAAATTGGACATTTCATATTTAATGACCTATAAATATACATGTTTATGTTTATATCCCAGCTTTAGGGGAAAAGATTTTGTATCTCCCCACAGCTACAGCCCCTTTGCCCTCCTCTATTTTACAAACCTCAAAGAACTGTCTATTCTCACTTTGTTAAATTTTTCTTCTCCTGTTTTCTCTGTAATAAATCCAATTCAGGCTTTTATCCCTGTACTCCACTGAAACTGTTCTTGTTAAGGAATGTAGTGATCTCCTCATGGCTAAATCAATGCCTAATTCTCAAACTTTGTCTTATTGACCTACCTGCAACATTTGACAGAGTTAATCACTCCTTCCTTGAAACTTTTTTTGTTGCAGTTTGGCTTCTAGACCACCTCTGCCTCTTGATTCTCTTCTTATCTCATTGCCTGCTCCTTTGCTGGTTCTCCTGACTTCTGTATGTTAAAGAGCACCAGATCATTCCTTTGACTGCTTATCTATTTAATATTCACTCTCTTGGTGACCTCATCTAGTTTCAAATGCCTCTAAATGCTGATGACCCCTGTATACACACACACAGTGGATTTAACTGGCATCAGCAACTTCACTTGGATGTAAATGGCATCATCTCAAATTTAATATGCCCAAATTGAACTCCTGATTCCCACCCCCAGATCTTCCTTTCCATGGTCTTCTCCATCTCAGTAAATGGTGACTCCAGCCTTCTAGTGGCTGAGGCCAAAATCCTGAAATCCTTCTTGACTCCTCTTTTTCTTACAACTCACCTCCAAGCTGTCAGCAACATATGTATCTCTATTCAGAAACATACCTAGAAACTGATCTCTCCCTGGCACATTCAGTGCTACCATCTCTGTCCCAGCCACCATTATCTTTCACTTGGATTACTTCAATGGCTTCCTAACTGGTGCTTCTGCTTCCAGCCTTACCCACTTCATTGCAACTGGTCCACAGAGAGGCCAGAGAGACCTCATTAAAATTCAAGTCAGGTCATATCACTGCTCTACTCAGAATCCTCCAAGGGTTTTCCCACATCAGCCAAGATCAGGCCAGTCCTCATGTGGCCCACTAAGCCCTACTTGAGCTAACTCCTGGACACCTCTCAGACCTCATTTCCTACTCTTTCCCCCTCAAACATGTTGCAGCAGCCTCCCTGGGCTTCTTGTCCCTCTGCCTGTGACAAGTATACCCCAGATAGTTAATGCTATGGACAAAGAGACCAGAGGTATCCCAGAAAATCATGATGCTGCGAGAGACAAGGGAAGAGCAGTCAGCTGTGTCAAATGCTGGGAGTTGGGTGCTCTGCATAGTTGATCTCAGGGAGAAGTTTCAGTGGAGACCCTTGCTTAAATTTGCAGGTGGTTTCCTTGCACACAATAGCATCTAGAATCCAAAGTACTTTTACCAAGCACAGTGCAGCAGTGTTTTACCAACTGCGATGGGCATGAACAGCATCTTGTTATAAATGTTCTCCTGGGCCGGCATGGTGGCTCATGCCTGTAATCCCAGTACTTTGGGAGGCTAAGGCAGGAGGATTGCTTGAGGCCAGGAGTTCAAGACCAGTCTGGGCAACACAGCGAGACTGTCTCCACAAAAAAGTTTTAAAAATTAGCCGGGAGTGTGGTGTGTGCCTGTAGTCCTACCTACTCAGGAGGCTGAACCAAGAGGATTGCTTGACCCTGGGAGTTGGAGGTTGCAGTGAGCTGTGATTGTGCCACTGCACTCCAGCCTGGGTGATACAGAAAGACCCCGTCTCGAAACAACAACAAAAGAAAAATGTTCTCCTGTGTGGATAAAAAAAGAAACTACAACACAGGTCTCCCTCTCAGACTGCATTCCAGGCAGTCCAAGCAAGGGACGAGTTTACTGGTTTCTCAAACAATTGGGAATGGTTTGCTTTGTCAGGTCCCCTCCCTCCTTTTAAGTGACTAGGAGTATTATGGAAATACATAGTAAAATTACCACGCAATTCAGATAGCTCATCCTCAGAGTCATAAAAGGGAGTTTTTAGGGGCTCATTAAAATGGCTAAAAATGCAAATGTAAAGAACACTGAGATATACAGAAACTTGTTCTAATCTACATTCCATGTCACTGAAGACTGGAATCCCAATCTAAATAAGATATTAAATAGGTTCCTTTCAGGCCTAGGGTTTATAATTATGGAAGACTGGCAAAAATGGCCATGAAATGTATTAAAGCTTTGGTTCAAAAACTCATAGATGGGGGGAAAAAACCTCCTGCTGACTCCTGAAAAAGCCAATTGCTTTAGGAATAAAAGCACAGAAATGAAATGAAACAAAATGAAAAGATTAAATGACACATAAATGTTTTCATATCCTGTCAACTTTGGATGCTGGCTTACATATAAGTTTACATACAAACTTTAACATGGTAATGAGAGCTGAGCTTACTTTCTCTCTGGAAAAGGTTTCCGTAAGAACTAGAAAACTCTGCTGAGTAATGCTAGAGTTTAGAGGGCAAGAAAACAAAAACAAAACAACCCCTCTCTTAGCATACTCTGGGCAATAAAGTTTCTAAAATGTACTGCATTGCCCAAAGGTATCATCTAGCAGTGAGATGATACTGACCCTCAAAGTAGGAGATCAATTCTCACATGAAAAAAGCCTGCAAAATCATTTGACAAGTAATCAAAAAGTCTGTGGAATCATCTGCCCAGGGATCATTTCTACAATAATAAAAAACTTGATATATTTACTTTTTGGATGGAGAACCAGAACATTTTAGAAAAAAAGAAAAGCAAATATAGAATACAAAACAACATCCATCACAATCACAGAGACAAAAGCAAATTCAAGAATGATTTGCCTAAGAGGCTATTTCCTGACATGACCTATTTCAATGTTCTGAATTACTGAAGTAATACAAAGTCAATAATGCTTCCCAACCACATGCCAAGATGATCTTACTTTAAGTAAGTTCAAACTCTCACACCTTAAAATCATTTGAAATACAATGGAGTAGCATTATCATGCACAAATTAACACTTTCACAGCACAGTAGGCAGGGATCTTAAAACTGTTATTGGTTGAAGTAATTCCATGTCATGTTCCTGCTGGATCCATTTACAGTACACTGGTTTGCAAGAAACCGTATCTTTTTAACAAACCTTGTTAAGGTTTTCCTTGAGATTGAAAGAAGGCTTTTAGTTTGAAATTTTTTTGAAGCACTTTGATGCTACTAGTATATTCTCCTGCTTAAAAGAGTACAATCAATCTATTTAAACAGCTTTCTTGCCTATCTCTTGTTCTCTGTTGGTACATAGTGATAGCCTGATACTGTGCTATCTCCTAACATAAGCATAAATATGACCTTTTAAAACATAAAGAGAAGAACAAAAGAGAACACTAAATACAAAATTCAGGGAAGTAGTTATGACTGGAACGGGGTGGAGGGGCAGGATGTAAAAGGCACACATTAAAACATTAAAAGGTAATGTTTTATTTCCTAGTCTGGTAGAAAGTACATGGGTGTCCACTCTTTTGTATATATTTTACTTTTCACAATAAAAAAATTTTTTAATAGAGAAAAGAGCACATTAGTATGGTGATAAAAGATTTACTTTTTAAATTCCAGAATGCTCCAGCGAAAGCATTCAACACGTGATTCCCTCACAGTGTCTACCGTGCCTTCTATAATCAGGCTGAACGAAGCAAAGCCGACTCAGTGAAGCGTGCGAGTGGAGACCATGCAGGTGTAGAGTTGCCTCGCTGCCACTGTGGGGTCAGAGGCCTCAACTCCCTCAGGGCAGGGCCACTGTGCAGCTGAAGTGGGCTCCTTTCTTCTGTGAATCAGGGCTGCTATTCTGGACCTCCCTCAGCTGAATGGCACAAAGTTGGGGGAGGCTACAAAAATACAGTCCATTCAAAGAGTCCTAAATATTAATAAATTAAGCTTTTCATTCATCAGGAACACACTCCCCTGCACTCTGTCTGAATTTATGCTTCAGGCCTCAATCTCAAGGGACTTCCTCCCAGCATCTGCCCTAAACTCCCCACCCTGTGCTCCCAGACTCCTGTCCTTCCCCTTGTCAATGCTTTCCTCACGCTCACTGGAAAGACAGGCCATCTGCAGCCATCAGAGGGCAGGGGTCTGTGTCTACCTTGTTCACCATTATACCCTCATTACCTGACAAATGCCTGGTCCTCTCTCAATGTGTTCAACAAACACTTGTTCGAATGTTTTCAAATCATTTGTTCAAAAAATGAATGAATGAAAGGAAAAAAGAAAGAATACAACCTATCAAACTAAACTCAGATCAGCTTGCCACAAAAATCATACTTGCTTCACACGAATGGCTCCAGTACAATGTGCAACACAAAAGGCATTTGCCGAGATTATTCAGGGCCAAGTTTGAATGTTGACACTACCTTGGAGACTTAGATAGGTTGCCTCCAAGAATCACCTTCCTATGTAGAGAAAATCCCAAAGGAGGCTCATCTTTTGAAGTGTTTGATTAAAAAAAAAAAATCCATGTACTTTTACTAACACACAGGATTACCAAATCCCTCTCAGAGTCAATTCCTTCTGCTCATGATTGATGTCCAGCTGGCCACATCTTTATCCTTAACCTTTTTTGTACAAACAAAGATCTTTCTGTTTCTCAAATGAGAAATATTCAAAAGGTTCTGAATCAGGCCAGTCATTGAACTAATCACTTGACTCTTTAGAGCCCTGGGATTTCTTCTTGCCCTTCTCTATGTACGTACTGTTCATGTCTCTGCTGCAACTGCTTTCCTTTTTTCAATAATGCTTTCAGACACACACTGAAACTCAGCCTCCACCCTAATGTGCTGACAGCCTAGTGGAGACAAATAAACAAACAACAGTGCAGCAGGAGAAGCACTGTGCCCGGTCCCTGGCATGCACAGGGCGCTATTATAGAGATTTTACACAGGGCAGGGCTTCCACCAAAGACTAATGGTTCAAAACAATTAAGCAGGCAACACCAATGCCACAGTTGCAGTTAACTTGAATTTTATCTGCATCAAGTATCCAAATATTTCTCAGTTCTCAGCAAGAAGATAAAATAACGAACTTTTGGTAAGAAATCTGATAATTTTACTTCTGATAGATTATAGTGGACTAAAATGCTTAACATAAAGAGCATGTTGAAAGCTCTGGGGGCATATCTGATAGTAAGAGAATAACACTCTCACATATTTTACACTTCCCTGGTGCTGAAATAGCATATTAAAGTTTCTCTTCAAGCAAAAGACCACTGTATTAAATCTTTCTGAGCTCTCAAATCTTATCAGAAGGTTTATAGTACATTAGAAGATATGTGACCCACAATTTAACTGAAACCACAAAAGGCCAATACAAATACTACTGCAGGACAAAACAAGAGATTGAAACGGATATGCCTATGGTCGATGGCAATAAGGGTATATCCCTCACTCCCAAAATACGGCAAAATTTTTAAAAATTTAAAAAATACTGATGGCTACTAAAACTACTGAAAAATACTAAAACTATTCTGTATGACAGATATGTCATTACATATTTGTCCAAATCCATAAAATGTACACTATCAAGAAAGAACTCTAACGTAAACACTATGGCCTTCAGGTGATAATGATGTGATACCACTCTGGTGAAGGATATTATTAATAGTAATGGGGGAGGCTATGCAATATGTAGGGACAGGGGATTTATGGAAAATCTGTACCTTCCTCTCAATATTGCTATGAACCTAAAACTGCTCTAAAAAATGAAGTCCCACCCCTACCTCCAGGGATTCCGATTTAATTGGTATGGGGTGTGGCCTGGGTATCAGGATCTTTAAAAAGCCCTTAGGTAATTCTAAAGTTACAACCACTATGCAGTATACCGGTGAGATGCTGGGACTTCACTTATGATACTATTATACAGTAAGGCCACGCCTGAGGCGGATGAGCCAAGCCTTGCCTGGCATTTGATGAGTGCAGGTGTAAGTATGTTCGCTTGCAAAATATATATTAGTGCACATGCATGGACCTGAATTTTTCAAAATACCAGGGCAGTGTTCTACTAACTTTCTTAATGATACACTTACAAGTGTAAATATATATAGAGAAATTTTTAAAATTTACTTTATTCTGAAGGCTGCACTGACAGCCTGAGTTAACATGGTAGTGGTCTCCAAAGTCCCCAAATTATGTATACAACCACCCATAAGTGTGCATGCTATTCTTTATTGTGATTTTAATAGTTACAAATGTAGTTTAAAAATAACTGAAATGTGCCTCAAGCATTTGAACACTCTAAAGCACAGTTGCCAGAACCCCTAGGACTCTCTTGAAAAGAGCTTGAAAACAAAACCACTGCTCTGTTTGATTTTGAGAAGTTCAGGTTTACTTCACGGGTGTAAAACCAGAGTCTAGCCTGAAGCTGCAGAAACAGGCTAACCACATCCTAACGTTACTCGGGAAGTAAATTAAATAGGGGAAGAAATACTTCACCTTTTTTAGAGCTATGGGCACTCTTGGCACTGTGCCTACTATCGGGTTATCTTTTGAGCAGGTTCTTAACCAAATGTGAATTTAAATGCAAATTTGTCCATGCCAATTTCTTATTTAAAATCCAGTTTAAAAGCTCCTCCATTGCTTCACAAAGTCCATAATCCTCAGCATGGCACGGTAGTCTTTTCAAAGTAACCCCACCCCCCTTTCCCTGCTTTACATTTGGCAAGGGCTAACTGCTGGGAGCTGGTACCAGCTTGCTCTCACTCTCCTCAGCATGCCACGACGTCAGCATACCTCTGGACTCACCTCTGAAATCCTACAGAATTTCAAGACTCCACCTGAACATGACTTTGGTAAAGCCCTCCCTGATCTGATCACCTTTTCTTCTGCCCCACTACTCAATATTTCTCGCACACGACTCTATGGCTACAGTCAACGGAAGCTACACCTTCCAGTGAGAAGCAAAATCTCCTTTTTGGTATTGGTACTGCAATTAACTTGAGCTGCCCTACTAGACTCACGACTCCCTGAGTCGTGGAACTACACCTTACTTGACCTTGGTGTGCCCAGCACCTACGACACTTTCCTAGTGGTCAGGGAGCTCTCAAAGGACATTTAAAAAGGAGCGAACAAACAGAAATTTTTAGGATTCCTGTAATGTGACATTATGATTAATGAAACATATAAGCATCCATTTTTTTCCTAAAATAAATTAAAGAACCAACTTGCCCTTCAATGGATGCCTAACCCCAGTTAAGCTCTCTCTGACTCCTAGAAAAATCTAGCAAAAGAGTACAGATTTTCCAGCACCAATTTATCATTGCCAGAAAGAGTTGAAAGTGTAAATGCTCATTCTTGAGGAGAAAGTAAAATATGAGAAGGGAATGGAAACATCTGCTCCCCCCTTCCTAGTGACATGAAGGCTTTATTAGAATTTTAAAAAAGATAATATCAATTACATAACTGATTTATTGAATAGGTAATAAGTGCTAAGTTCTGCAGGGGATGCAGTCTCATTCGATACTATACATGGACATATACACAAGAACGTATACAACAAATATTGAGTACCTACTGTGTGCAGGGCCTGGGCACAATGCAGAGCATGGGAAAATGGCCCTTGGCACAGGGATTATGTGCTGTATTTTATTTATTATTTATGTCACCTTATCTTCCCTATAAAACTGCGGTCCCCAACCCCCGGGCCCCACCCCCAACTCCCTCCAACCCCCACCCCACCCCGTGGAAAAATTGTCTTCCATGAAACTACTCCCTGTTGCCAAAATGGCCGGGGACTGCTGCTATAAAAGTTCCTACTAAACCGTCCCCCTAAAGTAGCAAAGAGACTATATGTAGCTAATTAAAGTCAAAGTTGCAAAACGAAGTGGTAAGATGCTATATGAAAGATACACTTCGATTTTATCAGGAATGTTGAGAAAAATCAAAAACAGATCAGAAGGGCATTTTGCAGAGATAGAAAAGCATGAGATGATGTTTAAAAATGAATTATATAGATTAATTTGTCTAGAGTAAACTTTTTTTTTTTTTTTTTTGAGACAGAGTCTCACTCTGTCAGCCTGGGTAGAGTGCAGTGGCGTCATAGCTCACTGCAACCTCAAACTCCGGGGCTCAAGTGATCCTCCTGCCTCAGCTTCCCGAGTAGCTGGGACTACAGGCGGGCCTCACCATGCCTGGCTAATTTTTCTATTTTTAGTACAGATGGGTCTCACTCTTGCTCAGGCTGGTCTTGAACTCCTGAGCTCAAGCGATCCTCCACCTTGGCCTCCCAGAGTGCTAGGATTACAAGCGTGAGCCACCGCTCCTGGCAGAGAAGACTTTTAAGTTGAAAAGGTAAGCTGAGTTCAGATGAGAAGTTGAAACTTGACCCTGTGGAAGTGGGCACCACTGAGGATTTTTAAGCAGGGTAATATAGTAAAAGGGGACTTTTTGGTTGAGTTGTGAAGATACTTTTTCCTCCAAAAAAAGGAGGAAAAGAAGAGACACTTGGAATAATTTTTTCTCAAAGGATTTTTGTTTGTTTCATTCTGCCCCCAACACTAGACAAACAAAAATTTCCAGGAGTGACTCATCTCTAAATCTTTCAAAAACAACAACATTACTAACAAATGAAATTGTTTTTACATGTGTAAGCCTACAAATTGACTTTAGATATATGAATGGTATTTTCTAAAACTAAGTATTGCATATGTCTAATATGTTTGAAATAATTAGGAATTCTACATGATTATATTTGTCAAATGACTGCTACATGCTCCTTTAAGTTACTTTTTTAAATATCACAACCATTTTGATGGGACTCTTGCTAAAATGTATTATTTTTCTTCCGTCTTCATAAAAAGATAATATAGCGAGTGAAAGTTGAAGGAGAAACAGGATTGTTACATAGTTTCAAAGCATTCCCCACAAGATAGTTATCAATCACAAAAGAAAAAAAATAGTTACTTTACAGTAGATAAACATAGCAGACACCACCTTAACCAAGGAACAAAGTTAACATCACTAGTAATGGAACAAATCAGTAGCACTTGTCTCTTTATATCACATACTGAGAAGAACAGAACATAATTTCTACGGTATTCCTGCCAAATGTGGATTACTTAAATCATCAGACAAACCTGACTGAGGGACAATCTCTAATTGACTTATGTAATTTACATTAAAAATATTAATGTAAAATTTTAAAGAAAAAGACTCAGGAAGTGCCACAGACTAACGGTGACTAAAGACATGATGACTGAGTGAAACACATGATTCTGGATTTTCTTCTGCTATAATGGCCATTCGTGGGACAATGGGCAACATTTTGACTAAAGTCTGTATATTAGGTAACAGTACTGTTTCAATACTCACTTCCTGATTTTGATAATTACACTGTGGTTATATGAGACGATGTCCTTAGTTTTTAGGAAATAAACATTAAAGTATTTAGGTATCAAGAGGCAGCATTTCCACTGCCCTCATATGGTATGGAAATACCTGTAGAAGGGAGAAGGGGGTGAGGAGAAGGGAGAGGAGAGAAAGAAATTAAGCAAATGCAATAAAATGTTAATATTTGAAAAATCTGGATGAAGGGTATATGGTATTCTTTGTATTCTTTTGCAACTTTTCTGTAAGTCTGAAATTGTATCAAAATAAAAATGGAAAAGAAAGATAATACAGTATTCCATTTAACCTTTATTTGATAATTTGAGACTTGTGTGGACAAAAGGAATGTAATATAACTTAGTGATGCCCTCTGGGGCCACTTAGATATATCAGGCTATTTGCCCCTAACTAGATGTCCCCCCAGCCATGATTATTTTTGAACTTTTATAAATGCCTTTAACTTTCTTACTGTCTGCTCCATGCAGATCAGGTCAGCTGTGGCCAGTGCTGATGGTAGCTTGCCTCCAGCAGCCCCTATTTTACCTCCTAATTAATTGTTCTAATGTATTATAGGCTTGGAAACCCATCTAGTTCACATTCATTTTACAGATGAAAAAACTCTAGCCCAGAAAAGGTAAGTAACTCATTGAAGATATCTAGATCATAAAGAATAGAAACAAGATTTGAACAATTCCAAAGTTCATTTTTGTGATATCATGCTGATTTAATCAGTGTATAAAATAAACAGTCTCTTAGTGAAGAACTGTATTATAGGTAAAGCTCAAAAACTTGAAGGAATGGACTTTGTCATATTAATATTAGCCTCCTATTGGCCTTTTTTGCTTACTTTCAAGTGGCCAGATAGGCGTCTGCAGATTAGTAAAGTATTTGTATATTTCAAGATTTTCCTCTAAGTCTCCTCTTTAACAAAGAAACCTATATGTTTCCTAATCACCGGACATTTTATAGCCTACTAAGTGGCTATATTGCCCAAAGTTTAGATTTTGATTTATATACACAGGGACAACAATGCCACAAGAGTAAAGAATGCAAGATATTAAGTCATGTGAAACTGAATATAGCTTAGAATGTACAACAACAAAATTTTAGAGCACTTTATTCCTCCGAAAGTATTTTTCCAGATATTTTCAGATAACTGAAAGACTCTTCTGCTTCCCGACTTACTATAAACATTTGGTGGAATAAAATGCCTTGAATTCTTTGGGGTCATTTTACCTGAGGACTGGCATTTATTCAAAGGCTTCTGGGTGGCAAGAATTGCCTGGAACAACCATATCTGTCAAATGCTTGAAAGTGTATTTTTGAGGAGGCTGATATAACTTTTGAAGCCACAATGACATTTTGAAATAATTCCTAAATCCAAATGTTTATGTAAATTTCCATCAATGGGGAACTATTTAAATTAGCTATGGTGTATCCACATAAGGGAATACCATAGTTATCATAAGAAAGAATGAAGTTCTTTACTGCTGATATAGAATAATCCCCAAGACATATTATTAAATGAAAAAAGCAAAATGTAGACACATCATATACAAATATTAACTCAAATGGATCACAGACTTAAATGTAAGAGCTAAAACTATAAAACTCTTAGAAGAAAACACAGGAGTAAACTCTGAGATCTTTATTAGGCAATGGTTTCTTAGATATGACACCAAAAGCACAAGTAATTAAAGAAAAAATAAGTAAACTGGACTGAATCAAAATTTAAAACTTTTGTGCTTCAAACTATCAAGAAAGCAAAAAGACAACTCATAGAATGGGAGAAAATATTTGCAAATCATATACATGATAAAGGACTTCTACCCAAATATATAAAGAACTCTTATAAGTCAACAATAAAAAGATAAATAAACCAATTTAAAAGTGGGTAAAGTACTTGAATAGACATTTCTCCAAAGAAGTTATACTAATGGCTGATAAGCACATAAAAAGATATTCAAACATCACTATTCATTAGGAAAATGCATATTAAAACCATAAAGAGATACTATTTCACACTCACTAGGACGGCTATATCAAAAAGACAGGCAATAACAAATGCTGGAAAGGATATAGAGAAATTAGAACCCTTTAAATCGCTAGTGGGAATGTAAAATGATGCAGTGTTCTGAAAAAGAGTCCAGCAATTCCTCACATGGCTAAACACAGAGTTACCATATGATTCAGCAATTGCATTCATGAGTGTATATATAAGAGAAAAACATGTCCATCAACTCATGAATGGATAAATCAAATGTGGTATATCCATACAATGGGATATTATTTGGCCATAAAAAGAAATGAAATACTGATACATGCTACATCATGATGAACCTTAAAAATGTTATGCTAAGTGAAAGAAGCCAGACACAAAAGGCCCAGTATTATGTGATTCCATTCATATGAAATTTCCAGCACATGGAAACCCACAGAGACAGAAAGTAAATTAGTAGGGGCTGGAGGAAGAAGGAATGGGGAATAAACCCTAATAGGTGCAAGGTTTCTTTGTGGGGTGATGAAAGTGTCGTAAAATTAGATAGTAGTGATGGCCACACCATTCTGTGAATATACTAAAAAAAAATCCCACTGAATTCCACTTGAAATGGGTGAATTTCATAGTACGTGAATTATATCTCAATAAAGCTGTTTTTTTTTTTTTTTAAAAAAGCACACTATAGAACAGTGTGAATGGGATACTATCTAACACTTATGGATTTGCTCATATCTCAATAAAATATCTCTAGAAGGATACACAGGAAACTAACATTGTCTTCCTCAGTAACAAGACTGGAGAACAGGGGGAAGATTTTTTACCACGGACTCTTTTTTTTTTTTTAACTTTTGAACTATGGTAACACAGTACTATTCAAAAGTTTTAATCAGAAGTGAAATGAAATTAGAAAGTGTTCTTAACAGACTAGTTCCTTCTGTTGGTTTAGCAATGCAAGGCTCTATGTAAAACAGTACACTCAGGGGCTGCAGATGGTAATGTGTGCTAAAATTAGATTGAAGTAACAGAAAAACTAGTACAGTTTTCTCTACTGTATAATTCTGGTTCTATTAACATCTCCTGATTGGCCTTCTAACTCTTTATATATCTCAGGGGCTCTCTGATGAAAGTATCTGTGTCTCTTTTGTTTGGAGGCCCAAACTGAACAAATTTTTCCTATAAAAGATCAAACTCTCAAACTCGTAAACAAAACAAAACCAAACCTATTTTTTAAGTTTTGTGATAAAACCTCCCTCTACCAAAAGTTATAATTTTAGGGGAATTTAAGAACGATAAATGATCCTTAATCTAAGAATACATTAAGAATAAATTTAAGAGTAAATGACCCTAAGGAAAAAGTCAAAAACAGCTTAAAAACACATGCTCCATTCCTAAGTTTTCATCTGAATAGATTAAAACTGCCTTCTGAAAGCCATTCCCCACTTTTCAACAACTTTATCACAGAGCCAGCCCAGAAACAGGCTTCTAAAACACGCCACCAAACCTCAATTCCACTCACAATGGGGGCAGAAGAAAATAGCTCCCTTTGGTAAATAAGTTCTCCCTTCTATCTGATTCCATTTTGGAAAGTTCTGTACTGCAAATCTTACTTGACCTATTGTATTATCTATACTCTTCTGTTATCTATGCCAATGCCACCCACCCCCTTGCTGATGCAAATAGGGGAGAGCTGCTTTATAACCCTGCATAACATACCAAGACAGCCTCAACTCCCTAGCCAGGCACACAGAGCCTTCAAAGGCTGGCTCCAGCTTACCATTCCAGACACTTTATCACTCTCCCTATCTTCCTCAGATTCTACATTTCTGCAATATCAAACTTTTAGCCCTTTCCCCAACACACTACACTCTTTATAACATAATATGCTTTGTACATGCCACTCTCTTTGTCTGAATGCCTTCTCCACCAACCCACTCACTCATATTGGGCCAACTCCTACTATTCCTTCAAGGCAACTCCAAGACAATTGCCACTATAAAGTCTTCCCTAACTTGTGATCTAATCATGGATATTTTTTCTGAAATGTAAATGAATCTGTATTAAAAAAGACTATAAGACTATAAACTGAGTGTGGTGGCTCATGTCTGTAATCCCAATGCTTTGGGAGGCTGGGGTAGGAGGATCACTTGAGCCCAGGAGTTTGCATGACCAGCCTGGGGTATATAGCAAGACCCCAACTCTACAAAAAAAAATTTTTAATTAGCCAGGTGTGGTAGTGTGTACCTATAGTCCTAGCTACTTAGGAGGCTAAGGTGGGAGGATCCCTTGAGCCCAGGAGTTTGAGGCTGCAATGAGCTATTACGATTGTGCCACTGCACTCCAGCCTGTGTGATAAAGTGAGACCCTGTCTCTAAAACAAAAATAAAATAAAAACTATAAAATTTTTTAAAAACTTATAAAGGTACAAAAATTAGCATATTTCATCAAATTGAAGACACCACTGATGGTAAGACATCATTTTATGCATCACCAGGAAATAAAAATGCTGGCTATGACTCACCAACAAGTGTCAGGCATATCCCAATGTCGGAGATACTAAAATGTGAAAACTGTCTTAGAATTAAAGAAGTGCCATAAACCACAAATCTGAAAGGTAAGGATGTTGTCTTCTAACTATCTGTTTACCTGTATAACACATCTCAGTAACTGGTCCCCAGTCTTTCTCAGGCCTTTGGCATCTGAGACTCTGGACTTTACTCAAATTTGATTTTGTTTCTGAATACTTGGCTCAGAACCTTAAACCCAGGATATGCACAGTATATCTTATTTGAGTCCCATTTGTTAAATTTGAAAATAGGAGTGCCAATTTATTTAAAACATCTGTTTAATAAGGTACAAAAAGAATATAAAACTTAGAAATCATTAATGTCATAAAACAAACAAACAAAATACAAAACAAAAAAAAGCTTCTTTGCTCATAGTGACCCAGGCAATACCCAATATTTCAGCATCAGTGTTAACCCAAACGTAATGGAGATGTTAAGTATTTTCAGTGTTTTTAAAAAGATACACAGGGTATGCTCTTATGTCCAAGGTTCCAAAAACATTCTTGACATTAGAGTTTGCTGAATATTCTATTCGTGATATCAATGATATGGTGTTTACTTAGTACATAGGCAATATTTTTGCCCCATAAACAATGACAAGCACTTAAAAATATATTTGTAATAAAGGCTCTGACTCCATTTATGATGTCTGACTGCTGGACAGCTTTCAAGCTGTACCACTCCCCTTATCCAGGGCAAGTGGATAAGAAAACCCAAGTAAGCCCTCCTTTGGAGCAGGTGGCAAGTTCAAACCAAGCCCTGGCCTGAAGGGGGAAGTGGGAACCCACACCCCAGACTCAGCATCTTATCACAATAAAAGTAGAGCCAGTCTCCTTTCTCTGCTCTCTCAAGCCATTTTTGGACCTGCTTGGGAAGCCTGCACTTCTCTCCCCAGAAAGCCTCAGTGAGTCATAAACCTTTTCAGACCCTCCTAGTGCATGTGTGGCATCATCAGTTCCTACATCTGAACCAAATTTTGCAGTGGGGGGAGGAGTAGGGGATCCTTTGCACCTCTGTGGAGGAAGCACAACATTTATTCTTGAACTGATGGCAGCAAATATTATTCTGTTTTGATTTTACTCCCAATTTAATGGAAATAAATTTAATAAAGCAAGTAGATAAAAATATTTACTCATTGTTAGAAAGGGCTCATAATTTTATAATAACTTTTATTAGGGTCTGTATATGAACTTAGAGAGAGGAAGTGAGCAAACCATCTGTCTATTTGGAGGTTCTTATAAAACACTTAAATCTTATTTAGACATACTTCCCAATGGCTATTATTTGTTTCACACATCTAAAGTTGTCCCCTTAGTGAAGTAAGTTTTTAACAAGATCTCTAGAAATTTTTCCTGAAAAACTACCAGGGTGGCTATGTGGTCTGCAACTGTGGAAGACACAGGGTTACCTGAGACAACAAAGAATGATGTATAACCTTGGGCAAAAACCCTTTCATACTTTAGTTTCTTCTACTGTAAATTTATTTTAGTAGCACCTACCTCATAGGGTTATTACAAGAATGAAACGAGTCAATATTTGCAAAGGGCTTAGACAGTGCCTGGCCTATTGTAAGCTCCATATATACATCTGATAAATAAATATGCAGCTAAAAGAACATTTAGGTGTATTTGTGCAATGTGATACTTCTGGACATTGAAAAACAGCTATTAAGATAGACATTAGCTTCTCCCTTCTCTAAACAATTATTGCATTAGTAATGAGTCCAAAAATTTTGTTCCCCTTTACTTCATTTATATATTAGTTATCTCTCCAAAAGGACTCTAAGCACTGAAAGGACATAGGCCATTCCCACGATCTTCTACTATACCTGCCACAGCACTTTCATAGTGTCCAGCTCCTTGGTCATATTCAGTAATACTAGCAGACCGGCTAGTTTTGCAAATGTGGTATGAACAGTGCCCGGAGTAGAGGACAGAAAGGATGCCCAACCCACCTCAATGAGATCTACTTTTCCTCAAATGGAAGGTGTTGTAAATCAATCTTTAAGTAAAGAATGTTCAACAATTGTTCATGTAGAGTCCACAGAAATAAAGGCCAAGTTAACCAGGTGCAGAGCAATGGGGGAATAAAACAATATGACTTGACTACTGGAAACAAGAGGCATCTTTATGTTTATTTATACTCTGCCTTGTTATATGAAGGAGTTGATGCACCTTACTATATATAAATATAACATATAAAATATGGAATCAGGAAAATATAAATTAAAACAAAAGGTCAATATTGGGGGTGGAGGAACAGAACACAGACATGCAGGAGATATGGTCTGTACACTGGCTAAAATAGAGCTTTTCCTGGTCTGCATCTCTAGGAGAGATTACTCACATGATACTTTATATAGGGCACCCTGAGCAACGTTAAGTGAGCATGTCCCCAAGAACACCTTATAATGGTCAGTTTTTATAAAGCAGGCCATCCTGACATTCCTTAAAAAAAAATATATATATATATATATAAATTAATTAATTAATTAATTAATTAAAAAAAAGAAAAAGGCTGACATGACACCACAGCATGATTCAAAGAAAGCAACTGTGTAAGGTGCTAAAGCATGACAATCCAAGTCCAAGGTCAAACCAAAGCTAAGATGTGGAGCAGCTAAAGAAGTAAGTGGATTGCATGTCACTTAAACAATCCTTTACAACTATATTTCCCCTTAACTGGGCTCCTAATAAAAGTTGTTCGGCAAAATGTTTCCAGCAATATTCTCTGCCAATGTGGTCTGTGTTGATTATCAAAGGCAGATCTACACCCTTGACAGATCAAAGGACAGAGCAGGTTGACAGTCTGTTATAAAAACTGAGGTGCCAAATCAAACCTAGATCTGTGGCCTTCTCACCCACACACAGGCAGGACGTGAGCCATGGGAATGATGGCAATGCCCCTTGAAAGCAACAGCAAATTTGAGTATTGCTCTAAAATAAAGTACAAATGATTCATCACACCCCCAACTCTAGACCACAGAACATAGGCAATATGATTTTAGTCCAGAAATTTCCCAAGGTACTTGCTACAAGTCACCCATTTCCCAATAGCATGTGCTCACTTCGTGTCTCTGTCACATTTTGGTAATTTTCACAGTATTTCAAACTTTTTCATTATTACTGTATCTGTTACGGTGGTCTGTGATCAGTGATATTTGATGTTACTATTGTAATTGTTTTGGGGCACCATGGACCACACCAATATAAGACAGCAAACTTAAGTAAATATCATGTGTGTTCTGACTGCTCCACCAACTGGCCATTCCCCCATCTCTCTCCTTCTCCTCAGGCGTCCCTATTGCCTGAAACACAACAATAATGAAATTAGGCCAATTAATAACCCTAAAATGGTCTCTAAGTGTTCAAATGAAAGGAAGAGTTGTATGTCTGTCACTTTAAATCAAAAGCTAGAAATAATTAAGTTTAGTGAAGAAGACATGTTGAAAGCTGAGACAGGCCAAAAGCTAGGCCTCTTGTGCCAAACAGTTAGCCTAGTTGGGAATGCAAAGGAAAAGTTCTTGAAGGAAATAAAGGTGCCACTCCAATGAACACACAAATGATGAGAAAGTGAAACAGCCTTTTTGCTGATAAGGAGCAAGTTTTAGTGGTCTGGATAGAAGATCAAACCATCCACAACATTCTCCTAAGCCAAACCTAATCCAGAGCAAGGCCCTAACTCTCTTCAATTCTATGAAGGCCGAGAGAGGTGAGGAAGCTGCAGGAGAAAAGTTCGAAGCCCCAGAGGTTGGTTCATGAGTTTTAAGAAAAGAATATGTTTCCAGAACATAAAAGTGCAAAGTAAAGAAGCAAGTGCTGATGTTAAAGCTTCAGCAAGTTATCCAGAAGATCTAGCTAAGATAATTGAAGAAGATGGCTACACTAAACAAGAGATTTCCAACTCATACCTAACAATCTTATATTAGAAGATGTGATCCAGGACTTTCATAGCTAGAAAGAAGTCAATGCTTGGCTTCAAAGCTTCAAAGGACAGGCTGACTCTCTTATTAGGGGCTAATACAGCTGGTGCTTTTAAGTTGAAGCCAATGCTCATTTACTATTCTGAAAATCCTAGGTCCCTTAAAAATTATGCTAAATGTACTCTGCCTGTGCTCTATAAATGGAACAACAAAGCCTAGATAACAGCATATCTCTTTACAGCATGGTTTGCTGAATATTTTAAGCCCACTATTAAAATTTACTGCTAAATAAAAAAAAATTCCTTTCAAAATATTACTGCCCATTGACAATGCACCTGGTCACCCAAGAGCTCTGATGGAGATGTACAAGGAGATTCATGATGTTTTCATGCCTGCTAACACAACAGCCATTCTGCAGCCCATGGATCAAGGAGTAATTTCAACTTTCAAGTCTTATTAATATTTAAGAAATACATTTCGTAAGGCTACAGATGCCATAGAAAGTGATTCCTCCGACAGATCTAGGCAAAATAAAATGAAAATCTTTTGGAAAGAATTCTCCATTCTAGATGTCATTAAGAACATTTGCGATTCATGGAAGGAGGTCAAAATATTAACATTAACAGGAGTTTGGAGGAAATTGATCCCAACCCTCATGGATGACTCTAATGTGTTCAAGACTTTACTGGAGGAAGTAACTGCAGATGTGGTGGAAATAGCAAGAGAACTAGACTCAGAAGTGGAGCCTGAAAATGTTACTGAATTGTTGCAATCTCAAGAAAACTTTAATGGATGAGGAATTGCTTCTTATGGATGAGCAAAGAAAGTGGTTTCTTGAGATGGAATCTACTCCTGGTACAGATGCTGTGAACATTGTTCAGATTTATAATATCACATATTCAATATTACATAAACTTAGGTGATAAAGAAGCAGTGGGGTTTGAGAGGACTGACTCCAATTTTGAATGTTTTACTGTGGGTAAAACATCAAATAGCATTGCATGCTACAGAGAAATCTTTTGTGAGAGGAAGAGTCAATCAATGCAGATAACTTCATTGTTGTCTTATTTTAAGAAACTGCCACGGCCACCCCAACCTTCAGCATCAGTTAGCAGCCATCAACATCAAGACAAGACCCTCTACTAGCAAAATGATTACAACTCACTGAAGACTCAGATCATTGTTAGCATTTTTTTACAATAAAGTATTTTTTAGTTAAGATGTGTACGTTGTTTTCTAAGACATAATGCTATCATACACTTAATAGACTACAGCGTAGTGTAAACATAACTTTTATATGCACTAGGAAACCAAAAATCTGTGCGACTCACTTTACTGCGATATTCATTTTATTGTGGTGGTCTGGAAGCGAACCGCAATATCTCCAAGGTATGCCCGTACCTGAATCAGGAGGGTGAGAGGTCCCTGCCAAGTTGTCTGCCAAACTTGCCATGGTGCTGCCTGCCTAGGGGGACAGGAATGGTCATTGCCTTGCCCACCCTGAGATACCTCAGGGTACACCCTGACCTGATCCTCCCAATCCCCTGCCAAGCCCATGCTGAGCCCCTACCAGAGACAAAGGGTAATGGTAGAATACTGGTCTCCCTTGCTGATGGGACCTGGTTGCTCCCTTAGTGGAAGGGCAGTGGTCACAGGGTGGGGAGACTGGGTGGGGCCTGGGGAGCCAGGGGGTGAAGAACACTGGGCCAAGAAACCATCTCTGGGTAGTGGGGATGTGGCAGGAAGCAAGACTTCATGTGAGCTGAGGCCCCATGCCCCTGTCTCATCAGACTTTATATAAAAAACACAAATTGAGAGAGAAAATTATTAAGAACTTCAAGACAATGACTGCAGAGCATTAAACCCCAAGTTGGTTGTGAATGTGGGGTCCTGTGTGACTATACTGGTTGCATGCCTACGAAGTCATTAAACATTCTGCAATGTGTTCTCACAAAATGTCTAATTTGAGTGATAAAACTTATCAATAACCTACCAATTGAACAAGTTAAAAGATATATTCCTCTGTCACATTTTGAATTCTATATCATAGCAAACATAGTACACATGGCTTAAAGTTACCACCACCACTATTATCACTATCTAAAAAAGGATATATCCAGAGTTTTGGTTCAAATTCCAAAATAAAGATATAGTTCCTATTCTGACTATGGTAGAGTGATGATAGATTATGGACTTCTTGCGAAATTCCTTCAAGCAATCCATATATATTTATTTTAAAAGTTGGCAAGTATCTTTTTTATTTGAAAGACACTATTAATGTACCTGCCCATGATATTACAATTAGGCTATATACTCTTACACTTACATTTATATTCCAGGCTTTGACATTATAGAAAATAAGAATAATTTGATAAGACTGAAGGGTTTTAAATAGGAAAGTGACATGACCTGAATTAAAATAGCTCTTGCTTGCTGCTACGGGGAAAATGGAATGGAGGGAATACAGGCAGAAGCTGGGAAACCAGGTAACAAGTAAGCATGGTAGTTCTGGTGCTGCGCACTGCAGCTGTGACCTAGACTGGAGGGGAGGAGATGGCAAAAGAGAAATGGGCAGTAAGCAGGACTTCTTGATGGTAGATTGGATATGGAAGTGAAGGAAAGGGATGAATCAAGAATAACTCCTGGGTTCCTAGCTCGAGCAACTGGATAAATGAAGGTACTTACTGAGCTAGAGATTTTACTGGAGAAGGAATTGAAAGCAACCTGCATTTTTGGAAATGTTAAGTTTGAGATATCTATGAGACCTTGAGACCTCCAAATGGAGTCAAGTAGGTAAATGGATATGCAGGTCTTATGCTCAGAGAGGTCTGGATTGTATATAAATTTTGGAAGTTACCAGCATATAGGTGGTATTTAAAACCACAAGAGAAGATGCCCTTATATCTGAAAATAATGTAGGGAAAGATGAGAGCCAGGCCTAAGTTGGAGGGACTCCAATCTGTAGAGGTCAGGGAAGGAGAGAAGACCTTGCAAAGGTGGCTGAAAGGGAGCAGACTGTGGGAAGGGAAGGAAACCAGAGAATGGGATGTCAGTAAAGCCAAGAGAAGAGAGGAGGGCTGAGAGGTCACATAAGGTGACTACAGGGAAGGACCAATAGGGTTTGGCAGCCTGGAGTCCTCTGGAGATCCTGACATGAGAGGTTTCAATGCAGTGGCAGAGGTTGCATGGGAAGGCTGGATGGAGAAAAGTGGGAAGGGGTCCGTACAAAGACAGAAGCACAGGCAATTTTTAAAAATTTTGCTAAGAACTGGAGCCCAGAAATGTAGCTAAAGGGGATTGTGGAACCAAGAGAAGGTTTTTTAAGATTAGAAATTCTGGAGCATGTTTGTATTGTAATAAGAATGACCTAAAGAGAGGCAATAATTAAAGCAAAACAATCTTTGAGGAGATAAAAAGAGATGGTAGGATCTCCCCAGGGTTGAGGGATTGCCAGGTGAGTACCATAAAGGGACAGAAGGGTAAGGGAGGCAGGAGTATTGCAAAGGAATGATTCTAACAACGGACTGTGGACTCCGGGCCAGAGAGGGAGAGGGGAGCAGCCAGGAAGTGACTAATGTAAATAAGAGAGTGGGGAGGGACCGGAAGTCTTGATGAGTTCCAGAAACCCTTGCAGTGAAACTGTAAGAGGAGATGGTGCTTAAAGAGTGGGATAAGATTTTGGAGTTGGTACATTTTCTGGCAATGATGAAGTTCAGAGCAGATAAGAAAGTTAGGAGAGAGGGCCAAAGTAGGAGATGTTCAGAGTAGTAAGAAACAACTCCTTAAGAGATGGCACATGCCCAGAGGGCCTGGACTTCCTGCAAGTGAATGCAGTCAACAGGGATATGACCAATGAAGGGGCAGATCCGGACACTTTCTGAGAGTGAGGTATAAACAATTTCTCTGGCTGTGTTCCCCAGGTATATGGCTGCTTACCAGGCTCCCTGGGGCTTCTTCGGGTGTCATGGCAGTGTTTAATGTTTATGGAAGGGCAGCACCAAAAGAGAATTTCAGAGCTCAATTTCTACATCTGTATAAGGTAAACTATACTTTTTGGTGGTCGATTGGATATGGAAGAATATCAAGATGAATCAAGAATAACTCCTGGGTTCCTAGATTGAGCAACTGGATAAGTGAAGGTACTCACTGAGTTAGAGATTTTACTGGAGAGAAGGAATTGAAAGCAACCTGCATTTTTGGAAATGTTAAGTTTGAGATGTCTATGAGATCTTGAGACCTCCAAACAGAGTCAAGTAGATAAATGGATATGCAGGTCTGAATTTCTAGAATCCTAGAAAGCGGCTGGGCATGGTGGCTCACACCTGTAATTCTAGCACTTTGGGAGGCTGAGATGGGAGGATCACTTGAAGCCAGGAGCTCAAGAGTAGCCTGAGCAATATAGGGAGACCTTGTCTTTACAAAAAATAAAAATTAAAAAAAGTTAGCTGGGCGTGGTGGTGCATGCCTGTAGTCCCAGCTACTTGGGCAGCTGAGGCAGTAAGACTGCTTGAGCCCAAGAGTTTGTAGTTGCAGTGAGCTATGACAATGCCACTGCACTGTAGCCTGGGTGACAGAGCAAGACCCTGTCTCAGTGAAAAAAAAAAGAAAGAAAGAAAGAAAAAAAGAATTCTAGAAAGCTTTAATTATTATTTTTAAAATGAAAGGGACGGCCATGCAAAAATAACAGGAAAATACCTAATCCCACAAATTCCCAGTAACCGTTAAAGATCAATCCTATGAGTTCTCTCACTAACAGGCATCCTGTAGTTCTGTTTTGCACAACTTCTGAAAAGAGCTGAATAGAGGGAAAAGAGATGTAAATCTCTCTCTTTCAAAATTGTTTTTGGAGAATCTGTTTTTTTTTACAGTCTAAAGAGTTCCTGAGTGAACAGCAGGGTGCAAGCTCCAGGCCTCAGCTATATCTTGAGGACGGTCACATCTCCAGTCATAATCCCTTCTCCAAGGAAAGGCAGGAGAACCAACTCTTGGACTTTGACATCCTCGCAGTTTTTTGTTATCTATCTGCTGCCAAGAAGAAAGAAAGGAGCGGATGCAGCAGTTGCAGTTTCTCGACTGTACCCTGCCATTTTACAACCCCCTTTAAAAAGCCCAACAACCGGTTTTTGGGGCCAGCACATTCTTCCTTTTCCACCTCCGTGGTCTGACCCCCCACCCCAGGGAAAAGTAAATAAATCTCTTCTTTCTATCCCAATCTCTGCCTGAGAAAATTTTCTCCACCCGAGCCTTGAGCACCTACTAGGCTTTCCACCCTAATGAAAAATTCATAAACTCTTCTACTTAAAAACTTTCAACTAAAAAACTTCAACAAAGTATGACAACAATCTGTGCACCACCAATAGACACAGTCAACAAACACCTACTGAATTCCTTCTATGGTCCAGTCACTTTTCTGAGCTTCAGCGGAGACTTACACTCTAGTGGGAAAGTCAAGAAAGAACAAACATACAAAGAAAAAAATAATATCTCTAGCTATAAATAGTAGGGAGAATACAAACTACAGCAATGGAGATCAGCAAATAATAAGGTAGGTAGTTACATGGACATTTTGTTTTGTGCCATTGCATAGTTAGTAGACATGTGTATTTCCTGTGCTCATGTTCATTTCTGTGCACTATGACTCCTAAATTCAATGTTCTTTCAATTTAACATTTGTATACTAAACATCTTGAAATTTGGTATAGACCTGATTGTTTAGTTAAAGCAAAAAAGGTGGATAATGAATTTTGAAACAAGAAATTTCAATACTCAGTGGACAATATTGGTCCTCTGTAGAGACAATCTACTCTAAATGACAGGGTCTCCATCCAGGAAAACTCTAAAGGTCCAGGAAAAGTCCAGTCAAGGTTTCTAGGCTGTATTCTAAATCTAAAGTGTTACTGTCAGCATGCTGCAGACTGTCCAGTGAAGAGGATGACTTAACCAGTCCAGTGCATGTCCGTTATATTCCTACTGTGTAGAAAGGGGGTATTTCAGGCTATTGTAGTTTGATGACTGGAGCCACTGAGGTCATTCAATAAACATCCATAGAGCTGATCCCATATTCTCTAGGCAATTCTGAGGAGAATCTATCTTGGCACAGGGAGAAAATGCACTAACAACCCAATCTGCTTAAGCATACTGGCCCCCCAACATTTATAAAGTTCACTGTAAGTTAATAAGCTGACATTATGATCTTATTGGATATCATGCCCTTGAGAGCTTGGTTTGACAGCTTTCCCCCTGAGTCATATCACTGTCAAATCCAGTCTGTGGACTACAAAGTTGAGGACTGACTACTTCCTCGATCTTTAGGTCCCAAGTTCTGGGAGCCCTGCTTCCCTATGTTCACTCACTCTCTGCTCTAATGTTTGCAATTCCCACTTTGGGGTCAACAGTTCATCTAATATCTACTAACGCTTACTCTGTTCCAGGCATTATGTTAAGTACTGGAGAATTACAGTTCCTGCATTTGGGGAGATAATCATATAAAAAAGATAATTTGAGATAAAGTGATAGAGGAAGCTTCGAGGCAAGGTGCTTGGCCTTGCCTGGGCTTATCTGCCAGATAAGATTACACCTGAGATGGGAAGGCTAAGTAGGGGTTAGCCAGGTAAATAAATAGGGAGAAGAGTAATAAATAGAGAGTGAAAATACCATACACAAAATCAAGGAGACATAAAACAGTATATCATGTAGAAATGCTGCAAAAAAGTCAATGAAGTGCAGGGAAGGGGATGGCAGATAGTGAGGGCAGGCATGAGTCAAGCTAAGGACCTGAGTCTCTCCTAGAGATAATGGGGAGGGAGGGAGGATCTTAGCAGAAGAGGGCACAATTAAGTCTGCCCAATTAAGTCCGCCTCTGCCAACAGTTGGGAGGGCAGACCTGAAGGGAATATGACTAGCATTAGGGAGACCATTTAGGAGGCTCTTGCAGTAACCTGGACTTAAAGTGATTGAGACTTGTCCTAGCACAATGGAAAGGAGGGAGTGGATTCAGAAACAGAAGGCAAACATTGGCAGGGCTCTGATTAAATTGAGGGAAGTGAGTTGAGGGAAAGAAAGGATTCTAGGATGATGCCCAAGGTTTTTGCTTGGGTCACTTGAGAGAAAGGCAAATGGGGACAGTAGCAAACAATGAGAACAGCAGCCAGTAGAGTAGAGGTGGCAAGTGGGACCACAACTGTAAATAATCTCTCATTACTTCAGGTTGAATTTTGCAAGCAAAGAATTTGTATAAACTGAACAAAAAACTTTTGATTTTCAAAACTTCTGCAACTTTGGAACTGCAGATAAGGGACTATGGACCTATAATTTGAAATGAATATGAGAAATTGCCTCCTTAGCATTTTTTGGTCCAAAATCCATATTACTGAACCTGATACAAATTAGTATCATCTCCATTTATTAATCTACTCACTAATTTCTCTAGTGTACATTGTTCAGCACGCCTCACTGAGGTTCTTCTAAACTTGCAGTCACCAGGAAAAAAAGAATTAAATTCCTAATAGCTGAAAATAATCAAGACTCAAAGTTCCCAGTAGTTAACAGACAAGTGCCAGACCTCCTACCTGTGGCAGACAGAAGGGAGCAAGGCTACAGAACCTCTGCCAGTGGGGTGGAGGGGCCAGGAAAAGGTACAGGTGAGGAGTCTCTGGTTTGGGTGCCCTGAGCCTGTTTGGACATCCTGTAGGGCAAGCATGCCAGGAGTCTAATTGCAGAAGGACCTGCACAAGCCTCCAGGGAAGAAGTCACCTTAAGGGAAGAAAGTCAAGGCTCAGTGGCTTGGTCCACATGTAACACTCTTGATGAGGGGCAAGGAACCATTCTGAGCCCAGTATGGTATACAACACTCAGTAAAATGCATTCATGCTTGTGTCCTAGACAGAAGGAGAAGTATAAGAGTGAGAAGAACCTACAAGAACCACACCATTAAAAATCCCAGAGGAGCAGTCAGAGCACTGGGTGGCACAAACAGACTCTGCACTGTTGGTAAGGATGCAGCATCAGGGATCTTGGCACAAACATCACCACAACGAGGAGGGAATCTGGATGCCCCAGGACACCTAAAAAGCTGCTCTGTAAATATTAGGTCATTAAATATGAAATGTCCCATTTCAAATCAAAAGTGTAGTTGATTATATCTCAAACAAGAAGCAGTACAACTAAGTATGCACCTAAACTATCGACATTGTTTTGCCATCTTAATGGTAACTTATTTATACCAGCAGCGAAGAAGCCTGGAGAGTGAGTGCGATGAAATTGCAACAGGCTTCTTCCACAGCTTGTTGAGAACTGAATATTTTTCCTTGCAAGAAGTGGTCCAAAACCTGGAAGAAGTGGTAGTCAGTTGGTGCAAGGTCTGGTGAATACAGTGGATGATAAGAGTTTCCAAGTCCAGCTGCTGTAGTTTGAGCAGCGTTGTGGTCAAGGTCGTCTTGCAAGAGGATTGGCCTGTCTCTATTGACTAATCCCAGCTGCTCAATCACAAGCATCCTCATCATTTCGTCCAGCTGGTTGCAGTAGACATCTGCTGTAATCGATTGACCAGGTTTCATGAAGCTGTAATGGATAATACCAGCGCTGGACCATCAAACAGACACCATGAGCTTTTTTTGATGGATATTCGGTTTTGGACTGTGTTTCAGCACTTCATCTTTATCCAACCGTTGTGCCGAATGCTTGTGATTGTCAAAAAGAATCCATTTTTCTTCACACATAACAATACGGTGTAGAAATGGTTCGCCTTTATGTCGTGACAGCAAAGAAATGCAAGCTTGGAGATGATTTCTCTCCTGACGCTTGTTTAATTCATGCAGAACCCGTCTATCCACCTTCTTTACCTTGCTGATTTATTTCAAATGGTCCAACATTGTTGGAATAGTAACCTTAAACCTTGCTGCTAATTCATGTGTAGGTTGAGATGGATTCACTTCCACTACAGCTTTCAGTTCATCATTATCCACTTTAGTCTCAGGTCACCCACGTGGCTCATTTTCAAGATTAAAATCACCAGAACTGAATTTCTCAAACCATCGACCTACTGTAAGTTCATTAGCCACATCCTTCCCAAACACTTTGTTGCTATTTCGAGTTTTCTGCACTGCACTGGTTCCATGATGGAACTCACATTCGAAAATAACACAAACTTTTGACTTGTCCATGGTTTCACAAAAATTGCTCTAAAAAATAATTTGAAAGATAAGCCAAAATGTGCGTTTGAAAGACTAAGGATGTACCTTCACAATAAAAATAAAACAAGAAATGTCAAAGTGAAATGCCAGAGATAACTGTCAAACTTAGTACACTGAAGGGAATCAGACATTTCATACTTAATAACCTAATACTTAAGACATTCCAGAAACCTCTCAAAAATGATTACACTTTAAAGGAGAAATTGTGTAATACAGCAGAGTGGTTGTAAATATATGTTTTGCAGTTTGAGTCTCGACTCTACCATATATTAATCATGTGACCTTAGACACACTATACAACCTCTCCGAACCTTAGTTTCCTCATCTGTAAAAATTAATAAAAAATAATTTATTGCACAGAGTTGTGAGGAGTAAATAAGATAATGTATATAAATTGCTTAGCAGAGGCTTGACACATAGTAAGCACTCAGTAAATGAAGGGCAGAGCAAAAGGTATAACATGAACCTAGTTTTATGTCCAAAATTCCAAGGGCTAAGAAGCAGGAGAGAACTAGAGAAAGGGAGAGAGAGAAGTCAAAGTTTTTCCCTAACTGCTGACTCCTTCTCTCTCTTCTCTGCCCCTCTTAGCCATCTATGAGATTTCAAATACTTGCATTTTTACACATTTTTCTTGTAGGAACCTGAGTCCTTTACCTATGTTTCCTAATCCTCAGCAATTCAATTACCATCAGGACTTGCCTGGAGAGTGACTATTAAGATACTGTCTGGCCATAGGGTCAGTAAGTTCTCACTGAAGCTAAGTCAACAATATAGCACCTTATAACTCTTCATCTTTTCAAGTGTTACCCTCTGGAGGAAGCACACAATTATGTAAAATTTGTATAACTTCACATTGCATCCCTAATGTTTGGGAGAAAAAAACACATTTCTTAAATTTGATAAAATCTTTTTAAATGATTTTAAATTACACATAATAAACTCCTCAGATACCAAAGTAGAATATCAAGGTCCCAGTATAAAAAATGTTCACTGCAAGTTCATCAAAGTTTGTTCTGTTGGTTGCAGCATGATATTAACAAAGCTTAAGTAATGGACTTCATTCTATGGGGCAATCTTACTGTAATACATAGGATCAACAAAGACATACTGCATTTCTAACTTCTATCAGTTAAACCTAAGTACTAGGTATAACGTGTCACCACTGCTAGAAACTATTCACACTACGTGCCTGGACAATAGATCAGAGGTATCACAAAGTATCACAGTTTCTAAAGAGACTCTGAGTTTGGAAGAAAAAAAAATACTGAAGGAGAATTTATCAATAAAATCATCTTGCATAAAGGCCTAATGGGACCAAGGGAAAAGTATAAGTGAGTAAAAAATTATAGCAGCCACAGGCATTCAAAAAGGTAATGAATAAATAAAGGGGTTTAAGGGCAAAGATATAATGGTCCCAAGAGATGATTACAATTTCTCAATTTACACACTATGGTCAGGAAGCCAACTGACCTCTGCTTTCTTATAGCAGCCAAATTCCAAGGACTTTTGTTTGGACTCTAGGGCATTGCTAATATCAAACAATTTAGCAAAGTAAAAGTGGAAGAGGAAAAAAGGAATATCATTCAAGATATATAAAGGCTTCATATCTCACCAGCCTTAGGGATCAAAACTCAGAGCCATATGATACTTGAGACCTCAGGAGATGCTTCCAGTTCTTCTAATAATTAAATTCCCTTTGATGGAGGCTAAAGGCCAAACTAATCTATAATTAATTCTATGCCAAAGCAAACCATTTTACTCTCCCTTTTAAAATGACATCAGTGGTCTCAGAGAGCAAGATTAAAATCTTTCCAAGGTTGAGGTACACGGTGAGATACATGTCCTACATGAAGAATTCAAATTCCCAGATAAAAAGATACAACTTAAATAAAAACACTCTTAGGCTCCAGTTAGAAGGCTCTAATCATCCAGGAGAGATGTGATTGTGGCTAAACTGAATTAGCTTCCAGTGTGAATGGAAAGGAATTTGAAATATTTAGTAGGTAGACTAGCATATACTAGATGGAGGGAGGCAGCAATATTTCTGAAAAGCTATATTTTCCCAATTAAATTACATTTTAAAAATTCAGTAGGAAAGATCAACCTTTAAAGAAATCTGGGCTGGGTGTGGTAGCTCACGCCTATAATCCTAGCACTTTGGCAGGCTGAGGCAGGAGGATCACTTGAGCCCAGGAGTTCAAGGCTGCAATGAGCTATCTGTGATCATGCCACTGTCAAAGAGCCAACCCCTGTCTCAAAAATTAAAAAAAAAAAAAATCCTACAATGTATCCTTTGTAAGTTTAAAAAATATCTATTTTGTAATGCAAATAAGATTCTCCATTTTTAAGAAATTACTGCAAATTTTCATAGTAGATAAATCATATTGTCTTAAAAGTGGTGACTGTCAGGAATTTAATCTGTCCTGTGGTATTATTTGAGTAGGTGTTTCCAGTATGTCACCTCCCACTAGAATCTAGGCTTCCTGCTGCATCCTGGTACATAAAATAGTGCCTGGTGTCCAGTAGGTGTTCATTTAGTTGAATAAATGAATTAAGACTTTATGAAACACAAATTTGCATTTTATGTACTTTCACATATAGCTGTCTTTCACTTAATATTTGCCTTTATTTCTTCTTTTGGCAGCATTGAGCCTAGTGAACATCCTGGAGTTGGGGTAAAAACAAGGGGTTGAATATATATATATTTTTTAAAAGACTAAGTTTCTATCTTACTATGCCAACTAGTTAATAAATAAAAGGCTGAGAAAACTGATAATCAGATAACACATGAAATCACACTTGGAAAAAATATCCTTTCAACAAACGTTTATGAGTACCTACTATGTGCTATGCTAAATATTAACTACATAGTGCAAACTGCTAACAAACTATTGTCAAGGCATGCCTATGCCTCATTGCCATTTAACAAATATTTATTAGCATCTATCATCCCCACTACGCTAAGCACTAGGGATGCTTCTATAAACAAAACAGATGTTATCTTTGTCCTAGATTCTGATGGAGAAAAAACAGAAGAAAAACCAAATAGTTAGAAATTACAATAAGGACATAAACAAAACCACAGCAAATAGTAACAGGGGACTCCTCTAGGATAAGGTGGTGAGAGAAGGCCTCTCTGAAGAAGCGACATTTAGCCTTAGTGATGAAAAGGAGCCAGCCCCCCTAGGCAGTTCTGAGGAAAGAGCACACCAGAACAGCAAGTGCATAGGCCCTGAGGTGGGGAAGAGTGTCAAAGAGCAGAAAGATGGTGGTGAGGCTTGAATATAGTGAGCAAGGTGGCGAGTGGCACAAGTTGAAGTCATAAAGATAGGAAGAAACCAGATCACAAAGAGCTTTGTATGCCATGGGGAAAAGTTCAGATTTCATTCCAAGTGCAATGGGAAGCCATTAAGGACTTTAAACACGAAAGCAACATGCTCTGATCTGCATTTTAACAAAAATCATTCTTGCAGTTGTATGAAGAATGGATAAAAAAGAACCAAGAGGGAGAAACAGGGACAGCAGCTTGGAGGCTATCACAGTAATATAGGCAAGAAACGATGGTGACTTTGACTAAAAGGCTAGGAGTGGAGATAGAAAAAAAGATCAATTCCAAATGCATTTTGGAGATGGAAGAACTGATTGGATGTGGGGGGATGAAGGATAGGGAAGAATCAAGGATGGACCCTAGGTTTCTGGGATGAGCAATTAGATGTATGGTGGTGCCATTTACTGAAATGGGAGGTACAAATTAGTGAGATTTATTTTTCATATACTGTGTGCTCATTCCTAAGGGTTACCAAAGACATTTCAATTGCTAAATTCAGTGAATCCTTAGCACATCTCTCTTTATTTGACCATGTTAACCACTTCCTCTTTCTTAAAACTTCATTCTGGCAGGTGCGGTGGCTCACCCTTGTAATCCCAGCACTTTGGGAGGGCAAGGCCAGGCTTTTGAGACCAGCCTGGGCAACATAGCAAGACCCCCATCTCTACAAAAACTTTAAAAATTAGCTGGCCATGATGGTGCACACCTGTAGTCCCAGCTACCCAGGAAGCTGAGGCGGGAGGATTGCTTGAGCCCGGGAGCTCAAGTCTGCAGTGAGCTGTGATCTTACCAGGGTGACAGAGTGAGGCCCCATCTCTTAAAACAAAACAAAATGAAAAAAACCAAGTTCATTCTCTCTCGGTTTCTAAAATACCAAACTCTCTTGGTTTTTCTCTTACTCATCAAGCTTCTTTGTCAAGTTCCATATACCTCAGAACTCTGTCCTTGGCCCTCTGTTATGTCCTTCAATACATTTTCCCTTGATGACCTCATTCACACAATCCAAGCTTCAACTATTAGCCACATAAACCCTCCCAAATCTGAACTTCCAACTAGAACTTTCTCACCTCCAGAACCATCTATCCTACTGTCTTCTGCCCATCTCCATCTGGATGTCTCACCAGCATCTCAAACTCAACATACCCAAAAGTACCTCCCTCATCTTCTTCCCCCCAACACTCCTATTCCTTCATCTGTAAAAAGCCCCACCTTCCAAAAATATGCCCAGCTTCCCAAGCCTAAAACCTATGAATCATTTTAACCACCTCCTCTTTCAAGCCCACATCAAATCAGTTTCCAAGCCCTATTAAATTTACTTTCTTTTTTTTCTTTTTAACATAAACTCAACCAAGTGGTATCAAACTTACTTTCTAACTAGCTCATGAATATGTCCTCTTCACAGCCAGCTGCTTTAATTCAGGTCTTCATCATCCTCCTCTGGATTATTACAATAGCCTTCTGGTTTCTCTGGCTTCGGCCTCACCCCACTCTAACCCATCCTTCACATCTCAGTAGACAGAGAAATCCTTCATTGGATTTAAATGTGGCAGACAAGGCCCTTTGTAAGTTGGTGCCTCTGGCTGGCTTTCCTGCCTCAACTCCCACCATCTCCCTTATACACTCCAAACTCCTACCACACTGAACTACCAACAGGTGCATTCACAGCTCTGTATGTACTCTTTCCTCCCCCAATGCCTACTCAGTTTAAACATCCCTTCCTATAGTATCGTGAACTTTGGTCTGAGATGACCCTCTTTCAAGCTCCCACAGCACACCTTTATCAAAAAGCTTCTAGGCCAAATGTGGTGGCAGGTGCCTGTAGTCTTAGCTACTTGGGAGGCTGAGGCAAGAGGATTGTTGGAGCTCAGGAGTTTGAAGTTACAGTGAGCTACGATCACACCACTGCACTCCAGCCTGGGTGACAGAGTGAGGTTCTGTCTCTAAAAAATTTAAAGAAAAAAAAATTTAAAAAGGGCTTCTAGCCCTACAGTTTTAGCTCCTTGGGAGGCTGAAGCTGAGGATTGCTTGATCCCAGGAGTTTGAGAGTTCGAGTTTAGCCTGAGCAACACAGTGAGACCCCAGGTCCAAAAAAAAAAAAAAAAAAAGAAAAGAAAAAGAAAAAAGATTTCTTATAATACTTATCACACTGTCACACTGTGTTTCTCCCACTGAACTGTAAATTACTTGAGGAAGAGGACTGTCCTTCCTAGAATAGTTTGGCACTTAACACTTAAAAGGTGCTTAGTAAATGTTTGCTAAAATAACTGGATCAAACTTACGCTTTTCTGCAAAACATAAATTCTTATGTGTAGTATCCATGACCAGGAAAAGGTGACTTGGTGAAAAGAAACATTTAATAATTTTCTAAAATTAACCAATAAAATCAGCTGCTGACTTTCATATATCAGCATTTGTCTTCATTACTGAAAAAGTATGTCCAAGGTATATGTGGCTACTACTCTGGTGATCTTTTCATTAATATTTAGTTTTTCAGTTCTCTTAATACCCCGAGTTTAATTAAGATCACCCTGATCGCTTGTCCTCCATAGCAATGAATGACTTCTCATGCATAATAATTCTGTCTGAAAACACAAAATTTCAGATAAACCTTACTTTTAGGCTATTTTCTACCTGATTGATTAAACGCAAATACCACCAACAACCAAAAAAAAACCTTTTAACCTTTTTTTTCTCAGAAGAGACATTAATACCGAATGGATGTCATATATAAAAAGTGTGTCTTCATCTGTCGTCCTCTGGAGGGTGGAAGGACTTTTACATTTATATTTTACAGCCCCAGAAGTCATTGGTTAAATGGAACAGTTGATGATCCAACAGAACTTCACCTATGTTCCCTGGTTCCAAAGATTACATTCATAACTTTTCCATGAAATAAATTACTGAGTGAACTCTGGTATTCAGATACTGTGATGCAACTGACATTTTGAAAACAAAAGAAATGAAAATACCTATGTGGTTTCTGAGCAGCTGGCTCTCTTTATAACCATTACTTAACCAAATTCTGAGACAGCAATAAGTACTTTGCTTTGAACAACAACACCACACAAAAAAAGTCCTGTGGCAGACACCACTTCAGATGTTCATAAAACAACTCAACCAATTCGCATAAATCGAGCCTGAGGTTTACTTTAAGCTTGAGTCATGAAATTTGGTAAGGAAAAAAACAGATTTTCTTTTTCGTTAGGAAAGTTATGCTTTTCAATGCTCTGTGTCTCGTTAAATTACGGTGGCTACGTCTGGAATTATTATGGATTTGATCAAATTCTTTAAAGCCTGGTTATCTTACTGGTATTCGTAGCTCTCTGCATTCTAACCCAGAAGTAACAAATTTTTCTTGGTGCTCTGCAGACCACAGAGACGAGGCAAATGAGATTTCGGGACCCTTCTATCACGGAGGTTTAAAAATGGATTTGAGAGTATTGGAATTAGAACTTACAAGATAAAAACAAAACACTGGCTTAAAACAGAGAAACCAACCAACAAAGGCCCCACATACGAAAAACCTGCAACCTTCCACCACCTCCCCAAGGTGGAGAACGCCAGAACTCCGGTTCCTGAGTCAGAATCCCAGGAGGGCCTGGGCGATCCAGAGTCACCATGAAGAGTGGCAGGGGACGCTGCGTGGCGTAATGCAGCTCCCCCGGACGGCCCCCCAGGAAGGAGCAAGGTGGGGAGCTCTCCCCTCCTCCTCCACATTCAAGGATCCAGGAAGGAGAAGAAAGGCTCTGCGCCTCCCTGGCAGTGGCTGGGGCCCGCGTTCCCCACGGGCTGCAGGACGCGCAGGCCGCGCCCCCTCCCCACCTCGGCGCCCAGCGCGCGAGCCAGGCCCGCGAGGGGCGTGTGCCGTGCCCGGGAGCCCCCTGCCCCCGCCCCGGCCCCGACCCCAGCATCACTCACAGAGCCCGAGCGCCGCCGCCACCACCGACCACAGCCAGCGCCTGCGGTCTGGAGCTGCAATCGCTGCCCCGGCTCGGGCGGGCGCTGCCATCGTTCTCCCGCTGCCGCCGCCGCTGCCGCCGCCACGCCCTGAGCCCCGGTCCCCACTGAGGTTGGCTCGTCTGGGGCAGAGCGCTCTGAGCTCGCAGCCCCCCGCGCCGGGTAGCAGCTCCACGCCGCGCTCCCTACTCGCGGCCCCAGCCGCCGCTCGCCAGCTCTCCGCCCAGCGTCAGCCCCGCGCCGGCCCCAGTTGCCCGCTCATTGGCCTGCCCGGCGCCCTTTGAGGAACGCGACTGGAAGGACCGAGTGTCCATCACCCCTCCGTCGGGCGGGGCCCCGCCTTCTGGGTCCCAGCCCGGCCCCTAGCCCGGCGCTGGAGGCCGAGTCCCGAGCCGTCCAAGGCGGTCGCCGCGGAGCCTTCTGCCTGCCTGCGTGGCTCTCCGCCTGCCTGGGTGTCCTCTGCCTCTCTTGGGGCCAGTCCCACAGTTCTCCTCATTGTCTCTCCTCGCCACGGGTCTTTGCCGGACACTGACCTCGCCTCTGTTTCAGCTCTTCTCGATTTCTCCCGGCCTCACCTAATGAAATAGAAGCAGTCCGTTTATCTCAAAAAAAAAAAAAAAAAAGACAGAAAGAGAGAGAGAGGATAAAAATAAAAAAAGAGTGAAGAGTTCATTCGATGGGAAGAGACTTCTGATTATGTTGTCCAGCTAGAACACATGTCCCCCTTGCCCTGTCCCCAAGGCCTGTCTCTCCCAAGGCCTGTCCTTTGCCTGGACTAGATAATTTATGGGTTGCAATTTGAGAAATCTGCTAGTTTAAAAAGAAGTCTCCATCTTGCCTTAACCTCCTCTTAGAAACCCCCCTTTTGGCTTGAGAAGGGGTGGGAACTTGGAACTCTTTCTTAATATGTAGAGCACAAATGAATGTGCTTTTTGTTTGTTTTGCTTTTTCATGTCAATGTTCCTCTCTATGTGTCAATAAAAATTGGGATGGGGTTAAGTTCCTCACCCTGACTCTGAAGTTCCTTTGCTGACCCTACTCAACTTGGCTACCTTGGCCCAGAACAGAGTCTGCCCCGTAGTGATTGCCCAATAAATGCCAAAAAAGTATTTGGAAGGATCCTTATGAAAATAGCCTACAAAAGGGAAAAATGGAGGAACACAGGCACAAGAAAGAAGAGTGTGAAGGAAGAAAAGGGAAGATTCTGGTGGGAGGATGATACAGTGAGGGAGGGAAACAAGTTCGAGACAATTAGGACAAGAGAGGAGGAAGAGTATAATTAGAGAACCCAAAGGCAACCTCTCACTTCAGGGTTTTGTCTAAAGTCAATCTTATCAACACCCTTCCTAATATCTTTGCTGTTTTAGCCTATGAGTCTTGTAGTACAGCGAACTCATAGTAATTACTTTAACATTAGTGAGAGAAGACTGAAAAAGCATACCAGAACAATTTTGCCCTATTTCGGTCGGCAAGATCCTTTTGTACTATGTCTGGAATGACATAGGTTGGAAAGGATACCAATGCACTCCTTGAACTGTGACTCTCAAGAAGCACATAGTCTACCAGTGTAGACAAACAAGTACTCAATTACATTTTTTAAAATACTTAAAGAGAAGAGTGAATAAAGGAGAAGCCCAAAGCCAACAGGGACAGTGGTTCTCAGACACATTTGGTGTTATAAGCTTCTCTGCTGCTTGTGATGTACCTCACCAAACACATAAAACTCTCCCCAAAACCCCTGGCCCAAGAGGCATCTGGGGAAGATTCACAGAGGATGCAACATCTGAGGTGGATTTTAAAGGATGAATAAAAGTTTACTAGAGAGAAACAGAAAAGGCAGTCTCAAAGAAACAGGAAAACATGTACAAGGTGTGAGAAACAGGAGGTAAATCCTGCGTAGTTTGGAACTTAAGGGGAGTGAAGGAAAGAGGGGGAAGACAGAACTCTAGAAAAGTAGGCTGTGGTCATATTTTGAAGAACCTTGAGTTGTCTTTATTCTGTAGGTGGTGGAGAGTGATGAAAAAGGAGGGGTGAATTTGGATTTGTGTTTTTAAAAGGTAACCACTGCAACAGACAGGGCAAGAGAGCGCAAAGTTAGATATTGGCAGTGGGAGTGGAGAGGAAGACAAGGATCTGAGGGATTTCAGAAAAAGAATGACAGGACTGGGTATAAACTGGTTGGGAAGTATAATCAAGAGAAGAGTCGTCTCAATTTCTAGCCTGTCTATCCTTGTCTCTAAGATTTGTTGCCAGAGGAAAATTGGAACCCTGTGATCTGTGGGTGGTAATGTTCCAGGAATAGTGAGAATTTGACTCTTAATGGATGATAATCAGATAGAGTCAAAGATGAATCCCAGGTCACCCTGAGAAAGACTTGCCTGAAGTCAAATCAATTTCATTAACAATTCTATAGAAAAAATATCTTAATCCAGGAAAAGCATTTTTGCTAGAAAATTTTGGAAATCTGAAAATTAGAGTTCTAATGTCTCCCTCCCCTGGGCACAGGGACACTAAATTGGTGGAACAAGAGTAATAGGGTCCTTAGGGAGGTGTTAATTCTTAAAGAAGAAGGATATGTCACCAGGCTTCTTTATTCACTGTAGCCAGGATAAAATTTTCCTTAAGATTCTCTGTCTCCCTGTGCCCTGCAACCATTTATGTACTACATCTGCTTTACAAGGACATAATTCTAGGGAAGGATGTGCCCTGTACAGATGTCACAGGCATTTCTACTACCAAGATAGAGATATTTCCCACTGTAAATTAGGCAATTGATATTCTGAGTTTTGTTACTATCAGTTTTCCTACATCATTGTTGTGAGGGGCAAATGAAATACTCTAGTCTAGTACCTAGCCTGCAGAGTAAAAGACAAACTTTTTTTCAATCACTAGAGAGAAGTAGAAGTAAAAAACAAAACAAAACAAAACAACCTAAAATGATAATAGTAAATTCAAGTGGGAAAGGAGAGCATAGAGACCTTTCAACTTGAGAATGAGACTTTCAGAAATCTGAAGTGGTTACATTATTTTACCTAACGAGTTCTATTTTAGGGAGAAATACAGTATAAACTTCTTAGGTGTCCAGGGCATATTTTTTTCCAGTTAGGTTTTGATGGCCTGGCATCTAGAACTTGTTAGTATTTTAAAGGGTATTCCTATCCTTGTTGCCTTGAGCCCTAAGAAGAACTGAAGCCTCAAGTTGGGCAGTTTCAAATAGAACAAAAGAAAGGTGGAGACACTGTTAGAGCTCCAAAACCATAATCTTCTGGTGTCAAACCACAGGAAGAAAGTTGACAGTTCAGTGTCTGGCACCTAGTATTAATACTTGCTAAATGTTTCTTGAAGAATGAGCAATAAACAAATGAATAAACGAATGAATGAATGAATGGCATATGAAATAAAATAAATGAACAGGTCTATTTAGGATAGTCATGCAGTCTCCTTTGTTAAAATACCAAAATTTGTATTAAGGAATTTGGGACAAATTGGGGTTATTCAGAATTATCCACTGGGCGCCAGCTTTGCTATGGTAAGCCTCAATGTTAAGTATTTAAGGATTTAAAATATAGGTAAGAAGCCATGCCTTCTTTATCTAATTAAAGATATTGGGACAATTGGGCAGCAATTATACCATTGGTTGCCAGTTATACCTTAGAATTCAGTGTTGGTGCAGGTGTCTTGCGCTCTAAGAAAGGATCCTTCTCTGGGAAGGTTAGAGTTTGGGATTTATCCTAAAGCAAATAGGTTTTCCAGCTGAAGAGAACAGTTTGAGTAAAAACACAGAGAGGGAATTCACAAGGCTAGAAAGGTGGGGCTTTGAACACTAGAATAAAAAAATATCGCCAAGAAACCGACACTTTTACCATTATTGGAAAATGCGGAAGAGGACGAAAGCGACTTCCAGAACTTAGTAAGGGAGAGAACCCGGAATCTACAGCCAGGAACGAGCCACACACTCATTGTTATTTATTAGCCATGAATACATATAGAATTACGGTTTTCGAAATAAGAGTGTACACTGTATTACACTGGTAATGAAACGGTTGCTTTCTTCTGTGTTACTGTTTTTCAAAAAGCAAAACAGAAAAGAATGAAAATTGAAAACATAATATCCATAGAACGCAAACACAACTGAAAGATATAAACACAAGATATAAACAACCGCTTGGGGGCGCGGGACTAAGTCGGTTAACATTCCTTTATGATGGCCGGAAAGGAAAAATTACGTCGGCTCGTTGGTCTAGGGGTATGATTCTCGCTTAGGGTGCGAGAGGTCCCGGGTTCAAATCCCGGACGAGCCCTCGTTTTATACAACTTCGAAGTGGGTTACTTTTAGGATAGATGAGTAAATGTAATAAATAGTAGCACAAATCAGAGTACAACGCAGAGACTTTTTCAACTTACATCACATTTTACATTCAAATACCATTAAATGGCCTAAGGTGAAAATGTAAAAAGTTTGCTAGCAATGTAGAACTGTACTACGGAAACGTTGTCCCCACCCCTACCTTTTCCCGGATGGAGCGCGCGTTTAGGGTGTGTTTATCGTTGCCTACAGTGTGGTTTAACACATTAACTGCCTTGTGAGTTGGATTTAACTCACGCTAGTTTTGAGCCTGGGGCCTCCTGAAGCCTATGTGACTCACACGTCTCTACCTTGGGAGCCGTGTGAACTGTTTTTCAAGTTGCATATAACTCACGCACAAGAACAATAAAAAATAACAAATTTTTCATTAAATTGGAAAGAATCGTTTTGTTTTCGAAGTCTTTATTTTATTTTCGTCATAAAACACCGTGGCCCCAAGGAAAAAAATTTTTTTCTAGCGTGGCAGTGGATGTGTTGAACACACCCACGCCAGTGCGCGCGGGCAGGCACAGCCGGGCTGGGGGTCTGCTGCACGAGGAGGGCGCGCCTCTTCCCTCGGAAACGCGCATTCCCCTGTTCCGGCACCTGCTAATCCATGACGCGCTCTGCTCACGTTTGGAGGCGGTAGAGGGGTGCCCAGGATTCCGCGCTAGACGTCTGTTTTTCAAAAGCCTGTCTTTTAAATGGTACAACGCAATTTTAGTGTCTTGTCCTCGGACATACAGTAACCATATATTGTATTAATTGAGCTCACCTGGACCCTTGCTTCCAAGAATTCAGAGGGTCAACAGTCGAGCTCATGAGACCAGAATAGTCTTTGAATGGGATGTGTGAGAAAATAATTTTTAAAATTTTGTGTGTGAGGACAAGAAAAACCCTGGGCTCGTCCGGGATTTGAACCCGGGACCTCTCGCACCCGAAGCGAGAATCATACCCCTAGACCAACGAGCCGCTCTCGGCAAAAGCGCTTCTGGCGCCTCTCTTCAGCCTTGCCCCCCTCTCGCCGCACTTCCCGCAGTACCCAGCCGGTGACCCTTCTCTTACTGCGTGGGCCTCTCACTCCCAGAGCGCCCGGTCCGGAGCCCTGCCTGCCATGCAGAAGAGGAGCAGGGAGGGACGCGCATTTGTCCAGCCAGGCCGCTCGGATCACCCCATGGCCGGGCTCCACGCTCGCGCACGCTCCCGGAAGCCGCCCTTCCCGCGCCCGGGATCGCCCGCGGCCATTCCTCTCGCGGCGGCAGGCGCCGGGAGCCGGGGCTGAGGAAGGCGCGCGCCAGGTCGCCTCCGGACGCGCCGGACGCCGACGGTGTCGGATCCCAGCGCCTCCCGGCCGCAAGGTTTCGCGCCCTGCGGGGAGCCCCGCCACCCGCCGCAGACCACCCCTAGAGCGCGCGGACGTGTGCGGCGTGCGCGGGTCCCAGGCCGCGCAGGGCCGCCGGACGGTGCTCGCCCGGTGCGCGGGTGGGCGAATGGAGGCGAGGAGAGCAGGCGAGGGAAGGGAGTAGTCGTGTCCTGGCTGGGAAGGGGCTGATCGGGACACGAAATCTCGAAGGAGTGAATATTAAAGCTAACTTTTCCCAAACATTCGTTTTGGAATAATGCATCCTTTCATGCCCTCTGCTTATAGTAAATTCATTGGCTGTTCCTAACAATCCGTTAGGTACTACTGTTATCCCCATTTGCAGACGAGCAAATCGAGGCCCGCAGATGTGGTGGAGTGGCTCGCGTAAGCCCACAGGGCTAGGAAGTGGTGGCGGCGCTAGTATGGAAACTCCCCAGATCCCGGAAGGTGGAGGAACTGGGGTGGGGGGCGAGAGTTGGTGCCTCGGGAGCCCGCAGGAGAGAAGGCAGTGGCGGGGGGCCGGCTCTCCTCCTTCCCCACGCCCGCACAGATCCGAGCCTGCCCCGAGGCCCTTCTGCCCGGCCGTGGTATGGTTTCCGGCCTGCCCGACCCCTCCAGGCCCCGCCCGGCGGCCCGGTTGCGGAGGCCCCTCATATCTCAAGCCCTCTTGCGTCCTCAAGCATCTTCAATCCAGGGTAAATGGAATCCCTTGCTCTGTGGCCTGGTCAGACTGTGCTCTGAGGCTCCCGGTGGTGGTTTTGCCCTCTCACTTTGTGACCGAAAGCCTCCCGCTTGCACCAGTTTCTCAGCTCTTCCCCTCACCCTCTCCCTCCCTTCCTCTTAATGCCAGTGGGCTCTTGGGGTGCCAGGAGGTCAGGACCAGAGCTCATGCCCTTGGGGAGTGCGGCGGGGGAACTACAGTGAAGACACCTCAAAACAAAGAGCAAAAACTGAAAAACCTTTCTTTAAGCAATTCTGGCGATGTAGAGACCCTGCTGCTCCTTCGTGCAGGGGCCACGTCTAAGGGGAGCGGCTCTGTCTAAGCCTTCTGTTTGCTTTGATAGTATGTAAAAACTCTATTGACACCCTCTCCTTGACTGAGGCCGCTTTTCTTCCTCCTCCTGAGCTAAGGTTTGAGAGCTGGATATTGCTTTTAACCTACTCTTTGGTAGTTTGAGGATGGATTGGGGGGGGGGGGGGGGGAGGGAGGAGTTCTCATCAGGGCAAGTCCTGGGCAATCTAAGTTTTGCCCTCCCCTTTGGGAGTGTGCCTTTGTTAGGGTGCCACTTCTAGGGGCTCCGATTCATTTCTTCCATTCACCATGTGCTGTGAAAGATGGCAAAGCTGGAGACCTTTCCTGCCTTTGCTGAGCATACACTCTCAAAGTTTTTGTCGTTCGTTCGTTGTTAATTTCCCAAGCCTGTTTTCTTATCCCTTTAAGTTGTTTGTAATGGCTTCATACTATTACATCAAGACAATGGCACATAATTTCTTAATTATTTTTCCACTGTATGATAAAGAAGTGGTGTCCAACATTTCATTGATATAAACATTGTTTGACTAACCCATTTGTGTATATACTTTTTCTATGTTTTGGATCATTTCCTTAGGACATACTCCCAGAGTTGGCACGGTCAAAGGTAATGAACACTTTGATGCTCTGACCACTTTGATGGTTCTTGATGCAGTTCTGTGCCAAGGTGCTTGGCTTAACTGGTTAACAAGTAAGAAATGTATGGAAGAAGAGGACCAGTGGCTCTTGGAGAACTTTCAAACCCATGATTCAGTGCTTTAATTCTACTTACTGGTTTTGGTGGCATCAAAGCTTTTGAGAATGGTGATAATGTTAAAAGAATTATTGAAGTTAACAATTTTGACTTGGGGTCAGGTGCATGAGAGGGAGAAGATGAAATTAGAAAAATAGTAGGTCCATTACGAGATGATTAGAATAACTCTGGAATGAGGTTACTGAAACTGTGAATGGGCATTTAAATCACTTGTAGTGGGGAATTAGTGATTGTTTTGTAGCTAATGTTTGCTTGCCACTGAAGTCTGACCCAATTTAGGCTTCAGTGGTGTAGATTTGCCTCTGACTCGGAATGGTGAGTCCTTGGAAGTGAGAATACAATTAATTACATGGGTCTGACATTCAAAGGAAACTTCTTACTAACTTGGCACATAGGACCGGCCTCGAGACCATGTGCTGAGCCTTCTTCTTGCTTGTGGGGTTATGTGCTAACTGACTTGAAGGCCATGGCAGTTGTCTTGGTAGGTTTGATTCACTCACTGCAAGCCTTGCCCCAGTTTAAACAGAAACTTGGATCTGATTGAAAATTTGTGTCTTTTTTCAGATTCCAGTCTAATCTCCTGCAACAGCTTTAGCTATTTTTTACTAAACACATTTCTGTCTGGTTTCCCTCAATGATCCTTTCTCTGAGGTTTATCTCATGCTTCCTTCTAAATTTTGCAATCCCTTCCCTGAGTCACCATTAATGAAATCTTGGAGCTGCCTCAGCTCCTTCATTTTTCATTCAAAAGTTTTCACTTGTTTTGAGTGTTGAGAGTCCACGAGGTCATAAAGGTGATATGAATCTTGGATTTAGATTGTGAAAGAAATGCTTTCCACTAGGACACCTTCACTTCCACCAGGAAATCTTATTACCCCTCTGTTTTATACAGTCCCAGTCCTGCTCCAGATGTTATTGGGTTAATAGACGAGGACAAAAGTACATAGTCTTCATGATCAAACTCCTGATTGTTTATGAAGACAAGCTCAAGCAAGTATGTTACAAAAAAGAAGGATATAAAATTAGATATAGTAAGATTCCAATTTTGTAACAACCAAGAATTAAGACAGAACAAAACATATATAAGGCACCAAAAAAACAGAAGAAAATCTATAAAATGTTAACACTAATTATCCCTGGGTAGTGGAATCATAAATAATTTTTTATTTACTTTTGAAAATTTTTTCTTTTACCTCATGAGTTTTCTAAAATGAAGATGCAGTGCTTTTATAATGAGAAAAAATAAAAGGATAATTAACATTTTTAAACCACAAAAAAAACCAGGCTCTGAAAACTATGTGTTTCCTTGTGCTTGGTAGAATGAATAGAGACACAGAATTAGAAGCAGTGCAAAGCAGCCCTTTTGTGCTTTCCAGTCCCATCTGCTTCCAGGGGTCATCAATAAGGCTGTTTTTGTCACTCCGGAGAGGCCAGGTGCAGCCACAATGGGGATGTACTTGACACTATCCAGCACTCCTCCTGTGGCTTTCTCAGATAGTCAAACAGAAGTGACTAGTCCTGGAGATCTTATTGTTTGAAGAACCATTATTTTCTTGGAGGGGAATGAGTATCTGCCCTTTGGTAATACCCATCCTTTGAGTACCAACCATATAATCATTCTAGAATCTTGTTTCTGAATGCTGGTTAAAGTGCAATTAAGTCCACTCATTCTTTAAAACAGAAGCAATTGATACGTGTGATAATTGACTTTATGGGTTTGTTTAAGTTTGAGTAATTTTCTCAAATTTCTATGTAAATGACATCATGAGGGGCCAGAGTCATTACTTACAGAAGAACCCAGTGGGGACTCCTAGCCTGTCTTCACCTCTTCCTTCTGCATCCCACTTCCCTCATGGCATCTCCCTGGCTGTGCCAGCTCCCACGGAGAAGCCCCACAACTTTCCAAGATTAGGAGGTGTAAGAAGGCTCTTTGTTCTTGTTTTGGAGGTGGGTGTTTTTACCCTTTTGGCTCCCTCTTCCCCATGAGGCATTGTGCAGGCTAAAGCAAGTCCACCTTGGATGCTAGTCTGCCATTTTGACTTCAGATTAACCCCAGTTCCTTAGGTCAAAACAACCTAAACTCATACTTAACCATAAGCCCTGCCCTTAGGAAAATTCTTGCCTGTCCCGGAGTGGTTCACTTCAATTGTCCTACACCTTCCTTCCCTGGGTCTGGGGGGGAATGGGACACACTGTCTCGTCTGGAGGCCACCCAAGACATGGCTTCTGTTTATAAGTCCTATTAAGTGTTTCTTTCTGGGAAACGGGATTTGTCAGCCTTTTTCTTTGGCCTGTCAGCTTCCTTAGCCTTTGGGTGTAGGTTTGCATAGACCTGCCCACTGGGAACAGGCATATGATGTGTTCATCATCTCTTCCTCCTCTGAGGAGTCTTCAAGAACCACAGTTTCCTGGCCCATTCGATGGCAGCGGGGACTCTCTGCAATTCCCGCAGCTCTCCTGGGATTGAGGGCAGAACTGGAATAATGATCTCTTCTCAGCATCCACAGCCTCTGCTCAGGACAAATACTGGGTCCACTGTGAGCCTGGGTTTTCCCAGGCAAAACTGGGAAGTCAGGGTGTTTCCTGCCCCTACACTTTTGTGCACTTTGCTCGTCTTTTGTAAGCCCCTCTGGGAAGGGTCTCAAGAACCAACTCACACCGAGGTGTGAATGGCAAAGGAGGCTTAAAATAATTTTCTCTCAGGAGCATGTGCATTTTGACTGGGAAGGAAGCTAATCATGACGTTTCAGGCATCTGTATCAGATAAGGGAGGTGTTTGGCAGTCATGACTGTTGAAAATAATTCTGTCCCACCTGTGAAATTAGTTCAGTCGTTCATTATTTAACAGATATTTATTGAGCACTACCATGAAGGAGACACTGTGCACAATGAATAATAATAGATACTTTGTACTCTCATGGAGCTACAGGTTAGCTCTGGGCACTGCAATACATTATTATATAAAATAATGGGACTGGTTTTCTCGGGTAGCTTATGAAACGTAATCCCATTTTATTTGAGTAGCATTTGAATTTTGGTCACTGCTCTTGATATCTTCATAAGCCACCTGATTATCCATCATGTAGAGACATTCTGTTCATCCTATTTTTACCTAGTCCATAGAGCACAAAGTTGACTAGAACTAGTTGGGGTCAAACAAAATTTAATTCTGAAGCAAACCATGGAATAGCAATTTGGTATTTTAGGTTTTGCCCTGTAGGGAACGGCTGTTGTCTTTTGCCTGCCAGCATCTTTCACGTTGAGGAATCACCGTTCTGCGTTCACAGTGCTTATAGACTGTGTAGGATTGACTTACCCAGCCCTTAGCTCCAGGAGAGGGCACATGATCTCTGCACCTCCTTGGTCGAAATGGTTGGGTCGGGTATGAGTACTTGATCCACACGGGCCTATGGAAAGCCCCTGCAGGATGTTTTCCCACAGTTACTGGGAAATAAGCTCTTTCATTGGGTTTGCAGGCTGGGAGGACCCTGCTTGAGAACATATAGCCAACACAGAGGAAGGCAGAGACTAATACCAAGAGAGATTCCTGATATCGCTTGAGTGACTGAATTTAGGTCTATCCACGGATTTTCAGTTATATGGCTCAGTGTATAACTAAAAGGGGAGGGCGAGAGATTCATAGATAGATATAGCTCTGTTTTCCATCAGCCAGTTTGAGTTGGGTTCCTGTCATCAGCTGCTGGGTGTGCTCATTCACTCAGCTGCATTAAATGTTTACCTAATTTAAAAAACTTAATCAGAAGATGATGAACTGGTTGCCTTTTCGCTAATTTGTTCCTGTATTTGCCGTATATTTATTGAACATCTAGCTAACTGGTCACTGCATGGCAAACTGGCTGTGTCCCAAGTGACCTGTGTGAGGAGAGTCTGGAGTTTCTGAGGCCCCTGGGGCATCTCATGGTCACCTGGTTACCTAGTTCCATATGCAGCTGAGACAGCATCACAGCCCCCTTTTTAAATTGGCGTATCCCTTCAAAGCATCTAGGTTTTTTTCTTGTTCCTTCTCTGGAGGAAGGAAGGATGCAGTTTGAAATTCAAGCTAGACTACAAAGATAGTGGAAGAATGATTCTGACTCTTCTCTTTAGCCTTGTCGCTGTAGAAGAATCAGTGTTTTCTTTCAAGCTTATTAAGGAAGCCTGAAAGAAAACAAGGTCTGCTTGTCCTGGCAATGATTTTGTGCTACCTAAGACACAGATGGATTTCTTTAATCCCAAATTTAGAAATCCCAGTATCAACCATGCAAGTGCAACACCTAATCATGGTTGCTTCCGGAAAGGAGAGCTGTAAACAGCGGAGCTAGAGCACCAACAAAAATCAGTCCCTGCACCTCGTGGATTCCCTGCCAAGAGCTCCCCTCATTAGTTAAGAACTCCTGGTAATGGGGCATCTGTTTTTTTTTAAAATTGACCAAATAATATGACTATCAGGACTGGGGGGATAGAAAGGTATTTTGACACCAGTAAGGATGTTCCTGCAGCACCACATTCTTGTCATTTTTGATTGCTCCTTTCTCATCTGCTACTATAATGTTTAGACCCTCCAGAAGAAAAATACAGTTTTATTTTCATATCTATATCCCGCACTGTCCATGCCTTTCTCAAGTAAGGGAAAGTGGCCCTTTTCATCACATACTCACAATCCTGCACATATTCACAAAGCACTTGTCTAGATATGTGTGTGTGTATAAATAACTCAAACACATATATAAATAAAACCATGTATTGTTTAGGGGATAGACTTCTCTATAGATAGATGATTGATAGATAGTATACAGATCTCAAAATAACTCACACACAAATATCTCCCAAATTCTGCTAAAATCCAAAGTTTATGATAACTATGGGAGTATCAGTCTCGACCAGGTTAAAAGTTTGTTACAAGTTACAAACTATTTTAAAATAGTTTTGAAAAAAAATATCCCAAATATTAACACTATCCTGGAGTTAGAAAAACTGTAAATGGGACAAGAAAATTGAGGTACCAGTGGTGACATAAGGCCTTTTTGTCTGAGAGACTGTTTTCTGAAGTCAGGGTAGGGTTGGTCTAACGGACCTCCAGAAAAACAATTGCTCCAACTACCCAATCAGCACATTGAAACACTGACATACTCAAATCAGAATAAGGACCAACCTTAAAGATTAGACATGTATTTAGATTAACATCTTTCAGCAGGAGTGCATGAAGAGGGGAGAGGAGCAAGTTAAGGACTAGGCAGTCAGGCCCCCTGTCTCTTGAAAAACCTCCTATGCTCCCCAAACAGAATATTATAGCAAGAGCAACCCAGTGAGAACAGGCTAAAGACCCCAGCTCACTAGGAAGAATGTTTTCATTATGTAGCTTGCACATGATGGCACTTAAGGCACCTCCCAGGAAACATCTAATCATGCTCAAGGGTAACTTTCTGGAAGTGCAAAATTCATCCTTGCAGGACAAATCAGAGAGCCAGTATCGTTCAGGTCTCACTGCTCTGCTTTTAGGATGAGAAGATGCAGCGCAGAGTGTGAAACCTCCTGACGTTCTGCCTCTCCTGGGAGTTTCCACAGTCTCCTCAAGGGATGGGGAGGGAGCCAGCTGGGCCAGTGACCTCATTGGCTGCTGCTACTATTGTTGCTGCTTCTTCCAAAGAGATGTCTCCAGCAGCTTCATCACGAGGGCACAATGAGCTCTTCTTCACATTTTAGTGTCCTGGACAGGAGTGTCACCCTATGAATGGAGGAGTAAAGAATGAATTAGGAAAAGGGTGAGGAAATCCTGACACTTAGCATATCCCCTTGGGGATCCTAGATCAGGCAACAATAATAGCAGGAGTAATAGCAATAATGATAGAAATAAGAATGCTATGTGCCTGACATAGTTTTTTTATTCTACATGTACCAACTCATTTAATCCTCACAAAAGCAATATGAGGTGGGTGTTTCTATTTAACTCTTTTATAGGTGAAGCAATCAAGGCACAGAGAAGTTACATGGCTTCCCCTAGGTCACACAGCTAGTAAATGGTGAAGTCAGGATTTAAACCCAGGGACCAGAGCTTGAATCCTCAGCTACTGGGTGACACTGACCATCCCCTGATGCCTGGCTTCCATGTCCCTCTGGCCTGGCCTGTTACCTACTCACTCATTCCCACTCAGTGTCCTCTTCCTGAAGCACTGCTCAAGATTTTTTGGCAGCATAAAAATGGAAAAAGAACAGAAAAGGTTGAAAATAAAAGACTGATAGTTGAGTGAAAGGACAGAAAAGTAGCTATTTATTCAACATTCTTTTTTTTTTTAATTTTTAAAATTTTTTGCTATATTGCTCAGGCTGGTCTTGAACTCCTAGCCTCAAGGGATCCCCCGCCCCCACCTTGGCCTCTCAAAATGCTGGGATTATAGGCATGAGCCACCACACCTGGCCTCAACAGTCATTCAAAAGGTATTACTTTGAGCCCCTTCTGTGCTAGAAGCTGTGCTGGGACTCCGGTCTAATCTCCCTCACTTCTCTAGCTGAAAAACTAAGACATTTAGGAATGTAACCGTGGGACAAGGTGGGATGTGATGTGGACCATCCTCACGGACTACACTGAGGGTGAGGAGGTCCACGAGGAGCTGGGGCATTTGTCCTTGGTGCAATCAGGGAAGGCCTGTGGAGGGGAAGCCAGAGATGCGGTGGGAGGAGGACAGGGAGAGGGAGCTCAGGGAAGGACAGTCATGCTGCTAAGGGAGGCGGAGGTGGGAATGCAGGGGAGTGTGTCCCCAAGAGAGAACTGAGAAGGGTTAAGGGCCAAGAACTGAGTCTCTTCCACCTGCCCAGTGAACTGGGAGGGAGAAGAAAGAGGAGAGAGCAAAGCAAACACTACACAGTTACAAAGGTAGGGGACTCTCAAGAGGAGGTTGTATCTCATCAGCTCAGGGAGAAAAGAATTTCAAATCAAGTGTTGAGAAAGCAAGGAGACTGACTTGGAAAAGCAACCGAATCAGGCAATTAGGAAGTCAGCAGTTACTGGTATAGTACAACAAAGTCTCGGATATGATGTCAAAACATCTTGAGTGTCTTTGGATGTTTGTCTTTGGCATGCTTGAGTGCTCTACGCAGTACTGGATGCATAATGAGTGTTTGAGAAACACTTGTTATATTTATTTGAAATATTCAAGTTGTATCTTATTCAGCGCCCTCTTTCCAGGGCTACTTTTCCTTATACACAGAATCCTAAGTACAGTGACTTGATATGTCCAGCTGGCCCCATGATTGAAATTCCCAGAATGGTCCTTCTTTTAGCACAAAATGTTAAAATACTTGTGAGGGGCAGTGTAATAGGAAGGTACCCCTTTATAGTGCTTTCACACATCTGATGCCTTTGGCATACTTATGAAACCTTCCCCTGCTTTCTCTTGAACAATGACCCACTCCATCCTTTGTGCATCACACAGCACTGTTCGAGGACAGAATCCCATTTATTCTACTGTCTCATCATTACTTTTTTATGCCTGGCTTTTGCATCTTTGAACCTCTACTATTTCACATAGTAGGGATAACTGGTGCTTGTTAGATGTTGATTGCATGAATGCAACCATAATTAGTTTATCTGATCAATCTATTTCTACCAATCAAGGAACAAGATGGGGATTAGATTAGGGGGTTGGAAAACTGCTTAGTGGTGTGTGCTGCCTCTGCTGGATCCCGGAAAGATCTGGGACAGGCATGGGTGCCTGGGGAAGCCCATGGCCCAAGGAGCCCACCTCATAATGGTTCTCACTGGTGATCCTAACCTTGTCCAGGCTTGAGAGGATTGGAGACAATGCCCCTTCCAGATTAAATAAATGATGCACATGTGCACAGGTACTTTGTAAAGAGTTTATTCTGATGGCTAGAGCAGGTGCACGGTATGTCAACATTGATTGAGCTCTGTGACCCTGGACAACACTTGTCCCCTCTTAGAGCTTCGGTTTCTTCCTCTCTAAAACTAGGGGATTGGGCTAAATGGTGTCAAAGTTTCACATCTCAGCGATGGATAAGGAGAGGAAAAGGCATGGAGAGATGGTAAGTGGAGCTACTCTTTTCCCACCTGAGCTGCCTATTTGGCAGGAGAGTGTTCCTGAGGATGGTGGGCACCCTCTTTCCTTTGCCAGGGCTCTGTCAGGAACAGAAGTGATGAGGCTCAAGAGATTACCAGTGAGCCTGCCCCAAAAGCTCCTGGAGTTCCTGCAGGAAGCCTTCCTCTTCTTCTTCTTCTTCTTTTTTTTTTTTTCTTTTTGAGACAGAGTCTCACTCTGTTGCCTGGGCTAGAGTGCAGTGGTGTCATCCTAGCTCATTGCAACCTCAAACTCCTGGGCTCAAGCAATTGTCCTGCCTCAGCCTCCCAAGTAGCTGGGACTACAGGCGTGCACAACCATGCCTGGCTAATTTTTCTATTTTTTGTAGAGACGGGGGCGGGGGGGGGGTCTCACTCTTGCTCGGGCTGGTCTTGAACTCCTGGCCTTAAGCGATCCTCCCGCCTCAGCCTCCCAGAGTGCTAGGATTACAGGTGTGAGCCATCATGCCTGGCCAGGAAGCCCTTCTTCTACCTTAGACCTTCCAGAAGCAACCCCCTTCCCTGCTAGCTTTTCCACTAAGGTGACTCTTTAACCCTTCAGGATTGGAAGATGCCGTTAGTGAGATGGGAAGGTCTCCTGGCAAGGCACGTGTCTCCCGCCTTGGAAATAAGATGTAGCAACCGCTGGCACCTGACTACTTGAACCCAGTGCCTTCATCCTCAAAAAGGACTAAGGGTCGGGGCCTGTATTTGCCTTGTGGAGACTTAGTGGAATCTCCCAGCTCCAAAAGATCCTAAATCTAAAGATTGCTCATTCTAAATATAATTTAAGGATTGCTCATTTAGAATAGAGAGTGTTAAAGAAATACAATGCATCCTTCCCTAACAACTCAACCTAGGGGTCTCAGTCCTACCTCATGAGTCTTTGGGACTCACACTTTTTCCTCCCTGATCTAGTTTGAATGAGAATAATGTGAGGGCCCTTGGAGAGCCCCAACAAATACACCCATTCCTCTTATACCTGTGGTTCTATCATTAGGGACTGTTTTTTTGGGGTCAGGCAATTTTCTCTCTTCTTTTAAAATTCATTCAGTCAGTCAACAATTTTTGTAAGAACCTACTATATTCCAGGTTCTGTCGTAGGTGCTGGGGATGCAGTGGAGGAAAAGTTGAGAAAGATAATAAAAAAATAAACAAGAGAATGTCAAACAGTGATGCATACCATGATGACAGAGTATAATAGTTGGGGAGGGTCATGGGGAGGGGGGAGTTAGGTTCCTTTAGACTGAGTCGTCCAGATAGGCCTTGGTGAGGAGGGGCCATCTGAGCTGAGATCTGAAGGAAGGTAGGAAGTGGCCATGTGAGGATCAGGAGTGTTCTAGGCAGTGGGGACAGCAAGGAAAGAGCTCTGAGGTAGGAATAAGCCTGGTGTATCTGAAGAACAAAAAGACATTGACATGGCTGGAGCACAGCGAGGGGGAGAGTTGGGCCAGGCCAGGCCGTGGGGGGTGGGGACAGTGTGCGGGTATCCTAACCCCTAGGCTCTTATTTGGAAAATGGAGTGACCTTATTTGGAAACGGGGTCATTGCGTATGTCATTAGGATCTCAAGATGAGATCATTCTTGATCCAGGGGGGCCCTACATCTACTGACTGGTGTCTTTATGAAAGGAAGGAGGGGAAGTATGGACAGGCAAGCGCAACGAGGCCCGTGGTGGAGATGGGACAGAGATTGGAGGATGCGTTTGCAAGCCCAGGAATGCCACAGATTGCTGACAGCCACCAGAAGCTGGGAGAGGCAAGGAAGGATTCCAAGAGTTGCAGGCAGCCACCAGAACGTAGGGGAGAGGAACAGATTCTCCCCCATGACCTCCAGAGGGAACCAACCCTACCAACATCTTAATTTTGGAGTCCTGGCCTCTAGGATTATGGGAAAGTACTTCTGTATTGTCTTAAGCCACCAAATTTGTGGCTATTTGTTATGGCAACTCTACTGTAAGAGGTGAGTAATTTTAGCAGAGAATAGATGATACAAACCAACCGACCAGCCACCCCCTGGTTGCTGTCCAGGGAATGAATTACATAGTCTGGAAAAAGAAGAGGGAGCAGGAAGCCAGAAGAGGCGAATGCAGCGGGAAGCTAGTGATGGCCTTGAGTGCGCGAATGAGTGCACTAAAAAGGAAGGGGACATACTTGCAGGTGACTGACTTGTTGAGATTGCCAGGGACAGGGGTTGGGGGTGGGACACTGCTCCTATAGCCCGGATGGGCTTCCTGGGAGCTGGTGGGGAACAGCCAGGTGAGGTGGGTGCCCACGGGTGAGGCCCAGACAGGGCAGGGCGGGGGGCAGGGAGCGAATCATCTCCCTCATCCTCGTGTGCAGCAGGCGCCCAACTCTTGTGAGTGAATGGGTGTCACCTATAGCCTCCTTCTCTAAAGGCCTAACTTAAATGCCACCTTGGCCCCGAAGCACCCCCACTCTCCACACACAGATCATTTCTCCCGCCCTGGGGGTTCGGGCTTCCCCAGGAATGCCCCTGCCCACTGCCACCTCCCCCCTTGTTAACGCACATGAAGGCGCTGCTGTCTCATGTGCTAGACTGTAAGTTGTTTAGAGAGGAGCATCCCCTGTTCATCTCTGATCCCCTGCACCAGCGGGCCCAGGACCCTGCCCTCAGTGGACCTTTGGCACACGTTGGCAGACCGCAGTTACTGAGCTGTGCCAAGCCTTGGTCCCTCCACACGCACCCAGAAGCTCGCCAGAACTTGGAGTCAGCGAGAAGCTGGAAGGAGCACAAGATACACTTCCTTTTTTTGTTCTTTTTCCCCTCAGCCTCAGTGACAGCCTGTCTCCATCCAGGCAGCACGAGGCAGGAGCTGGTGCCTTTGTTTCCGCACACCGAGCTGATTTATGTGAGGAACAGGGCCCATGACAAAGGCACACGCCAGCCCTGGTGCTGCCCTCCTGTGTGGACAAGCCGGGCCACCTACCTCCACCTTGGGGGATGTGTGCCCACCCTGGACCTCACTGCTGGTCTCCAGCTGGGTGTGGCCGGTCCCGGGGCTGCAGCCTGGCTCAAGAGCTGCCCCCTCCTCCTGCTTTTCCTTGTCTTTCTCCAGCCTGGGGATGTCGTCACCCTCCACTCCTCCAGGGGGACCATCGGGGGTCCCCTCCCCCACAGCTCCCTCCTCTGGCTTCCGTGTGTCTTGGCTCTTATGTCCAGGCCTGGCCTCTTCATCTTGCTTCCTCTCCTCCTGCACCTCTGTGGACTTTGCGGTCTCTGTTTCCTCTCCAGCTGGCCTTTCCTCCTTGGGGCTCCCACACCCGTCCTCTGCCTCTGCACTGGAGGTTTGGGGTGGTTCCGGGGCCTCCTCCTGGGCACCGAACTGGGCTTCCTCTGTGGCCCCATCCTTCTCCTGCTTCTCTGTCCTGCTGGATGCCCTCCTCAGAGGGGGCTTTTCTGAAGGTTCTGGGGTTCTCCTCGCTCCCTCTCCTGCTGCCCCCTTGCTGGATGGAGGGGATCCTGGGGCCTTGCTCTTGGACGGGAACACCTCCTCCCCATTCTCTTCCGTGGCACCATTCTCCTGAGAGGACTCTGGGGCCCTGTACTCTCCCAGGTCCCCACAGTCCGACTGAGACCTTCGGAACCTCCTGGAGGGAGGGCGTCTTTTGATGGAGCCCCTCGTCCGCACCTGGAAGAAGGGGGTAAGGGAAATTATCCAAAACCTGTGAAAAAGGCTAAAAGGAGGACGGCACACCCTTTCAATGTCAGTCTAAAGCACCACTTAACAAGTCCAGCCAAGGGTCAGCTAATTTCCTAGGGAACGTATCATTGTTTATGATTTATTATAGGTTAGAGCTCCGTGGGATTGTGAAATTACATGGTAACCTGCAGACTTTTGTCTTATGAAGATGCAAATGCTTTCCATCCAGTAAAAAAGATAACTTATGATTTTACTGCACTGTAAAACTTTAACCAGTTTGGTGTCTAACTTAACAATTGTATTCTAATATTTTTTTAATTGCCTATAAATAACCAGTTCTTTGAATGCTCTTTGAGTGAACTTTACTATCTTACAGGTTTCCTCATAAACTGACAAATTGAATAAAATCTCCCTCTGTTTTGTCTGAGTCCATGTTTTAACATTTTGAAAATTATACTTTGACAAAAATCCAACAGAGAAAAGGGTTAGAGCCCTGCTGCTGGCCAGACCCTGGTACAGAGACCTCCTGGGTGCTGAGTTGGATAGCTGGTGATCAGCTTCCCCCCTTGTCCACCTCAGCCCCCCGCTGCCCCCCACCACTGGCTGATACTGGGAATGCTTTGCTTTCTAGGAGTCAGGTGCACCCTCGTCAGAAGCCGTTCCTTAGGAGCACCCCGCAGAGCTGCCTGAAGAGGACGTCCTCTATGGGAAGCATGTGAATCTCAGAATCGGGCCCACTTTGCCCACTGGACTTTGTCAATCCTAGTTCCATCTCAGAGGTTTGGAATGAATACTTGGTTTATAAGGGCCTCCTAGGCCCTTTTCTGAGACCACCATGGAGCCAGCTTTGCCCGGTATCATGGCCCCGGCCCTCATGGCCAGCAGGGTTCAGAAGTAACTTTGCCTGCTCCCTTGCTGCTGTCAGATGGCTAAAGCCTTTGGGTATTACGACCAGGTAGCAGCTCCTCCCTTCTGGCCCCTACTTGCTACTGGGCACCCTATGAGAAGAAGAGGCTGTACATTTGGTTCCTTCAGGGGTCTCCAATACCCGGGGCTGGAGGACCTCCACTCTGTCCCCAGCCAACAGGCTCAAGCCTGCTCCATCACCTTCTTACCACCAGTGTATTTCCTTGGGCGCTCCCTGTTTCTCACGTTTGACCTTTTTTGCTAGATGGATTTCCTGGAATGGCCTAGAAGATCTCACTTCTCCATCCTTAATTCCAAAGTCATACCCATTTAGCATTCCCTGGCATCAGACTCTCTTACATCTTGGTCCCTGCCTGGCTCTGGCTCACATTTGCTGAGTACCTGCTTGGACTGTATCTCTGATTCTTACCTCCCCTACTAAGGCCAGAGATCTGATGGTAGCACACACAAAGGATCAGGGCAGCATCTACAGAAATTAGCCCTGCCATATATATACTTTTTGCAAAGGGAACCGTTTGGATGTTCTCCAACTGGGGCAAGCTGCAGTAAGAATGATTTGTGCCTGTACTGGGACACACAAGGACTATTCCCATCAGGCCAGAACAGGATGTTTTGGAGTCCCAGTGATCTGTCTAGCCTTCGTGTGAATCACCGATCAGGCCTTTGGCTTTTGTTTTCAGCTTTTGACATTAACTATCTGTGCAGCTGGGATCAGTTCTGAATTCCCACCCTTCTTTCCACAAAGGCTAGAGCACTCAATCCTCCAAGCCTGCCTTTTGGGTGAATGGCACATTTATAGGGAGAGGAGATGACAGAGGCAGGCTAGGTAGAGGGGTGATCTTAGTTCAGGAAACACTTGCAAAGAAGAGGACAAATCTCATTTCTGTTAAAACCAGTTCTGACTATAGCTCCAAAGGTTTCCTCCTTTCTCTAGGACAAAATCAGTATAGAGAAAATTCAGCAGTGCCAGTTCCCACGTTTCCAGATGCACCACAATACACCAGAACCAGAATTTACCTTATTGTAACAGGGCAGATGACTACCCTCAGGAGGCTGGTCGAAGCTGACGGGCACCTCCTCTGCCTCGCTGAGCCGAGACCGCATGCCTGGGCTGCTGGGGGTAGAAGGTGGGCTGTGAAACGGCGACACCATGGCCTTGAGTCCAGGACTCTTGGGTGAGGCCCCAGGCAGCAGAGCCACTGGGTCAAAGGTTAAATTGGCCTGCCAGGAAAAGATGAGGAATTTCAAATAGGGATGGGGGAGAAAATGAGAGCTTCTACTTTAGCTTATTGTTTGCCTGGCCTGAGAACTGGTTGAGACCAGGTGACATGGGGCTTTTCATGTTACTTCCTAGGCAATTATCCATTGTCACATCATGTCCTGCTTCTGGAAGCATTGCCTACTCAATCCACTTCCTGCTGCCTGGCCTGCCACAGGCTGCATTCCAGAATGCTCAGACAGCACTGATGTGGATCTAACAAAAATGCCCCAGGACAACCCCAACTTATAGGCAACGTGGCCAAAATAGCAACTGCCAGCAGCACCTGCAGCACCAGGATCTCACGGGAAGTCAGCCTTCGTGATCACTTTCTCTTCAGAGTCAATAGTGTCACTCTGGATGCATACTATTAATATTTGCCAGGCATGTGCAGCTGTCTCCTCTGCCACAACTTACATGTTCAGATTTCTTCTTGTTGCACACATTAGGCAAGTGGCTAAGAGATCTGCCCTGAGATTCACACGGGGTCTGTTTGTCCCTCAAGCCTGGTAGACAGCAGAGTGGTGGACACAGCAGGCTGCCAAGCTCTTCCAGGATGGAGGCAGTGAAATAAACCACAATGTGTGCCATGTGGGGCATCACGGTGCAGGTGAGACCAGACCAAAACAAATCCTGAGGGCAACCAAATGGGAGAGTAACCCAAAGGTAACCAAAGCCTGACCGAGTCTTGAGTTTGGTGGAGGAGGAGGTGTGGTCCCAGATCCACTCTATTGTCATGGAGAAGGTGGCGGTGCCTGAAGCTGTCCATGGAGGGACTGTGTGTGAGTGACCAGGATCTTCTTTAGGGCCATCTAGGGGCACTCCTCCTCCGCCTACCCTCTGTGTTTCCAAATCACCACATGGCTGCTGGCCCTGTGCCGGACCAGGAGAGACAGCAGTGTGACCTTACAGAGAAGGGACGGGTGTGAGCAGCAGATGGTGCGATGGGAGGTACATGCGTTCTCCACACCCACAAACCTGACTCCACATATTGGATCTTTCACTTAATAGCTGTGTGACCTTCAGACCTTCAGCAAGTCCAATAGCCTTTCTGAGTCTCAGATTCTTTATTTGTCCAAAGTTCTTAGCCTGGCCGTCAATGTCTTTCCTGTCTGGTCCTTGTTCACTCTCTCCTGCGCACACACACTCTCTCTCTTGACTCCCCTTGGCTCACCCTCCCACTGGCCAGACCCTGCTGCCCTGGAGAACTCCTGTGTGTACTTCAGGACTTGCAGACTGGAAAGCACTGTGCATGTTTAGGAAGGTGTCAGTGTTTTTATTGTGATCTTAACAAAGAAAGTACAATAAAGATAAGACAGTCATGGCAAGAATTAAATATATAAAATACGAAAGTTACATAGCAATGCCCGGAGCCTGAGCCATGTCAAAAAGCAGCATGCGTTGAGTACCCGGGGAAGGATTTGGAGCACAGATGCTGCGGGAGCTGAAATGCTGGGATGGCTCAGAGGGCTTCACGGCACAATGGGCTTTAGCTGGGCATTAAAGGAGGTCCCCTCTCCTCTAAATTTCAACCAGGGAAAATCCCTCTCGAAGAATGCTTGCAAATAAGATGGATCTTGCAAGTCAGCAGAAAATTTGAACTTTGGATTTTGGATTATTCTAGTGAATAAAAATCATAGTTCAGAACTCATTCAATAGAATATTTAGAAGAAAATCTAGTTGCTAATGTATTTCTTAGTTCTTTCCCCCACATATTCCTAACTAAGCAAGGTTCCTGTGAGATTTGGCTAAATTGTCGTACTACTGCTGACATTCTTAATGAGATTAAATAATTAGACATCCAAACCTCATTCTGAAGTTGTGTTTCCCAAAAAGGCTCAATGATGACTGGGAAAGGGAATGAGACCAAAACTACGGGATACAGAACATTTGGGAACTGATGTCTGGCCCTTGAATAAGGGCTGTGGTGGGCTGCAGGGAGGCAGAGGTTGGGGTCCCGGACTGCACCCCTCAGCTAGCTGCTTGGAGGGATGCTGAAGTTCTGGGATCCCCTCCGAGAGTTCCCTGTTATGACTAGGGGAGGCCTGTAGCCTCCTAGGGTGACAAGCAGCACCACCTCCTCCCTGCCGCTGGGGCAGGATCAGGGATTCTTAATATGAATTAAATTTCAGGGAGATACTGCAGAGTCCTCCCCACCCTCTACAGGATAGGCTCAAGGCCAGAAACCAGAGATGCTTGCCTTAACCCCCAATCAGGCTGGGATCCAAATCCCTAGGCTCTCCTATGGCTGGGAACTGCAGAGGCTGTTGCTATTTGTCTTGACACCCCCCTGATGGCTTCAGCATGAAGTTGGTGAGACAGTGTTCTTAGTTGGGCCTGGAGGGGAGGATACAGTGCATAGGAGCCTTGCTCCTTCTCCTGGGTGGCTGGATAGAAGCTGTGGTGAAAGCAGGAGCCTTTCCTACAGGCCCCACTGGGACGTAACGTGCACACCCCACTCTGTGCTTTAGCTCATGCCGTTCCCACACCAGGAGCACCTTCCTCTCTCCTTTCCAGCCACCCAGGCTTTAAGGACCAGCCACGGGCATAGGTGTTTCATAAAGCATGCATCAATTACTCCTGCCCACTCTGCTGTCTTCTTGCTCTGAAATTCTAGAGCAGTGGTTCTCACCTGGGGTGGGGGTGGGGGCTGGTTTTGCCCCCAGGGACATTTGACAATGTCTAAAGACATTTTTCATTGTCACAACTTTGTTAGACAGTGCTGCTGGCATCTAGTGGGTAAGACCAGGGATGCTGCTAAACATCTTGAAATGCAGAAGACAGCCCCAGCAACAAAATCATTCAGCACAAATAATGCCAAGGCTGAGGAACCCTGGTCTTGAGCAGCAGCAGTTGGGTAGTGACACACACTGAGATCTCTGGTATTGACTCCCATATGCCTTTTATCGTATCACGCATGAAAGCCTTGTCTCCGCAACAAGATTGTGAGCTTGGGGGCAGCATCTTCTGCTTTGTTCACACCCCCAGGGAGCCAGCCCTGGGTACAGAGGGCGAGGGCTCTGGGCACACAGGGTGCTGGTGGAGAGGCTGGGTGAACGCTTCCCAAATCCTTCCCAACGGATTTGACCACGCTGGTGCAGTGTGTAGCAGCTGAATTTCAGCCCTGTGTAAGGCTGAAATGGTTCATGGCTGCATTCAGGCATTGGGGGAGAGGGCTTGGCTATTTCTGGAGTGTTTCTTGCAGCTATAATGTCCTTTCCCATAGGAATCTTGAGGCATCCCATTATCCATCAACCACCGACCATTAGGTGTTAACTACATGAGCTTATGCCTGATATGATCCTTAGGTTAGCCCTTTCTCCCAGGTGAAGGTTGTGACAGCCTCATCCTTTAGGGCAATTTGGTCACTAGCTGGTTATCAGGGGCCAAGAATCCAGGTGACACTTGGGCTACCCCTAGGAGCCCCAAAGACATAAAAGTTTTGAATAAGAAGTGGAGTTGGAGAAAAGGTAGCAATGGGTAATGCATTCTGCACTTACCTGAAGCTTCTCAATCAGAGGCGAACTCTTCACCTTGATTTTAGGAGGGTGGCTGGCATTGGGTGGTGATTTCTGCAGAGCAAATGAACCAAAACCACCAAGTAAGTGAGGTGAAGGGAGGTGGAGTTCTGGCTGGAGCCCAGAAGTCATAGGTGGAAGGAGAAGAGCAGAAGCTGGTTTCACCCCTTCATCACTCAGTTCCGGTAGTCCACCCAGCTCGTCAGGGCCTGGGCGAGGGCCCCCCCCCCCACCTCGTCTCACCATAGCAAGACCACTTGCATCTGTGAGTCAGAGAAGCCAGGGCAGAAGGCCTCCTCTCCCAGGAAGAATGGCCTCATTACCATTATGAGGGAAAGCTGTGAGGGGAGCAAGACTTTCACCTCAGGACCTTCAGCAGCGTGAATCAACACTTGGAGGGAATTTCAAATACCTAGATCAAAAATGACCCTCCTGTTTCTCACAAACAAAAAAAGAAACCACAGACCAGGAGTGAAACCTGACAGAGATATTGAAATTCCTCCCTTGAACTAATGATATTTTGGAAAATCCCACCAATGGCATTATTTATAACTTACCATTGTCCAAAACATGGAATATTCATTGTAATTAAGAAGACATTTATTATCTACTACATCCCAGACATTGTGTTGGTTATATAAAGATGAATATGATTTAGTCTCTGCCCTCTAGGAGCAGTTGGGCAGTGGCTGATCTATGTGCTACATAATCATATGTATGCTCAGTTGTAGATATTTTTGGTGCTGAATGTATGTCAGGAATCCTGTCTGACTTAGGATTCTACATTATCTAAAGATTGACTCCTTGTTTTGTGTAAAATGTCCACAACTATGTAAGAATGATGACAGTGAAATGACGATCATGAAGAAGAACATGCTATCCATGTTGTTGGACAGAGGGCAAGGCAGAGAAGGGATTTTTTCCTACGGTTTGGAGACTGACATATACCACCTGCCCTTTGCCCCCATATACTAATTTGCCTGAATCATAAGAAGAATTACACTGGTCTCAGAAATATTCTGAGATATTTATTGAGTGAGATGATTGTATTTTAGCGATGGCAGGAAGGAGACTCACTCAACTGGACTTCTTGTGACCTTTCCATGGCCCAACAGCAAGGCAGAGCATGGGCTGGGCTCAGGAGACCCGCTCCGCCTTCTAATTCTAGCTTTGGCAGGAGCTGGACATATGCCCCTGGCCTCAGCCTCCTCTACCAAGGTACGGATGGGCTGGAAAAAATGATTCTAGGGACTCTTGCAGCCTGCATGAGTTTATACTGTCAGACATACTCCTAGAGCAGTCTTTAAGGAGCCTTTTGTCTATGGTGAGTACAAAGAGCTTCCAGCCCTAGTTGGGTTGTCCCTAGTTTCTGTGCTTTTACAGTGAAATTTCACATGGGCTGGGGTTTTTGAAGATACTATTTTAGAAACTGCAGCAACAATTTTGCTGATAAAATTTCACTTTATGTAACACTATAAACTCTTCCCTTCCCCACCTGACCATTGTCTTTTGAAGACAGCAGAAATTCAATAGACACTGCCCCTTAACCACAGGACGGTACTGGGTACCCGGCAGATGTTCCACAAAACCCTCATTGATTTGAACTGCAAAGCAGAAAGAATGTGAAATAGCCACAGATGCAGTTCCTGGGGATGGCAGCAGGTGGCAGCATTTCCTTTACGGTTTTCCAAGGGACTCCAGGCAAGGGGCTGGGACTAACACAGTCGGTTACAGCCTTACATCCCTATCTGTATGTGTATGTATGTATGTATTTGTGCACCCCATGGGATGAAACCTGTAAATTTCTTTCCACATGGCCCCTGAAATAAAGCTGTTTAATCCACTTGCCACTAACCTGACTCACTCTGCTTTTATTCCAGGGAATAAAACTTCCCCACCTAGCCTCCATGATCTATCCAGTTAGTGTTTTTGTCCACATTTTACAAATAAGGAAACAAATTCAGTATGGTGCAGTGACTTCTCCTGGGCCAAGCCCAGGTTATCAGGGCGAAGCCTCACATTAAGCTCCCAATGGCCATGGCCTCAGCCTGTTGCAAAACAGCACAGACACCAAGCCCAGAGGGTAGGGAATACAAGGAGAAGTTGATCCTCTGTAATGAGAAGTTGTTGGTATGTATTTGGTCACAGAATTGGCTGATAACCCCATGAAGCCACAGAATCATGTTGTTAGAGACCCAACAAAAAACTCAGTGTTTAAAATCTGTATTCCTTGGGGTTCTTATCCCAGAATAAGACCCTTGTTTGGTGGGGGGAGGGGGGCATTCTAGGAGCAGATGGGGCTCCAGACCTCCCCTTCCCCATCTCACTTGGCCAGGGGCAGCTATGAGTTTCTGCTTTATCTGATGGGTTTCTGCTTATAAGCCTTGGGTTGACAAAAAGGTTTGAAACCATTGATCTACTTTAACCATTTCACTTTATAGATGAGAAAATACAGACGTGAAGAGGTTTGCCCAAGTTCACATAGGTACCCAGTGTCTATTGTCAAGATGCTGGCCCCCAAGAAAGGGGAGAAAAAAAGAGGTGGTCAAAGTGGGATTCGGGAACCATATTGTCTTTGGCTTGCTTGCTCTATTTTGGGATTGGCCTCCCAGGCTGGACAACAGAACATGCAAATTAATTTCTGGCACAGATCATGACCAGGTTCATGGACTGCTGGGACAGGTGTGGAGAAGTCACTCTCACAGCTACAATGAGATAAATAAGGATAGGTGGATGTGCAGACTGGGAACCTATTAGTGGCTATGATCCATGATACCAGAGCCTTGATTATGTTGGTAACATTGGCTATTTATATCTGAGGGCAATGAGGCCTCCTGTGTTCTGGTTTTCTTCCAGTGATCCTGAACAAGAGCCCGCCTTCACAAGGGTACCGCAGCACCATGGATTCTCTCTTGTTACAATTCTGCCTTAGATGAATGAAGCCCTTCTTTCCAGGTGCCTTCTCCACACCTTGTTCCAAGATCATCCAAGTTAGAACCAGGAATAAAACATAACTTTCCTGACTCCTGAATCTGGTCTGTTACTAATATATGGCCCATTTTCTTTGCTGAAATTCTCAGGCTTGAAACGTGGTGTTCCTGTCCCTGGAAAATCATAAAGGAGGCTCAGTAAGAGAGACTAGGGAGGAGCCTAGTTTCCAAAGTAAAGGATTCAGGAAGCATTCAAGAAGAGGAGATTCATCCTTGAATCTGAAATGGAGAAATCCCCTGCACAGATTTTGAGGTCTAAAATGTGAGTTTTGGGCCCCTTCCTACAAAAAGGAGAAAGAAAACCCATAACCAGCATCCTCTGAGCCCCAGCAACAACACTTACCTCCTCACCATTCTGGCCCAGCTCTACCTTGGGGGGGAACAGGGGGAGGGAACAGGGTGGTTTCCTTCTTGTTGGTTTACTGGCTGGTGTCTAGAGGGGGCGACAGACGGACACACAGAGAGAAAAAGAGAAAGAGCTAATCAGGCAACAGGGAGGAAGAGGAAGGAAGTAGAAGCTGGATTTAGGAATGTCAAGGGATGTTTAGGGAAGTTGAAGGATGTTTAGGAATGGAGGGGGAGGATTGCGTGTCTTTGGAACTGCCCACTTACTATTTAAACTAGTTCTATTTAAAGGTCTATGCATTTTGACTTTCAGCCTCTCCTCTCCTACTCCTTTCCTGCTAGAACATCCTCTTTTACTCTCAATAACTTGAGAGTCATTGGCCTGAACCAGCATCTCAAAATGACATCGATATGTAGCATTTGGGCAGTGCCAGCACGTTAGCTCAATGCTATCTTCTTTATCCTTTATGACATTCCTATAATGCCTAGAAGTTACGGATCCGATTTTTCAGATAAGAAAACAAAAGTGCAAAATAATGCACCTAAAAAACAAGGCAACTGTAATAAGTTCTCACTCGCCCAAGGGGCCACGATAGACCTCCCTCCACCCTGGGGAGCCCATCCCTCCTCTCACTTCTAACCCACTCCTCACACTGCGTGACTTGCGAAAATCTAGCCCAAACCTCTCCAAAGTTAAGACAAGCCTTTTCACACTTTACCCTGTTGGTCACTGGATCCCTTTCCTTCCTGATCCCTGATTTCCCATCTGAACGTGCTTCCCTTCAAGTACTCCTTTCCTTCTCCATTCGGAATCTGCCCCAGCCTTGCCTCGCTCCTGACTCCAGGCTACAGGGCAGGAGCCGGGTGTGGGGACCTCTTTATTCTGAACCGATCCAGGCCGGACACAGCTGTGTAAGATCTAAGTCTGTAGGGGTGGATGATCAAGATGAAAATGAATCCAGACTCCCATCTCAGACGGGCAGGCCTTTGAGCTCTCTGCCTACCCCTCCTTAGCAGAGGGAAAGCCTCACTCTGCAGGGGAAAGATTCTGCACAGGCACGGAGGCAGTGGGACATTCCTCACATTCAGAGGGACCCCTCTCTGGCTCCTCTTCCTAATTTGGTAATTACCAAGCCTTCTCCCTCCCTCTCCTCTGGGCCTGACCCAGACTTCACTGCCTCCAGCCCTTCCCAGAAGCGGATGCTCAGCAGCCTCCCAACTCACCTCCTTGGCTGAAGCTGCCTGCTCCCTAAACCGCCCGGCCAGCTGGGCCACCGAGGGAGATGCCGAGTTGTCCACGTTGGCATTGGGCTCTGCTGGCCTTTCCTGGCAAATCAAGGAGGAGCAACGGTTAATTAGCAAGCATGTACTCGGCTCTTCTTTGTATCAGGTACCAGGTGCCTTACCATGTAAGGCACTTGTTTTGTGGCCATGGGCAGGAATGCTGTGACAATGAGGCTCCTGCATTTAAAGATTTTTAAAGACCATTCCGTCAACCACATTTAGTGAATATCTACAATGTACTCAGCCCCGGGTGTGGCTCTGGGGACCTAGAGACAAATAAAACTTGGTCCTGTCCTGGAGGGGTACCTGGGGGTCCTGGAGGCAGTACAGGCCCCAGGTTTCTCATTCCTCAAAGACCCTACTGGAAAAGGGCTATATCAGTGACAGCATATGAGTCTCCTTCCCTTGTTCAGCTCCTTTGAAAAATGCGGGCTAGCAAAATACATTTGGAGAGAGAGGCCTTTAAGTATAGGAAATTGGGTAAGCAAATGCCCTTTATTGAACTTTTAACACATATATGTGTCCTTTCTTCCCTACTTAATTGAGGGCCTTGGGCAAAGAAGTGTTCAGTAAATATTTGTAAATTAATAAATAAATGACATTAAGAGCAGGTAGCCTAGCAGATGGGAGCCAGACTGCCTGCGTTCAACCACTGACTTGCTCCATCTCTTCCCAGCTCGGGGACCTGGGGCAAATGGCTTTCTGTGCCTCAACAGGGATCACAGTAGCACATCACTTGTATGGTTATTTCATGGATTAAATGATTTACTATATATCCAAGGTGCTGGGGCAAGGCCTGGCACATTGCAAGAGCTTTAGAAGGGGGGTTGTGATGGTTACTGGCCATGGGTCTTGCCTCAGTTCAGGTCATCAGTTTACCGTGGCTGTCCCTCCCACAAGGTGCCTCCAGATTCCCTGAAGAGGCCAAGATGCACCTCAGGTCACTGTTCACTCCTATGCACCATTTGTCACCAAGACACGGAGGGTAAGTCAGAGACGCTGGAAATGGCCACCTCACGTCTGCCTTGTTACTTGGGCATAAATAACCACTTGGTTTTAATAATGTTTTTTTACATCTCCAGTCCCAGAGACATTAGGCTTTTGTCTTTTGTCACCATAATGGCGGCATTTCTTACTCGGGCTGAGAACTCCTTCTACCACTTCCCCTCCTCACGTCTAGCCTGAAACGGGGAGAATTTGGGCAGCAGTTTGTCTGAGAAAGTCCATCTCTGCCTTTCCGTGGGTCTCATGGCCTGCAAAGACAGGACATGCTCCCCTCCAGCAGCAAGCTCACACCGCTGTGCAACAAACACACACGCACACGCGCATGCACACGCGCACACACGCACACACACACGCACACACGCACACGCACACGCACGCACACCCTCTCTCTCTCAATTCCACGGCCCCCTTTTTTTGTGCTAACAGCGCCTCTGAGCTTTCTTATTTGGGTGCTCCCTCCAAAGTAAATGCCATTGGTCCTTCTATGATGCTGTCCCCTTGGAGCAAGGGAGGGGCAGATCCCCCACACCTCCTGCCAACTTCCGGCACTGAAGTTAAGTAAGTGGGGGCAAAACTTCCAGAAGAAGGCTTTGTTTAGAGATGTGAAAGAACCACTGGGGCCATGAACCTTCTGATCTGTGAATGGCTGTTCTGGAGGAAAAGACAAGTACCTCTTTACTGTGGCCTACTATAATTCAAGCTCATTTCCATTCCAGCCTAAACACCACATGCTGATTTTGCATAAAGACATAAAAGGATTCACCTCTATTCAAGATGTCAGATTTTCCCACAATGCTGGGGGAGAGCCAGGGAGTCCGATGCCCCACGCTGATTACTGCCCCCCTGGGCAGGGCTCACAGGACTTGCACCTGTTTGACCCTCACACTTGCCATGTTAGGAGTGGTCCCTGTCCTCCTGGAACAGCAGAGAGGCTTTAGGGACAGTGTGTGGTTAATTGAATTGAGCCGTTGTTGGCAAAGACGTTGGGCTGATCGGTTTGTCCATCTGTCTAACTTCCTGCCCACATAACAGATCAGTCTCTCTGTCTATTGCTATTTATTGCTCGGGTCCTGCTGACAACGCACTTTACCTCAGATTCAAGGCGCCGATCACGGTGGTGCAGGAAGATCTATTCCAGTTAAAAATAGAGCTGTATAGGAATCAAAACTCCTCCCTAATGTCCCTGTCTCAAAACTGGGCTTGGCAAGGGGCTCAGAAGAAAGAGAACTATGAGGCTTATGGAAGCATTTAGGGCTTAAAAGCTGGGTTGAAGGAAAGATTATAATATGACTGAGTTTGTTTTCCTGGAGCCCAGTGAATGGGTTTTCTTTAGTTTGTCTAAGGATTCCAGAGCTTGTTTAAGCCTGGCAAATCCACTCACCACCAGCCTCTCTCTGGACACTTCCCATCCTATGTCGTGGAAGACTGATTGATTATTGCCTTCTGCCTACTGGACACATTAAAGCCCAGAGAGAGCAAGTAACTTAGCCAGAGTCACACAGGAGAAGCCAAACAGGATAATCTATGAAACATTTGACTCCAACTCCTCATAATCCATCAAAGGACATCAGTTAAGTAGCATCATTTGTGAAACTGCTTTGAAAACTATAAAAGTGCTATACAAATCTCAACATTATGAGTCACTGGATTATGTAGGTACAATGGAAGAAGCATGGTCTTGGGGATGGGCAGGGGCTGGTGGCTCAGCCTGTTTGAGGCTTTGCCTGGATTTCTGCCTTGCAATTCTGGCAGGTATTACTAACCTCCTGCAGAGGGTTCAATCCATGCCACCTCAGTCCTGGGCCAGAAGCCTTCTCTCAGCCCTAAGGCCGTCTTAGTAAGGCCATGCTCTTACCTTGACTGTGTTCTCAGTTCTGAGAAGGACATCAGTGTCCTTCTGAGGCTGAGGGATCCCAGACTTCCCTGAGATCCCTCAGCCTCCCCAGGATTAAATGTTCTTACTTTGTTCCTGTGATGTCCACAAAGTACTTAGCTACATAGCCTGAGACATACACTGTGCTCATCTAAGGCCAGTTTCTCCTCCTCCCATTCAATCTGGCCTGCTGGTGTCAGGACCTGGGCACCTGCTCCGAGAGTCACCGACACCTCCACTCACCCCTGTGGACCACACCCAGTTGCTGGTCCCTCCCCTGCCAGCATCCACTCTCTGGGTCTTGGTCACTACCTTGACCTCAGCTTGTTTTTTCCTCTTGGGCCATTTTCCGTGTGTTAAGTCTGTCTTCTGGACTCATCTCCCTTTGTGTGCTGCTTTAGTTCACACTTGTCTTTACAGATTGCAGGCCTCTACTCCATTCTCCTGGGCCCAGGTCTTGCTTAGCAAGCCCACCCTGCCACCACTCCAGCTGTGCTATTCCAGCTAGCTCGGAAACCATGCCTGTGGTTATTGCCCGACTTTGCCAAGGCCAGGGGAAAATCACCTCTGGTGTTTATTTTCCATTTCTGTGGGACTTTCTTCTGAGAACTAAGGAGCCCCTGTGTCTGGATGGCATGGAACTTCCCCCACGCTGTTGCCATGTTGAATAAATACAATTTGGATGCTACTGGCCATCCACATAATGAAACCTCTGTGTACAGGCCAGAGTTAGGCTCTACCTACCTCCCTGCTCTGCCCTGCTTCTCCACCTCATCCTTGGCCCGATGTCTAGGTGTCTAACAGTCTCTGGGCCATGGTTTAGGGAAGCAAGGCACCAGGGAGGTCTTATCCTCTACAGCTTGAGAGGAGAAGCAATTAGAGGGCCTGGCCGGGGAGCTGAGGACACCTTGATCTTGGCTAAAAGGAAGGTTTTCTTGCTCACCAGAAACAAGCCAGAATCCAGAGCCTCAAGTATTCTAGCTTCCTCAGTGCTCCAGAACTGAAGTGGGTCTTAAATGGCCATGCAGAGTGCTCACCTCTTCCAATGTGACCACACTTACATCATCACCTCAAAAGGATCAACACAGAGCCTCTCTGGGATGCTGTAATGACTCCAGAATCTTCCTTCACATCCTTACCTTACCCTAGCTCTTCAGTCCATCCCAGTGTTTGACCATCACCATCCTAGGATGAGAGAAAGGGCACTGGAGTGGGAACCAGGTAGGTACACTTGGCCTATCTACCTACCCAGAGTACCTTCTATGTGGCAGGCACTTTCCTCATAGCAGCTGGTATGTTTTCTGTAATTCTTACCTCTTCTGAAAGAGGAAGCTGGGGCCCAGAGTTGCTAAGTAACTTGCTATTCAAGTTAGCAAGTGTGAGCATGAGAATTTTCTGGATTCCAAAGTTCTAGCTCTTTCCACACCAACATGCTATACTAACTCTACACCTTTACTAGAAGAGTTGTCTTATTCAGTCTCTCATCTGCAAACATTACTGTTCTAGGCCCTGGGGCATATCAGTGAACCAGATAGTTCTTGCTCTTCAGGAGTTGCTATTCCAGCAATAAGCACATACACAGCAAAACAGCCAAGATAATTTGTAAACGCTATGGAAAAAATAAAATAGGGCACTTTTTCTATGGGGGTGTGGGAAGACATCTCTGAAGAGGGATCATCTGAATCGAATCCAAGTTGGGGAAAAGAGAGGAGGAAAATTGTTCTGAGCAGAAGCACAGACAGGAACAAAGGTTGAGGGACAGAGAAAACAGAAGTGTGGCAGGGACAGCTGTGCACAAGAGGGGGCGGGGGACACATGAGGTAGCCTGGCCCAGCCCTGTGGGGCCCCACGGACCAGAGCCAGCAGTTTGTATTTTAGTCTGAGTGAGTGGGACGCCACTGGAGGGTTTCAAGGAGGGAAGTGACCTGAATCACACATCAAGAGGCTGCCTGTGGAGGATGGTTGGGAGCGTAAGCAGAGAGGGCAGGAGGCAGGTGCTGGCAGTGGTCCTTTGAGAAGCGGTGCTGGAGTGGACCAGGCTTGCAGCAGGGGGTGGGATGTGGAGGTGGGGCTGCTAGGAACCGCTGCACTGGGGAGCAAGGGGGAGGGGGATGAGGATGACTCCTGGGTGTTTGCCTTGGGTAATGGGATGCATGGGGTATTTTCTCCCGCACCAGGAAAGCTTGTTGGGGAGAGAGATGTGGGTGGGGCTACGTGGGGAGTGAATAGTCCTTTCTTGGTCATGAAAGTTGGAAATGTGGATTAGATATCCAATTGGAGTGCAGTACAGGAAGCTGAATATACACCCAGGTCTGGAGTTCAGAGGTGGGGTTCAGGTGGGAAACAAAACTGAGAGTCACTAGTGAGAGATGGTAGGTGAATTCACGGTCTGCATAAAAGCAGAGGCAATGCAGAATAGGGAAGAGAAGAGGTCCAAAGACTGACCTCTGAGCTGTCTCTTTATTCACACTGAGTTTCCTTTCATTCACAGAGGAGAGGGGACTGCTCCTGTTACTCCAATGGGAGCCACAAAGACATTTTGGTGTAGATTGCAGATGGGATGGTTTGGGGCCAGAAGATTTCTTTGGCTAAAGCAATAGAGGGTAAGAAATCCTGAATGTCACACATGAATGCTGTGTCCCCTATCCATGCTGTTGAGTCATTCCTTCATCCTTTCTTGAGCATCCGTAGACATCGTGGAGTGCCCTGGGACAAAAGCGATGGCCTTCAAGGAGTGAACAGCCTTTTTGAGGGGAGGGAGGAATGTAGAAGAGGCAAAGAAGAACAAGATAAGGCAGAAAAATAGAAACAGGTATAGGTGAACAGATACATGTGAGCAAATATTTCACACAAGACCAAAAAAGTCCCAGATATCCCCTGCATACCCACTTGTAGACTTTAAGGATCTGAAAGTGGCAGGTCCTTGCCTCTGCAACTCTCTCCCTGGGAGTATACCACATAAGATGCTCTGTTTACACAAGGTACCCACAGGCACTGACCCTGGGAGAGTGTCCCTGTTTGGGACCTCCAGGGTTTCCTATTTCTTCCTAGGACATGGTGTTGCAGTCCAGTAGCCTAGACAGGGTTTAGCAGTCCTCACACAGTGAGACACAGTCCTGACTGCTTCAGTGGTTTTAAGATCAGCATAGTCCATGGCTGCAGGTGCCTGGGAGGGTCCTCCAAGTGGGGTCGGTAGGTTTAGTGGTGACAGCACAGGTGGGGTTGATGTCTGGGCAAATTCCCAGGTAACAGCAGGGGATAATAGATAGAAGGGAGGGAGATGTTCATTCTGAATGTTATTATAGTGATAGGACTTTATCAATGTAATTTGGCAGATGATGTGTGGGAAGTTTCTCTCTAAAACCTGTTAACTGTTGTACAAGCATAAGGAAAGAAATTATTTTGAGTCTGGTGGGGGTGGGAATGCATAGAGACAATATAAATCAGAGAAACAAATTCAGAGTCAGACCTGGGTTTCAGTCTTGCCTCTGACATATGTTGTGTGTGAACCTCTCTGAGTCTCAGTTTCCTTGTTTGTAAATGAGGTTATTGGCATCCATTAGCCCTCACTCCAACCCAACATGCAAGCACGTGTCCTACTTTCTGGCAGCTGCACCACCTTTCTTCCACGGCCAGCAGGAAGTAGGCCAATAACCCCAGTGTCCCGATAAGATTCAGAATTAGCCTTGTCCGTCCCAGGCAGGGTGCACTGACAGTTTTACAGTGCTCTAAGTGGGGAGTAGCTCTGAGCTCAGGCTCTGCATGTAACTAGTTCTGTGGCCTTGGACAAATTACCTAACTTCTCTGTGCCGAAGATTGCCTATCTGTAAAATGGGAATGGTGATGACAGCACCTATGTTACAGGGTCATTGGAAGGATTTAATGATTTTATGTACGTAAAATGCTTAGCACAGTGCCTGGCATGTAGGAAGGGTTTGATAATTGTTAGCTATTATTGAATGTTGGCTATGGGCCTAGTAGCTCCCCCGAATATACTGAAGGATGTCCAGGGTAGCACCCAATCTTCTCTTGTCCTTCTAGTCCCTCTGGGGTACAGAAGTCCCAGGCAGAGCTCCAGCTGGTTAAGATGTGCTCCCTGCTGCTTCTAGCCATTCTTTGCTCAAGAGTGGGACATCTTGACTCAGCCATTTTTGTGGCCTATTTTATTGCCAAGGCAGGAGCTTAACAGAAACTCTCACCCCATCCTTGAGCTCATATCATCCCTGAGAAACTGATGTGCATGATATCTAGCAACTAAAAAATAAATAAAGCTAAGTTTAATTTTATGGCCTTAGGGTCATGACACAGGTCTTGAATAACCCATACATCCCAGCTGTCCAAAGCTCTGTGTCAAATCAGACAGCCGAATCAAAATATCAAGTCCATGTCTATTCAATGACTGGAGAAACAGAATGTGACATAGCCATATAATGAAATATTTTCAAGCTATAAAAAGGACTCAAGCTGTATATATACTAAACGTGATGAACCTAGAAGACATTATGCTAAGTGAAAGAAGCCAGTCACAAAAGACCACATATTATATGATTCCATTGATATGAAATGTCCAGAATAGGCAAATCTATAGAAACAGAAAGTAGATTAATAGTTGCCTAGAGGGGATGAAAAGACAGGAGGATAGCTAAAGGGCACAGAGTTTCTTTTTTTTCAGATGATGAAAATGTTCTAAAATTGATTGTGATGATAGTTGCACATGTCTACAGATATACTAAAGCCCATTTCATTGTACACTTTAAGTAGGTGACCTGTATGGTCTGTAAATTATATCTCAATAAAACTGTTATTTAAAAAAATGTCAAGTCCTTACACTCAGTCTGTTAGTTTGTGGGTAGGAGGGGCCAATGCAGAGACACTGGCTTTGTTTCTGCCCTCCTGCCTTCCCTTCCCTCCCCTCCTGTTCAGCATCCTCCACCCCCAAGCTGTGCCCTTCCCTGCCCCAGCATGACTTGCAGCTGCAGACACACCTGAGGAATCTCTTCCAACCCACTGCCAGGGAGTGGGAGGAAGGCAGAATGAGTTTGGTGTCAAGTGCCAGTGAAGGGTCTAATGCTTAGGAGGCACTCAGTGTATATTTGTTGACTTATTCATTCATTCAGTGACTATTTATTGAACACCTATGGGATGGACATTGGTCTGGTATGGGGATATAAAGTCTGGTGAGATCCATTTTGAACTTTTGACCTCTAGGACTACAAGATAATAAGACAACAAGCCACTAAATTGGTGGTCTTTTGCTACAGTAGCCATGGGAAATTAATACAGTCAGTCAAGTACTTGCAAGCACCCACTATGTGTTCTGAGTTCTGAGAAAACAGTGGTGAAGAAGAGAAAGTCCCTGCTTTTCACTGGAGCTCACATTCCACTGGGGAGAGACAGGTAGTAGACAAATAAGCAAGTGAATGCCTAGTGCATGAGTGAGTAAGACGGGTAATCTGATAGAGAGCAACTGGGAGACAGAGTGTTGGGCAAGACCTCTGCAAGGGAGGTCACAAGAGACCTCCTGAGAGCAGGGGGAGGTGACATTGAGCTGAGGTGCTGCTCATGGAAGGACAGGGTGAAGGGCACAGCAGGGGCACCCAGCCTGGCCAGAGGCACCTGGGAAAGCTTCCAGGGGGAAGTGCCAACCTGGCCAAGCTTGAAGGGTGAGCAGAGCTGTGCATTCCTGCTGAGGAGCTGCACGTATGAAGCCTTCAAGACAGGGGAGACTTAGGGAGTAACAAGATGTTCCTAGGCCTGGTATAGGGCATATGGGCAGAGTGCAAGGTGAGGCTGGAGAACAAGCAGAGGCTAGAGGGTGAAGGGCCCCTAAGTCAGGACACTGTTCTAAGGGCCATCCAAAGTCATTGGACAGTGTTAAGCAAAAGAGCAAAGCCATCAGATTTATTTTGCAAGCTCCCTCTGGCTGCAGTGTAAGAAGCGGGCGGGCTAGGGGCAGGGAGTGGGGAGGCAGGAGGCAGGTAGACCAGCTGGGGACTGCTGCCATGGTTGTGGGCAGTAGAAGATGAGCAGTTGACAACCACACTGCCTCCCACAGAGGGTGGATCCTGGTTCCAAAAGATCCTTTCACTGGGCTGAGCTTCTTGTTGGGTCTGGGTCTGCCCAGGGGACCATGAGCTGCATTTGGGAAGAGTGAATGTTGGGGAGAGCTGAGACATGGAGCTGAGAAGGGCTGGCCCCTTCTGGGGTGAAGCGGCAAGAAAGAAAGAAATCTCTGGCCATGAGATAGATGGCTGAAATGATTGTGATGATCAGAAATCTCTAACCCTTGATTTACAATTGTTAGCTGGTGTAGCGTCAGCATGACCCCTTCCTGTAATCTGCAAACCTTCAGTAAAAGTTCTACTGCAGCAGACTCTTATTTGTGAGTACTTTTTAAAGCGGTAGAATGAGAATCACGTGTCTATGGCCCTTATTGAGCAGGGTAAAGGTATAGCATCAAGAGATAGAGTTCACTGATTCAGCGACTCAGTAGATATTAATGAGTCTCTACCACACATCAGACGCGAGGCAGGCTCTAGGGGTTCCTGAGGGCAGAGCAGACAAGGCTCCCATGTTATAAGAGAATGGGGGACAAAGCTTCAGCAGAGGCAGAGAATTGGGCCCAGGGATGACCATGAGCAATAAGACCATCTGGGGATGAGTAGATATCTTCGGGATGGCTTGGATCTGTTGGGTTGGAGCCAATATTCTGCTGACCTCAGTGGTCTTCAAAACTAGAGAGGGTGGTGGCCTGGACTGGGGTACAGTCTGTGGAGTTGAGACCATTAATAGGACTCAAAAGCAATTTAGGAGGGAGGACTGACCAGAATTGGTGACTGACCAGGTAGGTGCAGAAAGGAGTCAAGATACTGGCCAGATTTCCAGCTCTGGCTTTTGGGTGGACAGGGGTGTCATTTACAGAGAGCAGGAGCCCAGCAGAGGAGCAGCACTGGGAGGGAAGCAGTGAGAGGTGGCAAGTCACCAAGTCATGGGAAGAGTGCTCATAAAGGGTGAGTGACCAGAGCAGAGGGCCCAGGACAGACCGTGAAGCACCTGCTTGGAATTTTTGGAGTCAGATGAACCTAGGGTTGAATCTTGGCTCGTATTACAAAGTGATGGCAGAGCCTGAAGACAGGTAGGGTGAACGATGGCTGCAAAGGAGATGGAGGGGGGCTGGAAGGAGGAGGCAGAAGCCAGCCACCTCCCCCGGGGGGGACGTACGGCCATTTTTCTCTTCTCCTTCCTCCTCCCACCAGAGGCTGTGCAGAGGTAGAGGAGCAGATCAAGTTCAACCTAGCCCGTCTGCAAGCCTCTGAACAGCTCAGGTTGTTTTTTTTTCTTTTTTCTTTTTTAGGGCAAAGAAGAAGAGTAGGAAAGAAGTGCATCTTCATAGCGGGCACGGGTGATTTATTAATAATGGATTTGCTCACCCAGGCCAAAAAATAATGTACAATTTGTTACTCTCCAAAGTAAGTTCAGAAACTCCCTGTCATGTGCTACTCTCACGTTGGTTAGTCTGATAATAAACTTGATTTCAATGAGAGCTCCTCTGAGCCTGAAGGGTGGGTTGGGCTCCAGGGAGCTGATTTGCCAGGGTTGCCTGGAGCCCTGGGGTGTGCTGCAGCCACCTGGGGACCCACATAAACACCCTTAGCTAGCAGCCAGTCCTGCTTCTACAGCGGGAGTCAAGTGACAGTGTGTGTTCATGAGTGTACGTGCGCGCGCGCACGCGTGTGTGTGTGTGTGTGTGTTCACGCATGCCCTGAGGTCTGGGACATTTGTCCTTCAGGCCACAGCAGAATGCCGAGGCATACCTTCTAAGATTAGAACAAGTTTCCCAAGGACCAGGCTTGCCTCCCCGTCAGCTGTAGCCTCTCCTGTTACAGCCTTAGCAGGACGCTCTATGGTTGTGTCCTCTGGTGCCTGACCTTGAGAACTTCATGCAGGGATACTGGAGGGAGAGAGGACCATCAATCAAGACAAGCTTCTGCATCTGACTTGTGGATCCAGGTCACATGCAGAAAAAATCTATGGTAATAATTCCAATAGCTGCAACATCTGGAGCAGCCACCACATGCCAGGCCCTCTGTGTGCATGGTCCCGTTTAATGTGTGTATCATAACCTGAAGAAGGACTCACTTAATTAGCCCTGCTTGATTGAGGAAACTGAGGCACAGAGAGGTTAAGTAGCTTGTTCAAAGTTGTGCAGAATGAGTGGTGGCAGGAATGTTCTCTGGAGTCACTCTGGGGTATTTGCTCAGAACTTCCTAATCTGTCCCATAAGTGAATAGTTTCATGTAAATGGAAGGGAGGGATGGGGCAAGGGCTACACTGGAGACCGGAGAGGCCCTGCCTGCTACATATAGATGTGATTTCTGAGGGTTCCCAGGCCTGGTCTCAGAGGTTCAGGGCTGGCCTGGAGGTGACAGGGCAGGCAGGTTCAAGCATGCCCAGGGCACAGCTAAGGGCTTGTCCTGCAGGCCTTGGTTCTCGTTATCAAGGCAATGGCAGAGCAGGAAGCTCGGAAGAAAAATGAACATTTGCCAGTTTAATCAATACCTATCTGCACCGATGGGCTTATAAAACATGACCACTTGATCAATTTGCCTATTATTATTTGACCATGATCCCTTGAAAATCCCAGATAAGAAGCCCTACAACTCATAAATCCCGGTGTTTCCAATGTTTTGAAGTCACAGCGTCATTAGATTATTAGCAAACATGCAGAAATTTTCTCACATGTACCATTTACTTACTTGATCCTTGGTTGTACTTGGAATTAATACATGGGAAAGTGTACAATTTGGAGGCAGAAGAACATCGAAGAACACGAACTTAAGTTTTTATAAATTAATGAACTCACAAACCTCTTTAACTACATTTGCAAAACTCTAGAAAGAATCCATGGGATCCTAGCCATGTAGAGGACACGATCGGAAACGCTGACACCTGAGCTTCCTCCAAGCACAGTTCAGCCCTGGGCACTTTCAGCAAACTCTGTGTGAAGCTGCCCTTGCCCACCACCCACCCTCCACTATCCAGGCAGAACTGGCTGCTCTCTCTTTTCATTTTACCACCTCCTGGATGTATTCATTCATTCATTCTTCCTGGACTCCAGGCCCTGCACCAGGTGCTCAAGGTATAGCGGTGAACAAAATGAAACCGGTCCTTTCATAATGGAGGATACAGTCTAGTAGGGGAGACACACATTCAACAACCATCATTATTTTAACCCCAGTTTACTGTTTATTAGGGTAATAAATGCCGTAGAGGGAAAAGATTCTAGGAGAGCATGTGACAAGAAAACCTGACCCAAAGATGTGACATTTAAACTGAGATAAGTAGAAGTGATCCAGGCAAAGTGTGAGGTTTGGGATGGGGGAAGTGTGTGTATGGGGGATGGGCAGAAGTGGCCAAGAGCATTCCAGGTGGAGTTTACACAAAAAGCCTCCCATAGGAGAGACAGGAGGTGTTTGAGGAACTGAAAGAGGGAGGCTTTTGTGGCTGGAACTCAGAGAGCTTTTAAAATACCCAAAGTTTTGCAAGGTTTTCTCCTACTATAAGCCTTGAGCACACAGACCATGTGTTATGCATGGCCCTATCCCCTAGCCCATTGCCTGGCCCGTAGTAGATGGTCAGTAAATGCCAGTAAATGAATGAATAAATGAGTCATGCCTCAGTAATCCAACACCACTGGGCCAACATTGTGAGGGCTTCATAAATATAGATCAGGACTTTGAGGTGAAATGGAAACAAAGTGTCAGCCAAGGATATCAGGCTTGAATATTTTCATTAAGTTTCAGTGACTTGTCCAAGATCACTGGAATAGCAACCAGAGGGCAAAGAATGAGACCTTCTGCCCAAGCCATTATTTAACAATCTGAGCCTCCTGTCTCTGTTTGGAGCTAAGAAATTCATTATAATTTCATATTCTAATTCCTGGGTATCTCTGTCTTCTCCAGTTTTAACAGCCCAACCTATTCTAGAACGTGACATATCTAAAAAATACCTAAAATTTGTCTATTTCTTTATCTAGAATGGTTGAATATATCTATTGGCTGCTTGATATTTTCAGACTCAGTTTGTCAAGGAGAAAACAGAGGAAAACAATGATATGGGTCCCTTATCAATGTACAATAGTGTCTGCCCCAGGATCTGAAGTCCACATCTCTGGTCTTGTCTCAGCGGCTGTCCTCGGTCACCAAGGGGAGGCTCCATGCCTCTGAGCCCCTTCCAAGGGCTCCACTGCTGCCCAGGGGTGGTCAAGGCAGGAGCCCACAACCTCTGGTACATCAAGAGGGCCCCATCCAAGGCACAGGATAGGCTTTCTCCCCTCCCTTGAAGCCTACTCAGCTGCAATGAGACCAAAGTGTTCTTGAAGCTACTTTTTAAAAACTCTCCCATCTCCTCTTGCCATCCCCCTCCAAAGAAGGGAAAAAAACCCCAAAACCACCCAGCTGAGTTGAGTTGCTTCACTTGAATGTTCTATTGGGTTTTATAGAGCAAAACAGCTGGACTCCTAGCATGAAAAGGGAAGATCGGGTAGGGTGGGTGTTTGGTGTTCAGCCTGCAGAGGCTTGTTGATGTCTAGCCTTCTCTTTTCCACCTGCCCTGTCCTCTTGGATGCTCCTCTTGGGCCTGAGACTGATTCATGGTTAGTGTCCACCCAGGGGCAGACTCAAAGTACTCTAGGGCAGCAGTCCCACGTGGGTTCAGATCTGTGTGTGGGAGTGACTGTGGGCTGCTCAAGTCCCATTCTGCACCCAGCATCATCAGCGCACTTTGTGATTCTGTCTACACCTACTACCATTGCTCAAATGTCTCTCTTTAGATATTGGTTTTGAATTAGTGATAGTCTTTCGTCACATATTTTCTCAACAATAATAAAACAGCTAATTTGCTGGATGTTTATTGTGCCAGATACTGTATTAAGATTACCTCATTTAATCCTCTCAACACCTCTGTGACATGGGCTCATAATCATCTCCACTTTACTGATGAGAGAATTAAGACTCAGAGAGCTCACGTAATTTGTCCAGGGTTGCACAGCTATTTATGGGAGATCTAGAATTTATGCTTAGATGGTCTACTAAAAAGCCTGTGCTCATAACCGCAACACCATGCTGCCTCCAGCAGTAAAATCATCTTGGAATTTACATTTTGGGGTTAAAAAGTGCTCATCGAATTTCTTAATAATAAGACAAACAACCCAGTAAAAAAATGGGCAGAAGATTTAAACTGACACTTCACCAAAGAAGATATATGAATGCCTAATAAGCACATTAGTCATTAGGTAAATACAAATTAAGACTACAAAGAGATACGACTACACATCCACAAAATGGCTAAAAGAATGCACAGCACTGGACCTCTCATACACTGTTGGTGGGAATCTGTATGGCATAGCCACTTTGAAAAATATTTTGGCAGCTTCTCTTGAAGTTTAACATACACCTATGACACACCAAATGACCCAATAATCCTACTGTTAGGTATTTGCCCAAGACAAATGAAAACATATGTCCCCATAAAGACTTGTATGCAAATCTTCAAAGAAGCTTTATTATTAACTGCCCAGATCTAGAAACAACCCAAACGTCCATTGACTGGGCAAGTGGATAAATAAATTGTGTTATATGCACACCATGGAATACTACTCAGCAATAAAAAGGGGACACTACTGACACATACAACATAGACGAGTCTTAAAAGCATTATGCCAAGTGAAAGGAGTGAGACACAAAGGTCTGCCAGCGTGATTCCATCCACACAACGTTCTTCAAAAGGCAAAACTATAATAACAGAAAGCAGATAACCGATTGCCTAGGACCAGAGGTGGGGGCAGGGAATTGACTCCAAAAGGTATAAGGGAACTTTTGGGGTGATGGAAATGTGCTATAGCTTGATTGTCATTTATACTTTGTCATAGTGGCTATATGACTCTATATGTTTGTCAACACTCATCAAATTATACACTTAAAATGGATGAATTTTATTGGATGTAAATTTTAAAACTTTTAAAAATGCTCATCATAGCTCATATACAAAGACTGAGGTGCACTCAGCCTGCATGAGGTCTCCTTCCATTTACCCTAGGGCCAGGGCACCAGCTTAGTCCCGGGACCCGTGGGCCCAGGGCAGCGGCAGGAAGGCGCTGTGGCTGCAGGAGGTTGGCAGCCTCTGGCAGCTGCCAGGAGCAGGACACATCCAGCCATTCCTGTGCAACCCAGGGCTGCTGCCAGGACTCAGGCAGCAAGACAGTGGAGAGAGCACAGGATTTGGATTTTCGAAGGCCAGGTTTGCATCCCATGCTTTATGGGTTGTGGCATCTTAGGCAATTGACTTAACTGGTCAGAGTCTCATCTGTAAAATGAGCATAATATTTAATAACACCCTTTACAGGGTCATGGGGATGCTAAGAGATAGTGTTTGATTAGACCACTTGGATCCACATCCAAACCCTGCCTTTCACTAGATGTGTGATCTTAGGCAAGACACTTGACCTTGCCAAGACTTAGCTTCCCCACTTGTAAAATAAGGTTTGTAACAGCACTTATCTCATAGGGTTGTTATAAAGCTCACCCAGCACAGTGCCTGGCACATAATAAGCTTTGCCCCATCTTAGCTATTGTTGTTATAACCTAAGTTACCGATAGACGCACAGTAGGTGTTAGTTGAAATGTGGGCTCCCTTGCACTCCTCGTAGGGATGCCAGGCTGCTCACAGTTTGGCCTTGAAGAATTGCGTGGGGGTGGTAGGAATCTGCTACTGCCCAGTAATTTTCACTCCCATCTTGAGGAATAAGTCAGCAGAGCAGATGGGTTGGCAGTGCATCTTAGTGTCAGAGGAATTTACAAATGGGAGTCTTCCGAATCACAGGAAACAGCAGACTGGCTAATTGGAGTGTGATTCTGGCCTCCAGCCACAAGGATGCTAGCTCATAGCAGGGCCATTCAAGTGCTGGGGTCATCTGCGTGTCTGGAGGCTGTAGGGTAGGGCAAGCAGGCAGGGCAGGATCAGCCTTTGGAGGGGAGCCTGCTTCTGGCTTCTGCAGGTGGGGGAGGGTCTTGCCTTTACCCAGGGCCTGCAGCATGAAGGGGCCATAAAAGGAAGGTTGCAGCTGGCCTCAGGGGTGTGGCTACAGTTGAAGGGCTGTGCCTGCCCCTCAGGTCTAAGCCCGACTGCGATAATTTCTCACACGGGAGCAGGGGCCTTTGGGGGCTACTGTGGGTCAATGGCCTGAATAGCTCTCCAGGGAATATGCCTGGCTCCAAATGGTCCAGGGAGTGGGAATAAGGGGTTAAGTCCCTGGGCAGACAAGCTCTGTCCTGCAAAGTCAGAAGCCAAGATCCAGATGAGTTATTTCAAAAACTGAGCAGCCTGGAGGCAGGGAGGCCACTGGCCTTGCAGTCGGGGGAGCAGTGTGAACCCACTGCCTCTCTGTGCCCTTCTGCTTCCCCATCTGTGAAGTGAGGGGCTCACAAGGACACTTCCCAAGGTCCCTTCTGCTGCTGGCTCTTTATTTTTCTAACATTACTGTGAAGAAAACTGGAAAAACTTGGGTTATCTTTCTTATGTCGATGAAAACGAAGGTGGATAATGGATAACCTAATTAAGTTCAAGAAGATTCGGGACAGACTCTGCCAGGAAACTCAGGGATGCCAAGGAAATGCAGCACTACATCCCAAACATCTTCAACGCTTCCAAGTAATGAACACCTCTCCTCCTCCTCCTCTTCTTTCCAAAGACGATTCTAGGAGTGGAAGCCCCTACCCTTCACGAATCAGGAATAAAATATAAACGTGATATGACCCTTTCATTCCAAATTAGCAGCCTGGGGTCAGTAATTCTTTTGAAAAGGAGAGTTTCAGGGAAGCAGGATGGGTGGCTCAAATAGCCTAGGAGGGGTCTACAAGCAATGAAAGAGGAAAGTGGGTGAAAAACTAGTAGTGAGGAAGAATGACTGAGATGGTCCAGGGTACGAGGCCAAAAGAAGAGTAATTGTGAAGGGGAAAGGAAAGGAGGAGAGAGAGAGAGAGAGTTCATATCTCCATCTCCCATCCTCCTGCAGGGGTGCAGCCGCCCAGCTAGGGAAAAATAACCCTCACTTTGCTTTTGTCAGAGAAGTCATACAAAGAAGGAATGAAGATTTTGCTTTCTTTCATGTTACTTTTCTGCAGTCTGCTACACCAAGGTCACAGGCCCAGCCCCTTGGCCAGCTTGAGAGCCTCATGGTTGTGAAGCAGGCAGGATCAGGAAGGAAGCAGGGGCTTCTAAGAATAGAACGGGTCATCTAGGGAAGCTTTTGGAGTAGATACAGTTAGGGCTTTTCACTAATCCCCCAGGGTGAGTGACAGGGGCCCTTCTCTGCAGATGGCTCCCAGGCTCTGAGCAGAGGTTAACCTACAAGGGTGCTGCACAGACCAATCTGTGCATTATATTCCTCATAGGAAACTCAGGAAGGGTCCTTCTAATGAGCACAGAAATATACTAGCCCCCAGCCCAAGAAACAATGCATACACAATCTAAGATACAAATAAATCAACCTCCTGTTGCTATACTCCTATCATCTATATTGTCCTCCACCAGATGCATGAGAAATCTTTTTCTGTATATTGGTCAATTGGCTGCTTATGTAGTTATTTGGGCAGATGACTCACAAGATGATTTTTTTTTAATCAACAGTGGAGCTGTGGACAGCCCAGGCAGTACTTTATCCCGTCACCCCAGCATACCCACATATACTTCCTAGTTGCCTCCAGGGAGCCCGGATGGTGGCTCCAATCTTACTGGCTTCCACCCCACTCCAAATAGAGAGGATCTGTGATTGCAAACGGACCTTCTGGATCCCCACAGAAAGCAGAGAGCAGAAATGGTGTTCATTTCCACCCCAGGTTAGCATGGTGCTGGTAATGAGGTCAGACTGCCCCATGCTGGCCTGTCTGCAATCTGCCTCATGTCCAAGCACAGGCTGGCATTGCAGATCTGGGACTAGACCCTGCATTTGAGAATGCACAAGGGGAGGCCATGGAATTGGAAGTGCAGGGTCTAGTCCCAGATCAGCCCCTCACAGCAGTGACCTTGGACAAACTACCTATCTTGTCTGGACTTCATTTTCTTCCTTTGTAAAATAGAGATGATATCTACCACATAGGATGATTATGAAGATTAAGTGAAATAATGTGTATGGGAAGCACCTTATTAACCAATATTTATTAACAAAACAAACAAATACCAATATGTATTGTTTCTATTCTTGACTGATTTTATTTAATATGGTTAGGAACTGGCTCATGTTGGGGTTAGAACCTGCTTGGTAGTCAAAACCTTAAGTTAAGCAGGGACTTCTGTAGGTTCCTAGTTGTAGGTATTTTAAAGCAAGTGAGATTTAAGAAGATTCAATATCCCTACAGAAATCTTGGCTAAAGCTCATCTGAGGGGGAGACCAGAGGAATTTCCTGAAAAATAAGAAGCAATGAATCAACAGATTCAGGGTGCAGTGGTGTTTACAGAGAAATTAAGCCGTGATCCCTCATCTGTTGACATTGACAGTCCAGTCTGGGAAACATGGAGCCAGGGTAGATTGAATCCAAGAGTGAATTAAGAAGACAACGGTACAGAAGTCGTATCTGTGTGGGGCATGATTAATGAATGCCCAAGGAGCAGCACAGGCCGTAAGTGTGGCCGTGTCTAAGGACTCAGGAAGGAGAAGCGACGGGGCAGGAGAGGGGGTCAGATGGGATCAAAGGTGGTGATGCACAGTGTTCTGGAGACTGAGTGTCTAATTCATGTCTCCACTCTGCTCCTCATGTGACCGTGGGCAAGTAACAACCTCTGTCAACATTAGGGGCCTCATCTGTAAAGTGGGGACAGTAACACTTGACATCATAAGCTCCTGGAAGAATTAAGTGAGAGAACACATGTGAAGTGCTTAACACAGAGCCTGGCACACAAATAAGTGCTCAGCAGATGGAGGCTGTTAAGCATGAAGCCAAGGTATTTGGAGTCTATCCTGGAGAGGTAAATGTGGCAAGGGGTTTAAGAAAAAACACTTGTCCTGAATTCTTACATGCAAACCAAGACTCCAAAAAAGACGCACTTGGGTGGCCCCCACAGTGATGCAGACATCCTTTTGGAGAGAGCGTTGAATGTCCAGGGAAGGGTGGGTGACCTGGCTGAAATGGCAGGAAAGGACCCTGTAACCCTGGGAGGCCCTGGAGCAGGGCATGGAGAGTTCAGGGACATTCCACATCTAACCCGCCAGAGAGAAGGGGAAAATATAGACGAGAGCTGAGAAAATGGAAGGAAAACTTCCATTTAAGGAGCAAATGGGGGAGGGGGCTGGTGGGGGAGGGAAGAGAAGACAGAGGCTAAGAGCTGGAGATAGAAAAATTCCACACTGGTATCAGCCACAGGATCTGGCCAGAGAATGGACACATGGTCTAAGGGGGCCTGCGATCACAGTTCCCAGCATGCTCTGCTGAACTCCCATGCCTGGCTCTGGAGCTTGTGGCGTTCTGAAAGCAAATCGAGATTACTCAGCAGAAACCTAGGATGCAACAACAGAGTGTAGGATAAAGGAGTATTAAAATAAATGTTTCCCCTTTTAACTAAGACAGAAATCCCAGAAGCTATTGAAATTGTTAAAAACCCAGAAAACAAAAGCCCTTCTAACTATTAAAAAAAGGTAAAACTTTTTTACATATAGAAATACTATAAATGAAAGAGAAAACTATAGATCTGGAAAAGTATTTGTAACACAGATAAAAATGAGGTAATATCTGTTATAAAAGCACTCTCACATAGTGACAAGAACAATATATAACAAAGGATATAAATAGGAAACTCATAGAAAAGCAAAATCAAAAAGCCAAGAAACATAAAAAGATGCTCAAACTTACTATAGTAGTTGTCAGGGAAATGCAAGTTAAATTACACTAAGATTTCTCTTTATGCTTATCAGACAGGTGGGGGGGGGGAGAGTACCAGAGAGCCAGAGAGAGAGAGAAAGTGACAGAGAGAGAGACAGAAGAGAGAGAACATCTATTGCTGTTGGGGAAATGGGGAAAAGAAACCCTCACATATTGATATATTGCTGGAGGAAATGTGAGTTGTTACAGCCTTTTGGGAAAGTAATCTAGCAACATCTATTAAATTAGATTACAAAAACCCTTCAGCTCACTCCACGCTCCTGAGAATCTACCCCATTGACACAAAAACGCCGGTATACAAGGACATGGAGGCTGACTGCAGCACTGTTTATAGGAACAAAACACTGGAGACAAAGTGAATACCCACAAAAAAGGAAATGGTTTATGGTCCATCCACATAATGGGTTATTACAAAACGATTAAAAAGAACAAATTAGAGCACTCCAAACTTCAGTGAAAAATTGTAAAATGAGAATAGTAAAATGCAGAGAAGTGTGTATAATATGATCCCAGTTTTACAAAGCAATGACTAAAAAACCTACTCCTTATACGTGTATATATGTGTATCTTTATGTACACATATGTGATAATATATATGTAATTCATATGTATAAATATGAATTTATACAGAAGAGTATATATGAGGTTTCTAGAGACTGGGGCAGTGGGGTCGGGAGCTGGTTTGGGGGAGGCAAACCAAATGAAAAATGCTGCTGTATAAACCCAGTCTGCTTGATACCATCTCAGTTATGTAAAATCGTGTGTGTGTGTGTGTGTGTGTGTGTGTGTGTGTTTGCATGAGTAAGTTAGAACTGATTTTATAGGGCTGCCCATGATCTATTTTCAAAGGAAAGAAAGCAAGATATATATAATGAAAACATCAAATAAAGAAAAAAATTTTTAAACGAAGTGAGAATTTCAAGCTCTGCTCTCTAAATCGTTTGGGAAAGTCTGATTTGAGCAGAGGAACAAATACCTGGAAAACAACCCTGCAGTGAGTCTTCTCAAAGTATCAAAACCAAGTCCTAAATGTCTAGAGACAGGGCACATATGCCCAGAGAGAAGGAAGAGGAGGAGGTGAAGTTACTAATATTCCCATAAAGATATTTCATTACTAAATTTAAATATATATACCTTGAAATTTTTAGGAAGTATGAGGCTTACTAAAATCTAGGTCAATCTGCCCCATTAGCAGTAGCCCCAAATATTTTAAAAATGCTGTCCCTTCACTATTAGCTACTACTCTCTACTCAAGGAAATGATCAATCTGAAGCCAAAATGGCCCCTTCCATCTCAGCATATACTCTTAGAAAAACCAAGTTATAAGACAAGAGAAAGACAGGAACATAGGTGATTTCCTTTAAGCCCCACACCCCTGGTTTCCTACAGGTCTTGGACAACTCAGCATAGACTCATCTACATCTCTGGTGATAAACAGACTATGTCCCCAGGGGCATCATGTACTCATTAGTTTTAGAAAGAAGAAAGAAGACCAGAACCAACAATGATTGAGTGCTTACTATGTGCAAGGCACGTCACAGACATTAGCTCACTTAATCCTCTTAGCAGCCCTACGAAGTAGATATTATTGTATTATCAGTGCCATCTAACAGGGCAACATAGAGATAAAATCACTTTCCCACGGTCACATGCTGGCATAGTGAAGTTGGGTTCAAAACTCGTCCAGCGTGACCCTTAACATGACACAGCCATCCTCCCTCCTGTGAAATCTATTCCCACTCACCATGTCAATGATGTAAATTCTGAACAGGAGCTGCCATTCTGAGAATGCAGCTTGACACTTGGGAGCAATGACCCCCTTCAGAGTAGATGGGAAATAGAAACCTCCCCAATGTGCGAGAACAATTCTGTAGCCCGTTTCCATCCCCTTTCTCCCCTCCTTTAGGAGAGGTGCTGCAACTCTATCCAGTGCCTTCAGAGGCTGGGCAGGCAATTAGAGGAGAGCATGGAAGGTGACCCGTGCCCACCCAGATGAATGGGACTGTTCCCCCTCAGCCCCAGCCCACTGTCTGCTGTGTCACTTGGGTTATCTTTCAGGAGATTATTTAAGGCCCAGCATCAGCAAGTGGTCTGATTTTTCAAGAGAAGAGTAAAATCCAGATTTTTAAGTACAATCTGCTATTTTTTTAAAACATCAGCACAATTAAAAAAAAAAGAAGACGACGAAGAACCTCAGTCGGAGAGGGGACTATTGGCCTGCTGCATCCAGCCCGGCAGGGCACAAGTTTGCTACTTCTGATTTACGGAAAGGATGTTTTTATCCCATTCTGCCCCTTTTCCTGGACAATTCCAGGGGGTGTCTTTTGGTTTAATATGTTAATTTGTTTTAAATTATTATATGTACATCACCATATCATTGTTCTTAATGTTAAATAATATCAAAGGTACTATTACCTCCTCATTGAATTCTAGGGAGGATTACGATATAGAACATAACATCATCAGACAGGATGAAAAGACCTGGGTTCGAGTCCCCTGCCTTCCCCTCAGCAGCTACTAGACCCTTAGTCTAGTAGATTAGTTTCCTAATCAGTAAGATAAGTCAGTAATATGCACCTCACAGAGTGGCCGTGAGGGTTTAAAAAGATAAGTTGTGTAATAAAAATACTAATAAATATTTGTTCCATTCCTTCTAAAAGACAGATGAGAGGCTGCATAAATCCATGTATATTGTAAACAGATACAATGAGAGAGATTATGTTGTTTTAGTAATAGTTTCTTCACTTTATAAAAGGATTTCCCATAATGGGCTTCTCTGGTGCAGAGAGAACATGATGTTTTCGGCAAAATTTTAGTTTATGTATACATTTTTTCTTGTAAAAATGAACAAGTATTCTGCCTTTTCAATAGCAAAGACATCCTTACCTGTTCTACAGGGCTGTCATCGTTGGTTGGAGATGGGAGGGTTATTTTAAGCACAAGAAGCAAAGAAGATTCTACCGGAGCTGCCTGGCAGCTCTGTCATTAATGCCACAGTAGCTAGGAACTCAACAACCACAGAGTATCCCTGGAGACCACAGACTTCCTCCTGTCCTGATCTCCCCTTTTGTACCTCGTATGAGCTAGTATTCAGAGAGAGCCTCGCCTTGCACCACAAGGTGAATGTAGAGAGCACAGAGCAGCTATGGAGGCATGGTGTCTTCACCTCACCGTGCCCAGAGGGCACTTGAGATGGCACACATAGGTCATAGCTGGGATACTTTTTGAAAATCTCAGGAACAAAGCTGATTATGTCATGAGTTCTGTCCTTTCTGACAGCAACTCCATAGGAAACACCTGTAGACAGGCAGGAAACTAGAGGAATTAAAAATATCTCCCTGATCCCTAAAAAATAAATAAAAGAGGAGAGTAAAATGGCCTCTTTTCTTCACAGGGAAAATAAACAAAGCAGTATCTGGTTTGAGCCATTTCCTCTCTGCAAAGCACATCCCTCCTGTGGGCCACCCCACCCCAGGCAGAGATGGGCCTGGACCACATGCTTAGCAAGACATCCAGATGCCTGAGGGTGGTTGTCAATGAGGGTCTTGGAGCAGGTTCCAGGTCTCCGAACTTGGGATTTCTTTTACAGGAGGGAGGGTCTGGGGAAGTTGAGCTCATTTCCTTGGGGAGAGGTGTAGCCTCCAACCAGCTTTGGAAACAAGGGGCCCATGCTCTTCTTCCCCAGTCTTCCCAATCCCAGGAAGTCAGTCCCTGGGAGCCACGAAGAGCAGCGATGACAGGCCCATCTGGAAAGTGACTGCTGGGTCTGCAGAACCCCGCTGAGCTCAGGAGCAGATTTGGGGATGGTAGTCAGGTAACATCAGATTCTGGTTTCTCCCCTGCCTTCTCACATCCAATAGGTCACCAAACCTAGTCATTCTGTCTTCTTTATATATCTCCAGTCTGGACTCTTCATCCTCACTGTAGTTATGGAACTTCTGGCTGCCATCATCTCTCCCTTGATTGTGGGGAGGGATTATGGCCACATAACTGGTGTCTTTGCCTCTGCTCTTTTCCCTCTCGTCCATTCTCCTCTCTGCTGCCCAAATAATCTTTCTCAAATACAAGTCTCATCATATCTTTGAGATATCTTTGAGACTTGGAACCTGCTCCAAGACCCTCATTGACATGCTGTACAGGATCTATTATATAAGCAAAACATCTTAGTATAGAATAGAAGGCCCTGTCCATCTCTCCTTCCTAAAACGTAACACTTTCTCCATAATAATAGCCAAAACTTATTGAACATTTACCATGTACTGAATTCTACACTTAGTGCCTAATGAAGGTAATCTCATTTGATCCTCACAACCACCTTCTGATCTTCATGTTGTGGATGGTGGAACTGGAGCTTAGAGAAGCCTAATCACTTACCCAGGGTGAAAAAGCTGTGGTGGAGCTGGGATTCTAACCCCGGCAGTCCAACTCCAGGCCTCTCCTCTTTCCACCCCAAAGCTCCTGCAGCCCTCTGAACACACTACGCATTTTCACGCCTCTGCATCTTTACACATGTTCCTCCATCACAAACAGCTCAATCCTCATTCCCTCCACCTGGATAGCTCTTTGTCATTATCCGAGACCCAGCTCCTTGCTGCTGCCTTTAAAAAGCCTTCATGGACCTCTCCCCTGGGTTGTGTCAACACAACCACCCATGCAAACCTCCCTCATAGCACTTACTTTGCTACATTGAACTGTGTGTCCCTCTCACCAGAGTGTGACCCCCACCTTGAAGGAAGGTACCACAGCCTTTACCTTGGCATCCCCACATTCCTAGCAGAGTGGCCACCACATAGTAGGTGTGCCATAAATATCTGTGGGTTTAAAGACATCCGCCATTGGATAAAGGATGAGGTTCTGCCTTCCGGGTCAAGTCTCTGGGCCACTGTGCCCTAGGGTCTCCTTTTGTTAAATAAGACCAACAGTCTGCTCAGCGCCTCTCCTTTATTGCCAGCAGGACCCAGGTGTTGGTATTTATGAAACTCTCCCACAGGACTCTAACAGGCATCCAGGGCTGAGAACCATTGCTTTAATCTAAAGAAGACCGATGGAGGCAAAGGCTGCCAAGGTAGAAGCTTGCTAAGGAAAACACACAACATGTTTATGCATATGAAATCTGTGTAAAATAAACACCAGAAAGCAACTAAAGGAAATAAACTTCCAAAGCAAGGGGAGAAAATACCAACCCAAAGTTATCATCTGGGAAAACACACATGAACAGTCATTAATAAAACGGAAAGTAACTCTAAGTCGTTGCACAACCACAGATTGGCTGAAATATGTTATAATGATGACAAGCCAAAGCCGCCAGGATTATGGGGAAAATTGTTCCCTTAAAAACTGCTGTTAGCATTACATATTAATTAATTCTTTGTGTTAAGTCTTTGTTCTATTTTTAGAATATATACTAAGGAAATAAAGGAGAAGAATGCAGTTTATTCAAAATTGTCTATAGCAGTGCTATTCACATAAAGGTGAAAAATTAGAAGCCATCTGAATACTAAATATTGGAGAATAGTTGAAGTAAACTATGGAGCTCAAAGGTAATAAAATATTATGCTCCCACTACAAATAACAAATACTCAACATTTCTAACACATGGAGATGTTTATGGAACAACAACAAAATGGCTGAAAAATCCACAGTACTTTGTACACAGTGGTGAGTTACACAGCAACACATCAATATATATTGACAAAGACTAGAAGTGAATTTGGAAGGATAGGCAAGAAAGGTAACGTTCATTAGCTTTGAATTAGTTCACATTTCTCACAATTAGAAAATATGCATCCTCCGCTGGGGCAGCAACTGTCGGTCTGTCTCTAGGCAGGGGCAGGCCCAGTTGCAGTCTGACAACTGCTGGTATCTTTACCTAGGCCTGCTGGCTGAAAATACATTCAAGTATCTGGACACAGGAAGGTTTCAACTTTAAAGGGCCCGGTTCCTTTTAAACTTATATCCTCTCCAGGCCAGATGATAAGAGGGGAATCGCAGCTCCATGAGGAATAAAGAATGAGGGGAGACTGGAGCCGGGCATGGGGGAAATCTCCTTTCACCCGGGCCGGGACACAGGGCCCCGCCCTCCTGTTGACTGGGTGAGAGGAAACATCTGGGCCCACCGCCCAGATAAGGGTGGAGGTGGAGGAGAAGGCCTGTCAGAGGCCCATCCGTCCCCCGCTATGCCTCACCCATATTTGCACCCTCTTGCCTCTGTCTTGGCTGGGAGGACGTGGCTCCCCAAATGGACTGACTGACCATCGGGGCGGAAAAGCCCCATAGTAACACAACTCCTCGCAGGACGATGGGAAGAGGGAGGGAGGTGTTGCGGACACAGGTGGCTCAGAAAGGCTGGAGAAGGCACCAGTTGCAGCCGGCAGCATTGCACTCTGTGTTAGCAGGAGGTGACACAGATTTACCAACCTGGAAGGAGGCGACAGAGGGACACTGTGCCCAGGCCGGGGGAAAGCAGGGAGTGCGAGGAGAGCCGCTAGGCAACAGTGCCTCTCTTTCTAGGACGTGGCCCAGGGACAGGCATGACAGAAAGAGCCAGGCATGGAGTGAAAGGTGGGACGCGGGCCACTCGGGGCAAAGGACTCTGGCTCGGATCAAGTGTTCAGAGCACGTGGCGTTCCATTTCTGCCCCTGTGCCCCGTGTTGGGAGTGGTGACCTCCACTGTGGTCTTCCCATTCGCATCCACAGCTGGAAGGGAGGCTCTGGGCTGGAGGCATTTTTCTGGGCTGCATTGTGTCCCCCAAAATTCCTGTGTTGAAGCCCTGACCCGCAGTACCTCAGAATGTGACTGTATTTGGAGACAGGGTCTTCACAGAGGTAGTTAAATTAAGGTCATTAGGATGGGCCCTAATCCCATTTGACTGGTGTTCTTACAGGACTAGATTACGACACAGACTCACACCGAGGGAAGACCATGCGAAGACACAGGGAGAAGGTGACCATCTATAAGCTAAGGGGAGAGGCCTCAGAAGAAACCAACTCTGCAGATACCTTGGTCTCAGATTTCTAGACTCCAGAATTGTTAGAAAATAAAGTTTTGTTGTTTTAAGTCTCCCTCTCTGCCTCCACAGTCCCTTCTGTGGCACTTTGTTACAGCAGCCCTAGGGAACTAATAAAGGCCTTGAACCTGGCTTCGTGGAAGCTGCCTCTGGGTCTCTACACCCACCCCCTTCTCCTCATGCCCTTCTCCCCTACTCTATCAAAGCTTGCCAACTTCACACAAGCAGAGCCATTTGGCTGGGCTGGAATTCTGGCCCTCTCTTCTTCCTGCTGTTCTTATTTGGTGCTTTTGTTTCTAAAATTCAAAATACTTCCCTGGACAGAGAGTAGTACCCATTAGCTCCTGCACTTTGGCCTTGGCTGTGGGTGGAACAGAGCTCTTGGCTGAAGGGATGGGCAGTGGTCGTTCTGGTGTGGACAGCAGGTCTCTCTTCATCACTCAGGCCTCCCGGTTGGCCCCTGGGGTACCAGGCCAGAGCTGAACCTAAACACTAGAGAGTCAGGAAGTCCTGCCCATCTCCTGGCTGCTGGTTTGAAACACAGCCTCTGCTTCTGAGTGTGAGTGGTCTGGGCCTGGCACAGCCTGGCCTCTCATCTGTAACAGCTGCTCGGAGCTTCAAAGGGAAGCCACAAGAAGAGGAGGAAGCAGAGGCCCAGGCGGAGGTGAACGCCCCACAGCAGGCTCCAGAGCACCCACCCCCTACCAGGCTCCAGGGCACCTGCTTCTCTTTGAGGGACTAAGTTATTTCCAGATATTTCCCTGTGTTTTCCAAAACACAGTGGTGACAACACTTTGCATCTGTGGAGTCCTTTAAACTTTTTCCAAATCCTTGACTATGAATACATTATCTCATTTAATCCTCCCAATAAGCCAGGCAGGGATGGAATTATCATCCCGGTGAGGCCCCCAAATCTTGTGCCATTGATTCAAGATCCCACAGCAATTTAGTAAAGGAATTTGGTTCAGAGCCTGGAACTCCTGTTTGCCACTCTGTCTAGCTTTCTCCAGCTAGATGTTAACCCTCACATGGTTCCCTTCCAGCACATACATACGGACACACACACACACACACACACTGCACCTCACAGATGCCCAGGAAGCACAGGTGAGCTGCTTTTTATTATGGACACGAGAAACCCAGGCCCTGGTCCACCTGCCCTTAAATGTTATGGCCACACCTGGGCATCCGCATTAGCACACAGGCCCCTGGGAGCAATGTTGCTCCTTCCCTCAGCCCACAGCGAGGCCTTAGGTAGAAAGTTCCCATCCCTGTGAGGAAGGCTCCTCCTCTTAGACTCCTCTCTCCCTCTCTTCCCGCAGTCCCTTCCGAAGCCCAGCTCTCCTGGTCTTTAGTCCAGATGACTGACCAGGCTCCTAAAGGCCTCCACGCCATGCTCTCTCCAGTCCATTCTTTGAACTGTGGCCAGAGCAAACCTCCTAAAATCTAAGTCTGATCATGTAACTTTCTGCCCCCCTTGCTCTGAGAACAAAACAAGTGGTGACACCCAGAGGTAGCTTTCGAGAGCTTCAACTCCCCATCATCGCATCAGCCACACCAAATAAATATTCTATTTTAGGTGAAAAATGTGCTTGTTATACAAATAAATGCAGCAAGGCTCACCCCTGGGGCTCTCCCCTTGCAATCAGACCGTGTCCCTGAGCGCCTGCAGTGTGGAAACCCTGGCACCTCCTGGGTCAATCCTGAAGAGGCTCTTGAGGTCTTGCCGGGTTTACAAACTCAATCCAGTCGGTCTTCACACACTGCCCTCTCTCCTGCTGCTTCCTCCACCAGAAAACCCTCCTCCTCACCCTCCAACTATCCCTCTCCTCCTTGTCTTTCTGGACTGAGCTCAGGCATCGCCTCCTTGGGGAAGCCTTCCCTCGCCCCAGCCCTTCCTTACTCTGAGCAAGACACCCAGGTCATACCTGGATCCATATCCTATGCACAGATCTGTTAGAATATTTGACCAAACTACTGCAATCACCTGTTATCATTCTGACTCCCTTACTAGACGGCAAGCTCCTTGAGGGCAGGGTCCAAGTTTTATTTCCTTTTGTGTCCAGAATTCCCAGCACAGAACCTGACACAGTGGGCACTCATGAAATATTTAAGCAAGCAAGAGAGTGATTGCTTCACCTCCCTAACCCAGACTGGTCTTGCCCATGACTCTGAGGGACTGCCTGATCTAGAAGACGAGCCCATCACTCCCTAGAGGCCAGCCCAAATGCTCAGGTGTTCTGCCTCCATCCCTGACGGGTGGGTGAGGTTCCTGGTGTCCTGGTGTCTCCAGGTCCACTGTCACCTGCCCCCCTCACTGGTTTGTAATTTCCCCCTATCTGCAGCTGCTCCAGAGGGAAGTACCAGATGATTGCTTCATTTCCCAGGGTGTCCACACCCCTTTCCTGTCCTCCCCTCCTCTCCCTGCTGGTGGAGGGGGAACCACAGGACTGGCAGGTAGGAACACACTGGGAGGAAAGGGCTCTTTGCTGAACAAGCCTTCATGGGTTGCTCTCACCTCATATCCCCTTCCTGGCACATCTCGCTGAGCTTGCAATTTGTGCATACCAGGTACAGTGAGCCTTTGCAGAAGGAAGGAAGGCCAGGGACAATTTGGCAATGCTCATCAACAGCCATAAAAACATTCATATCCTCTGACCTAATAATTCCACTCTTGGGAATTGCTTCCAAAGAAATAATTCAAAAGAAGAAAAAGGATACACGTACTGCTTATAGCCATGTTATTTATAAGGAGAAAGTAGAAGCAAATGCCAGGTTCCAAAATAGAGAAATGATTAAATAATTATGGTATATTTGTATGATAAAATATTATGAAGACAAAATGAAAATATGACTATGTAGAATAAGAATACTGTCTTGGAAATAACATTAAGTGAAAAGATAGAGTACAGAGTTGTATATACACTGATTACAATTATGTAAGAATTATGGATGTGGCTAAAAATAATGAAGACACACAACATTGGAAGTAGTTATATTAAGCAGAATTGTCTTTTTCTCCTGATTTTTTTAAACGATAAAAGGGATAAAATTGAGGTTCCGAAGAGAGCAAGAAAAAGAAAATAATTGTGTCAGGATGATGAATTTGAAATCTTAAAATATTTGAGATTAGCTTAATAACAAAGTAGTGTTTTAAAACTAAAGAAAATACTCTGAACACAAAAGTCCTAGGGTTCTCTAGAAGGAATTTTTGCTGGTTGTGGTTTTATCATTGTTTTAAAAATAATAACAAGGACATGCTTCTTTCAGACCTTCCCAAAGTGTGGCTGTGAGTTTATAAATTATCTGATGTGGGACCTTGCACCTGCTTAACACTAAGAGCACTTAAAAGACATTTGCCTAATGGGTAAGTAATTCTGTCTCCTCTACCTGGTTCTGTACCTCAGCTGCCACTACCCCAGTGTTGGGGTCACAGCTGGGTAGTGCCGAGGACCCTGTTCCCCTGAGGCCTCCATGTCCCGAGCTTGAGAAAGAGCTGGGGAAAGAAAGAAGGGGTCCCACAAAGGAGAGTCCTGGGGACGAAAAGTCCTGTATTTGTGGGGCAGAGAGAGAGAGCCGGAGATTGAATCTTATTTTATTTTTTTAAGAAAAGCGTTAGTTAATGGTCAGCTAAAACCCTTTTCATGTAAATTGAAGTGCTTCTTCACTGTCCTTAGTCTTCCTGGTGCTCCTCAGCTGTGAGGGCTGTCCACAGAGCTGTCCTTCCTGGTGCTCTCTTGATAGTCACCGCTCACCACGGGGCCTGGAAACCTGTCCCGCCCAGATGACCACTGAGTTGTGTCTCGTCCCAACGCCCTCCAATGGGGTGTCCTACCAATGCCTCCACCGAAACCCTGCCTCTCCCCCACCCCACCCCCAAACCAGCAAAATGCTCCTGCTCCTAGATGGAAAATGCAGTCATTCTGAAGGCTTTCTCTCTAACCCCTACCTCCACGGCAGCCCCCAACCAATACCAAATGTGCATCGCAGGCTCTTCCTTCAGTTTGTTTCGCAGCCCCTTTGCCTGGCCAATTTCAAGGCCACCTCTCACCAGGTCGGTGCTTTGCCCCCCAGCTGGTACTTGGGCCTCTAGAGTCTCCCTACCCATTCAGCCTCCACACGGGGGTGCCAGACGAATGGCCCTGCAGTGCCCCTTTGATCCTGCGAGCCCGTCTCCCCTCTCCCCTCTCCACAAGGACCTTCACTACAGACTGAAAGGAACACAAAGTGTCAGTGTTGTCCTTCTAGTCTGTGCACAACCTCATTTCATCCAGTCTTTCCGGCAGTGTCTACCCTCCCTCTTCCCATCTGCATGTGCACACACATGTGCACACATGCCTACACACGTGGGTTAAGAAGCCCTCCACGCTAGTAACTTAGGGCACGCACAGCTCCCTGTGTGTGTCTTTCATTCCCCCGCCCTCCCCCCACCACACTAGCTTCTCACTACCATCCCTTGTTTGCCCCTTCACTATTGCCACCTGTTAAAAAAAACTTCCTACTTTTCAGTGGCCACTCTGATGTCACCTTCTCCCATGAAGCCTTCTCCAGCTGCACAAGTTGAGAATGTTCCTTCTCTGTGAAATTCCCCAGCCCTGTAGCCTTGTCACTTACATAACACTTCAGCATATCCTGTGCCCTGCTTTATTTAGGGACACATCTTATCACTTCACTTCCCACCACCCACCACTTCCCACTTCCCACCACCACTACCAAATCTTCAGCCTATTGAGATATCGTCCTTATATTCTACTCCCTCCAGGAATCCAGACAGCATTTCTCATACAGTAGGCCCAATAAATAGTTTTGGATGATTGAACAGATGCATGTGTATTTCCAAGCCAGGCCTGTCCTACATTGGTGCATGACATTTTCCTAAAGCTAAGCAGAGGACTTTACATTCATCCCTGTTTAATTTTATTATGTTGGTTTTGGCCCAGCATCCCTTCCTATATAAATCATGTTGAACTTGAATATGTCATATAGCACATTAACTATCCCAGCTGTGGGTCATCTGGATTCTTTCTATTTTTTAATGCAAGTCATTAACAAAAAATGTTTAGCAAGTCAGGGCCAAGGACAGAGCCCTGCGGCCTGCCACTGAAGACTTTTCTCAGGAAAGACCTAGGGTCCTTAATCAGAGTACTTTGGCCAAGGTAACTTGACCTGCACGGAATTCATCTTGCCAAAAAATCCTTTGTAATACAAGTAATATGACTATTTGAGAAATCAGAATACCCTTGCTGGCATAGGAAAGCACTCAACTCCTTAAGCCCAGCCGGAAGCTCAGGACTGACGTCAGCTGAGACAGGGAGACGGGCTCTGGTTTGAATGGTTAGCCACCTACTCCCCAATCTCTGCCGCGGTCTTAGCAGTGTCAGGATCCCACCCTGTTCAGCTCCCCGGCAGGGCCCTCCCCATGGAAGTGTGAAAGGTGAGGACCTGTCTGGGCACAGGTAACCCAGGTAAGCGAGGGGGAGGAAGCAGAAGGGAAGCTCTACTTCAGTTGAACTACTCTCCTCCCCATTTCCTACCTCCTCATTTCACCACTCTACCAGGGCAAACCCACAAAACATACTTGCCATCTCCTCTCCCTCCCTCCCTTTCTTTGAAATGTATTTACTGAGCCAACGAGACTTGCTTCTTCTTGCAGGCCTTGGCTGCCCCATGAGCCTGCAGCTTAAATTTGCTATTCCATGCTCAAGGCTCCCCTGGTCTTCCAGATTCTAGTCTAGACTTCTGTGGAACATTGTTCCAGCACTGCCCCTGAGGCCCAGCCTCCTACAGAAGTGCAAAAAGCTTTACTAGGAGAAGTTTGCTTGTGGTACACACCGAACACCCCTCTGTCAGACTCTCAGGCTGGAGGAGAACTTCAGATGTCCTCTTGTCCAGCCCATGTCCCAGTCAGAGCTGCTCCAAGGGCACGGGATGCTGTTCTCTTATAAATGATTATAAAAACCTACTTACTTATTCAACAGACAATTATATCACACCTAATATGTGCCAGGCACTGTTCTAAGCACTTTACATAAACATTAACTCATTTCATCTTCATAACAATCCTATCAGGTAGTTGCTATTATTTTTTCCATTCTACAGATGGAAAAACCAAGGCACAGAGAAGTCACAAGCTAGTAAATGGCAAAGGCAGGACTCAAACCTACCCATCTGGCTCCCAGGTCTGTATGCTTAATCCTTGCATTGCCACGCTGCCTCCTCATGTGGCAACATGAAGCCTGACTTCTTGCCTTCACGCACAAGGGTGTGTTGAATACATATGCCCATCGTAGGCTACGAGGGCCCATGATGGGGGTTTTCAGAGCTTACAGTTTAGTCGAGGAGATATGGAAAAGAGCTTTGGAAAGGAAGGGTGGTAGAAGTGTAAAGTATTTTCCTTATTACTGTTGCATAGATCAGAGCCTCTTTTACACTACAAAAGCCTCTTTGGGAAGGGTTAGCTTTGCCCACATTCACCAACATCATCCTCTTTGCCCCCCCTTCTGCCACCTTCCACTAGGCAAAGAGAACACCAGCACTTTCTTACAGAAGACACACTCAGGTTTGTTACAATGTTTCACAGTATCAGTTTAATAAATATGAACAACACTACCACCAGGAATTTGTGGGATAGTTGAACTTTTCAAGCTCCTTTCATAAATTACCTTATTTATCACATGCATGATCTTACTTCCTTTTCAAAATAGCCCTGCAAGGTAGGTAAAGCAGGTATCGGTTTTACAGATGGAGGAACTGACCAGGATCCTGAGACTAGTGACTGACTCTGGACCTGAAACTCAGGATTTGTGGTATCTTTCTCTTTCTCTCTGCACAACATCCTGCTCAGCCCGTCACAAATTCAATATTCAGACAAAGGAATCCTACAGGGAACAGAGGGCAGCCTGTTGCTACCATTTCCTTCAGATTCCACTGCCTAATTCTAATGATACAGGCTTTCACTAACCCCTTCCTTAGGCACAAAAGGCAGGGCCTACGTGCAAGGCTTGTGGAAAAGAATGGTGATTCTAAGTGTTATGTAACTACATGTAGAAAAAAGGCATAGGTTCCCTATTTACCATGAAGGAGCACTTTCACATCAAAAGGCTTGTGGATAAATCCACACTGCCAGCATAGCAACAGGCAAAAAGACCTGCATGCCAAGAGCCATCAGGGCGCTGAGCTGTATCTCTTGATGGCATGGTCTATGGAATTGGCTGTTCCAGGACTAAGATGTTTGAGAAATAGTCTAAACAGCTGCCCCTGATGGCTTATGTTTCTATTTCTCCGATATGTTTTCCTGTAGAAATGGGATATATGTGAACCCCCGGCTTCTCCTGTAAACCTACCTGCCTTTCTAAATCACCCTCAAAGCATGAAGAAAAGTTGACATCATTGAAAACAGTCTTTGTGCTTGTGAAGCAGCTTTCAATCAGGAAGAACATCTCCAACTGTGAGAGCTGTGTAAGTGTCAAATGAGTGAGCCCCGAGTGGTGAAGAGAGATGCCTTCTTCCTCAGCCTTTCTGCCCCTGTCAGTGTGAAAGGCACAGACTTACTTCCAGACCTGGCTCAAAGGTCATCTGCTCTGCAAAGTCTTCTAAGACTCTACTAGGCCACTAATGATGTTCACGAACTAGTTCTAGCTCTTTTCACTTGGGGGTCATGGGAGGATTGTACTCTCTGGCCCCTACAGTTGAGTGGAGCCGGACGGCTAGTTACAGCCCTTCTGGGAGAGAGCATTTAGTGGCCAGTGCAGGTCCTCCAGAACCTTCCTTCCTTCTACCATGACAGCCAGCAGTGTTCTATACATGGTAGCTGCTCTATCAGCACAGCCCCTGGCCAACCCTCAAGGGACAGGTAGCACGAGTGAGGAACAAACCCTTGTTGCTTTAGCTGCTAAGATTGTGGCATTGTTTGTTACAGCAATGCTAGCCTGGCCTGTTATTTATGCAATACTCACTGCCTTTACAGAACAAATCACATTGTTTTGTAATAATTTCTTTTATTTCTGCCCCCCTCCACCTCCAGACTATGGATCTTGAGGGCAAGTATGTGTCTTATTAATTCTCATTTGGTAGCTGCTTAGTACTTGTCTTTAAATAAATGAATGAAGGGATGAATGGATGAATAAGGTACTTGAGAACAGAATAGCAAATGAGAGCATGTAAAATGTCATTTTACTATCTTGCTAGGCACAGTCCCTTATAAAGGTAGTGGTGACCCTAGATAATCTTGAGTAGCTCTTCCCAGCCTGCTAACACCACAGTTATATCACTGGAAAGGGACAAGATCAGGCGGAGATGATCTTCATAGCTCCATGAAAATGTTCCATAAACCCTGGAGTCTCCCCTCCCAACTGCAGCTCTCTGAACAGAGAGCTGTGGCTGTGATCCACACCAATATGGGTGTGGAGGACACAGTAGTGTATATGGGCTATATATATAGAAAGAGGCAGGGAATACGTCACACAACAGGTATCAACAAACATTGGTTGGTAACTTACCCCCAGGGCACTTGTGGGGGCTGGGGTGGTGGTGGTCAAAATATAGCCTTACAGTAACCCAGAATTCACCCTACCAATCCCAAGTCCCCTACCTCTATATGGATAGCATGTGGCCTGCTATAGTGGGGTGAATGGTGGTCCCCCAAAAGACATGATCACTTCCTAATCCCTGGAACCTGTGAATGTTACCTTATGGGAAAAGAGTCTCCGTAGATGTAGTTAAGGATTTTGAGATGAGGAGATCATCCTGGATTATTAGTGTGGGTCCGAAATCCAATGACACATGTCCTTATAAGAGACACACTGAGAAGGTGTTGTGCAGATGAGGCAAAGATTGGAGTAGTGTGGCCACAAGTCAAGGAAGCTGGCAACGACCAGCAGCTAAAAGAAGCGTGGAATGGATTCTTCCCTAGAGCCTCTGTAGGGACTGTGATCCTGCTGACACCCTGGTTTTAGACATCTGGCCTCCAGGACTATGAGAGAATTTCTGTAGTTTTTAAGCCACCCAGTTTGTAGTAACTTGTTAGGGTAGCCCTAGCAAACTAACACACCTGCTAACTCCACTGGCTTTAGATTCTCCATCTGGGTGACACTTTGGTATTCTATAGTAGCCTGGAGCATTCATTTCCCCTAGGAAAAATAAGGATTTAGAATCATCCTTGTTCATTTCTTTCTGGGTACTTAAATTCAGGCCTTTGTGGGGGATTTGGGCATGACTAGGCACCAGAGGCCAATGGGCTCCCCTGGAAAGACCCCTTGAGGGCATGGTAGAAAGCAAGCTTGTAGAAGTCCTAGGGGCGGGGCAGGGCCCTCCTAGCCTTAGCTCTGGATCTCTTGGCACTTGTTGTCAAAACAATGATAATAAAATTTGTTCTTCCTGCCTACCTTAGCTCCACAGATTTGGATGCTTGATAGGTAAGACCTAGAAAACTGGGCACCACTGGGGTGAACTTCAGAAAGCCTCAAGAAGACCATACACAAAAACCGGGTGGCAATAAAGTAATTATGAGTCAATTTAAACATACAGATCAAAAGTGCCCTAGTGTGCTGGGAGTTAGAAGATCTTTGTTTTAATTCTGACTTTGACACTAACCGATATGAAGTCTGACCATCAGTAAATCACTTATATTCAGTTTCCTTATCTTTCAAATAAAGGGGATGGAGGAAATTGCTAAGGTTCCTTCTTGCTCTTAAAATTCTAAGGCTCTACAAATGAATTTGAAAAAACTTCCTTTTGACCTTAGGTGTGGGCACTACTTTCACCCAGAGATACAACGGGAGCCTTTGAGAAGTCTTTTAGATGTGTAGATGAGGGCTCAGAGTAAATCTGTGACAGACCTTGAAAGCTCCAAACTGTGAGCCGCCCAGCCTCAACTGGGGGTCTGGTCTGAGCTGGAGGAAGACTGGCCAGGCTTAGGGGCATGTAGTCTCTCTGGGAGCCTGCACAGGTGCTATGGGGAAAGCCAGAGTTTCTCCAGAGCAAGAGGAAGAATAGGAGCTGTAGGATCCTACCCAACTGGGTAGGTTCAAATGTTGGAAGGTTAGTAACGACCTTCTAGACCTTGGGCAAATGGGCTGGGTATGGTGGCTCATGTTTTTGATCCCAGCACTGTGGGAGGATTGCTTGAGGCCAGGAGTTCAAGATCAGCCTGGCAATACAGCAAGACCCTGTCTCTAAAAAAAAAAAAATAGGCCTTGGGCAAATTCTTTAAATATCTCAAAGCCTCAGCATCTGTATCTAGAGAAAGATATAATAGGACTTTATGAGAATTAAAAAAAATTAAATTTGTGCAAAACATCTGTATATAGCAGGCATTCAACAAATGCTAGTAATTACCATGACGACAAGCTTTGGGTCTCTCCCACACTGAAATCGGTGTGGCTGCTCAGAAATGAATTTCCCATTATTCATCAAAACATATCTCTAAAACATGACAAGCCAGGGACCTGAGGCCTGGGAATGTACTTCCAAAGGCTGAGATGGGGTGGCGGTGGCCCCAGCAGGGTGGGAGAAATGTGCATCTGGCTCATGTGTTTGCAATGAACTACTGAGGGTGGGGGTCTAGAAGGGAGGCCCAAAGCCTTCTGTGGCATATTGAGAGGTGGAAATTCTCTGTGACCTCTGGTGTGGGGGCTTGGGTTGTGCAATAGCAGCCGCAAGGCTCAACTTCTTGTTTCTGTGGTGCTGTTTAACTGGGCCTGGGCTGATGCATGTGGTCAGCTGCTGCTCCTTGGTTTACCCTGGTGCATCCCCTGGCTGCCTCTGGGCAAAAAGGAGAAACAATTTCAGGGGGTGCATAGGAAATGCTGCCACAGTAGGAGGAATGAGTGGGGCTGCAGGTGGAGGTGTGAGTGGGAACAGGAGATGGGACCGTGCGTGCGTGTGCACTGTGTGTGTGTGTATGTGTGGTTTATTCCCAGAGCCCTCTTTCTATCAGAGAAGGTAAGAGGACTTGGGGTGGCTTTTGGTGAACTGGACCAAAGGCATTCCCTCAGGACCTGGAGACTGTTTCAAATCGATTACCCCAGCAGGAGGCTTTGGGTGCAGGCCCCAGGTGGAAGCATGCTCACCATTAGCTTGAAGTCCCCTGTGTGTTCTGCGCCTCAGGGCTTCCAGGAGATGGGGAAGAGCAGCACTTGTGGAGGAGTCCCCAGCAGATGAAGTCAGCTTCTACCTCCCATTAGAGGAGACTTTGAACACCCACATACCTTAGAGCTTGTCAAGATACTACCTTGAATGTTTTTTTATATCATGTCATGTGTGTATATCTTGTTTCCCTAAATAGAAAAGAATTCCTTTATGGCAGGAACTGCAACTTATAAATATACCCCCGTCTAGACCTCCAACCTCAAAAATCTTTATCTTGCTTTGTCCTCCAGAGATGAATTGCTCGGTGGTCCCCATGCATGCCATGCTGTTCTTGCACCAGCATATTTGCTCTTGTCATTATCTCTGATTGGAATGCTCTTCCCAATGTTCTGCACTTGGTTAACTCTTACTCATCCCTCAAGACTCAACTCAGAAATCATCTCTAGCAGGAAGCCCTCCCTGAACCCCAGGCTGAGTATGATGTCCCTTCTGTGTGCATGTAAGCTCTCATCCCTGCTCTGCAATCATCTGTTTAGGTGCTTGCCTCCCCTCCTAGACTGTGAGTTCTTCAGGGCCCGCAAGCCAATAGACACATTCCTCTCTAGATCCCCAGTGCCTGGAAGGCAGTAAGGATTGGTGCATGCTTGTTGAACCTAATTAAAAACCTAGTGCATGGCATGCTGTGAATTGTTACTGATTGAGCATGGAAGGTTCAGCCTGGGAAAGAGTTGTGATTGCCACTCTGATGCCAGGAGGACGGACCTGATACAGTGTAAGCAGGTTCAAAACAAAGGGCTGGAGACATTTATGATGCAGATGCTAATTTCTTACCTGGGGAGAATGTTATCTCCAATGTCCAGAACTTCTTACTGCCCCCATCTGAGAGCTTCCAGCTTGAGGGCTCCTACTGTTATCTGTTAAGGATGGGCTCTAATGGTATCTCAGAGGAGTCTCTTATACAGGTAAGGGCCCTGCATGACCACCTGACCTCTCCTAGGGAGCCATTGGGGCTGGAATTGCAGTGGCTGGAGGCCCTTCCCCTGGAAGAGGATTTGAGCCATCCAAATACATGACTTGACAGGGTAAGCCTCATGAGTGCAGTGGTCAGTTTCCACGGTTACCAGGAGATAGGAATTGAGGAAGCCCAAAAGGAAAAAGGTGGGAAGCTCACTGCCCAAAAGACCAAGGGATGAGGGAGTGTTCGCCCTGGTCTAGCTCAGTAGATGAGTTCCTGGTGGGTTCTGGCAAGACTGTTGATGGTGGTGATTCAGTGTCTGTTCCGTGTCAGTGGCATCATTGAAACTGATAATATGAAAACCATCCCTCTGTCTTACTTCTTAAGGCTTAGGCTGAACTAGTACCCAGATGAGAGAAAAACTGCAAGCTGTTGGGTTTCCAAAGACCCAATAGCACCTAAATCCTCTGCATACCTCTCAGTGAGCTGGTCTGTTCCTTTACACTATGGCAGGGGGCAATTAGAGATTGTTTTATTCCACCCAGAGCTTCGAGACTTTTAGATTCTAGTGAGTTGAATAGGGGGGTCAGGTTGGCTCTGCAAACCTGAAATATTATTACTGGAGGAAGGCAGAGCTGCCTTCAGATTTCTCTGGAACCGAAATGCTTTCTCTTGCCGCCCTGATAAGATTACCAGGCTGCTGAGCCGCCAGTGTTCCGATTTCCCACGGAACCGCATGCGCCAGGCTCTGGCTCGCCTTGCTGTGAGGAGCCACGCTGTGGATCAGGCTCTGAAACCCGACTCCTTCCCAGGAATGTACACTCACCCCTCCTGTGATAGGGCCTGGGCCTGGCTCTTACAGTCTGACTACCCGAAACTCCCCCGTTGTCACAGTTCAACAAATGGAAGCTGTCTGCTAAGTGGGAGCCAGTGTTCCTGTGAGGGTCCCACAGAGCACGTGGGAGCCAGAGAGGAATGCAGGGTATTTGGGCTTACCCACAAGTCCACCGAGCCAAACTCTAGCTTCAGAAGCCATGTAATTCCTAATTATTACCCATCGGCTCCAACCAGCAGCCAACATATGGCTCAGTGAGGGGGTGGGTTGAAACCAGAAAAGGATGTGGGTGTTTCCACCAGTGCTTCATGGCGAAATCTCAAAATGATCTTTTTAAGGCTTGGATTCTGGTTACATGTTTCTCTCCTATCTCCTAGCCCCCAAATTTTTTTAAAAATGTGGTAGACAATGTTTACTGAGGTAAAAAGATATGGATGAAAAAGTAGGTTACAAAATGAACACGTTACATAGGCCAGTATGTATATACACACAAACACACCCCCTCATCAGTAGCAATACTGACAGTTAGGATGAAAAGACACGATAGCCCCATAATTTTTAAGTAACATTTAAAACACAAGATTCGGTATGTAATAAATTGCATAAATATGGAATAAATGGATGAATGACAAATAATGTCTGGAAAGGACTTGGAGTTGCCTCAGAGAAAAGGGCTCATTGTCTCCATCTAAGTTAGAAATTCATGATTTGTTTAGTGGCAATAAAGTTTAATTTTCACAGATTAAATCCTTCATTTGTTCAACTACATAGTAGACACATGAAAATTAAACTTATCCCCCTACAACCATGTGTCTACTATGTAGTTGAACAAATGAAGGATTTAGTCAGTGAAAATTAAACTTTTTTCAAGCACCCTCAGGCTATTTGGCAATGCCTAGGATTTATATTTACACAACTAAGAATATTAATTTAAATACGATGTCCTATGTCTTCAGCTCTTTCTTTATTATACACCTCTGTCCTCTGGGTTCCTATACACAATAACATCACCTGTTATCTTTTCTAGAGAAGAATCACATTTGCATCATAAGAGATCTGTATTTCTCAGGGGGTGCTGGCCATTCTGCTTAGAACGATCAAAACCAACATATCTAAACACTGTTTGCTTAAAATATCTGATCTTTCTCCCATCATCGGTAATGAATTTACTCGTTCAACAAGTTTTTCTTGGGTGCCAGTTAGGCCCTAAATATGTAAGATATGGCCCCTGGCCTCAAGCAGCCTTCCAGGTAGGTTGACAGTTACAATTCTGCCTGGTGCTCTAACAGTGGTTTCGACAAAGTGCTGTGAGAGTGCTGTAGAGTCTGAGGGCATCGTGGGCTTTTGGAGGTAGAGGCATTTGAGCTGCACACAGAGAGGGAAGGAAGTGTCCTATTTCTGTTAATCATTTATCAAGCCAACTTTCATTGAGAAGTTATATGACTATATGCTATGCACTGTGCTCATCTCTGGAGACCCAAAGCCCAATAAGACAGTCCCTGCCTGCAAAGGGCTTATAGAGCTATCAAAGCTGGTACTGACATTCTCCCTGGCCCCATGGAGAACTCTACTCTTCTGGTCACCTTGGTGATTTCTGATTTCCCCTCTAGCACATGGTCTTTTACTCTTTTCCATTTTTTCCATTCTTATCGTCTCCTGAAGTCAGAATATACCTGGACTCTCAAAGAAGCTCCCTAACCTGGTTCCCTTGCTCACTGCATGAACTGGTATTTTTGCTATCTTATCACTGCTACATCTTGGCTGCCATCCTACTCAACCCCTCTCAGAGTGCCCTACTGTCCACGGAGCAGAATCCAGGGCCATACACAATCTGGCCCTCAAGGGCTACAGATGGCCTCTGCATGAATTAGGAAAAGGCACTTCTTTGGGGCTCAGCTAGGCAAGGAGACTTTGTATGAAGAAAAAGTAACCTCTTCCTCTAGGTGGCTTGGATTTCAGCTCCTACTCATCCACTTAGCCGGGTATCTACTCTACTCAGTGGCCCTGGGCTTTATCTTATTACTTTCATTTTTTTCTCTTACTGTTTCCCTACCTTCCTCTCCAGCCAACTGGCCTGCTTTCCTGGACAAAGCCGGCATGTTGTTCCTGTACCCATTCCTTATGTCTTCTCCTCCTCACCACCACTTTTCTTTCAAGGCTTCTTCTGAGTCTCATCCACTCTGAACTCCTGCAGAACTCATGGTCTGCAGCAGTATTCATCTGACACTGATGGTAAGGCTCATTTCTTCTACTGATTGTGAACTTTTAAAAGGCAGGGATCAGATGGCATTTTTACCTTTCCCAAGGACTTAATGAAGGCTGAAGTAATGATTGATGTTGTTGATAATGGGTAATGGTGACTTTAGATTTCTCAATGACTACCCATAGGTAAGTGGGCTCTGGAGAATGAATGTTGAGTAAGCCTTGTTGGTCTGGTTTGAATTCCTAATACTGAGAAGTAACATAACTCAGTTTCTTCCCAAATACAGTAGTCCCTTCATGTCTCAAAAATGGGCTTCACCTCTCAGAAGAGGGTTTTACCCTGAGATTTTCAGAAATCCCCAAATCCTGCTTCTGCATATCATCTGCATATCATGCCCTACCATGAAAAGTTTGCTTCCTGTCTAAGAATCGTCACTTCCCTGGCCCCTTGGTTTCCTCTTCACTTCCTTCACCAGCGCTAGCAGTTGCAGTTTTTTTTCAGGAGTTTTGACAAAGAAACTTCAAAAACAGCTACTGCCGACCAGCAAATCGATGCCCTGCAATAGATGCAGGGTGATCTGTCAGGCTTCCTGGCTGGCTGAGCTATGCCTTCCCTGGGACTCCCAAACCCCAGCACAGGAATGATTTTGGTGTCTTGGTAGAATCCTTCATCAGTTACTACATATCTTCGTAGACTGGAGGGCCTTCTCTTTTCCTTCCCCCACCACCCCCCTCAAGCTGCACAGGAAGTTGCTCAGTTGATAGTTTCAGGGCCTCTGGCACACACTGTTCCTTCTTCAACTGAGGGAGGAGAAAGTGCCTCTGTGGAAGGAGACCCTTTATGTTTTGCTAGAACAAAGTTCAAACTTGCATCTGGCCCTCAAGCAGCAATCTGCTTGAAGCCTAAGATTTGCTTTCCTTTTACCTCCAATCCATTTCTGCAAGAGGTTAGACAGGTCATAAATCATACTGAACCTCCAGCCTGGGGCCTGAGGCACCCTGTACTCTCCCAGAGGAGAAAAGCTACTTCTAAAGCAATTTCTTACGGAGGCTTCACCCAACCCAACAAGCTGGGTGTCCCCTGGGCCATTTCTGTCCTCTGCCCTGAGGCAGTAAGCCAGCTCAGAGAGAATCCTGTTGCTTTGTGCTTGTATGATCTTTGAGAAGACTTGTGAACACCACCTGATGAGCTTTGCTGTGTGTATACCTTGCCCCTAGCCCTACCTTGCAAATGTTTTTATAGAGGGGCTATCTCAGACTCCAGTGGCTCTCACACTCTGCAAAGTCTCCCTGAAGGTGATCCCTGTTTCTTGAAGATAACTGGTTGAGCTGGATGCCTGAATACAGCTTCCCCAGGACAAACCTATTGTCACTTTAGAGAAGTCACAGAGCTTCGCAGGCAAGCACTGAATCTAGCTTAGAAGAAACAACCAGGGCTCAGGCATAGTGCCTGGAGCTGGGAAGAGACAGCAGAGTTACTGTGAATCCTGATTGCTGCCAACCACAGTCAAGTGAGAGCACAGCTTTCCTTTTGAATGTGAATGGGAATCACCTTAAAAACTAGATAACATTTGCACCTTCTCCTTTTTTCTTTTCAAAAGCCCCAGGTCCTACTAAGGTTGACTTAGGGCTAAATATCAGATCTCGGTTTCAAGGGGAAATCTGTGGAAGCCTCAGGGTGTGGAGAAGGGAGGGATGCAGGGAATGCACCCAGCCACTCCTCTGCTGAAATGTGGCTGCCAGGCCCCTTGGAGGTTAGAATAGTACAAGGAAAGTCCCCAGCCTCCTCTCAGCAGGCAGAGAAATGTTGGGCTTTGCTCTGGCACTCCCCACAGATGTGGCCAGGACACCCCAGTGCACAGTCTCAGAGGGCAAGGGCTTCCAGGAAGTCTCAAGTTTTAGCAGAAATAGGGTCATTTGACTGCCCAATGAGGGGAGCTTTTCAGAAAGTATGAGAGAAGATGTGACAGACACAAGAGGGACTTCAGGAGCAAGAGGACAACTGGACTGTCTAAAAGGCCACTCTGCAAGTGAAAACGGAAGCCCACAGACCCACAAAGAAGTGCTCGCCTCATGTTGCCAGTTCTGTTTCTCTTTCAATACCCGTCTCTTCAAATTCAGGGACTTCTGCTTTCTTGCAGAGTTTTTGCACACACATTTACCCATTTACAAACCCTGGCTGCAGCTAACACTTTTATTTCTAAAGCATTTACGTTCCTAACCAAAATACCTGGACCCCTAGGAAGGCCCCTGTCCTTTTCCTCGGAGGTCTTTCCCTGCCGACCCCCTGCCTGCGCACAGGGGTCTCCTAGGTAGGAGCAGGGACCGTCCTCCCAGCTCCCGGAGTTGACCAAGGAGGCATCGGGGCACCGAGCATTTGCCCTTCTGCTTGGCAGCGGCGATGAGCCGCGGAGCAGCGCGGCCGCCTGGGGAGGGGGCGCCCGGGACCCCGCTCGGCTCCGCCCGGCCCCGCGACCCCGCCGGGGTCCTTTACCTCCATGTCCTTCAGGTGCCGGCTCCGCGGCTGACGCGCCCGCTCGCTGGCGGCCGGAGCTGGCGATCCCCGCTGTCCCCTCAGCTCCCGGCCGGGGCCAGGTTCGGGCTGCGCTGGGCTGCGGGACTGCCCCGGCCGCGGGGGCCTGCGCGCGAGCGAGGGAGAGGAGGAGGAGGAGGAGAAGGAGGGAGGGGGGAGGAAGGGAGGGGAGGGGAGCCGGCGAGGGAGGCCGACGATCAGGGTTTAAATTTAGACACAAATCTAAACAGATACTGTCCCTCCCAGGGCAGGACTCAAGAGCGGCAGCCGCGACTCCGCAACGTGCCCAAACATGGGGCTGGGCAGCCGCCATGCCCCTCTTCCCGCCACCTTTCTCAGGACCCTGGGCTCTGCCACGGTTTCCGTCCTTCTCGACCTCTCCCTCCTCAGCGTCTTCTTTCTTTTTCTTGTCCCCCAAATTAGAGTTGTTCTTTTTATTTCCCTTCCTTTCGATTTCCTTCTTTCTGTCCATCCTTTCGGCTTTTTATCTCCTCTCTCTCCTTTTCAAATGGCGTTCATGTCACACCTGGTTTCCCTGGCGGTCTTCCGCGGAGAGGTGGCGGCCCCACGGAGGGGCTCTTCAGACCAGTCAGTGCCCAGCGTGGCACCCGCAGGACCACCTTTCCCTTCACGGCTCTTTTTTCCTCTCCACCTCCCAGCATCACATTCTCAGGAAACCACTATCTATCTATCCATCTAACATCTGTGTATGAGCAGAAGAAGGAGGAAAAACAGGGAATCCAAGCAAAGTTTTCCAAGCTCCCTGAAGCAGTAAATCTTTTCCCCAAACCCTGCTTTGATGGATGCCTTGGGTTTTGTGGGAATTTCAGCTCCCACAAACTGCTTGCTAAAAGGCCTTCTCTCCATTCCCATTAAATATAGTAAAGGGCAAGTGCCTAACCATCCTATTCCCATAAGGCCCAGCGTAGCAACCCTCCCGCAGGGCTGTCCCAGCAAAGAGGACAGCAAAGAGGCTGCATGGGAGGGATGCAGGGACTGGAATCTGCACCAAAGTCATGCTCTGCTACCACTTCCTATGCTGGCCGCCAGCCCTACGTGCCCCCTCTGGATCCTTCCACCAGGGCAGAGTGAAGGAGGGAGAAATGCCTTCGGAGACCTGTGAGTGGAAGGGTATTGGCTGGCAGGGACTCTGTGTCATCCTGCAGAATTCTCATGCCTCCCGTCCCCGCCCCTAGCCCTGACCCCAACTCAACCAGGGAAAGGGAAAGCCATCACAGAGGTGGACAACGGGACAGGTGATGGTGAGCGCTGTGGAGGGAGGCATGGAGAAACCACTAAGGACACAAGCTGAGTGCCTGCTCATGCCACAAAGAACTGCCCTGATTCTGCTCATCCCAACACCATTGTGGACCATCAGGCACTTAGATTGCTGCTTTGGGTACCACTCTTAGAAATATTGCCCCTTTCCTGTTGTAGAACTTTCTATGGTCTGACTTTCTAAAACACTAGCAGTCCTAATGCCAGAGTGGTTTCTAGTTCATTTAACTCAGCTGTGCCTAGGGGCAAGACCCCTGATTTCAGAAACAGAAAGATTGAAGGCTAAATCCCAGCTGCGCTTTCTAGCTGTGCTTCCTTACACAAGTCACTTAACCTCTCTGATTCTCATTTTCCTTACTTATGCAGTGCAGTAGGCACTCTGGAAAGAGTGGCTATTTTTATAATGCTTAGCCTCACGTACAAACTTCAAATGAATAAGGCCTGATATTTCTTTCATTTAGGGCCAGGCACTCAGGGGCCCGGTGAAAGGAGCCCCTACTCCTGAGAATTAATGGTGAGCCCCTTCCTATGGCAGCCACATGGCTGCAGAGGTGAAGACGCTAGGGCAGAGTGACAGCAAGAAAGGAAATTTCCTGGTAACCTGCAGTGTACACTTGTGCTTGTGATTTTTTTTCCTTCCTTCTTCTCAAAGGTGCACGACAGAGTTGGTGATGGGCGGATCATCGATTACCATGTCTTCTAACCCTGTCCATGGGCCTTTTTCCTTTCTTCCTCAACCTACTCCTCCTTTTGCTCAGAATGGGGCTGCCCCAGCACGGGTTTCTGGCTTCACAAACAGGAGGGCGGAAATACCTACCCAAAGGAAACCGTTAGACCCAGATAACATCATAGTCACCCAAGGTGACTTGCAGCTGCTCCCCACACCCTGCTCAGGCCTCCCTTGGCTGAGAACAGATGACCACAAAGCAAACAAGTGTGGCCTCCGCCCTGCTCCTTGGTCCCTGCCATGCTCCTTGGTCCCAAGTACAGAGCTGAATGCAGCTTCAGAGCTATTTGGGCCCCAGGCAGAAAGCTTCTCCTGAGGAAGAAGGTGGAGAATGGGGAAGGAGGGGCACAGAGGAGGAGGGAGAGCCTAGAGCCGGGCTCTTGAGTAGGTGTGGGGTGTGTATACCTCTTATCTTCCCCTCTTTCCCCTACAGAAGATCCCCAGAAGCCAGAAGAGAGAAAACCCAGCTGATAAACACCCTGTTTTGGCTGTGTTACTGGGGATTGTGACTGGCTGCTGTTTGGGCTGGGAGGAGCTGACAGCCCAAGGGGAAGGGAAAGTGGCTGTCTGAGGAGTTGGTTCCCTTCCCTCTCTGAGGGTCAGGCTGGCTCACAAGGACCCACTTCCTTCACTCTCCCCCTGGGCCTTCCCCTTCACATACCCTGATAGCGAGCACCAGCCAGGCAATAACTGAGGATCATCAGGGAGCTGAGAGCAAGGAGCACCAGAGATACAGCTCAGGCCAGGGGAGGGACATATGTGGACATGGACAATGCCCATATACCCACAGGCTGCCCCAGGCACATAGTAGGCCTTCAATAAATATTTGGTGAGTTAATATGTGGATGAATGAATGAACAAGTGACTAAAGCAAATTAGTAGGATTTTGCCTTTAAATCAAAGGTGGATCTCCAATGGGAGAAAGGACCCAGTGGGAGAAAAGATCATGAAAGGCCAGGACAAGTTAAGCAGAACTTTCAAGCAGAACTGCAAAGAGCTCCAATCAATAAGCTCTTCATACTGGCCATACTGTGCTGCTGATCATCTATTTTAAAAATGAAGAGCAAGAAGCAAATAGTCTTTCATTACTATAAACACTAACTAAAAATATATATATACACACATACATGTCAGTCTTAAATCCTGGGAATTTGGCAAAACAAAATAAAATGAAACACCAAAAAAACCCCAATTCATTCTGTCATAAGTAACTATCATTGAGGAACAAAGTTGAATACAATGAAATGAAAACACAAAGACTGAAGTGTTTTTATACATTTGAGGAACAGCAATGGAAGGTCTCCCAGAGGAAGATGAGGACACTGAGGAGGAAGGCAATGCAGCAGCAGTGGGCTGCATGGGGAGGGTGTTGGAGTGGTGGAGAAGGCAATCAGCAGGGGTTGGGGACGTCATAAGGAGGATTTTTGACCGGGCTCGTGGGGCAGTAGCCCTGTGGAGATTAGGAGATTGGTTACCTAGGGAAATTGGGCAAATAAGTAGATATATTGAAGACAACAGGAGACAGATTTCTCACTGATGGGGAAGGGATGTACAAATAAACAAAGGAGAAGGGCTAGAATGAACCCTGTGGTGTTGAATTGGAATAGGAGTTGAATTGGAATATTGGTGTGAACTCATGGTTTTCAGTATATATATAGAAATAGAAATAAATGTAGATATAAATGGCATATGCACATAAATATATTTCTTAGTTTGATGCATGAGAGAATCTTGGAGCAATGACACCCTAGTGATCCTAGGTGTACATAAAGCCCAGATCTTGATTTCTAAACACCATTATGCACTAATGGAACTTGGACTCCTTGGAGAAAATGGCTAATTACAGGGCCAGGGCAGGTATAGGATGAGATAAGCCTGGAACATTTTATTGTACCAGAAAATAAGGAATTGCTCAATGATTGATGGGGAGATGTTAAAACAATACAGAAGTCAGTTTGCGGGAGCTCCAGCTAGCAACATTGGGAGTATAAGAATCAAAATAAATAATGATAGCAATGGATTATAACTCTTCAAATAAAATAGAAGTTTACAAGTCCACAATGATATAAAGAATTAAGTGAATAAGGAGGAGAAGAGAAAGCTCTTTCTTCTAGGACAATGCTGTCATAGCCCATTTTATGCTGCTATAACAGAATACCACAGACTGGATAATTTATAACGAACATAAATTTATTTGGCTCACAGTTCTGGAGGCCAGGAAGTCCAAGAGCATGGTGCTGGCATCTGGTGAGGGCCTTCTTGCTGCATTATAAGATGGTGGAAGGTGTCACCTGGGCAAGAGGGAACATGAGAGAAAGAAAGAGGGGGAAGAGAGCCAAATTTATTCTTTTATCAGGAACCCACTGCTTTGATAACTAACCAACTCCTGAGATAACAGCATTAATCCATTCATGAGAGCAGAGCCCTCATGACCTAATCACCTCTTAAAGGTCCCATTTCAAAGCACTGTTGCATTGTGCTACCTCTAATGGGTAAAAATGGAGTGAAGAATGGGATTTTACATAATTTTAAACTAGCTCCCTACAAGTTACTGATAATCACAGTGGAGGAAAAAGTAAGTTTACAGAAGAGAAACTTAATAGACAGCATATTAATCAAGTGATCAAAGTAAACATCACCAGGAATGACACAACTTGACACCACATGTTACCTGATGGGATGCAATAAGAACACACCATCACTTCCATGATATTGTGGCCAAAAGGGCACAACCTGAATCTAATCATGAGGAAACACTGAACAAACCAAAAAGGAAGACATTTCTCAAAATGACTGGTCTGTAATTTTCAAAAGCATCAATGTCAGGAGAGTTGAGGAAAGGCTGAGGAAGGGTTCTGGTTAAAGGAGACTAGAGAGACATGACAGCTGGGTAAAATGTGTAGTTCTGGTTGGCTCCTTTGACTATAAAGCATATTAAAGGAATTATTAGGATAACTGGCAAAACTGAATCCTGGGTGAAGGGTATATGGGAGTTCCTTGTACTAATTTTACAAATTTTCTCAAAGTTTATTTCAAACTAAAAAGTTAAGAAAAAGGTAGTGGTGGGGAGGAACTGAGCCCTCACACTGCTTTGATTCTGGGCCGACTCCCTGTTCAGTCCCTTCATCACCTGTTCCTCCCCACCCCCACCCCAGAGATCCATGGGACGAGCCAGGGGCCTGATGACACTGGCCTTGGAGAGAGATGGATGGGGCTTGCAGAGAGAGCCTGATCTTCTGGAATGATAGAGGATGAAGATGGGAAGGGGAAGAGTATTCAAATCTTTCTTTGTAAAAACATCTTTGTGTTGTTTCAGTGGTTGCAGTAAACACATGTACTTTTATGACTTTGGAGGACATATTTAATTTTAAAAAAGGAAGAAAACAAAAGAGCCAAGCTGGGCTGAGGAAAGGCTGGATGTGAGGATAGACACTGTGCTCAGCTCAGGTACTCTGAGGAAGGAGCTGGGTGGTCTCTAGCTGAAAGGAGGACTGAGCAGGGGTGGGCTGGGGGAAGCCCTGTCAGCACACCGCGCTAACCACTGAGGCTAAAGAACCACTCAAGAGGATGAAAAACTCAAGAGGATAGTCTGGAGGTCCCAAAAGAGCATACCCTTCTCCTTTTGATGCATAATCCCAAGTTTTAGGAGTAAAATTAAGAAGATCTACCAAGGAAACTCAAACCTTCTCAAACCTAAAAAGTACATCATGCAGAGTACCTGTGCACCAGTTTCAATTCTGGCTGTAAATTAGAATGACCCAGGGAGCTTTGGAAAAATATCTGTGCCTGGTCCCTACCCCAGAACAATAGGGAGCAGGGCATGGTGTTAGTGGTTCATTTAAGATTCAGGAAAGAGGTAAATCCTGAATAGTCTAAGCCAATTATGGAAATACCTTTCCCCTTGACAGAAACAGTATTAGGGAGGGATAAGTGAGGAAATTTTAGCTGAGACAAAAAGGGAAACCTTTATCCTTTCTGATAAAGAAACACACAAGAAGAGATGCCCTATAAATATAGGGTGTTATCCTACCTCCTTATAATGATGCCTGGAACTGCAGCAGCCATTTTGCCACCGTGAGGCAAAGGAGAAGAGCCAGAATGTAAGCCTCATGAACACAGATATTTTTGTTTATTTTTTGTCAGTGTATCTTCTGTGCCTCAATCAAGACCAGGCACAAATAGGCACTCAGTAAATATTCATGAAATAAAGAACCAAATGACTTTGTTGAGGCACTGAATTGACCAACCCTGAGGGGACTTTCCCCTGGGCTTCTTGTTATGTGAAGCAGTAAATTTCGTTATGGCTTAAGCCACTTGGGTTATGATGTTTAGTTATAGCTGAAGGCATCCAACTTATTCAGATAGATACAAACTTAGAAGAAGACAAAATCAGGCACATATACCAGTACAAAGAAAGAGGCAGACCCTCAGAAAAACGTGGAGCAAAGACGGGGAGAAGACACTGGCAGGGAAGGCAGAAAGAGAAACACAAACACACTCACAGAGATAAACAGATGGGAGAATGTGAGGCAGAAAAAGGGAGCGGGAAATCTAACTAATGTCCTTTGGGGAGGAAAAAAAATTTTAGATTGATAAAATAAGAGTAATCATTGTCAGAATTTGAAGTGTCTTAATTTCTATCTAAATTTTAGACAGCAGTTGGTATCTATAATCCTTTATTTTTTCTTATTCTTAACAATAAAACCTCTGGTTTCTTCTAGAAAGTGAGGTGATATTTACTGAAATAAAGGTGTAATTTTTGATATAATTCCTTTAGGGCAGTGTTAGTAATGTTAAGTGATGTTGCAGTTTTGCCACTAACAGAATTTACTAATACAAATCAGGATCTTGAACTGGGCAGGAACTTGTCCAAAGCTACAGATTACCCACTTGGCCTGAAGATGAATATCTCCATGGATGATATACAAATAAATTGAAACAGGTTATAAGAAAGTATCCAAATCCCACCTATAATTCATCCCCTTTATCTTTTTGCATGGATAACAGGCAGAGAAGTGCATGAAAAATTTTCTGTGCAATGTGTTCCCATTTTCAACTCTGGCAAGGTATTCATTTGCAAAATCTACTAAAAACCTGTGTCCCCACCTGTTAGTTTCTCTTTCCCTCTTGTTGTGGTCTCGCTATCCATCCATCTGTTCATGAAAGAAACCTGGAGTCATTCTTGATTCTGCCTTCATTTTTACCAAGTAGGTGCTATGATTCAAGCTCTGAAATATCCTGACATCACTCCCCTGCCCCCTCACAGTCACCACCGTCTCACATCTGGATTAAGAAAACAGTGTCATAGTTAATCTCTATGTCTCCTAATTGTTCTCCTTATTTCCAAACTTGACTCACCATCTCTCCCATCGATTTTCCACTCCACAGGCAGGAATCTTTCTACGACACCGAACTGCCTTCCAGGAGCACTTGGGATGAAGGCTCACTCCTTACGTGCCTCACTCACGCCCTTTCCTGCCATGGCTGCGCTTATCTGTCCAGCCTCTTCTCAACAGACAACACCCAGTACTCTGGACTCCAGCCATCCTGAACTACTTTAAGGGCTTGCATGGGCTCTTTCCTGCACCTGGAACACATTTCCTGATTTGCGCAAAGCTAACTTCTTCATCTTTCAGCTCTCAGTTTAGGCCTCCTCTAGGAAGATGGTCCCAACCACCGCCGCCCCTTTTCCCACTCCCTTTATCCCCTGTGAGAAATACATTTCCTATGTGCTACCTTATGCCTATACTGTTCCTGTCATTGCAAGGATTATTTTTAAATTGCCTGTTTAGTTTCTTTATCCTCCCACTAAACTTTAAGCTTAGTGGGGACACACTTCGTTCTGTCTTGGTCAAAGTTCTATGATCAGTGCTGCATTCAAATTTGGTGAATAAACACGTTGTATGAATGAGCAGATGCTAGCCTCATGCAAAAAGGTAGATAATTCATTTTGTAATCCAGTTCTTGCATGTCCACCTAAAAATGTAGTAATAACATAATGAGTTGTAACATAGATATAGTATAGTAGTTTAGAGATCAGCCCTGAAGCCAGACTTCCTGGGTCCTAGTGTGACCTTGATCGAGGTACTCAACTATTTTGCTCCTCGGTTTCTTCATCTGTAAAATGGGGGTAATAACAGAACTTACTGCATAGGGTTGTTGTAATGATTAAATGAGTTAGTACATATGAAATGCTTAGACTAGTGTTCACACATAGTAAGTAAATACTGGGTCATTATTGTCATAGTAACAGTAGGAGCAGCAACCACACTTTGTCATGAAGAAATGATTACAACAGGGGCAGGTCCACGTAGCAAACAGGGCTTCCTTTGCAACATGATTCCATGTTCACCTCTTCATTCCAAGCCATTCGCTTGTGATTTCCACCTACTTGTTATAAATTTCTCTGCTTGGCTATAGCCTAACCTCGGAGGAAAGACTCACCTTTGTCTTATTTCTTCTTATCTATACTATATGCAACAGTTCTTGAATATTCTAAGTTCAGATACAATTCTGCATTTTGTTTGCACATGTCAAAAAAATAAGAAGGGGGAAGTTTTTAATACCTTGGTTTTGAATAAATTTCACTATCTTGAATAGTGTTTCTTCCTAGTGGAAACTGGTTTTAAGTTACCTGGAATTAAATGCTGCATAAATAAATGTCTATGGGGGTTTTTCTGGCACATTCTTTCCTAAATTTTAAAACATGTCAACTAGTTTATTTGCTCTCATTCCATTGTATAATCTTACAACTCCTGGTGCCAAAGTCTTTTCCGAGATTTTACTGTTTGGGGTATGTTATTATTACATGGCCTGCTTCCTGATGTGATGGTCTTTGAGATTTTTTAAGATTTATCTCATCTCAGCATGTCCAATACCACTCCAGGACCCAGGAGGCAAGCACGGGGTCCCTACCTTGAAAGAGTGCCATTTATCTGAAAAGGCGACAACAGATCCTTGAATGTTTGAATCAGAATACGAACTATGTACTAAATATCCGAAAGCAGCGTATGACTGGCTGTTGCTGGGCCCTGAGAAAAGCCGATGGCCAAGCCTGATGGGCAAGGATAGAGTGCCAAGGAAGGCCTCGGGGGTAAGAAAAAGAGGAAGTTGACCCAAGCATGCTTGGTGGAGAGGGGGTGGTGGGCTTTGGTGTAAGGCTCTGAGAGCAAAGAACCCAGGAGGTTGAGGACGGGGTGGGGAGGGACGTGAGGGCACATCAGAGCCAGCTCAGTCCTCCTCAGGTTTGCAGTGCCTGCTCCAACAGTTCCTTGAGTGGGCATGAAGTTTGGAATCCATCTAGCCTCCGTATGGAAATCCTGCTGCACCCAGAGTGTTGTTCTGGAAGTGTGTTATGCTTGGTGTTTGCCTGTGTAAAAATGGGTGGTATTTGCATTTTGAAGATTATTGAACTTGAGCAGAGTTGCTTCTGGTTTGTACTTTCTGCTTCTGTTTCCTTTATTGCTGGTGGAGGGGCTTTTAGGTGGCAGCAAAGAGGTGGGGTGAGAGTGAACAAGGGAGAGAGACACATGAAACCACTTTCCTGTAGATACTGTGTAGACAAAGGGACCACGGTGAGGACTGGGGACTCAAAGACCCTACCACATAGGGGATTTGTAGAGGGCAAAGTTACTTAACCATTCTCATCTCCTTATTTGATGACAATTCTCACCAATCACCCAGGGATGTGGTAAGGAATTCCTAATCAAAATGACCATAAATCTGAAACCATAATGAAATGGGTTAAGCACTAAATCTGACCCCACAGAGACAGCTGGCAATGAACCAAAGGACGCAGACAGCCCCTGATGGAAGTCACACAGGGAGATGAATGCTTCTTGGCTGTGGAGAGGAGAATGGTGTGGGTGGCAGTGATTGAGAGCAGCGTGGGGGTGGAGCGGAAAAGGAATTTGCATCTCATGGCTCAATCAGATCTGAAAGCTAACATCCTGTTTTGCTGTAGGTTGGGCACATCAGTAGCTGAAAGCCTCCTCTGGCCATGGCCAGCCTCAGGAAGTGAGGGTCAACAGGCTTGCAGATGGGAACCTGGGTCCTGAGTAAGCACGCCTGAAAAGGCTGGAGTCCCGTGCCCACCTGCACCAGGCCCCATGCCCTCGCTCTACCCCAATTCTAGGACTCCAGACCTCACCCCTCCTCCCCAGAGACATATCAACAGGAAGTTAAGTCAGCTGGAACACTCTGTCCCTTTGACATTTTTGTTTTAATTCTGCAGCTGTGTTTAGGGCTTCATGAATTATCTCTCTGGCTCTGTGTCTTGGGTTGGTCTGTTTGTCTGTCTGGTGCTTTTTCTCTCACACCCATGTACCAAGACGTGGTTACCCTAAGGCCGGTAGAACAGAAAGAGAACCAGGGTTGGTAAGAGGGAAGCGGAATGTTAAGAAAGCACATTAGGGCCTATAATATTTGCTGTTGATGAGCTAAGGATGGTGATCTGATCATTTGCTTGGGAAGAGGAATTCCTAAATCATTAACAGTGTGCATTGCCCACAGCGCTCTCCCTACCCCTCACAGTGCTCACCTCTAGCTTGTGTCACAGTGATGTGTGGGACTGTCTTTTCTCCTCAGTGTTCTATAGTGCCTGCTCAGACGCCTTCTTCACACATTCACTTTCAGGAAGCAGTTGGTAGTTGAATGAATGAGTCTTCTTCCTTTTATTCCATGTCAGTTTGTCACTTAAAAAAACAAGCAAGCCCCAGCTTCCAAAGGTACTTGGTCCTGCCTAAGGTGATATTTCTTATTCTCTTGTAGCTGCAGTTCACAGTTCTGTCTCCTTATTTGCCGAATGTCTGTTGCTTTTCCTTCTACTTCCTCTCCTTAATATCTAGAGAGGAAAGACCTCTAAACTTAGAGATGCCAAGTCTCTAAAGCCGCCAAGCGCCTAGAAGAAAACTGGCGATCAGTCTCTCCAAGTGCTTCCTCTTCAACAGACCCAAGAAGAGTGTCCCGCATTCATTACAGTAGCTAGTCCATTGGGCTCACATGTGTAGAACGTCAGAGTTGGCTTTAAAAGACCACCCAGCAAATGGCTTATTGTTGGTTACACAGATTGGTTATGCTTTGTCATTCACTCCCCTTGAAACCTAAGCATGAGAGAACATAGCTCACAAGACAGGCAGGGCCCCATAGGTCTCCATAAAACCACATCTAAGGTCAGGACCAGTGGCTTACACCTGTAACCCTAGCACTTTGAGAGGCCAAGGAGGGAGGATTGCTTGAGGCCAGGAGTTCAAGACCAGGCTGAACAAGAGCAAGACCCTGTCTCTACAAAAAAATGGAAAAATTAGCTAGGTGTGTTGGCACATGCCTGTAGTCCCAGCTACTCAGGAGGCTGAGGTGGGAGGATCACTCAAGCCCAGGAGTTCGAGGTTGCAGTGAGTTATGGTGACACCACTACACTCCAGCCTGGGTGACAGAATGAGACCATGCCTCAAACAAACAAACAAACCACATACACACAAAAAGCCACATCTAGAAAACCCATATGCAGATTTTTCTGTTGCCAGTTGGTCATCCAGGGCTATCATTTCTAATGCCTGACTACTTTCTACCAGATTTAACCTTTTAAATTCAGCCCCCAAATCCTATGTTTTAAAACTAAAACTATATAAGGCCCACAGTTAACATCATACTCAACAGTGAAAAACTGAAAACTTTTCCTCTAAGATCAGGAACAAGGCAAATTTGTCTACTCTTGCTACTTGTATTCAACGTGGTACTGGAAGTCCTACCGAGAGCAATTAGTCAAGAAAAAGAAATAAAAGGCATACAAATTGGAAAGGAAGAAGTAAAATTATCTCTGTTCACAGATGACATGGTCTTATATATAGAAAATCCTAAAGATTACACACAAAGACACTGTTATAAGTAATAAACAAGTTCAGCAAAGTTGAAGGATACAAAATTAACACAAAAATCTGTTGTGTTTCTATACACTAACAATGAACAATCCAAGTAGGAAATTAAGAAAACAATCCCATTTACAATAGCATCAAAAAGAGTTTAAAATACTTGGGAGTAGACTTAACCAAGGAGGTGAAAGACCTATACACTGAAAGCTACAAAATATTGCTGAAAGAAATTAAAGACACAAGTAAATGAAAAGACACCCCATGTTCATGGTTTGGAAGATTTAATATTGTTAAAATGTGCATATAACCCAATGCTATCTACGGAGTCAATGCAATTTCTATCAAAATCTCAATAGCATTTTTTTTTGGCAGAAATAGAAAAAAAAAATCCAAATTCCTGTGGAATCTCAAGGGACCCTGAATTGCCAAAACAACCTTGAAAAGGAAGAACAAAGTTGGAGGCCTCACACTTTCTGAATTCAAAACATATTACAAAGCTACATCAATCAAAACAGTGTGGTATTGGCATAAAGACAGATACATAGACCAATGGAACAGAATAGAAAGCCCAGAAATAAACCCTCATGTATATTGTCAAATGATCTTCAACAAGGTTACCAAGATCCCACAATGGAAAGGACAGTCTCTTCAACAAATAGTGTTGGGAAAACTGGATATCCACAGGTAAAAGAATGAAGTTGGACCCTTACCTTATACCATATACAAAAACTAACTCAAAATGGATTAAAGACCTAAACCTAAGTCCTAAAACTATTAATATAACTCTCCTAGAAGAAAACATAAGGGAAAAGCTTTGTGACATTGGATTTGGCACTAATTTTTTGGACATGACACAATAAGCACAGGCAACAAAAGCAAAAAATAGACAAATGGGACGATATCAAATTTAAAAACTCCTGCACATTAAAGGAAACATTGAAAATGCAATCTATGCAATGGGAGAAAATAATTGCAAATCATATGTCTGATAAGGAGTTAATATCCAGAATATACAAAGCACTTCTACCACTCAACCATAAACACCAAGTAACCTACTTAAAAAATAGGCAAAGGATCTGAATAGACATTTCTCCAAAGAACATGTATGAATGACCAACAGGCATATGAAAGGATGCTCAACATCACTAATCACTGGAGAAATGTAAATCAAAACTACAATAAGCTATTACCTCACACCCATTAGGATGACCCCATAAGGAAAAAAAACCCATAAAATAACAAGTGTTGGTGAGAATGTGGAGAAATTAGAAGCCTTGTGCACTGCAGGTAGGAATATAAAACAATCACTATGGAAAATAGTGTGAAGGTTTTTCAAAAAACTAAAAATTATATATGATAAAAAAAAATTATATATGATAAAAACTAGAATTATATATGATCCAGCAATCCCACTTTGGGGTATATATATAAAAGAATTGAAAACAGGATCTTGAAGAGATATTTGCACATCCACGTTCATTGCAGCATAATTCACAATAGCCTAGGGGTGAAAGCAACTCAAATGTCCATTGCCAGATGAATGGATAAAGAAAATGTGTTTTATATATATATATATATATATATATATACATACAATGGAATATTATGCAGCCCTTAAAAAGGGAAGGAAATCTCGTCACGTGCTACAACATGGATGAACCTTGAAGACATTATATTGAGTGAAACAAGCCAGTCACAAAGGACTATATGATTCCACTTACATGATACATCTAGAGTAGTAAAAATCATGGAAACAGAAAGGAGGATGGTGGTTGCCAGGGGCTTTGGGGAGGGGGAAAGAGGGAGTTGTTTGATAGGTTTAGAGTTTCAGTATTGCAAGATGAAAAAGTTCTAGAGATCTGTTACACAGTGGTGTGAATATAGTTAATGCTACTGAACTGTACACTTAACAATTGTTAAGAGAGTAAATTTTATATTACATGATTTTTTTTTACCATAATTAAAAGTAAAACTGTAAACATTTGAATATGCCTGACCATAAATTGCCACCATTGGTACCACTCCTTTGGGTTAACTTCAAAGGCCAGGCATATGACTAACCGGGTAAAAATTTCTAAGAAAGCAGATTTGGCGTCAACAAAGAGAACACCTTTATAACAAGTGTTCTAGCTGTGGTCTCCCTTAGAAGGGAGTGTGTTCTCCAGTACTGGACATCACAAGCTGATCTCAGACAATCACTTATGGGATGTTATAGAAACATCCATGTTCTGATATAGTCTAACTGCTTGACTTTCAAGGTAGTTTCTAACGTGGAGATTTTGAGATTAGAAACCACAAATTTCGGCTGAGAAGTGATGATAGGAGAGGAGAGGTCCCTTTAGCTTTGCACAGTATCTCACGCTCTGTGATTAGCCAGGAAATTAACTGCTAAAGCCACAGACTGAAGCCATACTTGAGTAGATAAGGTGTAGACCAGCTATTACAATGTGTGTCTCGTGGGCTGGGGAGGGGGGCAGTGTGTGGGCACTGAGGGAGGGGCGGGAATAGCACAGAAAATAAAGCCCTAGTGAGTGAAAGGAAGAAGGGCAGCTTTAGGTGGGCAGCACTGATTGATCTTAGCATCTTTCAAAGTAAGACAAGAAGACTTTATGAGCCTCCTGAAATGATGCAATAAGGACACAGTGACACCTATGATGTGATATGTGCAAAAGAAAAAAAAAAGTCAAAAATTAAACCAAAGTCTAATCAGGCCTCTAGCTCTAACTTCCAGTTTACAGAAAATATGGCAGATAGACCATGTAGGACCCACAAGGATTTAATCAGCAAAACCAAGAATGTGGGAAATTTCTATAGATTGGATAAACTGGACTCTTTAACAAATAAACAACATTAAAAAAATAAAGAAACAGAAAGTGCTGTTATAAATTTAAACAGACTTAAGAGAAGTATCAATAAGATGAAATGTGTAGACCTTCACTGGATCCTGATTCAAACACACCATTGTTTTTGAGACAGTTGGGAATACTTGAACACAGAAAGGGTATTAGATGATGTTTAAGAAATCCATGTTACTCTTCCTAGGTGTAATAGTGATGCTGTGGTTATGTTAGAAATAAAAGTTTTTATCTGTCAGAGATACATACTGAAGTTTTCGTGGCTAAAATTATGTGAGGTCCAGGATTTGCTTTAAAATATTCCAGGGGAAAACATGGTTAGGAGATACATGAGGCAGGACTGGGAATGTATTGATAGTTGTTGAAATGGGGTGCAGGCATGTGGGAATTCATAGCACTCTTCTCGCTGGGCTTGTGTATCCTTATAAATTTCCATAATAATAATAAAAAACAGTGAATGGACTCATGGTGATTGAGTACCCAGGACAGGTTCTTGATGTAGGAGAAAGAAGGGTCAGCAAATTGTCTATTTTGGAGTGTCGCTTAAGGGCAGCCTCCTTCATATGGTTGTTGGAAGAGTTACTTTATTCATTTCCTTAAAAATTGGAGAGTCTGCTCCGTGACCCAGCAATTCCTTACCTAGGCATACTCCCAAGAGAAATGAGTGGATATACCTATCAAAATACATGTAGAAGCCTATCATAATAGTACAAATCAGTTTCATCCATAATAGTACAAAACTAAAAACAATCCAATTGTCAAAAAACAGATCAACAAACTGTGGAATATTCATACAAATTCATACAAATGCTACTCAGCAATAAAAAGAAAGAAACTACTGACACACACAACAACATAAATGAATTTCAAAAACAATGCTGAGCAGAAGAAGCAGACACAGAAGAGTACTGGTTGTGATGTTCAAGAACAGGCATCACTAACTGAGGGTGATAGATGTTAGAATGATAATTACCCCTGCACTGTGGTATTGATAGGGAAGGGGCATGAGGGACCCTTTTGAGGTGATGGAAATGTTTCACAGCCTGATCTGGGTGTTGGTGTATACAAATGTAAGAACTCATTGAGCTGGACATTTAAGATTGGTGTACTTTTGTGCATTCTATGCTATATGTGTTATAACTCACTTTTTAAAAAAAATAATAATAGCAAAGAAATAATAAACAAAAATAGGAAAAGGAAAAAAAAAACTGGAAGTGTTTTGAGTTTCCAAAAGAGACCCAATGAAGTGAAATTTAAGATAATATTTTTTAGGGTCTGAAAAAACTCTTCTGAATTCCCGACTCAGAAAGCTAAAGTCTCTTGCTAGGAGAATGCTGAGTGTAATGTTCTATATCCACGGGTCAGAGAAAGGGTTCCAGTTCTATCCCCTAGACTTCCACTCTGCTTTTTCCCTTTTGCAAAATGCGTCAGCCCTGTTTAGCCAGCTGTTTGCCCCAACAGCAATGAAAGAATCCATTCTTTCTTCTATTTTCTTTTTCTGAAAACATTCCTGGCAAAATCCTAATCATCACCAAGTCAACACAATAAGCCAGATGAAGTTGTCATGTATGGAATAAAGGGCGTGCAGCCCGCAAAGAAGAAATGGTTTGTTTTCCAGGGCCTCATCCTGGATAGCAAGGTCTGGGGGAGAAGGGGATTTGGGGTGGCGTGGCAGAGGTCAACAAATGGTACTAGACTAGTTTTCTTACTAGAAGACTTGGGTCCTAAGTCTAGCTATTTCTCTGACTAGTTATATGCTTGGAGGCAAATCACACACCTTCTTTTGCTGTCAGTTCCCCATTTGAGAATTGGGGATGATGACCCTGCAGGGCTGCTGTGAGGAATCAATCAGATCACGTGCACACAGTCGCTCAGGAAATGGTGACTAAAATAGGAGTAGGAGGAACCAACATTCCCAAGTTTTTTATCTTCATCCTTCGGCTAGTCCCTTTTCCTCTCCTCTTACCTCCTGGTGCCTCAAGGGCCCCCAGGCCCTCCTGTGGTTGTCAGGACCCCACAGGTACCTCCCCTCGGGGGCTCCACTGCAAACCTGAGATAGAGAGATAGATGTAGCCAGTGCCCCCGTCCTGCTGCAGAGATGTGGCAGCGGAGAGAGCTGAGGTGCTGGGCAGGTTCACTGAGCAGGCAACACTGGAATAGCGAAAACCCAAATCAGATTCTTCCAGGCTTCGAGGCCGTCAAAAGCAAACCAGAGGCTATGTGAAAGGGTGCACTGAATGGAGAGAAAAGCGAAGTCCAGTGTGGCTGGGCTGGTGGGGAGGAACAGGGCAGGATTTGGACATGCGAAGGAGTTTGGGCCTTATCCAGTAGGAGAAGGGGCAACGTGGCAAGGGCTGTTTTGCAGGAGTCAGATTTGCATTTTAGGAAGATAACTCCGGCAGCAGAAGGATTCGGAAGCAATACATTTGCAGACAGGAAAACAAGCCCGGTCCCCATCAGCTAAGACACAATGAAGACCTAAACTGGAGAAGAAGAAAGGGAGGTTCTTTTGAGGTTGATTTGCCAGGGGGTAAGTACGAGAATGCCAGGGTGGGGATGGGGGGGATGAGTAGGAGAAGCTGAGAATAACTTAAACTTTCAGAGTAGGGCTACTGGCTTTATCAAATAAAAATATAGGATGTCCAGTTAAATTTGAATTTCAGATTATCAATGAGTAATTTTTAGTATAAATATGTCCCATGCAATAATTAATCTGAAGTTCAACTTGAATTTGGTGTCCTGTATTTTATTTGGCAACCCTATTTCAGAATCATCTTCCTAAAATGCAAATCTGATCTGTTTAAACTCTTGCTATCTGGCTGGGAGTGGTGGCTCACACCTGTAATCCCGGCACTTTGGGAGGCCAAAGTGGGAGGATCACTTGAGGCCAGGAGTTCGAGACCAGCCTGGGCAACATGGTGAGACCTTGTCTCTAAAAAGTAAGGAAAAAAACCTAGCCAAGTGTGGCGGCACAGTGCCTGTAGTCCTGGCTACTTGGGAGGCTGAGGTGGGAGGATCATTTGAGCCCAGGAGTTTGAGGTTACAGTGAGCTATGATCTGGCTGCTACATTACAGCCTGGGTGACACCAAAACTATTGCTATCTTAATTTGACTTCCCAGGTAAATAATCCTCCTGGAAAGAGACTATACTTATCAGATGGAAGGAGTATTTAGGAGCAATTATATTTCTCATTTTTAACCAGAGAGTCAGCATAGTGTAGTGAAGAGCCTTTTTCCAGCAGCATCTTTGTTTCAATGTCATGGGCCACCTGTACTGTTATTTATTCAATGTTTTTTAGATTTATAGTAAATTTACTTACTTTTAAAATTTAGCATTGTCTGAAGTAATGATATCCATGAAATCACAAGTTCAATGGACTATATTTTTCTATACCTATTACAGTAAACACATGACTATAAAAATAACTTTTTAAAATCCCCATACTACCTAAAAATTGCACGTACACTTTGGGAAATACCAGTAGGGCAGGGAGAGCTACGCTGGGGCAGGTTTGGTCTGACTCATACTCTACCAGCCTGGAGCCTCAATCACTTTCTGGATAGGGAGGAGAATGCCCCACTGCGCTTGTAAACCCTGAACTTGACTGGACTAGATTAGGATAAGCGGGACAGTCAGGCTTCTGATAAGGATGGGCAAGTGGGAACTGGAGCTCAGCCTCCAGAAATCCAGCAGGTCCCAGAGGGTTCAGTTGCATATAGGGGTGGGCACCCCTACAAGAGAGGAGCCACATGGGGGCTGGTGAGGGCCAGAATGTGGCTGGAGGTTGTGGTTGAGGAGTTCAGGTCCCCAGATGAACAACACCTCTCTCCAGGGGCTGTAAGCTGATATTCAAGAATGCTCACTGTGGGACTTGGACACAGACTGTGATCTACCTGCTTGCACAATGTCTAATTGTTCCTGATTTGTTAAGAAAGCTTCTCCTGATACTTGGTAGCAGTTCAGGTTGATGTCAGTGCCTGGGCTGTCCAGCATAGACATTTTCCCAGGTTTTTCAGTGGAGACTGGAGCCACCAGGACTGCGACACTCTGAACTTGAACCAACCAGCGATTCTTACCCAGGTACCTCTGACCCCAAAGGTCATGCAAGAGCCCAGAGGCTCTGATCATGATCTCAGCACTTTGTCCACATAATAGACCCCACTGTTGTGTTTCCCAAATGCTACAAGGCTCTCCTCCTTCCAGGTTTCATTGACCCACTGCTGTTTATAAAAAGACTCTTGGACTCTGCCAGCATTACTTAGGGCCCTCTCTCTCTGCTCGTCAAAATCTAGGTCTCTTGGTGTGAGCTGATGAACCCTTGGATACATTTCCCTATGTGCTTTTCCTTGGTGAGCTGGTGAGGCAGGAGACAATACTCCTGTGTCACAGGCTGTTCTGCACGGAGCAAGGCAGAGAGGCCAGGCAGGAGGGGACAGTATTGAGTATCAGCGATGGGCCAAGCATTGTGCTAAGTCATCCCTCACAATAATCCTGGAGGCAGATACCATCATCTTCACTTTACAGAGGAGAAAACCTAAACTCAGAAAGATTAATTAACTCACATAAGGCAGAAAAAAAAAAGAGCTGGAAATAGACCTCAGGCTTTCTGACCTTAACTCTGGTGCTCTTTGAATCATGACACTTGAAATCAACCAGAGAGAAAGGGTGATTGTTGGCTCAATTTTAATGCAATAAGAATTTGTGGGGACACCTTCTATGTGCCTAAGGATGAGGCCCAACACAGTGAATATAATCTAGGAGACTCTGCGTCAGGCAGAACCTACTGGTAACATGTCCTCCAGGCTTTAACTCCTATCCTTCTTTCTCTACTGTCCTGTAGTCTTCTTTCCTCACGACTATTATCAGATACATATACCCACATTAGTTAGAGTAAAATGTTAGGCTTCTGTAACAAAGAAACCCAAAATACAATGGCTTAAACTTAAGTTTATTTCTCTCTCACATACAATTCCAGGTGAGTGGTTCAAAGACAGTATGCCCAAAAAAACTTCCTCAGCTCCTATTATCACATTCTGCATCCCTGCCATCAGGCTGGAGGAGAGCACATGACTTTTTTTTAAGGGTCGGGTCTGGAAGATTACACATATCACTTCTATTTACTTCTCATATCGATCCAAACATCATCACACGAACAATGGTAGCTGCAAGGGAAGTTGGGCGATGCAGTCTTTAGCTGAGTCGTCATGTATGCAGTAAAAACTCTGTTGCTATAGAGAAAGAGAACAAATATAGCAGAGAACATACAGCAACAAGTACCATGATAATTTGGGGAACCTCTTGCATGAATTGATAGGCCATTTATGTTTTCTTTAAGAAGCCTGGACTTAGAGTCAGATTACCTGGCTTAGAGCCACAACTCTGCCACTTAGGTGTGATCTTGGCAAGTTGTGTAACTTCTCTGGATCTTGGTTTTTCCTTCTGTACAATAAGGTAGTGATAATTAGTCTGCCTACCTCACTGGGATGTGGGGAGACCCAAATAAACTAATGTCTTGGAGTGCCTAGTCTTGGCTGTAAGGTCACATGAAAAGTGAAGTGCTACTGCCTTGGGACACTCAGAAAGTTGTTTATTTGTTTAGTCATAAGCACTTGGTGTTGGCCACCCAGCTTGGTTTAGGATGAAAACCACATATCTGAAATTGTTCTGTATTGTATTTCTACTCTGGGAGAAGGGGGTACTTTAGCGCATCCTATTCACTTGTGCCGGTCAGCCTGCACCTCTCCCCACTCTCCTGGGCTCCCGTTCTGCCACTGGGTGACAGTCACGGCAACCTGCCCCTACTGGCTCCTTCTGAGCTCTAGTCACATGTGGCTGATGAAGGCCCTGAGACTTACTCCTCCCAAAGTGGATTTGGGCAGAGAGCCCTGGAACAGGACTGGCAGGAAGAAACCCAGCAAACGGCTCCTAGCAATGCCAACCTAAGCCATTTCTACCACTTCATATGCAACAAATCACAAAAGGCAACCTTGGCATGCTTTTGCACCCCTGGTTTAGCTTGTATGACAGTCTGCAGTGTGTGTTAGTTATAGCAGAACCAGTTCTTATCTGTTAGCCTCTAAGCTCCTTAAGGAAGGAAGGAAAGAAAACTTTTCTCAGCATCTATTATATTGTAGGCACATAAGCAACTTGCCAGCATTGGTCCCTCACCCAGCCTCACTGCCAGCAGGGATTATGACTTCCTTCTTGAGAGCTGAGGAGTCGGAGGTTGAAAGAGCACCTTGTTTAGCACCACACAGCCATCAATTGGAGGAGGTGAGATTTGAATCCAGGACCTCTGATGCCAAGTCTGGCTTCCTTCCATGATGCCATGATTATTTTTACTATAGTTGTGCATGAAAGGGTAGAAACCATGTATTCATTGTAACCTCCCCTGAACACCAACACAATTTCATGCCAGTAGGGCCTCCAAAGAGTTAGAGTGAATAGCATTTTTCACCATTTTATCTCTGGCAGCACACAGCACGGTACCTGACATGTGAAACAGGCCATTATATTAATATTTATTAATATATTTATTAATATATTTATCCAATATTTATTGGATATACTAAAGTTGTTGGATTGATATTTTAAAAAGAATCATAGCTGCATTCCAAGAGTTGAAAGTGAAAGTGCCTTGTACAACCTTCATGGAGTAGGACTGTCACGCAGATAAAACAAGCAAGTGAAATCAGGGAAAAGGTTTCCTGGACACAACTGTTCATGCCTGGCTTCCCGACAGAACCAGAGCAGGAGTTAACCAAGGGCCGACTGTGGCTAGTGCCTGGGCCATGCTCACAGCTAGCAATCTGAGGCAAAAGCAGATGACACCTTTGGCAGGCATGCCCCAGAGGATAGAATTTCCCATGAGGCATGTGCATGGTAACCATCCATGATGGGTTTCCTGGCATGGTCCAATTTCACATCTTTTGTCCCAAAGTCCTTAGACGGGCACACGCATTGGGCAGGTAATGAGTCCTGCTTTTAAATTTGGAAAATATGGTTACAGCAGGCACGTGGAAAGTGCCTTTTATTGCTTCCTGCTAGTAGATCAAAGGCAGAGGGGCTGGCCCACCCAGGTCAGCCTGTGTCACCCAGGGAAAGAGAGGGCCATCTTCGCAGGTCAGGAAGCCAGGGGAAGCCTTCTGATAGAAAAAGCCAACCAGGACCAGAGCAGGGTTGTGTCCTGAGAATTCAATGGTCCCCAAAAAAGCAAAGAAAGTGGTGACAGGAAAGAAGCAGCAGCAGAGGCAGAAACTGCTCTTTCGATCTCATTGCGCAAAGGAAGGTGACCCAAGACCTCTTGTGACAGACACCGAAACATATTTGGGGAAGTGAGAGCCTCCCCAGGATGTCTTCAGATTAGAGGCCCACCCTAGGCAGCTGCGGGGAGCTCTTTGTGGCTCTCTGGCTCTTTCCACACTGGATAGGATCACTGCTAGGTAAGGGTGCCCCTCACAAGCACAGCCAAACCATGCCAAAACCTATTTGTTTTCTAGGATCAATCTGTTAACTCCTCAACTGCCAGCCCCAGCCAGGTAGGTCCCTATGGGTTAAGCTTTATGCTGGGGTCTCATCCTTATTCCCTAATCAGCTCTGAAGCTTTGGGCACATCATTTTTTTCCTCTCACCTCTGTTCTCACTGGTCAAATGAAGAGTAGAGAAGACTTACAGAGTTCTAGAGTGCTTACCGCAGACTTTGTCCTGAGCTGATTCAACACTACAAAAACTCAAAAACACTAGTTTTCTTCACTCAAGTAAAATCTGTGTGATTCCACACACCTCATTCATTCAGTTCTTTGCTTAAACATGTATTGAGCACCACTATACGTCAACACTGCTAAGTAACAAATAGTATTAACTTCTACTCACTGAGTTCCTACTGGCTGTCAGGTGTTGTGTTAGATGCTTTAGATAGATCGTCCCAGTTAAGCCTCCCCACAGCTCTACGAGGTAACACCTCCATTTTTAGAGCAAGAAAAGGTTAAGCAACTTGCTGTAGTCATTCATCTTTCATTCCAGGTCAGGCTCCAAAGCTGGTATTTTAATATTCTAGTCTGTCCTTGCAGAGATAAATGAGATGCAGTCGTCCTGATTTCAAGAGGTTCCAACCAGCAGCCCTGTGGCCAGAAGGCCAGTTTATAGGCTGAGAGCCCTGGCATTGTTCCTTGGGTACATTAGGACATGCTGCACTTGGAAAACCTGGTGAGCCTAGAACACATGGCAAAACCCTTTTCTCTTCATGTCCCCAGACACGAGTTCCTCAGACTTACTTTCCCACAAGAATTTCTGTACCAAGAATATTATAAACTGTAGAAATAGTGCCCTCGTGTGTCAGGAGTACAACACACATTTGAACTCAGGAAAAAGGCACCTTTAAACAATCTTAAAACTATGGAACACTTTAGTTTTTGCTTTTGTTTGTTTTCGTTTTTGCTTTCTATATCTTTGAAACATGCTGGGGAGAAGTGATGAAAAATTGCTAAACCTACAGAACTCCACATAGGGGCAAACTACTAAGTACTAGGACCAGCAGGAGAGAATGAAAGTAGGTAATTATGGAATATAGTTGGCATTCCATATCCATGGGTTCTGCATCCATGGATTCAACCAACTGTGGATCAAAAATATTTGGAAAAAAAAATTTCACAAAGTTCCATAAAGCAAAATTTGAATTTGACATGCTCCAAGTACTACGTTGAACCCACAAGAATGAAGTATAGGCACTGTATAGGCATTATAAGTAATTTAAAGATGATTTAAAGTATACAGGAGGATGTATTTGGGTTATATGCAAATACTATGCCATTTTATATAAGAGACTTGATCATACACAGATTTTGGTATCTTCTCCCTGTTCTTTCCACAAAGGATTATCAATCATTTATTTAAAAGACTTACAGTAAAAATGGCACTATATATACTTTAATGGATATGATGAAGGAAAATATGTGTAACAATAAAAGGTCAAGGGTAAGACCGGTACAAAGTAATTCATACCATAGGGTCCTATACGCTTGCTGAAACATCACAAGATGTTTCATTGTGAAATTTCTCAGAAACCAAAGCAAAGAGGAAAACTAGTTAGTAATTGTTTTTATCATCTCCATTAGATTAAAACAAACTAATTGTTCTTTGGAAGTATTGTGCTTTCTGATATTGAGACCTGACCAGTTCTCCTACAGATACTTATAAAAGGACTGTGTTATGGTGGGAAACATCATCAACCACAGCCCTACAGTAGCTCACTAATGAACCCGCTATGGTTCTTTCTTATTACAATGTTCAAAGTAAGGCTGATAATGTAACTCCAGAGTACAATTCAAAAACAAATCTAAACAAGAGGCCAAAACAATACAATCCAAGTAGGTAATGCTCAGATAGGGATACTGTGATAAATTTCAAGGGTAAAATTTAGAATAGACTAAAAAAAAAAAAAAAAAAAAAAAGGACTGCATGTTCTTAGGAAACCCACCACAGATGTTATTTCTCCTGACCTGGCTTTTGATAAAACTGAACATGGCAGAGAGTGAAGTTGTAACATCTCAAAAGGAGCTATGCTGTTGATCAAAAGGAAGATCGCCATGTTTTTATAATTAAAAGGGAAAAGAATAAAGTCTTTTGAAGAGAATTAAGGACTCTATGCAGACACATAGAGAGTGGACAGCAGAGGGTGGATTAGGGAGTACCTAGAAGCAGAAGCCAAAACGTCTTTCAAAAAACAGTTTGGGGACTTCTCTAGCTTGTGAAGGAAAGAGGGAGACATCAAAAGGATTCTCGAATGTTAGGGTGCAGAGGACCTACTAGGATATTTGTTAAAAGTGCAGAGTCCCAGTACCCGTCCCATAGATTTTGATTCCACTGTTCTAGAGTGGGCCTATGAATCTGCACTTCTTTTTTTTAATTAATTAATTAATTAATTAATTAATTTTTTAAATTTCAGAATATCATGGGGGTACAACACTTTGGCCATACACATTGCCCCTGTTCTGCCCGTGTCAGAGCCACAATCGTGGTCATGCCCCAAACTGTGCTCTCTGCATCCATTCAGTGAGAGTTTTTCCCATCCCTTCCACCCCCCTCCCGCCCGCCCGCCCCCTGATGAATGTTATTGCCCTGTGTGATGTAAGTGTTCATCAGTTAGCACCAGTTTGATGGTGAGTACCAGTGGTGCTTGTTTTTCCAATCCTGTGACACTTTGCTTCGAAGAATGGGTTCTAGCTCCAACCAGGATAATACCAGATGTGTTAATTCACTGTTGTTCCTTATTGCTGAGTAATACTCCATGGTATACATATACCAGATTTTATTGATCCACTCGTGTATTGATGGGCACCTGGGTTGTTTCCACATCTTTGCAATTGTGAATTGTGCTGCTATGAACATTCGAGAGCAGATGTCTTTATTATAAAATGTCTTTATTTCCTTTGGATAAATACCCAGTAGTGGGATTGCTGGGTCAAATGGTAATTCTACTTTTAATTCTTTGAGGTATCTCCATATTCTTTTCCATAGAGGTTGTACTAATCTGCAGTTCCACCAGCAGTGTATGAGTGTTCCTATCTGTCCACATCCCCGCCAACATTTGTTATTTGGGGATTTTTTGATATGAGCCAATCTCACTGGAGTTAAGTGATATCTCATTGTGGTTTTGATTTGCATTTCCCTGATGATTAGAGACGTTGAGCACTTTTTTATATGTTTGCTGGCCATCATTCTGTCTTCTTTGGAAAAGTTTCTGTTCATGTCCTTTGCCCATTTTTTAATAGGGTTGTTTGATTTTTTCTTGTTGATTTTCCTAAGTTCTGTATAGATTCTGGTTATCAGCCCTTTATCAGAGGTGTAGCATGCAAATATTTTCTCCCATTCTGTAGGTTGTCTGTTCATTCTAGTGATAGTTTCCTTGGCTGTGCAGAAGCTTTTCAATTTGATCAGGTCCCATATATTTATTTTTGTTGCTGCTGTGATTGCTTTGGGGGTCTTCTTCATAAATTCTTTGCCTAGGCCAATGTCCATAAGAGTTTTTCCAACGTTTTCTTCAAGAATTCTTATGGTTTCATGTCTTAGGTTTAGATCTGTTATCCATTGTGAATTGATTTTTGTGAGAGGTGAGAGGTGTGGGTCCAGTTTCAGTCTTCTACATATGGCCATCCAGTTTTCCCAGCACCATTTGTTGAATAGGGATTCTTTTCCCCAGTGTACATTTTTCTGGAATTTGTCAAAGATCAGGTGACTGTATGAGGTTGGTTTTATATTTGGGTTCTCAGTCCTGTTCCATTGGTCTACGTGTCTGTTCTTGTGCCAATACCATGCAGTTTTGGTTACTATAGCCTTGTAGTATAGTTTGAAGTCTGGTAGACAGATGCCTCCCAATTTGTTCTTTTTGCTTAAGATTGCTTTGGCTAGACGGGGTCTTCTCTGGTTCCACACGAAGCGTAGAATTATTTTTTCTAGATCGGCAAAAAATGATGTTGGTATTTTGATAGGGATTGCATTGATTCTGTAAATTAATTTAGGTAGCAAAGCCATTTTTACTATGTTGACTCTGCCTATCCAAGAGCATGGTAGGGCTTTCCGTCTATTTACATCCTCTGCAATTTCTTTTCTCAGTGTTTCATAATTCTCTCTATATAGGTCTTTGACCTCCTTAGTTAGATATGTTCCTAAATATTTAATTTTCTTTGTTGCTATTGCGAAAGGTATTGCATCTTTAATTTGTTTCTTGGCTTGATTGTTCTCAGCATATATGAAGGCTATGGATTTGTGTGTATTAATTTTGTATCCTGAGACTTTGCTGAATTCATTTATCAATTCCAGTAATTTCTTGGTTGAATCTTTGGGGTTTTCTATGTATAATATCATATCGTCTGCGAATAGTGAAAGTTTGACCTCTTCTGCCCCCATCTGGACGCCCCTGATTCCTCTGACTTGTCTAATTGCTGTGGCCAGGACTTCCAGCACTATGTTGAAAAGAAGTGGAGATAGTGGGCACCCTTGTCTGGTGCCAGTTTTAAGGGGGAATGCCTTCAATTTTTCCCCATTCAGTAAGATATTGGCTGTGGGTTTATCGTATATGGCTTTAATAGTTTCTAGGAATGAGCCATCTATGCCTATATTGTTAAGAGTTCTTATCATAAAAGGATGCTGGATTTTGTCAAAAGCCTTTTCTGCATCTATTGAAAGGATCATATAATCTTTGTTCTTGCTTTTATTTATATGGTGAATTACATTTATAGATTTGCGTATGTTGAACCATCCCTGCATCTTGGGAATAAAGCCCACCTGATCGTGATGGATTATTTTTTTGATGTACATTTGAATTCGGTTTGCAAGGATTTTATTGAGAATTTTTGCATCTATATTCATAAGGGATATTGGTCTGTAGTTTTCTTTTTTTGTTGTGTCCTTTCCTGGCTTTGGTATCAAGGTGATATTGGCTTCGTAGAATGAGTTTGGGAGGATTCCATCCTTCTGGATATTTTCAAATAATTTCTGCAATATAGGCACCAGTTCTTCTTTGTAGGCTTGGTAGAATTCAGGTGTGAACCCATCTGGTCCGGGACTTTTTTTTGTGGGTAGATTTTTTATTACTGCTTCAATTTCGGTGCTTGATATTGGTCTGTTTAGAAATTCTGTTTCTTCCTGGTTGAGCCTAGGGAGGTAGTGTGTTTCTAAGAATTTGTCCATTTCCTCCACGTTTTCATGTTTGTGGGCATAGAGATTTTTGTAGTATTTGAAGATGATGTTTTGTATTTCCATGGTATCAGTTGTGACTTCTCCTTTTTCATTTCTAATTGAGCTTATTAGAGTGCTTTCCTTTCTGCTTCTGGTCAACCTGGCAAGTGGCCTGTATATTTTGTTTATCTTTTCAAAGAACCAACTTTTCATTTCATTGATCTTCTGTATTGTTCTTTTTTCTCGATTTCATTTAATTCTGCTCTGATTTTGGTTATTTCTTTTCTTCTGCTGGCTTTAGGATTGCTTTGCTCTTCCTTTTCCATTTCCTTAAAATGATTCGTTAGTTTACTGATTTGTGACTTTTCTGTCTTTTGGATGTAGGAATTTAGGGCGATAAGTTTTCCTCTCAGGACTGCTTTTGCTGTATCCCACAGATTTTGATAACTTGTGTCCCCATTATTGTTTAGTTCGAAGAATCTTTTGATTTCAATTTGAATCTCCTCCTTGACCCAATAGTCTTTCAGCAATAGATTGTTTAGTTTCCAAGTTTTTGGAGGAAGATGTGAGTTTCTGTTGGAATTGATTTCTAATTTTATTCCGCTGTGGTCTGAAAAGATACATGGTATGATTTCTATTTTTTTGAATTTGTTTAGATCTGTTTTGTGGCCTAGGATGTGGTCAATTTTAGAGAAAGTTCCATGAGCTGATGAGAAGAATGTATATTCAGTGTTATTTGGGTGGAGTGTTCTGTAGATATCTGTTAGGCCCAAATGTTCTATAGTCCTGTTTAGGTCTTTTATTTCTCTATTTTTTTTTGTTTGGAGGATCTGTCCAGTTCCGTCAGTGGGGTGTTGAAGTCCTCTGCTATTATGGCATTGCTGCTTATTATGTTGTCTAGATCTAGCAGTATTTGCTTTATGTACCTGGGTGCTCCTGTGTTGGGTGCATAAATGTTTAGGATTGTTAAATCCTCTTGTGAGATTTTTCCCTTCACCACTATATAGTGTCCATTTTTGTCCTTCTTTACTTTTATTGCTTTAAAGTTTATGTCATCTGAAATGAGGATGGCTACTCCGGATTTCTTTTGGTTTCCATTAGCCTGGAAAATTGTATTCCATCCTTTCACCTTGAGTCTGAATGCGTCTTTGTGTGTAAGGTGTGTTTCCTGAAGACAACAGATACTTGGCTTGTATTTTTTAGTCCATTCAGCCAGCCTATGTCTCTTCAATGGGCAGTTCAAGCCATTTACATTTATTGAGAGAATTGATATTTGGGTTAAATTTCTGATTATTCTATTGGGTGGTGTCTTTTGTTTTACCTCTCGCGTCATTGTGGAATCTGGTTTCTGGGGTTTTAGCTTTTGCGTAGTTTTACATAGGTGGGTGTCTGTTGCTCTGTTTAGTGTATAATGCAGGTCTAAGCATTTCTTGCAAGGCCGGTCTGGATTTCGCAAATTCTATCAGTGATTGCTTATCTGGAAATGTCTTTATTTCTCCCTCATATAAGAAGCTTAGTTTGGCAGGATACAGAATTCTGGGTTGACCTTTGTTTTGTTTTAGGAGATTGATGATGTCTCCCCATTCCCTTCTGGCTTGTAAGGTTTCAGCTGAGAAATCTGCAGTTAATCTGATTGGTTTCCCTTTGTAGGTTACCTGCTCTTTTCGTCTTACAGCTCTGAGGAGTGCCTCTTTTGTGTTTACTTTGGTCAGTCTAATAATTATGTGACGTGGTGAATGCCTTTTCACATTGACTCTCCCAGGAGTCCTGTGTGCTTCTTGTACTTGGATATCGAGATTTCTGGCTAAGCCATGGAAATTTTCCTCTATTATTCCTTCAGATAAATTTTCCAGCCCATGCGAATTTTCTTCCTCTCCCTCAGGGATACCTATGATCCTTATGTTTGGCCTCTTTACATAATCCCACATTTCTTGTATGCTTTTTTCCTGCCTCTTGTTTTTGTGTTCTTTCTCTTCGGCTGATTTATTTAGCACATAGGAGTTGTCTTCTAGCTCTGAAATTCTTTCCTCTGCATGGTCCAGCCTATTCTTAAGGCTTTCCACTGTGTTTTGTAGATCCTTGAATGCTTCTTTCATTTCTAGGATTTCTATTTGATTTTTCCGTAATATTTCTATTTCTTTGGAGAATTTTTCATTCATTTCTTGCATTTTTCTTGTGGTTTCTTTGTGCTGGGATTCAATTTTCTCTTGAATTTCATTGAGCTTTCTTATAATCCATAAATGAAATTCCTCTTCTGTCATTCTACCCATTTCATTTGGGTTGGTATCCATTGCTGAGGAACTGATGGTTTCTTTTGAGGGTGACTTTTCACTCTGATTTTTCATGTTCCCTGAGTTCTTTCGCTGGTTTATTCTCATCTGGCCTCTTGGTTGAGAGCTGGGGGTGTTAGAGCTAGTTTATGGCCCTGTCACCAGGCCCACAATTATTGTTCCTTGGCAAAGCCAGGGAGAGAAGTAGTGGCCTGTATTGCCTTAGGTGTATTTTAGCAAGCTTGGTGGATCTTGAGTTAACTCTGATCTGTGGTCTTCTCCTCTTCCTAGTGGAGTGTGGTGAGAATGACCTCCCAGCTTGGGCTCTAAGCTAATGAATTGTACTTGAGGATATGAGTCCACCGCTCCCTATTAGTTAGGTATTCTGTTATGTCCGTGGCAGACTCTGATCCCCCAGTTGGGGTATGCGAAAGCCCTGTGCTTTGGGAGGGGCCTTGTAGCTCCTAGGGGTTACTTTGACCCTGTTCCTCCTGAGGTGCAGGTAGAAACACAATTTCTTTTGGCTGCAGTGTGAGAGCTGAGTTGGGAAAATTCTACACAGCTCAGAGGTTGCTCATCTAGCCACGTGTGTCTGCCCTTCTGATGTGTGTCTCCGCGTGATACTGGTTGATAGGGGAATCTCCAATTGTGCACCCCTTTTCCACCACTAGACCCCAAGGCAAGGCGGATGGCCGTCTCTATCCCCAGCAGTCTCCACTGGGGGGGATGTTCTCACGGTGGGGGGGGGGTAGTGGCTGCTGGAAGCGCTCTTGGATGGCGCGTAATTCCCTATTGAAGTGGGCAGGATTATGGGGAGCTGCTCTGGTTTAGCCTGTGGCTCTTGAGGTATTTGGTTGTCATGAGCACCAGCAGTTATACCAAATGAGTCACTATAGCCAGCAACCTTCAAAATGACTGATCTCTGGGATACAGGAGGGCCGGGACCTAAAGGGCGGGCACTAGGACCAGCACGGAGCGGACTTGTTGGAGGCCAAAGCTGGGATAGCAGGACCAGATGGATGACCTGCAAACTGTTTCACCAAGGTCCTGCCCCTACAGTTCCGGGATCTCGTCCCACCGGGATCCCACAGATGCAGCTATCCCTGGCCACCAAAGGCAAAGCCTATCTCGCCCCCGCAGAAGAGCCCTGGGCCGGGGCGGGGCGGAGCTAGAGACGCGGCTCACAGCTCCGCGCGGCCGGCTTTAAAGATGGCTGCCACCGCTGCCAGCCTGGCGCACAGTCAGGCTCCGATCGCGCCGGGAGCGCAGTTTTTCTCCACCGGCCGCAGCGGCAGTTGCTAGCAGCCTCTAAGGGCGTGTCTCACTCCCCATTAAACTCCTGGGCCCAGCCCCACTGACTTCCAGTGACGCAGTGCCGGCCTGCGGGTTCCCGCGCACTGTCCCGGGAAGCTGAATCTCCGCCCAGCGTGATCCCCAGCCCTGCGCGGTCTCTGTATACTGCAGCTGCGGGTTGTGTTTGGCTTTCGTGATTACTCCAACTCCACAGCGTCTGTTGTCTTGTGCAACCGCCCTGCCCCAACTCTGGGCTTGTCCCTGACTGAGTGGATGGGGAGGTGCGTAACCGCTTGGGGGGCAGGTCGCGCTGCGCCGACCTGGCGAGCGCGTCCTTCCCGCGCTCTGGACTCTATTGTGCTCCGTGAGCTCTCCGATCTTTGTGAAAATTTTGTACCTGTTTTCTTGGGTTGGGCGTTCCGCGTTGTTTCTCTGTAATTCGCAATGCTATTTTCAGAGCGAGTGGGAGCGGTCCGTGCTCGCAGGTAGCCGCTGGCGTTTTTCACCTCCTTCCCTGGGAGTGGTGCAGTGGGAGGACTCTATCACACCGCCATTTCTTCTCGTCTCTCTGAATCTGCACTTTAAACAATTATTCAGGAAACAATTGGGACAGGGACACTGCCTTAAAGCAAGGCTATGATTATCTGGGAAAAAAATTCAAAGCAAATGCTCAGGATTTCTCACATGGACAAAAATTTCTCCATAAGACACCTTAACTTATGTGAATTTTAAGCTATAGTTTCCTGGGAAATCCTCTAGGACAAATTAGTTTACAATTGTGGGCCCTGAGTAGATGTATGTTTTGATCTGCTGTGTAGAATTGCTGCTATAAGCCAATTTACATTGGAGGATGCCTGCCAAAACTCATTTGATTTTAGAGTAGGTAAACTGAAGCCATTAGATCAATTAGAATTAGGTTTGGCTGCATGTGGCAGAAAAATTACAATGGCCTAAACAACATATATGTTCTTTCCCCTAGAAATGAGGTTCAGAGCTGGCAGTGCTGAGCAGGGATTGTGCTCTACAATGGCGGCGACCTGGGCTCCTTTCATTGCTCTGGCCTTCAGCATGCGGCTTCCACTTCACGCCCAAGGTGGTTGCTGGAGTTCCCGCTATAGTTCTACATTGCAGATAGCAGAAAATGAGAAGGGCAAAGATGGATGTACTCCCTCCCTTGAAGGACATCTTCCAGGTGTGTACTCAGGTCATGTGCTTACATTTCATTGACCAGAACTTAGTCGCATGGCCATTCCTAGCTACAGGTAGCTGAGGAGGGGGGCAGGGAAGTGGGGGAAGGGGCTGGGAAATGTAATCTTTATTTTGGATGGCCACATGCCCAGATAAACATGGAGGTTGATTACAAAAGGAAAAGAGGGAAATGGGTATTTGGGGACATCTACCAGTCTGCCATGGCCATTTATGGACATAGATTAGGTGACAAGATCAATTATCTATTGAAACTAGACATAATGTTACTGTCAACTAAAGAAAAAAATTAGGCTTTTAAAGAATTAAAGTTAGTTTTATTCAGAGTCTTACTGAGGATTGCAATTTGGGAAAGTCTTTCAAAGAGTTTCTGTGAGACTACTCCAAAGCAATGTTCTAGCCCTCAGCCTACGTGCAGGTGGTGGCGGTTCTGCATGTGCTCAGAAGTTACATTACAGCAAAATCTTGTCAAAGTTTGGGTGGGAGAGTACATCTGCTTATATATTACAGAGGCACAATCATTAATCCTGTCAGACATTATCTTATGTACGGAAAAAGACAAGGGCTCATTGAGCTTATCTTTTTTAAAAATGTAGTGATTCAGGCAAGAGACGTGGGAACCTGTGCTCTATCCTGCTTATCATCTCCAAGGCATTCTTCTGGAGGGCTGCGCTCCGACACTGGGTGGGGGGTGTGGGAAGTTATGCTGACCAGCAGGATGAGCAAACGTGGCTTCTTCACGGCAAGGCCAACTCTGTGGCCTTGTGTCTCGTGTGGCCTAGCGGGCAACATCAAAGCCATGTCACCTCTCTTAGAAAAAAGTTTTCTGAGCTCAATAGCAAATGCACATGCTTCCTCCTTGTCTGAAAGCAAAGCAATTCGTAAGATACACACCGAAGAGGTGTGAGGTCAAAATCCTTTTGCTTTTTTCCATTCTTATCATTTTGAAAATTTTACATGTGTAACACATGCTTGTTGTGACAAACTCAAGCAGCACAGAAGAGTAAAAGGTAAAAAGTGCAAGTCTCGAAACTTATATGTTTATGCAGCATAGCAACATAATGAAACCTGTGTATCACCACCCAGTTTATAACCTAGTTTGTTACTGATGCCATCTAAACTGCCTGTGTACTGTACCTCTCCTCCCAGCCCTCCACCTTCCCATCCGAGGTTGTTATCCTGAATTTTGTGTTTTAATTCATTTGGTTTTTAAAAAAATAGTTTTACCACAGATGTATACATGTAGAAATTGTATATTAACTTTGCTTCTTTTTTGAGCTAGAAAAAAGGGATTATATGGTAGACAGCCTTCTGCAACTTGACTTTTTTTCATTCAACTTTATATTTCCAAGATGCATTCATGTTAATGCAGGTAGCTGGAGATTAATTTTTCATTGTTGTGTAATATTCCACTGGGTGAGTGTTCCACAAGTTATTTACTATTCTCTTGTTGATGGAATTCGGGTAGGTTCTGTTCTGTTTTGTTTGGTTTTGCTGTTGTGAAATTGCTGCCCTGAACATGTTCCCTGGTGTATGTGAGCAAGGGTATTACTTCCATGATGAGGAGAGGTGGGTGGAAGGATATGTGTCTATTTAACTTTATTTTTTTTTAATTTTTTTATTTTTTAGCATCATCAGGTATCAAGCAATGTTTAACTTTAGAAGATAATGACAAATTGTTTTCCATAGTGGCTAAACCAATTTACATTCCCACAATCATGTATAATACATTATCGACATTTGGTTTAGTCAAATTTTGTCATTTTTGTCTATCTACTGGATATAAAACATTGCTCTCATTTGTATAATTCACAGTGTGGCTTGAATTCATAGGTGGCTTGGCACCTTTTCATAGTGGTTTTACCCCAAACTTTAAAGTGATATAAGTACCTTGAATGATCAAGAGTCAATATTCAAGGCCGGGTGCAGTGGCTCATGCCTGTAATCCTAGCACTTTGGGAGGCCAAATTTGGAGGATCGCTTGAGGCCAGGAGTTAGAGACCAGCCTGAGCAAGAGTGAGACCCCATCTCTACAAAAAAATAGAAAAATTAGCCAGTCATGGTAGCACGTACCTGTAGTCCCAGCTACTTGAGAGGCTGAGGCAGGAGGATTGCTTGAACCAAGGAGTTTGAGGTTGCAGTGAGCTATGATGATGCCACTGCACTCCAGCCTGGGTGACAGAGTAAGACTGTCTCAAAAAGAAAAAAAAAAAGAATAAGAATAAGAATCAATGTTCAGTATGTATAGCTTTGACCTATAAGCTGTCCTAGTCACAGGGTCAAAGGCAGAGAAAAAAAAATTTTTTAATTAAAGGACACATTTTTATGTTGATCCTGACACATTTCTGCACAAGGTGTTAAACATATAAGTCACTGGGTTCAAAACCCACATTCATCTGGTAAGGAATGCTGGTCTGAGAAACCAGATTTGTCAAGGATGAAAATCAACCTGGAATTTATAAGGGATATTATATAAACTGACCCATCATTTATGGGAATAGAGAATTGCCCTCCTAACTATGAATCGGCATCATATTTGGCATAGACTTAAGACAAATCTGATGATAGAAAACCTTTTTTGGCCTTTTATTTGAAGGTTCTGATCTGCTGCACCTGATCAGAGAGGGGCCTGGGATCAGCAAAGATCAGAGTGGTTTTTCCTGGATCACATGGTCAAACAATTTGGCTGCATGAGAGACTAAGCAAATCTTTTGGGAGCAAATGCACCTTAAATTACTTGATTCCATGTAGACAGTGTGGCTGGTGGTGGGGAGATCATGAAGTTGACTCTGTGTAGGAGGCTTAGTTCTTGGAGAGGGAAGATTTTGAATAAGAGTGTTCCCTTTTGTTAGTCATCCCCAGGAATTTATGGCTGGGTCCTATAGAGAAAGGGGGTGTATGTTAAAGCTCTCTGAGGTGTGAAGGCCCAAGCAGTCCTTCTTTAGTGCCTGTGGTAAATATTTCTTAGTTCACCTCCCATCATCCTTCCCTTGCTGCAGCAACGTTCCCTGACTTTCCCCGCCCTCTCTCAGCCACATGACCAGGGTGAAGCTCCTGGCTCAGGCCCTGGCAATCAGCATAGTTCATTTCCTGGCTTAGAAGGGGGCACCTGACCTGAGTTGGTCTAATGAGAAGACATTCCAGTACAACTTCCTTGTACTGCCCTGGAGGCTGTGAGGCTATGATGGTTTGCTCCCACCTGGAGCCCAAGAATGACTGCAACACAGGGAAGAGCAAAGCAAAGGTGTAGAAAGAAACCAAACCTTGAGGACATCCCGTGGGCTCTCAGCCCAGTCACGGCTGAAGGTAGAGCTCCCCTTGGGATTTTTTTAACACTTTACTTCTTAATTTATTTTTAATTTTTATTAATATATAATAGTTGTACATATTTTGGAGGTACATGTGATATTTTGATACATGTATACAATGTAAGATGATCAAATCCGAGTAATTGGGACATCCATCACCTCAAACATTTATCTTGTCTTTGTGTTGGAAACATTACAATTCTTCTCTTCTAGCTGTTTTGAAATACACAATAAATTATTGTTAACTATAACTTCCCTACTGTACTATTGAATACTAGAACTTATTCCTTCCATCTAATTGTATTTCTCTACCCGTTAACCAATTTCTCTTCAACCCCTCCTCCCCCTCCCCCTCCCGGCCTCTGGTAACCACCATTCTATACTCCAGCTCCATGAGATCCACTTTTTTAACTCCCACATAGAGTGAGAACATGCAATATTTGTCTTTCTGTTTCTGGCTATTTCACTTAACATAATGACCTCCAGTTCCATCTATGTTGCAGTGAATGACAGGATTTCATTCTTTTTATATGGCTGGGTAGTATTCCTTTGTGTATATATACCACATTTTCTTTATCCATTATCCATTGATGGACACTTAGGTTTATTCCATATCTTGGCTATTGTGAATAGTGGTGCAATAAACATGGGAGTGCAGGTATCTCTTCAATATACTTTCTTTGGGATATATACCCAGCAGTGGGATTGCTGGATCTATGGTAGCATGGTAGTTCTATTTTTAGTTTTTTGAGGAATTTCCATACTGTTTTCCATAATGGCTGTACTAATTTACATTCCCACCAACCAGTGTATGTGTTCCCCTTTCTCCACATCCTCACCAGCATCTGTAATTTTTTCTCTTTTTGATAACAGCCATTCTAACTGGGGTGAGGTGATATCTCATTGCAGTTTTGATTTGCATTTCCCTGATGATTAGTTATGTAGAATATTTTTTCCTATACCTCTTGGCCATTTGTATATCTTCTTTTGAGAAATGTCTTCAACAATATAAATATTACATTCCTTTTTTTTGGTGCTGTGGTCAGTTTGAGTATGACTTTGCTGACAACTTGATTCAGAAAATGTCCCCATAGGTAACCATCTAAAAGAGTATGAAACAAATGAAGGAAAAGAGAGAACATCCTCCTTTTCTACCATAACATTTAGGGGCTCCAGTGGCACAGATGGTGGCAGAAGCCCCCAGCCAGGAATCGTGGGGTCTGCCACAGTGGGCCCCTGCAGATACATCTGAAGGGGTAAGCAGAAGCAGTGACACCCTTGCAGGGGCAGTGTTGTCTGGGGGAGATCCACAAAAGAGGAGGGTCCAGCAGGAGGAGGTAAGAACTTGGTCCATGTAATGTATTAATTCCCTCAGTTCCATCTATATCACATAGACATACTGCCCCTTCCTCGCTCCAGGGACATGTGCTCTGTTGCTGCCATTATCACCACCTCGTCTCCTAATAGTGCCAGCTGCCTCAGCCTCTCCCTGGAGAGGACTTGCCTCTGCAGGCTTCTATCACGCTTGTGGGAGCAGCATCGCACACCCAGATTCTTCCTGACTGCCCCCGCAGCTGCTGTGGCTCCCCCAACACTTCCAGGCTCAGGTGATGGGCAACACTGCAGGGCCTGGGACCTGGCGTCCCTAGCAACTGCCCAGAGCAGCCACGTAACTCAACCCAGAAGTGTAGGGGAATTAAAGCCCCGTGTAGTGAACTTTAACACTGACGGAAGGAGATGAGAGGCCTGGCAGATCTCTCTCTCCTTTCTCTCTCAGAGGGATGGTTCCAAGGCCTGATGTTTCCACGTGGCCTGTCTAGACAACACTCTGCATGACTGAGCAGCCGGCTGTCTTTCAATGTGAAGCTATGGGCAGCTAATCCATGTGCATTTGCTTTCCCTCCTTCCTGCCTTGCCCCCTGCACTGGGATTTGCATGTGGGGTTTGCCTCTGCTGATTTCTAGGGAACAAGGGTTGAGAAAGAGTAACTGACAGTATTTGTCATGGGCACATGTGAGCTGCTCCCTGGAGGGAGGGTTGCTAGATTTGGCAAATAAAAATACAGGACACCTAATCCATATTGAATTCCAGATGAGCAGCAAGGAATTTTTTCATATAAGTATGTCCCAAATATTGCATGGGATATACTTGTGCTAAAAAATTATTTTCTGTTTACCTGAAATTCAAATTTCAGGTGTGTCCTGTATTTTATCTGAAGACACCCACATATACCTAGGGGAAGAGGAGGACTTGGATCTTTGATGATATTATTAAACCACTGCACAAGCTCTGGACAATATTTCTCCAGACTTGTAATGTGAGAAAACTAAACCCCAATGAATTAGGGCCACAAGTGTCAGGTTTTTTTTAACTTGCAAACAAATGAATTAACTGTGTCTAATTTATGTTTGTTTCTTTGGAATTTAGCACAGTGTTTAAGCCCCGAGGAGGTACTAAATAAATAACTGTTAAATAAATTTAAAGGAAATAAATTCCTTTCAGTTTATAGGCCAGAGATCATATATTTATGGTAACATCAAAGGATAAATAATTTTTTAAAGTTTTTATTATGGAAAAATTCAAACATATAAAATTGCATATAAAATAATATTATAAACCCTGAACTCCCATGTACACATCACCCAGCTTAATAATTGAGGATAAATAATTTAATGCTGTATGAATATTTACATATTACATAAAATGATACTTTATGTCCATCACTGATTACTTTCTATTGTGAAAGTGATTACTATTCAGTCACCATTCCATCTCATGCAACCTGAGATAATAAATAACAAAGATGTAATTGGCTTATTGCCAATTAAACATCACCATTTGGACTCCCTTGGCAGATACAAAGAGAGAGATTTTCAGAATTTTATGAAGTCAAAACCAAAAAGCCATAGCAGAAAGAGCAATTCTGGAAGTGGAAAGCCCTGTTTGGGTCAAACCGTGTCTAAATTTCTCATCAATAACAAGTGGGGATTGAAACAGAATCTTCTCTAAGGCTTTTCTAACTCCAACATTACATGATTTTTAAAAGAATCCTAAATGTTTCTTATGCAAATGGCATTTGACCCTCACACTCAAGGTATTAATTCTGCTTTGAGTCTGCAATTGGATCCCGCTTTAGGCCAAGAATGACTTAAGCTACTCTGTATAGACCCTCCCATAGAGGATGCTGTGGGGTGCCCCAGACACCCCCCCCCAATCCCCTTTCAGGACTGGGCCACTTTTTCCCCCAGTGGCTCAGAGTGTTGGCAACTCACTGCTGGCAGCTGAGGCCCTCTCTGGAGATTGCCTTCAGCTGGTCAAGGCAGGGGTATAAATGTCTAGCCTCCTTGCCCCAATTTGGGGCAGCCGTGGGTCATCCCAGCTCCACAGGACCAGTGGGATCGATCAGTTGAGGCCTTTGATATGACTACATCACAGCTCAGCTTCTCTTGTTGCCCCATCCTGCTCCCTTCACTGCCCCTGGGGGTTGGTCCTAAGAGTACTCCCCAGTACACCTCTGGCACTGGGTTTCTATCTCAGAGTCTGATGCTCAGGGAACCCGACCTGTGGCAGTTGGTGCTAGGATTAGTCCAAGAAAAAAGACTATAAATTGGGATTTGAGAGAGGGATCATCCACTGGCCAGCTAGCAATGGGGACCTACCACTGCAGGGAGTGCACAGGTGGCCCCAGGCCTGCTGTACTGGTGTGACTGTTAAAACTTCACCACTGGTGGACAAAGGTGGATTGCTGGTGGAACAGGATGTCCCGGCAGGTACAATGTACCAGGCATTTGACAGATGCAGCAGAAACAGTCATTATAAAGACAATAGAACTAGATAGTTGTTGGTAGGAAACCTATTCTTTGGAGCTAGACAAGGAAAGGCTGAGGGTGATTAATCACAAATTAAAGGCTAAGTGTGAAATCCAGAGGACATTCTTGGAAGCATATAAAGATACACCTCATTGGAATGCAGAAAAAGCTGAGGATAAAATTTACGATTTAATTGTAAACATGAAGAGCTCCAGAGAAGACTGGATTCTCAGTTCTACAGACCAGCTTTGCCAAGGTTAAGGCCCTGATTAGGAAGGAATGGGGCTCCAATATATGGTACGTGGACAACTGTGTTGACGTATTAGAAAATCTTGAATCCCCAGATTCTCCTGTACCCTCTGGGCCTGCAGAAGTGACCCACTCGTTCCTGTTTAAAGATGGCACTCTGATGCACAACCCACACTCACCACACACCTTGCTTTAAGCCAGTGCGAAGTCCTTTGCCTTGCAAGACAATATGCACACTCCTCAAGCAGATGTTCTCAACTTCCCTCCTGACCTCCAGACCAATGACGAGGGCCACATCGCAACATAACCCAACTGTGCTGGGCCTCCTAAGGGAGGAAAGGATTATAGCAACAAGGAGCTACAGGGCCTATGTGCATTTGCATATACGCCCATCTGTGCTGGCAGGGGCCGGGAGAATACATAAGGCACTAGCTTCTGAGTGTACTGGATCGGGGGAGTGGAACATAAAGTTGGTTAGGGGACAGTTTATCAATATGGCAGCACTCTTCTGCAATACAGATTTAGTACCCTATTATGGAAGTGAAGCTAATATGCTTCTAGAGTGGCCCTTAGAAGCTTAGAGAAAGTGTGGTAGAAATGCCAGAATTGCTATGGCAAATGGTAGAAGAAGGATGAAAAGCCTCAGAGAAGTAGGCCTACTCCAGTAGATATACTTTGTAAGACTGGGAAACCCACCAGATGTTTAAGGACCAGTGGGATCAGCTGAGGTGTCAGTCTCTTAGGAGACTGAAAGCAGCCACCACAATAAAAAGTTAAAATCTCTTTTTCAATTTCCAGACCGGAGCCAGTTTTCAGACCTAGAACCCACTGATCAAAGGCAAGGCTGAGTCCCCAGGAGCAAGGCCTAACACCATGGCAAGTATGAATGGCAATGATTCCTTCAGTCTGCCCCCCAAACACTAAGAGCTATTTACCTAGGGAACCAGGAAAAGGGTGGTGCCCAAGCAGTTTGAGGACACAGGGTCCAAGTTTATACTGATACCTGGAAACCTAAGACCCTATCATGGCCCTCCTCTGTTAGAGTAGGGGTGAATGGGGATCAGGTAGTAAATGGTCCTGGCCTAGGTCCAGTTCACACTTGGTCCTCTGAGTTCCACACACTCACCCAGTGGTCATTGTCCTGGTCCCCAAAGGTATAATTTGAAATGGACATACTTTAGGGTTGGCAGAAACCTTATTTTGGTTCACTGGCCTGCAGAGTGAGAGGTGTCATAGTAGGGAAGGCCTACTCAAACCTCAAACTATTCTGCCACCCCATCCAAGATAGTATATCAATAAGTACACATCCTGGGGGGAAATAGCAGTGATTCACACCATCCTTACAGACCAAAAGATGTGGGTTGCTGGTCGCCAACATGTCTCTACTTAGTTTATCATTCTGGCCTCAGATGGACCCTGGAGGATGCCGTAATCAGCTCTACAGAGTAGTACCCTCAATTGCAGCTGCAGTACCACATGTGCTAGTGGCAACTCCAGCTGCATAACCACAATCTCTGCCTTCCTTGTCACATGGTGTTCTCCCTGTATGTATCTGTGTCTTCACATAGCCATCTTAAAAGGACACCAGCAACATTAGCTCAGGGGCTCACCCTATTCCAGCATGACCTCATCGTAACTAACTGCACCTGCAATGGCCCTGTTTCCAAATAAGGTCACATTCTGAGGTACTGGGGGTTAGAAATTCTAGATATAAATTTTGGAGGGACACAATTTAACCCATCATGCTCAGCGTGGATTGCATTACCACTCTTTCTCTGAACCCCTGATAAAAAGAATAGAAAGGAATTGTGTCTGGGATGAAATGAGTAGCCAGAATGACAGGAAATCTAAAGCTGTTTCAGACACATCCGGATGGTAGTTTATTGGGGGTCAGTAGAAAAGAAGAGCTCAAATATGTTATTAAATACAAATTAGCCAGCAGAATTGTTGGATGATTACAAGACACCTGATAAAAAGGCATATTTTCAGAAGACATTATCCTTTAAGTAAGTACCAGTGACTAGCACCATACTTGAGCTTGTGGAAATAAAATATTTTATCTCAATGTTGGTCAAATCCAGAGGAGTATAATCTGCATAGCAAAAAAATGTGTTCACTAGAATTTTGATCTATGCGCTTCTTTTGACATACACTTATGTCAAGGAGATTTACCCAGGGCACATTGGCCTAGGAGTAAAGGTAGTATGATGATAGCTAACATTTATCAAGTGCTGATTTTGCACCAGGTACTTTCTAAAGAACTTTGTCTGTGGATTAATCCTCACAACAACTCTATTATTGCCATTTTACAGATGAGGAAATTGAGGTACAGAACGATTACACAGCTAGGAAGTAGCAGCATGAACAAAAGAAAAAAATAGATAAATTGAGCTTCCTCAAAATTTAAAACTTTTGTGCATCAAAGGACATTATCAAGAAAGTGAAAAGACGACATATAGAATGGGAGAAAATATTTTCAAATCATATGTCTGATAAGGGTCTCATATGCAGAATATATAAAGAACCTTTACAGCCCAACATGAAAAAGGCAACCCAATTTTTAAAATGGGCAAAGGATTTGAATAGACATTTCTCCAAAGAAGATATATAAGTGGCCAAAGCACATGAAAAGGCACTCAGCATTATTAGTCATTAGGGAAATGCAAAGCAAAACTTCAATCAGCTACCACTTAACACTCACTAGGATGGCAATAATCCAAAAACTGGGCAATTACAGGTGTTGGTGAGGATGTGAAGAAATTCTCTTTTACATTGCTGATTGGAGCATAAAATGGTGAAGCCACTGTACAAAACAGTTTTGGTGCCTCAAAAAGTTAAACATAGAATTTCCATATGACCCAGCAATTTCACTCCTAGGTATATACCCAAAAGAATTGAAAACAGGTATTCAAATCCCTGTATAGGGATTTTCATAGCAGTACTATCCATAGTAGCCCAAAGGTAGAAACAACCCAAATGTCCATCAACAGATGAGCAGATAACCCATTGTGCTATATCCATACAATGGAATATTATTCAGTCATAAAAAGGAATGAAGCACTGATACGTGTTATCACACGGATGAACCACAAAACCATTATGCTAAGTGAAAGAAGCCAGTCACAAAAGGGCATACACATACTGTATGATTTCGTTTATATGAAGGGTCTAGAATAGGTGAATCCATAGAAACAGAAATTCACTGGTGGTTGCCCAGGGATGAGGGTAAGGGGGAATGGGCAGTAACTGCTTAAAGGGTACAGGGTTTTATTTGGGGGAGATTAAAAGGTCTTGGAACTAGATAGATATGGTGATTGTATAACATTTTGAATGTACTAAATGCCACTGAATTGTTCCATTTTAAATGACTGATGTTATGTGAATTTCACCTCAATTAAGGAAAAATTTTATTCTGCAAGCAATGGACACAGAAAAATGGTTTAAAAGGGGGAGAATGCCCCAACTTCTTATATTTATAAAGATTATTCTGGCTTCTTTGTGGAGAATGGATTGTTGGTAATGGAGGGTGGCAAGAGTAGAAGAGACACTTAGGAGGCTAGTGTAATCACCCAGGTGACAGAAAATGGTGGATTTGACTTTGGTGCCAAGAATGAAACAGAGAGAAGCCATGGGAGGGAGAATCAACACAATTGTGTCAGGTGAAGGAGGAGGCAAAGATGACTCATGTTTTCAGGATGACAGACTTAACCGTGTACCCTTTTATTCAGTTACAAAATACAAGAGAAGAGCAAGATTGGGTGGGAAGTGTATGGTTAGGCTTAAGGTTGAGAGTCCAGTGAGACATTCAAGTGGAACTACTTATTAATTAGGAAGCTGCATATACAGATTTGTGAGTTGTCAACGTTCTGATGGCTACTGAAGCCACGGGAGAGCATTAGATTGCTTAGGGAAAATGTGTAGAATAAGAAGGAAAGAAGGCTTACAACAGAGCCCCAGGAACTACAAATTTTAAGGTTAAATAGAAAAGGAGGGACAGGCAGAGGAGACTATGTGCCAAAAAATAGCGAAAAGCCAGGAGAGCCAAATCAGGGAGTCAAGGGAAGAGAAAGTTTTGAGAAAAATGAAGTGAGCAGTTGTGTTGAATGCTTCTGAGACGTGAAGTGTCCACTGGATTTAGGAACACTGGGTTGATTGTCAACCTTTCCATGGAAGGGTGGGGATGAAAGCCAGAGTCATTAAGTTGAAGAGTGGGAACTGCTATTTCTTCACCCTCTTGACTTCCAGTTCACTGCAGGGTTGTCCTAGATTCTATCCTTTAACTTGTTACTCTTCATTCCTCCTTTCTCCCCTGGGTGGCTTTCTCTATGTCTCTCCCTCTTAACAGATAACAGACAACAGACCCTCCTCCCAGATTGGACATGAAGGTTAAGGGCAATTTTGTCTCTGGTCCAAAGGCTTGGTTGCTCAGGGAGCACATCCAATTTTATCTTCCACTCCTTAGTGCGAGGGCAAAGGCCACCATTCACACAAAACCCCCATCAATAATGTGCTAGTAAATGTTTCACAACCAGCTCTCTGGTGGAGGGGGGCCTGATTTGTAGTGTTGGCCAACTCCTGTGGTGTAAAGATTCCCAACACAGCAAATTTCAAGCTATTGTGAGGTCACTAAACTTGGAGATAGGAAGAAATGTACAGAATCAGCTATTAAGGGCCAGTACAAACTGGCTCCAGCACACTACTGCCTCTGTTTCTACCTTCAAACTTCTGCCTGGAACTGCTTGTCTTTTGTTTTCTAATCTACTCCCTCCAGAATTTATCAGTTTGGCTTAAGAAGCATGCTTGGCACACAGGAGTATTTGTTGAATGAAGGCAAGAATGGGCTGGCCCAAAGGTAGTGAGTTATCTCACTGGATTGTTCACAGTCAGTTACAGATTGAACTCCTTGCTCTAATACTCCCCCCCTACTACTGCACTTGACTACTCTTAAAAGAAGAAAGAAAGAAAGAATGAATGAATGAGCCAGGCATGCTGGCTCATGCCTGTAATCCCAGCACTTTGGGAGGCTCAGGTGGGAGGATCACTTGAAGCTGGGAGTTTGAGACCAGCCTGGGCAACATATGAAATCCCATCTCTACAAAAATAAATTAAGAAATGAGGTGGGCATAGTGATGCATGTCTGTAGTCCCAGCTACTCAGGAGCCTGAGGCAGGAGAATCACTTGAGCCCAGGAGTTCAAAGATGCAGTGAGCTGTGATCTAGCCACTGCACTTCAGCCTGAGAGACAGAGCAAGACCCTATCTCAAAAAATAAATAAATAAATAAAAGAATGAGTAAAATCATTGTTTCTTGCTCTACTAACCATGTGTGTACAGCAGGAGGCAAATGGTACTCACTAAAGAAAAAATGGTTTAATTGAATGGCACTCTGGACATAGAAAGGGCCCCAAACTTGAAGTCAGAAAACTTAGGTTCAAGACCTGGTTCTGTCACATAATATTTATCTCACTTAGGGCATGTCCCTTAGTGGCTCTAGACTTCTTTTGGATCATCTGTAAAATGAAGCTAATAAGAACCTGTCTCACACACAGGGTTGTTGTGAGGATCATATGAAATAATATAAAGTAAAAATTCTATGGTGTATCACCACACAGCAGAATCAGAAATTCATAAAAGCTATGAATCAGTGTGTAAAGACACTTATCAGAAAGCAAAGTTAATAAACGTAACTACAAACTCAGTGCAGTGACCATAGGTATTGGGTGAGACAGATGTGGGTTTGAAAATAGTCTCTACCATTTATTGGCTCTGTGACCTGAGGAAACCACATCAGTAAAATGGAGACAATAATACCTACTTCAGAGGGTTGTTGTAAGAATTACAATTAGATAGTATGTCAGTCAAAGTAGGCTAGGTTATGCCATGGTAACAGCCCTTAAATCTCGGTGACTTCAAACAGCAAAGTTTTATTGTTTATTTTGCCACTCATAATACATGTTCACCGTGGTCACTGCAGATCACCTTTGGTGGGGGAGGGAGCTACACTGCATTACTCCAGGAGGACAGAGCACCCACAATCTGGAACACCGCCCGCTCCCTAGGTTGAGGGAACGAGCCCTCTGGTGGGTCAGACACCAGCATGGAAGTGACACGAATCATTGCCACTTACAGCTCATTGGCCAGAACTAGTCACATGGCCCCACTTAACCCCACGTTGGCCAAGAACTGCAGTCTTGCCTCGTGCCCAGAAGGTAGACAGCCAGAAATGTTGGGTGGACAGCATAATGCCTACCACAAATAGCACACGTGCTAACCCTTGGCAAAAAATGCCCACTCAAATGTTCCTCCCCACCCCCCTTCTAGGTATGGAGGAATAAGATGAATTCAACTAGTATGTCTGAAATTTATTTGATCAGCATATGCCGAGTAACTACTTAAAGTTTCCCTTTGCAGTTCTGTAACTGTGAAGAAGGGAGTTTAAAAACAGACCCCAGGATTCCTTTAGAAAAAGAAATATATTTCATTTAACAAAATGCTATGAAAAAAAAAGAAGCCGTTTTGTTGTTGATAATAGCCCCAAGGCCTTGGTGGCTGGGCTAAGAAAAGATGGCGAGCTAAATTACTGTACATATTAAAGAAAAAAAAATTTCAAGTTTCTTGAGGTAGCCTAGGAAACTTTCTAGAATAGACATTTAGATGTTCAATTTTAAATAATTTGCTGTGGTACACAGCCATGTAACTCCACCCCCAAATCTTCAACAAAAACATGCTATGATTTGAGTAAGTCGTGTTTGCTGTGAGGGAATTAAGGCAAGGCAAAGTGTTTGTTGGGTTAATTCAGGGCAAAAAAGAGGAGAAAGCTTCAAGCAAGATAAAAAATCTAGCCAAAAACTATTGTGAGAAACATAAAGCCCTGGGAATCCTCCATTATTCTGTGGGAAAATGCTGAATTTCCCAGCCGAGCATATGAGATATTTTTATTTAAATATTAAAGGAAAAAGTGACCCCACTAAAATGAAGGAAATGGGGCTTTCTAGGCTGCTGCTGCTTTTTAAAAAAATAGTATAGACCTCCAATACTGGTGGGTTTCTTTGAGGATGTAGGTGGTTAGCATTTTTAAAATCATAATTGAAGCAGATTTCTTTGAGCAATGTCAGCCTCTTATTAAGCAAGATTCAGCATATAAAGTGTTGTATTATATTATAGCAAGTCAGGCATACGTTTCCCCTGGTGGCTGAGGTGGGAGCAAGTTCAGCCTGTGTGCTTTGATCCCAAGCACCCCTCTGTCCTCCTGGAGAAGTTACTCACGAACCCACAGCCCCTCCAGAGTGTTCAAGCCAGCAAGATGAAAAGGGGTTAATTTACCTCTATATGCCTTCTGTCAAAGAGAAAATTACATTTTTTGAAATCTAAGTGGAACTTAGGGTCATAATAAGCTTACGTGTGAAGAACATGGGTGGTTTGGGTTGTTTGTAGAACAAAACTAGGTTCTGTGAAGAGGTTGCAGTGAAATAAAGATTTATGGAGCTCTTCCCGAGGTGGGTTGGGGGGGAGTGTTACTGAAAATTTTTGTAACATGTCAGCTGTTAAAAACGTTTACCTGTGAAGTGTTAAGAGGCTTTATTGAGGGTTAAAAGAGGCTTATTAGTGGGAAATTCACCCCACGGATGCATGGCCAGAGGAGCCCTGTGGTGGGACGTGGCTGCCCTTACCTCCCTCTCAGATTTAAAGGCCTGGCCAGAGCACTTTAGCCTCTTTAAGTATTTTTTTCTTTTTTTTACTTTCAATAGAGGGCATTTAGGCTTTTGAAAAAATTCTATATAATCCTTAAAGAAAAAAAATATTGTCAATGGCCAAGAAAGTCTGTCAGGAAGGAAATAAAATGGAGAGGAAAACAACCACGGGCTTCCTCGTCAACTCTTGGACAGGCAAGAACCATGGCAATGCCAGGGTGGGCCTTCTCCCTACTCGTCTCCAACGGAGAGAGGCAGCGACTGCCTCCAGCCCGGGGCAGGACGCTGTGGCCCTGAGGGAGGGCAGCTGTGGGCACAGCACCCGAATGAGGCTGCACGTCCCTTCTGACCCAGCCGCTCTGGCATCTGGGAGTGACTTGCAGGAAACAGGTTGTCTGTTAGTCTGCTCACTAAATGCTAGACCTTGGGCGAGTTCCTTAACCCCCATGGGCCTCCGTTTCCTCAGCTATAAGACAGGCTGGTAGAAACAGCCCCAAGTCCCTTACCTAAGACCCCTGGGGCCAGATGAGTCTAGGAATTTAGGGTTTTTCAGATCTGAGAAAGGTAAGAATGTGCCCATAAGTATCTATTTTATGTGTTACGTGATACCCCCACAGTGGGAGCTGGAGCGGTACCCACAACCAAATACACGGTGAGAGACACTGACAGCCTGACAAGCTTCTACAGAGGCCCTCGCATGCCCTTGTTCTCCACAGCTGTCCCTCCCACCCACTCTAACACACTACCTCAGCCCTATCTGCTCCTCCTCCCTCCTCTTAATGAGATCTAAATTGCCCAAACCATGGCTGCTGATGTGCAAGAAGAATTCCTCCCTCTTCGAAGATCCATCCTTCACCAACTTTCCTGAAACTTGCTGAGTTAGGGCTGACCCCCCTGAAAAGGCCCTATTAAAAACAAAAACCAAAAAACCCTCCCTCCTTCCCCAAGGCATTTGGGAACGCTCTTTTTCAGGGACTTCTCATGCCTGGCATTCTAGAACAAAGGCTTATGCTAGTGGAGCTCTGGTTCTTTTCTTCCACAACATTCATAATTCTTCAGTGAAACATAGGAATACTCACAGTACATAGGATGCATAAAAACCATAAAAAGCCTCACTGAGGTAAGGTTTGCTGCCAATTGACTTACGAAAACTTCCCATTTTCAGAACTCTTTAGATTTTGGAAATGAGAATATGAGATTGAGGACCTGTAGTACTATCTTATAGGGTTGATATGACAATTAAATGAGATAGTATCCAAAAGTTTTAAGAACAGTGCTGGGCACACAGAGCTTAATAAATATTTGCCATGGTTATCATGCTGAGAGGATTATATAACTAAGGAGCTATTACATTGGGAGCTCAGACCCACAGGTACACAGAGTGACCACAGCTTAGGACAACACCATCAGAGAGGGCATCCTCTCATCCCTGCACCCTGAGAGATGACGGTGGGTGAGGGCAGCGAGGCCCCAGCCACGCCTGCAACCAGCATGAGGCTGCCTATTCCCAGATCCTCTACGGCACCAAATAAAGGCTCTGAATGCAGCCTGTCTGTAGGGGGCTCTGGTTTCCCACTTATTAAATGATTTATTTTTGCACACGGCAACTGTAACAGGACTGACTCCATAACCTGAAGAGCAGTCTAGAAGTCTTGGGTTTCTTATTGGTGGTGGTAGGGTACAGAGATGGAAAGAATATGTTCTCTTGATAGCAGTATGGGGGTGGAAAGTGATGTGATCTTGGACATACTCCACATTACACAAACCACAGAAGTAAACATAGCCAAAAACATTTTAAATATGACCCATGAGTTAATCTTCCATGTATTCATTCAACAGCCAGGTGCTGTTCAATGCCCTGGGGATTCAGAGACAAATAAAACAGACAAGGTCCTTCTCCCATGGAGTTTCCATTCTAGTGAAGAGGGTGGGCAAATAACTAAGAAATATAATTGTAGTGAGTGCTAGGAAGAAAATAAAACAGGGTAATAGAGCTGGGAGTGACTGGAAGTGAGTATTTTCCAAGGGGTGGTCAGAGAGGGTCTCTACATAGTGATCTTCAACAGTTGAGAAGGTTGGGAAGAAGCTGGCTCATGAAGAGCTCAAAGAAGAAAGTTCTTGACAGAAAAAAGAGCAAGTGTAACGTCCCTGAGGCGGAAAGTGTTTGAGATGTTTGGGAGTAGCCGGGAGACGTGCAGCTGGAGTGACTGGGTGGAGGAGGTGTGGCTGGACAGGTAGGCAGGGGCCGGCTTAGCTGGTGGGACCCCGCAGGCCATGTGTAGATAATCAGTGTGGATGATAAGGAGAAGCTACTGGTGGGTTTAAGCAAAGAAATATGATCTCACTTATCATTCCTTAAGGAACATAAGAATTATTTTTTATCGTGCATTCTGATCTAAGATTGTTTCCACATCCTTAATGGAATTTATAAGGCTTTTAAAGGGCTCTTAATTTATCCTAGTTACTGTACCTGGTATTCTAGTAGTCATCCAGGTCATTAACAGTTCCTTGAGTCACAGCCTTCAAAATTAAATCATCTCCCAGTATGAAACCTGTGACTATTGGACATAATGAACATGATGTAGCATGTATGGCCTTTTCTATTGTGCAAAACCCCCTTACATTAAATATATATTTATCAAACCCTGGTTTAAGTGATGATGCATGTGGAGCATGAAGTAAATGACATAAGCGGTCTGTATACAAGCCATATGTCTTGACAATTCAGCTCTATCAGTACTTAGTTTTCATTTTCCTTCTCACTTTTAGGAAACACTATTAACACCCCCATCACTCCCTATCCCCTGACAGCTCCCTGTGTCATGCATCCACTTTTTTGATAGAAGATTTTGACACGGAGCCTAAGCCTGTTGGAGGCTGTAGACCAGCAACAAGGAGAATGTAAGGAATAGCCACTCTGAACTCAGTCCAGGAGCTGCCAGTAGAAGACCTCTGACCAAAGCCAACTTCTCATTCACTTCCAATGTAGTGACTATCTATCTGGCTAATGGTTTTTCCTTCTTTCCAATGAAAGCTTTACCTACATAGGTAGGTTCTGTTCGCCTGGGAGACAAAATGAGTCACATTAACAGTAACTCTACGTTTATGCCCCTCATCTACACTCACGATGGTGGGACCTCTAGCTCCCCTCCTACCACTGGGGGCGTCTCACAGATGAGCTCAACCTCCACTGCCTGCTGGGGCCACCTCTGCCAACACAGTTGCATGAGGGCCCTTCTTCTGTTGGACTTTAATTGAGCCACTTTTCAGGGGTACCATTGCACCAGACACTGCAGATCTGTGCACTGGCCCACAACCACTAGGTGCCAAAACTGGGCCTCTGCTATTGCCGAATGTTATTGCCGACACATGCACTTTCAGTTCTTGTGGCTGAGGGTTTTTTTAGTCTCTCCTTCCCTTTTCCGTCATGTTCCACTTCTAGACTAAAGGTATGAGACCAGGGGAGGTTAGGAAGCTGGACTAGAGATAAATATAAGTTGTAGATGTTCTTCCCTCTTCATAATTACCCCTCCTCTCTGAATACTAGAGCAGTATGACAGTTCCAATTCCATATATCTGCCTTCACTTCCTGGCGTCATGCCCTGTATTAATTCCCTCACCTTCAGTGATGGGATGCCATTCTGAGATTATAAACATGTTTTAAGAAGACTCCTGTAGAGTCTTGAAGTGACTGTAGTCCTAGCTGACAGCTCTACTGCAACTATCAGGAGAGACCTTAGGCCAGAGCCACTTAGCTAATCCACACCTAGATTCTTGACCCAAAGAAATGGTAAAATAATACATGTTTGTTGTTTAAACCACTAAGTTTTAGGGTAAGTTGTTTAAGGAGCAACACAAACATACACACAGAAAAGTATACAAGTCAAGTATAAAGCTCAATGATTGTTTTTCTAAGGTGAACACACCTGTGCATGCACCGCCTGGCTCAAGAAATGAACATTGCCAACAGCCCGAAGCTTCCCTCATGTTCCCTTCTAGTCATTACCCTCCAAAAGGAACTGTTATTTTCATGTTTATCACCTTAGAATGATTTGCCTACTTTTAATTTTATATAAGCAGAATCATACGTGTTTTGTGTCTGGCTTCTCTTGCTCAATATTACATTTGTGTGATTAATTCTTGTTGCTTCACGTAGCAGCATTCGCTGCTGTAACATTCCACTGTATGAATATGCCACAATTTATTTTTCTTTCTACTGTTGCTGGACATTTGGGGGCTGTTACAAATAAAACTGCTATGAACATTCTTGTACACATCTTTTGGTCTGTATATACCAGAATAAGTACTTCAGCTGGGTATAAACTGAGGGGTGGAATTTCTGGGTCATAGGTTTAATACACACTGCCAATCAGTTTCCACCACAGCTGAACCAGTTCACATTTTCACCAGGAGTATGTGAAGGTTCCCACTGTTCCACACTCTCACCAACACTTGGATTTAGCTATTCTGGTGGGTACGAAGCCATATCACACTGTGATTTTAATTTGCATCTCATGAATGATTATGATGTTGAACACCTCCCAATAAACCATACACACTCCAGAACTCCTTGTGGGGAGGGGCTTTGTCAGTCTTGCACTGCAGGTTGATTTCTCTGCCCAATCCTGTTTCCATCCCTTTTCTTTCATGGGTGTTTATCCTTAATAAGTACAGGTAAGATCCTCAACTTATGATGGGGTTATGTCCCAATAAACCTATCATAAGTTGAAAATATTATAAGTCAAAAGTGCACTTAATACACCTAACCTACTGCACATCATAACTTAGCCTAGCCTACCTTAAACGTGCTCAGAATATTTCCATTAGTCTACAGGTGGGCAAAACCATCTAACACAAAGCCTATTTTATATTAAAGTATCAAATAGCTCATGTAATTTATTAAATACTGTAGTGAAAGTGAAAAACAGAATGGTTGTATAGGTACTCGAAGTACAGTTTCTAATGAATGCGTACTGCTTTGGGACCATCTGTACTTTGCAGTCCAAACTCTATGTTAGCACCTGCTTCTGAAGAATCCAACCTGTAACAAATTGTCTGTTCCTACCATGGTTCCTACAACTGTCTTATTGTCATTTATAGTATTTTTAACCTATGAACTTTTGTCAATGTACACGTCTGTTTTTCATGACACTGCAAGGTAACAAAATTGATGTAAGTCCTATAAAGAGTATTTTTTGACAAGTTTGTTAAAATTTTGTTTTAAAGCTTTAAGTTATATTTTGTTTACACATTTCTTAGTAAGATTATAGTATGTTTGATATCTATAGGGCAAGTTCCCCTGGCTGTTTTTCTTTTACAAAAATTTCTTCGCTACTCTTATGCAATGAAAATTCCAGATAAATTTCAGAATGAGCTCATCAATTTCCATTAAAAAAATTCTGTAGGGATTTTGGTTGGAATTCACTGAAGTAGTGGACTAATATGGAGAACAGATATTTCTATAAAATTGTATCTTCTTATCCAAAAATAAGGCATGTCCTTTTTTGTGTTCTTCCTTCGTTCCTTTTGTGAACTATATCTTTTTCATTACATTTTCTTGTACTTTATTGCTAGTGTATAGGAAAGCTACTGGTTTTTATGTTTACCTTGGGTCTAGCCACCTTATGGAATTCACTTATTTAGTCCTAGTAGTCTTTCAATTAATTCACTTGAATTTTCTAGTCATATCATAAGTATATAAAACACTTTTTCTCTACCTTTCAAATATTTGTACTTCTTTATCTGAGTTTATTCTGTAGTATGATCTTTCTAACATATGAATTTCTATGGCTCCCCAAAGTCAAAATCTCTTCTCAGCATGACACATTTCCCCTACCCAGCTGAACATGCCCATCTCCCCCAACTGGTTCTCCACACTACAGTTGCTACAGTTGCTTTTCCCAACACATCGTGTCTCCTTGCCTGTGTCCCTTCTATTTCCTCTATGTAAAACTCTTCCCTTCATCAAAAATTACCTATGGGGTACAATGTATACTATTCTGGTGATGTGTATACTAAAAGCCCCGATTTATCCATGTATCAAAAAAACCACTTGTATCCGTTAAATCTATTTTAAAAAATAATAAAGGGGGAAAAAAAACAACTCTTCCCCTCTTTCTCTCTCTCTCCCACCATCTCATTGTCTGCCAAACTTCTACTTCTCCTTCAAGTTTCAACTCAAGGAGTGCATCTGATATGCAGATTTCCTTTGAGGCAGGCCTCTGCTCCTTCTTCCATACTCCTTTTGCCTGTGTATAGTCCTCCATGCTGTACTAATGACATTGAATTATAATTTGTCTGTTTGCATAATGGTGAATTAACTAGACAGAAATTTTCCTTAAGGGCAGGGACAATGTCTATTAATATTTTGTTTCTCAGCACCTATCATACTACCCAGGGCTTGGTCAACACTCAATGCATACTTGTTAAATGTATAAATTTAATGCACAAATGCATAAGTAATGGAAATGTTGGCATCTGGGGGGCAAAGGGGAGAGAGATTTTGTTATAGTCACTCTTTCCTTTGTGCTCTTTAAAATTACTATGGTGATGATGTGACAGGATGGCCTTGTTTTCGTGCAAATTCTAATTTAATCATTTTCTTCTGACTCACAGATAACTTTATTTTCCTATTTAATGTTACTCACACATTGAAATACTGGGAAGACTACTTTTCTAAAGCTTAGTTAGTCTGTTTTTGATTGAACAAATGTAATCCAAAAGATATTAATATGTCTTTTTACTTAAAAAGCACCATGAAACATTTGGAAAACATGTCTTCTAGATTGAGAAGAGCCAAGAATTGTTTCTCAAATGCCTAGGAAATAATCGTTAGCCAAATGTAAGTGTACACGAAAGAGTAAAATATAAAACTCAAGGTAGTCAACAAATGGGCAGGTTTTCATCACTACTTTTTAAATTCTTGCAACATTTGATTAAAGTAAAGGGATCTGAGAAGAAGTGTAGAGGAAAGGACATCCGCTTAATGAAAAATAATATGCATATGCATTTTCCTCCCTCAAAGCTGCTGTGGGCTACGAAAATGTCTTCCATAGCTTTCTGGGGAGGAATTCCCAGACATTTTGTAAAGTTACTTTCTCAGGAGGCTTTTTTTTTTTTTTTTTTTGCAGAGGCCACAGTGAAAAGTATTCAGTCTCAAAAACAGATTGAAGGAAGCAATCTACAGGTTTTTAGAGTAAAATGTAGGAACGGAAATAGTAGAACAAAAATTAACAATGACTAATACATAACTAACAATTACTGAGCATTTACTATGTTCCAGGCACTATGCTGGATATATAAATGCATTATCTCATTTACTCCCCATAAAAATGCAATGAGATAGGAGCTAGTGTTTTGCCCCCCTTTAATGATGAGGAAATTGTGGTTCATTATCATCCTATCTAAGGTCATGCTTAAGTGGCCGACTCTGAAGCTAGTTCTCTTCCCCACTTCACTAGCCATCTACTATTTGAAGCATGTATACCATGCAAAGCAGAAGGTTTCTATTCTTTAAAGGCTAAAGCCTGAGCAATTGCAGACAGCCTGAGAACCCTCTGCACTTGGTATAACTGTTCTGGTGCAATTAATTTTGTCAACAACATGTAATGGGTGCCTGCTAGATGCCTGGCACTGTGCTGGGTGCTGGGATATAGAGATGACAAAGCCAGTCTTCCTGACCTAGAAGGAACTACAACTGGTGGCAACCTAGACAAATAAACAAGGGCAATACCATGTGAAAGAGGAAGCCTGCAGGGTGGGCTCTTCACCAGGATCGAACTCACACATAAGGAGAAGAGAATCATTTCATGATGGCCCTGTGGGGGATGGAGATCAGTGCAGGCTGTTCAAATAGAAACACAAGTCAGGATGAGAAGCAGGAGAATCCGGAATGATTACTTCAGCCACTCCTGGCTAAGGGCTTCCCTAATAGCCCTATGAGGATGGTTTGTTGAGAAAAAGCTGAAATGCCCAGTTCTTATGCTTGAGTATCTCAGTTCAGTTATCTCCACTTCCTATTGTTGATTTTATACGGCCCTATGTGCAAAGAACTTCGCCAGATATTATTCATTAAGTCAGGAAGTCATTCAATAAATATTTATTGAGTGCCCACTCTGTGTATTGGGGATATGGAGGTGGGCAAGATGGACAACATTCCTGGTCTCCTTTTAGCAGGAGAGACAATTAACAAGTAGCTAAATAAATAGAGTATTATAGTTATTACAGAGTATAATTATTGCTGTGAAAGAAATAAACAGGGTTGTCTGATGAAGAGTAATTGGGGAAGGCCTCTTAGAAAGGGTGGTCTAGGAGGCACCTCCAGAGTGACATCTGGGTAGAGATCCCAGTGGGGGTGAGACAGTCATGCCAGCAGCTGAGAGAAGGGCATTCTGGGCACAGAGGGCAGCAAGTGCAAAGACAGATACTAAGGTGGGGTGCTTAAAGTTAGAGGGGTTTGTAGACCTCATTCTCATGCTCTGACATTAAGACCAAGTTTTAGGCACCTGTTTTGTATTGGAGCTGTAAAGGGGCCTATTGTTATTTTATATGCCAACAATAAATGGTGTGGCAATGAATAAAAATATTTTTTACATTCTCTTGCAAAAAAATGTACATTCTGAAACTTACAAAAGGCACCTATTTTGCATGGTAATAGAAAAATAGGATATAGAGCTAGAGGAAGCATCAGATATCATCTAATCCAATTCCTCATTTTAGATGAGAAAATTGAGGCCCAAAGGTGAGATAAAAGTCCTGTGATCACATGACGTGATAGTGGCAGACCAGAGATTAGAACTCTGATTTGAAATTACATGTGCCCTTTCCTTAACAGGTTAAGGATGAAATATTTAATATTAGTAATTGGCAGGCACCCAAACTATTTGTATTAAGTATTTGTTTTGAAAGTGATGAAACTATATTTTCCTCCTTTCAAATTCCTCCTATTTATTTTTCCATCTAGCTTGAAGCTCTTCCAAATTCCGTTGTTAAAAAGCAAACTAACTTTGATTAAGAGTTGTTCACACTCCTCTTACCTGAATGTGGAAGCCAGCGTGTGTGACATGGTTGGGCCACCAGAGGGAACTGAAGACTCCTATTCAGTGTAGATGATCTTGTTTCTAATACACATGTTCTGACTGAGTAGCCTGAGAAGTTGGCTGGGTATGAGGAGGCTGGGTTTGAGACAGGTAGTAGAGGCCGACTTTGGCTCACACAGCTGTTGCCCACACCTGCTCACACCACTGGCCTATAGCAGCTGAGTGAAATTACCTCACCTCTGTTAAACAACTCAGCCTTAGAGTGCCAGGTGCCCGCCAGAGCCAGATTTATAAGCTGACAAACTCCTGTACCAGCACCACTGTGCAATCTTTATAACAACAATTAAAGTGAGGATTTGAGGCCAAGCCAAAAAGATCTCGCTCAGAAAAGATGTGACCAAAGCTTAAAATTATAAAGAATGTAGGCCAGGTACTATGAGCCTATTTTACCAATTCCCAGGATAGCAGAATGAGGGCGCATTCCTGACAGAGTGAAAGAGATCTTAGAAGCAAAAGGAAATGCCCATTACATGAGGCAGGGAGGGTCAGCACGGGCAATAAATTCATGAAACCACTGACCTCCAGCCTGATGACTTAATAGGTCCTGAACCTTCGAGCTCAAATTCGTTCATGGGATACTGCTAGCAGGCTAACAAGCTCTTAGTGTCTCTGAGAGACTCCTGGGGTAGTCAGTTTACAAGGTCTTGAACTTTGGGGCTTCTGCCTAACTTGACTACTGGACCCTTGCTGCTCTTTGGTGCTGAGTTACTTCAACAGAAAAGAGGCGCATATGTTGAAAATGCAGCATTCCCTCTTAGATGCTAGATATCCGTATCCAAAAGTGTTAAAAGAAGGGGTGTGTGTGTGTGTGTGCACGCGTATGTGTGTGAAGAAGTTGGTCTTTTCCTAGCAGTATGACTTAGGCAAGTTGCTTAAATTTCTCCAGGCCTGCGTTTTCCATCTGTCAAACAAAACAAAACAAACATCCCATTTAGGACATATTAACAATCCTTAAAGAGGGCGGGGCGGAGCAATCAGAAGGTGGGTAAACAAATCGCGTCTCGCAGGTTGTGGAGCAGCAGAGGGGCCCGCCCCTCCATCCTCCTTAGCTCCGATTGGCCCCGCTCGGCGGGGCGGGACCCGGGCGTGCAGGGCTACCCCGCGCGCCGTAGGTCGCCGCGCGCGGGACTCCAGCTGAGACACTGCCATGGCCGGCCGTGCCCGCGGGTCCGCGCGCGCCTTGCTCGCCGCGCTGCTGGCGCCGGCGCTGTTGGCGCTGCTCGTGTCGCCGGCGCGGGGCCGCGGCGGTCGGGGCCACGGGGACTGGGACGCGGCCATGGTGCCGCCGCTGCCGCCCCGCGAGGACGCGGCGCGCGTGGCCCGCTTCGTGACGCACCTCTGCGACTGGGGCGCGCTGGCTACCGTCTCCTCGCTGGAGGCGGTGCGCGGCTGGCCCTTCGCTGACGTCTTGTCGCTCAGCGACGGCCCCCCAGGCGCGGGGAGCGGCCAGCCCTACTTCTACCTGAGCCCGCTGCAGCTCACCGCGAACAACCTGCAGGTGAGCGGGAAGGCCGCGCGGCTGCCCGGCCACGGGCGGGGCGGCCGGAGGGTGAGCCTTTCGACTATCACCGAAATTCTGTCCGGGAAGTAGAGCGTGGCTCCTAGAGATAAGACTTTGAACCCGGCTTAAAGGACTGCCTCTTCTTTCCTTCCCTGGCACGGCGGGCATTGCGGCACCCCAAATGTTGGGCAACTGAGTACCAGGAATTTCGCATACGGCCTCGCCCCTGGGCGACTGACTTGGGGTGAATTCTTTGCTAGTACCGGTAGGACTTCTCATCCCTGAGTCGTCGTGAGTCGGTTTGGGGCACAGTGTCTCCATTAACTGAGCTCTTATTGTTAAAGGTTTTGCAGGCTATAGAGATGGTTGGGTAATTAAGCACTTTGCATACCTGACTTTGGGATTTCTCTTTCTTACCCTCCTTCTGAGTTAGGAAATTTCCCCTTCAGCACCAAGAAGCTAATAAACAACATCGTGGACGATTACAATGACTACTGCAATCTTTAGGCCTCCCCATGCACAGTGGCTTCCTCAATATGGAGGAGAACTGATTGAAGGTCTGTCTCCTCCTCACCCTTTGCCCACCTTCTGGGGCAGGGCCAACCTTACAACTCTGGTGGACCTCTGCTGTCCCAAGGATGGGATCACAGACACACAGCTAAGGAGGCTAGAGCCATACAGTCCAGGAATGGAGCCTGGTTTTGTGGATGGTCTTTTTGACAAAGATCTCAGATTCGAGGTCAGCTGGGAAAGTACAATGTTGTTGATGAAGATAGGATGTAAGAAACTGATGTTTGATTAAGCACCTTCTGTGTGCCTGGCCGACCTTCACTTTCCATTCATTGTCTCTTCTAATAGTTCTTTGAAGTAGGTATTATCCCTATTCTGCAGATGAAGAACTTGAGGCTTAGATAGATTAAGTAACTTGCCCAAAGCCAGTGGCCAAACCCTAGTTTCATCTCAGGTCCATCTGCCTTCAAACCACAGGTCAGACTGGTGGCCTGTGAGCTGAATATGTCCCATAGACCAATTTTCTTTGGCCCACACAGAGTTCTGTCTTTAATAAATCTGAATGAGTTACCAACATTTTTAAATTGAGATTTTACTTAAAAATCTAAATTTCTACCTTCTCTTGAAAAATTGGAAGATCTAGCAACACTGAGGACATACATTCTCTGAGCAAAAACAGAAGCAGCTGCCCCCTTTTAGCCAAGGCACATATACCCCGGTTCACCATTTTCTTATTCCCAGCCCACTCCATTCCTTTAGGCATGTGCTCAAAGCAAACGCATTCCACTCCATCAGTGATGCTCAACTTTGGCTGCAAGTCAGTCACCTAGGAAGACTTTTTAAAATGCAATGCCAAGGCATTTTATTAAAAACACATTTTTTTCTAAAACAACACCCACTCTCCCCTACCCCAAAAAAAACCTCTTCCTGATGATTCTAATGGGGGAGGAGGAAGATTGAGCTATACATGATCATATTTAAATTTGCAAGGTGACTAGGGAGCTGCTGGTATTATTATCCCCATTGCAGGAATGATGAAACTAGGACTCAGAGATGCAAGGACTCACCTTGGACCAGGCAGCTAATGGATATCAGTTAGGACTTCAGCCCAGGTCTTTGATGTCTCCAGAAAGAGTCAATGATGAGAAACCTACCCAGGATTTCCACAATGGCAGTGAAAAGATGTGGCCACATCAGAATTTGTCTGACTCTGATTCCATCGATTAACCATTCAAGATTGGTTTATGTGCTTTCCACTTTTCCTCTTTCTGACCTCCAGGATGCACTTCATGTCTTCTCATTGAGGGGAGTGAAATGGTTTTGAAAAAACAAGAATACCTAGGTTTGGGACTGCTTTTCACGTGTAAAATGTCCTCTCTAACTCAGAGATGGGTTGTAAGCTTCAAATGTACTTGGCCACTGGGATGTTCCTTTTGTATGGTTTTTTATTGGTGGCATTTTTGTATAGTAAATGTCGCTGATGTTAGCTGGTAATGGTACCAGGTTGGGTTGCAGAGCCAGTGAGTCAGAAATGAAATCTTGGGGTTTGATTCTGGGCACCAAGGTCTCTCACTATTGGTTTCCCTTCCCTACTTGGCACTCTTCTCTTGTGAGATGACCCTCTCTTCTCTGATCACTCCTGATTTTTTTCTCTGACCCACTAAAAATGGTTATCCTCCAAACTCAGTTTCTTACCTTTCTGTTCTCAGTATGATCCTTAGAAGATCATATATACACTCATTCACTTCATTCCCAATTATTAAGATTCACTTCCAAATTTATGTCCTTTTCTGACCTCTTCAGAGTTCTATATTGCTAACTGCTTGCTGTTCATTTTTACTTCCTTAGTTTACCACCACCTAAAACTCAGCATGTTTAAATCCAGTCCTTCATCTTCCTCCTGAAACCAGCTGCTCTTGCTCTTCTGCATGTCTGCTAATGGAATGATTGTTTTCTCAATAAACATAGTTGGAATTCTCCCTCCCTCCCCAAATACCTCAGTTCCCAAGTCCTGACAATTATGTTGTTTTCTTTGCTTCTGTCCCTGTCCCTTCCTTTTTATTCCTACAACACCATCCTTAAGCTTATCACCTCTTGTCTTAAAATAACTCTTTAATAGTCTTCTGGTCTGCCCTGTCCACCCTGACCACCAGATTTATGGTAATAAAATACCTCTCAAAATACCTCAGCATTGCCCTCTGGCCTTCAACAACATCCTCTGCCCCTAGTTGCATAAGAATCACCTTGGGTGTTTGTTTAAAATGCAGATAGATACCCGGGTCTGGAGTGGAGCCCAGGAATCGGCATTTTAACAAGCTCTCCAGGCAGATGGTTTTTGGAAAGCACTGCCAAACGCTGGTTTACAGAATACAGGCTGGACTCCTTAGCTTGGATTTGAGCTGCCTCAAACCCACTTGCTTTGACAGTCTTTCTAGCAAATTGGGTTTCTCCATACTCTCCATCGTGTTTTAGTCGCTCCAGTTCTGTGCTTTTTGCAGTCATCATTCCCTTTACTTTTAATATGCCCTCCCGGTTCTCTCCTGATTTTGAATATATTATATGGCTCCCTGTAGTTTCTCCATCACACCAGGCTATGCTGATGTCTCCTTATGCTGAACTTGGAACACACTTTACCATTCATTTGCAATTAGTTATGTACTGCCTTCTGACTTCTCTATCTTTTGCATTAAATTTTGTTTATGTTTGACTTTTCAACCAGATTATAAACTCACAGAGGGGAGAGACCTTGTCTGAGTGCACCCCCCTTTCTTTTTTTGGTCTCCTATAGTGCATTGCTTAATAGTTTCTAGACAGTGAATATTTGGCTAAATGATTCTCTTTATTACTCACTGTTTTGATGGGTCACTGTGAAATGGCAAAATTCTCCACAAGACATTTAGAGCTTAAAGAGTCTGAAATGCAATGTGAAAATTCTGCTGTAATCTGTCAACAGTGCCTTTTATGATGCTGATTTCTGAATAAGAATTAAGAATTTTGCTTACTTCATCTTTTGAATCTGGGATAAGAATTCTCTTGTTGCTAAAGCAGGAAATGAACAACTTCTACAAGTTTTGAAATCACATGACAATTTCTGCTAGCATAAGATAACCAAGCAGCATGATTCAGCTACTTTCTTGCTTAACTAGCTGAGCAACTGTGGTACTTCTATGCAATGGTTTCATATTAGAGTTTAACTCTTTAGATCTTTCAATGAAGGCTATAGACCAGCCTTGAATTTGGGTAGTATAATTATAATTCCTCTGATGAATATGAAACAAATTCAGAGTTTAAGGAAAAAATGTGTTAAACTCATTCTTCCTGAGTCAGTTAATTTTAAATATGAGCCTCCTCTTTTGGGTGTGGGGGAGTCAGAATCAGTCTCTATGCAAGTAGTATGTTTCCCCTGAGTGGAAGATGGTGTTTTCCAATTCATTGCTTTGTGGAATACTGGTTGAGCTCTAGGAATCTTATGTATGTAACTTGAGAAATTTATTACCTTTCCAGAGACCGTATTTCACATGAGAGGGTCTTCATTTTCTTTCTACAGGAGAATTCACATGCCACGCTGACCATGTCTTTGGCACAGACTAACTTCTGCAGGAAACATGGATTTGATCCTCAAAGTCCCCTTTGTGCTCACATAATACTGTCAGGAACTGTGACCAAGGTAAATAGACATCCTACACGAAGAGAGTTTTAGAAGAGCATCATCTTATTAACAATGAAAGAAGAGATCTTTTGCGAATAAGGATTTGTGATTGAGATGCACAGTTAGAAGATGTTCTGTGAAGTAATTCCATGAAAACTAAAGGTGTCAGTCAGTTGCTTTCATATAGGTGCTCAATATGATATTTATGAGGCAAAGGAATGATTTTCGGAAGCCAAGCAGATGTGGCAACTATAAAGCTCCTATATAAAATTATTCTTGCTAAGGAACATCTGCTTGACCAAAGCTCACCACTCTCCTTCGTGTTTTACATCGTACGATATTTCCCCTGTCTGGGCTCCCTGTCTCCATATTTTAACAGTGGCTTAGAGCAGAGAGAGCGTATTTAGTAGGCCAATAAGAGGAGTATCTGTTACTAAAAACTGGAAGTGAATTTAGTTTGGGATGAGCGCTGAGGGAAGAGGTTAAGTGAAATTGTGGAAAGGGCAGTGAGCAGGGGTCATGAGCACTGGTCTCGTTGCCGAGCCAGCAGATTTGCTTTTTGACCTTGTCAATCATGAATGCCTCAGACAAGCTTTATTTAGGGCCTGGAAATTCTGTGTGGATGCATCTCAGTAGTTGAGTCTCCTTCACTGGCAGGAGCAAGGGGGAGGAGTAGCGAAGGCTTTTATCCTTCATGTACACTCATCTGTGTGTTTAATGTGTGCACGTTGTGGGAGAAATATGCTAATGTTACGTGTTTCACAGTGACATGTTATAGTACCTTGTGCCATTACTCTGGTAGCTCAAAATTACTGTTTACCAATGAAAATTTGTACTCCTAATAGTTTCCCACTTCATTATATCTGTTATTACCAACATTTGAAATCTTTATTTTTCTCTGCATTCTTCAAGTTTCTTTTATTTTCTCTTGATTCCTTAAGTTTAAGATCAGGATTTACAACTAAGTAAACTCTTAGGATTTATAGAATGCTAGAATCACACATTCTTAACAAACGAGATAACAGAATGTTACTGCTATGAAAATGTCTATTTCACATATGTCCTTTAGGTGAATGAAACAGAAGTGGACTTTGCAAAGCGTTCGTTGTTCATTCGACACCCTGACATGAAAACCTGGCCTTCCAGCCATAATTGGTTCTTTGCCAAGTTGAATATAACCAATATCTGGGTCCTGGACTACTTTGGTGGACCAAAAATAGTGACACCTGAAGAATATTATAATGTCACATTTCAGTAAGTAGTTACACATCTTTCACCTTTCTAATATTGCAGTCCTTACAGTGGTCCTCAGGCTTCTAAGGCGAGGGGCGTTTAACCATTTCGTGTGCCGTGGACCCCTGTGGCAGGCTGGTAAAGCAAATACCTCCTTCTCAGAATAATATTTTTAAGTTCATAAAATACATGGGATTACAAAGGAAGCCAACTATATTGAAATACGTTTATAAAAATATTTTTAATGTCTGGTTTAGTAATATGTTTTATTAACATAATAAATAATATAAAATCTAGTGATGAGTTCAACTTTACTATACTTTCAAAGTAGTGAGGACTGAAGACAATATTTTAAGACATCTACAACAACTGTAACAATGTGAAAGTATCTGTGATTTCTATATTTCTGTTGGAGACAGATGCACTGTCACCACTACGGTTTATTGCCTGCATTCATCATTGCAGGGAATGATAGGCCGGGCATGGTGGCTCACACCTGTAATCCTAGCACTCTGGGAGGCCGAGGTGGGAGGATCGCTTGAGGTCAGGAGTTTGAGACCAGCCTAAGCAAGCTCCCCTTGCTCCACGGGGAGCAAGACCCCGTCTCTACTAAAAATCGAAAAAATTAGTTGGGTGTGGTGGTATGCACCTGTAGTCCCAGCTACTCAGGAGGCTGAGGCAGGAGGATTGCTTGAGCCCAGGAGTTTGAGGTTGCTGTGAGCTAGGCTGACACTACGGCACTCTAGCCCGGGGGACAGAGTGAGACTCTATAGGAGACGATACATTTCAGTTAGAGCTTAATGAAAATGGAAAAAAAATTTCCAGCCAAGTTCACAGACCCCTTGAACTCTATCTACAGGCCTGGACACCAGGCTGAGACTCTGTTTTAAGGCTAAGCTTGTTGGGCCCTGGACAGAGCCCACTTATGACCCGGGAAGGCATTTTCTCATGAGAATCAGACTCGGGTGCTTCTGGACCGTGAATGTCCCACATCCACGTCTGAGCAAAGGACCCTGTCCATCAGCTCCCAGTACCAAGAGTGCCTGGGGGATGTGTGGTTTCTCCCACCAGGAAGCATGCCCTTGAAAGGGAAGTGGTGGAGACAGAAAAGGACATGGGAGAGAATGAAGGAGAAGCAGAATCTGAAGCTGGAAAGGGACAGGAAAGAAGGATGTGATGCGATTCTTTGGAATAAGGTCAAGGTTCAAATGAAGGAATACAAGGCACTGGTGCTTTTCCCAGGCTACAGATGGGATTTTGGTGCACCCAAGCAGGCGATAACAACAACAACAATAGCAGCTAGCATTTGTTGAGTGTTTATTACTGGCTGGGTGCTATCGTGTTTGCTTTAAGTGTATTAACTCATCGAATTCTCACTTTAACCCTATGAGGTAGGTTCTGTTTTTCCTCATCTGTGAAATGGAATGCTTATGCACAGAGTAGTAAGAGACCTGCCTAAAGTCTTACAGCCAGGAAGTGTGATGCTGGGATTCAAACCCCGGCATTCTCTCTCCAGAGCCATCACCTCACTTCTAACCGTGGTGCTGTACTGCCCCTCTGGCTACCTCACTGGTACCCGGCTGGGCTCCTAATCCAGTGTAATTTATAATGCACTTTCTGCTTGCAATGACTGACTGCTGTTTGGGGAGGTTAGGGTGATGGTACTAAGCTAGACTTGTAGGTAGTAGCCTATTTGGGGGCTTAAATTCTTAGCATTTATTTAATCTATGTGTAATTCTATTGTAGAACAGTTCCATGTTGGGCTTTTTTGTTTGTTTAATTTTTTAAAATCCCAGACAGGGCCTAGGACAGTGCATGGCAGGGAACAGGTGTTTAGGAATGATTGGCTGATTATTTGAGACAAAGACTCTCAAACTCTTTGTTGGAATAAAGAATCCAACAGTCCTGGTGGTTATTTTGCTGCCATGCATGCGGGAGAAGAGACATGGGCCATTGATCCTCTTCTGGGCTGGTAAATACATCTTACTTTACAGGAATATACAGGTAGCAATTACAACATTCCCAGGCAACAAATTGTCAAGGAGGATGACAGTAAGAATGCCAGCCTACTCTTTGAAGTTAAAGTTTACTTTCACAGGACATAATCTCTGAAGTGCATTTGTTTTTGTATAAATAACATGCCCAAGGGCAGTGCATGCTTTAGTCACAAAATAAAACTGTTTTCCGTAAGTCTCCATGCTGAAGAAGTAAGTAAAATACTTTTGAGGTTCCCACTTCATTATGCAGAGACTGAGCACTTTTCTGTAGCTCAGAGATAAGACAGAGCATTTTCTCCTTGTCCTGAGGGAAGGACTAAAGACTAGAGCAGGGTATGAGCCCTTCTGAGGTAGTGCACCAGCCTCCTCGGAATGGGCAGTGCCTGAAAGCTGCCCTGTCTGACCAGGTGCCTCTGACTATTAATTGTCCATTTCAGAGTCTGGGAGTGGGAGCTCCACCTGCTTCCCACTGACCGGGTTTGCCACCAGAACTGGTTAGTAGTCCGGGGAGTGTACAGTAATGTCTGTCAGGCCAGGGCCTGCATATTCTTGGGGAACCACTCACAGGGACCTCACAGGCATTCTGAAGCTTCCCTAAATTGGTAGCCACCTTGCTTGGCTTGCCCAGATCAGTTTTGGGAAATATTATTTCTCCAAATACCATAAAGCCCTCTGCATCTGAAATCTGTTTTGCTCAGATGGAGTCTACCACTTGCTAGAGCTAATATGGAGCCTAACTGAATGTGTTTTGCCTCATTGGACTGTTGGGTCAAGACCCATGAGCATATTTGCAAACTAAGTGGAAGGTTTAAATGTGCACTCAAAGTATTTGCTGACATTCTTGAGTAAGCAGTTCTCATGAGTATAAGCATCAGCTCCTATCACTATTGTCTGAGCAGCAGCCTGGTTGCGCTAGGCCTCATTTTATCACCTTTGGTGCATCCAGACATTTCCTAGAAAAGACAGAGGTAATGAAAGATCATTGATTATAACCTCACCCAGACTTATTACCTAGATGTGGATTTCTGGATAGGCGGTGGCTAAGGCTGCACCAGAAGGTGGGACAAGTTTACCTCCTGGCTGGACTTGATATCATTAGGCCCTGGTTCAGCACTGCTCTTTTGCCCTAATGTTGAGGACCCCTTCTGTTCTCAACATTTTTTGTCTATTAAACCTTCAGATTTTCTTCTTAAATGAAGTAACAACAACAGCCATATCCCAGCAGTGTTTACTAAAGTGTGTCAGAATCATACTTGGAGAGGAGGGGTGCTTGCTGAAATGAGGATTCATAGGCCTCACCTTAAACCTATTGAAACCAGAACCCAGGAATCTGAATTTTAACAAACTCAGGCAATTGTTAGTACACTAAAGTGGCTGAAATTAACTCAAAATCTTAAACTTTTAGATCAGAAGTTTCTCTAGTCCTTCCCTAGAACGAATTAACTTTTAACATTTGTCAACCCAGTTTAATGAAATAATTCTTCCTCTCTCTTCCTTTTCCTAGGTGAAGCAGAGTATGACGAATTTATCCACACATGTGAAGTTCCTTAGGAGGGCTCATACACACTTAAAGGGCTTAATGTTTCTCTGGAAAGTTGCCCAGAATATTAGCCAGTTTTCTGTTACATGCTGGTTTGCTTGCTTGCTTCTTTACCAAATAGAGTTGGACTGGATTTCTTGTAAGATGTGGTTGCTGGATTTTTTTTTTTCATATTTTGAAGCCATTTTCATAGAGAAATGTCTTTCATTACAATTAACAATGATTTGTTCCATCAATTCCAAATATGTTTCCAATGGTGCTCCTTAAAGAGGAGCAAGTACCAGATTTAGATTGCCCATTGGCGTGGGAAGGTACTTGAGCCTTTGTTCTTTATTCCTGGAAGCCACAGTGCTGGGAGTGTGTTGTACTCACCACCGCTGCTCCTGAGCAGCCTGAGCCTGGTGCAGAGGGGCTGGCTCCTGTGATGGTGTGCCTGGATAAATCTTGCCAAAACAGACAAGCAATACAAAACACAAATGGAGCTTCCTACTCACATCAGTTTGTGTCTGAGAATCCTGGGTATTATTGACCTGGCATAGGACAAAGCTATTTCTTATAAAGAACTTTTTACATTCTAAAATGATACTTACCTAGAACAAAAGTTCATAAAATTTTTCCTGAATTTGATTTCTCCACCTAAGTGGAGACTGTATAATCAAACACATGCATATTATTATTTTTTTGGCCCCAAAATGGGATTGCAAAAGGATGAGAAAGAAGGGAATTTTGTGTATTTCTGTTATTGTTTTATAAACAGCGTTAACTCTCAGGCATGGACTAGCTTCAGCCAGGGACAAAATCTATCTCCCAAACCATTCTTCATAGCTTTTTAAATACTGCTACTCCCAGCAGTGACCTAAGGCTTTTGCAGCTGCTCTGAATCTCTAAATAGCTCCTAGCACTGCTATGATCTAAACTAGGTCATCAGAGGGACGAGAACATGGCATTAAAAACATCACATTTCTTTGGAAGAGGAGACACTATTTAATTTTATTACCCATACACATGATTTTAGAAGATGACATAAAATTATTCTTAAAGCAGTATGTCAGGAATCAAGCCACTGAATTCTTAAAAGGCAAAGAGAAAAGTTAAACATGAGTCATTATGTTTGAAAACTACAAAATGAACTGAAATCAAGCAAACAGCTTCTGTTTTAAGAAAAATGATTTATATTAAACTTAGTAAAAGATTTCTTATTCAAAGCATCAATAATTAAAAGCATTATTTTAATGAAATGTGTTTGATTTATTTTCTAATAAATAACATCTAAACATAGATGTTAACATTTGTTATACTTTATTTTGTCCACTATCAAGAACCTTTTGTGTTATTATTTTAACATGTTCTTCAATCAGTGACTGGCTGTTCCAAAAATTGAAGTGACTGATACCACTCTCTCCCATTGGCAAAAAGCTCATTGTGTCCTATAATTCGGGGGATGGTAAGAATCCAGCCTTTGCCACAGGTTCTGCCTCAGGGCTTCAGGTGCCAATGTACCTCGTGAAAGAATTAAGTTGAGGGTAACTATCTGGTTTTCTCCCTTTGCCCACTTATTGTGAGGTTTGTCTTCAGCATTTGGCATCATATAAAAAACATCTATATTCAGGGAAGATGCAATTATCCAGAGTAAAGCCAACCAGTTTTTCATAGCAGGTGTTGCACATTCCTTGATAATTCAATGTGCAGATTGCATCCCTGTTACATTCTGATCGGCCACAAGAGGGCACTGTAGACTACTTTTCGTGCAAGTGCGACTTACTTACACAGGGGAGCTCGTTGAGCGGGTAACAGGCTGGGTTGGGGTGGATGGCCTTGATGGCACTAGGGTAAAAGCAGCCCAGCAGGGGCAGGAGGAGAAGTAGAGGCCTGGTCTCGTGCTGCTACTGATAGGTTTTCATGGATTTGTCACTCCCCCTACACCATGTGCTTCCCATCAGGCTTCTGGTCCCGCTGCTCCTGGTCCTGCAGAAGACAACAGAGCCCTGGCCTTAATGAAATAGAAGAGTGCCTCAGATTTGGCCTTGGCCCAGACAGCAAGGCAGGCCTTGATCAAGAAAAAAGTAGAAAGAGGGAATGGCCCCAGAGCCTGAAGCTACAGAGCCCAGATGGCTGCATTTGGCAGATTTTGTCTTGGCCATGGATCTGTGCTCAACTGGTCAAGGACATTTGTCTTTACCAACCATGGCCAATAATCATTTACTCTGTCTTCTAGTCTAGGTTCAAAGTCCTTTGGTATGTGGTGGAGAAAAATCCTTTATGAAACAAGACAAGGGTCAATGAAATAAATGCACAGATACTCTGATGAGATTGTTAATGTCATGTCCCTTCTCAGTAATACTCAGACTGAATATCACAAGGTCATTGAAGAGGAGACTACTTTCCTATAATGGAGCATGTTTTTCAGCTTTAGTACTGAGGGAATAACTCTACTTTGTGTAATGTTGGTTGGCCAATATTTCTTAGGGGAATTCCAAACTGTCGCTTCAAAACCAGGTGTTCTATTAATATAAGTTTTCATTAGAGAAGACAATTATAACTTAGTCCTTTTTGGAATTAAGGGGGGTATAAATGTCAATCTTTTAAGTTTTTTCTTTAGTGTTTATTGTAAGGCATATTTGTGCCAAAAATATGGAAAGTAAAAAATTTCTAAATTCATAATCTCACCAGCTGGCATGGCTGCTGATATTTTGGTGTACATTTTTCTAATCTATGCTCCCATGAAATGTTTAAACATAATCAAGATCATGCTGTTTATTGATTGTGAATCACTTTTATCGTAAGCTATGTTCCTCGAAACCATTCACAAGGATGGCTTAGAATGGCTGTAGGATATTTCATCAGATCAATATACCTAGGCTACAAAATAATCATCTGTATTGGGACTCTGTTGCTAGTGACAGAAACTCAAGTTGAAGTAGTTCATTGATCTGAAAATATTCCTTCAGAACTTGATCTTCATTTCCTGGTTCCTCTTTTTGCTGTGTTGGTTTTAATTGCAGCCAGTAATCTTACAGCAAAGAGGATGCATCCTTCCTAGTTGGGCCCTAGCCATTCCTGAACAGCCACTGTATCTGGGAATGGGGTGCCCTCATTGGCAGAGTCTGGGTTGTGTGTTCTGTCCTGGAGCTGGGGGTTCAGCTCAGCACCATCAGGATCACAGAGAATGGGAGAATTTTGAAGGGAGACTTGAATAAGAGTGGCTAAGTTAACCGAAAGATACTGAGCAGGCAAAAACTAAGGGCTATTACCAGTTTCTCCAGTTTTTAAACATTTAGGTTACTTTCAGTTTGTTCCTGTTAAGAGAAAGATCTTTATGCATAAAGTACTTTCTAAATTTTTGTTTATTTCTTTGGATACCCAGAAGTGGAATGCCCAAGCCAAAAGCTATTAGTACATGTTATAAATTGCTTTTAAGAATTTATATCAATTATTATGTCTAGTATTTGCTTTAAAATATTCTAACAAAAAAAAAAAAGTGTAGGGATTAGATGGCATGACACTGACAAAATGTTAACTGTTGAAGCTGGGTGATGTGTACCCAGAGATTCATTTTGCTATTATTCTCTTCATTTTTTTGTATGTATGAAAATTATTATATAATAAAAAGATTTCTAAACTGAATTGGAAAAAATAAAGAATTGGGGATCTAGAGAGGTTAAGTGATTTTCCCAAGGCCACCCAATTCTGGTCTCCAGGCTCTAATTCCTGTGCCATTTCTTCTACTCCACACTAAGCTGGCATGTGGTCATAGTGGTATTGTTTGAGACACAGATTATGCCAGTGCAAGGCTCTCTCAACACCAAGGCAGAAATGCAGAGCTAATACATATGTTTGTAGGTGGGGAGGGGCTCAATAACAAGCTTGATTTGGATGATTTAGGAATTCAAGAGAGATTTCCTGTATGATACAATTGCTGTTTTCAGTAAAATTTTGGAAGATACACTAATTCAGAGAGGGGGGAAAAAAGAATTTATATCAATTAACAATTCTGCAAGCAATGTATGAAAGTGCTCACTCAGTGTGCTGAATTTGATAGGTAAAAATAGTGTTGTGTTATTTTAATTGGCAATTTTTAGGTTACTGATAACATTGAAAATTAAAAATTGTATTAGCTGTTTTTCCTCTTTGTGAACTGTCAGTTTGTATTCTTTGCCCATTTATCTTTTGGGGATCATTTTTTAAAAATTGATCTTGCTGAACTCTCTACATATTAAGTCAATGAAACCATTTAGTTATTAAATTTACTGCTGATACTCAGCTTATTTTCCTTTTCTTTTATCTAAGAGCTATAGATTTTCAATTTCTAGAGAAAAATTTGACATAATCTAATATTTTTCCCTTGACTTCTTTAATTTCTTTTAAACTTAATTCTTTTCCTATGAGAAATTTGATAAATATCAATTCAGATTTTCTTCCATTTTTATGATTTAATTTTTTTATACTTAACTCTTTGATCCATTTAGAATGCATTTTGTGTATAATGTTCATCACTATTTTGGTGACAAACCCAAATTACACTTAGCTGTTTTAGTCTAGATGTGAACCCAAACCTAAGCTTAGTACTCTCAGCAATAGGGGTGAAAGTTGAGTTGGCACCATCAGCTTAGCAGGCATTTGATCGATCTGCTGGACAGTCTGTCCCAGAGACACTGTGTATCTCTTAGTTTGGGCTCTAGGGACTAGGATTGGGAAAGAAGCATGCCTCTAATAATATCCTCATAACATTTGGAGGTTGTCTAATACACACACACTCCTTAGCTAGATTTTCAAGTCCCACCATGATAAAACCTTAGCTGGCTTTCTCAACATTATCTGCCATTCCTCAGAGTATATCTAATGCTACGACCAATCTGAGTTGGTCATGCCCCCAAACTTTTCCCTTTGGACTTTTCTGCTTTTGTGCATGCTCCTCCCTCAGCCAGGCGTCTCCACGTCTCCCCACTCCCCATACCCCTCGTTTTTCAGGAGTTGCAGTCCTTTGAAGGCAGAGTCTGTGTCTGATTGTCTGATATATCACTGTAGTCCCATAACCAAGTCTCAATACTCCATTACATGTAATAGCCCCTCAGCGAAAGTTTAACAAGTGTTTTGCTTGCAGACTTTCTATTTAAAAGTTTAATGAATACAGTGGAAGATGAAGGCTGAACCTCTAACTTGCTGTGTGACTTAGAATAAAGTAATTTATTTCAGTGAAGGCATATTTAATCCCAAGCTTGGCAAGTTTCAATGAGACTTGGCTTGGCACCCCAGACATCAGACTCCGTTAAGGAACAAAATTCCATGTTACAGGCTTGGATGGAGGTATCTGTCTCGTGGATATACTGAGCGACTCTGCTGCAGATGGTCCATGAGGAAGCAAAGAATTTTGAAGTGAGTTAATTATCATATCTTTGATTTTCAGATTTGGGAGACTATGTCTACATCTTTCTATTCCCAAAATCTGGTGTATAGATTCTGTTCAAAAATGCCTGATGGATGAGGGCAGAGCAGCTTAACCAACACACAATCTTCTTTCTTTACAGCTACTCTGAGAAAGGAAATTTAGTGTATATACACATGCCCAGAGTCAGTCAACACACTCTCATTTGTTTGCCAAGAGTCATCTGTTAGTGGTCTGTGTCCCTTGGATTCATCTTTGTCTTAGTTTACTCAGGCTGCCATAACAAAATACCGTAGACTGGGTGGCTTAAACAACAGAAATTTATTTCTCATAGTCTAGAGGCTGGAAGTCCTAGACACCTCGGGGTGTCAGCGTGACTGGGTTCTGGTGAGAGCTCTCTCCATGGCTTGCAGATGGTTACCTTCTTGCCATGTCCTCACATGGCAGAGAGAGAGATCTCTTTCTTCTTCTTTTTATAAGGCTACAGTCCTATTGGATTAGGACCCCAACCTTATGACCTCACCTAACCTTAATTACCTCCTAAAGACCCTATCTTCAGATATAGTCACCTTGGGGATTAGGGCTTCAACATATGAATTTGGGGGAAGATAATTCAGTCCATAGCAATTGTGTTTGGAAGAAAATAAATGATGAGGGTTAGTCCTCTTTGTCCCAAACCTTTCCTCCTTCGATAACTCCCAGGCCAACCCACACAAGGGCATTCATCCTCAACAGTTTCTAGTCCATTCTCGCCCTAGACCATGGTCTTCATGGCATGCTGGTATAACTTGTGTCCTGCACAAAGGCACCAGCTGAGGGGCAAATAGGGGCTAAAGCCCAGCCCATGCTCATGTCCATGTCCTAGTGTGAGCAGCATCACCCCAAGGGGGCATCTTTTCTAAAATTACAACAGCACTCTATGGGCTGAGTGCCTGGTGTTTGGACCATTTCTTACTCTAGGTGCTTTTGCTTCCTGTGCATGGAATCCTAGAGGGGACAAAAAAGAGCATGAACAGAGCCCGAGGGAGCCCTGGGCTATGCAGGAGGAAAGGCCCTGCCTGGTCCCACTGGTGGAAGGGCAGCATAGCAGAGGTTAGGAGCAGGGCTCAGCTGTGAGAGTACTGGGTATGTTCTGACCTAGTTGTGCACTTGCTATGTGTGGCCCTGGACAAATGGCTTTATTTCTCTGAGCCTTAGACCTCATCTGTAAAGCAAGGGCAATAGCTCACTGGATGGAGTGCAGATTAGCAAAAATGTTTGCACATCAGTCAGCACAGTGCCTGACAGCTATGATCATTGTCATCATTAAGGCCAATAAAAGAGGATCTCTCAAGTCCTGGTGGCCCTCATAGCATCTTCTCTTCAAGACATCTCTTTGAAACTTTGGAAGGCATCCTTGAAGGACAACAGAGTTAGTGTCAAAATCAAGCCCACTGGCTCTGCAAAGGGGCTGTGTCAGTGCAAATCCTAGTTCCACCTCTGACTAGCTGTTTCATCTGGGACAAGTTGCCTCCTCTGTGTGTGCTACAGGATTTTCCTGAGTAAAACAGAGGATATAATAGTACCTGCCTCCCTAGTTTGTAGAAAAAATTCAAGTTAATAATAGAAGCACATGGAACACTATCTGATATATCAAGCACTCAATAAATACTAGTCACCTTTCTTTTGCTTCAAATATCCATTGGTAACTACAGGCTGAATTTTCACAAAAATAAAAGTTATGATTGTCAAATCACTTAATTTTGTAAAATATGTCATACATGGTATTTTAGCTAACTCTTGCAACAAGCCCAAGAGATAGGTGGGGCACACATTATTTTTCTTATTTTGTGGAGGGGTTGGATTCTCAAGTGTTTGGTTTGGGGGAGTATACACAGTTCCATGTCAGACCTGTTCCTTATATCTAGCTCTGTCTCCAAGAATCCAATGACTCTTCAGCTGCTGGTGACACAGGGGTCCTTTGAAGAAATGTCTTGCCACTTGTTTTAAAGGGGTGTGCCATAGAAATGGCAAGTGCCATGTGTTAGAACACTCCAGGCTTTCATGGGTAGCACGCTGACATCTTTTGGGGCAAGGCAGTGTGAACTCTGAAGTCAAACAGCCAAGTTCAAATCCCACCTCGACCACTTAGCTTGGTGGCCTTAGGCAAACACTCCTCAAGAGGTTCCCCTCTGCAGGTTGGGGATGATACCTAGGATAAACAGTGGTCATTAGTGTGATATAGAATCCATCAAGGTGTGGAATGGCCTGAGGCATTGCATAGATGAGCTGGCAAGGCTGCAGAGGAGCAAAGAAACAGCCATTTTCTCAGTAATAATGCCGTGGGAAGGTTACTCCTGTCATGTGCGCATTGTGGACACCCTCCCTCACCGTGTGCAGTGTAGAAGCCGAGCCCAGGTGAGAAGCTTTCTGCCATTCTGCAGTAAGACTTCCCGATGAGAGGTCAGATCACCCAGGCCAGGAGCAGGAAAGCCCTGGAGAACGTAGTTGGACAAAACAGCCGCTAGAGGTCCCTGTGGAGCCGCGTTGAACGCCCAACTGGCGGCCTCTGCCCAGGACAGGAGAGTCCCGTTTAATCCTCCCATCCTGGGCCAGACCAATTGCACCATTGGACTCGGGGGTCCCTCTTTGTTCTGATGACCACTCTTCCTTCCCTTTAAGTTGGTGACCATCCTAAGGGGCCATGATTCAATGCTGGCACTCACGGGTTCCTGACCTGCAGTCCCCAGAGGTGGGCCCTATTCCTGAGGCAAGAGGACACAGGCCTGTTTAGGTGGGTCCCCAGGGGTCAGGCTGGCTTCAGTGAGGACTTCCAAGTGCAGCTGACTCTACCTCAGGTGACCCTTTTCATCCTTTCCTTTTGGAAATGACTAAAATGCAATCTGCATGAGGTCAGAGCATCTCCAGCACAATCAGGCGGTGCGGACCCTGCAAGCTAGGAGCTGGACCCTCCTGTGGGAGTCTGGACACAGGCCATTGCTGTGCCTGCTCCCTCCATCAGCATGGAAGGCCAGCAAAAAGCTGTGGCATCACAGTGCCTGGGACATAGCCCAGAGGTGGCATACAGCATAGTCATGTGCCTCATTGGGGAAAAACAGTGGTGAAGCTGAAAGGGAAGGGGACATTGGGGAGATGGAATAATTATACTTAAATATAATTTCTGGCTAGAAGACACCTTGTGGGGGACACCTAGTTCAGCCCCTTCATCTTATAGCTGAGGACACCAAGGACCAGAGAGGGAAAGTAATTTAGTTAGGGTCACACAGCAAGTGAAGGACAAAGCTGGGACCAGATCCCATGTTTGTGCATTCCCACGGCAGCAGCAGCTATCCATCACACCACACTGAGGAGAAGACCATTTGGTAGAGTCAGAGCTGGGGATTAAAAAAAAAAAAAAAGAAGCCATGGCAGAGCTGAGGAACTTGTTAACAATATCACTGCTTAGTATGTTGTTATGAACTGGTCCCTCAGATGCCTGGGGTCTCATGGTTTGAAGTGTGCTCATTTCAGAGGATGATTTTGTGTTTGCTCAGATACCCAGGAGCTGACTTTATAAGGCTTCTGAGGCAAAATTCATCACCTCCAACAGTCCTAAGAACTGGAACTATCTGTTCATAAGGAATCTGAGGCAGATGCACTATGTTCTGACCTAGCATTCAAGAACTTTGGGGGGATTGAAAAGAGGAAGCACACGGGTCCCTGCTCTGGGGACGTGGGGCCTCCCTGCCCTCCCTGCAGGGGGGCTTGTCTACACCACCCCATCATCAGCTCCACTCCACCTCCCGCCCTCCCCACAGAGTCAGCGACCCCATCCCCATCCCATTCCGGGCTCCCATCGTTCCTGGAGAGATTTTGCCCAGAGCATCTGCTGCCAAACATTTAACAGCCCTCTGGAGTCCCTTCCCCAAAGACAGTGGTTATCACCTCACCTGAATGATGTGGAAAGGAACTAACATTTCCCAACACCTCCTACATATGAGGCACATAACATAGATCATTCTATTCATTCCTCCAAGAGTCCAGTGAAGACAGTGTTTTTAGCCAATGTGGAACAAAGGGTTTCAGACATTTATTAACTTGTTCAAAAACATATAGCCAGCTAGTAAATGGAATTTGGAATTTGAACCTAGGTCTGCCTGTTCTAAATCTCATATTCTCCCACTACCATGGAACAGCACCCAGAAAACTTGAGTTCTACTCCTGCTTTGGTCACTTACCAGCTTTGTGACCTTGGGAAAATTACTTAATTTTCAGTTTCCTTAACTATAAAATGGAAACTGCACACCAATATTGACAACCTTACTGAGTCATCAAGATTAAAATGACAATAAGTGAAAAAGACACAAATGTAAGGCACCACCATTAAAACAGAAAAGGCTCTTTTTCCAATGGAAAGTGATTGGCTGTTAACAGCAATATTTAGTAGGTTAATTCATCTCATCCCTTTACAGTGTCTCTTTAATCTTACCCATGTGCCAAGGTTACTCTTGCTCTTTTGTTATCCTTTTTGACTTTTATATCTTTTTATAATCTATTACTTTCTTTTTTCCTTTCTTTTTTCTTTTCTTAGAGACGGGGGTCTCACCCTGTCGCCCAGTTGCCCAGCCTGGAGTGCAGTGGTGTGACAATAGCTCACTGCATTCTCCCTCTCCTGGGCTCAAGGGGTCCTTCCGCCTCAGCCTCCCGACTTGCTGGGATTATAGACATGAACCACCGCTCCCAGCTTTCACTGCCATTTGTTTTTTTCTGGTGTGTTTGGACAGTAGGCACGCCTTTCCTAATGTCCTATCTCACTAAAGAACCAAAATTTTGTGGCTTAATTTTTTAAAGGGCAATTAGTTTTTTGAGGGGAAGGGCCCATTAGGTAAACGTCCTACCAAAGTGGGCCCGTGCCAATTGTGAAGTTTGCAAACATGTCTTTAATAGCTATGTGTTCTCAGCATCTGTAATATTCAAGAGGATTTCGATTGCAAGTTACAGAATCAAAGTCAAATCACTTAAGAAAAAAGTTATTTGGCCCATGAGATGGAAAGCCCATGGGGCAGATTTAAGCATGGCAAGGTTCTTAGTGATGCAGTAAATGTTCTCCCCGTCTTTATGCATCTCTTGCTCAGCTCCTCTCTGTGTTGGCTTCATTCCCAGGCAAGCTTCCTCCATCTGGTGAGAAAGATAGATACCAGGCATGACTGATCCTCAAAGAGAAGAAGGAAGTAACAACCTTTGCAATAGCATTTTGGTGGGAGACAGGATCCTAGGATGGCCTCCAAGATTTACACACGTTGGTGTATGTGCCCTGTATAATCTCCTTGAATGTGGGAGGAACCCGTGAATATGATGAGTTATCACTCCTGTGCTTATGTGGTGTTATATGACAAAGGGAGATATTGTCCTGAGTGGGCCTGACCTAATCAGGTAAGTCCTTTAAAAGCAGAATTTTCTCCAGCTGGTTGCAGAAGAGTAAGCCAGAGAGATGCACTCTGGTTGGCCCAGAAGAAAGCAAACATGCACATTGTGAACTGCCTATGGGGGCCACCTGGCAAGGAACTGCAGGTGTTCTCTAGGCTCTGAGAGTAGCCCCTGGCCGATAGATAGCAGGAAAACAGGGACCTCACAACAGGAAATAAATTTTGCTAACAACCAGTGGAAGAGGACCCTGAGCCTCAGATGAACCTAAATACCTGAGCAGAGAACCCAGGCCTGCTGTTTCTGGACTTCTGACCTACATTACTGTGAGATAATACATTTGTGTTGTTTTAAGCCACTAATTTTGTGATAGTTTATTATGCAGCAATGGAAAACTAATAACAACTTCAGAAAACCCCAGCGTTCATGTTAGGATCCTGTGGTTGCAAGCAACAGAAACCAACTCTGGATAACTTAAGTAAAAAGTAAATTTGCTGGAAGAGTTTTTATATAGCCACAAAATATGAGCAGCTCCTGGGATGGATCCAAGCAGGAGAAACAAACAGGAGTTATTTTCAGGTCTTGTTTTATTCTTTTAATATTTAAATTCCAGGGAGAAAGCTGCTGATTGATTTAACCTAACAGCCTCATCCAAACTAAAACCAGTGGAGAATAGTTGGCTCTTCAAAGCAAAATTGTTACTGTTGCTAGAAGATGTGGGTATTAACGCTGGGCCTGCAAATACATCCTTGCATTGATGTGCTCATCCCCAAGTCAGTTACAATGGCCAGGAGGACAGAGGACCCTGATTGACCAGGGAGAGGTCATGTGACCATCCCTGGGAATAGTGGGGCTGTGGGTTGGCCCCACTGGTACCGTATGCCTTGGCCAGGATTTATATGGATGGAGGGGAAGGAAGGGATGCTGGGCATAAAAAATACATTATGTCTACCATAGCATCCCATTTTCTGGGAATCAGAGCACCTCAGATGCAGTCTGAACTCTGCCACTAGCTAATTCTATGATCTCCAGCAAGTCATTTTACCTTTCTGGATCTCAGTTCTCTCATTTGCAAAATAAGGGGTTAGATTAGATGATTTCCAACCCCTATGTAACTGGACAACTGTCTATGATTCAATATCAAACACTTTACACCAAGGTATAAATAACCAATAAGGCTTTATGTATTTCTCAAGGGCATTTGCTTCTGAATGGAAGAAAAGGGTTTCAGTCATGGTGTTCTGGAAAGTGTTTAAATGAACCCTGGAAAAGGGTTTCAGTAGTGTGCTGGCGGGGTGGGAGTGAACCCTTATGCATAGTGTTTGCTCCCACCATGGGCAATTTCAAGCTACCCGTGGTTTAACAACCAGCTTGAAAAATTCCTGAAAATTTAATAGTTGGCTCTCATGGGCGGATACGAGCCAGCTCCAGCGCACCACTAATTTTAGCCAAAAGAGTGACTCTCTTAGTGTGTATTTCAGGATATTAGTGAGTGAGTGCAGAAGCTGTGCTTTAGGGATCGGAAATCCTTGGCACCACTGAAATCACACTCTATAGGCAGTCATACCGTGGGCCACACTCAAAGTCAGCCACATTCAGCTCAGATAAAGCCTGGCAGTTATTGATACCTCAGTTTCCTCCGCCTCTAGTCCCAGCCAGTGGGGGCGTCTTTAGGCTCTGCCTCCTCCTCCAGCTTTGGTGGGACAAGAAAGAGTCATGGAACCCGTGGAATCAATCAGAGCCGTGAGATGTGGATCTGTGTGGCAGAGGCAACAGGCAGCCCTGCTTGGCCCAAATGTAGCTTCTTGGAAGGCAGGTACGACCTGGGACAGTCACTAAAGGGGCATTGGGCCCTCTCTTCAAACCCATCTCCCTCACCCCTCTTTACACCAGTAGTTAGGATCATGGCCCTCCTTCATTCAGTAAATTTTGATGGAGCACCTTCTATGTACCAGGCGTTGTATTCAGTTCTGAGCATTCAAGTTGCCTAAGGCATGGTCTCTAAGCCCAGGGGCTGAATTTCCCAGAAGGGAGTTAAGTTTTGTTGTCCTGTACTCTCCCTGCCCAATCTGGCTTTTGTGCCGGGAATTAATTGTCCTCTCTCTCTTTCTCTCTCCTATTAAATACCAACTATGTCCTGGACACTCTAGATCACAAAATGAATTAGACCCCATCCATGCCCTCAAAGAGCTTGGAGTACCATCATGTAAACATCTATGTAGACAAATAACCAAAGCAGAAAAGTGACAAATGCTTTTAAAGAAGCACTAGGGGCATACGATGGGCAGAGCTAGTTGACTCAGTGGGTGTGGACAGGCTTCACAGGGAAGGGATATTTGTGCCACGTCTGAAAGCAAGTCTAGGTGGAGAAAAGGAGGCAAAGGACTTTTTTTTTTCCTTTTATTTCAGAATATTATGGGGGTGCAACACTTTGGTTATATATATTGCCCATGCACTGCCCATGTCACAGCTATAGTCGTGGACATCCCTCAAACTGTGCGCCCCGTGTGCTGAGGCTTGGAGTCACAAAGGAGGGGCTGATACACAGAGCATGCCTGGGGACATCTTGAGAGGAGGCTCCACTGAGGTGTTTGAGGTGTTCGGCTGGGATCCTGCAGGGACCAGCAGCTCCTCCAGCTCCTGGAGGCCTGCAGGAAAAGTGTTTGTGAGGGAGCAGCATGCAGGGGCCTGCGCCTTCCTGGCCAGTCAGCTGAGGCGGGGTGGATGGGCCGGGAGGTGCTTCCCATCAGAAGGGTCTTGAGAGGGGAAGCTCTGGAAACCTCGAAAGACAGAAGCCCATCCTCTTTTTTGTGCGTCTTTCTCTGACAACCAGGAGCCAGGGAACTGCGAGGCCGAGTCCCCCAGTCCCCCTTGCCTGGGAAGGGCTGTCTAGAGGAAGAACTCGGGAAAACTGGAGGCCGGGAGGGGCCCCTCAGGAGTGAGGGGTTATGGGAGGAGGCAGACCCTGCTCCCCTCAGAGCAGCCTCGCATCTAGTCGTAGGCAAAGCTTCCCTGAAAAATTTTGATCAACCCAAAGAGCACTGTGGGGGATTTCTAGGTATTCACCTAGAAACTGAGTTCACCTGACAAGATAGAAATTAGATAAAAATTAGACAAGAATTAGAAAAAAAGGAACATTAAAACCATGGTGAAATGAGAGAAAAAGGAAAATTCAGACAGACAGACATGCACACACACCCCAACCCTCAACCCTCCCGAGCTTCCTGCCTGTGAACCGAAAGGGGGAGTACGAGTTTCTCGGCCCTGCGGGCAGGTGCTCTCTCAAAGGCCCTAGTCCTCCACTTCCTGAGGAGGCAGCGGCAGAACAAAGCCACCACAGACCCCGTTTCTCTTCATCGTCCCGGCCACGGCTGCCGCCGCCTCTGCCTCCCGACCCCATCCTGGGAGAAAGGACAAGATGAAGTGGAAGGCACTTGTTATCATGGCCATCCTGCAGGCGCAGTCCCCAATTACAGGTAGGGCCGATGTGTCGATGGCGGGGAACTTCTAGAAACTCTCTGTGTATGTGTATGGGGGCAGTGGAAGGGTGGTGAGGAGCTGGGGTCTCCTTCGAATCCTGCCCTCCTCAAATCAGGGGGCTGCTGAGCTGGGAGGAGTCCGGGCCTGAGCTGGCACCTGCCCCATCACAGCCAAGTTGGGCATCAGTTCAGAGCCAACTGCTTAAAAACACAGCTGCTCCAGGTATAGATTTTTCCAGAGATAAAGAAGAAAGAAAAGTCTGTGTAGGGGAAGGACGAGGAGGCAGGAAGCAGGAGAGCAACTGAGGCAGGCCCAGGGTAGAGGAACAGAGAGGGAATACGGAACAGAAGCTGGGTGGGATCGGAAAGTGTCAGCCAGGCCATGTTCATGCTGTGACGTTCTTCTAGTCTCTGTGTCGTCGTCTTTTACCCTCTGGCTGGCTCCGTCACTCAGCCTCTTTCTGCCCTTGCCAACAAAGCACATTTCACTGGCCTGAAGGGAGCACCGAGGTGCAGCCTTCCACGGAGCCTTTGCCCCATCGTGGCCCAAGGGTCCATGTCTAGGCTCAGCCCTGTCATGGCTGCCCCCCGTGCCCCCGGCCGAGGGCTGCCCTGTGACGCACCCATCATGGGCTCAGTGACTCACCCACCACCCTTACCTCAGGCAGCTCTTGCTCTGAGCCAGAAAGCCGGCATCGCCGACAGAACGTAGAGGCAGATGAGAGGATGTGCTTTGTTAAGTCACCACCATGAGCGACAACCAACCAACAAGAGAACTTACTCTTCACCTCATTCCCATTTGTGGGAGCCTGGCTTCTCTGCAAGCCTTAGCTTCCATCATGTTTTCCAGCCCAGATAATGAGGAAGAAAACAAGTAAAAAGAAGACAAGAGGGACCACTCAGGCATTTGGCATTTTTACAAGAAACGGGACAAGCTGTGTTTGGATCTAAAGAAACAGGGAAGGTAGTCACAAACAATGTCCTCCTTCCACTTGACAGCTCACCTAAGTGTGGGAGTTTGTTCATTGACGATATTGGGAGGGCAGGAGAGGCCATTGGCGCTTGTGTTCCTACCAGGGACCATGGCACAGCCCTGGCCAGCACCTTGGGGGTTCAAAACACTGTGTAATTATGGGGTTTGCTGCAAGATCATAGCTGTCTTCTCAGAAAGGCCTGGTTGGGTATGAGTCACACGGTGTTGTGGGGTAAGGGCACCAGAGCGAGCTCAGAGCAGTCCGTCCTTGTGTGCAGGGGACGGGAGGATGCATAACAGCCTGGGAATTTGGTGATTTCAGGGGAAAACAGCTGAGGGCAAGGGCTTCAGACTCTGGGCCTCAGGCTTGGGACACTGCCCTAGGGAGGTAATTGAAACTTTCAGGGCCTTTACCTGCAGTGTCCTCACTGGCTGTTTGTTTATTAAGCTTTGGGGCAAAGGTAGGGGCAAAGTGGAGTTAGAAAAAATGAAAGGCTGCTTGGGTGGTGGTGGCTGCTGAGCATGGTAAACAAAACCCCACCCAGCAGACAAGATGGGGGCCATGCCCCATTTCCACACACAGGGGACAGGCAGAAAAAACTTTACATTGACTGGATTTTTCACTTTTCAGTGCTACCTACTTTGCCTCTGTGGAGACTGACATTTTAGCTATTTTTAGATCAGGTTAATAGACAAAGATTTTGAAAACGTCCTAGGCCAGAAACAATGTGCGATAAGCCAAGGGGTGCTCAGAGAGGCCCTGACACTGAGGCGATGGCACTTGTGTTGCCTGAGAGGACGCCCTCCACAATTTCCCCCAGAGGAAAGGCTGCGGACTGAATTTGAGTCAAGGTGTTCTCTCTTTTCTTGCTCAGTTAAGTGATCTGTCTCCTAAACCCTTTAAAACATCTATTTTTCACTAAGCATTTTTCCATTTGCATTTCTTTGGAAATGCCCAGATTAGGACCAAAGCCAGAGAGGACCTAGTCTGTCCACAGCAGGAGGCCTCCCAGCATGAGAGGCTGCCAAGATGGCCAGCAGGCACTGAGGCCGGAAGACACTAAGGTGGCGCACTGGGTGGCATGGGTGCACTTTTGCCCGCAGACCCCTCAGCTACTCAGTGCCTCTAACGCCCTGTCCCATGGTGGCCAAGAATGTGCCTGGTGGTCAGTGTGGCCTTGGTCTTTTCTCCAGTGGGGGGATAGATGCAGCCCTGACAGGCAGACTCAGGAAGTGCAAGGCTCCCAGGATTGTGAGTGACCCTGCTTTTAGGAAGGCAGCTGGATGTGGTGCTGAGTCAGGCCAATCACAGATGGAATCCCAGCACTGCCCCTCCTATCTGTGCAACCTTAGACAAGTTACTTAACCCCTTTAGGCCTCAGTTTTCTTCCCTCTTAAGAAAGAGTCCTAATACCTTCCTTGCAGAGATGTGAGGAAGAGAAGGGATTGTAATGTGCCCAACGCTTAGTAGATAGCCAATAAATGGAAGTTGTATTTATTATTACCATTATTACATGTTGGACAATCTTCTTATTCTCAAAACCCGGAACAGGAGATGGAAACCCATGGCTGAGATTCTTAATTTGCTCACGATTGTGTTGGAAGGCAGCAGTAGGCATTTTCTCCATCTGTGAAATCCAGTTCATCCCTCTTCTGATTTCTGGGCACACCCATCCTAGCCTAGAAATACAGCAGTGATCCCAGGGGTAGGACCAAAGCTTCGTCTGGTCATAGGATGACCATTACATCCACCATTTAAATTTTTTAAAGACGCTAACTCTGTAGAGGAGTACTCTCCCAAAGTGAAAACATATCTGAAAAATAAATATTATAATAATGTAAATAGTCAAGCAGGAGGAAATTAGAAACAAAATTCACCTGGTCATCGTCGGTCAGGGCGGCCATGCGGATTCTGAAGCAGAGTGGTTGGTGTGGGTGCACGGTGACGGGGCATCTAAATGCAAACTCTTGGAACGCCAAATCTTTGTTAAAACTGCTTGGAGGGGAACTTGAGGCAAGCTTTTAAGTGATGCAGTACAAGTTTTTCATCGATGGTGTTTTCACCATCATTTTGTCTTGACTTCCAATGGCCTGGCTCTGCTCAACCAAATGAGCTATTTAATTTTTCTACCTTGGCATTTCTCAGACTTGCTGGCCTAAAGACCATGTCTGCTGCTGCCCAACACCCCCCAGAAACAGTCCTGGGAAGTGCTGGCTTAGGTGAATAACCACTGCTGTATTCACTTAAAAATTCTTTTTAGTTTTGCTTTTGTTCTTTAAAAAATTAATTTTTATTGGATATACACTTTTACTTTCTAAAGTCACCCAGCATTGTGTCTTTTGTTTTATTGAGAAGCGTCCAGGCACCATGAGGGAACTCTCTTGGATTAGAGTTGTACTAATGCATACTTTGGGAATCTTTTTTCTCTTGAGCCTTTTTTATCTATGAGTCAGCTAATTGATTTAATAAATACCAGAAGTAGTTCAAAATAAATTTCTTAGCTCTGCTTGGGCAAAGGCTAGTTCTTATTAACTCTAAAATGATGGTGTTAGTCAATTTCAGCAACATTCAGTCAATTTGATTAAAAAATAATAATAATTAAACCAGTCATTTGACCTGTTAGTTGAAACAAAATGATCACTTTAGTCGCTGCATGTATATGGCATATCTTCCAACCTAAAAAATGGCTCTAAGTTCCCTGAAGAAAAAGATGCTCCTTTCTTGCTCACAGCTGTACCCCAGCATTTAGCACAGTACCTGGAGCAGAGTCAGTGTGCAATAAATATCAATAAGTATCTGTTGAATGAGTTAATAGGTGGGTGAATGGAGGAAATCTAGATGTTTCCATATGATTAAATTAATGTTAATGGTTTATTTGGGGAGTATATTGAATTGATATTATTTGGACCTTTCCTCTAGAGAACTTAGGATTAAATAATGTACTTTAAAAACAAAACAAAACAAAAAATGGAAATTAAACTGGCAGACAGGACAATTTGAGTGAATAGAATGATTCAAAATGAGTTGCAAGGATGGTTTAAATAGAATCCTGCCATTATTAAAATTTTCTGGTTGGACCATATGAAATTTCCACTGTTAATTTTTTTTAGGTATACAAAAAAGATAATTTCATATGATTCAGCTAACATTATATCTAGAAATAAATAAACATGTTCCTTTTTCTGAGTTGGTTTTAACACTGGGGAAAAGCAGAAAATAAATAAGGCTTTCACTGTTGGAGATTATTAACTAATGAACTTGTTAATGAAAGGCCCCAAGGAGAAAAAGACTTTGTGGATTATAGCATAAATTACAGTATCTAATCACTCAATTTCCTCAAAATATGAAAAAAGGAAAAAAAAAGCAGAATATCTAACCAGTATAGTCTGGTTTGATCTAGGTTACTAACTAAATATTTCAGGTAGCTATCATTTTTTTCTTATCTTAATTTGAGGTATTTTAATAAAAATATCGTAAAATCATTGAAAGATGTTAAAATTTTCTTAAAATCCATGAAAAGCCAGCCCAATAATTTTTTATTTTCACTTCTTTATATTCCATTCCAACATTTTTTATAAATGCGTACGTATCTTTAGATAGTTGTTATAGAAAACAGTTTCATGTGCTTTTTTTCTTACTATTTTATTATAAGCATGTTTTTTCATCCTTATCCTTTGTGTTCTTCAGTATTTCTTATTCTGGGACATGCTGGGCATATTTCTAATTTTTGTTATTGTTAATCCTGCAGGAAAATCTTTACATATGTATCTTTTATTACTTCCTTGGGCAAATCCAGGACTGACAATTAAAAGAACAGGTTAAAGTAAAAGAGTATTTCAAAGGATACTCTAGATGGCTGTTGAAAATAATCCCATGGAGGAAGGAAAGTGTGTTTCTGTCTCTCTGTTACCATCTGCAAGTGTTGTGTCTTCTCTGGAGCAGGCAATGTGGTGGAGGGAGAGAGGAGCCTGTGGGGCGGAGAGTTCTGCCCCTGAGCCCCAGTTCCTCCGGGGCCTTTCCCTGTCGCGAGTTGCACCCCTCAGAGCCCCGTTCTTCTTCTGTAAAATGACGGCTGTGATGTCTGCCTCACGCAGGGTGCCGTGGAGTGCAGACACTGTTTGGAAGTGCCCGTACACAAAAGATGCTTGGAAGGCCATAGCCATTAGCACGTGTGCCTCAGTTTCCCAATCTGCAAAATATAAAGAATATCATTTCCCCAGTGCAATAAAGGAGGACCATTGGACTAACATGCTTGCTTTTTTTCCTCTGTCACTAAATTGCAGCGTAAACTTACGCAGAAATTTCTGTGTACGCTTTTAGTTTTCTCATCTGTGAGATGAGAATTGACGAGAGGGTTGAACATCCCTTTTAGCCACAAAATGAATTATGTGTAGTCTTGGAATTGCAAAGTTTTTAAGATCATTTAATTACCTACCCCCCCACGCCTACCCTACCCCACTGGTATTGGCTCTCAGACTTCGGAAGCTAAACTTCATGCTTCCCTGCTGCTCCAAATACTTTTTAAAATCTGGACTCCCACCTTGTCACAGTATTTTTAACTATCTAGTGGGAGCCTCTGTTGTGAAAACTCCAAGATCAAAGTCCAACATTTTCTGGCTCATCCCTTACACTGTGCATCAGCTGCAGATTTATTGGGGGCCACACAGGGACTTTTGTTCATGAGACTTGACTTGACGAGAAAGCAAATTGCTGCCTGAAGCAGCCAAATTGCAGTGGTGGAAATGTTAGGGGTTTTCACTATCCTCTTTGCTTGCCTGTTATGATTTGTTCTACTCAGCAACTAATTTTCAGGCTCAAGGAGAAAAAAATAAATAGGAAGCATCAGAACAAGGACAGGCAGGGCCCTTTCCCAGTGCAGACTGCCATCCTCTGAGTGCAGCTCTCTCTTTTTATTTGTAAGATGCTTCCTGACGCCTTCGCTTAGGGGATCCTCATAACCATGCTATGGCAAGTAGCAGGAAAAGTACTAGGAATCTCTCTTTATAAATGAAGAAAATCAGACTCAGAGGTTTGGTGACTTGCCTAAGAGTAGAACCAGGCCCCAAACACAGCTTCTCTGAGCCCCAGTTCTGGGCACGCACTCTTGGATGCTCTGTCGGCCGCCCCACCAGATCTATACACTATCATATGCCCGATGACTGAATTCTGAAGCAGACTTTTATTCCCCTTAGTAAGCACTTATTACTATTTTCCTCTCAATTGTTGAGGTAAGAAATAATTATTTTGATGCTGAATATCCTCATTTAATATACATTTTCCTGCTGAGTAGGAAATATTGGGTTGTTAATATAGAACTATGTTTTTCTCTGACATATTATGGTTCTGAACTTACATGTTCTCCAAATCTGGTAAATCTGTATTTTTCCATTTTACTCTTAATAAATATCCCTGTTTTGGAGCTTTTCTTGAGAGAGATGGGTCCCACTTTGCAGTTCAGTCCATTCCTGTGTGTGCAGGTATATCCTCCCACCCCAACTTACGTGTAGGTACAAATAAAAATGTAAGTTAAATCACATTTAAGAGGCTTTGGCCCTAAATAATTTGCCAATGATTAATCTGTTTGGTAAGAACGTATTCTTGTGTAATGTGGAAGGTTATATGTGTATGAGGTTTTCTGAAAGAATAGTGCACTGTTACACACAGACTCTGAGTTGAGGTTTGGTTTTTCACTAAATTCTCCAGGACTGAGAGAGTTGTCTTTGAGTGACAAATGTCTACCATCAATTTGCAATTATTTATGTCAAATTTTAGCCTTGGGTCCACTTGTATGTGCCTAGGCTGGGCTCAGGGAGTGCAAACCCTTGTGCTGTTGACTGGAGCAAAGCAAACCACAATAAGAAGGCTGATGTCCCGAGCAAAATGCATGAAGGATTGCAGAGCCTAGTATGCACTATCAGTGACTGTTAGTGTGGCTGTCCCCAGAGCTGACTGGGAGGAGGGTTGGGGAGAAGGGAAGTGTTCAGGTGCTTCAGCAGCACATTTGTGGTAGGCTATAGGTGCTGTTGCCTTTGCCAAACCATGGGGGTGGGGAAAAGGGCTCGGAATGTAAACCCACACCACCATTTAGAATTAAGCAAAGCCCTACTCTTCTCTTTCTCTGTACTTCACCAGTTCCCCACTATGTAAAGAAACTGGCTCTGAGATATAATGTGAATCACAGCCCCGAGTTAGACCTGCCCTTTCACCATCTAGGCTGGTAGTGATTATGGAGAATTGGAGGGAGAGGTGTTACAAGGGGAAGAGCGGAACATACAGGCTGGTGAAAGGGCGTGCAGGAGGCTGCCTGGCCAGAGCAGCCTGCAGCAGAGAGAAGGCAGCTGAGCCAGGTGAATCCATCACAGGAATAGCCTGAGCCCAAGTGCTATGGTTTGTAGGTCGGTGTGGCTGCTGGCAATATGCATGTCACCGTGTGTGACTACCTGGTGTATGCTCTGATGCAGTGTAGGTGAATGTGCCCCATTGTGCATGTGCTGGTGTGTGTGCTGCTATGTGTTTGTGTATGTGTTCTGGTGTGTGCACGGGCAGGTGTGCATGTGTTTGTGTGCGGTACATGTATATGCTCACCTGTATGCTGACAGATGTGTGCCTGCAGGTGTTTTTGTGTGCACCAATGAGTGGTTTTTTGTGTATGTTGTGTGTATTTAATTGGAGTCTGGTGGCAGCAGGGCAGCTCCATAGAAGGAAGGGCAAATGTTGCTTGAGTTCAGAGCTGGCAATCTGGGTAGGTGAGCAGATGTCACCGAGCATATTCCAGGGATTCTACAGAGAAGGGAGACAAGAAAACTTCTGTCCAAACTGGAATGTCTAGGATCATAGAGAGGTGGGAGCAGCTTCTTCATGGCTGCATAGACTTCTCAGGTTGGTCTGGCTGACCCCCCAGCATTCTCTCATCTCCCGAATATGCTTTGTGTCATTCCTTCTTTGCACCTTCCTTCCTCCCAATTCCCTTGACTTAGAATGCAGATTCTACTCTTCCCTCACCTGTGGAAACCTTCTCCACCCCTTTATTCTAAGCTCATATGTGTGGGGATCTCACAGACCCACTGTTGACATTGTTAATAGCATTAAAGTGACAGAAAAAGTGGAAAATTGTTGTTCTCAGAACTCAGGGTTAAAAACCTAACACAAATAGTTCCCTAGGGTGAGCCATTCCTAGAGTGGAGGCCCAGTACACAAATAGTTTCAGGAAAACTTTTCTGTCAGCAGAAAATGTTACCAGCTCCCCAAATTCTCACTAGTTCTTCCCGCAGTGGCCACCCTATGTGTTTTGTCTAGAATAGTCCAAATGAATTTGATGCTTTTCTTTCTTCCCATCCTTAGAATAGATTGGCAAGCAATCCAATAAGGCGGCTCCTGGTGACCTACTTTGGCCATCGAAATAGTTGATATAACCAGACCAATAGTTATTTTTAATGTCTTATTATTTAAACCATCTGGCCAGCCACTCAACTCAAGAGTGAGTAAATATTTACCAAGTACCTCTCCTGTGCCTCAAATCAAAAAAACAGTCCTGTTGATGGTTGGGACCAAGCAGCCCATTGACAAGGCCAGTGTCTTGGAGATGAATGTTGAGTGATCTTGAGCCCATAAGTAAAAGAAAGCTTTCCTCGTCCCAGAAATCATGTTCTCGATTTCTGCAAAAAAATCTGAATTTGCCTTCAGGTTCACTTCTTAATGGTCTGGTCTAATTTTCATCATTTTGTGGGCCCGTGCTAATTTCCATGCTGAGTTTAATAGCAAAAGAAGTGTATTTTGGGGGGTTACCACCCAGGACAGTTTTGAGTTAGGCTAGAGAGCGTTGGAAATTCTCGTTTGATTTCTTCAGAGTAGAAAGAAATCTTTGTCTTTTCTCCCACTTAACTATCAATGCTTCAAAGCCCAGACCTATATAAAATACACAAATGCTTTCTGGACAAAATGAATCTTGTCCGTTTTCTTTGGGTTTCGGTGGGAACAATAAAGATTGAGCTACAAAAGGTTGGCAAAGAGGATTATTCTTTTTCTTTCTATTAAGCATAGAGTCTTCAAAAGAACAGCTCAGAAAGTCAAATAATTGTATCCACCACCGCTCACCCATCCATCTCCCTGCTGACCTGGCCTGTGAAATCCCTTTTAAAAACTTGGCTAGCTCTCACCTGACCATTGCAAATGCTGTATTGTTAAACGTTCCCATCTGTAATTCCATGAGGGAGGCTGCTATAAAGCAAACTCCTTCCATTTCAACGGAGCATCTCATCAGGGAATAGCTCTTTGGGGTGGAAGTCGTGGGGTGCCTCTAATTTTCAAAGCTTTGTAATCTCATGTTGGAAAGAGAGCTACTTGGAAACCAGAAATGGACTGTGAATAGAGTTATAGACACCAGTTCTTGCAATTCAAAGGGGCCAGTGGGGAGGACACGCGAGGGAAGATTTAGGGAGCAGTTTTTGATCTTCATGACAATTTCTTGATTTTGTTGGTTTGGAAAACACATTGTTAGTTGCTAGTTATACCTCTAAACACAAAGTCTCAGACTGGAAGCTGATCTAATTCCTGGTTTGGTTTCAGATCATACCTTTCTGAGAAAATTCCCTCAGCCATTTTGAAGAGCATAAAATGGCTTCTATGTGCCAAGGGATAAAGGGAGAATTTGCTATTTAGGGGTTTTTTAATTTGGAGTGGAACACGTTCTAGTAGCATTCAAGCCTGGAGTAATTTCGATAAGAAAAGAAATCCAATTGGCCAATCATCTAAAATTCAGTGTAGAATGATGAACAAAGGAAAATAACATTGAGCTGCTGGGTCTTCTCTATGGGGTCAGAAAAAAGGCCTGGTTTGCTTGGTTTAGATGTTTTCCCTGTAGAGTCCCGTCAAACCCGTGATCTTTCTCCACCAAATTTGACCCTGGGTCATCACCTTGCTCTCCCATTACCTCTATTCCTTCTTTTTGAAGGTTAAAAAAAATCCTTTCAGAGGGAATATACAATAAGTCATATTTAATGGGATTCTGAATTATATAAATCTGAAATAATGTGATACAAAAATTGAAAAGGTCTCAGTTTATATGTAATTTTCAAAATAATGTCACTCTAATTTTACATTTATTTCTATGAGAAATTAATCAGAATTTTGCTAAGTCTTCAGGAATGTTCCTCTCCTATAAAGTGTAACTACCTTGTAGTCAGAAGTAACTTGTGGTAACGCTGTTATTAGGCTGGGGTGGAGGTTAGGGACACTGCCACTGGCTTTTACCTTCAGTGATAAGAGTAGTAGACAGCACCTCTCTGGGAAGATTTTCTGTGGTCAGAGTGAGGCTGGGCCAATATGCCAGAATCACAGAATATTTGAGATGAAAAGGTTCATAGACACCTTCAAGTTCCACTTCTGGACTTTGCCAGGGTAGAAACAATGGCCCAGGAGATCAAGAAAACAGCCACACAGATCAAGAAGCTGCCACATGGTAAGCAAGTGGCAGAGTCAGCACTTGAACCCAGGACTTTTGATTCTTGCCTAGCTCTCTGTCCTCTGGGCCACCCGGCTGCCCTGTTGTAAGTAAATGGTGCTTCTGGAGTTGGCCATTTGGGTCTCAGGTGTGTGTGACCTGAGACCCATGTTGGAATGGCAACCACAGAAGAGCTGTGGGTGGCTGGTCCCCATTGGCTCAGCCTGCCTGCCCATGAGGCCCTGGTGGTGGCAGACCTGCCACCTCTACTGGTTGCAGGATAGCCTTCAACTGTTTCAGGGGTTGCAAAAAGGCATTGGGTCATCCCTACAGTGAGGAACCCCCTCCCCACCAACAGTTGTCAACCCTGCTGAAGAGCCTTCCTTGGTCTCCCTCCACTCCAGCTGTCACAGGTCAAGGGCCAATGTCCTTAGATTTTTTTGCCCTGTAGTACCATAGGCTCTGATCTGCCTGCCTCCAGAGCAACAGGCTGCTGGAGGGCTAAGGGCAGCTCTTGGGTCTTGCCTCACATAGCTGCTCTCTTGTGGCCTTCTGGAGAAGATGAAGTTGGCATTCCCCCCAGAATCCCTTCAGGAACAAGGCAGGCAGGTGGACAGGCAGAAGGAAGGCTATAAACATACACATTATCTGCAAACATACACAAGTAAATGTAGCCAGAGTGCTTTTTATTTGTATAGATATTCAATAAGTTTAATGAGTGAATGAGTACCCAAAATACCTTATATTGTTAATATATCTAGGCTTAGAAAATGTCTTATGATATGTAAGTTATGCCTCAACAAAGCAGTTTTTAAAAAAAAGAAATTGTCAGTCACATACAAGGGGAACTTCATTCACTAGGGGAGGCCCTTGGAAAGTTTTGTGCAAGAAAATTTTATAACAACACTTAAATCTACTTAGGAGAGTGTGATTTAAAGAAAAGCTGTAGTAAATTCTTTAGTATTACAAGAACTCATTTTCTAATTTAGTTGTTTTTATGAGTGTGAATTTTCATTTATTGGATTTCTGTAGAATTGACAGATATATTAAATTTTCATAAAGAGAGACATGCCCAATATTGTTCACCAATGGATGAGATCCCTACAGGTAGGCAGGATGGATCACTAGGTCTTGGAAGAGTTTCCTTTAAGGACTTTCTATAAAGCCCATTTTAAGTAGGATTCCCACCCTCCTACCCTGGTGGCCCATTAATGAGAAGGAGGGACAGAAAAATGCCTCTTTGTGCTGATACTTAATAAATCAATGGCATCTCTGATTCTCTGCTGAGACTATCCAGGACGACGGTGACAATAAGGATGGTGACCCTCCAATCCTAGGCCCTGGCAGCCAAACTTGCCTCTAGTAGTGATAGGGTATCCTGTTAGGCTAAACTACTCGGGAGAAAAGACTAAAACCACTTAGAGAAAAACAAGTAGTTTTCCTATTAGTGAAGAGGATGTGTTTTAATAATACATTTCATTGTCAGAAATATTATCAGAGATAGAAATAAAATACAGAGTATAGCCATGCATGAATTAATTCTAAATGCATTTTCTGAGCAGGCACTATTATATGTCAGGTGTGCCCTGTGATCAGTCACAATTGCCGCTCTTACAGAACTCGAATTTCTGGAGGAGAAGGAAAAGCCTGCCTAGTCAAATGATATGAGGAACAGTAAGAGCTAACACTTGTTAGGAGGGGCTTGTTTTATGTGTTGTTTACATGTGTTAGGTCAACTAACCCTGTGGCACTTTTATTGATGTGCCCATTTTACAGGGGAGGAGCTGAGCCCCAGAGGTGCATGGCTGGCAGGAACAGACTGGCCTTTGGCCCCAGCCAGCCTGGCCCCACCATGAATCATATTGCCTCTTGGTGGGGGATGTACACAGCACTCTAAGAGCCCCGAAGTAGGGGTCTGCCTGATATTTGGTCTGTCTGATATTTGCCATAGATTTTGAGGGGGGAGTTGAGGTTTGTTTGCCATGTGGAGAAGGGAGTTAGAAAGGGCGGGTCTGGTGGTGGGAACAGAATGTGCTCCCCCAGGAGACCAGGAAACACCAGCTGTGGCTCTCTGTCACTCCTACCCCCTCCCTGAACCTCACGGCCTGCCCTCAGGCTGGATCTGGGATGAAGAGGCTGGGGTACCTCCCACTCATGGCCCTTGGCAGGCTGACATGGAGCCCACCCCTCTTCTGGGCCAGGTCCCAGATCCCTGCCTCCGTGGGGCCCGCTCCCAGGCAGACCTGTTGCCACATGCTCAGATACGCCGTCCTTCCTCATCCCAAGGAGCTGGCCTCTAAAGTACTTGTTCACTGAACAAAGGCACTGTTTCCCAAACTGTGTTCTGCAAGATGTTAATACTGTACTGCAAAAAGAGGGAACATACATTTTGGAAACTGTAGTAAGCACACTGAAGAAGGGTTTTGTTTGTTGTTGTTGAACTGCAGGACTTTTCTAAACCTTCTGTCTGCAAATGGGCATCACACATTCCCCGGGGAAGGGAGGGAGATGCAGTTATGGTTACATGATACTGTGCAAATTGATTTCATCCCATTTGGCATTTGGTTTTTCAGGGAACACCTATTAAATGGCCTGAGGAATACAGTGCCAGGGCTCTCAGAGGGGGTTCTAAGGAGGCTGAGCTGCAGGAGTAAAGGAAAGCATCGTGGGGAGGTAGGATTTAATGCAAAGAGAAGGAGAGGAAGACACCCAAGAAGGGGAAACTGTGATCAAGGCAGGGCCACAGCCTAAGGACAAATGCCCCAGGTGAGGGCCTGCTAAGCTCTGTTCCTTTTGGACGCCCCACCCCACAGGAGCAGATGCAGCTGCTGCCCCTTGTGTGGCAACACTGAGGCACCTGCTCCATAGTTTCCTAGAATTTGCCGGCATGATGGAGTTCCAGTTGTTAACAGTGGCAGCTAGCTTGACATGCTCCCCTTATCGACTTCCTTCCCTTTCCTGCCTCACCCCCCACTGCATCCGTTTCCTAGGGCTGCCGTGACAAAGTACCACACGCTGTGTGGCTTAAAAAACAGAAATTTATTATCTCACAGTTCTGGAGGCTAGAAGTCCAAAATCAAGATGTCGGCAGGGTTGGCTCCTTCTGAGGATTGTGAGGGAGGATGAGTTCCACGCCGCTACCCTAGTTTCTGTGGTTTGCTGGCGATTGTGGGCATTCCTTGGTTGGGAGATGCATCACCTCAATTCTGCTTTCATCTTCACTTGGTGTTCTTCCTCTGTGTGTGTGTCTACCTCTCTGTCCAAATTTCTCCTTTTTATAAGGACACCAATTATATTGGATGAGGGCCCGCCCTAATGACCTCATCTTAACTTCATCATCAGCAAACACGCTCTTCCCAAATAAGGTCACATTCACTTGTATCAGGGGTTAGCCCTTCAGGATCTTTTGGGGGGATACAGTTCAACCCATAACACCTACCAAGGCTTCCTGGGGTTATCTCCCAAATAAACTATCTGTACTCTAATCTTTGTCTCAGGGCCTGCTTCTAGAAAAACTCAAAGTAAGACACCCCCCCCCCTTCTTTTTGAGACAGGGTCTTGCTCTGTCACCCCGGCTAGAGTGCAGTAGCATCATCATAGCTCATGGCAGCCTCCAACTCCCAGGCTTAAGTGATTCTCCTGCCTCAGCCTCATAGTATCTGGGATTATAGGCATGAGCCACCACGCCCTGCTACTTTTTTAACTTTTTGTAGAGATGGGGTCTTGCTATGTTGCCCAGGCTGTTCTCTAAATCCTTGGCCTCAAGCGACCCTCCCACCTCAGCCTCCCAAAGTCCTGGGATTACAGGCATGAGCCAACACGCCTGGCTAAGACACCCTTTTAAAGATGGTACCTTGCAGGTGCAGAGAGATTTTGAAATTTCTCTAGTACCATGTAGGAAGTCCCTTGAAAAAATCCTGATTTGAGTCAACATTGTAATTTCTTACTTAAACACAAGAATATGCTTCTCAACTTCTCCTAAGACTATCTGGAGATACTGTTTCTATGGTGGCTTAATGTGTTTGTTTTGAATGCTGACTGCCATCCACCATGCTGTGGCTCGATGGGGAAAGGGAAGGGCGTGTTCACATGTTCACAGGGGTCTTTGGCCTCAGGCGTCATTAAGGCAAGGACACTTCCTGCTTACTGCACATTCTATTCCTGCCTGGTTTGTCTATCAAGCCCCTGCTGAAATGACTGGCACAGATACAGACTGTGGGGTTGCTGAGCCAGCTCTGTCCCCTCCTCATCTCCGGAAGATGGAATAAATGCGTGTCAGAAGGGAGGGTGCCTCCTATTGGGAGCACCGGGGTTGCCCTTTAGAAAAACATCACCAGCACATTCTGCAGTCTCGAAATGAATCTGAGTGGTAATTCAACAGCAGGGCTTGTTCTGGGTTTCACACAGTTCTACCTGCTTTAGGCCCTCTCTTTCCCTGTTCTAGCTCTGGCATCTCGGTCCCACATAGCTGTAGTCTGAACTGGCAGAGGGACCCTGACAGGGGCAGAAGCCAAGGTGGCAGCTGTGGCCGGCCCCGCCTGCCTTCTGTGTGGTCTCCTTGGCTGGTGAGGGAAGAACAAAGTTGTTTTTCCAGGTCACAGCTGCCAGGGGCTCCACCTGTGGGGCAGGTGGTTCCAGTTCAGTTCTGTGTCAAGAAATGCTTCAAACTGCTCTCCCTGGGAAGAGACGACAGGAATTGGCCATTTTTCTCTGTAGCTTTCTGTAGTCAGTAAATGTTTGAGAAACTGGATTAGGGTTCAGCCCTGACTTGCAAGGCAAGACTGTGTGAGTTTAGTTAAGAGGAAATTTTAGTTCTGGTGAGACCTGCTGGTTTACAAAACAGCTGTATAGGCGAGGACTAGGGATGACCTTGGTTTTCTCTGCCATTGCAGGAAGATGGGCCGTGTGTGTGTGTGTGTGTGTATGTGAGAGAGAGAGAGAGAGAGAGAATTAGGAGGCAGGGAAAGAACAGGAAGATGTATTAAAAGCATATTCATGGGAAAGGATATATACTTCTGTGATTCCTTTCCTTTTTTCGTTAGCAAGCAGCATCTCTGGTGAGCTTTGGCTGTGGGGTGTGGGGGGGTGTGAGAGGAGGATTCATTGACTAGGGAATGGCACTGCCTTTATTCTGCTGCTACACGGCCCCTCTTGCTGCAGAAGGCCACTGCCAGGTTCACGTGCTTACCAGGAGCCCCACTAAGGCTCAGCTGATTTGGGAGGAAGGACCTATATAGTGAAGAGGAATGGTCTTCATTTATTCCAGAGTCCTTCCCCTGTTGCCAACTTTGCCATTTACCTTGAACTTCCATCTCTAATGACATTGATCACCTGCTTAAGCACACCTGGTGTTTTCACACGCAGTCCCATACATAGCTCATTCATTCCTAGGACAACCCCGTGAGGTCAGCATTGGTACTCCATTTTATGGGTGAGAACATCTTTGCGACTAAGAGATTTGTCTTGGGACTTATAGGTAGTAAGTGGTGCAGCCCAGGTTTGGACCCCAAGTCCCTCTCCAGGGTCTTCACTGTGTGGAGTTCCACCACTAAGCACAAAGAGAGGTGCCATTAGAGGAGGGAGTTATGATGCTGGATGTTGAGGCTGGACTTGAGTCTCTCCTCCGGGCAAGGGAGGCCACACTTCTCCCCATAAGCTTGTAAGACAGACTGCCTCAGCCCCTTCCCACGGGCACAGTGACCACCTCCAAGCCACCTGCAGCCAGCATCTCCTGCCAGCACCATTTGTCCAGGTCCCACCCACCAATGTATGATGACTGGTATTGGATGCCATTGACCAGGGGCTGCATGCAATACTTCCTGGATGCTCTGAATGGGGTATGGGAGCACTTAGTCCTAGGAAAGACCTGTCCTCTGGCCAAGTCCCCTCCCTAGGGCTACCTAACCATGGTTGATGTGTAATGTAATCTGTCTTTCATGTAGGGAAGATTGTTTCTCAGATTCTTCTCCATCCTTCTTGGCATTGCTCACCATCCCCCCTTGGCTTTGAAGCCTTTGTAGCCCAGGCCAGGCCACAGGAATCCCTCCCTTCATTGAGCTCCTGATGTAGTCACCAAGTCACCATGTACCCCACTCAACTGATGGTTAGGAGCATGGGTTCTGGGGCCACACTTACTACCTTTAGTACATTTTAGTTGCATGCTTTGGGGCTCTCTAGATCTGAAGCACCTCATCTCTATAATATGTATAATATTATCTACCTCAAATGGATTTTTGTGAGGAACAAGGTTTAAAATGCATGAAAAGTATTAATATTGGGCTTGGTGCCCAGCACCCAAGCACTCAGTATATGGTGGCTAGTAAGATTATCATACTGTGTTGTTGTTGATTGCTGACTCGTGTCATCTTCCAACTTTTGTATTATTAATTAACTTTTCATGTAGCTACACTTTGCTTTTTCAGCTGAAGGATTCTTTGTGTCCCCTACATGACTGAAGTATTTACCACGGGACCCCCTCAGATGATAACCCAGCGGTTAAGTGGTGGCCAGCACACTCTCCAAAGGATCAGAGAGTAAATATTTCAGGCTTTACGTGCCATACAATTTCTATCACAACTACTCAGCTCTGCTGGTGTAGCACAAAAGCAGCTACAGACAATATGTAAACAAATGGGCATGGAGATGTTCTGATAAAACTTTATTTATAAAAACAGGCGGCCTGTGGGCTGTATTTTGCCAACCCCTGGGTGAGAGCAGTGGGATCGGAAGTCAGATGGCTGCGTCCAAATCTGACTCCTTGACTTCCTACTCCCAGTTTTCCATGCGTGAGAGGAGGCCCTGTCAGTAAGCATCTGCCCACTTCTGCCTGTCCCTACGCCATAGCACCAGGGGGACACCTGAGATCCCTCCTCAGGCACCCACACAGCTGGGGTGAGTCGTTGGCCTCAGTGAGCAGACAGCACAGAGGCCAAACCTAAAACCAAAGACGACAGACCTCTGTTGAGGGTTGATGACCCTCTCACCGAAGTGAAATGGAAAACCAAATGCGATTCAGCTAGCCTGGACGACAAAAGCATGTGTTGTTATTCTCTGCTTTGCTCTGCTCATGGAGAGTTTAGTCACGGGGGTTTCTATTCTCAGGAACTCAGAGCACATCACAATATACGGTTCATTTGTCCTCAAAATAACTCTGCTCGTAACAAGGTGTGGAGGGCAGTTATGAGAAACCATGTGTGTTAGAATTGCTGCGAGCACTTTGAGATCATCAGATAAAAGCTAATCAACAATACGTACTTGTACGGGCTACCTCTCTAATTCATACCAGAAGCTCTGGTTGTAATCAAAGAATGGCATATTCTGTTTTAAACTTTTTTATAACCTTTGAAATTTTGTTGATTTTGGAAGTAAAAATACAGCATCCTCTTAAGGAAAGATGAAAATGGACTAGAATTAAAGAGCAACATGAGTCCAGATAAAAGTGGCAAGAATTATTGTAGGACAATAAAGCATTGGGCAATGTCAAGAATTCATCACTTGGAAAATGCAAAGCTGCAACACGAATGTTGTCTCCCTAATCATCCTAAGCATGCTCATTTTAATGGGATGTATTGTCCTCTTGGAAGCAATAATTTTTCCGTTAGGTCATGAGTAAAATAACTTGGGTTCAATGTTTCCATTTCATGATATAAAGAATATTTCTCTGGTGCAGCCTAAGAAGTAGAATGTCACCCAGGAGAAGCTTTACATAGGCAACAATAATGTGGGGAAATCTAATAAAGATAATCCCATGCAGGAGAGACACTCTGTGTGTGATTGTCATCGGGTGAGCAGTTAGATCACACTTTGTAGTTTCGCCAAGTGCTTTTACATAACTGACTGCATGAAAAATCCACAGCCCTGTGGGATGTGTGGGTATAGTCTCGTTTTACTGATGGAGAACTAAAGCTTAAAGAAGGTAAGTGATTTGCTCAAACTGGTTATCCAAAGAGTTGGAATTTGAATTCCACACTTCTGGATTCAAATCCCGGCTCTCTCTCTGCACAGTTACATGTGGGCAGGTTATGCGTATGTGGCCCAGAGGGATGGGGTGAAAGGGAGTGAGTATGATTAACCTTTTAGCTTAAAACCTTTTAGTTGTAGGAAGGAATACCCTGCACTAAAATTTGTACCAGAGCTTCCATTATTGCACATACTTTTCATTTTCTGTTTGTTTTCCTTTTAGAGGTTAAATTTTCCATTCCTGATTTTAACCCAAAGAAAGGCTAAGTAAATTCCAGGGACCACTCTTTAAAAAGGCAAGCTGGAAAAAATACACAATGCCCACTGTCTAGCCTAACAGGATGTGGACACTGTCAGTCATGGCTAAATCTGTACAGTTTAACCCTAGCAACAATTTCCCAGAAGTAAAACTGCTCTTTCTGATCTTTGGTAGTTTGCAGTTGCGTCAAGTCCCTCTTGATTAAATGGTTGAAGCAGGGTTTCTCAACCTCTGCACCATATCATTTGTGGCTGGACAATTCTCTGCTGTGGGGGTTGTCCTGTGCATTGTAGGATGTCAGCAGCATCCTTGACCTCTACTCACTAGATGCCAGTAGCACCCCTCAAGTTGTGACAACCCAAAATGTCTTTAGATGTTATGAAATGTCCCCTGGGGACAAAATCCACCCCTGGTTGAAAACCGGTGGACGGGAGTCATCGTTTTTGTTGGTCAATCACTCAGTGATGATTAGGCCATGATGGACAATTCAGGCTGACTTCCTTTCGATCATTAAATTGACTAGGAGGCTGGCAGTTGATCCATTCCTAACCCTTTCCTCAACATTAGGTGCAATGATGGCCTCGGGGCACCATGTGAGCACAGCTTTTGAAATGGTTCTTCCCAAGGAGGACAGCCATAAACCATGGAAAGCAACCACTTGACTTTGGGTGTCCCCAGTTTGCAAGTGCCTCCTTCTGTCTTCCATCTGCATTTCCATCTAGATGGTGGGGTTGAGGAAGGTCAGTTTTAGTGGAAAGCGGGAAAAGCATAGATTCATGAAGCAATCAGACCTAAATTAAAATTTTGGCTTTTGTCACTACCTAGCTGTGTGACCTTGGGCAAGTTCCTTGACCTCTCTGAAACTGTATTCTTTATAAAATGAAGATAACTTGATCTACCTTGAAAGGTTATTGAGAAATGAAAGACAATGCATGTAAAGGGCCCAGATGAAGCTCGGCACATACTAGCACTGCATGAGTAACTGAACAGATAGATAGAAAGGCCAAATGGAGTGCCTGAGGGACCTCCATGGGGAAGGCCAGTGGCCATGTCTGTCTGTGGCTGATCTCAAGGGCCTGCCGCTGATCCCAGAAGCATGTGCTCTTCTCCAGTGCCCTTGAGGCCCGCCCCACCTGGCCTCACTCCAGTATTCCTCTGACTCTTGAGGGACCCGAGCATTTCAGAACAGAAGGTTGGGAAAATGTGGATTCATGTACAAAGATGCCAGGCACTGTTGGTTTTAGCGCTGATCTGAGCTGGGATGGAAAACAACCAAGTTCCCTGAGTCACAGAGTGATAGAAATGTAAATGGATGGGCAGCCAGGAAGGCAGCCCTCGATCCAAGTGGTGCAACAGAAGCCACTGCCTTTGGCCAGGGCTGGAGGAGAGGCTAAAGACAGGAGGGGCTGGCAGAAAGCTGCCAGCCCAGAGTCCACAAGACCAAGCTTTCTATGGCACTAGGGCCCATCTGCAGCAGGATCTGTAGCAGGAACCAGACAGAAAGGGCCAGAACCTCAGGAAACTTTGGCCAGGACAGCTTGAGGTCATGCCGTGAAGGAGGCTTTTTTGGCTTCTTCTCTCTTTGCCCTGGGGCTTCATGGAATCAGTGCTTGGTAGAGAACCTTGGAGGTCCCCTTTGCCTCAACAGTTTATCTCACTGGCCCGAGAAAGGAGGTCACAGAATGGCAAAGCTGGTGGCTGAGTAGGAAAGACGTTGTCAGTGGAATTCAGGTCATGAATGGGGTTGAGTGTCCCTTAGAGAGTTCTGAGTTTGTTCGGTTGAGTCTGTGATTCTAGATCTGCCACCCAGGACTGACTCTCAGCCCAGTGCTCTTTCTGGTGTGCCGGGCTGCTTCTCTCATTCTACATCGTATTTTAACTCCTACTCTTTCCAAATCGAATACCAACAACATTTACAACCTTCGTGTCCTTATTTATCTAATGCTGCTCATAAAAGTAGTAATTTACCACTGAGAAAGGCTTCCCGGCTGCATTTTACTAAAGAAAACAAGAACTAAGCAAAAGAGGACCTGGAAGTCAGCAATTCCACTGCATTCTATCCAAAATGAAATGGACCTTATTTTCTACTTTTAGAACCTAAAACACATGCACTTTAAAAGATGATATTTATCATATTTTACAAGGTCAAAACATACTGCAGAAAACTTGGAAAAGATAGAAAAGAACAAAGAGAAAAAAAGTCATTTTTTAAAATGTTACCCCTGAAGACTCATTAGTATGTGTGTGACTATCCTTCTAGGCTTGGATATGTGCATTTAATTTTGTGACTGTTCTTTTCACTTCACAGTAAATCGTGGCCATCTTTCTCTGTCATAAAATATGTCTCTACATCAATTTTAGTGCCTGCAGGATGCCATAATTTATTTTACCACTGCTTTTTGTCAGACATTTAGATGGCTTCACATTTTGACGCATTATGAACAGTGTCGCTGTGGACATTCCTGTGCATACATCTGTGCCCATGTTTGTGGTTATTTCCTTGGAATACACTCCTGGCAGTAGAGTTGCTATATAGTCTCCCCACGCTGTCAGAGTCCCTGCTCCCCAGGGCCTGCCTCTGGTGCCTTCATGGGCCCAAATTTTGCAATATCCTCCTCCCCTGTGAAGATTCCTCAACTCCAGCCTATCTCTATCATAAGCCTGTCTCCATCCAAAGTAGATCTCGTGTGTGACATGGTGCACACCACACCCCGCAGCCTGCTTTCCAATGGACAGAGCTGATGACCATTTAAGAATAGTCCTCAAACTTCTGTCCACTTTGGTCCTTGTTTAGACTTCCTGTCTTGCCTGGTAGTGTCCTGGCTGTGTTCCTTCTTTCTCCCAGCCCATGCTCACCTCTCAGCCCCACCCAGGAGGCCCAGCTTCTCAGCTGGCCTTGCTAATTTCTCTCTTAGCCCAGCCCATCTGAGATCCAGCTGCTTCCTGTAGGTTCCTTCTTCCCACGGTGGAGAGAATCAGACCCTCCATGGGTTGGAGCAGGCTTCAAGGCCAGAGAGATGTAAAACCTTATCCTTGCATCAGGATGTGGCAGAAAACTATTGCTTTTGAGCAGACCTCTACTGAGGCAGGTTTGAGCACTGACCCAAAGAGCAAGAGTCACAGGGCTCTAGTGACTCTAGCAGACACAAGCTAGGTGCAGCAGTCAGAAAGTTGGAGGTACCTTCAAGGTCATCTAGTCCAACCTCTTTTCCAACAGAGCTAGCACTCAACCACATCTTTGATGGGTGGAGATCCAGACTTCTGGGAACACTTCTGTGATGAGCAAATCATTACCTGACTACCTTCTACTTTATTCCACAATTCTTGCCATGCAAAATGAACAAACACAAAAAAACCACCACTGCTGCTATTCATTCACTTATTTATTCAATAAATATTTATTGAGTATCTACTATATGCCAGGAACAGTTCTAGGTGTTTTGGAAACAACTGTGAACAAACTGAACCAAAAAAACAAAAACAAAAAAACCCAGACCCCATAGAGATAAAATGTTGAAGATAGGCAATAAACAAGGTAAATAAATAAGATATGTAGATAGTTGTGATAAGGGCTAAGAAGAAAAATAACGCAGGGAAGGTGCATGGGCAGTGTCGGGGTGGTGGTAGGGGGGATACTGTTTTAGGTAGGGTGGGCAGGATGTGCTTGCTGAGAAGGCGGCATTGAGTCAAGCCCAGGGGGAAGTGAGTGAGCAAGCCAAGAGGGAAGCTGGGAGAAGGCCGAGGGACAGCAGCACAAAGACTGGTGTGTTCCCGGAACTGCAAAGAGGTGGCGTGACTGAGGGGAAGGCCAGGAGGACATGAGGTGAGAGATACTGAGTTCCGGGGGCTTCGGGGAGAGTGACAATTGTGCGTGGGCTGGAAGGACATTTTACTCTAAGTGAGATGGAGGTCAAGGACTTGGAGCAGAAAAGAGACACAATTTGATGTTGTAGCAGGATCATTCTTGCAGCTGGGCTGGAAATGTACTGAGGGGAGGAAATGCAGAAGTAAACATTACTTAGTGGTGTTTGTTCAACAAATATTTGTTGAGCTCCTGTGTGCCAAGCACTGTGTTCGTGGTCAGGATAAAATGGGACCACACTTTCCTCTCTGGTAGATCAGTGTGACAACTAGCCCACCTCTATCATTTAATGACCACTTACCCAGTGCCAAGCTCTGGGCTGAGCACAACTTGTCCATTGTTGCATTTTTTCCTCTCAAGGACCCATAAGGTAACAACCCCACAATATCCCCATTTAATAGATGAAGAAACTGAGGCTAAGAGAGGTTATGTGACATATCCTAGACCACACAGCTAATAAGTAGTCAACCAAGGATTTAAACACAGGACTGTCTCACCCCAAAGCCTATAATACTAACCACTATGTTGTTGGAAACTTTTTCTTACACTGGACTTTGAAAGTTCTTCTAAGACAGTACAAGATGTCTACTGAAATCTTTCAGATGGCCGCCTGGGCCACCAGCTCTCCCCTCCTTCCCGCCCTGTCTGAATGGAGGGTCTAGCACTGCTCCCGGAACACAAGATCCAAGTGGGAAGAGAACCAAGTCCAGCCCAACCAGGGCAAGTCATCTGGGCTCTCTGGACCCTAGACTTCTTTGCTATAGTATAAGGCCCTGGGATTGGTCTCTAACCGTCCTTCCGGCTCTGAAAGCCACAATGAGTCCATGATCTGATGTAATCATTACCTCACATTTGGTTTTTAATGAGACCTTCATGTTCTTCTTTTATAAATAATTTTTTAAATTGAGCAACAACTTAAGTAATCACACATTGTGGTGGAGATAAACTTCAGAGATTTAGTCCATACAAGTTACTAAATGAACAAAAAACAGCAACAACAACTCTCAGAAAAAATTCAGAATCTAAAGTTGGTACATTTTCTAAAATGTCTGGTATTCAACAAAATAATTATGAGGCTGTAAAGAAATAAGGAAGTGTAACCAATACTCAGAGAAAAGAGGAGTCAATCAAAACTGTCCATCAGTGGTCCTATATGTTTATTTTTAGCAAACAAAGACTTCAAAGAGCCTATTGTTAATGCTGGGGTAGAGAAAAGGAACTACATCTGAAGAATTAAAGTATGATGACAGTGGCTCAACAAATAGAGAGTACCAATAGAGAAATTCAAATTATAACCAAAAAGCAAATGGAAATTCTAAAATTAAAAAGTAAAATAACTGAAAGAAAAAATTCACCAGAAGAGGTCTTCATATTCTTTAATAAACATTTCTCTGTATACAGGACTTATAGGAGATACAAAATGCAAAGCAAAGCACCTGCCCTCTGAGAAACATGATTCATCTTTTTTGATACTTGAGACAAACCAGTGACATGGGCAGTGTAAAGCCACAGTGCAAAATAAAACTAGGAAAATGCAACAAGAAGACCCCATACCTTTGAATGGTGCTGTTTAATAGTCATTACCTCCCCACCTGTTTTCTCATCTGACCCTCACAGCAGCCCTTTGAGGTCATCAGGGTGAGGAAATTATCGCCATATCACAAATCGGAAAACTGCAGCTCAGTGAGCTATGTGATTTCTCCCAAGGTCCTATTCACACCAGTGTAGTGGAGCCACCATATTTATTGACCCCAAATCCTCTGCCAACCCAACACAGTCTCTAGAACATCTCAATTACCTGGCCATTCCTCATTTAGGAGAACATCTGACCCTTTCAGAAAAGTTAAAACAAATCCCTAACCTGTTGGCAGAGGTTATGCTGAACTGGCCCTGGGGATTCTGACTTGACTGGGGCCATTTACACAGATGGCAAATGACTCTTGGGAAATCATGTTTTGTTTACTAGCCACCGCCATCCCCCACCCCTTCTGTTCTCTACAAGTCACTCAGTAGGACCCAGTTATCCCTCTACAGGTCCTACTGTCCCTACAACTCTGGGGGCTCAGCCAAGGTCACCCTAGCATAGCCCCATACTCTGTCCTCACCTTGTAGCCTTGAGGGCCCCCACAGCTGAGCCCTGGGAAGAAGGTCCAGGGTCCCTGAGGCTGTACCTGCAGACACAACAGATTCTGCAAAAGTAAGAGCGTATCAGTGTCAGAGGTCACTGGCGGGGTTCCTGCTGATTCTGTGCCTGACCAGGGTCAGTGCTTGGTAAATACTTCCTGGAGTTAATGACTCTAGATAAGTAAGACTAGCAGACATCCACCCATGGAAGAGACCTCTAGAACAAGAAAGTCTCGAAATTAGGAGGCCAGCTTCTGGTTCTGGGCTCTGCCCCTAACTAGCTGGGAGGCCTTGGGCACATCACTTGGTGCCACTGGTCCTGTTTTCTTCTGTACATTATGGAGGGTTTAGACAGAGATGATCAGTAAGGTCCCTTCTAGCCAGACTGCCAAGGTTCAAATCCCAGGTCTGCCACATTCCAGCTGTGTGACATTGGACAAGCTACTTTACCTCTCCTAAGCCTCAGCATCCCTATCTTTAAAATGGAAACAATAACATCTATCTCATATGGCTGTCGTGAGGATCCGAAGATCCAACACATGTTAGCCCTCAACACAGGGCCTGGCACAGAGACCGCACCCAGCTAAGTAAGTGTTTCTAATATGCTGAAGCTTATTCTGTGAGGCAACAAGGGGACAGATGGAGAAGGAAAGGAGAAGACAGAAAGAAAGGAGGAAAATTAAGGGAAATGGGGCAAAATGGGGAGTGGAGAAAGGTAGGAAAAATTAGAAGGTGGCAACTGGTATTATTTTCACCCACTCAAAAAGTAGAATGATAAGTGTGGACTCCAAAAAATACTCGACCTCTCTCCTGCCTCTCTCCTCCTTCTCTGCCCCAGCAGATTCTGTTGCCCAGGAACTATGCCTCTGTGGGGCCTGTTCCTCCAGGCTAACATGCCAGGGGGTCGGGAAAGGTGCCTACTCAGCCTCCCTCCCACACGCCCACCACCACAGGGATCCCTTTGAGATGAAGAGTGGTTTCCCACCTCCTACTAGGGGCGAACTGTCAGCTCAAGAAGGAGGTTTTGGGGGATGAAGTGTCCCCCACCTGGGGCTAACTTGGGCTAGGGGGGTTGTTTATGATTTGAAGCTGAGGACAGCAGCCTACAAGAGGAAAATTCCCCTCCCTGCTAGGTAAGAGGCTTCATAGAAGCTCACCAGCCTGTTGTTTTCTTTCTTTCTTGTTTTCCTTTTTGCACACATCAGCTTCGAAATTTTACAAGCTGTTGCCTACCTTTATCTCTGAAAGCAATAGAAAATGTTGGACTCACAAAAATAAGTACCAGCCAGTGGGAGAGGAATAGGTAGAGAAGCAAGTTCTCCTGGTCTGCTTCGTGCCGCAAGGGTTAAGCCTTTCTGTGATGAAGCAGCCTGACTTGATTCCTCTTCTGTCTCTCCTGGTCCCTCATGAATGTGAAATATAAACATACTATAATACCGACAAGGCAGGCTTATGCCTAGGACAATTTTTATAGTATATACTTCTATTTCCCCCTGTTTTTTGTATGTGTGGTAAAATACACATAACATAAAATTTACCGTCTTAACCGTTTTTAAGTGTACAGTTCAGGGGTATTAAGTACATTCATACTGTTGTGCAACCATCATCACCATCTATCTCTAGAATTCTGTTCATCTTGTGAAACTGAAACTCTGTACCCATTAAACCATAACCCCCCGCTCCCCTCCCCCAGCCCTTGCAACCACCATTCTACTTTCTGTCTCTATGATTTTGACTACTTTAAGTACCTCACACAAGTGGAATCATACCATGTTTGTCCTTTTGTGACTGGCTTATTTCACTTAGCATAATGTCCTCAAGGTTCATCTGTGCTGTAGCATGTGTCACAATTTCCTTCCTCTTTAAGGCTGAATAATATTCCATTGTATGTACCACATTTTATTTATCCATTCATCTGTTGATGGACACTTGGGTTGCTTTCACCTTTTAACTATTGTGAATTATGCTGCTATGAACAAGAGTGTATAAATATCTCTTAGAGAAACTATTTTCAATTATTTTTTTTCTTTTCTTCTTTTTTTTTTTTTAAATAGAGACGGGGTCTCACTTTTGGTCAGGCAGGTCTCGAACTCCTGAGCTCAAGCAACCCTCCTGCCTCAGCCTCCCAGAGTGCTAGGATTACAGGCGTGAGCCACCACGCTGGCTAAATATACTACTTTAAATGTGACAGATTAATTTAAGAAATTAATGATTTTAACACACACATAAAAATACTATAAATATTATTTATAAGTTTTTTCAAAGATAATGTCCAAAGAGGGGAAGGTAGACAGAGAGGAGAAGGTAGAATGATAGCAGAAAAATTAAGTAAAATGAGGCAGGATTGAGGGGAAAGGTCTGGAATAATTTTTTAGAAATGTGAGGCCAGGCTGGTTGGCCTTTCTGATGTGCCCGAGTCCTCCCACCAGAGGTCCTGTCCGTATGCATTTGCCTGGGCTCATTGCTTGCTTCCACAATGTGTCTCTGTGCTGGGAGGGATGCAAAGATGGACGAGCCACAGTTCCCTGCTTGGACCAGAAGGTCAACAAAAGGAGTGGGCTGGGGGGCCTCAGCAGCTAAACTGGCCCTGCCTCCTGGGGCCAAAAGGCCAGCTCCCTACCTGGGCCCAGGTGGCTGGACACGGTGACACCTCAACACTTCAGTGCAGGCACAACAGGTCAGAGGCCGAACTGGGTGGCATTCAATCTTGGGTTTCGTACATTTTTAAAACCGCTTTTGAAGGAGCAAACGCATCACAGTTCTTTCATTTCAGGGAAACCGCCTGTGAGAAAGGGGGAGGGGGTTGCCCTGGGCTTTTGTCTAAGAAAGCCACAGCTCCTCGGCAGCTGGGCTCTCGCCTTTGAAAACCAATCCATCAGGAACCCCTCAGCCTCTTTTCTGCAAGCCAGTCACATCACATTTTATATATCTCAGAAAAGGAGACCCAGGTCCCTGTGCTGGGTCACTCCGGGTTTGTGTCCCATGTCTCTGACACCCTGTTTTTCTGGGCAAACACAGTCTAGGTGAATAGCAGGATTTTGCTTCTCTTACCACTGAATAGGGTCAGACTTCCATGGAATCCCTCTACCAAACCAGATGAATAGAAAGAAAACTGAACACAGCCCACTAAATAGACAGGGCATTGCTGGTATCTCAATGGGAGTGTCACCTACTCACAAAGCAGGCAGGAAATCTTTAATTAACCCTGTTTCCAGACACAAAAGACCTCAATAACATTTCATCCTCTTTGAATAAATATTTTCAAAGAAGGTGATGTGGGAGCACTTTTATTTTTGCTATTGGAGTGCTAATTTAACACCATATATATTTTAAACTATCATATAAGAACACAAAATCTCTACCTATAAACACAGAGTATGGGGGAAAAATCCTTCTAGGAACTCTCCTTTCTCTCTTTCATTTTTATTCTGCAGTGACACATCCCTCTTGGGAAAATCCTGCCCCAGATTTTTATTAGTCTTTTGTAGGCTGTCGGGTATTAAAACCTCACAAATCCATTACGTGCTTCTCAGCACTGCCTTTCAAGTTGCTTCACCACGAGGTGTGGACTAATGAAACACACGGCAGGAGAAGCAGCTGCCCTCAGCCCTCGCAGAAGAGGCTGTCCCACGGACAGCCATCCTGCAGAAAAACCTCGGCAGACCCCTCCCTGGTGCTCACTAGACCCCCACTTCCAGGAGCCCTTGTTCAGAGCTGCTTGAACTACAAGAATCTACTTGTATACATGGTATGAAAACATGTATGCACATCCATAAAGGAAATATTTGTTTTGCTCCATCAGAGAAGGTCTTTCTTTATTTTTTCAAAAATTTCTCAATATTACCATTATGGCAACTGGCAAATATTCTCTGCTTGACCAAAATTTAGTCAGGCTTCTGAACCTTCTCCTAGGACCATCTGTGTACTTCCCTTGTAAAACCCAGTTTTAGCAAAGAGCCCTCTAAGTCAGTTTTAGCAAGAACCCCACCCTCAATATCTGATCAGCCTCAGTGTCTGGTCAGATTCCTCATCATCCCCCAGGTGCTGTCTGATCACCCTGGCCTGTCTTCAGCAAGAATCTTGTTAGGTCCGTGTAGCCAGAACCCCCCTCACCTCTGATGTTTCCTCATAGTAATGTTCTGTCCACTGACCCTCACCTTGCTCCTTGGCTATGAACGCCCACTTGCCCATGCTGTATTTGGAGTTTAGCCTAATCTCTGTCCCCACGGCAAGACCCCATTGCAATGGTCCTTATACCTATCACGACAGTCCTGAATAAAGTCTTCCTTATCATGCTTTAACAAGTATCAAAGAAGAATTCTTCTCTAACACATCTTAGCAATAATGTTATTTTTAAAATTTTGTTAGAACATGTGATGATAATCTCATAGCTGTATCCTGATTTCTACTTCACAACATGTTCTTATAACATTATCCTCTCATTTGTACCTGCTAAGACACCCTTTGAAATAGTGATTGTTTGAGCCCTGGATGGAGGCACCAGGCTGAGGCTGCCAGTGGGTCCTGGGACCTGCCTGTGTCTGCTCCCTGGCACTGTGGGTCCAGGGGCACTTGCCTGGAAGAAGGGGTCTTGACTGGCCCGGGCCTCCCCTCTGAGGAGCTGCCTTTTTCTAATTCACACAAAGGCATCAGAGCAGCTCGCAGTGGCTGGCAACAGTGGTCAGAGCTCTTTCACTGGGTGGGGGTGGGGGTGGGGGTTCTGTGCTGACCCCTCAGCAGGCAGCAAGTCCCACAAGCCAGAGAGAAAGGATGTGGTAGCAGAGAGTGGCCTCTGTCTGTAGCGTGGGAAACAGATCTGCCTGCCCTTGGTGGCATGCCTGCTGGGCTTCAGGGGGTGCAGGACAGGGGCTGAGCCTGAGGACATCTGGGCTCTAGTCCCCATTCTGCCACTGACCCCCTTCCATTTTATGTCCAGTTTAAAAAGTATTTTCACATAAGCAATCTCTGCTGATCCCCACAGCAACCTTCTGGAGCTGTCCCATGCCTGGTTTTGCTCTGATGCTCAGAGAGGTTAAGTGACTTGCCCAAGTCCCCCTGTACTTCTGCCTCCAAGGCCAGGGCACTTTCTGTCCCCTGAGTTGCTTCTCACTAGCTGTGGTGGTTCAGGCAGGTCCTCTGTCTCTTCTGAATTTCTCATTTGAAGATTGAGGGGGTTGGTGCAAGAACCAAACCAGTCTTGATCTTGCTGTGATGAAAACATGTTTTCTTTCCACTGACTTTTCCATGCTGTTCATTTCTTTGGCCTGACAATGCCTCATCTCTTGCTCTGTCTTGGGAGCACCAGAGCTGAGGCCATCTGCCCCTCAAGCATGGTGGTGTGTCCTTGCAGGGGTCAGATGGCAGTGTGGATGGGGGGATGTGGAAGGAGGCTTCTAGAAGGTGGCCCACAATGAATCTTAATCCTACCCCCACCCCCACCGTCCTTTTTTTTTTTTTTTTGGTTAATAACCTAGTTGTTCAATCTTCTGATCAGCTCCGTGGCTTTTTCCCCCACTCCCATCCTCCCCTACTGGTCTCCAAGGGCTCAGCCAGAAGGAATCAGAGTAAAATTCTTATTGTTCTTGGTGGGAAACAGTTAAGAAGGGCCACACCAAAAGGGTCTGGTGGGATTTGGGGTTGGAGATTCCTTCGTTCCCTCACTCCTGCCCCGGCCTTAACCTCCTGCTGAGCCATGCTGGGGCACCCTCCCCGCGGGAGCCTGGCAGGCGGCCAGTATGCACTTACAAGAGGAGTGAGCTGGCCGCCTGATCTCAGGGAGCTCGCAGCATCTCAGGAGAGGCAGACCTGGAACAGATCGTTTCCCTGGGTCTCCCTTAATCCACACCCCAGGCTGACTTTCTGCTGTCGCCACCCACACCACAGCCAAAGGTGGGAGCTTCCCCACCCCAAACCACACCTCAGCCTCTCTGTTTCATCCTTCTTCCAAGGTGCTGAGTGGTCGAGCAGTCCTGTTCTTTCATTTATTCAACAAATATCCACTGAGCACCCCGGACCCACCACCAGGCAACGGCGGCACAGAGACGTAGTGCAGTAAGCAGCACATGCGGGGTCTGTCTGTCCTCTGATGGGCTGAGTTTGCTGCTCTTCCCAAAAGCTTCATCTTCATTTCAAAATGTCCCCTTTAGATGTTCAGATAGACTCGCAGGTTACAGAAAACATCCTAGGCGAGTGTAAGCTGTGACTGCATGAAGGACCCAATCCCCTCTGCAACCATAAGGATGTGATGCACCTGGTTGTCTCTCCCAGGGGTGTGCTTGGGGACTACGAAATTCAGAAGAGGGCCAGAGTTTGGCCTGACTGTTATTTCCTGGGTTCCACCAACCTGAGGTTTTCACCTTGGGACTGGCTGGCAGCAGAGCTGTAGGGAAAGAGCCCCTCCCTGAGCAGCCAAGGACCAGGCAGTCCTTTAGGTGCTCAGGCTCTTGAAAAGCCAGAAAGAGAACAGTCATCCCACCTGGTCTTACCTCCAAGTGAACCTCTAGAAGTCCTTCTTAAACTCTAAATCATTCTACTAGATGTAGAGCTTCCATCCTGTAATGTAGGGTGGGGGGCAGCAGCTGGGAAGGTGCAGGTATCCCCAGCACAACCCTTGGGCCGCTGACCAGCACCTTGGGGCTATCTGCAGGTGGCCCAGGAGCTCAGGTAGGGCTGTCTTCCCTTCAGCACCCAGACCCTTGCTTGCTTCTGTTTTCCTACAGTGGCAAAGAGGGTGGGAGACTACATGTAGGACACGGCTCTCACAGTGCTCCTGCCAGAGTGCTCCAGACAGCTCCTGTCCTCCAGGACCTCGCTGGCCTCTGAGCTCCCCAAGGGGGAAGGGACACACAGGGGCTTCAGAGAACCCAGAGAAGCCCTGCTGTCCCTGTAACTGAGGTGGAACTTTAAGGAACCTCCAAGACCATAGGCAGCCTGTGGGGAAAGGGAGAAAACAGAGGGAGGGAAGAGGGGCAGGGTGGGCAGGAGGTGCCTATCAGAGGGAGAGGACACGGTCTCCAAAAGACCACCTTACCCTCAGAGAAACAAGAAAGAGACAAAGGGAGCGCTTGGCTTCTGCCTGTGCAGAGCATGAGGAGTGATATTGGGAGAGCTGTGGCTGCAGCCTACACACCGACCGGTGTGGTCTCTCCTTCGATTTCACATTCTCCACTCTGACTCCCACAGCCCCTGGCCCAGCCCACACCACTCAGGCTCCTAGCCTGATCCCCTCGGGGCCGCAGCAGTGGCAGAGCAGTGGGACACTTCTGTGGACAAACTGGGCAGCCTTTGCTCAGGAAGCCTCCTGCTACTGCTGTGCTGGCCGAGTGGGCAAACCATTTCTCACGTTCCCCAGGAAGTGGCTAAGGTGATTCTGTGTGGGGATGGAGGGGAAGCAGCACCTCTTCTTGGACGCAGCCCATGCCCTGGATTCAGAGCCGAGGAGCATGGCTGCAGGGTGCTGAGCGAATGTACAATACTTTCATCGTCATTGTCATTGTCATCATCATCACTGGGCACATTGTGCCTCCTCCCAGAGCAGGTGCTATACTGCAGGTGACACGGGCCTTGCCACCTCACAGAACAGCTCCTCTACCTACTAGCTGTGTGAACTTAGGCAAGTAACTTAATCTCTCTGAGCCTCTGCCTCCTCATCTATGAAATGGGGAGAATCTGACCTATCTCCCTGAGTGGGCTCAGAGGATCAAGTGAGATAAACAATTACAACCAGTGCTGTGAACATAGGAGAGAGTAATAAATACCAGCTCCCTTGTGGGAAAAGCTAGCATGAATTTTTTAAAGGGTATTAGGATCATCAAAGTTGGTGGGAAAGCAGGGTGGGGGAAGTGTGGCTATTTTTAGGGTCCAGGCACCAAATCCCTGAGAGGGGCCCTGATTTTCTTCACTGGGCATTTTAATTTATAAGCTAAAGGTACAGGATGTTGCTTAGCTCCTTGGCAGCACAGCTTGTAGGATGACGATCAGATTAGGCATCCCAGAAAGGGCGGAAACCAGGAGCCAAACCAGGGCTCACCCCAGGCCTCTCCCCTCCCCCCATTTTAGCTCTGCACCCACCCTTGAGGCAAACCTGGGCTGTGTCCTAATGGGCTGTGCTAGCCTGTGCAGGACAAACTACCCCCCACCCCCACCTGCCCTTCCCAGGGTAAAGACAGCTCAAGGCCTCTCTACCAGGAGAAGAGACACAGAGCGCTTTGGCTGCATGTCCACAAGGATTCCTTAAAGTCACTCTCTGGTCCTCCACTCTTGCTTGGAGGGCCCCGGGGCTGCTGCTTTTATAGCAGTGGGTTTCCCCTGCTGTGGAGTCAGCCTCTCCACTCTTCAAAGTCAGCACCTGGCCCCAGCCTGCAGGGTCTTTGCTTCTGGCGAGGGGAGAAGGATGTGGGCCAAGTGGGGAGAGAAAGCAAGTGCCAACCCACGGTGCAGAAATGTGTTTGGGAGACACCCAGAGAGGAGAGAAGCTCGCTCAACCCCACCCCCGCAGAGGGGAGGCGAGATTCAAAACAAACCCAGGCTGAACCTGAAAGAAGGTGCCCTGACTCTCAAGCAGCCTCTTGGCTGTTGGTGGGGAAGAACCTCCTTTCTCGATAGTCAGTACCTGCCAGAGCCCAACATCTTGTGAGCACTGGGGAGAACTTATGGGCCTGGTGTCTTGGGATTCTGAAAGCTTACCGAGAAGGAGAGAAGGAGATGTCCTCTTGACCCCTTCACTCCAGAGTGGACAGAGACAGTGCTGTCCTTGGTGGGGCAGGGTGGGTTCATGGTCATCCTCAGGCCAGGGAACTTTTCACAGGACCCAGGGAAGGCCTCTAATTCCTGCTCAGTTCAGAGGGTTGAGCCTCCTTCTGAATGTCCAGAAGGGAAAAGAATAGGTCCCCAGGAAGTCTTGGTTGAGAGGCAGGGGAGGGAGGGCAGGTTCTTAGGCAGGGATCACACCCACTAAGTTACAGGCAGGCCTTGCTGCAGAAGACCCAAACCAGCTAGAACAGACGCCTGGGGCCCTTCTCAGCACCCAGCCTTGGATTCCATGGCTGCCTGCCCCAGCTGCAGTGTGTCCCTGTGAAATGGGCAAACAGGAATCCCTGGCCAGCCTCACAGGAATGTGTGAAGTGACGCCCATAGACCTGTGACCCCACTGCTTTTTCTGGAGAAAGCTGGGACAATGGTGCCATTTGCAAAGCGGCTCCACCTGCAGTAGCATGTGTCAATCAAGTCAATGAGCTTCTTCCTAAGCCCCTGGTGATCACTACTGGATTGCATCATGCACTTGCTGCATCTATCCTCAAGAAAACTGTGGTTTAGAAAAGAAATAAGGCATTTCACACAAAATGATCAGAGCAGTCATTCTGAATTTTACTTTCAACCTCAACCCACATTAGGGATGGCACCAAAATGTTTGTCCCCCATGTGTTTGCTAAAAAATACCACCCTCACCCTACTCCCAACTTTCTTCCCTGAGTCAAGAAAGCTTTTGGAAAGCAAATGAGTGAAAATGATTTTAATATAGGTACAGCTTTGACTCCACTTTAAATTTTTTAGTAGAAGTAAATTATTTCTAAGTTTTAGTATTCTAATTACTATAAATAACAATTTTCTTTCACCTCCTAATGAATAATGGTTGAGAATCAATATACATACTAGGAACTGAGTCTAGAACAATACTATAATTGTGCTGTATGTCAGCCTTGTTGCTAACTTAAAGATTCACATAAATCTTACATGTGAAAACAGGCTGTAGGTTAGTTTTTTCACATCACAAACACTCCCAAGAATGCAAAATAAAAGCCAAGAAATTGTAGGCAATCACAAATGAATTACTTGTAACTAAATTTCAAAAGCAAAATTATAAAAATACTTTCAAATCTTTTTTATAGCAAAATAACTATATATTTTATGTGGAACAAGCATGCATCTTCACATTTAATTTAAAGCAGGGTGGGCCGAAGAGTTAAAAGGTTCAAAAGGTCCTGCTTTGAAACTATGCTCCAAAATATATCTGTTTTCTTTAAAATCACCTGAGAAGTATATTCCACAGTCACTTTTGTTTACATGCTTCACGGTCTGAGGTTTCAGGTTTAAGAAGTTCCAAACTAAACCTTTGGAGCTGGAAGAGATCTTGCGTTATCTCCTTGGCTGGTTGATTAGGGAGAAAGCTGGGGGGGGGCGGCAGGAGAGGGAGAGGGGATGGTGCTGAAAGCTGCAGTAGCATCAGTAGCGTGCACAGCTGCCACAGTTTCTCTTGGTATATTGAAGACTCTAGTGTGGGCTCATCTCAACTTTTTTTCCAGCTAAATTAACTCTATTTTATTTATTTTTATTCCACTTTCCAAGCTGTTTCCCATTTTCATGACCCTCCCAAGACCTCTGCAGCTCTCTAAACCAAACACCAAATGCTCAGAGAAGAGTGAGAAAACTGTGTTTCTTTCACTCTAGGGTTGGATTGTGTCTTAACCGACAAATCACCTTCAACAGGTCTATGTTTCCAGATCCGCTGAGTGTCTGCCTACTCAGTTCTTGGCCTACTGTGGGACTGGGACATCAGACCATGTGCAGGTGGCCGTTGAGTAACCGTGATCTGGCCGGGGCTGGGTTTGGATTCTGTGTACTCCCTCATCACCGGGCTAGATGTTTTTGTTTTGGGAGATAAGAAGAGAAGTAGAAAATTTGGCTCCGCAGTCAGGAAGCTCAGATGGGAGAGGCATGAAACTGTAAAGAACGTAGTCGTGCTGAATTATTTGGTACAGCTGAAGAACGCATTTGCAGGAGGAGCTCAGTGCCCCTGGAGTGGAAGAGGCGACCTTGACTGCTGGGTAGAACATGGATTGGCAGTAGGGAGGGTCCTTCCAGGTGAGGGATCAGCGGCAGTCCAGGCAGGGAGAGGGCAGGTGTTAGTGAGTTTGCAGAGAGGTGGGCCTGGCTGGATGGAAGAGATATGGAAAGTTCGGTGACCAGAATATGAGGCCCTAAAGCCACATGGTGGGGAGGGGGAGGTCTGCGACGTGATGCAAAAACAAGCCTAAACCCCTGGGTGGTTTTTGGACAGGGGGAGGCATGACTACCACTGGGCCATAGTGTGCAGCGGATTGAAGCGGATGTGTCAACCGTGTAATTGCCACCATCGTGCGGTCACACAATCATGGTCGTGGAAACTAGATCAGCAGGTTTATGGGGGCCTTCGAGCTAATCTAGACTGACCTCTTTTTCTTTTGATTTCTTTTTAGTTTAGTATTCATTTCTAGTTAACCCCACCCCTCCTCATTTTTAAAGTAGTACACATTTAATATAGAAAATTCTTAAAGTACGGAAATGAGTATAGAAACAAACAAACTCTATTCATCATCCATTTCCCCAGAGTAACCACTATTGCCAGTGTCACCTATTGCCTTCGATTCTTTATCTTCATGCACTAGTTTCTTTACATGCTTGGGACTAAACAGTATAAGTAACCCAACTGTCCATTAGCTATATGAGTTTGAATATTTTTGGTAACAGGGTGGTTTAAATCCTTTTAGTAACTAGGTTCTCGCTACATTTTTAGGTATACTATGCCTTTTTAAATAAAGATTACATTAAAAATGTTTTTCTGTTTATGAAGTAATATATGCTTATCTAGAAAATATCCAATATTAAAAACTTTAAATCACCCGTAATCCTATTGTCCAGAAATTACCACTGTTAATATTTGTGGTATTTTCTTCTAGCATCCTTCCAAGATAATGTGCATTTTAAAAACAAAATTGGAGTCACATCATATACAATTGGATCTTGCTGCTTTCATTTAACAAACCATAGACGTTTCCATTTCAACCTAACATTTATTGAGTACTTAGCATGAACCAGGCTATTCAAAGCATTTTACACATATTATTAATAACTCATTTAATCCTCACAACAACCCTTCGAGATAAGTGCAATTTTTTATCTCCCCTTCCCAGATAAGGTAACAGAGGCACAGAAGGTGGGATTTGGAGCCGGTCTGACTCCAGAGCCTGTGTTCCTATCCACCATACTGCCTCCCTGACCGGTGCTTGGTGACGCTTCCTTCTACCAATCTGAACTCTGTTCCATTGGGCCTGGTTCTCCCCTTGGAGTCCTCCACCACACACACACACACCACACACACACACACACACACAATCTGTTTTCCATGAGACAGCCTTTCAAATATGAAAGCGCCTTTGAAGTCCCCACGTCTTTTCCGGGCTTAACATCCTCATCCCAGCCATTCTTCATGGCCCACTTCACCATGCTGGCTACTCAGGCAGGTCTGGTTCTTCTATGTCCCTTTAACTGGGTGGCTAGAAACAAATGCACGGCTGTGGGGTAACCTGCCTGAGGAAGGCTGGAGCCAGCCTCTCCATCTGTGTGTGCTAGACATTAGACACCTGTCAGCATAGCCAGAGGTGCACTGGCTTTTCCACATAGCAGCTGTGCTGCCATGAACAAAGAGTGCTTTCTCCACATCCTTCAGTCCCACGCAGCTCCATGGTCTGGCTTGTCTGGCCTTTTGATTCTTTGCCTGGTTCTGCAGAGCACAGCCCAGAAGAGAAGAGTTGCCAGGGGCCTTAGCACAGCTTGGAACTTCCATGACATCCTGGTGGGGACCAAAATGGCAGCATCTGGCCTACCTGGCCATCAGGGCAGGAGGGGAGACCTAAGCTGCCCATGGGGTTGCAGCAGGGCCAGCAGCTGCCCAAGCAGCACCGGTGGTTTTCCAGACGGCTTCCAAGTTTTGTTTTTTTTGTTTTTTGTTTTTTGGGGGGTTTTTTTAGACAGGGTCTCTCTCTGTCACCCGGGCTAGAGGGCAGTAGCGTCCTCATAGCTCACTGCAACCTCAAAATCCTGGGCTCAAGCAATCCTCCTGCCTCAGCCTCCCTAGTAGCTGGGACTATAGGTGCACACCACCATGCCTGGCTAATTTTTCTATTTTTAGTAGAGACGGGGCCTCACTCTTGCTCAAGCTGGTCTCCAACTCCTGAACTCAAGCAATCCTCCTGCCTTGGCCTCCCGAGGAGCTGGGACTACAGGCCCATGCCATGACACCTGGCTAACTTTTCAATTTTTTTTTTGTAGAGACGGGGTCTCATTCTTGCTCAGGCTGGCTTCCAGGTTTTGCACCAAGATGTTCCAGGAAGTTATCAGAAGTCTCCAAGACTTCACAGCCAGGGTGCAAGAGTCTGAACCGGCGGGAGGGAGAGATCTCTGGGCAGGTGTTGGACCCACACAAATAGCACATCCAGCAGGGGCCATCTTCCATCTCCGGGTCTCTCTGAGGAAAAGAAATGTGGCTTTGTTTGCCTTTCTTCTGGCACTGACCACTTGTGGTTGGGGTCAGGTAAAATCACCAAGGTCATGGACTTTGTCTTTCACACCTTCCTCCCTTTTGGTGTTTCCTGGCCCATCCACTACTGTTTTCTCTCAGGGTCCTGATAGGGGAGGAGGAGTAATCTGATAAATTCCTATTAAGGCATTAGTGGTAGGCAGAAGCTTAATGTTTTAACCTTCTCAGGGTAATTTCCATTTTAACAGTGACCTCTTGGAGACAAAAATGCTTCTATCTAAAGACATTTTCAGCAGGAAGAGCTTCCTATTGTCCTTCAAATTACAATAGTGCAGCCAACAGGCTCTTCCATGTACATATGATAAGAACAAAAACTACAAATTTGGCACTGTAACCTTGACATCTTTGTGCCTTAACTTCCACATTTGTGAGATGGGGACAACCATAGTACATACTATATAGGGCTTTCTGAGAATTAAGTGAAATAATTCATATAAAGCTCTTAGAATTAAACCTAGAACATAGTAAACCTTCAATATGTGTTCAATATTATTCTTACCGTGAATTATTTTAATTATAGAGAAGATTCACATATATTATGCCATCTTATCCTTACAACAACACTGTGAATTAAGAATGATTACTCTCGTTTTAAAAAGAAAGGAAATTAAAAGATTATGTATGCAGCTAAGTAAGACCTGACATAGCCAAGAGCCCTGGGAAAGGATCATGCTATTTGCTCGGCAGGGTTTAGGGAGAGCCTGCAGTGGACCATCCCTGGGCCTGGTGCTCCGGAGGGCATGAGAGAAGCCCAAGACACAGAGCCCACCCTTAGGAAGCTCACCAGGATCTCAGAAAAGGTGTCAGCAGCCTGGAAAAGGTGCTGTTTCAACCCATAATGTTGTTACCATTGCCGCTTCACTTTTGACCTACCCCTTTTCTTCTGAAGGGGAAACCAGGACTACTTCCCAGGGCGACTCTTTCTGTTTCAAACATATATAAAAGTAGGGAAAATAATATAATGAACTATATGTACATATTTTAGTATGTTTCTCCAAAAGATAAGGACTCTTTTTTTAACATGCTATAATACCATTATCCCACTTATGCAATCTATAATAATTCCTTAATATCATCAAATATCTAATCAGTGTCTGCATAATTTCTCCAACCATCTCTATTTTTTTTTTTTACTTTAAAGTTTGTTTGATTCAGCTGGCTTATATGTTTCTGTGTCTCTTTTATATCTAGAATTTCCTTCCCTCCACCTCCCACCCTCTCTTTATTTCCTTGAACTGTATTTGTTGAGGAAGCCAGGATGTTTGTCCCATAGAATTTCCCACAGTCTGGATTTTGCTGGTCACCTCCCTGTGCTGTCATTTAACATGTTCCTCTGCCTCCTGTATTTTTTATAAACTAGCGGTTGGGTCTGGATACTTAATCGGATTCAGGTTTGACATCGTAACAAAGAATACCTCAAGGTGGTTGGCGTACTTTCCTCAGGAGACGTATGGTGTCCCACGCTTTTTCTTTTGGTGATGCTAAAAGTTATTAATAATCATTGCCTAGAGCCTCTATTTCATTAGGGGTTATCTCTTTTTTCATTTATTTGCTGGAATATTTCTATAGGGAGAAACTTCCCCTTGTCAACTATTTGGTTACCCTGATAAATACCCAGGATAACTGTTTGGTTCCTTCTATTATTTACAATGATTTGTTATTTATAGATGAAAAGATACAATGCCTGTGATTTGCTTCCAAACAATCCAGGAGAGAGGGCACTGGGCAGGGGCATAGAAGAACAAGAAGAGTTGTATATTGGAAGTTCATTATACTATTCTACTTTTGTATATATTTGATGATTTTATAATAAAAATGGGGTTTTTTCCAGTAAAAAATTAAGTAATGATTTAGTTCCCTAGCATCCTCCAAAAGTGAGCAATGAGTATGTTGGTTGGTTGGCTTTAGGGTTATGATAAATGCATGGATTTAAACATATTTAAGTGTTTTAATCTACTGCAGTTCTTTTTGTTATTGATGCTTTTTTTTTTTTTTTTTTGTCTCACTCTGTATCCCAGGCTGGAGTACAGTGGCCTGATCACAGTTCACTGTAGCCTTGAACTCCTGGGCTCAAGTGATCCTCCTGTCTCAGCCTCCTGAGTACCTGGGACTACAGGTGCACACCACCATGCCTGGCTAATTTTTTAAAAATTTTTTGTAGAAACAGGGTCTCACTGTGTTGCTTAGGTTGGTCCCAAACTCCTGACTTCAAGCAATCCTCCTGCCTCAGCCTCCCTAAGTGCTGGGATTATAGATATGAGCCACTGCATCTGGCAAATTGATACTTAAGTTGTTACATCATTGGCCAGTGGGAGCCTCTTCAAGCTGTACCTCAAATTCTTTTTTTTTTTTTTTTTTTGAGGCAGAGTCTTGCTCTGTCACCTAGGCTGGAGTGCAGTGATCATAGCTCACTGTAATCTCTATAATCTCGAGCTCCTGGGCTCAAGAGATATTCCCACCTCAGCCTCCCAAATCTCTGGGACTACAGCCATGAACCACTGTGCCTAGCCCCAGATTCTTTTTGAAACAAAGCCCAATAGTCTTCAATAATGTCCACGTTTTCAGTATGACAAAGTGGCCCATTTGTGTTGGGCATTTCCCATCCAGAAAATGGAAACAACAAGGCAGGGCTCCTGTCTTTTGCCGAAGGTCTTTTTTGTGGCATGACTCTCATCATTCCTGCCTGGCCACTGTTATCTAAACAGATCTCTTTGAGGCTCCAGTTAGGCTCTGTGGCCAGGAGCAGAATCTTCCTCCCCACACACCAGGCAAGTGTGCCTCTGCCACCCTCTACCCCCACCACCATTCCACTCCCACCCCCTCTGAGCAGGTGTCTCAGTGGTGCGTTGACTGTGCTGGTGGGTGGGTGGAGGGGAAAAGAGATTAAAATCTGACTTTAAAGGCTCAGGCAGTAACTTGCTTGAGGTTAGCTCCCCCCCACCCACCAGCCCCACGCCCAGACTCCGAGCCAGGGAGAAGGAAAGGGGACAGTGAGAGTATTCAGTATCTCTGCCTATCTATCATTAGGCAGATTTATCTTGCAAACTAAATCAAAGAGAAGTTTTTAGGAAGGAGGCAGTGGGGTACCTCTAGTTCACATAGCTTTATTTAATCTTCTGGGGCGGGTGAGGCAGAGGGTGTGCAGAGCAGGCAGAGCCCTCCAGAGACAAGTATAAGATGAAAAAGTGTATGGAAGACCAAAAGGGACCAGGCCAAGGACAGCCTTCAGACATGCGAGGTGCCACCAAGTAGAAGACAGAGCGTATTGGTTAATTTCCAAGAGCAGAGCTAGCTAATCTAGGGGTCAGTGTGACAAGGAGGCTGGTGACCAGTAGAACCACCCAGCGAAGGAGTGAGGGGCTGTCCTGTGAAGCAGGAGGTTCCCCATTACGGTGAGTGCTCCCCAAAGTCTGGAAGGTCTTAGGAATGTTTAGGAAGGGGGTGCCCATACACTGACTGGACGCACACCAACCTCTTGCAGAACAGAGTGACCCTTGCCTCAAAGAGAAAACATGGATTTGCATGTGGCAGAGCAGAAAGACCCAGGACTCACAGTTCTGTGTGAACTCACCAGCTGTGTGAACTTGGTCTGGTCAGTTCCTTCCCATTTTTCACAACGGGGATGATAACCACGCAGTACTCTCTAGGCTGTTGTGGAGAGTGAAAGGCTGGTGAGCTGAGAAGCTCTGTGAAGCTCTGGGTGTGAATATGGCTAAGTGACCCCTCCCATGTGTCCTAGGATCCACCTAGGCAGGAAGCAACCACACTTGTTTTCAAAACAATGTCCAGGTTGCAGGGGCCCTCACGGATGTCGGGTGATAGAAAGGCCCAGAGTGGAGGAGATGGCAAGCAGGGGGCGGGGGGAGCCAAGCTCACCCCCGGGCAGTGGATGGAGGCTCTGGGGCAGCCGGTCATCTTAGGGATAAGAACCACACCACTGCTTTGCAAGGAAAGGCCTCAGAACAGATCTCCCTGTAAGACTACAGGTATGTGTGTATGCGCGTGTGTGTAAAATTTAGAGAAAACAAGTGGCGGCAAACACCTCGGGAGTAGACATCTTCCAGGCCCAAACTGCAGATTATTTGTGTGGGCTGGAAGGTAAAAACTGTCAGGCCAGAGAAGCAGGCTGGCAGGGGCCGCTGGGAGGGCCAGAGCTACAGCTGATGGATACCACACCCTAGCAAGCATTCACTGCCCCTTCGTGCGGGCTGCACAGGTGTGGACACAAAGAACCCTCTCTAGGACATGGAGGTTACTAGGCCATGAAGCTACCAAGCCAAACAGCCACCCGTGGTATGTGAAAGGGCAGGATCAAATCCAAGATGGGTAGTTGTCACACTCAAGATTATATATGAATTTAAAGCATTTCCAACAAATACCTCTGTCCACTTTGATTTTACTTCTTTGAAGAAAACTGCAATAAATTAAATACATAACCTATAGGAGGACCCAATTTTAATAGCAGCAAAATCCTCATAGAAGTGTTATGATGCCCTCCCTAACACAGCTATAACCCAGCTATGAAACAGCAATCTTGGCTTTGTTGTTACTGCCCCTTGAAAGAAATCCATGATTTTCCCTTTGTAATTTTAATGTATTGAAATAGGTAAAGTCAATTTTTGCTAGACTTGCTTTCCTCCATGTGCACACGCCGTGTGTGCAAGTGTGTACGCGCACATTTGGCAATAGATATAATTCTGCCAACCTGGGCTGCTGCCTAAAACACTTCCTAATTTTTGATTTTGAGTGTTTTTTCACAATACCATTGAAAATAGTACCCCCAAGAAAATATAAGCGAATATATATGTGATCTCAGAATGAGGAAAGATTTTCTAAGCATATGAGTAAAAGCAAAAATTTGGCTACTTAAGTTTCAATTTCTATGTGTCAGAGACACCAAATAAGAGGTAGATGGCAAAGTGGGGAAATATTCACAATATATACACAGGGAAAGGTGAATATCTCCAGCATAACATACTCTTAGAAATCGCTTCGTAAGAAGGCACATCAAAAGAAAAATAAGCAAAAGTCATCACCACACAATTCATAAAACGAGAAATACACATGGTGAAGAAAACACATGAAAAAAATGTTCAACATTACTAATAATCAAAGAAATGCAAATTTTAAAATTAGTTTCTGTTTTTTGCTTACTGAGTAGGTCATGTTGTTTGGTTTGTTGTTTATCTGTTTAATGATAATACCCAGTGTGGTGAGCATACAATGAATTAGGGTCTCTTAAAAACTGCTGAGTATAAATTGGCCCTACCTTTCTGGAAAGTAATTCGACCCTAAGTTTAGAGAGTCTAGAAAAATTATTTTTTCTTTTGGCTACATATTTCCATGTGTCTTAATTTATTCTTAAGAAATAACCAGAGGAATAAAACTATCTATGTTCAGGGATGTTTATTGAAGCACTGTAATACTCAAAATCAACAATAATCTATATTTCTAACAACAAGGGGGTGGCTAAATAATTATATATAGCAATACATCAAAATAGTAAAAAATAAGTAGTACTAAGAAAAGACAAACACAAACCCTAATGATACTATCTCAGTTTTGAAAAAGAAATGCATTAGAATAAACACTGGAAGAAAATATAGCAAAATGTTAACAGTGATTATGTTTGAGTTGTGGGTTTGTGGGTAATTTTTATTTTCTTTTTCATACTTCTCCATATTTTTCAATTTTTCTACAATTAACATTTTACTCCTGTAAGCCAAAAAGTCATATAGAAAATTTAAAAAATATTTTCACCAGTTTTGAATTAAGAAATCAAATTCCTCCTAACGTTGCCCAGTGATCCTGGAAAGAGCAGGTTTGGTGGGGATGAAATAAGGAGTTCTGCTTAGGGCAAGGTAAAGCTGAGTTGTCCATTAGACATCTGAGTGATGTTAAAATCTGGATTCCAGGGGAGAACTAGGGCTGCAGACGTAAATGTTGGGGCCAACAGTATATAGATGGTATTTTAAAGCCCTGAGAATGAATACATGAAATCACAAAAAGGAGTGAGTTTAAGAAGATTAGAGAAGAGGTCCAAGGCCTTACTCTTGACTCTCTCTGAGACATCTGGGAGAGGCAGGGATACAGCCAAGGAGACCGTGCCCCAGTGACCACAGGGTGCCATAGCGAGCACTCAGTAAACAGTTCTGCAGTGACTAAAGGAACAAACAAATGAGTGCCAAGGATTTATTTATTTTAAAACCTCAGATCATTTGCCTGAATACTTTCCCTTATGTCTCCCTCTCCTTTCACTTAGCCTCGATATCCCCTTATTGGAGCAAGGGGTTGAGGGTGGAAGTACCAGCCCTTGCCCAGGGTCGAGGCGAGTTCCTGAGATCAGCCCGGTGATCTGGGCTCACCGTGTAAGTCACTGGACTTAAGTGAGGGAAGAAGGCTCTAACTGTTCCTGCTGGGTTAGCAGGAGGTTGACTTTGAGGAGTCTTCACATTACCCTGATCGATGGTCGCTCCGTGTCTGGGAGAGGTGTTTTGGCTCCGTGTCAGAGCTCCCATCAGAGAGGCCTGAGCTATGAGAGGTTTGAAAAATGGTTCAGATGAAAAAATTGACTCTGTTCAATAATAAATTATAACGATGCTTTGTATTTATAGAGCATCCTTCAACTGAGGGAGCTCTAAGTTCTTTATGGATATTAACTCACCTTTCTCACAATAGAGAAAAGATAATTTTGTCAATTCAATATTTTTGTAACTTTTTTTTTCTTTTATTGAGGGAGGAGGATAGCTATTACAGGCAAATTTCCTGGTATTAATTTGGAAGCACTACATCTTCCTTTCATTTTTTTTCACCAAAAATCTTGTCTTATTGGATATCACCTAAGGAATTAAAAATGAACAGTGATGCCTAAAATGTGTGTGTATGTGCATTTATATGTCGGTGTGGGTATAGTATCTTCATAAATATTTAATTTTTATGGTCTAAATCTTCTCCCTCAGTTTTCATGAGCTAGAATTTATTAGCTACTGAACAGTAGAGCTATTATTATTTGCTTTTGTGCCTAAATGATTTAAAAGTCAATTATGAATTGGCTAAGGGGATTGGAGAACTGCAGCATGTAATATGCCTCTCGAACTTCTATTTGTTACCAATGTCTGGAATGAGGAAGTGTCCAAGATGGGAAATAGCCCACAGAAGTACCATACCGATATTAAACCGACCAGACGGAAGCCCTAGGTCACTGGGATATGAGCAACTCTGCTGGGTTTCATATGGGTGGGTTAGGGGGCTGGGGAGAGGATGACAGAGGATGTGCAGGCAGACAAATAAATCTGAGAATAAAGCAGAACCCACTGTCCAAAACAAAGACTTAAAGCCAGCAAGCCCAAGAGGAGGCTGCTCTTTCAACCAGCCCCCAACACTTAGGACTGTACTCAGCTTTGACCTGCTCCAGGGTCCCCTGGGAGGGAGCGTAAACATTTACTGCGTTTGCTATTTATCTTTGAAGTTCCCATCTTCCAAGTCACTGAGGCAAAGAAGCAGGCTGGAAGGTGGTAATAACCCAATACAAAAGAAATATCTGTCGAAGAGAAAATCCCCTGTGGAATTCATGTCCTTTGAACATTCCAAATGGGAGATGGGGTTTTCAGGTGGGAAAGGAAGGTGGGAAAATCACCAGGCACAGTCCACCAGCCGGGTCTTCTACTCAGTCTTTTTGACTTTGTGTTTGCCTGAAGGACTGCTGAAAAGCAGACTACGTTAACCTCAGAATCAGCCAGAAGCAAATGGCAAATCTTTGTTAACAAGCTTGGAGCCCATGAGCATAAATTATCGGTTGCCTCCTGGTTTTGGTATGGAAGCTGAAAAGGATAAAGTACTTCTGGAATAAGAGCCAGGCTTTCCTATGCCCTTGCATGCTAACTAGCTGATCAAGGTGCTCCAGCCTGTAGGGCTTATGTTGTCTGGTTATTACTCACTTGACTTCTTAACAGTTCCCACCTTTGAAAATGGAAATTACTGTGTGGCATACATCACACACACACATAGGTATATATGTGTACATGAATATATGTTTACACATGTACCTGTTTGTGTATGTGCATATATATACACACATACATATGTACATATACATACATGTTTTCCCTCATTAAACTGGATTAAACTTTGTTTTCAATATTTGAGTGACTCCTAAAATGGAGGGGAAATATTGGGGATGAAAAAGCAGGCAGGGCAATAATTAGTCTGCAGATTATCTCTAAATGGAAATTTCCCCAACATTAGTTCTAATATTTTAAAAAATTCTAATATTTAAAAAAAATCTAATGTGGTACAATATAAAAAGGGACTTAAATTTAATACACAAAACTGTCTAGCAGCTTGGGTCAGTCCAAAGACAAACATCATTTTTTTCTAAAGGCTATCAGAGTCAACTCTGACAAATGGTCAGAAAACTGTGCAAGGGGGAGAGATTCTTCTGTTTATTCATTTGCTGGATTTTAAGTACTCCTAAGTGCCATCATTGGTACAATCAGATCTGTACTGAGCCACAAACTCCAAAGCTGCAACCTGAGCCTCTTCCCCCACCCATGAAGTTAATTAAGTCTGAGTCTTGGGCTCCACAGCTAGCTGATGCCAGAATAAATCTAATGTGTTGTCAGCAGGCTGAACCAGAAGAGCAGAGCTCCAACAAGGAATTTCTATGCAGTAAATATCACTTAAATTCCTCTCAAAGTTGGAGCTGGTGTCAAAGTCCAAAAAAGCAATATTCCCTGGCAACTGCTTTCAGGAGTGTGTGTGTGCCTGGCCATGTATCATCTGAACACTCAAATTAGCAGAGGAGAAAGATAGTGAGTTAATATCACCCAGCTGACTGCTCTAAGAACTGCTTTCACTGTAGCCAGAGAAATATGGAGAAGGCATGGCCAATCATCAATGACCTCCAAATGACTAGATGCTCAGAACTTTCTGGCAGCCTGGGCTAGATAAATAATTCCTGCTCCTGTGAAATAAATAAATTCCCCCAAATATTTCAGGGAAACCAATTCGTTCACTTCCCAGTCACTGAGCTACAAGGAGCTAGAGAAAGACTTCAGGTGAAGAAGAAAGGAAGGAAATCTATGAGCGACTTTCTATCTCACTGATGTCCAGTTTCTAAGGGCCCAACCCCAGCGAGGTTGGCCTGGCAGGGTGAGGAGGGGCGTTCTTCCACGAACTCTGTTTGTGAGGCTTGTAAGCACATGATTCTGTGTCTGGACAAGTCCTTGAAAGGGAGGGAAGGAGGTGGGGAAGGAAGAAAGAGAAGCAGGGAGGAAGGAAGGAAGGAAAAGGAAAGAAATACAGGGCGATTGAGGATGGGAGACAGAAAAGAAAAGCAAAAGACAGTGAAAACACTAAAAAGGGAATCAATGAAAAATGAAGACAGAGAGAGAGAGATGGAATCATACCATGTAGCTCTGTAAAGTGTGCCTTTTTTACAGAGCACACACTGCAGATAAATAGTGCAAGTTTGGAGTCTTTTCTGTAGCCGTGCTTCTAATATTCTTTCCCTTTGCTTTTTTCTACTTTAATTAAAAATGTTTGCCTTTAAAACAGAGATAATTGAAGTTTCAGGTTAGTGCTGTCACCCTCCATGTGCGGGTGTTTTAGAGCTAGAACAACTACAGGCAAAATTCTTCCTTTTGTCCCCCTCTTCTTGCATTTACCCTGCTTGCCTAGCTTTCTGCTTTTAGAAAACGGGTGGGAGCTGAGAAACAGAAAAATAGGTTTGGGGAGTTCAAGGTATTTGGGCCCCTAACTGCTTTAGGAGCCAGCACCCCCATCCAAGGCAGAAGGCAGCCAGTCCTGAGCCTGAGAGAAGCTTCTCCCCAAAGGGTTTCCCAAAGGAACCATTTCTGAGCCATTCTTCAGGGAAGAAACCCTTAGAGATGTTCAGAATTGGAACTAAATCCATCCCCCCTGAAGAAAAACAGGGGTTTTTAGGAACCCGTCATGCAGCAGGGAGGCAGCTTCTGTATTTGGAGCTAAATGTCCTGGGGAAACAAATAAGTTGCCTTTAATATAGCACAAGCTGGGAATGCAAGAAAACTGCATCTTCGTGCCGGGCTCCATTGCAATCCCAAGGTGATTTTAGTTCAAGGAGAGTGGTATTTGCTTGGGGGAAATTATAAACTTATAATTTATAAATTAGGCTTCTCAAAGGAAAGGAACTTAACAGTTTTATTACTGTCCACTGAAAAGAAAATTGCTACCAGCCACACTTGGCACATTCTGTAGAGAAAACAAGCCCAACCAAACATACAAGGCATTTCACTACAGGGGTTTCTTTTTGAGGCAGTTATTAAAGGCATGTGTCATATTAGCTGGTGTCAGGATTTCTGGGTGTGTTTTGCTGTCTCAGGTAATGAGAAGGCCATTTCCAGGGCTGTGTGCTTCTGAAGTCAGCAAACAAAACATTAAAAACAGACAAACCTCCTTTCCTTTTTCAGCGTTTCCCTGACTATCCCCTATAAATTTGTAGGACATTCTACTCACAGAAAAAGGGAATTCATTAGCCAAATGAATCACTGCTTTAAATTCAGGCAATAGATTAATATTCTCCTTAATTTAATAGTTTTAGGGAATAAATCTGTGTAGATTCAGATCAAATTCTAACTAATCATTTCAATATATTCTATTTTTTTAACATACAACAGTTTGATTTTATTCCACAAAATCATGACTCTTTGAATTTGGTGTCCAGCTAATAAATTAGCACAATTCAGTTCAAGTTCCCACTAAATTGGAGGCTGAAATGCAGGATCAAGAGAAAAGAGACAGAAGTTACAAACCTAGATTCTAAATATCCCAGCAGACTAACTCCATGAAACCATCTTCTATTTTTTGTGAATAAGTGTATGTGTGTTAGCCTCCCTCTCCTTTTCTCCTTTCAAAAAAAGAGATGATGACTTTTTCAGGTCTCTGCTTCCAGATTTGAAGGGCTTTAGGTATTTGAAGTCAGATGGGAGGCAGGAATGAGCGCTACTAATTGGGTGCATCCTGGTGTGCTAATATAAAGAGCAGCCAATGCAATCATGGGTTTCTGAGTTTGCTGTCTATACCTGGCTGATCTGGGGATTAAGAAACGCTTGCTGGCCCCAGGCCATAGGTCAAATTGCAGACTTCAGTGCCACTGCCTGGATGATTCCTGCACCAGAGCAGATAGTGTGACCTTCTATGCTAAATAGCCAAGAGAAGCTCATGCTCAGTGGCCATGCAAAGCTGCCCACAGACCCCAGGAAGGGTTGCCAGGATGGCCGAGGGACTGCCCATCCTCCAGAGAGAGCTGGGTGAAGCAAAAGGAGCAGTCCCCAAATTCTTAGGGCTAGGGCTGTCAGGCGACCTGTCACCCATGGCTATCAAAGGGGACAGGCAATGAGGCAGCCTCAGGAAGTGACCATTTGGTGAAAGAGGAGAGGTAAAGGAGCAGGTGCAAATGATAGAGAAAAAAATAAGCCTGGTAGGAGAGAACGAGGGAGAAAAATGCAAGGAGGAGACAACTGAGAGAAAAACCAAAGGGAAGGAGTGCATGAGCCTAAAGACAGGATGACAGGGCAGGGGCAGGGGGAGGAGGGCTGGACGGCTTCAGCCTTACAGGCAGGGAGAGCAGACTTCTCCAGGGGATAGGAGAATCAGTCTGGCCCCCTTTTACTGGCTGATCCCATTCTTCTGACATTATAGAGAGAATTCTGGGGCAGGTGGGGAGGGGGAGGACCCAGAGGCCTCTCTATTGTAAATGGTCTGGAGCAGAGGCTGCCCTTTGAAGGACCCTGTCACACCTCTCCCAGCACTGGCTCAGCCCCCGCCAAAGAACATTTCTCCTCCTTTTCTGGTTAAGACACTTACTTCTGAGAGGCAGGGCATGCCCCTGTGCAGCTCCTCTTCCATAGGCTCTTGTGTAGGTAGACACACTGGTTTACACGCATGCAGAGATGCCCAGGTCCCCAGTCTGGTTGTGCCTTCCTCGTTGAAAATAGCCACAGAAGGCATAGCTCTGCCAGCATTCCTGCCCAGAGCTGAGGCCTTGTTCCTTAAACCACAGTGGTCCAGCTGCATCACTGGACTCACCATCTGGCACACAGGGCCCCAGCTGCATTTTGGGAAGGGTTCCAGGGATGCTGGCTGATGACCCCAGAGCAACCCCAAACCCCGACCTGGTCCTTGTCCTGGTATGTGAAAGGAGAATGTCAAGCCCTGAGTGGGACAATGAGATGAGGTGCTCACATCAGCCTTCTGAGCTTCAAGGGAGCCAGGTAGGGAGAGGGCCTGGGCTCCATGCAGGCTTGGCACCAGCCTGTGACAATGACCAAGTCCAGTGTGACTTAAACCGTGCTAAATGTTCAGCTTTCTTCCTGCGGGCTTCTCATACTCTGTGAACTGCTCAGAACCAACCTTTAATCCAGTATCCCATCAGCGCCCCCGTTCCTGGTATGTGCATGAAGAATGCAGAGTAATTTAGATATACATTGACATAAAGTGTAACTAAGGATCTGGGGTGGGGTTGGGGGATGGTGGGATGGATTTTAACACAAGGCATCAAAAATGTACTTTGACTATTTTCTCTTATTTCAAAATTATATATTATATATGTTGTAGAACATGGAAAATAAGGGCATAAAGAAAATTTAAATCACCCACAATTTCACAAACCGGAGATGAAACCACTGCTAACATTTTGCAGTATTTTCTTGTCTCTTTTCTATAGTGACATCTGTATCTCTAGCTGTCGACACATAATATAAATCCAGATTTAGAATCAAGTAGAAATAGCTCTAGGGTGCTGCAAGTGTGTTCATTGGCTCTGGTAGCGGATCTCATTGATCCCTGGCAGTCCAGGTGAAACGTCCTGAGGACCCGAAATATGGGGCAACTAAGAGAGCGCAAGAAAAGAGGGGACGTGCCGGGGCTCGCCTCCAGGTAGCCCACCCTCAGCAGTTGCCCGGCCCAGGCTGGGTTTGGAAGCCGCGTGGTGAACTCCCTCCCCTGGGCGAGAACCGCGACGGAGGTGGCAGCCCAGCAGGCTGGCTCTCAGCCCACGATCGCCCACGCCCCCAGCGCGTCCCCAGCGCGTCCCCGGCGCGGCAGCTGCAGGCGCGCTGGCTTTGTGGGGCCTTTGATCGGCTCGAAGTACGTCACAGGCGAGCGCTGGCGGGGCGTGGGCTGGGCACACCGAGGGTTGCCGAACTGACAAACACACCCCCAGGAAAGCCTCTCGGCCCTGGCTGGGCTTCAGTCCGGCCGCCCAGACTGACGGCCAGCCCCACCGACTCGCAGATGGCCCGAATGGGAGACTGGAAGATGCACGTGCCCTGTCCTCCGTGCCCTGTCCGCGGGGCTCCCGGCCCACACTCGGGAGCTCAGAGAGACTCCCCCGAGGAGGGGGCCAGGCGGCAGCCGCCGGGTGTGGGGGAGGTGAGGAGCTGGGTCTCTCTCCCGCATCTTGCTGCACACAGGGACAGATCTTTCTGAAGTGCACGTATATTTCTTTTCAACATCGGAGACATAAAGCTTTTAGTCATAATCTTACTTCTTGTCAAAGTTGGGGGGTGGGGATTAGAGAGGGAGAGTTGAAGACACAGGAATGATGGCAGGCAGCCCACTCTGGGTTGAGCCCCAGAGGCAAGAATGCCCAGAAACCCACTTGACTTTATCATTTATTAATTCATTAAACCCTTATAACCACCTACTGCATGCTGGCTAGCTAGGGATTGAAGAGTCAAAGAGGAATAAAATATATCCCAGGCCTTGTGGAGTTAGTTCTCAATTTTTAAGGGGGACTGACCTGTCATCAAATAATTAGTGAAAAATGTGCCAAGAACTGGAGCGTCTGAAAAGTCAGAAATATTACCATTAACTTATTTTTTAAACAGAATTTTAGCTACATTTTCAAATAATATGCTCAATATGTTTTTTTCCAACCTTCACATACCTTTTCAGGAAATACCTCTAAATTTAGAGCAATGAGTCCAATTGTTAATGTAAGAAAAAGTGCAAGAAACACATTATAGCGTGTCCAAAAAGCCTGGAAACACAGAGAAAGTAGTGTATTTCTTGTACCTTTTTAAAAGATTAACAATTGGACCCATTTCTTTACATTTAGAGTTACTTCACTTGAAAAGGTATCTGAAAGTTTAAGATCAAATATATTATTTGAAAATGTAACTAACGTTCTGTTTAACAATAAATTTTACCCCACAATTCTTGACTTTTAGGTCACCCTGTAGAATAGAAACAGATGCCCACTTAAGGGAAATGAGTTCTGCCGGGAAGTAGCACAGAAGTTTTCCCAGAGAAGGTAACATTTGAGCTAAGCCTTGGAAGATAAGTAAGTTTGTCAAACTGAAGAATTTAATGGTAGGATGAGGTGAACACAGTCTTATTCTAAGCAGTTGCCTGGCCCCTTTCAGGTGAACCTCAGGCCTGTTCTTTGTTCAGGCACCAGTAGGATGCTGTGCTGGGTGGCATTGCTGCCCCAGCAGGGTCTACACCTGAGTCAAAAGCAGGGAAGTGGCCTGCTCACAGCCTGAGGCCTGACCCGTGAGAAGGACCCATGAGAAAAGGCCCTGCCAGCTTTCTTCCCTCTGGGGTGCTGCAACACCCCAATCCCACTCACTCAAGCCCACATCAGGGCCAGCCATGTGGGGACAACGGGGAAGGCAAAGGGCATGTTTGGGAATGGGACATTTTGTGATGGCTGCTCATTAGGAAGTCAAAAGTAGTTTTTCTCCTCATGACTAGCTTAACAGTGGATCCCTGAGCGGGGCACAGCTGGAAGGAACCGTAGAAATTATTACATTAACCTCTTTATTTTGGGGGCAAAGACACCAGAGGTGAAGTAACTTCCCTCAGGTCACACACTTTGGGTGACAGCATTGGCCTAGGCTCCCATAAAAATGATCTCTTGGGTCTTTTCCAACTCATAGTTTCTTTGAGATGTAAGGGGCAAAATTCATTCATTTTATGGCATTAATGACCATTGATCGATCAATCTCTCAATCATCCAGGCAACTATGTAATTCCTGAGTCTCAGTGATGCCTACGACTGGCCTTCCTATAGTGGTAGAAAGAAAAGAACTAGGAACCATGGTGTTCGCCTTGGAGCAACCTGCAATCTAGTTAAGGAGGAAAGAACCCTTTTGGCACAATGACAGTAACAAATAAAGTGTTCTTTGCACTTAAAAACAATGAATGCAATTGGAGTTGGCAGTGGGCTGGAGCCCTGGGGGAAGGAAGCCTTAGGGGAAAGTGAGAGCTGAGAAAGGCTTGGAAAGGATTAATAGAGGGAAAGGGAGAGGGCAGTGTCTGGATAGGGAGCTCTGGGCAATATTTCAGAAAATTCAAAAGGTTTGCCATGTGCTCCCTCCTAAACGCACAGGCTCACTGGCTTCAACTCTGAGCATTACTCTCCTTCCGGGCTTGGTAGGTGATTTGGCTCCTTTTCCATGCGGGATAAATCAGTGAAGGATAGACGAAGCAAGATTCCAGCTCCATTTTGGCTGCAACATTTCTTTGTTCTTTTCTCCTTTGCCGGTCATTCTCATTTGTTTGGGAATTGGACTTGTTCTCTTTGGGCAACTAACCCTGCAAGGGGGACTAAGCATGCTGTGGAGTCCCAGACTCCCACCCCATTTCCACACAGCCCTGAGGAAACCACTCAGCGTCCCCAAATAGTCCAGAGCAGCTTGTGGCTCAGTACCAGCAACAAAAGCACAGCCGAGATCGTGCTGATGCAGCACGAGACCCCACCCCAGCTTCTGCCCCTAACCAGGCTGATACCTCGCACTGCTTTCAGAATCTCCCAAGATACAGCGGGTGTGAGGTGTCCCAGGGTAGGCACCAGCACCCACCAAGCTGGTCCTGAGAATGACTGGATGTGAAGAAAGCAGGGCTAGAAGGAGAAAAAGAAATTCCAGGACTGTCCTCATATTAGTATGTTTTAAACAAAGTAGATCATCAGGCAGCCATATTAGGTACGCATGATGTCCACATGAGATTATACACTAACATGACAAAATTTGGGGAATGAACACAAGATGGCCCTGCAACATCAAAGTTATGGCTCACTTAGTGTTTTTCTGACAAAAGAGAAAGAGTGTGTGGTGCTAGCCCCCGTTGAATTGCTCTGTGTCTACAACAGAGCTTTGGGGCTGCCCTCCCTCAGGAGCAGCCTGTTTGCAAATGCTCAGGTGCAGCCGGACACATTCATAGTATCTTCTAGATCCATCCAACCCAGAAGGTAGTGATCCCCAAAGAATAGCGTACATGAGAACATGGAGGGATGTGTTAAAAGGCAGATTCCTGGGCCAGCCTTCAGAGACTGATTCAGCTGCTCTGGGGTGATTGGAACACTGCTAAGGACTTGGACTCTGCTATAAGCTAAGAGGAGTAAAGAAACCTCTTCACCCTAGAACTACCTTTTTCTGTCTTTCTAAAATTTGCAAAATTCTCTGTGTCTGTAGTTTTCCTAAGTACCTTGTCATGAAACCTAGTTAGCTCAAGTCAGAGAAAACCATAAAAAGTTGACAGCTACTGTCACCTTGGCCACTTCCCTCCCCACCCTGGTGGCCCTTCACTTCTGCAGTTGGATGGGAGACAACACAGCCCTAAGCACAAGCAGAGCCAGTGTGAACTCCTGGGACTCCACACAGAAATGGCCCGTGAGAAGAGGGGAAATAAAATTCGGTGCTCTCGCCTTGCTGGAGATGTGCAGCAGGAAAGCCCTGAAACTTCTGCGAGCAGGGCTCTGAAATGAAAGCAGCTGTTGATTCTGAGAGTGGCAGGTTTGACGACATTTGGAGTCCCCCTGTGTGAGAACAGAGAGACCCCTCGTGCTTCCTCCCGGCTTTCTGACGAAGGGGGAGGAGTGCTGGGAGCCGGGGAGGCCCAGCCGTGGCAGGCCCAGCCGTGGCAGGCTTGCGTCTTTGTGGGGCCCTCACAGTTGTGCAACTGTAGACATGCGTGCGCATGTGCTGGCTGTGCCGGGCGAGCCGGAAGGAGACCTTATCGTAGTCACTGTCCCCACCCCAGGCAGGCCCCAGGGACTGGCCCTTTCCCTGCCTCTCAGGGGCGACCCTTGAGTAATGCTCCCTGATGTCTGAGGAACGGCCCCGCAGGCCCCCAGCACCCAAGCCCGGCCGCAGATCCACACCGCCCCTGAGCGCGCCCAGCCCTGGGCCGGCTTCTCAGCGCAGGGGCTGGGGGCGGGTGCGGTTCAGGGGAAGGGACCGCAAGTGGGGGCGGGCGCCAGAGTGTGTGAGCAGTTCGGATGGCAGATCTCTGGCGATAACCCAGGCCCTGGATGGCAGCGCTTGACAGGAAACCTCGAGCGAGGAGACAGCAAGGGGACCGGAGGGGAGGGGCTGCTGCTCCCGGTAACCGCACGACAGCCGCGGCGGGACAGCGCGACAGCGCGTGGGGAGCCCCCCAGGCTGCGCGGGGCGGAAGGGCCAGGAGGCCCCTTCCCGGGGCCCAGTTGTCTTTTCCTTTTTGGGGAAGGCCGTCCTTCACGAGCTTGGTTCGTGACTTTGGGGCTGTGGTCCGGCACACCTGGGCGCTGGGTGTGGTCGGCAGGAACAGCCCGGCACCGGCACCGGAGTGCACGGGCGGTGGGCTCTGAGCGCCCGGGTAGGACCTGACCTTGGCCGTGGGGAGGCCAGGGCGGAGGGCTAAGCGCGAGCCCGGCTTCGAAGGCTCAGGCATGTCTCTTTAAACTCGGAGGGAATTGTTTACTTTATCTCCTATGGTATCTGTGTCGGTTTTCAAATCAAAATGGCATTTCCTCCCCCAGCTTCCGAGCAGCTTGGGGCAGCGGGAAGCTGCTCCTCCACCGGGCATGCCCCTGTGCCTTCTGCCCGGCGGGCGGCAGGACGGTTCCAAAGGGAGGCCGAGGGGCGAGGGCTGCAGGACAGCTCTCCATGGGCCCGCCTTGGGTTGTCCAGGCAGCCTCAGCTCCCCATGCGCAGAAACCTACTGGGCTTCTAGGGTCCAACTTCCAGCTTGCGGTGGGGACTGGCTGGGGCGACTCCGCGTGGTGGTGCCTGTGAACCAAAAGCATCTCGTTCCTGCAGCATTGCATGATAATAACAATAATGATCATGCTATTACCAGCAGTAATCGTTTTTGTGTTCATATATAAATGTAATCATATCCTCCAAATACCATTATGGTGAAATTTTCTGTATAGCTGAGGTACTTCCAAACCCCGGCAAGTATCACCAGAAATGTACTGAGCCACAGCCCAGTTCAAGGCGCTTGGCTAGATGGGTCAGCTTCTGTCCCTCCACCTTCTGCCCTGCTGAGAACTTTGCCACACACACTTCCTTTGATTTAAGGGTTCACGTTGTTTTTATTTTGGTTATTTAATATTATGAATGTAATATACTTTCATAGTTAGCATTTCCAACAGCACAAAAAGATGCAAAGTGGAAAATAAGTAAAATTCTCCCAACCTCCCCCTCCCCAGCTCCTCTGCAGAAGTAACCACTGTGTATAACTTTTGTGTGTGTGGAGTGTTTCAGATATACATATATTTTTAAAAACTTTTTAAAATTGTGGTAAAAATACATAACATAAAATTTACCATTTTCACCATTTTTAAGTGTAATTCAATGGCATAAAGTACATTCCCAATGTCATGCAACAATCACCACTATCCATCTCCAGAAGAACCTTTTCATCATTCCAAACAGAAACTCCATCCAGATACATATTTATGTGTATGCAGATATACAGGCCAAGCATGGTGGCTCACACCTGTAATCCTAGCACTTTGGGAGGCTGAGGTAGGAGGATCGCTTGAGGCCAGGAGTTTGAGAGCAGCCTGAGCAGCATAACAAGACCTCAGCTCTACAAAAAATAGAAAAATTAGCTGAGCATGGTGGCACTTGCCTGTAGTTCCAGCTTCTGGGGAGGCTGAGGCAGGTGGATCACTTAAGCCCAGGAGTTTGAGGCTGCAGTGAACTACGATTGCACCACTGTACTCCAGCCTGAGTGACAGAGCGAGACCCTGTCTCAAAAAAAGAAAAAGTGTATATATATATATATGTATGTCCTACATAATTTTCTTTCATACACAAACATTATATATACCATTCTAGAGCTTGCCTTTTTTTTCTCTAGAGTTGGGACTATAGGTAGGTGTCACCACACCTGGTTAATTTTTGAAAATTTTTTGTAGAGATGAGGGTCTCATTATGTTGCCCAGGCTGGTCTTGAACTCCTGGCCTCAAGAGATCCTCCTCCCTCAGCCTCCCAAAGTGCTGGGATTACAGGCGTGAACCACCGTGCCTGGCCTCACCTTTTTTTTTAACCTAATTATCTTATAGATTTTTCCATAGTAGCACATACAGTGTGTATGTGTTTTTTTTTAAACTGCTATACATGAATATACCAAAATTTATCAGGTTCCCAGTTGGTGAATGTTTACATTATTTTCAGGTTTTGTTTGTTTGTTTGTTTTTTGCTTCTGTAGGTAATGATAGAATGAACATTTTTGACCTGTGTTTCTGTAGAATAAATTAAATTCTCAGGGAAATGGCAAAATCCTGCCCAGAATTTTGACATAAGGGGGTTTGATCTAAAGTAGATTTCTTTTAAATGGTGCTAATGTTCAAGAGCAAAATGCAAGGGCTGTGTGCTGCGTGGGAAACAACAAAGGTCTGGCAAGAACTGGCCTCTTGTCTGGGCTCTGCCACGTGAGCCGTCTGACTGCAGGAGAGTCATTTCACCTCCCTGACCTTCAGTCTCTTTATCTGCAAAGTGGAGCAAATAAGATCTGCCCAGCTTACCTCATTCAATTGTTGTTAGGATCAAATGAAACAAAAAATATAAAAGGGTTTTGTAAACAAAGCGTGGAGCAAATTTTTGATTTGATCATGATTGTTACAGTATCAGTCCCTGGAGTCAGCCGGGGAGAGCCACATGTCCAAGCTGGCATCAAGAGATAAGAATGCATGTCTCTCTCTATGTCTATATATGTATATCTATGTGTACATATATTTCATACATATATATTGCTCTTTTTTATGTATATACACACATGCATACATATATGTATATATTATTCTATATATGTATATATGCATATGTACACAAACGTGTGTGTGTCTCATACTATGTGCCTGGCACATAGCAAGTGCTGTCTGCTAACGAAAGAGACTTGTCCACTGGCCTTGGGGGGCTGTTGGTGAAATGAGTGGAGGGAACTGAAACAAGAAACCTGCTCACCAAGGGAGGTCACTTGCTGGTCCTTGTCTTACTCCCAGAGTGTGGCTGCAGGCATCATCCCCTCCTTTGTGTTTCCTTAACAACCTGTGTCCCTCTCTCGTACCTACCTCCCTGCTCAGCTGCGAGGCTGTATCTCTGTCTTTCACCTCCACCCTCACTGCCTAGCATGACGCCTGGCACTTTCTCTTAATAACAGTGGTCACCACGTGTTTTGAGCACCTACTATGTGTCAGGCACTCTGCCAGGTACTAGCTTATGTGCTATATGCCCCCTCCTCACAATTACTGGTTAGTTAGGAACGATGGTGGCTGTTTTCAGAGAAGGAGATTTTCCAGGGCTGCCATAATAGAGTACTACAGACTGGGTGGCCTAAACATCAGAAATTAATTTTCTCACAGTTCTGGAGCCTAGAAGTCCGAGATTAAGGTGTCAGCAGGGTTGGCTTCTCCCGAGGCTCCTCTCCTTGGCTTGTAGATGGCGTGTGTGTTCACATTATCTTCCCTCTGTACTTGTCTATGTCCTAATCTCCTCTTCTTAGAAGGACACCAGTCATATTGGATTAGGGCCCATCCTAATGACCTTACTTTTAACTTAATTACCTCTTTAAAGACCTTATCTCCAAATACAGTCACATTCTGAGGTACTGGGGGTCAGGGGTTCGGCACAAGAATTTTAGAAGGACACAATTCAGCCCATAGCAGAACCTTATGCATGATCACTTAGTGATCAATGTGTGTTAAGGGATGATGAAAGAACAGAAAAATGAATGGATTTGCATCCCTTAAGTAGAGATAGAACCACTTTCTGGGTGGAAACCACAGTTGGGTTTCTGGGGCGAGGGCAGGGAGAAATGAAGATCACTATATTCGGGTGAGCACAGAGCAGGTTGGCAGCCTCACAGCATAGCCCAGATTTCGGGCCTGTCCTGCAGCTTGCCAGGGCATCTCCAGCTAGCCCAGGGGCCCAAGGCAACTGTGAACCTTGCCTTGTTCCAATTGGCTTTAATTTTTTCTCTGAAATTTTATTAACACTTTTGAAATTTAAAAATTAGTGTTTACTTGTAAAAAGAGAAAACCCTACAATTGCTCCCCATCTCATTCAGAGTGAAAGTCACTGGCTGAGGAGGTTCTACCTAATGCCCCACTCTCTTGTCGCCCTCCAACCTGGCCTCTTAGCACTCTCCCTCATTTATGCCACCCAGGCCACACCCACCTTCTTCCTGTTCAGATGTGCCAGGGGTGGGTCCACCACAGGCCCTTGGCACCTGCTGGTCCTCTGCCAGGAGGGCCCTTCCTCCACATAGCCTCACAGTGGAAACTTTCTCCAACCACCATGAAAAATGGGATCCATCTCCTTGGCATTTTATACTTGCATTTCCCTGACCAGTAGTGAGATTGAGTGTCTTTTTATATGTTTATGAGCAATTTGTTTTCCTCCTCTGAGAATTGCCTAGTTACATCTTTTGCTGATTTCTCTCTTGGACTATTAGTCTTAGCTTTCATTTTTCAAAGATCATTGATTAAATTCTCAACCTGTAAAAAGCTTTAGAAATGAGACTGTTCATCACAGAATTATTTACAATGGTGAAAAATTGGAACCAAATGACCATCAATGGGGAATGGTTAAGTAAATAGTGGAAGGATTATTAGGCAACCATTAAAAATGATATTCAATAAAACCATGAAGTAACACGAAATATGAACATATAAAATAACTAACATGAAATGTTAAATCATAATACTAACTGAAAAAACAAGTTTCTTCAGGGAAAACATTTTGATATAAAATAATTCAATTTATAAATAATAAACTCTTTGGGAGGCAATCTGCCATCATATTAACAGTGGCTGTGTTTGAAAGTGGTATTATGAGTGATTTTGATTTTTTTTCTACTTTTCTGCACTTTTATAGTGAGTTGATTTACTCGAAAATAAAAAGAAAAATGATCACAAAGTATTGCATGAACTATAACTACTTTAATGGAAATAAAAATATAATACAAGAAGGGAAACATTTGTCCATAATCTTGCTACCCCTTCTTCCCTCTTCCCTTGGAACTCTTGTCTATGGGAATATATAATTTGTAGGTAGTGTGACCAAAAGAAACATGAATATTTGAAACCCGACCTGAGGAGGGGGTTGAGGAGGCTTTGGCAAATTAAAGTGAGTAGCAAGACATTGTATGTCACTAACAAATTAGGTAGAGCTGCTCTGCAGGTCAAGTGATTAGGGTGTCTCCAGGTAGGTCATCCGCTATGGGCACTAGCCAGTGTGGGTCCTGGTCTCACATTTGGTAGCAGGCCATCTCTGTCTGTTAACCCCCTAGGCCTTTCAGCTCCCTGTCCCCTCAAAGAAAGAAGGCCAATTGTAGAGTCCAGATATTACCTGCTATGAAGGTTCCATCCTCAGAGAAGAAAGGATGCCACAGCCTGGTAGGGACCCCTCTCCCCAACCCTGAGGACCAGCAAGTTGTCCAAGGGCAGTGCCAAGCGGTGGTTAAGACCTGGACAATGGATCCAGACGTGCCTGGGTTCAACACTGGCTCTAGACCTTAGGCATGTTGTTAACCTTTCTGAGTCTCAGTTTCCTCAGCTGTGAAGTCAGAGTCACTGTGAAGACTGAATGGAAAAACTCACATGTGGTTCCTGGCCCAGAATCAATCTTCAACTACTGGTTATAACTATTATTCTGTGTGTCTAGCCTATATCTTTCCTGCTGCAGTGAAAGTTAGGTGCTCAATGAAAGGGAGCAGTCCCCTGAGGGGGAGGTCTGGGTGCCCCTGGGGCTGTGGTCAATGGGTTGGCATCACACCCAGCACCCTGCCTGACATAGGCCCCCCATAGCTGCCACCACTGCCTTCCTGAGGACACGTGACTTCCTGTTTTCTAAATTTTTAGCCTGCAGTGTCATCACCAGTTGAATCTGAGCCTGCGGGTAGAGCTGGGCAGCAGCAGGACCCTGGGCTCAAGGGTGGAGACACAAAGAGAGGAAAGTCAGGAGACTTGGAAGCTGGCCACTCCCACCTGGATCCTGGGCTACTGTGATTAATATTGATTCCATTAGCTCCTACGAACTGAGCACTTACCAGGTACCAAGCCCATCCCATTTAAGTGTCCCACACCCTGGGAGGCACCTACGATTACTCCATGATCACATAGGAGCAGAGCCAGGACTTGGACTCCAGTTGGCTACCTTCATAGGGTTTGTTCTTACCTGCAATGCTAAAGTGCTTCCTATTAAAGTGGAGACAAGCTGGATGAGGGGGGTATTTGGAAGTCTGCCCTATAGAAATTGGAGGATCTGTGTAATTTGTGCTTCTGAAGGCAGAACTGGGATAAAGTTATTTTTAAAAGACTAAAAATTAGAGCTCTCCATCAGTGATTGGTGGGTGGTGAGCTCCCTGTCACCCAAGGTATTCAAGCAGCAGCCAAAGGTACCTGCTAGAGAAGAAATTCCTGCAAAAGGTGGGAAGCTCTCCGGATAAGGGGAATCCCACAGGCACTGGGATAAAGTGGAGAGAGCAGGGACTTTGTATCAGATGCACTCAGGGAATTTCTAGCTGTGTGATCTATTGGAGCCTCAATTTCCTTATCTGTAAAATAGAATTGGTAATAATTCTGCCCATATCATACAAGGTCGTTCTGAGGATTAAACCAAATTATGAAAGGGCAGAGAGTTCTCTAAACAGTATGTTGAGTGCAAATGTAAGTTACATCATTATCATTTTGTGAAGTGAGGAGTTCTCAGAGTGTCCACACACTACGGAGCTCCTTCTGCATGCCAGGCATTTTATACATATTCATTATCTGATTTTATCCTCACACACCCCTGAAGGGTGGGTATCCCCTTCCTGAGCTGGGGAACCTGGTCAGGTTCTGTCCCCAGCCCTGGCATGAAGAGGTAGGAGGTGGGAGGATCTGTCCACTCCTGCTGCTACTTGTACTTACAGAGCCTCTGTGTGGCAAAGAAGGCGACTCAAGACCTGTGGGCTCAGCATGGCCACAGTGCAGGGCACCTCCCCATACACTGTATTGCATTTGCTGTGCACCGCTACCCTGTGAAGTCAGTCTTAGTAAATCCTTTTTGCAGATAGGGGGACTGAAGCTGTCCCAGAACACTAAGTCAATAAGAGGCAGATTCCAAATTTGAATCTTAGAGTCTTTCTGACTTGAAGGCTTATGTTCTTTCCTCTTCTCAAGTGGCCTGTGATGTGCGCGGTGAGGAGGGGAAACAAATAAGTGAAACCAAAATGCACCATCTGTGCTTTCCAGAGCCCGTTGGTGGGGGGAACTCCAGGACGTGAAACGTTCACAAGCTGCTGTGACCAAGTGTCAAAGGCAGGCAAACAGCAAAGGGCTGTGACTTCAGAGGTGGGTGAGAACTCTGGGTCCTGTGCACACAGGTCAGTTCACCTAAGGCTGAGGGCCAAGAAAAGTACTTGGAGTCAGGAGACCCCAGTAGTCCCATCCAGCTTTGCCACTAACCTGCAGGTGTCCTTTGGTAAAGTTGCTTCCTCTGGCCTTAGTTTATAAACCTGTGAATTGGGTCCAGTAATAGCCCCCTACTTACCTCTCCTGGGAATCAAAGTTGATCAGGCACAGGAATTTTAAAAGTACAAACTGGGGTTCAAATAAGAGGTATCCTTACTAGTTGGATGTGAGGGAGTTCAGCGGATGCCCAGCTCCTAAACAGGATTTGCTGAGGGAGGTTGGCTGGAGGGGGAGATGGGCACCACTGTGTGTTTGCAGCTTTTGTCTGTGGCAGAACCAAGTTGATTGACCTAATAATCCCGTATGCAGAAGTTTACAATGTGGCTTGGAGACAGACTGTACAATTCAAATAAATTTCACTCAGAGAAATCAGATTCTGTTAGGACAGGTGCCTCCTCCAGGCTGCCCTCTGGAGCCTCAGAATCTTCCTGTTAATGGTCAGTGCCATGAAACTTCCTACACCCAGGGCTTTTATGAAGATGGCAAAAGGCTCTATAGAGATCCAGGCTCACTCTCACTAATTAGATGCGTAACATTTTTCAATGCAATGAACCACATGGCTAGGTACTTTGTGACCATCTCTGGCTGCCCGTGGAGCACCCTCTGGGTGTCTCATGCGGCCTATTCCAGGTACCCTACTACAAGGCAGGAAGGTGCTAGCTTATGTGCACATGCTTAAAGTAAAAATCGTGACAACAGCTAACATAATGGAGCACATATTCTTATGAGGTCCTTCACCCCATGAAAATTATCTTATTTAATCCTCACCCCATAAGAAGTAATCATATTTAATCCTTACCACTACCTAATGAGACAGGTAATAGTATTATCCCCATTTTACAGATGAGAAAACCAAGGCTTAGAGAAGTTCAGTAATACACAGTTTAGAAGTACACAAAAATTACAGTGTATAAGAAGGACTAAAGCTTTAATTTTGTTCCTCCTGTCTGTGACTGTGAAATTTACACGTGTTGTGGGGTATGGCTGTATCCCCATGGCTATAGGCTCCGGCCTATGTTAGTGGCACCCGTGTGATGTTGCAGCTTGGAATCGCAATGAAATCCCCAGGCCCAGGCCCCACCCAGGCCACTTAAATCAGAACCTCAGGGGAGAGGGCAGTGGGAGAGAGTCTGTTTGAGAACCTTTGATTAGCCTCTGGGTCCCTTTTACATGCTGGAATTCTCCTGGGTGCTGTGAACCTCGGACGGGGACAGTAGCATGAAATAAAACAGTTTTTCCAGGTGTATAGGAAAGTAGCCACATGTAATGCCCTCGAATACCTCCCAGGAAATGGATGGCTTGCTTTGGGATGGAAGGTGGTAGAGATAGGACCAAGGTGCACAAGTGGCTCAGGGAAGGAGGTGAAGAGGTCTCTGCCTTGGAGGTGGGAGGAGGGGGACAGGGAAGAAGCTGGCACCAGGAAGGCAGTGGCGATGTGATGCCTTTGACCTGACATCCTGGAAAACTGCTGCTCCAGGGAAGCCCCTGTACCCTGTGTGTGGCCTCAAGCCCATGAGGTCAGGGACTCAGACCGTACCCAAACATTAGACATCATTGTCTCTACAGAGGAAATAGAAGCCCTGTCATTTACAAAAACACCTACCAAAGCATTATCTTATTTGATTCTCACCACAACCCTAAGGTGGATAGTATTACCTTCATTTCATAGACGAAGAAACTGAGGCCCAGAGAGGTGAGTTGACTTGTCTAAGACCACACAGCTAGTAAGTGGCAGGGGAAGTACTAGAACCCCTCTGCACCCAATCCTGGGCTCTTTCTATTCCAACCGCCTCTGGCACAGAGCAGATGCCCAGTGAATATTTAATCAGTTACCTAATTGAATTGGGTCCTGCGTTGCTGTGTGGAGCTTTCTGGGCCTTCCTCAGGCCCATCCTCCCACCACAGGCACAGCGGGACCCAGGAGAGGGAAGGTCCTATCCGGGGAGGTGTGCTGGGGTTAATATGCTCTCTGTTGCCCAACCATGCACGGCACTCTTGTCATTGGTCATAAAATCATGCTGCTCTTAAAAAGAAAGAAAGAAAACTTGTCCCTATTACTTATCTCTGGGGAGGCGCCCAATTCCCCTGCTCCCCACCGCGCTGACTCTGCACAACATAAAGAAATATTTCTTCTTATTTGTGCTAAATTTACTGCCCAGTAATTTTTCTGTTCTCATTTTCTGTGACAGGCAGCTGAGCGATTTTCTCCCAGCTTTTTTTCTGAGTCTCAACCAGCCCCATAAATCGCCGCTGCCATTTCCTCTCCAGTCCTAAAAGAAAAAAATCACCCCAGCTTTGCTGGCCTTAGAGGGGAGCTGGCTTGTCTCCCAGAGGCCTTTAGACCCTACCTTGGGTCATCGGGGACTTGCAGCACTGCCTTAGGACAAGAGGGCAGGCACACCTCCCTCACTGGCCACCTCTTCCTCATTGCTGAAACTCAGCTCTGAAAAACCCCATGATATCAAATGATTGTCCTTGATGTGCCCTGCACTCTGACGTTGGGGGTGGAGGAAGAGGCTAAAATGCAGAAGATGCAGCCATTGGTCTCAAGTGCTCACAGCCTAGATGCAGGGGCATCTCAAAGTCCTGATGAGTTATGTTTGGAGAGCGCTTGGTGGGATGCAGGCTCTTGCACCTACATCACCACAGTGAATTTTCCCTAGGGGCCCAGGTGGTGGGACAGTCTGATTTCGACAGGTGTTGAGTGGAGGCTGCAGCTAGCAAGGGCAGTCCGAGAAGGGGAACCAGCTCAAAACAGCAGGGAGGGAGGAAAGTACAGGTGTGTTTAAGGAAGAATGGAGCGTAAAACAGGAACAAGGGGAACAGGGTAGTGGAAAGGTGTGGCCTTTTCAGGCCAGGGCTGGTGAGGCAGAGCCCTAACAAGGCTATTTGGACCTTCCACCAGTGGCTGGGTCATCCGTGGTCTCTGAGCAGGGTCTGCAGGAGGTTTACAGAGAGATCAGCTGCCTGGGGCCAGAAGGGGCCCTGAATTGGGGTTGGAGTCAAAGGCTTGAGGACAGAGGGATTCAGGGTGGTGTGGGTGGGGACGCTGGGGGCCTTAACCTGCTTCCATGGCTTGTGGGGAAATCCAAAACAACGGCTCGCAGAGAAGAGTAGACAGGGCGGGCCTGGGGGCAGGGACAGGGGTTGGAGACACTGCCGGGGCTCAGTCCTGGGCTACCTCGTGCTTACTGTGTGTTCTAAACCTGAAGTCCTCGGTGCCTCAGTTTCCGCGTGTTGCTAGTAGGAGGATCTGACAACGATTACATTTCAGGCAGTGTCTGGCACAGAATAAACACTAATGAAATGTAACAGTTTTCACCCTGTTTAACAAAAGAGGCAGCTGAAAGAGGGTAAATAACCTGCCTCAAGTCACACAACAGCACTCAAGCATACAATGTCCACTCCCTCTGCCCTAACATAGGTCTGCAGGCGGCCACCAGGGGGCGCACTGGCCTGGGGAGACACTGACGCTGGCCGGTTGGCCTGGGACCTCTGCTCTCCTGGTCGCCAGGCAGGGGTGGAGCAAGATGGAAACTACACCTCCCGTTTTACAGATTGAGTTGCTACACACTTATCCAGTAGGAAATACAGTCAAGACTAAATCTGCATTTCCTCATTCACAGTGCAGTGATCTTTCAAATTAAAATGCTAACTTTTATTTAAGCAGAATATTTGCTGTACGTGTTTCCCCAACCCATTTTACACCAATGCCAGTGCCAACTAAATGTGCATTAACTAGTTTGACAAAGGTTAAAATAGCAGTAGTGGTTAGGTGCCCTTTGGAAATTTGGGGTGGGAGAGGATAAACAGGGGAACTCTGAGCTGCATTTTGTAGGATGCATTAAATTTTAACAGATGGCAGGGTTGCAGGGAGAGAAAAGGAGGGAACATGAAGAGGGAACAGTGCAATGCAAAGTCACAGGGGCTAATAGTCTGGAAGAGGAGACAGATGAGGCTGAGGCCAGGGAGCTAGGACTGGTGGACAGGGAGATGCCAGGCCCAGGAGGGGATGGGATCACCAAAGGTACCTCTGTGCATTGCCCATGAGACCCTTTGAGGGTCAAACACCAAACACCAGACCCCACTGCCCGGTATGGGAGAGTGCCTGGCGCTGAGGAAGCAGAGAGTCGGGGCTGAAGTGGGGGAAGAGGGGGGTGGAAATTAACCCAAATCCTCACCGTCCTAATTAATAATACCACCAAGTCTCTGAGCCCCACCCTTGCCAGGCCCCCAGAGCCCTGTTTTCTCCCTGTGGGAGGGCCTCAGGAGCCACAGGTCCAGGTAGTACCATTCATCCAGACATGGGCATCTTCCCGAGGCTTCCAGAATTCATAGGTCACATGGGGCTCACACACAGCTGGGCTCCCATGCCCCCTGAGACAGAAGTCCTGTGCACAGGGGTCGGGGGACAGCTTCACCTTCACACCTCCCCTCTCATCTCCCCAGGCTCTGTGGTCCCACCAGATGTCACATCTGCCTTGGGGCAGGCTAGGTTTTTCCAGGAGCAAGTCGAGGTGGGAGGGAGGAAGGTTGTGATCAGGCTGAGGTATAGGGATTGGATCTAGTCTCCTTGTCATGACTTCTTTGGCCATCCTGGGGTGGTGGGGACATGTTCTTGTCACCCTGGGCCTGGCTGACTAGCTTTGTCTCTTGGTACAGAGGCACAGAGCTTCGGCCTGCTGGATCCCAAACTCTGCTACCTGCTGGACGGAATCCTCTTCATCTATGGTGTCATTATCACTGCTCTGTTCCTGAGATTGAAGGTGGGTACCACTGGCTCTGGGAGGAGGGCATGGGCTCCCCCCTTGGTGGATGTTCAGAGCAGCCTTGGTCTTGGAAAGTCTCAGGCTAGGGTGATGCCGGGGGCTTGTATTCATGGGCAAAGCAGGGACCAGCAAGTATTGGGTAGGCTAAGGAGGCAGTGAGGGGGTGGTGTGTATGGCTGAGCCAGACAGGGTGAGAGGGGGAACCTGGTGCTAGGTGCCTCAGCAAAGAGCTGTACAAAGGTATGCCACCAGAGTGGCAGGGAATACTGCTGGCAAGAAAGGGGCTTACATGCAGGCAATTAAGAGCAGGGAAGTGGGGGACCTGTGGCTTCTTCCTAGCTTCTGGCTGTCCAACTGCTAATGTCAGCCTTTCTCTTGAAACTTCAGTTTCCCCATCTATAAATGGGAGAGTTGGAACAGAGCACAGATTTTCACCTGGTGCTTCGCAGACCCTGCATTTCTTGGAGGGGCTGGGCATGGTGTGGACAGAGGGTGTGGAAGGATTTAGGGGAAGGGGGAGGTTCCAGTTCCTGTCATCACTTGAGCGCCCCCCAACCCATTTCTCTTTTGAATGTTAAACTTTGGCATAAGATTTTTATTCAAAAAACAGAATCTTACTGACTGCCCTAGATGATTTCTAAGGTTGTTTCCAATACTCTGAATCTGTAAGACCCTGCAGTTTCTCTCGGCTGAGGCGGCATGAACTGAACACAGCAAGGATGTGCGAGCTTCCAGCAGATGCTCAGGACACTGAGCAAGCGCCAGGCTCCCTCGGCTCAGGTGCCGCCGGGCGATGGCACAGGGCTGGGCGAGTAGTGCACAGAAAGCATCCTGCCCCAGGGGTCAAGATGGGACGCAGGACCTTGTGCGGCTGCCGTCCATCCTGGATTGTCCTCAGAGTCCCTGGAGGAAGGGGACCTGGAGAATCCCCCTGGCTCCCGGGAGCGCGGCCGCGAGCCCTGCACCTGTGCGCACGCGCAAGGGCGCATGCCCGGGGAGAATCAGCTCTAGCCGGCCCCGGGGCCAGCGTTGTGGATGCATGTGTCGCAGGTGGGAGGAGAAAGGACAGTTGAGTTCAGAAAAGGGGCTGCCACTCCCCGGGCCCTTGCGAGGGTTCGGCCCCAGCAGGCGGAGCACGCGCTGTTTGTTGTCAAGGAGGGGAGTAGGGCTGTCCCTCCCGTCGCCGCGGGCCCTGCTCAGGCGCGGAGCAGTAACGCGCTGTGTTCTCGTGTGTTCCAGTTCAGCAGGAGCGCAGACGTCCCCGTGCACCAGCAGGGCCAGAACCAGCTCTATAACGTAAGTCGGCCTTTCCCGGAGACCCACGCAGAAAGCAGGGGCAGTCCTCTCCTGGGACCTAGGGGAACACGCCGGCCAGAGTCTCAGTTTTAGGTCTGCTCCTCAGCTATCAGCTCTTTGACCCGGTAGCAACTTGTTTAACCTCAGTTTTCTAACCCATAAATCGGGAACAGTAATTGTACCTGCCTGGTGGGGCTGCCTTGAGGATCACACGCGCGCTTTAATAGCTTGATGAATGGACTGCGCTTAGTAGCGCTTGGTATAGCACCTGCCACTCATGAGCCCCCAGCCATCAGCGATTTGAGAAGGCTGGAGTGGGTGGAGAAGGAATGTCTTAGAATCTTCACAGCGGAGGGGGAAGCGATTTCACAGTCCCTGTGCAATGGGACTGTGGTCGAATCCATTATTCTCTCTGAGCCTCAGCTTCTTTATTTGCTCATGGCAATACTGTTACTTATCCCATTAGACTGATCAGCATATTATAGTAAGAAAAGCACTTGAGTTCCCGTTCACCATTATGGTAACGCGTGTTCTCTGAGATGATGGTATCCAGATGGACCAGTTACCACCCCCTCCTCCGTCCCTGCTCTGTTTTTGTGAGCCACCACCCAGAGGGAAACCAAACTCCCCAGTCCAGCTGGCCCCATCCTCCTGAGGTTCCTTTTTCCTGTGCCCGACATTTTCCTGTCTGTTTTAGGAACTCAATCTAGGCCGAAGAGAGGAGTACGACATTTTGGATAAGAGACGGGGCCAGGACCCTGAAATGGGAGGGAAGCAGGTAGGGAACCCTTCTCTCTGCCTCTGTGTGTTCCTGTGTGTGTGTGTGGTGGGAGCTCAGCCCCAGCTGCAGGGGGTCGGGAGGGATCTCCTCAGCACCAGCACACTGTGCAACCAGACTCCACCCTAACATGTATGGGGCCTGGGGCAGGAGGACAGGTGGAGACCCACTTGCTGCTGCCCCATCTTCCTACCTCCTTGGTTCCATTCTGGATCTCAAGGGGCCTCATGCCTGAAAGTGGCCTCCCACCTCTCATGTCTCAGCTCCACCCACCTCCCCTCAAACTGCTCCTTGGCTATCCTAAGATGCACACACGGTGGCACCATCTGCCCCAGGAAGACAGACCTGGTGAAGAAGAGGTACACACAGGAAGGGGCCCAAGACCACTGGGCAAGGAATTCTGTGTCCTGGGTACCCCCTCCAGAGCATGGTCAGGGTATGAGCTCTGGGTGGCTCTGTCCTCTTGACTTTGTAGACTCCACACCCTGTGGGAAGGGGAGCAGCTGGATGAGGCCAAGGTACGGTCCTCTTTTTCTCCCCTTCATTCCAGTTATATTTATTTATTTATTTTTATTGTATATTGGCAAATTATAGTTGTATATATTTATGGGGTACAAAGTGGGGTTTGTGATTTTTGAATACAATGTGGGGTGATTAAATTAAGCTAATTAACATATCTACACTACAAATATTTAACTTTTTTGTGATGAGAACACTAGAAATTTATTCTCAGCGATATTGAAATGTACAGTACTGCATTATTAGCTATATTCAGCGTGCTGTGTTACTGATCTAAAAAAAAATTCAACCTCATTCCTCCAATCTAACCGAGGCTTTTACCCTTTGACTATCTTCTCCCCACCCTCCCCCCCCATTCTACACTTTGCTTCTATGAGTTCTACTGTTTTAGATTCCACATATAGCTGAGAGCATGCAGTATTTGTCTTTCTGCCTTGGGCTTGTTTCAGTTAGCATAATGTTCTCCGATTCTATCCATGTTATCACAAGTGACAGAATTTCTTCCAGTCTCACGGCTGAATAATATTTCATTGTGCATATACACCACATTTTCTTTATCCATTCATCCCTTGATGACACTTAGGTTGATTCCATATCTTGGCTATTGTGAATAGCATGGCAATGAACATGGGAGTGCAGACATCTCTTCAACAAACTGATTTCACATCTTTTGGATAAATACCCAGAAGTGGGATTGCTGGATCATATGGTAATTCTATTTTTAGTTTTATGAGGAAACTCCATACTGTTTTCTATCATGGTATTACGAATTTACATTCCCGTCAGCAGTGTACAAGGGTTCCCTTCTCTCCACATCCTCCCCAACACTTGTCTTGTGTCTTTTTGATAATAGCCATCCTACCAGGTATGAGGTGATATCTCATTGTGGTTTTAATTTGCATCTCCCCAGTGATTAATGATATTGAGCATTTTTTCATGTATCTGTTAGCCATTCATATGTCTTCTTTAGAGAAATGTCCATTCAGGTCCCTTGTCCATTAAAAAAATTTTTTTTCCTATAGAGTTGTTTGTGTTCCTTGTATATTTTAGACATTAATCCCTTATCAGATGTATGTCTTGCAAATATTCTCTCTCAATCTGTAGATTGTCTCTTCACTCTATTGTTTCCTTTGATGTACAGAAGGTTTTTATTTTGGTGTCATTCCATTCGTCTATCTTTGTTCTGTTGCCTGTGTTTTTGGAGTCAAAGCTAAAAAAAAATCATCATTCAGACCAATGTCCTGTAGTTTCCCCCTATGTTTTCCTCTAGTAGTTTTGCAGTTTCAAGACTTATGCTTAATAGCGGGGTGTGGTGGCACACGCCTGTAGTCCCAGCTACTTGGGCAGCTGAGGCAGGAGGATCGCTTGAGCCCAGGAGTTTGAGGCTGCAGTGAGCTATGATGATGCCACTGTACTCTAGCCCAGGCGACAGAATGAGGCCCTGTCTCAAAGACAAAACAAAACAAACAAAGACTTGTGTTTAAGTCTTTATAATCAATTCTGAGTTGATTTTTATATATGGTATGAGGTAAGTGTCCAGTTTCACTCTTTTGCATATGTATATCCAGTTTTCCCAACCCTATTTATTGAAGAGACTGTCCATTTCCCATTTCATATTCTTGGCACCTTTGTCAAAGATCAACTGACTATAGGTGGGTGGACTCTTTTCTGGGCTCTCTATTCTGTTCCATTGGTCAATGTGCCTATTTTTATGCCAGTACCATTCTGTTTTAATTACTGTCACTTTGCAATATAGTTTGAAATCAGGTAGTGTGATGCCTCCAGCTTTGTTCTTTTTGCTCATGATTTCTTTGGCTATTTGGTTTTCTTGTGGGTCCTTCTGAATTTTAGCATTTTTTCTGTATCTATGAGAAATGACTTTGGAATTTTGATGAGAATTGCATTGAATTTGTAGATTACTTTGGGTGGTATGGACATTTTAACAATATTAATTCTTCCAATTCATGAACATGGGATATCTTTCCATTTATTTATGTCTTCTTCAATTTCTTTCATTATATAGTTTTTGGTGTACAGGTCTTTCACCTCTTTGGCTAAATTTATTCTGAAGTATTTTATTTATTTATTTTTCTTTGTAGCTATTGTAAGTGAGATTGTTCTCTTGATTTCTTTTTCAGAAAGTTTATTGTTGTAGAGAAATGCTACTGATTTTTGTGTGATTTTGTATCCTGCAACTTTACTGAGTTCCTTTATCAGTTCTAACAGTTTTTTTTGATGGAATCTTCAGAGATTTCTATGTATAAGATCATGTTATCTGCAAACAGGGGCAATTTAACTTCTTTCTTCCTGATTTGGATACCTTTATTTCTTTCTTCTGCTTAATAGCTAGAGGCTGGGACCTCTAGTATTCCAGTACAATATTAAACAGAATTGGTGAGAGGGGGAATCCTTGTCTCATTTCAGATTTTAGAAGAAAAGCTTTCAACTGTTCCCTGTTGAGTATGATATTAGCTGTGGGTTTGTCATCTATGGCCTTTATTGTGTTGAAGTACATTCCTTGTATACCTAATTTGTTGAGAATTTTTATCATGAAAAGATGTTGGATTTTGTCAAATGCTTTTTCTGCATCTAGTGAAATGATCATATGATTTTTATCATTCACTGTGTTAATGTGGTGTATCAAGTTTATTGATTTGTGTATGTCGAACCACCCTTGCATCCAGAGGTAAATCTCACTTGATCATTGTGAATGATCCTTTTAACATGGTGTTGAATTTGGTTTGTTAGGGTCCTCTTAGGAGCAGGGCTCAGGACAAAGGCCGGGGCTGCCCCAGTTTAAGGGCAGTACTGCTTGATGCTGCCAGTGGCCCTTGATGTTTCTGGTCACACCTGTCCATCAACCCCTGTCCAGGCCCTCTGAGCCCTGTGCTGGGCATGTTGTTGCTAGAGTGAATGGGCAGTGGAGACGCCACTGGTGTTCTTGACCACTCCCAGCCCCATTCTCCAGGCTCAACTCTTCTCCCCTCCTCTTGTCTGAACCAGGAGGGCATGGGGGCACCTCTCAGTAGAACCTGGCTAGCAGTGGCTGGCTCTGCTCCAAACAAGGGTACATGGCACCTTCCATCTTCAGCCAGAAGTCCCGCTTGTAAGCCTTTGGACAGACAGGCCATCAGCAGACATCCCCACAGCCTGTTCTGGGCGAGGCTGGGATTGGGTGGGCTCCTTGGGGAGGGTGAAGTGTGCGTGCAAGTGCACATAACCAAGTATGGGCCGTGTAGTGCTGTGGGCCCCACGGTGGTCTGGGGAGGCTAGGGGGCACAGGGAGGAGAGAAGCAGGGGCAGGGCCTGGGGCGGGGGCAAGATGGGGTTCCTGCACTCTTATGGCCTGGATTCACCTTTCTTTGCCCTTAACTTCTTCCCCTTTGTCTTTCCTAGCAGAGGAGGAAGAATCCTCAGGAAGGCCTATACAATGTGAGTAGAGGAGCTTTCACATTTTACCTTGGAAAATTGGAGGGAAGGGCTGAAGGAGGGCTCTGGATGAAGGCAGTTCTCCACATTCCATCATCTTTGTCTGTCTAGACCTTCCCTTCCCTGGGTCAAGTAATGTCTCACCTGCTTGCTGCCTGCAGTAGCACCTGCTTCTAGAAAGGCACCTTAGCTGAAAAGTGATGTTATCTCCCCTTCCTTTGCCTACCCTCCCTCCCCCAAGCCTGCCACTGGAGTTCCTAGGTTGGTCAGCCTGGGGTGTAGGGGACACAGTGAGGTCAAGCTGGCAGGCCCCTCTGAGGTTCCTCCTGTTCCTGAGTGCTGAATGATTCTCCTGAGTGTCTCCTCTGATTGGAAGGTCAACCTCACCATCCTGGTTGTGAACCTGACTGTTGTTTTCAGACTGTTGATCTGGGTCTGCCATGAAGGAGCCCCTTGCAGGTGGTAGCCCGTTATAAAGGGAGCTGCCTCCCGGTCCCTCCTGGGCAAGGGGAGGGTTGATTTCAGCCCCTGGTATGTGAAGAGACAAAGTGCTGAAATAAATGATTCTGGGGGCTCCAGGTGAGCCCTTGTATTGTCCAATACCTGAGTCTTTGTCTAGGACACCACATCCTATCTTTTTGAGCCTAACCTGAGCTTCTCAGCTCAGTGCAGAGGTCTGGCAGCTTAGAGGAGGTTCCAAGGGGCTGAGGATGAGGAGGGTGGGCTGGAGCTGGTTGTGGACAGAGAAGTTTGTGTGAATAAGGTTTGGAGCCTTGATTGTGGGAGCCCCCTGCCAACTTGGGGATCAAGGGACTCCCTCTTCCCCACTGTCTTCTGTACTAGTTAGTAAAATCAGAGTCTCATGCCCTCTTCTTCTCCAGGCGCTGCAGAAAGACAAGATGGCCGAGGCCTACAGTGAGGTTAGGGTAAAAGGGGAGGTGAGTGTTGCTCTTTCTTCACTCCCAAGGGAGCTCCTCATGGTCTTCCAGACACGCCTGCTGCAGGCCTCCTTTCCCACCCACTCTGCATCCCACCTGCAAAAGCCAGTGTGGTGGCTGCCAGAGGGAAGGTGAACCCAGCTATCACCCAGTTGGACAGTACCTAAGAAACTGGGAAGGGCCAATCCTCTTTCAGGATTGAAAACCAAATCTAGATTCTGTGACAGCCTAAGCTTTGCAAAAGCAGGACACTTAAATAATTATTGAGTGCTTACTGTGTGTTCAGTGCTCAGGACTACAGGTCCCAGGGCAAAATGAAATGTGGGGCCCCTTATTCACAAATGATTAAGAATTTCAAAACAGTGAGAGTGAAGCATTGAACCCTTCTAAGCAAGGATGAGAAACATGTGCCCTGCAAGGCACAAGGAGGTTAAGTAACTTACCCAAGGTCACAGAGCTAGTAAATAGGGGAGCCAGGATTTGAACCAACTCTATGCCAGAGTTTGTTAACAGCTCATAATGGCTCATTGCCATTCCCAGTGAGCATCGATGATGACTAGCCAAGACTTTTAAGAGCTGAAGGAAAGCCCATTTATTCCAAGCAATGAACAACATAGCCAGATCCCATGGGGCCCAGATCCTAGGGCTCTGATGTTTATGAGGCTCGGAACAGGGCAGAGCAAAACCGGGTCCCCATCAGAGCCAGGCCTCACAGAGGCGAAGGTCTGACTGGGGCCTGAGGACCCTTCCCTCCTGGGGCAGGGGTGTTGCTGGGTGATATCACCTGTGACTTTCTGGGGACCCTTGAGCAGAAATGCCACTGCTGAATGCCTGACTTTCTAATTCTTTTTCTTGTTTCACTCCCAAAGAACCAGCGGCGGAGAGGCAAGGGGCATGATGTTCTGTACCAGGTACGAGCTGCTGCGTTCCTTCTGGTGGGGGCGTGGGGAGCCCCATCTGACAGGGGGTGAGATCAAGGCTCCCACTTTTTGTTTGCTGGTGGCACCAGCTCTTGCCAACAGCTGAGCAGGGCTAGCCCAGGGCACCCATTCAGGCGACTCCACTGCCTACTCCTAGAGTAGGGGGCTGGGCCTCAGCCATTCCAGCAAACTGCTTGGCTCTAGCCAGGAGGCTGTGGCAGCCCCCAGGCATTGTTTGGCCATGGCAGACAGAACAGCAGCTGCCCAGAGGTGTGCAGTCTCTCCAAAGGTGCAAATGTGGGCAAAGGACACCACACAAGTGATTCCTGCCTTGTTGCCCACTGCTCTGGGCCCTTGCAGAAACCTGGCTCTGCCCTGCCTCCTTAGACCTAGTAAGATGAGAGGATGGGTGGGAAGAGGGAAGAGAAAAGAAAAATGACAACTTCAGAAAGAAAACATTTCTGTAGTCGGGTGCCTGGCTTATGCAAATCAGTTGAAGTAACTATGCGAACTAAGCACAGTCAACCTACTTCGCTAAAACACAATCTCCAGCGGGCCCTCACCTCTCTCCTCCTGGCTCCCCGGGGCTGCTCACAGCTCACTCTTCTGGCTCCAGAGTGTCAGGATGCCCAGCTTGGCTGAGTTCTGAGTGGTATCAGAAGGGCCCCGGAAACATGCCTGTGTGTGCCTGCTGTTGATCCATCCCTTGATCCATCCCCTTACTGGCCCCTGGACCAGGGAGAGAGGCGTTTCAGCGAGATTGGGACCGGCCTTGCCTGCCTGTGCCCCGACAAAGAACGTACTGGAATAGCTGGGCCTGGGAAGGAGATGTGCAGAGGAGGGCTGAGGCCAAGGAGACCCCGCTCTCCCTGTGACAAGTCCAGGCTTCTTGTAGGCCCAGGTACCAGGGACAGCAGATGCTTGGTGGCAGGCCTGGCCCTTCCCCCTGGTTCCAGCTCAGTTTTTGAGGTGGGAGACTCCCCCTCCTCTTTGGTCCGACAGGAAGTTGGCTGGGCCCAAGCACAGTAGGGCATGGCACTTGGGAAGCTGGGAAGAGGGGTGAGAATTTAGCGGGAAAGGAGTTTCCACAAGGCACAGACCCATGGCACAGTTGCCAGCAGGGCGCAGACCCGTGTCTCCCAGTGTCTCAGCCAAGGCTCCCGCCTGTGGGGTGAGGGGATTCTTCCTGGGAGCTGGGGGGGAGGTCACACCTGTTGGGTCTGGGTTGGCTCCTGCCCACATAGGCTCCTGACCCACTCTTCTTTTCTGATTTGCTTCCAACAGGGGCTCAGCACAGCCACCAAGGACACCTATGATGCCCTCCACATGCAGACCTTGCCCCCTCGCTAACAGCCAGGGGATTTCACCACTCACAGGCCAGACCTGCAGACGCCCAGATTGTGAGACACAGGATAAAGCATTTACAACCCACTTCACTCGTATTTCTCGGCCACCAAAGTATTCCTCTTTATGACTGGGATGCTTTGGTCATATCTGATTCCAAACCGTCATACCCAGAATCTTGTCCCTGAACTCTTCAGGGGAGTACATGCCCCAGGGTTAAAGCCCTGGTTTTGGGCCTTCTTGGGCCTTGGTGACCATACGCAGACCCCTCTCCTGGCAGCTCAATGCTATCACTGGGAGGTGGGCACACTCCCTCTCACAGCTGAGTTTTTGAGTCTGCGTTTTGTAAAGTCCCTGGAAAAACCCCAGATAGCTAGCAAATGTCCTAATAGTCTGTATCGTTTGGTCAGTATTTGAGTGGCTTTGCTCCTGCTGTAAATTTGGTTTCTGTTGTCAGCATTCCCCTCCTTTCGAGGTAACTTGTAACTGGGCTGTGTTGCACCTGCCTGTGACAGGGCTGGGCATTTGGGAAGGGAACCCAGGCAAGTGTGCTGCCGCTGGGGGGGAATGGTCAGCGGGGAAGGTATGGGGCAGGGGAGAAGTGATGGAGAGTCAGCTGCAGCCCTGTGAGGACAGCCAGGGGCCTCCTTCCATCAAGCCTACATTCCACATTCAAATGTGTATGCAAGGCACTGTGAGACCGGAAGATAAACAAGACTGTCCCTGAGTTGTGCACAAACTGGTATAAAAAACAGTGTCGTTACACAGTACGAACAGAGTGTGGGGGAGCAAGACAAGGAAGGAAGCAAGACTGCGTTCTTGTCAGGCTCTTGGTTCACCTCCCGCTTGCAGTGGATGAATGAGAAACCCATCATTGTGAAGGCCTCAAAGGAAGACCCAGCACCATGGGACCTGTCAGGATCCCAGCGGACAGTGGCATGACGGGAAAAACCTCAGTCAACCTAACTAGAACAATGCTGTGTAATTAAAGGGCACATGACGGTGGAAGGAAAACCCTCTCTGCTCTACTTGGTTTTAATTTATACTGGCTTGCTAAAGCCTTACTATTTTGCATAATAAAGGCTTCAGTGAAAAATGCTGCTTTAAGCTTTATTTCAGCAGTCAAGCCTGTAGTGACAATTTAGTCATCAGGAAATCAGCAGGTTGCCGTTGGAGGAGGGGGTTGCAAAACTGCTGGATTCTGGGAGTGAATAGGACGGCTCCTCAAAATAGGCAGGTGGGCACAGGTGCACCCAGTGGCCCAGAATGCTGCTCTGGGGATGGCTTCACACAGTGCAAGGTGAGCACAGCTTCTAGGCTGGGTGGCTGTGCCTCTGGACAGAGAGCAGGGCTTGGTGTGACACAATGTGTCAGGATGGCCCCCAGCCTTACAATGGAACCAGAGAGGGCCATGGGAAAGGAGCCCTGCAGCATGGTGCCCAGCTTGTGGTGTGCAGGAAAACAAATAGGAGAGGCCAGCCTAGCATTCAGGCATCAGCAAGAGACAGAGTATGTCTGGGAGTCACCACAGCAGCTGATGCCACGGCACAAATGCCTCAGTCTATAGGGTCTGGGGGAACGGCAAAGGACAACAGAGGTCTTTTAGGTCAGTTTCTGTCACGAAAGACCCTGTCCCCAGCAGTATTTAACTGCAGTGGCTATATATAAGGCCCCAACTCATTAAGCATACCAATGAATATTTCATAAAGACTTTGAAATCTATATCTTGATTTTTTCAAAATAGAAGTCCAAGACCATGACTATTAAAAGCCCCTGAAAATTTGGGATTCCAACAGGAGCAATGCCTATCACTGCCAGGCATGTATAACAATTCACAGGCAACTAAGGCACTTGATTTGTAACTTGGCCTCAGAAAAGTTCTGCTACTCACTGGGATTTTAAAACTGAAGTCTGGCTCATCTGTTAGTGAAAGTGAGTGAGCCTCATATTTAGGGCTTGCTCTAGACCTAGTTTCAAGATCAGCTGAGTTATATACAGGCTGTGTGACCTGTATGGCTGGCTTGAAAATAAGCGAGCTTGACCTAATTCTGTCAAGAATATGTCTCAAGAGGCGAGGGGGAAAGCTGGCAGTGAACTATGGTGCTGGAGCTAACTTGGAGTGTGGGGCATTTCAGGCTACATGCATGACAGCTACACAGACAGCAAGCTGGGGGAGAACTGAGTGGTGCTCATAGAAGCAGGATTGAGAAACCAGAGTTCCTGAGAGAGTGAAGCACTGGCTTCACAGTGAGAAGGGCTACCCCTGGAATCACCAGGACTCCTGCCCTTCCTGAGGTCTGGAAGTGCCCTCTCCAAAGCATGACTTCTTTGGAGTATTTCAAAGTAGTCCCTCCATCCCAAGACACCATTGATTGTAAGATAAGCTGTACCATCAAGTTATTTCAAGGGAAAAAACACTACACTCAATATAAATATCCATTGTAAGACACAGCTCTGTTTCATTATTTGTTAAAATGTGAAGATGTGTCTTAGAATCAAGGAAATACGGAATTTCACTTGTATTGAGGAACCAAAACACTATATATAAAGATGAAAAGTTCTCAATATTTTCAAAAGTGCATCACTTCAATGTCACTAAAATCAGAGGTAGTATGTGTGTATTGCTGATCACTTTTCTTCTTAGAGTACGATTCAAGGTTATCCTTGGACTAAGACTCAAGGTTCCTGGTTTACAAGATTCCTGTGAACAGAGTAATACTTAAAACACCAAAGGCAGGCTTGGCAGGGAAAAAAGGACAGATGACCAACTTGGGCTAAGAGGACAACTCCAGAGGTGATTTAAAGCCTTGTCATTTAGCCCACTGTTTAGTGTCATGAGCCAACTGTAGGCCTCATTCTGTCCATGAATAACTTGTGATGTGTTTTGGTTGCTTGGTGCTGGACATTTCAGTTGTTGATCTACAACTACTTTTGTGAACCCATGACTGAGTTCTAACTACAGATGTCCTGTATCTTCAACGTCTAGTCTTTGGAGAGAGAAAAGGCTCTCCAAAGAGAAAAGAGTAAGGCAGATACTACTCACATCAGCTTTGTATATATCCCCGAAAGTAGATTAGAATATAACAACCTTTTAAAAAAGGACTACAGGGTAAAAGAATCTAATCAGTAGTTTATCCTTGTGCCTTAGGATGTGACAAATGGGTTTTGCTTGCTAAAGTCTTTTCTCTGTTAGTGAGCATGACGCTGTCTCTACCAAATAGAGGATTTGTTAAAAATTTGAAATTATTTTAAGAAAATAGCTTTACACACATAAATGCAAGCCATAAATATAAGAGGGGATGGAATGGAAAGGAATGAGAAGTTCTCTGACATAGGAGCAGGGGAGAAGGGGACCCAACATTTGTCTTCCCATTTTGGTCCCTTTCCAGGACAGCAAGCACATTTTGCAACAGCTCTCCCTATCTATCATCTAATTCAATGAGAACACCCATCAGATTGTCAGCACATGATAGGGAACTCCCCAAAGTTCTTCAACAAGCTGAAGTTTTTTCTCTGTGGGAAATTCATTTTAAAGTTCAAACTTTCCTTTTTATGAAATCAATGAATTATATTAAGACACTAAGTGCTAAGTAGTATAATAAGCCAGAGGAAGCTAAGTTGTGCACCCTCAAACAGGAGGACCAGATGCCAAGTTCAGGATTAGCTTCCTTCACAGGATCCGCAGGAGAATGAACGTTCAGGACTTGGCAAGAAATGCTAGAGGGCCATGGCAGTTTAAACAATAAATTCAGAAAAGTCGAGTTCAATCTCAGTTCTGCAGTCAAATACATAGTGAGCCAGGAGCTTTGAAGAGCTCTCTCGTAGGATCAATCAAGGGCCTGCGTGTTTGATCACACAAAGCACACAAAGCGCTTGTGTCTGAAGGAGACTACTGCTACTTAACTCAGGGCCCCACTAAAGCACACTGAGGGGCTGGGGAGGGAGAAACGCAGTGGCCACAGCTCCCTATGGAGCACAGGAGGAAGCCAGAAGGGCAGGAGCTGGTTGGGGGAGGGAGGAGAAACCAAAGTGCTCACGGTGATTCTGGGGATCCTGAGAGCATCTGCTATTAAAAATAACTTGGAAGGCATGTGCGAGCAGTCTGTGAGAATGTGTGTGTGACGCATCCAGAATGCCAACACAACTTCAAAGAAACTCAAACAATGTGAAAACACTTGGAAAATGGTTTAATGATGTTTTACAACAGAAATGAACTGTACAGTTACAGTAAGTTTAATATATATATAAAAAATTACAGCAGACAAATGCATCTACACAAAATCTACCATTTCATTCTGATTCACTGTCACCTACACAATCTCTCCCAAGCCTACAGCCCCCTGCAGGCAGCCCCAGGAGGGGAATCACATAAAGGGCACTTTTAAAGAGACAGCACCGCTTATATTCCCCGCCACCTCCTCAGGCCTCAGGAGGTATCGTCAGCTAATTCCCCAAAATGTAAAGTTGCTTGTGTTTCAGGGTTTCAAAACCTAGAAAACGTGTGTTTCCCAGGGGCACAGATAACAAGGTCCAGCACTCCAAGTTATCAGCTGATTCTTATAAAATATTCCTATGGGGGGAAATGGCTAAACAGGCGCTCTGGGGCAGTGAGGCTATACAATAGCCACCCAGATTGCAAAGTGATTAAGGAGAAATGTAGAAGGACTCCCAATAAACTACCTAGGAATTGTCACTGCCTCATTAAAGCTGCTGGACAGTTTTGGAAAGAATCATTTACACCACATCTTAAGTTTCCACAAAGAAGAACTCAAACTCACATTTTAAAGTACATAAAACAAAAAGTTCTGGGAGGCCAAGGGGCCAGTTCCCCTTGTGTCCCTCCCATGACAACAGTGGAAAAACACCCCTGAATTAATAACTAAAAAAAAAAAAAGAAGGAAAAGAAAAGGTGGGGGAGTTAAGATATTTAAAGACAGAGAGAAAGAAAACATCTTTAGAAAGACACGATCACTGTCTCTTTAAAATAAAACAAAATCCCAATTGGGAATAGTAATCAGGAATAGGCAATCCAAATTGACACCTGGTGGAAGATTATTATTGAATATTATGTACACTTAGAACTTTTTCATTTTCTTCTTTATTATGAACACCTAGGCAGTGAAAACTGTTATGTTAATACATACATAGACACACCCAAAACATACAAAAATACTATTATTTCAAACTACTAAGAATAGGACAGTTCAATTATTTTCATGCTATGACTTTAAGAGCATTACACTGAAACAAACAAGAAGTTAAACGACATTTTTTTTTAATATCCCAGAAATATACCAAAATATACATCTAAGCTTTGGAATTACTGAGGTTAGACTAATGCAAGTGCTGGGTAATCGTACTTAATACACAAGTCTAAGGTTCTGCAGGAAAGAAATTATCTTTGGTATCTGCATCAGGCTAATATTATTATTTGGATTTTGCTTTGGGATAGAGCTTGTATGACCCTAGAACCAAATACCCCCCTCCCCCAATCAACTGAGATTAAAAAGATCCATGTAAAAAGTTCCTTCATTTGTAATCCCCCCACCCCCCAAGTTAAAAAGTCACAGGCATCTACCTAGCACAAAAGGTTGTGAAATACAATGCATAGTTGCACAGTGGTGCTGCAAAAAGGAAACAAAACTACAATAAAGAGAAATGAAAAGCTTGATAATCTTTCTGCATGTTTTCTCACAAACAGGACAGCCACTTCCAAGCAGTTCCAGTAAAGGAAAAGAAAAAAAAGGCTCAGAAGGGCACCTTGGCGTGCATTCGCCCAGCCCCAGAGGTTAAAGCACCCAGCAGAGCAGCCAATTATGCGCCAGTGTCTTCAATCTCCCCCACTCTGTGGAGTCCTTGGCCAGCCCAGCAGTGGCTCCCACCCTCCCTAGTCCCTGTGCTAAGTCCCTGTGGTGACCCTGGTTGTTGTGGGGTGGATTACAGTGGTGATGGGGTTTTGTCTTTTGTTTTGGAAAATCTGAATGCCAATTTGTTTCATGGCATGCTCACTGGTTGGCAAGGGCCAGAGCTACTGAGCATGCACCTGCAGAAAAGCCCAGAAGGTGGCCAACAGCTTGCCCGCCCTTTCTGATTGGTCAGAGGCTGCCCCTCTACCCCTCTACTCTTCGAAATGCCAGGACGCCACAGATTGGATTGATGCTGAAGACTTCCCTTTTCTTTGGTTTTTTTGTTTGTTTTGAGTTTATACAATCATTAAGAAATCTTTGGTTTTGGCTGGAAATTTAAAAACAAAACAAAACAAAGAAACCACCCTCCCCTGGCTTATAGCAGCAGTATTATGACCTGGCTGAGCTTTTTTCAACACTGGGGGTGGGAATTGAAGGTCGGGAACTACATTCAAAGAAAAGGTGAAAGGGCTGGGGATGCAGCTTCGAGAGAGCCCATTGGATATAAGATTGTCAAATAATAATAATATTAATAATAATAAACTTAAATATTTGGATTTTTTGGTCATGTCAAAGGAAAAAAAGTAAAATGTATATGCAGCAGTTAGCTTAAAGGAGCCTTTGGTGTCTTCCCTTCTACCCAAAGTCCTGAATATAAACAGAACCCTGAGGCCTCAGAGGGGAAGGGGATGGCCTGTACCCCACCAGGGAAAAGACAAGTACAGAAGTTGATGTGTGGCCAGCCATCAGGAATATGGGGTGGAGTGGGGGTGCAGATAGCTGGCCAGCCCCTAAAGGCAGGGTGGCTAGGAAAGTGGATGTTAAGAGACCTGTGAAGACCCCTTGCAACGAAAAGAAATAGAAGATTGCAATTTGCCCTCAGCTTGCAGTAGCTTTTAAGCAGCGACATTCAGAGGCTTGTTTAGGGGGTCCCACCCTAGGCTACAGGTCCCGTGATGCTATAGGCCAGAGTTCAACGTTACTGAGAGGAGGGAGGGCAGACTTGGCAACTCTGTAGGGTTTTGAGAAAGTTAAAGCAAGTTACTCAGTCACGAGTTAGAAATGAGGTATACGACAACTCCTGGACTTGTGGTGGGTAGAATAGCCCACACTTACTCATCTAGCCTTCACTGCTACCACAGAGGAGGGGATGGAAGTGCCGTCTACTGTGGGAGGAGGGTGTTTCCTGCAGAGTGAGACCTCCTGTGGACTGAAATGCACTCATGCCCATACAAGCAGAAGTAAGAAGCTGGAAGAAGTCTTTCTCTCCCCCACCTGACCTTAGGGTAGACACACCATTTATGTTGTAGAAAGCCAATGTTGCAAAGCCTTATCCTCAAAGCCCCCTTCACGCCTCCCCACCCCCCCGGCTTTTTTTCTGTTTGCAGTTTTAAACCCAACCAGGCTGGCACTAATCCACTCTACTCTTAGAAAGCATGTGCCTTCTGCAGACTGATGCAGGAATGGAACCAAAGACATGGTATCCCCCCAACCCCACTGCCTAAAACTACAGGCTTTCATAGCAGACACTGTCATTTCAGCTTCTGAAAGTGCATTTCATTTCCTCCTGTATTTTTCAGACCTTGAGACACTTCTAGCACTGGGCGGGAACACAAAGCCTTTTCTCTACTTGGCTCTGTCCTTTCTCATTCGAAAGAGATCCCAATTTTAAGGAACTAAAGTGTACTGGATGTCTCATTTTTTATGCAGCACTGTATCCAGCTGTCTGCCTGCAGACTTTGGGATAAAATGTTTGAGAACTCAATGCTGCTGCCACTTTACGAAAGAAGCCTTAAGCTGCTTTTGTGAGGGTGTGGCCAACTTACACAATGATGAGCAAGTAAACAAAGAAAACATGGGAAAACTTTGCAGCAGACCTCAATGTTTTTTACAGTAAATTAGTTTTGGGGTCTTACCTTTTTGACAGTGTCCTGGCTTTGAACCAGAAGGTGGCAGTGGGCAGATTCAGGGACATAGAAAGAATCATGAAACACATCTTCCCTCCCAGGCCCCAGGGAGCTTCGTTTCCGTACTCAAAGTGGTATTCCATTACACACACCTTGTTTTCCTATAACCTTTGTTTCAAGTGCTCTTATGTTCAATATCACTATTGTCTACTTATAAACCTATCTAGCACTTTGAAAAATCACACAATATTAATACCACCTTTATATAAAGTCAGAACAATAAGATTAGTAAAGCTTTCATGAAGTTCTGTAACCTGATCATTTTGTGATGGAATATTCAGAGAGCAATATATTTCTTTTTCCTCTCCCTTTCTGTGTCCTATCAACATACACCACCACAATGAACTACTCAACTTCCCAGAGCCCATATATAAAAATATTTTGGAACAAAACAGCTCTATAGGAGAGAAAGAGAAGATCTTTTGGTTTTCCATGTACTCTTGCTCTTGAAAATGCTTATCCATCCCAGGGCGGGGAACCTGTGGGCTTGGGGCCACATGTGGCCTTCTGAATCCTTGAGTGCGGCCTTTTGACTGAATCCAAATTTTACGGAACAAATCCTTTTAATAAAGGGATTTGTTCTGTGAAGTTTGGATTCGGTTGAGAGGCCATACTTGGGGACCTGGAATAAAGACAAAAAATTCTTACCCCCATCTTTTGCCCTCCCCAAATTTCTCGGCAATTCTAAGAATGCTACACAGAGCAACCCTTTCCATCTTTACAGAGACAGCAGAGAAAACAAAATAAATCTCTTTCCCAAAGCCAGGATAACCAACAAGACTTCCTTCAAAAAGTAGGGAAGGCGGGAAGGAAAAGGGAAGGAAAGAGACAAAGTAAGCTTTTCCAAATTTCAGCTTTTTGCTCTTATTCCCTCTGCCTGTCTTGAAAACACAAGGATAAGCAATGAATGACATAGCAGTGTCTTTGGTATCCAAACCAAATCCCACTTAAGTTCTGTAAGATAGATCATTTATTAAAAAAAATAGCCTTTCTGGAGATATAGTCTATATCTGAACTCTGGGAGCTCAGAAAGTTTTGTCCTAGAGTACAGGCAGAAAGGGCTTGTAATTTTCCCTAAACCAGCATCATTTCTCATTCACATTCCCACCAAGAACAAGACTCTCCTCGATCCCACCAACCAACCAATCCTTAAGGGTCACACCTTATCAAAGGTGTGAGGCAAGCAGCTTAGCTTTCAACTTCTTGGTTTGGTTTTTGTTCTTTTTGTGTTTTTGGTCTATAAAGAACTAGCCTTGTATAAGAAAAGTAAGTAAGATTTTAAAGTGTTGTGCTACTAGCACAACATCCAATAACTTGACAGAAGGCGACAAAAAGAACCTGTTTCACTTTAATTTTCCTAGATTAAGATACATCAATCACTCAACCTCTTCTTTCCTCTCCAAATTAATTGGTGCATGTCTATTTCTGCCTCTATTTCTCAACTGTGCACCCAGACATTCATACATTCATTCTTTGCCTAAGCTTTTGCTATGTACAGAGGTAATGAATCATTACGAGAGGCTGGCAGGGTCTGGGGGACACAGGCAGCCATAGGAAGGGATGTAAATGTACCCTCATGGACCCTGAACCTACTAGATACCCCTTATGTTACCTGCATGCCACCACATACTGTGCTGCAGATCAGACCACAGGGAGGCCAATGAATCCCAAACCCAATCACAGGGAAAATCAAGTTTCCTTTGGCAAGACAGATATAAGAAAAAACAAACATACACACACGAGCAACATATTCCTTCTAACATAATCAACTTTTCCTCTTACCCCCCCAACCCAACCCTGTAAATTGTAACCTATAAACAGGATCCCAAATACATACAGCATCAATCATGTTTATCAATTGTAATAAACATTAGTTCAACTAAATGCTACAGCTAGAATCATTTCCACTATTTATAAAGTTTTTTCCTTTATTTATGTGGTTTTTAGTTTAAAACCAGTTCTGCAACAATGCTAAGCTACGCTGAGGTATTTTATGAAGGTGCCAGAAGCTAGCTGTTACCCAGATTAAGGTACCACCATTCAAAGAGAAAAGGGAAGGAAAAGAGAAAAGGAGATCCAGGTTACAGAATCAACGTAAAGTTCACTCAAATTTACTGCTTTTAACAAAGGCCAAGAGTAGAAGAGCCAAAACAAGGAACTACTTCATGAATAAGGACAGTTAGAAGAAAGCAGCCATTCACAAACCATACAGAAAACTGGTACAAACTGGACAACTCTGAGAAAAACACATTCCCTGCCTTCCAATGGAATCCTTTCCAGTATCTTACTGGGAATCTCAGGGCTGTCCCATCTAATTTCTTTGGATTAAGAAAGGGATGATTAACCTTTAATGATGAAAGCAATTATTTATCCTATTACTGTCCAAGTTTACATTTGTATTGCGTGTGCTGTCCATGCAAACCTATATAATAGCTCATCTTAGGTATTCTTCTTAGAGGAACGGCAAAAAATGATTTTTTTCCTTCTCAAAAGAGAAGGTAAATGCTAAGAAGACATACCACTTTATAAAGTGTCATCCTCAAAATGCTGTAAGACTAAAAATGACTTCAAACAGCCAGGACTATGATTTTACATGAATGTCACATATTAAATGCTTTTCACACACACACATAAAAGTGAACTCCTATCAGTTAGGAGGAAATTAACCCATAAATTCTTGCTCATTTGGAAAATTTTAAATTCCAGGTCTTCAGTCTTTTTAACGTTTTCAACTCTAAGAAACAAGGTTTGAAGAACAAATAAACTTTAAATTCATCATTCAGATGCTGATTTAACGAGAAAGTGTTTGACCAAACTTTCCTAATGAATTGTTGAGGTCTTTCTTTAACTGCAGACTGGTCTTTGGAAGGCCTCTCAAGGGCTGAGGCCAAAGCAGCCTCCTAGCACAAGGTCCTGGCCTTCTAACTTCTCCCTGGCAGTGCTTCTCCTTTCTTGGGGAGAAACAGAAAGAGGCTTCTTTGTCTTCCTATTTCAATGATCTTTTTTTTTTTCTTGGTCAAGAATGTTTTATGAGTATGATATGGTTTGGGAACAGCTTTAGATTATGAACTACAGAGAGTTTCTTCTGTAAGCCCAGTGTTTATTATATATTAATTGCAATGTTTTCTATCAGGGTTTATAACTTTAAAAATTTATGTGAATTCCTATGTTTGTGGATGTATCTGGCTTTTCCAGCAACTTGAAAAGAAAATGTAATGTTAAAGATTGGGCTGAATTTAAGTGTTGTGTCAAGCAAATATCTGTGCTTCTGGATAATATAGACAAGGTTTCCCTTATCTTCCCAAATAAATGAGGGATAATGGGACAAAATAACGTTAAAAGAGGTATAATTGTGCTTTTTTCCCAACAATGAATGAATGATGTAGAACAAATTGGCAAGATGATCTCACTAAAAATCTTTTAATCAATCTTATTTTCCCTTTTTTTAAAACACAAAAAAGATTAATTTCTTATAATGCTACCATGAAGTATAAATAGGTATGGTTCTATACACAATGAAAGTTGGATTCCTTTGGTTCCATTTCTCGAGTAACGAGTTGAGTAAACTGGGATGGTATTGATCTTTCTGATAATAAATAAAAGGAAGTGTGTATTATATCAATGAATATAAACAACTTTTTTCTTACTTCTAAAAAGCTGCCTATAGAACTTCAGAAACATTTAAACTAATACAGCAATCAACTTATTTCTTAGAACAATACAGTAATATTGTTCCTGTGAGAAGCCCTTTTTTAGGTCTTCCTGCTCTGTCCTTCAGGTTTACACAGGGTATAAAATAAAGTTTATGACCAAATTGCACCACTCGTGACAAGCAGGATTCAAACACTTACATTCACCACTCCCTAGGGAGGGCCCATTACCATGGGCAAATATAGTATTACTATAAATGCATTTAGAATTAGTCTTTGGCTTAATATGTGTTAACCAAATTCAGGGATAAAATAAAATTTGCATAAACATTAAGTGGGAACAAAAAGAAGAATGATACGGTGAATTGTGATGACCTATCTGGCCTTTCTTCTTCAAAATGCAAAAACTCTACCAAACACCTCTTTTTGGTCAAATGGCCCACTTTAGTTTCCAGACTCTCCCTTATGTAAGGTGGCTAAAAGTTAAGTTTGAGTACCTTAGCTTAGGAGATAGTTCATTCAATTCAAAATGTATTTCTTGAGATGATAAAAAAAAGATGATACAAAGTAAAAAATGACTAAGGTGTTCATGAAGCAATATGATCAGTAGAATATCTAGGGATGGTGATGGGGAGTTGATTTTAAACTAAATACCCACCAACAAGCTATATTAGTGTTTCATGTGTACACATGTACATGTACATTCCATTTCACAACTTATTTTTAAATAAGTGAAAAAAGAGAAAAAATTTTATCTTTATCTAAAGATTTATCTTTGTCTAAAGATTATTCTTTTAAACACAGATTTTTTTATGCTGGTTTAAGGTCTACCCTCATCAAGTGATCCACACACCAAAAGGCAGAATCCCCTTATCCCAAATTGACTAGAGAGAGAACACAGACAGGGCATAGAAATAAATGACCATTGTACTGACAATTAAAGCTTAGTATCTTTTTTAATATTAAAGTCGTTTGTTGAATCTTATTTGGGAAAGGGATCATTTTTTTAACCACATGTGGGGAAAAAAAAAACCAAAACAGTCTTTCCTTGCCCTTCCTCCTGACTCACTGGGCTTGAGTCCCTTGGGACTCCACAGTTCCTTTGGTAGCAATTTTGGGAAATTAATGCTACAACCTCTAATCCAGTGTGGTTGGTATCAGCATTTCCCTCCCCTGAATCCTTCCTGCTAACTTTCCTCACTCCCAAGAGAGGGACTCATTGCTATGGGCACCTACAGTATCACTGACAACCCTAAAATCATTTGCACAGACTAAAGTTAGAAACGGCAAGTCAGGATAGAAGATTAAATTTAACTACAACAGAGAAAAAGCAGATGGAGAGGAGAAAAATTAGTAACTGACATTGCCATTCTATTTACACACCAACCTAAATAAACTAGTTAAACATCAAGTTAATGTCTGCCCAGAAGATATTACAATTTACCAACATAAAAGATTAAAAACAAGCAGCAACTTTTATATAAAATTAATAAAGACAAATGAAAAAGAAATTGTCAGTAGCATCTATCTCCTCGATGTGTCTGAACTGCACATTATAAACTAGTCCATTAGTACAGCAGCTTGCTAAAAATTGACTTTGGTTCAAGCTTAGTTTAAAAAAAAACAAAACATAAAAAACACACCACACAAAAAAGGTGGATGGACGTTTGTTAATTTCCCTGCTTGCAGTTCACTGATTTTGGAGGGATTTTAGGGAAGGTGAAGGGTAAGAAGAGGAAATTTAGGGGTGGTAATTTAAATACTTTGTGAAATAAAATAAGACAAAAAAAGAAAAATTTAAAAGGGGACTAAAATATTTCTGACCTTTTAATATTAACGTGACTGTCTCCCACTTGAATCATAAACAAAAGTCCGCACTGTGTCTGTATTACTGCCTTTTTGAACAATGGTGAAAAGAGGCAAATACACAGAATCCAAGCTCCCTTGTGGATACAAGCAAAGTAATCAGATTGGAAACCACCTGTAAGCTCTCTCTACACCTCCAGCTCAAAAGGGAGAAAAAGTGCAGTCTTGGGACCACCGGAGATTTAAGCAAGCACCCACAGACACCAAATGGGAACCTTTAACTCCAATAAGAAGGCGAACTTAGATGAGCTGCACTGCAGTAATCCAGTCTTTTGGAAAATTTTTTGGTACAGATGATATAATAACAGTACATTGACAAAAAAGGGAATTTAATCTCCAAGTTACCCTTATTCCTCTTCAACTACTTTCACAAGCTCTTTCTTTTCAATGGGCTCATATATATAGCCTAGAAACACCCTGAAAACAATTATAGGAGCTAACACTTTCTACATTAAATAAAGAGATGTGAACTGCCGTTTAGACCAGCCTAGCAGGAACATCACGAACAAACCAAGAAGACACTCGAGGTGTGTGCAAAGTTCCTGCTCAAAGTTCTTCTTCTTTAAAGGTTCTACAGATCTCATGCCCAGCTAGTAAGTGCCTCCTTTAGTCGGAGGACCAAGGAGAATCTCAGGGTTAGAGGAACTTAGAAACCATCCAGTGGAAAGGAAGTCTGCGGCTTTCTAGAGGAAAAGGTGGTAACCTCAGACTCTACTCATCACACCTCTTTTGGATATATAATTAATGGAAAATAGTCTAGTAGAATTCCTTTAGAAAATAAAAGAAGGGAAAAGTTTCCCAATTTCAATAAGTCAGTTTGTTCTTTGCCAAATAAGTTAAAGGAATTTTGGATGAAAAACTTCTGAAAAATGGAAAAGACAAACACACCAATAGTAGGAGCATTTTTCAGGAGATAAGAAATCAGGAGAACCACCAAGTCAGGTGTCTGCAGTAGTCTTTGCTCTTCGGAACCAAATCCTGCCCTGCAACATGTACAGCTGTTCCCATTGAAAGTAGCAGAAAGCAGCACTGTTGCACCACAGGATCTGGGCCTCAGGGTCATTCAATGATTTGGGGGTGAGTGAGAGCTACAGTTCAGCAGGAATTCCTTCCTACACAAAAGTGCTCCAAAGGCACCACCTCATGGGGGAAGGGGGGGAGGGGACATGCGTGGAGTGGGAGTGTTTGCACACACTGCCTTCAGCTTCTGCACCAAGCCTCTTGCATAAGTGGCAAAAGAAAATAATTTTCTAGCACCTCTGTAAGAGTCATCAAGGATAAGGAAACCAGCAAGAACATTCCCCGCAGTTAAGAACAGAAGTCTCCCCTTACCCCGAAACCCTCCCTCCCCACAGTGTGGGAGCTCACTGAAATAGGATCCAGGAGCAAGAGATAAACATGTCCAAACTATATATATATATAAAAAACAATAACAACAACAATAATAGAGATACAGTAATACAGGCCTGCCTAAATTGTACCAGTTAAGAAAGGAACCCCCAACACAATTGATACGATTATAAACACCTTGTTATGACTTAATGGCCTGTACAACAGACCCATAAAAATGATTTTTTTTTAAGATAAAAAGAAATTTAGATAAACAAGAAATCCCCTTCCTATATTGGAATTGGTAACCCACCTTAACTTGTCATCATGACTGCTGGAAATGATAAGTAGTCCTTTCACTTATTTTTTTGTTTGTTTGTTTTTGATTTTTTGTTTCTTTTTTTTTTTTAATTTTTGGTTAGAAAGTTCTCCAATCCATGAAGCAATCCTGAAAAGACAGTGTTTTATTACAAAATTAGGCAAATGTTGTCCCATCTCCATCCTTTCTTTTTTCTGGTATGTGTTTTTTTCTTCTCTCCCTTCTCTCCTTTGCCCTCGCAACATGGCGAGAGGAAGCCAATCACATTTTTCAGTTTATTAACCTGGCTGGCAGCCCAATCACACTGCAGAGTGAAAAAGGCTCCTGGCAGCCCAGCTCCGCCCAGCTCACTGTGCCTTGGAGGCGGCGGTGGTGGTGGTGGATGCAGCCCCGCTGGCAGAGGCCACTGTGAAGAGAGAGTTCTGGATGGACTCAGCTGAGGTGGAGGTGGCGTGAAGGCTGGCTACAGGTGCAGAGTTCCCTGCGGAGGCTGCGGCAGCAGAGACCAAGCTAACCGGGTTGCTGGTGAGCAGAGAGAGGTTCTGAGGGTTCAGGAACAGAGGGGCAGTCACGATGTTGGGGGCTCCTCCTGCATTGGCAAATACCAGGTTCCCAGTTGCATCCAGTGACGTTATTGGAAGAGAGCCACCAGAAGCAAGAGCTACAGACAAAAACCCCAAAAAACAGGCAGTAAGGAGAACGTTAACATCATCCTAGAGAAGCCAAATAGATTCAAAGGTCTATTGAGTTTTCCTATATATCAGTAGGAAAAAGTGTAGCTCTTCACTGATTTTTTTCTCAATCACAGTGCTATACTGACATAAGCTGTGGTTTATTTACAATTTTTAAGAGACTACAGGGCTGAAAAATCTAACTAATTTAATGGGTATGAGCAGGCTAGGTTAGGAAAGAGAGTTAATAAGAACTATTTAATGAATCAGAATCATGTTTCTATCTTGAAATCTTAAGTTTATTTAATTTACCTAGACATATTTGATAAATCCAATAATTCTGTCTTTAATGAAGATTGTTAATTTTAAACTACCTCTATTCAAAAGACAAGGTAGCTAAAGTAATTAAAGCATTAAAAATATATTTAGCTTTTATAAATCAACTGGTCTTATTGATAAATTTGACATACAAGACAAAAGCCATCTTTCAAAAAGGCTTTTGTTCTAAAATAAATTATATATCACCAAATAAAATAAAGATTTTGGCCCTGAGAACTCTCGTTTAAACGCAAACTATTTTATTTTTATTTTTTTAGAGATGGGGTCTGGATATGCCCAGGCTGGAGTGCAGTGACTATTCATAGGTGCTATCATAGTGCACTGGAACCTCAAATTCCTGGCCTCAAGTGATCCTCTGCCTCAGCCTCCCATCAAACTATTTTAAGTTTAAGAAGAAAATATTCTCTGATTAATATAGTGATGATGTCTCTCAAATTGTTTCCCTGAATCACATAATAGCAAGCATCTTCAGACACAAAGCTTAGACACTAAACAAGGGAAACCCTTCACTATGTGGAATGAGTATTGCCCTGGATAACATGCCAAGAGGCTGAAAGGGACCCAACTAGGCTTGGAAAAGAGACTTCATAATCCAAGAGAATATGTGCTCTATACTGACAGGGACATAAAAAGAGCAGAACCTAACAAGAATTAAAAGTACCCTTGAAGTCTTTCTAATGTGCTCCAATGTGAATTCACTATAAAACTTTCCCATACATGGCTTTCTTAGGGGTGGGGATGGGGAATTAGGAAGTCTTATTTGGTCAAGTTTGCTTTGAGATAGGTCTTAGATGAATACTTGGATAAAATTATTGGGGGGGAAATCTGCCTCCAATTCTACTCACATAACATAAATATCAGCATAAAAGTCCTGGATAAACAAAATTGAAACACCTCTCATTAGATTAGCTAGGAATACAAGAGAAAGGATCCAAATAAGCTCAATCAGAAATGAAAAAGGAGATATTACAACTGATACCACAGAAATACAAAATATCATCGGTAAATACTATGAAAATCTCTATGCACATAAACTAGAAAACATAGAGGAAATGGACAAATTCCTGGAAACACACAACCTCCCACGACTCAGTCAGGAAGAAACAGAACTCCTGAACAGACCAATAATGAGCAGCAAGATCGAAGCAGTAATAAAAACATCTTCCAATAAAAAAAAGTCCTGTACCAAATGGATTCACAGCCAAATTCTACCAGACCTACAAAAAGGAACTGGTACCCACACTACAGAAATTATTCCATAACATCAACAAGGAGGGAATCCTCCCTAACTCATTCAATGAAGCCAGTTATCACCTTGATACCAAAAATGCAGGAAAGGACACAACAAAAAAAGAAAACTACAGACCAATATCCCTCACGGATATAGATGCAAAAATCCTCAATAAAATACTAGCAAACTGAATTCAACAGCACATCAAAATGATAACCCACATGACCAAGTGGGCTTCATCCCAGGGATGCAAGGATGGTTCAACATACATAAATCAATAAATGTGACTCACCACATAAACAGAAGCAAAAACAAAGACCATATGACCATCTTAATAGCTGCAGAAAAAGCACTTGACAAAATCTAGCACCCTTTCATGATAAAAGCCCTCAAAACACTAGGCATAGAAGGAACATGTCTCAAAATTATAAAAGCCACATGACAAACCCACAGCCAACATCATGCTGAATGGGGAAAAGCTGAAAACATTCCCCCTAAGAACTGGAACCAGACAAGGATGCCCACTGTCACCACTTCTATTCAACATAGTGCTGGAAGTCCTAGCCAGAGCAATCAGGCAAGAGAAAGAAATGATGGGTATCCAAATTGGGAAAGAAGAGGTTAAATTATATTGCTTTTCGCTGATGATATGATCTTGTATCTAGAACACCCAAAGACTCCACCAAGCAACTCCTGGAATTGATAAATAAATTCAGCAAAGTCTCAGGTAACAAAATCAATGTAACAAATCAGTAGCATTTGTATACACCAATAACAGTCAAGCTGAGAGTTAAATCAAAGACTCAATACCATTCACAATAGCTACAAAGAAAATAAAACTTGTAGGAATATACTTAACCAGGGAAGTGAAAGATCTCTACAAGGAGAACTACAAAACACTGAGGAAAGAAATCACAGATGACACAAATGGAAAAACATATCACGCTCATAGATGGGTAGAATCAACGTTGTTAAAATCTCAATACTATCCAAAGTGATTTACAGATTCAAGGCAATCCCCATCAAAATACTAATGTCATATTTCACAGATCTAGAAAAAATAATTCTATGCTTCATTTGGAACCAGAAAAGAGCCTGAATGGCCAAAACAATCTTAAGCAAAAAGAACAAATCTGGAGGCATCACATTACCAGACTTCAAACTATACTACAAGGCTATAGTAACCAAAACAGCATAGTATTGGCACAAAAATAGAGACATAGACCAATGGAACAGAACAGAGAACCCAAATATAAAACCATCTACATACAGCCAACTGATCTTTGACAAAGCAGACAACACTAAACACTGGGGAAAAGAAACTCTATTCAATAAACGGTGCTGGGAAAATTGGATAGCCACACACAGAAGAATGAAACAGGATCCCTATCTCTCACCACTCACAAAAATTAATTCAAGATGAATAAAAAACTTAATGAAACCATAAGAATTCTAGAAGAAAATGTAGGAAAAACTCTTCTATACATCGGCCTAGGCAAAGAATTTATGAAGAAGACCCCAAAGGCAATTACAGCAACAACAAAAATAAATAAATGGGACTTGATTGAATTAAAAAGCTTCTGCATAGCTAAGGAAATAATCAACAGAGCAAATAGACAACCTACAGAATGGGAGAAAATATTTGCAAACTATACATCCGATAAATGGTTAATATCCAGAATCTACAAAGAACTCAAATCAGCAAGAAAAAAATAAACAACCCTATTAAAATGTGGGCAAAAGACATCAACAGAAGCTTTTCAAGGGAAGATAGACAAATGGCCAACAAACACATGAAAAAATGCTCAATGTCACTAATCATCAGGGAAATGCTAATTAAAACCATAATGAGATATCACCTTACCCCTGTTAGAATGGCTTTTATTAAAACGTCCAAAAACAATAGATGCTGGCACGGATGCAGAGAGAAAGGAATGCTTATACGCTTTTGGTGGGACTGCAAATTAGTACAACCTCTATGGAAAACAGTATGGAGATTTTTCAAAGAACTAAAAGCAGACCTACCATTCAATCCAGCAATCCCACTACTGGGTATCTACCCAAAGGAAAAGAAGTCATTTTATCAAAAAGACACCCGCACTTGAATATTTACGCAGTACAATTCACAAATGCAAAGATCTGGAATCAACCCAAGTGCCCATCAATTCATAAGTGGATTAACAAAATATGGTATATGTATACCACAGAGTACTACTCAGTCATAAAAAAGGATGAATTAATGCCTTTTGCAGCTATTTGGATGGAAGTGGAGACCATTATCCTAAGTGAAGTATCTCAAGAATGGAAAAACAAACACTATATGTACTCTCTAATAAATTGTAACTAACCAATGAACACACATGGGCACAGAAGGAAGTAAAAGTCATTGGAAATCAAGCAGGGGAAAGGGGGTTGGAGGCAAGGGACAAAAACCTACCTAATGGGTACAATGAACACTATTTGGGTGATGGGCACAGTTACAGTCCTGACTCAAGCATTACAAAAGCTATCCATGTAACAAAAATATTTGAACCCCCTTAATATTTTGAAAAACAAAAAACAAAAAAATTCCTGGTTTCATATAATATACCAAACTAAGCATATTTCCTGTTCTTACTCACAAACTAACACCTATACTTTTCTTACAAAGCTTTTTTACAAGGACATTTTCTTGGTCCTCAAGAACAAGTTAGTTAGTATTTGGCTGTCTTTCCCACTACTTTCACCTCTAGTAAAGCAGGCTTCCTCCATTACACCCCCAACCCCCACACACAAGCTAAGTAAGGAAAAAGGCTCCACTGACCTTGAATAGTTGCCAGTGTACTGTTGCTCATCAGAGCTGGGCTGAGAGCACCGCCCAGGGTCCCTGGATTGAGGCTGAGTAAGGCACCTCTGCAAGTCCAAAAGAGGGTTCTCTTAGTACCACACAGACACATCTGCCAGTTTGACAACACACCCAAAGGGATAAAGAAAGAAAAATGCAGCTAGGGAAGTATGTGGAAATACCTGTTATTTTCCCTTCCTCTTACATGGTTTGGTCAATATTTCTCAGTTACTGGTCTCACTGATGCTTACTTGTACAAACAAGGTTATGATCAGCATAAAATGTAAAACTTTTACAGTCATTCTGACTCTTCTTTGAATGACTTAATTCTCTTTTTTCCAAAACAAAAGAAAAACTCCAGAGAAAAGAATATATTTACAAGATGATTTTTATAATATGTTTGAAAATAATAATATAAAATTGGGACTTTTGTTACTATATCTCTTATCTGTGTTGGAGAATTAGAAAGCAAACAACTGAGAGAGTTTAATGGAGAAAATAGAGTCAGGAATTCTGGGCTTTCTTCCTGGCCCCATCACTGAAGGAATCAGTGGCCTGGTATTCTGGGCCATACTCTGGAAACAAAGGTATGACTACTGCCCCTTCTAGGGTGTTAAGAAACTTAAGCTCAACTATAATCAACGTCCTTGCATGATCAAAGAACAGCGCATTTCCAAGAGATTATCATTTTAAAGAGATTTTTTTTCATTTAAGATGGTAATAAAAAGTCTCCCCTATGAGGAATTCCAGGCATGATGTCCTGGTTGTTTCTCAGACCTGAATGAGATGAGGAAGCAGCTTACCCAGCCGCAAACTGTGAGGGTGCCATCAGGCCTGGGTTTAGTCCTGCAGCAGCAGCCATGGCAGCAAGACTGGCATTTGCTGGCAACTGTGCAGCTCCTTGGAGGGCGGCAGCTGCTGCTGTTTGCAAGCCTGATGCTGTCACCATCACCTGGCTGGTCCCAAGAGGGGAGGACAAAGGAGTGGAGGTGGTCTGTGTTGTGCTGGTCTCACTGGCACTGGATGCCTCAGAGGTGGATGCTGAGGCAGAAGGGGAGGGACTCAGAGAGGGGGATGTGACTGCTGAGGAAGCTGGAGGTGCTGTGGAAATCACGGTTGCTGTGTTGTTGGAGGTGGTGTCTGTAGTGCCTGAAAAGAAAACTGGATTAGAAAATGACCTTCTGTATATGGTTTTGGAAAAATGGTAGCTTTTTATTCAGCCCTACTCTAGAATCAATGACATAATTAAACTACTATCCAGTAACCTCTAAATTTGTCTTTTTATTAATTAGTTTAGTATTTCTATGAAAAGTAACCACAAAAACAAACATTTTAGAACCAAAGCTATGAACCCTGAGCTTTAAGAGACAAGAGTAATAAAGTAACCATGAAAGAAAGAGAATAGTTTTCCATTGCCAATTTCCTATTCAAAAAACAAAAGAAAGAATCACAGAAGTTCTCATTATGGAATAATGCTCTGGGGAAGAAACATATAAGGAAAAAAGGAAAGATTCTGTAAAGCTCTTTTTCATTCAGAAATCCCCCTAGGAGACTCCAAAGGAAAGTCAAAACAACAAGGACAAGAAAAACTGGACGTTACATACTTTTCTAAGAATTAAGTGTCAATAATACACACAGAAATAGTACACAGAAATGTATGTCTAGATATATACCTTTAGTCATTTACAAGTAAGTATTCTGTAATGAAAATTAGCTCTCAAAAGTCCATTGTGGTAAACATTTTCTTATTTATGGAAAAAAAAACATACAATGATTCTATGAATCTCACAAAAGTTAGCATGAAAAAATGAAGATCTATGAAATTATTATTTGTAAGGCCTTAAAAAAAAATCAAGGTGTCTGAATTTGTGTTTGATTTAAGAAGAAGAAATGTTTGGATATAAATAACTGACATTAAAAATATAATTACTAAACACTAAAACACAATCACTGGGATTGTTTCATGTTCAAGATCAGCATTGCCTAACAAATACAATACATATGTAATTTCAAATTTTGTAGTAGCCCCATTGAAAATAATAAAAAAGTAAAATTAATTTCAATTATATATTCTACCTAATCTAATATATCCAAAATATTATCATTTCAAGATGAAATCAGTATTAAAAAATTGAGTTATTTTGCCTTTGTCCTTTCTAAGTCTGGAAATGGTATGTATTTTATAATTAGGACACATCTAAGTTTGAACTAGCCACATTTTAAGTGCTCAAAAGCCACCTGTGGCTAGTGGATGACATATTAGATACCACAGGTCCGAAATATGTCTGGAAGTTAGGCCTATGGGAATCCAGAGGCAAGTGTGACTTAAAGAATGTTAAGTCACTCTGCCTACAGTAAAAATGGCTCATAAGGCTCTCATGGGATAGATAACCTTCCACAAAGGAGAAGATGCCAACTGTCCCCAGTGAGCTGTAATTTTGATGTTATCTATAAAAGACAGTATAGAACAGGCCCTCTTATTTCAGTTATCAGTAAATGCTACATATTATAAAAACAGGCTGTCTAAACTAGCTGGAACTTAATTTAATGAAATTCACTATGTTCTAGGACACAATCAACCACATACAGTTGGTTCTCTGTACCCGTGGCTTCTGTATCTGCTGATTCAACCAACTGTGGATTGAAAATATTTGAAAAATACAAAACAATACAATAAAAATAGTATAAATTAAAAAACAATACAGAATAACAACTATTTACATAGCATTTCCATTGTATTAGGTATTATAAGTAATCTAGAGATGATAAGTATATGGGAGGATGTGCATATACTATATGCAAATACTCTGCCATTTTATATAAGCAACTTGAACATCCTTAGATTTTGGTATCTGGTGGGGGTCCTGGAACCAATACCCTGAGGATACTGAGGGATGATTATATATGTATAAAGCAGAACCTAAGTGGTATTTTCTTAGGATAGAGAGAACTCAAAAAGACAAAAAAGCATCTATAAATTTTCAATATAATATAATTCTATGAGGTATGGGAAGACTTTCAATATAAAAAAATGCAGACCAATCAAAATAAATATTTCAAACCTCTAAGAGTAAGACACATTGGAAAAAATTTTACATAAAAGATAACATTTCTTTGGTGGTAAATCTATTACTAAGCTGCAGAACACTCTCTTCTTTCATAATAGCCTTATCACAAATTCAGGCAGTTGTGTCCTTCCAAAATCTGTTTTGATGCCTTATTCTGGTCTATACTAAGAACATCTAGAATTTAACTCTCTTCTCATTTCTACTCTCAGTTTTTTTCACATGTCACGGAGCTGGGAGAAACTTAGACATCATCTATGTCAGCACTGACTCTACTCTCCCTACCTCCTACAATGCTGCACAAAAGTGGTTATGTGCTTGCTGAATGAATGAGGTAAACATATCTTTCTTATTGCTAATTGAAAAGGGAGTATTTATTCCTCTTTCTGCTCTTCTCAAAAATATAAATGACTTCTTCTTATTGTAGCTGCCCCTAAATAGAATTACATCTTTGTGGATATTATTAATCCTACTTTCATTCTTTATTTCTTCTGTTCTAAATCAATCTATCAGACCAATCTGTATCACTGAACATCTGATGCTGTCTTGGGTCCTGTGTTTAGCAGATTCATATACATTTTTTCACTTTTATCCTCTTTTTCTAAGATCTGTTCCTTGTCTTATAGAAAGGCAAATATCTTTTCTTATTTTTCTTCCACTGCTAAGAAATTTCAACATACTTTCAATCTTTTCTTGACCAATTTCTCACCTTATCTAACCTCATTTTACTGATGGGCACTACTTCCTTTTCAAAGTTCTGAAATTGAAACTGCCCATTTTCATAAGAACTAATATCTTGAGGTCAAAAGGCTTAAAATGGCTATTTCTCCTCCACCACTTTCAAATCCTTCAGTATCTCTTTTCTAAAATATCCCATATGTTGACAAAGAAAATCTCAGTTAAATTTTATCAGTGAATTTAACCTGAGCCAGGATATGACGTCACCAGAAACCATGCAAAGTTGTTTTTTCTCATTGTAATTCTCCAACCACATTCTAGGTATCTTCAATATAAACATCATATAAGCACTATGGTATAACAACTTAACATGATCTTTAAATTAATTCTTCCAGCCACTGAGTCGTGTTTTAATCAATATACATCTTACATGACCTTAAATTCTTGGCAACTTGGCAATTTAATTACTTGGGCAACGTTGATCAGCGACCTTAAGCTTGTTGAGCTTCAATGTCCTCAACAACAGAGTAAGATGCCACCACCCACTTCACAGAGTTAGTAGAACATTATATCCAAGCATGTGTATAGTGTCTGGCACTCCCTTGTGCTTTCTACTCCTTTTTTTCAAAAAACAGCTTTATTGAGGTACAATTCTTATACCATAAAATTTGTCAAATATAAGTGTAAAATTCAACGACTTTTAATTAATTTACAGAGTTGTACAACTGTTATCACAATCCAGACTATGACATTTCCACCTCCAAAAAAGATCCCTATACCAGTTTATAGTCACTTCCCACTCCCACCTAGTCATCTGCTTTTTGTCTCTATAGATTTTCCATTTTTGGACATTTCACATAAATGGAATCATACAATATGTACTCTTTTGTACCTGGCTTTTTTTACTTAGCATTTTGTTTTCAAGGTTTATACATGTTGTAGCCTTATGAATCAATACTTCATTACTTTTTATGACTGAATAATATTGCATTGTCTAGATATACCACATTTTGTTTATTCATTTACCAGTTGTGGGCATTAGTTTGTTTCCAGTTTTCAGCTATTATAAATAATGCTGCTATATGAACATTTGCGTAAAAACTTTTGTGTGGAAATGTTTTCATTTCTCTTGGGGAAATTGCTGGGTAGGATGGTAAATTCATGTTGAACTTCTAAAGAAACTGCTAAAGTGTTTTCCAAAGTTGCTGTATCATTTTATATTCCTATAAACAATGCATTAAGGTTCCAGTTTCTCTACATCCTTGCCAACATTCATCATTTTTGGTCTGTTTGATTACAGCCATTCAGGTAAAGTGGTATCACTATTTAATTTTTTTCCCTCATAGGTAATAATGTTGATCATCTTTCCATGTGCTTATTAGTCACTCCTATATCTTCTTTGGTAAAATGTGTATTAAAATCTTTTGCCCATTTAAAAAACTGGGTTGTCTATATTCTTATTATTGAGTTGTAAGAGTTCTTTATACATTCTAGTTACAATTCTTTTATCAGATACATAATCTGCAAATGTTTTCTCCCAGTCTGTGGCTTGTCTTTTCATTTTCTTTAAGATATCTTCCGAAGCACAAAGATTTTACTTTTAATCAAGTCCAATTTATCTTTTTTTTTCTTTTATGGATTGTGCTTGGGGTGCTATATCTATGAACTCTTTGCTGACCCAAGGTCATGAAAATTTTCTCCTATTTTTTTTTCCTAAAAACTTTATAGCTTTAGCTCTTACATCTAGGCCTTCAACACATTTTAGTTAATTTTTGTGCATGGTATGAAGTAAAGATCTGAATTCATCTTTGTGCGTATGGATATCGAGTTGTCCTGGAACCATTTGCTGAAGACTACACTTTCTCTATTAAATTGCCTTGGCACGTTTGTCAAAAATCAATAGAGTATAAATTTAAAGGTTTGTTTTTCGACTCTTAATTTTGTTCCATTTAACCAATTGTCTATCTTTATGCCAGTATTATACTGTTCTATTGTTGCTTTATAGTAAGCTTTGAGATCAAGACCTGTAAATCCTCTAACTTCATTGTTTTTCAAAATTATTTTGGCAATTCTGGGTCCCTTCCATATATATTTCGGAAAGAGTTTATCAATTTTTCAAAACAAAACAAAAAAAACCCTGTTTGAATTTTGACTATGATTTTATTGGATTTATAAATCAAGTTGGAGAAAACTATCTTCTTAAGAATGCTGAACATGAACATGAGTATGAAACGTCTCTGTATTTAGACTTTAATTTCTTTCAGCAAATTGTAGTTTTCATTGTATAAGTCTTGAACTTCTTTTGTTGCATTTATTAACTTTTATTTTTTGACACTGTTTTGTATAAAGTATTTTCTTAATTTCATTTTTGGACTGTCCATTGATAGCATATACAAATGTAATTGGTTTTTATATATTAATCTTGTATCTTGTAACAATACTAAATTGTATTATTGATTAATAGGGTTTTTTTGTGGATTCCTTGGGATTTTTATACATACAGAATAATGCAAATAAAGACAGTTTAATTTCTCCCCTTCCAAATTGGATGTCTTTAATTTTTTTCTCCCTCACTAAACTGGCTATAACCTTCAGTACAATGTTAATCAGAAGTCCACAAGAGCAAACATTCTTGCCATATTCCCAGTCTCAGGGGGCAAAGCATTCAGTCGTTTACCATTAGTAGGCTGTTTGCTATAGGCTTTTAGTAAATGCTCTTTATCAGGTGAGGTGGTTTCCTTGTATTTCAGGTTAAAAGAGCTTTTATCATGAATGGGTTTTAGATTCTGTCAGCTATTTTTTCTATATCTATTGAGATGATCCTGTGGTTTTATGCCCTTTCTTCTACTACTATAGTATGGTATGTTAATTGACTTTCACATACTAAACCAATCATATATTCCTCCTGGGAAATAAATCCCCTTTGGTCATGATGTATAATCTTTTAATTTTTTTATGTTGCTGGATTTGATTTGCCAAGATTCTGTTAAGGATTTTTATATATAATGTCATGAGGAATATGAGTCTATAATTTTTTTTCTTGTGATGTTATTTATCTAGCTTTGGTATCAGGGGAATACTGGCCTCCTACACAAATACAGGAGGAATGTCACTTCTCTATTTTCTGGAAAAGATTGTTAAAAATGGATTTTGTTTCATCTCTAAATATCTGAAAGAATTCACAGTTAATGCCATCTGGGTTTAGGCTTTTATTTGTGAGAAGATTAATTAACAATTCAATTATTTTACTTGCTTTTGGTCTATTTAGGTTTTCTATTTCTTTTTGAATCGGTTTTGGTAATTTGTGCCTTTCTATGAATATGTCTATTTCATCTAAGCTACCTAATTTTTTTTTAGCATAAAGATGTTCATAATATTCCAGTATGCCGTGACAGAGCAATTCTACTCCCAAGTATATATTCAGAAGAACTGAAAACATATACCCATCATATCAAAACTTGTATATGAATGTTCACTGCAGCAGTATTAAAAATAGTCAAAAACTGGAAGCAACCCAAATGTCTATTAACTCATGAATGATAAACAAAATGTGGTATATCCATACAATGAGGTATTATTCAGCCATTAAAAAAGAATGAAGTACTGATATATTCTAGAACATGGACAAACTTTGAAAATACAATGCTAAATGAAAGAACCCTGAGATTGAAAAGGCCACATATTATATAGTTCCATTTCTATGAAATGTTCAAAGTAGGCAATCCATAGGGATAGAGAATAGACTAGTGGCCGTCAGGGGCAGGAGGAGGAATAAATAGGAACTGATAATGGGTATAGGGTTGCTCTTTTGGGTGATGGAAATATTCCAGAATTAGATAGCGGCGATGGTTCCACAATGATGTGATTATATTAAAACCCAATGAATTGTATGCTTTAAAACTGTATGCTAAAAAAGGTATGTGAGTTATACCTCAATAAAAAATATTACATTATAATCTTTTTAACTTCTGTATGTTCAGTAGTGATGTCCCCTGTTTCACCGATTTTGGCAATTTGTGTCTTTCCCCTTTTTTTCCCTTGGTTAAAATTCATTTGTCAATATTGTTGCTCTTTTCAAAGAACTAATTGTTGGTTGTACTGTTTTTTTTCCTACCGCCTTTTTAAAAATTTTCATTAATTTTTGCTCTAATCTTTATTACTTCCTTCTTTCTGCTTGCTTTGGGATTAGTTTGCTCTTATTTTTCTATTTTATTAAGGTAGAAGCTTTGGCTATTTGAGATGTTTCTTCTTTACTTGTGTTTTCATTTTTATTCATTTCAAAGTATTTTCTAATTTTTCTTGTGATTTCTTCTTTGACCCATGTGTTAGTTTAATTTCCAAATATTTGGGGATTTCCCAAATTTCTTTGTTGATTTCTAATTTATCTTAGTTGTCATCAGGCAACATACTCTCTACGATTTTAATCCTTTTAAAAAAATTCACTAAGACTTGTTTTATAGCTAAAAACATCTTAGGGGATGGATGTTCCATGTGTACTTGAAAAGAATGTGTTTTCTACTGTTGTTGGACTAAGTGTTCTACAGAAAGCAGTTAGGACAAGTTGGCCAATAATGTTCAAATCTTGTATAATCTTGAGGAATTTTTTTTTAAATTTAGTTCAAATTAATCAAATGTCTCCAACTATTATTGTTGAATTGTTTATTTCTCCTTTAAATTTTGTTCATTTTTGTTTCTTGTATCTTGGGCCTCTGTTGTTAGGCAGCTATATAATTATAATTGCTGTATCTTCCTGAGGAATCAACTCTTTTGTCATTATGAAATGAATTTTGGACAAATAATTGGGGGCTGAGCACTTTTAGTTGAGATTATTAAAGGCTATGGAATTTTTGCAAGTTTTTGAGACATACCAGAACACTTGTCTTTCTGGAGGAGAAATCACAGTCATAATCATTCTTATATCTATTCTAGAAATGTTTACCAAGGATCCTATTATGAACCATGCACTATGGGAAAATAAAGATGACCACATCAATCAAACGAGATTATTCTCAGAAGATAATACACTGAGGATATGGTTTTTCCCTTCATTTCCAAAATCCTCTTCCAAATGGTAGTAAAGAAATATAAAAAGGGAATAAGAGCTCTGGTGATAGATATCAAAGGGCTTGAGATTTTATACAGAACTGCAGAAATCAGAAAAAGGATGAAATTAGGTGGTAGAGAAACCAAATACAGTCCAGAAGGACATAGGAGAAGGCTATAACAGAGGTGGAAATTATTCACTCTGATGGACCCCTGAGGAGAGCCCAAGCTCAGAGGTGTCACATACTGAGGCAGATGTAGGACATAGGGTCAAGGATAGGGTGATTAAAAGTCTGCTCACATAGTAACTTTGCCAGTGGGCCTTTCCCTCTCTGTACCAGACCTCTCATATGAGCAGAATCAACGTCACCTACTACTCTTCAAAGAAAATAAAAATCTGACTGTGGAAGGCTAAGAATTCTAGTGTAGGCACTGGCCTGTATAAATAAAGATACCCCTCATTTTGAGAAGTGTGAGGCTAGATTCTTGCTTGCTTGCTTGCTTCCTACTTGTATATCCTGAAAGAAAGTTTGGCAGTTTTCTATCCACAATCATAGCTCACTGCTAGCCCTCCATTCAGAGGAGAGGACTGTTGAGTTACAGAAGCTACACAATGGCAAAGAAATCCCTTGCAATCTACTGACATTAAGTAATACAGTCTTGCATTCATCAGTATGAATAAATAACCAAAATGCACCAGCCAATGAAAAAACCCAACAGTACAAAATGAATGGCACAAAATGAATAAACAGAGCCAATACTGGAAAAAACAGCTTATATAAACAAAGATAAATTACCAGAGTTGAAGAAAGACATTACTTCAGATTGAAAATACTCTCTGAAGACCAATGAAGACAATTTTTTTTTAATGCTTAACATTTTATTAAAAAAAAAAATAGATTTAGGGGGTACAAATGTTTTTTTCTTATGTGGATGAATTGTATAGTGGAGAAGTCTATGCTTTTAGTGTACTCATCACCTGAATAGTGTATACTGTATCCAGTTTAGTAATTTTTCATCCCGCACCTCACTTCCAGAGTCTTCAATGTTCATTATGGAGGACAAATTTTTAAAAGGTCCATTCCTTGAAACCTCCTAGTGAAATTTCAGAACACTAAGGATAAAAAGATCCTTAAAGTTTACAGAGAGAAAAAACAAACTATCAAGAAAAGAGAGATTGAAATCAGACCTTTCATTAGCAATACTAGATGCTAAAACACAACAAATCAATACTTTCAAAGTTTAAAAGAAAAATAATTTTGCACCTATAATTTTATTACTGAACAAACTAATACTTACAAATTTTACCTCTCACGTAGCCTTTCTAAATAGAAAAAAATTACTTGAGAATGTGTTCCAGACAAACAAAAAGGAATCAAGGATAGAGGAAGACATGAAATCTAAGAAACACTGGATCTAATTCATGAATACAATGAAAAGAAATTAAAATAAACAATCATAGGAATCCCAAGAAGGTCTTCAAGAAGAAAATACATTCCATTAGATAAGTTGTATGATTAAGACACTGGATGTCAAGAGGGCTTTGGAGTTACCGACTCCCAACCCCCTCTCCTAAAAAAAAAGAAAAAAGAAAAAGACACTAGATGTCTTTAATAATGCAGTAAAGGAATATGCTACTTTTGTCAACAGAGAAAAAGAAAGGCAGCATAGAAATGTCAGAAGAAAAGAGGCTATATAAGGAAGTTATAGTCCAAAGTGGGAAAAAAATAAAAATGGGGTAAGATTTTGAGCAAGTGCTGATAAGAAAAGAAAATCTACTTGACACTGACTCTTGTAATCTTCTCTTTCAAGCAGCAATGTTTAAGTGTCATAAGATTACATTTTTCCCCCTGTAAATTCAATCATGTGATCTGGCCCTATACAATATTTATACAAACATAATATTACTGTATGCATTTTTTATCACTGAGTAACAAAGTACCACAAATTCAGCAGCTTAAAACAACACAATTTTACCATCTCATAGTTTTTGTGAGTTAGGCACAGCCTAATTGGGTCCTCTGTGAGGGTATTACAAGGCTGCAATCACATACTGTACTGTACAAATACTTCTGAAATTGTATATACATGTACATATAAAGAAGATTTAAAGAGAAAAATAAAAATTGTACATACGATTGTGTTTTTCCTGTTTGAATTTCCTATAAGGTTAAATTTCTTAATAATTAAAGAAAAATTTCATTTCAAGAAGAGTTACCAAGATTTCAGAAAACAGTCATCATTAAATCCACATAAATGGGCTGAGTAATTGAGTTCAAGAAAATGTGACTGGTCATTTGGACTCATCAAAAACTAATACAAATTTTTAGCTAGTTTTGAGTATGCATATCTCCTTAAAATTACCTTCTATTTGATTTTCCCCATATTTTAAGAAATCTGCAAAGCTACTTGTTCTTAATGTCTAAACTATTAGAAATTTTTCTGCCAAAAAATGGGTATTTTTAGACCTAACATAGTATGACTTATGATTTCTTGGGAAGGAAAAGTTCAGCTCATAATTTACCAGATGACTGGAAATCAGTTTAGACAATAAGCTCCTCAGGGGCAGGACCTTCATGTTCCTGGTGCCCAACACAATGCCAATCAATCACCGACAGTTCGCTTCTTAAGCTCAAGTGCTGAATACTATACACACTCTTGAACAGAGCTTCTTAAAACTGGAATCTGCAGGCTCCCAAGGCATCCACAAACAGCTTTGGGGGCGGTGGGAGGGCTGACGGGGGTTGTTATTTATAAACCTCCTTAAATTTTTCTAAAAATTGTGGAGTATGTCTGTTTTGTAAGAGCAAAAGTCTATAGCTTTCAAATTCTCAGAGAGGTCCAACACCCAAAAGAGGTCAAGAAGTACTGTTTAAAATAAAAATTATAAGATTTTCTAATACTTAGAAATGGAATACAATATAAAGCCATTTATTCAATTTTTACATCATAGGTCACAGAACAAAAGAGGTGCTATGAACTTAAAACATGAGTAAGGAAAATCAAAGTCCTCAACTCTAGGTTAAATCAAGCTTGATTATGAAATATCATATATGCATGTCTTATGCACTAAGTAAATATCACTAAAAAACATGATGATAATGCTAAGTCATTTTAAACATATTTGGAAAATATGCTACTTAAAGGAGGCTAAAGGAAAAAAAACTTATTTATTTTACAGTGAGATGTCAAAAAGAAGAATACTCAAATCTTTTGAGAAGTGCAGAGTCTACTGGGAAAGACAGATGTGTAAAAATAGAATTATTTATAATACAGGTAGGTGGAAATAAATAGTTTCCTGGGGAAGTTAAAGAATATTTCCAAGAAAAATCGACATATAAGCTCGAATAGTTTTATCAATACTAATCAAGAACTGCAGGCTAGGATGGACAACACTTCAGGGTACAGGGATGTTTACAAAGGTATGGATGGAGCTCTCCTGTGTGTTCAGGGTACAGCAGGTAAAAGACTTGTGGAAGATCAGGTCCAGACTGGAAATAACCTTCTATGAACTGATGAATTTGGATGTTTTTCTGCATGCAAAAGGCCACAGCTATTGAAGGTTTTTAAGGAAAGGAGTTACTTGGGAAAAAATATGGTGTTTTTGAAAGATAGCTCTGGGAGCAATGTAGAAGATGAACTAATGTGGGAAGAAACAAAAGAGATTAAGAAAATCCTTGAGTAGAAGTATTTTTTTTCTGACAAAATTAATTATGCCTGATCTTTTTTAAAGTTCAGGTTTTCATATATAACTACTTTATTTTTTAAAGCAATCCATATCTTTAGTTAGAGCCTTAACTCCCAATTTAATGGCAGATTCTCACAGAAAACTATCATGGGCCTCCCATGTAATAAGCAACGGCATGGCCTCACTGCTGCTTACCTGTAACCGGGAGATTAGTCACGGCAGCACTGGTCAGAGGGAGGACAGGGCTGACCGTGAGGGTAGTTGCTGCGCTGCTCGTCACAAGGCTTGGCGTGGTCGCCACCTAGAGGTCAGAAATGAAAATAAGGACAAAGCACTTAAAATCAAAACGTAAAAATTTAAACCCATATTGTGGACTTATTTTGCCTATCAATTTTTTAAAAACTCTATGTACAACAGAATAAAATAAAAGGGTCTAAGAGGAAATGATTTTATAATCACTCTTTGATCTTGGAATTGAGAAACCTGGCATCATATGTTGGAAAGTTGCTATTAGAAGATGATTTCCCACTGGTATCACAAATAGCTTCGCCCAGGTTTTAAAAATAAATAATAAAAAACATTCCTAAATTTCAATAATGTTGAGTCAGATACACTCTAAACCAGTAAGAAATACACTAATTATCAACTTTACCTAAATAAGAAAACTATTTGACAGGATCAGGGAATCTGGGGTTCATGCATTACTTTTATTTTTGACTCTGTGGGGGCAGAATTGCCTTGTGTTTGTTTTTAATGAAATGAAATTATGAAAAGTATGTGAAGCAAATTTTTAAAAAACTTTCTTTTTGAAATAAAAAATTTCCATAGTTTTGCAAGAAAGTCTTCCATCTAGTACAAATAAATCTAAAACATAAAAGTCACCTATACAAAATTGTTATTTAATAACTATCTTTTCCATAACTATCTCAAGAACTATATCATTAAAGACCCACCATTTAACAACCATAAAACGTCCCTTAAACTAATATGTGCTTTTAATGCTAACTTTAGTTTTAAAAGCCTTCCAGTATGGAATGATATTCAAATAAAATGAAAACAAATTAACAAAAAAGGAACAGAAATGCAAACTCAACAGTCTTCTCATCTTTTGAATTCTGATTGGCAATCCTAAAAATCAAAGGAGTCACATGACTCTAGGAATAATATTCTAATGCAAACAGCAGAAGTTACTCAATGAGATTACATATGAAAGGACCACATGGTGTTGCAGAGTGAAGATCTCATGAGATGATTCTCTTAATAGGAGTTCAGAGCTAAACATTATCTGGGAATTTACCATCACTTAATCATATAAGTGTAAGTTTAATAAATTGGGCTTTAGGCCTCAACATGAATAAAAACTAACTAAAGATTTTTTGAGATAACTGGAATCAGCAGCAAATTTACTCCCATGCTTGTAGAATAACATAATAAACCAAAGCACAGAAGTGTATAATGGAAATGCAATGAAATAGGAAAGAATGAAAATTGTTCACTTTAAAAAATAAGAAAGACCAGAAAGTTCTTAGGTCAATAATATAAGATTTCATTACCTTGGTAACAACTAAAATACAATTTTATATACATTTATTCAATGTGAATATATATACAGTAAATTTGTAACTGTTATGAAATAAATTGATTTAACAGGTCATTTGTAAAATTGTAAAAACTAGCCGTTGAGCTTGTGCCCCCCTTATTTTTTATTCTTACCAACGAGGTTGGGCTGGGAAAAATTGCTTTGATAGGTGAGCTGCTGGTCCCACCACTGCTTGGTGGGTTGATTCTTTTTTCCTTCTGGCGGCGGTTACAAAACCAAACACGAATCACCTCCTTTTCCATATTGAGCTGATCAGCAATCATAGTGATCTCTTCCGAGGTAGGCTTTTGATTCTGAAGGACAAAAATTGTCATCCTTTGGAATAACTTTTTGAACTACTGGCATAATCATGTCAGAACATAAATAAACAAATGGGGAGGGACAAGTCAGAAAATGAAGCTGGGATATATATACTACATTAGGCCACTTTCAACAAAGAGCTTCTGTAAATAGATGTTCTAATGACCATTACACTTACTGAACTTATTCATATTAACTTAGAATAAGTTGTTCTGTATATTTATATTTTTTCATTTTTAAGGTCTATTAATGTTGAATAAAATTAACAAAATACCAATACAACCTTATGTATTAGTAGGAATTTAAGTTTTCTCTGTGCTCCACGCTATCTAACTTGGATCTCACAGTAAGCCTGTGAGGCAGGAAAGGCGGGTATTTCACAGATAAAGGAACTTCAGCTTAAAGAAATCAGGTGATTTGCCTAAGCACACAGTTAACAAGTGGCAGAGCTGATAAAGACTCCTAATTCAGTGTCCTTCCAATGTGCTCAAGCCTTTTCGAATTAGAGAAGTCAACATTTTGTTGAAAGCTTTGATTATGATATTGCCTGGTACCAAAAAAAAAATTGCCAAATATCTGTTGCATTAACTTAAATGCCATAGCCTAACATTCAACATCTCTAGTGTTCTAGTCCAAACTACCATTCTAGGCATACATACACTAGAATTTAGCCTACCAAACTACTAGAGTTTCTCCTGATAAAAACCCATGGTTTCCTCCCTGGATGCCTCTGCTAACGCATTTCCTCTGCTTGCAGTGATTTCCTCCCACCTTTTCCAGTGTGTGGGATTAATTCCTATGCACCCTATGGCAGCTGCCAGCTCTCTCACACTGAGTGCTCACGTGGATGTGACTCTGGTCTCTCCTGAACCCTGAAGAACTCTGATTCTGTCTCCTATGTCAGTAACTTACTTACTTCATCTGTTTTCTCCATTATGTTATAAGCATCCACAAGGACAGAGGCTGACATGTCATCTTAACACTAACTTCACTGACCTCCAAGAAACTCTTCTCTAAGGCCACACGAATGTTGGTCTCTATGCTGGTGCGTTTCTTCCTCCTACGGTTCAAGCCCTCAATTCCTGGAGAATTCAGGGCACTTGGGCTGGAGAGGGCCGAATCAGATGAGAGGTTCTCTGTAAGAATGAATAAAACACAGAAATAAAATTAGCTAAACATAATGATTCATGTGCATAATACATATGTTAATGACAACAAAACTGACAAAATAAGCTATAAACATGAAAAAGTTTTCACATAACCTACATTAAAATACTGCTTACTACTATGGATCTTTCTACTGCCCTTATTGGTGTTCTTTGTCCCAGGATGGTTGACTATATTGCCACCACTACTTTTTGATTTCTGTTTCTGAGAAAGCAGAAGTTTACTATTCTTACCCTTAAACTCAGCTCTATCTCTTTCAGTTCTGCTCTTATGTTATGTTTGTTTGTTTACGAGCTCTGGGAATAAAAGGAAGAAAGTTTCTTGGAAATTTTTGAATGTTTAGTATTTATCCTGTAAATGACCTCTCATTTCATTGGTATAATCTAGAGTAAAAAAAAAAAAAAAAAAAAAAGAAGAAGAAATACTTATAAATTCTTTAAAGTTAAAACATGGTTCTATCATCTAACAATTTAATAACCCTGGGCATGTCACACACATCTCTGAGTTTCTTTCTGCTACATGTAAAATGAGATGGATTGAGCAGATCGGTTGTTCTTGCCTGTGGAACTCAGGAAGACTACAGATGGTTTCACCCATAGCTACTGAATCAAACTGCCTAAGGATGGGTGTTTCAGGTTTGTCTTTCCCAAAGGCCTAAATTTTTGTTCACACAATGAGAATCACAGTCTAGGGGATCTCTATGGTTCCTATAGCTCTCATAGTCTATGATTCTGTGACTCAAAATCCAAATCTTCCAAAAGGAAATCTCAGCACAAAAAAATAAGTTAAAACAGCAGCCCAACTTTTTTTGTATGAAGTATGTGGTCATTTTTAATAACAAAACCAGAAATATTACCAGGAACAAGTTCTATGATAATTCATCAAAAAAGAAACAGTAAACTTCAAGTTCTTCAAGTTTATCTAAGTACATAGGCCTTCTTATCCTGTTCCTTCAACTGTGTATCCCTAATCCTGGCTCAAATACAAGAAATATTTCAAGGCTACAAGTTATTGCTGATTATTTACACTGTAATTACTAGAATATTTAAATGAATTAGTTTTCTGATTTACAGAGCCATAATTTCTAATGATTCTCCCAGGATTAGTAAACTTCAGGGTTCTCCAATTATAGTACCAATAATACAATAGGAAATATAAATACCAATTTATACAACAATCCCAATGAACAATGAAGGAACATCCTGTACACTCACTTACCTGCATCATTTAGCCACTTCTCTAAAAGTGGCTTTAACTTGCACATGTTCTTAAAGCTGAGGTTCAAGGCTTCAAAGCGAGAGATGGTGGTTTGGCTGAAGTCATTTCCATACAGTTTCCCCATAGCAAGCCCAACATCACCCTGCACAACAATACACAGCAGGAAAGGGGAGAAGAAAATAGGAAGAGAAAAAGTCATCTCATAATGTTTACAGCCTCACTCTGGACTGTCGCTCCAATGACTGCTCTAGACAAAGAATTAACAATCATTCCACTTTCTGGGTCCCACATAAACTCCATCCCCAAGCCAGGCACAGTACTTCAGTGAGACCTTGATCAGGACAATGTTCAACACTGCCCCACATACTTTCCATTTTGAATCTCTTTTTGCTACCTTATATAACAATCAAGATACCAAAATTTCTACTAAGTCACAAAAGATAGTGCTAATATTCTAACAAGTCCCTTAATTGACACAATCAAAGTGATTTAAGTAATCTTTAAATATCAATTTATCCATATCACCTGCAGGGATAAATATAACTGTCTAGATAACCCTAGGTATTTCTGAATTAACCAAACTTCCCATAAATCACTTTAAAATTTAGAAATGATCTCTCATTCTTTTTTTTCTCTGTAAAGTATTTCTGGAAGCCATGAAAAAAATCTATTTTCACCCTTAGTTATGATTTCAAAGTTGGTTACAAAAAACAGGTATTCTAAAAGACCACTTTTGTAACCATTATAGAGATAGAAATTCACAGTAGAGAGGTTTGACCCATTTAGTCAAACCTTCATGGGCACTGGAAACTTGGTAACCTTACAGCAATAGAACAATGATCCCCCGAATATATTACAAAAGATGTCTTTTTCTATAAGCCTATAACCTTTGAAATGTATACAGTGCTTCTCTTCCAGCTGAATATCTCTTGTTTAAGCTGGAAAAAGCCATATCTTAATAGTTATTTTATATACAGGTAATAGAAGCTCATGGAGTTTAAACGATTTATCTACTTATTTCAATTAGTTTAGTAACAGGGTAGAAAGGCAACAACACTTCTGGTCCAAAGTACTACACAGCTAATTCTGCTATGAGACAGCCAACTCCCAACTATCCTGGCAACACTTATTTTGAGTTGGGATTATCCCGGTCCTTTGATTCCTGCCCCCCCAATGCATCTTTTGTATATTACATTGTTTATTAGCACCTATATTAGGTGGTAGTTGGGGAAAGAAAAGAACATTTTTTTTAAACTCCATTTTCTTACTGATGAGTAACTTCTGATAAGAAGTTAAACAGAGAAGAAATGTTGAAACTATAAGATAAAATAAGGCATAGAGAATACTTGAACTTTAAGTGATCTATATCCTATACTTTTGCATAGGATAGTCACCAGCCATGTGTGGCTGTTTAAATTTAAATTAATTAAAATCAAATAAATTAAAAATTTGGTTCCTCAGCACCACTAGCCCTTCCAAGTGCTCAATAACCACAAATAGATAGTGGCTATTGTATTGGAGAACACAAATACAGAACATTCCCCCCCATCACAGAAAGTTTTAATGACAGCTCTGAATATACTCTAACTAGAACTGAAGTGGACTGTTTATTGATTTCCTTCCAATTACAGTAAAACTGAAAGAACCAGAATAGTGTGAGTGGGGCATAAATGTCATCCATTATATCTATACTGTATACAAAGATCTAAAGATATAAGTGAAAATGTTTATCTACACCTATATCTCTATATGTTTATTAAATGTTACTTCATTCAATCCACAAATATTCACTAAGTGCCTACTGTATGTCAAGCACTGAACTTATGCTTTGTGTATCACATATATTCATGTCTTGGTCACTTTATATGTTTAGATTAAAGCTTTCCTAAAAACAAGGACCAACTAAACTTTGTAAGTATGTAAGTATAAGACCTTTTGCAGCAATTAGATGGCAATAAGTGTTTTCTGGCATTGTAACTGCACAACGTGCTACCAATTTTTCACAAACTTCTATAATGTCTTATAAAAAGTAACAATTGTGACAAGTAGACAAAACATAAAATAGCTATTTAAAAATCACATTGTAGTAAGTATAAGAAACAATACCCTAAGGTGGTGCCTGGAAATAAAGCCATTAACTAACTAGAACCATGGTAATAAATGACAAATCCACTTAACTGAGATTTATAATACAATGTTACTTCACATTTAAATTGTTTAATTGAATAAAAAGCAACAGGTCCCTCAGTTAACAAACTAATTTTCATTAATTTGGTACATGCTTGGTTTGGTGCTCTTATAACTCACAACCATTTTGTGTTCTCCTTCACAAAAGTAAATGTTTTAAGCAGCTGATTCACACCTAATCTGAACTATATTAAATCCCCTTGATATTTTGAAAAAGAGCAAAAGGAAAAAAGGAACAAAGACCGGGACTGGGAAATAATGGATGTACCTCATGTGATAAATGTGTTATACTGTGACATGTTTTCTAATTATGCAATGTCGTCTGTAGTAATCCTTTAATAAGCAATTACGTAATTAGAAAATAACTGTTTAAAACATCTAACAACATGTATATTTACTCAGAGAATAGGGATTTGTTTCAGCAAAGATAACTTGAATGTCTAATTCTCTTTGTGCATATATGTGTGTGTATAAATATAAATGAATTGGATACAAAGCAACCTTTGAATAACTACAAGTGAGGTACCTGACTTAAAAACAGAGAGGCTGATTGGCTGATTTTGCCATCCGGCAGCAGTAGTAGTCAAAGTTTGTGAACCATTGCCACTGCTGTGTCGCAGTCATTTTGAAAAATAAGAAATGGTCATGTCAAAAAAATAGGATAAAACCATAAAGCAAAACATCAGACCACAAGGAAGCTCCTTCACATGGAGGGGTGGAGGGGAGGGAGAGAGAAACATAACACTGTCAATATACTCGGTCAAATGCCACAGAAAGGCAAACCACTCACTATTTGAGTAAAAGTTAAAGATTTTTAGAAGTCATAACATCTTTGGCATATCACTTAGGCAACAATCTCCCAGGGAACACAACAGTGTGCTGTGCTAATAGCCTGACACCTGAAGCACTGCTAAATATGCTAACCTTACATTTATTTCAGTTTATTAACTTACCCCTATCAATCTAGTTTTATCTTTAGCTTTCTTATGAAAACAGGTCAGACCACTTAGATGCTTTAAAAGTATTAAAATGTTTCTGCATAGTAATTTGTTCTTTCAAAACTGAAACTCCTCACAAATGTAACTGCATTTCCTCTAAGATTGTATCTATTTTAAAAATCATTTTATGTTCTCAATATACAATTAGTTTCTTTGAGCAAAAATAAATTCCCAAAGAGATGTATGTCTGTTCCTAAAAACACCTAGAATACATGCAGGGATGTCATCCCTGGTTTTTGACCCACCAGAGCAGGTGGAACACTACTGTACTTTCAACACAAAATAATTTGAATAGTATTTAAGTGGTAGCTTAAACACTCCAAACATCAGGTTTTCCTGTTTCCATAAAAACACCCAATCCAATCCTCCAAAAACTTCATTTTTTTCACCTAATGATCTTAAATCATTTTACATAAATTTCATTCAGTTTAATTCATTACCTGCTTTAAAAGTATTATTTGTGACAGGTTAATCAAAGAGTAAATCAGTGGTAGTGCTTAGATGCCTGTACCCAGATGCCTGTTTAAACCATTAAACATATTCACTCCAATTTAATAAGCCCTCTGTGTCAGGTGACATTTAAAAAATTAATTTGGATTTTAATTAATTTCGGTTTTTCATCTTCAATAGATGTTTATTTAATTAGTTTCAGTATAGGTTTAGAGAGTATATGTGCACGCGCCTGCACGTGTGTCTCTACTATCCTCCTCTCTCCCCCAAAACTATTTTTAAACGAGCCTTTCAAACTTTTCTTCTTTTAGTTACTATAAAAGACCCTATAATCTTTACTCTGTCAACCATACATATGCAGCACTAAGGTCTACAACCAGATGCTCTTCAAATAACAAAACCCTCAGTATAGTCATATCATTTCCCAATATCATCTTTTAAACTCTCACAATTTATTGATAATAATTATGATTTCAGAGACCTGTGTTCTGAAAAGGTTTTAACTAAACATTAAATTATAAACTTATAATTAAAAGTATACAATATTCTAAATATATAAATGCAGGAAATGGCTAACAAAAAGGTACGGTTTGAAACCAGAAAACAAATGGCTGAAGAACATACTGTTCCTCAGAAGCCTCTCTGGACACAAAGCAAATACAGTTGTCTCTCAGTATGCATGGAGGACCCCTCTTGGATACCAAAATCCATAGATGCTCAAATCTTCAAAATTATAAAATGGTATTTTTTTATATAACCTATGCACATCCACCTATACACTTTAAATCATCTGAGATTACTTCTAATACTTAACACAATATAAACGCTATGTAAATAGTTGTTACACTTTATTGTGTAGGGAATAATGACAAGAAAAGAAAATCTGTACATGTTCAGTATTGACACAACCACCCATTATTTTTCCTCCCTGAATATTATGGATCAACGGTTGGTTGAATCCACAGATGCAGAAATCAGGGATACAGAGGGCCGACTGTATTTGGACCCTGCCAAGGGGGGAAATCTAACTAAGGGTGGGTTCATCCTACCTGAGTAAATCCAAGTTTGATTCGTCTTTGTTTGAAGGTCTTGGCAAACTGCTCAAGCTCCTCAAGGTCACTGGGCTCCTCTAAGCTGGGAGTATCAATTCGCTTTGGTGTTGACTGGCTCTGTGGAAGTGTCTGAATTGGGGTTGCTGCTATTGTGCGTGTTGGGGTTGCTGGCTGTTGGAGAAGGAACAGAATGATAAGAACAACCATACAAAGAGATAGTTAAGTTTACAACTGGAATGTGCTGCAAGTAAACAACTTAAGGAACAGCTATATTCATGGAGAATGATGAAGACCATGTAACACTACAGAATGTACAACATAATATTCAGTGAGAAAAACAGACTATGAAATTCTGTTTACTATAATTACAGTTAAGGTTAAGCATGTAATTCTTTAGAAAAAACATGAATACACAAAAATGAAATCTATTATATCTGGGTTTTCAAAGAGTCTGAATATATGTATCTTATGACTTTAAATAAATTACTGTATTTTTAAAAAATCTGTTTCATAAATATGACACTTCAACTGTCAAAACAATAAAGACCATATCTGTCTTGTTTATCACCATTATATCTCCAACATGTGACACTATTATAAAAATAGTATTATAAAATTATTAAAACTATTTTAAGGGGAAAAAGTAAATCAGTTATTGTTTAAATAACTTAGGTTTCATTTTTGTGTATTTGTTCCAGTTTTTTCCCACAGATCTATACTTTTAAACCTTAACTGTAATTATGGTATACAAAATTTTACACTCTGCTTTTCTCGTTTAACATTGTTTTAACTTTCTTCTATGGTATTTCAGTCTTCATAATTATCCTTTTCAAAAGCTGACTGAGGCAATATTATAACTTATTTAACCAGTTCTTAATTGCTGGACACTTTTTCATTTATGCTTTCACTAACATAGATAATACCACAATGAAAAACTTAATACATATTAGTTATTTTTTCCACTTATGTACATAATTAGTTCTTTGAGATAAATTCACAGTTGATTTTCTGGTAACTAGATAAACAATTTCATGGTTTTTTTGGTTTTTTTTTTGAGACAGGTTCTCCTCTGTTGCCTGGGCTAGAGTGCAGTGGCGTCATCATAGCTCACTGCAACATCAAACTCTTAGGCTCAAGAGATCCTCCTGCCTCAGCCTCCCAAGTAGCTGGGACCACAGGTGCGCACCACCACACCTGGCTAATTTTAAAAAAATTTTTGTAAACACAGGGTCTCGGTATGTTGTTCAGACTGGTCTCGAACTCCTGGCCTCAAGTGATCCTCCCGCCTTGGCCTCCCAAAGTGCTAGGATTACAGGCATGAGCCACCACACCTGGACAATTTCATGGCTTTTGATACACATCACAATGTTGGTACCCACTATACAATGCTGGTTTCCTCCACATGATTTGTGTTAGCAGTTTTAAAAAATGTTTTGCTAATTCAGGGAGTAAATGGTACTTCACTGCTGCTTTAATTTATATTTCTCTTACTACTCAAAGTCAAAATTTTCCCACATGTCAATTATTATCTGTATTTCCATGGATGTGAATTGGATTTATGTCCTTAACCCATTTATATATTAATGATATCCTTATTCTCATCCTTACCCTTAAAGAGATCATCAAATGTTATAAAGCCTTTGTCAATGCAAATAATTTTTCCAATCTGCTTTTATTTTTCAGTGTACATAGCTTTAAATTATCATTTGGTTGAACTTCTTATTTTCCTTTCAATATCATCTGTTGCTTCAAATCTAAGAAAGCCTCATTTATTTCTAATTATGATAAAACAACTTTTAACCTGCCAGTTTATCAATGTATTTTTAAAACACTTAATTATTTAAATCCATCTAAAGTTTATTTTGGAGCATGAGAGTATAGTCTCTTTTTTAAAAGAAAATATTAAATTTTCTTATTATACAAGGCTATTCTGTTCTCCTCACAAGCCCTGAGTGGAACACATGCCTCTGAGTATTCATTAGTGGGAGGCACCACCTTGACTCTGCATCTTAATTGCTCAGTTGATCCCTCCTGTGAACAGTAGCCCAGGTGAGAGATTAGGAACCCAGATTACAGAGAAAGCCTGTGGCTGTGAATTTTTCTTCTTGTAATTTAGATGGGTCCATATACCCCTGACCTTTACCTCAGTCAAGACTCTCTCCAAGGGAACTAACTCACCCAGGAAACTAAACAATAAGCATTACATAGGCAATAACTGGGGTTAAGTTCCTCTCTATCATCCTGCTTCAATGACAACGAATTCTACCTCCGTGTCATGTTGGCACTGAGTAATTTTCAATCCGACCATTTTACAGGAGCCAAAACAGCACCAACCATATTAGAATCCTATGCGGCTGTATACTTCCCACAGCAGAACTGGTTGATAGGTAGAGATGAGTGTCAACTATCATTTGTTACTTCATCCCCAGGCTTGAAGTAAACCCTATTCTCAAATAATTAAGGACTAAAAATAGCTTCGGTACCTTTAGGTGGGGTGGTTACAGATAAGTTACCCCAACTCCAGAAACCTCAGGCTAGACTGGGCCAGATCTAGATAGAAATGGCAGAGTAGAATTCAGTGAACAGGAGTCAGGATGAAGCCACAACAGTCCTGTTACCGTGTACAGAGCATGCAGGCCAGGAAGGAGTCTCTGGCATAGGCTTTTTTCAAAACCCCAAACTTACTTTTGATCCAGCATATTCACAAATTCACCATTTAAAAGAGGGTACAGTTTATGTTTAGGCAACTATATACAGTCATATAACTGCTACCGCAATTAAGATATAGAACATTTTCATCACCCCCAAAAGTTCCCTTGTACCCTCTGCAGTTAATCCCTACCACTAGTCCCCAGGCCCTGGCAACCACTGATAAGATTTCTGTACCTACAGTTTTGCCTTTTCTAAAATGCCATGTAAATTGAATCATACAGTATGCAGTCTTTTATGTCTGGCTTCTTTCATTTAATTGAAATTCATACAAGTTGCATGTATCAGAAGTACATTTCTGTTGGCTGAGCACAGTGACTCGTGCCTGTAATCCCAGCACTTTGGGAGGCCGAGGCAGGAGGATTTCTTGAGACCAAGAGCTTGAGACCAGCCTGGGCAACATAGAGAGACCCCATCTCTAGAAAAAATTAAAAAAAAATTAGCCAGGCATGGTGGCGCGTGCCTGTAGTCCCAGCTATTCAGAAGGCCCAGGCAGAAGGATCGATCACTTGAGCCAGGGAGTTCAAGGCTGCAGTGAGCTATGATTGCGCCACTCCACTCCAGCCTAGGTGACAGAGTGAGACCCTGTCTCTAAACAAAACAAAACAAAACAAAAATTTTAAAAAAGAAGTATATTTATTTTTATTGTTGAGTAGCAATCCATCATATGGACACACCAAAGTTTATGTTATCTATTCACCAGCTGATGGACATTTAGGTTGTTTCCAGTTGGGGTCATTATGAATAAAGCCACTATAAATATTTATATACAAGTCTTTGTGTGGACATATGCTTCCATTTCTAGGAGTAGAATTGGTGGGTCACAAGGTACATGTATATTTAACTTTATGAGAAACTTCCAAACTAGTTTCCAAAGTGCATATACCATTTTGCAACATCACTAGCTCTAGTTGCTTTACATTCTCACAACACCTGGTCTTGTCATAAAGCCTTTTATATTTTGCCCAGTCTAGAGAATGTGTAGTGATATTTCATTTGCATTTTCCTGATGACTAATGGTTTTGAGCATCTCTTTATATGCTTACTGGGCATTCATATCTTCTTTGGTGAAGTATCTTCAAATTTTTTGCCCTTCAATCCCTTAAATCAGGTTGTCTATTATTGAGTTGTATGAGTTCTTTATATATTCTGGATACAAATCTTTTATCAGATATATGTCTTAAGAATATTTTCTCCCCATCTGTGATTTTCTTTTCATTCTCTTAAGAGAAGCTTTTAATTTTTATGAAATTAAATTTACTAATTTTTTCTTTTATGGTTAGTGCTTTTTCTGTCCTATTTAAGAAATCATTGCCTCACCCAAAGACACAAAGCTTTTTCCCCAAGTTTTCTTCTGTAAGTTTAGGTCTATGATCTATTTCAAATTAATCTTTGTATATGGTGTGAAACGATGGTCACGGTTCATCTTTTTTTTTTTTTGGACCTATAGATAGCCAATTGTTTCAGCACCATTTGTTGAAAAGACTTTCCTTTTCCCACTGAAATCCTTTGGCACCTTTGGAAAATCAGCTGGCCATATATATGTGGGTCTATTGGACCTTCTATTCTGTTCCGTTGATTTCTATTTCTATCCATATGCCAGATCACACTGTCTTCATTACTGGAGCTTCATAGTAATTCCTGACATCAGGTTGTCCTTCAATTTCCTTACTTTTCAAAATTGTTTGCTTATTCTATGTCCTTTACAATTCCATATATATGTTAGAAACAGTACACAAATTTCTACAAAGGCCTGCTTGGGTATTGATTGGGTTTGTGTTGAGCCCAGAGATTAATTTGGGGAAAACTGACATTGTAACAACTTAAGTCTCCTGATTCACGAACACACCACATCTCTCTATTATATAGGTCTTCTTTAGTTTCACTCAGCAATACTAGAAGTAGTGTTCAATGTAGTAGTAGTAGTAGTAGTCTTCAAGTATTTTCCTAAGTTTATCCATAAGTACTGTAAATTTTTTTTCTTAATTTCAATTTCCAAATGATCATTGCTAGTATATAGAAATGTAAATAATTTTTGTATATTGACTTTGTATTCTATATACTTGCTAAACTCATTTATTCCAGAAGCTTTTTGGGGTAGATTCCTTAGGATTTTCTACATAGATAATTATGTCATCTACCAACTAAGATAGTTTTACTTCTTCCTTTCTAATCTATATGTAACCTTTAATTCTTTTTCTTGTCTTACTGTACTACTACCACCTTCAGTACAATACTGAATAAAGGTGGTAACTGGTCATCTTACCTTGTATCTGATATTAGGGAAAAAGTATTCAGTCTTTCATTATTAAGTATGATGATGGGGGGTTTTTTTGTAGATGCTCTTTACCAGGTTAAGAAAGTTACCCTCTATACCTAGTTTGCAAGAGTTCTTATCACAAATTGATGCTGAATTCTGTCAAATCTGGCAGTGTGTTAGGATTAAGTGATAACTTCCATACTGCAAAGTCAGAGCTGGAAGGGGATTCAGGATTAGCCAGTCCAGTCACCTAATTTAGAGCTGAGAAGATTAAGGTCCAGAGAGGAAAAATGATATGCTCAAAATCATAGCTAGATAAGAAGCAGAGTTGGTATGTAACTTAAACCTCTAGATGCCTAACACTTGTGCTTTTTATATGATTATAGTGTTTATACAGTCTAGTGTAATGAGCTAACACAACAACTAAGTATTGATAAGGAAGAAAATACAGAGATCAGAGTTTCTTTGCTGTTTCTGAGAAAGGGTTTTAACTGAGATACTAGGTTTCCAGTTCCGGTGGTAATATCTATTGCCAGCCATGGTGGGGGTAGGTGTCATAGAACCACAACTCATTACTCATTTACTGCCAACACAGTTATAAGAAAATAGGGACTCTCTGACGATTTTCAAAGACTACATCAATTTGGCAGCATTGCTTTATCAAACTAGTAACCTCAGCTTTGAATTTTTGGTTAGTTTTGAAGACTGAATTATTTTTATTAGGTTTTCTGGGGTTTTTAAATCAAATAAAGTCCAAAAGTCTCCCCAAACAATAGGCTAAGAGAACCTCCATAGAAGAAAACTGACCTGGGAGGTGAGGGTGATGCTTGGCTGCGACTGTAGGAGGTTGGCTTGGCTTTGCTGAGGTAGTTGTGTTAAAAGATTTTGCGCTTGCAGGAGACCTGTAAAACACAAGCACGTTATGCCAGAAACACTAAAGATTATTTTGAACACATGGCAAGAAAGAATAAGAACGTGAACTGAAAATTTCCACTGTTCTTCTGATAGTCTTACCGGTCTTAAAATTCCTATCTTATTTGTCTAAAATTCAATCTTGTTAAACAAATTTGGGCAAGAAGACACGGAACATTAAATTAAAACTGACACGTTTTTAGGACAATGTGAATAAGTTCTCTGATAAAATAAAATTCTTTATTTTAGTAAGGAGTGGATGAAAGAAAGTGAAGAATTATTCTAAATGGAAGCAGCTGGAAATTCCAAAAAAGCTCAATTTCTTAACCTAGAATCCATTAAAAACTGCCAGTAAATGCTGGACCAGAGTCTAGTTCATGAAAGGAACATGCTATTCTTTAAGTGGAAAAAAAAGTTGTTTTCAAGTTCTCCTTATCAAACATTTGCCTTTTGGTGATTATAATAAAGTTGAAATGTAAAATACTCTATCAGCATTAACACTGAACTTAGTTCAAAAACAACTGATAAGTAATGCCAGCAATGCTTCATGATATCAACTGACACTCAAAGTAGAAATGTGAACCCTTGACGTGTTTGTATTAAATGCCCAGTTACTTGAGTTTATTTTATTTTCAGAACCTTATAAAATGAGGACAAACCCAGAATGTCTGTATTTAAGGATTTAATCTGTAGTACTTAGTTTCTAATATAATGCTGTTGCTATTAATAAAATACTAAATATAGGATTATGTGTGTTCAGATAAGAGCAATGGTAGAAATTATCTAACATAGCAGACCAAACAAAAGGGATTCTACCACTTTTAAAAATATGTGATAAGATTATTTGGAGCAACAGGTATCTTCCTAATTATGATTTCATTAGGTCATTAAATTTGGATATACTGACTATTGGAATATACAGGACAATAGCCAAAAAACTTAAACCTTCCACAGATAGTCACAGAATCTGTCATTTATATTTGTAAGTAACCAAGCACTGCCTGAATTTAAGCTATTAAAATAGATTTATTTCATAATGTAGATCACAAATAAGATAAATACATAAAGTAGATTTGGATTTTTCTAGAGAACCCAGACTTGTTGATCTGGGGCAAATGAAATATATTTTGAAGCAAATATGATTAAATGAAATAAAATTCAGTACATATTACTACAAATGTTTCTTAAAAGGCAGATTGATGGAAGTTTAAATAACCATCCTGCTTCCCCAAGTGTCTCTCTACAGTTAAATCCCCATAGAGCAGTTAGAGTGATCTAACTACTGCAAAGATTTATTTTAATTGTGATATAAGGCCATTAGAGCATTTGTAGGTAATCTGGCCTGGTCTAGCTCTCATATATCATCTTCCACACTTCCTTTCACTCACTGAACTCCAGCTACATTGGCCTTTCTTTTCCCGGATTAGGTCAAGCTCTTCCTATCTAAGGTGCTTTGCATTCCTTTGTCTAATAGACTCTTTACCCAGATTCTAGGTGTGGCAACCTCCCCTGTCATCATTCAATTCCCAATTCAAACATTGCTTCTCCAGAGAGGCTCCATAGGCCCATTCTTCCACAGGTTAACCATTATCAGATTACTCTGATCTGCTGTCTGCCTAGTACACATTGCTATTTAAACCATTTGTTTACATGGTTACTATTTGACTTCTGATGAAAGCAGGGACTGTATCTTGTTCAAAATTATATCCCCAACATGTACAGCACTGTATGACACTTAGCAGGCACTCAACAAATTGCTGAGTAAATTAATTAAGATATTAAATTTTACTGATTTGAAAAAAACTGAAGGGTAGCCTAGAGAGAAAAATAAAACTGTATTTTATGTCAATAATTAAAACTAATCTATTAAATAAAACTATTTTGAGAAAGCTAAAGACTAAAGAATATTCAAAAATAATAATAAAAAATGAAACAGAAGAGGGCACAAAGGTCAGAAATGAGGTTCCTTTATTAAGCACAGGCTATTTCAACACAAGAATTTCTTTGAAAGTTAGTTTTTATTAATCTGTAAGTGACAAAAGCAGATATTTTAAAAATGATTCCTATCCAATCAGAAATTATAATTTCAAATGATTAATTTTGGTTCCTAGTAGCATACTTTATAAATGAATTCAAACCTCAGGTCTTTTTCCCCAAATGAGGTCAGCTGAAAATGCTAGAAGAGCCCACAGAGGTTTAAAACTTATTTAAGGACCAACCCTTTCCATCTCCCTCCCCCAAAACAACAAAAAAACCCAAACAAACAAAAATCAAATGAAGAAACAGTTCTTTAAACAAGGTTTCTTTGATTATTTTCAGAATAAACGGTGAGAGTAGACAGGGCAGAATAAAATTTCCAACAAATTATGACTCAAATTCAGTTATGTATCAATAAGGGTTTTCCCAAGAAAAAGCAAGAAAAATAATTCTGATAATTCTGGAAAAATGGCTTACATTTCCCTTGCTAAAAATTAAATTCCAGACAGAGTTATATAATATTAGCAATACTGTCAAAAATATGAACTATACTTCAAAAGTTTTAGATTAATAAATGAAAAACAAGAGAAAACAGAACTCAAGCAATCAATATTGAAGGCTGATCTCATGCTGGAAACATTTATTATTACAATTCCAACAGATCAAATCTTTGTCCTTCATCACTAGTTAAAAGAATAGCTATTTAGATTTTCAGCTTCTCTGATGCTATTAATTACAACGAATTCCACTCCTAGAAATGTTTATATAAATCTGAGAGTTTCTACTTTTCTCATCCTTTACATTGTTGAGTCATCTTAGAAAATAAAATGTAGGTAATATACTACTAACTAATTGATTACAACTCAGCAGCAGTGGTACAAAGTAATTCTAGATTACTTTCAAGCTGTTTTTTTTTTTAAACTACATAAAGGGACAAACTATTTTCATTCTCTGAGTTACTGCATCTACCATTTCTTGACTGGTGATGGTACTGATATCATGATAATGTCATAATGATAACAGCAGAAAAGATTCAGAGAGGTTACTATGTATGAGGCACCTTTTACATGTATTTACTCAATGAATCCTTAAAACTCTTTGAGGTAAATACTAAAAGTATCCTCATATTACAGACAAGGAAACTAAGGCATAGAAAGCTAACTTTCCCAAGGACACACAAACAAAAAGTGGCAGAGCCAAAATTCAGAGACAATTAGTTTGCTCTTAACTAATACAGTGCAATGAATGATCTCCTTGATGTAACTAACTCACGTAACTGAAGGGGAAGATGAGAAGAGAAATATATGAAACTCAGAAAGGTTAGGTGAATTGTCCAAGGTCATTGGCTCTAAAGCCAATCAGTATTATACACTTTGTGCTATTTTCCCAATTTTATAAAAGTCTGCAGGGGTTGGGAGGGGTTAAGAATATACAAACAACTTTGCAAATACCAAAAGATCAGAATGAATAGTCATTAGGTATTCCAATTATCTTATTTTAGGCTTTACTCTTTTAAATAAAATGAGGTCCCGGATTTGATAAAGGAAAGACAATGCCCTTGGCTTTGATGCAAGTAAATGAAGGCAATCTCATTCAATCGTAAGGCTTTAACAATTACCAAATCACAAATCCTCCTCCTCCTCCTTTTTTTTTTTTTGAGACAGGATCTTGCTCTGTTGCCCACACTGGTGTGCAATGGTGCAATCATAGCTCACCGCAACCTCAAACTCCTGGGCTCAGCCTCTCGACTAGCTGGGACTATAGGTGTGCGCCACCATACCTGCTAATTTTTAAATTTTTTGTAGAGATGGGGTCTTGCTATGTTGCCCAGGCTGGTCTGGAACTCCTGGCCTCAAGGAATATTCCTGCTTCAACCTCCCAAAGTGCCAGGATTACAGACATGAGCTACTGCACCCAGCCAGTATCTTCACCTGAATCTTATTCCTCTTATATCTAAAGGGTTGGTTTTTCCACAGCTCTTTTAATACTACATACACATTTTCTCTATATGACTGACCCCATCAACCCTCACAGTTGCCCCAAAACCCCAGAACTACCTAGATATCTCTTCCCTATCATTAATCAAATACAACTGGCCACCAGGTCCTGTCCATCCACCTGTTTATTTACCAGATCATCTTCTCTTTTCTATCCCCACAACCATAGTTCAGCCCTTACCAAATCTCAACAGGATTGTTGCAATATTCTCCTAACCAGTATTACTCTCTCTATTCTTACCCATTCTAATTTTTCCTCCCCAAGTTTCAGCATGAGCTTTCTTAAATCAAACTTAGAAATGTCACTTTTCTGCTTAAACCTTCTGTGATTTCATAGAGCCTACAGAAGACTTATTGGAAGGTATTGGGCTACTCACATTAGAATCCCTAAAGTGCTGGTTAAAATTTTGGGGGTGAGGCTCAGGAAACTAGTTTTCTAATTTCTCAAGTGACAAATAAATCAAACCTTGGGAACCGCTAAGCTATAGGATTTAAGGCCAAACTTCCGGAAACTTAATCTGAGGTTCTTTACTGATTTGGTCTCTGGTAATCTTTCTGGCCTCAAAGTTCACTATTATGCTTATATACAACTTAAGCTGTAGTGTCTAAGGCATTACTTATAGTTCTCAGACACAGCTTATTGATTTTTCTTCTGTGTTTCTGAGCTTTTCAAATGCTATTCATTTCCTACAACTGACATTCATTCTCTCCTTTGTAAGCCTACAAATGCATTCTCCCAAATTCACTGTGATCACAAAGGTACAAGGGATCTCTGCTTGGCTCCCACAGTGTTCTGTGCATATCAAGTCTAACACTTGTAATAGGTCTGTTTCCCTGCCACTAGACTATAAGCCCTCCGAAAGTAAAAACTGACTTATTCATCTTTTAATCTTGAATACATGCTAGAATAAGTATTTATATGACAAAAGATTTTGGAATGAATGATCAAGAAGAAAAAAGGCAAAACAACCACCCCCGAAATAACAAAGAATTGGTAGAGATGGACTAATGTTTCTTGTGTTGAAGGCTTGATATCCTGATACTCTACACTGATTACATTAACCAACCTTACAAACATGGCTGAAATTATATAACAATATTTACTACTCAAAGGCCTCAAAAATGTTTTTTATAACTCACAAAATTTGTACAGTTTCTAACATAATACCCTCTCTTTCTCAAACTTTAAAAGAAAACAAACAATTGTTAGAAGCATACACTTTCAATACTCAGTCCATATTCTTCGAATACATTCCTATGAAAAACTATCAAAACACTAGGAGCAATTTATCCAATTTATGTTCGACATGTTGAATAATTTCACTTAGACTTTTAGCCAAACTTTTGATTCCTTCTTAGTGATTAAACACATGAATGGCAGTTCAGGGCAACCTTCAATAATGTGGTATGCATGACCAAAGAAAATATTTTTCTTAACATGGCTATTGACAGTTTAAAGTAAGATAAAATTTAATAAAAATATTGTTCTAATGGATAGTTTCATGGCCAAAATGATAGCAGTCAATGTGCATGTCACATTAAGTGGACAGCCTTTGTGCACAACTAATAAGCTCTAAGGAGGAGCTTACCCTGTTGGCCCTGGGGCGTCTGTGAGATGATAAACTGTGCTGGCTGCAAGTTGGTAGTTGGATGCACCAACACAAACTGTTGCAGGTTGAGATTCTGCTGTTGAAGCTGTTGTAGCTGTTGAAGATCCTGAAAAATGAGAATTAAAACACAGATTGGAGATTATGAAATAAAAGCTTACTTAATCATAAGGCTTCCAGCTAATGACTTCTGTCACATCCAAATAAAGAAGAGTACATAATTAGCATTCTTTCATATTTCCAAAGTGTGTTTCACAAAGTATGTGAAGAGACCTGGAGCCTCTGCAACAACTTACTATTTTTGAGCAATGACATACACTGTGTCATGACTTATGCTAAGCCTAATTTTCAATAGTTATTTAAAATTCCCTCAGAACAAATGGTTATAGTTCTCTTTTTTAACATATAGAAACCAGTATGGGTTTTAAAAATCAAGTTGAGAAAAGAGTTTTAAAATATTTCATTGATTTTTCTTGTTCAGTAACAATTGAGAGTGCTATGTCTGAATTTCCATCAATAAATTAAAAGCCCTATAATGATTAATGAATTTGACACCAGCTTACCTAACAACTGAGAAATCAGTGTTCAGTTTTTTAAAGTGATACACAATATAACAATAGAACCTCATATTGGCCTAGTGTTTTATAATTTTCCAAGTGCTTTCATGTACCTTATCTCATTCAGACTAACGTCAACATAGGGTCTCATAGCTTAGGCACTAAAAATATTTATTTGGTGACGAAGAACATGGTCAAAATTAAATCATTATCTTGATAAAGACTCTTGCTACAATTTAAGTCCATTTTTGAGTCTTTTCTGGGGGGATAAAGATAGTTGTCTAGTACTAGACTCATAAAAACTCTTCACGTAGATTACTGATATAACTACTTATACCTTTCTCCTCTTCTTAAGATAAAGAATTTCATTTATTTTCCTCCTTGGTACTATTGTCTATGCCTCTTAAATAAATTTTTATTATCTCTGGATACTTTGCCCTAAAATGTGAAAATCAAAACCAAACAACATTCTAATACAGTTCTGCATAATGCTATAATCACTCTGTAGCAAAGAGATGACTTGCTGTCTTTCTCACACATGGGTGACAATATTCACTGCAGAGCACATGAAAGAACCCATGCGTGCTATAATTAGCTAATTAAAATAAATACAGTAATCCCCTGCTTCAGAAATATGCCAGCTAATTATTCAAGAATTGTCACTTAATATAAACAGTCAGTTATTCAAATAATCAGCTATGTGTTTATAATATCAACTCAAATAAGCAAACAAATGCATTATTTCTAATTCAGTGGTAAGGAAGGGTACCACTTACCTCACTGGTTTAGAGCCCCTCAGGCCTTTAAAGGCCCATATTAACAATAAGAAAGTTAACTTAATGTTAAATAAAATCTGCCACTTTATTTCTCACTTGCTGCCCCAGCTATTCCTCACTCACCTGTGCGATCTGTATGGGCTGAGACAGGGGGATCTGCGTCATGGGCGTGGCGGCGGAGGCTGAGATGGTGGCCCCAGCAGCACTGTGCTGCTGGCTGGCGGAATGTTGCTGCACTGCAGCAGCCAGCAGCTGTGCCTGTGCCTGTGCCTGCTGTAGTAATAACTGTTGCTGGGCTGGCGTCAAAGTAAGCTAAACAAAATTAGAACACATAATGGGAAAGGGTTGAAGGACAAGAGTCCCTAATTCAAGCTAACTGCTTTGAAATAGGTAACTCAAGTGGTATTAGTCCCTAGCTACCCAATTTCACGTGGTTAGCATGCAGTTAAAATGTTCATCAGTGAAATTACCACTACTAGCAGAACATTTAAATTAAAATGGTGGTCCTTGCTCTGGATTTAAACAATTATTCAAGCTTGTCCAGGGCCCTAGGGTTCAGGCAAAAAAGTAATTAACTAGTAAGCAAGAAAAAAAAGAATCAATGCTGACAGGATATGAAAAGAAATTTACACCCAGCAAAACAGCAAGTGATTAGTCAGATGAATGAAGAACAAGGATGCTGGATATGACCGAGGGAAGAACTGATAAGGCCCAGCTGCTTCCCATTAGCATGAATCCCTGCCATATTCCATCATTTCCATTATGTCCTAAGATATGACTAAAGAATATGAGCTCCATTTGTTTCTTTTCCAAGTCTCCCTACAGGCCCCTCCTTAACACAATCTTTTCTGTTATTGAAAGCATTGAGTCTCTGCAACTTTACATCCCCTTTACAACATATTATCTCTATGAAACAGGTGGTGACAGCCGCTCTCTTTATATGCAAATGAATACTAATGCCCCAGTTTAATAGCAGCTCCAGCCAAAGGAACCTGGAATCCCAAGTGCTCCTTAGTATTGCAGGCTCTAGTCACCAAAAACAAGATCCAAATAGTAAAATAGGAAATGTATTTAGAGCAGATTTAAACTTGCTTTCATAATGCAACTTATTTGAAACATGCGTAAATCAAATTAGTAAGTGTGCTCTACTTTCCTTTTGATATGTTCTGATCAACTGAGAAGGAATACTGAAGTGCATGTACAGTCACTTAGTGGCACAACCCTCCTTTTAAAAGGGTCCAACACAACTTGTGCATTAGAAACGTAAGACTCAAAATCAGACCATTCAAAAACTCAATACCCTTCAAGAGATATGTATGTATATACAGTGTGTGTGTATATATATATATATTTATATTTTTATATAATATATATACATATATTAATCTCTACTGATGGGATTTTGTATGCAATTTTCCAACAGTTCTTAAAAGAGCCTTCCACTGCCAAAATGCCCTTAACGGAAATGAAGAAAATAGAAAATTCTGGAGGTTGATGTGATGTGAATTGAAAACTCTTCCTCATCATTCCCCTAACCCCATCCCCTCAACAGATAACTTAATACATAAATTTTCAACATTGGAAAAATATTCTGAATGGTGCCTAAGAGCAAAGACAGCTGAAAAGTTAAAAGCTTAATATATTCACATAGGCCAATTTATAAACAATAAAAATAAATGACATTTATTGAATGCTACATGCCAAGCACTATTCTTCGAGCTTTACATATATTATTTCTAATCTGTACAACAGTACTGTGAGATAGGTATTATTAGTATCTCCATTTAACAGAAGGAAAACTGAGGTACAGGGAAATGAAGTAATTAGCCCACAGGGTAAGCTGCAGAGTCAGGACATGAGACCACATGTTTTGTTTGAGAACATTACATAGTAGTAACTTAAAGAAAATGTTTTTCTTTTGTAAATACTAATCCATTCTTTAACTTTGACCTTGCAGTGATGTCATAACGCCAAACTGACAAATGCCATTTCATCAATGTAATGGTCTCAACTATACAATAGTGATTTCATCGCATGATGAAGCAACACCTGAAACATGGGTTTTAAAAAGTACTTAGTTTATCCAGAGCATCTGCAATTGTAACAAACGATATCCTGAGAACTTATGACAAAGATAATTCCTTTTTCAGAGCTGCCTACAGTATAGAAAGTTCCTTGAAGACACAATAGTGCCAGGCATAGCCATGTTACTGCCAGCTATGGCGAACAGTTCTAATCAGATATTGGCCAATGGCAGTTTTGACACAGAGAAAGTTCATTACAATTCTCTCAGTGAAAACTTACCCCGGTTATCTGTCCTCCAGCCAGCATAAGCTGGGTCTGGGGAATGGCTGCCTGCACTGAAGGCTGCTGGGAAGGCTGACTTGGCTGCTGGGAATCCCCCGATTCTTCATTAGATTTAGACTGAGGTGGGTGGGGTAGAAGTAAAAGATTTCAAATAGTTGATTAAAAGAATTGTACTTATAACCCCATAATTGAAGAATCATTTAATACATAAGACTTTTTCAGTCCTAAGTTTTCTGGTTTCCCTCTTTTCCTTTCTTATAAATCTTTCTATCTTCTAAGTTTTACATACTAAGTTTTTAGACTTTTTATTCCAATGCCAGCAAAGCTGCAATTGTAATTTTTAAAAAGAAAAAAAATCAGTCAGTCCTCCACATATCAACAGAATTTTTCACAACCCCAAATAAGGAGTAAAGGGAAGAATACATTTTCAAACCATCTCTGTATTAGACGCTCCATACCAACATTTTGACATACACCTGGTGGTCAGACTAAAACTTCTTCATATACCATCTCAGAGATGATTACTTGACCCACAGGACTTTTCACCTAATATTTTAAAGAACAGTAAATCTAGCATCTCCCATCAAGTAACATATAAGCTTAGAGGGAAAATGCTGCAGTCAAGAGAGAAAGAGAACACACTCCTGAAAGGGGCACGAAGAGAAAATTTTATGGTAATTAAAACTAGTTATGCAGAGCGTTAAAATTCTGCATAGATTTGCATATTTCCCACCACCTGTTTTGGGGACTGCAGCAAGGCTAATTAACATAAAAGCTCTGATTAATTCTGCCAGTCATTGAGAGATAATTACAGCGCAGAACTGTAAACATTCTGCACTGGAGATACAGCCTGTTTGCCAACATCTCTCTAAGGGATAAAAGTTTACCATGGCAACCAAGGCAATTTTCTGCCTCCTCTCCCTCAGAAAGGAAGGTCATATTATCTCCTTGTCTTTTCTCTCCTTGTTCTTATGTGCTACTAGGTCCATATTCCACTGAGTTTCATGGAATGCTTAACTCAAGGTCTTTAGTCATTAGCAACACTGAAGTCAATCTTCCAGAATGCTGTTTTCCCTCTTGACTGTTAGTTACCTGCACACTATAATGAAAGGAAGCAGCAGGTTGACTGAGATGTTACGGGGTAATACCTAATATTTGAACTTTGCATGCTTTGCAATGTGGTTCATAGAAGCACAACTGCCAGATTTAAGTTTTGTTTTAAAATTTGACTGTCTACCCACCAATGTCTATAAACAGGTTTAATTACAATTCTTAGAAGTATAACATTTTAGAGCAGAGAGGAACCCTAGCAATATTATAAATGTCCCCACTTAAATGCAGAAGAAAAACTGAGCCCCAGGAAGATAAGTGACTTGCCAAAGGTCACACAGATACCCAGGGTCAGAATAAGAATTCAAACCTAAGATCCCTGTGTCTCTCAGTGCAGTGTTCTTTTCTCTGCACTATAATGATTCCCTAAGACATGAAAAATGATAAATAAAAAGACCTTTGGAAAAGAAAGGGAATTTAAGAGATTAGGCTTTGTGTTTAGTTAGGTATGTGTTTTAGCTGTATAACTTAGAAACATGTTTACTGAACTTACACATAAAACTTTGAAAGTAGACTTTTCCTGTCCACCTTTGGTTCATGGCAATAATTATCATTATTTGGATCTTTATGAGATTCAGTAATTTCAAAAAGGTAATACTTTTAAGTACTTCCTATTATAAAATTATGTCCTTATTATAGAAGAAAAATATGGAAAAAATAAATAGAAAATTGACCCATAATCCCATGTCCCAACTTACCTGTACATTTAAAGACTGAGCAGCAGCCTGTAAACTTGTTCCAGCGAGCTGGACCTATAAGTAAAGTAATCAGGGGAAGTTCTAGTCTAATATTGTTGACATTCATCACTAGAGGTTGTCATCAACAAATATTTCAAGAGTTTCTACTAAGTGTATGTCACTGAGCTAGAACTGAGAATACAAAGAAGTTTGTCTTAGGGGGTTAAAACTTTATGGACAACCTCAGTCCCTCCACAAACCACCCCAACCCCTACCAGTCTCACTGAAAAATGCTGTTAATCTTTTCTGAAGATGTTTTCCCATACTAAATGAACATTATCAGGCATGCCACACTTTTATGGGATGTTTCTTTTATAACATTCTGTTTGTATTCATAGGATGCTTAGATTCTAAAAACTTAATTCATCTTCCACATTGTGTTAACACATAAGAACAAACTACCTACATACATTATTTTTATCATTATAAACAATCTAGAACTATCTACTTATTCTAATTTCAAAATTTCTATATATACACTAGAGTGGAAATCTTACATATATACACACCTACAGCCAAGTCCTTAAAACATTTATAGTCATAACTTAAAACTCCTAGCTAAAATAAAGAATCTGTCATATAAATCTGCAGTCCCCAAGACCCAGGCTGTGGACTGGTACAGATCTGTGACCTGTTAGGAACCAGGCCACACAGCAGGAGGTGAGTGGCAGGTGAGCAAGAGAAGCTTCATCTATATTTACAGCCACTCCCCATCACTCGCATCACCACCTGAGCTCTGCCTCCTGCCCGATCCATGGCCGCATTAGATTCTCGTATGAGCATGAACCCTTCTATAAACTGCATGTGCAAGGGATCTAGGTTGCGTGCTCCTTATGAGAATCTAATGCCTGATGATCCGAGGTGGAGCTGAGGCAGTGATGCTAGTGCTGGGCAACGGCTGCAAATACAGATTATCATTAGCAGAGAGGTTTGACTGCACAATAAATGTGATGTGCTTGAATCATCTCGAAGCCATCCCCCAACCCTGCCCGCTGTCTGTGGAAAAACCGTCTTCCATGAAACCGGTCCCTGGTGCCAAAAAGGTTGGGGACCGCTGGTATAAACCACACATGAAAGTCTGTCATAATATTTAATACTCATATTTCATACGTTCAGAAAGTTCAAATCATGGTTATGTTAAAATAAGGATACACATGGAATTAGAAAACCATCATTTGGCAACTATGGTAATAACTGATGCAGGCAATAGTCATCAATGGAGGACGAGTGAAATGTGAGGAGTAACAGGATATTTACATAGTCTCATCTATCTCTCCACAGATACTTATTAATTACAAAGGGCAAAATAGTAACTTTATGGTGGAGGAATGTGGCAGACAGGAGATCACGTGGCCAAAGAGAGTGCCCAGGAATGAGACATATGCCTTCTGCTATGATGCACTGAGATGAATATATAATAGCATTGCTTATGTTGTATTCCTACCAAAAGTTAGAACTTGAATCCAATAATGATTAAACATCAAACAAACTCAAATTGAAGAACACTACAAAATAACTGGTTTGTATTCTTCAAAAAGGTCAATATCCTGAAAACAAGGAAAGACTCAGAAGGGTGAAAGAGAACATAACTATGCTAGAATAAATGGAAGCCTAAACTAGAATGGTGGCAGTGGGAATAAAAAGTAGGAAACATGAAAGACATTACAAGGTACTACCATAAGGATCCTGGCAACTGATTAGATATAGATGAAGAGAGAGTCATGAATTAGTCTAGGGTTCAAATCTGGGAGACTGGAAAATGGCAGTGTCATTAACAGGGACAGAGAAGATAAGGAGTTCCATTTTGGATATATCACATAGCATCGAGATGTCCTGATGTTAAATATAAGTGTTGGAGCTGGGTGTGGTGGCTCATGCCTCTAATCCTAGCATGTTGGGAGGCAGAGGCAGGAGGATCACCTGAGGTCAGGAGTTCGAGATCAGCCTGAGCAACAGCGAGACCCCGTCTCTACTAAAAATAGAAAAAATTAGCTAGGCGTGGTGGTGCACACCTGTAGTCTCAGCTACTCGGGAGGCTGAGGCAGGAGGATCGCTTGAGCCCAGAAGTGAGCTATGATGATGCCGCTGCACTCTAGCCGGGGTGACAAAGCAAGACTGTCTCAAAAAAAAAAAAAAAAAAAGAAGAAGATAGTCCTACAAGTAGATAACCCTCAAAAACAAACAAAAAACAAAATCCAGAGATTGATGAAGAACAGATTTTAGATACAGTGTAACCAGGAGAGGCCTATCTGAAGCGATCACATGTTTAAGACCCGAAGGCTAAGAAGTCATCTGCCAAAGAGCCAGGGGAAAGAGTTTCAGGTACAAAGATTTGAAGGAGACTAAGTTTTTATGTGATTTTATTTAAACCATTATGTTCCTGGACAAAAGTGTCTTGAGGAACAGGGTATTTACACAGTCTTTAAAGCATCACCTCACAGATTATTAATTACAAGGAGGGAAAAAGATACCTTTATAGTGGACAAATATGATAAACACTACCTTAATCAAATGGTCAAACTTAATATCACAATATGGGACAAGGCAATATCATATGCCTTCTGATATAATGCACTGAGAGGGACTTAACATCACTTTTGTTGTATTCCTTTCAAAAACACATAACTTGAATCCAGTCATGAGGGAATAATCAAATCCAAACTGAGGGGCATTCTATAAAACTGCTTGTCTCTACTCTTCAAAAATGTCAATATCATGAAAGACAAGGAGGCTGAGAAATTGTTCTAGATTCAAGAAGACTAAACAGGCATGACAACTAAATGCAAGGTATGGATCAGATCGTGGACAGGAAATATTTAAGTATGGATCGTGTATTAGAAAATAACATCGTATCAAGCCTAAATTTCTAGAACGTGAAGTTGGTACTGTAGTGTTATAAGAGAATGTTGTTTTTAGGAAAAACATGCCGAACTATTTAGAAGTAAATGGTCATAATGTATGTAACACTCTCATATAATTTAGCAAAACAAAAATTTAGTATGTACACACATACACACACAGAGATAAAGCAAATATAGTAAAATAGTAACAATTGGTGACTCCAGGTGAAGGGCTTTCAGATGAACATTGTCCTATTGTTGTAATTCTTTTGTAGATTTGAAAGTTTTCAGAATAGAAAGTTAGAAATAAAAAAGTGAGAGCATCTCTTTACCACTCCATTTAGCTAGTTTCCAACATCCTTCAGGACTCAGCTCAAAAATCACCAAGTATGATGTCTTAAATTGTACAGGTTGAGCTAATCATTTCTTCCTCTGTATTCCCACATACTTTACAATTCATTAATCTCTTAATTTATTCCACAAATAATGACTGAACACTTATATCTGGGGCTCTTTGGTAAATGCTGGGGATACAGGTAAACAAGAAAAGGTTCCCATCATCATGCAACTTACAGTTAATGTGGCAACAGATCTAAAACAACCGATTTTGTGTATGTATATGTATATCATAATTATGGTAAGGAAAGGTTCAGGGTGCTAACCTTGCCAGAAGATAAGTGTCACATTTTATGTTAATTATGTATCTAACCTGATGGTGAACAATTATGCAGGGACTTGTGTTTTGATGGGAGACTCAATGGTGTCAAGGTTTCAAATGAAATTCTTTGGTTTGTAGCCCTTTGGTTTGGGTGGTATTGAAGGATCTATGATTTTGGTAATCAGTGGCTAGATCTGGAAGCCTTGGAGCTGGTGCAAGAAGAGTTGCAATCATCTTGGAATTTGGACCTAGTAGGGAGAAGACTGCATATCATCTATGAAATGCCAGGAATTTTTTTTTTTTTATACATTTGGACCATCACATATTTAAGCCAGATAAAGATGCTTACACAAAGGTGCCACATAATTGACTAAACTTCACCAAAAATCCTATTCCTCTTAGGAAACAGGAAACCTTGTTGGAGGCTTGACTATGCTCTCAGAAGAAAATCAACAAGAAAACATTTTTGTTTTTCCAGAATATATTTAAAATACATTCTTATATTCATTTTAGATATTACTTAATCTTAATATTTTATCTAGAAGTTGTAGATAAAATAGAGGTTTCTCTATTTTATAAACATAGATATAAACAAAGCTATATGCCTGAGCAAAAGTGTGTCAATTAGGCCTCACTCATAACAGAAGACGCTAATTGCTGCCTACATGATATACCTCTGATTTTGTGAACAAATGGGCTTTAGAATAGCTTTCTAGAATTTCACCTGCTTTCAAGTAGAGGAGCTTATTTTATAGTTCAGGTACTCTGATGACATATTTTGACGAAAAAACTTGAGCAGTAAGATCTATATTCGGTTCACGGTAACTTAATAGGTTAATATGTAACCTGGAAGTTTGTATATCCACAGGGGTTTTTCACTGAATCACGACCACCACTACTACCATTATACACCACTGCTAGCACTGCTACTACCAACATATTTTGAGTGTTGAATTAGTTCTAGGTTTTAACTGAGTAGAGACCACCAAGATGTGCGAAGTATTGTTCTAATACATAATCGTAAACATAATCCAAGAGGTTGAGACACTCTGATAATCCATTTTCCAACTGTTTTCACTGTTTGTTTTCCATTTTCAACCAGCTCCCATATACCAAAACTACTGGGTAGCCAATGTTTGTTTTTGTATTCCCTTTCCCTCTCTCTACATTATAGCTAAAACATGGATGAATAGAATACAGGGAAAAAATCACGTGATATGAGGGCACTCAAGTTGAAGCAATTCTTTTTGAACCCCAAACCAGAAGCTTCACAGTCAAGCAGAAGGCTCAGTAGTTGATAAAAATTAAAATGGTCTGGAACTGTTTTAAAGGAGAGATATGAACTTTGAGGTCAGAGCCTTAACACTGCAGGTTTCAGGCAATGGTAGCTACATCATTTTGGATGACTCTGATAATTAACTACCTTCAGTTAGCCACTACAGACTTACGCTCATAAAAACAGTAACTCATTTGTTACACACATTCCATTTATAACAAGGAATTCTTTTTCTTCACACAGCTGTGGTGGTCAATGCTATACAGTCAACTGAACTATAGGATTCCATACTAACCATTCAGAATGATACAATTAGATGTGATTAACACTAGGCTTTAAATAATTTTAAAAGTCTCACATTCTGAAATAACCTCCCCATGTCCTAGCATTTTATGCCTCCATCTTTTACCCTCACTTATGGTTGAGCAGAACATTTACCTGATGGAGATGTCCAAGGAAAGCTTGGGCCTGGGCTGTTGAGATTGCTCCTCCGACAGGCACAGGCTGCTTCTGAAAGTCCAGACCATTGGTTTGTGTGCCTAGAAAGCAAGCAAAATAATTATAACTATTAAAAGAAATAAAGTCAAACGTCACCAACATTCACAAGACACCAATTTTGTACAAGCACTTTTCTAAGGACTTCCTAGGAGGAGAAGAGATTCAAACTAAGGAAATATAGTAAAAGGGTTTTTAAAGGCAGGACTGCAGGACAAGTACATGAATACTGACAAAGCTTACGAAAAAGAAACAAAAACATAAATAAAAAATTACAGTCAAAAGATAGTGTGAAAGACTTCAGATCTGAATGCAATGACGGGAGCAACTGTGGCAGGAATAGTCATGAAACTTAACATGGCTTTACAGAAGAGATCATTACCACTGTTATAAAGAATGGTAGAGACAGAGTTCCAAAGAGAGGCCTCGGCTCTCTTCTGAATTCTCACCCTACTCGATATCTAGCTCGGACAGAAGAAATTCAATAGTGACTTGCCAAGAGCAAGAAGGATTTACTATTAACTTAAACACTTTAACGAATAACCATCTGATAGCAAAAGCAACCCTTTACAAAGCGTAAGGAAAACAAAATAGTTGTACTAATTTCTTTAACCTCAAAGTATATACTGCTGTATATCTCATTAGCAAGGGCTCTGCTATAATTATATTTTTTGAAATGTTGTGCCAGTGCTTTTTTAGCACTTATGCTGTGATTTGATGTTGCAATACAATTAATTTATGGAATGATATGCCACCCTAACACCCAGAAATATTTTCTAAGAGATATAATACATTGTTTCTGAATTACTACATCCAGCTATTGTTTAGAAAAAGCCAGAATACTTTGTACTGAATAAAATATAACAGACCACAGGAACATGTTAAGAATCATCTAAACCCATGGATAGAGTCCTACACTTCTATTTCCTACCACTTGAACATCCTATCTTTCTATCCTTACACCTATGTGTGCATATATGCCCAGAGCGGACCAGTTAGGAGAATACAAGTTAGAAACTTAGAGCAGTATTTCTAAGACAGTGCTAATTTCTGCCATTATATATCCTAATTTCTGGCAAATATATCACTTAAGTGAGAGTAATTAGGCATATCACATGACCCAGAAAGGCTATTTGTTTCCTTGAGACAATTATAGAAGATGTATAAATATTTCACTTCCTTAAAAACTCATATTGTTTCTTATATTTTTTCCTAAAGTCTTCCACAAATAGGAAACTATAGAACTACCTAGACTATACAATTAATAAAATTAAAAGAGTGCATGCTTGTGTCAAGTAATTTGAAACTAGCATGAAAGTAAAATTTAAATAAATAAAATTTTAAATCACTCCTATAAACCACACATAGAAGTTTCACTATTTTAACAGTGTGCATTTTGTCATTAGTTGCAGGAAATCATTACCTATGTAATGAAGGTATGGTGTCTGTATTGTAAATGTTTTTAAATTTTTTATATATTATATTTTAACATCTTAAAAAACCTTTCTGGCTGGGGAGAGACTGCTCCTTCCAGGCCTACTCAATTCTTAGAGATAGCAAAGGGCCCAGCCAGGAGTATGTCTTTGACATGCAAACTAACTAATACAGAGCCATACCTCCTCAATTAGACTTTGGAGGCAACATTCTCCTGCCTTAATCATCCCAGAGCCAGGTACCAGGCAACTAGATAGCCCAAAGCCCTCCAAAATTATTCAAACTAGCCAATCCTAAATTATTTACCTTGTCCTTCCTTGCCTTTCCCACAGAAACCCCAATGAAGGAAATGGCCTAAACCTCCTCCCACCTGTCTTCTGCCTCCTGACCACTCTGGTGTCTTCCCCATGTGACCCTGTGTGGCATGCCATGTCTCCTGTCTCTGGGAACTATCAGTATAACAAACTTTGTTTTCCTGAGGTTCTCTTGTGTTCTCTCTTGTGGGTACACCTGACTAACCATCTTGTAAAAGAATATAAAACAGTAGTCAAAGATAGTAAGGTAAAAAGAACACTCTTAGACAAAAACTCAGAGAAGAGATTTAAGATGCAAAGACAGGTAACTTCTTTTAATAAGGTGATTGAGGCTCCATTGGGAGGTGAAGGGTAGAGATTAGTAGGCATTACACAGAAATTATTCTTGTAAAACATAAAGACCTAAACTGGGCTAGAAAGAAAGGAGAGGGGAACAGATATACACACATTCCCCACTTGGAATTGAGTATAAGGTAGGTATGAGGAGACAGGGTACTGGGAGCCAAAACCAAATAAAATTTGGTTTTGTGTGCCTGGGAGAACAGAGGCACCAAAATAAGGAACAAGGGGAATTAACACATTGGGGAAGCAGGTGAATTAAGTAAAAAGATTAATACAAGATATATAGTTTGAGAAACCCTGACAGAATATCTAAAAAAAAAAAAAAAAAAAAAAGGGAGGGGGTCCAGAAGGCATTTAGAACAGAGGCTAGAGCTAAAGGTTGAATAGTATTACTAAGCTAAACCTCAGATGAGGATCTTGTATCCAAAGTTCCAAGGAATATTAAGCGAATTGTTCAAGATGTCATAGCTAGTTAGTGGAAGAGCCAAGTTACAAAGACTGGGTTCCTTGTTTATGTCTAGTAACTCACAGAAAAGTGACAATTGAAATTAGGAGAGCAAAAATGCCTGTCAATAAAGAATGGATATAGAGAAAAGCAGGTTGAAGACAAGGGAGCACCTACATTAGGAGATGTAAAGACAAAAAAGAGACAGAAGGAGCAGTTAGAAAAGTAGGGAAAAACCCTCCAGACTAATGTGTTTCAGGAACCAGGGAAGAGAAAGCTACAAGGATAGGCAGTTTAATACTGTTAAACAGTAAATAGAAGATAAGGATCAGAGCACTGAGAAAGAAATTAATCCAAAGAAAACAGAGGAAAGGTAATAATAACGGTAAGACCAATAATTAACAAAATACAAAAACCCCCCACACAACAGAAATGCCAACTTGGATTTTTCCAAAGAACTGTATAACTTACAAACTTCTGGTAAGATGGAATAAGAAAATAAGAGAAGGAGTAAGTAAATAATTTAAGTATAACAAAAAAAGGCATAATCAAAAAATACTCCTGACAATAAAAAAATTAAGAGGATACTGTGATTTACTTGAAGTCAATAACATTAAAACTTAGAAATGGATAACTCTCTGGAAAATATAACTTATCAAGACTGACTCAAGAAGAAGTAGAAAAGCCAAAGAGTTCCACAGCATTTAAGGAAATTGAATTAGCAGGTAAAAATCTTCCAAAAAAGAGAATACCTACAACCAGCTGATTTTTGACAAAGCAGACAAAAACATACACTGGGGAAAGGATGCCCTATTCAATAAATGGTGCTGGGAAAACTGGATAGCCACACGCAGAAGAATGAAACTGTATCCTTACCTCTCACTATATACAAAAATTAAGTCAAGATGAATTAAACACTTATGGTTTCAGGTCTTAACATTTAAAATTCTAGAAGAAAGTGTAGTAAAAACTCTTCCCGACAAGAATTTATGACTAAGATCCCCAAAAGGAATTATGGCAACAACAATAATAAATGGGAATTAATTAAAATAAAAAGTTTCTGCACAGCAAAGGAAAAAATCAACAGAGTAAACAGACAATCTACAGAATGGGAAAAAATATTTGCAAACTACACATCTGACAAAGGACTAATATCCAGAATCTATAAAGAACTCAAACGAATCAGCAAGAAAAAAACCCAAATAACCCCATCAAAAAGTGGGTGAAAGATATGAACAGACTCTTCCAAAAAAAGATAGATAAATGGCCAAACATGAAAATATACTCAACATCACTAATCATCAGGGAAACTGCAAATTAAAACCACAACGAGATACCGTCTTACCCCTGTCAGAATGGCCATTACTAAAAAGTCAAAAAACAATAGATGTTGGCACGGATGCAGTGAAAAGAAAATGCTTATACACTGTTGGTGGGAATGTAAACTAGTACAACCTCTATGGAAAACAGTATGGAGATTCCTCAGAAAGCTAAAAGTAGACCTACCATTCAATCCAGTAATTCCACTATTGGGTATCTACCCAAAGGAAAAGAAGTCATTTTATGAAAAAAGACACCTGCACCCAAATGTTTATTGCAGCATAATTCACAACGGCAAAGATACGGAATCAACCTAAGTGCCCATCAACTAATGAGTGGATGAAGAAAATATGGTACACACACACACACATACATACACGCACACCCCCCCACCCAACCCATGGAGTACTACTCAGCCATAAAAAGGAATGATATAATGTCTTTTGCAGCAACTTGGATGGAACTGGAGACCATTATGCTAAATGAAGTAACTCAGGAATGGAAAAACAAATCCCATATGTTCTCACTAATAAGTGGGAGCTAAATGAGGGGTATATATGGTCATAAAATGCTGTAATGGACATTGAAAACTAAGAAGGGAGGGGATAAGAGGAGGGTGAGGGATAAAAATCTACCTATCAGGTAAAATGTATGCTATTCTAGTGATGGGTACACTAAAAGCCCTGACTTCAGCAGTATACAATCCATCCATGTAACAAAAGCACTTATACCCCCTAAATCTATTAAAATTTAAAAAAAAAAAAGAATACAAACTCCTGACAATTTTACCCAATAGTACTTCCAAAAATTCAAGGAAGAAATAATTCCAATCTTTCACAAATTTTTCCAAAGAACAACAACAAAACCAGGGAACACTTCCTAACTCATTTTATGAGGCCAGCATAACCTTGATTCCGTAACCTGACAAAGATAAGTATGAGAAAGGAAAAAAATACAAGCCAGTTTCATTCATAAACATATATGGAAAAAATCCTAAACATTAATAGCAAATCTAATCAAATAAGATAAAATATTATGACTAAATGTGGATTTATTCCAGAAATACAAGGTTGGTTTAGGGTTAAAAAAAAATCAATTAATAAGATTCACCAAATTCATTAAAGGTAAAAATCATATAGTCACTTCAAAGGATATGTAAAAACCCTTAGATAAATTTAATATCCACTTAAGATAAAAATTCTAGGACCGGGCATGGTGGCTCAAGCCTGTAATCTTAGCACTTTGGGAAGCCAAGGTGGGAGGATCACTTGAGGTCAGGAGTTCGAGACCAGCCTGAGCAAGAGTGAGACCCTGCCTCTACAAAAAATAGAAAAATTAGCTGGGCGTGGTGGTGCACACCTGTAGTCCCGGCTACTTGGGAGGAGTAGTTGGAGGCAGGAGGATCGATTGAGCCCAGGAGTTTGAGGTTGCAGTGAGCTATGATGATGCCACTGTACTCTATCCAGGGCAACAGAGCAAGACTGTCTAAAAAACAAACAAACAAAAACAAAAAACTAGGCATAGGAGTATGCATTAAAAAATAAATAAGCGTAATACTTCAATGGTGAAACATTAAGAGTACTTTTTTTTTGAGATAGGATCTTACTCTGTTGCCCAGGCCCCAGGCTGCAGCATAGTAGCACCACCATAGCTCATTGCAGCCTTCAACTCCTGGACTCAAGCAATCCTCCTGCTTCAGCCTCGCAACTTTTTTATTTTTTGTACAGATGGGGTCTTGCTATGTCACCCAGGCTGGTCTCAAACTCCTGGCCTCAAGCAATCCTCCCACCTCAGCCTCCCAAAGTGCTGGGATTAGGGCCTAGCACTTCCTTTAGGATTAAGAACAAGGTAAGGGCACCAGCTACCACTACACTTCTATTATACTGGAAGGCCTATCCAGCAAAAGAAGGCAAGGAAACACTTGAGTTGGAAAAAAGAAACAAAACTATCTTCTCAGATGATCTGATTATGTATATAGAATATCCTAAGGAATCTAATGATCTATAATTAGAATAAGAGAGTTTAATAAGGCTGCAACACACAAAGTCTACTCAAAAATTGCCTTTGTATATGCCAAAGGAAAAAAAAATCTTAAGCATTTTATTTTTAACACTTTAAAATATATAAAGTCCTGAGAATAAATCTACCAAAATATAGCAAGTCCTATATGTAGAAAATTATAAAACTTTATTTAAAAATAATAAAGACAGAAATACATGCTCAATTATTAAAAGACAATATTATAAAGATATCAGCTCTCCGCAACTGATCTATGGACTCAAAGCAACTTCATATCAAAATCTGAACAAGTTATTTTCTCTCTCTTTTTCTCTTTTGTGGCGAAGAGGGGGGTAGTACTTAATAAGCTGATTCTAAAATTTAAATAGAAAGGCAAAGGGCCAAGATGGTCTTTAAAAAGTGGAGAGACATAGATTATCAAGATATCAATACTTAGCATAGAGCAATAATAATTAGAGCAGTGATATTAGTGCAGGGATAAACAAATAGACCAGGGCAGAGAGTCCAGAAACAGAGCTACACATGGACACTAGACACATGACAGAGGTGAGGATGAAACATGACAGATCAGTTAGGAAAGGATGGAGTCAAATGGGTAACTGGGTATCCATTTGGAAAAAAAGAAAATTAGATACTATACCAAAAAAAAAAAAGGAAGGAAAAAGAAAGTTTCAGAAGGATTAAAGGCCTAAATGTTAAATGCAAAACTATAACATTTTTAGGAGATAACATAAGAGGGTATCATTATTATCTTAAGAAAGAGAAGGATTTTTTTAATCAAGACTCAAAAAATGAAAGGGTATAAATTTAACTACTTTAAAATTAAAAGTCTTGCTCATCAAAGGGCTACATAAAGTGAATGAAAAAAAGAAATATTTACAATCCATACAAATAACAAAAGATTAGTATTCAGAATACACAAAGAACTCCTATGAATCAATAAGAAAAAGTCAACCCAATAGAAAAAATAGGCAAAAGAAATGAATAAGAATTTCACAAAGGAGGAAACACAGATGTCCTATAAACATAAGAAAAGATGCTCAATCTCCTTGGAACTAGAAAATACAAATTAAAAATCCCAATGAGATACAATTTTACACCCAATAAATTGGCTAACATTACAAAGTTGGTTAACATCAAGCTTTGGCAAGACTGTGAAATTCTCACCTGCTGTTTGGAGCAGTATAAACCAGTACAAATGCTTTGGAAAACTGCCTTGTAGTACATTAGAAAAAGTTCAGCAATTACACTGTAAGAAAATACTCTGGAGACTTTTCCACATACATGCATCAAGAGATAAGTACAAAATTTATTTATAGCAGTATTGTTTGTAATACTAGATATAACCTAGACATAACCCAAATGTTCCATCAGTAATAGAATGGACATGAAAATTGTGACATGGTCATATAATGGGACATTATGGCCAGTGAAAATGAATTACAGATATATGTACTAACATGGATGAATCTCAAAAGCATAATGTTGAGCAAAAGAAATAGTACAGTATGATTCGATTTATATCATGGCAACAGGCAAATCTAAGCAATGTATTATTTGAGGATAAATACACAGATGGAAAAAATTTTTGAAAGAAAAACAACATGACCATTAACACTAAATTCAGGATGGTAGTTACGTTTATGGTAGAAGAATGGAATATGATCAGGGTGGGCCTACAGTGACCTTGTGAGGAATAGTAACATTCTAGTTCATGGCTGGAATGGTAGATACATGAGTGCTTAAACACTACGTACATGTTTACATATAGGTTTTTACAATTATTACTTTTACAAAAAATAGTAAAAGAAAAACATCAACAATGACAAAACAGTACAATAAAATTTTAGGTACACATCCAGATTGCAAGGAACTAAGGAAAAAGCAGGTGGTAATGAAGCCAAAGTGGTGAATGGGGCTCATTCCTTTAAATCAGGTAGAGGTAGAAGCCTAAGAGGATGGTAATTCAAAGGGACAGATATGCTGGAAGGAAAGGTTTGGGGCTGATGAAACCTGAGCACACTTAAAGACTGAAAGAGTCTACAGGAAGAGATACACTGAAGATTTAAGAACAGCAGGTTAAAAGATGGGGCAGGAACCTGACAGATATGAGAAGAGACAGAATTATGAGAAGTAGAGGATTAGAATAACAGAAAAGAAGAAAGATATTTCTTTGCTGTATGCAAAAGAAAAGGAGAAGGTGGGTAAAAAACAGAAAAAATGTAAAGTGCTGAGGAGGGTGGTGGCAGGACTCAAATCAGATAGCTACAATTTTCTCAATAATCAAAGGGTAGTCATTTTCAGAAAACAAAAGACGCAAAATAGCAATAGAAAATACCTGGAAATATGCAAAGAAGAATGTGACAGGGAATAAATTAGAGGTGAATCCGAAGACAGCGCCAGGCAGAGTGAAGGCTCAGCTGAGAGATAGTTGGATTTACATTAAGTTCAAGAATTGGAGGGTCCTCATCTCCCAGAAAATTCTGTTTCTCTCTTCACAGCTGGCAGTCAAGTATCAACTAGGCAAAGGTTTACTCTCTTCATAAATAATTCATACTACTCAGTTTTGCACAGGTTTCAGGCCGTCTTTCAGCACCCAGCTCAAATGCTGCTTTCCTCCATTTTTTCTACCCCTCTAACTCAAAAGCAATATTCTATGCCTCCTGTTTACTACAAAAATACATTTGGTACTTCTCCAACGTTTTGTGGGAGGGAAGGAAGGGAAGAAACAAAATTGAGCTAAAATACACACACCACAGATGAATATGCACCTGAAACATACCATGCTAAGTGAAAGAAGCCAGACTCAGAGGCTACATCTGTATGATTCCACTTATACGACATTTTGGAAAAGGCAAAACTGAAAGGGACCATTAAAAACAACTAACCAACCTCCTTGTTTTACAAATAATAAAAATAAAAATATGCAGAAATACTTCCACTGAAATAACTGACTGAATAGTAATTGAGCTCAGAGCCTTCCATCCATCCCCCAACCCAATTGCTCTTTCTACTACACCATCCTATGCCCAAGGAGTCCAATTCAATGCTTAGTCACAAAAAAATATTAACTAAGTGATTAACCAATAATTGGAGCCATGACTAGGATTATAAGGAGACATGAGATGATAAGGCATCAGAATTTGGAGCCTTTGGTTTCTACCTCACAGTGTGTTACTCCAGCTATACTTCTTTTAAACCCAAATAAAATTTTTTAAAAAAGGAATTAAATCAAATTTTATAGCCCATGAGAAATATTACTACATCCAATAAGGACAACTTTGGCAAAAAAAATCTCCAAATAGGAAACACATTGAAATGTTAATAGTGAATACATTATTCTGTATTTTTCAAATTCTCTACCATGAATATTACAATCAATGATTACAACTTAAATTCTTGTTCAGTTTCATTTTTCCTAAAATGGGCTTCCTTTCAATTTATCCTTCAATGTCATCTCCAAAGTGATCAGTCTCCAAAATGATTTGTCTCTTAAAAGAGACTGACTTCTACTTGGATTCTGCCCAGGTGTGCACTTAATTTTTTCATAGAGGGAGGACAGTCCCCTCCTTTATCCTATTCCTATTGTCTTTTCTCCATAAATGAGAATGGAAATCTATATCCTATGAACATTAATTTAAAAATGAACAAATGGGAGAGGAAACACAACATACTAGAGAAGGAAGGGGAAAGGTAAAGGTCAGAGAGGAGATATGGGGAAGGGAAGCGAGTCAGGGAGAAAGCTAAGGTGATACCCTCAATGGGATCAAAATGTATTTAATAAATGCCCTTCACCCTCTTCTTTAGCTCGGAAAGTCCTAGTCATTATTCAACATCCAGCCTGTAATCTACTTGCTTTAAGACTTTAAGAGCCAGCCTAACTATAAATAATCCCTCCCAAATCTTAACTCCTATAAAATCTAGTTTTTCTTAGAATACTTAATCGTTACTTATGCGATAACATTAATATAATAGTTTCCAAACAGATCAACCCTTTGGCAGAAATCAAAACTTACATAATACATTTTTGTAATCTCTTCAGGAGCCAGCTATATCTAAAGGAAAGCATGACAGTTTAAAAAGAAAATAATTTTTGTTCCAATGTCAGTGACCCCAGATTCTTTAGCTAAATGCATAGAAATGTATTTGTTAATGTAAGTCTCAGACCAAGTATCAGAATCACATGGATCACAAAACAGAATTAAATCAGAGTAATGAAGTTGGTTGCAGAGAACTGAGTTTTCTGGAACCCTGAAAGATATTTGCAAAATAGTCCCTGTTTCCAGCACAAGAACAAAAAGATTTGTTCTCAATGGAGACTTAAACCTTGAATATATGAAAGGGCAACTATTCTCAGATCTGATATGACCCTACTTGCATGGACAGTGTCACAGGCAGCTGCTTGCCCCCACTCCCACCCAATTAGGGGTGGGAAATTAGGAATGTTGGGGGCAAGGGAGGCTACATTAAACATAGTACACCTGTTCTTAAATGACTTTGCTCCAGGAACATGTAGTACCATTCGCTAATTAAATTGGGAACTTAATTTAACTTGTGTTTGTAATCTCTAATTTTGAATTGGAACTCACCTGAAATTCTATACAACCTTTATTTTTAATCTACTCCAACGCAATAATTACTTGAAATATGGATACAGGAATTATTCAGCTGTTTTCCTAAATCTTAGCCAACAGGAGTGTTCACCTTTACAATTCAGTAGAAATTTCTCTTTTCTTGAATGGTTTTACCTTTATAAGAAATGGCTTTTGATAAAACTATTGTTATGCCTATACGTATAAGACTTAAGATGAGATTGTCTCTATTTTCAATGAGACAATTCTTTTTGCTTATGTGCGTTTTCTGTTTTCATATAATTATTTAGGTGTACAACAAATGAGAACCAAGAATACCATGTAGAAAAAAGATTCTGCTATAAGAATAAATGGTACATTCCACAAATATTTCTTAAGCATTGATATTCCAGATGCTCAGGTTATAAAAATGAATACAGCTACAGTCCTTGCTCTAAAGTAGTTCTTAGGCTTATTCATTCATTCATTTAAAAAAATACTTTTTGAGCATCTACTGTGTGGCAGGTATTGTTTTAGGTGCTAGAGAAGGTGCACTGAAGAAGAGAGACAAAAATCATGTCTTCATAGAGCTTACATTCTAGTGTGGGGAAGTGGACAATAAAAATGAAAAAATATTGGATATTAGATAGAAACAAATGCTATGGAAAAATAAAGAGGGAGGAGAAAGAGATTCTGTTGGGGTGCACAGATAATGGCTGTGGTTTCAATTTCATAAAACTATACATACAATGTGGAAAGTGCAAAACAGATAGACACAGGGTTTTACCAAATCATTTAAAAGAGACTTAAAGGGAAAGGGAGAAAGCAATGTCAGGGAAGCTTCCTGGAGGTGACATTTCAGTTGAATCTTAAGAAAATGAGATGAAATTAATCAGAAAAGGTTGAGTCGGGGAGGAAAATGCCAAGCATTTTATACCAAAAGTAGAAGACACCATGCCCAAGTTAAAAAATAAAATCCAAGAATTTTTAACCAACAATTTTAGAAACCCTGTTAGGTCCTAGGATTACAAAGATAAATCATGTTCCCATGCCACAAGGAGCTCACAGTTAGGTATGGGTGATAGACAGGAAAGTAAATAACACAAAAGAAAAGTACTAAAAAAAAAATCCACAAAAAGACAGTGGAAGGTAGAACACAAACAAGAATAAGATACTGTCACTGCTCTCAAGCAAAACAAGGCAGAAGGTACTTGCTCTAAGAAAAGTACAATGCGCTTTGAGAGATTTATTAATAGTATGGCTAATAAGAGGCAGAGATGAGGTTGTAAAGGTAGTCCAGTAACAGAATGAGGCATGAAACACCAAGGTGAGGAAAGTGAAGCAACCAACCGCTCAGATGTAAACATACTTTATTACAACCGGTTCTCATCTCATTACTACAAGACATTTTGACCGTAATATAGAGGGAGATACACAAAAATACTACTGGGAAAAAAGGGAAGGTTTCAGTTTCTAATATTATTATTCCCTGGGAAAATGGATGAAGAGTTGCTACTTTTAAAGTATATTATCTAGTTCTAACCCATTGGTATGGCTGTAATTAAAAACGTGAAAGTAAATAAGTGTTGGCCAGGATGCAGAGAAACTGGAATCCTCCTTGCACATTGATTGTGGAAATGTACAATGGTTGAGCCTCTATGGAAAACAGTTTGGCAGTCCTTCAAAAAGTTAAACATAGGGTAGGGGGCAGTGGCTCACGCCTGTAATCCCAGCACTCTGGGAGGCCAAAGTGGGAGGATTGCTTGAGGTCAGGAGTTTGAGACCAGTCTGAGCAACAGCTAGAGCCTGTCTTTACCAAAAATAGAAAAAAATTAGCTGGGCATGGTGGCGCATGCCAACTACTCAGGAAGTTGGGGTAGAAGGATCGTTTGATCCCAGGATTTTGAGTTTGCAGTAAGCTATGATGTTCCCACTGCACTCTACCCGGGGGACAGAACGAGACTCTGTTTCACCAAAAAAAAAAAAAAAAAGTTAAACATAGAATTACCATATGACCTAGCAACTCTACTGCTAGACACACATTTATGCACCATGTAACAACATTTCGGTCAACAATGGACTGCATATATGACGGTGGTCCTATAACATTATAATATCATATTTTTACTCTACCTTTTCTATGTTTAGATATGCAAATACCATTGTGTTATGATTGCTACAGTATTATTAGCTGGGCGTGGTGGTGTGTGCCTGTAGCCCTAGCTACTCAGGAGGCTACGCTTGAGCCCAGGAATTTGAGGCTATAGTGAGCTATGATTGTGTCACTGCACTCTATCCTAGGTGACACAGCGAGACCCTGTCTCAAAAAGCCAAAATCAAACAAACAAAAAAAACTGCCTACAGTATTTGGTATAGTAATATGCTACATAGCTTTGTAGCCCAGGAGCAATAGGCTATATACCACATAGCCTAGGTGTGTAGTAGGCTATACCATCTAGGCTTGTGTAAGTACACTCTATGTTTGCACAATGACATATTTTTCAGAACATATCCCTGTTATTAAGCAATGCATGAATGTACACCCAAAAGAATTGAAAACAGGTACTCAAACAAATCCATACACATAAAGGTTCACAGCAGCATTATTCACAATAGTCAAAAAGTGAAAACAACCCAAATGTCCATCAAGAGATGAATGGATAAATTGTGGTACATCCATACAATGGAATATTATTCAGCCATAAAAAGCAATGATACTGATACTATGCTAAAACATGGATGAACCTTGAAAACATGATGCTAAGAAGCCAGACACAAAAGGTCACATACTATATGATTCCATTTATATGAAATACATAGAATAGGCAAATCCATAGAGATGAAATATAGATTGGTGGTTGTCAGGGGCTGGGGAGAGGGGGAAATGGAGAACTGCTTAAGGGGTATGGGTTTTCTTTTGGAGTGATGAAAACATTTTAGAACTAGAAAGAGGTGCTGGTAGCATAACACTGCAAATACACTAAACGCCAATGAGTTATTCACTTTAAAATAGTTAATTTTATGTTATGTGCACTTCACCTCAATTTAAAAAGAAAAAGAAAAGAATCTGCAGTTCCAGTACAAATCTGACAGCTACTGTTCTATTGGTTCACCTGCCTATAGCAGCCAGCCTCACCTGTCTAAACGGTTGCTTACACTCTGTCATGAAATGCACCTCTGTTGGAATTGCATGTGAAAATAAGCATAATACTTTCTTGAATGAGGGACTGAGAGATTTTGGAACATGAAGTTTGTGAAAGCGATTTTTCATCACCTGCAGCTATATTTTAGATAATACTGTACTATATTTTAATCTGTTACTGAAAATCATATACTACTACTTCAATTTAACCTATATAATAAAGAAGTACATTATCCACAGATTTCTACTTATCAGAAAATTTTAGGCAGTCAAGGTAAAATTTACCAACAACAGTATAAATTTCAGAGACCCTATAGGAAATGATGACTATATCTGTGCCTGTCACTCTATCACCTTGATAAGCAAGCACAAATTCCAAATGAAGTTCACAGTAAGTCAAGCAACCATGGGACATAAATAGCAGCTACTAAGATCTTTTAGGAAAACTTAGCTACTGCTCATTTTTAGTGTGTTTGTGTGGAGGTGGTTTCTTCCATCTGAGCCACCACAAAAATGGGAGGAATCTGGGATAATGGAAATCCAGAAAGAAAATCACTTATCACAGAGAGAGAATCACAGGAAGATTCCATGCCACTACAAAAGCAAGAAGTGTAATCAAAATTGATGACAGATCATCTACAGCTACGGTCCCCAAACCCCTGGGCCACAGCCCAGTAGCAGTCCGTGGCCTGTTAGCAAAACAGGGCCCTGCATCACCGCCTGAGTTCTGTTCCCTCCTACCCCTGGGGAAAAATTGTCTTCCCTGAAACCAGTCCCTGGTGCCAAAAAGGTTGGGGACTGCTGATCTACAGGATGAATGATTATTACATATCTGCTAAAAATTCCCAACGATTTTACTGTATATCCTTTACCTCCTAAGTAACAGTATGTGTGTTATTTTTTAAATTGCTTTTATATGTCACCTGTAGATGAATGCAGATCAATGATGCATGACAAGATTTCTATAGGTGGCTAATGTCTGTTGAATTGCTAAGTCTATCTGGATAAAAGGTTCTATTAAAACAAATTTTTAATAACTTTATTTTTAATTGTAGAAAAATGAATGACTTGTGACCTACCAGCTATTGAGACTATCTTTTTCAAATAACTTAAATATTATGCATAAATGGAATGCTTTGAGGACTAAGAAAACCAGAAAGCGCTTATTTTAATATCCTAATACCACATTAACACTTTTTGTTGGCGAAGAAAAATTTACCAAACATTTACCCTGCTCCATCTCCCTCCTGCCTCCCAACCTAGTCAGATGCTCCCTACTCTTCTTTACCTTTAAGATGTAAGCCAGTTAATTGGTGGCAGCTTCATGCCTTCCTTAGAAACACAAAGAAGTCCCTGAATGTGGCAGTACAACTCTTTATCTTCTCATTATATCTAATGTCAGCATTCCTAGCTCGAATTATGACCCTTTGCTACAAATCCTTCTTATATTATTTATTCATCTGGATAAACTATCTACTCTCAGACTTCTTTATTGCATTCTATTCCCAGTTTCATTTTCCCTGTATCACGAGGCCATCCCTAATTGCCTCTGTTCCTAACCCTATCAAGAGTGCTTTCTTATATTCCCTTCTACCTAAAAGCTTATTATCTATATCTATCTTTTTTCCTTTTTTAAAATTTTATTTTATTTTATTTTTTGAGACAGAGTCTCACTCTGTCACCCTGGATAGAGTGCAGCGGCTCACTGCAACCTCAAACTCCTGGGCTCAAACAATCTTCCTGCCTTAGCCTCCCAAGTAGCTGGGACTACAGGTGCATGCCACAATGCCCGGCTAATTTTTCTATTTTTAGTAGAGATGGGGTCTTGCTCTTGCTCAGGCTGGTCTCGAACTCCTAAGCTCAAGCATTCCTCCCGCCTCGGCCTCCCACAGTGCTAGGATTCCAGGTGTGAGCTACCATGCCGGCCAACCTACTTCACTCTCCCATTTCTCCACTTAAAAAAAAAAAGGACTTTCTACTTTAGGCTACTTCATCCACCAGTGTTCTGAACCCCAAAGCCTCCCCTCTTCTCAAAATTTTGATTCCCGAATCATCTATACTTTATTTACCACTCTTCTACTGGCTCCTCTTCCTTAGCATATAAACATATTCATACTGCTCCACTAGGAGGACCTTCCTAACCTCCTCTCTCATTCTTTCCTTCTCTTTATTTACTGTCATCATCATACTCACAACAGATAGCTAACACCGCATACTTACTGAAACACAGATCTACTTGTTTTATCACTATTTATCTCCACCTTACAGCTAAGAAAAATTGTAGCACAGAAAAATAAACTTGCCCAAGGTAACACAACCAGTAAGTGAAAGAACCAGGCTATGAATCCGTGTGGTTTGATTTCAGGTTCTGAGCTCTTAACCAATATACTACACAGCCCCACACATAGCTTCCATTAAAAGAGTTGCCTACATTTGTCATTCCCCTTCTTCAACCATTCACTTCTTTAACCACAGCAATTTCTTTCCCAACCATTTGCCTGAAACCTTTTAAAAGGTCCCCAGTAACTAATAATTATAAAATCCAAAGGTCACATTTTAAGCCTCCTATGTCAGTACTTGACCACACTGAACACTAACTCCATGACCTCACTGTCTGGTTCACTTCTGCTCTGCATGGTTGTTCTTTCTTATTTCACTTAAGCACTGTCCAATGTGATGATGGAAATGTTCTAGGTATGTGCTATCCAACATGGTAAGCCACTAAACTACATGTGGTTACTGAGCACTAGAAATGTGGCTAGTGGACTGAGGAACTGAATTTTTAATTTTATTTAAATTTAAATAGCCACATGTAGCTAGTGGCCATCCTACTGGACAGTACATGGGCTCCTCTTTCTCTGCCAGTCCTTTCAATGTTGTAGAAGAGCTCTCTGTCCTCAGTCCTCTTTTCAGTTTATTACACTCTCTTCCCAGCAGCATCTCCCTGATAAAGTCTCCCATACCTCTATAAGCAACCCGGATTTCTCTCCTCAGGAACCTATCTCTATCTTCAATTGCCCACATCTTCACCTGCAAGTACCACAAAACATCCCAAATGCAACGTTTTCAGAACTGAAATCCATCATCTCACATACAAGTCTACTCCCTTCTAAGTGCAGTGCCCACTCAGAGAACAGTATCACATCTCTCCCAGCCCCAAGCCAAACACAGGTATGCATTTTAGAGTACTCCCTCTCCTTTCTTTCTTTTCCTTTTTTTTTTATTCCCTCTCAGTCTCCTTTCCTCCTCTCCGCAATGGCTCATTAAATTTGACCCCTAGTTTCTACTGCCACTGCTCTAGGCCAGGATGCTATATAATGGATCTAATTGAAAGAGTAATGGAGTCTAGTTTTTAGCTTCAAGTAAGATGTAAAGTATAACATGGCTGGAAAATTCTTTTATACCAAAAATTCTTTAATACCTGTTGGGAAAAAATATATGAAAAATATGACATGACAAAACTAAGCTGCCCTCTAAGAGAGGAGGAAAAAATTATAGGCAATCTCTAATAATCTGTGCCTAAAACGGCTTTTTAGAAACAAATTCTCTCATTAGTGTTCCAAATTTCTTTAGTAATGAATAAAAATGGATACTACCCTTAAAATTCTAAACTTATTGGATTATCTCTTGCCAAAAGGATCAATTGTTCATTCACTCATTTAACAAAAGTATAATCTTAATCCAGATGCCACTTACTATTCTCACAGTTTCAGTAATCATAATTTCCTCCTCCCCAACACATACCTAAAATAAAAAAAAGCCATGTGGGCAAGACCAGGGCAAGTTTCTCAATATGTAGTGGTCATAAACTGACATCAAACCAAACACTAGAGGAAAGTCTATCTTTTTCTATAGGTGTCTGATGTTTGCTTCTGGACCACTGAGAACCTTCACTGTGCTCCTAAGGCTCTCTGGAAGTGCTCTAGTCACTTTCAATGACCCATGGAACTACCTACTATTTACAATTTCACTATAAAGAAACTCCAAAAAAATTAATATTGGTATTTCTATTCACAGGCTTTTAAGAATACCTTGGCCAGTACAAAACATAGTCTACACAGTAAAATATGTAATATAATTTAAGATAACAATAATAATAAAAAGCAATAAGAATATTAAAAATGGCCCCTGGATAAACATAAATTCAAAGGGAAAATAGTCCTTCAGACTCTGAAATCTGCAACTGCTCCACTCTGGTTTAATGAGAACTTATTTGAGGCCTGTTCCTTGGTGATATTCTAAAGCTTCTCCTAAAAACACTGGTATTTTACCTGGAAATGTTTCCCCAACAAGTGTTGGTTCAAGACATCAAGTTCTTAAGTTATTATGAATAACAGCAGGTATATTCACTGATGCCCGGTCTTTCAGGATCCTTTCTCTTCATCGTGGAGAAAATGATGTCTGATCATGCGCTTTCATGAACATAATTTCCTAATACCAGCCATGACACTTGTAAACCCCACAGAACTAATACATCACTGGTTACCAGGAACTTTGGATGATGATATTTTTGGAATGCTATTTCATAAATGTACATTAGGTTGCACTAATAAATTTCTTTGGCCTTTTCATTTGCCAGAAAGATCTTGATATTATCCTGGGGAAAAAAATTATTTGAATGAAAAATCAAATGAAAAAGAATAGGACAGGGGAGCCTTGAATCTATCACAATTCAGATGAAAAATAACCTCACAGCTAATTGACTACAAACTCAATAAATAAACAGATGAGTCAGCTACTTTAAAAGAAAATAAGTTTTAATATTTCAAAACAAATAGAAAATATTTATATTAAATTTATAAAAATTTATATTTAAAACTTTGTCACTTTTACCTTCATTAATTATAAAAAATAATTATAATAAGCCAATGGTAAATTTTCAAAAATAATAAGCCAATGGTAATAGTAATGGCTGCACTGAAGTCTGAAGACCTGGAATACCATCTAATTCTGTGAATGACTAAAGGATAAAGGATCTAGAAATCACATGACATGACGGAAAAATTCTGAAGGAATTAGAGATGCTTAGTACAGATTTCTTCTTCTCCATCTCAGCTTTTACTATTTCTTCATGTTGAAAGTATACTGCCTACCACCATCACATTTAAATCCTACCCTGCCTTCAAGGCATAGTTTAAACTCCACTTTCTCCAAAGCCTTCCCTGATCTCATGAGCTAGAAACAATTTCTCCCTACGTTGAATTCTCATGAATTCACATATACTTCTTATGAATCTTCTCAATTTCTCTGTTATATTACATATTCATACCTATTTTCTCTACAAGATAAATTTCTTGAGAAAAAAAAATCAGTATTTTCTTCAACATTAGTGATGTTACTTAGTGCAGTATCTTGTGCATTGGAAGGAACAACATAGCTCAAGGGATAAGAAAATGGCTCTGCTCCCCTTTAGAGATATCTGTGTGACCTTTGTCAAGTGACTAGAAATCTCTGAGTCTCAAAAAGAAAAGATTAACACCTCATGATGTTGTTGTAAGGACTGAGATAATCTATATAAAGTGCTTAACACATCTATAAATGCTTAATGAATGACAGCTACTATTATCATATTATAAATTATTTTATAATAAATCATAATTTTAATACATTATACTTTATAATAAATTGTCAAATGAATGGAAAAGACTTAAAATATGGCAGTGACTTCCAGAAGAGCTTTAATTGTTTAAAAGATGAGGAACTCCTACGGGCAGAATTCAAAAGGATATAGAAAACAGAGTTATATAACAAAAGAACAGGTCACATCAGAAAGTACTGTGTGTTCTATGTCAGCAGACGAATCCAGGCACAGGGTAGATGACCATTTGTCAGGAGTACTGATGAAAGAATTTTGCCCTTTAAGTAAAAGTGAACAAGGCTTTAATATTTGTCCAATTTCTTTTTATTTTTGTCCAATATTTCTTTACATCAAAAAAGATGTTTTGGCCTTTCCTACCAAAGTTTGTAAAACTTTAAACAACTTCTTTACTTTTCCAATTGTTATCTATGATAGAGTTGATCAGGTTTAATTTAGGATAAAATCCTGTGGTAGGTAGAACAATGGCCCCTCAAAGATATTCACATCCTAATCCCCAGACCAGAAGCTGTGGATGTCTTACTTTACACAGCAAAAAGGATTTTGCAGATCTGATGAAGTTCAGGATAACAAGTATCCTTACAAGAGAAAGAGGGAGGCAGAAGAGTCAGAGAAGGAGATGTGCTGATGAAAGGAGGGGAGAGAAAAGGGAGGCTAAAGGGAGAAAGAGAAGCAGACTTGAAGATGCTATACATAATGGCTTTGAAGATGGAGGAAGGGGCCACAAACCAAGGAATGTAGGTGACCTCTAGAAGCTGGAAAAAGGGAAGGAAATGGACTCTGCATAATGTCTCCAGAAGGAATGTAGCCCTTCCAACACCCTGATTTTAGGATTTCTAAACTCCCAAACTGTAAGATAATAAATTGTGTTGTTTTTATTTTACCCAGCAATTGCACTCCTAGGTACATATCCCAAAGAATTGAAAACAGGGACTCAGACATACACTTGTACACCAAAGTTGTTCACAATAGCTAAAAGGCGGAAACAATCTAAATGTCTGTCAACAGAAATGCATAAACAGAATGTGGTATATACATACAATGGAATATTATTCAGCTATAAAATGAAGTTTTGATACATGCTACAACATGGATGAACCTTGATAACATGCTAAGTGAAATACGCCAGACATAAAAGGACAAATATTATATGATTCCACTTAAATAAAGTAGCTAGAATAGGCAAATTCATAGAGCAGAAAGCAGATCAGAGGTTACCAAGAGTTGAGAGGAGGGAGAAATGGGGAGTTACTGCCTCTCCAAAAGAAAGCATCCTTGGCAGCATTCTTCTGCACATCCTTGTGTGTGTTATAAGAAATATCATTACTATTCTCTCTTATCTGGATGGGTTTTTTGTTGAAAGGATATTATTTGTGCAAAATAATCCAATCTTTCTATTTTCTTCACTCCTCATTTGGGACTATTGAGCTAGGCTATAGAAAGATCAAATATTTGAACCTTGAACAATGCAGGGGGTTAGGGTCACACAGTTGAACCTTGAACAATGCTAACTCTCCACATAGTCGAAAATCCATGTGTAACGTTTGACTCCCCCAAAACTTAACTACTAATAGCACATATTTTGTATGTTATATGTATTATATACTGTATTTTTACAATAAAGTAAGCAAGAGAAAAGAAAATGTTATCAACAAAATCATAAGGAACAGAAAATATATTTTCTATTTATTAAGTGGAAATCCTCATCATCTTCACATTGAGTAGGCTGTGGAGGAAGAAGAGGAGAAGGAAAAGGAGGGGTTGTTCTTGCTGTTTCAGGGGTGATAGAGGTGAAAGAGGTAGAAGAGGAGGCAGAAGAGGCAGGCACACTCAAAGCAACTTAATGGAATTACATCATAATTTCTGTATGACTTTTTTGCTTTTTCATTTCTCTAAAAATGTTTCCATATTTTCACTTCCATCATTTACTTTAGTTTGAGTGCCTGTATCATAGAAGGGTCCATGTCGCAAAAGAAGTCAAAAGCAGTCTGGAGTAAGATATAGGTAAGGGCAGTCCTGATCATAAACCCAACTGCATTTGCACAAGAGTTAGCCTATCCCTTCTTGCCTTAAATCCAGGTGCTCGCTTCTCTTTCTTACCTAAAAATGTCTTTTATGGTACTTTTTTCCAGAATAGGGCACTTTTGTCTCATTAACTGTTCAGGCAGATGTAGGTATCTTTTTTCCTCAATGATTTATTTAGTAGAGTCTGGAAACTCATTTGCTGCCTCTTGGTTGGCAGAAGCTGCTTCTCCTGTTATCTTGACATTTTTAAAGCCAAATCTCTTTCTAAAATTATCAAACCATCCTTTGCTGGCATTAAATTCTCCAACTTTAGATCCTTTACCTTCCTTTTGCTTTAAGTTCTCAAATAATGACTTTGCTTTTTCTCAAATCATATTACAGTCTATAGGTATGCCTTTCTTATGGCAATCCTGCACCCATATAAAAGCTGCATTTTCAATATGAGATAAGGTATTTTGCAAAAAGTGCAAGGTTTTTGTGCCTGCTGGCATAACTGCAGCAACAGTTTCACAAATTACCTTTTCTTTTTTATAATGGTCCTTACACTGAATTCATTTATCTTGAAATGGTGGACAACTGCAGCTGCAGATCTCAATCTAAGGTACGTTATCAAGCAACTCAACTTTTTCTTGTAATGTCATGATTTTTCTCTGCTTCTTTGGAGTACTTTTAGCATCGCTAGTGGCACTTTGTATAGGTCCCACAGTCTTGTTGAAGGTTTACAATTGCTGCACTAAACATGATGAAAAATACTTAAGAATCGAGAGAGATCACTTTTTACTGTGATACGCAATTTACTGGAGACAAACTCATGTGTCCATGCTCATATGCACATGACTAGCATCACGAGGCATTCTAAGAGGATACTCTGCAATACTTGAGGTCACCGCAATAGCAACAGGAGGTGGCTACGAAATTATTACAGTAGTACAGTAGATACTATAGTTAATTTTATGCAGTCATGATTTAATATTGTATATTTAAGTTTGTTTACATTTCTCTCGACTGTGAACGGTGCCACACACAGTCTTTAAGTGTCTGTATAAGTTTTTAAAAATTTCAACTTTTTAACAGATTTGAGATTATAGTAGAAAATGTTAAAATAGACTAGTATCTTCATATATTTTATGCATTCATGACATACCTAACTTTTAAATGTATTCAGTATTTCTAGGCTACACAGTCCATCTGCAAGTTTTTTCAAATTGTTACAATCTCCAAATATTTTTCCAATATATTTATTGAAAAAAATCTACATGTAAGTAGGCCCCCATGGGTAAAATCCATGTTATTCCAAGGTCAACTGTATAAATATGTTGGTTAGATAAACTACACATTTATTTTCTTTAATCTGAGTCTGACCCTTAACAGGCTTATCAATCCTTTTTATTTATTTGAATCAATTCCTTAAAGGTAACTATGTCAAAACTCATTCACTCTACTCAAATCCCCAAATCCATTTCACTCAATCTTCTCCTGGCAAGGCAGTATGAGGTAATGAAAGGCTCACAGTCTTTCAATCATAAATTACTAAACCATTATGAATTTAGTTCCCTTATGTGTAATACAGGCATACACCTACTTACCTTATAGGAGTATTGTAACAATTATGACATAAAGTATATATAATAAAGTGGCTAGCCATGTACTTATAGTTAAGAATTCAAAAAATGGTAGCTGCTGTTATTATTACTTGCCTTCCTCTGATGATCACCTCAACTACTTTCATGAGAAAAATGAAGGAATTGTGAATTATTCCTCAGTTTTGCTTCTCCCTTCCACCTGAATTTTCTCTGTCATTGTTTAATCTTTACTTCTCCCCAGTTTTAGAGACAGTGGTAGATCCTTTTTCATTTTCAAAGTTAACCCTTCATTCTGCACTTTTGATCCCAGCCCTTCACCTCTGCCTTGGTTCCATGTGTTGTTTTTCTTTCTTCACTTTCCTCCTTCCTGATGATTCCTTCTACCTGGCCTATAAACACACTCGAATTTCCTCAAAGAAACATCTTAATTCCACTATGGCACTTTTCTATACCTCCTCTTGAATTACAATTACCGTAATCTATCCAGAATCAGTTATTTGTATATTTGTCTTATCTCTTAATGAACTGTTAACTCCTTGATGATTCAGGGTACCTCATCTACTTGCACTGTATCTTCCAATAACACCAACTGTAATATTTTACCTTAGGACAGGCACTTACTGAATAAATAAAGAAACTATAGATTCTCTGTGGACATATAAGGGCTATTTGACAAAAGTACATTGTCACATTTAGTTTCTCAACTTAAATAAATTATTCTGGCAGGAGAGAGGCAAAGAAGTTAACAGATCAACACAATCTTAAATAATTTTACAATATCATCCTCCTTAAAATTTCACAAATTAAAATTATTACAATCATAAACATTTCAGGAAAAAATGATCTACACAAAAGTATTCTGAATCTAGAAAATGTGAGACTTCAGTTTTATTATAACGCTAGGGGTTCTTTCCCTTAAAAATTTTACTTCTTTTTCATAAACTACTAAAAAATAATAAACAACTAACAAACTAAATAGTCTGTAGGTTCATTCGTTATGTTTTTAAATAAAATTCAACTTGTAAGCATGTAATTACCTAAATAAACAGTAATTTTATATCTAATATATCAAACATGGTAATTTAATATGCAAACTGGAACTCAAATGTATTTCTATATGCCTAAACTAACAAACTGACATTAGTGGGAGATATCCAAATTATAGTGACAGACCCTTAACATTCAAGGTTTCTGTTATTCTGAAGTGAATGTAAAGGTCCATAAAATGGAATTAATTAGTAATTTTACTAAGGCAACAAATGCTACAGTAGACAAACAGGAAGTGAGTGGCTATGCTTCAGAGTAAGGATGGGTGATTGGTTCACATTTGATCCAGCTGCTATGTATTATTTCATTAGCAGTAACTCTTACAAAAAAGCAATAAAAATTTTCCATCTTTATAGGGAAAAGAGAAAAACAACTGCCATTGCTAGTGATGGAAGTAAAGAAGTCTAAGAAAGTGCCAGAGTTTAGCCACAAAATTATAATTTCAGAAAACTACAATTTTCTAAAAGTAAAAAATCTAAATTGATACTGCTCAGCTCTATGGTGTGAATGAGTTTGCCATGCATTTCATATTAAAACAGGGCAGGAAATTCACAAGACTTTCAACAAGTGCTCCAGCCAGAATTTATCTTACATAGGTCTGAACACATACAAAGAGCTGCTTAAATTTTCAGTTTTATTTTATTTCAGTTCATGGGAAAAAACACACGCAGGCTGCAAATCTTAAACCTGCCTTTATTTCCTGGCTGGTTTTGTGCCTCAAATCCCTATTCCTTAAAATAGTAATATCTAACTTGTCATAAAAACTTAAATTAAAATCAGGTAATGCATATAGGGCTTAAGATTTTTACAAACATGTCACAGTGGTTCTATTAAATGTTATAGGTGCTCAATAAATGGTAACTACTGAAACTGCTATTAGAGTAGTGGCAGTAAAGTAAATATGGGGATTCCCTGAGTCTGATGCAGTAGATACTTTCAGTGTCCTCCAATCATTCAGTGAATCTGTTTCTCCTCCCTTAGAGAAAAAAACATGCTTCTTCTTTGAAGCTGTCCTTTAGGCACAGGTGTCCCACCCACTCTCCCCTACCCTCTTAATGGGATCTACTGCCCTGTTACTCTCTGAAAACATATCCCACCCGTAAGCTAGGTGGCCAAAGCACCTGCATTGGCATAGGAATCAGTGCTACAAAATAAAGGAAAAGGGGCCCAAACAGGGAACAGAGAAATAATAGAAAGGAGACTGTGGTTGACAATTTGGACAGAATACAATGCTATCCTTCATCTTCTTGGGAGATACCACAGTTGTCTACTTGATTAGTCTCAGTTAGAGTAATATAAAACATGTGAAATACAACAGGGATGAACATGGAAGCCCCACAGCTCAGTTTCACATAAAGAGGTAGGTAAATTTCAGAGAGTAAAGGATAAATAAGCATCTCCAGATACAGGACAGTTTACGACGGAAGACACATAAGCAGGAAACTGCTATATTGGTCCAACCTATCCATCTACTACAAATTATTAAAAGGTTTTGTGGCCAGTAGAAATAGAAAACAAAGATAGCCTCCAAAAGTGCCTCTGATTCTTACCATCTCCCATAGTTAGGCATTTTGCAAAATGATGGCCAAAGAGGGAACCCTCTCTGCAAGTGAAAAACCTAGTTTACTTTAGAAACAGTTACTTTCTGTGCATCCTTGCCTGTAATTCTCTTCTTACTTGGTTTAGAATTATATTTATGCCTTTATCAGAAACTGGGGAATCCCGTCCCTATACCATCTCTGGCAGATAATACTAAGTCACATAGTCAAATGTCCTCTAAGCAATACACTGCATTAAGAGTATGGGCTGTGGATACAAACAATCCTTTATGGATTTACCTTTCTCTCATGGGGCCTCAGTATTCTCATTTACATGATAATTAATTTTTCTCCTGATGAGAGGTTTTATCAAGTGTAAATTTTTTTAAAATTACCAAATAAAAGGATATACTAGAAATGGGTATGTCTTTATATTAATAACTACCTACTGACACTACCATAACGTTAATATAATTTATATCAAATGTGAGGTAGACAAGATTTACTATTTTGATTAACACCTGTAACAAGAGCAACATTTTACTGAATCATTACTGTGCTGCTGGCACTTTGCTTAACACTTCACATATATTATCTCCTTTAATACTCACAATGACCTCTGAAATATTTTATCCCCATTTTCTAATTGAATAAATTATGTCTCAAAAAGATTGGAGAAATTGCCTAACATCACATAGCTAGTAAGTAGCAAATCTATAATTCATACCCAGAACTATCTGACTCAAAGGACAATTCTTGTAACTACCTGTTGTTTCTCTGATAGATGGAAGCAAAAGGATGAAGCAATCTGCAAAGAAAAGTAGATAATCTTAAACAAACATAATCCCGGTTCCTGAAAGTACTAAATCATATTTGACAACTCAATACTCAAATTGGTCTGTATTTGCCAAATACAAGTTCTAGTAAAGTGGGAAGTTTCTTCTTTTAGCTCTATTAGATCTAATTAAAAAGCTAGATGACAGAACTATCTCTTACCCGTGTTGCCATCTCCACTCTCCATAGATGGTTTACTGGGTTCTGACGGATTGTTCATTCTTGAGTCTGCAATAAACCGGAAGTGAATAAGGTTTTTTAAAAATATGAGACTGGAGATGGGGTTAAGGAGGCAAAATCATGGCAGAAGAAAGGGTTAATTAACATTACAGTCAAGAAGAGACAGTGCATACATGTCAGGCTAAAACATCAGAAATTGTAATAAAAGGTTATCTGAAGGAAATCCAGGATTCCCTGGACCCTGAAGGGATCCATAAATAAACTGTCTTCCTAAAGAATTTAAGATTATTCACAGAAAAACAACAGAACCCTAACCTGAAAAAAAAAGTATTAGAGAATCTAATGTGTAAAAGAAGTAAATGCTTTATAACATCAAGTATAAACTGTTAAAGAAATAAAACTGGGGCTAGGGAGAAGCACCTCAAAAAGTAAAAAAAAAGGTTATTCCCAAATAGAGTATCTTTTTTATACAAGCAAAGATATTCATTAATTACAACCAAAATAATCCATTGGTAATCTTGATAATAGATGAGACAGTAACTCAAACCTAATAGACTAAAAGAAAACATGTCTAAGAAAAATACCTCTGTATTTATTCCCCTCCCCAACCAAACCAGAGTCTAAGTGAGAATATGTCAGATTCATACCTCAATCATAAACCAGTATAAGAAGCTGTGTCAGAGCCATAAGAGATATATCTAATAATTTCAAAATTGAATCACAACCACACTCACTTAAAAATTATACTACTTCAATATCCTAAATGAATCTGCTAAATGAAGGTTTGTTTCTATAGTATGAAGTTTTCATCAAGCAGTATTAGGTATCCCAGAAGACACGGAAGAGAAGAGACAAGAACAACTCTGCTCTTCTTCTACCTCTTCGAAAAGGTAAAAAACTGAATACACCTAAACGTATATCTTATTCTACATCTACTACAAACTCAAACTTAGAATATTTATAATCAAACTAGTTTACTATCAAATAAGTTCTGCCTTTTCTCCCCACTGAGTCAAGAACCATTTAACCACAGTTATTAAGACAGAACAAGTATTTAAACTATATTGCATTTGATATTTTGACCAAAGAGCATGTTTTGTCATCTGCTTGAACATCTAACTAGGAAATCAAAACAATCATTAGACAGAAGTCCCCACCACATTGTCCACAGTTGCATTATCCACATGCATAAGGGATGAGAAAAAATCTGGAGTCCTCCTCTTATAAATTTAATTTCCAACCTAGAAGCTCTGTAATGGCTTTTCTAATATAGTAAGTTTTTATAACTGATACTTGTCTTATGGGCTTAAGCACCTCTGTCATATCTCTAGTTTGTTCTTCAGACGTGCAAAGGGTTAAAATCCGTAGGTCTGTGGTCATAAATGAGGGCAGTTCTACAACTTCCTTCACCCCTACTGTCCAGAAAAACTTAAGTATCATCTGAAAATATACTAAGGTTTGAAAGGAACAGGTGTATGACTTACTGAAAATCAGCTTTCTGAATGACTTAACCAAAATCTTATGAAAGTCAACAAAGATCACAACAAATGTAACAGAATCACACACATTACTCAATGCTTCCTTTAAAATGGATTTTAAAATAAAGTGGAACAAAAGATGAATCAGTTAACATTCATAAAAAGGATAACATTTTCCCACATACATGGACAACCACAGAAACAAAGGAAGCATAATTCTTAACAAGTCAGGAGCCTAAGAGCTTGTACAATTCATATTCAATTTCTCCATCTATAAATTATGACACAGGTATTTTATGTGAATCTTCTCAGAATTTTTCACTGAATTGTCAAGAGCTTCAAAGGCATTTAACAAAATTACTTCACACACACAAAAAAGAATAAAATAAAATTCTGATTAACTGCACAACAATGGGGAGACTGTTTCAATCATATTTACTTATTAATTGAAAGTAATACATATGATTTCTAATTCTAAAAAAAAGCTAAAAATATTTCAAAAAGTTATTTTCCTTTCTTTTCTTGAGTTCCCAACTTGGTAAATGTAAAAGATTAAATACAGGAAAATTCTTTTTTGATATTTGAGTATTTTCTCTCTGAGCAATATAAAAAATATAATTCTATACCATTGAGCTGACTGTACATAATGAGTCCAATACACAGTCTACAAGTTGCCATTTAATTGAATTCTTGACATAAATTTGTTGTTTGTGTCATTCACCCCTTACATAGTGGTTTTTACTGTGCTAGACAAATATTACTACTACCTCAGGTTTAGGTCATGCCTTTTGCATAAGAATTCAAACATTTTCAGAAATATCATTTTACTTTATTCTTGGCAACTATGAAGGTGATAGGAGACAGACTCAATTTCCAAGTGGGGAAAATCACATATAGAAAAAAAGTCATTTGCAAAAGTTTTAAACGTAAGGTATCCAAGTCCTAGAGTTTGTATCACCCAACTTTCCAGGAGACTATAGAAAGGTTTCAATAACTCTGCACATAAATAGACAAAACTACACACAAAATATGGCCATCATTAACCATCATATGTCTAAAAACCAAAGAGCTTCAGTCTCCTTTAAATCTTAGTCACCGAAGACAGTTTTTCAGCTGGACATCTCCCTCCCCCAAAATAGACTAATGGTTAAAACTATAGATTTCTAAAGAACACAGTTGATTTTAGAAAGTAAAAAAGGCTAATATTAGCAAAAATTTGAAAATAGTTTCTAAAATCTGAAAATTGATCAACAGATCTACTGCAATAACCAGTACAATTAAGCTTGTATTAATATTTATGGGAACAATTCTGCACTATGACTCCACCTTATTTTTCACTGAGCATTTTTGCTTTTTGTATAAGACATTCTCATTAGGTATGAAAAACATTTTTATTAATATGTACATATTATTTAAGTATAGTTTATACCTTGTTTCAGATTTAAAATGCTTTTAGACTGCATGAAATGCTCTCAACAGAAATTTCCAAAAACCAAAAATGTCCTTCACTCAAGCTGAATTCTAAATCCACAAGAGTTACTGAAAATACCCTCTGAACCAGAAGAGCTAGTCATAGGGAGGGACCTACTACAAATTCAAGTATGCTTGTGCTTTGCAAATGCTTTCCTCCTTCCCAGCTCAACCCAGATCTCCCCCTCCCCTGCAATGGTTGCATATGCGATTAAGCATTTATGCATAGTCAACCCCACACATGCTATTTCCATTTTAAAGCTTCTAAGAAAAGAACTGTGCTGGTACCCACCTAAAACATAGTCACTGCAGTCCAGCATTGCTGTGAAATCTTCTAGAGGTGCAGACAGTCCAAACAAGGAAGAAACAGGTAGCGGTTTGGGGTGGGGGAAAGAAGGTACCACTATTTCTAACAAATCTACACTATGTTCTTAAGAGAACAAGGGTGGGGCGGGTAGTGATTAAGGGGAGAAGCAAAATACAACTTCTTCAGTTACACCATAGCAATCTTCAACTGAATAAGGAAACTTCAGTTGCTCAGAGGAGTTTTAGTCTCTCCTACCAGCTAGGACTGACATTATCAAGGCAACTGAAGCATGAAAAGTTCCCCTTTTTGTAATAAAATAGAAACAAAGATTGCAGCTGGCAGTTTCCATAATGAAGCTTAATCAGTATGCGCGTGATTAGGGCCTTATGCAAATCTCCCCTCGTTAGCACTGCAGCCAGCACTTTGAAGTCCACGAACAATTCATTTACAGAACACACTGAAAGCACTCCCTGCATAATTTAAATCATTGCATAAATATTTATCAGTCCATTTGCATATTAATTGGCAGTGCATGAAGGGAAAAATTATCTCCTGAGTGCCAGCATAATAATTAGGAGGATAAAATGAGATTTCTTCCAATGGCCTGGCTTCTTGGACCTAACTTGAGATAGTACCAGGGGAGAAGGGAGGGACAGGAGACAGTTCTGTTAAAATGCCACTGAAATGACACGTACAAATTAGAAACAACTCTACAGACTTAAGCACTTTTAATCTTATTCCTGCCGGCAACAATGACTTCAGTAATAAGAGGATTTGCAAAAGCTTTCTACACAATCCAAATAATCCCAAGGAAACAATTAGCAAGGTAGAAGCAGAACACAGGGCTGTCAAGATGTTGCTTGTCTACTGATAGGGAATTTTCCAATTGTTAACACACACTGTCAAGAGACAGTCCTACTTTAAGACAAGGCATCAGTAAATTCAGAAGTAGTGCAAGGTGTGTAAAAGTATCTTCAAGAATATGGAAATTCATTATCTACATATCTTTTTATTAACCAAATTAACACAATAGATTAGTTGAATGGTACATATTATGCAGTATTCTTTTCCCATGAAAATCAATCTCAAGTAGAAAGAAGAATTTGTTACTTAGAATCTTGATCATCAAAAAATGGGCCATGTAAATTGTGGAATAATTTAGTAAACTTAAGTAAATTTCACTTAGTGGACACACACATACAAAATCCTTATTAAATAATATGTTTATTCAATTTAAAGTGAATTTACAAGGTAAATCAATTCAAAACTTTTCAGGCATTACAATATGACATTATTTCCCATTCATCACAGATAATTCAGGAGAAGATTTATAAAAACCTCATGGAGTGAGCATTTATTTACTCCCTTTTTAATAAGGAAACTGAGGCACAGAGAACTAAAGCACTTTACCCAATATCACACTAATAATTTGGAGTCAAGATTTAAAGCTAGATTTTGCTGACATATTTAAAATCTGAGCTCTTGGCTATTAGTACACATTATGGATGAGTTACACATTCAGAGAATTGTTGGAGGGGGTGAGTTGACTAAAGTAGCAGACCAAAATGGCTTGTTTTCAGTAGAGTAAGGAGATTAGTAACTGGTGGCAAAGACATTGTGTTTAAAAGTCAGGTGTGTACAGATACATAGATGAGTGCACTAGACTTGAAGAGAGTTCTCAAGAGTGCCACCCTGTTAATAACTGCTTTTATTTAGAACTAGTCTTCAAGCATGTCAAATGTCTGATTTTAAAAATACGTATGCACCTTTTCCCAACATTAAGGTTGAAATTAAACTCAACACGTATATGGGGAAATGAAAGACACGATTTTTATAAGGAGCCTTTAAAAAGATCTCCTTGCAAGTCAGTAACTTAGAGGACCCAAAACCTTTCTTAACTTTTAGATCAGCACTCTGTTCATACTGCTAGTTTTTGTTTTACAGAATCACAGAAGGTTTATGGGGAGAGAGTTTGGGGGAGAGAAGCTTAACACTGCCATTTAGTACCTGTGAGACATGTTTAAGTTTCTTCCTTCTCCTAGTCTTAACTTTCTCATCTGTAAAATGATGAGACTATTCCTTTCCTGAGGTTGCTGTGATATAAATGTGTTTGTGCTTCTCAGATTGGAGTATGGTCTGAAGCATGAGGCAGTTGTGCCAGGAGAGACATCATGTCACCAGATAAATGTGGTCCATCTTTTGAGAGCATCAATTTTACTTAATAATAATTCATACCACTTTGTATTAAAATAAGCAAGAATACATTATTAGGTTATTAAGTACAAAATATCCAATTTCCTTAAGTACTAAGTTTGACAGTTGATATCTCTGACATTTCATTTTGACACTTCTTGTTTTATTTTTATTGTGAAGGTACATCCTCATTCTTTCAAATGCATGGTTTTTGGCTTGTCATTATCTTTCAAATTTTTTTTAGAGCAATTTTTGTGAAACCATGGATAAGTCAAAAATTCGTGTTATTTTCTAATATGAATTCTGTTGTGGAACCAATGCAGCGCAGACAGCTCGAAATATCAATGAAGTGTTTGGGAAGGATGTGGCTAATGAATGCACGGTCCATCAATGGTTTGAGAAGTTCTGTTCTGGTGATTGTAATCTTGAAAATGAGCCAGGTGGGCGATCTGAGACCAAGGTGGATAATGATGAACTGAAAGCTGTAGTAGAAGCAAATCCATCTCAACCCACACACGAATTAGCAGCAAGGTTTGATGTTACTATTACAACAATATTGGACCATTTGAAACAAATCGGCAAGGTAAAGAAGCTGGATATATGGGTACTGCATGAATTAAACGAGCACCGGAAGAGAAGTTGTCTCGAAGCTTGCCTTTCTTTGCTTCCACAACATAAAGGCTAACCATTTCTACATGGTATTGTTATGTGTGATGAAAAATGGATTCTTTTTGATAATCACAAACATTCGGCACAATGGTTGGATAAAGATGAAGTGCCAAACACAGTCCAAAACCAAATATTCATGAAAAAAAGCTAATGGTGTCTGTTTGGTGGTCCAGCGTTGGTATTACCCACTACAGCTTCATGAAATCTGGCCAATGGGTTACAGTGGACGTCTACTGCAACCAATTGTACGAAATGATGAGGATGCTTGTGATTAAGCAGCCAAAACTGGTCAACAGAGACAGGCCAATCCTCTTGCAAGACAATGCTGGACCACATGTAGCACAAATAGAGCTGCTCAAACTACAGCAGCTGGACCTGGACACTCTCTGTCATCCACTGTATTCACCAGACCTTGCACCAACTGACTCCCACTTCTTCCAGGCTTTGGACCACTTCTTGCAAGGAAAAATATTCAATTCTCAACAAGCTGTGGAAAACGTCTTTCATGATTTTATCGCCTCTCACTCTCCAGGCCTCTTCACTGCTGGCATAAAGAAGCTACCGTTAAGATGGCAAGACTGTGCTGATAGTTTAGGTGCATACTTTGATTAATTGTACTACTTGTTTGAAATATAATAAACACTAAACTTTTGATTCGAAATCGGACATTTCATATTTAATGACCTAATAATAAGTGAACACAAATTTCAAATGAGTTTTTAAGGTAGAATGTGTTGGGTTGTAGAAGTTCTGCTTGGTGGGAAAAGATGAAAAGCAATGGTGAATGTGACTAGAATGTAGCAGATGTCAATACATATTTCTTTCCCTCTTCTAGCTTTCAAAAAATTTAAATTTATTGCCTGCACTTATTATAGAATATCTCTACAACTTACCATTTGCCTTTTTGTAGTTTATGTAGTAACACCTTTCTTATGCCGATTTGGTCTTTCATACATCAGCTAAGGATGATTTGGAACTCTAGCCAGACAATCACTGCCAACTGAGGAGTGTTTGCTGGTAGGTACCCCGCAGGAGGAGCAACTTGGTAGTATAATAACCTTCTCCCTCAGGCCAATAGAGTCCCACTGGGCCTCTGCTCAGCAGGGAGGCTGGAGCTCACCAACTCACACAGGCTACTATCTAGAGAGGGACCCTCTTCCCCTCTACTGCAAAGCTCACCCAGGCAGCTGACCTTGCTACAATGGGAAGGGCAAGAAAAATCTCTTCCTGCCACTCCTGATCTAGGTACCCTGCCCTTTCTAGCCAGTAGGTTTAAATGCTGGAGGGTTGTCTGGGCCTCTACAGATAGAGGGATGGCCACCATTTATCCCCTGTACTCTCCAACCATTGCACATTTACATCCAAAAGAAGAAAACAGATAGCTTTTCCCACAAAGTCTCAAATGTTCACTTCATTTGGTCTTCTGTCTGAAATATCAACAAGGAATCACTTAAATTAAAACTTAACCTAAAAAGAACACCATTTTAAAAAAAGAAAACCATTTCTGAAAGGTTTGTGGGATTGTCAGTCACTAACACTTCGGCATGAATCAATTTAATCTAATCTTTAACACTTAGTTTAGGAGTTGATTAGTGAGGTAATGGTTGTTTTCATTGAAGCAGCAGCCAATAAATGCTCTAATAAAATAACTCTTGTTTAAATGACATGGATTGGAGGTGGGGTAGTAGGGGCGCAGGGTTCATAGAAGGTAGAAAGAATAGGAAATAGTAACATAGGGAAGTATAAAAAGGAGCTGAAAGGGCAAAGTCCAAATTCACATATTTCAAAATTATGCCTAAAATTTAGCCTTTTTTCTAAGAGAGGGAGAAAACCCTCTCCCATGACCCAGAATTCATGGGCTAACACTTTTGGTATTAAAATAATTTTATACTCATGATCTTATGGGCTATTCTAGCTCTCATTAGAAATGAAATTGAGGGCAATGACAACTGAATTACAAACTAGCATTTTAAAACACACCTGTTGTGTGTCAGTGAATTGAGGTCACCTTGTACTCTATCTTACTAAATCATTAACATCCAACCTGGTCATGTTCCATATGAATAGCCATTTGTACACATTATTCTGTAGTGACTGTATACCTAGTAGAATGGGCAGAAATGTCTGACTCAACGACTATTCCCTGTCACCTCCTTTCTGTCTTATGGGGGGATTTTGCATTTGCAGGTCTGCTGGTTTCACCCCAGGCAATCTCAATTGTACACTAATATCCTTTTTAATCTTCATCTCTTTTCAAAATCTACCTAGACTTTTTTAGTGTCCTACTAACTTGCATATAGAAAACACATAATAACATTGCTTCAGTCAATGCTTAGTAATAAAAGTACTTAGTACCTCAAGAATTGTAAATCATTATTTACAAAAACTTGTCCAAAAAACCTATCACCCACGTATAGCTGAAAATAATTTACTAATAATGCCCAAATATAAAAGAACATTCCAAGATTTGAAAACTTTAGACTCAAAACCAAGTGATTGGCATTGCCAGCATTCTTGTGTACTATGTCACAGTATATGTGGATGACACTCTCTAAGGTTACAATGTGGGGCTCTCAGTGCTAAAAAAAAAAAAAAAAAAAAAAAAATTTAGTAACATAAAATGGAGTATCTACCACTTAATAAACATCTAGATGGGCAGATACCAAGAAGGAAATGTATTTTATCAACTTAGCTAGTAAGCAATGCCAAATTAAGAAGACATCTGAAGGATTATCCTATTTCATAAGTAAACTAAGGCTAGAGAATGACTCTAGGGTCACATAGCTATTACGTGGCAGAGAGAGCGGGAAGTGGGAGAGAGATACAACAAGGAGGCATGAGAGGAAAAGAGGCAGAAACTCTTATTCCATGAGCCTGAGATCAGTAGTTGGTTGGTTAATCAAAAATGTCAATTTAAATATCATAAAAACATATGCTTATTTTATTTTAACCCAAAGCACATAAATATACAGTCATTCACCACTCTTCTAATGTTGGGCCAAAGCCTTTTCTTTGAGTTTGGACCCAAACTCAAAAGTTTTTCAAGCTTTTCACTGAAAGCCACATTTTACATGGTACATACATGCATAGAATAAGTATAAAAAACTCAAGAAAAGTTCCATAAAACAATGTTCCTTTCCGGGCATAATACACTCTGATGTGTTCAAATATATTTCTTTTTTTAAAAATTGCTGATTTCAATCCACTAAATTGACTTCATGAACCACAGATTGAAAAACACTGCTTTAAAAGTGAAGCAAGAACTTCAAAGACATAAGAAGCAATCTGAGTGCAGAATCTTTTTCTTTCTTTTAGAATAATTTATCCCTAATATTTTATAGCTCTCTTGCACACATCTAATTCAATAGTACTTTTTAGTAATTAACCTTTATAAAATCTTTTCAAAGCATTTAACTTATGTTTTCACAGAAACATCATCTCTCTTTTTGTGTTCTTTTACTTGGTTTATATAATAATTATTTAAAATGTGTAATTAAGATAAGTAGTACAAATAGCATGAACAAGCTTGGGAGCACAAACAAATATTAATAAATGACTCGATAACTTTACAACTCAACTAGTAGAAGCAGATATAGACAGACATACTATAAAGTAAGCATTCAGCATGCTGTAGGTATCAAATGGTGTTTCATGCAGGAATAGTAGAAAAGAACAAAGTCTCAAAACTAAACCCTAAAAAGAAAAAATTCAGTAGCAAATAAAATTTTTGTATTTTTTTAGAAAAATTCAAAAGAATGGAATAGATATGTCAATGAAGAGGATACATGGACGACAAATAGCACATAAAAAGATGTTCAGTATTACTAGCCATTAGAAAAATACAAATTAAGACCACCATGAGATATCGCTACACACCTATTAGAATAGCTAAAATAAAAAATAATGACAATGCCAAATGCTGGTATAGATTTGGAGAAACAGCTCTCTTATACATTGTGGGAAAGTAAAGTGATACAGCTATTCTGGAAAATATCTGACAATTTCTTAAAAAATTAAATATACACATACCACATGATCCAGCAGTCTCACTTCTGCGCATTTATCCCAGAGAAATAAAAACTTATGTCCACATAAATATGTATATACAAACATGCTTTACATATTACAGATGAGAGTCCTTTATCAGATATGTGCTTTGCAAATATTTCTCCCACTGTGGATCCTGACTTTTCATTTTCTTAACGGAGTTTTGCACACAGCAAAAGGTTTTTTTTTTAATAAAACCAATTTGTCAATTTTTTCTTTTACGGATTGTATGCTTGTTGCCATGTTTAAAAACTGTTCACCAAGCCCTGCATCCTGAAGATTTTCTTCTTTTTTGGGGGGGGGGGTGGTTTCTCCTGGTGTGAGGTTTAGGTTAAGTTTCTTTTTGTTTTAATCATTTGTCAAAAAGACTATCCTTCCTCCATTGAACTACTTTTGTACCTTAGGTCCAAATCAGTTGGCTACACTTTAGTGGGTTGATTTCTGGGTTCTCTATTTTGTTCCACTGATCTATGTGTCAATCCCTCTACCAACAAAACCCTCAGGCTTGATTCCTCTAGCTCTAGCCTTGAAATTGGGGAAACTGATTCTTCCCACTTTATTCCTCCTTTTTGAAATTGTGTTAGCTATTCTAGTTCCTTTGTATTTCCATATTAATCTTAGAATAATCTTGCCTATATCTACAAAAAAGTCTTGTGGGTATTTTGATAGAAATTGCATTAAACCTGTATATCAATTTGGGGGGAATTGATCATCCTCATGTTGAGTCTTCTAATCCCTGAATATAGTATATATTCTTTCTCTATATTTTCCTTGATTTCTCTCATCAGCATTTTTTAGTTTTCAGCACACAAATCCTGTACATGTTTTGCTGGATTTAAAACTAAGTATTATGCTTTGTTTGCTTAATGACGGGGATATGGTCTCAGAAATGCATCAGGTGATTTCATTACTGTGTGAACATCATAGAATGTACTTACGCAAACCTAAATGTACTACACACCTAGGCTATATAGCTGCGGTCCCCAACCCCTGGGCCGCAGACTGGTACCAGTCCGTGGCCTGTTAGAAACTGTGCCGCACAGCAGGAGGTGAGCAGTGGGCAAGCAAGCGAAGCTTCATCTGTATTTACAGCTGCTCCCAATCACTCGTATCACTGGTATGACCGAGTATGCTCTGCCTCCTGTCAGATCAGCAACAGCATTAGATTCTCATAGGAGCGTGAACCCTACTGTAAACTGCGCATGCGAGGGATCTAGGTTGCGTGCTCCTCGTGAGAATCTAATGCCTAATGATCTGAGGTAAGCTGAGATGGTGATGCCAGCACTGGGGAGCGGCTGCAAATACAGATTATCATTAGCAGATAGGTTTGACTGCACAATAAATGTAACATGCTTGAAATAATTTCCCTCGCACCCCTGTGGAAAAATTGTCTTCCATGAAACTGGTCCCTGGTGCCAAAAGGGTTGGGGACAGCTACTGTATCATGTATAGTCTATTACTCCTAGGCTACAAGCCTGTACAGCATGTTACTGTACTGAATATTGTAACACAATGGCAAGTATTTGTGTATCTAAATATAGAAAGGGTATAGTAAAATTACAGTATAAAAGATTAAAAATGGTACACCTGTTTAGAGCACTTAGCATGAACGGAGCTTGCAGGACTGGAAGTTGCTCTAGGTGAGTCAGTGAGTGGTGCGTGAATGTGAAGGCCTAGGACATTACTGCACATACACTACTGTAGACCTTATAAACACTGTATACGTAGGCTACACTAAATTTATAAAAAATGTATTTTTCTTTCTTTAATAATAAATTAACCTTAGCTTACTATAGCTTTTTTACTTAATAAACTTTTTAATTCTAAAACTTTTTGACTCTTTTGTCTTAACACTTGGCTTAAAACACACATTGTACAGTTATACAAAAACATTTTCTTTCTTTATATCCTTATTCTACAAGTTTTTTTCTATTTTGAATTTAAAAATTTTTTTTAAATTTTAAACTTTTTTGTTAAAAACTAAGACACAAACTAGCCTAGGCCTACATAGGGTTAGGATCATGAAGACATTACTAAGCAACAGGAATTTTACAGTTTCATTATAATCTCACAGGACCAGGGTTGTATATGTGGTCTGACATCCACCAAAACGTTATGTGGTGCATGGCTGTATTTCTTTCTTTTTTTTCCCCCATGTTTTTAGTCATTCTTTTAGGTAGGTCTGCAGATGAATTCTTTTCCTTTTCCTTCACCTAAGAATATCTTGCTTTCCCCTTCATTCCTGAAGGATATTTTTGGTATAGAATTTGGGATTTTAAGCTCTTTCTGTATCTGAAAAATATTATGCCAGTGCCTCTTGGCTTCCATGGTTTCTGAAGAGAAATCCAGTCACTGGAACCGTTTTTCCCCATAAGTGAGGTGTCATTTCTCTCTCATCCTGTTTTCAAGATTTTTCCTTTGTCTTGTCTTTACAGAATTTTCATTATGATGCGTCTTGGAATAGATTTCTTTGGGTTTATCCTGTTTGGAAATTTGCTCAGCTTCTTGAATCTTTAGGTTTACATCTTCTGCCAAATGTGGAGAGTTTTCAGCCATTATTCTTGAAGTACTTTTCAGCTCCACCTTCTTCCTCCTCTCCTTAAGACTCTGATGAAATGTTACGAATTTTTGTTGTAATTTTTTTTGTTGTAGTCCTAAAGGTTCCCTAAGAGTCTGTTCACTATTATTTGTTCTCTTTTCTCTCTCTTGTTCAGACTGTGTGATTTCTATTTTTCCATCTTTCAGTTCACTCTGTCTTCTCGATTCTGCTATGAGCCTACCCAGTGAGGTTTTTTATTCCAGTTATTACAGTTTTCAGTTCTAAAATTTCCATTTAATTCTTCTTTATATGTTCTATGTCTTTACTGAGGCTATTTCCTTGCTGAGACTTTGTATTTTTTTATTTGTTTCAAGTGTGTGCATAATTACTCACTGAAGCATTTTTATGACAGTTGTTTAAAATCCTTGTCAGACAATCCTACCATTTCTGTTATCTTGGAAATGGTGTCTATTGATTGTATTTTCTTGTTCAAGTTGAAATTTTCTGGGTTCTTGATATGATGATTATTTATTAAAATCTGAACATTTTGCATACCGTTACTAGATTCTAGACCTTAATTAAATCTTCTGTTTTCCACATGGTTTACCACTCCAGCAGGCAAGGTGGGGGAGGGGGACTACCTTGTTCCTCTAAGGTTGGAGTGGAAGTTGAGGTTCCCCACATTGCCTCCCATTTACCCAGGGAAGGTGGGGGAAACTCCTGTTACTGCTAGACAAGGGTAGGAATTCCCACTCCTTACCACATCTCCATTGATAACCACCCTGGCTGGCAGGGACAGGAGTGACTCATTACTGCTCCCACATGGCCTCCATTGACACCACGGGGTGGGATGGTGGCCTCATTATTATTGGGTGATGGTGAAAGTCCTTACTCTCCTCTATGCCTCCCCTCTGACAGCACCCCAGGGAGAAGGGGTTCATTATTGGCCAGAAGGGATGAAAGTCTCAGCTCCCTATTGAGTCTTCTCTGGCATCATTCTGGCAGGAGGGTTGGGGTGCCTTGTTATAGCCTGGTGAGAGTATAAGTGTACGCTCCCCACTGGGCCTGTGCTGGCAGGTTTGGGAATGGAGCTGGTTCTTTCCCATGATGTTTGGTTGGAGTAGAGTGGTTACTGTCTAAAAGTTTTCTAACTTGCTATAGGCTGCTCCTTTCCTTTCCTTTTGACTAAAGAAAGAAGAGCCAGCTTTTGTTAAGGCTTTTTGTTTTCTTTTTTCTGCGTCTATTGTTGCTTTGCCAATTTGTCTAGTAGTAAACCTAGATTATACGAGGCCAAAAGAAAAACCTGGGAATTCACCTCCATGTTATTCCTCAGGTACTGAGGTCCCTAGCTAGTCTGCCTTTTTCTTTCTAACTTTCAGTCTTCTTATACTTGTTTTATACACAATATTCAGGGGTTTTAGTTGTACTTAGTGGAAGGATTAGAGAAAAGTTCTTCTACTCTATCTTCCCAGAAGCAGAAGTCCTGCTGTACCTATTTTATAGTACCATTCACTCATTACTTGTTACTGGAGCTAGTTTTGGACATGAAATTATCTTGTACAGTCTTTTCAGTTGGCTACCAAAGTTATCCAAGCTTCTTAAAATGACTTCAGTAGTTTTTTTTTTCTATTTCTATAAGAAATGGATTATCTGTTCCTCAAAGGTTTATTAAAATTTGCCAATCAAACTAGGTGATTCTGGTGCCTCATTTGGTATAGAGTTGATAGGTTTCTAGAGATGGAAAGAGAAGAATTCTTTTTGACAGGTACTTCAGTTCTTTTAATGATTATTGCCTATTGAGGTTTTCTATTTCTTCTTGAGTCACTTGGACAACTTACAATTTTCTTTAAAAAATTATCCATTTCATCTTGTTTTCAAGTTTATTAAAATAAAATTGCTCAAATAATTCTCAATAACATTTAAATCTATAGAATCTGTATTTATATTCCCTTTTTTTTGCTAATGCTGTGTAGCGGTACCTTTTCCTTTTTTATCTTGATCATCTTACACAATAGTATATGTACTCTCTGCATCTTTTCAAATAATTGGCTTTTAGTTTTGTTGTCCATCCCTTTTTAAATCCTTTTTATTAGTTTCTGGTTTTATCCTTATTTCTTTCCTTTTACTGTTTTGGTGGGTTTATTCTCCTCCCCACCCCACCCCCTTATTAGCTCACTATTTTCAGTAGTTCCCTGTATTCTAATGACTACACTTAAGGCTAAAAATTTCCCTCCAATTTAGCTGTAGCCTACAAGTTTTGATATATAGTTTTTCCTTTGTTATTCAATTATACATTTTTGAACAACACCCACTGTGTTTCTATGAGGTATTTAGGAATACATTTTTTTCAGTTCCTTTTATCGTTGCTATTTTATTTCAATGGCATCAAGATAAAGCAATGTAGTTTATCACTTCTATAGAACTTGTTGAGACTTCTTTTATGACATATTTGAGATTAATTATTTGTAAAGGTTCCATATATACATGAAAATAATGTTATTGTGTGTTTCTTCAGGGCAAAGTTAACAGTATTATTCAAATCTTCTATATGTTTATAGAGAATGGAACACTAAACCCCCACTGAAATTAAGAATTTATCAGTAGTTCTTTGAAACTATCAGTATTTGCTATAAATATTTTTAAATTATATTTTTATGTATATGGACATTCCTGTTGGTAGACTATATTCCTTTATCACTTTAAAGTTATCATCCTTTATCCACCTCCCTCCCTTTTTTTGACCTCAGAATCCACTGTTATACCAGCCTTCTCTCTGATACTATTTGACTGGCATTTCTTCGTACATTCATTAATCATCTTTTCTGTGGCATGTGGTTTCGGGTATGTCTCTTCTAAAAAAAGATAGATGGGATTTTGATTTTTTAAAAATCCAATCTGAGTGTCTGCTTTTACTAGGTTTCTTTAACCCATTTACTTCCTTTGTGATTATTGATACATTTGGTCTTTTCCCATCTTTACTTTATAGTTTTATTTATTTACTTGCTGTTGTTGGTCTTACCTCCCCCTTCTTTCCTGGTTTATATTAGATGCATTTTCTTTGTTCCCCTTTCTTCCCCCTCGAAGAGTTTGGGAGTTACATATACTCTTTCTAATCTTTCAGTGATTGTTTTAATCACTAAAAGAAATTTATATTTCACTACTGAATTCTAAAGTCAATCAATATCCCTAAACCATTTCCTAATAAGAAAAAGTCCTTACATAAATTTTCTTCATACATACAAACTCCTTGAGTTTTTTGGAATTCATTTTACACTATGGCATTATTTGTTCCATAAATAATGTTCCATGAAAAGAACTCAGAGATGAGGTAACCCAAATCAGAATTAACTTAAAAACACTAAAAAGTTCTTTCTGTTCTTCATAAGTGATGGAATATTTTCATACCATGAAAGCAATCCATTTTAAATTGATTATATGCCTTGAAATTAAAAATAATCAATGTACAGAGCATCTCCATTACTGTGCTAATTATCTTTTACCCCTTAAAAGTAATAGCTCCTAAGAGCAGGATCAAGATAATATAAAATGCCTAATTACACTTAAATTTTCAAAAAATCTCCTGTAAATAGGCTATTATAGTAAGGCAAAGCATCAATAACAAAGAATTTCCATCAACATGAAACTAATAGGGTTCCACATTAAAAATAAATAAGAATAGAGGAAGGAAATTAACCAAAGGTGATGCAGCAGAAGCAAATTTGTCCAATTTACTTTAATATCTGTCATAAAAGAATGAACTTCCTTTTTATCATAATTCAGTCCAAAAGCCATTAGATGGGGCTGTGCAAGGCAGGCATCCAAACCTAGGCAAGTGATGGGGGAGCAGCAACCAGGATATTGGTTATATACAGGGAGACTAATCTAGTAAGTAAACATATTAAGGATAATGAGAGCTAAGTTTATCACTGCTGGAGAAGAGAATTAGAAACCCTGAAGAGAGAAAAAACTAGAATGAACTCTATGATACTGAACTGGAATTTGAAGTTTTGGTATGAACACAATGCTTTTTAAAATATATAAATACAGAAATAAATATACCTTTAAGTAAATATACATATATTCACATATTCTATTCTCTAACTCTGTCTACTGAGTGCCTGGGAGCTACAATCCTCCTACAGTGATGAGCATACTTGGCACCCAGACCTTGATTTCTAAATGCCACCCTCCCCTTTAAGGAACCAGGGATCCTCAAAGAGACTAACAGAGGAAGTGCTTTAAAAAATTTTGAGAATATGTGAAGAAGACACCTGGAAGCCAGTTTGAAGGGATTCCCATTAGCCAAATTTTAAACAATTTGGACAAAATATATAAAAATCATAATGAATGAACTATAATTATTACTTATAGAATTCATGAGTTCATGCTGATATAAATAAATATGGAGAAAAGAAAGCTTTTCCTTACAGAATGCCAAATAGCATAGAATAAATAATATAATTAGAAAATCAACATTTGAAAACCATTACAGTAATAAGCAGTTTACTAAAGAAACAACAGACTTAATCGAGTTGGTAAAAATTTGGTGATGAAAGTTTACAGTTTCCCCACAATAGTTATTCATTACAAAGAGAAGTACAACTTTACAGTGGAGAACCCTAGCAAACATCACCTTAATCTAGTGATCAAAGTTAACATCATCAGTCAAGGAACAAATCAAAATTGTGCACCACTTGAAAGAATGTAATGAGAAGAACACAGCATCACTTCTGTGATACTCCTGCCAAAGATGCATGACCTGAATCTAATCTGAGGAATTGTCAAATAAAGCCAAATTCAAAGACATTCTATAAAAGGTATTCTTCCAAAGTGTGAGGTTCCTGAAAATCAAAAAGACTAAAGAACTATTCCAGATTAAAGAATAGTAAAGAGATATGACAACGAAATGCAATGCAGGATCTTAGATTGGATTATTTTGTTGCAAGGGACATTTGGGGGACAAGTGGCAAAATTTGAATAGGGTCTATGGCTTAGCTGATAGTAATGTATCACTGTTAATTTCCTGAGGTTTATATTTGTATTATGGCTATGTAGAAGAATGTCCTTATTTGTAGGAGTTACACACTGAAGTATTTTGGGGAGATGGAGCATCAAGTCAGCAACTTACTCTCAAAAGGTTCAGGGACAAGTTATCAGTACTATTCTTTCAACTTTTCTGTAAGTCTGAAATTATTTTGAAAAAAAAAAGAAAAAATTTAACAAAAGAAGAAAAAAGAAACAGATCAACAAACTACAATACAGTGCCTTTTTTGTTATCCCAGTGTAGCTTTTCCCTCCCCATCCCTCAGAAACCCTTACTCACAAGAACAGATGTATATTAACACTGGCAAGACAACAATTCTTACAGAATTATGACATGTACAGATAATCTACAGTCAAAATGCACTTGCAACAATTTAAACAGTATTCTGATGGGCATCTCAAGATCTTATGGAGGAGTCTACATTTTAAAGACCTACATTTTATTAATGAAGTTCAGATTTAAAGTCAGATCTAAGCACTGAGTCTTGAACAACTTTCCATAGTTTGTGTCATCATTTATTTATTATCTGAAAAAAGAAAAAGTTTGAAAACCATTATAACCCAAAATTCTATTAACCATTTTAGAAACTTAGTTAATTTTAAATAAAATCTCCCCAGATACAAGACAATATTAGAAAATGAATTTCAAATGTGGTATTATATATTGTCATGTTCTTTTATAACTACCATTTTAGTGGCACTCAAATGTGATGCCTGACTTTCCTACTTAAAAGACCCTTAATATCCGTTATGAACTGAATGGTGTCACCTCAAAAGATGTTAAAGTCCAAACCCCTTGTACCTGAGAATGTGACCTAATTTAGAAATGGGGCCTTTGCAAATGATCACGTTAAAATGTAGTCACTAGGGTTGGCTCTAGTTGACTGTTGACAGTTGACTGTTGTCCTTATAAAGAGGGGAAATTTGAACACAGAGACAGACACAGTATAGAGGGAAGACAAGAAGAGAGGCATAGAACAGATTCTCCCTCACAGCCCTCAGCAAGAACCAACCCCACCTTATAACTTGGACTTCTAGCCTTCAGAACTGTAAGACAATAAATTTCTATTGTTTAACCCACCCAGGTTGTGGTATCCTGTTATGACATCTCTAAAAAACTAACATAACATCTGAACCTTAATTTCCTCATTTGAAAAATGGGAATATTTATGCTATCTCCCAAGCTAGTCCTTAAAATTAAAATAAGAATATGTTACTTTGAAAATAACCAGAAATTATAAAAATGATATTATATTCTCTTCATAAATATTTAATAAATATTACTGTCAAGATTTTTCTCCTAGTGTATGAAAAAATTTTATGTGATGCTCTTGAATATTTCCATACATACTTTTTAACTGACTTTTAATCCATAGGCCAGAAAATCATCTTTACTGTACAAGGTAAGAACAGAGAATCTTAATATTGTTAGGACTATCTGAACATGTCTGAAGTACAAGTTGGTTTTATTTTCCTTTTTTTTTCATGTTTTAAACCCTAAATAACATTTCTAAAAAAGTATAAATTTTCCCTTCTGAAAACTTAAAATTTGAAGGAAAAAAAAAAGATGCCCCTGTGGCCAGGCAAGCACTGCATAGCAATCCCAGACAGTTATGATTTAGAGCACTAGAAACAATCAACAGCATTTGGTGCTGCCACAAGCAGATGAAGAAAGAATATGGAAGGTTAACAAGTTGAGCACCCAAACAAAAGGGAAGAAATAATTGTTTGCACAATGCTTTCTTCTTTTTGCTCTACTTCCTATACTTCTACACTTCCATGTATACTAAAAATAAAAGAATGTGTGTGAAGGTGTCTAGCATATGCCTACCATAGGAGGAATTCAATAAACATTAGTTGCCCCAGCCCTGCCCCCACCTCCTTCCCTTCTACTCAGAGGATGATGAGTAGTTGCAAGTAACACTTAGGGTAGGTAAGTAACTTTGTAATCTTTCCATAATGACAGATAATGTCAATAAATTTCACATCATCTTTAAAAGCTCTGGTTAGAAAGAATTTTACTAAAAAATACTATGTGTCAATGTATCTCACCTTGTATAAAATCCTAACATATGACTGCCCAAAACAGAAAGGTACCAGGCAATCTAATGTACATTGTTTCTCATTATGAATAGTATAGATTAAATGCACATAAATTAAAACTCTTTGCTACAAGCTCTCCACATCTTACCAGGAATAAAAGTTATATGATATGAGCTATTAAGAGACTACTATCTCTAATCTTCATGTAGGTTATTTGTAAAATGGTAAAATATAGGTTATAATATTCTGATTACTAGGTAAGTTTTACAAAACTATTATTTACAAAGTGCTTCTATTAAACCATCATACAGAGATTATTGCTAATGTTATATTATCACAGAATAAAGATATTATAAAAATATATTTATATACTCTATTTGTATTTCACAACTTTTTCAAAAGAGACCAGCGTCTAATCTAAGTACTAGGGCCAATCCTAAACTATTTTTCATTGCTGGCTAGGTCAGAGGCATCCCAAGCATCACTCCATCACATCAACAAATATCAAACAAATTTCAGAGTTAAAAATTTTTTAAAAATATATTTGGTAAGTCATTTTAATAGCCATTCCATAAAATTAAAGCACAGCATTCCTTGATTTGAATGGTTCATAAAATTGCTTTATGAGAATATTTACCGGTATAGAAAGACTGAATGCTTTCTTCTTTCATTTGAAAACTGAGAAGATTGGTAAAAAGGCAAGAAGAAGCTCTTACTTTATCGCTAAATTAAGAAGGAAAAGGAAAACTAAGTGGGAAACAATGACCCTAACACTTTAAAGGACATTATAAAACGTGGGCCTATTACCATCACAAGGACAATGTTAGCGCCTTATAAAAACCTCTCTTGGCCTAAAACCTCTTTGAACATAGATTAGACTATCTCATACTTAAAAAGAACATTGGAGGTTACGAGTAATGTTGAATTCAGAAGTAAAGGAATTCTTTCATGAAAGCTGGATATAACCTCCATTATAGATTTTGCTTTAAACATCAAGAACATAAAAAAAAAAACTTACCAACACCAACATTACTCCCCAATTATATGTATCATAATTGGCTTTATATATATACATACACACACACACACACAGATAGATTACAGATACAGATAGATTGATATAGGTTGCTACAGTTGTAAAGTATTCTTAAAAAAGATACAAGATTACATTTTACATTTAGAAAACGAGCAAGGTCAACACTTGACACATACAACTGTGGAAATTCACCATCACTGGTTGATCACCACATTCTTTGTCATGAGGCCTCAGAATCCTGACCAGTAGAGAGTTCAAGCAGCCTCAACCAACAAAGAGGAATTGATACATGCTCTGACTCTCATTTGCCATGTACCTATACTGTATGGCTATTTTTGAATTAGTATAACTAATTAGTATAACTAGTATAAATTAGTATGACTGATCAAGTAGCATAACTAATTAATGAAAACTTTATAAATTTTATACAACCATACTCAATATTCATATAACTAGCCCGTATAATTTTTTTTTATACATTCAGTGATGTTCCCGTTTCATGAAACTCTGAACCAACGGCTTGGGTTCAATGGTGCAAACAAAATCAAATGTATAAATAGTTCAAACTGTCTTCTTAAAATGGAGTTGTTTTTGTGACAGAAGTGGATCATAGTGGCTCATACTACTTGAAAGTAGAGATCAATATAAACTTCTACTGTAATTCTCTAGCAGTGGTCAAAAACTTACTAAGATATTTTATTACATAATACAACTGAAAAGAAAGAAACTGAATTCTTTCTCTCTTGAAAGAGAGAGAAACTGCTTGAACTCTCTGTATATACTTTAAGTTCTTTAAGAGCATAAAAACAAAATCTTTAAATTTTAAGAGGATATACCTAAGACAAAACAAAACAAAAAGCAACTTAAGGAAAAGGGATAGCACGACATTGAGAAAAATAAACACACAAAACAAATTTAAACTTGAACACACCCACCAAAACCCTCCAGAGTAGGATCTGTAATGAATAAGGAAAATCCACCCACCCTTCCAATATAGTGGTTACAAACTGACAAGCTCTTTCTGACTGCCCATTGGCACATCTTGAGACCTTTTATTCTTTTACAATGTCCCCCAACTTAAATTGGATGCAAATAAGCCAGGTGTGGTCCTTATAACAGTAATCCTGCTAGTCCCTACTTAGTTTCCAGAGCAACACGCAGAGCTGGCAAAGGTAAAGAGGTTGTACTGGCCTCAGATTGGTTTAAAAAGGTTCAATACTCATTGAGTGAAATAACAATTATAATATGTTACTTAAGAACACATACAAAGCAAAAATCCTATCTTTACTTGAAATATTAAGCAAAATCAAGCAACGTATTTTCTGCTAGTCCACAGTGGCTTTGAGCCCAGCAGCAGTAAATAATGTGTCTGTGAGAAGTTACAAGATGCCAGTCACCAAACGGTAACCATTCTTTGACTAAAGAAATATAAAATTTTAAGTGAATATTCCCTGTGGGTCACTTAATGTAATAAGCAACATCGAGAGAGAGAGAGAGAGAGAGAGAGAAACAAAATAAAGTCTATTCTAAACAGCAGTAAATACTGTGAATCTTTTCCTTAAATAAATTTAATACGACTGTTCCTTGGTTTTATTAAGTGTTTTTACAGCATTGATTCTCAAAGGGCAGTACCTGGGTCAGCATCAGCATCTCCTGAGACCTCACTGCAAATCCAAATTCTCAGGCCCTACCCCACACACCTACTGAATCAGTAACTCTGGGAGTGGAGGATCCAGCAATTTGTGTTTTAACAAACTCTCTAGAAGATTCTGAACCACTGATTTACAGTGTCAAACTTCAGAGGAGACAAATATGGAATAAAAAATGCAATGCTTTATCCCACTCCTTGGAACTAAGTGAGGAATATAGCAAAATAAAACGTGAAGAACTCACTGGCCTCCTGAATTGAGTCTGGTGGCTAGTACCTCACTGTCTAAAAGACATCCAGACACTGGTAGTGGTTCAGTGTGTCTATCATTCTTCCACATGTCAAGCACCAAGGGAAAATCAGGTGTCTTTTCATGATTAATCAAGGAGAGGAGGGTTCTTGCACATAGGACACTAAATCCACTACCATTCATAAGCCATTACCAATCACAACCCATTTCCAATCACCGAGGTCTTCACACACAACTGCAAACCTAACTAACCACATACTCCTTTATAAGAGAATAGTAATTTTTCTAAGATATTAAATATGTAAGGATGAGTATGAAGTTTGAGCTATAAATTTTAACATTCCTTACTACTTGTAAGATTTTTTTTAAAGACTTACAACGATGCAGTTCTTCCTTAGTATCTGATTAGATACTGCTTTCATGTACTACAAAATATACCTTTCATTTTTCCTTTAACTTCAATACACCCACTTACAACTCCTTCCACATTTCTTTTCTTTCCATGTGTCTAATGGGCAGCACTTGAAAGAAACAGGTAAACCAGTGACATTAAGGTAACCAGAGACACACAGAGAGATTTAATGGAGAAAAGCCACTGGGTAAATCAAACATGCCATATGCTGTTAAAACTGATGAATTCAAACCAACTGAATAGTTTTTTGAAGCTCATAATTAAAAATCAATTTCTAAATGCCTTCAGTATTACACCCAAAATATACACTTTTAAAATTATATTTTAAGTGAATATGAAGACCAGCCACAATTTACAAAAAAAACCCAACAACAAAAAAACCCTGGAAATTCAAAGGGAAGCATTTGTTTACTTATTCTCAGTATTATCTTGTAATCTGTTTTATGATAAGAAATATGAAATTTACTGAAAGGTCAGATTTTTGGCTCTACATACAAGTCAGGAAACAGAAAAGAATGTACATTTAACTTGTTTTCTTCTGCTTGCCATTTTTTTTTCTTAAATTAGAAAATGCTTGCATCACAGGTACGTATTTAAATTTTCAAGGAACATTTTTACTTAAAGAATAAATTCAAATCTCGATTTCTAAGTTTAATGTATTTCCAGCATTTACTCTAGTCTTCTGGAAAAAGAAATGCAAAAGAAACAAATCCTGGAGTCATCACTACTGTCTAGGAAACGATTCATAGGTCTCTCTGGCACTCTGTATTTGTTAAATGTTAGTGTTCCTTAGGGTCCATCCTCAGCCCACTTCTCACTATACCAGTGTTTGTTAAAGTATTGTCTTTGTGCCACTAGTGGGCGAGAACTGATCCAAAAATGCTGATTCTGTGGACTGCGGTGTTTGACAGGGGGGTCCATACTAGCAGTATATGCTGGTTGCCATTCCAACTCTCACCAATTGATGAAAAGCGAAGACATTTAGAAAATAACCTCAGCTCAAAGGAAGGGCCTGAATGATTAATCCCATCCCCCTAGCTAATGACCTGCTCAAGAGGGGACTGTATTTCAGAATCTTAATTCTGACCAATGAAATCAAGGACAGAGCTCCTGGACCTTTTTGAGATAGTTATTTTCACTTTTAATAGAGAACACTAAATGGTTACTCTCCTTTCTCTGGACATAAACAAGGAAGAATATTTCCCTGGCTGCTTCTGGCAGTTATCTTGCAACCATGAGGGAAAGAACCTGAGGGCAAAGCAACACACAGAAGAGCAGAGTCAAAACAGAGACCAGTCCTACTGTCTCTGAAGCTTCTTTCTGGTCTCTCACTCATATTAGCCAAGCAAACTCCTTTGTGTTTAATCCAGTTTCAATCACCTGAAGCTGAAAGCAACCTACCAATAACAAATACTTAAGTTATTAAGAGTTATAATTTGGTGTTTATAACTCAAAATTAGGGAGTTACCAGAGTTTACTAAGTATTTTTTCAGTGTTCTGGTAAGAAATGTGGCTGCCACACACTCTGCCACAACTCTGCAAAACTCATGCGTGGACATTATGGACAAATTGGAATTTCCAAAATTTGGTCTTGTTATTAGTACACAATCCACATTAAATTATGGTTTTCAATTTCAACTATTCTTTCCTGTCTTGCATATCAGTTTAGTTATATAATTGCATATTTGTACCAACATTTCTAGCCTACAATTTTTCAAAAATCAGCCTTCATGATTAAAGTCATTAAAGTTCAGTCCTCATATTTCATACTACAGTGCTTTGCATATAATTGGAATATGCTGGATGAGCTATAGGTATGATTCCACTTTTATCTATACCCATAGACTTATGTACACACATAGAAAAAAAGAGTTGTAGGTTTATACCAAATGGTTAATATTTACCATATACATTTCTATTTTTTTGTTTCAATCTTTCAAAGAAGATTTTTTCAAATACAAAGCTCAGGTTGCTTAGAAATAATATAAATCTGGTTTCTTTCTGACTATCTCTCCATTTGGCCTGAGTTTAAGTCTCATGTTACCTAAATGCAGAAAGACTAATTGGATGAACTTCCAAAATGCTGCCCTTACTGAGTCTCCACCAATAATCCGTCTCCTTCAGCACGGTAAATTCTTTGTCCAACTGATGACTTAACTGTATGTGAACTAAAGAAAACTTTCTACTTGTAATGTTTTCTGTTAGATAAAATAAAAATTTTAAAGATTTTTAAATATTATAGCAGCTACTACAGACCCTTTCTAAATTATCTTTACTAGAAAACAGCAGCTCCAGAACATATCTCTTTTATAGGCTGTACTTATTTCATATTCAAACTCACTCATCATGCAATTACAAAAAAAATTCACAATGACCCTTAAGGGGGACCTGTTCTCTGTGGTCAATAAAAAGGCCTTCTACAACCCATTCAGATTACACTAGTTATGATGACACCAAGTAACTGACTCAATAGGACATTAAGAGAAATATTTTATTACAATTTTGGCCTCTGAATCATGTTCACACTCCACAAAAATGATACCAGAAATTTCTAAAGCTTTCCTTGGTGCTCCAAAGAGTAATCTCAATGAACATAACAGGTGTCAATAACGTTCAAAATGGAGAGCGTGGATAAAAACTCTATGCAATGAGGAATGGTTATCTATTATTTAAAATGGCATCCATAAATAGGGTAAATTTTAGCTAAATCAAATCAAGATCCTATCTTGAATTAGTATACAGTCTGCACTGTCATTCCTCCTTCTTATATAATAAATATTGTAATAGAGACTTTTTTAGATGGTAACAGAAAGGCAAGTCAAAAAAGCATTATCTACTTTACCTATAAGAAGCCCCAATAGCTCTTCCTCCCTGGTTTAGAAGCACTGAGAAGAGACTAGGCAATATAAATATTTATGATCATGTGTGTGCATGAACACGCACACTTTTCTAACACGAATATGAAAGAAAACAAGTCAGACAACAGGCACGCCAGATCTCAGGCGCCCCAAGCCAGCAGCACACCTACAGGGTAGCCAGAATTCATTTTGCCCACTAGGAAGATAAGACAGCACCTATAGTACTGCCATGCAAATAATCTTCCCCTACCTCAGACTGTTTGGGAGGTCATATGAGGCTATTAAAATTTTCTGTGCTAAGCTTTAATATGCTAGTAAATTGATTTTATTTTTGCCTTGGAAAACTTCCTAAACAATATGCTAACATGCTATAAAAGAGAATGTTACACTTAATGTGAAAGAAAGAAGCACCTAGCTCCTGCCCCCACCCTGAAAAATTAAAACCTTGACATTTTTTTCCCCTTCATTATAGACCACCCCCCACAATCTCCTTTTACTTAGAGACTGTCAGGATCCAAACATTTTACCATACTGCCTAGACCCATTCTTGCAAACATTATCACTTGTTTGCCTAAAATAATCCCAATACTAAGTGACAAATTAAATAGGTAGATAAAGAGTACACACCATTAAAGAAAACAAAAAGGGAACAACTAATCATAACATATAATCAGCTTGTGCAAACCACCACTGAATCTTTTCCAAGGTTTTCCCTTATCACTGAACAAAAACAGTTTAAGCACCTCTGTCCTGTATCATTAGATTTAAAATCAAATCAACACAAAAGGCAATCTTTCCTGGTTTTTGCAAATAGCAAAGGATAAGAGTTTTAAAGCAGAGAGAAATGTTAGCAATGATCAATGCAACCCCTTCACTGCATAAACAAGGAAATGATGTGCAAGGTTGCATAATTTATGTAAGGACACTCTGAGTGAATGGCACAGCTGAAATTCAGATCCATTTTCTGATTCTTAGTCGAGATAAGTGTTCTTCACATTGACCCCTCCCCTTCAAAAATGCATATTTTCCAACAATTTTACAAAGTGACTTTTTAAAAAGTAATCAATGTTATGCAAATCTTTTTAAGTATACTGATCATGAGTAATTATTCTCCTCAAAAGATAACTGTATGATAAATGTTCACACATTCATTCATTCACTCAACAAAAAATTTTGAGAGATCATTATGTATAGGGCACTGTACTCTGCTCCATAGGGCCAGACAGAATCAGATATGATTCTGATCTTGAGAGGCTTCAGTATGGGAGACTGAAAAGCTAGAAGAGATATTAGAAATCCATAATTTGAGTAAAAGCTAAGCAATGTTTTTACTTTTGATGCAAGAATACAAACATATGCATATCTCAATAGAAGAGAAAATATAGTTTTCATACAATTTTAAAGGTTTCTTATTCATGTAGAAAATCTATATATAATTACATACTTATGGCATAAAGTTTATTTTAAAGAAAACAGACTAAATGCTTAAATTATATAACATAATTTGGGGTTTTGGATACTTCTTCAGAGAAGTCTCTTCCATGTGTTAGACACTGTAATTCTTTGTCATTATCTTTTATCTACGTAAAAACCTAGATTTATAATTCAACAAATTTAGCAACTATTTTAATGTTTTTATATCACTAAAAACTGTCTAAAAGAGAATAGACCATAAGCTAGCAAATAAATCAAACATCTTAGACCAAATGTTTTCCATTTGGATTTGAGTTCCACTGGGCAAATACAGAATAGGGTAAAAATCAGAGTAACTCATAACACCCGAGTCAGTGAACGATAGGAATTTTAAGTTATGACAATCCGGTGTGATTTTTACACCATCATAAAATCAAAATTAATTTCCACAAACATGTCAGATCACATTAAGCCATCAAGTTAATATAGCCTCTCAGCACTTACAGTACCACAGGAATGTACACCAAGCTTATTCATACGTGCCTTATATATAGCCTTTGCAGTTTCTGTTCCTTCAGCTGAGGATGCTTCTATCCAGGTGGCTTCTTTTCGCTATTCCAGTCTCTGAATATCACCTCCTCAGAGAAATTCTCCCTTACCATTTAATCTAAAAAACACCACCCCTCCCAAATCACTATGATGTCACCTGATTTTATTTTCTCTATGTACATCTCATAATTTTAAAACTTGTTCATTTGTTTGGTTTCTGTTTATCCCTACCAGAAAGTAAGCTTCCTGAGCACAGGCACTTTAGTAATCTTGTACACTACAGCAACCTTAGTACATTGTAGAATATGGCAGGTGCTCCAAAATATTTGCTGAATGAATAAATGGTACCCCCAAAGTCAACAAATATTAGATCAGGGATATTAGACTTAAGTCCACAATAAATCTCCTTGAAAGAAACTAGTTCCAAAAAAGATAGAAATATATGCTCAGACCACTCATTCCCTCACAGAGTATCTAAAATTCAAAAGTTTAAAGAATAAAAAAGCCCCAAACATGAAAACACTGTTAAATACTTCTTTTTCAAAGTTAGGGCCATAAGGGACAAAGAATAGCTTCTGGTTTGTGATGTTCTTGGCCATATAAAGAGCACCAAGTTCTATTTTATTTATTATGTCTATAACATTTCCTCAAGAAAAGAATATGTTCCCAGAAACAATAAATTTAGAACTGTCTTCGAATTAATGGATATGAAATCTAAGAACATTCTGAGTAGAAATTCCAGATTCAAATTATAAATCAACATTAACATTTAGGATCTTGGTAAATAGGAGGCAGGGTCAGTTAATACCTCAATTAAAATCTGCTCAGCAGCCTTTAAGTAGACACAAATCTTTTAAGAAACCCAGCCATTCCGAATCACATCCTAGAGACACTCACTATATCTCTTAACTTTGCAAGATAAGACTAATCATATTAGGAGTCCTGTTGAGATTCCAGCTTCTCTTTGAAAAATTCTGAATATGAAGTCAATTCCACTGTTTGCCATGGATGAATAAGAAAACACACTATTTCAGGAAAACTTACATATCATCTATCTGTAAGTCAAGCATTACTATGTACCAAGGACTTAAAATAAGTGTGTATAGTTTACTTAGATTTACCTACATTACCAATTTCTTTGCTTTCCATTCCCCCTTACATCTCAGTCTTTCCTTCTGAGTTCAATTTCCTTCTCTCTTAAGTACATCCTTTAAAAGTTCCTTTAGTGTTCACACTTTTTGTGTGATGGTAGCAAATTCAGTTTTTATTTGTCCAAAAAGGTCACTTCATCTTTACTCTTAAATAAAAGTTTAGGTGGCTAAAAATTTAAAGGCTGGCAGTTATTTTCTCCCAGCATTTTATAATTTCATTGTTTTTAGGTTTCTACTGTCGCTATTGGGCTCAATTACCTATTTTCTCTATTCAGATATTCTCTTTATATTTGATTTTCTGTAATTTCAGTACAATATGTCTAGGTATAGAATTTTTACCTATTTCACCTGGGGCTTCCCTGTGTTAAAGCTGAGAATTCATGCCTTTTATCACTTCTAGGAAATTCTCAGCCAGTATGTTTTGAACTGATAACAGCTGAGAACCATCCCTATTCTCTCTGGAACTCCAATTAGATTCACTTTAAGCTTCATTCTATTCTCCTTATCTCTTAATTTCTTTTCTATATTTTTCATCTTTAACTACTAGTACTACATATGGTTAATTTCCTGAGATCTATCATTAATTCGCTCTTCAAAACGTAACTAATCTACTACTGAATTTGTCCATTGAGTTTCTAAATTTCAATGACTATTTTTTTCCTTTCTAGAAATTGTTTCTTTGCCAAATCTGGTCATTTTCAGTTTGTGTCTGTGTTTTCAATCTCCTCTTTTAAAGTGTTTTTAAATTACCTCAAATAATAACTCTGGTTCCAACAATCTGAAGTTCTTGGGGGAAGAGGGTGTCTACGTCTACTGTTACTTCTACTCTGTTTAGCCATAATCTTCTTTTCCAACCTTACCTTTCATTATTCCTTTGCCTTCCCTAATCCAGTCAAATAGAATTACTCATAATCATGATTTTCTGTACCTGTCCTATCTCTTCTCTCCTTCACTCCACATGTTCTTGCCCTTGGCAACCTCCATAAATATTCAGATTCTACCCCAACCCTCAGGATCTAGCTTCACTAAAGAAAAAAAAATCTAGCTTCACTGTCACTTCTTCCATGACGCCCACTCTGAATGACCTTCTTGAGAAGAGTATCTGTCCTAATTCAACTCTGCAGCTTCCTGAAAACCTACCACAGTGCCTTGCCTGAAGAAAAAATAGCAACTGAGAAATGAACACTTGCCTAGGATACTAGAGAAGAAATTAAATTCTTATAAGGGAGACTGGACTTGAACTCTGATATCCCCTCTAATTCTAAGGTTTTGTGATTTTATAAAACCTTTATTAAAATAGTCTTAAGATATACCTAAAGTATATACCACTGTTTGTGTTTTAATATGGTAAACATTATTGAACAGCCTCCATGTACCAGATACTGTTAGCGTTGAATAGGATCTTTTTTTTTTTTTTTTTTTTTTTGAGACAGTCTCACTCAGTTGCTGGGCTAGAGTACAGTGGCTTCAACAGAGCTCTCTGCAACCTCAAACTCCTGGGCTCAAGTGATCCTCCTGCGTCAGCCTCCTGAGTAGCTGGAACTACAGGTGTGGGCCACCAAGCCCGGCGAATTTTTCTATTTTTTGTAGAGATGGGGCCTCGCTCTTGCTCCAGGCTGGTCTGGAACTCCTGACCTCAAGTGATGCTCCCGCCTGGGCCTCGCAGAGTGCTAGGATTACAGGCATGAGCCACCTCGCTGGACCATCCTCTTTTAATCCTAACAAAACCCTGTAAAGCAGTCATTCTTTATTTTACAGACGAGGAAAAGGAGAGTCAGGTAGATTGTGCTAATACAAATGTTCTACAAGTGGCAGAATCAGGCTACAAACTTCATCTTTTAACTTCAAGCTTACTGCTCTTATACCAACATCACAACTGCCAACTGATTTAGAATATAATTTAATTTCCACATCTAAGTAAACAAAGAAAAATATGTTGAAAATATTAAACACGAATGAATCGAGTATGCATAGAAAATAACCACAAGTTATTCTTTTATACTTGCAACAAAAAATGTTGTTCAGCAAAGCAAAACAACTCATCTACTCAGCAGGTTCAATTCAATTCAACAAACATTTATGGTGAAAGCCACTAACAGAATTCTAAACGTAAAAGGCTAAGAATAATATGAAAATGGAAACTTTACCATTGTATGTATTAGAGTTCATGGTGGCATGGAGGAAGATTTAATAAGACTAAAACATCAAGTTATTCCCCATTTTTCATTAAAAAGCCCCTTTTAAGAAAAAAATATAATCTAATATTGACAAAATTCACAAAATATTGACATAAAAATAAGAATCTTCACAAGGCAGTGTTTTACAGGACCAGGGTTTCCTACTTTTGCTTCCAGATCAGAACACAGAGATGAAGACTGCCTGTGTTGAAATGTATGAAATCATAGTTACACCAAAGATTATCTGTTTTTTGAAAAGTTTCTTGGACCACTCACAGTGGGAATGTAACCAGTGCCCACTGAACAAATTCAATGACCCCTATATAATCACCTCCCTTACCTAACTACTTGACCTTTTGAGTAGTTCCTCAGAAATGGTGGATTTTAATGCACATAGCCCCTAGTTAGTTATACCATGACCTGCCTCAAGGCACATGGCCCTCCTTTAAAAGGCTACATCATGATCTCCATTAATTAGTCCAAGAGAGACAATCTGAGGCAGCTTCTTCCACTCTTCTCTCAATGGAAAAGAACCCAAACTCTTTAAAATAATTTAAAGAGGTTTATTCTGAGCCAAGTATGAGGACCAAGGCACAGAGCCATGCCCAACAAGCCTTGAGCAAGTGGTCTTGCTGTCGGTGGGTTACAGTTTGGTTTTACACATTTTAGGGAGACGGGAATTACACGTAAAGCCATAAATCAATACACAGAAGGCATATATTGGTTTGGCCTGAAAGTTGGGACATCTCAAAGCGGGGAGGGAGGGGGAATTACAGATTATAGGTGGGTTTAAAGATTCTTTGATTTGTAATTGGTTAAAGAAATGAAGCTTTGTCTAAAGGCTTGAAATGTTTAAGTTAAAATAAAGAGGTATGTTAATCAGAGACAAGCCACTGGATATATACTCAGACTCACCAGATCTGTTGGGTGAATTGAGGACCTACATGTGTGGTTCAAGCTTTGTCCTGAGTAGCCTTAGGCCTGTTAATGAGTTACAAAGGATATCTCCAAGAAGGGAAGGGGGCATGAGGAGGCATGTCTGATCTCCCTTCTCACAGCCAGCAACTCAGCTTTAGGGTATTTCTGGGGTCCCCTGGGCCAAGAGGGGGTCCCCTCAGTCAGCTGGAGGGCTTAAGATTTTATTTTAGTTCACACTCCCAAGACGCCCGTCATATTAAAAATTCCTTTCTTCCCTGGCAAACTTTGTTGTCTCAATAATTGGACCTAGACTGAAACCCCCTTGTGGTTTCAACAACAGGAAGGGCAAAGTGAGTACAGAAAGATATTTTCAAATAACTGAAAAATAAACTAGAAATGGACTTTAAGTCTTGATCATTATTACTCTGTCAAACAACACTGGAAAGAGTGTAATACACAGCCCAAGTTCAGCGTAACGATTTAGTTGAATATGGCAAGTTCTCGCTACATAAAAGCCAGGATGGCAGGAGATGTAGGGTGGTCTACCAGAGAGCAAAACTAGTTGAAGCCAGAGCGCTGGCCTTCTACCTCTCATTCTGCTACTAAGAACCTTTGTGATTTTTTAAATAATTGACCAATCTGTGAAATGAAAAAGTTGCCGTAAATACTCTCTATGGTGTTTTCAGATTAGGAACATCCAAACAATTTTCAGTTAAGACAAAAAAATACCAACAGTTATTACATTTGGACATTAGCTTTAAGATATACTATTTAAAGCAGATAGAAAGTTGAATCATTAAGGAAATAAAAATTACTCTCAGTTGAGAACACTGTTCCAGACCCATACAAACTTACTTAACACCCTCTTTTCTGTGCTTCCTTTTCCAGCCTTGAACTCTCCTCCTTAATGCTGATTACTGGAATGCTTTTCCACATTCAGCAGGCCAATCTTTTGTTATTCAAACAATTCCTAAAACTTCAAATAAATCTCAAGCAGCATAATTATATCCCAGGGTTCTAAAAGCATGAATATTTACACGCTACTGAAAGGCATTCTTGGATACAAAACTTCCACTGGACAGGTTCTTCACTTTGCCAATTAAATTTGCCTAAGAGGTCCATCCTGGTTAACTGTGAGGAGTTGTACTAATCTTTCATCTGTCCAATATTCAGTTCTCTAAGTCTTTAAGAAGTTCTGATATTCTCCATCTTAATAGCTACCACATATTGAGCCTTTACTATGGTCCAATACTTGTTCTAAGCATTTTGCATACATTAGCCTCAAAAAAGGCCAATTTACAGATGAGGCAACAGAGAGACACAGAGGCAAGGGGCCAGGACTCAAATTCAGACAGTCTGGTTTTATCATAGAACTCCATTCTTAATCCCTGCCTCCTAAATGCTAGTAGATACTGCACCTACTCCACCTATTCAAGATTTTATGATTTGAGATCATATATAATCTCAAGGTTTTATTTGTTTTGTATTTTTTGTTCTTTTGTTTTTCTTGTAAGAACATAAGAAAAACAAACTAGTGAGATAATTGTTTGCACGGATCAGTATCCTCTCTGACACAGGCATTATTTTATAAGTCCAGCACAGGGCCTATACATAGCTTGGGTGAAGGAATTCCTAAAACATCCTAAATTCTTATAATAATCCATATTGAAGTGCTTCAAATATTTTGTCTTTCTGGCCCTTAATCATCCCTTTTCTGGACTTTCCTTTACTGAAGCACCCCCAAATTTCATATGTTGATTAGAGGTGTGGCCTTTGGGAGGTAATTGGGATTAGATAAAGTCACCAGAGTGGGGCCCCCATAATAGGACTGGTGGCTTTATAAGAATAAGGAAGAGATATTGGCACAAGAACAGAGACACAGACCAATGGTACAGGACTGAGAACCCAAATATAAAACCGACTTCATACGGTCATCTGATCTTTGACAAATTCCAAAAAACATACACTGGGGAAAAGATTCCCTATTCAATAACTGGTGCTCAGAAAACTGGATGGCCACATGTAGAAGACTGAAACTAGACCCACACCTCTCACCTCTCACAAAAATCAACTCATGATGGATAAAAGATTTAAACCTAAGACGTGAAACCACAAGAATTCTCAAAGAAAATGTTGGAAAAACTCTTATGGGCATTGGCCTAGGCCAAGAATTTATGAAGATCCCCAAAGCAATCATAGCAGCAACAAAAATAAATAAATGGGACCTGATCAAATTAAAAAGCTTCTGCACAGCCAAGGAAACTATCACTAGAGTGAACAGACAACCTACAGAATGGGAGAAAATATTTGCATGCTACACATCTAATAAAGGGCTGATAACCAGAATCTATACAGAACTTAGGAAAATCAGCAAGAAAAAAATCAAACTACCCTTTGAAAAAGTAGGCAAAGAACATGAACAGAAACTTTTCAAAAGAAGACAGAATAATGGCCAGCAAACACACAAAAAATTGCTCAACTTCTCTAATCATCAGGGAAATGCAAATCAAAACCACAATGAGATATCACTTAACTCCAGTGAGATTGGTTCATATCAAAAAGTCTCAAAACCACAAATGTTGGCGGGGATGCGGACAGATAGGAACACTCATACACGGCTGGTGGGACTGCAAATTAGTACAACCTCTAGGGAAAGTAATATGGAGATACCTCAAAGAACTAAAAGTAGAACTACCATTTGATCCAGCAATCCCACTACTGGGTATTTACCCAAAGGAAAAAAAGACATTCTATAATAAAGACAGCTGCATGCGAATGGTTATAGCAGCACAATTCACAATTGCAAAGATGTGGAAACAACCCAGGTGCCCATCAATACACAAGTGGATTAATAAAACGTGGTATAGATATACCATGGAGTATTACTCAGCAATAAAAAACAACAGTGAATTAACATATCTGGTATTATCCTGGATGGAGCTAGAGCCCATTCTTCGAAGCGAAGTGTCACAAGAATGGAAAAGCAAGCACCACTGGTACTCACCACCAAATTGGTACTAACTGATCAATACTTATGTCACACATGGCAATAATATTCATCAGGGGGCTGGCAGGTGGGAGGGGGATGGGAAAACTCTCACTGAATGGATGTGGGGCGCACAGTTTGGGGGATGTCCACGATTGTAGCTCTGACATGGGCAGTGCATGGGCAATATATATAAACGAAGTGTTGTATCCCCATAATATTCTGGAAAAAAAAAAAAAAAGAATAGGAAGAGAGACCTGAACTGACATGCACACTTTTGCCCTCTGGCCATGTGATGCCCTCTGCCATGTTATGACACAGTAAGGCCTTCACCAGATGTTGGACCATGATTTTGGTCTTCTCAGCCTCCAGAACCATAAGAAATAAATTTCCTTCCTTTATAAATTATCCAGTCTGTTATAGAAACAAAAAACAGACTAAGACAAATCTACACACAGTACATAGTGATCATTTTGGTACAAGAGTAGAAAAATATTTTCTGTTTCCAATAACCTTTCCTTTAAAATCCAGAACTAGTCTTTTGGCCACAGTACATCAATCTGTTATCTTCAAATAATAAATGACAATGACATCTAAATTCTCTTCTTTAGTAATAGCTTGGAAACCATCACCCTACAAGTATAAACTGGATTCTTTTCCCCAAAAAAATGTTATTTTAAACTCTCCTGCTATAGTTCTTTTACCATTTTTCCTTATTCAGACAATCACAGTCATTTTGCTACCACTCCCAAATAAATATTTTATGTACATTTTAAGTTAGACCGGTGTATAAATGGACCTCTGGAGAACTGTATAAAGTTACAGTTCTTCATCTAAACCAGACCCAAATGAAGACCGAACACTCTACCCTCCTCCTATGGGGATGTAATCTTAAAGCATTTAAGGGTGCGGTCCCCAATCCCCCAACCCCCGGGCTGTGGACAAGTCCATGGCCTGTAAGGAACAGGGCCACCCAGCGGGAGGTGAACAGTGAGCAAGCAAAGCTCTGTCTGTATTTACAGCCACTCCCCATAGCTCGCATCACCACCAGAGCTCTGCCTCCTGCCAGATCATTAGATTCTCATAGGAGCACAAACCCTACTGTAAACTGCACATGCATGCAAGGGATCTAGGTTGCGTGCTCCTTTTGAGAATCTAATGCCTGATGATCTAAGGTGGAGCTGAGGCAGTCATCTAGCGCTGGGGAGCGGCTGCAAATACAGATTATCATTAGCAGAGAGGTTTGACTGCACAATAAATGTAATGCACTTAAATCATTCCAAAGCCATCCCCCCCACCACCATGGAAAAATTGTCTTCCATGAAACCAGTCCCTGGTGCAAAAAAGGTCGATGATTTATGGTACTTAACTTTGGTGGAATGGGGAGGGGGGAACACAACACTATTTCTATGAATGCCTTTGAAAATATGATTTGCATTAGTGTTACCTGGCACTTTAAAAGCACTTAATAGATGTGAGTGCCATGTGTTCCTACTTTATTGCTACAACACAGCATAGTAACAAGCACATACGGATACCTAATAAATGCATTTGGCATGAGGACTGCTTGAAATCTAAGCTGATAATTTAGCACAATTAATTTCAGGGAAAGGGTTGGAAAGAAGGAAGAGCTTCCTTTTTATGCTTAGCGAGGACTGAAAAGGAAAAAAAAGGATGAGACTATTGAAAGACCATGCAAAAGAAACTACCTCATGGAAAAAGGAAGAGAGGTCAAAGTTTCACAAAAGGCTAAATTAAAATCATTTCAAAGAAAAGACAAGAAAAATTGGTTTGTAACACACCTTGACTCTCACCTTTAAACAAAGTAAGGGTCACGTAAAAACCTAATGTTTCCTATCTTTTTAAAGGTAACTGTCATAGTACTGTTCATACCTTTAAGTAATTCTGGCTGACACTGGCACAGATTGACTTGTTTTGTTAGAAATTGTTTTGTTGAAAGCCTGACATGTTCACTAATGGGAAGTGTTCAGAGTTATTTTTCCACATTCTCTGAATGAATAGACTAGCTGTTAAAAACTAAAAGTCTAAAAAAAAGCATTAAATAACAATAATAGCAATAAAATATCTTAAAAAATAAATCAAGGTCAAACACCAAGCATCTTTGCTACATATCACATCCACTATTATTTTCACAAGACCAACAGAAGAAAGCTTTATTTCTGATATACACATTTACAATATGGTTTTAAATACAAATCATTTTATCAAGTCAGAGTTCTTATCCTACATTTTTAAACATAGTTTCCATTAATCACCACTTTTTTCTCACTCTAGACAAGTAAACCTGCTTGCTAAACCTTTCACTTAGTCCCATCCACCATCTCCCAACTCCCATTAATATCTGTTTGTTTCCTTTGGAACATTTAGGCTGCAGGTCCCTCTACCAAAATTGCATTTCTCCCCTGCTCTAAGTCATATCCTCTTCTCACCTTTAAAGTATCCCTCAAACTCTTACAACTAAATTATCAAGTATTTCTGTATTTATCTGGGTTGCAAGGGTAGGTCACAGGTTATTCCCTTAACTTTGGTATATATTCTGTCATTGGGGGCACAGCATCCATAAGAAAAAGAAATGGTTCCTTTTCATAAACCTGCATTTGATAACTTAGAACAGATCTTATCTGTATCCAAGGGCAGGGGTCAGTTACATTATATTTATTCAAAAAAGGACTGAATTTCTTCATCAATGTTAACTCTTGTTTACTCATGTTTGCTATATCTTATCAGTTAACAACGTTTGTTACATACTACTAAATGCCTAGGAAGTATTTCACATATAATGTGTGCTTATTAAACTTTATCAGGCTTATGCCAGAAGCACTGTGTACCATTATAGTCAGAGGGAAACAGAAGAACTTGGGGAAAGAGAAGAACCTAGGGACACCAATCTTGTTCCAATAGCATTTGAATACTTTTAACATACATAATTATGTATTCTCTTTAATTTACCTAATTACAGTTAAATAAAAAAACTTTCGAGTTTTCATTTTATTTGTAAAGTGCTTTATTTAAAGCACGAATCACACTCAAAGACACAAATATGTACCCATGTGAAACAGAGGTCTTGAAAACTAAATCTAGGCTTAAAATTACTTTAAATTTCATTACTACAAAAAGACAAACGAAGGAGGGTGGCCAATTAAAGTCTGCAAAATGTCTGGCATACTGTAAGCACTGAAATGTTTGCTAAATTAAAGCAAAATCTCTAAGTCAGCATGTCTTCCTCTTTTAGGAGGCATTTCAGGACAGGCAAAAATGGAGTCCCCAACCTGAATAGATTCAATTCCAGCTCAGCAACTGGCTGATTTTACTTGATCTTTAGTTCCTAAACTGTGCCAAATGATAAACATAACATTATCTTCAAAGCCTAAACAGATTATGCTGCACCCTAAGATTTCCTGAAAATAAAATTTATGAACCAGTGATGGATACCTTGAATCTACAGAAAGGACAGAGTCTAGCCATTTAACAACTATTTATGAACTGCCTACCATGTGTCAGGTGCCGGGGATACAGCAGTGAATAAAACAGACAAGGTCCCGTCCCTCTTGGGAGTTTTCAGTCTCATCACAGAGATATATAATGACAAATTATGATAAATGCTATAAAGGAAAAGAACAGACTAGTATGAGACTATATATCAAGAAGCAGTTTTTCTATGGAAACCATCTTTGTGTTGAGATGTGAAGAATGAAATGGGAATTGACTAGGCAGAGAGAGATGTGGAAGGTCAGAGCACAGTACCTTTGAGAATATGAACAAAGGTCTGGGTGGCTCAAGAGCAGAGAGGGAGACTAAGAGGGAGGGCTGGAGAAGTACGCATGGGGGATGTTAGTCTTTATCCTAAGAACAGTGGGAAACAATTTTAAGCAGGGGAATGACATGACTGGATTTGTATTTTCAAAAGATACCCTACTCTAGCCTCAACGTAGAAAACAAATTAAAGAAGGGTTATGGAGGGCCACTATTGTGCTGCAAGGGGGAGGTGACAACTACTTAGACTAGGATAGCAGAGAATATGGATTTGGGAGTTATTAAAGGATGTAAAATAGACAAGCCTTGGTATGGTAAGAATTTGAAAGTGATGGAAAGAGGGTGTTGGGAATGACTCCTAGATCTCTGGCTTGGACAATTGGAATGAATAAGATGATACTATTCACTGAAATGCAGGACACTAGAAGATGGCGTGTAGCATTAGCAAACAGTAACTGAGGCCATGGGGACACACTTGCTAGGTTGTAGAATAAAAAGAAATGGAAGCCTACCACCGAGACTTCATGAACTCTGATACCTAAGGACAACAAAGGAGATAAAGCAGGAGTTACTAGAGAGATAAGAAAAAAAAACCAAGAGAACATAATTTCACAGTTTCCAAGGAAGGGAAGGTTTCAAGAAATAGACAGTGGCCAAGAGTGTCAAATACTGCCAAGAGGTCAAATAAGAGGTTTGAAAAAATGCCCATTGGACTTCATGAACTGGAAATCATTGGTGAGCTTAACAAGAATATTTCCAAGAATGGTGAATTATTCCATGGCTTACATCAGCAGTAGAATGTGACAGGAGCACATATAGCTCTTCAACACAGCTTTCTTTCTCATCTTTTTGTTCCACCTACTCATTTCTTTCTTCTCCATGCTTACTGATTTCCTCCTTTACCTTTCCCTCCCTTACTTACTTACAATATGGAACTAAAAATGCTTCATTTTTTTACTGAATACTTTCTATTTTTCCTGTTCTTAATTTTAACATTTTATATATTTCTGAATGGTTGGGGATAGTGGTGGTGGTGGTGGCAGTGGTAAAACTTAACTGCATTTACTTATATAGAAACTTTAAAATAATTTATCTCAAAGATTATGCCAATGGTTCCAATAGGAAAGGATTTTCTAAAATGCTGAACTCTTCTTACATGATATAGTAGTACCCCCTTATTTGCAGGTGATACATTCCAAGACCACCCACTGTAACCGGCATAGTACTGAACCCTATATATACTATGTTTTTTCCTATATATATTTATACCTATGATAAAGATTAATTTATAAATTAGGCACAGTAAGAGATTAACAACAATAATTAATAATAAAACAGAACAATTATAACAATATGCCAGCATTACCACCCTTGTGCTTTGTGGCCATTATTAAGTTAAATAAGGGTTACTTGAACACAAGCACTGCAATACAACGATGTCTGATCTGATAACCTAGACATCTACTAAGTGATTAACAGGTGCGTAGCATATATAGTGTGGATATACTGGACAAAGGGCTGACTCACTTCCTGGGTGGGACAGAGCAGGACGGTGTAAGATTTCATCACACTACTCAGAACAGCACGAAATTTAAAACTTATAAATTGTTTATTTCTGGGATTTTCCATTTAATATTCTGTGGTTTCAGTTCCCGGTTGACCACCGGCAACTGAAACCTCAGAAAGCGAAACAGCAGGTACGGGGAGACTACTGTAGTCTTCTAGAATAAGTTAAATTTTATTTTGCTCTTAGATCGCTAACTTCTGGATATTATATGGCCAAACTACCATCTCTATTATAAAATCTTAAGACAAGCAAGTTATTAAATAGCATTCATTTAAAGTCGTTTCTCCTGAATATTTCCAGGGCACAAGGATATTCTTATACAGAAACTCAGAATGGAAAATAACTAAGACATAAGTGATGTTTCACAGTACCATCAAACCCGTCTTTATTAGGATTTAACAGTTTTCCATGTATTGTTTAACCGATCATTATTCTTATCCCATCCTTTTTTTGGCAGGGTGAGGAAGAATGATAGAATTTAAAATTCACCATTACTAGGACAGAATGTTAGTAAGCATAGTATTTTAAGATATCTTTGTTTCTTGCCCTAAACCTCCAGAACTCTGCCAGGTGGCTGAAACCTAAAGATCCTGTAACCCTGTCTGCCCGGTTAGGCTCAAGCAAACACTAACACTTTAAAAAGTGGGAATGAAAAATGTGAACAGTTGAATCAGAAACAGTACTCAGCCCCAACTTCCAACTTTAGAAAGAACAAGTAAAGAGATTTCACGGCTACTGTAATCTTATTGTAGAATGATGTGCATTTACAGCTATAATAGAGTTTTTAAATAAGCTGCAAAATAAATGTATGCTATAAGATTGATAATATTGACAATACTGAGATAATATTGATCTCATCATAGTTATACTATCAATAATTATTACATTCATTTGACTAAGATTAGCCCTGGAGTTCATCAGCTGCAATTCATTAGCTGCAAATCTCAGGACTAAAAACAACATGTTCCAGAAGAGTATCTTCAAAAAGATAATGAAAAAAGTAGAAAACAAGAAAGGACTGCAAAGAAAAACGAGAAGACTGCCAAGATTCTTGGATGGAAATATTGGTGTTAATGAAAAGCAACAAGAATTCTTCCAAGAACTGGATTTATAAGAAAGCACGACTTTACCATAACTCATGCTTTGTCCAGACAACTGAATATATGAATGAATGACAACCAAACTACTTTAACTCCCAATGCTTTTGGTAACAAAGTTGAGTCTACAAAGAAGTAAGCCTACTAATTAGCAAACATAGTAACTCTGTTTAAATTCAGAGTAGTAGGTAGACTTCTGGTTTCTAGGGCAGAATATAGAACAGATACGTAGCAAACTCATCTAAAAGCAAGGACAATAAGAAACAGAAATAGGTAACTTCCCGTTTAAAATGAAAACTGCCTCTTGACTATTCTCACATGTCCTACACAAATTTATCAGAAAACATAAATTCCAGGCAATACTCAAAGACCTAGAGGGAAAGATGAAGAAAGGAAGTGATTAGGAAAAGGAATTATCTAAAATAACCAAGCTGGTTTCTGTTATTAGTTTTATAGTCATATAGATTATTGACAATTTCACTCTCTACCCAGGCACATTATAATAAAACTCCTTAAATTTTACCTAAAGCAACCCGGGCGGGGGCGGGCGGACTAGTATACAGAAGCAATGGATTAACAGCAAAATATTACATGCTAGATAGAGATTATAGTTCTAATAATTGAGGAAAAAGATGGATACATAACTGGTATAAGGCAGTCAGAAATTTCTGCATAGAGTGACCCTTATAACATGAATAAAGGAACCAAAATGAAGTAAAGGAAAATATCCACCTTATTACTACTTAGATATGATAAGGAACAAGAAAACCTAGTAGGTGGGGGGTTGGAGGGAATCACATTTTTAGTTAGAAACTAATAGCCATTCAGAATAAATTAAGAATTTGATCTACAATTACTACCCTTGCTTTTTTCATAGAGATTAATGAGGAACAATATGCTCTTGGTTCAGACCCAGGAGGGAAAGGAAGATGCGAAAATAAAAACACATTTATTTTGAGGTATGACTTTTATACCTTTGTCAAACCCAACAATGTCTTTCACTCTTACATTTTAAAATCTCTAGTTTTTCTATCTTAAGCATGTGAAGCTGACAAGAGGAAAGAAAAAAGAATCAGGAAAAAGGGACTACAAGCTTGAATTCTCATCCATACACTACTCCCTCCATTCAGGCAAATTGGTAACTCATAACATGGGTTATCCTAGCTTTTCATACAGAAGCCTATGAGAGCTCCCAGTTATTTTCCCAACTGCCACGCTTCTACTAGGCATAACTGGGGAAGGACAGAAGGTACTGGCCCTGAGGCAAAGTGAAAGAAAAATCAATGTTTTAAAAAACAAGTCTAGAATATGATCCTCTTAACACATCTTAAAATGCTCAATCTACAAATTTTACAAGCCTTCATGCTTTCAAGAAAGACTGATTGCCTATCTCAATGTGCTTGGCTCAAACGGGGCAAAATTTACCTGTGTAAATCTAGGTTCTCAAACTTTTCCAAACATTAGTAAACAGTTCTGATATTCAAGCAATGTAATCTTCCACGTTCAAAGGAAGAGGGAGCATAAGCTCTCAGCAAACTTAGAACAGAAAGTTTGACTGAGTTCTGAATATGGTTTGATTTTTTTTTAAGTCCTAATGTGTTGGAATACACTTATGGAAGCCAGAGCAAGAACACTCCCTGTCAAAAAGGGTATACTGTCAAGCAAAAAAAAAGGCAATATTTATTATTTTGATATTTTGCAGAAATAATGAAACAATTCACTAGAAAAGCATTTGTTCCTGACAAACAAATATAAGAACACAGAAAACAAATTCATTAAGGGTAAATATTTGCAGTCTTACAAAAAACTGTATACTGTCCATTCTAACATACTGCACTCAATCCTTTATTTCTATTGTGGCATAAGAGCAGCTACAGATATTAAAAAGACAATACATAAACAACTGGATATGGCTGTATCCCAATAAAAATTTATGAACATTGACATTTCAATTTCATATAATTTTAATATGTCATGAAATACGATGCTTCTTGCTATTTTTTTCCCCATTAAAAAATGTTAAAATCATTCTTTGCTCATGGGCTGTATGAAAACAGAAAACGTGAAGGATTTGGCCTGAAGACCATTTGTTTGCCTACCCTTGCATTATTTTCATCAATGCTTGTGGAAATAAAAATTCACAAGTGTCTATAAAAATATTTTGTTTCTTCTTGATATTTCACTAATTTCTTTTCTCCATTCCCAGTTCTGGGTCTTCCACAGGAACTTTCTTAAGTCTTCATTTCATAATATCCCTTCTCTCCTTGTATATCCCCCTCCCCAAGGCACAGCCTAAATGTTTTTAAATCAAAATCTACCTATGTGAGAAACAAAAGCCACCCATCTTAACATTTTATAAATCCTACTTCCTCGAACTACTGTAAAGTTCAAATCTTTTCATGCTCAATCTTATTTTTTTTTTTTTGGAGACAGGGTCTTGCTGTTGCTCAGGCTAGAGTGCAGTGACATCATCAGAGCTCACTGCAACCTCAAGTGCAGTGATCCTCCTGCCTCAGTCTCTCAAGTAGGCTGGGACTACGGCATGCACCACCATGCCCGGCTAAATTTTTCTATTTTTTATAGAGACCGGGTCCTTCACTATGTTGCTCAGGCTGGTCACAAACTCCTGGCTTCAAGCAATCCTCCCGCCTCAGCCTCCCAAAGTGCTAGGGTTACAGGTGTGAGCCACTGTGCCCAGCCTCAATCTTTTAATAAATACAGGTTTAACCAATCTTACTATGCCTTTTCTCTTTCAACCATCACTTACGTTTAATTCTATACAATGAGACTCCTGTGAGGTCTTGGCAGTTAGACTGCCTTGTTGAAAAGGCAGGTTTTAGTCACAAATACGTTTAATGTTTAAAATCTCTCCAGTTACTGTTCAACTGGCTTCTAAGAAAACTCAGGAAAAGAGTCAGTTTATTGCTTTAAATTGCTTTTCTCTCCACTCTTCCAGTTAGGTGTTCTTTTTCATTTTTATTATTTTTAAATGTATTATTTACTTTATTTTTCTAATGACAATTATTATGATTATAAAAATATCATTAGGACAATGACTTAAAATGTTTTAAAGACTTGATGTGTCTTTAAATCTAAAGTCACAAGGTTCTAAAGTGTTAATTTAAATAATTAAAATATAAACATACATTCAACTTATCATAGTATAATATTTGAAATATGTTAAATTAATACTAACTTGGAAAGCCACAATGGCAAAACTGTAAAATGTCAAGAAATCATTAATTTCATAAAAGTGGTCCTATATGTGGGGAACTGGGTAAATGTATATAGTCTCTGGTGCAGGAGAGCTTTCAGATTAGCATAGAGGAGCATTCAGGAGTTAGTGAAAAGCCGTGCTGTAGGGGGCAGAATGATGATGGGCAGGAGAGGAGCATTCAATAAAGAATGAGATTTCACTCTCCATCTCTCTCCATCCATAAACAAGTGTTTAAATGCACCTATTATTATTAATAATAAAACTGTTCCCAGTGAATTCAGCATAACAGTAACCACAAAAAATGCCACAGTTCAGCAATCTGTGTTTGCTTGTGAAGTGATTGCTTCTAAAGACAGATGCCATGTCAAGAAACAAAAGCAGGAAAACAATCCAACATATTACCAGTCAAAAGCAAGAAAAGATTAGAACTGCAAGTCTCTCTCTCTCTAATCTGAGACTCCTCGTTACATCTTTAGAAGATCCAGCACAGACAACAGAAATGGTAATTTCCTACACAATACAAAGCAAGAAGCTCTCTGCTTTTGATTTTGCTGCCAAGTATATAAACCAAAGGATTCTTGCAGACTATTGTACCCCCAAAAACAAGAAACCAAGGAATGGTTCCTGAAAAGCAAAATCCAGGGTCCATTAAAGGCCAAAACATTTCCTCAAGTAGTTAACACATCAAATTTTTTATTTATTTATTTTTTTTACTTCAAGTGCACTAGTCAGGTTTTAATGTTAAAAGAAATCGTTAGGACCAAAAGAAAGGGGCTGAATGTACTATGTATTTTTATTTGAATGCCATGTGGGGAAAAAAGCAGAATCCTAAAAATCTCCTCATGAAACTTTCAAAATAAAAGGTTACTACTGCTCCTACAAAGGAATTATTTCTTCAATTACTTTAATGTTATTTTTAACTCCACTGAATCACCTCTGTAATCCTAAAAGGGCAGACCCACCAACTCAGGGAGAGTTGAAGATGGTCACAAAACGTTAAGTCATAAATTGTTCATCATTAGTTCAATATCAGATAAAAAGAAAACATACATTGTCAAAAGTTCAACTCTTGCTCTTTACCATATGAAAATAACAGTTATAATTGAAAATAATACTAAAAAAGAATTGAAAAATACTAAAAAAGAAACAATATTCCTTCTCCCCTATTGTCACTCTTCCTCCATCTCTTTGCCACCCCTCATCCCTACCACAAACCACGTACTGACTGTCCAATATCTTTCAAAGAATAACAATAAATACAACTATAGTCCAAACCCCCAGTAGTCAGCTGTTTCATCTTTGCTGTGAACTAAGGGGGTCTCTGGCTATTTCAATAGACTTGCTAACCTGAAAATGATTTTCTCAATGATTAACAGTAGGCAAATATCTAGACCCACACACTCCTTTGCAAACACAAATGAAATATGTCAGCAACATTAAAACAACTTCATAAGAAATAGGCTAATTTCAAGTGTGTAGAACATGAAAGTTCAATAATTTCTCTCTCAAATTTTAAGTTTGGTTCTATATAGGTTATCCGTTTTCTTATTTCCCACTTAAAACTTTTTTCCTGTTATTTCTCAGATCGGTCTCAATGAAAAGTAATGTAGAACAACAAACCTATAGTAAAGCCATCTACATGACACTAAAGAACACACAAACAATGAGAAATAGGAGCAGATTAGCAAGAATTTCTCATTATAACACGAACTGCTCTCAGCAATTAAATTATTCCCATTTGTCTGTTTCGTTATGTGGACAAAAAGAGGAGAAACTAACTCACCAATCTATAGTGAATGTAAATTACATTTATTATTTTTAAAAATACAGGATATTAACAGGCACAGAGTAGAAGAATAATAGAAATAAAATCTTTGGTTCCTTCCACTTGCCCTGGATTCTTGGGTTGCAGTTTCTCTAACAGCTAATTTTCCCTTCTTGTGGGGTTTTACTTGGTGGCATTACTCTCCACTTCCATTTCTACCCCTGTAGTTTTTTAAAAGGAGATAAAGCAACTGTATAAGAATGCCTAAAGACATCAAAGACCTAAAGCTTCACTAGTTGTGTGTGGCACAGGAGGATGAGGAGGAAAACTTGAGGTAATGAGGATCTACTGTATTTACCTTATGTGCAGGGCATGTGGGCAACAATAGAAACCATGCAGGGTGCACTTTTGGTCAAAAAAGAACATGGCAGCCTAATGGGAGGCCTTTGTTCTTCAAAAGGGTCTCCTTTCCCCCTTTTGTGCTTCACTTAATTCATGGCATCTGAGCTGCTCTTGAACTTGACAGACTGAGAGAAAGAAAGGGAGAAGAGGGGGGGAGTCAGACACAAAAAGAGAAGGGAAAAGGAAGGACTTGAAAGAGAATGCATTTGAAAAAATTAGCTCTACTGCCAGTTTTGATGAAGTTTTGGAATTTTAAAGGAGTTAGAAAGTATTGAACTGTTGAAATAAATTTAATTTTCCCAGAAATTATAATAAATGATAAAGTAGAAAAATAAGGCAGAAAATGAATTATGTCCTAAGAATTTGTTATAGATTTTTTTTCTGCTACATGTGTTTCTTGAAATAATGGTATGAAAACATCTGATTTTCAACAATTACATGAATGACAGTGTTCAACATGCAGGACCAGTAATTAAATGATTTCCCAGCTTAGGGGAATTTTACTTGAGTCGCACTAAAGAACAGCACAAAACCACCAGCACCACCTGCAGGGTAAATACAGATGAGCAGTCTACAACATACGTATTTCAAGCCCAAGATTTTTAAAAAGACACAACTAAACTGTGACACTCTCCCTTTGAAGTCAAGAATTAAATTTTTTTTTAAAGTAGCAAATAACTTCAGATGGAGAACAAAACCCTAGGAATCTCTGGCCAATTTTAGGTATTCGTGAATATAAATAAAAAACTGCAGAAAGACCCTTAGCTAGGTACGAATACAAAAGGCTGCTTCAAAACCTTAAAAGATCTGGTTATAAAGTAAGATGACCGTCCTATGGCTTTAAAGTAGTTTTTTTTTTTTTCTGATTGTTAAAAACCCACTCATTATATAACTATCAAACAAGTATGAAATTTAGGAAGTTATCTTACTCCCATTGGATTTAGTATTTATTCCTCCAGGTCTTTCTTCTATGCATATCCTACATATATAATTTTGTATTATATGCCATACCTACCGGCTTTTTTTCCTTTTTACAGCTTCCTTCCCCCACCCCAATTAATATATTTATAGCTCCTTTTATATCAGTACAGATACACTTCAATTTTTTGGTGGTGTATAGTATTCCACTGTAAGGGTATACTAATGATTTGTGGTCAATATGCTATTGATAGGTATTGGATTGTTTCCATTTTTTCCATTTTACAAACAAAGCTTCAAGAAACAGCACTATTTGTGTGTCTTTCCTTACTGGTGCAAATGTTTCTGTAAACAAATGGCTAGAGATAGAATTCCTAAGTGAAAGGGTACAAACATTTTAAAATTTAATAATATTCTCAAATTGATCTCCAAAAGTTGTGCCAAGGTACCTTCTCAATATTATGTGAGAGTGCCTGTTTCCCTTGATCCTAGACAACAACCTCTTAAATATTTAAAACTCTGACAAATACTGGTTTTGTTTAAATCATTCTAGAACATCTACACATACTGTACTTCAATTGAGAATATGATACATTTATTTAGTGATGAAAAGATTTCATAGAAGCATTACTTTTAAACTACCTTTAGAGCCAATTACTATTTTATAGTCATATCTCAAATTCATCTTACAACAGAATTACTACCCAACCTCATTACTCATCACAATGCATTCAGAAAGCATTGGGTATTTCCAAATCTACCTTCAGAAGATAATTTGGTACCAAACCAATAAGGAGACTTAAAGGGTTTGCTGCAGATCTCAAAGAGGCAGAATTATATAAACATTTACCCTTTCCAAGAGAACTATTTTGAAGGTATAGCTTTCAATTGGATTTACGTGCATGTGCATGTGTGTCAATTATAGCATATTCGTTTAAAAGTGCAACCATCCTATACAACTCGTATAGACAAGAAGTTGTACAAGTGTACAAGTCTGTGGATGTAACAGCATAACTGTAGGTTTAGCATTGACATAAGCTGAAGTCTGAAAGTAGGGTTTCTCAACCTCAGCACTACTGACATTTTGGACCAGATAATCCTTTTGGGGGAGGAGAGGAGGCTGACCAATACACTGTAGGATGTTTAGCAGCATACCTGGCCTCTAATCACTAGATGCATTTGCATCATCCTTCAAGTTGTGACAATTAAAAAGGTCTCCAGATGTTGCCAAATGTTCAGGGGAGGGATGGTTCATCCCCAGTGGAGGACCACGACCCTGGTGTACTTAAATTTAAATGAACTATCACACACATTTCACTACTGCATGCATTGTATTTATCAAATTCTTATTAACCTTCACCATACTCTGCAGCCATCAGTGAATATGGCAGCATCCAGTAGACAAAGACAAAAACAACGACATTTCATGGTGGTTTAATGGAAACAACACTAAACTTGTGAGGCAAAACTTGAGTTATTTCATCATTGTGAACTATCCTATTGATTCTATCTCCAAAGTATGTCTTGAATCCATTGCTGCTCTGCACCATCCACAACCGTCTCAGCCACCACCATCTCTCATCTGGACTCAGCCTTTTAACTGTTCTCTCAGCTTCTACTCGAGACTCCACCAAGCCATTCTCTATTCATTCAAATAATATTTACTGAATGCCTGTTATATACAGCATTCTATGTACTGAGAATACATCAGTACACAAAACTCTCTTTCAAAATTCTCGATCTACTGAAACCTACATTCTAGTATAAAAAGTTAGGTCAGAAAAAAAAGTAGAGAAGGATGGGCAGGAACAGGGTCTGGTGTCAAGTACAGTGGCCAGGGATGGATTCGCCAGTTGTATAAAGACCAGAAGAAGGTTAGGAAGTGAACCACATGGCTATCTGGGGAAAAAGCATCCCAGGCAAAGAAAACAGCAAGTATAAAGGTCCTGCGGTGGGAGCATGCCTCTGAGGTTTACTCTGAGTGAAATGGGAAACCACCGGAAGATGTACAGCAGGGAAGAGCCATGCTCTAACATTTTAAAGGAAAACACTGCTAACTGTGTGGAGAATAGGCTGTAGTGCTGGCTGCAAGGGTGGAAGTAGAGACTAGTTAATTCATGAGATTTAGACCAGGGTGGGGATAGTGAAGATGATAAGAAGTAGTCGGATTTTGGATATATTATTAATCACAGTGATTTTTTTAAAATATAAATTGGATTGTATCACTCTTCAATTCAAAAGCCCTCAACTGTCACTTTATTCCCAACACACTTTACATAATATAAAATACAAAATCAATATGGCCCAAAGGCTCTATATGATCTGGTCCCCACCAAACTCTCCAGCTTCATCTTACTCCTCAGTAACCAAAATATGTTTTGGCCACATTACCCTTCCAGGTCATCTAATACCCCAAATTCCTTTCCATTTGGGGGCCCTGACACATACTATTCTCTCTGCCTAGAATGCCCTTTTCACTCTTTGCCTTGCCTATATGCTCTCTTATTTCAGTTCTCAGCTTAAAATTCACTTCCTCAAAGAGACCTTCCCCTGACATTCCACTGTAAATTAGCTTCACTCCCTTTTCCTAATATATATATTCTCTTAAAGCATCCCAAAGTACTTTTCATCGATAGGACCCACACCAGTTTGTAGTAACATTGGTTTTAATCTAACGGTTAACGTTTGTCTCTCTAGATTGTAGACTATAAAGAGTAGGACCACTTCTGTTTCATTTACCATCATATTCCCAGGATATGGCACAACACCTGGTAAACAGCAAGTACAAAAAATACTTGTTGAACAAGTGATAGAGCTTTTGTCCCAGCTCTGCCAGATAAGACCTAGCCACTTTAATTCTCAGGATCCCAACATGTTTTGCCACCCCCCCACCCCCTCACCCCCACTTTAATCTTAAGACTCTATGAAGGTCACAAGAACTAATGTAAATGAGACAAAGAAGTCACAAGGAGTCTTAAGAATAGTTTGTCTGAAGCAGTCAGGGAGTGGTAGGAGAGATGAATGAGAGAGGGCCCTGTCTGTTGGGTTATGAAATCTGGATTTTATCCAGCAGCCAAATGGAGGGCTAATGAAGGCTTTGAGCAGTACGATACACCAATCGGATTTGTGTTCTTGGAAGATTAATCTATCTGTGGAGTATAACTTGCTGAAGAAGAAGCTGGATGCAAAAATTTGGACTAAAAGCCAACAGAGGGTCTCAACCCATTTTAAAAGAGTTGGATATGAGAACACAAGTAAATATTTTTTCTTACATATTCATCAATAAAGATTTTTAGTGTTATTTGGTAGCTAAATTAAGCTTACATTTGTTTTTGTTATGTTTATAAGGAATACCAAAAAAGTGATCCAACAACGGAAAATACTTTCATTCTTCTCATTCATTCATTACTGACAATGCAACCAGATTAATCTTCCAAAAGCATGGCTCAGATCATATTACTCAAAAACTTCAGTGGCTCCCCACTGTCTACTGAATTAAGTCCAAACACCTTAGCCTGATATTTAAGACCCTACATAAACTGGCCCCAACTTACTTACTTTTATTCCCCTATATTCTAGCCAAATTGAGTTACTTTTGCTCCAAATATAGCCAGCTTTTTCTGCATCTACCAGACCTAGCTTCACACTGTTCCATCTTTTTGAAATGCAATCCCATCCTCCACTCCTAATCCACCTGTCAAAATCCTACCTTCCTTATTCAGGGCCCAGCTCACACGTTATTGCTACTCTCAGCATCTTCCTCCAATCCACCTCAAGTACAAAATGATTTCTCCCTCTTCCACAGCTGCCCCCATCCCCAGGGTTTTGTAACTCACCACATTCTATCTTGAATGACTTTTTCCTTATGTGTTTGATCTCCCCAACCAAATTATAAACAACTTCTAGGCCCCTCCCTTTGCTAAACTAAGATGGTACATATATATGTAAAAACAAATTCTATTTACAACTTAAACTGTTTGTTCTAAGAACCTATTCCCTTTGAGGGCAGGAAGTGTTTCTGATTCATCTTTTTTTTCTTTGAACAAAGCATATACTTAAATAACTTTGTTGAATAAAACATTCAAGAATTTTAAGTCAAATATAAAATTTGCCTTACTTGAGCCACATTAAAAGAAAGAAGTGCCAGGTGTGGTGGTATACTTCTGTAGTCCCAGCTACTCAGGAGGATGAGACAGGAAGACCACATGAGCCCAGGAGTACAAGGCTGCAGTGGGCTATGACCACACCTATGAATAGCTACTACATTCTAGTCTGGGAAACAGTGAGACCTTATCTCAAAAAAAAAGAGAGAGGAAAAAAAGCATTTATTAAGCATAAAAGTGCTATCAAACATTATAAATTGAGTATGAATTTCAAAAGAGCCGGTATAGATAACAAGTGCCATGGAAAATTCAGAATAGACAAATCAAAGTTGGCTAGCCTCAATGAAGAGTGCTTACTAGAAGCTTGGCTAGAGGGCAAGAGGAGGCAAGATTATCCAAAACAATGTGTTCTCCTAGGTTGCTCCAACAGCCATATCCATCTCAATATCTTTCTTCTAAAAAGAAAACCCATGCAGAGCTCCACATCTCCAACCTATAAATGTTCATGCTCACTGGTCCCACTCTTTTCATGTAAGAGTCCTCTACCAGTCACACATAAGAAACCCAGAAATCTAAAACCACAACAATCATTTTCCAAAATAAAAAGTCATTTTCCACATTTTTCTCACACGCAATGTGGCAGGGGGCAGGGGTAGATCTCAAAGATGACCATTCTAGAAAGCCCCATTAAACTCTAAAAACAAACTGTAATGAGTCCTTACAGCCCCTGCCTGACTCATTCTAAAAATTACTGCCTTAAACATCAGTAATCATACAAATTTTAGATAGGTTATAGTTGACTAGGAGCTGCTCTCCTGTTCAAAAGTCTCAAACCAGAAAAGTCATTTATAAATCAAATGAGAAGCACTATAGCATAGTGATTTAAACTTGAGACTCTGAAGCCAGCTGGGTTATGGGTTCATAATTCCAGCCAAGTAAAATTCCTCTCTAGGCTTCAGTTTACTCATCTCTAAAAGGAGAACAAAAATAGTTAACTCACAGTACTGCTGTGGGGACCAAATGAATTAATGCATTAAAATGTTAAGTATAGTAATCTAGCATACAGTAAACAACCAAAAAATTGCAACCTACCCCAAAGTAATTAAGGGCACTAACTCAGGCAGGACTATTTAGGCAATAATAGAGTAGTAAACAAAAAGTGCCAGCTTCAAAAGTGAAAACTGGACAATATTCCTATATATGAAATTAGGATCAAAAGAAATGTAGAACCTATGTATACATGGAAACTCAATATATGACAGAGCTGGCATTGTAGGAAAGCTGAGGAAAGGGGGAAAAATTCAACAAATCATGTTGAGAGAATTGGAAATCCATATACTATTAAAAAAAATTAGATCCCCACTTCACACCATATACAAAAATCAATTCCAGGTAGATTAATGATCAAAATGTAAAAAAGCAAACTTTAAAACTTTGAGATAACATAAGAGAATTTGAACATAGGGAAGAGAAGGATTTCTTTAATAAGATAAAAAAATATATATACAAACCATAGGGGAAAAGGCTGATACATCCAACAGTATTAAAATTAAGAACTTTTTCATTAAGAGTCCATTTAAAAATACAAAGACAAACCACAGACTGGGAAAAGATATTAGCACACATATAATCAACCAACAAAGGATTAGAATTTTTTAAATCCCACAAATCAATAAAAGATATATGAAATGTCCAATTTCCTTAAGTACTAAGTTTGACCGTTGATATCTCTGACATTTCACTTGACACTTATTTTATTTTTATTGCGATGGTACATCCTCACTCTCGCAAACACGTTTTGGCTTGTGATTATCTTTCAAATTTTTTTAGAGCAATTTTTGTGAAACCATGGATAAGTCAAAAATTCATGTTATCTTCTAATATGAGTTCCGTCGTGGGACCAATCCAGCACAGACAGCTTGAAATATCAACAAAGTGTTTGGGAAAGATGTGGCTAATGAATGCACAGTACGGCAATGGTTTGAGAAGTTCCGTTCTGGTGATTTTAATCTTGAAAATGAGCCACATGGGCAACCTGAGACCAAGGTGGATAATGCTGAGCTGAAAGCTGTAGTGGAAGCAAATCCATCTCGACCTACACGTGAATTAGCAGCAAGGTTTGATGTTACTATTCCAACAATATGGGACCATTTGAAACAAATCAGCAAGGTAAAAAAGCTGGATAGATGGGTTCTGCATGAATTAAAAGAGTATCAGAAGAGAAATCATCTCGAAGCTTGCCTTTCTTTGCTGTCATGACACAAAGGTGAACCATATCTACACCGTATTGTTACATGTCATGAAAAATGGTTTCTTTTTGACCATCGCAAGCATTCGGCACAATGGTTGGATAAAGATGAAGTGCCGAAACACAGTCCAAAATCGAATATTCATCCAAAAAAGCTAATGGTGTCTGTTTGGTGGTCCAGCGCTGGTATTACCCACTACAGCTTCATGAAACCTGGTCAATTGATTACAGTGGATGTCTACTGCAACCAATTAGAAGAAATGATGAGGATGCTTGTGATTAAACAGCCAAGACTGGTCAATAGAGTCAGGCCAATTCTCTTGCAAGACAACACTCGACCACACGTCACACAAATAACGCCACTCAAACTACAGAAGCTGGACTTGGAAACTATCTGTCATCCACCATATTCACCAGACCTTGCACCAACTGACTACCACTTCTTCCAGACTTTGGACCACTTCTTGCAAGGAAAAATATTCAATTTTCAACAAGCTATGGAAAACACCTTTTGTGATTTCATCGCCACTGGCTCTCCAGGCTTCTCCGCCAGTGGCATGAACAAGCTACCATTAAGATGGCAAAACTGTGTCGATAGTTTAGGTGCATACTTTGAGTAACTGTACTGCTTCTTCTTTGAGATATAATAAACTACAGTTTGGATTAGAAATTGGACATTTCATATTTAATGACCTAAAAAAATAAAACAATTAAAAATGAGCAAAATATGTTAACTGGAAATTCACAGAATAAAACGCAAGAGTCAATAAGCATTTGAAAAGATATTTAATCTCAATAACAAGAAAAATATAAATTAAAACCTTTATGAGATGCCATTTCACGCCCATTGGGACAGGCAAAAATTAAAATATCTTGACAAAGACATTGAGCAATAAGAACTATACTACTAGCAAGAATATAAATTGGTATAGTCACTTTCACAATATCTAGTAAAGCTAAATATATACATACAATACAATGCAACAATTCTACTTCTAAAGTTATGTATGTACTATACACACACATTTTGTGCATACTCACTCTCTCATACACATACCCCTTAATGAAACTCTTGCACAAGGAGATATTTATAAGCATTACTTACAAGTGCCAAGAAAAGGAAAAAGTCAAAATGTCCATCAAAAGAAGAATGACTAAATCAACTGTGGCATAATCAGTCATTCAATAAGATACTATACAGTTGTGAAAATGAATTGTGGCAGACTGCTAAACTGGCTGCAATTACTCCTTTCCCTGTATCCATGCCATTTTGCAGTGTGCCTTTACAGCTCCTCCCATCAAGAGCTGTATCTCTCAAATCAGGGATGGACTTGCAATAGAATGAGGTAAAAGTGACATTATGCCAGTTCCCAGACTCAGTCTCAAAAGGCCCTGAATATTTCCATTCCGTGATAACCCTGCTCAGCTGCCAGGTGAACAAGACCAGGCTAGCCTTCTGCCGGATAAAACATGTGAAATGGGCACATGCTATCTTCACTGAAGCATCTTAGCCTACCCAAACTTCAGCCAACCCAGCAGCTGGTCATAGATACATGAGCAAGCCCAGCCAAGACCAGCAGAATCACCTAGCTGACCCCACAATCTCATGAACAATAATAATGGTGGTTATTTTAAGTCAGCAAGTGTTGAGATTTGTTACAAAGCAATAGATAACTGACACATGAATTAATTAAAGCTACACATATTACTATGAATAAATTTGACAAAGTGCACAAAAACATATAAATGTTATCATACTATATATAATGTTTTAGAAAGCATTGTTTAGAGACATATTACATATGTATGAAGAATGGTGGTCACCTTAGGGTTTGGAGGGAGGAGAACGCCATCGAGGAAAGGTAGCTTCAAGCTTTCTTCAGTGAGGACTTCCTTAGCCACACTAACTAAAACTGCAATTCTCCCAATACTCTATACCCCATCCCCCCCTTCTATGCTTCATTTTTCTACTTAGCACTTAACATCAGCTAATTTCATAAAAGCATGGAGTTGTATTGTGTTTGTCATTGCTTCCCTAGCACCTAGAATGATGACTGGCAGAAATTCTAATTCAAAGCTTCAGATGTGACTCTAATGAGCACCCCAGATTGAGAAACACTGTTCTAATGAGAGTAAGCAGCACAGCAGCAATTAAGAACAGGGGTTGGCAAACTGCAGCTTGTGGGCAAAATCTGGCATGATAACAGATTTTTTTTGGTATGGTCCAAGAGCTAAGAATAGTTTTTATAGGAGAACATTTGTAATAGATTTGATAGGGAACGCTAACTTTGGACCCCAATTGAGTGAAATGTTTCCCTCCCCCAAAATAATTCTATCCTTCTCATTAGTAGACCTGTATTACAAGAATTTTTACTCAATTGAGTAAAATATTCATTTTTATTCATCAATTAAAAATGTATGGAAATGTGTTCTCTCTCTTGTTATATAAGTATCTACACAACATCCTTGATTTTGCCTCTTGGCCTACAATATTTACTATCTGGCCCTTTACAGCAAAGATTTGCCAGCCTCTGATTAAGAGCTTACACAGGCCCTCCTGTGTGTGTGGATCTACCAATCAGTCATATGGCCATTAGGTATATACTAGATATTATTCGTAAAGATGAAACCAAAACAAATAAAGAAATCAATACAATTATAAAGTTTTTTGTAATTTATAATAAGTGCTATGAAGGAAATATAGGATCAAGTTAAATAATAACTAGCTGTCAAAAATTCCCAAGAATCACATACAGTATGGCACATTCAAAAGGGGAAGAAATATGAAGGAGAAAGTTGCTGATTCTGGTCCCCTTAAGTCACCTTCCCCAAAAGATGGAGACGCTCCCAAGCTATAAGAAATAGCAGGAAATGAGGCAAAGTTTTACCTGTGCTCACTTCTGAAGTCACAATATAACTAGAAGTAAGGGCATATTAGCTCATCTACAGCTGTAGCATATTGGTTAAAAGTGGGGGCATGAGAATCAGCTTGCGTATGTTCAAATCTCAGCTCTGACACTCACAGCTTGGCTTGGGGACTTTGGGCAAGTTATTTCACCTAAATCTCAAGATTCTTCTTCTGTAAAATGGGGGTTAAAAAAGCATGTACCTCCTAAGACTCTTGAGTATTAAATAAGATAACACAGTTAAGCACAGTGCTGGGTACATCATCACTGTTCAACAAATATTGGCCATTATTACCACCATTTGGTTGCCAAAGTCTTGTCTAAATAGATTCCTTTCTATTTCCTACAAACCAATCATTTATAGTCTATTTTTCCATTTTCTCCAATACTCTTTTGCCTCAAATAATTTTAATAAAGCTTTTATTTCACTTCTTAGCAATTTCTTCAGATTTGAAGCTACTATATATACTCAGCCCTATATATTTCCAACATTTTCAACCGAAAATCGGTGTTAGGGCTCAAAAGAAAAATGTTTTTCTGGGGGAAAGAATTACAGTAACTGACATTAGGCCAAAATGCCATCCACTTCTCATCATTTGGACATAGGTATGTATGTTACTGTAGCGCTTTTCCTGTGTTTTTATTTTTCATAGAGCAAATAAAATAGAGCCAATGCCTCAAAAAAAAGGTGTTTTTAAGTTATCTTTCTCATGCTCAGATGAGCATTTGCTGGTTCTTCTGTTTAAATCAAAGAAAAAGTAGTGCCAATGTCACATTTTAAAGTGAGAGACCATTTGATGCCCAAAATGAGACATGATTCCTCAGCACTACCTATTCTTGTACAAAACAATAAATGGTTCCCGGCAGGACACAGTCTACAGCTGACTTACCCAACTTAATAACAATCTTATCACCAAAAGTACCTTGAGCAATAGATAGCATCAAGAAGTGGCTCTGTTGTAAATTTAGGAACAAAATTAAAGGTCCTAGGGAGACATTTTCCACAAGCACATCCAGACAGTGAAAAGGGACTGCCACATTCAGACAAGATTTTACTGCTTTATAAGTATCTCTCTCCCTGAAGCAACTCAAAATTATGACTGCCTCAAAATAAAGATTTGTACAGCTATAACCAGTACACCCAGACCCTAATATATCAATAGGTACTCAGGCTCTTCAGAGCAGGAAAGCCATTGTACTGCTATATCCCAAAGAGTTTTCCAAATACAACCACCAAAAAAAAAAAAAAATTTTCCTTTATCCACAGGCAGCTCATCCAGAGACCCTTCCTTAACTTTCAGCTGGAGTAAATGAGATCACAGGGCACAAACTCACCGAGCAGAGGCCTGCGATCTGAATTCCAGTCTTAGCTGTCATTTATCAGATTGAAGACTTTCAGCAAGCCATTTAACCCCAGTTATTCTCAACTTGCAACTCAAGGTTATTTCGTATGAATATCCCCCCCAAGTCTTCACCTAAACATTCATGTTACTTCCAGCATCTATTCTCCTGCCTCAACAACAATCATTATCATTTCCATTAATAGATCAGTTAGGACCCAATCAATTTCAAAGGACAGTAAACCCAGAAAAAACTAAGCAACAAAAAAAAAAGAAGAAAATTGTCTCGAGTAACTGGAATAGCAAGAAGTAAAGCAGAACTCACTCCAGACACTCAAGCAATATCTTCAGGACCTGATATCTCTCTCTCTCTCTCTGTCTCTCTCTCCCCTCCACCTTTTCTGTCTTCTTATTGTATTTCAACTTTATTCTCAGGCATAACATGGTGGCCAGACAACTACAGCCACTCTTACCCTTCATCAGCCCCTGGGTTTAAGTACAATAAGGATGCTTTCTCATATACCTCAAACAAAAGCAGAAGCTGTGATTGGCTTCACTTGAGCAATGTGCCCACCATGAACCAACCATATGATTGGGGGAACACAATCCTGAATCCTGGAAGAGAGTCAACACCTCATTCGGCATGGACTGACAGTAGGGAAGGAGTGAGTCCCTCCAAGCAAAAACACAGATGTTCTCTACACCTTCTTTTAGCCAAGGTAAATGCCTCCACTTAGGCTCCTGTTCCTATTTCCCTCTCCCATCAACTATATCACCAGCCCCCATTATTTTCTTCCTCTAAAACCTAATCATCCCCTTGAAACCTTCACCTTGATGTTTGGCACATCACCCATATTCTTCATGTAGGTGAGAAATCACATTCTCTTCCTCATCTCCTAAATCTAGTCACCAATTCCCAAAAATTCCACCTCCTTAGGCTTCTTTTTTCCAATCCTCCTGCTCCCTAACTATGACTCCTTTAGTTTAGGTGTCTGCATCACTCTTGTACAGATTCTTGTGACTGTTTCAACCCATTCCCCTGCCTGCAGTCTCACACCACTCCAATCTATGCTTCGTACTGTCACCTGTAAGTTCAAGTCCACTCTTATTCTCCTTCCTTTATATTATTTAATGTTTCCTTGCTTTCTGCAGCATAAAAACTACCTTATATCTGACCACCCTCATCTTTTAGTTTAATCATGCCAACTACATGTAATTTCCAAAACTCAGTAAACTGTTTCATACCTCTATCCTTTTGTTCACTTTGCTCTTCCAGACTGGAATTTAATTGTGCTACTCTGTGGATTCAAAGGGTTCCCCTACTCTAAAACACCTGGGAGAACAAGATTTGGCTAAGGTGTTTCTACTCTTATGCAACCTTTCCTGAGGTACCCAGTAGGACTTCTTTCTTTGTGCCCATACTATACCAACACAGTTCTCTCTCACAACATCTATAAACCTTTAGTGCACTTACCTACAGATGTGTGAACAGGCTTTAAAAAATGAAACGTACCATTGAAACAATTTAATTCACCATATTATACATAAGTTTGAAATATTTTATAAAAGGACCTGACCAAACCAATGAGATTCCATTCCACATTCTAGTCAAAAACCAAACTGATAAAAATTCCCAGATGCAACTAGTCTGAGTGTTCCTAAAGTTATCTTCTTTTCCTACTTGCATCAGAAAAGGAGCAAATAGAAAAAATGAAATACATATTATTTTAAAGATATAAAAACTTTTCCTCAGCCAACATACAAAGAAACTGCAAAAATCTGTGCTTCTCCTCTTTTACAAAGATGTAACACATGAAACCTGTACTGTTGGTTCTAAACTCTAGACTCTCTGCAGAGGTCTGTAGGATGGCCTTCATTTGTAGAAGCTTCTAAAGGGATTTTGTTATGAGATAAAAGGTAAGTAAACACATTTTAAAACATGGAGAAAACTACCAGACCTCAGAAAAGAAATACATTTGATTTAAATAATCAAGATATAAAGAAGAAACAGAAAAAATAAAGAAAGTTTAATTATTTTACAGCATTATCCATGGTGAAGCCTGAAACACCATATATATTCAGTGATGGATGACAAAAATGATATGGTGTTTTGCAAAACCTAATATGTCAAGCAAGAACCTCAACATACCCTATAGTCAGACCAACAAGCTCAGTCTTTCTGACCAGGAGAAGATCCAAGAACTATGACCCTTTAATGGAAAAATGCTGTTTTCCTAGTATTCAATATATAGAGACCTTGAGAGAAAATAAAAATAAAAATTTCCCAATAATATATTGAAACTACCTCTTCAAACTCACAGTTGTTAAGTATATTTCTCGTCATACTGAGCAAAAAAATATATGAATTTGATAAGTATTGGGCCTAAGTTGTTAAGATACTAATGAATTCAAGATTAGTTTTAAAGCTAAAAACCTCATGTTATACTCATGAGATTTTCACATAATACATCTCACAAAAAGAAACTTGTTATTATCTGAAACTGTTGTTATTTAAATCTTTACTGATCTTTTGAGAAACACAATTCTGAAACTACTTTAAAAAATGTATTAATTTACTTTTAGAATCCTAGCAAAACAAACTAAAGTCTGTATATGTGAATTCATTTTTAATCTATCCTAAACTGAACATAATTACGGAAGGTAAAATTTGAAGAAATAAAATAATTTACAATTAGGAAGACAAGATGTTATTAAGACACATTTTTTAAAATAATGCTCTGGTACACCAGAAAATTAAAGTATTTAAGATATTCTGGGCCCTTATATTTCCTCCGTTTACCAGATTACTAAAAACCACTTTTTAGAGTCAATTTGATCCAACTCTATTGATAAGAAAATGCCTCCAGAGTCCACTAAAGGTTTAGCTATGCCAAAATTTACAGAAAACCTTTGTTATTTGTATACATCAATGTTCAGTCCCAAAGTAGTAACCTCTCAGGGGCATGTTAACAATAAACTAATTCTCTCAAAACACAAGATTACATTTTTTCCCTCATGTTCCTGTGGTGACATACTCAAGAATAAAAATGCCATTAGGTATCATTTTCCATTCTTACCTAAAATTTAAACGCCACAATTTAAATTTGGAGAAGTATCTATAACATTCTAACTATACACAATTGAAACAAAAAATAAAGCAATTTCCCAAGCCACGATTACTGTTTTCTAGCTATGTGATCCATCATGGACATTCCCCAAAACTATCAGCATAATTTTCTAACACCTTGAACTAAAGATTAAGTGCCCGTCCGTTTGTTCTTCATCTCATATCCTTTTTCCTTCTTTGTTTTCTGAAAGAAAATGCCAGAACGGATTGCTCAGAATGACAGAAAAGGTGAAAATACTTCTAACATAAGTGTTATGCTAGGAAATACACTGAAAAGATGACACATGAAAGAGTATGATCATATAGACAATGTTCCTTTTCACTAAAGACTTTGCATTATTTTCAGGCAAACAAGAATAAAATGTCAGTAACAAAAATAAATATAACCCCTGTTAATAAAATAAATATCTACCATCTGACAGCAAGCAACGGGCAAAGATAACAACAATGAGCACCTTGCAAATTATGCTTTCATTCTTTCACTGTTCATCACAGCGCTCCACGGCACACACAAGGCCCATGCTCATCCTAGGTGAGTCAGCATCCTCAGCTCTAACAACCGGCACTTCAGTCATTTACACCAATGGCCAGATCATGAACTCTGTCATCACCCAGAACTGTTCCTCCTCTAAAACTCCCCCAATGCTACCCCAATCTTCCCACATCTTTTGACTCCCTTATTCCAATTAAAGACCTAGTCTCCAACTCATCCAGACCTTCTGCTTTTCCATTTTCCCCCAGAATATCAATTCACTCCTGTCTTCACTTCTTCTCAATTCCAGAGACCACAGGGTCCATTAATGACTTTCCTGCCAATACTTTCTACTCCCTTGCTTCCTTGTCCTGCTTGCACATCTCAACAAAGCCCCAATCTGACTTCCCCACTCCTGCTTCTACACCTTGCCCTGTCAAGCACTATTAGAAAAATAAAAAGAATAGAAGGCACAATCCTACAGTGCCATGCAAATTTCCTCCTAAATCTCTCTTTGGAACCCAGATTTCAATGGGATGAGGAGGGAATTAAAGGTGCACAGCAGAGGCAGGGAGTTTAGAGGAGTTTATTATGTTCAAGGAAGTTTGGAGATAAAGGGAAAGAAAAGGCTGGTATCTAAAGGAAACAAAGAAATGAGAAATTTGAGCATGCTGAGGTATAAGAGGGCTGGTAACTAGGGAAAGTTTAGAGGTGAGAAGATGAAGAATGACAAACATTTCTACAGAGGCAGAAAAAAATGGATGGGATCTATTAATCCAAATTTTACATAAACAATATATGTGTTTCAGTAATACAAATTAATTGAAAAAGGGGTTTTTTTGGTTTTATTTTTCAAGCACATATTTTTTGTTTTGTTTTTCAAGTACTTATCTCCAGTGCAATCCAAGAGTTTAACTTCTCACACAGTAAAAGCCCAAATTCTGAAATGAGACAAACCGGGTTTAAATTCTAGCTCTTCTATTTCCTAGCTATGTGATCCTAGACAAGTTATTTCTTATTTCTGTGCTTCAGTTTCCTCATCTGTAAAATGGGGATAATTATAATATATACATAATAACATTGTTTTGAGAATTAAAAGAGTTAATACACAGAATATACAAGGTGCTTGGAATAGTGACTGGCACACACTAAGCACCATATTAAATGTTAGCTATTATTCTAGCCAAAAAACTGAAAATGCTATTAGATGCTCTTGTGTTCACTTAGTAGTACAAGGAATATACTGACTCTGCCCAGCCCCCACATTCCAACCTGATCCATGGGATTATTCCTATTATCCTTCAGCTCTGGGAATCTTCTTTGAGAAGTCTTTCCTGACTCTCTTCCTTTCCCGCCTCCCCACTATTACAACTGGGTTAAGTGAACCTCTTCTATTCTTCCATAGCATACTGGATGATTTACATCCTCCACAGCATTTATCACAGGGTACTATAATTTTCAGTTGACTCACCTGTTCCTGCTCCCCGCCTCCCCTCTCCCACTGAACTGTGAGTTCTTCCAGATTAGAAGTTATCTTTTCTGATTAAAGTTCAAGGAGTTGTTAAAAATAAGTGAAGTAATGTATGTAAATCAGTGTAACATGGTACCTGAAGGGTATTAGACAATAAGTATTAAATAAATGAATAAATCAGTCACTCTAGCCTTAGATGATTGTTTTACACTTTCTTGCACGGCATAACAAATCAAAACAAATTCATCCACTAAGTCAACTAACTTACTGTTTTTTCTATCATTTATAAATGTGCCGCAGTCAAACACTTAAGTTAAAAAACGTAACTACCCACTGAGTTCTTAAAGAGCATTGCACTCAAAAGAATTACCACATATCAATTTCTTGCAATGTTTTCTAAATTCAGGATCTGTACACGTTACTCAAACAACTAAGTCTTTCCAAAATAAATTTGGTAATGGGTTGAAAGGAGTAAAATTGCTGTATACTCTATAAAGGAAAATATATTAACTTCCAACTATATATATCTTTTCACAAACCATAGGTCATTCTGTTACCAGAAACTGATACTTTTCCCTCACTGGGAATCAGAAATTGACTAGTGTTCATTGTTGTTCTCTCTCTGTATGCAACCTTAAAAAAACTAAAGACAGCAAAATTTAAACAACATTCAAAATATGAATGGTTTCATCACATGACTTAAGTATTCTACCTGCAGTTTTTGTTTAAACTCATTTTTTTAGGCATACCTTTTCAAAGGTGTGTATATAAAATATGTAGGAAAGCCAAGATATGTTTCCTTTTCTTTTCCAATAAGACATAAAGATATATTTTACTTACATTATTGACTAACAACAGAATTCCTACCCAAAAGCTAATAGTATGGTATAGCATGTACACTGGATCATTATATTATGGACAGAATAAAAGAGAACCTATAAATAAGTCAATGTTCCAACTAAGAAGATAGAAACCTAATAAACACTATATAGCTCAAAACTGAAACTCAAGTGGGAAATGACATTTTCAGAAATTCTGAAGCAACAAAAAAAACAAAAAAGGAGGAAGAGTTTTGGAAAAGGGAAAAGTTGGTGGAAAAAGAAAATTTAGGTAAAGATTTCAAAATATGCAGTTTTATAAGGGTCTTTGACAAACCCAAGCTCATTTTAAAATTTGAGTATGTAACAATTCAATCACATATAAACCTGTTTTACTTAAAAAATTACATTTAGCATTAAATCTTAATACACCATTGTTCATGGTCATGGCAACTAAAAGTATAAAGTAATCAATTTTAAGAAATCTAGCAACTTTTTTTTTTATTTTTTATGAGACAAGGTCTTACTCTGTTGCCTGGGCTGGAGTACAGTGGAGTACATAGCTCACTGCAGCGTCAAACTCCTGGGCTCAAGCGATCTTCCCACCTCAGCCTCCCAAGTAGCTAGGACTACAAGCATGTGCCACCATGCCCAGCTAATTTTTTATTTTTTGTAGAGATGGGGGTCTCACTATGTTACCCAGGCTGGATTCGAACTCCTGGCCTCAAGCAATCCTCCTGCCTTGGCCTCCCAAAGCACTGGGATTACAGGTGTGAGCCACTGTGCCCAGCCTGCAACACTTCATTTTTATTAGCCCATGAGAAACATACAAAATTCTGACAGAAGAAATTATCAACATAAAAGCAAAAATGAAATAAAACATATGGTTTTCCTATTTTCCACATAGTGTTAGCAGATACAGCAATCACTAAATTTCAATTTTTAAAAGGCTACTATATAGAAGCAAACATATTTTATTGGGAAATCTTAATCCAGAGTCTTCTTTGAATTGTAAGACCTGGGGTTAACTCCTCTCTAAAGAAAGGAGGGGGGGGGTCTTAGGACTTCATCTTCTATTTATTCTTTCACTCTTTATTAAATATCCGTTAGGTTTTTGCTCCCCTCACAACTTCTCTCTTAGGAAGGAATGGCTATAAGTGCGGGCTATGGAAATTAGGTTTTGTACCCTGGCTACCACTTAGTAACTAGGTAGATCTCAGACAAGTTATTTCAGCTCTCCAAATCTGTTTCTTCGTCTATAAAATAGGAGTAATAAAAGTACGTATCCTCGTAAGATTGCTGTGAAGATTAAAACAGAAAGTGCCTAACATAGTTTTGGCACACAGTAAGATATCCAATTAATGCTAGCTAGCATTATTGTCTTATTTTGAAGATTTTTTTTTTAAATGGTGTTACTCCTTCCATCAAGTACATAGATATATAATAGCTTACTTAACAATTCCATTTAGGTTATTTCCAAATTTTACCTTTTAAAAATGAAGGATAGATGAGCATCTTTGTGCATAAAGCATTCTCCAAATTTAGGGAATTTCCTTAGGGTGTATCCAAGAAGTTAGATCACTGGATCAAAAGATATAGACATTTTAAGGGTTTACAGAAAGGTTATATAGATTTATACTTCCATCAACAGATGAGTGGCTAATTCACTACATCTATGTCAGCACTGAAAACATTATTTTCACTTCTTATTTGATTTAAAATGTTTTCCAATGTTGCTTTAATTTCCATTTCTTTGATTATTTTTGAAGGTAATTTTTTCAGTTCGTTAAAAATTTTATAAGAACTTCATTCACAGTATCTTTTTAAGCAAAGAATTAAAGAGAAAAGTAAAACACACAGATATCAGAAACAATGAACTGAGAAGGAAAGAAGATTAAAATGAGCATAAATTTAGAATGTAAATATGTAAAGTTATTCAACTAAGGCACAGACTTGGCACTAAGACTGCTGGATAGCTAAAGAAAAGAAGAAATTGATCTGAACTTTGCTTTGGGAGGAAAAGAGGGATGGCAGCATTTGATTCCTCAAGAAAAGCAAAACTTTTTTCAGGTATCTAGGATCTGAAAGAAACCTCCTAGATGGGTCTTCATAAAACAAAGATACAAAGTGACTTAAGGACAATATTCTCAACAACAATAAATCTGATAGAAGGGCTCATTTGCTGCAATCTTTCAGGTTTTCTAACGCTATTAAATGCATTATCTATCATTACTACCATTACTTCTATTTTTTTATATGAATCTTAGATATTACAATATGGTTTAACTGACATCAACATTCTTCTCAATCACTTTGCTTATTTTTATACTTATAAGCAGAAATAAACTTAGATTCTCAAAAAGTATTATTTTGTCTGGCCATTTAATAAGGAATGGGTATGAAAATATAGCTTCTTAAGACTGAATGACTAATACGAACAACTTCACAGTGAAATCCTATCACAGTTTTTAAAAATCATGAGTCATATAATGGCTTTTAGCCATACTAAAATTTATCTGAAACATTTTAACAATCATTCTAAAACTTATTACTCACAATTTCTTCATTTTTAGAGTTGATTTCTGGAGTTTCCTATAAGGAAACATATACACAAAGATTCTTTTTTTAAAAAAGTTTTGTTTTGTTTCTGCTTTGCAGGAATATGCTCCTACTCTTCTCTCCAGGACCTTTACTTTTTCTAATATTCACTACTCTTCCTGTCATATTTGTGTTACTTCCTAAAAGATGTTTCTAGAAGACAGCTATGTAATATTAAGATCCCTCTCTCCAGAAAATGAAGTCCATAAAAAAGGGAGGCTTTCCTCATTTTATATTCACTTCCCATATACAGGCTGCCAAGGCCCAAGCTCTTATCCTAGAGAACTTTTTAAAGAAGTGACATATTCCACCAAGTCAACATATATTTAGATCGGCAGTTCTCTAACTTTTGGGTCTCAGAGTTCCTTTATGCTCTTAAAAATTATTGAAGGCCCTGTTCTAAATCATATTGCCAATCTCCTACTCATTTCTAAGATGGTCCCCAGTGATTCCCAACTCCTGGTATTTGTACCCTTGTGTAGTCCCCTCCCTTTAAGCATGGGGTAGACCAAGTGACTTGCTTCTAACAAATAGAATATTGCAAAAGGGATGAGATGTCACTTCAGTGATTAGGTTACAAAGGCTGTGACTTCCATCTTGCTAATACTCCTTCCTTGCCAGTACACTCTCTAGCTCTTCTCACTGTGCTTGCTCTGATGAAGCAAGCTGGAGAAACCTACACAGCAAGGAATTGAGGGCAGCCTCTGGCCAACTGCCAGGTACGAACTGAGGCCCTCAGCCTGACCACCAGTGAGGAACTAAATCCAGTCAACAACCATGTGAGTGAGCTTAGAAGCAGATCCTTCTCCAGTTGGACCTTCAGATGAGACTGCAGCTCTGGTCAACCCCCTAATTGGAGGCTGGTAAGAGGCCTGAAGCAGGGGACACAGCTAAGCCATGCCCAGATTCCTGACCCACAAAAACCCCCTCCCTCTTCCTCTATGTGCTATCCTCTAATCTAAAATGTATTCCCAACTCCACAGCTCTCAAGTCCATATTCTCACACTGCTCCAGCCCTTCAAGTCTGTAAGCCTTATATAGGGAGGACCTTTTACTATCTTAGGTGTCCTGTGCTCAGGATTCTCAGAGCCAGAATGAGTAGGAGATTGGCAATATATTGATATTGGCAATATATTGATTTAGAACATCAATAGACAGACACAAGAAGAGTCTACTCTAGGTCAGTTATGGAGGGCAGATATGGATAAGAGAGCAAGGGAACAAATGGTTCTATGTGATGGCTGCTAAGATATGTGTCTTTCACTATGTTTATCAGTATGTTTGTGGTAGTGGTCATGATGCTAATCACATGGAACATATTATAATGAAGGCTGTCAATCCTGAAACTAATTTAATTCAAGAAAACAATTCAGTAAATATTTACTCAATATCTACTATGAGGTAAAAACTGTGCTAAAATGAGGTACTAAAATGACCAAAACTTGGCTTCTGTGTTCAAGGAGCTCAAAGTCTACTACAGGTTGAATATCCCATATCTGAAATGCTTGGGACTTGAAGTGTTTCAGATTCCGGATTTTTTTTTTTTAATTTTGTTATATTTGCATTATACTTACCAGTTGAGTATCCCTAATCCAAATTTCCGAAATCTGAAACCCTCCAATGAGCATTTCCTTTGACTATCATGTGGGTGCTGAAGAAGTTTCAGATTCTGGAGCATTCTGAATTTTGGATTTTCAGATTAAGGATGTTCAACCTGTAATTACCTGAGACTGGAGAACTTAAGAGGAAAATTAAACAAAATCTAGTTTTTACAGAATAAAAATTACATGAACATTAACTATGGTTTGACGTTGTTTTATTTGATACAAGTTTAGTCTTCCATAGTTTATTGCTTATCTATTCACAGTATTTTAAAATCAAGGAAACTTTTTAAATTTGGATAATTATTTGCTTTGTATGTCTGTAAATTTATATGACACATTAGAAATTTACACCTGTTCATATTTCTTTTTTACTATGAGGGCTCCGAGACATTAAAAGGTTTGAAAATAATAATAGCTTACATAAATTGACAGTTTCCAGTGTTTCAGCACTATGCTTAGCAATTTATATATCTCATTTAATCCTAAACACAGCTATGTGAGGAAGGATTTTTACATTTAACTTCTCAGAGCTTAGGTCTTATTAAGTGCCTAAAACGATGCCTAACACATAGTAGGAATTAAAATATTTGCTGAAGTAAGAAAGTTACTGCTCAGGTATTCAAGTATCAATCTATCAGATTCTTGGGCAAGTATTCTTAATTACCATGCAATAATGCCCCAAGTTAAAATATAAAACAGAGATGAAAGTAGGAAGAGAATAACATAAACATAGTTATATGGTGGCACTAAAGAACAGTAGATTCTGTCTCAAGTAAGAGACACTTCCTGAAAATTCAACTGAGCCAAATAAAGATGGAATTCATTTTGGGAATCTAAGGAATATGGGGAGGCAAGGTGGGGGGGAGAGAAAGAAAAAGAGAGGACAGAGAAGGAAAGGGAGGGAGAGGGGAGAGAGAATACACATATATCTGTATATATCATGTATGACTGACATAGTTCTCTAAATTGGGTCTATATGTGTACAGATATAATATTTATCCTATGCAAAAGGAGACATCATAAACACATTACTATATCTAAAGTATCATTTCACAGCAAGGCAATTAGCACAAACTCTTGAAGGTTCTTCATTTCTTGTTACTTTGCTAGTAAAAACAAATTACATCTCCCAATATGAAAAGTTTTATCTATATGGTTAAGTTGCGGCTCCTGATTCAGGCTAATTTTACATATTAATATAAGGCAAATAAGTAAAGTTATGCTATGAAAGAAAAGCACACATTTGCTTCTCTCATCTATTTCAGGACAAAATCCAGATGAGAAAGCTGGTCTTGGAGTCTCTCTGTAATTTGAAAACTATCTGTTTTTCAAGTACCAACTTTACAGTTTTTCAGAACCATCAAGGGCAACAGACTCTTCTATGAGGTCCATAACAGAAAACTGGTGCAAACACACACTGTCCCAAGGTATCTACTTCCTCTTGGTTCTCTTCTATCATTGTTCATAGTGCTGCAAGTTTCACTCATGGTGTTTGACTGTTACTAGATAGACTGAACAACTCAGGATTGATTGCAGCCTTGCAAACTCTGAAAACAAAAAGTATTGAAACTGGTCCTTCTTAATTCATCCACAATTAATGTCCACAATTAGTGTAAAGGAGCAAGCAGCACTTAAATGTCTAATTATCTCTAACTTAGTTTCCAAACTCCTGGTAAAGCAATTGGCAATAACAGATAATTTTTGCTATAAATATTTTGCTTAACCAAAGCATTGTTTTAGACACTTAAGAAAACCTAGGCTCTGAGAAATTAACTGTAAAAATCCTTCCTCACACGGCTGTGTTTAAGATTAAGTGAGATAATGTATCCTTCCTTTAGTCAGCTAAAGTTAGTATGAAAACCGGAATCAAAACCCTTAAATTATTTGTAACTAACTCTACCACCTTCTAGTTATGTTATCTTTTGGAAAATTACATAACTTCCTTGCACCTCAGTTTCCACATCTGCAAAACAGATAACAATAATGCCTACATCATGGTGTTAATGTAAGGATTAAATAAGATAATTCACATAAAACTCTTAGGACAGTACCTGGCATACCAGAAGGGCTAAAAAGATGTCAATCAATATGGCTAGTATTATAAAGAAGCAAGTACAGTGCTAAAAGCAAACTAGGTTATTTGTTATTTTATATTACCCAGAACCATTCCATCTTAAACTAATACTGTCAACTGAAGTAGTATGTTGATTAATTTTTTATCTCAAGCAACAAACTGTGCTGTCAACTTATTTATCCATAACAAAGTTGCTTTCAAATTCTTGGAACAGCATCACTTCATCTACTCAAGTAACTTTCTGCTGTTACCACTGTTTACAGCCCAGCAGGATCTGGAATCAAGGAGGTTTCTGATATTACTTATTTCACCTGGTACTAAAAAAAGATTCTGCAGATCTTTTTGAGTCATGCCTCTGAGAAGACAAATGGATTATAACAGACGAGACTGTTCTGCTTTATACTGGGCCAATGAGAGACAGATAAGTAAAACAGGAGAGAAGAGCTGGCTAACTGCTATCTCCTGGGTGAGAACTTTTTGGGACAATTTCATTACAGAACAAGAGTCCCCAAAGCAAAAGTTCCAGAAGTCGAGTTCTGAATCAGAATAGATATCCCCATAGAAATAATGCTGAAAAACCTCTATGGAAGGGCTTCAAACCACTGCAATAAAGGAACTTCATTAGGACACCAGAAACATTTATTAAAGATGTTTGTGCAGTAGCACAAGAAAAAGTGAGTTAAAACAAGAGACTTTCAGTTATCTAGGAAACACTTGTCTTGGAAGAAATTAACAATTACTACACAAGTTTAGGTGAGATATAAGCTCATATTCATTTATCTGTTGTCCTGCATATTAAGTCAGGAATGTCAGGAATCCCTTTTCTACTTAACTGTTTCATGGTTTTAATTATTTTTTCCACCTTTAAAGCAATAAAATTATCCACAAGTATATAAAAAACATTTTTCAATTACCTCTAATGATGGCCAGTATTCCTTTCAACTCTATTCTTTCCCCTAATATTTTAATTTCTCCACTATCCCACCAAAGCATACTTTTTCCAAGTTGTTCATCCTTTTGTTTTACATCTGAGTTGAAGAAGGTTTGTCTTTCCAGCAGAGTCTCCTTAATCAGGATTTACATCTTTACAGTCCTTTAAGTGAATTTCCTATTCATATACTTTGACCATTTTTCTATTGGGATATTTGTTATTTATTACTGATATCTAAGCGTACTTAATACAGTAAGGAAAATTAATCCTCTTTCATATAGGCTAATACTTTTCTACCATGTATTATGTTAATTTCATTTGTAGTCTTTCAGTAGGTAGAACCTTAAATATTCTGCATAGTTAAATCTATCAATCTTATGACATCAGAGTTGTGTGTCATGTCAAAAAGCCTTTCCAACCCTAAAACTAAATAAAAATTATTTCTACATTTGTCCTAGTACTTTTCTGAGTTTTTCTTTGAACATTCAAATCTTTAATCTCTCCACAATTCATTTGTGGATATGGTGTAAGGTATGCCACTGACATAACAATTTTTTTTTTCAAATGGACAGCCAACTCTCCCAACACCACCTAGTCCTTCTACCTAATGTCAATTTCAATCATTTCAAGTTCCTAAGCTCTGGTTTAATGCTGACAGGAAACTTTCAGGTCTGCATTAAAGTAATCACTTTTCAAAGCATATTGTTGTTCAAGGGGCTATGTATTCTGCTTCTAGCATTCCCAGCACCTGCTAGAATGAAAATAAAAGGGAGGGTTGGAGTGGTAGTATCAAATTTGACTACAATGCCAAAATATAATCATTAAGCCACCAGAGCAGTTTACTTACTACGTATATATACACCTGTTTAGTTTAAACTAAAATTACCACTTGCATTGTTGCCTATGGACAGCACTTTTAGATATGTTCCTTTTTTTTCAAAAAGCAGTGAAAACTATTCAAGATAAGCATTGTATTTATTATAAGTGGGAGTTAACTACGTCTTGATAGCATGGCAAACAAGAACACAAGGAGCAGAGATCCACAAACAATCCAAATATCTAATCTCAACCATATCTCCTTATTTAAAAATACTTTCTAAGTAGACTATTTAACCTAGCATTATTTTTCTGTCTGTGACAATGGCACTTCTAGAGAGTGTGCCTGGATTCAGAATAGGACAGGGAAGCCTAGAGAACAAATATTTTCAGGATATGCCCAGCTCTTGTTTAGAGCAAAGTACATTCTAGCCAGCAGAGAAGGTATATCCTGGCCATTAGCATAATTAATTAATTTTCTTGGCCTTTGCCAAGGAAGAGCCACTAAGCAACTCTTCTGATTGTAATTTGGCTTCTCTTAAAGAGAGATAATGTACTGCTGAATAGCCAAGAATTCTAGTCTACTTCACAATTTTATTTCTCATAATAGGTTAATAGGTTAACACAAACAGGCATTGTTTCTATTTCTGTTTATGGTATATTTAGTTAGCAAGAATCAGTTCCCTTGAACTTGATTACCTGCAAGTATGCTGACGAAATTGGGTTTTTGAGAGTCAGGCCTGCCAATGAGCCCATTAATGTAGTATTACCAAAAATGCACACACCAACAAATGCAATTTCAAACCCAGTACAACCTAATAATTTACTCTGCAAAGATTTTTTGATAGCCTACACTGTGACAGTAACCGTGTACTGACTGTGAACAAAACAGGTATTTATGGGAGATTGCCTAAAGAATATGTAACATCTCCATTTTTCTAATTATTCCAACATCCTGTCCCCTTTTAAGTCCGACTATTTTGAATAGTCCTCACACAACATCCTCATCTCCCCACCACATAACTGCCTTTACTGGAAGTGCTCTGGTGTGATGCATTTGGCCTATAGAGGGGCATTATGAACCTTGTTGGTGTATCCATAGTAGGACTACTGCTGAGGACACTGTTTATCCCACTATATGGGGTCCTGTTTATAAGGCCTCTGAGAAGAAATTTCCTTCAGATCTTACTGTCAGGAATTGTTGTGGTCTTCTTAAAACAAAAATTTGTTTTCAAGTTTTATGGGCTAAATTGACTAAGTTTCCTTTTTTGCATCATCTACTAAGAAATTCAGAGAAGTATCTGTGGAAATAAATATTAATTTTTATATTAGGCCTTTTATATTTTTATTTTGCATTTCTTGCTATAGTTCACGAATCTCTATAAACCATCTTAAATTTTTATGGGGGAGACAAAATGAAATAAATGAATGGATAAAATTTATATTAATGCATCTCAAGGAAATTTTTTTAAATTTAAGGGATCAGGGAAAAAAGTCACATGAGAAGTCAAGGGAGAAGAAGAATTTGAGAATTTATGAATTTAAAATATAAAAACCAGTCAACTGTTAATTAATTGGGGAAACAGGGGAAGGGGAATTACTGAGAGAAGTGGAACAGAAGAGGGGAAGGAAAGATCAGGGAATACCCAAAATAATTTTTTTATTTATAGAAACTAGACAAAAAGTAGTACAAAATGACTTTGTGTAAACTTAGACAAGCTTACTGTATGATTAAAGTCACATAAAATATTTATAAATTTATTATTCTGCAGAAGTCACTGAAAATGGTAAAAATAACACACTGACAACTGATAAAGAAAACACAAAAAATACTTGATAAAAATGGCCAAAATGGTATTAACCAGGAAAGACAGAAAAACAAGACTCTTTGTAACCCGTTTCTTATCTGAGCTCCTCCTCCTTCCCATTCCAAAATATTAGGGAAAAATCTATGCATGCAACAATCTGAGTCTACTGATCTCCCACTTTTCTAAATAACCCAGCAGACAATCTAGGTAGGTATTTAAACTCCACAACATGCACGATCATGTTCTTGCTAAGTATGTGTAATACTCCTTCAAGGTCGCTGTTATCTTTGTAAAGATGACACAAAGGGAGTTTACGATGCTGTCACTGCTGTGTGTCAAATCTAGTTCACACATACCACCATTGGGCCATCTCCACTCAGAAGTTAAATAGCTTCCTCCTTATTGTCAGCTTCCTTAAATTTCTTGCTCCCCACCCCATGTCCTAGAGAACCGCAAGCTTGTCAGGAGGTTAGACCCTAGATCCAGCACTGAAAAGATTTTAGGATGAGTCTTATCAGTTCCAAGTCTTATGTAAAAAATAAACTCCTAGATTGCCGAAACTGTATTATCTTTCCATTCCTCCTTTACCTCTCCCTTCTAAATCTTTGATTGAAAAATTAAAATGTCTTTTAGAGTAGACAGAGTAAAAAATTATGCTCACTCTAGTTCTCCTCTGCTAAAAGAAACATTTTAGTGCAAGAGTAGGGTATGGCTCTCCAGGACCACAGTGCCAGACTCTGCAACCATCCCCTCTTTTTGAATGAACAGCTAATAGAAGGCTGCAAGTAAAGCACCTGACTACCAACCTGTAGACTGACCCAAGCTCTACTCTCATCCCTAAACTGCTCCTCAGAAGAGGTATAGGAATTAGTTGAGGGGGCAGGAGGGGGAGGAAAAAAGTACTCATGGAAAGAGAGTATTTTAAGAAGCCATAAATTTTCAGGAAAACTACAAATATTCTAAAAAGGCTAAAACCAGTACAAGAAAATAAATTATTGTTTCACATTTGAAAAATATATAGAAAAAGAAATAAAAATTTAATAAGATGTCCAACTTATAGTAAAATCATGAAAATTAAAGCAATGAGCTGCTTATCATCTATCAACCTAGGAAAAATTTAAAAGACTGATAATTAACAGTCCTAGAGAGACTGTCGAGAAACTGACACTATTAAATACTGTAGATAAAAATATAGTTTGGTACCACTCTCAAAAGCAACCTGACAACATGCACACAATTTTTAAATGTGCATATTCTGTTAAAGGAAGTTTATGGGAGGCTACTGTTTTAGACTAGCCTCCTGCACTAGGCCCCAGCAGACCAGACCAAATCAGAATGGAATCACTTGTGCTAAGCGCCATGTAATCAAACTGAACTTTGAAACTGGCCAAGTTTTCCACAAAACAGGAGATTCGCAGTAACCAATCACAAGGGGCCTAGTTACCTGAGCCCACATGAAACGGAAGTCCCTTTGGTTTTAATCCTACAAGGAAAGTAACTTTGAAAGGACCAATATGCTTTTTGTTCCCTCTTTCTGCTTTCTTCAGCCTTTTCCCTCCATAAGACCAACCTTCTCTGCTCAGCTCATGAGAACATTCATTCTACTTTAAAGAAATGAGCTGTTGCCTGAGTCTAGAATCACAAATAAAAGCCAATTAGATCTTTAAACTTAATTAGTTGTGATTTTGTCTTTTGAAAATTCTTTAATCCTAAAATTCCATTCCTAAGATAATTGTCTTTAAAAAATAAAACACTGTACATGGATGTTTATACCATAACAATGAAATAAACCTAACATACATCAAAATGTATGAAGTAAACAGATTGGTCCATCACTACAGTAAAATATCGTGCAACTATTCAAAAGGATGAAGTAAGAACATGGAAGAATATTTGTGAAAAATTATTAGGTAAAAAAGGCAGGTTTTTGAAGAATTGAAACCTGCAGACATATCAACATATTCCAGTTTTATAAGGCAAGACAAGGTAAAACTTTTCCCTCTGCTGACTTTATTTGGTCTTTCTACCTAAGATTCACTCTTGATCAGCTATGGGCCATCCTGAGTGATAATTCTATAACCAATTTATTGCTTGTCATTTGTGCCATTAGAAGTCATTCCGATAAATACGGAAATCTTAAAAAAAAAAGAAAAAGTCAGCCTAGAAATTACCCAGAGGTTACACCAAGCAAATAAAAAAGGTTGTTTATTTTATTTACCTGAGTGAATCCTAAAGAATAGGAAGTGATGCCCAAAAAAAAGGCTGGTTATATGATAGGATAAAAACTACGATTCCTTCCTTTAAAATTATGTGTGCATGCATGGGGAGGGCACACAGGTCCAGGTGTAAGTGTGGACATGGGTATGCACTATGTACCAGTGGGTATGTGTATCTGCATATACACAGGAACAAATTCTAGAAAATGGGCTCAACTGAACTAGCATCATACCGGTCCTGATAGCATTATATAACTATTAAGATGTGATTCCAGCAGCACAAGTTGGCAATGACTTTGTCACTATAGTTTAATCCCCTGAAATCATACCATGATTTCTTCTAGCAACAGTTAAAAAATTGTCAGTTCATTTTCTCAGGCTACAGTGATGTTTAAGATGTCTCTCATAATATCGGAGGATTTTCACCAATTCCTTTCTAACCAACAGTGATTGGCATATGAGTGTGTATATATGTAACAGTCTGCCAAAACAGCATTCTCCTTGACTGAGAGCGTAAGGAGACACTCAGAGTGGTAGGGGAGCACACTGACAAGGGGAGGGTGGGGAGACTCAGCAATGTGGTTGGTGTAAAGAAAAAATTTCAGAAACAAGCAGTGTAACAACCAAACAGGGTGATGAAGGGCATGATTAAACAGGGTGTATATGATTGGGCACCAATGCCATTAAATGGCTGACTTCTCATCAGAAACAATGATCAATTTTTATGTCTCCTCAACTGAAAGCTACATCCCTGGTTTAATAATGGCTTGGGAGGGGGGAAGGAAAGTGGTAAACAAATCCACTTTTTTTTTGCATAATTTGCCTACATATCAATTTTAAGTCACAACCCATTTGAGACACATTAAAACATTTTAAAACATGTGTTAATCAAAATAACATGTAAACATTGTAAATTCTAATCTTCTATCTCGTCAATTGGATCACAAATATTAATTATGCCCCAAATGAAAATTATCTGGAGGTTAACATCCACAATTAGCTTCAGTTTAAAATATAATTCTTGATAGAAATCCAAAATGTTTAGGATTTACGGGTTTAACTGTATTCAGCAATTTGAATACAGATTCAAAACACTTTTATAGTTAGCATGTGGAAATGCCTGAAAGCTAGGTTAACTTTAGATTTGGTAATCAATTGTCCAGCTCTCCAAATTGCAATATAGACATAAGGATGCATGATTGATTCTAGACCACACAATCTCGACCTGGGAACTGTGCAAGAGTACTGAGGATAAACTCAGAAATAACAGTTGTTAAATCTATAGGTACTGCAGCAGAAATTCTGGAAGCTCCAAACTCTACTTGATATATTCTTCATCATTCAACTGGCCTGAAGCAGAAGTTAATGGTTAAGAGCCTGATAATGCTCTCAATTGCCTACCAGGTGTGCCGCTTAGCCTCTTTAAACCTCAGTTTCCTAACCTGAAAGATGGGGATAACAAAGATACACAGGGGGGCACTGTAATTATTAATAGTATGAATGCATATACAGCATTTAGTAAGTAACTGGCACAAAGACTTGATAAATGTTATTTTTTATTGTTGTTACTAGAAATAAATGCATTTGTTGAAATGTATGGCATCTCTTCCACAAATTTCAACTGTGCATTTGGTCACTAAAAAGTACAAAGATCATGAAAACAGCCTCATGATTTCAGGATCATCATCAGTTCTTCCGCTAAATCTCACTCTTCCTGAACCAGCTGTGTCAAACTTCACTTCCTTAAAACTGCTACGTTTTCACTAATTTCAAGAATTTTATATACAGTCATGTGTCACTTAATGACAGGGATACGTTCTGAAAAATGTGTTGTTAGGCAATTTTGTCATTGTGCGATCATAGAGTATGCTTACACAAACCTAGATGGGATAGCCTCCTACACACCTAGGCTATATGGTATAGTCTATTGCTTTTAGGCTATAAACCCATACAGCATGTTAGTGTAATAAACAGGTAACTGTAACACAATGGTAAGTATTTGTGTATCTAAACATATTTAAACATAGAAAAGGTGCAGTAAAAATATGGTATAAAAGATAAAAAATGGTACCTCTGTATAGGACACTTACAGCTTGCAGGAACAGAAGTTGCTCTGGGTGTGTCAGAGAGTGGTGAGTGACTGTGAAGGCCTAGGACATTACTGTACACAACTGTAGACTTTATAAACACAGTACACTTAGGCTATACTAAATTTATTTTTAAAAAATTCTTTCTTCAATAATAAATTAACCTTAATTTACTGTAACTTTTTTACTTTATAAACTCTTTACTTTTTTACTTTTGTAATAACACTTAGCTTAAAACACATAACACTGTACACCCGTACAAAAATATTTTCTTTCTTTATATCCTTATTCTATAAGCTTTCCTTATTTAAAACATTTTTAATTTAATTATTTTTTAAACATTTTTGTTTAAGACACAAATGCACACATTAGTCTAGGCCTACAGAGTTAGGATCATCAAGATGTCACTAGGAGATAGATTTTTCAGCTCTGTTACAATCTTATAGGACTACCATTGTATATACAGTCTGCTGTTGACTGAAATGTCATTATGAAGCACATAGTTATACAGGTGACCCTTGAACAATGGATCTGAACTGCACGGGTCCACCTATACTGGGTTTTTTCAACCAAATGTGAATGAAAAATACAATATTCAAGGTATGTGAAATGCTCATATATGCAGGGGCTGACTTTTAGTCTGCAGGTTCTACAGGGCTGACTGCAGGACTTGAGTATACCTGGATTTGGGTATGGGGGAGGGAGGGAGGGGTGGTCTGGAACCAACCCCCTCAAGGTATACCCTACATGTACTGAGGGACGACTGCGTACTGTTCCCTTCCTCAAAACACTTTCAATCCTATTTCCCACTCCCAGCCTTGGACTGATTAACTCCCACTCATCTTTCCCGTCTCAGTGTAAACATCACTCCTCAGAGGGCCCTTCCTAAATCCTCTTATCCAGATTAGGAGTCCCTACCTTATGTTCCCAGGGTACTCTAACTTCCTGTACTTTTCTCATTGAACTATGACCAGTGTTATTTAATATATGACTTCCCTGACAGACTATAAGCCTTGAGAGGGCAAAGACTGTATATATCTTATTTTCTACTCTATCTCTAGTGCTGGGTGCATTATAAGGAGTAGAAGAAGCTCTATAAATATTTGTTAAATTAAATGAATGCAGAAGGACCAGCCAGATTGGTTAACTAAAATCTAGTTCATATTCACATTGAGTACTACAATTCCTGATTAAGCTTACTGCTCTTGCTCATTCACATTCTTGTAGAATGTTTCAAGTTTTAAATCTAAATCCCACCTTTCCGTATAACCCATCACATGTAATTTATTAATAGCTGTCTTGCTAAGATAGGATCAAGCTTATCACATTCTATATTCTTAATGCTTATTAAAATGATACTCAGATGAAAGCCAAACTGCTCAAAGTATCTATTATGTTTACTAGTCTTCACTCAAAAGATGTTTTTTGAAGAATTCCACACCTTACAAAAGAAAAAAAATGTGAAAATTATTTATCTAGTCCAGCCCATAATTTTTCAACGAGGGTCCTACGGATTGAAAAAGTTAAGTGACTTGTTCAGAATCAGAAAGCTAAAAAGTGTTAGAAACAGAGTAAGGATCCAGGTCCCCTAGTTCTCAGTCTGCCTGTCTAATATAGGGCCTTTCTGGTGCAATAATTGAGAATCACTGTTCAGGGTATTTCAAGCAATAAATAATCTTGAAATGCAACAAGTAATCATTTAATGCTACTGAATCACCAGTAAAGTTTTTCTAAAGTATCGATTTTCAGACCTCTACTGTATTAGAAACTGAGGCGAGACCTGGACCTTCACATGTTGAAAACATTCCCTGGGTGATTCTTATCCCAGCAAAGATTGAGAACCACTAATTTAATCAATCAAGCGTTCTTTATCAGCTAAATGCCTACTCTGCCCTTATCAGTATATTCCTCCTCTCAAGGCTCTTAGGAAGAAACAAGATTTATTTATATAATCAATTAGAGAAGAAAATACGACTGTATAATGAAGTGCTGAATTAGCTAAATGAACACAAATTAAGTGCTAAATACAGAGAAAGTAGGACAGGAGCTCAGGTTTGAGAGACAGCTATTTGTGGAGACAGAATAACAGACAGAGAGGTCCTCCAGCAGGAGTCCTAAGGATGCTGTGAAAGTGCCTCAAGGACTTCTGTGGAAAGTAGAGGAGGATGCTTTCCTTGCCCCTACATCCAGTTTTAATCAGAACAGCTCCACTTTTATCTTTAAAAAAGAACACCAAAGGCTTTTAAAAGTTGGAAATCCCTCTTATTTTACAAATGCAAAATAATAAAAAATAAAATCCATGGTGAAGTAACTTGTCCTAAAGTTAGGAAGCTAATTGGTGATATAAAAACCGGGTCTCTCAACCCCCAGTGCCCTTTTCACTCTACCACACCACACACCATGGCATTCCTAGGGCAGGAACAATGTGAGCAAAGGTTCTCACAGAGCACCCCAAGCACAATGGCCTGGCCAAAACAGTGGGTTTACTTTCAGGTCATGTGTCTCAAACTGGGATTGGGGTTGGGAGGGTAGTAATAGGGAGAAGGGCCCAGGCAAGCCTCAGGATAAAATACAACCACCCCTCCAAAGCAGACCTTCAAGTTTTAGGAAGACTTTTTAAAAAATTAAAACTGATAAATAAAACTGATAAAATGCTATATTTGTGGTAGGTCCATAGGGGACTTCCATGGTGGAATTGTTGAGTCATGCTATTTAAGGAAGTAGTAAACGATAAGAATGCATAGGCAGGGGTAGGGGCTAGATAATAGAATGCCTTAAAAATCAAAGAAGAGTTTATATTTGCTTCAATGCAACACCTCCATTGCATAAAGTTTTCAGAAGAGTACTAAGAGGGTACACTCCCAGGATGCTGGCTGCACACAGAAATGTACAACCTACAGCCAGGTGCCTCACAGAATCAGTCAGCTGCTAAAGCTTCTACTTCTCTACAGCACCACAAGTAATAAAATTGCTGATTTTACTCCTGTGCTCATGTAACAGAAACTATTACAGTACTTTAAAAATGCTTCTGCTATCAATTTGTTACTCCCCATAGCATCCCTCTAACACTATTATCGCCATCTTATTGCTAAAGGAACAACTACAGAAGTCACTGTCAAAGCCAAAATGAGATGTCTAGAATTTACAATGTTCAGACTTAATGCTCAGTCCACATACACAGTGGCATAAGAATAAATCTCAACTTTAGTATTCCTATGTTTATCACACATTTAATTCACTAGTAAATTTTCACAAGGAACTTATAACCTAATTAGACCCACCCAAACATGTCTTAAGTAACATGCCTAATATTGGATTCACTGTCTTATTCCTGAAATGGCTACCTCTCTCAACTTCCCTATACCTATTCATGACACTGGTCTTCTCTGGATAACCTACGCTAAAAACCTTGATATCCCCTTTGCCTCTAATTAGCTGCTAAACACTTTAAAGGCCCTGATTGTGGCACTGCCTAGAACAACAACAAAAAAATCAATGACTCCCTACTGCCTAGCAAGTGAAATTCAAACTCTTACACCAACGCAGAGCATTCAGAGCTCTCCACAATGGAGCCCCAGCCTGCCTTCCACCATTCCTCTACACAGCCTAAGAAGTAACAGCTAACCTGGAAGTCTTGCTATTCCCCACACACTTAGTACTTATTAAAGCACATGACCTTGGGAAAGTCACTTAATCTGAGCTTTACTTTACTCAACAATAAAATGGGTATAATAATACTTGTCTGAAAGGACGGAGGTAATGAAAATGAGCGTGGCCATAAATTTTAAAGTACTATAAAAATACAGACATTATCATTATGTCATGGTTGTTGTAATTTTATTTCCTTTATACCGGCCTTGCTCCAGAAAGGATGTAAGGTAGCCCACATAAAACACGAAATAACAAGAGTTTAAAGATGGAAGCAATAAAAGAAATACAAAACTACATACAGACAAAAAATGCAACTGACAATGAGGCTAAGAGAAGGGCATACCATAACTGCCTACGTATTTGCTTTCTTTCAGGTTAATAATTTGGCCTAAACACTGTAGCTTGATTTGAAAAGGAAACAAAGCCAGTTAGACAATTCAGTGTCCACATGACATTGGTCAGAAGTAAAATAGTTCCTACTGTAAAGACCAGGCAAGAATTTCTCCCAGAGGTCTTTATTCTGTATAATGTAATTAGACAATATCCTCAACATCTTTATCATGGATTATCTATTTCATTACATCATTATTAGATTAAAAGCCTCTTGAGGTCAGGTAATTGCCCTATTATATTTGTATCTCTGGCAGCACTTGTAGCAATTAGTCAATAAACCAAATACTTTATATATTGATTTCTACGGATCCAATCTCTCCCTTATTTCAAATCATCTTGCACACCACCACATTAATCCTAAAACATCACTTTTATCACATCAGTCCTCAGTTCAAAAACCTCTGACTGCTCCCCTGCACACAGAACAAATGCCTCCCCATTCTTTACCTACACAGCACAATATAGAACACAACCTCACCTGCAACGGCCTCCCCTGTCTTCCCATTTCTCTAAATTCTTTTTGCCCTTTAAAGTTCAGTTTTAAAATCTCACCACCTACATAAAGCCTTTTCTGACTGGCAGCAATGTGGCAGAGGGAGGGATTGGGTGGTGGGAGGAAAGGCAGAAGTGTTGTGTTCTTATCTGTTAGTCAACAGTTAAGTGACTGTGTACAAGTCACTAAACCACTGTGAGAATATCTCATCCGTGAAGCCAAAGCTTTAGGATAGATTGTACCTAAATTACCTTCCAGCTATAACATTCTAGGGTGCATCGGTTCTTTCAAACTTGGACACACCCTGATCTACATTACCTGTTATACATTTTAATATGTAATTATATACATTGCTTTAAAATTTTCCCTGCTTAAGTAAATATACCACAGCAGTCTTATATTAATATTTTCTTCTTATCCCCAAAGATAACTGGCATAGGACTAGGTACATAGCAGATACTTTATATAAGGTAAGAAATGTTTAAGATAACTATTTTTAAAGATTGATTATAATATTGCTTGCTGCAGTATGAATCAGCAAAAAAAAAGCAACTTTTTTCATTAAGCAGACTATTAAAGTAAGTATACCAAAACAAGAAAACACCTAAGTCACTTTTAAACTGGCAAGTATAAACACATATTCACTTAAAAGTACAGTACATCTTCATTAAGGTGACCACATGAGTCTTTTTACATATAATATAATAGTCATTTCCCAGCCATTCCTGTTTATATCTTCTATTGCAAAGAGAAAGCTCACTGGGGGGGAAGAAAAAAACCAAAAACCCTGCCATAACTTTTATTATTATTTTACTGATTTAATTTCATACACTATTTCTATGATTCCAACATAAAAACCAATAAAGTTACAGAGAATAATGAAATAAATCATGCAACAAATTAAATTGTACTTGCTATGACTTTCAATATTGTAGGCTAAGTAAAGCCACTACACACACTTAGTTTTGTTGCTTTCGACATTGCTTTTTTTTTAAAATAATGTATCCTCTCTGGATAAATATCCAGTTTCCTGGACAGTACTTTAAAAGAGAATCTGATAAATCTAGAAATTTGCTGATTCTTCTTTTGCTCAACTACTACTCCTGTCAGCAAAATTTAGGTAACACTGAAAGCTTGAGTGTTTGCTTAAATGGAAAAAAAAAAAATTAAAAAGAAAAAAACAAAGAAGCTGTATCAGTCACTTTGTATACAAAGAAGATATCCCATCAATGCTCAAAAAATTATCATCCCATAGTAAAAACACACAGAACCCTATGAAACACATGCATTACATGCAAAGACCTTCTTCAAATCAAAGGTTCACAATTCTCATTTTCCAAATTCTAAATATACTGTAAATGGATCAGTAAGTCAGTTCCACTCATGGTATTTTTGTGTCCATTGCTATTACTGGTAAAAGAGTTTATGAGAGCTCACTGCCAGTTTAGAACACAGAAATACTTCAGTACAAAATAAATCGTTTTATTCCTAAGAAGAAATAAAAATCTACAAAGTTATTCAATTATCTTTATTCATGAAATGTCAATGTACAAAAACAGTTCAGCAAAAGATGCATAAGGAAACTGCTATTCTCTGTGAACCTTAATTATTACCACTTTTAACCACTCAAAAAGATATTTATATCATTTAAGCAACATAATAAAGAATTAAGCAAAATTCTGGCCCCAAAAGTTTCCTAAAAAAAGGAAAAGGAAAGAATTCATTCAGGAGGAATACAGAAATTCAAACCCACTGAATCAAACCCACAACTTTCAACTCTAATGCCTAATTTTAGATTTTCATGAAGAAAAAAGTATGTTTGCTCAGGCATTTAGCATTTAAGGAGGCATCAGAAACAAGACCATGGGTGACCAAAAAGGGGCATGTTTTGTCTGTGACTTGCTCTGTTCTCTAAACAATAATTATTTGAATAGTTCTAAATGCAATCATTTCCACTAGGAAAAACACATCCCAATTTAAAATTAGGCTTCATTGGGGTGAGGGGAGGAAAACAATTAGGCTTCACAGCAAGTCTTTACTAATCACAAAAACTATGTAATTGAACCAATAGTGATGTATAAAAATAAATTAATGAGTCACACACCATTATTTTTAATGGTGCTTTAAAGAAGTCTAACATGCAAAGATTAGGGTTGTGGGTTTTCAACATTAAAAACACAACAAAAATAACTGGTAACAATACGGCAATCAACACTACATAATAATAGTCTTCCAAGCACAAAGGGAACAGATATTTATGAAAGTGAGTGACCAACTTAAAAAACACAAATTCAAGATACAGCAATACAAATTCAAGAAACATTTCAAATATTCCATTTTTTAATAGAAAACACTTAAGAAAGATAACATTCAAATTTCCAGTTCTGTTATTTTAGAACCACCTGCCTAAAATATTCAAGGCTCTATTAAACGTCTCTGGTGGCTTGATAATAGCAGTTTAACATCCTAAACCCTGAACTTATTCCAATATTCGCTGACCAGATGAATGACAGATTAACAATTACTTCAACCAAGGCAGCTTCATATTACCTATTAATATAAAGAATAGTAAATTTAAAATATGGCAGAATACTACACCATTTAAACCTGAGTAATAGCCACTGTTTGTTTTTTCCTTGACTACTGGGATTTTTGACAATGACAAATGAAAGGAAATAGAAATTAATTTGAGGGAAGAGGTTAAAAATTACTTTTACAGTAATGGCTTAGAAGCAGAACAGTCCTTTAGAAATTAAAAATATTTGGTCGGCTGTCAAATGAATTTTCAAAACCTTAATTCAAAAGTATCATTATAATTAATAGGTGGGCAAGTTAAGAGTGACACTGGATTTTCTAGAAACACGTTGGGAAGCTACCAGACAGATGTAAAAGGAGACAGACACGCAGGTTAGAAGCTTAGGAGGGCTCAAAAGTAACCTAACATACTCTATCAAGCTTGGATCACAAATTAGGGTTAGGAATAAACACAGCAATTCTACCACATTCCCAGGGCATTTTAATCATCACCTTAAGATAAGCTAATTAAAAATATGATGAGAAATGCCTAACAAGAAAATTTACTAATATGTAAGAATTGTAAGTGGAATTACTACCTTGCAATGGAACAATTTTTAAAATCACTAATCACTCAAAACAAAAATGCACAAACTTGTCCAGACTAATTGAAGACAAATCCAAAAAGAATTATGAATTATTTTTTAAAAAACTGTTTTCAAAGCATATGCTTTCCTGTGTGTTCTACTTTATTTTAAACACTATGATTTCAACCTAAAAGAATATATATCCCTCATTCTCTTCAACTCTGCTTTATTCACTGAAATAGGTTCTAAAGCAAATAGTCTCTCCATTAGCCTGGGCCATGCAGCTTCTTACAGGAGTTTGGGGGATCACAACGAACATATCTAAAATAAGCATGAATATGGATTGCTTCTACAATTATACTTATTTAAACCTCCCTAAAAAATAAATAAAACCCATAGTTTCCATTTGAGAATTTGAGAAAATGAATTTTTACAACAGCATGGAAAGCTAAACCAAAATATAAGGCCAGTTAACAATACCCATCCTCTTCTGTATTACAAAAGCTGTAAGTGAAATTTTGTTATTTGAAATTTTGTTTGTAAAACCCAATGTACATTTTATCATCTTGTATAAAATATCTACAGCCTCAGTAGTGGTTAAATTGCAGCTATAAAGGAAATTGTCCCAAGATAAATGGTTTCCCTATGAAAAAGCTTCACTGCTACACTTCACCTCAGGACAATAAATCAAATTAACTGCACCTTGTCCTCTGTCCAATGACATCATCAGTTTGACCACATCTTGGGAATTGGGTGCAAAAAGATATGCTATTTTAGGCATGAAATTATATTACTGCATTTTGTCCACCCGACCCCATACCTCGGATCTCTGAAACAGTCATTCACCTGAACATTATCCTAAAAGCTACAGATTTTTTTCCTGCTGCATTCAGGGCCTGCCTACTGGTAGTGAAAGAAGAAAAATGGTCAGAACTGTTTACTTGAAATAGCTTGCTTTTAGTCCACCAAACCTAGAATTTTGTTACAAATTAAACTGAAGACTAATATCCCAGAAAATATTTAGCTAACCACTTACCATAAAGTGTCTTAACATAATTTCAAAGGTTTAACACATTAGTGTCAAACACTACTCCTCTAATACTTCCCTCCACTAGCAAAGGTAAACACCCACCAATGAGAAGCAACACCATTAAAAAAAATACACAACTACACAAAATAAAAATGTTAAAGAAAACTTTGCCACGGGAAAGACCGAAAATCAAAATTATTGTTTCCTCTAAACAGGAAAGTTAATCTGCCTCTCTCACAGGCCAAGTGTCCTAAATCTAGATAAAACATAAAATCAATTCTGACAACTTAAAGAAGAGGGGCGGGAGTGCTGGGAGGAGAATAAGTTCCAAGATCAGGGTAGACACAATGCCTGTGTTTATTCTTCTATTTTCACTCATTTAACCATGACACAAACACTCAAAGAAAACATAACCCCATTTCTGTTTTCAGTAGTGCTACAATTAAAATAAGCAAGTCTATGACAGTGAAAGCACAAAATTAATGTCATCCCCATTTTAAATTAGAACGAAGAGGTTAGAAAGGCAGCACCACACAGAAAAATTATGAAAGTGCTGTTAATTGGAATTTCTAAAATATTTAGCTATTTCACAACTCCTGCGGGGGAAAAAAACTGTATAGGTTTTACAAATACTGCAAACTTTTACAAAGCCTGAAAGTGGTTAACTCGGGGGTGAGAGACAAGGAAGAGAATTATCCACAAAACAAAGTGATCTATTTTTATTAAACCAAAATATGATTTCATAGCCTCTGAAAATTTATCATCAGTAAGACAGATTTTTTTCCTAGGCCCAATATTACTGCAAACTGTAAGAAAGTCTTTTTAAGAGAAAACAAACCACCGTAGAGTTGATGCTTAGCTAGGAGGCGTTCTAATGCTGGTAAGGCCCCAAGAGGGTTTGTTTTGCCCGCGGAGGAGGGGTATGTGTGTGGAAGTTGGTGGGGGTAGTCATTTTGGTTATTAGTAAATAAATCAAGCAGCAGAAAACATGAGGCCTAGGCAACTGCTAGAGAAGCCAAGGCCTAGCTCTCCCCCTTCTCTTCCCAGCACAGCCTGAGTTTGATCTCAGAGCCCTGTGGATTGCCAAGGAAAAAAAAAAAGAAGAATCATATCGAACCACAAAAGCACATGGGGCGAATGTAAAATATAAACACGGCGTTGGGCTGTGAGTGGCTGTTATTAAAAGTCTGAATTACTAAACATGAGAGGCGGGGAAAGCTAGGCGGCCATTTCAATAATATAAACCTCCCCGAATTAGACATTATTCAAATGAGAAGAGGTTCGGCTAAGCAGAGTAAAAAGGACCCAGCACCCAGCAAGAAACCACCACAGAACCAGGGGGAGGATCCCAACCCTACCCACCAGCTCCCAACAGGAGAGGGGAAATGCAGATTATCAACTTGTCAGGCCAGCCCGTTCTGGGGCAGGAGGGACAGCCTTTTAGATCCAAGTTCTCAGGAGGCCTCTGGGCGCTTCTGGGGCCTCGGAGCGAGAGGCACCGGAGTGCCACCCGCCCCGCGCGTCCCGGTCAGGCGCAGGGGGAGGGGGCAGGGAGGGGAAAAGGGAGCCGGAGATCAGACCACGCCAGGCACCTCCAACCCAACTCCCCCGCTAAGCCACGGCCGACGGGGAAAAGGGGGCTTTTCCAGGACCCACGAGGACTGCTGACCGATGGCCGGGGCACATGGGCGGCCCCAGAAGACACCCCCTCCGAGGGGAACTTTCCCCGAGGGCCCCTTCCTACGCAGTTCGCCCCCAAGGGGACGAAGCGGACCCCTGCGCGGGCTCCCCGCCCCCGCCGCCCCGAGGCCACCTCGTAGCGCCCGCCACCGCTCAACCCTACACACCTAGAGCTCAGGCCTGGCTCAGGTCAGGCCTGCACTCGGGCAATGAGTGGGGCGCGGCCGAGGTGCCCGCGGCCGTGACCCCCGGGCTCAGCCCCGCTCCGACCCCTGTGCGGCGGCGGGGCGCGGGCAGGGCGCTCTCCCCGAGCGCACCCCGGCCGCCCTCCGGGCCGCCCCCGCTGCGAGCAGCGCCCCCCCGCCCAAGCCCGCTCTCGGGGGGAAGACGCGTGCGGGTGTCCGGCCGCCGGGGTCCGCTCCGGCCCCGCCGCCTCCCCGGCATTGTGCTCGCCGCCACCTCCATCCTCCTCCACGCCCCCCCACCCCGCGCCCGCCGGGCTCCGGCCGCCTGCCCGCGCCCCACTGCGCCCCGCCGGCCCAGCAGCTATGAATATGTAAAATGTCTTTATTGTCCTCTCCCTCTGCCCCGGCCCCGCCGCCCAGCCGCCCAGCCGCCCCGCCGTGGACCCGCTCGGGTTCGGGCACCGCGGCGAGGAGGAGGCGGCGGCGGCGGCGGCGGCGGCCGGCGGAGGAGGAGGGCCGGTGCCGGCGGGCGGGCCGGTGAGCCAGCGGCGGGGTGGGCCGGGGGCAGGAGGAGGGCGGTGGATCGCAGCCCCCTTTGCCCCTTGTCTTCCCCCTCCGCCTGGCCGCTCCGAGCCTCTTTCCCCCTCCGCTCGGCGCCCGGCGGGGGCTCAGTGCTCCCCGGCCCCCCATCTCCCCGCCGTTAATTATAATAATCCTGAGTACTAATAAATTATGCTAAGTCGCGGGGGGGGGCAGCGGGAGCTGGGGTTGAGTATGAATATGAATATGTAAAATGCTGTAATGATTACCTGCTGCTGCTGCCGCCGCGGCTGAACTCTCATCTTGACTCGCTGCTCCTCCGTCCGCCATTTTGAATATTTTAACCAAAATCGCCCGGTCGATAAACCCTCCCTCGCTCCCGCTCCCCTCCCCCCTCCCGCCCTGCTTGCCTCCTCCCTCCTCTCCGCCCCCTCCCGCTCCCTCCTCTCCCCGGGCGCGCGCCAGGGGGCGCGCGAGACCCGCGCTGTTCGCCGCCAGCCCCCTCGGAAGAGCTCCACCCCCTCGCGCGCTCTGCGCACGCGCCTCCAGGGCGCTGTGGCCCTTTGGTAGCTAAAGAAGCGCCTTCAACCTGCCAGTCACCTCTTCGCTTCATTTTTTCGTCTCGACTCTGCACATGCGCGACTTTCTCCAAGCGCCTGAAATGCCCGGCGCATGCGCTCCCTCCACAAGCGTAACCTGCCTGTAAAGTGTAGTTGTGTCGAGCGCTTGTGCCTTCTGACTGTCCTCCCGTTTCTCCTCCCGCCTTACTTCCCTCCCAGCTTTGCTCCGGCTTCCCCCAGTGGCCCGCGGCATTGTAAAAGACGGGTAGGGGACACAGAGGCCAACAGCGCGGGGACGTGTGTAGGGTCAGTGGGCGGGCCAGCGCCCGCGTCCCCTCCGCTCCGCACTTTCTTGAGGCTTTCTGCGCTGTGGAAACCCGGACAATGGAGGGGCCACTCCCCTGCGAAGTAATTTCCGGCCCTCAGGGCAGGTAGGGGCGGAAGCCCTGGCCGCGAGGAGCGGGGCGTGAGGCACCTGCTGAGCCACCAGCGGTCATCCCGCTTTAAATTTGAATCCGAACTAATCCCCGCCCCGGACTCTGCAAAAGCTGTAGACCGGGCCGGGCAAAAGCGAGGGGGAGTGTCCTGTGGTTGCTTTAATTAGCCCGAAATCTCTTCTGCTCTACTTGTTTCTAACGCCCGGCTGTCTTCCTCGGGAGCTGGGCGTCTTATTAAATCGCTAATTTCCGCCCCTACCTTTTCCTCCAGTTTTTGCCTTGCTCTAACGCCGCTCTCTGGCTCTCTGGATCGACACCGACAGCAGATCCCGTCTACGGATAGGTTTTCTCGCTTTCCTTTCGCTTTTGGAACATCTTTTTAAAACCTGGAAGAGTAAACTGGATGATCTAATAAATAAACGTGTCGAAATCAGCAGTAGCGTCACATGAATTTTACTTCGCTGTATTTCTCATAGTAAATATCATAGTGGGGAAAGGCTTTCTCCTAGAATATATTTTTTGGTAACTAGTCATAATGTTGCTGAGGTTTATCTTTGTTAGTAAAATTCCCCGGACGAAGCCTCAGGTCTTTCTTAAGAATTTTACGAATTCTTAATAATAGCCCTAAGATTATTTTATGGTTTTTTTTAAGAGTGAAAAGAAAAGTGTATTTCATGGTAAGCAAAGTTTTTAAAAAATCGGCTCTAGTTAATCTGTCTTGAAGAGAGATACGACTAAAGCTTAAATTGGGTACAATTGTAGATTCTACACAGAAAAAACAACTAATCTCTGAGTGAGAGCAGTTACCCTGCCAGCTAAAGTTTTAATCATGAGTCCTAGCATGTTCTTTGAATTCCTGACACTGTGCAGGTACCGTGACAGCCAATGATTTGGGGTGGGATTGATTTATTCGTGGTAATTAAGGCTTAGGGTGTGTATGACTGTTTCAACCAAATAATTGGACCACCCTATAATCTAATTATTTCAGCCATGCCAACCAACACAGTTAAGAATATGCAAAGTTAACCCATGTTACAATTAATCTCGAAATATGGCCTAAATTATGTTCACCGGTATTACTAAAGAAGTCTCAGAATCTTCAACCTTATTTGAAATAAAGTAATGCCCCTGCTATGAGGGCAACGAATTTGAAATCATCTCCACTAAGAAGGAGCTCAAATGCCCTTATTTAAATTCCCATCTTCTATTTAATCTTAGTTTTGCTCTTAGGTTTAAAAAGTAAATTAGTATGACCTTTAAAAAGTTATTGAAGCTAGTGTATATGCTATTCATTCTTAACCATTTCATTTCCATAAAAGGTAATTTTTGTGGAATAGATTTTTATTCAAGAGTAGATAGTTCTGTGAGAACAAAAATAGTTTAAAATAGTCTTTATTAATGTTTCGGTTTTCTCTTAGTGAAGATATTTATGTTTCCAACTGTGTCCCCAGCACCTAGCACAACATCTGGGCATAGTAGATGCTCATAAATTTTTGTTGAAGAAAAAATAGTAAATATACAGTTATATATGTTAGGATTATTTTTAAAATTGATGAACTCATTTATTCAACAAAAATTTATAAACATCTACATTCTGCCATGAAAATGCACTAGGTGCTAAGGATAGGAAAATGTGTAACACTGCTTTGACCTTAGCAAACTCACATGTATCAACTCTTTTTAAATCCTTACAACCCTGGGAGGTATTAGGTCATTATATATAAAATGTCCAATTTCGAATCAAAAGTGTAGTATATTATATCTCAAACAAGAAGCAGTACAGTTATCCAAAGTATGTGCCTAAACTACTGACACAGTTTTGCCATCTTAATGGTAGTTTGTTTATGCCAGCAGTGAAGAAGCCTAGAGAGCGAGTGGCAATGAAATCGCAAAAGGTGTTTTCCACAGCTTGTTGAGAATTGAATATTTTTCCTCGCAAGAAGTAGTCCAGAGTCTGGAAGAAGTGGTAGTCAGTTGGTGCAAGGTCTGGTGAATACAGTGGATGACAGAGAGTTTCCAAGTCCAGCTTCTGTAGTGTGAGTAGCATTATTTGTGTGACATGTGGTCAAACATTGTCTTGCAAGAGGATTGGCCTGTCTCTATTGACCAATCTGGGCTGCTTAATCACAAGCATCCTCATCATTTTGTCCAACTGGTTGCAGTAGACATCCACTGTAATCAATTGACCAGGTTTCATGAAGCTGTAGTGGATAATGCCAGTGCTGGACCACCAAACAGACACCATTAGCTTTCTTGGATGAATATTCGGTTTTGGACTGTGTTTCAGCACTTCATCTTTATCCAACCATTGTGTCAATGCTTGCGATGGTCAAAAAGAATCCATTTTTCATCATATGTAATAATACAGTGTAGAAATGGTTCGCCTTTATGTCGTGACAACAAAGACAGGCAAGCTTCAAGATGATTTCTCTTCTGATACTCATTTAATTCATGCAGAACCCATCTATCCAGCTTCTTTACCTTGCTGATTTGTTTCAAATGATCCCATATTGTTGGAATAGTAATGTCGAGCATTGCTGCTAATTCATGCGTAAATTGAGATGGATTTGCTTCCACTACAGCTTTCAGCTCATCATTATCCACCTTGGTCTCAGGTCACCCACGTGGCTCATTTTCAAGATTAAAATCACCAGAACAGAACTTCTCATACCATTGATGTGTTAGGTAGACAGTTAGGATCACCAGCTCTTCTAGGGACAAGGGTGCCCTGCTTTGGTGCTGTCTCAAGCAATTGCTCCACGTGGGAAAAAGGGTAAAGGCGGACACTCCGTTTTTGTGTTGCTACACCCTTAATCCTATCCCGAGCAGCTACTATACCTGAAGGAGGAAATGCTTTATCAATCTGGGAATTCCCCAGCCCACGCGTGATAGGATTTAGAAAGTGACCTAGAGTAACCTAAGGGTAATTATTATGTCATTAGCTTAAATCTATATTGTGGTTCAACACCACCCCCCACCCAGTGGGCTTTTGGAGAGGGAGCTCATATAAGCAGATGGAATTTTGAGGACACTTGTTGATCATTTGGTAATATCCCACACCTCCCAAGAACCTGCCCCTGGACTGGGCCAATAAAAGGAAACAATCCAAGAATTGAGAGAGAGAGAGTGAGTCAATCAATCAATCAGTCAGTCCGTCTGTCTCTCTCCACTCACGGAGACAGACCTGTTTTGTCCTACAATAAAGAGCTGCTCACATGAAACTGCTTCCTGCCTGAGGTTATTCCATCGTATTGGCCCTGCTGGTGATTTTCTAAGCAAGGAGTCAGAGGACCAGGATAATAATCTGGACTTGACACTTTGGTGTGTCTGGTCATTCTTCGGCCAAGAGTACACCAAGAACCAAGGGCAGACTGCCACCCTGGCAGATGTACTGTGCTTTCATTAGCCACATCCTTCCCAAACACTTCATTAATATTTCAAGGCGTCTGAGCTGCGTTGGTTCCACAAGGGAACTCATATTCAAAGATAACACGAATTTTTTACTTACCCATGATTTCACAAATATTGGTCTAAAAAATTTTTGAAAGATAATCACAAGCCAAAATGGGCATTTGAAAGACTGAGGATGTACCTTAACAATAAACATAAAACAAGAAGTGTCAAAGTGAAATGTCAGAGATATCAACTGTCAAGCTTAGTACTTAAGGAAATCGGACACTTCATACTTAACAACCTAATAGAAACTCTGTTTATCCCAATTTTCCTGGAAGGGAAAATTGAGGCATAGAGATGTCAAGTAACTTAGCCACTGTTATACCACTATTAAATGGTAGAGCTAAAATTGAAACTCAGGCAAGGGGCTATACTTAACCATTATACTAAGCTATTAAAATTTACTTTGGATGGGGCAAAATCTTGGAAGTGTGTATAATTCAGTGTAGGAAGAGAACATATTAACAAATAGTGTCCTTGTATGTAATCTCATTATAATAAAAATGTGTACATGATGTTAACTTAAGTTCACATAAAAACATGTACACAAATAGCAACTCTATTTTAATTGCCAAACACTAGAAACACCCAAATGTCCTTCAACAGATGAATGAATAAACAAACTGGTACATTCACACCATGGAATACTACTCAGCAATGAAAAGGAATGCGCTCTTGACACATGTAACAACTTCAATGAATCTCAAAGGTATTACGCTGAGTGAAAGAAGCCGGTCTCAAAGATTATATACTATAAGGTCCCATCTATATGATATTAATGAAATAACAAAACTATAGTGATAGAAAACATATCAGTGGTTACCAAGAGGTAGCGATAGAGGAAGGTATAACTATAAAGGATAGATACAAAGGAGGTTTTGGGGGGTTAATGGAGTTGTTCTGTATCCTGAATGTGGCAGTGATGAAACAAATTTATACATATAGTAAATGCACACACAAACAGCACAGTAGTACAGGGGAGTGGTGGTTACTTCTGCCTAGATGTGACTGTTACTGGATGTTCCTCAGTGTTCCCTCAGTTCTGACCTAAAGTGTCAATGTGAATGTGTCCATCTGTCTTGCTAAAGTGAAACAAAAAGATTCCCTTGCAGCTAGATGTGGCTGTGTGACTAAATTTTGGCTATTGAATTATAAGGAGTTATTGGGTGGGATTTCTGGGGGGAATCTCTTAAAAGAAGCAAGTTTCTTCTTCCTCCCTTTTGTTTTCCTTCCTGCTCCCTAGAATGCAGACGGGAAGACAAATTCCTGCAGTGTTCTTAGACCGTGAAGTGCCATTGTTCTCCAGAGACCATACCATGTGAGAAGCAACAAGCAGATCAGATGTTCTCCACAGGCCAAAGGGAAGCTTGGGACTGGGACTCGAACAACTTTCCTTGTACTAAAGGTGCTGCCACATAGTTTTGTTAAAAACTGAGGAATCCAGACTCTGGGAAATGTATTTTAATGATTATGTAATCATTGCCTTGGGTGACTAAATTAAAAATTATCATTTTTTAATAAACATCCCCAACACTTCACCTGTTCATAAAGATTAATATTCTAATATAGCAAATTAATTTGTTTGGTGGCCTAAGGATGCATTTAGTAACTAATTAATTTTACAGCAGAGGCTTTCAAACTATGTTCCATAAAGCCCTCAGGACCAGCCGTAAAGTGGGTTGAAAAGCCCTCTGCCTTCTCTTCAGCCTGAATGGCTCTGTTTTACCTATATTAGAGTTTAAGGTGAGATTTTGTTTGAAAACATGGTATCACTGCTTTAAAAAAAATACATACATACATATATATATGAAATTTACTGTCATGGAAGATTCAACCAAGATATTTAATTGCTTAAAGGTGCATATACTATAGATGTGTCATTGAAGAAAAACAAGCTCAGCAACAGTAACTTTAAAAAGTTTTCCAGATAAAATGATCATGACCATTGGATATGAAGCACTGGGACCTTGATCTCCTTTTTGTCCATGTTATACAATGTACCCAGTTTTTCCAAGGAAGATTTTGGTCCTTCCTCAGATATTTTCAAGGTTCTCCTCCTTGAGTAGGTAGAGAGGCCTCCTATGAAATTAATGAATGTATCCTGGTCATATGACTTTAACATTTATAAAAGGATGTCAAACTTACTGACTATAGCTGACAGCTGCTATTTATATTTCTACTCTTAATGTACATGGGTAGAATATTTCTACTTCTCAGAAATATTTACAATTCATTACTTATCAAAAAGCTCAATAACATTTATGGAGAACTAGCTGATGGATACACAGCCATTTTCCCCTCTAATTCAAGGTCAACACATACAGTATAAGACACTGCTCTTGCTATCACCCCTTCCAAGCCCCTGGGCAACTTCTGTAGTCCATACGTTCTCTTAAGCTGAGCCTGGACTCTTGCTCAAACATGATTCTACCCAGCCAGTGCTTCAAGCGGCCATTGGCATGCAAGATAAAATCCATTTGCTATTTCACCTCTAGAGACTCTTAAAAGCCAAGCTGTCACAAAGCCATGCACTTGAAATACATCATTTTGTCCCCTTGTAAGATTCTTTCCTAGAATTGTGCTTGGGACTTATGTCATCAGCCTACATTAAAATCATAAGAAGAAAAAACTCTTAAAAGTGTATCATATTTACTGTAGAAGTGTTTTTGGAGTGTCTGTCTTCTTTCTGAGGGTTCTTCCTTAACATCTGAAGGGCAGAGGTTAAGTAACTCGCCCAAGTCTACACAGTAAGGGAGAGAGCTAGGAATTGAACTAAAAATTGCCTAATTCCATATCCTTTCTGCTTTTCCTCTCTGAGCCCCAGATTTGCTCCCTGTCTTGGCTGTCAGTTGCCTCCCCAACTTGCCTTCCTCCTGTGTCTAGCCTTTCAGTCCTTCACTTTTTTCCATGCATTGAGGTGCCTATTTTTTCCTCCACATTTATTGGTTCCATTTCTGCCCTTCCTGATTTTTCCTGCTTCTTCCTATCCTTCCTCATAAGCTTTTTCTAGATAAACTCTCCCTGCATTTACTCATCAAGCCATTACAGTCTGACATCTGCTCCAATCATTTTCCTGAAATTACTTTATTGGAAGCCACTGATGACCTCCTAACTGCCAAAGCTGATGACATCTTCACTCCTCATCTTGCCCCATTGCTTGGCAATTTGATGATGTTGATCATTTCTTCCTTCTTAAAACCATCTCTACCTCTGGCCTCAATGATAAATTGCTCTCCAATTTTTCCTCTTATCTCTCTAACCACATCTTGATTTTCCTCACTGGATTCTCTTCTTCTTCCCATCTAATATAGGTACTCTCCAAGAATCTGCCCTGGTCCCTCTCCTCATCTTGCAAGCCTGTGATGTCATTATCTGTACCCACATTTTCAAATGTTATCTCTCTGAAGACAACCCCCAAATCTACACCTTCCGTCCTGATCTCTCCCCTGATTGTCAGACTGTGTTACATTTGTCTTTTTCACTAGAGTATAAACTATTCAAGGACGGGGCTATATCGTCTTCATTATTTTTAACCTTTTTATTATTAATGTTAACTGTATAGAGCCTGGGCATAGTCCATGCTTAACATATTTTTTAAAACAAATTTTCTTGCATACTTCCCCCTATATTTTAGTGACTATCCATTGTCATGTAAATAGCCTTTATTTACTTATAAATATTAATCAAATACCTACCATAAATTTGCCATCACTCTAGGCAAAACATTTTCTTTGGGTTTTTGAAACATCCTAGGACCAGTACATATTTAATTCGATTCTTCTTAACTTCCAAGTCTACATCTATAATTCTATATTTATCCACTCAGATGCACATTTTTTCACATTTTAATATCTTTGAAATTAAGGTGCATCTTACAGGCATTTGATAAGAAAGCATTTTTTCATAGTTTAATTGGCAGCATTTTTTAATGGCACATAAAATAATAGTGCATCTTACAATGACATTTTAAATTCTATGAAATATAGTATTTTATACTGAGAATTAAGATTTATCATCTGAGAGAAATTCTTAGTAATTCTGAGTGTACTGAACTTTCTAAGGCAGGAAAAGAGATATTTTTTAAGGATTTTCAATAATAAGGGTTAAAACTAAAGGAAAAGGACTTCTACCTACTTGCACAGTAGGTTTACAAATCCAAACATTTCCTCTGCTCCAAATATATAGCAATGATAGGTAAAATATAAAAAGAGAAAACCAAAAATAAACAAACTCAAAAGCAATAATCATTTCCATGCACCAGGAAGAACAGATAAATGTAAACCATGAATAGGTTAACTGACTTAGGCCTGTTGGGCCTATTAATCCCAAGTACTACTGCCTGCAGCCCAGAAGCAGGCAGTAGTACTTGGGATTTTAACACCACAAAGAGGAAGTACCAGAGCCAGGCTCTGGGTTTGAAGCATCCCCACCCCCCAAAACACAACACACACATTTTAAAATAATTGGTGAGTTTTCTTTCTAATTACATTTATTTTAATAGATACATCTTACATAAATCAAAAAGCAAAACTACAGCATTTTATGATACAGAAAATTCTCTTCATCCCACTTTCTACTTCCCCTCCTCCTTAGGAAACAATTTTTATTGGTTTGTTGCATATTCTTCCAACATCTCTACATCTCTTCTTGTAACTATATGTATTCTTATTTCCCTCTGTTTTTTTTCTTTTTAAGAGATGGGGACTCGATATGTTCTCCAGGCTGGAGTGCAATGGCTACTCACAGGTGTGATCATACTACACTACAGCCTTAAACCCCTGGGCTCAAGCAATCCTCCTGCCTCACCTTCCAGAGTAGCTGGGACTACAGGTTCATACCACCATACCTGACCTCTCTCCCTTTCTTACACAAAAGATAGCATACCATACACATTGTTCTGCACCTTGCTTTTTTCACTTAACTGTATGTATAGGAGATTGTTCCATATCAGGACATGGAGATTTTACTTATTCTTTTTTTTTTAATGGCTGTGTCTACTGCATTATGTGCATGAACCATGGTTTACTCAAGCAGTCCTCTCTTGCTGGACACGGGCTATTTACAAAGATTCCCTGTTACACTACACTATCACAATGAACAACCTTGTACCTGTGTCATTTCACATTCCCACACACCTTTGTAAATGGAGGCTGAGTAAAATTGCTGCCTAACTGCTTCTTAGGGCTGTAGTTTTACAGGAAGTTGAGGATTTAGCCAAGTAGGAAGACAAAGAGACAGCCCTGCAACCAGGAAGTGAGTGAAACCCTGGATAGTTCTAATGTTACAGGAGCCCCTAACCACCATCATAAGACCTAGTTATAGACTAGAAGCTTGGGAGGTGAGATGGGGGTAACTACAAAACTAATAAACAGCAAATAAGAGAGAGAAAAAGACTTTAAAACAAATATATATATAGATGATATTAATGTATATTTCAAAAAATAAATATGTATATGTTAATATTACATATTAAATATATTTTATTTTATTTAAATATTAAATAAATGATAAATTAAATGTATATTTAAGTTATGTTTAAATTATGTTTACTTTATAGCAATCTATCCAATATTTAAAATTGGATCTGTACCTCAAACCTAGACCAGGATCAATTCCCAATGGTTCAAAGATTTAAAAGTGAAAAATAGTAAAATTTCTAGATGAAAACATCAATGATTTCCTCTATAAGAAAGCTACTTTAGCAATATTATTGTCAGAAAACAAAATGGAATTTAAGGCAAAAAGGAACAAAAATACATTATATGATAACAAAAGGCTAATCCATCAAGAAGCTATAACAATTATGAATTTATATGCAACCAGCAACCTATCTCAGAAAATATAAAATAAAAACTTCTAAATTATAAAAATAAATCAGCAAGATCACAAGCATAGAAGGTTTTAATACAAAAGAAGTTCTGCCTATTATTACTTAACCAGAAATGCAAACTAACCATGATGCCCACTCCTCTATCACTACAATCAATTGAGTTAGAGCACTCAGATTGAGCCCAAACTGTGTACACCATTAATGTCCCACTGTGTCTGGACATATCTAGCAGGGTGAGATAGATCACCAGAAGTTTGTTTGCTTGAAGATCTAAGGAAGCTTCTGGGAGAAAAACTATCCTAAATGATCCTTATACTACCAGGTTGACCATGCATCCAAGTCCATCTTGGTCTTTCAAGAGAATGAGTGGCTATGATTTAAGCATCATATTCATCCTCAGGTTAAACTTCCAGCTCAGATTCCCATGAACCCTCATCTGTGGAGTCCTATGGAGAGGTAGCTCTAGTAGTGATATTCAAATTATTTCATGCCCAGTATGGTTTGAACATTAACTAAACAGGACAGACACCTAACCTATCAGGGCAGCTGCCAGCTATGCCCCATACCAGGGCATACCTGCTGAATTTCAGCCCTGTCTATAAAGACCATTTCATGAAACTTTCTGTAGGACATAGGGGAACAAGAAGCATTGATACTCCCTGACATAGTTTAGTACATAAAGGAGAGAAAGAGAACTCTACTCATTCTGGCAAATCCAGGACAGCAGTGCTTTGGAAGACGGACTAGTAGCATTGGTCAAAAGCGATAGTGCTTGAAGAGGGATGCTAAAGTGGACAAAGGGCTATAAAACAGGGATGCAGTAGTAACTGATCAGACTTATTAGAGGAGGGAATGTGGTAATGGTTATGTGTGAGTTCTGGCATCAGCTAGACCTGAGATTGATCCTGTTCTGCCTCTCACTGACTTTTTATTTAACCTCACACAAAGAAGCCAAATATCCTGTACTTTAGGGTCCTTCTCTGTAATATGGGGATTGCAGCGCTTTCTCAGTACTCCCTGTACCGCGGGTAGTGGTAGGATCACATGAGACACCCCCCAAGATCTCACCAGAAATATCCACAGAGACCAGTTCTGCATGGGTAGTCAGGACAAGAGCCAGTGACACAAGAACCACCCAAGTCAGTGTTGTGATCACAAGCAGAGGTAGGGAGAAAGCCAACTGAGGTTTATTGAGCTATTGTTTTTTATTTTACTTCAGTTCCATAAATATGATTTCCAGAGATAAAAACTACAAGTTCTTCCTTCAACACAATTTTAGTCTATTGAGCATTCACCAGTGTGGGTTAAGTGCACACTATGAAATATGTGTAGATCAGGGGAACTCAAAGCAGATACATCTGACTCCTAACTTAGAAACAAATTGGGATGGGGAGTTGTTCAGAGCCAGATGGATGAAGGAGGTGGAAGAGTCTTGATCAACCACTAGCTTTTTGGTTAGGTGACTGAGGGTCCCTTAGAAAGACAAGACGTACAAAAGGGGAGTCGTGGTCAGAGAGGTGAGGACAGCAAACTGTAAGTGTAGGACAACTGCTTCCAAATAGAGAGGATGTAGGGTACAGGAAAGTTCTAAATGTATATTATCTCATTTAAATCTCATGCCATCCTTGGGAAGTGCTATGGTTTGGATGTGGTTTGTTTGTCCCCACCAAATCTCATGTTGAAATTTAATCCCCAATGCAACAGTGCTGGAGATGGAGCCTAGTGAGTAGTATCTGGGTCATGGGGACAGATCCCTCATGAATGGCTTAGTGCCATTCTTGTGGTAGTGATTAAGTTAGGTAGAGAGATTGGATTAGTTCAGGCAGGATAGGTTGTTACAAAGGCAGGGTGCCTCCAGGGTTTGGTCTCTCTGCACATATGCCCACTTCCCCCTTTGACCTTCGCCACTATTTTTTTTTTTTTTGAGACAGGGTCTTGCTCTGTTGCCTAGGCTGGAGTGCAGTGGCCTCATTATAGCTCACTACAGCCTGGAACTCCTGGGCTCAAACAATCCTCCTGCCTCAGCCTCCAGAGTAGCTGGGACTTCAGGCACAGGCCACCAGGCCTGGCTAATTTTTCTATTTTTTGTAGAGACAGGGTCTCGCTTTTGTTCAGCCAGGTCTCAAACTCCTGGCCTTAAGCAATCCTCCCACCTCAGCCTCCCAAAGTGCCAGGATTACAGGCATGTGCCACCATATCTGGCTTTTCCACTATGTTTTGGCAAAGCACAGAAGCCCTCACCAGAAGCACCATGCCAGCACCATGCTTCTTGTACAGCCTGCAGAACCATGACCTAAATAAACTTCTTTTCTTTATAAATTACCCAGCCTCAGGCATTCTGTTGTGGCATCACAAAACAGACTGAGACCGGAAGGAAGGATCATTTGCAACGCATGATTGTCATAGGGGCTGAAGTTCAGAGAAATTTAGAAACTTGCCCAGAGTTACTCAGGCACTGAAATTTGAACACAGGACCACCTTACATCAGCTTTTCTCACTAAGGCAGGCTGCCCTAACTCAAGAGAGAGAAAACCTAGTATTTCTCATTGCCAGATAGTTCTGATTGCTATTTACTTTCTCATCTATTTCATATTATGATAATGTTTTCCTGGAATTGGATGATATAATACTAGAAATTGAAGATGTTTATTCGCTACAAAGATTATATATGCAGGCTTCTGTCATAATCAAGGGAAGTTGCTCACATCATTTATGATTTCCAGTCTTCTCTGTATAATGCTTATTTTAGGAAATCTGTTTTTACTAAGCTTGCTGATCTGCAAAAGGAAAACAGGCAGAGGCGAGGACTGTGATATACCCTTTTGATATTTATCGAGTCTGGAGTCTACCTTAAATTAGTTTGCTGGGAAGCATTGTATGTGATGAATAGTATAGTATTTAAATGATGCTGTGGATGTTTTCCCTTGTAATAAAGCAAATTACTCTAACAAAACTATTTTGTTTCATTTCTTCATACAAAATTCATGTTTGAAGTCCATGTAGGCCCTAAAATTTTAAATTTCCATAACAAGTTTTATGCATTATTAAATTTTATACACCACTGCATTATGCTTTTGAAACTGATTGTAAAATCTAATTAATTCAGAATATTAACTACAATTTCCATAAAATGAATAAGATAATGTTGATGGGGTGAGATAGAGGGCTACCATCATCTCTTCCCCCCTCCCCACCACCCCAATTACACATGTATTAAAAACTGCTTCTCTGGAAGTCCCTCATCCAGTAACTTCAATTTGGGGGAACACAGCCAAGACCAAAAGTTAATTTAAAATACCTCCAAATAGACAAAATAACTGTCTTAAAAACTGCACTTGCTTCCTAGACAAACTCTTCTGACCCTCTGTCAGAAGTTAGAACCCCATTTTTTTTTTTTGCTTTTTTGTTTTTAGCCAGAATTTTTGTAAGAGTCGTGTGAAAGCAGTCTATATCCAAAGTGGATTAAGTATCAAATTAAGAGGATGATGAGGGTAAGGTAGATTCCTGGAAACTGTCTCCCGAGAAAAGCAAGAAGTGCCTATTGACAGTCTAATAACAATGGAAAAGAGCAAAACTACCAAAAGCAGATGCAAGGATTCAGAGAGCATGGCAGTCGAGGGATCACTTCTCTTAACAGAGGATAGCCCCAGGTATGTCATCGGATCCTGAGGGCCTTACTGTGCTAGGGTACAAAAAGTCATCAGTGCTCATGATTACTTGGAGACACCAAGGAATGATTAAATTCATTTATTCCCTCTGTTTAAGAAGGTAGCAAAGTGTATAGTGTATTTTGGCAGGCTTTTTATTAGAAACACTAAAATGTGTTAAATCTTAAAGGGCTGTTTCAATTATTTGGAAATTGACTTACTGGAATATCACATTTCCTAACTGTGAAATAAGTGAGGGTGTTGTTATATATTATAATTCAATCCTCTTTCTTCTGTTAAAAAAATAAATCATGTAAATCACATTGATATCATATACTCTAGATGTCTCAAGACCCTACTAACCTCTACATACAAATGAGATCAAATTTTCTTCAATAATCCAAAAGTTCCTATTCACAGCTCCTATCCCCATCATTGCAGGACATCAGCATACCCCATTCGAAGTTGTCCTTTCACGTTCCACTCTGTACAGAGCCACCTGCCATCCTGTTAGCCAGGAGAAGGCTGCCTCCTGGGGCTGTCACAGCCATGAGCCCCTGGGCACACCAAACAGCTTCTGGATTCCTGTGATCTTGCCATGCTGAGTATTCAGATAAATGCAGACGGAGCATTTCACTCTGTCACTATGTTGAAATCTGTCCTCTGGCCCAGAAACATCACTGCTTGTGCCCCAAGCCCCACCAAGTACCTTAAGAAAACTGTTCTTTCAGCTTTGAATTGTTCCTTTTCTCCTTTGAGGTCAGGTTGGGGAACAGGCACCATCTTTAACTCTACTTCCCCTCTCTTTTCTAGGTACCCACCCTAAATCTCCTTCTCAAATGCCCTTCCCCAACATGCATAGCAATGAACACAGATTCCTGGGGATGTCAGCTGGTGAGTTCAACAAACACACTCAACTAGAATCTGGGCCTGGGATTCAGCTAGAGCAGCAGTCCCCAACCTTTTTGGCACCAGGGACAGGTTTTATGGAAGACAATTTTTCCACAGACCGGGGTGGGAGGGATGGTTTTGGGATGATTCAAGCGCATTACATCTATTGTACAGTCAAACCTCTCTGCTAATGATAATCTGCATTTGCAGCCACTCCCCAGTGGAAGCATAACAGCCTTAGCTCCACTTCAGATCATCAGGCATTGGATTCTCATAAGGGACACGCAACCTAGATCCCTCCCATGCACAGGTTGTAGTAGGGTTTGGGCTCTTATGAGAATCTAATGCCACCCCACTGATCTGACAGGAGGCGGAGCTCAGGCAGTGATGTGAGCGATGGGGAGCGTCTGTAAATACAGATGAAGCTTTGCTTGCTCACCTGCCACTCACCTCCTGCTGTGCTGCCAAGTTCCTAACAGGCCACAGACCAGTACCAGTCCGTGGCCTGGGGGTTGGGGACCACAGGGCTAGAGCATTAAGCCCCATAATATGTATTTTGACATTCTTAAATTCTTAAAAAAAAATCCCAGGATTATATGGAGCAGTGACTTCACACACACTCACACACACACACACACACACACACACACACCCCAGTGGGTAAAAAAATAGTGTTTTGTTCTTCTCTAAAGAAAGCATGCCCTTTGTCTCTATCCTCTCCCAATCTCTCTGGCCATCTCCATTTTATCACCACCTGACAGGATTCAGGCTAGTTTAGGAGTGCATGCAACACAAGAACAGGGATTACCTGGGCATCATTCTTCAAGGGGAACTGCATACTCGATATGCCCACAGCAGGCAAGAGAATCCTGACTCCAAATATTCGGAGAACCCATCCTATGCAGAGTATCTCTAAAAACCTCTATATTGAGTTTTGTTTCAGGACTTGATGATGATAACCAAATGGAGTAATTGAGAATAATATAACTTTTAACATGGCATAAACTCTATATAGCTTTCCAAATAACTTATGCATAGTTTTCTAAACAATTGAAATATATACCAATTAAAGATAATATTCAACAATTATTATAAAACGATTCTATTGTTAACTCTTTGGGAACTTCTTGTGATGCAATTAAAAGGATCCTGTCTGGATCCTCCTTGTAGTCTGACAGTGCCTTATTGGAATCTCCTGGAGAGCATGTAGTAATTTCTTATTATGGTTTTAATTTGCATCTCCCTCATGGCTTACAAGATTGAGTAACTTTTAGCATGTTTGTTGGCTATTTTGTGAAATGTCTTTTCAAGACTTTTGCTAATTTTACTATTGCATTGTTGTATCGATTTGTAGGAATGCGTTATATATGAACCCTTAGTTGGCTAGATATATTGTCAATATCTCCCTCCCATCTTGTGGTTTGCCTTTTCACTCTTTCAATGATGTCTTTTGATAAACAGAAGTTCTTAGTTTTTAATGTAGTCCACTTTTCAATCTTTAGGGGATAATTAGAGTTCCCAACCCAGTTTGCCTGGAATTAAGGGTTTTCCTAGGACACAGAATATCAATGCCGAAACAAGGACCAGTCCCAGGTCAACCAGAATAGTTGGTTACCATAGGCTTAACAGTTCTTGTTGTTTTGGGGGAGTGGTCCTGTCATGTCACAAATATATTTCCCAATGTTATCTTCTAGAAGCTTTTGTTGTTTTGTCTTTCACATTTACATCCAACATCCGTCTGGAATTGACTTTTTGTGTGTGATGTAGGATAGATGTCAACAATCATTTTTTTACCATATGGATAGATATTAACCAACCCAGCACTAGCTATTGAAAAGACCACCCTTTCTCCACTGCTTTGTGGCAACACCTTTGTCATAAGTCAAGTGTCATAAGTGGGCTTTGTTTCTGTATTCTTTATTCTGTTCCATTCATCTATTTGTTTCTCTCTGTGCCATTTATAATAGTATTTTATTTATTTAGCTTTATAATAAGTTTGGATATCTGATAGCATAAAAGCCCTCTGACTTCTTTTTCTTTAAGACTGCTGCGGCTATTCTTGACCCTTTGCATTTTCATATAAATTTTAGAACCAGATTATCAATTTCCTGAAAAAAATTTGTTGGCCTTTTGATTGAGTTTGCATTAAATCTGTAGATTTGACATCTTTATAAAACTTGACCTTCTAGTTCATGAGCATGTTATATACTTATATATATATAGGTCTTTTATTTCTCTCAGCAATGTTTGGCAGCTTTCCTGAATAATTCTTTAAGAAACATATTCGGGGGCTCCATTCTAAACCTAATGAGTTAGAACCTCTAGGAATGCATCATAGTTATTACAACTGGGAATAATTTGGTGCATATTTTCCAGACTTGATTCAATGCTTAAACAAATATAAATGGGTATACTTGTCGGTAGTTATCTGGTCCATTGAGATTTAAATATAATTGCCACATTTTGTGCTAACTCCAATGCCTGTCCTACTTCCCTCAATATAATATTGCAGATTACATTCCTGGAAGCTCATGGTCTCATGGTCACTCCTGGCACTGAGCCCTGCTCTCACTGAAGTCTGGATCTCACTTTTATTCCACTGCCAGGGCCTCTTCTCTTCTTCACAACAATCTACAACAATCCATGGGCCTCATAAGTGGCCATTAAACCCTTTCCTAGTTCCTCTTTTTATTATGTATTTAGAGTAATTTCACTCTATACCCTCTAGACTCAACTTTGGCTCACCTTTTCTTATCTAAAAATGCATTCAGGTGCCCTGATAAAATGAAAGCCATCCATTCCAGTTTCCACATTTTAGCAGCAAAGACTAATGAAGATTTAAATTTTCTGCTTTCTTCTCTCTCACTGCTCCTATTCCCCACTAGTTTCTATAAGTAGAAGGGACTTATAGGAGATAGTTATTTCCCCATTCATAAAAATTATTTTAGAATTATTCCTACTTTCACAGTAGAAGCCTTCATATATATGCATGTGTCTATGTGGTATGTATGTATATGCATATGTGTGGGTGTGGGGGTATGTGTGTGGCACACACATTTAAACTTATTTTTAAGCTAGTTCCCGTACTGAATTCAGTTATGGTTGTTTTAAAAGTGATTCTGTTATGATTTTCAGGTGCACAACCATGTTACTTGCCCATAACAATAATTTAGAAAAGACAACATTTAAAGGAAGCACTATATACTTTTAGAAAAAGTGATGGACACTCTGAGACTTTGAAGGCTGCATGCTACCCATCTTGCATTTTTTTTTTAATTTTTTTTAAAATTTATTTATTTTTTAATTTATTTTTTTAATTTCAGAATATCATGGGGGTACAACACTTTGGCCATACACATTGCCCCTGTTCTGCCCGTGTCAGAGCCACAATCGTGGTCGTCTCCCAAACTGTGCTCCCCACATCCATTCAGTGAGAGTTTTTCCCATCCCTTCCACCCCCCTCCCGCCCTCCCGCCCTCTGATGAATGTTATTGCCCTGTGTGATGTAGGTGTTCATCAGTTAGTACCAGTTTGATGGTGAGTACCAGTGGTGCTTGTTTTTCCAATCCTGTGACACTTCGCTTCGAAGAATGGGTTCTACCTCCAACCAGGATAATACCAGATGTGTTAATTCACTGTTGTTCCTTATTGCTGAGTAATACTCCATGGTATACATATACCACATTTTATTGATCCACTCGTGTATTGTTGGGCACCTGGGTTGTTTCCACAACTTTGCAATTGTGAATTGTGCTGCTATGAACATTCGAGAGCAGATGTCTTTATTATAAAATGTCTTTTTTTCTTTTGGATAAATACCCAGTAGTGGGATTGCTGGGTCAAATGGTAATTCTACTTTTAATTCTTTGAGGTATCTCCATATTCTTTTCCATAGAGGTTGTACTAATTTGCAGTCCCACCAGCAGTGTATGAGTGTTCCTATCTGTCCACATCCCCGCCAACATTTGTTATTTGGGGATTTTTTGATATGAGCCAATCTCACTGGAGTTAAGTGATATCTCATTGTGGTTTTGATTTGCATTTCCCTGATGATTAGAGAAGTTGAGCACTTTTTTATATGTTTGCTGGCCATCCCCATCTTGCATTTTGATCTAAGTTCATAAAAAGATTGAAAAAGACCTCCACTTTGCTACTTCCTTAGTGGGTCTAGATATTCATATTTATTGGCTACAAACCAGCCCTAATTTTCTTCTGAGTTTATGCCAATTTTATGGTGAGAGAAAAAAATGGAAGGCATTTTCATTTAGAAAAAAATAAGAGGGCGGGAGGCTATAAACTTTTTATTTTATGTTTTTATATTGGCTCTTATGTAAAAAGATTGCTTACCACTGGTTTAAAATTCAGGGATTAATTACATCCATTTGCATTTTAAAAACACATCTGCCCAAGAAAATGCTTAAGAATGTCTTCCCTTAATCCTTAAGAGCCCCCACATATTGAACAGATACTTCTGGACCTTAGGACTCTCCACAAGTAGTTACAGCCACAACAGATAATTGCTTTTGGAGAAGATGAAAAGTTTTGCTACTAAAATGGACTACCACAAGATCAAGATTTGTCAATCAAGCTGTCCCAAACAGATTTTTAACTAAGCAATATGTTAGTAATTGTTACTGACTTTATATGTTAGTAATTGTTACTGACTTTATACAGTTTGTACCCTCAAAATTTTCTTACAGTGTAATTAAGTGGCTTTGCTTTTCAAAGATGAGAAAAAGTATGTACTGACAATAAACTTGGCAGAGGGGAGGTAGATGGATGAGGAATAGTGATGCGGGCAGATGAAAGCTGCTAAGGTTATAGTTTCAAAAGGAATTCTAATCACTGGGGTAGAAATAGCAGAAATATCCAGATTGAGTATTGGAAGTCTTCTCATTTAGGTGCTCAGAACCCTGACACAGATCACTCTGAAAAGTGTCACATATACATTCCCAGAGGGAATTTGCATAAATCTCATCTACATGATCAAGCACTGTGCATGCATAATATGACAATTTCAGATCTTAGCACAGAGCTAGATGTATGTTATTTTGAGTCATAGCATTGTTTCATTATTGGATGTCATCCACACAGCATTAGCAGCCTTTGAGTTCTCGCTCCCTTGAAATTTTCTAATTGTTTTAAATAAAAAGAAGTCGCAGCATCTCATTTGGTAAAGAAGGCAAATCTCTCAGAGGGAGGACTTGGATGCTAACTCTTACCTTTGTTTTGAAGGAAGATGGTGATTTAAGTTAAGTGCAAGGGCTTATTTCTTGCACTAAAAAAAATATTATTTCTGTCAGAACTGAAAGTGTTTTCTGACTCTTAAGGTTTATCAATCTTTTGGTAAAATAGAAAGTGAGTCAAAAGTCCTAGAGTACTCACCATAAACCAGTTTTTCAGCCTGAGGAAATAACCTTTATAGAGCACAGCTTATGAATCATAGCTTTTGCTTTTTGTTTTATACATTTAAATTTTTCAACAACCCTAAGAGGAGGTCAGTTATACAGCTCACATCATAGATGAGGAAACTGAGGCACAGAGAGGTTGAATGACTGGCCAACATTCACATGTTAAAAGGTGAAGCCAGTCTTCAAATCCAAGCCAGTATGTCTCCCTAACAGTTTCATAGGCAGTCCACGGTAGTCCTTGCCCTGTATTTTGAAATTGCTTTCATACTATATGCTCACTTAAAAAACGCCAGGAGCCAAATCTCTTCACACATGCTGTTAGAATAACAATTGTAGGTGATATTGGCAAGATACAAATCACCCATCAGCACCCCATATAGTCTGATCACAATCTATACAAACTTTCTCTAACAATAATTAATGTAATAGTAATAACTTAAATTTGTGCAACATAGAACAGTTCGCAAAGTACTTTCACATGTTATCTCTATATATGATAGATTATTTACACCTGGACTCATACATAAATTTCAACATGAGTGCAGATTCCAATGACTGGCAGTAGCTGTCGGGAGTTCTGTACTGAAAAGAAGTCTGAGGATCATTCCAGGATCAGCAAGAATCAGGGCCATGACTGCTTAGTCGTGTCTGCCATGCCAACAGTGTTTGGACTAGTGGCACATTTGTCAAATGTTTGCTGCCTCTCATCTAGTCTAGTCCACTATTTTTACAAATGAATAAATGACATGTGGATGGTCACAGAGTAAGTGGCTAAGCTGGGACCAAAACTCAGGTCTATCAATCATCACTGTTAAGCCATGTTATATAGGAAGACATGTACATACTCTGAAGTTTAGTATTCAAATGAACTGTAATTGATTGCGAAGTTTTGAGCTCAATGTTTAATATGAAACAAAATTAGATGTTTTCTATAGTGAAATGCAAATAAAATTTGCTACAATGTATGAATAATTATGTAGGAATGGCCTCAGCCATGCAAGTGTTGTGGAATATACATGTTATACAGATGGGGCTAAAGACATGCTGGGCTTGTTTCAGCTGTGTGCTGCTACCTGATAATAATACCTGGATGGTCCAAGAAGCTCAAAACTCCATTTCAAAGGCCAAGAACTTTTTTGGGTAGTGCCATTGTGGCATCAGTATGACATGAGACATCACACCAAGACTTCAGGCTGACTCAGCAGTAATTGTGATCAATCTTTTAATTTAGAGTCTCCAGCCTATGATGGAAACACATCCAGTTTCTTGAAGAATTTTACTAGTGCAGTGTTTATGCAACTTAGTATAAAATGGTAAGAGAAGATTAGTAACTATACATATGCAAGCTGTGACACATAAATGGCCTTTGGGAATGATAGCAAAATCTACCAAGTTGTTAAGGCTTATTCAGAGTAAAAATGGTACAGGCTGTAAAACCTTTGACTGCAACGAGGCTTACAAAAACAGTTATACAGCAGGGAGACTATACTGTCCCCAGTGTAGGTCACAGGTTCAGACACTGTGGCCACACTCTTCTCGGTCAGCAGTGTTATCTTTGAATACAAAAGACAAGAAGGTACATATTATGTAGTCAGCTGTGGCTATCAAAGGCCAAATGGCTTTTTCTCCCAGCTGGAGCCACCTGCCTGACTACAAAATACGCAGGACACAGGGCAATCCAGTGGCAGTATACCCCACCCCACTACTTAGCCCAAGTCACCTCCGAGAGAGCAGACAGGGATTTCTTACAGCTTTACACACTGCCTTTGTTGGTTGTTTCCAAGGTGATAAAGTGTTCTGTCCTTTGCTGTAAATAAAGACAGGAGCAAAGGCATCTAACCCTTTCCTCCTCCTCTATCAGCTTCTGTCACGTTCAGTTGCATGCTGCTTATAAGGAGGTATGTGAAAAACCTGTTTCCCAGACTCACTTCCTTGGGGTTTTTTGTGTGTCTGTTTTATGTACATGTGGAACTTTGCTGTCAGACACGAAGCCTTGTAGTTGGCACTCAAGGCCCTATGGTTTTCACTCCTACCTCTAAAATGTTTTCTCATCAGGAGAGGAATAAGTTCAAATACTGTTGAAGACTGTATTTCATATTTCCAATTAGTCACTGAACCTCCCTGTGAGAAGATTATATTTTCCCAGGCATTGACACCGAGTTTGGCATGTGACATGCTTTGGCCAAATGTGCTCTCAAAGGAAGTAGCATATACCATGTCTGAGCAAAGGTTTTAGAGCCATTCTCATGGTTCTGCCATTGTTCTTTCTGCCCCTCTGCTCCTATGTAGGAGCTGCCCCTTCCGCCTAGATCTCAGAATGGAGAAGACACATGGAGCACAGGCACAACTTACAGCAGCTGACATGTAAGAAGACCAAGAAATAAAACTTGTAGTAAATAGTAAACCACTGAGATCTTGGGAGTATTTGTCAGCACAGTATAACCTAGCAAAAGCTGACCAATTACATATTTGTAAGCATGGGATTGGGAGGTAAATGAGCAAATGGGCCAGGTGGGAACTGCATCAAAGTGGAACATTTACCCTGGTCTAAAGGCTGTAGTAGTGATTCAGCTTCAAGCGATTATTGCCTTTTGGGTATGCAGTCTCATTGCTACCAGACTTTCCAATTTTTAAGAGAATATCAGGAATCTAGATTTTGGTGTGAATTCTACCAGTGTTTCAATGTTCAAATAAAATTCAGGCTAAATAATAAATGTTCTACAGCCCAAAATCAGGCATCAGGCTCTAGTTTGTAACCTCTGTTCTATGCTAACCCTCCACCCTAGCAAAACCAGTCTTTTCATTGTTCTCTGACACCACTCATATTCCTTCCTTCCTGCTGTTACCCGTACTGTGCCCTCCCATCCTCCCACCCCCTCCTAAATTTCTCCTAAATTCCCCTAAATTCAAGGCCTTTGTCAAGTTCTCTTTACTCCATTTCCCCAACCAGAGTACCCATCCCTGAACTTAGTCTGTATTGTATTTAGCATCTTGCATGTCCTTTTAATGTTATTTATCTTGTTATGCACATACTTCACTCTCTGAGAATCTACAAACCCAGTGAAACAGAAACTGTAACTTACACACTTTGGCATCCTTATTGCCTCACAGACAAAGGCACAAAGTTACTGTTGTTTGTATACTGATAGCCTGTTGGTTCAGATGAACACTAGCTGTCAATTACCTGCTTCTGAGGTTCTTGGAAAAAAGGATGAAATCCAGAAGGAGCCAGATTCTAGGAATCTAGGCACTTAATTACCTATTTTTGTCATACTAAGGAGTATAGCTCATTAAAAAACAAACAAAAACTCAGGCTGGAATGCTACACACACAAATCTTGATAATACCTGGGCTTTTTTGTAGATTGAGTTCTGTCTGCTGTGACATATACAATTTGGAAAATAACATCAAAGTTGATCCAATTTACCTGGGATTGAGTTAAACTACATTAGCCATCCTTCTAAAAGCCCTATTATAACTTGTTTTATACCTTGACAACCAAAAATAGTTACAGCATTCAGCTGAATTCTTAAAGAAAGACATTTAATTTTTCAAGCTGTTGAGACATCTTTTCAAGCACTTTTTGGGGGGCTCTGCTGTGTGCCATAACCACTGCAGTGTTTTTGCTGAGCCCCAATATAAGTTTGTTGAATGAACAAATGAATAAATGAAATGCTGTAATACTGCAGGTGTTATTTCTCCAGATTAGAAATATTAAATTCTTGCCACTATCCCCTGTCCCCTCATCATCCACATTGGTTTAACCTCTGTAGTTTTTACCTTTCTTGAAGTAATTCTCTTCTAATAGTCCTCCTAGTTTCCCTAAGAACCAAATTTAAACACTAGGAGAATCTAGTTCTTTAATTAGCAAGTACTGATAACAAATGTTTTCTTATATTTTAAAAGCTCAGTGCATATGTGAAAAAGGGCCAAATAACACCCAAAGGTATTAAACCAATTACTAGAAGATATAAGACCAGATCTGTGCTACTTAAATAATATCAGAGTCAAAACAAATCACTTGGAAGTGAATCACTTGCCTTTGGCAACTGAAATTAATTTACCCCCAACCCCCCATGGTTTTGTTTGACATTTCTTTCAAATGCCAATGAGCCTCTCACTTTGTCAAATTAGCTAAATCCAAGCTGTTGGTTCTATGCAGCTTTGAAGCCATATGGCCATATGTCTAGGATGTTCCAGGACACCCTGATTTCATGTAATTTAAATCTTTTTAATAAAGGCAATTTGTTAAATGTATAACTAAATATGAAGTCATTTTACGTATTCACAAGACTTCATATAATTAAATTCACAAGTAAGAATACACTCTCTATTACCATTCAATTCAATTCAACCAACATTTACTGACTACTCTATGATATGTCAGTCCCTAAATTAGGCTGAAGGGAACTCGAGAGATATGATATAATCCCTGCCCTCAAGGACCTTATGAAATAAACAATAAATTATGATTTGATAATTCATATATAACAATCAAAATATGTTTCAAGCACAAGGGAGCATAAGGCGCAGTGACTAACTTTATTTAGTCTGGAGATGGGACAGTGGCCAAGAAGGCTTCCCAGAAGAGATGACACTTAGGCTGGGTTTTAAAGGATGGGTAGGAGTATGCTAGGTGCATTAAGAATAGATCCTGGCATTCCAGGCAGAGGAGCAGCCTGTACGTGTCCTGATTTCTTGTTTAGGAAGGTAGGACCACCCTATAGCGGTAATAGAACCAAGAGTCTAAAACAGAGCTATTAGCCTAATGATATTTCTTGTAGGTCAGAAATGCCTCTGAAATTGTAACTTTTGTTTAAAATATTCTCCAGCTAGGCTCAGTTGGGAAGAAAATTTATTATTGGATACAGTTTTGCTTAAAAACTACTATGTAAAAATTACTTCTGAGATTTCTTCAATGAAGAAGAAGGATAACTATTTTCTAATTTTTAAAATATACAGTTTGGACAGCATTCATTTTTAAACATTCAAAGAAGACATTTCTCCAGGCATCTTCATTTATTCATTTACCATGCATATATTGAGTGCCCACCATGGACAAGGCACTTGTTGCGCATTGTGTTAAATGCCCAGTTCTATGTGACCTTTTACTTTCCTTGAGGGACTTCTCATCCAGGAGGGAGGGAGGATCCCTTTAGGGAGATCCTCTGCACTTGGGTTGGAGCCCTTTCAAAGTTTTGCAAGCTGGTTAGAGAAACACTTCCAGGCAGCTTTCTGGAGATTTTGGATGATCATGAAAGGTTTTGGGAAGGCAGGCCTAGCTCTGGCAGGTGCTCATTCACACTGTAGAGAGAACAATGAATCTTTCCCTGCCTCACTGTAAAAGCTTCCTGAAAAGCTGCCCTAGTGCAACTCTGGCTCCCAAGGCACTCAAGAAAGACCAACCAAATTGCTGGCCACATCTTGCTCACCTACCCCTGCTATGTCTGGCAGCCCCAGTCCCCTCACAGTCCGTTGCCCTCCCTGGTGCACATCTCCACTCTGCCCCTTTTATTTTTAGAGCCTGAGCGCGAGCCAAGCTTGGTCCACTTTCATGCCATACAACGAATGCCATGAAGGGTCTCTGAGCTGAGAAGAAATGTACCTGCTGGCAGGACCAAGATAAATAAGAAGGGAGAGCTTGGTTTGCTGGAAATTGCTCACCGTGCACTCACATAGTAGCTTTTCTCTCATCAGGCACTTGTCAAGCCTGACATTTGCTTCTTTTTTTTTTTTTTTTGAGACAGGGTCTCGTTGTGTTGCCCAGGCTGGAGTACAGTGGCCTGATCATAGGTCACTGCAACCTCAAACTCCTGGATTCAGGGGATCCTCCTGCCTCAGCCTCCTGAGTAGCTGGGACTACAGGTGTGTGCCATCATGCCCAGCTAATTTTTCTATTTTTTATACAGATGGGGTCACACTCTTGCTCAGCCTGGTCTCAAACTCCTGGCCTCAAGTGATCCTCCCACCTAGGCCTCCCAAATCTTACACTCTTTTAAGAAGGAAAGAATGGCCTATCTACAGTGTTGATGGTGATGGTGCTCGGGGCAGGAGGAGAGGAAGTTATTTGAGCATGCTCCAGAGCTGGCAATGGTCCGGTAGGCCACTAGCTGCCGCCGGCCATGATCTCACAAGCAAAAGAGAATCTGAAAGTTTGGGGAAAGATGGTTTCTTCCAGCCTGGAAGTATACAACAAGCCCTTCTGACCAGAAGGAGAGTCATTTGCTGTACAAACCCAAAGTAATAATTACAAGGGCCTCTATGCAGTAAAAATGCATCAGAATAGTGCCTTAATGGAAGGAGTCTTTAAAAGTAGAAAAAGGAAAGTGAAGTATCTGCATTAAAAAGGAAAATTAAGATGATCCTGGTCATAGACAAGCTACCTAGATTGTAAATATATGCTTTTCCTCCACCCCCACATAATGTATTCCTAAAAATCTGCCTGGAAAGTAGACACATAATAGAGAATAAATGGACTTATATCTATAATGAGGGTTTCATTTTCAGAGTGTTAAAAACTTTGTAAAGATCATACTTTCACTCTTTCTTTTAGACAAAATCTTTAATGATCTATTCCAAGCATTTTATTTCAGTAAGTGTTTTCTTTTCCTTTACAATTCAATGAACAGTTGACTACATTAAGCCCAGTGGACATCTGACTCAGGCTAGAGACTGACTGCTTTAGCACACCACGATTTTCATCTTTATCTCAAGTCTATTAAATTAATGAGAATTTTGTCTCCTATCACTAATAAAAGCACTTCCATTCGCTTTTCTACAGTCATTAAAATTTTTATGTGTATCACAGTAAAACATATATACACATATACTCAATAGTACTGTAACTTGCAGAATTTAAAAATAAATCTGTATGCCTCATCTCTCCCCATTCCAATGCCTGCTCCCAGAGGCAACCATGTAAAAATCTTTTAGTTGTTCTGTCTGTTTTTACTCCTGTATTTCTAAATATGCTTACACTATAATGTTTTTATGTTTCTATTTTAGGCATCACTTATTTACTTCTAGTTATAGAAGACGAGGATTTAGTTCTCTTATATCACCCAGCTGCACTATACATGTACTTTCTCACTTTCTGTCTACCAATAGAGCTATGTCACTATTATTTTTATTAAATCAACATTCAAAATGATACTAAACAATATAAAGATCAGAATTTACATTTTTATTGCTAGGTAAACATAGATCACAATTGAACCACTTTGTCTACTTTGATCATATTTTACTGTCAGATACCATTTTTTTGGTTTTCCTAAAGTAAATAATTGTCTTATTTGCTTGTATATAACTATTACTCATTAATCCCCAAACTTTCTGAGAAACTATGATATTCTTCTCAATATGGTCAACATCAGTACGTGAATCAGTTTTGTGTTTTGGTTTTTTCCTTGTAGCTCCCCCCTGGCAGAGCCCCCACCCTCTGGCCTGGCTGCCCTGGTTGCAGCAGAAATCCCCTTACCCTGCAGGTCTCCTTACCAGCAGCCTGGGAACCTCCTTCACTCTTCTGTGTCGTATCCCCTCCTTTGATCCTACATTTCCCTCTTTCTTGGCTTATCCCCTCATTCGATTGGAGCAAATCAGCTAGGAACTTCCAGAGAATGAGTACACAAGAAATAGTTTTGTTTTGTTTTTTCAAGATCTTAACTAGTCTTAATCCTAACTAACTTAATTAAGTTTAGCAGGGAATGGAAATCCAGGCTGGAAATAATGTTCCCTCAGAATTTTGAAGGCATTGCTCTAAAATACGTTCAAGCTTCCTGCTCTGCATTTGAAAAGTCTGATTCCTGATCCCTTGAATCTGACCTTTTTTTTCCTCCCTAGAAATTTTTAAAATCTTCTCTTTCTTCCTCTAGTTTGGGAATTTCTCTTCTATCATTTTGTTGATGATTTCCTATTCTTTATTCCTTCTTTTTCCTCTTTCTGGATTTTTTTTGGGGGGGGAACCTCACAGACTAATTTTCTTATCTTTTTTCTTCTATTTTCTATTTGTTTGTATTTTTATGCCGCCCTCTGGATATTTTTCAAGTTGATCTTCCAATCCTTTAATTGAACTTTCAATTTTTGATGTCATATATGGGTTGTTTTATTATTAAGAGCTCATTCTCATTTTCTAAGTGTCCTTTTTCTGTAACATTGTATTTTTACTTGATAGGTGCAGTATCTCTATAACTCTTTAAAAATATTACTTATAGCTTTTTTAAAATTTGCTTTTTCCCCCTGTATTGTCTGTCTTTCTTCTAAAATTCTTTTTCCTGCTTACTTTGTTTTTTTGCCTTTAAAGTTAGAGGATTTTCTCAAATGTCTGGTAGTCAATTCATATTTAAGAATGAGGCATTAAAAATTTGATTGAAAGTTTATGTGCATGAGCAGGGATTGTTAATGAGCTAACTACTGTTGTTAATGAGGCAAATGAGGCAACTACTATTCTTCCAGAGACCCCCAAATGTCAGTATTTGTAGGAGGTTTTTTTTGGAGAGGGGTTGGTTAATTTCCCCAGAGGGGAATCTTCTTTGCTTCTTTTAGGAGTGGCGGATATGTCCAAGATATATGTCTAGCTGACAGTATTCTGGAACTCAAGCAAGGAATGGGGGGGTTCTTACCATTCAGTAGCCTGACCTACAGTTAATCCCTCTGTTTTCAATATGGCACCTCCCTCCCACCTTTAGCAGGGCCAGGTGTCCCTAAACCCAGAGATTCTCTGCTTCCACTTCTAGGCAGTAAACCACCCCTCTGCTGTTGGGGTGAGGATGCCTCAGAGCTACGTAGGCTGAGGGTAGAGACCTCGGGATTTAACTGCTCCTTATACAGACCTTCAGCCAATACTCTAGGTGAGAGTTCCATTCCACATTTAAGCCTTTAGAAATACCTGCGATCTTGAATTCTTTAATTCGGCCACTAGAATAAGCATGCTCATTTAATGTGTTCTCTCTTGCTAAATCAGAAACCACTCATTCATTCATTGTCCCTCTTCCAGAATTTTGTTGACATCTCTAAACTGTTGTCATCTTTTCTTCCATTTTCTTTCTCTTTGTTTGTTTATACCTTTTTATTTATTTATTTATTTATTTTTCCTGTCATTTTAGTTGGGTTTTAGGAGGACACAGAGATGAAAAGGTGTGTTCAAATAACCATGTCCAAGTAGAAGTCTCCAATGTTCTATTTTTTATAAATTAACACAAAAATAACAAAAAGTTCAAAAAGTTATACAACCAAAAAAATGACAGAGCTAAAAAGGTTGCTATTAAAACAACAAATTAGCTGGCCAGCACTATCACCATGTGGGAGTTCAAAATGCACTCCTTATTACAAAGTACAAAAATTTGAATTCCACATAAGAAAGGCTAGACATATGAGTATTTCTGCTGCAGGAAAGTCACCATAAAGTGGCATCATAATGAAAAGAAAATTATGCCAAAGTAATATGAGTTATTTCCATGACTGAGTTATGGATCATATAAAGGACAAGAAGTAGATACACCATGAAGATTGGAATTTTATTATATTTTTCTTATAGTCAGACTAGGAAGATGTGGTCTATATAAACTATATTCAACATTTTTATATGAAGTAATGCTTACTTAAAAAAATTATATTCTTACATTTTAAAAAAATCTACAAAAATTAAAGAAGTAAAACAAAAAAACAAAATTTTACCACCCTGATGTTTTAAACATTTTTATATAAATAAATATAATCATTTTTAATAGTTGCAGGGTATACCATTGTATTATACACTGTAATTTATTTAACTAACCTATAAACTGTAAGTTATTTCCAAGATCTTGGATATTATAAACAAAATTGTAGTGAATAACTTTGGGTATATACACTGTTGCTCAAGGATTTCTTCAAAATAGGAAATATACTTCAGAGTATTTATTGATTGAAAAAATATGTAATGACCAAATTTTAATAAGAATTAGTAACAATTTTAAATGGATTTGTGATTTATTGCTCACAGCAGCCTTAAGACACATTTTAAATACAGAAATACACATACAAACGAAAATGTTATTTGCAAAAATCTACAAACAGTGATAGATACACAGAAATCTAGGCATAACTCCATTCTCTTCCCCCCAAAGATCCATGACTCACTGCTTTGGAATTATTGGGTAGACTGGCTTAGATGGTACCCAACTGGTTTGAAGTCATCTACAAAAGGGTGCCATCTAAGCCAGTTTGTCCCATAGAATTAAATTCTGGGCATCCAGTATCTTCATCAACAATATAGATGATGGGCTTTTAGTGTAGTCATTTCTTTTTCAGAGGACAAGTTGTATAGGGTTATTTGTAAAGGTTTGAATAGAAGGCAATATTATCTTCTAAAAATGGGGAGGAAAAAGTCTATTGAACAAAAAAAGGGAAGTAACCTTCTCCTTATAAGAAAGCAGACACGTGCAGAAGAAAGGCCTGATGGCTTTTGTGGGCCACAGGCTGGACGAGGGGGTTATTCTTTTTGAGATAATCATGGTAATAGGATAGGGTTACAAGAGTAACACATTCAGGGCTATGGTGTAATCCAGCCAGTATATTTCCAGTGGCCCAACAGTGGCTCATGGGCATGAATTTTTACCAGTATGCCTGACTCTCCCAAATACATGATCAAAATAAATAAAAACTAATCATTTTATGTATTGCCATATGTACAATGCTTTCAGTGATGGGTATTATTGTAAGGGGTTATAATAATTGATTCTCATTCCATCCTCCAAATCATACAGATCAGTATTTTAAGCTAATATACACTGTCTCTTTTTCTCTGTGTTTTGTTTTTTGTTTATTTTCCCCCAGACCGATGATAGTAACTAGCTCCGGATGGCTGCTTCTCCCCAAATTCCTGGATGCTAGTAGTGCCCAGATGTGTAAAGATCTTTTAACTAAAGCTCATAGGTAAGTGACATAATATGTAAATGAAGGAACTAATTCTAGCCCATGTTCTGCAGGTAACTTCCTCTGGGAACTTGGTTAGCCCACTCTACCACTCTGAGACTCAGGTGTACTTTCCATCAGTGTGGATGGTAATAGTTTCCTTGAAGCAAACTTTTTTGAGGGCAAAATGAAATAATAATGACAGCTAACACATACTAAGCACTTACAACATGTTTCCATGTCCTTCTCTGCTAATTTTAACGTCTATGTCTGTTCTGGGTTGGGCCAGTCCACTTTAATTGATTAATTATTCTCTTCGAACTGTGTCATGCTTTCTTGCCTCTTTGCCTGCCTAGTGATCTTTGATTGGATGCCAGACATTGGGATTTACATCTTAATGGGTGATAGATATTTTTGTATTACAATAAATCTTCTTGATCTTTGTTCTGGGAGGCAGTTACTTGGAAATTGTTTGATCCTTTTGGGTCTTGCTTTTATGATTTGTTAGGTGGGTCCAGGGCAGTGATCAGTCTAGGGCTAAATATTCCCCACTACTGAGGGAAGACCTTCCTGAGTACTCTCTGCCCAGTGCCCCATGAATTATAAGTTTTTTCAGTTTGACTGAAATAACACAATTCAGGCACAATTCCTGGCCCTGTGTTAGGACCAGGCACTGTCCCCTCTGATCCTTTCAGATGGTTTTCCCCCCATATTTGGCATTCTGATAAGTATTCTTTCTCTGCAGATCTCTATTCACTTTCTCTGCAGCCCTCTCTTCTCTCATATTCTGTCCTCTGAACTCTGGCTGCTTTGGTCTCCCCAGACTCTTAGCTCTGTCTTCTTAACTCAGTGAGATCACCAGGCTCTGCCTGAGTTCTCCCTCCCTGAGACATGGCCTGGAAACTATCTCAAGGCAGTAAGCTAGGGCATTGTAGGGCTCATTAATTTTATTTCCTGTCTCTGCAGGATCACTATCCTTTGTCACCTGATATATAGTGTCTTGAAACGATTGTTTCATATATCTCTTCTCTTTTTTGTTGTTGTTTCAAGCAGAAGGACAAAATCTTTCCCTGTTACTCAATCTTAGCCAGAAGCAGAAGTCAGAACTTTGTGTTTGAAGTCACCTAAATTTGGATTAAATTGCCGACTTTGTCCCTTAATGGTTGTGTGACCTCAGTCAAGTTATGTAAACTGCCTGAGCCTTATTTTCTGTTAAATGGGGTAAACAAACCCTTCCTCAATACGGTACCACAAGGGAAGAATGAGAAAATGTGTGGAGCGCCTAGTATGTGCTGAAAGAAGAGAGAGTGAGCAGGCAGGAAATACGGAAGAGAAAAAGCTCGGTGAGAGATGGAGAGGTGAAGACAGTAAGAGACACAGAGCAGAGGTGGGGGGGGCCCTTGGGCAAAGGGGATGGGGAAGAAATGTGGGGGAGTAAATGACCAGGGTGGAAAAGGTAAATGGAGGACCGCGATGGCATACCAGAGAATAGGGAAAGGGAAGGAATTCTGCAGCCACACAAGGTTGTGTGGTTTGAGCTCTGCACAGAGGTGCCCAGCCTAGGGGTGAGTGAGGCTTGAAATCTAACCAGAATGCAACAATCCAGGCTGTCTTCCCAGAGGAAGACACCTTTACCTTCTCACAGAGGATCTTTCTGCCACCAAGCTGTGGCCTATGGGGCTGCATCTGCCCAGAAGCATGCACTTTCCTAATTTGCAAAAGGTGCATGTAGGCTGGGAGGCCCTGTCTACAAACACTGGATAGTGTTGGGAGACTTGTCAACTTTGAGTAAAACATCTCTCTTGGCGGGGAACTTTGGACAGTAAACAGCACAGTGTCACTTATTCATTCATTTACTCATTTGTCTATTCATTCATTCAACAATCATTATAGCCAGTACCATGATGAGCCAGGCCCTGTGTGCCAGGGCTGGGGATACAGTGATGACCAGGGAACAATTTCTGCCTTCTAGAAGCAAGGTTGTCACAGACTGTGTGATGTGGCACCTGCGGGCTGGCAGCAAGAGAAGAGGAGTCAAGGTGGAGACTGAGAGACCACCTGGGCTGTAGAGCTGGCCCCAGGAAGCTGGCCAGTAAGCCAGGTTACCACCACCAATGGGACAGGATGACTTCTCGTTTATTCTCCCAATGACTCCAACTCTCTCTTCTTCCTACTAGACCTGGGGAGAGGATGCTGGCATTAGGTTTGGTGATAGTGGGGCCAGTCTGGTGAGCCAAGGGACGTGTTGAGAACATTCTTTAGAATGAAAGGTGCCCAGTGCCTGGCATCAACTCTGAGTGCCAGTCAACATCCCTTACATTCTCCCCATGGATATGAAGTTGAACTATCACAAAAAGCTACCATCCACACGTAAGACTCTGTCCAGATTTTTGAACTTAACACCCACAGGTTGTTCTTGACTCTCCTCTGTGGTCTCACTATCATAATTCCACTTTTATCTTTAGCGTTCAAATCCATGACACATTTAAAATGCTATGCATGGACTTAGAAAAATAAAATATGACTGGTATTTGCACAAGGGGATTTTTAAAAATTTTAAATTTGTTGAATAGATAAAATAGTCACATGATATAACATGCAAAAGCTACAAAAGGATATTTTAGAAAGTAAGTTTTCCTACCTACCCAGTTCCCCTCAGAAGCAACTATTATTATGTGTTTCTTGTATGTCTTTCCAGAAACTATCTTTGCACAAGGAAGCAAATATGTACGTACATATGGGCGTATGTTTTTTATACAAATGCTGACTATGTATATGTGAATATATATATACACACACATATATATATATATATATATATAGTTCTGCAGTTTGTTTTTGCACTTCACAGTATAGGAAATCTCTCAACAACTTTGGTTGATTGAGCAATATTAACCCAATGAGTATACAAACATGAAGTGGTTTATTTTTCTTTAATCATTGCTTTCATATGTATCTGTCAAATATCACTTTCTGGTCTGGTTGTATATGTATTGGACTTTCAATGCTTACTTTCTTATTTGAATCCATCTTTCCTTGTCTAGTAAAGGATACCAGTCATATGCTAGCAATGTCCCAAATGAGCTGCTTTCAGAAAGTATAAGGCTTATGGCATAATTTAAAAAAATTAAAAAACACAAAACTCCTTCTTAGATCAGATCTTAGATTCTCTGAAGGTACTTGGACCACCAAATCACATACCTTCCTTTCTTTTTTTTTTGAGACAGAGTCTTGCTCTTTTGCCCCAGCTAGAGTGCAGTGACATCATCATGGCTCACTGCAACCTCAAACTCTTAGGGTCAAGCGATCCTCCTGCCTCAGCCTCCCAAGTAGCTGGGACTACAGGCATGTGCCACCAAGCCCAGCTAATTTTTCTATTTTTTTGTAGAGACGGGGTCTTGCTCTTGCTCAGCCTGATCTCGAACTCAAGCAATCCTCCCCACCTCAGCCTCCTAAAGTGCTTGGATTACAGGGGTGGGCCACCAAACCCAGCCTTTCCTTTCTTTTTGATTGAAGCTCTGGAGTCAGGATCCCACTGACTGTGCCTGGGTCCAGGCTCAGCGTGGAAAGGGAAGGTTAGGGGAAAACGGGGCTCCCAGCCTCAGAGGTTCAGTGGCTCCTGGGTAAATACGAGTTCAGGTGGGCAGTGAGAGCAAAGGAGCCAGAGGTGAAGCGAGAATGGGAGGGGAAGAAGGAAGGGAAAAAAGGCAGGCAAGGTCAGGGTTCCAGAAACATGACTGCTTGATCCGAGTGGGGCCGCTCACTAGAGGTTTGTCATCCAACCTAGATCCTGTCAAGCTGCTGTTCTGTGTTGGAAGAGCTGATGCAAGAACGTGCCAGGGGCTTTGGGAGTTGAACAGTAAGAAATGCTCAGGGGGTCTCAAATGGGGCCCGTGGACTACCTGCACTAGAATTTCCTGGGGTACTTGTTATATGCACAGACTGTTGACCTCTCCCCTAAACCATGTCTGTTGGGGGAAGAGCCCAGGACTTTCCATGTTTAACGAGCTCCTCCTAGTGACCTAGATGCACCTTAATAAGTTGTTCAAGCTCCAAAAATAGCTTGACCTGGGAGAATCCAGCTAGAGGAAAACCCAGGGCTAAGGAAAGGAAAGCAAAGCAAAAAATTCTAGATGGAAAATAAAGAATGAAAACAAGAGAGCCCCCACCCCAAGGAATGTAAGATGAGGTTCCCAGAGAGAAGCACTGCAGGAGGGGGGTGGCTGAGGCAGGGGCCAAGCAGCCTATACAGCCAGAGGTGCTTCAAGAGACCTCCCTGGACAATGGGGCCCTTTCCTGTCGGGGTATTTTCCTGGGTAGAGGATTCCAGCCAACTCACACTTACATACAAAATGAGAAAAGGGGAAGATCCAAAGTTAATCCCTGAGGTCCTGGGTCACCGTTTTTGACCCCTTAGGAAGTCCTATATCCACGGCCATTTCCTCAGCTTGTTTCTGCTGGCAGGTGCCTGCCCACCACCTTTGGGTTTGATTCCGGGGCCTTGTGATCCAGACTCTAGTTCTCAGCACCTCGTGAGCTTCCTGTCCAAGCCCTAGTTCACCCACCCTTGGGGGTGTGGGTAAAGTTTCCTGAAAGTGAGGCAAAACCCTCCTAGCTTTTGGCACTGGTTGGCCTTATATATTTATTTTAATGAAAGTGAAACCTAACCATCTCACATGGTTGTGCTGAGAATAAACTGCATAGTGTATTGTAGACCTTGATTTCAGTCACTGCCTGAGAGTGCCAGTGACTTTGCAAGGTCGTGCTCTGGGCTCATATGATCAGCATGTGCTTCGTTGTGGATTCACCAGCATCATTTGAAAATGTGCTCTGCCACGAGGACACCCATGCTGGAGCAAGGTTTTTGTTTTTGTTTTTGTTTTTTTTGCCTCTGTACAAACAGCAGCACACTAATTTAGGGCAGATTAATTTTTTAGCCTTAATATCTGTTCATACTTATTTAAAGTTTTATACCTATACAAATGTTCAAGAGAAAAGTCAACACATAATCTTATTAGACCAGCTTAGATAATTATTACAACAAAACAGTCACCTGAAAGCGAAATTTTTACAAATTATGAAGTGGCTAGTTGATTTTCACAGTGATAATTGTTGAACTTGTTTTCAGAGATATTTAAATCCAACTTTTGCTAATTTAGCTTGTGCTAAGTAAACAATGTTAGCTAGAAATGCTTTCTTGAAAAGCTTTAAGATTTGTTTTTCTCTATTTCCTTTTTTTTCAATTTTTCTGTTTATCCTTGTTCCCTCTGCCTCTCTCCCTTCCCCTGCCTCTTTATTTTTTTCAGAAAATTTTAGAAAAGAATATGAGACCATGGAAAAGATCTTAGAGGTTTAAAAAAAAAAATTCCTGTTCATTAAAATCTCCTAGGATGCTTTTCCAAAACTGTCCACTCCTTGGCCCTACCTACAGAAAGTTTATTTCAGTAGATCTAAGATGTGCCCAGGGAGTCTATACTTTTAAAAGCTTTCCAAGTAATTCCAAAAGGCACTCCCAGCCAAGAACCACAGCTCTTCAGCATATGACAGGGACTCAGTCCATTGATTCACCTGTTCACCCAATGTATATAGGGCACATTTGTGGATCAGGCACTATTCTAGGTGCTTGGGATAAATCAGAAAACCAAACTTACAAAAATTCTTGCCCTTGTGGAGCTCACACTATAGTATCTATTAAAACAAAACAAAACAAAGACCCACCCAGATCTCTACACTGTCTACCAACTCTTTTACACCCATAAACTCTATTGTCCATCTTGCAAAAAATGTCTGTGGCCCAGTCATAGGGGGTTATCTATGGAAGGATAAGAGCATGAATCCTGAAAAGTAAAACTGATGGCAGGTATAAAAGAGGCATCCATCATTTCCTCCTCCCCATACTGTCTTCTTAGAGAACTTGCCCTCAATGCCCCCTCAAAATTTCTCAGGTTGCTTGTGACAGCAACCTAAACTCCTACAGTTTTTGCTGAGTGGGTCCTGAGCCACATGAGTTCTACCATGGTCAGTCAAGCTGTTTGGACCAGGGGCAGATACATGATCACAGCTGCGTTAATCTAATTCTTTTTCTGGGGAATTTAGAATATGTACTCAGAAATTTCAGTGGGGTTGCTAATTCAAATGCCTATAAAGGCCAAGCAGGTAACATAATGAGTGATACTGGACAAGTAAAGGGAAACCAATAGCACAGCTGCTATGGTAGAAAGCATCTGACCCATGATCTTGGGGTCAGGGATACTGCTATGGACTGAATGTTTGTGTCCCTCTGGCTTAGTTCATTTTTTGCTGCTATAACAGAATACCACAGATGGGTGATTTATAAAGAATAGAAATTTATTTGGCTCATGGTTATGGAAGCTGGGAAGTCCAGATGGTGCCAGCATCTGGTGAGGGCTTTTGTACTGCGTTATCCCATGGTGGAAGGCAGAAAGTTGAAGGGCAAGTGAGCACGCAAAGACAAAGAAAGGATGGGAGCCAGAACTTATCAGGAGCCCACTTCCATGATGACTAACCTGCTCCTGTGATAACAGCATTAATCCATTCACAAAGGCAGAGCCCTCATGACCTAATCACCTCTTAAAGGTCTCACCTCTTAATACTGTTACAATGGCCACATGAGTTTTTGAGGGGACATTCAAACTGCAGCATGCCCCCCCAATTCATATGTTTAAATCCTAACCCCTAATGTGATGTTATTTGGAGATGGGGCCTTTGAGAAGTAATTAGGTCCTGAGAGTAGAGACCTCAAAATAGGATTAGCGCCCTTACAAGAAGAGACATGGGAGAACTTCCTTCCTCTCTCTGCTCTCTGCCATGTGAGAGAACCAGAAAGAGAGCCCCCACCAGAACCCAACCGTGCTGGTGCCCTGATCTCAGACATCTCAGCTTCCAGAACTGTGAGAAATAAATTGTTGTTTGAGCTACCCAGTCTGTGGCATTCTTGTGACAGCAACCTGAACTAAGACAGATACAATAGAGAGAATGATGGCAAATTGAAGAGTGCACACCCCTTGCAAAGGGGAGGCCATTATTCAACTCCAGCCAATTGTTGCCACATGTAAGCCCAGTTTGCCAGGTTTTCTGATATTTACAGAAGTTATAAATTTATGTTTTTATATGAAATCTCAGAATTTAACAATGTTGAAATTATTTTCCATTAGAAAAAAATTTGTGTTGTTCAAAGCAAACACAGTTGTAGGCCATGTCTGCTGTAGAATACCAGTTTGCAACCTCTGGCTGCTCTTGCCAGCCTCTGTTGGAAACAAGGACAAGGACGTGTGGTGAAGCAGGGACTGAGGCTGCTGTGCTTGGTCTGTGTGTCCAGAGAAGAAGAGACAGCCAAACTGCACAGAAAGAAGGGTGGTGATGATAAAAGCAGAGATTAAAAAGCAACTGACCAACAAAAAACAAATCAAAAAAGTGGCAAAAAGAGAAAGCTGGGTCCTGGCAGCATAGTTTTTTGTTTTTTGTTTTTTTAAATTCTAGATTTTTTTCCTAGTCTGTAGCTTCTGGACCTTGATTTCTGTGAGAGACTCCTGTTTCCATATAATAAACCACCTTTTTGCTTAAATTTCTGTTACACACACACAGTCACTGGTAAAGATTGTGGGTATTTATCTTCTTCCTAGTCAAAGGGCAGCATTATTTCTGAGCATCGATGCAGCTACTATTGACTCCTCTGTGTGTCAGTGAGCGTGGTATGTATCAGTGGCAACTATGGTCTTGGCATGTGGTTTTGATTTATTGAACTGAACCCAATGTTCATCTAAATCAGTGATTGCCCAACCTGGCTGTGCATCAGAATCACCTGGAAACTTTGGGAAAAATATATGTCCTCTGGACAACCCCAGACCTAAACAATCAGAGTCTCCTGAGGGGGAGCCTGGAGACCACTTTACAAGCTCCCCGGGTGATTCTGATGTGGTCAGCCCAGGACTGGTCTGAGAACCAGAGTTTTGGCACCACATCAGGAACCATGAGAGACCACATCAGGAATGGACCACACCTGAGCCAGGATGGGTGGCAGTTGCTTAGCTGTTTAAAAGGAATCTCAAGGAGATCCCAACTTCCAAGTTAGATTATCCTATAGTCCAAAGCTTTCTGTCATGCCCCCTTATCCTCTCTTGATTTGAGGGAGTAGGTTGGGAGTAGGAGACCCTGGAGCTTTTTGGCTCCTGTAACTGGCTCCTCACAGCTCCTTCTATTACACAGCAGTGAAGGGACATTACCGTGGAAACAGCCTTCTGTGCAGCTCCTTTGTAATGTGACAGAAGTGGCTGGATTAGTGAGTGGACCCTCAGATCTTGGGGCTAATAACAATAAAGACACTTTGTAACTATAGCACTCACTTAAAGCACTCAGTGCTTTATAAAAGGCAAGAGCTTGAGATGTTAATGTGATTTCCAGTACATAAATAAGCATTGTGTTTTCCATTGTGCACACCTGGAGTCTGGGGCTGCTGCTCAGCCAAGGCAGGGGTTGCTCAGGTTTAGATCTGGTTATTTCCTTGAGGCTATTATTATATAGACACGCAAGACCACCTCCCACTCCCATATTTCTCCTTGTTTCTTTATATTACTTTTGAAACAACAGAGTCACATGGAAGTACAAGCTAAGTGCACTCATCTGTAGAAGCGTCTATAAGGAGCCTCAGCTCTATGGCTTCAGGTCAGGAGACTTTTTGAAAAAGATCTGTAGCTTTAAGTCTCAAACCAAGTGATCTGGTGACTCACTGCTGTGTAACAACCCCGGATGTTAGTAACTCAAAACACAGCCAATTAAAGTACTGATAACATGGGTGAACTTTAAAAAATTATGTTAAATTAAAGAAGCCATACACAAAAGATCACATATCATATAATTCCGTGTATGTGAAATGTCCAGACTAGGCAAATCCATAGAGGGAGACAGCAGATGGGTGGTTACCAGAGGCTATAGGACAAGGGAATAGAGCGTGACTGCTTAAGGGGTATGGCACTTCGTTTTGGGGTGATGAAAATATTTTGGAACTAGACAGAGGTGTTGGTTACACAGTATTGTGTTAAATAACACTGAATTATAGACTTTAAAAAGATAATTTTATGTTATGTGAATTTTACCTCCATTTTTTAAGAGCCACAACCATTTTTATTGTATATCATGATTTTTTAGGCCAGGAGTACTACAGAGGAGTGTAAAAAAATTTGTAGCCATCTTTAATCTGCCTCTTTGAGTTTCCTTTCATTAGTGAGGTCATCAGTTTTGGTTGCTGAGGGAAACTCAGGACCCAGATACCTGATAATGCTGAACGGCTACATTTTCCAATATATTTTATCATTAAAATGAATGGCAATAGTTGACAATCAATAAAACTTCTTTGAGCACCCATGGTAGACAGAACTTTGTACTGTAATAACAATCACAGAAATCTATAATCAATATTGTAATAACAATGGTAGAAATCACAATCTTAATTTTGTTAATGTGGTTGGCTGTACCGAATGTAAATGGGATACGTCTAGGAGGTAAAGTCAAGGGCAAGGTGGTCCTGAACTCTGAGCCAGGAATTTATCTCAGAACTGAGATCTCTGTGGTGCCGTGAGTTTGCTCCTTGGCCCCTTGACTCTTGACTTCCTGATATGACACATGAACATCGGACTTACCTTGGCTTTCAAGGCCTACCTCCTCCTCGTTCTACCTTTTTGTTTTCCTCGTGTTTGATTTGGTGCTTTTTCCTGCCCTGGACCCTGGCATCCCTGCCTCACTGCTCCTGACCAGCACTTAGCCTGAAGTCTGACTTGGGTCTATTTCTAGCTCCCCAGGCCCTACGTTGAGACTCTGTTGTAAATGTCCAGCTATTATACACAAAAATACCTGGCCTTCCTATCCTTTCTCAAAGACTTGGCTTACTGGAAGAGACTTAAGACTAGTCACACCGGTGATCCTTAACCTTCTTCATTCCATTGAGGACTTTCTAGTTTTACACCTCCCTGGCATCCCTAGAAGTGGTCCCTAAGTCCACTGAGGAAAATTGAGCAGGGTAAGGCTGTGCTGGTGGTAGAGGCAAGAACTTTGAGAAGAAGTAGCAGGAAAAAGAAAGCCCCTTGTGTTAGCGATGAATTAAAGAGAGACTTAATCTATGCACCTGTGTGGTAGATGGTATTTCACCGGGCTAAATATTTCAGTTCCCTCCCCATGAGAGGGTTATGCATTGCCATCCCACTGATGTCAGGCTTAGCCACAAGACTTACTTTGGCCAAGGAAACTTGAGTGAGGTAGCCAAAGGCCCCTCATGACTGTCGCCTTCTGGAATTCATGCCCTTCTACACTGAGACAGGCCTTCATGATCCATAGAACATGGTAGAAGTGACAATGTGTGATTTCAAAGACAAAGTTATACAAAGCTTCTGTCTTCTAGCATCAGTTGGTCTAGGAAGGTCATTCATTATACTATAAGGACACTAAAGCAACTCCATGAAAAGATGCACATACTTTGCTGGTTATTGGCAGAGCAACTGAAGCCTCAGGCAATAACTAGAATCAACCTGCCAGCCATGTGAGTGAATTGCCTTGGAAGTGGATCCTCCAGCCCCAGATGAGCCTTTAGATGATGCATCCTCAGCTACAATCTCATAAGAGACCTTGAACCAGAACCACACAGCTTGAATTCCTGACCTACAGAAACAGTGAGATAATATATGATTATTGTTTTAAGACGCTGAATTTTGGACTGATTTGTTATACAGCAATAGGTGGCTAAGACAATGAGTATAAGTAATATGAGTCAATTCCCACAATGTGGAAACATTAAGAGCCAGCTTGTGTTTTGCCAACGTCTCTCTCCCCTCTAGTATGACACAAGCTATACTCTAGATAAAGATTACTTAATCAATTTGTGTCCTAGAATAAGGGCAACATGGAGTGCAACCACAGCTGATCCAAGATGGTTATGGTACCTGAGCAAGAAATAAATCTTTGTAGTTGTGAGCCCTTGAGATTTTGGTCTGTTACCACAGCATAACCCAGCCTGATACAGCTACAGATTGTCCATATTCTGAGTTAAATTCAAACTGCCTCTGTTTTTTTAAAGATACAGATTAATGGGGGATTATTGGAAGTAGAAGAGAGACCGGATGTATATGTGGGTAGTAAGTGCAGGGAAGGGGGAAGCGGAGAACCTACAGTTCTTTCCTGAGCACCCCTGCCCTGTCCTCCCTTTCAGCAGGTCCTTGTATCTGTGAATGGCTGCTTGTGTGACCTGATATGTATATGTAGTTTGTGCCCAGTAGTTCTCATCTTAAACTAGGGCCACGACTATCAACAGTCATTCTTCCCTGGCTGCCGAGACGAGAAAATGAAGGTGCCTTCCAAACTGTGAGTAGGTGTTGCTCAAAGACTGCTAATAGCCATTCAACATGTTGGCTAACAGTTTATGGATGAGTTAGAAAAAAATCCAGATTTTATTGACTTTATTGCTAATAATATCCTCTTAGGAAAGGAACCAGCTGGAGGAAGAAGGGAGAAAAAAGTTCCAACTCATCTGCAAAGTTGTATGTGTTTTCCCAGTTTAGGATTCATTGCTTACATAATCTCTTGAGAGGGTAGCCTAGAACTCCACATGTATGCCAGTTTCCTAACTGAGAGATATCAAATGGGCGGGGGGAAGCATATGAGGAGGACAGAGAGAGAAGTGGGAAGCCATTGCCCACTGAAATGATGAATCCTTGGGTAATTTTGGGAGGACATCCCTGGCCTCCTGTGGAGCAGGACAGAGAATCAGTCTAATTATTCCCTGGCCTTCCCATCCCCAGAGGAGACTCAATTTTATCTCCCCCCATGCAGGGCACCCCATTCTTCCAACTTCCACGACCATTCTGGTTCTCTTCTCCAAGTCTCCTTCCCTGGGGCTGACATCTCTTCAACTCCAGACCTGAATTTCCAGCTTCCTCTGGGTGTCTCCTTCCATGTCTGTCTCTCCTACATGTACCTTGAACTTCTTCATCCACCAAACCAATTGGCTCCTCATCCTCTGTTGCCCCCTTCCCTTAGCTGTCATCTTTCTTACGATGATCCAGGCTAGAAACTTTGTAGTCCTCTCAGACAGTTTCCATGTAGGTTAAACGTCAAAAAGCCCAGCATACCTTCAGCCCTTCCCCGAAACATTTCTTCTGACTGGAGCACCCCACCCGTACCCTGCGACCTGGCCTCCTTGTCCACAGCTGGTCAGACCAGAGGCAGGGGCGGCCAAACCACTGAGACTGTTGCCTCACAGAGACAGTGGACATTAGCTGAGATGTTGAGATCTCCCCTCTCAAAGTTCAAACCAGAGCTTCAGAGAACAGGTTGATTAGCCAGTAGGAAGTAGAAGTTGAAAAACACATAAAGGAAAGATGGAAGACAGATATAAAGTCATGTGTGTCACAAGACTGCAAAATCTAAAGGGAAGCAAGTTGTGAGAAAAGAGAAGTCCTGAGTAGCAAGGTACAGAGCAATAGAAGATAAAAGACCAACGACTAGCTGCTGCTGAGGGGCGGCAAGGCACCCTCCTCCACAGAGCTATTTCCAGTTCCTAAACAATGCGTGCGGAAGGCCTGGTTTATGGCTGTTCCTCCGTCCTCGTTTCCCCAGATGTGGTAATAATAAGTCATCCTTGCTCGGTGCATTTGAGTAAGAGCCTGTTTTGCACAATTCAAAGAGTCTCAGGCACCTCCCACCCTCTCAGACCCCCAGTTTAATCAGTAAACAAGTCCCAGCAGTCCTACTCCCAGGGTACCCCTTACGTGCCACACCCTCTCTTCCTTTTGTCACTGCTTGGTCCAGCGCCTTGTTCTCTCTCACTGAGACTGTTGTATGAGCCTTCCAACTTGTTTGCCGTTCCTCCCTCATGTGGCCTTCAGAGTTATCCTATTTAACGTACATTTCAGTGCTTCGGTCCTCTGTCATCTCTGGGGGTGCCCTACTGCTGACCGGCTAGTCCACATTCCTTGCCAGGGCATTCAAGGCTGACTGCAATCTGGCCTTAGACTTCTCTTTCAGCTTTCGCTTCCACTCCGTTTATATTAGTTACCTCTTGCTGCATAACCCATTACCCCCAAAAGGAGCAGTTTAAAACAATAAACATTTATCATCTCACATGGTTTCTGAGGGTCAGGACCTGGGAACAGACTTGCTGGGTGGCCCTGGCTGAGGGTCACTCCCAAGGTTGTAGTGAAATTGTCAGCCAGGGCTGCAGTCGTGGGAAGGTGATGGGAGGTCCTCAATTTGTGGGTGTCTCCACAGGGCAGCTCAGGATCCGCAGCTGTCTTCCCCCAGACAGGAGATCCAGCACAGGTAGTGCATGACGGAGAGTGACTACGAGGGGAGCCACAGTGCCTTCTATAGCTTAATTTCAGAAGTGGGACACCATCCCTTCTGCTGTGTTCTGGTGGTCACACAGACCAACCCTGGTACTGTGTGGGTGGGCACTACACAAGCATGTGAATACCAGGAGGTAGGGGGTGCTGGGAGCCAGTCAGCAGCTGGCTACCTCAACCTCCCTCTGCCATATCATACCCTAGCATGGCTCTGGGCCTTAGTTCAGTTCTATTCCCTCAGCCCGGGAGCCTTTTTATTTATCAAAATCCTATTAATTTCTCAATGCCCTATGCAAAGTCACCTCCTCCTTGAATCCTTGATTTCTCTAGGCAGAATGAACCACTTTTGTCTTTGAGCTCACACAGCCCTCTATTTTCTGTGTTTTACTCCATCTTGTGCAATAGTCACCTCTTCACATGTGAATTTGCTTTCTAGAGGAGCAGGATCTTTCTTTGTTATTTCTATTATACTCATTGAAGAAAACCCAGAATACCAATATGAAAGAAAAAACAAAAAAAACCAAAAAACCAAAACTGACCTGAATGATGTTTTTTGTTGGTTTGCTTGTTTTGTTTGTTTTAGTTTTTAGCAGTATTAAACATATATGGTTTGTTTAAAAAACAAACAAACAAACAAACCGACCTGTAATCTCAGGACTTACCCAGAGACCCTTTTCCTGAGGCTGGATATGATATAAATGATGGGGCCTGATGGCCAGGAAGGGGCCAGGGCCCACCACACTTTATGGTTCCAGCAATGAGGCCCTTGCTGGGAGGGCCCCCAGTGTGTGCTCACCAGGCCCACGTCTGCTCTCAGGTGCTGCCTGTGAGAGGGCTGCTGCAGGGCAGTGCTCACCTGGGTCATGGGGAGGTATGGAGGGAAGAGCGCACACAGCCCTGGGATTTCCTGGCCTCACATTTATAAGCTGTGTGACTAGGAAGGTTGCTTATACTCTCAGAGCTGCAGGTTTCTTACCTGTAAAATGAGAATCATCTTACCTGCCATATAGTTTTTGCACAGATACCTGGCCATCATGATCACTCAAAAGTGATTGGTTTCTGCTCCTTTCCTAGGAAACAAACTATAATAGATGCTTCCTGTTATGGACTGCACATTTGTATCCACCCCCAAATTCATATGTTGAAATCCTAACCCCCAATGGTATTAGAAGTTGGGGTCTTTGGAGATAATTAGGTCATGAAGGTGAAGCCCTCTAATAAGAAGAGACATGAGAGAGCTTGATCTCACTCTGCTCTCCACCATCTGAGGATATGAGAGAGGATGGCCATCTGCCAACCAAGAAATGGACCCTCAGCAGACACTGGATCTGCTGGCCACTTGATATTGGACTTCCCAGCCTCCAGAACTGTGAGAAATAAATGTTTATTGCTTAAGCCACCCAGTCTATGGCAATTTGTTATAGCAGCCCAAATGATTAAGACAGAAACTGGTACTGGGAAGTGGGATGCTGCTGTAACAAATACCTAAAAATGTGGAAGTGGCTTTAGAACTGAGTAATGGGCAGAAGCTGGAGGAATTTTGAGGTACATGCTAGAGAAACCTGACATTGGTGTGGGGACTGCTAAAGGAAATTCTGGTGAGGGCCAAGAAAGGGGGAGACCTGTAGAGAAAGCCTCCTTCTTCTTAGAGAATATATAAGTTATCATGAGCAGAATATTGGTAGAAATATGGATGGTAAAGGCCTCTCTGATGAGGTCTTAGACAGAAATAAGGAACACATTGGACAATGAAGGAAAGGCCATCCTTGTTATAAAGTGGCAAAGAACTTGGCTAAATCATGTTCGTATTCTAGTGTTTTGTGGAAAGTAGAACTTGCAAGTGATGATATTGGATATTTAGCTGAGCAGATTTCTAAGCAAATTGTTGAAAGATAGGCTTCGTTCCTCCTGACTGCTTATAGTAAAATGCAAGAGGAAAGAAATGACTTGAAGACAGAATTGTTCAGCAAACAGGAACCAGAATTTAAGGATTTGGAAAATTCTCAGCCTGTCCATAATACAAAAAATGAGAAAGTGCATTCAGGAGAGAACACTAAGGATGTAGCAAACTGACCATTTGATGAGGAGATTAGTGCAGGTATGAATCACAGACTTAATCAGCCAACTCAACAAAAGTCAGGAATAGAGATGGGATTATATTGGCAGAAACACTGCTGGCTGGGACTAAAGGAAACAGAGAAAACAGGATGGAAGGAAGGAAGTCTGCAAATGTGTGCTATCCTTCAAGACAAGGGAAGAAGGACCCCTGAAGGTGATTCACAGATCATCAGACCACCACCTAGGGTTCAATCTCCAACAGAAGCCATGGGGGCCAGTGCCTCTCAGAGCTGTGGGGATCATGTCGCCACCTCAGTGGCCCTGGAGGGCAGAGCATTGAGCCAAAGAGGGTAATTCTTGAGCCCTTAAGATCTCATGGGATTTGCCTTGCTAGGTTTTGAACTTGGTAGGACCCATTACCCCTTCCTTCTCTCCAATTTCTCCCCTTGGGAATGGGAGACTGTCCTCTGACTATTCGGCCATGTTGTATTTTGGAAGCACATAACTTCTGTGGTTTCTCAGGTTGACAGCTGTCAAGGAATTTTGCGTCAGGATGAATTGCCCCCTTATCTGATTTAGATGATATTTAGATAAGAATTTGAACTTTAGACTTTAGAGTTGATGCAGGAACCAGTTAAGAATTTTGGGTTGTTGGAATGGAATGAATGTATTTTGCATGTGAGAAGGACATGAAGTTTGCAGGGGGAGGGGCAGAAGGTTATGGATTACATGTTTGTGTTTCCCCAAAATTCGTATGTTGAAATCCTAACCCCAAATGTGATGGTATTAGGTGGGAAGTTTGGGAGGTAGATAGGTCATAAGAGTGTAGCCTTCGTGAAAAGGATTAGTGCCCTTACAAGAAGAGACACAAGACAGCATGCTTCCTCTCTCTTCTGTTCACCATGTCAGGATATAACAAGAAGACGGCCATCTGCAAACCAGGAAGAGAACGCTCACCAGACACTGTATCTGCGAGCACCTTGATCTTGGACTTCCCAGACCTCCAGAACTGTGAGAAATAAATATTTGTTGTTTAAACAACCCTGTCTATGGCATTTTATGGTAGCAACCTGAACTGACTAAGACAGTTCCTACTGAACTCTGTTCAGGACTCCAGGATGGCCTGTGCTGGCACTGGGCAGGGTGCTCTACCAGGGCCGTTTCATCAGCTCAGAGGCCTCACCTTCCACCAAATGCTGAAGACCTCAAATCTACATCACAGTGAGACCTCTCTTAAGATCTAGGCTATCAGGTTGTAAGACTTAGGAAAGCTTTCATCACCTCACCTGCCTACTGGCCCTTACTCACCCCTTCAAAACAATAACAGCATTAGTCATGGCAGGAGGCAGCCAGCATGGGAGTTCAGCGCTCAGATTCTGGAGCTGGACAGCCCACGTCCTGCCCTGGCTCCTCCGTTGACTTGCTGGGACACTGTTGTCTTCTTGGTTCCTCAGCTCCCCCATCTCTAGAATGGGGGTAATGATAGTGTCTCCCTTCTAGATCGGATGTGAGGATTAGATGAGTTCAACAGATATAAAGTACTTACAACAGTACTTGGCACAAAATAAGCCTTTACTGCATCAGGATCTAGCTTATTCTGTGCTTGTTATTGTTTTAATTTAATCCTCATAACAGCCCTATGAGGCTTTGAGACACTTGTCCAACTTCAGAGCTTAAGCTGTCACTTCCATGTTGTCTTCTTGTCTTAAGACATAACTGCACTGTTTAGCCTTGACCAATGCCTGGCAGAGCCAGATGCTCCCTCATTTATGTTGCCACTGTACTCCAACCTTAGCTCACCTTGTTGTGGGCTGGTGCATCAGCTCTCCACTAGGTCACCAGCTGCTTCTTCCCTATAGAATAAGGCTTTGTTTATCTTATTCTTGCCATAGAATTCCTGCCCAAATATATGCATGCTTAATACACGTTAAAAAAATGATTCAATAAATGAATTCATAGTAATATTCATTGAAATTGCTACCAAATAGTTTATAATAGGCAATTTGTTTTAAATTGTTGTTTAATTACAAAATTATTACAAGTTCATTATAGAAAACATATCTTTTTGTAAACAGAGAAAGAAGGGGGAGAGGAGAAAGAGAGAAAGAGATTGAATATAATGTGTATCTTCAATGTGGCCCTTCCAGAGGCCATGTCCTCAGCTTTGAGTTTATACTATAAATGACTTATACAGTGTTTAAATAAACTTTTAATTTTAGAATATTTTTAGATTTACAGAAAAATTATAAAGATATTACAGAGAGTTCCCATATACCCCACGCCCAGTTTCCCCTATTTTTGGCATCTTACATTAGTAGGGCACGCTTGTCACAATTAATGAGTCAATTTTGATACATTTTTATTAACAGAAGGCCACACTTTATTCAGATTTCCTCAGTTTTCTCCTAGTACCCCTTTTCTGTCCCAGGTTCCCATCCAGGATACCACCCTACACTTAGTTGTCATGTCTCCTTAGGCTCCTCTTGGCTGTGACAGTTTCTCGGTCTTTTAAGATCTGCAAAATACCTAGTGGGTTGTGTAGATCAGTCATTCTCCTCTCTGTGGCTCTAGCTGGTGAGCTTTCCCTGACAGGGATTTTCAGATGAAGCTTCTGGAGGTTAAACAGGAGCTACAGGACTAGTTGGTGGACGACCCTGAACTAAAACTCACACCTCTTGACCTCCTAGTGGGGAGAATGTCCAACCACACCGGGAGGGTGGGTGAAGCCAGGCAAGGAGGGAGACAGAGCACAGCTTAGAGCCCCCAAGGGGCAGTGACTTTTTAGCTGGTTAGGGCAGTTTTTTGATGTTTTTCCCTCCCAGTTCTTACATTAGGCCTTCCCAAGCCAAGGGCAATGATCTCTCAGGTAAGGGCTACCATCCTTCTACCTTGCCAGCTCTCTGCTTTCCTCTAGAATCAGACACTTGTCTTTTGTTCCCCGCTGGGCATCCCCTGCCTCACAACCACGTATTTTCATGGCAGTCATAAATCTGGGGAGATCAAAATTAGCACCCCATCTTGCCCTCGGGCCGACATTAACCACATTAGCCACACTCCTTGCTGGCCTCGCGTATTCCCTTTCTTTTAAAAATATCTTTCTATTTCTTCTTTCTTCCTCCCTCTCTCTACTCTCCTCACCCCAGCTCCTTTCCCAACTCTGGACTAGGGCAAACAAAAAAAAAAAAATGAATTTTTAAGTCTGTCACCCCTGGTCTATTTATTTTCATTTCCTAAGCTAAATTCCAAATGGGTAATTGCATTAGTCATCCCCAAATCCAGCCTTCCCTGTGGGGCCAGCCCCTGAGCTCTCTCTCCCTCACCCCTTCATGGAGCTGCGGCACAATTTATAAAAGTCCCCACCCTTAAATTTCCAGTCTGCACTCTCCCTGGAAGCTTGTCACTGCCCAGAGACCAGCCATTCTCCTTGTCACGCCTTCCACCTTGCAGCCAATTAGTGACACAGAAAGCTAGCTGCTGCTGCTGCTGCTCCGAGGAGAAGGAATCAGGAGGGCTGGGGGAGCCCTGCTGAGCAGGAGGCCTGAGCAGTGGGCTAAGATGGGGTGGTATGTACAACGGGACTTATGAGAGCTTGGGCTGGATAGGAAACTTGGCATAACCAAACTGAATCGCAGCACTGGTAACTAAAAACTAACATAAAAGTTTGCCAATTTTCTCTACAAATTTGACATTTTCTCCAGAGTGGCCATGGCTCTCTGTTCTGTGGACAGGGCAAGGGCAATTCCCCTAAGACCATTCACTATATCTTCTTATCTCTGGCTCCAGCACCCAAAGACACATTGAGATATTTGAAGTAGCCACCACCTGTCCTTGAGGAGATTCTCTCTCATTGAACCTCCATTTTGCATTTTATCCCATGAACCCAACCCATGGGGGCCCCACAGGCCACAAGCCCTTTTTGAGGAGGGATATGTTTTTCCTGTGAGGCTTATGGTCAGAAAAAAAGTTACTTGTTATGCGTTACTTTGTTATTTAAAAATAAATAGGACGATAGATAGATATATAGATAGAAAGATAAATTTTTTCAAAAGAAGTTACAGGAAATTCACTGGACATCAGACTCCAGGTTAGTACCCATTCTGGGCTGATAGCTCTCAAAAATGACTCATTTGCTCTTCTGACATTAGTTGCATGCTTCCTGTGTGCCAGATGTGGTGTCAGGTGCTAGGGATACTGAAACGAACAGGACATCACCCTGCCCTCAAAGGGCCCAGAAAATAAGGGGAAACAGACCTCTTAGAAAAATTATGTGTGTGCAAAAATATGGTGTGTGCTGTAATGGAGGTATTAACAGATTGCTAAAAAAGGACAGAGGGGGAGCAGCTTATTTTGGGGGAGTCAAGGAAGGCATCACATCACCAAGGAATTGACATTTATGCTAAATTGAATAAGTAGGGTATTCTGACACCCACTCGTGTCCTACAATTAAATTCTGGCATTAACCACCCAGAGTGAGTGCAGACTTCATATGATGGCTAATTTTAGGTGTTGACTTGATTGAGGAGTGCCTAGATGGCTGGTGAAGCATTGTTTCTGGGTGTGTCTGTGAGGGTGTGAGTTGGTGGCCTGAGAGAAGACCCACCCTCAACGTGGGCAGGCACCATCCAATCAGCTGGGGCCCTAACTGGCACAAACAGGCAGAAGAAGGAAAATTTGCTTTCTCTCTCTCTTCCAGGGTGGGAAGCTTTTTCTCCTCCTGCCTTTGGACATCAGACTCTAGGTTCGTCAGCTTTTGGATTCTGAGACTTGCACCAGTGGCCTCCTGGAGGCTCTTGGGCCTTTGGCTTCAGACTGAGGCCTGCACTGTCTGCTTCCCTGGTTCTGAGGTTCCAAACTTGGGCTCAACCATGCCACCAACTTTGAGCTATGCTGCCGGCTTCTCTGGTTCTCCAGCTTGTAGAAAGCCTATTGGCCTATTGTGGGACTTTTCCACCTCTGTGATTGTGTAGCTAATTCCCCCTAATAAATCTCCTTTTATGTATCTTATTGGTTCTGTCTCTCTGGAGAACCATGACTAATACACCGTACGATATAAGGGCACAGTCTTCTTCAAAACTGCCCCAAATTTAGACACCAGCCATAAGTTCAGGGGGTCCCCAGGTCACCTGCACTTCTGACTGACTAGCTATAAATTCAGGGATTCTCATGACCCCTTCAGGTTAGATAATTTTCTAGAATGACTTACAGAACTCAGGAAAGTTCTATACTTCCAATTACAGATACTTCTTAGAAAGGAATGGGATTAGGACCAGCCAAATGAAGAGACACAGGGTGAGGCCTGACAGAGTCCTGAGTGCAGAGTTTCACTGCCCTCCTCTCATGGAGTCAGGACACATCACCCACCCAGCACATCAGTGTGTTCACAAACCACAAAGCTCCACTGAACTTCAGTGTCCAGAGCTTTTACTGGGGTCTCATCACATAGGCATAATTGATTAAATCATGCCCCCCCTGATTAAACTCAATCATCTCCAGCCCCCTCTGCTCCCTGGAAGTTGAGCTACTTCAAAAATCCAGCCTACTAATCACATGGTTGTTCTTCCTGGTAATAAGCTCCCATCCTCCATCCTAAAGCTATCAAGGGGCCTACCCAAGAGTTACCTAATTAGCATAGTGATAGCAATTGCACAGGGATCCAAGGGCCTCATGAATAACAGAGACTTCCATCATGCACGAAATCCCAAGGGTGTTAGAAACTCTATTCCAGGAACCTGGAAAAAAGACCAGATAAATTCTCTATTATACAACATAAGGTATGCTGAGTAGAAAATTCTATAAAATTATTAAGGGTTGCTGGAAGCATAGATTTGAAGGTCATTGCCCTAAACTGACCAAACCTAAGTGGAAGATTTTCTTGGTCCTGTAAACAAGGTAATAGGTGAGCTTAGCACCTCTCTCTCTTCTCTCCCTCTTCCTCAGTTGTGCATTTCCCTCCACTTCTCTTTCCTGTGGTTCCTTTTCATCAATCCCTTCAATCTTTCCTGCCTGAATTGCTTAAACTATGGCACAGAGCCCCAAACCCCAATGGAACCACCATTACTTCAGGAGAGTCCTCCTTTCCAACTGCCCCCGCTCCCAAGGCTGCAAGTCAAAGATAACAACCATGGAGTCCCACCACTGTGTCTCACATCAGTTGCCAGAGGTGAAATCACGTGAGGGTTTACAGTATTTCAGATTTCATATTCTTTAAAGCAGTCACAACTCAGAAAGAAAAATCTGGAGCTTTTTATAGTGGCTTTAGAAAGGAGAGAGAAAAATAATGTCCCCTAGGATCTCTGTGATGTGAGTTGTACCTCACATCATACTCTTCCCTTTATCACCAGATTCATCCTCATCCTCTTCTGGGAGGTGGGAAAAAAATTGTCATTGTCCTTGCCTTACGGACTGAAGGTTTGTTCCAAAGGGATTGCCATGAAAGAAAGGAAGATTCCTTTGATGGCACATGAACTTAGACATGTTCTCTCTCTTTCTCTCTCTCTCCTTCTCTCTTTGTAGGATGTTAGGGTGTTGGTAGAAAAAAACTATGAAAAGGAGGGGAAGGTTCAAACTATCTGAGAATAAAAACATTTCTCTCTATGAAATAAAGACATGAAATAAAAACTCTCATTCTTTCCAGGGACATTGTGAGATTGGGTAGGGAAGGAGGAAGTTTGTCTGTTTGTTTATTTGTTTGTTTTCTTAGGGAGTCCCTGGACCTCTCATTCATTTGTTCAACAAATACTTATTGAACACCTATTATAGTGGTTAATTTTGGGTATCAACTTGACTGGGTTAAAGAATACCTAGAGAACTGGTAAAGCATTATTTCTGGGTGTGTTTTGAGAGAGTATTCTCAGAGGAAATTGGCATGTGAGTAGGTGGACTGAGTGTGGCAGATCTGCCCTCAATGTGGGCAGGCCCCATCCAATAGTCTGGGGGCCTGGATAGAACCAAAGGGTAGAGGAAAGGTGAATTCTTTCCTCTCTCTCTCCTGCAGCTGGGACACTCTTCTTCTCCTGCCCTTGGATGTCAGAACTCCAGGCTCTCTGGCCTTTGGACCCCAGGACTTACACCAGCACCACCCCCATCTGGGTTCTCAGGCTTTCAGCCTTGGACTGAGAGTTACACTATCAGTTTCCCTGGCTCAGACCCTTTTAGACTTGGACTGAGTCATGCTACTGGCATCCCAGGGCCTTCAGCTTGCAGACAGCCTGTTGTGGAACTACTCAGCCTCTGTAATCGCATGAGCCAATTCCCTTAGTCAATCCCCCTCATCTCTCTCTCTCCATATCCTATTGACTCTGTCCCTCTGGAGAACCCTGACTAATATACCTTCTATGTGCCAGGCATTGTACTAGATACTTGAAATACAGCCAGGAATGAAATTTTAAAAGTCCCTATGCTGGTGAAGTTTACATTTTTTTGAGGAAAGACAAACCAATAAATATATAATATGGCAGGTGGTAATAATTGCTATAAAGAAAAATAGAACTGGCTAAGCAATCAGAGAGTGACAGAAGACATGGGTTTTACAGGGAGACCAAGGATGGCCACACTGTGATGTGATATTTGCAGTGAATTGAGGGAGCGAGATCACGGAGGAGAGTTACTAACGGAGGTGACAAGTGCAAAGGCCCTGAGGTAGGAGTCTTTAATCCTCACAACCACCCTAGAAAGTCAGTACTATTATTATCCTTTCTTTCTTTTTTTCTTTTTGTTTAACTCTTCACTTCTCCAGTTTCTCCATCCCTTTGCTCCTCTCCTTTCTGCAATCTCTCCCCAACCCTTTCCTCCTTCCTCTCCTTCCCTTATTTTCTCCCTCTTAACTTAATACCAGCCCTTCTAAGCACTATTTTGGAACAAGCCTGATCTTGTCCAGAAAATGCTAAAGTTAAAAGAAGGAGGGGAGGGGGTAGAAAGAGGAAATGTGTCTCAGTGAGTGACACCCAGTCTACATGTAGCCGCCACATGACCTTGACATGCTACGTGTTGCCAGAAACCCCTTCTGTGGCTCTGGGCTGCCTGCGGAGTAAATCTCAGCTCTGCAAACCATGGGTGCTCCATTCTGTCAGTGTCCCTTGCCAGCCCTGAGGAATGTGGGCAGCGGACGTGGGATGGAGAGGAAGGGGCTATAGAAACCACATTTCTCTATCTGTCAGCAGCCAAACTGGAAACTCACCAGGATCTGCCAGAAGGATTTCTTGGTTCATGAATTAAAATCAGAATGCTTAACTCTGCTCAGCTGCTTCTGTGACAGAGGAAATATAAACTGGTTAGCTTGTATACAGTTTCAGAATATGCACTATATTTTATAAAACAAAGTGAAAAATATCTTTTAATGGCATGATTTCTACATCCTCTTCTGTTTAACCTTACGCCAAAAGACACGCAATGATTAAGTCCTTGGCTCTTAGAGAAAAACTCCCATTCATATGTGCAAAGATCAGCATTGCCTCAAATATTAAAGTTTAGTGTGTCTTCAAAGACACTGTTAAGGAGGGAAATGCCTGGTGGAGGTAGTGTCTGCCTCACAACAGAGACTGAAGATGAATTAAGAAACAATCTCTCTCTAATCTGTTGCCTGTTCTCCATTCTCGTGTCCTTAAGTTCTCCTTCCCATCTTGTCTCCACTCTATAAGACCCAAACTGAGTCACATCATTCCTGCCAGGAATCTCTCCAGCACCTCCTCCGTGGAGCATTTCCCAGCACCGTCTGTACTTTATGTCTCTACTGCAGCCTTTGCCACATTGTAGGATAACGATTCATTTCCACGTCAGCCGCCCCTGCAAGTCTGTGGTCCCTCACAGCCAGCCTCTGGTCTCATTCATCTCTGTTTGGCCTAGTCCACTTTGTAGGCACTGAAATGTTAGATGAATGGATGAGCAGGGCTAATTTTGAAGGAGGACTTGCAGCCACGCCTGAGTTTTACTTCTGACATTCTCATGTCACTGCAGTGGCTTTTCTTGAGGCAGTCTTGACCTCAAAAGCTCTTTCGGGTGCTTATGTTCATCCACCTCCTGCCTACTTCATGATCTTCTCCTCATCTTTGTGTTTTGTTTGGTTAGATGAAGAGGTCGCTGGTTTGCATCTGTAGAGCCCTGGAGACATTTCAAAACTGCAAAACCCAACTCTGAGTTTACATAGTCACTAGCAAGCTGTTAACTCCCAGCACGTGCGGAATCATCTGTTAGAGTTGGAATGGTGCCCTGGAAGTCTTACGTTATTTGTATGTCAAAGAAAAGGAAGGAAGGAAGGAAGGAAGAAGATAAAAAAAAGAATGGAGATTATTTAAAAAGGAAACACTTGGAAAATGACTTCATTTATTCATACACTCATTCGCATGTTAATTAAATAGGACAACTTATTGCATAAGAGCATGAAATATTAATTGAGCCCCCATTATCCCAGACACTGTCCTGGGTACAGGGAGTATAAGAGGGAACATGACATATGTGGTTGTAGGCCTCATAGCAGCGTTTATGGTCTGGCACCCCTCGGGAGGCTAGGCAGTATGTGTGGCCCAGGTCACATATCTGGAATACCTAGCAGCTTTCCCCCTGTTGCCATGGAGACCCCAGGGAGAAGAGGAGGGAAGTCCTTTCTGGTATCTTCCGGTAACTTCCAATGTCCTTTCATCTCGGCCTGGGCTGCAGCCTTTTCTCCAGCTGCAAACACCCACACTGGACCTCTAGGAGAGAGAAAAGGAGCAGCTGACCCCAGGGGGCTTCAGGCTGAGGGTGATGTATGCTACAGAGGAGGAGGAAGTTGGCTCTGCCTCAAGGCTGCCGAGCAGAGCTGCCATGAAGAAAATTATGAGGTGAATTAAACTTTAATTTGATTTTTATTTGGTTTCAGCAACCAATAAAGGGACAGCAATTTTCCAAGCCCTGTCACTGGTTGGAGGAATGCTTTGAGAACACCTGTTTTATTAACAGCAGCGACAATAAAAGCCAATCATGTATTTGCAGAGGGGCTGCCTGCCAAGGCCCTCGAAGCACTTTCACTGATCTTATCTGCTGCCTTTCCCACAGCAGCCCCAGAGAAATTGTATTTACTTACAATTAAGCTTAACCGCTGACCTCTCCTGCAGCTCTCCCCACTACTGCCTGGGGAGGTGGATGTGGGGGTCAGAGGGAGGGAGAGTGGGACAGGGAAAGAGCAAGGGGGAGACTTTCATCGCCTGTTTGTTCTTCCTGCACTTACCACTTCCTGGAGACTCAGCACCAGGCCAGCGCAGCACTATATAGAAAAATATAGAAATTTCCTATTTTTTCTCATTCATCTTGCTGAGATGCCTAAATTCTTTTTTAAAATAAAGACATAATTTATACTAATTAATTGACAAAAATATAAATCAATTTCCCAATTGACTGTAGCTTAGGTACTAGAAGTGATGCTGCTTTAAATTCTATAAGCCCAATGCATAAACAAAAGATGGTATATGCATGCAATGGAATATTATTCAGCCAGGAAAAGGAATAAAATACTGGCACATGCTATATTGTGGGTGTACTTTGAAAATATTATGCTAAGTGAAAGAAGCCAGTCATAAATGACAACATATTGTATAATTCTACTTATGTGAAATGTCCAAAATTCCAAATTCATGAAGACAGAGAGTAAATTAATGGTTTACAGGGTCTAGGAGGAGAGGGGGCTGGGGAATAACTGCTACTGGGTGTAGAGTTTCTTTTGGGGGTGATGAAAATGTTCTGGAATTAGCTTGTGGTGATAGTTTTACAACCTTGCAAGTATATGGAAAACCTCTGAATCGTACAATTTAAATAGGTGAATTTTGTACTATGTAAAATATACCTCAATAAATCTGTAAAAAAAATTCTACAGGTCTGGTAACTGAGTGTGATCTCCAGGGCTGGGTCACCCAGCAACTTAATTCCACACCCTTCACAGCCTGTGTAAGGGGTTTGAGATGACTCCCTGTCTTCTGAGATAGGGAACAACAAGGGTTTGGTGATGGGATAAATCTTGAAAATACTGCATTGGGTCAGCAAAGTAAGAGATAGTTTGGCACAGAATAGCACTGTGCCATTCATGCAGACTGGAAGCACGTTTGCACATGGCTCAGCAATACTTATGCATTGCGGGAGGGTGCACACAAATTTCTAGACATGTAGCACATATGGGTACCTGGGGGCTGGGTAGACACGAGCATCAGGAATGCAGGGAGGGGGTCTTAAATGGATTGGTGACAATAATAATGAACCACAATTGAGTCTGATTACTTTCTAAGGTTATTAAAATATTACAGAAAATATTCTTAGAAAAGAAGCTGGGAAGATAAACCACCTAAAGAATAATGTAAGGTAAAATGTAATCCAGGTTAATGTGTCACTTAAGTTATAAATCAATAGGGAAATGTAGTCACTGTTTCAAAAAATTCAAATTATTTTTTATTAAAGAATATTATATATTATATAAATTTAAAATATAAATAAATGTATTTATTTCTATTGTTTTTTAAGCCTAGGCTTTTGGTGGTTGCTGTTATTTTTAAAGTTATACCTACCCTGCAACCAACATCATAATTACTTTCTTCAGTTCATGTTATAAGAAGCATTTATTCATGTCCTTACACATTCTTAATTCAGGCAACTTTTTGATTATATGTGCTGTTAGAGGGGAACAGATTCAGAACGACTGGTAATAAAAAGTAATCTACACAAAAAGCTAGACAAACTTTGTTTAATCTGAATGCTTAGAGAATTCTCATTTATAGAATAAATCTCTCCCTTAAAAACCATGCAACATTCTAACCAGGGAAATAGGAAATGCTATTAAAAAGCTAAACAGTGCAAAGGCAGAGTTATTATCTTTTCCTCACCAGTCTCTCAGCAATGATTTAAAAAAAAAAAAACTCTCCCCAGGATAAGGACAGATAAAAGCTGAAACAAAGGATTCAATTGAATTGTTGAATGGGTTGTTTTAAACTCATAGCTGAAACAATAGACTTGAAAGACAAGGCACCAGAGAGTGGAAAGGTTTTTTCAATTCCCAAATTGGCTTTGAACATCAAAAGCCAAAGCCAGAAGGAAGCTGGGCATAAAATTTACCCACAAACCACAGAATAGGTAGGAAAGCTCAACAAAATAGGCTGCTGCATCCTGAGACCTGTTTGTTACTGAGATAAGGAGCCTATTCCAGAATGTAAATCAACTTTATCACTATGAACACTGTTTAGTTCAGTTGGCACTGTTGGTGGTGGTGGTGGTTTTTTTTTTTTTTGTATCAAGACTTTCTTGATGAAGGAAGCAATATGTTGATTTATATGCTGACACAAACCAGCACTTATCTTGCTGCAAACCAGCACTTTGAGTAGTCATGATGTAGGAGATAGTTTTCCATCCCAAAGGGAGAGGGAACAGAAAATTGGGAAAGGAAAACAGGAGACTAAGGTATTGTTGAGCTTCCCTGTGAGAATTTTCAGAGTCCAGATCCCCCCACCCCCAACCCCTCACCTACGGCTTAATCTCAGCAGTTGGGGATAGGAAATGTGTGATAGAAACTTCTGATAGGTTTAAGGAGGTGGGGCCTGAGATAAGGGGGTGCTTGTGTTTTGCTCCTCAAGGTGTAGCCTAGGGAGACAGTAAGGCCCTTAGAGTAGCACACTCACCCCATCCCCAATCTGGCATGGTGCCAGAGCAATGGTTCCTGTAGCTGAATGAATTACTTGAGGACTACCTCACAGTGTCCTAACAGCCTTGAGGTGCAGACATCTGGTGTTAAGGAAGGAGAAATGTTGTGAGAGAGCTAGTAGACCCCAGAGACCTTGAGTTGAGATTAGGAGGGAGCAGAATGGTGTGCCCGGTATTGCAGACATCCACCACAAAGATAGAGAGGAAAGAGTCACACGGCCATGAGAGCCTGTAGAGCCGAAGACAGCTATGGGGCAGAGGTCACCTTCTGTGCCTGTCTTTGTTATGGGGCACTTAACCACTCTTTTTACCCCTCAGTTATCCGAAACTTAGATGTGCCTAAGGGGTGGCAGAGTACATCTTATCTTTATAAATTACCTATTCTCAGGTATTCTGTTATAGCAACACAAAATGGACGAAGACATATAGAACAGCTGTTTAGAATATAGAACTTAGGGTTGAATTTTGACTCTGCCACTTGTAAACAGTCATATGAATTTAGCTAGCTTACTTAACCTCTTTGGGTTTCTCAAGGGGCAGAACTTGGAATTGACCAAGTATTCTCCCCTCAAAAAATGGCTGAGTATTACACTGAAAGTGAGTTGAATGGCAAGACTAAGTGTTCTACTATTGCCGGAAGTGGGGGCTTGAGAATTAAGTTCAGTGAAGGAGAAATAAAAGTACATTTTTGCACTGTTTAGGTTGTGACCCTATCAGTCAGGATGGGCTAGATTATGCTGTAGCATCAAATAACCCCCAAATCTCAGGCATACAACATATCTACCATGGGTTAACTGGGACTCAGTTCAATGTCATCCTTACCTCAGGACCTATGTTGATGAAGCCTGACAATCCAAAATAAGTGACTGAGGAAAAGATCTCAATCAATGGAGGTTCATTAAGCCAAAGTTTGAGGACACACCTGGGATAAACACAAGGAACAGAAGTATGTGTGACCTGTACTCTCCAAAGAAGGATTTTGGGACTCAATATTTTAAGGGGAGAGGACATACAGAAAGAAAAAGGAGGGGGTAGTCAGTGAGGCAAATGGTTACTTTCTTATGAGGCCCAGGAAATCTACATTTTATGTAAGATAAGGTGAATGTTTGAAGAGAAAAAGGAAAGGGAGTAAAGGAAGAATTAATTATGCAGATGCCCTGGGTAGGTGAAAGAAAGACTGATGCTGTCTTGTCTCTGTTCTGCACCTGGGAAGATAAACTTCTAGCCAACATTATTAGTGTGGAATTGAACAGGCTTTAGTTTTAGGAGCTGGACTTAGCCTGCAGACCTACAGTTACAATTTGCATATCCTTCTTTATGGGAGATCAGCAAAGAATTTCCTTATGAATGATCTGTGGGGGCAGTGCTTGTAGATGCCTGAGGCTTTTTAACTTTCCATGAAGATCTGGTTAATGCATAATGTTAGTAACAGCTATTGATTTGGAAGGTGGTGTTGCATGACTCAGCCTCCAGGCTTGACCTTTCTCTTTCACATAAGGAGTTCGTGGGGAGGATTATCCTGAGATCTTTATTTTCCTTTGTAAGCTGTAACTTGGCCATTGCTGAAGGAAAGAGAGCTCTGGAGAGTCTCTCATCAACCACTAAATCCCCTGTCCAGCAGTGATACACATCACTTCTATTACTTCCACTCACAACTCATTGGCTTGAATCAGTCACAGGGGCCCACCCTGGAGGGGGCTGGGAAGTATTGTCCTTCTCTGTGTTCAGAAGGGGTGATATGAAAATATTTGGTGAACAGCACTAATGACTACCCTAGTAGCTGTAAAATTCTTACCCACTATCATGATTTAGGGCTTAAGAACAAAAACAAAAACAAAATACACAAACAAAAAAAGCAAGATATATATAGTGCTGTGGTTTGGCTGTTGTTTGTCCCCAACAAAACTCATGTTGAAATTTAATTGCCAATGTAGCAGTGTTGGGAGGTGGTGCCTTTAAGAGATGATTAGGTTGTTAAGATATAATGTCTTTCTCATGAGACTAGGTTAGTTCTCATGGGAATGGATTAGTTCCCACGAGAGCGGGTTGTTACAAAGCAAGGTTGACTCTCATGTGTTGCCCTTTTTTGCACACGCTTGCTTGTCTTTCTGCTTTTCTGCCATTTTGTGACACAGCATACAGTCCTCAGCAGAAGCCGAGCAGATGCCAGTGCCGTGCTCTTGGACCTTCTAGCCACCAGAATCGTGAGCCAAATAAACCTCTTTTCTTTATAAATTACACATTCTCAGGCATTCTGTTATAGCATCACGGAATGGACTAGAGACTAAACAGCTAGAGACTAGCCGTTTAGAACTTGGGGTTGAATTTTAACTCTGCCACTTATAAATGGTAGTATGATCTAAGCTAACTTACTTAACCTCTTTGATACTTAGGGTTTCCCTAGGGTTGGTGTAAATATTATATAAAATAACTTCCTGGCACATGGAAATGACACAATACATAGCTATTATTTTTATCTTTTTTGTTATTATTTGTTTCTTTTCTTAATTATTATAATCCTAATTAAGAAAAAGTGCTGGTTAGTGGGATTCTACCTAATTAAAGCCTTTTTACAATGTTTATTTGTTTTGAAATATATAGTCAGAAACTTATATTTAGCAAACCACATATATTTACAACAGTGGCCTTTCAGGGGTCATTTTGAAAGATGGATACCTGTCCCCCATCTGGGCCGGACCTATGCTATCAGGGCCTGTGGTCCGTTTTGGAGGAGTGGTCTACATTTGGTTTTGTGCGCTTTTGGGTTGGTAGTAATCGGGAATGATTGTCCCCCTTTCCATCTTGCCCCCCCCCATGACTGACAAATGTGAAATTAAGGAGAAGGTAAACGACAGGAGAGGACAGAGGGGGAAACACAGAGAGAGCACACAGGCACCTCCACCTCCATCATGTCAACCCTAAGCCAACATCAGCATGATTCATAGCTCGCACTGTCAGGATTTCCACCAACAAATGGACTGTCACCTCTTTAGAATGGGCCTAGAAAGCCCATGTCCTATATTTTGGTTTAGGGTATGGAAAGGTGACCAACAGAAGCTGGAAAAAGCAGGACTGTCCATCCACTTCCTACTTGAGTGCTCTGGGGTTTTAGCATGGACTAAGGGCAGAAAGAGAGTGGAGGGCTTGCTCCCAGCCCCTTGCTGTCTTTTAACATAGCTGTCTCCTTCCTCTGACCACTCCCTTCTCCTCCCACTCTGACTCTAGATTTGTACCAGAGAGGTGGAGGAAACCACAGCCCTGAACTCAGAGATGTGTTCAGACATCTCCCTTCTTTTGCCCTTCCCTCCTCAAGGAAGAGGTTCAGGTTCGAACAGCAATAAAAAGAACACTTCTGGAAGGCACACTTCTCCCAGAGCCTAAGAGAGACAGGGAGAGAGAGAGAGAGTGTGTGCGTGTGTGTGTGTGTAGGACAAGCCCCGTGTTGTTTTTAATCACTGGGGACCAAGTACTATAGTTCTGAGTGAGGTGCTAGATGCTGTCTAAAAGTAACCATCAGGGTGAACAGGCTTGGCCTGAGGCAAAATGTTTTGTGTGGAGAGAGTTGCTGCTGTCTCAGGACATCCCCTGCCAACCCCGATTATGTTGTAAATTGAACTCAGACAGAGAAGGAGGATGCTCCCTTAGGTTAGTTGTGTCATCAGGTCACCCATGCCCCAAACTACCCCAGGAATAAAACAAAACAGAGGCACAGAAATTTTTTTTTCCTGTAGACCAATCCCCAGTACACATTTTGCAGAGGGAATAAAAAATGTCCTTCAAGGAAGGACAGCCTCAGAAATTGTGTTCTCTTTCAGAATTAATTTTAAAATCCAGTGGCAAGGGTGGGGAGAAAATCCTTTAGCATACCTTGCAAAGTGCGGGATAAGGTCAACCACGAATAGCAGAGTCCCTTCCCTAACTTAGTTTGAAGGAAGGGTGAGGCTGGGAGGGCAAGGCAGAGAAAGACACATGGAATAAAAGAAAGATTTCACAGGAAAAGGAAACAGAAAGCTGAAATAAATTAGAAGAACCTGCAGAATGGGAATTTAGACCTCTTGTAGGACACAGATGTACTCTGGAAATCCTGCCTGGAAATGAGGAGATTCAGAGGCGCTCTGACTCCTGAAGCAGCAGAGCAGAACCAGGGAAAAGTCCTTAGGTTTAGAGGGTGAAGCCTGGAGTGAGCAACTATTAGTCAAGAAACCAACACCAGGGTCGACCAGCAGCTTTGGAAATTGCCTGGGCCGAGGGCAAAATGCACGAGCATGCGCGCACGTGATCATTCACAGACACATGATGAGGTAGGGGAGTAGTTAAAAAGTCCTTGATACCAGAAATGGAAGGTGGGGCAGGCACAGGCAGGACTAATCCCCCTGAGGTCCTATTCTGAAGGTATCAGAAAAGGGAGAGGCGTATGGACAGCTATTTTTCTGACCTGCCCACTCAGGGTAACAAAATGTTGGATGCCACTTAGTTGGGTCAAGTTAGATCTGGCATCTCTCCCTATACCATCTAAAGGGTTTGTTCACCTGTGACTTTATGGAAACAGCAAAACAATTCATTGAGAGTGACTGCACCCACACTATTGGGACCTGTGACCTGACGGCAATTTGTATAATGGGACTATAAGCATCAAACTATATAAATGAATTTTTTTTCAGAATATTATGGGTATACAAATGTTTTGGTTACATGCATTGCTTTCGCACAGTTTGAGTCAAAGTGATAAGTGTACCCATCACTCAGGTAGTGTGCATTGTACCTGTTAGGTGTGAAAATTACCCACCCCCACCACCCCCCTCCCACCTGCTTGATTTCTGTTGAGTTTTACTACCACATGTGCACATGAGTGTTGATTGATTATTTCCAATTTAATAGTGAGTACACGTGGTGTTTGTTTTTCCATTCTTGTGATATCTCACTTAGAAGAATGGTCTCCAGTTCCATCCAGATTGTTACAAAAAGTATTAGTTCACCATTTTTTTTTTATGGCTGAGTAGTACTCCATGGTATACATATACCACATTTTATTAATCCACTCATGTATTGATGGGCACTTGGGTTGATTCCACATCTTTGTGATTGTGAATTATGCTACAATAGACATTTGAGTGCAAGTGTCTTTTTGATAAAATGACTTTTTTTTCCCTTTGGGTAAATACCCAACAGTGGGATTGCTGCATCAAATGGTGGGTCAACTTTTAGTTCTTTGAGGTATGTCCATACTACTTTCCATAGAGGTTGTACTAGTTTGCAGTCCCACCAACAGTGTATAAGTGTTCCTTTCTCTGTTGCCAGCATCTGTTGTTTTGGAACTTTTTGATAAAAGCCATTCTCACTGGAGTTAGATGATATCTCATTGTGGTTTTGATTTGCGTTTCCCCAATGATTAGAGACATTGAGCATTTTTTCATATGTTTATTGGCCATTAGTCTATCTTCTTTTGAAAAGCTTCTGTTCATGTCTTTTGCCCACTTTTTAATGGGGTCGTTTGATGTTTTCTTGCTGATTTTCATGAGTTCTTTGTAGATTCTGGTTATCAGCCCTTTATTGGATGTATAGCATGCAAATATTTTCTCCCAGTCTGTAGATTGTCTATTTGCTCTATTGATTGTTTCCTTGGCTGTGCAGAAGCTTTTTAATTTGATCAGGTCCCATTTATTTATTTTTGTTGTTGCCGTGATTGCCTTTGGGGTCTTCTTCATAAATCCTTTGCCTAGGCTGATATCTATAAGAGTTTTTCCAACATTTTCTTCTAAAATTCTTATAGTTTAATGCCTTAGGTTTAAGTCTGTTATCCATTGTGAATTAATTTTTGTGAGTGATGAGACATGCCGATCCTGTTTCAGTCTTCTACGTGTGGCTATCCAATTTTCCTTGCCCCATTTATTGTTAGGGATCCTTTTCTCCAGTGTATGTTGTTGTCTGTTTTGTCAAAGATCAGGCGGCAATATGAGGATGGTTTCATATCTGGGATCTCTGTGCTGATCTGTTGGTCTATGTCTCTGTTCTTGTGCCAGTACCATGCTGTTTTATTTACTATAGCCTTGTAGTATAGCTTAAAGTCTGGTAAAATGATGCCTCCTGATTTGTTCTTTTTGCTTATGATTGCTTTGGCTATTTGGGGTCTTTTCTGATTCCATATGAAGTGTCTAGAATTATTTTTTCTAGATCTGTGAAAAATGACAATGGTATTTTAATGGGGATTGCATTGAATCTGTAAATCACTTTGGGTAGTATAGACATTTTAACACTGTTGATTCTGCTGATCCATGAGCATGATATGTTTTTCCATTTGTTTTTATCCTCTGTGGTTTCCTTCCTCAATGTTTCATAGTTCTCCCTGTAGAAGTATTTCACCTTCTTGGTTAAATATATTCCTAGGTATTTTATTTTCTTTGTTGCTATTGTGAAAGATATTGAGTCTTTGATTTGATTCTCAGCTTGACTGTTGTTGGTGTATAGGAATGCTACTGATCTGCATACATTGATTTTGTGACCTGAGACTTTGCTGAATTCATTTATCAATTCCAGGAGTCTCTTGGCAGAATCTTTGGGATTTTCTAGATATAAGATCATATTGTCAGCAAAGAGTGATAGTTTAACCTCTTCTGCCCCTCTTTGCATACCCTTGATTTCCTTCTCTTGTCTGATTGCTCTGGCTAGGACTTCCAGCACTATGTTGAATAGAAGTGGTGACAGTGGGCAACCCTTTCTGGTTCCAGTTCTAAGTGGGAATGCTTTCAATTTTTCCCCATTCAGTATGATGCTGGGTGTGGGTTTGTCATGTATAACTGTTATAATTTTGAAGTATGTTCCATCTATGCCTATTTTGTTAAGCGTTCTTATCATAAAAGGGTGCTAAATTTTGTGAAATGCCTTTTCTGTGTCTATTGAGAGGACCATATGGTTTTTGTTTCTGCTTCTATTTATGTTGTGAATCACATTTATAGATTTGCATATGTTGAACTATCCCTGCTTCTCTGAGATGAAGCCCATTTGGTCATGGTGGAGTATTTTTTTGATGTGCAGCTGAATTTGGTTTGCTAGGATTTTATTGAGAATTTTTGTATCTATATTCATAAGGGATATTGGTCTGTATTTTTCTTTTTTTGTTGTGTCCTTTCCTGGCTTTGGTATCAAGGTGATATTGGCTTCATAGAATGAGTTGGGGAGGATTCCTTCTTTCTCGATGTTATGAAATAATTTCTGCTGTATAGGTACCAGTTCTTTGTAGGTTTGGTAAAATTCATCTGTGAAACCATGTGGTCTAGGACTTTTTTTTGTTGGTGGTGGTGGATTTTTTATTGCTACTTCAATTTGTGACTTGATATTGGTCTGTTCAGGAATTCTATTTCTTCCTGATTGAGCCCAGGGAGGTTGTGTGTTTCCAAGAATTTGTCCATTTCCTCAATGTTTTCAAGTTTATGTGCATAGAGATTTTTATAGCATTCAGTGATGATATTTTGTATTTCTGTGGTATCAGTTGTAATATCTCTTTTCATTTCTGATTGAACTTATTAGGGTCCTTTCTTTTCTGTTTCTGGTTAATCTAGTGAAAGGCCTGTCAATATTGTTCATCTTTTCAAAGAACCAACGTTTTGTTTCATTAACCTTCTGTAAAATTCTTTTATTATCGATTTCATTTAGTTCTGCTCTGACCTTAGTTATTTCTTTTCTTCTTCTGTGTTTGGAATTGGTTTGCTATTACTTTTCCAATTCCTTGAGACTATTCATTAGATTGTTGATTTGTGATCTTTCTGTCTTTTGGATGTAGGTATTTAAGGCTATGAATTTTCCTCTTAGGACTGCTCAGATTTTGATAACTTGTGTCACTTTTGTCATTTAGTTCAAAGAATCTTTTGATTTCCATCTTAATTTCCTCCTTGACCCAATAATTATTCAGCAGTAGGTTGTGTAATTTCCATGTTTTTGTATAGAGTTGAGTATTTCTGTTGGTATTGATTTCTAATTTTATTCTACTGTGGTCTGAGAAGATACATGGTATAATTTCTATTTTTTTAAATTTGTTGAGACATGTTTTGTAGCCTAGGATGTGATCAATCTTAAAGAATGTTCCATGACCTGATGAAAAGAATGTATATTCAATAGTTTTGGGTAGAATGTTCTGTAAACATCTGTTGGGCCCATTTGTTCTAGAATTCTGTTTAAGCCCATCATTTCCTTGCTTATTTTCTGCTTGGAGGATCTGTCAGTGGGGTGTTGAAGTCCCCAGCTATTACAATGCTGCTGTTTATCATTTTGTTTAGATCAAGGAGGGTTTGCTTTATGAATCTGGGTGTGCCTGTGTTAGGTGCATAAATATTTAGGATTGTTATGTATTCTTGTTGAATTGTTCCCTTCACCATTATGTAATGACTATCTTTGTCTTTCTTTACTTTTGTTGATTTGAAGTCTATGTCATCTGATATAAGAATGGCTACACCAACTTTCTTTTGGTTTCCATTTGCATGTGATTTTTTTTTTCCATCCCTTCACCTTGAGTCTGAATGAGTCCTTGTGGGTTAGATGTGTTTCCTGGAGACAGTAGATACTTGGCTTATTTATTTATTTTTTAATTCATTTAGCAAGCCTATATCTCTTGAGTGGGGAATTCAAGCCATTCACATTTATTGAAAGAATTGATAAGTGGGGTGGATTTTTGCTCATCCTGTTGAGTAGAACTTTATTGCTTTGTTTTACCTTTTGAACCATGGTCTCTGGCTCTGTCCTTTGGTATCTGGGCTCTGACCTTCACCTTTGGGTGATTTAACACTGGTGGGTGTCTATTGTGCAGATCCATATATAATGCAGTTCTGAGAACTTCCTGCAGGGCAGGTCTGGTCTTGACAAATTCCCTCAGTGTTTGCTTGTCTGAGAAAGTCTTTATTTCTCCCTCATATAAGAAACTTAGTTTTGTAGGATACAAAATTCAAGGATGGCCATTATTCTGTTTGAGAAGACTGAGAATGGGGCCCCAAGACCTTCTGGCTTGTAAGGTCTCAGTTGAGAAGTCTTTAGTTAGTCCGATGGGTTTTCCTTTGTAAGTTAACTGATTCTTTCACCTTACAGCTCATAGGAGTGCCTCTTTTGTGTTTACTTTGTCCAGTCTGTATGTCATGGTGATTACCTCTTTGCAATGAATCTCCCAGGAGTCCTTTGAGCTTCTTGTACCTGGATATCTAGATTTCTAGGAAGGCCAGGGAAGTTTTCCTCAATTATTCCCTCCAATAGGTTTTCCAACCCTCGTGTATTTTCTTCTTTGCCCTTAGGGATGCCTATGATTCTTACGTTAGGCCTCTTTACATAATCCCATATTCTTGTAGGCTTTGTTTGTTTCTCTTATTTCTCTGTTCTTTCTCTTTGACTGACTTGTTTAACTCAAAGGTATTGTCTTCAAGCTCTGAGATTCTTTCTTCTGCTTGATCTAGCTCATTCTTAAGGGTTTCCACTATGTTTTGTATTTCCTTGAATGAATTTTTCATTTGCAGAAGTTCTGTTTGATTTTTTTTAAATAATTTGATTTCTTTAGTGAATTTTTCATTCATTTCCTGCATTGTTTTTGTGGTTTCTTTGTGTTGGGTTTCTGTTTTCTCTTGTATTTAATTGAGCTTCCTTACAATCCATATTCAAAATTCTTCATCTGTCATTTCATTATTTTCATTTTGGTTGGTATCCATTGTTGAGGAGTTATTGTTTTCTTTTGAGGGTGTCCTTTTGCTCTGATTTTTCATGTTTCTGGAGTTCTTTCACTGATTCCTTCTCATCTGGCTTCTCGGGCGAGACCTGGGGTACTAGGCCTGTCTCCAGGTCCCCAACAACTGATCCCTGAGTGCACCAGGGAGAGGAGTGCTGCTCCTGAGTTTCCAAGGGGTGTTCTAGCAGGTTTGATGAACCTCTCGGGTTACCTCTGACCTGCTGTCTTCACCTCTTCCCAACAGTGTGTAGTCAGTTAGGTTCCCTAGCTTAATCTCTGAGATGGTGGGTGGTACTTGTGAGTGCAAATCAGCTGCTCCCTGTTTGCTTGAGTTGGAAGGTGCTATGCTTAGCTATGGAGTTGTTCCTCCTGTCATTGATTGAAGTTTGTGTGGAGGAGCCAGCTGCTGAGATGGTCTTTTGTGCTTGTGGTAAGCTCTGATCCCCCAGGTGGGGCACATGACTGCCCCAAGCTTTAGGAGGGACTCTGTAGCTCCCAGGGAGTTGCTTGATCTCTACTGCCCCTGATGTGGGGGGGAGGAGCAAGACAAATGATGGCTGGATTGCAAGAGCCTGAGAGGCTTTGCAAAGCCTCAGTGGGGCTCAGAGTTTGTTTATCCAGCTGCTAGGGGGAGCCACTGGTATGAAGTTCAGGGTAATCTCGCTAAGCTGGGTAGGCTGCTCATGAGGGAGGGGCCTAATCTCTTGAGTGCTAAGGCCACTGGTCAGGCTCTTTCCGCCCTTGTCCAATAGCACAGTTTCTCTTTGGAGTGGGGTGAGTGCCCTCCCTATTTGCTCCCTGGAACTCCACAGCACTCTCCCATCAGATCTGTCCATGTGAATTTTCTCACCGCCCGAGACTGTCTCTTGAACCCCTCAGTCATGTGTCTGACCCACCAGCGTGCATCTCTATGGGATGCTGGCAGATAAGGGGATCCCCAATTGTGCACACCTATTCCACCACAAGACCCCAAAAGGAGAGAGGTAGGTCTTTCTGTCCGCAGCGGCCTCTGCCAGGGGCACACTCTTGCTGGGGAGAAGTGGCTGCTGGCAAGTTTCTTGGCTCAAGCTGCACTCCCTATTGTAATGAGCCGGGGGGAGGAGCTGCTGCTCCCATTCAGCCAGTATGCCCAAGGAATTTGGTTGTCGTCGGAACTAGGGGCTAGGCTAATTCACTCCAGATGCTGTGCCCCTATCCAATATGACAGTTCTCCAGTGGGGGTGGGGGTGGGTGCACTCACAGATCTCCATTCCTCAGTGCCCCTCCACACTCTCCTGTTGGATATGTCCACAAGGGCTTCCTTGCCCCCTGAGTGCAAGACCGAGACATCTCCCCTGCATCTCGCTGCACCACTCTCATGTCCAGGGGGCACCAGGTCCGGCCCACCTGTCTAAGCCACCAGCATGTGATCCTGTGAAACTCTGGTGGGCAGGAAGCTCTCAGTGGCGAGTTCAGCTGGGAATGCACACCCGCCATAGAGAAACAGCTGTTTGTGTGTGTTTCTTGGTTTAGAGTATGCTGGTGGTTGCAATGGGAGGGGAGGAGCCATGGCTAAGAGCCAGCTGGAGCCAAAATTACTCTCTCAATGCTGTGATTGGAGGAGGTGTAGAGGAGGAAATGTCTAGGTGTAAGAAAGCCAGCACTCTGGTCTCTCGTGGCACTCTCCCACAGAGTGTGCCTGTTGAACACCTGAATTCCTGGGGTTTGCTTGTTCACCCCGCTATTCCTATTTAGTCACCATGCCTGGGCTCAAGCACCTCCAATATGTTTTGTGTCCTGCTGTTCACCAAAAGTACCTAGGTGGGGGAGGGGAACGCCCCCCTACCCCTTCACTGGGCTTCAAGCCTCTCCGGGGTTAGTCCGCATAGCTGTCTTCTCCTCTATTTTCTTCTTTCTCAGCTTCACAATTTTTCTTGGTTGAGTCCCCAGATGTCTCTGTTGTTTCTCCCTGTGATCCACACCTGAGCTGCAACTGCTCTCTGCTTTCCTCAGTCTAATAGTCTACCTTCCAGCCAGGGCAATCCGACAAGCGATGTCTCTAGTCAGCCATCTTGGCTAATCTCTTTGTATTTTTAAATTTTAATGATGGCTTGAAATGTCATCCTTTTTCTGATTACAAAAATAACCTATGTTCTTCAGTGTGGTTTAATGACGATCCTCATTTTCCTCTCCCTCCAGATTGAGCAGGATATATCAGGGGTAGCCAAGGGCCCATCACTCACCTGGTGTGTGTGGCCTCTCTTTTCTTTGTTTGGGTGGTTCTGCATCACTTCCTGATTCTCTGCTGTACCCTGAGCTCATTTACATTCCAGTTCCGCACAGCAATGGGCACTCCCTCATCTAGAGCCTTGGTTGAGTCCCTGTGGACTGTTGTGCAAACTCTTTGGAAACACGAGGCAGCACTGCAGGGCCTTGTGTCCACTGTGATGCAAAGTAGAAGAGAAAGAGATGCTCCTCACCCACCCTTTGGTGCAGAACATATCAAGTTAGGGATGACAGCAGGTGAAGCCCAGCACTGGCACTTGGAGATCCAGGGCACCTGGAAGGACTGGAATAGTGCCCGAAGCTCTGGCTCCAGCTGGAGCAGCAGTGGGAAGAGATCCAGCTGCAGAAGGCTGCCTTTGGCATGGACAGCAACACCTTCAGTGCCCGCCTTCCCCTGCTTCACAAGGAAGCGGCAGATAGAATTGAAGGGAGTTGCTATTGTTTGAATGGATGTGTACCTCCAGAATTCATATGCTGGAATCTAATACCCAATGTGATAGTATTAAGAGGTGGGGCCCTTTTGAAAGTGATTACGTCATAAAGATGGGGTACCTACACTATTGGGACCTGGATTCATGCTTTCATAAAAGTGGTTGAAGGAAGCACCCTAGTGCCTTTTGCCCTTCATCTCTTCTGCCCTGTGAGGATATAGGAGCAAGGTGCCATCTTAGAAGCAGAGAGCAGCCCTTACCAGACACTGAATCTGCTGGCGCCTCAATCTTTGACTTTCTAGCCTCCAGAACTGTGAGAAATAAATTTCTGCTCTTTATAAATTACCCAGCATCCAGTATTTTTTTATAGCATCCTGAACAGACTAAACCAGGCATGCAGCAGGGCAGGACAAGGGCAGGGATGGCTGAGAGGACTTCCTCATCAGCACACAAAAACTCCTTGGGAACTCCCCTAAATATCTGGTGGGGTGGGGGGTTGGGGGTGGGGGGGCAGTGAAGCCTGGAGAGATGGAAGGTCCACAATAGCAAGTTAAAGCCAGATCCAGAACCAGAGAAATGCTGCTTATGTCTGCTAGTGTGACCTGCCTTAGAGCTCCTGGCTGATGTGGCTATCACTTCAGGGCTTTTATATAAAATATATAATAAAAATATTTTATTCTCCCTGTTCACAATTATTTTAGTCCATCCTTTAAATGTAGGGTCTTCCTCCACTATGTTTTTATAGATTATAGAAACATAAAGTACCAACCGGATGAGTTCAGAATAGACCTGGATCTGGCCATTATTAACAGGTGCTGTGAAAAATTAATCTTATCAGGGTCCTAGGGGTGATCAGACTCAGTGGTGCTGACCCACACTTACAAAACTCATAAAATATGGATGTAAAAACAAAGATGCCCATTTATCAATGCACATTGAGATTTATATCCACCAAGGTGACCAGGTACTCATGACCCTTGGCCTACAGATTCTCTCTCTAAAGGAAAATGACTGGGGAAGCTCATTTATAATCATCAGCATTCCAGATGAGTGTGGAATCAGAGCAAGAATTGGTCATGGGACTCACCTGTTACTGGCAGCTGGCTGAGCTAGCCCGAGGCGTCTGTCTCCATGTATGTGCAGGTCAGAATTGAGAACGGACATCATCTCTAATGGGCTATGCTAAGTTGGGTACGTCCCCATACTTGTTTCTGTCTCTCTTTTATTTCCAGCTTCCCTCTGCCTACCACATTACTTCTTGAGGAAGCAAACCAACTCTCCAAAAGACAATATACCAATTTGATAAAAAATAAGGTAGTGACTCATCAATTTGCCGAATAACCAACTTACCGAACACTCTTATTAATTCACTAAAACTTTGCTTCTATTAACTACTTACGGAGCGCATAACAGATTGCTTACATGAGATTGCTTTAGTCATCTTTGAGGACTTATTTCCAGCATTTGTTTGGCATGGCTCATGGGACTTCTCCTTCTCAGCTGTCACTGAGAATTTGGCAGAGCAGCTCACTCAAACGTCTGTTTTGTGTTTTTCACCTTTTAGATCCTTGCATTTCTTTAATGCAGAGCATTTTATATGAGAATGGGTGAGTTTGCCCTTCAACAGAGATTATTACCTTCTCTAGTTTTGAGGCTTTATGTCTAACTTAGATTTTAGCCACATTCTTAAATTTGTATATAGACCCCCATTTCTTGGAAAGATTTTTTGCTAGTTTTCACATTTGTTGGGAATGTGAAAATGTACAAATTGACATGCAGACAAAAATTTTGTTCAAAAGACCAATAAAGTCGGTGAAAATAGGGAAGGGCAAATCGATATAAAACTGTTTTAAAGGGCAAACTATTCTTTCATGTATATGATATCAAATGAAAGGAATCTGAAATTTGAAACATACACAAAATATTTTTTCTTTTTTTTTTTAGAGACAGGGTCTTTCTCTGTTACCCAGGCTGGAGTGCAGTGGCAGGATCATAGCTCACTGCAGCTTCGAAGTCCTGGACTCAAGTGGTCCTCCCACCTCAGCCTCGGGAGTAGCTGGGACTACAGTCGCGAGATACCACGCCTGGCTAATTACTTTATTTTTGTAGAGACAGGGTCTCACTATGTTGCTCAGGCTGGTCCCAAGCTTTTGGCCTCAAAAGATCCTTCTGCCTCGGCCTCCCAAAGTGCTGGGATTCCAGGCATGAGCCACCACACTCAGCACACGCATGAAATATTTGATTGAGCTTATTCACAAAGCCATGATTAAGAGTAATAGGAAGGCAGTGGGTTGAATGTATTGGCAGAGAGAAGCTTACCTTATTTTTTATAAAATCCTTGACATTGGAGATAAGCACATGCATGAAATTTGAAATACCCAGGATCATCTCATTAATTAATGACATACACCCAAAGTGTCAAATACACTAGGATCTGGCTAGCCACAGTGACACAACTGTAGCAAAATGACTTATGGTGAATTGCTACAGTGAACTATTCTAGATATGGTTTAAGATACCAGATTTGGCAGTTTGGGGTGAATTAATCCTTCAGCAAATTAATTTTGACACATCGGCTTTGGTGAGTTGGTCATTAAGTGACTTGACTTTTGGTGAATTGATTTTTGACAAATTAATTTTCATCCAATTTACCTAAAGTTCTTCTTTGGATTTATGACCACCATCAGTTACCATTAAATCCTCTCTAGGCTTGGGCGTTTCTGGCTCTTTAAGATGATTTAGCAAATCCCTGATTGAATCCTACTATGTTGATTTTATAGTTTTCTCTGAGGGAAAGCATTTTTAACTTCTCGAGAAACATGTCACTAACATTTGCCTGTATTGTTTATTACTATTTTGCTCTTAGGTGCCTTTATGCTACTGAACTATTCGTGCCATACATAGAGTTAAGGCATGTAACCTTCTGCCAATCACTTCCTGGAGTCACCTTAGACACTGATTCTCAATGGAGTGTTTTGGAAATTTATGTGGGCATTTTATTTGTCACAATGACTGGAGGGTGCAACTGGCATTTTAGGGAGTGGGGGCCAGGGATACCACACTTCCTAAAATGAACAAGGTAATCCCCCACAACAACTGTTCTGTGTCCCACATGCCTTTGGAAAATCACACTAGACATTTGTGTCGATGAAAATCCTACAGATAATTATCTAAGCCTAGAATGTAACTCTGTTTTACATATAAATAAAGCATTTTTCACATAGTTTTAATATACACTGAATTTTCTAGGATCATACTGTGTGAATCAAGGGAAGATGATATTTTGTCTTATTCAGAATTCCACCCAGAGTTGTTCACAATTTTGGAAAGGCATGTTTCTGACAGCAACACTTCTCATAATATTGAATCACCAGTTTAACCACAACTATATCAATCTGTGTTTGTAGCTGTTATGTTCACAATGATTTTTAAGTAAAGGGTGCCAGCATCTGGCTCTTTACTATGTCTTCTAGGGTAGTTGTGTACTAGTATTCACATATTCAAACATTTTATTTTATTATCCATTACTTTCCTTTTATTTTTCTTTATATTAATATTATAGGAAGGACATGACATTGATTTAAAAAATTATATGTGTATGTAGGTTATATATCTAAGAATTTCATTTCTACATAGTAAAATGGATATTATGAAGTATTTCCTGTAAAAGTGAAGTGTTTTGTCTGAGAGGGTTGAGGATCACGGTCCTAGACTTGCTTTCTCCCTGCACTGCTCCATTTTCAGGTCCTGGTACTCTGCTTCTTTGTGTTTCTCTAATTGCTCTGAGAGGTAGAAGGAGCTCTGTAGTCAGCCCAGGCTTTGGGGCAGAAAGAACAACCTCCAAGATGAATTGACCTGCCAGAGTGCTCAGGGGCCCCGAGGTCACTGACTTGCTGAGACTTCCTGTGTTGCAACATGAAACATCTTCCCCTCCACCCCCCAGCCACCCGACACCGCCCCGTCACAGCCAGGCAGCCGGAGGGAGGTTTCCCTGTGAGAACGCTTCACTCCCACTGGTGAAGCAGCAAAGGAGGATGGTGTGCTTTAAGAGAACACCAAAAGCCTGGCCGAGCCCAGTGTGTCTTTACCTTTGGACTTTAGACTAAAAACTACAATATTTCTCAAAAATGCCTGTCTCTTTAGAAACATGTCACCTGGGAGGAATAGATGACAAAAGCCTTGGCATTTATTACCTGAGATTATCGGGCTAGCCAGGCAAAAGAGGGCAGGCCTCTGTACAAACAGGGCCCTGGTGTGAGAAGGGAGAGAGGGTCAGGCCTGAGGACCTGAAACCCTGCTGGTGTGGGCCCCGCACACAGGGGTCACCTGGAGAGGGAAGAGCGGCGGGGTGTGGTAGGGAGACACAGACTTTACCAAGAGATTGCTAAAGGTTACTCTTGAGATATGCCACTGCTGGGGAAGAAGAGAGACAGACCATTTCCCACAGGAATATGCCTGGAAAGCTGAAATTATTGCCACATCAAGGTGGGATTTGCAATAAGAATGGCAGGTGGGAAGAAAAACAAATAATTATCTCTGTTGCTGGAATCAGAGGGGATTTTTATTATCTTCTGTTTCCTTTCTATATTTCATAGAAAACAGTGAGTAAGTAGTATGTGTACTGGCTGGAGTCTGGCACCAAGGTCAGACTGCTTGGGTATGAATCCCAGAGCCATCATATAGGAACTGTGATCTTGGGCAAAATACTTAACCTGTCTAAGTTCATTTTCTCAACTGCAAAATGGGGATAATAATAGCACTGACTTCAAAGAGTAGGTTGGAGTCCTAAATGAGCTAACACACACAGAGCGCTGTGGTCCTCAATAACTACAGTGACCGTAACTTTGAAGGAGTAGGTTTCTCTGGGGTTCTTCTGGCCCAGCCATGCCTTGAGTGGAGTCTCTGAAGTGGTCACTGTCTGTGTCACCTTGGGCCTGCCTCTCCTGCTCTAGGGAGCCACAGGCGTTTGGCACCATAGACATCCTGGTCAAGTCCTCTCCTGCCCTGAATAAACAAATAAATGGTACCGGACCGGTGCTAGGAGAAGCCCAGGAAGTGGGTAGCTGACGCAAAGCAGGATAGAGTGGGCAGCCGGCCTGGAGAGAGGCCAGCAAGGAGAGAAGTGGCCACTGTGGTGACCAGAGCTGGCCTTGGGCAAACTTGTGGCTCAAAGAAGTTGGTCATCAGTGTCCTCTCAATGCTCCTTTCAGCCCCACCTTCCTCCTTGCTGCTTTTAATTGCGGGCCAGAGCTACAGGATATTCTTATATGGGATTTTCCCTTACTTTCCATCAACATCAACACAAATCCTAACTATAAATTATCTGCATTTATTTTTAAATACAATTCTCCTCAACCTTTTTACCCACACTTAGAAATCCCATCCACTTTTACTTTGGTGATGCTTTTTTTGTCCTCCATTAAATCCGACCAATATTTACCAAATGAGGGTTATGTACGGGATGATAGTCAAGTTCTAGGACTGAATCAGTGTGGTTTCTTAAGGTTTACTTCAGGCACACCAAATGCTGAGTTCAGGTGGCAGGAAGGGAAACTTGCTTCCCATTGGGAAAGTCAGTAGAGGCTGTGCTACCAAGTCTTGAGAGCAGGGAGACGTGTGAATTCTAGGCTTGCAAAGGTGTGTGAGCATGGGAGTGACGGGATATTGGGTGGGATGGGTGGATGGCAGTTTGGATTTCCATGGAAAATGCTGGAATACCTCCTGGCTTAGTTATTCAGAACTCTTCTACCTTTATGAATTAATCCTGTTTTATCGTCAAACTTTTCACAGAACTTTTTCTCTACCTCTTTCCTTTAACTAAAAGCTTATCACAATTCAAGGACCTGTTTCTTTTACTACTCCCCTAAGTAGAAGCTTCTCATCTCAGACTCCATGTACCACAGGACCCAGAAATTCAATTTTGTAGTTTACTGGGTGCAGACGTATTTAGGGGCCTGTTTCCTACTAACCAAACTTATAGGAGATTGGTGTATAAATCTGCATCACAATTTTTCCTCTGCAATGGGAGACACATCTAACCAGTGACCTCTAGGGCATCCTACCTGGCACATGGGGTGTCAGGAATTGCATTCCACTATTAGCAACAGATCTCTGGGACAATAATGACTTAAAGAAAATTGAAGTTTATTTTTCTTGCATGTAAATGAAATTTGGATATGGACAATTAAAGACTGGTATGCTGGCTCTATGGTGTCAACAATGCTTCTACCTTCTTCAATAGGCCCTCTTTATTGTGTGGCTTCCATTCACAAGGTCACTTCAAGGTCACAAGTTAGCCATTGCATTTACAGTCATGGAATCCATCGTTCTGGCAAGAAGAAAGGAAGGGAGAAGGCCAAAGGGATTCCCAGCTGATTCAATACTCCTTTTTTAGGGTTTTTTCCCCAAAGCCCTATGTATTAGAAGCTGGAATTTAATCAGAGAGTTATCCATTTCTGTAAGAGAATAAGAGAAGCTGAGAAATTCAGTTTTTCAACTGGGATTGAAATCCCAGTGGGATTGAATATCACCACTCCCCGCTCCTTTCAAAACCAGAATCACGTTACAAAAGAACGAGAGAGAATGAACATTGGGTAGACAGCTAGCAATCTTAGCCATTATTATGGAAACAGGATTGGACAATTTTATAACAAGTGTAGAATCAGAGATTAGCCATTTAAGTACTGTAAAGGAAAATAAAAATCTCAGGACCACACCCAGTTGTTTATGCAAAAGATCAGTCAAGTCTAGAGGCTGAGTCATGCAACATCACCTTCCAAATGAATAGCTGTTACTAACTTACTCATTAGCCAAATCTTCATGGAAAGGTAAAAAGCCTCAGGCATCTACAAGGAATAACCCCACAGATCATTCATAAGGAAATTCTTTGCTGGCCTCCCATAAACAAGGTCATGAAAATTACAACTTTAGATCTGCAGGCTAAGCTTAGCTCCTAAAACTAATGTCTGTTTGATTCCACACAAATATTGTTGATTACAAGTTTATCTTCCCAGGCGCAGAACAGAGACAACACAAGAGCATTCTTCCACCTACCCAGGGACATCCACATAATTGATTCTTCATTTACTCCCTTTTTCTCTTCAAACATTCACCTTATCTTATGTAAAATGTAGATTTCCTGAGTGTAATCATTTGCCCCACTGCCCACCCCCTTCTCCTTTTACTTTCTATATGCCCTCTCCCCCTTAAATACTGAAATTCCCAAATCCATGGTCAGAAAAAACAGTCACAGATGTGTCTGTAGCTTGTGTTTTTTCCAGGCATGTCTTCAGACTTTGGCTTAATAAACCGTTGATTGAGATCTTTGCCTCAGTCACTTATTTTGGGTTGTCAGTACTCTTGAGTGATATTTCACTGGGCTATGGAAAAGTTGGATGAACATCCCTGCCCCACCCAGGTGTATTCACTCCTGGAATGCAGTGTCCATTTCTCTTTTGTGGGATTGAATAAATGCTGATAAAGTCTGAATAACATTCTCTCCCTCTTATACAATCCATGCAGACCACTCTACAGTAGGGACTGGTCAGCTTATACTGGGATTGCTGCTCAAACATTTCTACTCAAGTACCCATATTGGTTATGAATAGAATGTTGAATTACTAATCAAAGCTCCTGAAGTTTCCTCTCTAGCTTATAGGTTCACCCTAGAAAAGGGGAGGAAAAAAGCAGAGACTTGTGAGTTTTTAAGAAAGTTTATTCTTTCTTCTTTCTGCATACCCAGAGACCAGAGAATAGGGTGGAGAAGGGAGACCAAGAGCACATGAAAGTGGCTCTGGGAAGGTCCTGGAGAAGGTGCCAGAGAACTTTGGCCTCTTGGGATAAGCTGACAAAAGGAACACTCCTTGTGGTCCTTCCTTTGAGATGAAAATTTGCAAGCTGTTCTGAGTTTTTGTTCATTCAATTGAGGGGGTATGATATAATTGATAGCTATAAGCCCAGTCTATAGGTCCCAGCAGTTTGACTCTGCACCCAAGATGGGGATCCTGTCCTTCCTACTTGCCCTGTGGGGGGTGCTCTACCTGCCTTTTAAGTAGTGGGAACTCTGCCTTGACACATCGTTCTTACTTAATATTAGAACAAATGTTCTTTGTCTGCTATCTAGAGTACCAGCTTCTGCTTCAACCTCAGAATATTTTAGCTAATGCTTTCTGGGCCAGCCTCTTAGGTATTGAATGGAGATGAATTGGGAACTTCACACACCCAAATAAGTAGACACTGATAATTACAAAGAACATCCTACTCATATGCTGTAATTCCACAGCAACTTGCCAAGGTAGTGTGGATACAGGCATCCTCCTAGGAGTCTTGGGTGTAGCTCAACCAACCCACTGCAATCCAAAGTAACATCATTTAGTAATTGATCTTAAAAATGCATATAAATTTTACATTTTACTCCTTGGTATTGCTGTATTTACATTAATATTTTTAACTCAACTATATTCTGGAAAAATTGATATTCCAGGAAGTTGGAAAGTATGACTTCCCATATTTTTTGGGTATTTGTAGGTTATGAATGATCTAGTTTGAGCTTTCTTTGGTTACCTTCATGTCTGGTAACCATTGAGTAATGGTCACCTTGATTGGATTTGGACACTTCCCAAGATTACTTAACACAGTCACTCTTGGTGGTGGTAAACTCTTTCATTGTGTTTTATTTATTTATTAAATTATATTGTATAGTTGTAATTTATATTTATTTATAAAAAATAGATGTCCTATTTATAGGCTATCTTGTTAGTTGTTATGCCCTAAATACTCTATTCCTCTGTCGTTATTGCAAAACTTATTCTGTGAACGGCCAAATAGTAAACATTTTCAGCTTTGCATGCTATACAGTCTGTGTCAAAACTACTCACCTCTGCCATTTTAGTGTGAAAGTGGCCATAGACAATGAATAAATGAGCTGGATATGAATATATTTCAATCAAATTTTATTTATAACAACAGACAGTGGGGAGAATATTCTTGGAAGAGGGCAGACTTGGAAGTACTAGGAATCTGTCTCCCCACCTAGACAACAAAGCAATTGTACTGGTGGAATCTGTCCTATGTAACTGTTTTGGAACTCTGGAGTCTATTGAAGGCTTGCAACCTCCGGGGTAAGGATTGGATTGTAAATTGCAGTTAATTTTGGTCAATTTCAGCTCTTAGCACAATAGCAGCTACCATCCCCCATCTTCAGCCCCCTGGCAGACAGTTGTGCCTGTGTCCCTGGAGCAGCTTGCAGAAGCCAAGGTGAGCAGAAAGAACCCTGTTCTCCAGTATCAGGGATCTGTGCTCTGATCCTTGTTTGCTGATTCTGATCAGCTGATTCTGAATCACAGAGGTATAGAAAATTCTCCCCAGCCATTGTTGTTGAACCTTCCCCTATTGTTGCAAGCCAATCCCCTTCTACCTCAAGTGATTTTTCAGGGGATTTAAAGGGCCAGTACCCTTTCCCATCTTGATTGTTCTCATTTTTCCCTTTTGTGAACCAGACATGAAAGACTAGAGCATTCAAAAGCAACTGCATGTATGGAGAAAATTAGAAAGTGACTGCACATGCTCAGCGAAAGATGCAGACTCAGAAAAGACCTGAGAAAACCTCAAGTTCACACTTTTGGCTGATCCTTGGCACACAGAAAGCCTAAAACAATTTTTTAAAAATGCTTAAACAATTAAAAAAATAACAAAACTCAGAAAACCCTGGGGAAGGGGGAGAATCTGATTTTCAGAATTACCACAATATTAGATTCAATTGTCCAGTTTTCAACAAAAAGCATAGGCATGCAAAGAAAAAGGAAAGTATGGCCCATTCAAAGGCAAAAAAAAATTAACAGAAACTGTCCATGAAAAAGATCTGATGGCAGATCTACTAGATGGAATTTTTTAACAACTGTCTTAAGGACACTCAAGTTACTAAAGGAAGATGTGGAGAAAGTCAAGGAAACAACGTATGAACAAAATGAAAATATCAATAGAGAGACTGAAAATCTTGAAAGAAATTAAAAAGAAACTCTGGATCTGAAAAGTACAATAATTGAAATAAAAAATTCACTAGAGGGATTCAGGGGCAGATTTGAGCAATTGAAAGAAAATAGTCAACAAACTTAAAGATAAGACAATGGAAATTGTCAAGTCTGAGGAACAGAAAGAGGAGTTTGAAGAAAAGTGAGTAGAGACTAAGGGACTTGTGGGACACCATTAAGCAGACTAATATATGCATTGTGGGAGTCCCAGAAGAAGAAGAGAGAGAAAGGGAAAATGAGAGGATATTTGAATAAATAATGGCTGAAAACTTCCCCAATTGGATTGGGAGGGAAAAATGGAAATTCACTAAAAACGTTTTACCCTGAAATGGACAAGCTATAGCCCTATTTTGTTAATTGCTTAATCTGCTTCTGTAAGACTGCTTGTTGCCACACCCACAGGGATGTTTGTGAAACTGATGTTATAAAGAAAGAAACAGAAACTGACTAACAGCTGCAGTTCATGCTCCCCTAAACAGCTCCCCCTTGCAGCAGCTACTTTGTAAATTACAGTAACTTCCTTATGTGTACACTTCCTGGTATGAGCCGCTCTGTACCACCTCCTTGCCTTGAAGTATAAAAAACAAGTCCCCCTGACTAGGGGGGTGGGGGTGGGGTGCTCAGAATTTGGCAGAGGATTCCCCTCTGAGCCCGCCAGCATTAATAAACCTCTTCTCTCTGCATCCTCATGTACCTCTCGGTGTTTCTCTTGGCAACATTACTCCGGTTTTGCCGTTACAGGATGAAAGATATGAAATAAGCATTCAAGAAGCTCAAGAAACTCCAGGTAATATGAATTCAAAGAAATCCACACTAAGGCACATTATAATCAAACTTTTGAAAGAAACACAAAGAGAGAATCTTGAAAGCTGCAAAGGAGAAGTGACTCATCATACACAAGGATCCTCAATAAAATTAGCAGTATATTTCTCATCAGAAACTTGGAAGCTATAAGACAGAGGGCTAATAAGTTCAAAGTGCTAAAAGAAAAAACTGTCAACCAAATCCTATATTGAGCAAAATTGTCCTTCAGAAGTAAGGGAGAAATTAAGACATTACCAGATACAAGCTGAGGGAGTTTGAGACCATTAGACCTGCTTTTCAAGAAATGCTCAAGGGATTCTTGCAGGTTGAGATGAAGGAACACTAGACAGTAATTTGAAGCCATGTGAAGAAATAAAAATCTCTTTAAAGGTAAATACATAGGCCCTTATAAAAGCTTATTATTGTAATAATGGTTTGTAACTCCACTTTTGCTTTCTACATGATTTAAGAAACTAATACCTTAAAAAAATTGTTAGTCTAAAAGCTAGTGTTATTTTTAGGTCATTAAATATGAAATGTCCAATTTCAAATTGAAAGTGTAGTTTAGTATATCTCGAACAAGAAGCAATACAATTAATCAAAGTATGCACCTAAACTGTTGACACAGTTTTGCCATCTTAATGGTAGCTTGTTTGTGCCAGCAGTGAAGAAGCCTGGAGAGTGAGTGGCAATGAAATCATGAAAAGCATTTTCCACAGCTTGTTGAGAATTGAATATTTTTCCTTGCAAGAAGTGGTCCAAAGCCTGGAAGAAATGGCAGTCAGTTGGTTCAAGGTCTGGTGAATACGGTGGATGACAGAGAATTTCCAAGTCCAGCCTCTATAGTTTGAGCAGCATTGTTTGTGCAACATGTGGTCAAGCGTTGTCTTGCAAGAGGATTGGCCTGTCTAAACAGCAAATCTTGGCTGTTTAATCACAAGCATCCTCATCATTTCATCCAGTTGGTTGCAGTAGACATCCGCTGTAATTGATTGACCAGGTTTCATGAAGTTGTAGGGATAATACCAGTGCTGGACCACCAAACAGACATTGTTAGCTTTTTTGGATGAATATTCAGTTTTGGACTGTGTTTTGGCATTTCATCTTTATCCAACCATTGTGCTGAATGCTTGCAATTGTCAAAAAGGATCCATTTTTCATCACACGTAACAATATGTTGTAGAAATGATTCACTTTTATGTCATGACAGCAAAGAAAGGTGATTTCTCTGCTGACATTCATTTAATTCATGCGGAACCCATCTATCCAGTTTCTTTACCTTGCCAGTTTGTTTCAAATGGTCCAATATTGGAACAGTAACTATTAGCCTTTCTGCTAATTCATGTGTAGATTGAGGTGGATTTGCTTCCACTTCAGCTTTCAGCTCATCATTATCCACCTTGATCTCAGGTCACCCACGTGGCTCATTTTCAAGATTAAAATCACCAGAATGGAACTTCTCAAACCATCGACGTGCTGTGCGTTCATTAGCTACATCTTCCCAAACACTTCATTGATATTTTGAGCTGTCTATGCTGCATTGGTTCCATGACGGAACTCATATTAGAAAATAACACAAATTTTTGACTTATCCATGGTTTCACAAAAATTGCTCTAAAAAAAAATGACAGATAATCACAATCCAAAATGTGCACTTGAAAGAATGAGAATGTACCTTCACAATAAACGTAAAACAAGAAGTGTCAAAGTGAAATGTCAGAGATAACAACTGTCAGCTTAATACTTAAGGAAATCAGACATTTAATACTTAATAACCTAATATAACTTTGGCTTATAACACTGCATTTCATTTTCTACAAAATTTAATAGACTGATGCATTTAAAAGAATTATTAGTTTATGTTTGGGGGCACAAAATGTATAAAAATGTACTTTTGTGATATCACCAACCAAAAGGGTCAGGGATGGAGCTGTAAAGGAGTAGAGTTTTTGTATGTTATTGAAGCTGGTATAAATTCAAATTAGAGTGTTACAACTTTAGGATGTCAAATGTAATCCCCATGGTAACCATGAAGAAAATAGCTATAGAATACACATAAAAAGAAATGAGAAAAGAATTTAAATGTTTCACTACAAAAAATCAACTAAACACAAAAGAAGACAGTAGTACAGGCAATGAGGAGCAGAAGAGCTATTAAGTCATATAGAAAACAAATAGCAAAAGGATAAAAGTAAGTCCCTCTTTATCTATTATTAATTTAAATGTAAATGATTAAACTCTCTAATCAAAAGACAAAGATTGGCAGAATGGATCTAAAAAAGAAAAACCAGGATCCAACTACAGTCATATGTAGCTTAATGACAGGGATACATTCTAAGAAATGCATTGTTGGGTGATTTTGTCATTGTGTGAGAATCATAGAGTGTACTTACTCAAACCTAGATGGTATATCTACTACATACCTAGGCTGCATGGTATAACTTATTGCTCCTAGGCTACAAACCTGTACGGCAAGTTACTGTACTGAATACTGTAGGCAATTTTAACACAATGGTAAGTATTTATGTATCTAAACATATCTAAATATAGAAAAGGTACAGAGAAAATATGGTGTTATAATCTTATGGGATCACCATCATATAAGTGGTCCGTCATTGACTGAATTGTCATTGTGCAGCAGAAGACTGTATATGCTATCTACAAGAGACTCACTTTAGATCCAAAGAAACAAATAGATTAAAAGTGAAAGGATGAAAAAAGATATTCCATGCAAATAGTAACTAAAAGAGAGCAGAGGTGGCTATACTAACATCAGACAAAGTAGACTCTAAATCAAAAAAGTTTATAAGAGACCAAGAGGGACATTATCTATTAATAAAAGGTTCAATACAGCAGGAAGATATAACAATTATAAACATTAACACACCTAATAACAGACCACTAAAATATATGAAGCAGAAACTGACAAAATTAAAGGGAGAAATAGACATTTCTACCATAAGAGTTGGAGACTTCAATATACGACTCTCATAACTTTTATGTTATGTGTATTTTACCACAATAAAAAAATTGAAGGGGAAAAGAAGCTATTTGACTATTCTTGATAATTGCGCTATGGCCATATAAGATGTTAAAATAAGGGGAAGGGGCAGTGGGGAGGGGATTTAAGAGAAGTCTTTACTATATATATATATCTTTTGCAAATTTTCTATAAGTCTAAAAGTAGTTCAAAGTGAAAAATAGCTATTTGAAAGAGCTGCTGATACTAGGGGGAAAAAAAACAAAAGAACAAAAAACAAAAAAATAGTCAGTGGGCAGGATTTGGCCCTAGTCTGCTGGTCCCTGTTCTGTATCCTATAGACATTGAATATTTACAAAAATTAGCCCACTTATCCAGCTACAAACAACTTAAAAATTAATGAACACTTAACTGGAAAATTTAAAATTCTCTTTTAAGTAACTCCTGGCCCAAAAAGGAAATAAAAATTATAATTGCAATATATTTAGAAAATTACAGTAATACAAATAGTAATAACAAAACTTGTGAGAGGTTGCCAAATCTATACTCAGAGTCAAATTCGTAGTACTAAATAAGTTTGTTACAAAATAAATATAAATAAATTTGTTACAAAATAAATATAAATAAAAAATAAAATAAAAAATAGGTACACTAAGTGTTTAATTCAAGATTTTAGCAAAAGAACAATAGAAAAACTCAAGGGAAGTAGGAGGAAGGAATAATTAAGATAAAAGCAGATATTTATTAATTAGAAAACAAATAGTAAAAATACAGTCATTTCTTTGAACAAAATACAAAAATAGCAGATAATCTATCATCCAATCTAAAAAAAATGAGTAAATAAATATAAAAAAATAGAAATGAGAAAGAGAATATACCCATAGATGCAAACAAAATGTTTAAGTTTTATAAGAGTATGCTTTGTACAATAAATTTGAAAATTTGCATTAAATAAGTAGTTTTTAAGGAAAATACAAACCATTTAAATTACCTCAAAAAGATATAAAAAGTAAGCCAAAAACCATGGGAGATCCACTTTCAGTACTGCATAGAATAACAAGACAGAAGATCACCAAGTAAATGGATGTGAACAACATTGTAAACCCTCTAGACCTAATGGATATCTATATGATACTATACCCAAATAAAGCACAATGTACATTCTTCTCAGGAGGACATGGAACATCTCCTGGATAGACCATACGCTAGGCCATTAAACAAATTTCAGTGAATTTAAAAGAATTGAAATAATACAAAGTATGCTCTCCCTGGGAAGGCTGTGTGTGTATGGGGGGATGACGAGAGGTAGGTTAATGCATATAAATATACAGTTAGATAAAAGGAATAAATTCAGCCTTTGACAGCACAGTAAGGTGACTATAGTTAACAACAATATCTTGTATACTTCAAAATAGCTAGAAGATTTGAGATGTTCCTAACACAAAGAAATGATAAATGCTCAAGGTGATGGATATCCTAATACTCTGACTTGATCCTTATACGTTCTATGCACATATCAAAATATCACATGTACCCCATAAATATGTACAAATATTTTGTATCAATAAAAAAGAAAAAAGTATGCTCTCTGACCAAAATGAGATTAAATTAGGAATCAATAACGATGGACATATGAAAAAATTAAACAACAAATCCACAGGTTAAAGAGGAAATAACAAAAGAAATTAGAAAATACTTTGAGATGAATGAAAACGGAAACCCAACACGCCAAAACTTATGGGATGTAGCTAAAGCAGTATTTAGAAGGAAATTTATAACCGTAAACACCTGTATTAAAAAGAGCAATGACTTCAAATCAATAACCTAACCTTCCACCTTGAGAAACCAAAAAAAGGTACAAAGTAAACACAAAGCAAGTAGAAGGAAGGAAATAAAGGTTAGAGCAGATACAAATGAAATGGAATAGAAAAACAATAGAGAAAAATCAATAAAAATTGGTTCTTTGAAAAGATCAACAAAAATGACAAATCTTTAGTTAGTCTGACCAAGAAAAAAAAGAGAGAAGGCAGAAATTACTTAAATTGGAAACGTAAGAAGAGGACATCATTGCCAACCTTACAAAAGTAAAAAGGATCATAAGGGAATACTATGAACAACTGTATGCCAATAAATTAGATAACATGAATAAAATGGACAAATTCCTGGAAAGATAAAAACTACTGACTCAAAAAGAAATAGAAACCCTGAATAAACCTGTAAAAAGTAATGATTGAGTTAGTAATTTAAAAACTCCCCACAAAGAAAAGCCCAGGCCCAGATGGTTTCACTGTTGAATTCAACCAATGTGTAAAGAAGAATTAATACCAATCTTTCACAAATTCTTCCTAAAAATAGAAGAGGAATGAACACTTCCCAATTTATTCTATAAGCCAGCATTACCCTAATACTAAAACCACACAAAGATATTACAAGAAAACTTTATTATAAAAATACTCAACACACTAGGAATAGAATTTAATTTTTATTTTTACCCAAGTAATACATGTACGTTGCTTTACATGCATGCCATTTTGAGTGGCCAGGGTGGCTGACACATAAACATTATCAGATTAAAGGGGATTAATGGCGTTGGGGTTTTAGTTTCCACTCTCTTTGAGAATAGCACACAATGGCCTGGGATGAGTGGCTGGGCTGATGGCAGATCTGAAAATGGCTGACTCACACATGCTCTTAGTAAAGCATTAGCATGGTGTCTGGCACACTGCAAGTCTTCAATAACCTTAGCCATCATTCGCATTATTATGTTGACCAAGATGAATGTGTTTGATAATGCCAACCACAAGCGGGAGCGTGGAAAACTAGGTACTGTTGATGATATTGAATTTATATAAACTTTCTTGAAGGCAGTTTGGCAATATGTTACAAAGAGGTTTTTGTTTTTTAAGTATATATGCATTGAGGTAGTAACTTCATAGGAATTTATTCGGAAGAATAACGGGATAGACACACAACCATGTGATTCATCTCAGTGTTGTTTATAACCAGGTGATTCACCTCAGTGTTGTTTATAGCAGGAAAAACTAGAAAACTTAATTGTTCAATAATAGAACTTGGTAAAATAAATTAGCCCCAGCCAAAAGGTAGAATATTATAAAGTTATTAAAATCATGTTGTGGGGAAATGTCCTCTATGGGAAAATGTTAAGTGAAAATTAACTTGTAAAATAGTCTGTATAATATGATTTTAAATATACGAAAAGTAAAATTTTATATGCATAGAAAAATATCAACAGTGATTATCTCCCATTTGTATGATTACAGATAGTTTTTATTTAATTTCCTTTTTGTGTTTTTCTGTATGTTTTGTGTTTGCTTCAGTGAAATTTTCTTTTTTTTTCTCTTTTGTTAGTGGAGGGGGAAAAAAGTCAATAATGTTATTGAAAAGTGTACGATGGTCTATATTACCCCCTTTCACACTTCATTATCTACTCTTTTAATATTCTCTAATTGATTCTCTAATTGATCCCTGAGTGTTAGTTTTGTCTTTTCCAACCTGGAAACTGTATGTCTTATAAGAACCCTTTTGACAGGAGGAGTTTTCTGTTATTCTCAGCGTGTCTTTTAGACCAGAGCAATTAACCCCCTTTAACGAGCAGCACTGCTCTCAACGAGAGAAGTCTGCAGAAGTTACTTATCTCATCGACTTCCTTTAGCTGCAGGCCCTGTAATTCAATAATGGAATTACTGATTGTCTGTAATAGGTACAGATCTCTTTTCTTGGCAACGAGAAGAGGGTACCTCAGCTGCCGAATGGCATTACACGGGCTCCATTTTTCTTCTGTCTCCTTCAAAGTACCTAGAGCATCAAGTACCAGGAACTTAATTAAGAAAGCTGATAGTGGAATTACTAACAAAGGCCATTCTCACTTTACATGAATATTCTCAAGCAATAGGTATTATAAATGTTTGTGGTGTGCACCAACAAATCTAAGGAAGCACATCTGATACCTACAGCAAAGCTTAAAGCAAAATGAGAAAATTGTTCCAGAAAATAACAGATGCTCTCAGACCAAATATATTTCCCCAGAGGAAAAAGAAACAGAAAATAACCCCAGATATGATCAGGACATCCAACTGAGGAACCATCAATATTATAGACCATTCAATTAAAAATTATATGCCCAGGGTTTATTTGTGGTATTAGTCCTTGATTTGGGGGCCTGGGAATAGTAGATAAAATAAATTAGGAGTATCAGAAAAGTTTGTAAACTTCCAAAAATCCCATGCTGTACCTATTAGAACATTTCATAATTGGGAGGACATATAGGGTGAGGAAGAGGGTATTGCCTCCAGACTCAGGCAGAAATGTATCTTATGGTCAGCCCTGACAATCTAAATGTGTGACCTTGAGCAAGTAATTGAACTTCTCTGAACCCATTTTCTCATCTTTAAAATGGGTGTAGAAATACCTGTCTCTAGGGTTGGTGTGAATATCAAGTAAAAGAATGTACAGAAAATATCTAGCATAGTGCCTGTTGTAGGCACTCCACAAATGGTGGCACTTAACATTTTTGGTAACATTCAGGCACAGTGCACAGTATCATACAGAGAAGCAAAATAGACTTTGATGAACAAACACAAATGATTGGGTGCTTTAAAGAGACATCTAGTTACTTATTGGAGAAAATAGGACAGTTTTGTTTAAGACTAATCATGGGGTTAGACCACTGAGTAACTATGGATTGTAACTATACCTAATCTAACTGACACTCATATGTTTATGGGAATCTTGAGTTCAACTCTTCCACCTTAAAGTCCACACTCAAATGGTGGTCAAGAGATACCACTATCCCAGAAAGATAGTTAGAGGGTGGGGGAGAGTTGTCTAGAAATTTTAAAGCTAATCTTGAGGAAACCCACAATTTTATTTAAAGAGGAAATAAAAAAAAATTCACCCCAAGGAAACTGATAATATTCTGAAAAGTTCTTAAAGGCTAGAGGGTGGGGGTAGAAGTGAAAAATGTGGAAAATCATTTTCCTGATCCATCACATTAAATTTTAAAAACCTACAGTGTTGTGATAGACATATTTTAGTTATTAATTATTTTTAATTAAAAATTTGAATGCCTTTACATATTGCTTAGGATCTAGAACTAAAATAAATAAGGGTGACACAGTGGAGAAATTGTGGAATCTAAGGTTAAAGTTATAAGATGGATTCCCTACTCCCTACTTTGTCTTTCCTTAGTTGATTGACCTTGGACAATTTATTTAATTCCAAACTTGTTTTTCTATCTGTAAAATGATGATTAAAAATGCTTACCTTTGGTTGTTGTGTGATCACTGAGATTATGTAGATCACAAAAGCTGGAATATGCTTGCTTTGCCTTACATAGAGGTCTTGGGGAGTCCTGGAAACATGGGGTGGAATACAGGCTCTCAGAGATGAGCTGAGAGATTTTTGTGGAGAAATAGGGGGGAAAGCTGAGGGTACAACCAATGCAGCTAAGTCCTTGGGTAAGTCAGGGAGGGATTTCTGAAAAATGATGTAAAACTTTAGCCTTAGAGAAACATAATTATATTTAACAGTGAAAAAGTATAATGTGTGATGCCATTTTGCTCTAAAATTTCCATGATCATTTCTTAACTTTATCATAATGAAATAAATGCAGCATGACAGTCATCTTACATAGACAGATGCACAAGTTAGTGAAATGTTATTTTTTGGCTAAAGGCAAAGAATTTTTGAATGATCTCCATGGAATTGAATTGTCCTGTTCCCTTGCCTTCCATAGGGAGCACTGCTTGCTTGGCCGGACATAGCTGAGACAACGGAGGTGCTGCGGGGAGCTGATGGCCAACCTATTCCCATTCATATGGTATTATACGGTATTAGTCTGGGCAGAATTTGGTCTTAAAGCTGAGATTTGGTTGAGGGTCAGGCCTGCAAGTCCTGAGTTTCAAATGCTTTAGGTCATATTCTTTATTATGAGATGGTGAAAATATTTTATTATAGTAGTTGCAATTTTTAAAAATTACCCAGTTTATAATAATATTGGAAATAATATTTTTTGTGTCCAGTAAACATTATCACCTAAAACTCCACAATTTTCTTGATCAAATAAAAAGCCTTGATTAGCTTAGGGGAACAACTGACACACAGACTTTAAAAAAAAGAATTTTTTTGTGGTGGAGGGCCAGTATGTTGAAAGTGAGCTCTGGTCTGTCTTGTGATTCGCTGCACCATGCATGGGATGTAAAGCTGGCAAGGCTTAAAACAAGAGAGAAGAAAGGGGAGAAAGGAGGTCCTCGCCTTGATTTGCAAATGGCCCCATATTGCCCTTGTTTTTCCTGACACAGCTTTCAGGCTCCTGAATCTTCTGATACTCTTCCATCAAATCTTACTTTCTCCATGTCCTTCCTTCTCTTTTCAAAGGATTCTGGCTAATCCATGCCACTGAGTTATTTATCCCTCATTCACAGACTTTTTAACAGTAGCTGGGGTTTTAGCTCAAAGGAGTACGTGTAACAGTGTGATTTCAAACCCAAGTAGCCTCTGGCCTCAACATGCCTTTCTTTGTCAGAGAACTCACTGGACTTCCCTTCAAACCCTTCAGAGGAAGACACGGTGTTTCAGTTATTTTGGCATTTCCAACACCCAGAACAATTTTTGTCCCATAGTAAATACTCCATGAATGCTTGTCGAACGCAAGGAGTGAATGAAGGAAGCCAGCAAGGGAGCCCTTTCACGGTGGGTCTCAAATTGTTGTTTATTAATTAATGTATTTTAGTACATATCTATTAAATAGGTCTATTTTTAAAAGTGGCTTTAAAATCAGACATTTTGGCCTTGTCTGAAGTCCACATTCATTCTAACCCCATTGCTATCAAATAGGTGGCAATTTTCTTTGTTTGAGAGACACTGTGAGGTTAAGGAATTTGCCTAATATCTCTCTCTGTCTCTGTCTCTCTCACACATACACGGGCAAACACATACTCTAAAATAGATCTGGGGACAGATCCTGCCTCGGCCTAGAAAAACCCTGCTGAAACTCCCCTCCAGCTCTCTGCCATTTCTGCCTCCCCCACCCCCCAGCAGCCTTTGTGATAAATCGAGAGCTACATAACTACCTGTGCTGTGCAGCTTTAAAAAGAGAGAGCTGTCTGAAAGACACAAATATTGTGACTCCCCGCAATGAAAGCTTCTCTCCCGGGAGTCAGAAAGAGAGAGCGTGGAAATCTTAACCTCTTTGAACATCCTGTCCTTTAAGTAAAGCTCCTATTTAAGAGCAGTCCCTGGGGGCTCCCTGCTTGTCATCTTCCCGACACTCTTTTGCACAGGACTGTTTATTAGTGAGACGCCTAACATGGAGGACGCAGGAAGGCGAACTCGAGCAGGGCTTTGTTCAGGAACTGCATCTTCTGAATGGCCAATCCATCAGCAGCCCTGCACTCAGATTCCAGATTTCTCTGCAATTGTGGTTTTAATCCCTCCCTGGGCATAGATCTTTTTAAAGGCAACATGGTGTGGTAGAAAAAGTGGCTTTAAAATCAGACATAGTTAGGTTCAAATCCTTGCTTCCCTACTTATTATGTGATTCTGGGCACATTACTTAATCCCTTGTCTTAGTCCATTCAGGCGGTTATAACAAAATACCATAGACTGGGTAATTTATAAGCAATAGAAATTTATTCCTCACAGTTCTAGAGGCTGGGAAGTCCAAGATCAAGGCTCTCGTAGATTTGGTGTCTGGCAAGAGCTCACTGTCTGCTTTTCAGATGGCATCTTTCTGCTGTGTCCTCACATGGCAGAAGGAGCAAACAAGGTCTGTCGGGTTTTTTTTTATGGAGGCACTAATTCCATTCATGAAGGTGGAGCCCTCAGGACCTCATCTTCTCCTTAAGTCCCCACCTCTTAATAGTACTGCATTCAGGATTAGGTTTCAAAATAATAAAGTTTGGGGGAACAAAAATGTTCAGACCATAGCACCCTTCTAAGTCTAAACTTTCCTGTCTGTAAAATGGGGTATTAATACCTGCTTTCCAGAGTTGTATTGGTCAGCAGAGTTGAATGGAATTTGGCTGAATGGTGGTCAATCAGCTTTCCAGATGGAATTCCAAAAGGAAGAGTGATCAGACTCTGGGGGCCTTGCTTACTATGCCCCTCTCTGGGATGACCAGGGCTGGGAGTAGGAAGCCACTTGCATTGTCTTTCTGTTTGAGGGCTTGTTTGCATTGTATTTGTGTTTGGGAAATGTTAATAAGGCAATGATCCATTTAAACCACATGTTCTCAATGTCCTGCAAAGGGCAGTGAGTCATGCCTGCTGTCTGCCCTTTTGCTTGCCGCAGGGGTTTTGGTTACTCTGTGTTCCTTTGAGGAATGCCTGGTTCCCCCAGAACAGCTCTTAGCAGCTTCATGTGAATGAGGTCACAGCAGGCTAGTTTTAGCTGGCATGGCACAGAGCAGGGTGAGGACCAATTACTACTATGATGGCTTTTGAAGCTGCTTTCCTTTTCCCTCCCTCCTCCTCCACCCCAGCCTCTGCTCTGCCTTGGAGAGCATGGACATTTGTCAAGACTGGAATATATTGAAGCACTTGCAGCATCTTCGTGGACTGGAGAGAAATGCTTTCAGTAACTCTGGCCCAGCAGTCAGTGGGGTTGAAGTGGAGGCTGTTCTCCCAAGCAGTTAGCTAAACTGCTGCACCTCCTAAAGATGCGTGGAATTTCCTCCAACCTCGAGTATCCTGTGACATTCTCTCTCCCATCACACCCTAACCACCTTGCTCACTCATCAGGAGAAAGAAAAAAAAAAAGGGAAAAAGATTACTCTGAAACAGAAACAAACTGACTTCTTTGGGTTCTAAATATGATCCATGCAGAATTAATTAGCTAATCAATACTTCCATGCTTTCAAAACAAGATTTAAAAACTTACAATGCAATGGAGGATATAAAAGATAGCTTACTGTGCCAGGCATTGTCCCAAGCACTTTACAGATGTCACCTACCCTATAACTATGTGGGTTCTGAAATCAGACTGTCTCAATTGGAATTTTGGCTTTGACATGGAGTAGTCATATAGTCTTGGGTAATTTATTATTTCACCTCCTTAAGCCTCAGTGTTTCCATCAGTTTCCCCGTGCAGGCTGTCTTTCCTCTGGGTCCTTGCCTGGCTGGCTCCTTCTCATCCTCCAGGTTTTAGCTTAAATATTACCTCCTCCTAGAGATGTCTCCCTGACCACGCTACCTTAAATAACACCAGCCCCACACCCCACTGCCATAGTTTTCCATCACATTACCCTGTTTATTTCCTTCATAGCATTCATTGTCTCCAAACACAATAAATGTTTGTTGAGAGTCCTCTTTAAACCAGGATTGGTTTCTAGTTACAGGGCACACAAATGAATAACAACTACCTTCATAGAGCTTGCATTCTAGTAAGGAGAGACAGACACAGAAATGGGCAGGCAGATAATAAATAAATAATATTCTAAATATTCTAAATTACTTGTTTACAGCCTATCTCCCTTAATAAAATTGTTAGCTCCTTAAGGGCAAGTTTTAATCTGTCTTGATTTCTGCTGAATTTCCCAGTGCCTAGCATAGTGTTTAGCACATCTTGTTGCTTAAAAAAATGAGGTAAGTAAAGGATAGAATTTTGAAGAAGATAAAGTAGTTAATTCATGCTAAAGCTCTTAGTGTAGTGCCTGGAACATGGCAAACACTTAATATAAGTGTTAGTTGTTTTTAGTTAGATTAAGAAGTTGTGTTCTAAGTACTTTACCACATTGTGTCTATAATATTAATAATAATAACTGATTGTTATTATAGAATTATATGTAACAATGTACAATTACTAAATTCTACTGCATGCCACGAACTGTCTAGGCACATTAAAATAATGTCTTATTTAGTTATAACCCCATAATAAGCCTAAAAGGTAGGCATTCTTATTCTTATTTACCAAATTTCTATAATAAAAAGCAGACTGTGACAAGCATCAGACAGGTACAAACTAAGTGCTGCACGGTTTCAGAGGAGGAGACTCACGTGGCCAAGGTAGCTGAAGAGGTTTAATGGAGGAGAAGCTCCTAGAAGAAACTTGGAGGGTGGCAGGATCTGAGCAGGGGGATAATGGAGTGGAGTGGGGAAGCAGAGGCAGAGGGGGAAGCCTGAGACAGGGCACAGAAGAGTGTTCCAAAGGGTGCGCTATTCACAGGTGGCCAGAAGGTGAGGTGCATGAAAGGAGTAACGTGACAGGGTTGGAAATGGGAGGGAAGGTGACCCTTGGATGCCAATGAAGGAATTTAAGATTCATTTCATAGGTAGTGGGGAACCATTAGAGTTTTTAAGCAGAGGAATAAAAAGAACCAGAATTGTGAACTTGGGAAAGTTAAATTGGTCCTAGACTGGATGGAAAGGACATGAGGCTGGGACTGGTTGACGAGGCTATCGCGATAGCCGGGTGCTGGACATGAGACCCAGTTTGGGGAGGTGGTGGTGATGACGGAATGAAGGGAGCAAATGCAATGGGCAGAATTACCTGGCCCAGGTGCAGGCAAGAGGCAAAGGGAGGTGTCCAACCTGTCTGTGAGGTTGCAAGAATCAGAGGTTGATGCTTTTCTGATATACTTAGCACACTATTAAGTTCAGACCCAGATAGGTTGACAGTTCTTTAACTCAGACAATTTTTCAAAAATCCTTTCTCATGAGAGACTTGGGCCTTTCTGTTACTTGAGATTGTCTCCACTTTCCATTGCTTCACATGGCATGTTCTCTTGATAGCACAAGGCCCTGGTGCAGTGCTAGGATGAGGCTGGCATTCAGGAAACATTTATCAAGCTCAGCTAAATTGAATTGAATTGTTGGTTGAGGCCACTGTCTTGGTTGCCACTAAAGGCAAATCCAGCTTCTGCCTTCAGGAGCCTAGAGACAACTGGAGCTAAATCAAGTGGATCTGCTCCCTGCTTTGAGGGACTGTGTCCACTCAGGATCTAGGTGGCTAAACGGCCGGCAGTGGGATGCCTGGCCACTGCATTAGCAGGTCCGTACATGCACCTTCTCACAGATGCTACCATACCATAGCATCTAAAAATGACTATTGGTGTGTCTGGAACCTATAAGAATAAAATTATAGGATGTTGTTAATTACCTCCACATGCAAAAATGGCTGGATAGGCTTACGTTAAATTTGGCAGGTATTTTGGGGGATGATAATGACTTAAAATATGTTTTAACAAAATTCACTTGTGAGTGTATGTGTGCATGTGTGTGTGGGGTGGATGGTTCCAGGTTGGCACCTGGAACAGATGGCAGACATCCTGCAGAGCAAGTGGAGCTGAGGAAAGACTTGCCACAGTAGATGCAAAATAGATGATGCTTTAAAACACAAACCTTGAACCAAAACTCGGAAGAGCAGATGTTCCCAAGAACAAGTATAGATTTGTAGTCAAGACTCTTCTCACAAGGGCAACTCTATGTAGTATGCTTTAAGGCAGGTTGTGACGAGAACTTGTTATTTAATTGTCATTGGTTAATAGTTCTGCAAAGCAACACCAGGGATAAGTTTCAAGAGTCCAGAGAAATTCATATTCCCTTTTCTGGTAATATTCCAAACATAAAAAGCAGGGTCTTCATAACCCAACATCAACAATGTGTCACAGGGTAACTGATGCACTGGCCTGAAGTTTTGCCCTTGGTGTTGGATATCTTCCCTCTGTCCTTCTAGATCTAGACCTACGCTACTCCCCACCCTACCCCATGCCCCATGGGGCTGGCCAAATGGACTTCGTGCACCAACTTTCTTCCCAATGGGTTTGGGGAGGCGGGCAGGAGATTGGAGTAAGAGAGGCTGCAGTCCTCCGGTTCCTTCCCTATGGGGTCATATTAGGCTGGCTCCCTAGACCAGAGGCCTCAGCTCTTGTAAGACTGGCTCTCTACAAAGCCCCTCTGTCTCTAGGGTCCAGTAACAGCTCCCTCCCCTTGTTTCCTCAGGCCCAGGAGTAACCCCTAGCCCTGGTGTGCGCACTATGCCTTATGGTTTCCCCACACCCTGCCCACACCTTTGTAAATAGCTCCTTCATGCAACTCCCCCTTTGGATTACCTAATTTGGGCGTGGCTTCTATGTCCTGCTGGGGTGCTGCCTGATACACCTAGTTTCCTCACAGCCCCCACATTTCCATTTTCTCTCCAGGGCCTTACTTGGGATGAAGGAAAAAACAAATCTGTTTTCTCCCCGTCTTTGTGTTTCTCACCACCCCCCACCTCAGAATTCTGTGCAGGATTTTCACTCTTGCTGGGCCCCTTTCTGTGCACTATTATCTCCTTATTGTGGGAGTTTTCTCCTAGTGAATTCAGGAGTGGACGAAGGCCATAGAGGCAGATCTGTCTCCTCTTTTTCTTTCCTGGAAGACCACATCACTGACTCTAATAGTTGGTTTTATGTATTGGAAACTCTATTCCAATTGTTAATTAATTCTTAAGAGTGGATCAATTTTGTATTCAGTGTACACTGTTTTCAGTTGTTTAAGACTCTACGGAGATGGCCTTTCCATTTAAATATATTGACATTTGTGCTGCTAGTTCTGTTTGCCTCTTCTGATCCACTTCTGGTCCTTCTTCAGTCTACTAGGCTTTCCTACCCACTGCCTTCCAGTTAGGTCTGGCTAATGGAAATTACTAGAGTGACATCAAAACCCAGGACGAGGAGGGGTCAGGGCATTTATTCCACCCACTCCTCTGCCAGGTGGTCAGGTGTCCCCTCTGCATGGTCATGGCTCTTGCTGGACTCTGGAAAAGCTTCCTTACTTTGTCCCTTCAGTCCTAGGGTGGCATCAATTTCTCATTGTTGCTAATCCCTGGGTGTTTTATTATTCCTTCTCAGCTCCCTTAACCCTGCCTATGCCTCTCTCTGTAAGTAGTCCCTGCATTAAATTTTTGTTGGTCACCACTTTGGGGTGTCATCTGTTTCCCATGGGGATTTTTACTGACATATACCTCTTATATGTCATTAGAGACTGGCAGGCCAGATTGCAACCTCTCATCTTAGGTTAGGTATAATTCAGAAGTCACACTTGGGATTCTAGCACTTCATATCCCAAACATTTCTTCAAGTTCATCATAAATCACATACACTTTCTATTGATGTGCTTTCTCAAAATATACTCCGGACTCCAGGAATAAGCTGAATTCAGGATCTGGAATTCTCAGGTAGACACCTCCCCGAGTATAGTATCCCAAGGCAGCTATGCTTGGAGACACAGAAAGCAAAGGCCTTTCTCTGGAGCTTAGCCCTGACCCCTATCTGGTTTCTTCCTCTGGTGAGCCAAGCTGGGCTACATGTGGGCCATGGGGCCATTACTGCCCCTCTAAGCCTAACAGCTCAACTGAGAGCAAACCAGGTGGTCTCCCAGGTCTGTTTCCCCAGGCTCCCATCCAGGGCTGGAGAAAGACTTGGGCAACTCTTCAAACCAATATGCTTTAAATGTTTGTTCAATATTCATTCTGTGGGGTATGAGTTGGAATTGACTAAGAATGGTTTTTAAAATTTTTCTTGACATGAGTGAGATCAATTTTTACATTTTGTTAGTTACAGTAAAAATACAAAAAACAAAAAACATGTATAGAGACCTGAACTAATTGGCTACTTATATATGGATGCAGGGGGCCCATCCAAGGACATCCTCATTTTTCCGTCCAGAAGATTGGCCTTCGGGAGTAGATACTCTATTGATAGTGCCTATGTCAGAAACTTCTCCACAAAAGTGAAATGAGAGAGAAAGCCTTGAGTTCTCCCAGAAGGTTAAATGGGGCACAACCAACCTTTTTGCTGTGGGATGTAGTAGGATAATGCTTTTTTTTTTTTTTTTTTTGAAGAAATGAAATCTCTTTTAAGAGATGGAGACTCTTTTTTTAAGAGTCTCACTATGTTGCCCACACTGGATTTCAACTCCTGAGCTCAAGCGATCCTCCCGCCTCAGCCTCCTGAGTGGCTGGGACTACAGGTGGGCGTCACCATGCCCAGCTTATGCGTGATGCGCCGTTTTGTATGGTAAAAATGACCCATCAAGCATTAGAAACTAGCGACTCAGACCACCTAAAGACAAACCAAGGAAGAAGGACAGGGGCAACTGGGACGAAGGCTGAGCAGTACTTTTTCTCAAGGCCTCTTGTTCCCTCTCAGTCAGTGGAGGGGAGAGTAGTACCATCAGCAACTGGACTGTGACGAAAGTGGTGGAGGAATAGCGAGCAAACGCATGCAGGTGCTTTGACAGCAACCGTGTGCAATTCTGGTTTGCGCTCAGGTCAGCTCCCGTTCGCCTTGTTGTATTTACCTTTGTGCTCTTTAAAATGTGTGATGCTGAGTTAATCTCCATGGGAAGGTTGCATAATCTCCATGTCCCACAGATCTCAGTTTTTAGAAAAAGTGATGATTATCACTTACTCTTTGTCCCATTGTGGATTCCTCCTTACTCTTCTTCCTCCCATTTCCTCCCCAGCTGTGTTTCCTGAATTGAATTTTTTGATTGATCAAGACATCTCGGATCCCTGCATGGCACATATCTGTTTTCAAATCCTGCAAAGTGCTGTAGCTTGAAAGGAACTGTAGAAACCAGTCCATCAACGACTGTTGTAAGGTGTTGCTTGCGTCAGCAACCTAACCTGTGTTTTAGGGGCAGAAATGCCTCGGAAACAAAGGGTAAAGAATTATCACCAGCCTAGCCCCTCCAGAGTGCAGGGAGGAATCAAGTGCACTATCCACTAAATTATCCAATGATCTGCCAAGGAATAAAAAGCACGGATGGCCACTGGATTTTATCAAAATATGTTTCCATCTCCTTGAATTGAGCTTTTTTTATCCTCTCCCCCATGGTCTGTTTTTGTTTTTCTGTCATTCCAGAGGGACTCTTTCTATATATCTTGCTACTCTCACCACAATAAAACTCATTCTCTCTTTCTCTGGTTCCCTCTGTTACTCTCAAGGGCTTTCCTAATGTAGTCTCATGTGCACTGTATCACAGGCTAAGTACTTGCTTATTATTTTTTATAATGAGATGTTGATGGTATGGTCTGGGGGCACAGCTTTTCTGGAGCAAGGTGAGGTTGGCTAATGATGACCCATTTGTGTCTTTTAAAGTGGGTATCCCCTAATATTCAAAGAGCTAATAGTGACCAGAAGGAAGAAGAAATATTTGACAACATACCAATTTAATGGAGATCCAAAACAGTAAAAAGAAACAGCCAGATCCGAGCATTGCCAGGAGAGGTCAGACTTGTCACAGGATAGATTTCCTGGGTCTCATTACTCCACAAATAGAACCATGTCTTGCATTCGTGGCCTTTCTGGATGTAAACTGGAGTCTCCAACAAACTACAGTACTTTTTCAAGCTCACCTCTCTGATCTGTGATGAACACTATCAAATACATGAAGTGAAACACCAAAGCTTGGAGGGCACTGGGCAACAGAAAATGGAGTCAGTTGGTCCAGCACTGGGGCCTCACATTGATGGCTCTCCTCTTCCCTACTCCACCTCCAGTGCCCTCTTGCCTCTCATTTCAGCTCTGCCCCTCTGGAAGATCCTCTCTGCCTCCTCATCCCTTGACGGGTGGTGGCAATGTGTACCCTGAACCCTGTGCTAAGCTGAATGGCTTCCTCCAGTGTTCTCAGTGTTTCCCTGGCTCAATCCTCCCTCCTTCTCTGCAGCTTAGTCCTGGTTTCTTCTTGCCGGCGTCGCCAAGCAGCAATGATGGCTTCATCGTCCATCTCTTCTTCTTCCTCCCTGTCAGTGCTTCTCCGATACTGGGACCACCGCCCAGATGCAAACCTCCCTTCTTCTCTGTTTTCCATCCTCTCTTTCTCTCCCTCCTCTTCAGACCTCATAAAGCTCTGGGTGAATTTCCTCTTGGCTCCAAATTCAGAGAAGTCTGACTTGGATGACTCTTCCACATCTTCCCAGTCCCTGGGCCTGGCCCAATGTGGGCACTGTGGCTCTGGGGACTCTTCCCCTTCAGAGGGCTCGGGGGTCCGGCGGAAGAAGTAGGGCTCTGGGCTGTCCTCTCGGGAGCTTGAGGTCTCGCTGAACTTGGACCTGGAGAACTTGTGCATCTCTCTGCCCTCCCTGGTGGAAGAGGAAGAGAACCGCGAAGTGCTTCTTACAGAGTTGCCATTTGCCTCGTGGTAGGAGGAAGTATCCTGTTCCTCTGACTGGGATTTGGAGAACTTATAACTGGAGGATTTAGACTCCGTCTCCCGGAGCAGGGAAGATCTGGTGTATTTCCCCCTGGAGCTTCCAGACCAATCACTTGGGGGAGGAGATTTTTCCTCTGTCCTGAGGCCACTGAGCCACTTATTAATACTGCTGTCCATCTCTTTGCCAGTGCTGCTGCCACTCCCATAGTGATCACAGACAGCCAGGGAGGAGGAGGTGTCTGTTTCAGGTTTTTGGGAATTACTGCGGGAAGAATATCGGAAGCTCCCTATGGCACTGTCGGGGTCCTCATCCCTATCACCCACGCCATCATCCTCATCTTCCTTGACCTTCTTCTTCTTGAAAAGGGAGCTGCGTTTGTTGTCTGAGGCCAGCTTCTCCATTTTGCACTCGAACATCTTCTCCTTCAGCTCCATCTGCATCTCCCTCTGCTTCTGGCTGAGCTCCCTTAGGTCTATGTTGTCAGCGAAGAGGCTGTAGATGGGCTTGCTGGTCCCCCTCACTCTGCTCCCAGTGCCTTCTGCCCTTGAGCTCAGCATGGTGTGGGAGGACAGCACAGACTGCCTGTCAGAGCTGGGTCTGGCCTGGCTCTGAGGCAGCAGGCAGCCACCCAGGGATGAGCTGCTCTGTCCACTGAGCATGGAGACTTGGTCATCCCCCAGGCAGCTGGTTGTTGGCACTGCCTTCATGCTTGCAACGGATGGTGAGCGGGACAACAGCAGCATTTCATTTTGCTTCTGAGCGAGGGTTTCGCTGACTACATGGGCAATCCAGTTCTGGATACTGGCGATGGAAACGGTGTCTCCAGGCCCCACTGGCAGGTTAGGCAGGGGTGTGGTGGGGTTGGAGGCTGGGCATGCCCCTGTGTTGCTTGTGGCCTGAGACAGGTGGGAGCGGTGGCTCTGGGTGCTAAGTACGGATGCTGTGTCCCCATCAGCACTGACCGAGGGGGCTGCGGACCAGAATGCAGACAAAGGGATGCTCGTGCTGGCAGCTGAGCTGTCCACCTCCCAGCCTGCCATGGACTGGCTCTCCTCTAGCGTCTGCCTGCTTCTCTCCAGCAGTTCCAGCCTCCGTTGCCTCTTCTTGGCCAAGGCTGAGTCCTCCCCCTTGCTGAGCTCCACCACCTCCTCCTTGTTCTCACTGCCCACCTTCTTCTGGTGTTCCAGCTTCCAGGCCTGGTAGGCTCTCAGGCTGACATCAGAGGGCTGCTTCGTCTCCCCCACTGCCTCCTCTGCTCCATGCTCACTACTGCTGTCTTCTGCTTCCAAGTCTTTCTTGTGAAACCCAAACTGGATTCTCTTGATCTTCCATCTTTCTAGGGCAGTGAGCTTGTCCTTGTTCCTGCCGCAGAAGTTATAGAAGGAGCTGGCCTCAGAGCACACGCTGTCCTCGTCATCCTCTGGCGCCCTGCTCCCTGCCTCTGAGCTCGTGTCCGCCTCCTCCCTCCTGCTCCTGGAGTGGTACCTCCGGGAGGCCTCCTTCTCGATCTCCAGCAGCCTCTCGTTCCACATGTCCCAGGTGCTCTCCGTGGACACGGAGTCGGAGCGGCGCCGCCCGCCTAGGCCCCCGGCGCCCATCTCCAGCCGCTGCTTCACGACCCGGATGCCGTGGCTGCTCACGCTTTCGGCAGCGCTGCTGTTGCTCAGGGTGTGCCTCCGCCGTCTGCCCACGAAGGAGCTGGCGTCGCTCTCCTCCACCTCCTCCTCCTCCCTTCCCCACCTCCGGTGCCCTTCTGCTTGGTACCGCTCATTCCGGCTCTGCCACTCCCGGATGATCCTCTCCGCATCCTCGTCCTCGAGCTCCTCCCCGCCCTGGCCCTGGCTGGAGGCGGCTGAGCGCCCGCCCTGTGCGCCCTGGGGGACCCTGCCTGTGGGGAGGCCCTGTCCCTTCTTCCATTCCTCGTACAGTTTCTCCTCCTCCTCTTCATCAATGAGAGTGAGGGGTTTGGAGGCCTGGCTGGCCTTCCCCAAGGAGGAGCCACTCAGGTGGCTGGTGGTGTCGTCCTCCTCCTCCACCGTCAGGGCGTGCACCCTGGCCCCGAGCGTGCTCCCCGCCTCCTCGCCCTCCTCTGCCTCGTCTGTTCCCCCCTCCTCTTCTCTCTCCTCCATCAGCTTCTCGTTGAGCTCCCGCAGCTGCTTCAGGAAGCCGTCGTTAGGGTAGATGGCGCGCTTCTTGCGCACGGTCATCAGGGCGTCCAGGACAGCCATGTGGTGGAAGATCATCAGGTAGGCCACCACCAGCACGGCCGACCGGCTGATGCCCATTTCGCTGCTGACCAGCACTTTGCCTGGGAAGAAAACACAAGAGGTAATGACGGGGTTGCAGTGGCTTCCTTGTAGTGGTTTTTTTTTTTTTTTAAGTGCTGTTTTGATGTGCTGAACATAAGGTGTTTACTTTGCCTCTGGTGTTCATCCAGGCTCAAGTCAGGGTGGGATGAGCACCACTGTCCCCACATTACCAGGAGACAGAGCAGTCCCTGCTGCCCCTGCATCTGAAACACTGCAGTGCATGTCTACCTTCTCTCCACCAACTAAGCATCAGAGAGAGGAGAAATAAAAGAATAGGGGGTGGGGGGCAAAGCAGAAATGGAAAGAGAGGGGAAGATGAATGAGTCACAGAGAAGTAGAACCTCCCTGCCGGGAAGCACCACAGTCACAGTCTAAACTGGAGAGTTCCCTTCACAACACCCCTGATGCTGCATCACCCACCATCCAGCCTCTGCCGGATGCTTTCAGTGACATGGAGCTCAATAGCTCACACACACAGAGACACACACACCTCACTCCACATTTGGACCACTCTAATATTTTTAAAATTCTTTCATACATTAGAGAAAAGTATAAATTTCTGTAACAGGCATCCAGTGCTCATACTCTGACATTCTGGAGCCGATAAGGAATATATCTGTATGAACCAGGACTTTTGTACCAAAATCCTTAAGAAGATGACTATTATATTCTTCCCTACATTTTTTTCTGTTTTTCTAGCTATTCAGAGTCTTTCAGTCATTATTTGGGGATCTTTTCATGTTCCTTTACTATTCTAGCTACTCTTCTCCAGGCCAGAACTTGAATTTATCAGTTTTTTGCTGAGGAGTTTGTGTTCGGGATGGAGCAAGATATTTCAGCTTTGAACTGACCCACACAGAGTAGAGCAAACCCCTCACCACCCTTGTTCTGGGCACTGGGACTTTATGATGCCATCTAAGCTTGCAATGTGGGTGAGATATGTCTCACAATGAACTCAAATTATTTTTTATATCCACCAAAACCTATAACACTTTTTTAAAAAACTACAATTAAGTCATGTCTCTCTTATTTTGTAGCATTTTTTAAACTTAAGGATAACATTACAAATTCCTACTAATAATTTTTGGCAGATGTAATCTGTTTTTATAGCCTACAGAAGTCTTTGCAAGTCTTGACTCTGCCATTGAGTAGATCAGTTATCTGCTGGCCTCCATTTCTGCTTTCCATCCTTTGTGAACATGACAAACACGCCTTCCAACACCTTCATTCTAATGACTGTTTCAAATGCAGATTGGAACCACTGGAGACCTTCCTCCTGGCTGTCATCAATCTACCTGCCAACCAACAGTCTTTGGGGATGTTTGCTAAATCGATTAAGAGTTCTATCTAACAATGTGGGATGGGCGGTGACTCTTTTATTACTATATCTTTGCACCAGTTAAGGCCAAGTCTTTGTCACACAGGAGGTCAGAGACAGAGAAGATTAAGGGGAGCTGAGGCCCAGTAGTGCTGAAAGGTGTTACTACCAAGAGCCAGCAGCCACTAGAGGGAAGTAAGTGAGCAGACTCAAGCCTCCAAAGGAGCCTCTACAATGTGCTGGTCTTTTCCCCTCCCACCTTCAGCTGGGGGGGTGGGGAGCTCAGCTGTCTCTCACCAAGGACCTCCCCATTACCATCTGACCAGGCCACAATCTACTGTAGCTAGCCCCAAAGTCTCACTCTCTTCTTTTGGAGGCTGAATCACCAGGCCAACTCCCTTCAGGTCACTTCAGGATATGACCAGCCAGTCTTCCTCGTAAGGGCATCAGTCTGGTCTACCCGACCAGGTTGGGGTGCCATGCATTTCCCTGATGTGTTCCCAGCACCCTGAGATTCTTTCGAGTAGCCTCAGGGGCAGCCTGAGGGACAAGGGAGAGGTTGGGTGGGTCGGACTCTGGGGCCTTTACCCACTTCACCCAGAGCAGCAATAGGATTTTCTGTTTTCTCTGTTAGGCACAGGTCCACACTGATGTTGTATAGATTTTGCTCTGCACAACTTCAGGGGGCACCCTTCACATCGAAGTAAAAATGTATTTGTTTGGTTATGATGAAAAATTTCCAGCAGTAAAATAGTTTGAAGAAGGTGTGGTCTTTTTCTAATTTGCAGCGTCACCATTTTGACTAGCAACAGGGCTGATGGAGGGGAGCATCCCTATTTTTAAAATTTGAAGAGTACACCTAGTGGAGAGAGCTTTGGAGTTGAGTAAGACTGGGTTCAGATTCTCTCGACATGCAGTATGCCTTTACATGGCAGACAATTGTGCTGTAATCTCCCAATGCTTAATTCCCCCTTTCCTCAGAACTTAACCCCTCTCCACACCCCAGGAAAACAAGAAGTATTTGCCCTGAAGCCACCCCACTTGCCACTGTTGATAGAACTCAGGGTAGACAAAGGACCAGCATTTGAGAAATAAATTCTCCAGAAAATTTGGAAATAGGACTGAGGCAGGATCAACTAGTTAAGTCAGGCCTGTGCAGGGCCATTTGCTATCTGAACTAGAGAAAGAGGCTGGAAACTAAGAGTCCTGAGATTGTTTAATTCTTGTTCCGGGCTATTCTGGAGAATCTATCTTTGGATTCCTTCCAGTATCTTCATAATTTGTGCCTTTGCTGCTTGTAAAGGAGTTTGAGATGGTTTCTACTTACTAGCAACCAACGGAATCTTCATTATTACACCGTGGCAAGGTCACTTAACCTTCTTTGGGTCTCAATTTCCTAATCTATGTAATGTAAATAACAACACCGCCCATGTTGGGGTCATTGCGATTATTATGTAAAACACCCAGCGCCAGGGGTCGTTTCGCCCTCGATGTTAGGAACGGACTCCCAGGCATCCTAGAGTAGAGGAAACCACAGGAACTAAGGCTCAGGGGGTAATTCTAGGGATGCTACATCTTCTGTGCGGTGGAGTAGGAATTACCCACAAAAGCAACGACCGCAGTAACAGTACGGTCCGTTCGCTGCGTCGCAGGGAGAGGAGGCCGAAAGGACAGGAGACGCCCGCAGGCGCACCGGGCCCTACGGGGAGTCGGGACCCCGCGCGCTCCGACCTCCGGTCTCGGGCCAGGCGGAGCTAACGCACTCGCCAGCAGATCCTGGTGCACTCGCTTCTGGCCAGAGGGACCCAGCCCGACGCGGGCATCCTGGAAGGAAGGCCGGCGCCTTCACCAAGCCCGCGGCAGGAAACTTCCTGCTGGAGCCCGCCCAGCTCCTGGCATCGCCCCGCCCCCGCGGTCGGGCGCGTCCTTCCTCCCTCCACCCTCCCGGCTGGCTCTCGCTCTCGCTGTCGCTTCGGGAAATGCGTTCCACCTCTGCGATCGGTCTCACCCGCGCTGGGATGGTGCGGGGCGGCCGTGTCTACACGCGTTATCTCCGGCGCCAGCCCAGTCCTCGCCGGGAGGTCGGCGGGTGCGCGCCAGGCCCAGGAGAGCTGCGGGCACACTCCCTCTGCCGCAGACATTGGACAGGCACAATCCCGCATTGGTCAAAAGTCCTACATTTTAAAAAGAGGGTTTTTTTTAAGCATTGAAAAGGAGAGAAAACTTTTTACTTTATATATATACACACACACATATATAAAAAAAATTTATACACGTATACATGTTTTGTGTGTGTGTGTTCCATTAGAAGTTACCCATCCTGGCCATTGGTGGTGACAGGCAACGCCCTTCCCAGGAGTCGTTAACAGTATTATCATAGAAATGGCTGTAATTTTTTAGGCGTTTATTATGTGCCAGGTGTTGTGCCAAATAAGCTCTTTTATATGCATTTGAAAGATTTTATTCCTCACAGCAACTTCAGGATTAGATATTTTTATCTTTGTTCTGCATATAAGGAAACTGCAGTTCCCAGGGATGAGGAAGTGGCCCAAGGTCACATGGTATATAGAGTGTAGCAAATCCTGGATTCAAATCCAGGCTTCGGGACACCAAATCCTGATCTCTTAACTGCAGGGTTGTTGGCTCCATGGCATGGGCTCCAGCCTCTCGTCCCTGAGCCTGGAGCCTGTGCACTCTAGTCTGGTCTCACATCCCCTCTCACTTGCATACAGCAGTAGCCTCAGCACTGCTCTCCTCCCTCCCTACCGGGTCTATTCTCCAAAGTGTGAGTTTCCTAAAACATAAATCCGATCAAGGTGCCGCTCAGCCTCCTTACCCTGGCTTTAATTTCCTGTGTGATGGGGCCCCTGTGTCCACCATGCTAACCCACACTAGCCTTTTGATTCCTGAACACACCAAGTTTATTCCACCTTAGGATCTTTGCACTAGCAGTTCCCTTGGCCAGGAATTCTCTTCTTCCAATTTTTCCATTACTAGCTCCTTGTCACTCAGGTTAAATGTCCCATTGTCAGAAGCCCTTCTCAGTCACCCTCTGCAAGTATCTAACTGGTCCCTCTAGCACATCATCCTAGTTATAGTGTCTGCCTTGCACTTGTCACCATCAGACATTTTTATTTTAACTTTATTTCCTGCTTTTTAATTTTCATTTTCTGTCCCCTCACTACAGCGTAAAATTCAGAGGCCAGAAGCTTTGCCTCTGTCTTTCACCACAGAGCTTAGAACAGTACATGGCACATGTTAGGCCCTCAATAATTAGTTACTGGATGAATTATTATCCTGTCCTTCCTCCTCTTCTTAGAGAAAACAGCCTTCTTAAGACAGATGCTCTCCAGACACCGCAGATAATCAGGAGGTTTTCATAACATCCCCACCTTGCTTCTCCCCCTGCAGAATTTCAGCAGCCTGGAGCAGCAGACCCCCCTCACCTCTATAGGTCAGCAGTGCCTCATCGAGGAACTCAGCAGCCTTCCGGAAATGCTGGGAGATGTCCACCTCAGGGAAGTCATCCACCTCCACACCCAGGTACTGGATCTCCAGGCCAGTGTAGAATTCAGGGCCAGTGTAAACGCCGGTGCCATGCGCAGCATTCAGGATGTGGGTGATTCCCAGCCTCTTCAGCCTCCCCTTGTTCACAGCCACGCTCCTGAGGGGAGAGGCAGGGATAGGTTAGCCAGAGTCAGAACTAGAAAGGCACCTTACCACTGCAGTGGGGACCCTGCTTCAGCCAGTCAGAGGGCCCCAGCTGGGTGAGTGCCTCTTTCTCTGCTCCTGGGTGTCTGGGCTCACTGAAAATACCAATATAAAAAGGGTCAGTGACTTGGCGGCAGCAAGAGAGTAAAGAGACAGGGAGCTAAGCAAGGAAGGGCAAGATGAAGAGGAGCACAAAATTGATCTGTAAGAAAACTTTTGAATGGTCCACAGATCTCTAGTTTAAAACCTCATGCTTTGGGAATGGACATGCATCAAAGACAAAAGTGACAGATGAAAATAATGAAATTAGGTGTATTTTACATTGATATGGCATGCTCATATATTTTGAAATCCTTTCACATGCATTATTTTATTTTATCCCAATAATGAACTTGAGAAGTAGATAGGGCAACTATTTTTATTCCCATTTGAAGATTACAAAAATGAATCCAAGCTCTTATAACTTCCCTAGACTGTGAAAGGAGAAAAAGACTCTGAACAAGAACTGGTGTTTCACATTTCAGAGTTTTTTTTTTTTTTTTTTGCAGCTGAATACGTGGAGCTTAGCTTGAAGAGGCCCTAAGGACAGGGTTGCCTGAGAAGGAGCAGAGGCCTTTAGTTGGGGATGGCTGGAGATGCCTGGGGTCCCTGGTGACCACGAGGTGAACGCTTCTGGATCTGCAGATCTATTTAATCACTTAGGATTTGGTGCCGAGCTCTGGGGATGGAGTTCTAGGCAAGTGATTACTCCATGGTGAGGATAAGACGCAATGTCCAAAGCTGTCTTCACTATTGCCTGCCCTGGGGCCCCGAATTTCCTCCTTCGCTTCTGGATACATGGGTGATTACACTGGGAGAACATCTCATTAAGTAGTCAATGGAACAGCAAAAATTAGTTTTGCAAATTAACCTATTGATACCAATTATGCACTGGGAAGATCCTGAAGGAATAGGACTTGAGTGAGTTTTTTTTTGTTTTTGTTCTGGAAACCACTGATAAACTTTTCTTTTTTGGAGGCACGGTCTTGCTATGTTGCCCAAGCTGGAGCACAGGGGCTATTCACAGGTGCGATTATAGCACACTACAGCTCGAACTCCTAGCCTCAGGTAAACTATTAAAAACATAACAATTTTCTGATTATAAAAACAATAAATTTCTACTCTAGGAAATCTGTACAATTCAAAAGAAATCTAAAAAAGAAAATAAAAGCACCTTTTAAAAATACCTCCCAGAAAGAAATATTGTTAACATTTTGTTACATTTCTAATTGTTGTCTGTGTAAAAGCATACGTGTGCGCACACACACACCCCTATACGTTACTCAATTGGCGTCATACTGTATAGGTATTCTCTTGTAATCTAATTTTTTTCATACCATAATGTGAACATTTTCACATGTTGGTAAATATGTATGTATGTCATTGTCAATGATCCTAGTGTCCCATTATGTGGTTGTTACAGATGGCATAAGGTGGTAGAGTTGGCAGGACACTGTGGCAGGACTGGAGGCCCAGAGAAGGGCTTCTGAAGGGGAAAGGCTATGGCAGACAGCCCCGGCAGGAGGGCAGAGGGTAAGCAGTCGTGCCAGCATTTTGCCTCGGGATCTCTGTGGGCAGGTGGGTGGGACCTTTTTCCACGGCCAGGGCACGGTAAGTGGTCAGGCAGCCTCAGTGTGTGGGGTGGACCAATGGGGGCCTTTGATGAAAGCTAGGGGAGTTTCATCTCTCTTGGGCGCTAACCAGAGGGTGGGACAAAGGGTCATGACCCCCAGCAGTCAGACTCACTTCTCAGCTATGAAGACGTTGGGCCAGACCTCATCCACTTCATTCCAGGGGGTCTCTTGGCGGTCCTGAACCAGGGCCCGCTGTAAGTCCAGGATACAGGGGGTGTTATACAGGCTGGTGTCATCCATCTTCTCCCTGACGCGGTTGTACAGGTCCTCTACCAGCAGCTGCTCAGCGGACTCCAGCATGCCTGGACGCTCTGTGTCTGCTCTGAGCTCCCGTGGCTTGAGTTCTAGAGGGGACAGGTGGTATTCTCATCAGATAGGAATACCAGGGCCTTCCCTGTTCCTTGGGAGAACCTGTTCTTGGCCAGTTTGCTGCACTCTGGGTAAGGACAGAATGCCAGCAGGATCTGCCAGAAAGGACGTTATGGGGCCCAGGGGGCCTGCTGTGTTGGCCTGGACACTAGTAGTCAGGGTGAGCAGCAGGACTATAAGGTGTGAGTGAAGGGAAACCACTTTCCCCTACTCCTTCCCATGCTTCTCTGAAACTGGCTGATGGTCCTTAAGTACTAGATGTACGTCCCATTCATACTTATAACTCCCACAGTGCCCAGTACAAAGTGGATGCGGGAAAGTAGAGGTTATTAAGTATGAAATGTCCGATTTCTTTAAGTACTAAGTTTGACAGTTGGTATCTCTGACATTTTGCTTTGACACTTCTTGTTTTATGTTTATTGTGAAGGTACATCTTCATTTTTTCAAATGCACATTTTGGCTTGTGATTATCTTTCAAAGATTTTTTTAGAGCAATTTTTGTGAAACCATGGATAAGTAAAAAATTCGTGTTATTTTCTAATATGAGTTTCGTCGTGAAACCAACACAGCACAGACAGCTTGAAATATCAACGGAGTGTTTGGAAGGTTGTGGCTAATGAACACACAGTATATCAATGGTTTGAGAAGGTCCATTCTGGTGGAGAAGTCAACGTTCTGGTGATTTTAATCTTGAAAATGAGCCTTGTGGGCAACCTGAGACCAAGGTGAATAATAATAAGCTGAAAGCTGTAGTGGAAGCCAATCCATCTCAACCTACACGTGAATTAGCAGCAAGGTTTGACGTTACTATTCCAATAATATTGGACCATTTGAAACAAATTAGCAAGGTAAAGAAGCTGGATAGATGCGTTCCACATGAATTAAACGAGCATAGGAAGAGAAAAGTTTGCCTTTCTTTGTTGTCATGACATAAAGGCGAACGATTTCTACACCGTATTGTTACGTGTCATGAAAAATGGATCCTTTTTGACCATTGCAAGCATTCAGCGCAATGGTTGGATAAAGATGAAGTGCCAAAACACAGTCCAAAACTGAATATTCATGAAAAAAAGCTAATGGTGTCTGTTTGGTGGTCCAGCACTGGTATTATTCACTACAGGTTCATGAAACCTGGTCAATCAATTACTGTGGATGTCTACTGCAACCAACTGGATGAAATGATGAGGATGCTTGCAATTAAGCAGCCGAGATTGGTCAATAGAGACAGGCCAATCCTCCTTGCGAGACAACGCCCGACTACATGTTGCACAAACAATGCTGCTCAAACTACAGCAACTGGACCTGGAAACTCTGTCATCCACCATATTCACCACACCTTGCACCAACTGACTACTACTTCTTCCAGACTTTGGACCACTTCTTGCAAGGAAAAATATTCAATTCTCAACAAGCTGTGGAAAACATCTTTTGTGATTTCATCACCACTTGCTCTCCAGGTTTCTTTGCTGCTGGCATAAGCAAGCCACTGTTAAGATGGCAAAAGTGTGTTGATAGTTTAGGCACATACTTGGATTAATTGCATTGCTTCTTGTTTGAGATATAATAAACTACACTTTTGATTTGAAATCAGACATTTCGTATTTAATGACCTAAATCTTTACCAAATGAGTAAATGGTGTACTTTCATAACATAATTCACTCTATTAGTTTGATTCCTTTACATATGGATTGCAAATAACCCTGGGAAAAGTAAAACTTTTAGCAGTTATTTATGTGATATTACCTTCTAATGTGCACTTAATTTACTTATTTATTTCATTCATTGTCTGCTTCCCACCCACTAGAGTGTAAGCGCCTATGATTCTCAGCCTCCCAGCCCTCAGACAAGTGCAAGAATTTGTCATGAGCCCCCATGTGAGTCTCAAAACAGGACTCAGGGCCTTCCTGATAACAGAAAAGCTCAAATTCCACATGAATTCAAATCCCAACTCTCCCACATCTGGGGTGAACCTTTATCTTCTAATAATATATTTGCTCACAATTTTTCAAATGTGGGGTAAAGTAAAATGTTTCCTTTCTTTAAGAAAGTAGACAAGAATAGGGGAGAGCAAAACCTTTCCTCTCACTTGGTAGCCAAAAATACTGAATAGAGAGAAAGAAAGAAGAAGCCAGAAAGGTGTGTCCTCTGCATTAGCCATTGTCTCTTGCCAGCACCCTCTCTTTCCCTGATGGGTGGTCTCTGGGCAGAGGGCTACGGAGAAAGCCCACCTGCAGCCTTGGGGCCACATGTGGCCTTCTGGATCCTGGAGTGTGGCCTTTTGACTAAACCCAAATTTTACAGAACAAACCCTTTTAGTAAAGGGATTTGTTCTGAGAAGTTTGGATTCGGTCAAGGGGCGGCACTTGGGGATATGGAGGGCCACGTGTGGCCTTGAGGCTGCAGGTTCCCCACCCTGGCCCTAGCCACATTTGGAAGGCAGACCTGGCCCAGCCCTTCATGGAAGCAGCTCCTGATAGGTGTCTGTAAGCTAGTCTGGCCACTCAAGGCCTGCGAATCCTGGGAGTCCTGGTTTCTGCCTGGGGCTCAGGGTTTCACTTCCCTTCCCTCTTTCCTCACCCAAACCCCCATGGGCCACATCCCAGCTGAATCAGGTCTCAGCTCTAAATGTTCTCTGATCTCCTTTTCAAAAGCAGAAAGAAGAAAACCTCTGCAATGCCAGGGCTCTATTTTGTTTAAAAATAGATGAAGTGTTCCTATTTTCTCCCCTAGCTCTCCTGGGGGCTTATATAGCAAATGTAAAAGCCCCGCTCCTTCCCTCCCCTACTTAGATATAATATCTTTCCTTTACTACATGTGAAAAATAGAACTCCGAAGCCTCATTAAATATACAGTATTGTCTTCCTCAGGTATTTATCTAGCAGGTTGTTGTTTTGATTTCTTCCCTTTTCAGTTTAAAACAAAATGTCCTAGCCCCTCACCCTCACCGGCAACTCCTCTTTTCGCTGGGTCTCTGGTTCACACCTCAGCCTCTTTAGACTTCACCTCCCTGCATCAATTTCTCCTGTTTATTTCCACTATCTGAGGTTTCTTCAAAAGAAAGTAGAGTCTTCACATTTCTCCCTGCACTCTGTCAGATGTGTGGCATGTGCAGTGGACTTTCATGAAAATGGGGGGTCTTCAACATACATTTTCACCCCTCTGATCACTAGTGAGCATGGGAATGTTTTGAAATATCACCTGATACATTTTCCTCTCCCCATAAGGTATTATTTTTTCTTCCCCCACAGCCCATCAACCACTAAGGCTGATGAAACTTAGTGTCTCAGAGAAGGGGAGAGTGCATAAGATCTAGAATTTAAAAAGGCATTGTGCATCTTTTGGTTTCAAACTAGACTTTGAATGTCCATAGCATTCTATAGACTTGAAAGTGAAGCTTTCAAAGAGAGAACATGTTTTTCTCATGACTCCTAAAGCTGAACTTTTACTTATCAAGAACCAAAACCTGGAGAGTGGCCCCTGGAATGAAGCACAGAGCAGAGAAGATACAGGATGGAACGTTAGGGAAATTCTCAACCACATAGGAGGGAGAAAAGACCTTCCAGAGCTAGGGTGGTGCTGGGAGCAATTCAGAGAGAACTAGACCAGGGTGAAGACACTGCCTTGGCCTGGAGGCCTTGGTCTGGCTTGGAGCAAGATAACAGAGACCCCAGGAAGGATGGAAAAAGAAAAAGAAAATGAAATCCCAAAATCAGAGGGTGCTTTGAGAAGATAGGGCCTCCCAGGGTACCCAGAGAAGCCAGCAACAACAAATCGAATTTCAGTTCTCTGTGAGGTGTGATGTGAGATCCAGGTGTCCTCCAGAGACCCTGGTAGAGACCCAAATGGATCAGGGGACCAAGAAAGGCCTGGGATTAGGGTGGAGAAGGAGGAGCATGTGTGGTTCTCACAACTAAAGGCCAGGGAGGGGATGGTGGCCACCAGCAATGGATGCCAGATTAAGGCCAAAGGCCAGCTGGGCCCTGTTGCATCAGCAGTGCTGCCTCATACCACCCCACTCCATCCCACCAGAAGTGTGAGAGGCCACCAGGGAGAAGGGACAGGAAAGGAGAGGAAAGAAATTGTGAAAGATTATTTACCCAAAATGACTAGGAAAAAAAATCCATCCAATCAGTATAAGTATCCTTGAATAAAATATAGTATGTTGTCGGCTCCATAATTGACTGTGTAAATATTAACATCGCTCCCCACCCCACCCTTCCTGCATTCCTCCCCGCGCATACTTCAGTTTGAAGACCATCTTCAAGCACTGGTGGAAATGCAAATCTAAATCTAGACATCCCTTTGAAAGGAACTCTCCAGGTGCTCCTTGCTACTTCTTGGGCCCTCAGGTCTGCATCTCTACCATAAGCCACCTCAGGACCCTGAGCTGACCAAAAACTGAGCAGGAGGCCCTAAGGGCCGATTGGAGCTGCCTCCCTGGCTATTGGCTAGAGGACTGTTCACACTGATGCATAATAACTTCCACCTCTGTCCCGTCAAAGTTGATGATGAGGGGTTGACAGAACTGCCTTCTTCAGATCTGCACCTCTTGATGTGATGGGCAGCACGTGAGAAGCACATTTTATACCTTCCAGTGGCCCCCCCAAGGGTGTCCAGACAACCCTGGGCACTCCCCACTCCCACCCAGCTTCTGGTTGCATTACCTTCACTGATGATCTGTTTGGCTGCAATGGCTGAGGAGAGGTGAATGGGCTCCATGAAAATGCTTTCTGTTTCTGCCTCTGAGACCATCGAGTATCTGAGAGAAGACAATATTCATGTGAGATGACCCTGGGCAGCAATGGAATGGAAGACACTTTTAGAAAATGAGAAACCTCGATCTGATTTTAGCCACAAGTGGAAAACAATGAGAGATAAAGGGAAAGCCTTCCTAAGTTGAGGGAACCCAAGAATGCAGAATGTTGTATATCCTGGGGCTCAGCTGAGCATCTATTTTTAGGCCAGAGTTGGCACCTGTGGGGTGTGAGTTGATGTTTAATGACTAAGCAGCCTATGTTGGGGGAAACCCACCCTGGCGTGATTTCACTTTCTTGGATGTCCTGCTGCTCATTTTTTTTGTCTCTTGTCTCCTGTTCCTCTGCTATCAATACTATAGGGTGCCCCAACTGTGCCTTACCAGGGTTCTGCTGCATTGGTGGGCTGTGTAGGCTGCCACCATGTCCTCCGTTCCCCATATCTTCTCCCTGCTTGTAAGGGAATGGGCTAGTAATGAAGGACTGGCACACCAAGTGAAATGCCTGAGATGTACTCAAACGCATACGTCCTGATTCTGAGCACAAGAAATCAAGAGTCAGGTTGAGCCCAGGAACACAAGAAAGTAACTTGGGTAAATATCAAGGCAATATCCTTGAAGAATTCAGTGAAGGTATCAAAAGAGACCTTTGAGGAACATGGAGCTCTAGGGCAGAGATAAGGGGACCATACCATGGTTCACCAGTGAACTCCCTAGTGAGTTCTGTTTTCCAAGTGTTGTGGTGACTGGCCTTTGGGTCTTTTTTTTCCCTCTGCTTAGTCTAGTCTTTCCTTTAGGTCCAGGGAGGTTTAAAAAAAAAATGGGTGGATTTAATGGATTCCATTTGTGAGTGCCTTCTATGAATTTAATTCTGACAAACCCTCCACAAAGTATGTATTATTATTATTCCTGCTTTATAGGTGAGAAAACTGTGGCTCAGAAAGGTGAAGAAAATTGCCCAAGGTAGTAAGTAAATGGCAGGGCTATGGTACAGACATAGGGAGATCCTGCTCTAAGTCCAGTGTTCTCTCCACAGTACACTGACACCATCAGAATAGAGCAGGGAGGTGAGTCGGCTGGTGGGAGCAACCACAGCAGGATTCCCAGGCCCGATATAGACTTTGACAAAGAAGAGTACTTACAAAATATTTGCTGAAAGCGTGGATGGATGGATGGATGGATGGGATGAGTTGAGTAAAGTTGAGTTGAGCTGAATCTACCTACACTAAACAAAGCTAACATGAGCTAAGTTGGATTGAATTAAACTGAATTGATTAGCAGAACAATTCTCTTGTAGTAAGCATCCATAACCAAAGAGTCCACCCTTGGGAGAATGGCGTGCTCACTGTCAACAAGTCCATAGAGAGAGAAATGCCCTTACAAGGAGAGAGGAGTGGCCTGTGACTCTACCCAGCATGTGGCCAGACCTGCCCATGCAGCCTAAGAGATAGCACAACACAGCATCATCATCCATGGTTCCTGAGAGTTTTCTGATAGCAGTTGTGTTGAATCATTCCCATACTAGCACCAAGTACTCCTTGTGACCAAAAGATACATTTTCAAATAATTATGACTGGGGAGTGAGGATAGATTAAGCATGAGGTTTGTGGGATATTATCCTTGAATGTTAAAACTAGAGAGGTCTTTAGAATCTCAATGCTTGGTGAAGGTAATAAAGACTAGAACACCTGGTGAGGTGGGAGTAAGCTCTGTAAAGGTACAGATTAGGTGGTCTCACTTACTCCTGTGTCTCCAGCACATGGAAGGTGATCAGTCAGGGCTCCATGACTAAGTAAGTAGATAGGTAGGTTGATGAACAGATGGCTGGCTGGATGAATGGATGGAATGTGCAAGGTGTCCACATACCACCTCGGGGATCAAAACCAACGGTCTCCAAGGCCCTGCAGTCTCTGGCCCCTCATCCCCCATTTTTCAGATTTTAGTTCAATCATCACTTCTTTAGGGAAGTCTTCCCTGATCTTGCTTCATACACCTCTTTTTTATAGCACTTCTATAAGATGCAATTTTACACTTATTTTTTAAATCCTTTGATAATAACTGTCTCCTATACTAGATCATACCCTCTGTGAGGGCAAGGACCATGGCTGGCTATTTTGTTGACCACTGTGTCCCCAGCACCCAGCACAATGTCTGGCACAGAGTAAATGCCTAATAGATATTTCCTGACTCACTGATTGACTGAATTTGTTCTCAGTATCACTCTACTTAAGGGAATACGGCAGTTACAACAATCAGCAACAAGAATTATCAAGAATTTGCTGCATGCTCATCATTTCACTGGGATACCAGTAGCAAGCCCAAAAGCAAACCCACGATCTTGGCTGTGTCCTGTTCATGCCTACTTTCTGTCCTTCTGAGGCCAAGAAGTACACAATCTCTAAGCCCATGTTAGCAAATAGCAAGTTTTTCTTAGGGTGGATTACAGGTGACTTCAGATTTGTGATACTCCTTGCATAGAGAGGTGGGGTCTATATCTACTTCCCTTGAATCTGAGTGGTCTCTGTGACTGCTCTGATCAATAGGATATTGATATTAGCCCATTTTCTGAGCCCAGGTCTTGAGGGAAGCTTCCCCTCCCTGGCTCTTGGCACTCTCCCTGGGAGCCCTGAGCTGCCACACAAGAAGTGTAACCACCTCCAGACCACCGACCTAGAAAGGCCACTCGTCAGCAGTCCCTGATGATGCCACGTGAAACAGACAAGCTGCCCAATCAAGGCTTGTCCAAATTCCTGACCCAAAAAAGGGAGCAAAATAAAATTATTGTCTTTAGTCATTAAGTTGTGGGGTAATTTGTCAAACACCAATAGTTAACAGGAACAGTGCTATTCCAAAGGGCTAAGAAGTGAGTTCGGAGCAAATGCTAAGGCACTCTTCTCCCTGATAGTGATAGAGAACCTAATAAATATCAGCGACTGACCCAAATATGTTGCAGATGGGAAGTAACAACAAGATAATGCCAATATAGGAGAGTAAACCTTGCCTCTATACTAGACCTTGTGGGCATTCTGAGCCCCAGATTCAGGACAGTCTTGGTTTTCAAATAGCAACATTTCATAAAATGAGAGTCAGATCCCCAAATTTTATATAGATGTGAGTCAATCACATTTTCCATTTCAACAATGTTTATTAAGGGTGTTTTATTATTTTAGCTTTAAATAATTAATATCATTTACACTCCTATTAATAAAATATTAATCATTTTATTTATTAAGGGCTGGTGTTATATAAAATGAGGTTGGGGCAAAACAAAACCAAACAAACCTATGCTGAGAGTGACGTATTGCTGTGGGGACTATAAGGGCTTCCTCCTCGCATAGCCCCTCCTTTCTTCCACGTGGTAGGTTTTCTTTGTTCCTTCCTGGGCCTCCAGGCTCTGCATTCCGAAGACGCTTTCTCATGTCTGTAGTCAGTATTCCAAGCAACTGACACAGAATAAAAACAGACGCAGGAGGCACCCTCACCTGTCAGGTGTGCAGAAAGGCCCCACAAGGAACTCAGCAGGTGGTGTCGCTGGGATCCGGGCTGGGATCATCTCTCTCCGAGCCCTTGATCATGCCATTTCCCCCAAACAACCCTGACGTTACATTGTGAGGATTTGGTATTAAGGGTCAAATACTAGGGATGGGGACTCTGTCCTAAATATTCCTAAACTCTGAGGCTGTGGGTTTGATAGAGGAAAATTTGAAATTAAAATTTGAAAACAGAAATGACTGAGAAATACCTTTCCTTCTCATGGGTGGTAAAGATTGAACTTCTGCTCATGAGTCTGCAAATCCGAGACAGCATGTGTGAAGCCCCTAGCCAGTACACTTTTGAGACGTTGGCAGCTTTATAATTGAGAAAAAAGGAGGGTTAAGAACTGATTTCCTTCCCAGCCCCATAATGTTTCTGTCTTTGGCTACTGATGCTAAAAATGTGAGCAACAGTAAACTAAACTCAGTATCATCCAGTGAGGAATGTAGGACGTAGATTACAAATGCTTTCATGAGTCAACTGCCACGAGGGCAGATGTAAACCTAATAGTCATGAAACTGTTTTGCCACAGACACGGTTTATTAAGTCTAATAAAGAAGGGTGTGCGGGTAAGACCTATTAGGACCCTTGTTTTCCACAAAGAAGGTGGGCTGCGGGGAAAGAAAGGCTGAAGGAGGGAGAGACCTGAACAACTGGCCCTGTTTATATTTGCAAGGTCAGTGAGAGGGCGGCCCGAGAGGTTTTGATTTATGATCATGCCTGTGCCCCAGCTAGTGCACCTGAGATGGAGCGAGACAACACTCACACCCTGATTAGAAAGCAGCGAGGGCCAGTCAAGAAAGACAGGCAGGGAAAAAGAGTACTAGGATCCATACATACCTCATCATAGGACCAGGAAGCAGCAGCTAAAAAGCCTGGAGGGTGAATTGAAAGAGAAACCATAAAGAGGAGTTTGATGGGCTTCCTAACCAAGAGCAGGAGACTGGTGCAGCTTTCTTTAAACCTGCATTTTTCAAAATTGCAGACCGTAACCGATTAGTGTATCATAAAATCAATTCAACGGGTTGTGCACAGCATCTGGGAAAGGAAGGAAAAAAGGAAGGAAGGAAGGAAGGAAGAGAATAACACCATCTATTGTAGATAAGTGTAGTTTTGTGAAACTTTTTAAAAATTTATATGTACATGTGTATATCTCTGGGTTGAAATGTAAATGGCATGTCCTACTGCAGACTACAGTCAGCAAAGTTTGAAAGTCTGTGCTTTAAACCAGTTGCCAGGCTGTCCAGACACAGGATGGAGTGGAATTGGGGTCCTTGCACCCAGACTGCCCTACAGCTGCTCAAGTCCTGCCAAGGAGTCCCTTGGAAATGAAATGGAGGCAGAGACCCGGGGTGGGGGAGGGGGGTGCCTTTCTTGATTTGGCTTTTGCAAAAAAGGACCAGGTTTCTGAGCTCTCTCTAAGTGTTCCGTCACTTTAGAGAAAGTGACCACATACAGGCAAAGTTCAGGCTCTAAGGAAAGAGAGAAGTCAGTAAACTAAAGAAAATCAATTTTTAGCAAGCTGCTTCCAGCAGGCTTAGTGAAAGAGCAGAGGTGGAAAAATCTTCACAGAAAAATAAATGTAAAAGAGAAAGGGTAGACAGAGGAGCCGTTTCCCGAGGAAACACCGTGATGAGGACACACAAAAATTACACTCCATGCCCCCATTTCCTACCCAGCCACCACCGCCTGGCACACAGATGCTTGCTCACGGCAGCGAAGGGAAGGAGAGCAAGGTTAAGGAACTTCACTGAAGGTCGAGGAAAAAATGCCACCATGAGAGGAGGCCTGACCAAGCCTCACCAAGGAGTTCTAAAAAACTGCAAAGTCTTGAAAAATTCAGATCTGAAAAGCCAAAGCAAGAAATGGATTTTGACTGGGAAAGATATAAAGGAAAACAGAAAAACATTCTTCAAATCAGGAACAAGAAAAGGAGAAAGAAGTCTTTGCTTTTTTATTTAGAAAAAGAAAACCGGTATTAGCTAAGAAGGAAGAAAGAGGCAGGTTGGCTTGCATTGCAGGCATGCTGATTTCTTAGGCTGTTTATTTGGGTGACTGGGGAGGTCTGATGGGGATGGATAAGGAAGAAGTCCCCACCAAATTGCCCCACTGACAGGGGGTTTTAAATTTTACTGTCAACTCATGAATTACCTACGGAAATTTGCCTGGGTGGGAGATTGATGAGTCTCTAGACACAGGTTTTCTTCCAGAGAGAGTGACTCACAGTGGCTAGGTTTGAATTTGAGGTGTTTGAGGCCAGTGCCTAACTCGGCAGAAATGAAGATTTGACACCCTTATCCACTGTCTACACCCCTTTCCCAGGTTCTTAACTCACTCTAGGATGAGATTTACAGATGAGACTGGAAATGTTAAGACTCCCTGCCAGGACAGCAAGTAGGCTTCATCCCTGAACTAATTTTGGCTGATCAGTAGTGGCTGTTCGGAGCACTGGGTGAAGTTTTGCAAGGCCCTGTCCTACTTCCACAAGAAAGAGTACAGTTATGTCTGCCAGGGACTAGATCTAGGGCTGTAGTGGGTTGAATGGTGGCCCTCTGCAAAGGTAGAGAACCATTCCAGAACCTGTGAATGTAATCTTTTTTGTAATTAAGTTTTGTAATGCAGAAGTAACGAAGTTAAAGATCTTCAGACAAGATCACCCTGGATTAGGGTGGGCTCTAAAGCCAATGACAAGTATCTTTATAAGAGAAGGGGAGAAGACAGAGCAGAAGGCCATTTGAAGGAGGGGGCAGAAGTTGGAATTATGCTGCCAGGAGGCAAGAAATGCCTGTATCCAACAGCATCTAAGAAGAGACAAGGGGGGAGTCTTCCCTAGAGCCTTCAGAGGGAGTGTGGCTCTGCCACCAACCTTGATTTCAGACTTCTGGTCTTCAAAACTGGGGAGAATAAAGTTATGTTGTTTTTAAGCCACCTAGTTCGCGGTAATTTGTTACAGCAGCCCTGGGAAACTTGTGTAAGAACTAAGAGTCTGTTGGTGAGGTATTAGCTGACTTGGTGCATAATATAGTTTTAAAAAGACTCAAACCTTTAGATAAAGAAATAAAACAAGAAGTATGAAATTTCAGGCACTTGTCAAGTACAAGGAGGACTGTTCAGGATGGGGACCACTACCAATAAGTGATGATCTGTTGCTTAGAATACAGTATTTGCTTATGGCAGAATTAGAGAAGCATGATGTCTTAATTAATGTGTGGGGGACTCTGGTTAAATAAAAATTTCTTGACTTCATGAGTTACTGAAAATAATTGGTTTCAGATATTTTCCTCTGGAAGAAAAAGGGAAGAGAACCACCATCTATCAAATACCTAATATGTCTTTATATATATTATATTATTTATTTTCTACCACTGGGTAAACTGGTATTCTAATTTTATGATTAAATAATTTATGCAAGCTCTCATGGCTAATAAGTAGGAGAGCAGATCTGACCTCAATTTTGTCTCAATTACACCACTTAAGTTCTTTCCATAGCACCACACTGCCTCCTACAAGAGGGTTTTATTTTTCATGGCTTTTTAAAAAACAGCTTTATTTGAGGTATATTTGATATAAAAACTACACAAAATTAAAATGTACAGATTGGTTAGGTTTGACAATTTGACACATGTAAACATCTGTGAAACCATTATCATAATCAAGATTGTGAACTTATCCGTCATCCCACAATGTCTCCTCATGCCCCTTTATAAGCCCTTCCTCTGCCCTGCACTCCCCAGGCCACCACCACTGTACTGCTTTCTGTCACTATAGAGATTTGTTTGCATTTTCTATAATTTTATATAAATGGAATCATACAGATGTACTTGTACTCTTTTGTGTTACTGCTTAACTCAGCATACCCATTTTGAGATTCATCCATATTGTTGTATGAATCAATAGTTTATTTCTTTTTATTGCTGTATAGTATTCCTGTTTATAAATATACCACAATGGTGTGTTTATCTATTCACTTGTTGGTGGACATCTGGGTTTTTTCTAGTTTCTTGGCTCTTACAAGTAAAGTTGCTGTGAACATTCACGTACAAGTCTTTGTATGGACACAGGCTTTCATTTCTCTTGGGTAAACACCTAGGAGAAGAATGACTGGATCATATAGGTATAGGTGTGTATGCTTAGGTAGGTGTATGTTTAACTTTGTAAGAAACTGACAAACTGTAAAATGGTTGTACCATTTTATATTCCCACCAGCAGTATAGGATTGTTATAGATACTCCATATTCTCATGAACATTTGGTATGATAGGTCTTTTCAATTTTAGATATTCTAATAGGTATGTAATGGTTGCTCATTGTGGTTTTAATTTTCATTTCCCTAATGACTAAGTATTTTGAACATCTTTTCCTGTGCTTATTTTCCATCCACTTACCTTTTTTGGTAAGTATATGTACAAATTTTTCGTCCATTTTTAATTGAGTTGTTTCCTTATTATTGGGTTTTGAGAGTTTTAAAAAATACATTCCAGATACAAGTTCTTTATCAGAACTCCCAGTCTGTGAGTTGTCTGTTCATTTTTAAAAACACTGTAGAGTCAATCATCTGGATTTATTTAGGCCTGGTTCTGTGTAATGCAGTGGGATTGATTGGATGGTGGCTGAAAGCCTGTGCAGTTGTAATAGTTGATACTTCATATTTTATGATGACGTTGTGGGAACAGATAGCTCATGAAGCATCACCATGTGTTTGCCTCCTTGAAACTTTCTGAAAAGGGCTAGCTAATTGGGGTCTGCTTCTAGAAACCAATGCCTCAGTAGTATACACAAACCAAGAAGGGCATCAAAACAAATAGGATTCAGCAGCAGTCACTGAAAACCTGGAGAAAATTTGCTCTGGATGTGGGACCATGCTTCAAGGCAGCTCAGCCCATTCCACATGTAAGTGGGTCTTCCAGGCTGAGCCTATTTTTGCCTGGGAAGAGGGACAAGCTGCTGGAAGAGCTAAGGATTGAATGCCATTGGAATTTCTCTACTAATAAATGCTTTGGTCCTGTGGCAGGCTAACTTGATATACAACTGTGAAACTAGCAGAATTGGTCTTCCCTGCCTTCTACCTTCCCTTTCAGTGACTACCCACCCCCCTTGCATCATACTCACTATTTGCCTTCCCCAACTAATAGTCTGAGAATCTAAGTCACACCAAAGTGATAGGCAGTTAATAAAATGCATATTCCTTAGGGCAGTGCTTTGGCTTGAATATGGTTTATCTCCACCCAAACTCATGTTGAGTCTTGGTCCCCAATGTGGTGGTATTTGGAGGTGCTGCGTTTAAGAGGTGATTAGGTCAGTACGAGAGATTAATATCTTTCTCACAGGAGTGAGTTCTTGCTCTTGGGGACTGGATTCTTTATCACGAGAGTGGGTTGTGAAAAAGTGAGGCTGCCTCTTGTGTTTGGTCTCTTTTGCACATGCCTGCTCTCCTCTCTCATATGTATTCCCACCATGTGATGCCATCTGCCATGTTATGACTCAGTATGAGGCCCTTGCCAGATGTGGCCACTTGATTTTGGACTTTCCAGCCTCCAGAAACATGAGCCAAATAAACCTCTTTTCTTTTAAAATTATTCAGTCTCAGGTATTCTGTTAGAGCAACAAAAAATGGACTAAAACAGGCAGTGTTTAAAATATATATACCAGACTTTATTTATCTAGCCTACTGTTAATTAGATAGTTCATGGTATTGTTTACACATTCTATATCCTTAATTACTGTTAGCTGCTAAAACATTCCAGTATTTATCTTCTGGTGCACATATGTACTTATTTCTGCTAAATATTTATCAGGAGTGAGCCTTCTGGGTCAGAGGACAGCCATATGTTTAGCTGTAGTAGATACTGAGAAATTGTTCCAAATGGTTGTATTAATTTACACTCTCATCAGCAATGAATAGTTCTGATTGCTTCACATCCTCATTAATATTTGCTATTGTTGGTCTTTAATTTTAGATATTCTAGTAAGCCTATACTAGTATTGAATTGTGGTTTTAATTTGAATTTCTATTATTTCTTTTTTTAATCGATTTCTACCTTTATTCTCCTATGAGAACATATTCAGTATGATTTCAATCATTAAAAATTTGTTGATATAAGTTATGGTCCAGAATATGATCTATTTAAGTAAGTGTTCCATGTGTACATAATAAAAATGTGTATCTTGCAGTTGTTGGGTACATGTCCTCTAAATGCTAGTTAGGTTAATTTTGTTTATTGTTTTGTTCAAATCTCCTGTATTCTTAATAATTTTTTGGCCTCATTCTATCAGTTGCTGAGAAAGTTTCTTTAAAAAAAAATACATACAGTTGACTAAGATTATGAATTTTAATTTTTCATTGAATTCTATCAATTTTTTGCTTTATATATTTTGAAGTTATATTATTAAACATAGAAATGTTAAATTATTATATCTTCCTGGTGAACTGAACCTTTGATTGTTATAAAATGTCCCTCTTTTTCTCTTTGACTCTAATAATGCTTATATTAAAATCTGCTTTGTTGATATCAATATAGCTTCACTGGCTAGCTTTCAGTTAGTGTTTCCATTTGTGGCAGCTTGTATTTTCCAAACATGACCAAAATATTTCCCATCCCACTTGCTCTCTTTGGGATATCACCTTGATACCTGTCATGGAGTGATGGAGTCTGTGTTGCCTACCCTTGAAGCTTTGTGGATATTTGTGACAGCAGAGTATGGCAGAAGTGACATTATGTGACTTCTGAGGCTAGATAATGAAAATTAATACACTTCTGTCTTGTTCTTCTGGATGTAACTCTTGGAATTTAGCTACTACGCTTTGAGAAGGCCCAGACTGGCCTATATGGAGAGACCATCTTAGGTATTCTGGCCAACAGCCCAGAAAAATCCCAACATGAGCCGCCAAACATGTTAAGATGCCTCTATGAGTCACCCTCAGCCTTAAAGTCATCCCCAACTTCAAATCTTTCCAGTTGAAACCTCAGATGTCTTGGGGCAAAGACGAGCTAACCCCATTATGCCTTTTCCAGGTTCCTAATTATGAACATAATAAAATGGTTGTTTTATGCCACTACATTTTGAAGTTCTAAGCAATAGTAACTGGAACAGTGTAGTATAAGTTTTCTTTTTTTTGTTAACCTTTGTATGTCCTTACTTTTAAGATATGTCTCTTGTAAACAGTATGTAGGCTTTTTTAAAAATTGAATCTGATAATCTTTTTCTTTTAATTGGAGTAGTCTATTTACATTTAATGTAATTACTTATATATTTAGGTTTAAATCTACCATCCTACTATTTTCTTATTATTTGTTAGGCTTCTTCTGTATTCTCTTTTGCTCCTTTCATTTCTTCTTTTGGATTGATTATATTTTATTATCGCATCCTCCCCTCATTAGCTTGTTAGCTATACGTTCTGTTGCAAAACTTTCTAACAATTACACTAGAAACTACAACATGCATCCTGGACTTCCCACCCAAATTTACAGTTTCAGATAACCTCTCAAGATAACTATCATTAAGCTGAGACAAGGACACAAAGAAATGAATCAGGACTGAAATTATATCTAAGAAAGAACTTTGAGTGTGGTTACTAACACAAGGAGTTGTTTGGTCTACATAGATCAGAAACCTATTGAGTTTTTTTGAAGGAATCGTATTTTCAAAGAAACCATGAGCTTTCAGAAGCCTCAAAACAGCCCTTGGGCCCCCAAATTTCCATGAGCAGGACACAGTATGCAAAAGCTAAACAGCCTTCAAGGAAGACGTGCCACCCACCCCACTTCAGATGTGGCTATGGAGAGTAACGGACAAGGAAGAAGGCACAGAAGGTGGGCTAAAGAGAACAACCGAGTTCCTCCCAGAGATCCAAGTCAAGGTCAGATCTAGGAGGTTTCCCCACATCTGGGCTAGACACGCTCATTAATCTTAGGACTGCTGTATCTCCCATTGCTTTCTTTATAAAATGGGAGACATTTTGGCAGTTATCCTGGTGAGACCATAAGGTGTTGCGTTCAGACCCGAGGGAGAGAACGCACACCCCTCGGGAACCCAGCCTTTGAACTATACATGCAGCGGCTGGTAAGTGGGATTTTGGGTTGCCTCACTTGGGAGGCAGTAAACATGTTCTATGAATGGGAAAAAAGGTAACGTGGATTCACTGGCTCGACGGGCATACTGTGGCTGAGACTGCTAGGCATCAACTAAATCACTTCCTCTTTTTCCTGGGCTAATGGATCTTATTTCTCATCCTTCCTTGCAAGAAAGCATGGCCTTGCCAAGTTCCAGCCAATGGAGTATGAGTGGAAGTGAAGTGGCCATTCTCCGATCTGGCCCATAAAAACCTCCTAGGAAATGCTCTGTGCCCTTCTCCATTCTGTCTTGATACTGATGAGCACGGAGGCTTTAGAAGCCATGCTTTAAAATGGTACATCCACGAGACGGAAAGAGCCTCAGTTCCTGGATCACTGCTCAGGGTCCAGTTTTGGAACTTATTTGAGTGAAAAAGAAATGTCCTTTTGATAGAATGGCTAACATTCTCCTAAGTAATACACAAAACTGCCACCGGCCCCAACCACACACAAGGCTACCTCTGCCCTATCCTGGAGTGTACAAGAAGGGAGGGATTTATTTTAAATCCCTCAATCCTGATCATTTTTCTAAGTGGGAACATAATGCTGAGTTTTAAAGAGTCCCCAGTTCCCTTTAGGCAAAGTGCCCTGGCCTGTGGGTGAGGAGCGCCTGCCCTTGCTTCCATCTTAACCCAGTGGCAAGGCCTTTTGAAGCCCAAGAAGCAGAAGCCAGCAAGACTCCAGAACTAAGAAAAAGTGAAGTCAAACGGAATTATAAATACTTAGAGGTAAAGTTACTTTGAGATATTTTAGTCAGGCCTTTCCTTCTCTTTTCACAGATAAGGAGACACAGGCTGAATCGTTTAAGTTATTCTTCACATCAATTTGCTGACAGAGCTACGATTAGAAGTCAGGTCTCCTGTTATCATTTATGGCAGAAGAAAATGGACAGGCACACACTATTGTTTTAGCAGGCAATTAAATATGACACTCCTTTAATGTCTCATGATTTATCTTAAAAATTCATGCAAATTTGTCACTCCACATCATAATATAGTCTCAATTATTTTAATGTAAAAAAGAAAGTTTTAAATTACTTGTCATAAAAGGAAGAGGACTCTCCAGGAAGATTTGTCATGTTTACCTATCTCTCGGGACCCTGCCACTTGCTCCAGGCATGCACATCTCCCAGTTTGAAAGATACGGCTTGATCATGGATAAAAAATTGTTTTAGTGTTAGGAACTGTTCCATGGGCCTCTTCCTCTCCTGATCTCTTCTCTTATAATCTATGGCCTGTCGTCCCCATATCCAGCCCCAATCCTAGTGAATGAAGCACTACCCTGCAGGTGGATCTGCCAAACTCCTATTCATCCCTCGAGGTTCAGGTCCAACATCATCTCCTCCAGGAAGCCTCCTGTGACCCCTCCAAGACCAGTTGTTCCCTTCCCTGGCCCACCACACACTAGACCCTAGACAGACTAATATCTAGCACTTACCATGCCACACTGCAATCTGTTTGCGTGTTTGCCCTCTCTAGAAAGTACCACACGTAAAGTACTTAGTTACGTTTGTTAAACGAGTGGCCTTAGGTGGTGACTGTGGAGCCCTGGGGTACACGGCTCATCCTGCTCCCAGCCCCTGCCCCATCATGGCTGTAGGGGTGTGGAGACCTGCGCGTACTTACTGGCTGGGGGAGGGGCTCCGGAGGTAGTGGGCCTGTACCGCCCTCACGTTGGCTTCATCCTCCTCGCCTGGGACCACCTGCTCCTCCTCTGGGTCCCCACTGGTCGCCATGACAGCCTGCCAGCCTCTGTAAGTTTGGCAAGAAAAAGGCAGTTAGAGAATCAGGTCCTGGAGGGCTTTATTTTGGGGGGGGGAGTTGGTCAGTGATGTCACTTCAGTGGAACTAGGAAGGGGAAGGTCATCACATGCTAATATCTTCATGGGCAAAGGACGCCCAAGGAAAACCCAGTCAGACCTGGCCCAGCTACTGTTAACAGGACACCAAGCAGCACACCGCATGCGCGCACACCCCTGTGCTCATGCGCTCCCCTTTGTCTCTGCTGGGGGAGGTGCAGCTGGCCTTCCTCAGTGACTCTGACCAAGGCCACAGGAGTCAGGGCCTTTGGCTCAGGCACCATCCCACCCCTATTAAGGGACATGAAATCCCCAGCAGCTGGTCTCAGACATCATGGCAGGGCCCTGGCACTCAGGACAGAGCTGCTGACCCTGTGATTGTAATTCGCAGGCTCACCAGCACAGGTGAGGGGAGAAGTACACTCACCGTGGACCTGCCTGTATGTCCACACGAAGGGTTGAGGGACCCAGATGAAATGGCCAAAAGCTCCAGCCCGTGAGAGAAGGACCAACCTCCTCCACCAACCTCCTCCTCTCTTGAGTGCTTCTTCTCTGAGGGGCAGGACAGCTGTTAACAGGAAACCTTAGCCACCCTCTAAATTTAGTCTCTGGCCCCATAGGCTGGCAGGTCTCTGAGAGGAAGGAATGCAGGCTCAGGACCCAGATGGAAAGCAGGCCTCACTTAACTCCTTCCCTCCTGGCTGACTCTCCCAACACTGACATTCAGCAGCAGGATTGGAAGAGGTTCCCACTTTGCAGATGGAGAGGCCTAAAGAAAAGGTTTTCTCTGGGCTCTCTCCATACCCTCCTGCCTGGGGCTGCCTATTTAAAGTCCTTCCAGAAGATAGTCTAAATCCAAGGATCCAGAAGAATAAACAAACATACCTCAGCCTCATGTCAGCTTAGAGAAGCCTGGGAAAAAATAGCAGATTTATAGAATGGGGAGGGTCCTCTGAGAGATAGGTATTGGGAGAGGACCATGGTGCAATTAGAGTAGTCATCGCTTGTGACCAGGTAACATTCCTTGTAACAGAGCTGTCTCTGGACAGTAAACTGGGCTGTTGTGCTCACCCTCCACGTTCCCTCCCCTACACTCACACCCCATGGTGATAGATAATTGGCAACCCTGGGTGATATAAAAATTCTATCAGCTTCATAAACTTCAAGTGAGCTCATAACCCAACCTACTCCTTTATAACCCCCCCCCAACGTCACTGTGATCAAAGCAAAGCCCAACAACCCAATGATCCGCACCTCTCATCCCACACATTCTGTAATCACCCCTTCACTCACTTATCCATCCATCCATTTGTCTACCCACTTACAAATATTTACAGATTACCTACTATGCATCAGGCACTGTACTTGACCAAAGTTAGTAAGACACGTAGCTTAAAGTTGTCTTTCTTCCTAGCTAGGTGGAATAATGCCTGGCATATAGTATCATTAGAAACTGGCTGAATGAATGAGCTCACAGTTTATTAGGAGGAATGAGACACAGACCAAAAATAACTCAAGCATAAGACAGAATGTAGTTAGTGCCCTAAAAGAGATCCAGAGTGTGTGTGAGTTCAAAGGAGGGAGAGAGCCCTTCTGACTGAAGAAGTCAGGAAAGGCTTCATGGAAGAAATGGTGATATATGAGCTGGCTTTTAAAGGACAAGTTAGATTATAACAAGTAAGCACAGACTACAGAGAGGATGGCATGGACAAAGTTTTGGGGTAAGAAAGTATGAGTTCTGCTTGTAAAGAGATGTCTAACTTGGTCAGAGCATAAGTCACATATTCTGGAAGATAATTTCTGGAAGGTAGGCTGTGTTTGAAAGCAAATGCTAGAATACCTTAAGGGCCAATTTAAGGAGCTGGATTTCATTTGTTAAGGTTCTGCAGAGTCATTGATGGGACCTGAGCAGACAAGTGACATCATCAGGGCTGAGTGTTAGGAAGACTAACTTGGCAACGGTATTATAAAATGTTGGGCTGAAAAATTATTACATGTAATAAGGGAACTCAATAAGGTATCTGAGTGAAATGTAATAAACAGAAAACAACAACTTTTGTATGTCAACCAAACCTAGCAATTACAAAGGATTGATGAAATAATTTATGTAGGAAATTCTGAATTCACAATACAAGGAAATAGTGGGAAAATTATTTGCAATACTCTTCATATCTAAAAGTTAGTTTCCCTAATATACAAAGAGCTGTTAGAAATCAACAAGCTAGGACCAACAAGCCAATAAAAATATGGGCAAATGAACTACCTAGTCACAGAAAAGGAAATATAAATAATGTAATGTTAAAAAGATTCTCAATTTCACTGATAATTTTTTAAAGTAAATTTTATATATATATGGGATATAATTTCTACTTAGGTTGGCAAAGAGCAAAAAGTTTGATAATTGTGTTATCAGAGTTTGACAAATGTGTTAGTGTGTTTGTGGGCAGATAAGCATCCTCATGCTGCTAATAGGAGTGTAGGCTGGTAAAATCTCATGGAGGGCAGTTTGGCAACACCTATAAAAATTATAAATGTGCATAACCTTTGAGCCATTTCTGAAATTTTACTTTTAAGAATTTATCCTACATATATAATCAGAACATGTGTGAAATAATGTATACATAATAGATATTAGTTGCAACTCTTTTCATAGTTGTGAAAGATGAGGCAAAACATCCTAATAGTTTGGTTAAACAAATTATGTCAGTCACATATTATCATCCATTAAATAGATGGTGATAGTATTATATGTACTGATACTGAAAACTCTCCAAGATATTTTGTTAAGTGAAAAATAAAAAACAAAACCAAATCTCATTGCAGAACAGTGTATATGGCATATCATCATTTGTGTATATTCTATCATACATATATTAATAGAATATCTATGGAAGAAACTAATAACAGTGGCTGCTCCTGGAGAATTATGTTCTCCACAGCACTTTTCATTCTTTAAGCAGGGTGACCAGCATCTCAGTTTGCTTGGGACTGAGGGCGTTCCTTGTGGTTTGAAAACTGAGACAGTCCCAGGAGAACAGAGACGAGTTGGTCACACCATCTCCAAGATGATCTTCATTTACTTGTGTACTTGCTACTTTCCCCCCCAGATTATAAACTCTGAGAGTAGGGACTTTCCGTCTTCTTTGTCACTGTATCTCGAGTGTGCTGTCGGGTGGGTACTATAGAAGTGGAGAGAAGTAGAGAAACAGAATATATTGTGTGTTGAAGTGTTTCAGTAAATGTGGGCAACACCCTTCTTTTACTGGCTTGGACCCTATCTCTGAGAACATTTCCCTTTTTATTATGAGGTGACAATTTCCTGTCAGTTATAAGAGAGCACCACACCTTTGTGAGAAGTCCAGGACTTTGTACACCGGCTAACTAGGGAAAAGCAGGGGAGGCGACTGGTTCAAGGGGTAAGTAGGGCAGACTCCTCTCGGGACCTTGGTGGAGTAGGTGGAGTGTGAGGCCATCCCACAGGTGAGCTCACCTGCCAGTCCAGCTGAGGGGCAGGGCATGTGGGCCAGGCTGCGCAGAGGTGAGTGGGAAGAGGAAGAACTGCAGGGACCTCAGGTTGGGCCAGGCCAGAGGCTACTATAACTTTAACTAGTCAGCCCAGATCTGTCTGGTGCCCACCAGTTCCGGGCTGGGTTTGGGGCAGAGAGGAAGCAAGATCATGGTGGAGAAGATGTGGCCTGTGCTGTGGACACTCTGTGCAGGTAAGTAGGCCCCTTTTCTGTCCAGCACCCAGGGGTGGGTAAGATAGGGGGGCTGAGGACTGAGGGAGAAGCTCTCCCAGAGCCTCCCCAGGAAGGGCGTTTAACGACACAGTTGTGTTCCTGCCGGGCAGAATTACACATTCTGTTGTTCAGGCAGCAGTTTCCAAGCCAGTGCCCAGAATCTGAATGGTTTTTATTTGCATATTAGTAAATAAAACTCCAACCCACTGCAGGAATGAAGAATTCAAAGTACTCTCAAGACACTATTTTCTTATCCCAAATTAGATTATAGGATCAGACACAAGATCTGATGATGGGGACAAAGTATTTGAAATCAGGGTTGTCCCAGAATATCCAGGATGTGTGGATCTACATACCTTCACTATCTAGGATTTTAACCATTGCTTTAAAACCAGAGAGAGTGTTAACATCTGTACCACATATAGGGAAACTGAGGCAGAGAGACAATTCAACTTATCCAATATCATTCACAGAGCAAGAGAAGACTCAAACCCTTCAAAAAACAACAAATTAGAAAGGCCCTTCCCAAAGGCAAAGTTCCTCAGCCCTTCTGGTTCTTTGGTCATTGAAAACTCGGAAGAAGGGGAAATCCTCCAAATAGAAATCAGATGTTCATGAATATATGGTTGAATCAAGTGCTTAATAGCAATGTAATTGTGTGGGGACCTACGGAGTATCTAAGGATTGGAACAGGAGCCTTGGCATTAGGGTGCCTGGGCCAAGGAAAGAAACAGCATGGAGAGAGGGAAGTTGAGAAACGGGGGACTGGGGAAATTTTAGGAGTATATTTAGTTCAGTGTATTTGGCCATCAGCTTGCAATTCAGACTTTGTTACGGGCTTCCAGGATCCAGCAAGAATGAGGGGAGGTGAAGAGCTATACCAGGAAACTCAGGAGCCGCAAGTTTAAGGGAGCGGATGCCGGGAGGCTGTGGTTTAGAGCTCACTTTTCAGCATACACAGGCAAGCCCAGAACCACGTGGCTCACAGCTCATAGAGGTTCTCCTAGGCCCCCAGGCTCTCTCTTCACCCTCATCTCTCAAAGCCTGGACTTGGGGCCTTCAAGCAAAGTGCAGCCTCATGCCGGGAAGGGCTGGATCAGACCACTTGGAGGTAGACCTGGAAGAGATCATTAGCTCAGGTTGGCTCAGGCTCTGTCAGGAAGTCCCTCTGGCTGAAGGCAGAAGGCCCCTGTTCTTCAGCTTAGATGGCCTGGCTGGTTCATTCATTCAGCCGAACAATTCTTTACTAAGCATATAGTATGTGCAGGCACCATGGAAGTCAGGAGTCTGGAATGATCGATCAGTCACGAGTGAGCCTGTCTCAGCCATCAGATCCAGACAGGGAAGATGCTTCAAGGCCCAAGGGAGGGAGGCTGAAAGGAAATGACCATCCTCCCCTGCCAGGGCCAGTGATTCTCTGATCTTCTCCTACTGGGCCAGAAGCCCACTCTGTGCCCTGCCCTGCACCCACCCCACCCCCTGCCCCAATACATAGCCCTACATTTGTAGTCTGGCTGCAACCCATGCATGAATAAAAAGAAGTAATTTTGGCTTAGGAAAAAAACCTCAAAACGAAACAATCACTCAGCTTAGAATAAAAAGTGGCTTTAACTCTGGGTTGCCTGGAGCAGGACATTTTGCTTCATCCTATAAGAAGGCAGGTGACCCCTGTGTGAACTCACCCAGCAGAACCAGTTCTTGGGCATGTTTTCAGACACACTGATGAAGTGTGTCTTCTGCCCCCTTCCCCCTTCCCTCCACCCTCCCAGCCTGCCCAGCCCAGAATCATGTGCTCACCACCATTTCTTCCTCTATGTCTTACATGAAGGGGAAGGAGCCAGAGCAGTGGGGCAGCAGAAGCCAGGCTTGGTAGCCAGCTCGTGGCGCATGGACAGTTTGCCAAGTGGTGAAATAACCATTGCCATCTGCAGGTGCACAAGGAAGGCCTTCAAAGATCAAACCTAAAAACAACCAGGTAGCCCTCCCCACCATGCCTAAGGAGAGGACGTGACCTCCTCCTTTGCATAAGGGAGGCCCAGCTAGGAGCAGGGATATTAGGAAAGGCTTCCTAGAGGAGGTAGAGCCTGAGTTGGGTTCCAGAGCACCTACTGGCCTTTACTCTCCTTCCTTTCTCCATCTGACCTTGCCCAGGAATAGATTCCACTGCCACCTGGGCAGGGAAACACTGGGCTGATGAGAACAGGTCCTAGGAGTCAGTGGGACTTTGGGGAAGCAGACGATATTACATCGGGTTGTTTGGAAGGGGCACAAACATAAGGCGTGCACCAGGGAATTTAAAAGTAATCACAAAACTGACTAAAAGTTGGTCCACTTTTTATTATCACCATGTGCTGACAATTCTAAACAGAGTCAATGACAAAACACACCTCCCTGCTGGGGAGATGCTCCCGCCCCAGCATCCCAGGTGCTTGAGAGGGGCTGGCCCAGTGCCTCTTCCATAACTGACTGCAGTGTGGTCAAATTACCTCACTTTGCTAAACCTCAGTCTCCTGGTCTGTGAAACAGAGAGGGTGATTTACAATGTGTAACATGCACATTGCATCTCCCGTAGGGTTATTATGGGTATTAAATGAGTTTGTACATGTAAAGATCTTAGAACAGTGCCTGGCACATAATAACCACTCAATAAAGGCTAGTTACTAGTACTCTTGTTATTATTAGTGTGGGCAAGTTTAAGTTATAGGAAATTAACTCGACTCTGGTGACCAATCATCTGCAAGTTCTGATCTGGCAGACGTGTGCCAAGAGAGGGAGTCAGAGGTCATTGTGGTTGGGCCCTAAATTATCACCAAAAAAGTCACCATATACCAGGCCCCTCCCAAAGACTGCCAGAGAAAATGCTCCAATGTGTGCACAATATCAAGGCTCTTCCACTCTGGGAATTTTTTCAGCCACCAGACTCCATGAAAGATTTGATGAGCTGGAAGGTACAGCTGTATGAAAAGATACGCATAAAGAGGAACCCACCAGGAAAGCTCCAGGGGAAAAAAGTCAAAAAACAGCTCTGCCCAGAGCCATTGAAATCTCTGAAGACCCCATAACACACACACACACACACACTCACACACACACACACCCTACCTTCCTAGAACTAGAGGAAACTTCCTTATTTTTCTAAATTAAATTAGAGAAACTTAGGAAAGTGCCACTTTATACAAGAAATAAAGGAATCCATCATTGCAAAATACCATACCAGATGAGAAAAAATATTTTTTCTTCCTCCATATATAAAAGTTTTAATCAATCTGTGAATATCTGATCCATGGTAGATTTTTGATGGGAACTACGTTTCCAAGTTGCTGGCTTTTTGACGATGATCATGCCATTTTAGAATCCTTCCCTGGCATCTTTGATAGAAGCACAATCCCTAGCAGGAGAATTTTTCCTAAATGTGGTGCCCTATACTCATCTTCTCTGAAGTGTCATGTTCCTGTTGGTCACACAGGCTTGGGTTGCTCCCTGGAGTCTGCCCTATCAGAGTGGCATATTTGTGCCCAGTGTCACTTACAAGTTCTGTGTAGTCTGGCCCAGGCTGTGTGGTTTAAGGGACTCAGCCTCAGATGTGCCCGTCTGTTGGGAATCTGGACCCCAAGAGCATGGTACTTAGGCCAGAGCCAGGGTGGTGTCAGCCTGCAAGTGCAACTGCAAGATGGCAGCCAGCCCTCCATCTGCTCTGCAGCCCTGGGCCCTTTTGCCACTGCAGTCCCCAAGGCCTGGCTCCCAGCTGGGGCCTGGGCACCACCTGCTGGCACCTGAGCACCAGTCAGAAGGCAGTGCTCATAGGAAGAGCTCATGTGCCTGAGGCCAATCACACTGCCTGCTTGTCAGAGATACGGTCAAGATTAAAACGTCCCAGTCCAGTCTCAGTCCCAGCCTCAAAGAAATGAATGGTCAGTCTAAGATGGGCATATGTTCAAAAGGGATAGCTAGTTTAGGGCAGTGGCTACCAACCCTGATTCCTGCCAGAATCCCCTGTGGAGTACAAATACAGATGCCCAGGCTCCCCATACCTTCTGAATCAGAATCCAGACGGGCAGGGACTGGCTTCTCTCTGATTTTTGAAAAGGTACCTAGGGGGTTGTGATGTGCAGTCCAGGTTTAGAGTTACAAATTGGGGGTTGAGGAAAAGTGGATTTAATGAATGGTTGCCTCTGATACTCTGCATGTGACTTTCAGCTCAGTTTACATCGTCTGGCTGCCTCCCAGCATTACTGTCCAACCCCTAGTTTGGTGCCTCAACTCGAGGGCCCCAACTGCACATATTCACACATTTTAGTGTGCACACAAGTCATCTGGGGCTCTCATTTAAAATGCAGCCTTATTCAGTAGGTCCAGGATAAAGCCTGAGATTCTGCATTTCTAACAAGCTCCCAGGTGATGATTCTCCTGGCCCACGGACCACAGTTTGAGAAGCAAGGCCCTAGGGAAGAAGTGGTTCATGGGCACAGGTGTGATCCTCATCTTGCTTTTGCCCTCCAGAGTGCCATCTTCTTGGTAACCCAGGCACACTGCTTACTGAGATACTGGTCACCAGGAGGCCGGGGGAAGTGTGTCTAGCCCAGCATGCGCATGTTCTCCTGGAAGTGTTTGACCCTGCTCAACTCTCCCTCCTTCCTGAAACACTCTGTTCTGTTGGTTCCCATGATACATCATCTCCTTGTTCTCGTCCTACATCACTGGCCTTGGCCTTTTCACATCTCCTTTGCAGCCGCATCCTCCTCTGCCCTGCCATGAAATGTCAGAGGCCCCCACACTCAGTCCTTGGGTCTCTTCTATTGTCACTCTACATCCACGTCCACACCCAGAGCTTTAGTTGCTGCCCATTCCAGCTGACTCATAAATTTCTGTCTTCGAGCCCAACCTATCTCCTGAGCTATAGTTCTACAAGTCCAACGGCCCACATGATTTCTCAACTTAGATATCTCAAAACACTACAAACTCACAAGCTAAAAACCAAACTCGTGATCTTCGTCCCCAAGCCTGGGTCCTTCCCAGTGATCTCTCTCAATAAATGACATCCACCCATCCAGGAATGAAACCCGTAAACCTAGCAGTCATCTGTTACCTTATCTATTGCTATGTAATAAACCACCCCAAAATTTAGTGACTTAAAGCAACACTAATTGTTTATTTTGCTCGCAAATCTGCAGTTTGGATGGGGCTTGGTAGGGACAGCTTGTTTTTGCTCCATGCAGTCTCAGCTGGGGTGACTTAACTGGGGTAGAAGACCCACTTCCAAGATGGTGCACTCACTGGCTAGCAAGTTGGTGCTGACTCTGGCTGCTCTCCCTGTGGGCCTCTCCACAGATAAGCTGGGGCTTCCTCACAGCATGGTAGCTGGATTCTAAGAGAAAACATCAAAAGAGACAGGAAGTTAAAGCTGCCAGTTTATTAAGGCTTAAGCCCAGAAACTGACTGAGCATCACTTCCACTATATTCTGTTGTTGGGCAAGCAGTCACAGAACCCAATTCAAGGGAGGGCATATGAACCCCACCTTTTGATGAGAAGAGTTTCAAGGATTTTGGGACCATCTTTTAAAACCGCCATACCACCCTTGATCTCTTTCCCCCCCACCTAGAAATTCCAGTCATCACTATGCCTGATGATTTTAACTGTCCAACATCTCTTGAATCTTTTTATTTTTCTCTATTTCCTCTGCCACTTCACTGATCTAAGCTGCTTCTCCCAACCAATAGCCATAGCTTCCTAACTTGCTTTGTGAGTCTGTCTGCCTCTTCTCCTATCTATTCTCCATCCTGGAACCAGAATGATCTTTTGAAATATTAATAAAATCACAACCATGTCACTGCCTCTGCTTAAAGCCCTTCAATAACTTCCCATTACTATTAGGATAAAGATTCATATCATTGTCATGGCCTATGAGAACTGGGCCTAGCCCACATTTCTGGCTGCACTGGCTGTGGGGTGGCTCCGGACTTGGTTGCAGGAGGATTGTGGTGGGGGGCAGGCAATCTGGCTGAAAGAGAACAGATAAGCAAGATTTGCCCTAAACTCCTCTCATGGAACAAGGGTGCTGTTTTTACTTGGTTTGTAGTTTGTTTGGAATGATAGTGGGAGGCTCACAGCACATGGGGGAGTCACACACCCCCAAGCCACCCTCTTGGCCCCATTGCTACACATTGGCTTGTTTAAGTTTCTGGAACACGCCCCACCTTCCACCACCTCTACACAATGTTCTTCCCTCTCCCACCCTACCTCTTCTCCCGTTTTCTCATGGTTCACGCCGGCTCATCCTCCAATCTCAGCTTAAAAGGCCCTTCCTCAGGGCAGCCTCTTCTCCTCCCCAAATCCTCGCATCAAACCTGTAACACTTGTTACAACAGCGGTTTTACATTTATTTCTATGATTACTTATTACTGTCTGACACCACCCCCCCAACCCCGAGAGCAGGAGCTGTGTCTGTCTCTGCCAGCCACGTACCCCCAGAGCCCGGTGCAGTGCCTGGAACACAGGTGCCTGGCAGCCGTTTGCTGGGTGGGTGCTAGTGACAGAGTCCCGACCCTTCTGAAGCTCCCGAGGCAGCACACTGGCTCGCTTTACTATCTCCTATCCCACCTTTCCTGCTTTCCTTCTTTCTCCAGGCTGCCCCTGCTTCTCTCCAAGCTCCACTTTCCTAATCTCACTTGCTTCTCTCAAAACATGCCTGTCTTGTGTCCCTTTCTGGGGCTCGATGGATAAGAGGGATGAGCTAGGAAAATGGACTTATCCTGCAGGTGCGAGGGAGAGAGTCGCTCTGTGTGTCTGCCTTCCCTCCCTGCATTTCCCCAGGTGCTCTGGTGCCTTCTCTCAACGGTAGGGGTTTCAGTGTTGACACAGCTGGTGCCTCAAGGACATACTGGACTAGGAAGGGAAGTTTAGTTGCCCCTAAAACCATCCCACATTGGCAGCACTCAGGTTTTGTCCCCATCTTCTTTTCTCTGCCTTCTCTGCGGGGCTCTGTTCCCAGATCACCCGTCCCTGGAGCAGCCCTATCTGCCCAGGGCACCAGCCGTCACACTTGGAACCTGCTTCCTTCCAGGGGGGCTTCTTTGTCCTCTGTTACCCAGTGACCTTTGGGCTGCTTCCTCATGTTCTGCCCTGGTGAGTCAGGGATGCCATAAACACCAGGGACAGGCAGAACATGGCGACAGGCAGACACTCCCAGTTAGGACCATCACAAAGTTCACTGGGATAGGAGCATAAAATGTGCATCCCTGTCCGCCCGCCCCCCCCCCCCCCCCCCCTTTCCTGTACCCGGGGAACAGGTGACACTTACAGTGAGCAGTGAGGAAGGCTGGTCTTCCACCTGTGCCCTGGCCTTCCCCCTCCTTTCCTGCCCCTCCCAGCCTGAGGTCTCCTGCCATCTGGCTTCTTCTCTGCTTTCAGTCTCTTCCTTTCTGGGAGTACCTTCCCTATAACCCACAAACTGGCCCAAGTCTCTCTGTCTTCAATCCCAGAGGGCACTAAAGAAACCTGCTCAAGATCCTTTGTGCCCCTCTGGTTTCAGCTTTCTCATCTTGCATTAGGCAAGCTCCTAACAAAATAGGCTGCTCTCTCCATCCCTACTTCCTCACCCTGCTGGCTTTATAGTGACAAGAGTACTGTGTGTTTGTTGCAGAACATTTGGAAAATAAAAGTACACAAAGAATAAACCCAAAATTGCCCCATGATGCCAGAATCCACGGATAACTATTATTGTTACTGTATTTTGGTATATTTTCTTCTAGAATTTGCGTGCGCTCTCTCTTTCTCTCTTTGTGATTATGTGGTATTGGGATTCTGTTGTATATACAGTTTTGCATCCTGCTTTATTCCCTTACATACATAGTTCAACACAGTGAATTGAATCCCTTGGAGGGCTATGTCAAGTCCTACTTCTTTAATAAGACTTTCCATTAAAATCTATTTTCCTGGTTTTAACTAAGCCCTTCTCTCCCCCCACCCCTTAACACTTGCTCTTTAACACTTAATTAGGTTCCATTAGGATGCTGGCTAATAGTGACCTCTAACTGCTTCCTGGGCAGGGATTGTGCCACAAAGCACTCAATCAACAAGGTCTTATTAGCACCCAGTTCCATGTAGATACCTTGGGGGTGCAGCCGGCATGTGGTGGGTAGAAGAGATACAGACTCTGCTCAGAGGAGCATGCCCTCTGGGGAGGGGAGGAGCCTGCACACATAGACCTACATCAACATGAGAATTACACATGCCTGGGATACATGCAGCCTGAAGCAGTTCAGAAAAGCCAGCCAGCAGCCAGGGCTGGGGTGGTCGCAGTGGGCTTCCAGAGAGGTGGGGCAGGGGCATACCTGTGATAATTTTTCCAGTGCCTTGCACCAAACTAAGACTTAAGGAGAAATTCATTCAATTGATTTAGATTCCTAAAGATCCACATTGAACAAACAGTTCAACAGACATTTATCAAGTCCTAAACCACCCCCCTCCCTGCCTCTTGATCTCTCCTCTCCCAGTTGCCAGAGAGCCTGCAGGGGCAGTCCCACCTAAGGAGACAGGACAAACCAACCGTATGTGTGAACTGCCTCCTTCTCCCTAGAGACTGGCACTTTCTCAACACTAGAGTATGGTTCCTAGTCCTGGGGCAGGCTGGGCCTCTTCTAAGCATCTCCTCCCTAACTAAGAATGCGGTTTCTCTGAGCAAATGGATTTTCCGAAGTGGAGGCATTACTGCCAGTTTCCCAAGGGCTCCCATAATGTGCTGTGCATGCCTCCAGCAGCCATTTCCAGCAAACATTTCATTATCTTCCTTGGATATATTACTTTCGGTTTAGCTCTCAGGAGACAGTTTATTTTCTCCTTAACAAATCTTAATTATTTACAAGCAATCATCAAGGCCTCAAGCTGACCCATTTAAGGAGGTTAAATGACCTCCCCTGTTTCCATGTGGGATATCTTATAGATTCTGCTTCCCCTCTCCAGGGTTCCTTTGGTCCTTTATTTTATTTTTGATCAATTTCTAGTAATTCCTGGGATAAGTTCTTCCACCAAGTTTCTCTGTTATAAACCCTACCCATCCTTTACACTTAAATTCTCTATAACTCATTCATTTGCTGTGTCTGAGACCTCTTCTGTGTTGGGCACTTGCTGAGTCTTGGAGATATGAAGATGAAGAAAACTGTAGCCGAGGAGGACATGGCAGCGTGGAATGCATGTCGAGCTCTTGCTTGTGTGCCAGGGTGAAGGATATGCACTCTACGTTAAGTCATTCAACCCTCTTACACCGGGAGTTAGATAATATGATGATGCTCATTCTTCAGTTGAGGCGACTGAGGCATACAGAAGTTAATTCAGTTGCCCAAGGTTACTGCAGTCATGCAAAGTTAGAAGGAGGATGCCAGCCTGGACAGTGTGGCTCCAGCGTTTGTGCTCTTGGCCTTTCTATCATATTGTGTAATAAAGTTTCATGAGAAAGAAGCACTAGGAGGCAGGGACTGGCAGGTGACACAAAGGACAGTTATCAACTCTGCTTGGGAGAGTTAGAAGATTTTCTTTAGGGCAATGCATGTGCTCAAAACACCTTCTTTTGAAAACTGCTATAATTCTGGAAGATTTTATAATTTCTTTTTTGGAGGTAAAAGCACTTGTTCTTCCTCCTTGTGCAACTTGTATACCCCTGGAGGCTGACACATCAGTACATTATTAGCTATTAGCACCTTACAATAAATCAGCTTATCAGATGGATGCTGTTCTTGAGAGCCTTGAGAAGAAAGGAGAGTGGGGGGCGGTGAGGAGGGAAAAAAGAAAGTTTCTGGAGCACAAGGGGTGCAGGCCAAAGGAAGCAGCAACAGGATGGGCGAGCTGCAACTACTGGGAGGAGGGTGGGCTCTGGGCAACTGGAAAGTTGACACCCAATGCCAATCTCTACAAGGAAGTAGAAAGGGAGGTAGTTGGAAAGCTCTAGAAATGAGCTTCTCCACTTCCCAGCTTTCTAATCATGGATTAGATGTCCCCCCTGGTGCTCTGTCCCATCTGCTGAGTAGGGATGGGACACAGCACCCACAGAAGATCCCATAAAAGACAGAATGAGGGCTACAGGGCTAATAAACACAAAGCCTACGGAAAGAAGTGAAAGGAACTGGATTTATTCCAGATGGAGGTGAGAAAGCTGGTGATTACAAACATCGGAAGCCTCTGAGTATATAATGGGAAATTGTTAGGAAGTCCAGCCAGTTGTCTTCATTGCCAGCAATATCAGCACAAGAGGAAATTGACTGAATCAGTGGAAAGGATTTAGGTTAGCTATAGAGGAGTCCCAAGATGGCTGTTGGCATAAAGTTCTTAAACAAGGGATAACTTCTCATCTAGGATTATGGAAAACGTAAGTGTGCCTCAGGGCACAGGATCAGCCTTTTAAGATCCTTCTCATGTTTACAAATAGCATTTAAAGAGTGCTCTACATTTGTGCAAGATTTTTTTTTCTTTATGAGCTCTTTCTCATCCATTCATATCTATTTCTTCCCTCACAAATCTATTACCATAAAATGGATTTTAACTCACTATTATAATGATCTCTAAAACTGAGCTAATCTTTAGTTACAATCACTATCAATCACTATTCTTTTTTGAGCGCTTACTCATGGTGATGGTGGGTGGCGTCTCCTGTGATTAACTTCTACCAAGGGTGTACCTCAACAACAGACTATGAGATGAGGAAGTAGAAGTGGTTCAATACGAAAAATATATATAATAGTAACTATCGTTTATTGAGCACTGATTATGAGTTAGGAACCATTATACACAAAGTATACATTTCATGTCACTTAGTCCTCACACAACCCATTTTTCAAGTAAACTGCTCAAGGTTATACATTCAGTAAATAAAGGAACTGGAATTCCAACTAAGGCATTCTAGGTCCAGAACCTGTGCATTCAAACTCTATGCTATGCTAGTTCCTAAAACGGCCACGGGAAGTTGTGCAGTACGTATACAGTGGTACAGATATGGGAATAAAACTACCGAAGGGACGTTTCTGAGCTAGCAGAAAGGGAGAGTTGGGAGAGAAAAACAGCAGGTGGCAGGAGTGGTTGGTGGGAGTATATTGCCCTCCTGGGAAGGGGCTGTTCAGAGACCTTCTGAACCCAGCCAATCCAGCCTGTTCCATTCGGCAGAGGCTCACCCCTCACAAGGATGTGAGGCACCTGGGGCTGTGAGGTGCTGGCAAACACTGGGTGTTGTTTCTATGCAGTCACCAGCCCCAGTTCTTGTCCTACATGAAGTCCACATTGATTTCTCTTCTGTCAGCAAATATCGTACTTAAGAGTTCAGTCAAGAGGACTTAAGTGTGCGTATGAGTCTAGTCTATGTCCATAAACTCTGCCAGGGTAAGAAGATGACTCTGTGGGCATCTATCTTGTCTCCCAGAAGAGGGCAGGCAGCTAGTTTTATACAGTAGACACATATTAAATACCTGTCGGTGGACTGAAGAAAGCATGTGAGAGTTTCTGTGACGTGGTCAGGGAATAAGGTAGGAAATGGATTCTGGGTAAGGAATGACTTAGTGGGTTGGTTCTCTTTGATCCGATAGTGAGAATTACTACCATCACATAGAATGTGCCACTGTGTGGGGGACCAGCAGTGCATGGGCCACCCAGGTTCTGCCAGTGGCAGCAGACCCTTAATGGGTAGTTCATGGTAGTATGTTAGACAAGACGGGAATCGTTAATGCAGGTCATGGAGAGTGGTCACCCTGAGGACAAGGCTCCAGGGAATGTTCTGGTCCAGGCAAGGCTAGAAGAGGTGAGGTAGAGATCAGTGGCAGTTGCCGTGACCACCACCAGGCACATAGGGAACGATGTCTAGACCGGCCCCGTGAACAGGGTAGAGAGCTACAGCTGAGAGCTGGGCAGATGGCATCGGAGGCCCTGCTTACGCAAACAACCTTCTGATGAAGGATAACTTGTGAGTAATGATGAAGAATGTATTTTCTGATAGATGAAGGTGGTGGAAAGACCACTGGTAACATTGAGGGTCATAACACTGAGGCCTACGATAAGCCTTGGCCACTTTGGAGTCACCTTCTGGAGCAGCATGAGCAACTCAGGAAGCCAGCATTTGAACTGATTCTCAGGTGCTCCGGGCACTGTTGTCATCGTGAGGAAAATACGCAAATGCCAAAGAGGGGAAAGCTGGCTTTTGACAGCTTCCTGTTCCTCTCACCCCCATACCCGGTAATCTGTGACTTTACAAGGCAGTCCCAGGAGCTTGCACGGCCCTGCTGCACAGTGCCTGCTCTGGATGGGTGGCTAGTTGTCACTTTATGAAGTACTGTATACTAAAGTATGAACAACTCGCATGCTTTACCTCTTCCCCAGGAGCTATCTGCATTTTAAGGGAGAAGCATGTTAACACAACTAAGATTTGATCAGATAGTGAAGTCTTGCCAGCTGGGAGGCCGTCAGCAGGACATTTTCCTTCCTTATGCTGCAGCCTCATCATAGGAACACTCAGGAGGAAATTGCTCACCTTCCTACAACCAAATCTACCGACCCATCTGCGTCTTTAGCCACATCCTGTTACAGTGGATGGATGGCCCCAGGGCCTTTCTAAGGCCTGCCCTCCCTAGTTACTCCCAGCCCCATTTGCCCCACAAGGACATCATTTCTGTCCCCATTCTCTCTTGGTTCATTCTCATCATCAATAAACACTGTTTCAAAAATATTTCTTAAGCCATCAAACACGTATTTTGAAAAAAACAAAAGGCACTAACTTCTCTTGACCCTATGGCCTCCTTTAGCCACCACGGCCCCTTTTCTCTCTCCCCTTTCCAGCAACTACTGTCCACTTCCTCTCATCCCATGTGCTCTTGAGCCCACTCCATTCAGGCTCCATCCCCAGTGCCCCACTGCATCTACTTGTGCCAAGGTCACCTCCATGCTGCCACACTCAGTGGTCGTCTCTCAGTCCTCAGCTCCCTGGTTCAAAGGGCCAGCAGCATTTGCGCAGTTGGCCCCCTTTGCTTTCATGAAACACTCTTCCTGCTTGGCCTCTGCGAAACACTTCTCCTGGTTCTCCTCCTACCTCCCTGGCCAGTTCGTCTCCTTCTCCCTTGCTGATTCCTCATTTTCTCCATCACCAGGCACTGGGGTGCCCCAGGATGTCCAATAGCATCTCAAGCTTCACACGTGCACAGACAAACCCGGTTCTTCCCCCTGAAACCTGCTCCTCCCCAGCCTCCATCATCTCAGAAAATGGCAATTCCATTCTTCCAGCTGCTCAGGCCAAGTCCTTGTATCTACCCCTGGCTCCTCTTTTCCTCTAACATGCCAAATCCCCTCTGCGATCAAATCCTGTTGGCTGTACTTCCTAGACACGTCCCAGTCGCGATCACGTCACACCACCTCTGCTGCCATCTAAGCCACCGTTCTCACTCACGCAGACTACTGAAACCCACACTTGCCTGTTTCCCCTGGTTCCACTCTTGTTCCCCACCCCTTCTGTCTACTCACCTCACACCCACCAGAACGACCTTTAAAAATGTCAAGTGTATTACTTCTGCTTAAATCCCTCCCAGGGCTGTGTGTCTCATTCAGAGCAAAATACGCAGTTGCAGTTCGAAATAAGGGCTACATCGTTCAGTGTAATCTGAGACACCTACCTCTCTGCCCCTCCTTCTCTTTCCCTCCCCCCCACTGCACTGGCCTAGCTGCTGTTCCTTGTGCATGGACCAAGCTTACGCCTGCCTTGATGCCTGTCCCCTATTGTGCCCCTGCCTGGGAAGTTCTCACCCCCAGTATGCACATGGCTCTGTGTGCCAAGCATCTGTGCTGCATAACAAACCACCCCAAAACTTAGTGGCTTAACACAATAACAATGTTTATTTTACTCATGAGTCTTCAATTTGTGCAGGGCTCTGAAGGCATAGTTGAGCTCTATACCCCGTGGCATCAGCTGGAGCAGCTGGGCAGCTGGGTTTGCTCACTCCCAGGTCTGAGAGTTGAGATTGGCTGTCCCAAAGGACGTCAGTTGTGTCCCAAACACCTACCTACACCTTACTGTTTCCATGCAGCTGCTTAGCTTCCTCACAGAATGTTAATTGGGTTCCCAGGGTGAGCATCTCAAGAGAACTGGGTGAAGTGTACAGCCTCTTACGAGTTAGTCTCAGAGCCATGTGGCATCACTTACACTACAGTCACAGATCCACCCAGACTGAAAGGGAGAGGACCCACATCCCACTTCTTGATGGGGGAGAGTCAACATCACACAGCAAGAGCACGTGTGATAGGAGACACTGGTGTGGTCACACTCTTTTTCTCACCTTTTTCTGATAAACTTACATAAAATAAACTCCCCTGGGAATACTCTCTCTCTCTCTCTCTCTCTCTCTCTCTCTCTCTCGATTTAATCTTATTCATAAAATTCTTTACCACATGTAAATGGTCCATAAATATTTGTTAAATAAATGAATAAATCATCATCACAACAAAAAAGATGGCCGGTAATGTTTATCAAGAGTTTTCTATGTGCCAGATACTAAGAAAAATATTTACACATAATATCTCCTTTACTTTCCCCCACAACTCTGGGGAGTCAGTATTAGGACTCTATTTTACCAATGAGAAAACTGAGGCATAGAAAAGTTCACGAAGCTGGTAAGAAGTGAGGCTGAGGTTCAAAGCAAGGCAACTTCTTCCTGGTGCTGCAGAGTGGAGTTAAGGTGGACTGAGGTACACAAGTTTGTCTTCACCCCAGTCTTGGAGGAAAACGCTGGTGTGCCAGGGCCAAAGTCGCTGGTGTAGCATGTCTAGCTGTGGCTGGAGGAGCAAGGATGGCCCTGGTCGTCCCTCAGAGGTCCCACGGGCACTGGGTGGGTGTGACCATGTCCTTTACTTTTCCCTCCCATTTCCTACTTTCTTTCCAGTCTGGGTGACTGTCGATGCCATCTCCGTGGAAACCCCGCAGGACGTTCTTCGGGCTACGTGGGGAAAGAGTGTCACCCTTCCATGCACCTACAGCACTTCTGCCACTGATCGAAGTGGATTTATCCAGTGGGATAAGCTTCTCAGGAGTCACTCGGTAAGCATCCTTAACAAGTTCAGGGCATCACGGGAACAATTATCACCTGGCCATGACCTCGTGGAAGGCAAGCACTACAAAGTCTTTCAACAAATGTTAAATGGAATAAAGGTTAGCTCCCAAGCTGGGGTGTGTGGAGAGGCAGCGGTGATGCTGGACCTATGGAGGGCCCGATTACACCACCTTTATTTTGAAAAAGTCACCTGCCCTAAAATATCGTTCTCTTGGCTGGTCTCAAATGACCTAAATTGTACCATTTAAGTCAGTCACTCCTTCTGATTAGCACAGCCCTCACTCTGAGGCCAAATTTTATTTTATGGAGTGGGTTTTTTTTTTTCCTGTTTGGATTCTTTTGGAGGATGTGGAGGAGTTTTGTTTTATTTTCTAATTCTATTTTTAAATAGATAATATAATCCCATGGTTCGAAAACCAAAACATCGTGAAAAGTGTACACTGAGAAGCCTCACGCCCATCCCTGCCCCTCGTGTCCCATCACCCTGTTCCCACACCCCCATCCCTCTATCCCCCTACCCTCCTCCACCCCAGGCAAGGCACATACAAACATAGGTATCATGTGTCTACGTACACACGCATATACATATATGAATATACACATTTACATGTACTACATACATACTGTTCTGCACTTGGCTTTTTTTCTCTTAACAACATATCTTGGCCTCTTTCCATACATATAGTACACTTATATCTATCTCATTTTTTAAACATTTGCACAAAGGACTTCATTTTAGGAAGGTACTATATGTACCATTGATGGACATTTGGTTTGTTTCTTATATTTTTCTGCTAAAAATAATGCTGTGATAAATATGAATATCCTTAGCCAGGCATGGTGGTTCGTGCCTGTCGTCCCAGCTACTCAGGAGGCTAAGGCAGGAGGATTGCTTGTGCCCAGGAGTTCCAGGGTACAATGAGCTATGATCGGGCTACTGCACTCCAACTTGGGTGACAGAGTGAGATTCTGTCTCCAAAAAAACAAAAAACAAGGTCTTTTAAAAAGCAAACACTCCTGGCTGAAGTAAACACCAGGTCCGTGACCACTCAGAGTGGAAAAGGACTTAGCTTCTTCTCTGACAAGAAAGAAGGGGTGGCCCAGGACACTCAAGTCCTAGAACGGCAGGACCGACAGGGAAGGAGAACAAGTCTTGGCCTGATGCACCAAGGGACCCTAATGGGCCACGGCCACCTCTTCCGTGGGCTCCCAGAGCCCCAGGGTAAAAACCTGGATAGGGAAGCTGCTGCCTTCAGCTTGCAGGAACTGGAGGGCACCTTCTTTCACCATCACGTGTATTCAGTAAACCAGATGTAAAGTGTATGCCTGACACTCTTCTGGGTGCTGAGGTATATACTAAAGTTATTTTATTGACTGATGGATCCCTTACTTCCAAAACGGTTTGAGGCGATTCCCTCAAGACCAAGCAAGGGTTCAGAGAAGGGGATTAAATCTGTTCCCTCAAGGATATTCTTGTGACTGGTCCTAGCAAGGGGGGTGGCCAGAGGGAGATCCAGGGAGGAAGCCCTGGGGTATCTTTGGTGGGAGGATGCTTGGGGGGTGGGGAGCCCTGGGCACAGCCAGCCAGGGTCAGAAAAGAGCTGAACTGGGGACCACCAGCATCCACAACTCCTCATCTGCCCCCCTTCTCAGCCAAGCCTCCCGAGAGAGCTGTCTGCCCCGCCAGGTCTGCTGCCCACGGCCGGGCAGACTGTGTCCTGCACAAGGGCATGCAGCAGAGGGGCCTGTGCTCCGTCAGCCAAGCCGGCACAGGCTGTAGAGCACCTTGTTCTAATTTGCACAAAAGGTACTGCATGCACAGGCATCAGACCTGACATTGTGTCTCCACATTCTCTTCTCTGCCCGTTATGGTCTGGCTTCCACCCCTAACGCTCTACTGAAATCACCCGCAACTTCTCTTTTGCTCAATTCAATACGCTTCCTTCAGTCATCTTACTTCACCTCTCGTTAGCATTTCACACTAGCAACCGCTTTCCCATCTTGGAGTTTTCCTGCCTTGGCTTCTTGGCAGTCTTGTCTCAGCTTTTCCTCTTATATCCCTAACTTCTCCTTGATCCTTCAAATGAAGTAACTTGGAAACTTGCCATTGCTCTACTCATTTGCCCTGGGTGGCTTCAGCTAACCCACGTCTCAGTGAACAACTACATGTCATTGACTCCCAAACCTTCATCCTCAGTTGCACTAAACGGACCTATCCAGCTCCTACTGAACTCCTCCACCTGGGTGTCCCACTGACACTTCAGGCACCCCACACGTAAATAGAACACATTGGTTTTTTTCTTAAAACATTTCCTTCCTATGTGTTTCCTCTCGTGGAAATGACATCACCAAACATCCAAGCCAAAAACGTTCCCCTTGACGTCTGCAATTCCCTAACTCTGTACATTTAATCCACCTACAGGTCTCATTGGTCCTACCTCTTTCACACTCCTCAAATTCATTTTATTCTTTCTGTTTGCATTGCCACAAGCTTATCTGAGGTCCCATCAGTTTTTACCTGAATTGCTGAAATGATTTCTTAACTGGTCGCCTTTCTCCTTCCAATGCATTTTCTACCCTGTATTGCAAGCTAACATCCTAAAATACATGGCTCTCTAGTGCCTTCAGAATAAAATGCTGACTATTTAGTCCCACATACATAGCGTCTGAGATCCGGCATTGTAGAATCTCCAGAGTTCAGGCTCTGGGGCCAAAAGGCCCAGTTTGAATCTCAGCTCTGACATTTACTTAAACATGTGAACTTGGGAGTGATTTTAGGCACTACCATATACTGTTTGATAAATGATGAGTATATCAATTAACAAATAAATTCAAAAGGCAAGAGTCAAGTACACAAAGGGGGCTTGAAAGCCAAGGGTGGCTGCCTAGCATGGTGCCTGGTACACAGTAGGTGCTCAGTAAATATTGATTACTGAATGAGGGAGAGTAGACAATGGACTGAAATGGAATGGACAAGAGAGATGCCAAAGGTTACAAAAGGTGAAACCATTGGGATGTGAGACAGCCCCATTTACCCACAGGTGCTCCTGTGGTATGAACCTGCCCCCACCCCCAAGTATTTCAATATTTTCATTTTAAAAAACTAAAAAATATATATATAAAATAATAAAAGAAATCCACAAATGGGTAGCACATATTAGAGTGGTGTGTTCTGAGGGTTGATGTGGTGGGCTCTGGGAATGTGTATAAGGGTAGTCAGGATAGGCGGGAAGACCAAGTGGCATTTCTTCTTCATCCCAGGAAAGGGTGGTCATCTGGAAATTTGTGACCAAAATCTACATCTATGGTGACCTTTATGAGAACCGTGTCAACATTTCGGACAACGCTGAGCAGTCAGACGCCTCCATCACCATTAGTCAGCTGACCATGGATGACAATGGCACCTATGAGTGCTCTGTCTCGCTGATGTCAGACCTGGATGGCACCTCCAAATCACGAGTCCGCCTCTTGGTCCTCGGTGAGTGTCTCCATTTCTTTCATGAGTTGTAGGAAGAGGGAGAAGCACCCTGGTGGCAAGGTGAAGCCAGAGGCAGCAACGTGTCCTCCCATGGTCCGGTCTTTCTCAGGGCAGGGGGGCACTGGTCCTCCCTTTGAACTGAAGAATACTCTGAGTTCTCCACCAACTACAGATGTTCCTGAGGGCACAGGAGAAGGCTGATTTGGAGAGGGCCCCTGCTCTGTCTGGTGTTATTTTCCCTGCAACAACTCTTCTCATTTTCATACCATACCTATAAAGGGAAGAAAGAGGAAAATCTTAAATTCTGTTGCAAAGACTCATTGGGCCTTAATCTGATCCTCTGAGGGTGGCATTACGACTCTCTTACAGGGAGTACACCTTTCCCTGTTCTAACTTCAGCGACCCAGTGCAAACGCTTCACACCACATCTACATACCCTCAGTCCCCAACAGTCACACCATCAACCAGGTTCTGCTGCCTTGGAAACATGCCCCAAGGTAACATTCTTTTCACAGGAATGACTTAGGTATTGGAATTTATAGTTTAGGAAAGATCTGAAGGATCATCTACTTTAATAGCCCCATTTTGTAGATGAGGCCCAGAAAAAGGAAGCAACGGACTCAAAGTCAAACAGTTATTGGAAAATAACTGTTCTTTGATGAACACTTAGTCTATGTCCAATATAAGAAACAGCACCACCCCTGGGAGGTAGCAACACTTTAAACCAAAATAGTTGATCAGTTTTCCTTTTTTCTTTTCCCTTTACATTACTTGATGGGATTCTATTTTTAACTGCATAAGGCGGTTGCCTGACTTTTTGAAAGCATTATATGATGAGTCAAACTATACAATTATACAAACTAGCACTGCATAAAGAATAAGTAAGATCGCCTCCTCCCACCCTAGCGCCAGTGAGGCAGCCAACGGCAGCGCAGGTGGGGATTCCTCCACACTTCCCTTCGTGTCCTTCCAACACCCGCACACACTCTTACATACTTTACTCCTCTTCTTTTCTCTGGAAAATGGGATCATATTGTAAAGATCACTTTGCAACTTGCTCTTCTTTAACAATGTTTCACGCGTATTTCCCCAGGTGAACACATAGATCTACCTGTTAACAACATACATTCCATCACATGGATGTACCACGATTTATTAAATTGTTCCATACCGATGGATATTCAGGCTGCTTCCGTTTTTTTTTTTTTTTTTGGTATGAACAATACACCTCCCCCCTCCCCACACACGTGCACAAAAGTACGTTGGGGGGGGCCCTTAAATAGCTCCCATTTCCTTCAGCGAGTGTAAGCGTTAGCGTGGACTCCACCGCTTCTCCCGTAAGGTAGGCATGAACGCCGGTCCCCGTTCCCCCTTCCAGGGCCAGAGGACACAAGCTGAATCTGAGATTATGGAACTCGGTGAAACCAATGTTCTCCTTTAAAAAAAAAAAAAAAGAGAGAGCGCGAGAGAGACAATTTTGTACTACATGTTAAGAAATCCAGTAAAAATCTTTGAAAAAAAGTTTTCTTTCCAAATGGCTTTGCTGCTGGTTTATTTTTAGGCAGAAGGGCTTTAATTATACGGGGCCGGCCTACTCGGGCTGGGTGACCTCCCCGTAAACCGAGGCGAGCAGGAAGCTCGCAGCCGGGCCGCAGCCCCGCAGCCCCCGCAGCTCCCCGGCCCCCGCCTCGGGGGAGCGCGCGCGTCCAGCTCGCCGACCCGACCCGGCGCCGCGGGCGGTATCGGCGTCTCCCCGGCCTCTGGCGCCCCCTGACGTCTGCAGCGGGAGTCGCGGGCTTCGGCGCGGCCTTGGAGCCCCGCGCGGCCCCGCCCCCTGCCTCCTAGCCCTTCTGCCCCGGTGAGTGTTCGTCCGCGTTCTGCTTGGGAGGTGAGGCGCGCTGCTGAGAGTCAGACACCAAGCCCCGGATGCCTCAACAAGCCCTCGTGCGTGGAAGGACGACTTGAACTCGATCTGATTCAAGGTCCTCGTTGTTTTTGACGGTGGGGCCGAGAAGAGAGACCTTAGCGAGGGATCTGGACGAATGAGGTGGAAGGGGAGTTTGGGGGTTGAGGTTAAGGGCCAGGGAAAAAGGACCAGACACATTCCTCCCTAAAGCTGAGCTCTTTAGGGGTAGCTGGTCCCTTGTTTGTCGTTATTGCTACTTCTGCCTCTGGAGAGAATTAAGGATTTGCTCTTTGCGTTATAGTTTTCCCTTAGCAAATGGCAGTTTAAAGCAGAGCTAGTCTTTGGGTGCATTCAGATGCTTTTTAATGCTTCTGTAGTTGCTGGTGGGCATCAGTCACTTTCTTTCCCTTTTTGTCCTGTATCCCAAAGAAACCTTGTCATAGGAATTTTCTGCTATCACTCATGCACACTTTGTGTGCCTTTGGGTGGACTTGGGACTTCTCAGGTGGTCTTGGAATTTGGGGCCAGCTCTCTAATTGTGGAATACAGGCTTAGCCTTCTGTTAAAGGCATTCCTGAGAACAAGGGTGGAGAGGGATATTTCTGTACCTCTGAAGAGCTCAAGAGACAAAGCTTGGCTCAGTAAACCTGTCTTAGAGCAGGGTCCCCTGGGAAGCAGTGCTCACCTTCTCTTGTCCCCTGGGGACCTGCTTGCTGGGCCAGCAGGGTGGGCAGGAGGTCTGCAGGTTGGAGTGGTCCTCAGGCAGCAGCCTCCCCCTCTCCACTCTGCTCCAGTCCCAGGGTCTAGGCCAGGATAGATGCAGCCTGGCCTGGACCCTGGGCCTCTTAGCTTTAGGGACTGTCCCAGTAGGAGTGGCAGTAAGAGAAGGCCTCTCCTGCTTGCCCCATACCTGGCTGGCCCTCACTATGGCAGCAGGAGATGTCAGGCACACCCTACAACAGCCTGCCTGTTTCCAAGAGAAAACACTGCGGCTGCTGGGCTAGAGGGGAGATGTGTGTCCAGAGAGCTTCTCCCAGTGACTTCCGGGAGGGGCTGAGATCGGAATGCCTGCCTGATGCTCAGTGGCCCACCGTGCACCTGGATTATAGAATGGGCAGCATTGTTCATTGGGCAAGCAAGCCATCCAAGGGGGGCATGAAAAGAAAGACGCAGAGGGGGCAGGCCTGCAACCCAGGGATTCCAATAACAACCTTCTCCACTGTGTGTCCTCCCCTTCTCACCGCAAGGACACTACCTGAACTCTCACTCATGCTCCATTCTTCTTGCCCCAGAGCCTTTGCACACGCTGTTTTCTCTGCCTGGAGTGCCCTCACTTCTCTTTCTCTAATGACCGTCACCACCTCCACCACTGGCCCTGGTGGTGCTCACACTCCCTTCAGGTCACAGCTGATGCTGTGTTGGGCCAGTGCTCAGGCCTTCCCCTCCCCAGTGGCCTTGCCTCCTGCCTGGTCACTGTCCACATACTTGTCTTTTGCCCCCACTGCGTTCCTTTACTCCCTTGCTGTGTCATCCCAGTGCCCAGCACTGTCAGGCACACAGTAGGTGCCCAATAAGGTTTGCAGAATGAAAACAATCGGCACAATGTTGTGTTAACAACGCTGAATGAAAGGCACAGGCTTCAGATCCCCAGGAATTTGGGAAGAGCGGGTTAGGATTGTGAGTTGAGGATGGCCTGCTGGTTTTGTAACCTCCTGTCTGTGGGCTTCCCTGTCCTTATCTCTGCCCCCTGCCCCTCCCATCCTGTTTTCCACCCAGCACTTATCCCTCCTATCATCCAGCCATTCATGGCAATTGCATTTTATCAGCAGAGCACCAGAAGAGGGTAATGCCTTAACCCAAAGAGAACATTCCTAAGAAGTTAGAGTTGAAGGGCTTCAGACATCATTTAACCCAGGGGTAGGCAAACTGGGGGCCAAATCTAGCCCACAGCCTGTTTTTACGTTTCTAAAGCATTATTAAAACAGAAAAAGAAGCAGTAACAGAGATGATATATGGTCTGCAAGGCCTAAAATATTGCCATCTGGCCCTTTACAGAAAGGTTTGTTATCTCCTAATTTTACAGATAGGAACTCTGAGGTCCAGAGGGATTGAGGATTTCCCCAAAATGGCACAGATGAGTCAATGGCACAGGGAGCTCATGTGGGTTGGTGGAGAGAGTCCTGGGCCTGGAATCAGAAGACCTGGGTTCTAGTTCCAGCTCTGCCAGGACCCGTAAGCAAGTGTCCTCTCTGGTTCTTAGTATCCTCATCTGTATAATGGCCATGTTGAATTATCTTTAAAATCCCATGACTCTAAACTAGAGAACATATGAAGCCACACCTTGTAAAGCTACTGTAGCCAGCCCACGACGCTTGCCACTGTATGTCCTGCCTCTCTGTGATGGGGGCAGGCCACCTAGGAGATATTTTGGGGTGAATTGGTTTTTTGCATTACATCTCACTACTAAGCTGTGGATTTCTCTGCCTGTAAACAAACAAGGCAGTGTGTGTTTGGAGCAGCAGCTGATTTATGCCTTCTCTTTGCTCCTCCTCTACACAGTGCCACCCTCCGAGCCAGACTGCAGCATCGAGGGAGAAACCATAATTGGGAACAATATCCAGCTGACCTGCCAATCAAAGGAGGGCTCCCCGGCCCCGCAGTACAGCTGGAGGAGCTACAACATCTTGAACGAGGAGCGGCCACTGGCCCAACCAGGTAATGGGGTCGGCAGGGAAGGTTGCTCCCACATCAAGGTGTGGGTGATTGGCTAGGGCTGCCAGGGGAGACCTGGGATGACCAATCAGATCCCCCTGAAGGCTGCCCGACCCCCCAATTCTCCCACCCTGCTTTTGCCACAGTGATATCTCAGGCCATCTCTCCAAGCACTGGTTTCTCATGATAATACTTACCTCATAGTTCTGGTGAGAAATAAAAATGATTGATGTAAAGCACTCAGTGGAAGCACATAATAAATGTTAAATTATTTTCTCTATTCCCCATACCTCAATTCTCTTGAATAAGCTTGTATTGACAACCACTTTGCGCAGACGCACTGGGTGGGGCTTTAATTTTGATTATGATTATGTCCATAATGCTATATTATTATATCATTATGATAATGATTAAGTATACATTTGAGGCCCCAAGTCTAACTCTGCAGCTCTCCCCAAGGGTGAGGAATTTCCCACTTCCATTTCCTACCCAGGACGGTCCACCTCAGACTCCACTGACCCCACCGCCCCAAACACACCTCCCTTTATGGCCCCACCCATTTACACCTCCATGTCCTGTGAGGGTCCCACCTTCTCAGGGAAGGAGATGGTAGATTCAGCTGCAGTTGCCAGGAGACCAGTTTTGTACTGAGCAGCTTGGTTTTTGACCTTTCAGTCAGGAAACAAACTGGAAAAAAAAAAAGTGTTATATAAATATCCTACTGTCCTTACTCTGGAGCCAACTGGCGTGGAAATACTCTGTGGGAATCCCTGAGCCCCTCGTGCCCACTGCTGCACCCAGTGCTCCGGAAAGACCAGGCCTGAAAGGTGTCCATTGGATTTAACTTCTGGGAGGTCTTTCAGTTCAGTGTGGGAGGAAAAGGAAGCGGGAGGTGGAAAGGTGGAAAGTGAAGCCAGCAGGGCACACAGCTGTTCTGTGAAAACGGGATTTGAGTTGTGGGAGGAACGTCTGGTGGCCGGGTAAGCCTGGTCGGATGAATGCACACACTAGGGGTTCACTCAGACCGGGATGAACTTTATCACTCTAACTTTCTCTCGTTTGGTGGCAAACCAATTACTTAAAAAGAAAAGAATTAGTGGGACCCACTTCTGTAAAATAGAAGATGTAATGTGGATTTCAACAAGCTCCCAGTTTTGTGTACATATTTCTGGTTGGCAAATTTTTATTGAATGTGTCTGGAATTTTTGTTGAAATCACCTGGCAGCTCTCTTCAGGATCTGGGGCCTCTTCTTTCCAGCCTGTGAATAACCCAGTGACTTCAGTGGTGGTCATGGTAGGTCTGTTATGGGTGCTGGTTGTGTCTGACCTTCCTTCCAGCAAAATATGTATAGGGGGACCGAAAGCTGAACGTTACAGGCGATGAATACTACAATAGTTTTATACCCAGTGCAGATGTAACACAGAGGATGCATAAGAGGATCAAAGAAGATTTCTCCAAGGAGCAGGCATTGGAGCTGGCAGTATAGCATGGTGGTTAAGAGCATGCCATGGGCTTGAATCCTGGCTCTGCCACTTGTTAGCCGTGTGGCCTTGGCACACTACTTAGCTTCTTTTTGCCTTAGTTTCTACACCAGTGAAATGGGCACAATACCAGTTTTACTTCATAGGGTTGATGTAAAGTGCCTGGTAGACAGTAAGTACTCAATTAATGCTAGGTCTTATTAGCTGTTATTTGACCTGGGTCCTCAAGGATGAGTAGGCTCAGCAGTGGGAACAGCACAGAAATTGTGACTCTTCCGTGCAGCTGAGGGGTAGGGTGCTTGGACGTGCAGGAATGACGGGAGATGCTGTCGGTAAGAAACAGTGATGAGAGGTTGTGGAGGGCCTGTGCTTCCGGCTGGGGGTTGTCTTTGCCCTGTAAGCCTCGAGCACCTCCTGAGGAGCCTCACAAATGAGCCCTGGGCTCCAGCTCTCCTGCCTCCATCGAGAGACTCCCCGGTTGTTAGAAGCCAAAACTTAGTTTTTCAGAGATCCGAAAGGGAGAATCCTGAGGACATGAGAGGAGGTTAAAGGGAGAATTCTCTCTTTAGTTTGCAAGAGCTTTATCCTGCCTCTAGTTAAGATTTGCTCAGACTCAGAATGGGGACCTGGGAGTGACAGAAAAGAAAGTGCTTGACGGTAATAACAAGACAACCTTGCCTCTGGGTGCCGTTGTGGGGTGAGGTTCTCAAAGCCTTTTGTCTCCACCCTGCCACACAGAACCTTAGAGACTCCACCAACGCCTTCTTCCTCTGTGGGTCAGTCCAAACCCATTTCCGACTTTTAAAACATTTCAGTCCACCATGGATGATTTGGAGAGGAGGGTTCCCCCGCCCTCCTACATCTGAAGACAGAATTTCCAACGTTAGAGACTGGTTTCTTTGAGCAATCAGTGGAAACAAGGTAGCAGTGAGACAATCAGGGACTCTGGAACCAGGAAACAAGGATTTGAGTGTTGAATTCTCGACTGTAAATCACTAACAGCCTCTCTGGCCCTTAGTATTATATCATCATTTGAAAAAAACTGGGATGATCATAATACTACCTTCCCCGAAGGCCGTGAAGAGGGTAAGAGATCACATATGTGACAGCTCTGAACATACTTTGTAAACTGTGTCCAGTCAGCTGGGTTTCATGCACCAAATAAACAGGAATTTGGATATCAAGGAAATGGCAGGGGGGACCCTGGGGGCTGGACTACTTTGTGGGGGAAATTGTGAAGAGGGGTGATGGGTCCGGGGGGATCTTGAGGGCCTTGGATGAGAAGTGACAGCCCGAGCTTGTTGACAAGCCATGGGTTGGGGGGCGGGGGCAGAAAAGTTAGATCTTGTTAACTTGGTGACAGTGTCTTGGTGAGACCAGAGCTTCTCTGGAGGGGAATCTCTCCACACCTGGGGCAGAGCGAAGATGGGGGGCAGATGACCTTCCTGTGCATTCCCCTTCTTGACCACGAGGTGTCACCACCGCAGCGGAAACATTAGTTTTCTCTGGATTTCAGAAATGACCTTTATCCAAAGGAAAAGGGTTTAGGAGCCCCAACTCAGAATCATAGCAGTCCTGTGACACATGATGTGCACTGGTTCATCCCAGAACAGCTTCTAAGGTGCACTGTTTGCATCAGGGAACCGGGGAAGGATAGTGCTGATTCAGTGGACTAGGAAGTCCCACCCTAAACAAGGCCTAGAGCTCAAAGCCGGTTTCTGATAACGAAGGAAGTCTTCAGTCTGTGTGCAATGTGCTCCGTACACCTAACACATAGACTGAGTTTTACACTATAAAGTAGTGGGACTCTGTTAAGGACTCTAGACCTCCTAAGTGTGCCCAGGGTCATAGAACATTTCCCAAAGTGTGTTCCTTCAAGATGCCTCTTAAAAATAACAAAATACAATTAGTTTAGAAAATGAGACTATTAATACCATAACCCCTTATCAGAGATTCCCAGTGCTTATTAGCATATTAGGAGCTCTGAAAGCTCTGCCCTTAAAAACAGTTATCTAACCCTAACTTGGTGATTTCTAAACTTGCTTTGGTTATGGACTCCTTTTTCAGTACCATGTATTAATATCACTTGTAAGCAATAGTCAGAAAATGCACGAGGTGCAGAATCCTAGCATAGAGGGGGTAGCATTTTATAGACAATGAGCACCCAGAGAGTAGTGCCCTGGGATTCAAGGGAAGAATTTGAAGGAAATACAAGTGAAAGATTGGAAGAAAAAACTCCAAATCAAAGTGCTGTTATTTCTAGGTAGTGAGATTATGAATGATTTTCATCTCATTCTCTCTTCTTTATAGAGGCTTTCCTTGACCTTTCGGGTGAGATTAAATCCCCTTGCTAAGTTCAAATAGCACCTCCGTTTTGAACTGTAACCGCCCTTGAAATCACCATTGTTTCACGTCTGTCCTCCTTTGTTGACTGGAAACACGAAGAGGACAGGGAGCCTCTTCATGTTGTTTGTAGCTGTGATCAGCATATATTTTCTGTGTCCAATTGAATTGAAGTAATTTTATGTCATATATAAATTCTTATAATGAGTATACATTGCTTTTATAATATAAATTTTTAAAAGAAAGTTGCCAGCGGCTCCAGGGAGTTCTAGACCTAAAACAGGATTTTTGTTCCAGCTTTGTCATTTCTTAATTTTGCAACCTTGAACAAGTTACTTAACTTCTCTAAGCCTCCAGTTACCTCCATGAAATTGGAGATCGAAATATTTGTTCCACCCACCATACCAGATTGTTGGAAGGATGAGAGGACATCCTATTTGAGGACATGTAATGAGCAGCACATCCAGACAAGGAAAATCTTGAGACACAATCTTGCAAGAGAGTGGCAGTGGGGCAGGGAGAGGGATGCTCCCCTGGTTTTGCCCATGGGACACCAGGGGAAGTAGCAAGAAATAAAGCTGGCATGATTGCCAGGGCCAGATCTGTAACCTTGTCATCATATTAAGAAGCTTGAGCTTGATACTGAAGGTTACACGCAGCCTCTGAAATGTCTGAACTGCGCAGTGACAGGATCCTGTCTGCAATATAGAATGTCTCCTGTGGATGGAGTGTAACCACCTGGTGGCAGCAGGGATCATACAAGGCTGGCCTTGCAGCTAAATTTGGAGGACACAAGGCTCTTAACTCCTCTCTCAAAATAGCGGTTATGACAAAGCATCTTTGAGGACAGGACATATACATATGTCTAAGCGTAAAGCTCTCCCTTTCAAGATAGAGGAATTCACAGGTTCGTAGATTTAGAAGAAAGGTCTTTTATGAGTACATCCTTGTCCATGCCTTGGAGTCAGGTGGATCAGGTGTTTTCACACCCACATTCCAGACGAGGCGCTGCAGCTCAAAGAAGTTAAATGGCTTAAGGGGTAGCAGATACAGAGAAAGAGTCTCTAGATGGACAGCCTGGCTCCATCTACCCCAACACCACACAGACACTCACACCACACACACTCCCACCCAACCCACACTTTCACACACACACCACACACACAAACCACACACATCAATACCCCAATACACACACCCTATACACCACACACATCATATACACTAATACCTCAATGCACACACCACATATACCATACACACCAAACACCACATACACACTGCACATCACACACATACCACATGCTACACACACACCATGTACCACACACACTGCACATACCACACACCCACACATACCATTGGCGCCACATGCACCACACCCACACACTAGATACATACACCAAACACACACACATATCCATCCCCCCACCCCACACACACCATACCACATACACCAAACACACACTACACATACACACACACCACACGCACCCTACCTCACACAAATCACACCCCACATACATTCACCTCACACACACACCCAGCATATATCACACACATACCACACACACACACACCACACACAACACACACACACACAACACCCACAGTGCATACCCCCCTCATGACAGAAATCCAGAGATCAAGGTTCTTGATTTCCCAAGCCTTCTTTCACATGAGTCCAAGCTAAGAGATTCAGTTTCTGAAGATTATAAAAGTGGTAATATTATCTTCTAATTATAAAGCATTTTAATGTAATACATAATGTATATTATGTTTCCTGAGCACTTACTGCATGTTGGGCACTCTGTTGTAGGCTTATATTTATTAGTACTACCTCATTTTATGCTCACAAGTGCCCTGTGAAGCAGGTACTATTATTTCCATTATAGATGAAGAAACGAAGGTTCAATGAAGCTAAGTTACTTGCCAAAGGCCCCAAATTAATAAGTGTCAGAGCCAGATGTCAAACCCAGGGTCCCTGACTGAGTTCTCAGCACTTCAGTGTTGTGTGTCACACCTGGTTTAATTGTCCTACAGCCCTAGAGGTGGAGATTTTCTCCACATCACAGATGAGACTGCATCTTGGAGAAGCTTAGTGGCAGAGCTCGTACCTCCCTAGCAGTCCAGGCCTCCTGACTCCTGGCTGTCTCCACTCCACCGGGGTGCCACTTTCCTCACACTGAGTGTTCTTCCTTCCCAGTCTCAGGCCAGCCTGTCTCCCTTAAGAACATCTCCACAGACACGTCGGGTTACTACATCTGCACCTCCAGCAATGAGGTGGGGACGGAGTCCTGCAACATCACTGTAGCCGTCAGACCTCGTAAGAGCAGCTTGGGGAGTGAGGGGTGACGAAGGCCAGAAGATGGCTGGCTGGGGTCCAGAGAGTCAGCTGAGAACACCAAGGAGATGAATTGGGGAGCCTCTTTAGGGTCACCCACCTGCAGGGTAGCTGCAGTGGCTTAGGCAGGACAATTCCTGTCTCAGGCTCCTCTTGCTTTGAGGCCAGTCCTATTCCACTTGGTCTTTGGAAGTGGAACCTAGGACTGACTTCTGGAGAGTTCCTCAGTCCTGCCTGCCCTGAGGGCCACTCGATGAGCATGGGGAAGTGCCCAGAGCCAGCTGCCACAGAGTTTGGACCCCATCCTTTTGGTGGGGGAGTCGCCACGTCTAGCCCAGGGAGCTGGCAGGGCTGACACCCTAGGCCTTTTTCAGAGCCTGGGTAGCCCAGAGAGTGTTAAGATGTAAAGCTGTTGGTCTGTCTATCCTTGCCTGCACCTCCATCCTGAAGGGTATTCCCTGGCCATGTCTGGTCACATCCTGTGAGACCATACCTTTCATGGAGTGTCACCAGAAGCTGGTGGCTGCTGCTGCCTGGGCTGGGAGGAGGGTGGGGACCAGGCCAGCTCCGGAGGTGCAGCTTCCCTGTCCTCTGGCAGCCTCCATGAACGTGGCACTGTATGCAGGCATTGCGGGGGGCGTGGCTGTGGCCCTCGTCATCATTGGCATCATCATCTACTGCTGCTGCTGCCGGGGGACAAACGACAAGGCCGAGGACAAGGAGGACGCAAGGCCGTGAGTGTCTGGGCAGGCTGCCTGTTGGAAGGGTCTGAGCTGATTGGGAATAAGCATCCCAACTCCTCAGAGCCTCTCCCACTTGCAACAGCCCTGGGGGACATCACCCTCATTTTGCAGTGGAGAAAAGAATGACCTGCCTGTCATAAAGTGTGCCTGTAGTTCCGGGACTTGCCTCCCTGGCCTATGGTTTCCCAGGCTCAGAGCTCAGGACGGGGCTTCCTGGGGCGTGCCCAGAGCCAAGTGTGGGCTGGAGCCTCTGTCCCGGGGCCAGTCCCTCCTTGGCTAGTGGAGCCAGCCTGACCCTCAGCTCATGAATGGAGCACGTTTGTGACACCTTACTGTCGACTCCCAGTGCTGCCCTTCAGCCCAGCATCCCTTTGCAGCTGGTGGGTGGGGCTGGCAGGCCTGTGGCTGCTCTTGCCATAATGTGCGCGAGGCCCAGCTCCCTTGGGGGTCCAACTGAGGGCGAATCCTTCCCCTCCGTCCTCAATGCCCTGTAGGAACCGGGCAGCCTACCAGGAGCCACCAGAGCAGCTGAGAGAGCTTTCCAGAGGGAGGGAAGAGGAGGAGGAGGACAGGCACGAAGACCAGAGGAGCTCCACGCGCGGATCCCCTGACGCCCCTGGCCGGTGACGGGGGCCTGCTGCCGGGTGGGGTGAGGAAGGTTAGGGGTTCATTCTCCTGCTTCCTGGCCTCCCTGTCCTCTCCTGCCCCTCCATCCTAAACATGGATGGCATGCTTCTTCCCTGTGTCTGCTGCTGGGGGACTTGGCTGGCCTGGTAAGGAGGTCCCTTCTGTGACTGACCCTGTCAACCACCCTGTCCTGCGAAGTGACACCTCCCCACTGCCACACCTAGTTCAGGGCCTGGCCCACGCCCTGGACCAGGCCACAGCCTCCACTTCCCGTGTAGCTGGCAGGAGCGCCAGGAAGCACAGCACTAAGCATGGGGCACTCCTGCCAGAACTCTCCAGGGAGGCCGTGCCGGCCCCAGGAGGCCTGCCCTGCTCGCCTGTGTGCCCACACCTAGGGCAGCCCCTGGCAGAGGGTTGGCACTCAGGACATTTTTGTTGAATGACTGAAAGGATAAATGAGTATGCGAAAGATTCTCTATTGCGTATCCACCTTCGTCAGGCTCCTGGCCTGGCCTCCAGCCTCCAGCCTCCAGCCTCCAGCTCCCTTTCTAGCCTCCTTTCTCACAACTGCCCGTGAATTCCAGACCCTCCTGGCACGGACCACCTCCCACTCCTACCACACACGCCCTCGTGGGACTTTTGCCCACACACTTTCCATCTCTGCCTGTCAAAACCCTACCCCCCATCTCAAGTCATAGGGATTTCTATAACCCTATTCTGATCACCCACACATGTGGAAACAGTCCTGCTGCTCTGTTCCGCACCCAATCATGGGTACAGTCATCTGAGCAAACGCCTCACTATATCGGAGTGTGAGCTCTTTGGGGCAGACCTGGCCTCCCAGCTCCTGCTTCCCCTGGACCCTAGCAGCTGGCGCCCCATCCTGGTGAGCGCTTAAGCAAGTTTAACTTGAGAAACTGCTTTGATAGTTTGTGCCTTCCCCTCTCTGGTCTCCCTGCGATGACTGTAGACACAAGGATGACTCCCACCTAAACCTCGCGTTAGTTTAGTGAGTTATTAATAAATACAAATTGATTTAAAATGTACACACACACACAGGAGCTTTCTTGAAGATGGCCTAGGTTCTCAAGTCCTGCTGATTCCTTACAAGGCCAGAATAACTGGCATCTCTGCCCTCCCCAGCCCACGCTGTGTTCCTGGTTCCTGATGCCTCCCTGGGGCCCCTCCCAGCCCTCTCGGACTCTGGTTTGCTGGTTGGGCTATCCTGATGCCCTCCCCGAGTCTCCCCTGTTTGTTGAGCATTTCTTCTACTCTTGAGAGCTCAGGCAGGGTGAGGGCTGCTTAGGTCTCGTGGCCCAGGGGCTGGTCTCACCCAAATAGAGCTTACAATTAAATAAATACTGTTGTCTTCCCTGGGTGATCAGAAGAACAATTCCAAAAGTTTGTTGTCCACTTGTGATTTTTTTTAAAAGTGTATTTTTGTATATTTTGTTAAATTCTTTGCTTCATTCAAAATATTTTCAGTAATAATAAAATTGTTGGTGGAAATTCTTATTTCTTTTTTAATGTGGGTTTTGTTCATACTAAGGTACAGCCTGTGTCTAGTGGGTGTGTGTATATTTATCATAGGCCTCCTCTGCTTCCTAGGAGTGAATGATGGCCTTGAGAATCCTGGGGTCGCATTGCTGGTGGCCACAGTAGGGTCAGGCGGTATCCTTGGCCATTGCTGGGAAGAGGACAGAACCCTGCCTGGTAGTGGATGCATAATCCAGATGCCTACAGTTTCAGGAAGACCCTGGCAAGGCCTGGGTCTGGGAGTCAGTCCACATGCTTCCAGAACCATGGTGGAGATGCTCTTGCTGTTTATGCTCCCATGGTACCCCTCCTGGGGAGCCATCCTCTTGTTCTGTCACAGAGAACTGTGACTCTTCTCCCCCAAAGCAACTTGGCTCCACAGTCAGATCTTGGCTTTGACATTGACTCTCCTGGGACGCATTCAAGGTCCTCTCCTCCATGCCCTTCCCATGGGGCCCTGTGCTCCCTCCTGTCCCAGCGCCTGTTACATGGTACTGTCATGAGCTGTGTACAGGTCTGTCTCTGGGCCTATATGATTTGTGAGGATAGGAACTGAATCTTGCTCATGGCTGGCACATGTTGACTCATGATAAAGGTTTGTTGAATGAATGTTTGGTGTCACAGTATCTTACCCAAAGACATCCATCTCCTAGAGCTCTAGATACTGTGAGGTGCCTTCCAGCCCTTGTGGTGCAAGGTTTCACAAGCACGTTCTTGAGATAGCCGTGGAAGGGGACGCAGCACCTCCCCCCAGGTTTGACCTGGCTTTTCTCTCTGCCCCTCAGAGGGTTCTGAAGGTTCATCTGCCTTAGCTCCAGGCTTAGGGAGGAAAATGAGGGAAATTAGGATTCATTGCATTAATTCAACAACAAATATTTTGTGAGCATCTACTATGTGCCAAGCACTGTGCTGGTTGCAGGGTGCAGAAAGGTCACTAAGACACTATTACTCAGTAGAAGGTGACAGACATAGGAACATAATTACATGAGCGAGGGAAGGTACTGCAGGAATGCAGCAGAGGACCTGAGTAACTCAGCCTAGGAGAGTTCGGGGAAGCTCCAAAGAAGTGACACTTGGGCTGCATCTTGAAGAAAAACGAGGAGTCATACAACTGGGAAAGGGCTGGTGCCAACATTTCTCCTGTCCTCTAATGCAGGTCTCTATTACTTGGTTGTCAAATCATGTTATCAGTTGGTAAGACTATAGTTTCCTGCTGAATTTATTTTAGTCCGCAAACTCAGTGGGAATTAGATTATTGTAGGTTCTTATATGGTCAAAATTAGCCCAGCAATACAGTCTTCTTAGGCTGCTAGGCATCCCTTCCCAATTTGTGGTTTCCAGCTGACAGTTCACAGACTTTATGCTATTTTAGCAAAGAGACAAAGGCTACCATTGATTCAGGGAAGATTGTGTACTAGACACTTGCTAGGCCCTTGAGACAGTTTTTCATATAATCCTCACCTGCAGTTTCAAATATTAAGGCATATGGCAACATTAGGTGTGCATGTTACCATCTAAGGAAGGACTCTAGCTGTCCAGTGAGGTCCCTGCAAAGTATTAATCATATATAGCTTGGTAAGTTAACCACTCTTCAGGGTCTTGTTCTTAAGTTGTTTTTGTGGCACAGTGACAAGGCATCAGTTCTCAAAGGCAGAGTCACATTAACCAAGCTCACAGAGCCTGATGTACAATACTAATAGAAGGCCTAGCACTTGCTCTGGGCCAGCCACTGTTCTAGACACTTTCCACATAACATCTCATAATCCTCACAGTGACGCCATGTGATAAGTGCTATTATTATTCCTATTTTACACATGGGGAAGCTGAGAGGCACAGTGAGTTTGAGCAATTTGAATAAACACAGAATTTGTTACTTACAACTGGCAAGTACACTGGTCTGTCTATCCACCTGACCCACTGAGCACCTGACCTCATGGGCACTATGCCCTCATTGCACCTTACTGCGCAATGGAATCAGAACAAGAGAAGCTGACTACCTTCAAGGAGCTCTTATCCTCTATAGCAGTGTGTATAACCAGGCGTCAAATCACTGGTGGAGATTCTGGAAGATTCTCTGGCCTTGGTCCCATCCTTGGGTATTCTGGATCAGGGCCCAGGCATCTGCAGAAGTGATCCCATTGGGAGGTGTGGTCCTGTGGTCAGGGCCTCTTTGGGGACACTCAGCTATCGAGTTTGCTCAAGATCGCCTCTCCTTGGGTGAGTTTCCAGAAAGGCGCAGGCTGGTTTCTGTCTGGGATGGCCCTTCTTCTCCACTTCCTCAGCTAAGCACATCACCCCTCTGACCCTCTTTCTCATTCATACGCTGCCTTTAGGTTTGCTAAGACTTTCCTCTAGCTCCAACTAAGGTGCTAGTTCTGGGAACCTGTCTTTCCTCTTAAGGGGATACTGAATATTTCTGCTCTGATCTAGGATGTATTGATTTTCAAGTTAAGAAGAGATCTTATTTCACTGATTTCCATGTTGTTGAGTGGATTTTTGGTCTTAATTAAGATATGCTAAACTGCTGTGCAAAATGGACTAAAAATGTATAATGGCTCAAATACAACAGAAGTTTCTTTCTCACACACCTAGCAGTTTTTGAGACGAACTCAGGGACCCAGTCTTCTGTTTATCTCCAACTGTTTACACTGGTGGCTCTTCCATCCTCAAGGGCCTGGAAGGTGCCTGCGTCCAACCAGCAGGGAGGAAAGAGAGCACAGCACAGGCACAGTTGCCTCTTCAGAACTTGATCCAGGAGTGGCCACACTGACTCTGCCCATACACCACTGGCCCCTTGGTGAGCACTGGTCACAACACTACACATCATGTGGGGACAGGGAAATGCAGACTGTGACCTTGTTATATGTGCTCAGGAAGAAAAAGAACCGGCAATTGACTTCCACTACAGTCGCTTCATCCTAAGCTTACTTGCCCTCTCCATTTTACAGACGAGGAACCTGAGCCTCAGGGAGAGAACAGCATCAGAGGTAGCATTGCTAGTAGGTAGTGAAGATTAGGCTCAATTCTATCTGATTCTGAAGACCTTGCTTCCTCCACTGGAACATATTTCCTCCCGGCCCAGTGTATATGTACATGACCACGACGACTGAATGCGGAAAACGTGTGAATGGAGACAGAGTTGAGGCTTTTTTTGTTTTAAATTTGAATATAGCAGCTGTTACCTGTTATAATACAGGCATTTCAGGTATAAACTATATGTGCGTTTCTGAAAAACCTTGCATTCTGCAAAATCACATACTAAAATTAATAGGACTTACAGAAAAATTAGGATTAGAGGCAGACCACATAAAACCAATGGAACTTTGAAAACCAATGGGCCTTTGTAACCAGATCACTTGTAAAACATTAACAATCCTAGTGAAAATACAAATGACATTAAATCTATGCTGTTAGCACCAAGCACCACAGTCAGTCAAACTTAATGTGTGCATTCATTTCTATAGAGACCTACTTATCAGAATTTATAAATTATCCATACAGTTCATCTGACTGTAAAGTTGGCAAGGGGTCTCTCTTTTAAAAATTTGGCTTTTATCATATGTTGACTTTTTAGCTATGTGCTTATCTTTGTACTTGAGTTTTCTTGTTAGTATGTAGATATATCCTGCTTTTGTTGATCATGGGAAAGGCCCAGGGTATGTTGCAGAGTAGGGTGTACCATTAGCTCACCTTTTTTAAAAAAATGATCCAGAGTGTGGCCTTTTTTATTGATAGTTTTTTAATGTATAACCTGAGGGATCTGTCTTTTGTATCAGTCAGCTTAAGCCAAGTCATGCTGTGGTAACAACATAACATCCAGTGGCTCTCGACAACAGAGGGTTATTTCTTGCTCATACAACATGGTATCTCAGGTTGGCTCAGCTCTGCTCCACATCTTCCTCCTTCTGGCACCCAGGCTGAAGATGACCCTAACTCCTGTGACAGTGCTGGTCTCACGGCAGAGGGAGAAGGAAAACAGGAGAACCATGAGATGACTCCTACAGCTCATGCTTAGCAGGAGCTCCCATCACTTCTGGGCCTATTAATCACTGCCAGGTCAAACCACCCTCCCTCAGGGAGGGCCAATGAATATATTGAACAATCATACCACCTCCTACACCTTCATAGCTTCTTCATCTGGACTCACAGCTTCCCTGTACAGCTTAACATAAAGCAAGGTGAATCAATTCTGGAAACCGCTTAACTTAAAGCCATTCTTGTTGCATGAAAGGAAGGTTCTTGTGCAGAATATTTAACTTTTTTCTTAAAGCTATGATATATTTCTTAGCCTTTGTCTTTCATTGTGGAAAAGCCTGTTCCTAAAACATTTATGTACTGGGAAAGCCATCACCACCACCAGGCATGAAGGGGCAAGGGAAGAGAAGGGGGTGAACCCTTACAGAACCCAGTGAGAGTTGGCAGTGTGGAGGGAGGTTCCAGCAGGAGATGGAGTCATGGAGCAATGCCACTGCCAGGACAGCAACACCAAAGCAAGGACTGAGCATGGAGGAAACACCAAGGCACTTTCTCCTCCCACTCTCCCATACTGCTCTACCTTCTGCTGGCAGAAGCCAAGTAGAAGCTAGATGGCAAGGGAACCATGCCCTCTCGGGGGGTCAGCTTCCTGGAGTACAAAGTGGGGAAGAAAAGGAAGAACAGAGGTAAGGGAAAGGGGTGCAAATGAAGAATAACCGACTATAATGGATTGTGAGTATTCTTATCAGGTACTCTTCATCCCCACCCCCATCTCCTGCACCTTTTTAAGAGGTGGGGGCTCAACCTACCTTCTAAAAGAGTTAAAGCTCATTCAGAGGTGACCCAGGCTCTAAATTCGAAAAAAGGAATTTCAGAAACATTCATACCCTATTATGACAGCCTAAAGAACAAGTGCCAGTCAGTACCTTTCCAGTTCCAGAAAACGGGGATTGCTTCCTCCGATGGCTGGTCCTGCAAATAGGTGGCTGGGAGAGGCTGGAGGAGAGACACATTACATACATGCCAAAAATACACAGATGTGATTCTACACTATCTCTCCCCTAGACCTTTCCCCCTCACAATATTTTTCTTGAAACAATCTCAAAGTTACAAAAATAGTACAATATAAAGAATTTTTTCCTGAATCATTTGAGAATAAGGTGTTCCAATTACCCAAAAATACTTTAGTGTGTATTTCCTCCATATAAGGGTGCTCTCCAACATAACTGTAATACAGCTATCAAAATTAGGAGATCAGCATCAATACAGTATTACTATCCTATCCTCAGAACCCATTCAAGTTTCACCTGTTTTTCAGTAATGTCCATTACAGCAAATGAATCTAGTTCAGAATTACTCATTGCATTTAGTTATCATATGTATTTAGTCTCCTTCAGTCTGGAACAGTTCCTCAGTCTTTTCTTGATTTTCATTACTTTGACACTTCTGATGATTACAAGCCAGTTATTTTGTAGAACCTCTCTCAATTTGGGTTTGTCTGACGCTTCCTCATGATTAAGCTCATGCATCTTTGATAAGAACATCATGGAAGTGAAGCTGTATTCTTTCCATTGCATCCTATAAGGTGACACAGGATTTCAATTTTCCTATAACTGATGATGTTAACTTTGATCACTGGATTAAGGTGGTGTCTGTAAGATTTCTCCACTCTAGGTTGCTTATTTTTCAGTTGCATAGTAAGTATTTTGTTAGAAGGTTGTTAGAGACTATGTAAACATTTCATTTTTCAACAAACTTTTAGTATATTCATTAATTTATTAAGTCCCTATGGACTCTCCCGTTGCTATCATTATTTATTTTGACACTCAGATTGTCCCAGATTTGGCAACCGGAGGATCTTGCTAACTGGCTTCTTTGCCTGACCTTTGACGTGCCCCTGTAATTCTTCGTACACTGCCTTACTTTCTGGCATAAGGTATTCCAGTCTCATTTTGTACTTTCTCTCTCCCATCCCTGAATTCAGCTGTTTCTCCAAGGAGCACTTGTTCCATTTAGTGGAGAATGGTATTCAGAAACAAAGATCTGAGACCTAGGTGTGCTCATTGCTATTAAGGAATCACTGTTCTCAGGCTCTCTCAGCAATGGAAAGACATAGTAAAAAAAAAATACACACATACAAATATATTCTTGACTTCTATATTTATTTCTATATTAATCTCTGTATATTAAAGACTATTAGTTCACACCAATGCTTCTAATTCCAATCCAACACACGACAGGGTTCATTTGAGTTTTCTCTGGCAGAAAACTAGACTCCCATTTTCTTTTATTTATTTACTTTTTTATTTCTTATTTTTAGAGACAAAGTCTCACTCAGTCACCAAGACTGGGGTGCAGTGGTGTGATCATAGCTCACTGCAACCTCACACTCACGGGCTCAAGCGATCCTCCTGCCTCGGCCTCCAAAAGTGCTGGGATTACAGGTGTGAGCTACTGCCTGGACTTTTATTAATATTTACTTATTTGATCAATTTCCCTGTGTGTAACTAATTTCTTTTCACTGCCATTGAACTCTTGCCCATGTGGATAACCTTCTAACCCCACCCATGTTCTGACTTCCCTGTTTAGAAGAATAACTTACTTGTAAAGATATTCTCCTCTATCTCTTCTAGAAGTATTGTGGTTTCAGCTTTCACATTTAGGTATCTGGTTCATCTCATGTTGATTTTTGGGTGTGGTATGAGGTAAGGGTGGAAGCTATTTTTTTCCATATGTTTATCCAGTTGTTCCAGCACCATGTATTGAAAAGATTTTTCTTTCCCCCATTGACTTGTCTTGGTACCTTTGCAAAAAATCAATAGCCCATGTTTGGGTCTATTTCTGTTCTCTCTTCTTTTCCACTGATCTATTTGTCTATTTTTATGTCAATACTACACTGTCTTGATTACCATAGCTTTATAATAAGTCTTGAATTAGTTAGAGTCCTCTTAGTTCTTCTTCAAAATTGTTTTGGCTATTCTAGATCCTTTGCTTTTCTACATGAATTTGAGAATGAACTTTCACATTTAGAAAATAAATTCTTATAATTTTGTTTGGGATTGCATTTAATCAATAGATCAAGTTAGGGAGAATTGACATCTTAATAATATTGAGTCTTACAGTCTGTGAACATGGTATATCTCTTCTATTACTTAAGTCTCTTTACTTTCTCTCAGAGGAGTTTTGTTGTTTTCAATGTAAAGGTTTTACAGATATTTTGTTAAATTTAGAAGTATTTTACATTTTTGATACTATTATACATAAAATTGGCTCTTAAATTTCTATCAATTTTGCTTAATTTATTTTGAAGCTCTGTTATTAGGCACACACATTTAAAATAGCTATGTCTTCATATTGAATTGATCTTTTTGTCATTAGAAAGAAATGTCCCTATTTATCTCTGGTAATACTCTTTGTCTTGAAGTATATGTTGACTAATATTATTAAAACAACTTTTTTATGCTTACTGTCTTTATGGTATATTTTTTCAATATTTTACATTCAATTATCTATGTCATTATATTTAAAATGGATCTTATTTTTTAAATCCATTCCAATAATCTCTGCCTTTTAAATTGGAGGGTTTAGTTTCATTTTCATGTAATGTAATTATTAATATGGTTTGTTTTAAGTCTATCCTTTTATTATTTGTTTTTTATTTGTTCTATCTGTTTTGTTTTGGGTCTTTGTGGTTACAGTTCTCTTTTCCTTCTTTCTCTTGGGTTAATGAAATATTTTTAAATATTCCATTTAAATTTCTTTATTGGATTAGAGATGATGTATTTAAAGGTGTCTATGACATATATATATATATATATGTAGTATGCATACAACAAATTATTAGTTATGCTTTAGTTTTTCTCTCAGGAAAATGGGACTTGGTAAATTAGTCTCACACAGGCTCCACTGAGGGGCTAGAGTAGATTTGGCTGAAAAGTTAGCTGCTGTGGCTCATATAAAAAGCCGGTGAAATCTTTTGGCTCTTGGGATACCCCTGTCTAAAGGCCTCTAATAGGAGCATGGGAATTCAGGAGTCAGAGGTCTTTCTCTTTCCAGATATAAGAGAAGTTTGGAGACAATTTCCCATAGCAAATTCAAAGAAAGTAGCATGTCCCTGATGTCTCTCAGCAAAACCTGCCCCCCTCCAAAAAAAAAAAGGAAAGGTAGAAAGAAAAGAAAAATTGTGAGAAAGGACTCCACTTGGGTCTCAGCAGTAGTCCTGAAGTCATTTGCCATTTTTATGTTATGGAGAATTCACTAGAGTTACAGAGAAATGACAAGGCAGTGGGAAGAAGAGAAAGAGAGGGAAAGGAAAGTGATGTTAGGCTAGGCTCAGGAGCTATCAAAGTGAATGCTGTAATTTCTAGACTCATTTTGGCATTTCCGACCCTGAGTGGTATGGTTTGTCCTGAAGCTCCTTCTTATCCTAGACAGCCAGCACTGTCCCCTCTGACCTCGCCAGGGGCACACAGCAGGAAGAACACAGCTCCACAGCTGCTCCTCTTCCCTTCATGAAGGAAGTACCCATCCAGATGTTCACCCTTACTCTCCAGGAAAGGCCTTCCCCATGATGACCAGAAGCTTCTATTTGTACCAATATCTTGACAAACGGGCAAATGAGTTGACGTAACTGAAGGCCAATAGCCATGGTGTCTTGGCTGTAGGACAGAGAGGTGACCAATTCAAACTGAGGTCTGAGTGTCTTTGATCACCAGATGCCAAAGGAAATGACCCAAGGGCAACATGCTTGACCCATTAAGCTAATCTCTCTACTCTCTTTGCTATAAGGCAGGAGAAACTGAAGTTAAGGGGTTGTGAGAAGGTAATTGAGATCTACTCAAAAAGTAAAACAAAGACAACCTAACTTGAACTATTGCAATAAACTCCTTGTCTCCTCCTGGAACTCCCTCTATTGTTTGAATAATGACATGCATACTTCTAGCAGCCAGATTTCTTAACACTTCTTTTATATTTTCTGTTACTTTATTCCCTCCTGATGCCTTTTTGGAGTAGTACTTAACTCATTCTTCTAACTGACTAGTTCTAGGATAGAGGCTGGCTTTGTTTGGGTTCCTATGAAAGCAAAGCCTGAGATCAAGGTGCCTGTCTTAGGAGATGATGTCAGGAAGCAGAAGTGATGGAGCTAGGAGAAAAAGTCCATACAATCTGTGTTACTGAGCTGGTTATTGCTGTGGGCAACGAGGGCTCAGTCCCATTGATGACCTTCTGAGAAACTGTGTAGAACGTGTCTCAGGATTGTCCCACTGAAGGGATGAACAGCTGGGGCACTTACCTGCCACTTCCATCCCATACAGATTCTGCTGGTTAAGGGTCATTTCTGGGGCTGCCACTTCCTTTATACTTCTCAGCTGCCCCTGCATAGGTGGGTGGCAATCTCCTGAGGCAAAAAAGAAAAGAGGTCATAGCATGCACTTGAGTAGGTGCAGAGGTATCATGTGTGGACCAGTCCATCATAGCTGCACTGAAATCAGGTGACCAAGGGCATGAGATGTAGGGGCCACAAGCTGTGCAAGCCTTTCTCTTTGCCTGGGTGTGGCTCTGAGGAGCAGGTGGAAGAACATACAGCTTCCCTATGCAGAGTTAAGCAAACCTGTAAACAAATGAACATCCAGCTGCTTTCTTCCAGTGAATGGAAGTGTTTGTACATGAAACATCTTTCCCTTCTCACCTAAGTCGCTTGCTGCGAAAACACGTTTCTTCTCCTCTTAGAGGCTTCTAAGGCCTAGCGGCGTATCTGGTTCTGAAACACAAATGCAAGCACACTTCTTAAATGATGCATCTCTATGTGACTTCGATCTTGCCCCAGGGCTGAGAGCCTACAAGGCTGCCCCACCTCAAGGAGACCCTGACCCCAGGGAGCTCTTTTTTTTTTTTTTTGGCTCTTATTTTTTTTTTATTTCAGAATATCATGGGGGTACAACCCTTTGGCCATACACATTGCCCCTGTTCTGCCCGTGTCAGAGCCACAATCGTGGTCATCCCCCAAACTGTGCTCCCCGCATCCATTCAGTGAGAGTTTTTCCCATCCCCTCCACCCCCCTCCCGCCCACCCGCCCTCTGATGAATGTTATTGCCCTGTGTGATGCAGGTGTTCATCAGTTAGTACCAATTTGATGGTGAGTACCAGTGGTGCTTGTTTTTCCAATCCTGTGACACTTCGCTTCGAAGAATGGGTTCTAGCTCCAACCAGGATAATACCAGATGTGTTATTTCACTATTGTTTTTTATTGCTGAGTAACACTCCATGGTATACATATACCACATTTTATTGATCCACTCGTGTATTGATGGGCACCTGGGTTGTTTTTATAATAAAGACATCTGCTCACGAATGTTCATAGCAGCACAATTCACAACTGTAAAGATGTGGAAACAACCCAGGGAGCTCTTTATACCTAAGCCTGAGGCACTGTCCCTCAGCAGGAGCCCTTGTCTCCTGATCGCAGTCATTCGGCCTCAAGGGTGTCTGTGTGGTGGGGAGTCCACTCAGGGTCCCTCTCGTGTGCTTTCCTTTGATGAGGCACCCCCTTGATACTTGCAGCTGATTCCTGTAGTGTCAGGCTGTGACAGCCTCTCTTCTCTTTATCAATATTGACAGGACAGGTAACGATTTGCCCAGGGCAATACAGTGAAGAGAAAAAGGCACAACGTGAAAGGTTTTTCCAACCTGAGAGTCCTCCTAGACTCCATGTTCCCTTTTCAGATCAACCAGTGACCAGTTTTGAAGACTCTACCCTTTTAGCTTCTTTGAAGAGTCCTCCTCCTCTCCATTCTCCTTACTGTTGCAGCAGTGTTCCATGGCCTAGAGACCTGGGGCCTCGTCTCTCTTATATTCCTAGTTTGGAGCAAACTCTGTATTGTTTTCTGCTCATTGCAGTCCCTCAGGCCAACTCCACGCAGAAACAGGGGGAGTGACTTCTGCACAGGCAAGCATCTCCTTAGGCATTTCAACCTTTATAAAAGAATGTCACTCTCTTCTTCATCCCCCCACCCCACCCCCGCCTTGGCTGGCTTTTATCTGCACTTAAATCCAACTAAGAATATTTGCACCCTAGAAACTTTGAGAGATCGTAACTTTCAACTCACTGCCAATGAACAAGTTTCAAAATTCCTATTGAAAGAAATAACACCTACAGAAAATTTTACAAAATATATAATTTTCTTTACTTTTTCCTTGTCTCAAGCCAAGCATACTTGGTTTGAACCATCTTGACTCCTGGAATTCTTTTACGCAACTGCTTTAGCATTATTCCATGGGACGCTACTACAGGAAATTGTTAGAAACAGTATTAGGTCTCTCATTTTTGTATTTATCATTAGGATGTTGTTGAGGACACTGCTCACTACATTGCAAATTACTTGTTGATGAGAATCCACTAGAGAATTTTCTCTCAGGTCTGCTTACTAGGAGAGTTTTTTCTTCTTATGAATAACAAATTTGCTATAGGTATTGTTTTAATTTAAGGACACCATGAGCGACATAGGTGTACATATAACTACATATATACATATAACTTGTGTTTTCCTCTTTGCAATGATTGCTAGGAAGCTCAAAGTCAAACTTATGCATGTCAAGCAACTTTTAGAGTTTTTCTAAATGGAGTTGGTGAAATAACTTTGCCTATGATTTCATCTTTTTTTTTCCTGCTCTCATTTATATCTTCACATTGATTTTGCCTTTATTCAGTTTTCATCTACGAATGTGCAGAATCCACCTTAAGTCCTTTTGAAAACAAGAAGGGATTAAGTAGCAATGACTAAGAAAAATAGAAACAGCTGTGGGGCATGGGGTGCAGGCTCTGGGGCTGGGAGAGAGTTCTGGCTGATTCGGTGCTTCGGGAGCCACAGGCGTGGATGAAGGGTAAAGCCCTGGACACGGAGGAGATGCCCTGGGCGAGGGTGTGTGGTGAGAGGAGCCAGGGATGAGTTCTGAGGACATCTTTGACGGTGGACGGAGGAAGAGAACTCGCAAAGGTCATGAGAGAGAAAGGCCTGCAGGAGGTTGGAGAAAAGCGGAGAAAGGATGGTCTAGGAAGCAGCAGAATGTAGATTCTTCCTTTTTAAAGTATTTTAAACAAAGCCATCATGTTTCTATTCCACGCTTTTCCTCATAAAATCAACCAGAGGATTTCCACAGTTGAAAGACTTAATTAGGCATAGCTCATTCAGCGTGACAGTCCTCTGATTTTTTTCCCCCTGAATCAAAAAAAAGGCTACCCACGGAGAGACAGCTTTTCTGTTTCCACCTGAAGTTCACTTCCCATGTTCCCAGCAGCCTTGACAGCAAGCCCCCAACCCCCATCCCGCCCCAAGGCCTGGGAGAGCGAGGCTTCTGGTACTTTCAGTCTGAGAGAATGCCGGGTCCACCCACAGACCCCACAGGGAGCCGGGGCCCAGCACTCTCAAAGCACATGCGGACGACAGTGACGTCAGCACCCACTGGGCATCTTGGAGCAGCAGCGAGGCGGAAGTGGGTTTCTGCGGGGAGACACCTGGACTCATAATTTAGGCTACTTTCACTTCCTCCCCCACTTGGCAATCAAAACCGGAGATACTTTTGAGCTTTCTTTTGTGTTGCCTGCAGAGGAGATGGGCTCATTGTGCCAATGGGCAATTATTTCATATCGCTGTAAAGAGCACTGGCTGCAGCTGTCTTGGAGCAGAAGCTTTGTGAGGTGGATTCAAAGTGTCTCATCTCACCAGAAATACAGGAAGAGGTTTCAAACATCCTGCTGGAACACTTACTGAGCAACTTTCTAGGAAAATTAGCCTCAGTGAATCACAGCTAGTCAATCTCCCTATCTTAATATCTTGTAGTGTGTGTATACATGCTAGAGGTTGTCAAGGGTGGGGACAGTGTATCAGAGGAACACGACTAGCCAACCCTGGACCCATTTTAATTTTCACAGCCACATTATCAGCCAAGCATTAGTAGTCCCAATTTACAGATGATGAAACCAAGGCACAGAATACTGAAGTGACTTGTCAAGAATTATGTAGCTGGTTAGTGACAGAGACAGGGCCCAAACTCAGGTCTAACTATTTAAGTTCTTGGCTTTATTATAGAATTTTTTTCTTTCAGAGAGTGACCCAGAACCCTTAAGTAAATACATTAGTTGCTTAAGTACACTTCTTCATAGCATGAGCCTTAGTCCTTCCCTTCAGGAACAATCTATGTGGTTTATCAGCCCAGGGCAGCCTTCCTCTCTCCCAGCGTGTTGCCTTCACCTTCTTGCTCCCAGTGTTCTCTAACTAGCTTTCAGTGTCTATCTCATGCAATTCAAAACATCCTGCAGTCCCTTGAACCTGTTCCATGACTCAGGAGAGCTCTGTGGCTTGGCCAGGGAACAGTCAAGTAGAAACAATACCACCACCAAATATTACCCAAGGCCCCATTAATAAGAGTTGTTCTCTAGACCAGACGGGACCAGAGGGCAGGGTTGCATTTGTGTTCTTTTTGCTCCCTTAATTTCTCTCCAAGGTTGATGCTGTAGAAATAACCCAGGAAGACCTGCAAATCTGAGGCCATGGCTCTTTGTGACTTTGAGCAGTGACAAGATCTCTGGAATTTTTCCCCTTCATTGATAAAAGAAGAGGCTAAGACAAGAAGTACTTCATACCTGTTAGAATGAAATCATGATGTATTTGATTTTTAAAATACACATTTTCTAGTTCTGCCTACTGAAGAGACCCTGACTGTAGTTGGGGTCCCAAGACCAACTTCAGGTTCAACGACTCTAGAAGGACTGACAGAACTCAGCAAAGCTATTGTACTCACAGTTACAGTTTATTACAATGAAAGAACAGAGATTAAAATCAGCAATGGAAAAAGCCACATAGGAAAGATTCCAAGAAAGACCAGACACATGGAGAGCCTTAATTTTCCCAGCAATGATGTGTGGCAACCCACACAAAGTATCATCAACCACAGAAGTCTTGATGTCAGGTCTTTTAGCAGGGGTCAGTCATGTAGGCATGACTTGCCAGAAGTCAGCTGATACTGCGTAGCCCAAGGCTCCTTCCACAAATCACATTGTTAGCATAGACTACCTGGTGTGGCCAGAGGTCCCACATAAACAGACATTCTTATCAGGAAGGATATCCCAAGAGCTTAGAAGTTATCTCCCAAGAGTTGGGCAAGGGCCAAAACTTTCTTTGGAATGTGCAGGGTTTGGATAACCCAGGCCTGCTGAGTTAATACTTCACTGCAAACTGACAGTGAGGCACCACTAGTACACAGATTGTGGTCTTTAAATACTATCGCTCACAAAAGAAAATGGGGCTTTTTGGAGAAATGGCTGAATCCAGGTTAGGGCAGGAAATGTACAAGGTGAGCCTAGAACATATTTTTATACCAGAGAGTAAGTAAGGAAGTTAGCAAAGATTATTGGAATTGTGTCACTAGGACTCAGGATTCAATCTAAATAAGTTTCCACTGGCAAAAAAATGAGACAATTTGTGCAACAATAAAGATAATTGTTATAGTAGATTAAAGTACATTAAAAAACACACATCAATTTTTTATAGTGATACTAAAATAACCACAGCAACTCATTGGTCCTCTTTGGAAGATGCTAGGAACAACCTACATCATTAATTTGAAAATAGGTAAATGAAATATTTGTTCTCTTTCCCAAATGATTACAGAAACCAGATAGTTGATGTGGAATGGAGGTAGAGGGGCTTCTCTTTGTAAAAGTATTTCAGTTGGAAAAAAAGGAAAAGGGAATGATAGAATTAGAATATTACTATTTTTCAAATACTACTAAACCAGCAGATTTGGGCAGTGGTCATCACCCCCCAAAAAAGAGAAACAACAGAGACTGTTTCTCCTATGAGAAGTGAAAACACCATCTATATAGCAGGCTTGAGGGAAAAAAAAGAAACAAAATGTGACAAAGTATCTAGATCTAATTAACAGTTTATAGATGATACAGGGGACAGAGAAACATGTTAAATGACCCAGGAGGGCAGCCATGCAGTGAGCAAACTACAGACTGTGGGAAACTATAGTACAAGTACAGGAAACTATAGAGCTTGTTTTATAACAAAAAATTTTAAATTTGCAGAAAATAAAGGGGGAACCTATAGAATAAAAGAGACATATCAACAAATTAGAATGTATGATACTTATTTGCATTCTAATTCAAACTATCAAAGTGTAAAACAAAAAGCAAAAACAAAGCCATTGCTAAGACAACTGGAAAAATGTGAACACTATTTAATGATATTAAGGAATTATTATAAATTGATTTTACGTTTGTACTGAGATTGCCTGGTTATTTATTTACTTATTTTTTGAGTCCTTATCTTTCAGAGATACAAATTGAAATCCTTACAAATTAAAATGATAGGATGGATGCCACTGCACTCTAGCTGGGGTGACAGAGTGAGACCTTGTCTCAGAAAAAAAAGAATGATAGGATGTTTGGGATTTTCTTCAAAATAATCTGGTGGGAAGTATAGGGAGTGGGTAGGGTGATAGATGAAACAAAATTGACCATACTTATATTGTTCAATTGTTTAATTGTTTAATCATTTAATTGTTCAATCAGGGTGAGATGTACACTAGGGTCTTTGTATGTTCTTTCTACTTGTGTGTGTTTGAAAATTTCTAGAATAAAAAGTAAAACAAAGAAACAACGACAAAAACAACAGAAGCCCTATATCAAATAACAAGGTGGCCCCAGTGTTTTTATTGGAAAAAAAAAGAATAGGCAACCTCAATCATTCATTTATTCATTCAACAAATATTTATCCATCACCTATACTCTGCCAGGCAATGTAAAAATATCAGTGAAGCAAGAAAGATAAAAATTCCCTTCCTCCATGGAGTTTATGTCCTAGGGGTGGGAAAAGGCAATCATAAATAAAATGATTGTGTAAAACAAAACATGGCAGATGGTTATAACTACAATGGTGAGTAACCAATCATGCTAGACTGCTAGAGAATGTGGGACAAGTGGTATTGGGGCCAGACCTCACTGAGAAGGGAACATTTGAGCAAACACATGAAGGAGGTGAGGAGAGAGCTTCACAGAATATCTATGGGAAGAGCATTCCAGGCAGATGGACCAGCCAGTGCAAAGGCCCTGGGGAAGAAGTATGCCTAGAGTACTTAAAGAAGAGCAAACCCAATCAGGGACAAATGCATGATTGGGTTCAAGAGACAATAGGAGGAGAAAATTTGAGGACAGGAAGAAAAGACAATTATTCTGAGAATTATTCTATGGCTACAGTAGAGTGAGCAGAGGTGAGGGTGGGAAGCAAGACCAGAGAGGTAGTACAGGGCCTTGGTGGCCACAGAAAGGACTTTGACTTCTACATGAATTGAGATGAAAAACCACAAGAAGGTTTGTTTTTAAGCAGCTTTACTGATGTATGTATTAGTTTTCTGGGGCTTTGTTGTGGGGTGCAAGTGCTGCGGCCAGCAAAGGTACTGGAGCAGGTTCTGGGAATCAGAAGAAGAGGCGAGCAGTGTCAGGCAAATGAGACATACTCTTTATTGTGGGGGCACAGCAACAACCGCAGCAGCAGTTGAGCACAGCGAGCGCACAAGTAACATGGCGAGCACTCATATATATACGGCTCAGAACAATAGTGGCAACGTGCCCAATCAAGGGGTGGGCACGTGGGTCCTACATAAGAGATGACATCATGGTTACATAAGTGTGTTGACTCATGCCTTACCGGAAGGCCAGGCCAGAAAGGAAGCCAGGCTGGAAAACACACTGGCAGTCATCTTGGCTTGGCCTAAGAAACCTTTTGCCTATACAAACAGGCTTTCCCTTACAGGCTTCTGTGAAAATTACCACAAATTGTGTGGCTTAAAACAAGAGAAATTTATTCTGTCACAGTTCTGGAAGCTAGAAATCTGAAATTGGGGTGTCTGGAAGCTGAGCTCTGAGAAACGATAAAATTTTGAGGAAGGGGCTAATGAGGAAGCAGCTAAGACTGAGGAATAACCAGTAAGACAAGAGAGAACCAAGAGACTCTGGTGTCCTAGAAGCCAAGTGAACAGGCTGTGTCTCTTCAACTGTGTCTCAGAAATGTTGCTAATAGATTAATTAAGATGAGGACTGAGATGCTGACCATTCAATTTAGCAATGAGGAATGACTGGTGACCTTAATAAGAGTAATTACTGCTGAGTGACAGGGACAAATGCCTGATTGGGCTCAAGAAATAATGGGAGGAGAGAATTTGAGGACAGGAGGAAAAGACAATTATTCTGAGAAGTTTTCCTTTGAGTTCTCTTCTGAATGCTTCTTTCTTAGTGAAGTGCAAAGCTAGGAGTGAGGATGGGAAGGAAGTGGTAGAATTTTAAGGAAAGAAGAAAAGGTATGAAAGAGTCATCTAGAAGAGGGGGAGAGTGAGCAGACTAGGAAAACACAGCATATCTAGTGTGTGAGTGGACAAGGGAAATGCAGCAGCATTAAGGGTCCCCTGGAGGGTGGTGGTTGTGAATTCACAGTGAGACTGGACAGCATGGCTGTGTGCTTTTCTCCAGCTTTATTCAGATGTGTGGGTGTTGACATAGAGTAGGCAGATAGTTGGATTTAGCAAGGCTTTGGATTGTGCCACACAATTGATGAGTAAGGGAGGTGGGGATGTATACAAGGGGGTGATTATAACACTTGATTGTGGACTTTGAACGTGGTAAGGGTCAAAGTAAGAACACAAGTGTGCTAAGAGATGGGGAAAATGGTGATTAAATCAATGGTTGTGGGTCCTCATTGAACCAACAATAAGTTCAATAATAGAAGAATTGTTGAACTTGGGGTACCAGAAGGTATGAGCTAACAAAATGGAGGTGGTGAGCTTAAAATGCTTAAAATGGAATGTATGGAGGTGTTGTGTTATTGGTAATGATAAGTACTATGATATCTCCAGGAAAGTGGATAGCAGAGGTGAGAGATAGCAGAGGACAAGTTCACTGAGGAAAGGACGTCAAAGAACTGAGACATCAGGATTTGAGAAGATCATCTCCATGGAGATGAGATTCCCAAGAACTTTGGCAGAAGTAGTATTGGAGAGTGTGACAGAGGACAGAGAGCCCAGAGCTAAAATTGTCAAAGAATGAGTGGGAGTGATCTGTTGGGGTAGATGACAGCAACAGTGAGGAATAGAGGTGACACAACCTGCCAACAGGACACTAAAACCTAGATGTTTTTAAGGAGAAGAAAGGGAAAATGGTGTGTAAACACAGAGTAGCCAGGGGAGACTCACCCCACTCTAGGCCCGGGGGTATAAGGAAGGGGGTGAGGAACCAGCTGCAGGGGAGAGGACTAAGGAGCATGAAGGTGAGGGGAATAGTCTGACCAGAGGTGGAGCAGGAGGAGAGTGTGCCCATGACTGCCCTTGAGCCCCGGAGGGCCCAGCGGAAGAGTTTTATGAGCTGGGGAGGGCTGGGAGATGGCGCCAGAAAAGAAGTGTACGGAGCTGTAAGGGGATTCCAGTGTGGGGGAAGAGGGCTGACCTAGGAGTCTGGTGTTTGGGGGCACAGGGTGAGGGCCAGATGATATGAACACAAATAAATGTCCCAATAGTCTCAAGGCAGATGGTGGTGAAGCCACCACATGTTGGGAGTGAGGGAGCAGTGAGGTCTGGGACCATAGTGACACTCCTGCCAACTGGGAATGGGGAGGCCAGGGGATCCTGTCTTACTTGAGCATTCAGAGATCCCTGGAGGCCCGAAGGTCAGGGCAAGGTTGTCTTACCCAGAACTTACCTGGTGCCAAGCAATATTCTAAGTGTGTTAAATCTTTTAAACCTCACAACAACCCTATAAGGTAGTTGTTATTATCACCACTTTTAGAGCAGAAGCACAGAGAGGTTACACAATTTGCCCCAGGTCAAACAGCCAGTAAGTGGTGGATCCCAGATTTAAATGGGGATAATCTGCCCCAGAGCCTGTGCTCTTGACCACTAAACTCCACCAATATTTGACATGCCTTGAATATTGCTGTGAACTCTCTAAGAATAGGAACTGCTGTTCATCTTTTCCTCCCCTGCACCTGACATAATACCTGGATGTTTAATAAATGTCTGAAGGCACAAATGAATGAATGAATAAATAGACATGTGAAACAGAAAAATTTGACCTTGGGAAAGGTAGAGGTTGGGTTAAAAATGGAGTGAAGTCTTTCCTTTGCCATACCAGATATTAAAAACTTATGGTAAAGCTATAATAAGTAAAACAGGATAGGAGCACACGAATTGAATAGAACAGAAAGTCAGGAATTTGTGAAGTTATTATATGAAAAAGCAGCATTTTGAACTTAGTGTGGAAATATGGATTACTTAATAAGTGATGTAGGGAAACTCGTTAACCATCTGGAAAATGGGGGAAGGCCTTTCTAAATGTAACACAAAACCGAAATGCATAAAAGATTTATAAATCTGACCAAATAAAATGTAAAATTTCAGCATGACCAAAACCACAATTAGCAAAGATAAAAGATACACAACAAGCTGGGATAAAATATATGCAACTCATATCATAGATAAAGGGCTATTACAAGTCAAGATTAAAATAAAGAACTCAGTAGCATCATGGACAAGGGATAGCAAACAGTTAATAGAAAAGGAAATGTAAATTACTCTTAAGCATAAGAAATATCTTTGGCCTCACTCACAATAAGAGAAATTACAATTAAAATTATTCTGTAGGCTGGGCACAGTGGCTCACACCTGTAATCCCAGCACTTTGGGAGAATGAGGCAGGAGGATCGCTTGAGACCAGGAGTTTGAGACCAGCCCAGACAACATAGCAAGACCCTATCTCTAAAAATAAAAAATAAAAAAATTAGCCAGGAGTGGCAGCATGCACCTGTAGTCCCAACTACTCAGGAGGCTAAAGCAGGAGGATCTCTTGAGCCTAGGAATTTGAGGCTGCAGTGAGCTACGTTCGTGCCACTGCACTCTAGCCTGAGCGACGGGGAGAAACTGTCTCTTAAAAAAAAAAAAAATTACCGTAATACCATTTTTGTTTTAGAGATGGGCTCTCAATATGTTGCCCAGGCAGGTTTTGAACTCCCAGGCTCAAGCAATCCTCCCGCCTCAGGCTCTGGAGTAGCTGGGACTATAGGTGCACACCACTGCAAATAGCTTTATAATTCTGGCTTTGTAATACCATTTTTACCTATCACACCAGCAAAAATCCAAAAGTTTGATAACACACTATATGGTAAGAAGGTGGAGAAACAGACACACTTATATATTTACACACGTGCAAAATTACATATGTATAAGAATATTCACTGCAGCTTTTGTAACAGCAAAACATAAGAAGCGACCTAACTGAACATGAACAGGAATATGCTACACCCACACTATGGTATGTTGCTTCATGCACACGTAAATACATGCACCTGTTAAGAAGAATGGGGACATGAATGATATGGAATGAGCTCCCAGATACATCAGGTGAAAAAAAGCAAGATGCGGAACAGTGTATAGTATGCTACACTGTTTGGACATACTACTCCAAAATATAATATTGAATATTTTAAGCTGAAAAAATTTGAGAAAAATTCTCAAAAAGGTCATTCTGAACTATCCTCCCTTACCCTGCTCCCCCGAAGGAAGTCATAAAACCTAGGAAGGATTTTCTGACCTTCCCCGAAGCGGGTTGTCAATGGAAAAGAACTCAAACTCTGTAAAATAATTTAAAGAGGTTTATTCTGAACCGACTATGTGCGACCATGGCCAGCAGAGCCATGCCCAAGAAGCCTTGAGCAAGTGGTCTTGCCGTGGTTGGGTTACAGTTTGGTTTTATACATTTCAGGGAGACAGGAATTACACATAAAGTCATAAATCAATACATTAGTTTGGCCTGAAGAGGCAGGACATCTCAGGAGGCATTACAGGTTATAGGTGGGTTTAAAGATTCTTTGATTTGTAATTGGTTAAAGAAATAAAGCTTTGTCTAAAGGCTTGGAATGTTTTAAGTTAAGATAAGGAGGTCTGTTAATCAGAGACAAGCCACCGGACATAGACTCAAGAGATCTGTTAAGTATATTGAGGACCTGCAGGTGTGCCTTAAGCTTTGTCTTGCATGGCCTTAGGCCTGCTTATGAATTACAAAGGGTATCTCTAAGAAGGGGGGGGGAATAAGGAGGCATGCTGACCTCCCTTCTCATGGCCAGCAACTCAGCTTTAGGGTATTTCTGGGGTTCCCCTGGCCAAGAGGGGGTCCATTCAGTCAGCTGGTGGGGGGGGCTTAAGATTTTATTTTAGTTCACAAGGTCATGAGACTCTCATGTGAGAGGTGCCCTCCCTATACCTAGAGAAAAGTTATATCCTTATCTCCAAAGACCAAGAGATGTCAAAAAGAATCTGAACAAACGGACCTTGCTAAGTTTCCTCCAGTTTATTACCATTAGATCATACCCTTTTTGTCCTATTCTATTTCTCCATGACTAACTATTCTTTATCAAATCTACTATAAAAAACACTCAGGTTTACCTGTTTATGTGAGTCTTCATTTCCTTATGAAGGCTTCCATGTCGTGTAAAACTTATACATTTATATGCTTTTCTCTTGTTAATCTGTTTTTTGTTATAGGGCCTCGGCTGTGAACCTAAGATTGGTAGAAGGAAAGATATTTTTCCTCCCCCAAATTACCATTTCTAGTTTTTGAAAGAGAGGATAAACAATATATGAATGCATGCCTGATTGTTATGGTCCTATATGTGTAAAATCCTTTGGAAGGATATGCAAGAACCTGGCCACACTGGTTTCCTGGGGAAAGGAATTGAGTACATGGGACAAAGGTGTCATGCTGATGTACCCTTTGTATCTTTTGAATTTGAACTACATAAATATAGTGCCTATTCCAAATAGTAGTAGTGATACTAATTAAAAAGAATGTATTTTGTCCTCAAGTTGGGGAGACAAAATATACATATACTGCTTTACTATAAGATGGAAAGTGTTAAGTGCCCTAAGAGGGATGGAGATGAGACTGTGTTCTGGGCTTGGTTAGAAAGTCAGGGCTGATGGCAACTTAGGCAGGCAGAAGCGTGAGCTTGTATTTTGTTTAAATATACTTCAGTGGAACTGGAATGAGTGTTCTCATCTCCAAGTTCTGTCACGTTCTGTAGTGCTTTAGCCTCCAACAAGTCTTTTGGGTAAACGAAGGTGTCAGAAAATTTTAAAAGTTCCATAAGGGTGCTGATAGCATCTGGTAAAAGTCAAGGGTCTAATGTTACTAGTTAAAGGTTTTTAAGCACTCATCACCCTCCTTGGTGACCTGTTCCAATGTTAAAGTAGCTGTGCTTAACACCATTGCGTGCCAGTGGGAGACAGAAAATGTATGTTATTTTTAGCAAATTCTAGTACAACTGGTAGATGCTCTTTGGACTCTGCTGGCAGATTTGCTTCTTAGCTCCTGGGAAGCTAAATTTATTTAAATTGCCATCCTTGTCTGTCACCTCAAGTGGTGAAATGGACTTTTTAGATTTCTCAAACTGTGATGTGGTGGGTGAATAAAATCCCAAGGTGGTATCCAACTAAGGCTGGATTGAAATTTTTGGATTTTTTTTTAAAGCTAAATAAGGACGCAAAGTTTCAGCTCAGCAGCTGATAAAGATATCTAATTAACTGGTAAAGCACACAGAACACTTCCACCTTTATTTTCTAAAATAGAAGAAAAGTGTCAGGTAACTCATTAACTGTCTAGCCCTATCCATATCAACTAGAGAAACTGTCTTAAAGAAAGATTAACATACCATAACTTGAGATAAAAAACTGTATTTCACTATTTTATTGCCTGAGTCATCAAAAAGCCTCTATTAAAATTTCTCCTTATTGTCCCTCTAAATGTAATATTTGACATACACTCCTCTGTTTTCTTGCTCCTACTCCCCAGCAGCAATCACTATCTTGAATTCTGTGCTTATAATTTCCGGTTTGTGGCTTGTCTTTTCACATTTCAGTTTGTGGCTTGTCTTTTTTTATTTTTTAAATGAACAGTTCTTAAATTTAGTGTAGTCACATATATCAATTGTTTCTTTTATGGTGAACTCTTTCTGTATTATGTGTTTAACAAATCCTTACAACCTGGTGTAACAGGGGAATGGCCTAAGAAAGGGTAAAAATGTTTTCTGTCTCTCTAAAACCTCCCCCACTCCTTTTAGGAATTAAAACCTGCATCCCTGGTGCAGGCCAGTGGTCAGGAGGGGTAGGGGAGTGGTCCTTTGTTCTTTGTACCACAGGAGATGGCTCATGGGAATTGTCCTGGCAGAGGTCATGAGATTGTCTTAGCCAAAGATGGGATGAATCAGAACCATCAACTATAGTTGAACAGCAATAGCCTGAAGCTGAAAACCTCCCCTTTAAAAGCTCTGTTTTCCTGCTCAGAGGCAGGATGCTGGTACTTTAAGATGGGATTCTGCCAACCTCCTCATTTGTTAGCAAATTTATAAACTTCTCTTTCCTTCTCCTCAAACCACTTGTCCTTATGCTGATGTAGCCGCGGGGACAAATGCCAAGCTTTCGGTAACACTGGAAGTCAGAAAGATTTTATTCCTCATTTTCTTCTAAAAGTTTTAAAGGCTTCCCTTTTACATTTAAATCCTTAACCCATGTGGAATTGTTTTTGTGTGTGTGTGAATGGGGTGGGGAAGGGGTCCGATTTCAATTTCTTGCATTTATGCATTTACTAATTATTCCTGGACAATTTTCTGAATAGTCTCATTGTTCTGAAATGCCACCTCTATTATATATCACAACTCCATAAATGTGTGACTCTTTTGATCTGTACCATTTGTTGCTTTGTCAATCCTTACTTCAGGACCTCACAATCTTAATTATCATTATAAGCTTTTTAATAATTCAAAGGTCTGGTGGGGTGACTCCCCTCCCCCTCACTATATCATTCTTCTGTTGGACTGTCCTGGCTTTTCTTTGCCTTTATTCTTCCTAGTATTAGCTTGTGAAGTACCACAAAAACACGGTTGGTATTTTCATTGGAACTGCATTAAATCTATAGATCACAACAGGGAGAATTGAGATCTTTATAATAGTGAACCTATCCATAAACATAGGAATCTCTACTTACTTATTTGTTAATGTTTTTCACTAAAGTTTTATAATTTTCTGCATATAGATCTTGTACATTTTTTTGTGAAATTTATTCCTACGCACCTCATAGTTTTGTAAATGATGTCTTAAAAAAATGTTTTCTAAACTGTTGGTGATGTATAGAAATGAATTTGGTTTTTTATATTGATCTTATGGTCAGCTGTATCTTATTTTACAGATAAAATTTTTTGAACTTTTATGTAGACAACTATATTAGTGAATAATGATAATCTTATTTATTCCTTTCCAAACCTCGTGCTTTTGTTTTCTTTCTTATGATTGTACTTACTAGATACTCCAGTGCAATGTTGAATAGAAGCAGCAACAGAAGGCATTTTTTGTCTTGTTCCTGATTTTAAAGGAAATGCTTTTTAAGTTTTGTTGTCAAAATCACAAGGGGGTTTTGGTCCAGGTCCAGTTGTTCATCGCACAAAGGTTCAATTATTGAGACAATGAGGATTGCCAAGGAAGAAAGGAACTTTTTAATATGACAGATGTCTTGTTGGGAGAATGGAAGAAGCTGCCTCAAACCCGTCTCTCCCACTAATGGAGATCATGGGCTTTTTAAGGAGAGGCCACATGCCTTGGGGCCAGTTGAGGGAGATGGTGAGTCCTGGTAGCAGGAAGTCTGTCCTGGGGCCTTCAGAATCTCAACTCCTTTGTCTTGCAGAAAATCCATCATTTCTGGGAAACAACTCAAAAGGTCAAGTAGTTAGTTAAGGGAGAGGATTATAAAAAACATATAGGGGTCATTGAAATTTGTTCATGGAGCCAGTTACAGTTTCCCCATTAAGTATAATATTTTCTATAGAATTTTTGAAGATGCCTTTCATCAGGTTAAGGAAGTTCCAAATCTATTTATAGTTTGCTTAGAGTTTTTAACATGAATAGGTGTTGAATTTGTCAAATGCTTTTTTAAAAAATCTATTCTAATGATAACATGCTTTTCCCCCTTGAATCTATTGAATCTATTAATGTGATAAATTACATTTATAGGTTTTCTAATGCTAAATCACCCTTGCTCTCCTGAATAAACCCAACTTGGACACAAACTATTATTAATTTTTTTACACATTGAAATGATATACTTTTTGAAAGTTTAGAATTCATCTATCAAACCATGTGGTCCTGGCATTTTATTCTTTAGAATATTTTAAACTATTACTTCAATTTCTGTTACAGGAAATGTAGGCTTTCTATTTCTTCCTGAGGAACTTCTAGTGAATTATATTTTTCTAGGAATTTGTTTCCAATTCATCTAAGTTTCCAAACTTACTGGTATGAAATGTTCATAGTATTATTTTATCTCTTTAACCCCTGCTGGTCTTGACTTACACCCCTTTTTACATTCCTAATGTTTGTGCCTTTTCTCTTTTTTGCTTGGTTCATCTCACCAGAGTTTCATCCATTTTCATACTCTTTTCAAAGAGCCAACTTGGGCTTTGTTGAGCCATACTATTATTATCTTTTTTTCCCCCATTTTACTGATTTTTACTCTTTATTATCACCTTCCATTTTTAATGGGCTTATTCTTTTTCTAATTTCTCAAGTTAGATATTTAGTTGCTGAATTTTCAGCCATTCTTTTCTTGTAATATAAGTATTTTCTCAATACCCCTAAGGTAATATGTAGTATAATATGTAAGCACTAAAACTAAATATGCAACTTTTGTTTAAATCTTTCAGCATGATGATGGATTTGTCTATTTTTCTTTATGTTGTTAGTTTTCATTTTTTGAAACTATTATATGAGGTGTATAAAAGGAAAAGTCATTAAATTAACCAGAAAATATAAAAATGTCTAAAAGCTTAGACTATTCCATATTTCCTGGCTAGTTGAATGATTTTTATCCTAAACAGTTTTTTGTTTGATATTAATATAATTATGACAGATCTGAGGGGATTGGTATTTCTCTTTTTTTCTCATCCTTTTATTTCTCATCTTTCCATGTCAATTTGCTTTGGGTATAAATCTTATGAACAGCATGTAACTGGATTTAAAAAAATCTAGTCTGACAAACTTTTAACTGGTGAGTTTAGTCCATTTATATTTATTGTTAAGTATTGGTATTTGCAGTTGATTCTACATTTTACTTTAAACTTTCTATTTTCCTGTTTCCCAGCCCCATGCTTTTCTTTCTTTCTTTTTCTTTTCCCTTGCCCCCAGAGGAATGAGTTAATTTTATTGTTGTTGATCACATTTTCCCTTATTCCAATTGTTTTATTTCTGTTGGTTTGGAATTATTCACTCTATTTCTATTCTTTTAATGGTTACTCCTAAAATTTTGCCACATCTACTTGACTTAATAATATTAGGCTATTAAGTATGAAATGTCCGATTTCCTTAAGTACTAAGTTTGACAGTTGATATCTCTGACATTTTCACTTTGACACTTCTTGTTTTATTTTTATCGTGAAGGTACATCCTCAGTCTTTCAGATGCACATTTTGGCTTGTAATTATCTTTCACATTGTTTTTTAGAGCAATTTTTGTGAAACCATGGATAAGTCAAAAATTCATGTTATTTTTGAATATGAGTTCCGTCGTGGAACCAATGCAGCACAGACAGCTTGAAATATCAACAAAGCATTTGGGAAGAATGGGGCTAATGAACACACAGTACACTGATGGTTGGAGAAGTTCCGTTCTGGGGATTTTAATTTGAAAATGAGCCATGTGGGTGACCTGAGACCAAGATGGATAGTGATGAGCCGAAAGCTGTAGTGGAAGCAAATCCATCTCAACCTACGCATGAATTAACAGCAAGATTTGATGTTACTATTCCAACAATATTGGACCATTTGAAACACATCAGCAAGGTAAAGAAGCTGGATAGATGGGTATCACATGAATAAAACGAGTGTCAGAAGAGAAATTGCCTCCAAGCTTGCCTTTCTTTGCTGTCACAACATAAAGGTGAACCATTTCTACACTGTTTGATTACGTGTGATGAAAAATGGATTCTTTTTGACAATCACAAGCATTTGGCACAATGGTTGGATAAAGATGAAGTGCTGAAACACAGTCCAAAACTGAATATTCATCAAAAAAGCTAATAGTGTCTGTCCAGTGCTGGTATTATCCACTACAGCTTCGTGAAACCTGGTCAATCAATTACAGCGGATGTCTACTGAAATCAATTGGATGAAATTATGAGGATGCTTGTGATTAAGCAGCTGAGATTGGTCAATAGAGACAGGCCAATCCTCTTGCACAATAACGCCAGACCACATGTTACACAAGCAATGCTGCTCAAACTACAGAAGCTGGACTTGGAAACTCTCTGTCATCCAGCGAATTCACCAGACCTTGCACTAACTAACTACCACTTCTTCCAGGCTTTGGACCACTTCTTGCAAGGAAAAATATTCAATTCTCAACAAGCTGTGGAAAATGCCTTTTGCGATTTCATTGCCACTCACTCTCCAGGCTTCTTCACTGCTGGCATAAGCAACCTACCATTAAGATGGAAAAACTGTGTTGATAGTTTAGGTGCCTACTTTGATTAACTGTACTGCTTCTTGTTTGAGATATTATAAACTTTTGATTTGAAATTGGACATTTAATATTTAATGACCTAAATATTTTACTTTTCTTGGGAAGGAGAGCTTGGAGCCCTTGCCTACTTCTTATGAGAACAATGAAGACTCAGAGTGCATGTTCTGTGCAAAACACAGTTATTGTGCAGTGAGAAAATTCTTATGAGCACCCAGTCAGCTATCATGCAAATAGTGGAAGTCTATTACCTTTCTGACTTTGCTTCTCTGATGTAGTAGAATCAGCATTTGACTTGGAATAGGAAGAGCTGGATTCCAGTTCTGATTTTATTAGTGTTTTCACCTTAAGTTCTTCTGTGAAATGTAGGTAATGAAGATTAAATAATATTAAAATGCTTGTCAATTGTATAGTACTACACAATTTGCAAGCGACATATTCTATTTCTCTAGTGGTTTTACCCTTAAATTAGCAACACAGTTTTTCCTAACTACAGTTCTGATTAACAGCATGTCTGCATATTCTTTTTGAACAAGGAAAGACTCTTGGCATGCTTTTACTTCTCGATTCCCTCCCTGTCACACCTCTCATTCAGGTGGAGTCTGGGATTTTAGTTTCAGAATGTGATTTTTAAAAACCCTTCAATACTAATAATTTAGACCAGCAGTTGAACTTTCCCTATAAAGGGCCAGATAGTAAACATTTCAGGTTTCACAGAACATACAATTGTACTTCTCAATTCTGCAGTTGTAGTGTGAAACTAACCATAGACAATACTTAAACAAATAGTATGGCTGTGTTCCCAACAAACCGTTTTTACGAAACAGGTGGCAGGCCAGCTTTGGCCAGAGGGTTATAGTTTGCTAATCCCTGATTTAGACAGCAAGTTTTACCAATTTATTTGCTAAATAGTGATTTTTGTGTTTGTTTCATTCAATTTCATTTTTCTTCTTATTGGAGAACATACTCTAGTAGTTCTTTAAGAAAAGAGCCTACAAGTGATAAAACTTGAATCCCTGTGTGGTAAAAAATTATGCTATTTTACTTTTATGTTTGAATGACTGTTTGGCTGGATATAGACTTCTGAATTCCTTAAACACATTTCAAAGATATTACTCCATTGTCTTCTTACAACCAGTATTTATTGCTAACAAGAAGTCTGAGGGCAATCAGATTACCAGTCCTATTTTGTAGGTAATTTTTCCCTGTTTCTAATAATTTTCAGGATCTTCTCCATATCCTTATAAGGATAAAGCTACAGACAACAGGTCTTTGTATAATTTTTCTCTGATTTATGGCACTTGGCCCTCAGTGGGCCCTTTCTAGTAGCGATTTCTTAATTTCTTTTCTTCTTAGAAATTACTTTTTTAGTGTGGCCTATATTGTCACTTATATTTATTTACAGTTATTTTCAGGGAGGTGAGGTAGGTGGGTGCTTAGTACTCTATCTTGAAACCTGGCTTCCTGGCTTTTTTCTACCAGCACAAAAGTAAACTACTTGACACAGTATACTATCTTTTCCACCTCTCCCTTACAAGCATCTCAGGTTTCACTCACGAAAAATGTCTTAAATTGCCTCAAATGTGCCACTTCATTTTAAATACCTCTGCTTTAGCAAATGCTATCCTTTAAACTCCCTTCCACACTTTGTCTGTTTTAAAAGTTTCTCATTCTACATAGCTCCAACATCTCCTCCTATAAAATCATTCCAGAGTATTCTGCTGTCTCCACAAAAAAGAGCTAATCACTCTCTTTGTCCTAATACTCTACCTTGTGCAACCTCACAGCACCTTTTTTTACTGAGAAATAATTCACATGCCATAAAATTCACCTTTCAAAGTACAGTTTAGTGGTTTTTTTTGGTATATTCACAAGATTTTCAAACAATTACCATTCCAGAATGTTTTCACCATACCCAAAAGAAACCCTGTACCCACTCACTCCCCATTACTCCCTCCCCCTAGCACCTGGTAACCACTAATCCACTGTCTCTATGAATTTAACTTTTCTGGACATTTTATACAGAAATCAAATATAGTATGTGGCCTTTTGTGTCTATCTTCTTTTATTTAGCAGAATGCTTTTGAGGTTCATCTATGCAGTAATATGTATCAACATTCCATTCCTTTTTATGGCTAAATATTTTATTGTGTGGATGTAGCACTTTTTGTTTATGTATCAGTTGATGGACATTTGGGTTGTCTCCATTTGGGGCCTATTACAAATAATGCTGCTATGAACATTTGTGTGCAAATTTCTGTAGAAACATGTTTTCAATTCTCTTGGGTATAAACCTAAGAATGGAATTTCTCAATCATATGGTAACTCTGTGTTTAACTTTTTGAGGAACTGCCAAATGTTTTCCATAGCAGCTGTACCATTCTACATTCTACCAGCAGTGTATGAGGGTTCCAATTTCTCCACATCCTCACCAACATTTACTTTCCCTTTTTTTTTTGATAGCCATCCCAGTGAGTGTGAAATAGTATCACTGTGATTTTCATTTGCATTTGCTAATGAATAATGACATTGAGCAACTTTGTATGTATTTATTGACCATTTGTATTTCTTCTTTGGAAAAATGTCTATTCAAATCCTTTTTCCATTTTTAAATTGGGTTGTCTTTTTATTGTTGAGTTGTAAGAATTCTTTATATATTCTGGATAGTAGACCCTTATCAGATAATTATTTGTAAATATTTCCTCCCATTCTGTGGGTTGTCTTTTTACTTTCTTGATAGTCTTTTAATGCACAAGGACACTTTTTTGAACTTAATCTTGATAAATTCCAATTTATTTTTTGTTTGTCCTTTTGGTGTCCTATTAAGAGATTGTTGCATCACCTAAAGTTATAAGGATTTACGCTCACATTTTCTTCTAAGGGTTGTATAGTTTTAGCGCTTACCTTTTAGGTCTTTAATCCATTTTGAGTTAATTTTTGTGTAAGGCATGAGGTAGCGTCCTATATTTGTCTGTTTATACTGCTATAACAAAATACCTGAGCTGGGTAATTTATAAAGAACAGAAATTTGTTTCTCATGGTTCTAGAGGTTGGGAAGTTCAAGATCAAGGTGGTGAGCAGAATTGGTGTCTAGTGAGGAAGCTCTCTGATTCCAATATGGTGCCTTGTTGCTGCATCCTCTGGAGGGAATGCTACATCCTCTCATGGAGGGGATGGCACAAAAAGGGCAAGAGAAGCTTCCTTCAACCTCAAGTCCTTTTATAAGGGTGCTAATCCCATTCATTGAGGCTCTACTCAAAGGCCCCCCAAAGGCTGTACCTCTTAATACTGTTGCATCAGTGATTAAGTTTTGACATGAATTTTGAAGGAGATACCATCATTCAAACCATAGCAGTCCAAATTCATTCTTTTCTATGTGGATATCCAGTTGTTCTAGCACCATTTGTTGAAGACTATTCTTTCCTCCACTGGATGGTCTTGGCACAGATGTATCAATTTATTTTTGAATTCTCAATTCTATTTCAGTGATTTATATGTATCTCTCCTTATACTTAAGAGCACTTTTAATAATGCACTGCAATTGTTTACCTCCATTAAACTGTGAATTCCTTGAGGTCAAGAGCCACATCTTTATTCATCTTAATATATTTTTTTTAATTTCAGAATATTATGGGGCCTCTTAGTATTTTTAACCCAGCATTTAACAGACCCTCAAAACATGTTCATTGAACAAATGTAATTAACTTAGTTTTGAGGAGACAAATAGGAATGGAGTCCACAAGAAAGGTGGTCCCCTTTCCGATGTAGTACTTTACCTCATGAGGAGCTTTGAAATTTTTTCTTTTTTAATAAAAAGTTTCTACATACAACATTGAATTTTTGTGTGTGTCTGCATGTTTTAGAGACAGGGTCTCACTCTGTCGCCCACACTGGAGTGCAGTGGCATGATCATAGATCACTGTTACCTCAAACTCCTGGGCTCAAGCGATCCCCCTGCCTCAGCCCCTGGAGTCAGCTGGGACTATAGGTATGCACCGCCATGCCCGGCTAATTTTTTAAATTTTTTGTAGAGACCGGGTCTTGCTATATTGTCTTGGCTGGTCTCAAACTCCTGGACTCAAGTGATATTCCTGCCTAGGCCTCCCAAAATGCCAAGATTACAGGCATGAGCCATGGCGCCTGGTCTGGCTTTGAAATTCTGACATCCCTTTTCCATTACTTGCAATGGCAATTATTCAAACATTTACTGAACATCTTCTTATACAGAAATATGGGCAGCTGAATGTTTGTTATTGAGCAAAAGAGATATGTCATGAGCCCAAATAGCTGTAATTAAAAGCAGTAAGTGTTGGAGGTGGCCAAGGGAGCAAGATGGTGGAACAGAAACCTCCAGCAATCATCCCCCTGCACCAACACCACATTCAACAACTATCCATACAAGCACCTTCAGAAAAACCAAAAATCAGGTGTGCAATCATACTACCTGGTTTTATCATTGTATCAAGGCAAGAGGCACTGAGGAGGGCCGAAAAGACAGTCTTGCATAGCCTATGCCACTCCTCCCTCTTCCCCCAGCAGTGCTGTGCCAGCACACTGAGTAAAGAGAGAATCTGTGTGCCTAGGGAAGGGACAACGAAGTGACTGTGGGACTTTGCATTGAAACTCAGGGCCATCCTGATACAGGGGAACACAAGACAGGGCAAAATTCTGCCAGTGCACAGCCTGGCCAGAGGGAAATCCTCTGCCCTGAAACCTGAGCTCTGGCTAGCTCCACCACCAGCTAACAAAAAGCAGCCTGGGGCCTAGAATAATTTGTAAGGCAATCAGACCACAAAGGCTGAAGTTCTTGGACAATTCCTGCAGCTGTGCTGGCTTGGAGTCAGTGGACTTGTGGTACATGTGACCCAGTGAGACACCAGTGGCAGTGGCCAAGCCAGTGCCTGTGTCACCCCTCCCCCAACTACAGGCAGTGTGGCTCAGGGAGAGTCCTCTTCCACGGGAAAGGAAAGGGAAGAGTTCAAAAAACTTTGTTTTTCAACTTGGGTACCAGCTCAGCCACAGTAAAATAAAGTACCAAGCAGACTCCAGAGGCCCCTGAGTCCAGGCCTTAGTTCCTGGATGGCATTTCTGGACCCATCCTGGGCCAGAAGAAAACATGTTGCCCTAAAGGGAAGGATCTAATCCTGGCAGGATTCACCACCTGCTGACTACAGAGACCTTGGGCTTTGAATAAACATCAGAGGTAGCCAGGCAACAGTCACCATGGACTTTGGGTGAGACTGGGCTGGCTTCAGATGTGGCCTGGTGTTGGTGGCCAAGAAGGAGTGCCCGCATCACTCTTTCTCCAACTCCAGCAGCCCAGCACAGAGAGTAAGGGAAGAGAGCGAGAGATTTTGCATAGTAATCCAGAGAATCCTCCTTTATCTTAACCAAGTCCACAAAGCCAGTACCATCAGGAGTCCGCAAGAGTCACGGTATTACTGGGCTTGGGGCATCCCCAGTGCTGATACAGCTGCAGTAACCAAAGACTTAGATCACAACACTCAATTCCCTCTGAATATCTGGAAAGCCTTCTCAGAAGGCTTGTTTGAAGGATGGGTTCAAACTAGTCCAGACTGTGAAGATGAAAATAAATACCTAACTCTTCAAGGCCCAGACACTGATGAATATCCACAAGCATCAAGAACATCCAGGAAAACATGACCTTACCAAATGAACTAAAAAAGGTACCAGTGACCAATCCTGGAGTGATGGAGATATGTGACCTTTCAGACAAAGAATTCAAAATAACTGTCCTGAAGAAGCTCAATGAACTTCAGGACAACACAGACAAGGAATTCAGAAGCCTATCAGAAAAATTTAACAAAGAGATTGAAATAATTTTTAAAAATTCAAGCAGAAATTCTGGAGCTTAAAAATTCAATTGACAAACTGAGAAATGTGTCAGAGTCTCTCAGCAGAATTGACGAAGCAGAAGAAAGAATTAGTGGGCTTGAAGACAGGCTGTTTGAAAACACACAGAAGAGAAAAAAGAATGAAGCACACCTACAAGATCTAAAAAACAGCCTCAAAAGGGCATATCTGAGAGTTATTGGCCTTAAGAGGAAGCAGAAAGAGAGACTGGGGTAGAAAGTTTATTCAAAGAAATAACAACAGAGAACTTTCCAAACCTAGAGAAAGATATCAACATTCAAGACAAGGTCACAGAACTTCACGCAGATTTAACCCAAACAAGACTACCTCATGGCATTTAATAATCAAGCTCCCAAAGGTCATGGGTAAAGAAAAGGTCCTGAGGGAAGCAAGAAAAAAGAAAAAAATAACACATAAAGGAGCTCTAATATGTCTGGCAGCAGACTTCTCAGTGGGAACTTTACAGGCCAGATACTGATGGAAAAAAACCTTAACCCTAGAATATTATATCTTGCAAAAACATCCTTCAAACATGAAGGAGAAATAAAGACTTTCCCAGACAAACAAAAGCTGAAGGATTTCATCAACACCAGACCTGTCCTACAAGAAATGCTAAAAGGAGTTCTTCAATCTGAAAGAAAAGAATGTTAATGAACAGTAAGAAATCTTCTGAAGGCATATAAAACTCACTAGTAACAATAAGTACACAAATACAGAATACTCTATTGCTGTAATTGCAACGTATAAACCACTTGTATCTTGAATAGGAAGACAAAAAGACAAACATATCAAAAATAACTACAACAACTTTTTGAGAGGTAAATAGTATAAAAAGATATGGATGGAAACATTGAAAAGTTAAAAAGTGGTAAAGGGATGGAGTTAAAGGATAGAAGTTCTATTAGATTTCTCTTTGCTTGTTTATTTGTTTGTAAGTAGAGTTGTCATCTGTTTAAAGTAATTGGTTATAAAATATTTTTTGCAAGGCTTATGGTAACGTCAAAAAAAAAAAAAACCTACAACAGATACACGAAAAATAAAAAGCAAGAAACTAGAATATACTACCAGAGAAAATCACTTTTAACAAAGGAAGTCAGGAAGGAAGGAAGTCAGAAAGGAAGGAAGGAATGACACACCACAAAAAAAACCCAGAAATCAAATAACAACATAGCAGCATTAAGTTCTTACCTATCAATAATAAATTGAATGTGAATGGACTAAACTCTCCAATCAAAAAATATAGAGTGGCGGAATGGATAAAAAAACAAGACCTAACTATATGTTGTCTACAAGAAACCCACTTCACCTATAAAGACACACATAAACTGAAAATAAAGGGATGGAAAAAGACATTCCATGCAAATGGAAACCAAAAAAAGAATAGGATAGCTATACTTGAATCAGATAAAGTGGAGTTCACAACAAAAACTGTAAAAAAGAGACAAAGGAGGTCACTACATAATGATAAAGGGGTCAATTCAGCAAGAGGATACAACAATTCTAAATATATATGTACCCAACACTGGAGCACCCAGATATATAAAGCAAGTATTATCAGAGCTAAAGAGAGAGAGAGATCCCAATACAGTAATTGTTGGAGACCTCAACACCCCACTTTCAGCACTGGACAGATCATCCAGACAGAAAATCAACAAAGAAACATTGGACTTAATCGGCACTATAGACCAAATGGACCTAAAAGATATTTATTGAATGTTTCATCTAACAGCTACAGAATACATGTTCTTCTCCTCAGTGCATAGATCATTCTCAAGGACAGACCATACGTTAAGCCACAAAACAAGTCATAAAAATTCAAAAAAATTAAAATCATACCAAGTATTTTCTCTGACCACAATGGAATAAAACTAAAAATCAACAAGAGGAACACTGAAAAATACACAAACACATGGAAATTAAACAGTGCTCCTGAAAGACCAGTGGGTCAATGAAGAGATTAAGAAGAAAATTTAAAAATTTCTCAAAACAAATGAAAATGAAAGCACAACATACCAAAACCTATGGGATACAGTAAAAGCAGTAATAAAAGGAAAGTTTATAGCAGTAAGTGCCTACATCAACAAAGTAGAAAATCTTCAAATATACAACCTAATAATGCATCTCAGAGAACTAGAAAAACAAGAGCAAACCAAACCCAAAATTAGTAGAAGAAAAGAAATAAAGATCAGAGCAGAAATAAATGAAATTGAAACCAAAAAAACACAAAAGATTAGCAAAACAAAAAGTTGGTTTTTTGAAAAGATAAACAAATTGACACACCTTTAGCCAGACTACGAAAAAAAGAGAGAAGACCCAAATAAATAAAATCAGAGATGAAAAAGGAGATATTGCAACTGATATTGCAGAAATCCAGAGGATCATTAGAGACTACTATGAGCAACTATATGCCAATAAATTGGAACCCAGAAGAAATGGATAAATTCCTAAACACATGCAACCTACCAAGATTGAACCAGGAAGAAATCCAAAACCTGAACAAACCAGTAACAAGTAATGAGATAGAAGCAGTAATAAAAAGTCTCTCATCACAGAAAAGCCCAGGACCTGATGGCTTCACTGCTGAATTCTCCCAAGCATTCAAAGAAGAACTAATACCAATCCTACTTAACCTATTTCAAAACATTGAGGAGGAGGGAATACTTCCAAACTCATTCTATGAGGCCTGTATCACCCTGATAACAAAACCAGACAAAGACACAGCAAAAAAAGAAAACTATAAACCAATACCTCTGATGAACACAGACGCAAAAATCTGCAACAAAATACTAGCAAACCAAATTCAACAACACATTAAAAAGATTATCCATCATGATCAAGTGGGATTCATCCCAGGGATACAAGGATGGTTCAACATACGCAAATCAACCAATGTGATATATCGTATCAACAGAATGATGGACGAAAACCATATGAGCATTTCAACTGATGCTGAAAAAGCATTCACTAAAATTCAATATCCCTTCATGATAAAAACTCAAAAAACTGGGTATAGAAAGAACTTACCTCAACACAATAAAAGCCATATATGACAAATCCACAGCTAGTATCATACTGAATGTGGAAAAACTGAAAGCCTTTTCTCTAAGATCTGGAACAAGACAAGGATGCCCACTTCCACCACTGTTACTCAACATAGTACCAGAAGTCCTAGCTACAGCAACCAGACAAGAGAAAGCAATAAAGGGAAAGGAAGTCAAACTATCTTTGTTTACAGATGATATGATCTTATATCTAGAGAAACTAAAGACTCCACAAAAAAACTATTAGAACTAATAAACAAATTCAGTAAAGTTACATGATACAAAATCAACATAAAAGTACCATTTCTATATGCCAACAGTAAATTATCTGAAAAAGAAACCAAGAAAGTAATCCCATTTATAATAGCTACAAATAAAATACCTTTGAATAAACTTAATCAACTAAGTAAAAGATCTCTATAATGAAAACTATAAAACATTGATGAAAGAAATGGAAGAGAACACGCAAAAAAATGGAAAGATATTCCATGCTCATGGATTGGAAAAATCAATATTGTTAAAATGTCCATACTACCCAAAGCAATCTACAGATTCAATGCAATCCCCATCGAAATACCAATGACATTCTTCACAGAAAAAATAGGCCTAAAATTTATATGGAACCACAAAAGACCCAGAATAGCCAAAGTCATCCTGAACAAAAAGAACAAAACTGGAGAAATCACATTACCTAACTTCAATACAACAGAGCTGTAATAACCAAAACAACACAGTACTGGCATAAAAACAGACACACTGACCAATGGAACAGAATAGAGAACCCCAAAATAAATCCACACATCTACAGTGAACTTAATATAGTTGGAAAAAGACAGTCTCTTCAATAAATGGTGCTGGGAAAACAATGTCCATATGCAGAAGAATTAAACTAGACTCTTCTCTCTCACCATATATAAAAATCAAATCAAAATGGATTAAAGACTTGAATCTAAGACCTGAAACTATGAAACTACCAAAAGAAACATTGGGGAAACACTTCAGGACACTGGTCTATAATGATTTCTTGAGTAATACACCCAAAGCACAGGCAACCAGAGCAAAATTGGACAAATGGGATCACATCAAGCTAAAAAGCTTCTTCACAGGAAAGGAAATAATCAACAAAGGGAAGAGACAACCCAAAAAATGGGAAAAAATATTTGCAAACTCCCCTCTGACAAGGCATCAATAACTAGAATATACAAGGAGCTCCAACAATTCAATAGGAAAAAATCAAATAATCCAATTAAAAAATAGGCAAAGGATCCGAACAGACATTTCTCAAAAGAGTACATACAAATGGCCAACAGGTATATGAAAAGATGCTCAATATCCTTAGTCATCAGAGAAATGCAAATCAAAACTACAATTAGATATCATCTCACCCTAGTTAAAATGGCTATCATGAAAAAGACAGGCAATTATGAATGCTGGCAAGGATGTGGAGAGAGAGGAACCCTCATACACTGTTGGTGGGAATGTAAATTAGGGCAACTACTATAGAGAACAGTAAAAAAACTAAAAATAGAACTGTCATATGACCCAGCAATCACACTGCTGGGTATATACCCAAAGGAGGGGAATTCAGCATGTCAAAAAGATACCTGCGCTCCCATGTTTATAGCAGCACTATTCACAATAGCCAAGATTTGGAATCAACCTAACTGTCCATCAATGCATGAATAGGTAAAGAAATTGTGGTACATATACACAATGGAATACTATACAGCCACAAAAAGAATGAAATCCTGCCATTTGCAACAACAGGACGGAACTGGAGAATGTTATGTTAAGTAAAATAAGCCAAGCACAGAAAGACAAATCTTGCATGTTCTCAATTTGTATGTGGGAGCTAAATATTAAAAACAATTATCTCATGCAGACAGAGAGTAGAACAATGGTTACCAGAGGCTGGGAAGGGTAGTGGGGAGGGGAGGATAAAGTAGGGATAGTTAATAGATGTAGGCCGGGTGTGGTGGCTCACACCTGTAATCTTAGCACTCTGGGAGGCTGAGGTGGGAGGACTGCCTGACCTCAGAAGTTCAAGACCAGCCTGAGCAAGAGTGAGACTCCTGTCTCTACCAAAAATAGAAAACTTAGTCAGGTGTGGCGGTGTGCACCTGTATCCCAGCTACTGGGAGGGCTGAGGCAGGAGGATCACTTGAGCCCACGCATTTGAGGTTGCAGTGAGCTATGATGATGCCACTGTACTCTACCCAGGGTGATAGAGCAAGACTTTGTCTCAAAAAAAAAAAAAACCCAAAACAGATGCAAAAATATTGTTAAATAGAATGATCAATATATGATAGCAGAATAAACTGGTTATAATCAACAATAAGTTATGGTATACTTTATAGTAACTATTAATAAAACAGGGGGATTGGAATGTTCCTAACAAAAATAAATGATAAATACCTGAGGTGATGGATACCCCAATTACCCTGATTTGATTAATTCACATTCTATATCAAAATATCACATGTACCCTATAAAGATATACAACTTTTATGTACCCAGAATAATTAAAACTTTTAAAAAGTCAAAAACAAAAATAAACAAAAACAAGTGTTGTAAGATAACATGAAGGAAATGCTATTGGAGTTAGAGGGAGCAGAAATCACTGTCATCCAGGATATCTATGAGTATATCAATCACTCATTTAGTCTTCTTGAAGGGTAATTAATACTTTGAATTCAATGCCAAAAGAATTTTTTTTAAAAAGAGGAGACAGGGTTTGAATTTTACTAATAGTATGGTTTTGGGATTTTGAGTATCTCTGAAGGGAAAGACCAGCTATTCTCCTAAAATAAATCCTTGGGGCCTATTGAATTATTTTAGTTTATTTGATATATACCTCAAAAGTACAATCAATACTATTAGTAAAATTTTAAAAATGTAACTTGAACAATTAACACAGAATTGAATTCAGATGACAGAGAACAGGACATAGGCATCTGAAGTCATGAGTGTGAATTACAATTTTAGGCCTTCCCTTCTCTTCCTTAGCCAACCCAATTATTATCAAGCTGATTTTTAAGAAAGAAAAAAATGTTTCAAAGCTTGGATATGAAGTTTTAAATAAAAATCTATCAGAAAATATAATATATAAATTTACAGTCTATGAATTGTTTCTTGGTCAAAGACCTGCTATCAGACAAAAGGGAGATTAACAGTTTGGTGTATTAGGAATATGATCTTTGGAGTCAGAAAAACATGGTCAAGAATAACAGTTCTCTCAGTTGATAGCTATGTGACCTGAGTCTTTTTTTGGTTTCTAAAATGCAGGTATCTCCTCCTTCAGAGTGGTAATAAGGATTTCACAAGATGATGTTATATACAAAATGTCCATAAAGTAGGTACTTAATAGTTAGTAAAGGAGAATACAGGTATTAATAAAAACCAGAGGCCCATGACAGAATGATTCTCTGTAACCAGAGGAACGAGGGTTTGGGGTCAGACAGACTTAAATTAGTGGCTATCTCTGCCACTTCTATGTGTGGTCTCGGCTTGTGGTTCCAAGTAAAAGGGGTTACTACATCTGTTTTCCTCCTCCTGGGCTATATAATACCCCAGAGACTGAGAACACGAGCCAGTTTAAGTCAATCACAGAGTGAATACTTGACTCAACATGACATCTATTCCAGTGTATGCAAAGAGCTTTGTGGTCCCATGGACCTGGAATTTGGTCACTAGCCATGTGACTTGAGGTAAATTACATAACCTTTCTCATTTTGCCTTATCTTTCAAATGACTCTTTTTGCCAAAGTAAGCATATTTCAAAGACTTTTAAAAAGCATATATTAAAAAGACTTTTAAAAAGCATATTTCAAAGACTTTTAAAAATAGTTTGTTAAAGGCTAATTTTGTTAGTTATTTGCAATGAAAATAGCCTGCAGGTTTCTAGCGTAAGGTTCCCATTTTATAACAGGAAAAATTAGATTAACACTATTTTAGAACCTTTCATAACAGATATTTGATACTTTTATTGTTGGGGGAAAGTTATTATCAATTTATAACATTCCCAAAAGCACAACTCTGAAAATGCCAATTTGGTTCTTACAGAACTCAAAACTTGAATGGTGTACCCATCATAGTCAGGAAGTAGAACAATCCCTCAAAAAAAAAAAAAAGCAAAAATGCCAAGATCTTCTCCAACTACAATTATTTTTAATCTATGAAACAGAATTTCCTTACAAATTAAGTAGTTTTTACAGTAGTGATATTTATCATTGATGTGATCTGTTTGTTTAATATGACTGTAGTCAGAAGGGAAGTTGGGCCTGTTATTTTTCCAGAAATTGAAAAAAGTACCATCATTAAGACAAGGAAGAGAAAGATTTGTATCCATCTTTTTGGGACATATAAGGTGAGAGTGAAGTCTCACAGTTGGAGAATTTGTGGATATTGCTGGAGGAATTGGAGATGCTTTCTAGTAAACGGGTAATCCCTCTTCCCCGAACACTGCTGTTTTGGCCGGAAATTTTCACCCCAGATGGGTAGTCACCTAGTGTATTGAAAATATGAAAAAAGAAACATAGAAATTTTATAATTTCATTATAAAGAGATGCCTCAATTAACTGACTCATCCTACTACAGGCTCTTACTAAGCCATAATTAAATGGATCAAGAATAGGAGAGAGATTCTTACAGACAAAAGATGGAACAAGAATGTTTCTTTTTGTTTTTAGGCCAGGAAATCTTAACTGAAGTTCTTCAGGCACCACTTGAAATTTCACGTGACTAGCTTTTAAAATTTCATGTCTCCCAAAAAACACCATCACATCAAAACTATAAAACTATAGCTACTATAAGAAAAACAGGTTTTCTTTTAAGTGCCCTGAGCAAAATTCTGAGGAATAAGATACACTGTGTCAAACTGACCCAAAAATGTACACATCCAAATTGTTAAAGGTGCTAACGCTAAATAAAACCACCATTCAACAAGCTCCTTATATCCCAAAGCTAATTTGGAAACACTGGTTTAAATATCACACCTGGGATCTAGATAATAAGCTTTGAGGCCCTAACCTCCTTTAGGCAAATTTTTATAAAATATAAGATGCTTACCAATGGGTGTGTTTGATCTTTGTTCCTGATTAGAATAGTTGAAATGAGAGAATCCTGGACTCTCGACCCTTAGCTTCTGTAAATAATAGGAAAGTACCAGAGGAAAAAAATGTTTATTTCTTATCAATTTTGGATGGTTTTTAATTTCAAATTACTCTTTACAAAATGAAAACTAACACAAATACTTTTCCAATGTCTGATCAACTTTTGCTGCAAAAGAGAGGAGAGAAATAGGGTAGACTTTGGAGGAAAACTAGGAATTACAGGGTTAAGAGAGGGGTTGCTTTTTTTTTTTTTTTTAAATGAGATTGTAACATGTTTGCTGCTAAGTATGAATCTGAACAGAGAAAAACCCCGATGACACAAGAAAGAGGGGAAAATTACTGGAGCCATGTCCTTGAGTGGTAAGAGAAGGAAACCTAAAATATAAATAGATTGGTTTTAGATACAAACATAGACCATTAAGTAAAACAGAAGTAAAGTACAAGAGAGATGCAGGTAGATGAGGTGGTAGAAACATGTATAAAATCTCTCCTTATTAACTCTATTTTCTCAGAGAAACAGGAGAGAAGGGCATCAGCTACAACAAGGGTGAGGGAAGAGGTGATGGAAGTTTGAAGGGAAAGGTGGTGAGAAATAACTGTCTAGGAGGGTAGGAGACTAATCAGACTAGAGAAATGGATAACTGCCAAGCAATACCAAAGGCCCACTTAAAGTTGGTGATGGAGAATATTCAGTAAGATCAGTCAGCATGGTAGTTTCTTTCCAGCCTCATTTAGCTTCATGGGTAGAGGATTAAAGTAGGTGAAGAGATAGATTTAATCAAGGTTAGTATTTGTCAAGTATGATGAAGAAAAGAGAGCCAATGGAGTTGACAATGAGTGCAAAGCAGCGGAAATGATAGACCAAGGAATCTAAGCTGGGAAGGAAGGAGGTGAGGGGGAGGGAGGAAGGTGGTAAAGAAGGAGACATGAGGCTACAGCGTTACTGGTGTGAACGGTGCCCCTGGAGTTGTGCAAAGCAGTGGCCCTGCAAGGGGATCTAGAACAGTGGAGGCATAAAGGAATTGTAGGTCCTAGTAGAGGTAAAAGAATTGCTGACACTAGGGTACTACAGGAAGGCAGTGGTGCTCAGAGTGGATGATGTCTGAAATTGAGATTATGGAGGAGGTGCCACTGGGGTCCATGACATGATCATGGGAGTGGGAACTTGTGTGGTAGAAGACAGGATCATTGGAGAGGAAATCAAAGAACTGAGAGGGCAGGCAGCTGAAAGTAAAGATTACCTACAGAGAAGCTAAAATAAGGAATTCTGACAGGAAAACTGATATCCTGGCATACTGATGCTCTAAGAATGAGGAGGATCAACTCAGAGGTCTATTGGCTCTGAAAAGGGGTTGTCAGGTACTACAGCCTTAATAGCATGAGATTCAAAGCCTAGGAATTTTAGAGAGAAGGTATAAGTCTGGAAGCTGTAATCAAGGACAACTGCTTCAAATCTAGCCCCATTACGAATGTGGGAGAAAAAGATGTCACCATTTGAAAGGGCTAATGAAGAAGCAGTATATCCTTAGAGGGGGGTAAAGTTTTAACTAGAACCAAGAAGGTAAACAGATTTTCCCAAAGAGGTGGAAGATATCTGAGATTTAGCTGATAACTGAGGCTGAGAAGACCCACAGGAAGGTTTCTTAGAAGTTGGGGAGGGCTGGGAAAGAGGATCAGCCAAATAAGATGAGTCTGGGAGATGACAGAGAATCTGAGAGTCCTGAGCTTCCCAGAGTAACAGATGTAAACAATGAAAAGGCACATTACTGAGATTAATTTTGGTGATGTCAACATAAATGGTGACGATGAGGCTAAGACGGGGTTTCTCAACCCTGGGCACTAATGACATTTTAGGCTGGATAATGCTGTGTTGTGGGAGGCTGTCCTGTATAGACAGAATGCTTAGCAGCATCCCTGGCCTTTATCCACTAGATGTTGGTAGTACCTCCTCCCCAGCTGTAACAACCAAAAATGTCTTGACATTGCCAAATGTCCCCTGGAGTAGCAGCCCCCAACCCTTTTGGCACCAGGGACCAGTTTCATGGAAGACAATTTTTCTACAGATGGGGGGCGGGGAGGTGGGCGGAGCTCAGGCAGTGATGTGAGCAATGGGGAATGGCTATACAGATGAAACAGATGAAGCTTCGCTTGCCTCACGCTGTGCACCCTCTCCCTGCCCCCACTAGTTCTGGTCCACAGCGTGGGGGTTGGGAACTGCAGTCCTGGAGGACACAAAATTGAGCTGAGAACCACTGGGCAAAGGGTCAATACGGAGGAGGAGAGAGAATGGTCTTGCCTAGAGTATATATGGAGAGCTCTGGAGTCCCTCCCTTTCAAGTCTTTTCAAAAGAATGTCATGTAAATGGAAACATGTAGTGTATTATACAGTATATGATCTTTGGAGACTGCTTCTTTCACTTAGCATAATGTCTTTGAGATTCATCCTAGTTGTTTGTATCAATAGTTCATTCCATTTTTTTTGGTTTCCTTTTTTATTAACTGTTACCTATTTTTAAATAATAATAATATTTATTTATTATCTACTATGTTCCAAGGCAGGGGTCCTGGCATTTTCACATATTGCTGCATTTAATTCTAACAGCTACTAGTCCCTATTATTGTTCTTGTTTAACAGACACGGAATGAGCACAGAAAGTTCAAGTAACTTGCATTAAGGTCACATAGCCTGCCTGTATGTAGCAGGCTTTGTATTTATTTATTTCCCAAAATAAAATTCAGGAATTCTGACTCTAGAGCCCATACTCTTAAATGCTACGCTTAATAGTGTAAAGAGGACTACTAATAAGTAGAAAGCAAGGAAAGAAGAAAGGTGGTAGAGAAACTAAGCTTTTATCCAAATCCTAAATCAGGTCTTAAATATTTCTGAGGTAGATATTTAGAATATTTATATTATCTACATTCAGATATTTAATTTTTGGAACAGATCAATCTTTGGATGTGTTTTGTATAAACACTAAATGCCAATTTTAGTTGTCTTAAAACTTTGTTAAATGTAATGAGAAAATATACCAGGAAGGAAAAGGATTTTATGCAAGATCCAACTGAATTAGATTTGACATGCCATGAAGGATTTCAAAATAATTTTTAAGGGAAAGGAAAGAACCAAACAAAAGGCTTGATCTTTAGCGATTGTTGTCCAGGACCACATTGAGTAGACAGCCAGAGAGACCAGTAAGCTCCCAAAACTTAGCTCCTTACCTGGTAACGCCCTGCATCCAATACAACCATTTTGGGTGTCACACTATTGCTGGCCTCATAATCTTGTAGTGGTACATGAGCCTCTGTGAGTTGGATTCCAAAGAGAGTAGCCAGAGAATTACTGATGCAGTACCTTTAAAAGGAAATAAAAAATTCACTATCAGAATCTCATTTTATTTACTCTAAAAGCATTTATATTTTAAAATCTCTAACATAAAAGAAAGCAGCTGCAATACCACTTTAAATTGGGAAAAAATAAATTTAGAGATTCAGAGAAGAGATAGGAATATGTAGCAATATACATCATATAACAGGTTATTACTGCTAAGCAATCTTCTGATTACCAGATAAAATTTCAGGTTCATTATGAGGGAATGGGAATGAGGGTTAAGATTACCAGGATTCTCAAATATTTAAGGCAAGGAGAGGGCAGCAGCAGAAATAAGACTACAATCATAAACACTTATCTATTCTCGAACCAATAATCATCCACCTTGTGAAAAGGCTACCAGAGGACCCGGATATCTGGGGCTCCAAGTGATTTCACCACAGAATGAGAAGAAAAGGGTCTTTGTTTTTGTAGCACCTTCACAAGGAAATGTCCTTAATGATAGTAGGGAATTTCACTCTCCTACAGGAGTCCTAGAAGGAAAATTTTCAACAAGTGCTTCTAAAAGGTTCATACAAATTGCTTAGATAAGTAGTGACATGGACAGAAGAATAAAAGTAACATGAAGTAACAAACCACCTTGCTTTAAAATAGAAATGTAGAAATAGAAGTGACTAGAGATTCACCCCAGCTGCCAAAGCAATAGCAAGCAAAATGACACATAAGAATTCAATGCAGAACACAACATTATGAAGAAACTCTCTTCTCCAACTTACGCAATCTTCCTGCAAACAGCTAAAGCACAGAAGAGAATATCATTTTCTTCATGCCACTTGCACCTGTACAAAAAAACCCAGACATTAATATTCTAACTGAAGTAGTACTATTTAACGGTTTTTATATGCAAAGATTTCTAACTTACTTACCTGAAATCATTAAGAAAAACTGACATGATTACTCAGAGATTAAGACTCCTAATTTAACACACAAAAAGATTTTTTAAAAACAAATTTTATGTCACTTCCTCTGGTATACATTCATGATATTATGCAAACTATACATGACCATAAAAGTTAAATTTTACCTTGAAATAAAATGAGTATTCCACGGGCACATTAGTGACTAAGATTAACATGCACTCGTTCAACATTTACTGAATGCACAGTATTTGTGCCAGGCATTCTTAGGCACTAGAAATACAATATTGAATAAAACAGACCAAAAATACTGTCCACACAAAACTTACTTTCTAGTGGGGAAGACAGACTAAAAAAGACATGTAAGCATAATACATAGTAATTTAGAAAATGATAACTTCTAAGGAGAAAAAAATGAAATGATGGTATGAAATGTTGGGGAGAGACAATGTTTTAGGTAAGGTGGCAGGAAAGGCATCACTACGAAAGTGGTGTTTGAGTGGGGACCTCAGGACGTGATGTTGGAGAGGAAATTTGTGTGGTTCAATACAAGGTTACATACACTGAAACAACATACTTTCATGACAAGAGCCACTGTAAACTTGTGTATACCTTTCCACTGAGTACATAATCTATTAAGACTCAGAACAGCGCTACTTACACAATACAAAGCTTGCCTAAACTTAGCAAGAGTCATTTAAAATTACAACATACTAAACAGTACAAGCGTAAAAAATCCATTATTTGTACTGAACAAAAGTTATCTAACTGAATGGAAGACTATCTAAAAATAAGATGAAGAATTTCCCACTGTTTTTCCAAAGAAAAGTTATCTAATAAATGTGATTCATAAAACTCTAACTCTAAAATGAAGCCTTAGGTTAAAACTAAACCTAATTTCTTACACAACCACACAGAATCAAGTAATTTTTAGTTTCTAATTAGTTCTGCTCTTTGTCCAGAACTTAAACCCCAAGTGTACCCCTACCTCATATACACATTTTCCACTGGAGATCAGATCTGAAATGAAAGCAACTGAAAAACTAACAATATACTCCAGGATTAAAACAAACAAACAAACAACCTTACAAAAATCTCATCCTGGGGAAAAATGCCTCCAAATCTACAGTTACACTATTAAAAATGACATTGTTTTGATCTGTTTTTACTCATACTTCTTGATCCTCTTCCTCCAAATCACCCTACTAGTCTCCCTAAAAATGAGTGTATTTTCTAGTAAAGGAAGGTTCATTGTATAAATCTGTCAAAAATCAGAACTGCTTTGTATACTTTGTTAAGCTAAAGTCACAGCTTACTCCCAAAGCTCCAACACTATCTCACTCACTCAAATCATGTGCAGCATAAAGGCCTTTACACTCCTTCTTTATCTCAAAAGGTCCCAATGATCTCCTTTTCTCCTATCTCAGCATTATATTCCTTCTTCTTTTCAAGGATAACCCTGTCTTTACCTACTGTATGAAGCACTGTCATCCTATAGCTACATATATGCTCTAGTCTAGCCAAACTGACTCGGTGGTTTTTCTTAAACAGTCTCTGGGCTGTCATTCCTCTGAGTCACTGTTCAGGCCATTTTCTACCAGAAAGGTCCCCACCCCCCAACCCAAATCTCTGCTCACAGAAATTCTATCCATCTTTACAGAAGAACCAAATAAAACATTTATTCTGTAAAGTATTTCATAGTTTTTAAACCCTTACACTGAAGAGACTTCTCCTTTATCTATCATAACCTTTTGAAACTCTTAAGAGTCACCAGAAATTACTGTATATGACTCTAGTGTCTTCACGTACTTTATTGCTCTTATCAGACTGAGTGCAAGGATGTCACTCTTTTCCCTATTTTCCATAGAACCTAGTCAAATGCCTTATGTACAAGAGCTGCTCAAATTTTCATCAAATATGAAAAGCTCACTAAATTGGACTAAGAAAAGCTATTCTACAGTGATGTCAAAGCATAAAATTGCATCTCTTAACACTACTATTGCTGGGGCTTCTGGTTCAAGATGGTGAATTAAACACATGCACAAATTTATCTCCTCTTGTTCCCCAGGCCCTATCAAAATGGTAGACAATAAAAATGGTAGATGTTCACAATAATGGAAAAAACAGGAAGAGGCCTCCATGGAAGAGAGTTTAACAAATTTGTGGAAAATGAAGAAAACAAAGAAATGGTAATTGATGAAGCCGGACAGAAGTCACAGTCTTCAGTGCTCTCATTAGAGGCTACAGCAGGAAAGGATCTGCCTATCAGAACTCTGGAGATGCTCTGGACTCACTGACACGTCCCTACCGAGAGAGCAGAGGTGAGACATGACGCTGAACTTCTGTAAAAAGAATAGTTAACTTCCTTGACTCCATGCAAAGAAGTGAACTGTTTTTGGAGAACCAAGCAGCAAGAATGGCTGCTGATACCCAAAAGCAAAGCCCTCCACATTCTGGCATTTAGGATTTTGCCTCCAACTTAACATTTAGCTCTCTTGTCTGCTTTCCCTATAGCAAAGCCTAATCAATTGACAGTCCCCACTGAACAATATGAAACACTTACTCGGCTTTGCAGCCTGATTTCTAAATATGAACATAATCAAGGATAATCAGACATTCAAGGAAAGCCTGCAACATGAAAAAGACCAAAATAGGAAGACCACAACTCACAACCCAAAAGGAATGAGATAATCCAGGGAACAAAAGCAAACTGATAGCCCTAACAGGATATTTTGAAGAGTGTGTAGAAAGTCACACTATCTTATAGAATGGTCAAGATAACTTTTTTGGTCCCACTAAGCACTTCAAGTGGATTTACAAAATTATTGCATCCAGGATCCCAGTTTTTCTCATCTCTTCAACTCTCATCAACACTGATGATAGCTATGATGATTTGTGTAACATGGTAACAATTATAGGCTGAGAGGTATGGAGACTTCAAAAAGTAAGCCTCTGCCCAAGTTTTAAAATGTCAGAGCTTGTTAGGGCTCTGTGCTGAGTCCTCTTCTCCTTCTGCCATCTGCCTAAATAATCTCATCTACATGCTACAAGGTCCATCAAGGCAGAGGACTTGTCTCTCTTCATTGTAGCTTCAGTGCTCAGAACAGTGCCCAGCACATAGTAAAAAGGGAATGCTGACATTACCCAAACCTCTCCACTGAGCTGTAGGTCAGGACCAACGGCTACTTGCTTGCTATCTCCACACCTAGTGTCTCACCAGTACCTCTGAACATTCTAAACTTGCTCCCTTCTTCCCCATCTGCCCGGTTGTATATACTAAAAACCTGCGTATCATATTTTGTCATTTCTTTCCATTTTCTCTTCCTGAGTTCAGTCCACCAGCAAGGTCTACTGACTTTTACCAATCTTAAATCTACCTATTCCTCTGCATCTCTGTCACCACCCTAGCACCAGCCATTTCTTGCCTGGACTAGGGAAACCATCTAATAATCATAGGCTCCATACTTCCTTTCTTACCCCTCCTTATCAGCTATCCATTAAAAACTCAAGAGATCTTTCAGAAACTTAATCTGACACTTCCCTACTTGATTCTCTTCTTTGCTCACCACTCCTCAGTCACGTGGATTGTCTAACAATTTCTAGTAAATACCAAGCTTTTGCCTCAAAGTCTTTGTATCTCTCTGCCCAGGATGTTCTTCTTTCTGTTTTTTGCATGGTTGTGTCCTTCTCCCACTTCAGTTCCCAGCTTTAATGTTATGCCCTCTAAAGAAGTCTTCTTGGCCATTCTATAAAGTAGTCTACTACCTTTTTACACTCTTCTCTGTTAGAGTATCCTGTTGATTTCCTTCTTAGCACTTATCACAAGCTAAAATTACCATTTTATTTATTATTTAATGTATGTCTCTTTCCTACTTAACTGCTAGCTTCTTGAAAGGCAGAGACCACGCTAATTTTGCTCACCATCGTACCTTCAGTCCAGTGCCTAGCAGAGGAAATGCTCAATAAATTATTTGATTAAATAAAGGCTACCATGTTTTAATCATCAGGTCACAGTGAGTTAGTCCAAGGACATTTATGGCAAGAAGTACCAGGAGGATGAGAGATCTATAAAAATTATAAATATTCTTAGCCTCCAAAATAATATGATAGTTATTAACAGCCTGCTTAAATTCTAATATTCACTTTGTGTAACTGTACTCAATTTCACCAATATAAAAACCTACCCATTTCTCCTAGAGCTAGACAAAACATTTCTCAAAAATTTATTACAAACTTGAAGGTTTCTTAAGAGGTGTTAAAGAGCAGTATTTGAAATGAGTCCCATTTGGTTATATTAGCAAATTCTAACAAGTTTCTTTTGTCCACCATGATCTAAATTTCCTTACAAAATATTATATATTGGAATCTTGCTATGTTATGAAGCTCAGTAAAAGCTCAGTAGATTCATCCTGTGCAAAGCAGTTTATTACTAAAGTACCTAAAGTACTATGTAACAGTTTTACCTTTAAGAAAATTCATGGCACAGGCCTCAAAGAATGTCTTACACCAAAGCTACTCTAGTCTTGTTGCAGTGTGTACTTACTCTACTGAACTCAACACTGTATTTCTTCAATGATAAAGTGTGTTTTTTTCACATTCTAACCAAAATTAGAATGCATCTTACAATTGAAGGTATTCTACAATTGCTATTGGACAGTGTAGAAATAGTTGCCATGGCCTAAGCATGTAGAAATTTGATTATTATTCTTGATGGTAACTAGACAATTGCAATCCTTCAACATTTTAGTCAATAAACCCTTTAAAAATTATTTGAGGAAGTATTTGTTTGTCTCTGAAAACTTTCTATTGACCTCTTCAGGTAAGATCAAGAAAGAACCAACATCAAAACCTGCAGAAAGGGTGCCAGTTGCTTAGAAAACCCCAGAGACAACAGTGGAATTCTCTTTTAAGAAATGCTATATACAATAAAAACATGGACACTCAATGACACTGAACGTGAAATTTTTGAAATACTTCAGCCAATTGCTGAGGTAATGGTACATAAATCCAAATATCCTAACACATCATCCATAAACTTTACAGATTAACAAGAATAAAGCAACCAAAACAGAACAGACAAAATCTATACCTGCAGCATAAGTAGAAGATAGAACACTACAAAACCCAATTACTTATAAATAGAAAAAAGAAAACTTTACTTTCCAATTGAGCAATTTTTCAATCTCCCACCTCAGGCCTTTATATCGAGAGTGGTGTTCAGAAAAAAAAAAACTGTGAGGAAGTGAGAGAAAAGAAATGGAGAGCCAAAGATTAAATTAAAATCATCCTCACAATGATGAACTCCACTCTTTACATAAATATTGAAACAGAGTTCTGGTAGGTAGGAGCACTGACTATAGGAAAGTGCCTGTGCTGAGGGAAACAGGAAGAGAAGAGCCCTTTAGAAACTGGATGGAGGGGGAAAAAAAAGCAAAAGTGGGAAATTTAGGATCCTGCAGGACAAAAAGAAAGAAAGAAAGAAAGAAAAAGAAAAAAAAAAAAGAAAAAGGAAAGACCTACAAACCATACCCGGGCCAAACCAAAACCATTCATTGAAGAACCCACACTTTGCTATGCTGACTGAAGAGGAAGCTCTTGAGCTAAGACACTCAAACCTCCCCACAAAGCATCAGCCCCAAGAAATGCAAAGGAACAATGCATCTTCATCTATAGAAAGCTATTGTAAGAAGAAAACAAAATGAGAATCAAAACACTTTAGCTGATAACTCCCCCTCATGTACTCCCCCCAAAAAAAACATGGAGAAGAAAACTGTAACATACAATTCCACATAGAATTAAATATTCACACACCCTGAATGAGAAACTTCAAAACCAGAAACAGAAATTTTTTAAAAAAAGAAATAAAGTAATAGTTGACTAAAAACTCAGGAACAAAAGAGAAAAAAAGACAAAATCATATTGGAAAAGAACTAAATTACAAACTGTCCAAAGAAGAATAGATTCATTAGGGAAGTTAATAAGGAAAATTGAAGAAAGCAGAAAATCATCAAGAGAATAAATGATTAAAGTAAAAAGGGTCAGAAAAAGTGATTAAAATGAAAAATAGGCAAAGAAGATCAAACACAGATATATCAGACTCTTAAGAAAAAAATTAAACAGTGGAATAGAACTAATATTAAATGATCTAAGAAAAATCTCCAGAAATAGAAACTGATTCTGTATATTGAAAAGGCTCACCACACGCCCTGGAAAATGGACCTGTAATAATAAACTCAGAGAAACATCCTAGTAAAACTATTAGACTTTAAAAATGAAAAAAGACTAAGGTTTCCAGGCAAAACGATCAAGTAACTCCAGGCAAAAAGATCAGCTAAATAGGGCCAAGAAAATTAACTGACTGAACCTTGCAAAAGGAACACAAAGCAATACTAATGGAGTTTTGTTTTCTAGAAACTCAAGGAAATAAAGTGTAAACCATCAGAAAAAGATTTAAACATGGAAAGAATAAAGGGAACACTTGTCCATGAGCCCTGATCAATCTACTATGAAGGTTCACAAATTTTAAGGCATCAAATAACACGGTGACCAGTTTAAAACTACCAGAGATGCAATGAGACATTGACAGAAACATAGTAACAGGAGAGATTAGAACCACTCTCAATACAAGATCAATTGGACAAAATATAAGTAAAGAGATAAGAAAATCTGAACATAATCAATGTAGATCTTATGTATATACCAAATGGTACCCTCTGAAAATAAAGAATACAAATTCTCACATGCCCATAGAACGGTTACAAAAATTGACTATAAATTAAGTTTGGGAAAAAACCCCAAACACCAGTAACTTCCATAAAGTAGAAATATTATATACTACACTTTGACCACAATGCAAACACATTACAATTTACTAACAGAAACAAAAATCAGAAAGACCTTTTCATCTGGACACTTAAAACCCTTGTATTTAACTCCCAGTTGAGAGCTGAAATGACAGTATTTGTTAAAAATGTCAATGAAAATATTGCATGTCAGAATCTATGGGATTCACTGAAAACAATGATTAAAAGACAATTCACTCTATTAAACACTTATCAATAAAAATCTGACAAAAGATAAATGAATTAAGTTCCTAACCCCAAAAAACTAGAAAAAGAACCAAAAGTACAAAGAGAATAAGATAAAAGCAAAAATTAATAAGAGAGTAGAAAAATAGATGCAATAAATTAAAATCCTGTTGTTCTGAAAAATTAAAATAGACAACACACTAGCTAGCTTAAGAAAAAAAAGGAGAGGGCACAAATATACAAGAAATGACAAAATAAACCACCAAGGAAACAGAAATTTAAAAAATTTTAAGAGACTATCTTCCTTGCAGATCTTTAAACAAAAAAATTTGAATATCTATATAAAATGTACAATTTCCTAGGGAAATACAGATTACCAAAATTTACCACATTAGAATTAGAAAGCCTAATCAAAGCAATTTCTGTAGAAGAAACAGAAAAAGTTACCAAGGAACTGCCCCCACAAAAATGCACGAGTCCCAGATACACACAATCTGTGTGAGAAAAATTTTAAAACATCTTTGAAAAACCCAAAAATAGATCTGAACAATGGAAAGACATTGCTTGTCCTTGGATACAACTCAACATTATAAAGATTTCAGTTCTCCCTAAGTTAATTTATAAATCTAATGCAATCTCAACAAGCTTTTTAATGGAGATAGAATGAAGAGACACTTCTGAATATACTTTTTTTGTTTACATGTGGTAATGCTTTAGACATTCAAAAGACAATTAACAAAAGCGGGGAAAAAACAAAAATGGAATGGAAATAAAGAAATGAACTATATTTCAAAAGAATAATTTAAGTACACTGAAGGGGGAAAAAAACCAATAACCTAACTTTCAAACAAAGTATTTTGACTATATACTTTCAGACTAAAAATAACTGTAAACAAATTCTGAACCATTGTTAGTCTTTTTTTTTTTTTGGTACAGTGGTGGTATCACATAATTTTAAAAAATATTGAAAGCCAGGTTTCCTGCTCTCAGAGAAAGGAAATACAAAAATAAAAAAGTGGAAAACTAGAGAACCCTATGGTATTGGATTGAAACTGTAGGTTCAGTATGAACTGTTGGTGAGATAGAAACAGAAAGTGAGAGACCTAGCTACATAAAAATATGTACGGAGGGTGTGTATATACACATACAGATACTTCCTAGCTTTCTCCACTAAGGGAACCTAAAACTAATGATACTCTAGTAAGAAATGAACACACCTAGCACCCAGATCCTATCTCCTAAATACTATATAATATGTTCCACTAAAAGGAACCAGGAATCCTTGAAGAAATGGCTAATTCAAAGCTGGAGCAGAGAAAGCACAAGATGAGCCTGGAACATAGTGTGCCAGACAGAAAGCAAAGCAGCGCTCAAAGAATGATGAAGCAATGTCAAAAGGACATAGAAACCATTGCTTGAAGGGACTCCCACTGGCCATATATAGAACAATTATAAAAATGAATTATGATATTAACAGATTATAATCTACTGAATAGGAATCCATACTCATTATAAATAAATGAAAAAAATAAATGGGTGAAAAGAAAAAATCCTTCTTTACAGTAGAATGCCAACTAATAAATGTAGAAGTAACAATTGAATTAAGAAAAAAAATCAGCATTTCACAAACATAATAATAATTGATTTGGGCAAAAATTGTCACTGAATGCTAAAACTAGTATATGAAAGTTTGAAGAATATAATAGCTACCTAATTTCAAAATATTTCCCTGCAAAATATTGATTAATTATAAGGTAAAAAACAGTAACTTTTCAATGGAGAAATCTGACAGACACTATCTTAAGTGATCAAAGTTATCATCATCAGTAATGAGACAAACTGACATCATGTCTCCAGATGTGACACACTGAGAAGATACATTGTCACTTCTGAAGTATTCCTGCTAAAAATGCAAAACCTCAATCTAATCATGAGGAAATACAGACCAACTTAAACTCAGAAACATTCTATAAAATAACTGGCCTGTAAAAAAATCAAAGTAAGACTCAGGAACTGTTCCAGATAAAAGGAGCCTAAAGAGACATAACTAAGTGCAACACGTGATCTTGCACTGGACTCTAGACTAGACTTTTTTTGGGCTATAAATTACATTATCGGAAAAACTAACAAAATATGAATATGGTCTTCAGATTAGATAATAGTATTGTATCAATGGCAATATCCTGATTTTGGTAATTATATTAAGGTAATATAAATATTCTTCTTCTTAGGACACACACTGAAGTATTTGGGTACAAAGAGACATAATGAAAGCAACTTACTCTCAAGTGGTTTAGAAAAAGACTCTGCTTATATTTACAGACAAAATAATAAAGAAAATGTATTAAAATGTTGACAATTAGGGAATCAGAGAGAATGGGTATACTCTGTATTATTCTCACCACTTTTCTATAAGTCTAAAATTATTTCAAATTAAAAAATACTTTTGCCAATTTATTTCACTGATGTATTCCTTTAAATGTTAAGTACAAGAGTTCTATTTAATAAAAAAATCTGTCTAAATAATTCTGAAAACATTCTTTCCTCAGTACAGAAATTTTAAGTGATAAGAAAGAACAGTTTATTTGGCAGTTTTTGTTTTAAGCAGTACAAAAAGTAACATATCTTACAATCAATAGAATCTTATATTCAAGGTAATAAAATGCTTCCAAGCCTTCGTAGGAAAATATTGCATAAAAAGGCAAAAATAACTAGTCCTACCATATTTTATCAGTTCAGAAAAGAAGTCAAAATTACTCTATTACAACATTGCTATCAATACCTTGTGTTGCTAGAATAATCCCACATGGCCACATCTAGGAGACTTCGAACCCAGGTCTTGGAGGGCTCCTTGAGAAATTTTTGCTGGTAGATCCCCACTACAAGGTCCTCTACAGTGAGAAGTTCTAGATCTCGCCTGATTTCTTCCATTAGTAAATAGAAAAACACAAACAATTAGTAAATACAGGTACTTAGAACATATATATCAAACTGGAAACAAATACAGATGTTATAATGCACTTTTGCAGTGACCCAGAGTTTTACTTACCTGATGCCTTTGCCATGTGCTTCAAACACCAGTTGACTCTGGCTCTGTCATCAGACTGGAGAAGGAAAAAAAAAATTACGTGTATTATATTTTTTCCTACCTTGAGTTACTTTAAGTAAATGCTCTCCTTTCAAAATGTGGGTGGGGGTACAGAGGGTACAGGAGAGAAAGACTGAAGAGTTTGTGAACTGAAATGAAAACTATAAAAATAATTGACATACACTAGATAAGACCACTGCTATTATTAACCAGTTACATTTATATAGCAGTATTAACATACTTGGAGAAGTGAGACCTAGGGTATGTGAATGAAGAAACCAATGTTCAGAAAAAGATTAGGTAATCTGCTCATTGTTATACTAAAAAGTAGCAAGGTTTAAACCTAATTCTTAAATTCCTAGCCTACAAGAATTTGGACAAAATAATAAAGTCTTTCTAAATATTACAAAAAAAGAGGGAAGGTGCTGCTTCAAAAATTCTTTTGAATAAAAGGCAATCTTGCTTGTAAGGATAGGTGTGCAGAATGGAGCATCCATTCTTCAGGGTAGAAAGATATTGCAGACATTTCAGAATGGTGAACTCAAAAAACATGGGATTTACCAAAGTAGAAATATGTTCAGCTTTTGTAGTCTTCAAAATCCCTCCAAAATCAGAGACAATTTTTTAAAAAGGCATTATACTTCATAACTTTCAAAACAATTCAGAATGAACATGTTTTAACACACACAGCTAATACACAGGCAAAAATTCTTTCTTTTGGTAACTTTTATGGATCTTTTGGCATCTAAATGGATACCTTGAGAGAATTTCTTAACTTGAAATTACCTTGCAGTAAATAGGTGGCCAGTTCCCTGGGTATGGATGAATAAATCTATAAAGGTTTTGTAACACAGTTGCTTGGTCATGCCCAGATTCAAAGTTTGAAATAGGAATCTTGTGACTAGAATCACCTGAAGGAAATAAAAAGTAGATAAAAGTTCAAATTTTGAGCAAGAAAAATATTACAGGGTAGGTATGGAAGTAGGAGTACAGGAAGACAGTAGTGGGTAACTCATATTTAAGCACTTGTACCATGTCTGGTTATGGTTAGGTACTTCACGTATTTTAATCCATAATCTTATAGCCATTCTATGAGGTGGTATGTACATAGTAAAGACAGATTGAGAATCACAGAAATTAGTAAATTAATAGTTGGTGAACAGATGGAATTATGATTCAAACCCAGGTTTGTTATGTGATCAGGCCTGCAGTGTTTTCACTATTCCCATGCTACTTTTCATGAATGTTTTATTAATAAGGCTTGAGAACTTAACAGTAATGACTGCTTTTTAAAAGGTTATATGATGAAGAGTTCCACTTCCAGAAAAAAAAAAAAAGGGTCAAATAATTCAGACCAACCCTCTTACAAAAAATAAAAAAGCTTAAGGATATTAAGCGCACACAGAGCAGTAACAAATTATTGGGTCAAGATACAAGAGCCTACTGAAATCCAGACGAGTGAGACTAGCTTTCAGGAGTTTTTCCCCTGGGTCACTTGCCAATTCCAGATGAGGAAGCTTAATGGCTGAGCAGTGTGCTTTTGACAGCTCTTGGGGCCTGGCTTTTTAGGCCCCCAGGTGTCTGAAAGAAGCAAACATAAATACTGTCTGGAGGAAGATAACATCATCAAAGGCCTCAAATTACTTTAAAATCGTTTTTTCCCCCAAATACTCTATGAATAACCAGGTACACAAAGAAAGGAGAATGAGAACCAAAATAAACTTGATAGAAAGATACCCACAGGCATTCAAGATACTGAAGTTATTAACACAGATTTTAAATAATTATGCTTATATTTGAAGAAATCAAATTACAAATTTCAGCATAAAATTAGAAACTATAAAAAAACATACAGGAGTCTTCTGATGACAGACCAGGGAAAAGGTGAACAAATGAAATACCTGCTTGAAAGTACTACAGAGATAAAAATGCAGTGAAGTATTACAGGCCCAAAACCCTGGAAAGGAAGAAATCCTACAGAGCTGAATCTGGCATGTGGGTTTGTTTTCTCCACAATTCTGGAAAAGGAGATTTAGAGGCTGAGAAACTGGACAGAGTTTTCATCAGACCCAGAGCTGGTAAGAATTAAAAATATTAGTTCACTGTTACTTCTGTAAATAAAAAATTTACAATTCATAAAATATTCCATTGTTTTCTGGCTTCCATTTTTACGCTGTGAAGTCAACCATAAATTTTACTGATAATCCTTTGGTGGTAACCTGTCTACCCTCACCCTTTTTCTAGTAAAGATCAACTAGAAATAGACTAACCCTCATAGTCTGAAGCCCAATTTTAAATTACTTTAATTCCTGAAAATGAATTAAGGTAATCTGAGATGTCAGTGACTCCACCTTTCCACCAGATGCAATCATAAATCTTTGGAGAGAAATAACAAATTTTCATATATACTGTTTAGCACTCAATTAAAAATAACTAGATGTATGAAGAGATCTGATAACTTGACTGGACATGAAGATAACCAACAGACTATACTCAAACCCAATGCTGGGCATGGTGGTTCATGCCTATAATCCTAGCATTTTAGGAGGCCAAGGCAGGAGGATTACTTGAGGCCAGGAGTTGGAGACCAGCCTGGGCCAAGAGTGAGACCCCACCTCTACAAAAATTTTAAAATTAGCTGGGTGTGGTGGTGTGCACCTCCTGTAGTCTTAGCTTCTCAGGAGGCTGAAGCAGGGGTATTGCTTGAGCCCAGAAGTTTGAGGTTGCAGCAAGCTATGGTGATGCCACTGCACTCTAGCCCATGCAACATAGTGAGATCCTGACTTAAAAAAAAAAAAAATTAAACCCAAAGGAAAATCCCTGTAATAGAATTATCAGACATAAGACTTTAAAATAACTAGGCTTAACATGTTCAGGGAAATTAAAGACAATATTAATAATTTCTGCAGAACCAAAAAACAAATTCAAAAACTGAAAACCTATTCCCCAATCCATTTTATGATGGCAAAATAAACTTGATAGTAAAATTAAATAAGGCTAATCACAGTCTTTAACATAAATGCAAAAACTGTGAAATAAAATAGTAGCAAACCAAACTCAGTAATTTATTTAAGAGACATATAGTGACCAGGTTGGGTTTGTTCCTAGAAGGCAAGGTTGGTTTAACATTAGGAAATTACCACATGAACAGACACAAATCACCTGAGATGCAGAAACAGCGTTCATTAAAATGTGTGACTGGTATCTCCCTAGCCAAACTGGGAATATAGGCATACCTTGGAGATATTGTGGGTTTGGTTCCAGACCACCGCAGTAAAGTCAGCATCAAAATAAAGGGAGTCATGCAAATATTTTGGTTTCCCAGTGCATATAAAAGTTATGTTAACACTATGCTGTAGTCTATTGACTGCAACAGCATTATGTCTAAAAACATGTACATACCTTAATTTAAAAATATCTTATTGTTAAAAAATGCCTGAGCCTTTAGCAAGTCATGATCTTTTTTCTGGTGGAGGGTCTTGTCTTGATGTTGATGGCCGCTGACTGATCAGGGTGGTGGTTGCTAAAGGCTGGGGTGGCTGTGGCAATTGCTTAAAATAAGACAACAATGAAGTTTGCCACATCAATTGACTCTTCCTTTCATGAAAGATTTCTCTGTAGCACATGATGCCATTTGATAGCATTTTAATCACAGCGGAACATCTTCAAAAATTGGAGTCAATCCTCTCAAACCCCACTGCTGCTTTCTCAACTAAGTTTATGTAATATTCTAAGTCCTTTCTTGTCATTTCAACAATGTTCACAGCATATTCACCAGGAGTAGGTTCCATCTCAAGAAACCACTTTTTGCTCATGCATAAAAAGCAACTCCTCGTCAGTTAAAGTTTTCTCATGAGATTGCAGCAATTCAGTCACATCTTCAAGTTCCACTTCTAATTCTAGTTCTCTTGCTATTTCTACCACATCTGCAATTACTTCTTCCACTGAAGCCTCGAATCCCTCAAAGTAATCCATGAAGGCTGGAATCAATTTCTTCCAAACTCCCGTTAATGTTGATATTTTAACCTCCTCTCATGAATCACAAATGTTCTCAATGGCATCTAGAAAGGTGACTCCTTTCCAGAAGGTTTTCAATTTACTTTGTTCAGATCCATAAAAGGAACCACTATGGCAACTATAGCTTTACAAAATGTATTTCTTAAATAGTGAAGACTTAAACATTGAAATTACTCCTTTATCTATGGACTGCAGAATGGATATTGTTAGCAAGCACAAAAACATTAATCTCCTTGTATGTCTCCATCAGAGCTCTTGGATGACCACTGTCAATGAGCAGTAAAATTTTGAATGGCATCTTTTCTCCTGAGTGGTAGGTCTCACCAGTGGGCTTAAAATAAAATCTGTAACACAGATGTGCTGTCATTCAGGCTTTGTTATTCCATTTATAGAGCACAGGCAGAGTTGATATAGCATAATTCTTAAGAATTTTTGGAATGGTAAATTGAGCATTGGCTTCTACTTAAAGTATCCAACTGCATTAGCCCATAACAGGAGAGTCAGCCTGTCCTTTGAAGCTAGGCACTGACTTCTCTCTAGTTATCAAAGTCCTAAATGGCATCTTCTTCCAATAGGAGGCAGTTTTATCTCCACTGAAAATTTGTTTAGTGTAGTCACCTTCATCAATGATCTTAGCTAGATCTTCTGGATAACTTGCTGCAGCTTCTACATCAGCACTTGCTGCTTTACGTTGCACTTTTATGTTATGGCAAAGGCTTCTTTCCTTAAACCTCATTAACCAACTACTATCTTCAAACTTTTCTTCTGCAGCTTCCTCACCTCTCTCAGCCTTCACAGAATTAAAGGGAGTTAGGGCCTTGCTCTGGATTAGGTTTTGGCTTAAGGAAATGTTGGGGCTGGTGTGATCTTCTAACAAGACCACTAAAACTTTCTTCATATTAGCAATAAAGCTGTTTTGCTTTCTTATCACTTGTGTGTTCACTGGAGGAACACTTTTAATTTCCTTCAAGAACTTTTCCTCTGCATTCACAACTTGGCTGTTTGGCACAAGAGGCCTAGTTTTCGGTCTATCTTGTCTTTTGACATGCCTTCCTCACTAAGCTTAATCATTTCTAGTTTTTGATTTAAAGTGGGAGACGTGTGACTCTCTTCCTTTCACTCGAACACACAGAGGTCATTGTAGGGCTATTAACTTGCCTAATTTCCATATTATTGTGTCTCAGGGAATACGTAGGCCCACTGAGAGAGGTGCGGGAACAGCCAGTGAGTGGAGTAGTCAGAACACACACAACATTTATTGATTAAATTTGTCATATTACATTGGCACAGTTTGTGGTGCCCCTATACAATTACAATAGTAACATCAAAGATCACTGATATAAATCACCATAGCAGATATAATAATGAAAAAGTCTGAAATATTGCAAGAATTACCAAAATGTGACACAGACACACAAAGAGAGCACATGCTGTTGGAAAATTGGCACTGACAAGCTTGTTTGATGCAGGGTTGCCATAAATCTCCAATTTGTAAAAAACACAGTATCTGTGAAGTGCAATAAAGTGAAGCACAATAAAATGAGGTAAATCTATAGAAGGAAAGGTCTTTATCCTGATAAAGAGTGTACACCAGAAATAAGGGGGGAATAAAAAAGAAAACTACAGCAAATAGCATATTCACTGGTGAAGAAGAAACTAAAGGTCCTAATTAGCATACTAAGACAAAACAAATTTTTAAAAATCTAAATAAAGATAATGTAGTTTAGAAAGAACAAAAAGTGGTTTCACAGATATGACTATATAAGGAATTTATTAAAAACTCAAGAGTTTAGCAATGGGTGGGATAAATCAAAATATAAAAATAAATAATAGAAAATATACTTTCAAGAGATTATTTGTTATAGCAGCAAAAAGGTAAGATAAACTATAAATTTAACTAAAGACATTAAGATTATGGAGAAAATTATAAAACTTTATTGAAAGACATTACAGACCTAAAAAATAAGAGGGTAGCCCCTTGTTCACAGATGGACTCAGTATAATGAAGATAACAGTTTTTTCTAAAATGATCTAATGTGAAACAAGAAAAAGTGATTCCAAATTGTATATGGAAGAACAAAGGGCCAGAATAGCCATGATATTCCAGAAGAACAAGGTCAAGGAACTTGACAAACTATTGTATTTAAGAATATGATAATGACACCAAAAACCAAGTAGATCAACAGAACAGAATAAAGAGAACAAAAAGGCCATGATATGATACAGGAGACACTATATATTGTCAAACAAATTTATTATCCAATAAATGATTCTGAAACAATTCATAATCCACATGGGGAAAAAATGAAAGTGAATCTCTACCTCATACCATTCCTAAGTCAATTCCAGGTAGAATAGGACTTGGATACAAAAAACAAAGCTTTATAATTTTTAGAAAAAAATAGAAACCTTGGGGTAGATTCTTAAATAAGACACAAAAACCCACAAATAAAAGACTGATACATTTACTAAATTAAAAAGAAAAAGAAGCAGGGCACGGTGGCATGTACCTATAGTCCCAGTTACTTGAAAGGCTGAGGCAGCAGGATCGTTTGAGCCCAGAGTTCGAGGCTACAGTGTGCTATGATTGCACCTATGAATAGCCACTGACCTCCAGCCTGGGCAACACAGTGAGACCCTGTCTCTACAAAATAAAGAATAAAAAGAAAAACATCTGTTCATTAAAAGACACCATAAAGAGAGTGAAAAATACAAGGCACAAACTGAAAACTGGCATCTGCACCCAATTTAAAAATCAGTATGCAAAGATACATTAAATTTCCACAAACCAATAAGAAAATTGTTATTCAATAGAAAATGGGAAAAAGATATCACTGAGTTAAAAAATATGGGTACAGAAATATATACACAATGTTAATTATATAAAGCTTGAAACAAGCAAAATTAAATGCATCACTTAAATAAATACATATGTATACGTAATAAACTATTCAGAAAGAAAGGAAATGATTAACCAAAATTCAGAATGGTGGTTCTCTCATAAAGAGGGAATGAGATGCAATCAGAGAAAGAGAGAGGGACTTTCAGTGGTACTGGCAATGTGCTATTTTTCAGCTGACTGGTGGGTCTACTGCTGTTCATTAATATTCTTTATACCTTCAATGAATGTTATAATCTTTAAGTGTATGAAGCTTCATTTGAAAAGCTGATGAACCTTTTGTATAGGAAGCTGAAAGCTTTGTTTTAAAGCAGAACATCTCTCAAGAAAATTGTTAACCAGTAAAATGGAGAGAAACAGAGCTCCTCTGGCTGAAGTCTGGAAAGAGAAGAAGGAAGACCTCCTACCCCCACACTCATACTTCATAAAAGATCAGATAGCATAGGAGCATTTGCGAGATCTATCTGCATGTTCCTTATCTATTACTCAGATTCATCACATCCACGTGTAAACTCGTTCCACTGTGTTACCGTATGACACATGTTCTCCTCTAAATCAGCTCAATTACATTAGCATAGACATTTTTAGTTATTATGTTGATACAGCTGTCACTCTAATAGTCATTTATCTTATTTAATTGGCACATTTCCTGGGTTATCAAATTGGCAATTTAAGACATGCTTAAATTGGTAAGCACCAAACATTTTAACTTCCCTTGAATGAGAAACGTGCTCAGTTTCAATTAGTTTGAATAATAAATTAAGAAAACATTCCTAGAGTCTTTAATAGGTTTTTTAGAAGAACCACACTTTCTGTTAATCTGGTTAATCGAAAGGTTGTAAGAACAGGCCTTTCAAAAATAGATTTTAAAAAAGGATTTATCAGAATCAAAATATCAAAGAAACAGTAAGCCAGTGACACTCTCACAAATAAATGTCTCACACATAGTAGGGACTGCAATGCATTCAATAAATGAATAAACCAGAAACAGTTTAAGTAAAAATGTGAAAATTAATTCAGCAGCTAAGTTTCTATTTATGGTTTTTTACTACCATATATTTAGTTCAATAACCTCAAATAATGTAACACTTGGGGAGATTAGCTACATTCACACTTCAAAGCAACTACAGAATTTTTCTTTTATATCACAAATTTTCTTTTTATTTAGAGCTATATAAAGGGACCTACTAAAAAATTCTCCCTTATCCTCCTTATTCCACAGCCTATAGCCCTGATTCCAGGCTTACAAATAATGGATTAGTACATATTTTTCACCAAAACTGGAAAAAATTCGAAATACACAACCAAAAATGAGTCCAAAATATTCTCATTTATAAAAAACAGTGTTACAAGTATTGTAGCTGCTTGTTATGGCAGATTTGAAAAGCTTATTTCTAATTTCAAACACTTTCTATAGGCTAGTTGTCCATATTTTTAAGTAAAAAAATACTTTAGACACAGGAATCATTAAATGGTCCCTAATCAAACAATGACACTTTTGAATTAATATAAATTTAAAAATAAACCTATTACCATGATTTTCATCCTAAGCAAACAGAACACTGCTTAAAACCTAGTTTCTAGGAAAGGGTTTAGTTCAAGAGCTTAGATACACAGTCATGCCCTTTGGTTGCAAAATACTTAAAATAAGAACCTGTTTTCCTCACCTAAAAAAAACTCAGAACAGTTTTGTCAGTTTACCACTACTATTTTTGAAGCACCAACTTTTAAAAAAATTTTTTGAATGGACATCCCTGAAAATAATCTTAAATCTAGATAATCTGAGACCTCTTAAAAGACTTTTCTAAGTACCTGGCCACTAAAAGCAGCTGACCCTGAGGTCAAAGGATATATACACAAAATCAAACAACAATCTCCTGAAAGGAAAAGGGATATTATAAGTCTATAAAGTTTTTTTAAGTTTTTATAGATCACAGACACCATCTATTATCTCTATGCAGACTCTCCAACAATAACCTAAGGTTATTTTTTCCCCCGCTTATGTTTTATGAGTTAAAGGAATAAGCTTTAACTAGGTATGCATATATTCAATTCCTATATTCTACTCTATTCCTTTATACTTACTTGCAGCCTGACAATGAAACCGAAATCCTCGTGGAATTTCACCTATAATATAAAATATTTTGTTGAGAGAAGCAGAAATATGAAAGTTCTCTAGTTGTGCTACAGTAATACCCCATAGGATGAGCAAGTTACAACATAGGTAAGTAAATTTTATTACATGAAAATATAAAAGATTAAACCTTCACAGTGTTTTTTTTTAAACCAAAGGTATGACAACTATCAAATAATTTTGATATATTGTCTAAGCTACATTTAAAAGCAAGATACTCCTTACAGAGAAAGAAATACTAAAGAAAGTTTGTGCCAAAGGAGTCTTAACTAGGGGTCCATGAATGGGCTTCAGGTGGTTGTGAGGCCCCTGATGCAACAAGATGTATATGCCTTTCTGAGGGGGAAAAAAGTCTCCAAATTCTATCTTTTTAATGCTTTACAACTCCCATGGAAAAAAGTAGCTATCTGACTTGACCTAATGCCCACAGGTATGAGTCAGAAGATTAGTTTTTCTGTCATCTAAAAATGAGGAGAAAAAAGTGCTGGGATGTCCTAATTAATTTTAAGGTAATTGACAAAACTAAAGATGAAGTTCTTCCCCCAATTGCTTCTTCCTATGTATTTCTCCTATTTACCTTCAAGGTATGGTGTTTCCTTAACTACTATTTATCCTCTTGGGAACAGAATTAAATCTTATGTCTTCACACCTATTTTTCTTTTAATGGAGAGGAGTAGTGGGAAGAAGAGATGCTGATAACAACCAAGAGCCTATTAAATACTATGCTATTTCCATACTTTCTCAACTATTCCTTAGAACAATCCTCCAATAGGTATTATCCCCCCTTAACACATGAGTGAGCAGGTTCAGAGAGGTTAAGTAATTTCCTCAAGGTTACAAAGCAACAGCAGCTTAAAAAACTAGTGACCACTGAGTTGAAAGGCAGGGTAGAGAAGGAAAAGATCAAGGCATAAAAAGCTTTTAGAAAAATCCCAAGATGTAAAGCCACAGGTAAGCAAACAGCAGGTTATGCATCATTCAAGTATTCTATCCACCCAATATTAATGCTTACTTGAGCCTAAACCAAAAACCCTTGTCAACACAACTAAGTATTATGAAGTGTTGTTGCATTTTAAGAACCCAGCTGTCCATCATTCAGCTTTTAAGAAAACAAATACTATTACCAAATGAAGTCAAGATAAAAAACATACACTTTTAAGATCTACTATCTACTCTAACTGGCTACTTACCAGGATTTATAAAACTGTGGAAATCTGCCATAATACCTTCTTGGAGAGAATATTTAACACAGCCAATTTCACAAGGGAGGAAGCGCTGTTCACAATGAGGAGGCAGCTCGCCGTGGCTAAAAATGTTCAAAAAATAAAAAATGCCTCCAAGGAGAGCTAAAAAAAAAAAAAAAGAAAAAAAACCCACATATGTATATGACAAAACTAACAAATGAGTGTCTCAAATTTACCCTTTTCATAAAAGCCTCTTTAATTCAAGGGAAAAAAACGTTTTAGAACCATTTTCTTTGTGTTCCTATATTCCTAAATGAGCCCAAAAAGAGAAAACTAATCTATCAGCTGTACCAAATAAACAAATTAAAAAATTTAATTTTTTAATTTACAAATAATAATTGTACATACGCATGGGATACACAGTGATTTTTGATACATATAATGTATACTGACCAGATCAGGGTAATTAGCATATCCATCATCTCAAAAATTTTCATAATTACACTTACGAAGGATCATAGTAGTAACCACTCTTTCCATGAAGCAACAAAATTATTCAAACTTGCAGCCAGTTCTACATAACTCAGCTATACATAAGTCCTGAATCTCAGGAATGACATAAAAAGAGCTGTGACACACATTCGACAAATATGTAGCCTTGGGAAGTAAAGCCAAGCAAAATCAGTATAGGAAACTCTGTAATATAAATGATGAACAATTTAGTTCATTCCTTTTTTCACTTTTTACCAATACACACAAGACCACCTACAAATTCTCTAAAGGAAGAAAGTAATGTGAGAATGTGTGAAGTGTTCTTATCTACCAGAATTGGCCACATTTAAGACTGTTAAAAGTTTGTTAGCGTTCAACAAAGGCAGAACACAATTATAAAAACAGCTAGAAGGAATAGCAAGGACCCTTCTTAACTAGGTTCTCTTCTAGGCTAGCTCAATAATTCATTTTAACCTTTATAACTCCCTCTCTGGCTATTTTTTAAATTTTATTTTTAATTAACAAATAATAATTATGGGGTACCATGTGGTTTTGATATATGCATACATTATGGAATGATTAAATTAAGCTAATTAACATATCACCTCCAATTTGTGTTGTGAATATTTAAAACCTATTCTTAGCTATTTTTAAATATACATTACTAACTGTAGTACCATACTGTACAACAGATCTCAAAAAACTTAATTCCCCTGTCTACCTTTATAATTTAAATGTATTTAAGTACCCAGCCACAAAACAAGTCTAAGAAGTATCTACACTTAATAACACGAAGTGACAGAAATCGAGACCAGTTTTTTGTTTAAAAAAATCTCTCTAGTACTATTTTAACAACTACAAATTACCAGATCTTTTATAACTTTAACATCATAATATTTAACACTTGTAGACAAGTATTTTGAAATGGAGGGTCAAAATGAACAGAAAACATTTTTAATGATCAATATATTATAATGTTTTAAGCATCCAAATTTATCTAAGCAAAATACTTTAGGATTACTGTACCTTGATCACTTTTTAGAGACAAACTTGATATATCTGGGGGTGAAACATTCTGCTTTGGTACAAGCATGCCTGGCCTCCTCAGTGGTGTGGAAACAGGTTTCTAAAGAGGAAGACAATGATTGACCACATATTTAAAATCTCGTTGGGCACTTCAGACCACATATTTGTCAAAATAACTGCAAAACATCCCATTGATTACTTCTCAAGGCCAATGAACCCAATGAATAAATATACTTGTCATTAACACCAACATCCAAAGGCAGATAAAATCTATAAATATTCTGAATATGTATTAACATTAATGTTATTTATAATATTATTCTAAATAACTAATCCAACTATTACCGAAAGCCATTTGCCCACTGATTTACCAAGCTAATCATCCTGAGCCACCTACTATGTGCCAAGCCAGTGGCCAAAAGAACACCATTCCCAAAGTACTATAATAATTGTTTGTTTTCACCTAAAGTAAAAAAATCAGATCATGTTGACTCCCAATCTCACATGAGGTATATATATACAACACAGCTTAAGTTTTGAGGGGAAATGTCTTATAAGAAATTATAGTAAGAAGAAAAATCAAAGCTCACAAGTACAACTAAGTACAAATACAACTGACTATAGCTTCTACTCAAACGTAAGTCCGCACAGTTAAAATCTCTCCAACCTAAAGCAAGTAAAGCTCTTTTGAATTTAAATCCAATGTTGACAGTTTAAGAATGGAATTTTACTAGTTAAGAATGGAAAAAACACCGGTGGGGGTGCAGGGGACCGCAATTACCTTGCACTTTCCTGATGCAAATAAAAAAAACCTTTATTTCGTACTTTAACATTCTACTACACAGAAATTTACCCAAATAAACTTTATTCAACTCTCTTACTTGTGAGGCAAACACACATACAACATCTCCAAGTCTCGTTATTCTAATATTTTTAACACAGGAGCTGGCTCGGTTTCAGGTGTCATTTAAAAGGAATGGTCTAAACTACTTTTAAGCATCCAAAAAAAAAAAAAAAAGAAAAAGAAAAAGAAAAGAAAAGGCTCTTAAGTCACAGAAGAGTTGAAAGGGACACCTCGAGGTCATCTCATACAACCCTCAATATCGCTCCCGTTGCTGATCAAAGTTTATTGTCCGCAGGTTTCCTAACAGGCATTCTCAAGCCTTCCATCACCAAATTATACCAATGTGTATGTGCCCTACTTATGGACCCTGTGGTTTTTTAACAGGCATTCTGACCCCAGGAAAAAGAAATGAAACTCTTCTTTGCACTAACCCAAATCAGCTTGTAGTTTACCCTTGTCATTCACCCATCCGCTCACCCAGCATTTATTGAACATGCCTATGTGCCAGGCAGGTGGCTGTTCTTCTCTTGCTAACTTTACCTGCTTCTCTGAAGGCCCAGAGTCCTTTCCCTGGGCAGCCCTCCATTCTCGAGCCATTTCTGCGTATTTCTCCTTTTCTTCCTCCCTCAAGAGCTTCGGGAGATTAAAGGGAGAGACAAAGAAAAAAAGCAGCCGTGAGGATGGAGGACCGAGCGCCCTGGGCCCCACAGGTAGTTCCAGCGTCGGTTTGCCTGGAACCGGGAACAGACACCTTCCTTTCCCGCCAGCAGGGTCCAAGCGGTCACTGGCCTCCTCGAGGCCTCTTGCCTTCCTGCCTTGTCTCCCCTCCTGCCCAACTGCCCTGTCCGGTCCCCTCTCACCCTCCTCCAGCCTTACCGCCCAGTCTGAGGAGCAGTAGGGGATGGCATCAGCTACGCGAGCCACGGGCAGGCCTCGCCTCCGTAGCTCGGGGATCTTCTCTTGCACGAAGAAATAGTAGGCATTACGGCTGGCCCTGCGGTTCGGCATGGCGAGCGCGGTCAGGCTTCGACCAGGGCCTGAGACAACACAAGCCACCGCCGCCCTTGCCGGGCTCCCGCCCTTAGTAACCGAGTTGGGCGCCTGCGTGCGCAGCTCTCAGCTCTCAGCCAATCAGGGCTCGACACGCAGCCGCATTAGCCCCTCTGGCGGAAAAACAGTCTGAGACTGGAAGATTCCACCTCGTGCGGATGTGGGGGTGAGAGGAAGAGGGAGTGGAGTCGCAGGTGCGGAGCGTTCTGATTGGCTGGGTGAGTGTAGGCGGAGGTGTTGTCACGTGGAAGGCTTGGAGCGCTTTCTGTACATTATTGCGTAATACGTGACAAAGTAGGTAGAAAAAACGGGGACTAGACAGTGCTTCAAGTTCCTCAGTGCTTTTTTGAAAGGCCAAATTTGTGCCAAGCACTGTAAAAGGTATTGGGTGAGGAACACGCAAATAAGGTCCTTGCCTTCAAGAAGTTTACAGTTGAATGAGGGGAAAGGGTGATAAAAACAAATAAACCCACAAAAATGGAGTTTTTAAAAGTGCATTTTAAAATAAGTGTTAAGGAGGAAACACATACAGCAAGAAGTTGAGATTTAAAATAACACCCTTGAATAAGGTTTTATGAATTTTCACATAAAGCTTTGGTTCTTTTTTTTGGTCAGTTTTATTCCTAGGTAACAATATTTTTTGGAGTTTTTATGAAGGAAATGTCTTTGTTTAAGTGTATTTTCTAATTGGTTAGTACTGATGTGTAGCGAAGGTATTGATTTTAGTATTGGTCGGGTGTGTTTAGTCACACTGCTGAACTCTCATATTGGTAAAAATAGTGCCCGTTGATTCTTTTTCTAGTTAGATGTGTTTCCCAGAGAAAATTCCATTCTCTGCTCAGTTTACTGTGTCTGTGTATCCATGGGGTATGTATATGCTTTAAAATCAAGACTGGCAGTTGAAAATTTATTAAATGCCTTTTCTGCATCTTTTCAGGTAATGACATGGTTTTATCTTTTAATTGGTTAACATAATGATGTTGCTAGATTTTTTCTAATGTTGAAGTATCCTACCGTTCCTTGTATAAACTCTTCTTGATCATGAGGCTTTGGTTATTTTTTTAAACATAACAGAATTTATGATTCCTTGATTATAGTGATATTGAATTATAGATTTTGTGGTATTTTCCTTTCCAAATATTGGTATTAGGGTTGTGATAGTCTCATAAATGAGCCGGCATCTTTTTCTCTGTTTCAGATTGAGTAATGGGAATCATCTAGTCCTTGACAGTTTGGTATAACTTCTTAGTAAAATTCTCTGATCCTAGTATATCTTTGGAGGGGAGGGAGTGGGGTTGACCTTTAACTACCATTTCAATATCTAGTATGGTTATTAGTCTTTTCAGTTTTCCTATTTTCTTCACCCAATTTTTATAGTTTATACTTTCCTTGGAAATTGTCTATTTCATTTAAGTTTTCAAGTATATTGGTATAAAATTTGGCAAGGATGTGAAGCAACTGGAACTTTCATATATTATTGGTGGGACAACTGCTTGACAGTTATTTATGCTTATCATAGGACTCAGCAATTCCACTCATCTAGGAAAATGAAAATACATATCCACACAAAGTCTTGTAGATGAATTTTCATAGCAGCTTTATTCATAAGAGCCCCAAACTAGACAACCCAAATGTTCATCAACAGGTGAGTTGATAAACAAATCATGGTATAGCCACACAGTAGACTACTACTCAGGAATGAAAAAGAATGAACTATTGATATTTAACATGGATGAATTTTGAAATTTTGTTGAGTGAAAGAAGGCATACATAAAAGTATACATAATTATGTGATTCAATATATGCAAAACTTGAGAAAAGGCAAAACTGTAGTTATAGAAATCATATCAGCAGTTACCTGGGGCAAGGAGGTAGGAGTAGGGTATTGACTGAGAATTGACACAGGGAACATTCTGGGTTGGCAGAAATGTCTATACCTTGATTGTGGTGTTGGTTATAAGCAGTACGTATTTATCAAAATTCATTAAAATGTGTGCATTTTATTGTGTATAAATTATAGCTCAATAAAATTGATTTTTAAAAAGAATTTTTGCCATAAAAAATAACATTTTCTTATAATTTTAAATGTACATATGCTAATACCATCCCCTTCCTTTTCATTCATAATGTTATTTATGTCCACCAGGTTTTTGTTTTCTTAGTACTTTCCAAACATTGTTTATTTTATTGATCTTTTAAAAACACTAAGTTTTGGTGGGGTTTTGTTTTGGTTTTTAGTATTTTTAAATTGACACATAACAATTGTACATATTTATGGGGTACATAGTAATGTTGCAATACATAAAATGTATAGTGATCAGATCAGGGTAATTAGCATATCCATCATCTCAAATATTTATCATTTCTTTGTATTGGGAACATTCAATGCCCTCCTCCTAGCCATTTGAAACTATATAATATATTATTAAGTATGGTCATCCCACAATGGTATAGAACACTAGAATTTACTCCTCCTATCTAGCTGTAATTTTGTGTCCTTTAACAAACCTCCCTCTATCCTCCCTTACCCCTACCCTTCCCAGCCTCTGGTATCCTCTGTTCTACTTTTTATTTTTATGAGATCAACTTTTTTTTTTACCTTCCACATATGAGTGAGAACATGTGGTGTTTAACTTTCTGTTCCTGACTATCTCACTTAACATTACGTCCTCCGGTTCCATCTATGTTGCTGCAAAGGACAGGATTTTATTTCTTTTTTATGGCTGAATAATATTCCATTGTGTATATAATACCACATTTTATCTATTCATCTGTTGTTGGACAACTGGATTGATTTCGTATCTTAGCTATTATGAATAGTGCTGCAGTAAACGGGGATGCAGATGTCTCTTCAATATACTGATTTCCTTTCCTTTGGATAAATTCCCAATAGTGGGAATGCTGGATCATATGGCAGTTCTATTTGTAGTTTTATGAGGCAACTTCATAGTATTCTCCATAGTGGCTATACTAGTTTACATTCCCACCAACAGTATATAAGAGTTCCCTTTTCTCCACGGCCTCCATACCATTTGTTATTTTTTGTCTTTTTGATAATAGCCATTTAAACTGAGGTGAGATGATAACTCATTGTGGTTGTGATTTGCATTTCCCTGATGAGTAGTGATGTTGAGCATTTTTTCATATATTTGTTGGCCATTTGTATGTCTTTTTTTGAGAAATATCTGTCCAGATCATTTGCCCATTTTTTAATTGGATTGTTTGGTTTTCTGCTGTTGAAATATTTGAGTTCCTTGTATATTCTGGATATTAATCCCCTGTAGGATAAATAGTTTGCAGATATTTTCTCCCATTCTATAGATTATCTTTTCACTCTGTTGATTGTTTCCTTTGCTGTGCAGAAGCTTTGTAGTTTAATATAATCCCATTTGTTTATTTTTGCTTTTTGTTGTGCTTTTGAGATCTCATTCATAAAATCTTTTCCCAGACCAATATCCTGAAGCATTTCCCCTATGTTTTCTTCTAGTAGTTTTATAGTTTTGGGTCTCATATTTAAGTCTTTTTTCCATTTTGAGTTGATTTTTGTATAGGGTGAGAGGCAAAGGTCTAGTTTCATTTTGCGTAAGGATATCCAGTTTCTCAGCACCATTTATTGAAGAGACTGTCCTTTCCCCAATGTATGTACTTGGCACCTTTGTAAAAAATAAGTTGGCTGTAAATATGTATATTAATTTCTGGTTCTGTATTCTGTTCCATTGGTCTGTGTGTCTGTTTTTATGTCAGTACCATGCTGTTTGGGTTACTATAGCTTTGTAGTATGTTTTGAAGTCTGTTGGTGTGATGCCTTCAGCTTTGTTCTTTTTGCTTAAGATTGCTTTGACTATTCAAGGTGGTTTGTGTTTTCATATGAATTTTAGGATTGTTTTTTATATTTCTGTGAAGAATATCATTGGTATTTTCATAGGGATAGTATTGAATCTATAGATTGCTTTGGGTAGTACAGTCATTTTAAATATTAATTCTTCCAATCCATGACATGGATGTTTTTCCATTTATTGGTATCCTCTTCAATTTCTTTCATCAGTATTTTGTAGTTTTCCCTGTAGAGGTATTTCACCTTCTTATATTTATTCCTAGGTGGGGTTTTTTTGTAGCTATTGTAAATGAGATTGCCTTCTTGGTATCTTTTTCAGCTAGTTCATTGTGTGTGTATAGAAATGCTACTGATTTTTTTATGTTGATTTTGTGTCCTGAAACTTTACTGAATTTGTTTATCACTTCTAACAGTTTTTTGGCAGTCTTTAGGTTTTTCTATATCTAAGATCATGTCATCTGTAAATAGGGATGATTTGACTTCTTCCTTTCCAATTTGGATGCCCTTTATTTCTTTCTTTTGTCTGGTTGCTCTAGCTAGGACTCCTAGTACTATGTTGAATAAGAGTAGAGGGAGCATTCTTGTCTTCTTCCAGTTCTTCTTCCAGTATGACATTAGCTGTGAATTTATCATATATGGCCTTTGTTGTGTTGAGGTACTTTCCTTCTGTACCTAATTTATTGAAAGTTTTTATCATGAAGGGTTGTTGAATTTTTTCAAGTGATTTTCTGCATCTCTGGAGGTGATCATATGTTTTTTTGTCCATTGTATTGATGTGATGTATCATATTTAGTGATTTGTATATATTGAACCATCCTTGCATCCCTGGGATAAATCCCACTTGATTATGGTGTGTTGTTGAATTCAGTTTTCTGGTATGTTGTTGAGGACTTTTGAGTCTATGTTCATCAGTCATATTGGCCTATAGTTTTCATTTTTTGCTGTGTCCTTGTCAGAGGTTATGCTGGCCTCATAGAATGAGTTAGGAAGAGTTACCTCCACGTCAATTTTTGGAATAGTTTAAGAAGAATTGGTATTAATTCTTTAAAGTTTCAGTAGAATTCAGCAGTGAAGCCAGGTGGTCCTGGACTTTTCTTTATTGGGAGATTTTTTATTACTGATTCAATCTCATTGTTATTGGTCTGTTCAGATTTTCTCTCAACCAAGTACTAACCAGGTCTGATGCTGCTTAGCTTCTGAGATCAGATGAGATTGGGTGCACTCAGGGTGGTATGACGGTATAGTTGTGGTATAGTTGGTTCAGGTTTTCTATTATTTTTTGGTTCAATCTTGGTAGATTGTATATGTCCAGGAATTTATTTATTTCCTCTAGGTTTTCAAATTTATTGGTATATAGTTGTTCATACTAGTCTCTAATGATCCTTTGTATTTCTGTGGTATCTGTTGTGACATCTTTTTCATTTCTGATTTTATTTGGATCTTCTCTCTTTTTTCCTTAATTAGTCTAGCTATATGGGTTGTCAATTTTTTTTATCTTTTCAGAAAAACAACTTTTCATTTCATTGATTTTTCATATTTTTTTGGTCCCAATTTCATGTACTTCTGCTCTGATCTTTATTATTTCTTTCCTTCTAGTAATTTTGGGTTTGGCTTGTTCTTGCTTTTCTAGTTCCTTTAGATTCATCATTAGGTTGTTTATTTGAAATCTTTCTAGTTTCTTGATGTAGGAATTTATTGCTAAAATTTGCCTCTTAATACTGCTTTTTCTGTGTCCCATAGGTTTTGGTCTGTTGTGTTTCTATTTTCATTTGTTTCAAGGAATTTTTAAATTTCATTCTTAATTTCTTCCTTCACCCACTGGTTTAGGAGCATGTTGTTTAATTTCTATGTATTTGTATAGTTTTGAATGTTCCTCTTGTTATTGATTTCTAGTTTACTCCATTGTGGTCAGTTAAGATACTTGGTATGATTTTTATTTTAAAAATTTTTTGAGACTTGTTTTGTGTCCTAACATATGGTTAATTCTAGAGACTGTTCCATGTGCTGAAGAAAATAATGTTTGTTCTGTAGCTATTGGGTGAAATGTTCTGTAAATGTATGTTAGGTCCATTTGGTCTATGGTGCAGTCTACATCTGATATTTCCTTGTTGAATTTTCTGTCTAAATGGTCTGTTCAATGCTGACAGTGGGGTGTTGAAGTTCACAACTATTATTGAATTGGGGTCTATCTCTTCCTATCTAATAATATTTGCTTTATATATCTGGGTGCTCTGGTGTTGGGTGCATATATATTTATAATTATTGTATTCTTTTACTGAATTAATCCCATTATTATTATATCATGTCCTTCATTGTCTTGTACAGCTTTTGACTCAAAGTCTGTTTTGTCTGAATTAAGTATAGCTACTTCTGCTTGTTTTTGGTTTCCTTTTGCGTGGAATATCTTTTTCCATCCCTTCACTTTCCGCCTACATGTGTCTTTACAGGTAAGGTGAATTTCTTGTAGGTAGCATATAGTTTGGGACTTTTTTTTTATCCATTCATCCAGTCTATATTTTTTAAATGGGAAATTTAATCTATTTACATTCAGGGTTATTACTAGTAGGTGAGGACTTACTCCTATCATTTTATTGATTACTTTCTGGTTGTTTTGTATATCCTTTGTTCCTTACTTCCTCTCTTATTGTTTATTTTTGTGGTTAGGTGCTTTTCTGTAGTGAAAAGGTTTGATTTCTTTTTCTTTCTCCCTTGTGTATCAGCTCTATCAGTGAATGTTATAGTTTTGCATGCTATCATGATGTTGGTTGTTGTCTTTTCACTTCCAAATGTAAGAGTCCCTTGAGTATTTCTTGTAAAGCCTGTGTAGTGGTGATGAATTCCCTTAGTTTTTGCTTGTCTATGAAAGATCTTATTTCTACTTCATTTCCGAAGGATAGCTTTGCTGAATACAACAGTCTTGGCTAGCAGTTTTTTTTTTCTTTCAGTATTTTGACTATATCATCTCATTCTCTCCTTGCCTATAAGGTTTCTGCTGGGAAATCCACTGTTAGTCTAATGGGGATTCCCTTATATGTGACTTGATGCTTTTCTCTTGCTGCTTTTAGAATTTTTTCTTTGTCTTTGTCCTTTGCCAATTTGATTACAGTGTTCCTCAGAGAGGACCTATTTGTGTTTTATCTATTTGGGGTTCTTTGAGCCTCCTAGACCTAGATGCTCATCTCTCTCTCCCAAGACTTGGGAAGTTTTCAGCTATTATTTGATTAAATATGTTTCCTATACATTTTGCCTTCTCTTCTCTTTCTGGAATGCCCATAATGCAAATATTTTTTAGCTTAGTGGTGTCTCATAAATCCTGTATGTTTTCTTTGTTCTTTTTTAATCTTTTTTTCTTATTGTTTCCTTTTGTCTGCCTGTGTTATTTCAAATGACCTGTCTTCAAGTCCAAAAAATGCTTTCTTCTGCTTGGTTTAGTCTGTTGCTGAAGTCCTCAGTTGTACTTTTTTTTGGAGATGGGGTCTTCCTCTGTTACTGATACTGGAATTCAGTGGCATGATCATAGCTCACTGCAACCTCCAAATCCTGGGTTCAAGCAACCCTCCCACTTCAGCCTCCTGAGTAGCTGGGACTACAGGTGTGCACCACTACACTCAGCTAATTTTTTTATTTTTTGTAGAGATAAGGTTTCGCTGTGTTGCCTAGGCTGGGCTTGAACCCCTGGGCTCAAGTGAGCCTCCTGCCTCAGCCTCCCAAAGTGCTGGGATTGTAGGCATGAGCCATTACCCTCGGCCTCAGTTGTATTTTTTACTTCATTCATTGAATTCTTCAGGTGTAGGATTTCTATTTGGTTCTTGTTTATGATATCTGTCTCTGTTGAATTTTTTATTGAAATCATGAATTGTTTTCCTGATTTTGTTGAATTGTCTATTTGTATTCTCTTGTATATTCCTGAGTTTCCTTAAGATTATTATTTTGAATTCTTTTCCTGGCATTTCATATATTTCCTTATGATTGGGGTCTGTTATTGGAAAATTTTTGTGTTTCTTTGGAGGTGTTATGTTTCCTTGTTTTTTCATGTTTAACGTGTCTCTATGTTGATTTCTACACATCTGGTGGAAAAGTTGACTCTTCCAATTTTTATGGACTAGGTTTCATAGGGAAAGACTTACTTGTATGGGTGTGTCTTGGAGTGTCACTTCGGTGGGGTGTTTGCTTTGATTCTAGGTGGATGCAGTAGTGTATTCTTTGTGTAGTTTCTTCAGCTATAATCCACACTAATGACATTTTTGTGAGTGTCTAAATGGCCTAGGCTGAGAGAGTTTGTGGCAGTGGTGGCTTAGCTTTGCTGGGGATGGGTTCGCTAGGCTGTTTTTCAAGGCAGGGACATGTGCATGCACGTGGTGGGTCTGCCAACTTGGGGGGGTGTTGGGGCTATAGGGCAGCCACAGTTCCTTGACTGACCTGGTGGCATGCCTACAAAAAGCAGCCTGCAAAAAGTATATAGACATAAGGTTGCTCAGCTGGTCTGGGAGTGTGTCCACTAGGGGCAGCCTGTGGCACTGTTTCTCAGACCTGAGATGCTGGCTCACAGCTGCTCAGCTGGCCAGGGGGCATATCCTCTGGGGGTAGGTGGGGAGGCTCACAGGGCTGTTTGTTAGGCCTGAAACGCAGGCACACAGTTGCTCGGCCAGCCAGGGCACTTGCCCACCAGGGCAGCCTGTAGGGCTGTTTCTTGGGCCTAGGATGTGGGTGCCCAACTGCTTGACGAGCCTGGGGGCTTGCCCACCAGAGGCAACCTGCAGAGCTATTTCTTAGTCCTGGGTCATGGGTGCACAGCTACTTGGCTGTCCTGGGGTAGTGTCTGTCAGGGGCATGGGTGTGTAGATGCTCCACTAGCCTGGGAGTGTGTCAGCTGCTCAGAGGCTTAAGGGCTTCTCCTGCTCAAGGGAAGGCATGCAGCAGTTTGGCCAGCTCAAAGGTGAGTTGACCCTAGGCAGGACTGCCAGACTATTCCTCCATCTGGAAGTGAGGGTAGTGAGAATTGGTTTCCCTACTGTGCAGGACCAGAGTCACAGCCAATTCTGGGCCGAGGCTTTGTGGTGCTGAGGTCATGGCATTCAGCCACTGTTGTAGGCTTGGTGGATGGAATTAAGATGGAGCCCCAGTGCTGGAGAGGTGCAGTGGCTACTTGCCTCAGAGCAGGGCACACTCAGGAGGTGCCTCTGATCCCAAGATGGCACTTGAGATCAGAGGGGTGGATGAGTGGGGTGGGGAGTGCACAGGGGTGGGTGAATGGGGTGGGGAGTGCATATCCTATTCTCCTAATCTGGGGCAGTGCAGATGCGTGAATTCCCAAACTGGGCTCAGAGCCTGCAAGGATTGTGGGAATCTCCTGTAGTAAGGACTGTAGGTGTTTGTGGTGACAATGAGGGCTGGTGGAGTTCTTCTGCCTACCTTTACCCGGCAACAGGAAGTCCTTCCTTACCTGGCAGATCTGACAGGCAGGGAAGACAGGGCTACAGAGGCCGGGTACTTCCACGCTGCCCTCCTGAACTTCCAGTCACCACAAGTGTGTGTCTCCTCCCCTGCCAAGCTCCAGCGCTCTCCCCTTGACACTCCAGTCAAATCTTAGCTATTTATTTATTGCCTTGGTTCTGTCTCTTGGCAGGACGAGCACCAGGTATCTTGAGTCAGACTACTTGCTGACGTCACTCTCCAGTCAGCCCTAAATTTTGGTTTTATTGATCAACTTGACAGCAGTTTTTCTTTTCCTTTTTATACATTTCTTCTTCTTTTTTTTTTTTTGAGACAGGGTCTCACTCTGTTGCCCAGGCTAGAATGTTGTGGAGTCATCATAGCTCACTGCAACCTCAAACTCCGGGGCTCAAGCGATCTTCCTGCCTCAGCCTCCCCAGTAGATGGGACTATAGGCACATGCCACCATACCCAGCTAATTTTTCTATTTTTTGTAGAGATGGGGTCTTGCCCTTGCTCAGGCTGGTCTCAAACTCCTGACCTTAAGCAATCCTCCCATCTCAGCCTCCCAAAGTGCTAGGATTACAGGCGTGAGCCACCACACCTGGCTGTTTTTCATACATTTCTGCCTTAAGTTTATTAATTCTTCCTTTCTACTCACTTCAGTATGTTTTGTGTTTCTTTTTCTAGTTTCTTGAATAAAGAGCTTCATTCAATTCTTTTTAATGCCTGTTTACTATGTTTGTAGGTCTCTTATTTTTCCCTTTTCTACTTTAGTTGGATTGATCAGTGTTTTTTGCTTTACTTTCTCTTCCACTGTTTTTAAGGTTATACACTCTATTTTTCCCATAAATTTACCCATAAATTTTTAAGGTGCCTGTTTCAAAACTTTCATTTTTATAACAACTTCTACAGTTAATAGGTATCCACATCCACTCTTCTCAAATAGACAAGAAGCTTAGAAAATTATTACGTCTTCCCTCTCAGTCTCCCACTGCATCCCTCCACCATTCCACTTCCATCTTCCATGTTGATGTCATCTGGGATTTTAGTTCCAGGTTGATTTTCTGAAACAACATTGAAACATGATTGAAGTACAATAAGTTTTGAATATATCTAAAGAGTACAATTTGATGAGTTTTGACATACGTGTACACCTGTGAAACCATCACCACCAAGATAATGAACATATCCATCCCGAAAAGTTTCCTCACCACCCTCCTATGCTGCTCGAAGTTGCCCACAGTTCACTGACACTCTGTTCATTTTTTTCCTTCCTTTTTTCTGTTTCATTTTGGTTAGTGATTATTGCCATGTCTTCATGTTTACTAATATTTTCTTCTTATGTCTAATCTGTTATTAATTCCATCCAGTGCATTTTTCATATCATGTTATTTATTTTCATCTCTAAAGGTTAAGTCTTTTAAAAAAAACTTCCATATTTCTATTTAACATGGTCCATCTTTCCTCAACTTTCTTTTTTTTTTTTTTTTTTGAGACAGGGTCTTGCTCTGTCTAGAGTGCAGTGGCACCATCATAGCTCATGGCAACCTTGCAACCTCAAACTCCTGGGCTCAAGTGATCCTCTTACCTCAGCCTCCCAAGTAGTTGGGACTATAGGTGACAGCCACCATGCCTGGCTAATTTTTCTATTTTTATTTTGTAGAGACGGGGTCTCACTCTTTCTTAGGCTGGTCTCGAACTCCTGGCCTCAAGCTATCCTCCCACCTTGGCCTCCCAAAGTGCTAGGATTACAGGCATGAGACACCGTGCCCAGCCCTCCTCTACCATCTCTAACATGGAATATAATTATAATATATAATATAGTTATATTAACTATTAATTGTCTTTGTCTACTCATTCTATCATCTGTGTCATTTCTGGGTCTGTTTCTACTGATTTTTCATTTTATTATGGGTTGTATTGTCCTTCTTTGCACACTTGGTAATATTTGATTGGATGCTAGTCATTGTAAATTTTACCCTATTGAATGCTGCATATTTCTGTATTCTTATAAACATTTTTGTGCTTTGTTTTGGGACACAGTTGGAAACAGTTTGAGGCTGGTTTTTGCTCTTTCTAGGCTTCCTTTTATGCTTTGTTGTTTGAGATCAGAGCAATCTTTAGGTCTAATTTTCTCCTCTACCAATATAACACCCTTCTGAGTAGTCACCTGATATCCCCTGAATTTGGAGGTTTTTCCATTGTGGCTGATGGGAACACAAACTATTTCTAGCCCTATGTGAATTCCAAGGATTGTTCCTTTTAATTGTTTCAGGTTGTTCTTTCTCTGGCATTGTGTAGTTTCCTCCCACACATACACTGATCGGTATTTAGCTGAAGCTTCAAGGGAGAGCCTTACCAGATCTCCAGAGCTATTTTTTTTTTATCTTTGTGCTGCTCCCTCTGTTCTGGTACTCTGCCCTGCAAACTGTAGCCACTGTGGCCTACGTGGACACCCAACTCCATATTCTTAATCCCCAGGGAGATCACTGAGCTCTGCCTAGGTTACCCACCTTGATACTGCATTCTGGATACCCTCCAGGAAGGTACCTAGGGCAATCACAGAGCTCACCTTATTTGTTTCTGTTCTTTCAGGGATTACTCACCTCTGCTGCCTGATATCTAGTGTCTGAAAACATTGTTGCATATGTTTTGACCAATGTTGTTATGTTTTGTGTTTTAGAGACAGGGTCTTGCTATGTTGCCCAGGCTAGACTCAAACTCCTAGGCTCAAGTGATCCTCCTGCCTTAGCCTCCCGTGTAGCTGAGACTACAGGTGCATACCACCACACCCTGCTTGACCAGTTTTTTAGTTGTTTCAGGCTACTAGACAAATCCATTTCCTGTTACTCATTTCATATTTTAACATTTTAAAACAATATCTACATTTAACTACTAAATTTTTAGATAGGTGATCAGGGCAAATCTCTCTGAGGAGCAAGTGACCTTTAAAATGAGAAATGATGGAAAAGAACAGAGCTAGTCATGTGGAGAATTGAAGGAGCATTCCAGACAGAGGGAACAGTACATGTGGAGGCCTCAGATGATAAAGAGCTAGGCATGTCTTTAGAACAGATGGAAGACTGGTTGGTGTTGCCGTAGTATGTCCAGTCAGGTAGAGAATGGTACATGCTGAGGTTGGAGTGATCAACAGTGATTTGGGCATGACCATTGTAAGGTGTTCAAGTATTGCTGTAAGTGTAATGGATGGTCATTTAAGGGTTTTATTTAATATTTCTTTATTTTTAATTGACAAATAAAAATTCTATATATTTATTGTGTACAACATGTTTTGAAATACATATACATTGTGGGAGGGCAAAATTGAGCTAATTAGCATATGCATTACCTCACATACTTATTTTTTGTGGTGAGAACACTTAAAATCTACTCTATTTAAAGGTTTTTAAAATACACGTCATGATTTGGTTTACAGTTTGAGCTCTGTCTTATTGCTATTTGGAGAATGAGTTCAAAACAGTAAGAATGGGCATGGCAAACCAATTAGGAGGCTCCTACAGGAGTCTATGTGAGAGGTGATGGTGACCTAAACAGAGAAGACAGGATGGGCTCAAATTGTATTTTAGAAAAATAGAACTAGCTAATGGATTGGATGTGGAAGTGAGAGAAAAGGAGGACTCCTAGGATTTTGGCTTGAGTAACCTAGTGGTGAGTGGTGCTTTTACTAAAACAGGGAGGACTGGGGGGCAGAGGGAAACAGTGCTAATACCAAGGAGGGTCCAAAGCTCCCCCATAATTTTTATGACCTTCTCCTCTCCTTCTTTGATAGAATTGATTTTTTTCAATCTTACTTAAATCCTACATGAATAGAACAGCTTTTCCCACTTTCGAATCAGATTGATTTTCTTATTCAGAAATTCTAAAGGGTGCCAGCGTTTTTTGTTTTGTTTTGTTTTGTTTTGTTTAAAACAGGATCTCACTCTGTTGCCCAGGTTAGAGTACAGTGGCATCATCATAGCTCACTGTAACCTCAAATGCCTGGGCTCAAGTGATCCTCCCACCTCAGCCTCCCAAAGCGCTAGGGTTACAGGTGTGAACCACCACGTCCGGCCAGTGGCAGGTTTTGGTTGGAGTATGTGTGTGGGGGGATAGGGGTCAAGAGTTCCATTATAGACATGTTAATTTTGAGATGCCTACTATATATTCAAGTGGAGATGTCAAGTAGGCAATTGACCATGTAAGTATGGAGTTCTGGGATAGAATTTGGAAATAAGCCACATAAAGACAGTATTTGAATTCATGAATTAGATGAGATCATCTAAGGAGAGAGTCAAGAGAGAGGAAAAGAATCCAGGATGGAGTCCTGAGGAACTAGCATTTAGAAGTCAGAAAAGGAAGACCCAGTAAAGGCGACTAAGAAAGAACATGTGAGGAAGTAGGCAGAAAAGCAGGAAAAACAAGAGAGGAGAGCAATTTCAGTAGGAAATGGTTCATTTATTCAATAAATGCTTATTAAGAGTCTACTGAGTACCAGGCTCTATTTTAGGCACAAGAGTAGGTTGGATAGAACAAAACTTGTAATGAGAAAAAAACAGGCAATAAAGAAATAAATAAGTATATAGCAAGATGTCAGAACATCTTATTGGACAGTAAGTCCAAGGAAGAAAAATAATGCAGGATAGGGAATAGCGACTGATGGAGGGTGTAATTTTAGGGTGGTCAGAAAAGGTCCTATATGAAGAAGTGAAATTTGAGCAAAGACTGGAAGGACGTGAGGAAGCAAACCATGAAGATATTGGGGTAAGAGCATTCCAGGCAGAGGGAATAGCAAGTGCAAAGGCTCTGAGGTGGGAGCAAATCAGGTATGTTTGAGGAAAAGCCAAGCAAGACTTCTGCTGGAGTGAAATAAGTGTAGGGAAAGTAGAGAGGATATTAGAGAGGAAGGTAGGGCAAAATCATATAGGACTTATAAGGCCACCATAAGGACTTTAGATTTTAGACTAAATGGGGGAAAGCCACTGAAGATTTGGATGGCTTCTACTTTTTTTTTTGGAATATGAAGTATGAGGTGTGATTTTCAGCTGAGTAAGTGTTATACAAACCACAGCATGTTCTTGGAAAACGTGGCTGGGTTTTTTCCTGATGCCAGTTTAAATTAAGGCCATGACATGGTTCAGTGTGCATCCTCCATCCTGTGCTAATAATAATACCAGTAATAATAGGTAACATTCATTGAAAGCTACTGTGTCGGACTCTCTGCTAAACATTTCACAAAGGTTTTCTCATCTCCCCTCACAACAACCCTATGAAGTAGATTCTGTGATTATCCCCACTTTGTGGAAATTGAGGCTTAGAGTGGTGAAGTGACCTCCCCATGCCACACAGCCTGTGAGTGCCTCTGAGCTCTGTGAGATCTCTACTTCTTTAACACCCATTTCAATCTGTTCATCAGAGATGCTCAAGGATGTTTATTACCTGATGCTTTGCCAAAGTAAAAGGAAGAATTTCCAAGCACTGTCAGGACATTGCTTGAATACACTATCACATTCTGGAGTAACTCAATCTGAAGTCTGGTTGATTGCTCCTGCTTGCTCAGTCTGTATACATGCAACCTCTTGTCAGGTCATGTGAATTCTACCTCTCGTGACTCCCTGTAATGTCTCTCTCAATTAACATTTGCTTCCTATTCACGCTACCCCTTCTTGGGTGCTTGTTCGTTCTTGGGCTCTTGTAATGAGCTCTTTTCATCAGTTCATCGTGAACTCTGTGGCCAGAAAAACTTTGCCGAAACATGGGTCTGATCTTGTGCTTCTGCTTAGAAATTTTCATGCGTGGTACATTGCCTGTGGAATTAAGTCCAGATCTGGTAGTCTGGTTTCCCTTGTTCTGACTTTGGCTTACCTTTCTGGCCTTAATGCTGACTCTGCCCTTTGTAAACCTGTGTTCTCAGTAGCAGGTCCCACTCTCACCTCTTCTGTGGCTTCTGCATCTGTACTACCTCCAGCTCTCTTTCTGCACTTAGAAATTCTGTCCAGATGATGTTTAAGACTTAGCTCAGGGGTTACCTTTTCATAAAGACACCTCTAACAGACACTACCGATAAATAATTGACCCACCTCTTTATTCCCCCACCACATTTGGTATATGTCCTAACATAGGTCCTGTCACACTATCATAAAGACCACATGTGTGCCTCCCTCTCTCCCTCTCCACACACATGGCTGTAACTAAATGTAAACTCTGTAACATAAGAGGCTGTGACACATTCATCTTTGAATTCCTACTCATCTTGAATTTCTAGATAGCATAGTGTCTAGAATAAGTAGGTACTTAATAAATGTGTGTTGAATAAATGAATGAATTCAGGAAAAAGAAAAGAAGATGAGGCAAAGGGAAGATCAATATACTGGAGAAGTTTGTAATTAATTAGGCAAATACATATTGATCATCTCTATGTATGTGTAAGGCATCCACTCAGAATTAGGGAAGAGGTACAGAATTAACACTTCTGTAAGAGGTCCTCACCCAATAACTTCAACCCAAGGTCAAGGCTGCTGCTAACACTGGCCTTGAGAGCCCACATGCCCCTTCTTTTGTTTCAGCTGCTGCTTTTCACGATGCTCAGTGTTCCAGCCTTTGTGTTCCAGCTCCCTTCCCTGCCCGTTTTCTGGGGGTGAGGTCATCAGATGACATATTTGTTCTGGCTCACTTCCCTCCCTCAGGTTCCGTCTCTGAGCTGTGCCAGGGAAGGAGGCCTCTAGGAGAATGCTTAGGGCTCTGAGAAACAATCTTCCGGCTTAATCACCAAGACCTAGTGCCCATGGCAGCTTGGTCTTATAAAATACAGGCAGCCGGGCCCCCTTTTTTTCCTATAGCCTTTGGGCTGTAGGAAGCTACTTGACCAGTGGAATCAGAATTGCTCTGTTGTTCATGTTGGGGGCTGTCAATGCTGTTCTGGTCTCCAAAGGACGCTACCATTGAAACAAAAACAGAAACAAAAGCAAAACTCAGAGACAGGGTTCCTAAAGGAGCAGCAGCTTTACTTCATCTCTGGCTTTCTAACTTACAAAGAACTTATAGGTTGAACTATAAGTCAGTGAGGGCTCCCAGGGCCTCAACTGCTCATAATTAACTTGATTAACTGCTCATGATTGAGACATAATGAGAGCAGGTGTACATTTGGGAGCTTTGTATCTGGATAAAGATACAGGCCTGACAAAACACCTGTCACTCCTTCTTCCTGCCTCTCTCCTTTCTCCAGGGATGTCCCAGAGACTGAGTAAATTTTGGTATGGGTATATCTTTTATGTAGCATCTTTTTCTACAGTGTAGAAATATTAAAGTATATAGAAAATTATAAAGAAGAAAATATAAACGAATGACAGTCCAACCCAGAAATAACCATTGTTACTCATTTGTTGTTGTTTTCTTTGTCCCTTTTAAATGCATTTTTCCGTATTTCAGACCATGTTCTATATATACTTTTATGTTCTCTTTTTTTCTGCACATTATCTTTGGATGGACCTTTTTAGGGAAAACATTGTTAGACAGCTAATTTAGGCAGAGACTGCCCCACTATTGAGTGGGGACTAGCCTCAGGATAGGGCACAGAAGGCATCACCTAATTCAGCACCCAGCACCACCACAGTTGGATTTGAAGTCTGAGATTGCAGCCTCTTGGATTAAATCTGCCACAAGTACATGGAATTTTCAGCACATTCTCCCAATCTTTTACTTATTATATACTTACCACTGTTCTTGGCAGTTCAGATTTTTTTTTTATTTTTCTTCTTTTTGTTTTTTGGCATCATGCACTGTGTATATTTGCATTTCCTTTCTTTAAAGCATTTTCTTAATGAAACAATTTATTCCTCAATATGAAAGGCCTTCCAGATTGAAAATGTTTCTAGTTTTCAGTATAGGATGCCTAGAGTCTCCAGTTTTTTTAGTGCCTTGGTTTATTTAATTTGGATTTTTTTTTAAACTTATAATTCATTGAATTATAAGTTTTGAAGGTATGGAGGATGGGGAAGATAACAAACCTAAAAGGTAGCACAAGGCAAGGAAAGATGAACCAACCTTAGATAAGAAACACGGTATCTGTTTTAAAGTCACACCTCATATATTTCTCCTGGAATGCAAGATCAGGGAGAAGTAGAAATATGATTTTATCTGTGTGTTTTAAAAAGACTCACATTAAGCAGGATTCGTGTGCATGCATGCCTGTGTGTCTGCAATGAAATCGTGTTTTAAAGAGGATTCAGCTGCATTATATTTATAACCATGTGGTTGCTACCAGCTACCAGCATGTCTCCTTGTGGTGGTTCACTTCTCTTTTCTCTGTGTCCTAATTCTGTTCTAAAGTGTGCAGCTTTGATAAAGCAGCCTGCTAGTCCACCCCCCCCCACAGGCCCCCCCCCCCATACAATCCCAGCTGTGGCTTCCTGGGAATCCTGCTCCGGTCCCACACAGGTCCTTGTTCTGACATGTTTGTCTCTGGTTGCAGGAGAAAGTTTGAAGCATTGGGGATCCAGACCCCCGCTTGGCTGTGATGAATCAGTCTCTACTTGGGGTCCTGTCCTATTTGGCCAGGATAAATGGACAGCTGGAGCTTAACCGGATCTGAGGCTCATTCCAAAACATCAACTCAAAAGCTTCCCAGGAGAACAAAAAGATGGTTAGGTACTGCTTAAACATTAATGTGTACTGGAAGCACCTGGGGAACATGGTTAAAATGCAGATTTCCAGGCCCTACCTGGAGTGTCTGATCTCGTCATTTTTAGTAGAGCCTGGGAATCTGTGTTTTAAGCAAACACCACAATGTGATTCTGATGCTGGAGGTTCAAAAACCACACTTGGAAGAACACCAGGATTCTGGGTGTCATACCCACCAAACCTACCACCAATATGGCAAAATAATACCATTGCCCCATCCTTCTTCCACCTCCTTCTTTTAGGCTGCATGTTTTGAATCATTAGGTGTACCTTAACGTTTATATTAACCCTCCATCACCTTGGTAATAACATGTATATTTGGGAGGAGAACACACTGTGATTTACTCCAGTTTAGCATCCCCTTAGGGTTGGCTTGGGGACCCACCCACTCAGGAAGATTCAGGATAGACTAACTGTTACTCTCTAGCTATAAAGTAGACATGCAGGGTGCTACACAGAAAACAAATTCCTGGGGTGGTGGACTAGGCACCTGTATTCTATGATTTTCTCTGGCACAAGCTTTTCTGCAAGTTTCCTGATTCCTTGTGGAAGTACACATAGGCACATACACTGAGCACACATGCAAAGTTCACTTCTGTGGGTATTCACTTTCCATTTCACGTGCACATCCTGGCACTCAGTCCATCTCCCAGTTTTCACATGTATAAACTTGCTCTTATGTCCAAATTTTGCATAAGATGTCATTGTTTTGTGCCCTGAGATACTCAACACTATTCAAACTCTTTTGCATAAGGTGTGTATGCACACACACACATACATGCAGTAAATGGCAAAGCACAATACAAATATATTATCTCAGCCCTCTGGTGTAGATGTCCCTTTTATGGTACAAAGGGCATACAACACCCGGGTTCAAATCTAGCTCTGCCACTGACTAGCTACCTGATCTTAGAGAAGTTAATTAAATTCTCCGGGCATAAGTTTCCTCATTAGGATTAAATGAAAAAACTTATAAAAACATCTAGAACTGTGCCTAGAACCTAATAGGAAACTCACAAATATTAGGTACCTCCTTTATTTTTATATTTTTGTATATGAAAAGAAATAGTCCTCAGATTTCTCTCACACAGTGTATTAGTCATGGTTCTTAATTGCAAGCATCAGAAATCATCCTGACCAAAATAAGTGAAGAGGAAGTTTATGAAAGACTATTGGATGGCTCAAAGAATTGCCAGGAAAGCTGAAGAGCCAGGTGCAGACAATGAGCTGGAGTGGCAAAACTGATTCTCCACTGTCCCTGCTTCTTGCATCACTTGCTCCAGATTTAAAAAGCTCTGAGTGAAAGGTCAGCCTGGCCATGCCTGGGTCCAGGCCTGCATTCCAGCTGTGATGGTCAGTGTGGTAGCTCTAGACTTTCTGGCTTCTGTAGTTGGAATTCCTCAAAACTTAAGAATGGAATTCAGATGTCAGGCAGCCACAAAAGACCACTGTTCAGGGTCTACTCTCGCTATTTCTCACGTGTTCACATATCATCCCTTTCTGTGTATACATTCATTCTTAACTGTGGAGTCTTTCTGCTTCAGGAACTCCCCTCCAGCCTAGCAGCACTCTGTTTTCAACCCCTGGTTTAGACATTTCTGCTTTGTCTCTCTTTTCTCTGCCCAGAATGCTCCCTGCCTGCCCGCTTTCCACCACGAGTTCTTGAACAGCCCAACTCTTGCCCATTCTGTAAATGCCAACTCAGATGTTACCTCTCCTTTGTTGTGGTGCCCCCCTCCTCCCATCCAAGACTGATTTGCTCCTTCCTCTATGTTCCCAAGGCCCTTTCTCTGTCTCCATTATCACATTTGCCCCATTTTACTATGAATATGTATTATACCTTTAATGGTCTGACTTCCCTCCCTCTCCTGTACCCGAGATGAGGTTCCTTAAGGGCAGGAAGTCTGTCATTCATCTTTTGGCTTGGTTCTTAACACCTAGTAGGTGCTTAGTGTATATTTGTTAAGCAAAGCACATTTCTCAGTTCTCTCTTAGCATATACATTTTGACTCCTTTCTTACAGACAGAAGACAAATCCGTCTAAAAAAATTGAAATAATCCATGTAAATGTGTCCTGCAAACTATAAAGTGTTGGACAGATTTAAGCCGTTATAATTGTTTATTCCATTCTGGTTTTACATATTTTCTGTTAAAGGGGATGTATGCCCTTATTCTACCTCATAATGTTTTAACAGGAAAAAGTTATGACGCGGGATTCCCGCCTACCTTTTCCAATTCTGCTGAGCCTCCTGGTTTCTTGCACTGTCAAAAAGGGAACCAGACGGAGGGGCGGGGTCACGGCAAAAGCCAGCACTCTTGCCTAGAAGACTTGCTAGTCTAAGTCCCATAAGAAGTTAAGCCAAGTCCGCGCAGGTCCCCCACCTTTGTAGCGCTGTCCCTCTCTGCCAGTTCATGTTGTTCAGGTTGGCTGTTGCCACATGCATTCACAGACTCCCCCTCCTCGAGTCGTTAACACACGTTCTTGCTCGGGTTTCCGATCACCCACTTCCTCGGGAGAAGCCGCGATGGTAGCTCCCCGCTTGGCACGGCGCGCGGGCTGCCTCCCCCGCGCCTCTCCCTGCCCGGGCCCCGCGGCCCCCTCCACCCCTGTGTACTTTGTTACTCTGCGCTGACCTCCGGGCTGCAAGGGGCCAGCACGTGACCGAGAAACTTTGGCAGCCGGGTGGCGGGCGGCGGGCGGAGGCGCGGGGAGGCGGCGCGGTGGCCGAGCTCCCCCGCGCGGCGGGCTCTGCGGCGGGGAGGCGCTCGCCCTGCGCCGCGCTGCCTGGGCGTGCGGGTGCGCCGAGGCGGCAGGGAATGCGCCGGCGAGTGCCGCGCGGGTCCCGGAGCCCGCGGCAGCGCGCGTTCTGCAGGCGGCGCGATCCAGCCCCCGGCCCCGCCTGCGCGGCCGGCCCGGCGGGCGGCACCCAGGGACGCCGGGTGCTCAGCCGCTGCGTACTGCCGCGGGCGTCTGTAGATCCTTACATTCCAGCCGTTTCCCACTTTCCCCACTCTTTATCTGGATGGGAAGTTGGGGAAAATGGACAGGGTCGTGGTGAGGTGGATTGCTCTCTTCTGGCTAACAGGTAAGAGTCATTTTCTGCAAAGACGAATAACTTTATATATATTCATGTAGTGGTACTGTTCTCACCCCACCCCACCCCCCATTTTCTTCCTTATTGACTGTGTTTAAAGCTGCTTAGCGGGCCGGTGGTAAGTGGGGGATGGGGGCTCTGTGTGTGCGCGCGCGCGCGTGTGTGTGTGTGTGTGTGTGTGTGTGTGTTTTAAAATGATGGGGGAGGCGGGAGAGAAGCTCTATTACAAGTGAGACGGATCTTGATGCAGGTGGTTGACTCATTGGCCCTATGAGGTTGTTCTTTCCAATGTGCATGTCCCCTTCCATACAACGGTTTTTCCTCGGTCTTATCCTGAGTTTGTAATCCTGTGAGTCCTGGGAAAAGCCTGGCTGGAAAAAAGGAAGCTCGGAGGAAGCAGATTAATTAAGTGAACTGGTTTTCTGGAGGTGGGGGGTGGACTGTCTCCCTAATTCCTCCCCTAGAGAAGGAGGGAGACCCAGGCGCGTTCTCTCCGTGGTTCCCTGGAGGGAGCGCGGGGGGGGGGGGGGGGGGGCGGGGGGGGTTGGGAAGGAGATGGGGATGGAGGTTTGATTGGTCATGGAGTTTAGCGTCTGGCAGTCTCTCGCTTGTCATTTGAGGAGTGGTCCCAAATAATATTAGAAAAGAGAAGAGCCTTTCTAATTGGTGCACCCCCCCAACACACACACACACACACACACACACAAAGATAACTTGCAGAGAGATTTAGAGGCAGTGGGCTTTTCCCTAGCACCAGAGTCACTGGTCTAGCTGGGTCCTCTGTGTCCTCCCCTCCATTTTTCTGAACTTTCTCCCCCTTCTCCTAGGGTCAGGAAATGCTCTTGTTCCTAAAACGTTTCCCCACACTATGATTCTGCTTGGTTAAGGGACAAGTGGCCCTTGGGGGTGGCCAGCCCTGACAGATTCGTAAAAATCTGCTGAGGGGGGTGTGATGGGGGTGAGGACCGTTTTGATAGCTTGAACTGGGTCAGAGGCAACCATTCAAAGCAAGGTGGAGACAGTGATGGAAGAAACAGAACATGGGGTCAGAAAGGTGAGGACAGGATGGGGTGAAAGGCAGGAGAGAAAAGGGAAAATAGCACCACAAAGGAAGAAGTTTTGTTCCCTCTGGGGCACCAACCTGAAGATCTGGAAAAAATCAAGTCACTAGGAAAAGGGGAACAAGCTTAAAATATCCAAGGCAAGTCATTGAAAGAGGGTAACATACATTAAAGAAGGAAGAAAAGCAAATCCCCATTTCCCTTAGCTTTAGAATAAGATTATTGATTGGCTAAATTTTTTTCCTACTCCTTTCCTTTGAAAGGTCCCTAACATTGCTCTTGCCCCCCCTGCTGGGTTTAGGAGAGGCACCCTCATCAGAGTTAGCCTCTTCTTTTGGCTGCTTTGAGTTCATCCCTCCCACATTATTCAAATATGAATCATCTCTAATTTCAGGGTTTGGCTGATCCATGCCTCCCTCCTCCCCTGGCCTCCCGGTGTCTTCCACTTCTACCCTCACTGATTCTTAACATCCTTAATTTTCCTCTACTTCTCAGTTATCATATTCAAGGGGAAACTTAGGCCTTGAACCTGTATCACCTCCTCCCTGACATCAGCCAGGCATCTGAGGAGGGGTCCCTGAGTCAGAGGTGCTCATCCAGACACCCTGAGGTCTGCCCAAGAGACTGGGGATTTGCAGGGAGTGGGACAAGAAGGGGAACATATAGTCCTGTCTAGATGGCTAACAGCTTTTTATGAAACGGAATCATATCACTGGGTGGGGGGGCGGCAGAGGAGATCTAGTTCAGTCCTTTCAGTTTATAGAAATGGAGGCCCAGAGAGGCAGTAAGCGCACAGCACATTCCTGATACAACAGGGACTAGGTCCCGGTTCTCCCAAACCCTGGGCCAGTCCTATTTGCCCTCTCCTAAACTGCCTCTCTGGATTTTTTTGTTGGAGGGCTGTTTTATTTTTGTTTTGAGGGAGGTGATGCTTTGTGCCTTCTGCCATCTGCACCTGGAGAGGCCGCTTCTCCCTGGAAGCAGGCAACAAGTTAGTTATCAGGGACATCTCAGCTGTCAGATGGCTGGAGCGTCTTTGCTCCACAGGTGAGGCTGACTGCTGAGATCCCGTTGACCACCCACTGGCATCCTGGGCTCCCAGCTTTTGCTTCACACACACCCTCCTCCCCTCCCCCGCATCCTGTCACAGCTGTCAAAGGTGCAGAGGGACAAGCTGCCTCTCAGCCCCAGCAAAGTAGAGGAACTAACAATGGCGGCTGGAGAGGGGAGGGAGGAAACAGGAGCAGCTGAGGAGGATATGGACTCAGACTCATTCTTTACCGAGAAACCATGTGAGAAAAGGTGAGAAATTTTAGTCCAGCCCAATCAATGAATTCTGTCTTTAGGGGGTGGTAGAAAGGGAGGGAGACAGGAAAGGACTGATTAAAAATGAGACGAGAGCCAGGGAAAAAATCACATTCATTCTCTCTCTCCCTCCCTTTTTCTCTCTTCCCCCCATCTCTCTCTCTCTCTCTCTTTCTCTCCTCTCCTCCCTCCCTCCACCCTTGTTTCTCTTTTTTAATGCAGGCTGAGCAATTTCTAATCAACACTTCAGTTTTTTTCCTCAGGCTCTAGCAGCTCCTTCCTTGTCTTTCATTGCTAAAATTCTGTACTTCTTTTTGCTATGATTTCTTATTGTCATTGTGATGCTGCTTCCTGTAATATATTGGTTTTGTTATTGTTGTTGTTGTTGTTTTGAACAAAACAAAATGCTTACCAGCTGCTATTTTAGCAACAGGTGCCATCTAGCAATAAGACTTGAAGGAGGGTTCACTCTGTCTTTGTTCCTGAATATAGATGGCGTTTTATCTTTTTCTGGCAGCAGAGGCTGTGAGAAATGCTGGAGCTGTGTCTACACTCTGGGAACACACTCCTGGAGCAAGCAGTGTGTTTTCCTGCAGACTCTTTTGGGTATCTCAGTGATGAAGATTGCTTGCTTTGTTAGCATTTTTTTTGGTACCCTTTTGGTTTCATTCATTTGTTTATTGTGGGGTGCCTCAAGGGGCTCCTAACCTAGCCTGCAGTGGGAAGGGAGGTAGCAGGGAATGGTTGCTACCTGGTCCGATTTGTGTTCAGGTAGACATCTAGTGACTGTGTGAAGGTAGGCTTGGGTGTGGAGAGTTAAAGTGTTACAAGCCCTGGAAAAGGAAGAGTCACTTTTAGAGACTGTTGACACCTCAACTCCCAATATCTCCTTTCCTGTCCTGTATACCTTCCGATTTCTCTGCCTCCTCTGTTCTACTTTCCTCCATGGAAGTGACCTTTTCATACCGGAGTATCTTCTTTCAACCCTTTATCACAGCTCTCCTCACTCTGTACTGTCCCCCAGCTTGGATGCTTCTCTCTAGACTAGGAAAGGGAGGTTGTTTCAGTATCCTCATGACTCTTTATATTTTAAACATATGAGTCTGATGAGTGGCTAGTTTATATAGACTTGAGTAATACTAGTAGGCTTAGTGTAAACACTATGCTACTACTAGCTAGTTATCTTAGTACAAGTGGTATTAGTACCAGAACATGGTTAGTGGAAAGAACCCTGAAGTGGGGGTTGAGGGTTGGGTTCTAGTCTCAGCTTCTTCATAAATAACTCTATAGCCATGGGCAGGTTTGGATCTTGGTCTTATAATCAGTTGAACAACGTGATTTCTAAAGGTACTTTCAGCTCTAAGATTCTAGGGTTCTGAACTTTTCTCCATTTAATTTTTATGAGTTGGAAATCAAAGCTAAAGAGTGACAGGCCCATTCTTCCTTTTATAATTCACCCAGGAAGAGCCATCAGGGAGACCCAGGGGTTTTTTTCAGCCTTTCCCAGACTATTAATGATTGGAATGAAAAACACCAGCTGGAAAGGAAGAGCTCTTGTTAGAATTTTCAGAAGAACAAATGGAGTGGCATTCAGTGCTTGGTGGGCAGAATAGGGTGCCCTCTGAACAATTAAATATGGTTAAATGTGGTCATATGGAGGACTGGTAAAGTGAGGCAAGTACTTTGGACCAGATAGGATGAATCCTATTCTAGCCAATGTGGACCTAGAATGTCCTTTCCAATTTCAAATTTTTGTTCCAGGACCCACTCACCTCTTCACTCCTTCTGACTATTTTAACTCATGCCTCCTTTTTCCCAATCAGGAGTATAAAGAAAGGTATGATGTGGTGGTTACTATTGTTGCTTATTTACATGCTGTAATGCTTTTCTATGTGTTAAATGACTTTCATATACATAATTCCATTTGATCCTTCTAAGTAAGTAAGGCTGGAATTACCCATCTAGACTTAAGAGGACCAAGGCTCAGAGGAAATAAGTAACTTGTCCGAGTCCATGATATCTTATTGATTAAAAGAATAAGAAATAGTGTTGCTGCCTTAATATGACTTGTTTATTTCAAGTGCTTGAATCCATGGGAAACATTCTTTTCTGGTAAGGTGGGTCAAATTAGAGCTGATTTAGGTGAACATACATGGTGTCTATTATGGGACATTAGATATTGAGGCTCAGAGTTCGTAGAACTCAGGGAAATACTGAAGGAAAAGTGAGAAAGAATGGCAGTTAGTTTTTCCTAATGAAATCCCAAGATATATGGGAAAGGAGGGAATGAGGAGTACTCCAGCAGGGCACATGAGAGCAGAGGATGTGCCCCAGTGACAGAGCAGATACTGCTGGCACATCAGAGCCCATCTGGGACTGGGGTGGGTGCTGTGCTCCAAGGAGCCACACAGGATGTAGCTGTGGCATATGCATGCTTAAAGTCTTGGTGTCAACATAGTTTTTGGCTCTCTGAAAATGAAAGAAGGCATTTTGGATGACTAGAGTTCTTTATGGGCCAAGAAACAAGGAAAAACTCAGAAGAAAATGCTGCTTCCTCTGCTCTCCTTCCGCATCTGGAACCCTACAGGAAGTGGTGGTCTGAATTAGGAGTAGGACCTGCACATTCAGCTGAGATCCTGTATCATCACTGTCCATGCCCTTAGCTCATCAGGAGGCAGACTCACAGGCAGTGGGGGGAGGGATGGTTAGGCTCAAATTGACCTGGATTTGAATGCTAGCTTAATATTTTACCTATTTTTTTTGGCTTCAAAATAGAAAGCTAACCTACCTTATAGAGTTGTTGTGATAATTAAAATAAAATTATGTAAAACTCCTAGCACAATGTTTGGTACACAGTAGGCCCTTGATATTATTATGAACTCAAACTGGGTATATTAATCAGCATTTTGATGCAGCAATAAGCAACCCCAAAATCTCAATAGCTCGCAATAACATATACTTAATTCTTACTCTCATGTTGCATGAGAGCTGCGGTCAGCTGCAGGTAGCTGTGCATTGGCTAGGCTTGGTGGATTTGGCTCAGTTCCAATTGTCTTCTTACTCTGAGACCAAGAACCAAGGAGTAGCCACTATCTGGACATGTTGTTCTCACCATGGAGGGGAAATGCTGAAAGGGGGAGGGTGCAGAGCCAAACCACACAAGTGCCTTTAAAGCTTCTGCTTGGACATGGCTTCTGGCACATCTGCTCACATCCCATTGACCAAAACAAGTCATGTGGCCAACCCTATTGTCTGTGGGGTAGTAAGTATACCCTGCCTACAGGGACCAATGCAAGGGTGGGGGAGGAAACAAATAATTAGGAATAAATAATGCAATCTATCAACTGGATTAAATTATTCAACACATGTATCGAGTACCTACTATGTAGCAGAATCTTTAGAAGCTTGCAGAAGGGAGCTTGTTATTAATGAAGCAGACAGATGACTAAATAAGAAATTCTCAGGCAATGTGATGTGATTCTCTATGGTACTATGACTGCAATAAAAGCAGGAAGAAGCTTCTAGAGGCAGTGATAGCTGAGCAGGTCCTGAAGGATGAGTAGGAGTTGGCAGGAGAAGAGTGGGATGAGGGAAGAGAAATTTGCAGAGGGAACAGCATGTGCAAAGGCCAAGAATCAAGGGAGGACATGATGTTTTCTGAAAACTACAAATACTACAGTAAGTTTTAAGCATTTAGCCCTGTAGGAGGAATGGAAGGGAATTGCCTCATCTGAAAGGAGCCTTTGTGCTTTTGAAGGCTAGAGAGAGTCTTTTAAGAGTCAGGAGGTTGAATGGGAAGGAGTGTCAAAGTGCCTCTAGGTTTGTGGCTTGGGATTGCTGGGATGCCATTGATGGGCGTGAACTAGTATGAGAGGAGAAGCATGTTAAGGGAGGGAGATGAAGCTTGCTTCCTCCCTCCCTCCCTCTTTTCCTTCGTTCCATTATATTAAAGTATAGCCTAAGCTGCTATAACTAAGAGACCCTAAAATATTGTGACACACAAAATAGTTTATTTCTCTCTCCTGTAATAGTCCAGATCTGTGGGGGCGAGTCTACCATTTCCCACATGTGGCTCCCAAGACGGCTCCAGTCATAGCCATTTCTCAGCCAGCAGGAGCAAGGGAAGCAGAGTTCCAGGGCGAGCAGTTTGTCTTTAGAGAGGTGATCTGGAAGTTACACACATCACTTCTCCTCACATACCTTTGTCCTGAACCTAGTCACATGGCCACACTTAGTTGCAAGAGAGGCTAGGACATGTAGTACTTGGCTGGCTTAGCTGGCCAAATTCAAACCTGGGAAATTCTATTACTAAAAGGAAGAAGGAGATGGTTAGAGTCTCCATCTATAGAGGGAAGAATTTGAGATGCTTGCATAACATCTAGATGAAGACTGAAGTTGTATATTTGAGTCTGGAGCTTAGGAAAAAGATCTCGATGGGAAATACAGATAAGAAGTTGGTAAAGATTGATAAAAGCTTTCGTAGAGAGGTTTTTTTCTGTCCAAATAGTTGGTCCATCCCAGAAATCTGACCCACCTGAATGAACCAAGACAGTTTCCAAAGTACCTCTACATTGCAGAGTGAAGACTGACCTCTTTTAGCACTACTTTGATCCCGTTGGAACAGCATGGAAGCCAGCTGGACATCACCCATGAACTCATTTCAGATCTGTAGAAGATGAGGCAAATCAGACAGAAAGAAGATATGCTTCTGACTTTTATCTACACAGTGGTGGCAAAGAGTGGGAAAGCATGGCAAAATTGGACACATAGAAAATATGCTTGATGAATGTCAAGCTTTGTGTGCACAAGCACCAGAGTTATCAGCAGCAAATAATAACTAGGCCATGAGGAAAGCCCACCTGGGCAAGGGCATCACTGGCATTGACTATAACCCTATGGGAAAGGGGGACATATTACTGCCTTTTGGAACTCCTGGGGAGAAACATGCAAAATCACTATTACGTTTTTTAAAAATCTCAAAATGGTACATCTGGTCACCCTAACCCTAAAGTGGACCAAGCAGTCAGGTACCATGGTAGCAAACAAGAGAAACTAATTCTGGCCAATTTAAGGAAGAAAAGAATTTATTGGAAAGAAGTTGATTAACTCACAGAATCAATGGGAAAGCTGGAGAATAAGTCTCAGAAAATAGGCAAATACCGAGGCAATTGTCTTCTATTCTTGGTAAAGCCCTTTTATTTTATTTTTTAACCCAAGTTTATCAAGAACATGAATGGTTCTTATTTCTGGAAGGAAAAAAAGAATCAGTATGCATTTTCTTTGTCTTTGAACTTTTAGCCTCTAGGTCAACATTTCCCAAAAAGTTTTGCTCCCACCTGACAATGTTGTTAATGCACAAGCTTTCTTTTCTTGTCTGAGCTATAGACTAAACCTAGAGGAGATGTCTAGACACACCCCTAATCATCTCCTACCCTTAGAAAACCTGCATATTAGTTGTTCCTAAAAAATGTCTTAGGAAATTAGAACATGTTAAAAATTTTAAAACAAAAGATGAATTTCTTAAAGAAAACCTAACTTGAAGCCAGACAAAGGAAGATTTGTATAGGTTGAGTATCCCTAATCTGAAAATTCAAAGTCCAAAATGCTCCAAAATCCAAAACTTTTTGAGCGCCGACATGACACCACAAGTAGAAAATTCCACACCTGAAACCTTTGCCTTCTGATGGTTCAATGTATACAAATTTTGTTTCATGCAAAAATTATTAAAAATAGTGTATAAAATTACCTTCAGGCTATGTGTATAAGGTGTATATGACACATAAATGAATTTTGTGTTTAGACTTGGGTCCCATCCCCAAGATATCTCATTGTGTATATGCAAGTTTTCCAAAATCTGAAGAAAATCTGAGATCTGAAACACTTCTGGTCCCAAGCATTTCAGGTAAGGGATACTCAACCTGTACTGTTACACTGATTGCAGAAAAACTTTAGATGTCTGAATGTCAAGGCATGCTGGGGAATGGGCAATTCTGAGGCCACATCCTGCTTTGGAGAGTTAAAGAGTTAAGAGATGAGTGAGTTTATACAAAATTTCTAAAGATGCCTACCTCTAATGATGATAATTTTCCATGACCTTTAGCAACAGTCTTTGTTTCTCTAAAGTGGGGCTGTGCTTACAGATCTGCCTCTCAAAGATGTCGGCAGGAATAGCTTACAACTAGTGGGGAAAAGGAACTTGCTTTGAAAAAAATGAAAGTGCTATAAATAAGATTGTCATTGCCTTAGAGTCTGCTTTTGTTATTCTTGCAAGAACAAAGTTTGTCATATATAGAATCCTTTTCTTTACATGAGAATTGGGGCAGGACTTTATTTTGCCACATGCAGGGAAGGATTGTCTATGCTTGGAGCCGATCTTCCCTAGCCTGGTGACTAGCTACCTACTCCTGGTGCCTAGCCGAGATGAGGGCTGCTGCTGTGAGCATCACTCATCTTGCTACCTTTAGGCAGCTTTCGTAGTTATTGGCCAGAATCTGTTGTCTGCACTGGAGACCACCAGCTAAGAAAGACCTTTCAGACCCGCAGGTTCATTTGTTCATTCATTCATTGATTCATTCCATGTTTTTTGAGCTTTGAGCTTTGATTCTGTGGCTTTGCTGTATACTGGGGATACAAAGTCAACCAAGTCCTGGTCCCTGCACTCAGGGACATTATAGTTAGCAACCAAGTTTATATTGAATTTCTCAAGATCAGGGACTGGTCTTTTAAATATTTCTTGCTAGAGCTTAGCATAGTGTTTTAGAATATGTTTTTGATTGAATTAAAATTAGTCAAGGGCGGTTTTCCTGGGGGTCAGGGCACCAAAAATATTCAAAGAATAGTCTGGTGGTCTAGGAATGAGGACTCCCTCCTCTGCAAATGTGGAAAACCACCTGTGATCTTCATTATGCCATCTAGTGCTTCTTTCAGTCAGGAATCCTTTAAAAAAATTTTTTTTAAATTTTTTTTATTTAGGAGGTTGAATTTTTATGGGTGTGTTCTATACAGTATAATTCTTTACCTTGCTTCACTTCTTTTCCTGTTTTTTGCTTTTCCCTAAGGAGTTTCTCTCTGGTTTTATGGAATACCTGCTTTAGTTTAAAGGATGCAGCACAGATTCTTTTGGCACCTCTGTAAATGTCTTTATGAGTTTGAAACTCAGGTTCCATATGGTATTACCAGTGCCTGGACTCAGAGTCCCGGCATTACCATTGGCCGTCACGTGCTTGTTTATGTGTATGCAAGACCCACTCTCAATGCTTCTTTCTGTCTGACTCCCAGGAACTCTTTCAGTTATGTGCCCTAATATTTCCTCAGGTGAAGGGAATAACATACTCACAGTCAAAGGATGGAAAATATTGCATTATGGCTGGAGCATGCTTGGGACCAAGTCATGGATAAGAACTTACATACTATGTCAAGGCATGGAAGGAATGCAGAATCAATGGAGGCCTTAAAGCAGGAACTGATGTCACTGGATATGTGTTTTACAAAGAATACTCTAGAAGAAATGTGGAGAGTGGATTGGACTGGAAGTAGGGAGACCACTTAGGAGGCTATTGTCAAACCCAGGAGGTGAAGAGGACCTGTGTAAAGTGATGGGCAAGAGAGCTTTGTAGCCAGTTAGCCTGGGTTCAAATGTGACTGTCACCTGCTAACCCTGAGATGTTAGGCAGGGTACATACATCATCTCCGAGGATCAGTTTCTTCATCTATAAAATAGGTATAATAATAAGGCCTACTTTATAGGATTTTTGAGAGAATTCATTAAGATACTATATAAAAAGTGCTTAGCATTATCTCTGAAACAAATTAAGCATTTTATAACTATTATCTAGTAGCAGGAATAGAAACCTGATTTAAGGGAGTGACAGTGGGAATAAAGAAGGATCAAATTTGAGAGATATTTAGACTTAGTGACCAACTGAATGTGGTCAGAGACAGAGAGGAATTTATTAAAGCTAAGATTTCTATCTTGGGCAGTAGGATGGGTGGATAGGCAGAAGACCTAGGGATAGAGGAAGGATGAGTTTATAAGCAAGAGCTGGGGTGGGAAAAGAGGAGATGATGAATAAGATTTAGACATGTTTAATTTGAAGTATTTGTTAAACATGCAAATGAGGCTTAAAGGAGTTGAAGGTCTGAGACTTAACTGGTAGTTGGAACCATGGGAGTGAATAAGATTTCTTAGATCAAATGCACAGCTCAACACTACAAAGAAGCTAGAAGATGTTACTTTATTTATCTGGCATTCAAATTTATAGTTATATATTCTTATTAGTATTTATAGACTCCAGCATAAAAAGTACTCAGTTTTTGGGATCTGTTAAGTGGTGAAATAGAAAAACAAAAAGTAAAACAAAACACCCTAAGAGGTAGGACCTCAGCTGAGGACACTAACTTAGCCCCAGGACCAGCACAGATCTCTTGGGATGGGAGCCAGAGGTTTGTCTCCAGGTCAAACCTCAGTGTCCATGGGGTCTGGCAGTCCTGATCCCCACCCTAATTAGCTACCATCTCTGAGGGGCCTGATCTACGGGTAGCAATGGGGTCCCACAAGAGATATTTTTGGAAGTTGGGTGAATAGCAGCCTCACAGTTTCAGATTTTGATCAACCATGCACGAGGGGTATAGGAAAGAAAACCCAACCTTCAGGAGAGGGGACTGGTATCAGGGTCCCAGGCAAGCAAGCTAGAGTTCAGGGTAAAGCTTCAGTCCCAGTGGTATAACTAGATTGCAAATCAGGACACCAAGGTGGAAACACAGTCACTGTATAAGGTAAACATACGTTGAGAGAAAGAGATGCTGCTCAGTGGGTATAGGAAACCGGAGCTCTCACCCAGGATACAGGGTTAGGGCCAGAAAAGTTCCTGATAAGCTTGGTGAGGGCAAGCATTCATCTTACAGTTTGAAACTTATAGAGCTGAAGCAAAGATTGGCACTTTTACCCGTGTTTCTAACTCTTCACTCTTGTGATCCCCAAAGATCCAATAAACTGACATTTGCTTGGAATTCCTAATTCTGTTGTCTCCAGCTATCCAGATCTATCCTTAGCTTAGAGTCTCAGGGTTCCCATTGTACCTGTACATGTGTACATGTCTATGCATGTCTGTGTGCACACACACACAGGGCTGCTCTCCACTTCTGACTTCTGGGGGTGCATAAGTAATGGGCAGTGATGAGCACCCCCAGGCATTGTCATTGTTGAACTCCTACTGACCTAGCACTCTAGTGCAGTTTCTGCCATATGCACTTATCATCTCACACACTTTGATATCTGTGTTTGCATAGCTCTAGGTTCGTAGCTTCATAGAAGTCAGCAGACTGTTCTTGATGACTGCATCAACAACAGCAGCAACTACATTTACTGAATGCTTACTATATACCAAGTATTATCCCTAAGTACTCAGGATAAAATCTCATTTAACCCTCAAACCATTCCGTAAGGTAGTTACTATTATTCAGTTTTCCTGATGAGGAAACTGAAATTGATGAGAGTTGAATAATTTGTCTGAGGTCATGTGAGGTGGTAAAGCCTGGATTCTAATTTAGGACTGACTTCAAAATCCATGCCTTTAACTCTCATACTGGTATTTCTAAGAACATGTTCCTTATTCTTTGGAGTGTGAGTTTATGTGTATGTCATGGAAAAAGCTGAGAATTGACTAACCTCTATTAATAATTAAGAAAGTCCAGTGGCTTGCTCAAGTGTCTATTCTCATTAACAGAGAACAGAGCTGGGAAGGAAGTTATTCTTAGTAATCATTTAATGAACAAAACCCCAAACTTAACTCTCTAAATAAATAAATAAACAAATAAATAACCCTTACAACACTTTTGTGTAGCACCTGCCTCCTTTGCTGGTTTTATTTATCCTAGAAAGGCTAGGAAATGTGATTTCCCAAGTAGATCCTGAATAGGTAGCAGAGCAGAAAGATGGTGTGGTCAAGCACACAGTGTACAATGCCTGTGATTGGTTATCCAACCTTAACCACTGCTAATTGAAGTCACTTCAATTTGTGTTACCTGAAAAATTGGAGTGTGAATAAGGATTTGAGGAAGAATTACAGGGTTAAAAAATTAACCCAATAGAATTTAAGAAGAAACTGTAAAGAAATTTATTTTCCTAATCCAGCTGTGTGAGTCAGGAAGAATGGAATTTGTCACATCAACATTTGGGGGTGGTGAAGGGAAGCCTGGGAACTGAGGTTCTTCAGTGAGCTTCCAAATGGAATTTTTTTGCGCCATGATGGGGCTGATCTACATAATCTGGATGTAATCAGACCTGATGGTGGGGGATGGTCATTGAGATTCAGAATGGGAGGTGAGGGGAAAGGAGGATTAGTATCTGAGATCTCCTCTTTACCTCTCATGGTGCTCTTCTGTTGAGTGTACTCTCCAAAGGTGCCCAATGAGAAAATGTTTGTTAGCACCCTGGGAGTAAGTCTTACTTAAGATGCTCATTTTATAGGTGAGGAAAATGAGTCTCAGGTTGCTTAAGAAACTTCATTAAGGCCTCACCACTAGTATATGGCCAGATGAGATTCAAAGCCCTGCCTATTTGATGCCAACACTATTTTACTACACCAGGCTATGTATGACTCATTTAACCAGTTTCCTCTGCAAAGTCCTAGAAATTCCTATATTAGTAATTCATTTGCTCATCCATTTCTTTCTTTATTCCATATGTAGTTATTAAGCACATGGTAGGTCCAAAACACTTTGAGATTTGATAAATCAAATACTCTGCTGCATTCACTTCCAAATTCCACAGAATGCAGAAACCTTTTTCTCCTAACAGGAATTAAGTTCTAGTTTTTCATTGTATCTTTCATTGAAGTGAGGCACTGGTCTGGATATCTGAAGATGTGAGTACAAATATGATATCTTGCCCTTGTCAAGGGTGCTTCAGTAAAGAGGCATATTCATAAATAAGTGTATGTTTGTACTGTTGAAAGTGAGTTTGCTTTGTAGGATGTCATAGTGAACATTGGCACTAATAAAGGACAGGACCCCACGGAAAGTAGTCCTTTCTTGCATACCTCAAGTCCATGCTGTGGTTCTAGGTGAAAGTATTTTTCTCAAGCTACCTGCATTCAGTTCAGAACCTCTTTATTGTACCTTTCTATTGCTTTTTTCTGCCTCCCATCGTAATTCTATTTCTGCTCAATTCTATTTCTACTTAACCTCCGATCAAGCCAGTAACTCTTGACTCTCCTGTTCAACTGAGGAAGTTATGTTCTCTTTGCTTGGAATTTCTAGATCTTACCATTGAGTTCATATAAATCTTTTGCCTCTCAAACACTCCACTGGTCTCTCATTCACTGAAATTTCCCTCTCTTTCTTGGTCACCAAGCCTCAGGTTGGATCTTTTTACCACTTATACTTCTCATCTGCTTTTCTTCTTTTGATTACCCTTCAAAGCTTTTGAACTTAGTCTACTGCTTTTGATCTGCAATTCTCCGTTTCTCTCAAAGACTTCTTTTCCCCTTCATCTCTGTCCCCTTTGCTGGGTCAACCAGCTGTAAGGGAAGTCACTTCCTCCTGAAGTCACACTTCCTGGTTTCATTGTCATTATTTATCAAATATTTGTTGAGTACCTATGGGCTCCACAAGCCAGGGCAGCAAGATAAGACACATTCCTTACCTGACAAATCTGACAGGGGTGGCAGGCATTTTTTTAAAACTGTTATAGTAAATGTCTAGAAGAGAATGCTGGGTATACTGATGGTGCAAAGGAGGCCACAACAAACTTATTGATTGGTCAGAGAAGGCTTTACAAGAAGCCCTTGAACTGGGTTTTGAAAGATGTAAAAGAGTTTTCCCAAGGAGAGACATGAGGAAAAAGCATTCCAGAAACAGGGAACATCATGTACAAAGACTTACAGGTGTGAAACCACATGTTTCATTTGGGGAAACTGTTCTTTGATATTCTTGAAGCTTGGTGCTTAAATAGAGGTACTTCAAGAGGTGAGAGGTGAGGCTGAGGAGGTATGAGGAGCTAGATGATGGAGTGCCTTGGATGCCTTGCCAAGGACTTTGGGTTTTATCCTGAAAGCCATGGAGGATCAGTGAAGGGTTTTAAGAAAGAGAGCCATAACAGTCAGATTTAGAAAGATCACCTGAACTATAGAAAAGGGAATGTACTGGATGTGGACAGACTGAAGGCAGGGAGACCAGACAAGAGATTATTGTAGTATTACTATTATAAGCAAGAAATGAAGAGGGCCTAAACAAAAGCAATGGTAGTAGGGTAAAAAAGAAGGAAAGAAATATTAAAGACGTTAAGAGATCAAGTTGACATGACTTAGTGACTAACTGGATATAGGGGGTGAGGGCATGTTTCTGGACAGTCAACCAGGTGGACATTGATGCCATTAATTGTAATAGTGAAAATGGGGTGGGGGGACACAAGTTAGGGAAGTGAGGTGGAAAGACATGACCATGTGGTAGAAGGTGAGGTCCGGGATATGGACACAGTTTGGACGTGTTCATTCTGTTCTGCAGCCATGACTGAAGGCCTCCAGGTCACGGTGCCCGACAAGAAGAAGGTGGCCATGCTCTTCCAGCCCACCGTGCTTCGCTGCCACTTCTCCACGTCATCCCATCAGCCTGCAGTCGTGCAGTGGAAGTTCAAGTCCTACTGCCAGGATCGCATGGGGGAATCCTTGGGCATGTCCTCTCCTCGGGCCCAGTCTCTCAGCAAGAGAAACCTGGAGTGGGACCCCTACTTGGATTGTTTAGACAGCAGGAGGACTGTCCGAGTGGTAGCTTCAAAACAGGGCTCAACCGTCACCCTGGGAGATTTCTACAGGGGCAGAGAGATCACGATTGTTCATGGTAATAATGTCCCTGTTTTGAATCTAGGAAATGGGTTCCGTTTTTCCCTTCCCTTACATCTGTAAGGGGATGTGAACCTCTCACCCTTTCAGACCCTCAAGACTTTGATTTATTGGAGATGGGAACATCAAGAGACCTAGCAGATTGCTTTAATGGGATGGTGAGCCCCAGGTGGCTTCACATCAGTCAATTCTACCCTTTTTCCTGCTCCCTAAAGCTTTGGACAACAAAAGGTCTCAAGAGTCTGATATGACCTATTTGATTATTCGAGTTTTGAAGAACTCCTGTAAAGTCAGCTTATTTCCAGGAGTCCAGAATAATTCTGGAATTTATCTAGCTCTCAGAGGCCTCTGCAGGCCTGGTTCAAAGCCATCATCTACTCCTGAAATAGGATTAGCACTAGACAGTTGGTTTCTGGGTGTGCTCTAATTCTCTCTCCTTTGTTTGTCTATTTTAAATAAAGCATGTATCTTTCAACCACTATCCAGTCACTATGCAGACATCCCAGAAGGGTTCTCCCCTACCAACCCTGATTGTTCAATGTTTTTCTCAAAGGACAGGTTTAGGACTGGGTCCTTCTTTTTGTGATAACAGATGCAGATCTTCAAATTGGAAAACTCATGTGGGGAGACAGCGGACTCTATTACTGTATTATCACCACCCCTGATGACCTGGAGGGCAAAAACGAGGACTCCGTGGAACTGCTGGTGTTGGGTAAGTGAGAACCACAGGCGACGTTTTCACCCCTTGCACTGCCTCCCTCTTCTTACTTCTCCCCGATGTGGATCAGCAGGTTGCAAACATAGTCTGTAGTTTTGTGCACAGACAAACCTTTTTAGAATATGCTTTTTATAAGCAGTAGCTGTACTTATTATATCCTGTTTCTTGAAGGCTCCAACCCTCTTTTTATTATTGTGCCTAATATTTCTTCTGCTTTCTTAGTTTTTTCCCCCTCCTTGCCACTTTCACCTTTAACCCTGATTTCTCTCTTGTCTTATAATTTACTTGTCTTTTTATATGCTAATTTTGAAGAAAATGCCAGAGCATTTTGGAGCAGGGTAGAGATTACTGGAAGATAACAATTCACTAGTGTGTCAGGACCTCTGGAGACATTAGGAATCTTTTGCCACTCTATTATCTCTACTTAAGACAGTCATAAAGAAAGATAGCTGTAAACTGGAGAGTTTAGTGGTAAAAGGTACCCAACAGAAAGCTGTTTGAGAGAAGTGCTAAGTGTTTAATTGGAAGGCAAATTTCTTGAAACCTAAAAGTGTCTGGGTTATGCTCAAAACAAATACATCTAATCCTTATTAATATTAATTTCTTCATAAATGAAAACTCATTACTTTTGGCTACTTTTCCTTGTTCATGGATTGGAGGAATATCAGTGGGAGCTGACTTCCTTGTATGAAACTGAAAATTGAGCACATATTTTGTGCTCTATAAATGTTGGCTGCACAAGAAAATTAGACTAAAACATACAAAAATTAAAAAAAGAAACTGCATCAATTGTAGGAGAAAAGGTAGTTCCGGATATATACTTGATGCCATTTTTCAAAAGAAATTACATTTTTTGTAGCTTCTCAGAAACCAGGTGACAGCAATTTGGGGGAATATATAAGGGTGCCTCCTTTTAAAGGCAGATGAGATTGAAGGTTGATTTTTTTACCCTCTGTGGGAAACTCAATCCCTGGGGAGAAAGTGGCATTGCTTTAGGATTTTTAGTTTTAGCCTTTATCATGACTGTGTGACTTTGGCAAAACAACTATTCTGATGCTTTAGCGTTATGTTTTCCAAGTCGAATTAAGGTAATAATGGTCTACCTTATTTAGAAGGTTGACTTAATTCAAACATCATTCTTGGGTCAAGTATATAAAGTATAACTGTTGTGACTTGTAAAAGAATGGAAATATGACATATTCAGTAGGAAATGAAACAGTAAAAGGCTCATACTGACATTGTAAAAGAACACAGGGAGATCAGATTTGGGATCCACTGTGACTCTGTAGATCAGAAGGGAATAAAAAGATAAATTTTTGCTTAATCACACAACGCTAATAGCCAAGTTTGAAGAAATCAGTGGCTCATTGAGCCTGCAATTAGCTAATTGTGAACACAGTTATTTGGCTGGGGCAGCCATTTGCAGAGGCCTGTGCAGTAAAAGGAGGCCAGGTAAAAACCACTTTAAATAATTTGGTCCCAGTTGTTCAGCAAATGTGGGGAAATGGATAGAGTGAAAGCATTGTCATCTGAGGATGTTCTGAAGTGTGTGAAGGGCGTTCCTCTGCATCAAAACATACAAAGCAACTTGGGCAAAGATGCTATCCTCAGGACAAAAAGGGGTCAGCAGCTGAGAGGTGAGTGAAAGGAAGGCTTAGATGACAATGGTCATCAATGATGGGAGGAAAGATGAAGAACAGAAATCAGTGTTACTCTAAAAGAACCATAAAGGAAAACTGGGGAGGCTGCAGATCAAAACTCATGGTGGTAGAAGCAGCATATCTATGAGATAAACATACATGCTAATGTTCTTGGGGAGGAGAGACAGATAATTCTGTTATATTCCACATTAATTCAAAGTGTTCAAAGCATGATTAATTTGTCATGGAAATTTTTGAGGGTAACACTAGTTGTGTTACTTATTCTTAAAGGGGTTAGTTTGAAATCCAAGAAAATTTTCTGGGTGCATAAAGTACTGTATTTACTTTCCAAATACAGAATTTTGAGTCTTGTCTTGATACCGCTTTATCAAATTTTTCAAAATACTGTCACAGTTTTAAAAATTCTAATTTTTTAGTTGTTATATCCTGCAGACCTATTTGTTAGGTATTCTTTTTGTGTGAGACCAGGAGAGCAACCTGATTTCTGAGATCAACCCCTAAGGAGATGAAGACCTCAGTGGGAAGATAACTGGGGCCCACAGTTTGCTAATTACAATGTCCATGAGCCACCAGTTTAGTCATTGAATTTTATATGAGGAATGATTGGAGGATTTGGTCTAGTGAAAGAGGATTTGGAACAGGGAGTATGGGAAGTGTCTCCAAATGTTTGAAGTGAAATTGTGTAGAAGAGGGAATGGAAACATACTCTTTCTGGCTAGGTAAAATTGAACTAGGGGTGGAAGTTACAAGGAGAGGGAGTCTGTCTTAGTATAAAAGAAGAACTGTTAACAACTGGAGACATCTAAAGATAGAATAAGTGTTCTTAGGAGTAGTAAGTCCTATGTCCCTGGGGGGAGGTATTCAAAAGGATGGAAAGTTTCTTATCAGAGTTACTATATCAGGCACTTATACATAGGAAAAGGTACTCAACTAAGTTACTTTTGAGCTTTATTTTGATTCTAAAATTCTTGGATTAAAAAGTGGACGAACATGATCGATATGACTACCTTGATGAATAAGAAAATGACCTCCCAGGAATTCAGTCCTCATGATGGAGATAAACAGGATTACAGGTTGGTTACAAGAACATACAGGGTGATGCTCATTCGCAAGGAAGCCAGAGGGAATAAACTGTGGTCTTTTGCAGTAGGTCAGGGCTAATAGGACTAATCCCCCAAGAGTGAATTAAAGAAACTATTGATGGTGGTGTGAAGGAGTCAACTGCTTGAGCTCTTTTTGGAGACGATCACAAAATGGAGAACAGAAAACTGGTTGGAATTTCAAATAATGAATTAGTAAGGAAAGATGAGTTAAAGAGATAAATTAGAGGCAAATTTAAGAAGAATTTCGTTTCCTCATTATACTCACAATGGTGAGGATGGAAAAGTTGATGGAGGAAGATTGTGAAGTATCTTATATGTAAGACTAAGAAGTTTGGACTTTATTCTGAAGACTTTGGGGAGCCAGTAAAGAAACCTTAACAGAGGAATGAGATTAGATCTTAGCATCAGAACACTAATTAGCAGCAGGGTAGGTGATGCATTGGAGAGAGGAGGGCTAGAGCAGAGGGGACTGTTGAGGTGGGGGTGGCAGCTGCCACAGCAGCACAAGTGAAAGGTATGAGGTTCTGAACCAGAAGAGACAACACAGAAACATTTCTGAGATGGAAGCAATGGATCTTGGTGACTAATGTATGAAAGAAAATGAGAGAGAAGAAGGATGAGTTAAAGAGAACACCATGATTTCTAGCTAGCTGGGAGGCCACCAACTAAGGGAGAGGACACTGGTGGAAAAGCAGGTTGGGGAGGCAGGAGAATGAGTTTGGTTTTGGACATGTTGAATATAAGATGTCTGTGGGACACCAAGGAGGAGATGTCTTGCTGACAAATGAAAATGTAAGTCTGGAACTCAGTGGAGAAGTAAGGATTAGAGATAATCGATTTGAGAATCATGAGTGATAGTCAGAACCATGAAAGGACAGATGAGTCACCCAAGAAGATTATATAAAGTGAAGAGGGCCGAGGACAGAACCTATTGATCTTACATTCCAGTTTTACTTCGTGTGAGTGGTACCATTGGTACTGCAAGTATACTTATCTTGATTTCCCTCACAAAATTGGGAGCTTCTTAATAACACTGGACTGTGAGCTCTTCAGAGCGAGGACCAATTCCCATTCTTCTTTATATCTGTAATGCCTAGCAGAGTGTCTAGAATAAAGAAGTTTCAGTGAATTTTTTTTGAATGATAAATAGGCAGAATCTGTAACTCATACTAACTTTGTTTCTCTTAAGTGTTAGTCAATGCTGAGTATATTTGTTGACTTGTACAGTGTCCACACAATAAACATCTACAGTCTCAAGTGAGATAACATGATTTGATCTCATTGGTTGTAATTCTTCATCTGGTTATTTAAATTACTACTAGTGATAGATTCACTGGGGACTATGGTTGAAAGCAACACAAATAGGCTCTGGCTAATTGAGCAGAAAAGGAGTTCATTGGAAGGATATCAAACTTGAAAAGAAGGCTGGAGAATCTGTCTTAGAAAAGGATAGGCTATTAGGGTAAGACTTGTTAGCATCTGTACAAACCACCTCCAAATCTCAGTGATTTACCACACTAAAAATTTATCACTTCCTCTTGTCATAGTCAGATGTGGGTTAGGAAGCTCACTTGGGTGGGTCTCTTCCAAGTGGTGGTGTAGGGAATCTGAATTTCTCCATTGTTTGAGTCTGCTATGTCAGAGACCTTTGCTCCCAGTTGCACAGAGAGAGAGAGTGAAAAACATCATCATGTGGGACTTTTTAGGGGACAGATCTGATAGTGACATGGATCACTTCTGCTGTCATTTTGTGTATGTCCATGAAGAAAATAAAAATGGTTTGATCATAGCACAGTCTGCCCTGCCAGAGATGCTCCAGGGTCTATGTAGCAGAAATTAATGGACAATATCTTTAGGACTCCATAGCCAGCAAAATTAACTGTTTTTTTTTTTTTCTGTTCTTATATTTTCCCACTCAAGAATCAAAGTCTCAGGAGAGAAGTTCTAGTTGGCCCCGTTTGGTCAGTTGTCCACTGCTTAGCCTTGGGTGATCAGGGGCTTTTGGTGGCTAGTCCATCAAGATACAAAGAAGAATTAATTCCCCAAAGTAAATTAGGACACTGCTACACAAAAAGAAAGAATGGATATGGAATGACCAAAAAAGCAGTAAATGTCTACCAAAGTGGTGCCATTACTATGTCTACCACTAATATTAATATACACTGATAATAAGTTGTAGTTCACAAAGCTTTTCTGTAATAATCTTGTAAGGTAGGAAGGAAGGTATTATTTTCCTTATTTTCCAAATGAAGAAATTAATGTCCAAGTTGTATGACTGTTATCCTAGTTTTTTAAAAAAAAGTGTCAATGATCAAACCTAAGTGTCTTGATTCCTAGCCTCATCTCCTTGCACAATACCACATGAACTGTCTGTGGTATTGTGGTACTGTGAAGTGAAGCCTCACTTCAAAGGCTTAGTTGTTCTCATCTAGATTGCATACCTCCCCACTGAGTATGACTCATACCTCCTTCCACAAATGGATGCTTCTTTCAGAGGTTTCGGAAATATCCAAAGACATGTGATTCACAGAAATGGGAGGACAACCACTGATTCAACATTAAACATGAAAACTATACTGAACATTCTTTAATGTCTTTTTGATTATTCAGAAGGTAAAGTCATTCTGAAGTTGGACATGCACTCAGTGTTTTGGGTGCTTTGAGATGACAGTGACAGGTACCTAAGAAATATTTAGACAGATGTTTGGGATCATAGGACCATACCAGTAGTCACAGAAGGTGGGAGTGTCCAGAAATCTGCCACTCTGAAATTAACAGAGTGGTCTAGGATCAATGGCAAGGACAGGCTGTTTATAACCTGGAACCATGCCACTGTTTGGATAGGAATAAAGTTCCCTGGGGCATCTCCAGCTGGCAGGAAAAGGACTTCACCATTTCAGGAAGGCTTAAGCAGGGAAGTTATTATTTTAAAATCTAAAAGCAGCTCGCCTTGTTCTTACTTCTTTCTATGCACAATGTGAGGGCGTGACCTCTTCTTTCTGATGTCCCATGTGGTAGCTTGTTTTTTAAGGGCCTTTAATTAGAAAAAGGGGAAAAGGCCCTGGTGGAAATGTGGCTGGGTGAACACCCCTGCCCCTGGGCCAAGAAAAGAATAAGAGGGTATGGGCCAAGGGGTGTTTAGATTCAAGCTAAGGAAGACATTCCTAATAGTAAATAACAATTTTTGGAAATTATGGGTGGTTGAGGGAAATTATAGAAACTCCTTCTCTGACGAGCTTTAAACAAGATGGTTTTTCACAGTCCTTTCTATGATTTTGACTTTATTTAAAAGATTTACAGATTGTGGAATTAATTATCTATAGATAGTGATGCATCAGATACTGCTGTTTCATTTTGTTTTAATAGTTTCTATTTAAGAAAAAAGATACATGTTTATTATGAAAAATTTTTAAAAAACCAGAAAAGGACATAGAGTAAGCTCTGGAGTTCTGCAGTTCCAAGGGCCATCATGGCTACTATCCAGTCGGCAAAGCCAATGAATACTTGTCGACGGCAGTGCACAAACTTTAGTCTGGAACAACTCAGGATATTGAAAGAAGAGTTTGAGAAGACCATGCACCCAGATTGGGTTACCATACAGGAACTGGCTTCAAGGCTCCACCTTGATGAATCAGTAATAAAGACTTGGTTCAAGAACCAGTGTGCCAGATGGAAGAAGCAGCAGCAGCAGCAGCAAACGCAGCCAAGTTTGTCACCAAGAGCATCAAACCAGACTACTTCAGTGAAGGAGAAGGAGACCTCATTACCCATAAGTGCTGCAAAGACTCATCTAATGAGTCCTGGAATTTTGGATGCATCTTACCATGATTCAAATGAGCCTTCTGGTATCAAGAAACCTGGAGAGACTGGTGCTTCTGTGTGTAATTCATCATGGGATTCTCTGCCTTTCGATATTCAACAGATATGTCTGGGGGATTCTGATCCTCCTTGGGCCTCCCTTCCCTATGAAATAAGGCCGACGGTATGGCCAGCACTGATCTGCAGTGTAACCCTACCATACCCACAGCTCCTGAGAAAGATCTGTGATCCAAATCCTGACCAACTGAGAGACTCTAGTCTAAACAGATCAGAGCCCAGGGATTTATCTCTTTCTGTCAGAAAAAAATAAAACCCCCTTACCTTTCAAAAAAACCAGAAAAGTACAAAAGAGGAAAATATCTCCTAAAAATCTCACTACCCACAGCTAACTGTGATACTTCTCAGAACTCTTTTGATTTTATCGGATAGAGGCTCAAACTGGCTCAGGGGAACTTTTGGGTTGAGGTAACAAATAAATCCAGGGGCATTCCTAGCTTCAAGCATGACTGACTACTGCTGTTTGGATTATGTGTTAAAGAATTTCTATCTCCTTTTCTCCATCTCCGGGGCTGCACTCCTCTGCGTTTGATTCATTTTCAGGCAGGCTCTTTCCACATGGGGCAAGGATGGCCCCCAATAGGTCCAGGCTTCCGTGGTCTTTAGCATCTTCCATTTCAGGATGATAAAGTGCCCCTTTCCCCATAGTTTCAGTAAAAGTCCTGTTGTTGGGGGTAGCCTGTATGTTGTGGGAGGAACATAATTAACCACTGAACCAACTGAACCATATGAATTTGAAGGGAAAAGGAGTAACTTCCTAAAGGAAAAATCAGGAGGGAATTTGTTTCCAAATGAAGAAGAAAAGAATGCCAGGCAGGCAAAAACAAATACTATTAACATTTTGGGGAATTCATCAGTTTCTGCTTCTTAATGGGCCAAATGCAATGCTAATCCCGGAGGCCAGAAATAGGTATGCTCCCAGCAGGTCCGTGTGAGTAAGCGCTAATTTGGAATTGATTCTTCCCCAGGAATGCAATGCCACAGAATTTTGTTTTCCTGTCATGCTCCTGTTTTTTCTTCTATCTCCTCCTGTGATTTACCCAGAAGTACAGAGTATTTTACCTAGACAAGTGGTGAAGGAATGGGCAGGCATGGATTTTTTTTAATCAAGCTATTCACAATACTGTGCCTGAAATTGTTATTCTAGTCTAAAATAAACTTTTCTGCCCATTAGTATTAAAAAGCTACTACGAACCTAATAAGAAATCAATGAATTCTTGGGAGGGAACATCTCAGAGTTTGTGATTGACTTTAGGGATGCTTGATGGGAGCATGTTTCCTAAGCCTGTGTAGAAATGCCTTAGCACCCACCCCTGCATTACTGCTGCCTCAGTTTGAATCCTGTCCACCCTTCAATCCTGTGACTTCAGTTAAGTCTGTTCAGAAAGGCTACTTGTTGCCAAGCATCCCCCTCCCCCTTCTCCTCTTCTTTGCCAGCCCCAGCCTGGCGCTGCTAACCAAGGAGATTTGACGATTAAAAGGGCCTCAGCTCCCAGAGTTCCCATGGCAACAGCCTCCTTGGAGGTCTTTGTTGCCTGCTAAAACTTTGATCTCTGAGAGTGGCTGCTGCTGTTTCTCTCCAAGATTTACAAACAGAGGAAGAGGGAAAAAGAATTGGGGGAGAAGAAAGAAAAAGTTTACTCCTGGCAGAAGGGAGAGAAGGAATTAATTACAGAGCCACACTCTAACCATAAATCTGGAGGTTACTTCTTGGGAACATCTGATTTGGGCTGTGCCCATATTTTCATTTGCAGACTCGATTATGCTTCAGATGTGCTTCAGATTATGTTTCAGTGGGATTGATTCCCCTAAGAGGGCAGCATCATCCTTTCTATCATTAGCAGGCACCTGTGCCTTCACGTTTCCAGAACAGCTGAGATTAATTCCACAGCTCCCAAGAAGACACAGAAAACAAATGAGGAGTGGCTTTTCAGGCCTCAGCCCCTCTGCCTTTTCTTCCAGCACTCTCTCTTAGCCCTGGCCTGCTCTGCATTGAGCTAACCTAGATGCCTCTGTTGGTCTTGTTTTTAAAAAAAAAAAAAAAAGAACCAGAAAAATGTGTTGAAGGGATGGAGGAGAAAGAAGAGCCAGAAAAATTAGCCGGGCATCAACTAGAATCTGATTCAGGTTAATGACTGTCAATAACAAGTATTCTAATAAATGAGGAGTAGAGTAGGGTTTATGGTTTCTCCGAAAACATGGGCTCATGCCTTTTATTCTTTGTAAGAAGCCTCCGTTGGCCTTCATACCTCTTTACTGCATAATCTCAACCTTGCTCTTTGATGGGCACCATGGAGTAGAGTCAGTTTGGCTTCAAGTATGAGTTATATTTAAATTATGACTTAAATTTAACTAGTATTTTTGCATACTATGTCTCTAACACAGTGAGGATACAAAATAAATAAATGATACAAAATAAATAAATGACAGTGTCTTGTCCCTATAAAAATTACTGTCTTTTAGTGATGATAAAAGTTACGTTTCTGAAGCAGTTAGAGAACAATACAAGAAAAGATCAAATCTGTATTTGGGTATAAAGTATGTGGGCCATTGATTCTCAAGAGGGAGCAGTTTTGTCTTCCCAGGAGACATTTGGCAATGTCTAGGCTAGGGCTAGTAAGTAGAGACCAGGGAGGCTGCTAAGCATCCTACAATACACAGTGCAGCTCTCCTATACCCAACAAAGAATTATCTGGCTCCAAATGTCAATAGTGCTGAGGTTGTGAAACTCTGATTTTGACCAAAGGTCTGTCTGGATACTAGATAAGGTCCACAGTGAACAGCAGGGGCCTTGGGGTCAGGCCACCCTGGACTCAGTGCAGCAATATGATCTTGGACAAGTCAATACCCATGAGCCTGGGTTTCCTTATCTGTAAAAATGGGGGAGCTTTTTATAAAAGTTACATGGAAGATCTGTTGTGAAGATTAAACAGCATATGGTAACTCAGTAAATGTTAGTTCCTTCTCCCATTCCTTCCCATTCCCTACATCTCATTGTCAGTGTGTCATCCCTAATCTGAGGGAACCCTCTTTAGGGAATTCTACATGTGGGGACTCCTGCTAAAGAGCTGATTTTCCTACCCATTCCATAGGCAGAGGTTTAATGGGCCATCTGTGAATTGGCAATCCTATTACTATTAGAGTCACATTTTCTCAATGACATCTGTGCTGTGGCTTGCCAGTAGTGACCCTAATCAGCCCTGTGGAAATCTTCCTGCTGGTGGCATTGTGTCCCAGCATGTTTTCTTTTGGTTGCTATATTTTGGTTGCTGTTGGAAGCCCCCACTTCTCAGTGGATGGCCCTTGGTTAATTGCAGGGTGTTTATTGCCTAACCTAAATACAAGGACAGTCACACAGGCCATTCAGTGAAGTCTGGAGGGTTTGGAGAACACATAAGACTTGGATTAGGATTTGTGTGGGCCTGGGAAGAGTTTAGATAGGATGACTTTATAATTTATTATCCAAACTAGGATACTCCACAGAGTACAAGGGGAGGAGGGACTTTTAGTAATTTATGGCAAGACAACAGGCATAAACCGGAACTGTCCAGGCAAACTGGTATGATTGCCGCCCATCTTTATATGACCACCTTGAAGGGTATCTTATTGATTGCAGAGACAGAAGATTCAGACGACTTGAGGGCAAATTAGTGTCAGCTCACCTTCACCTGCTGAACCCTTGCCGCTAGTTCATGGAGAACTACGGATGTGCACATACTTCTCCATTCTGCCTACTTGAACCAAGCGGACCGGCTCAGCAAAGAGATGGAGGTTTGACGTAAGACTTGTTCATGGAAAAATTTGCCCTAAGATTTCTGAACGGTGAAGGGCGTCGGTTGCGGCTGTTCACCGCCCTGTGTTGTTGGGAGAACAAATGAGGTCTTGCAGGCACTATCCCCTTCCCTAATACCCCAGCCACCGGTCCCGCGCCGCCACCGCTCCCCCTCCCCGCTCACAGCCTTTATCCCGTCTCACTATTTTTGCTTCACTTGTTGCTCACCGCTGTGGGAGGAAACTCGGCCTTCAATTAGTGCGCATTCCTGCCGGCCGCCGTTGCCGTGGTTACCCCCGCAGGAGCGGGAGCAGCTGGGTCAGCCCGCGCGCTGCATTGTCGCCGGCTGGGCGCGCGCCGGCCTGCGCGGGGGAGGAGCCGGGGGGCTAGCGCGAGAGTGGGTGGCACCGAAAAATCGGCTCAGCCCCTGGGAAGAAAGAATCGCAGCCCTTGAAAGCCGGTCAGGAGACAGTCGTTGCATTTTTCTCCAAAGCCAGCTGCCGCTATTCAAGCGTGCAGGTTTGCGTTCACACGGGAGCTGTGCCTCCGACTTCGCTGAATTGGCTTCTCATGAGAGGGTCTGGGAAAGGCTCCGCGGTCGAAGCCCCTCACACTAAGAGGTGGCTGGCCACTGAGCAGAGAGCAGGAGCTCTGACAATCTGAAGCCTACCAAGAGTGTGGCCTTCTGTGGCTGCCTGAGACCACCAGGGCCTTTTTTGTGTAAGGAAAGTAGCCATTCTTGAGCTCTTTCTATCTGTGCTAGTCTGATAGATGGAGCACAGTGAGCTCAAGAAGTCACACTGGGCTCCAAGAAACTCATTCTCCTCCTTCCCTGACATCCCACCCTCCTCCACATTATTTTTGAGTCAAATCTGGCTGTCTTCTGCGTTTCTTCTCAGGCCTAGTAGAGTAGGTTATATTACTAATATTTTGTATTTATTCACTCTCTGGGGGTGGGGGGTTGGATCACTATAGCACTTTGCAAAGACAGAGTACTTTGCAATCATTTTTATTATTGTTTATTAGTTTGTAGCAGCATGGTGAATGCCTTTTAATTAGATCATACTGTGTTATGATGTATTCAGTAATCATTTTCCAGTTGCTGCTTTACAAGGTGCTGAGAATTTCAATGATCTCCAACATTTCCTACATTAAAAATTTATACTTTAATTATATAAATAAAGCAATGATGGCACAAACACAAACAAATTTCAGGGTCATTCACTGCAAATGCTAGGAAACTTAAAAAGTAGTTGCTGCACATTTCTAAATTAAGGATCAGCAAACATTGAGGGGTGGTGAGATACTGGGAAAAAATACTGGAATGGGGGTGAACAGAGCCAGGTTCTGTTCCTGGCTTGATCATTAGTCAGCTGTGTGACTTTAGGAACGATTCTTAACCTCTTACCTAAAGGTTCCTGAAAACATGGGGTAGAATATGGACTAGATGACCTCTGAGATCCTTTCTAGCTATAAAATCTGATTCTAGAATTCCATGTGAATAGAAGAAGTCGATTTCTTAGGCCAAGCTTATAATCACTGCCAAAAAAAAAAAAAAACCCAAAGTATGTATTAACAGTTAATTGCAGATGGTCCAATACTATTCATTTTATGAAGAGAATTCACTGTCAGAATTATTTTCCTTTAAGACTATAATTTGAAGTGAACTAAATGTAAAAGACCCAAAAAGAAAAAGTAAATATGTGAAATGCTTAAGAACATAGTTTATAAATATATATAAAAGAAAGGGAGGCTATATCCACATTTATGATAAATAGTCATAAACTATATTGAATGCATGGTTGCCATGAGAATATAGAATAAAAACAGGGATGTGTGTGCCCTTGGGAAATTTCCAATGGGGATTTGCTACTGGACACACATCAAGGTCCTGTCAGGTGGGTGAGGTACCTCCTTCTGCCAGGCTGCTGGGGATGCCAAGCATAGAGCACAGTACCCACCCTGGAGGAGTTTCTGTCCTGCTAGTGGAGGCACATGTAAAGGAATCATGGCAGCCATGAAATAAGTGCTTTAATGAAGCCATATACAATGGTCCTAGGGAGGAGGACGCACTTTCTCAGAGCAGCACTCTTACAGGGCTCTGCCAGAACTCCTACTATGTTCTGAATTCTGAAGACACTTAATTTTACCCACTTTACTGCATGATTCTGTCATTCACATTACCCTGGGGCTAACACTACACAGGTGCATTGTGGGAAGCCTTCATCTGCTTGTTGACTGTTGCTTCACGGAGAAGGAAAAGCTTGATCTATGTCTTCCTGTTGGAGTGACCTTTGTCATTCTTCTGTCCATATTTCTGATACACCCTCTCCTTGTTTTAATTTTTTCAATTACAAAGTAAAAAAATCTAAAGCAAAAAATGAAAATCCCTTCATTGTTCTTTCATGATGTCCATTCTAGCTCCCCAGAAACAAGAAGGGCTATTTGTTGTGTAACACTATTGCTTTCAAATTTTAATTTGAACATAGGGGGCTAGTGAATTATATTCACTATCATTCTGTGTGTGGAAGCAATGTCAGAACACCATTAAGGGAACCTAAACAGCCTATGGGGAAATCCAGCTTTTGTGTTTTATCCTCCCATCTGTGTGTATATACCCTTCAGAGGTTGCAAACTCACGATCTCTGGGCTCTATACAGCCCAAAGATGTATTTTTATGACTTGTCTAGTGATTTAAAAATATATTAATTGGTGGGTGTGCAGGTAAAATGATTTACAAAAAAGAAAAATATATGTATATTAATTGGTTGCCAACATTTGAAAATCAGGATATTTCACATAAAGTCTGGGGTCTGGTGAATCTTGAATAATAGGATGATGACCTGTAACCCTGAAGACACAGGCAAGTGGCTAGAGGTGAGTAGTAGCAGCCCCATGAAGACACATAATTTGCTATCTGTCACACCCCCAGTTGCCCCCTGTTGTATTATATCTGGCCAGCTGCACTCACTTGCATTACCTGCTGGCCTCTATAGACATTTGAGTTTGCAACTCCAATCACTGAGTATCAGATTTGAGAACTAAAAATGATATAGATGGGATGACCACATAATTAATTCCCCAAACTAGGATACTTTAAGAGTAAAAAGGGATGCTATTAATAATTACACAAGGACCATTGGCATAAACTAGGACGTCCCAGACAAACCAAGATATATAGTCTTCCTATTTATAGACCACTTCATTCAACCCCTTCATTTTACTAATGAGAAAACTAAGACCTACAGAGGGGAAGTAATTTACCCATAGTAGTTACCAAATGAGTTAATGACAAAGCTGCCCTAAGCACCCTGACTCTTAGTCCACTGCTTTTTCTAATATAACATGCTCTATATAATATGGATGAGCACTATATTCTCCTTGAATGTATGTATTTTTTACAGTTAATAATTACCACATAGCTAATTTCCTGTGAGAGCTCACAAATTGGTAGCTTAAACCATCAATGATATTTCTATTATGCATCTGAGTAATGATTTGGACCATAGCACATCCAGAGATGTTTAAAACATTGGTAGGCTTGAGAACTAGAGAGTAAACACAAGCAAAGCATCTCAATGTACTAGATACAAGAAGAGATATATTTAGATGTGCTAATTGTCCAGATTGAAAAAAAAACCACAATAATAGTCCACCATTAAGTAAGTAGCTGATAACTGGCTTGCTAAAAAAAATAAAATAAAAAACAAAACACTGTATATTGACTTCTTGATTATTGGCTATTGCCTGGTCTTCAAGAGATGTTCAAGATCCCAAATTCCCAAATCTTTGACCAGCTGTTTATTGCCTTATTCAGTTTCCAAGAGATATTCGTACAGAGAACACTCCAGATGAGACCAGTGCTTGTACTTAATCACTTGCTTAAACTTTGGCTGCAAATCCCTATCTAGTGTCCTACCTGAGGGAACTGTGTAAGCCTTAGGGGCACCTCGTAGCCTTTGGTGAAGGCTTAGATCAAAGGCTAGCCTGAGAAGACACCTTTTTCCAGTGCCCCAAGTGGTTCGCACTTGTCCTTCCAAGGGACCTTGCAAGCAGCAGAGCCATCTTACCATGTCAGCTGCACAGGATGAAGGACAGAAAGAAGGAAGCCCTTCTTGCTACAGCCAAAAGCAGAGTTGGCTTAAGTCACCCACCCCATACTTCCTTTCCTTTGGAATACACTCTAGTCCCAATTAGCTTTTTAAACATGGGACCATAACCCACACAGACCAGGATACATGTTACTACACTGGCCTCGTAGAGTTGAGGAGAGCCAAAAAAAAAAGTAAAGTGAACAAAGACCCCTTTTACCCCACTCAGTAACACCTTGCCCCAGCTACAGTGTCCTCCTGTAGTGTCCTGGAGGAGCCCCTTTCCTTTGACCTTTGTCAGAGCTTCTTTTCTGTGGGGTAGCTTGATAGAGGAGGGGACCAGTGACCAACCATGACTTTTAGACTCAAAATATGAACCACACATATGGGTAACCTTCTCTCTAATGCACCTCAACAAATTTTAACAGGAAAAAGTTGTTTTCTAAATGAGCCAAATCTATATGCATGACACAGACCACTAGAGCTGTGCTGTCCAATAACATGTGGCTACCAAGTCCTTAAAATGATAATATTTTGGTGATACTCATATAAGTTAAAAATAGTATTATGCTAATTTCATCTGTTTCTTTTTACTTTTTAATGTAATTACTAGAAAAGCTAAAATTACCCATGTTGCTTACATTGTATTTCTATTGGTCAGTGCTGTTCTAGAGGCATACGTCATGTACCAAATTGAAGTAGAATTGAGTTTTCATGCTTAGGTGCCACAGTGGCTTTTTACCATCACAAGTCTGAAAGGAGGGAAGTTTGCTAGTTGTTTTCCTAGTGCAACTTACTAGCTTATCAGGAAGGCTTCAGTGTGGTGGAGATATCTGGTACAGGGGCAGAAGTTCATAACAGAATGTTACCTTGATATGAGAACATGGTGAAAGCGTTCAGGACATCCTTTTATAAATCAGGCTAGTTTTTAAAAGGAATAATTTCCTCCCTCACGTCTCCCAGTGTCTTGTTTCCTATACAGTTCTTTGCCTCCCGGAGCCTCTGAGGGGCCCTTGTTCCGACACCAGCTTTTAAGCTTCTATGCCACATCATACAGAAGGCACTTGGGTCCATACAGCACCAGCTTTGGGTGCCATATGGAAAAGCCATACCATATACATATGTACAGAGTATTTCTGAAGCCAGAAGGAGTGTAGAGAAGTGTGTAACCGATCTAGCTTTATCTTTTCCTTGCCTTTGAAAATTTTAATCATTGAAATATCTTTAGGCCATAAATAGAATTATGTAGTGAGATAATTCTGAGTTAAAACCAAATATGTACTTTTGTTTTTATATGGACATAGGACTGCATATGAATGTATGAAAATGTAGATTGAACATTTAGATCCAGACAAGTTTCACTTTTCAATGAAGTGTATGGAGACCATGTATAAATGAATGGGGATGGTGTATGTCAATCTGTTCAAGCAGAGTTTTTCATATTGAAGCAGAGATTTCCTCCTCCTATAAATAGTTGAAGAGAAAGTTCTGTTTCTGCTTCTGCCTAGTTTAAGTGCGGAGTTCACTTAGATGGCTGCCAGAGATTGATGGAGAAGGTCATTCTCTTGACTGAGCCCGGCTTTGGTGATGTACCTCTCATACCACAAAGGGCATGGACCAATGGCCCCATGTAGGGATGGTATCAACTGGAGCCAGGCTTCAGGCTGTGTTTCCTTTGCATTAACCGCTTTCCTTCTTCTTTTCCTTCCACTTCTTCTAGGCAGGACAGGGCTGCTTGCTGAGCTCTTGCCCAGTTTTGCTGTGGAGATTATGCCAGGTATTCGGTCATTTAACTCTTTGTGTGCTTGATTTGCTATGACTCCATCTGCCTTGCTTCTGCATTAGTCACTAATTATTCCTTTAATTTATTTGCACATTTGTCTATATATATATACATATATATATATCTGTGATCTTTTCCAGGATGAACTAAGCCCATTGGAAGAGCCTTTAAATTGCATTCCTTCTGTTACTAGGCCCTAAAAGAATAATGATAATTAAAAATAGGCTGAGATGGGAACCTAGTCCTTCAGTGTCAGCCATGCAGGCTCTTTGGCTCCGTGCCCATTTCAGTATCTCAGCTGTACGCCGATAGCTATAAGTATTCTTAACAGAATAATTATTTATCTGCATTCCTTATTTCCTAAGTTATATGTTTACCCATTCATTACCGTACAACCATGTTACTCTGAATTGCCTTTCATAACATTATCAACTTTTTTTCAAACCTTAGGAAAGCTATGTACCCCTCCTCCCTTGAAAAATACACATTTACAGACCTTCATTGCTTTGTATACAATTTCAGGGGCTTATTAGTTGCCTTAAGTCCCTAGGGGTCCGTGGGCCACATGTCAAAGACGCCTGCCTCAAATATACATCTCTGTCTTTTTATGTAGCTTCAGTTGAACGTCTCAGCCTAGACAAGTCCACATCAGTTTGGTGCAGCACTATAGTCCATAAATAAAGGAATCTTAGAGAGAAGCAAGCAGGAACTAAGGGAGAGGACATATCCAAACTCAAGGAGTAGGAAATGGTATGATTCAGTCTTGCTTTGGAGGGTTTCTGCCAAAGTTTTAAGAGCTGCCTAATAGCAACAGAGAGATACAAAATATTCCTGGCCATTGGTTTCGGCTGAATTCAAGTCCTAAAAAACATCCAGAGTCTTCACAGTTGAGCTTCACTAATTATTCTTCCATGAATTCTTCTAGTCCTTTCCCATTAGCTGGCCAACCCAAACGTAGATGTTCTTCTTATTGATGTTGCTCCCAAGGACACAAATAGATACCTCTTTGTGATCCCCCTTACCCAGAGTTCCCTCAATTTGTAAGCATTTGTTCATCATAAAAAAAAAAAACAATGTTACATTGCAATGCTTCAAACTAGATGTTATATCTTCCAGTCCCAAGAAAACGTTACTATATTTTTCATATCTGGCCCCATACGCCTGAATTTCCCTCCCTTTTGACTCCAAGAATCCTTTCACAGATAATACTCTTTTGTTTCTCAAATATAACTCACCAGTCTTTTATCCTTGACTCCCTGACCCAAGTTGTAGTCACCACTCCATATAGTTTATCTAAACCTTAGAGCTCATGTCAGTCTCAGCTGCATTATATTATTGTGCTCTTGCTAAGGCCTAGGCCAAAGGCTTCTGATACCTGTTGTCCTTGGCATGAATGCTGTGTAGACCCTTCTAGCCAGTCACAAGGCCTTCTCATTCCCTCACTGAAGAGAGGTTGACCTTGTTAATTTTAATATATTTCAGATAGATAAGGGAGGAGGGACATTCAGGAAGTATAAGTTGTTTGTTTTCTAAGGAAATTATGTTCTAGACTAGAGATCCCCAACCTATGGTGAGTTGTATAATTATTTCATTATATATTACAATGTAATAATAATAGAAATAAAATGCACAATAAATGTAATGCACTTGAACCATCCTGAAATCATCCCCCCTCTTCCCCGGTCCATGGAAAAATTGTCTTCCGTGAAAATGATCCCTGGTGCCAAAAAGGTGGGGGACCGCTGTTCTAGACAAAGTCAGTTTTTTTACAACTTTCATTTTCACCAAAATCAAATAATTTTAAAGGGATATTTAGTAGATGGCTTTCAACCAAAGTGAATCACTTTAGTTTTCTGGCTTTTAAAGGAAAGCATGGCTCACTTCAGTCTATCTAGGCCTCCAGGGGGAAGTCTGGTCCCATTAGCCAAGTCCCAAAAGCATGATATTGAGACAAATCACCTGAGGGCTTGCAGTCATTTTTATCTAAGCCAATCAGAATTTGTTTCCCAGATATACACATCAGTCTTGATAGTTGTCAAAGCTCTTAGCCACTTTAGCCCCTTGGCTATGCTAGCTGTCTAGCATGGTCAGCTTGAGTGTGATCAAACCAAACCCATTCTCTGGGAACAGGGACAGTGTCTTCTTTGAGTCTATGTCTCTAGTTTTCTCTAGCCATGGACTTCTGTCCTGGTCTAAGCAAAAGGTTTGGATCTCAGCACTGGTGCTAAGTACAAGAAAGGTGTTATAGGAGTGATCAGCAGGAAAGGCAGATGAATACATGAGGGGCCTGGAACAACCTAAATATGGGCTACCTTTAGACCACATAGACATAGAGACCTTTTTCTCAGGACTTACAGTTTTGTAGACAAGATCAACTTGATGACAAAAGATGGGTATTCATAGAACACACCACTTCATAAGCCGAGCAGGCAAGTTTCCCCCTCCTCCTAGTCAAGATCTTTCTACTCTTGTCCCATCCTATTCTGACACTACGATCAACTTGGTAAACCCTTTCCCCAAGTACAGGACCCTGAAACTCCCCCATTGCTTTATGCTGGTCATTACATGTGCCCAATATGACGTAGATCATCTTCCTCCCTCTTCTCCATGCCCCAGCCCTAGAGAGGTCTGCATTCCTTACTCTCAGAGTTTCTCTTGAATTTTGGGGCTCTGTTCTCTGTTAAGAAATGCTTTCTTCCCCAGGTTCCCCCTCCTTACCCCTTTTCATCAGGGAAGTGCCCATCAGGGTATACCCTGCCCTGAAGGTGGGCTGCCTCGAGTGTGGATTTCTCTGTGCATCCCTCCAGAGTGGGTGTTTGTTGGCCTGGTGATCCTGGGAGTCTTCCTCTTCTTCGTCCTGGTGGGGATCTGCTGGTGCCAGTGCTGCCCTCACAGCTGCTGCTGCTATGTCCGCTGCCCATGCTGCCCAGATTCCTGCTGCTGCCCTCAGGCCTGTGAGTAAAGTGACCAGTGGGAAGATGTGGGGTGATCAAAAGAAATGCCACCTCTCCATCTGACAGAGTTCCTCTTCCCCCTCCTTTCCTTCCACCCAAAGAGTTGGTCTCTCCAGACTCTCTCCTCCTCTGGGATTCAGGGATGGCCATCCTTGCTTGCTCCGCACCTATATGCACCTCTCCATGCTTTGTATTCATACCTGTCACCCAATGCATTTGGAATCCTCACTGACACTATTGATAAAATGGAAGGGCAGGTTTAGGGTGGTGAGGTTGTAGAGTAAGATTGTGCCCTCTCCTCAGGGCATTCAAACTAGGGGAAACCTTGTCTGGTCATTCCCCTCCCATGCAGAGAACCTCCTATTTTTATAAGCAGAGTGGGCAAACTGTGGCCTTTGGGCACCACCCAGCCACAGATGAGTTTTATTTACTCCCATGATGAAATGGGCCACAATAGGGACTAGTCTTCACTTGGGGATTCACAATTTTTACCTTACTATCTAAGCCCATGTAGGCATTAAGTTTGACACCCCTGCTATAAACCAAACACATCTTGAAAGAGAGAGGCACACCAGGTATCTTTAGTGTCTTTAGAAATAAAGCAGTTTTGAGGAGGAATTAGGTTATCTGCTCTGCTTTTGAAGTCACAGAACAGGGGCCATGTGCAAGCTCATTGCTTGCTTTCCTTCTCTAGAAGGGGTTCAGGATCCTCCTCAAAGCAGCCCTGGGCAGCCCCTGTGCTAGGCCTCCTCCAGAAGGACTAAGACAGTCTAAAGACAGTGTGGTTATGAGTGGGCTGCTACTGTCACTGAGGATAATGCTGTGAGAACTTCCAGAACTGCTTAATTACTCAGTTGCCAGGTACTAAACACTATAATTCCTTATGTCATTGCCTTTTGGTGGAGCTGGAGGCAAATCCAAAGGAGTGGGGCAGAGTGGTTCTGATGAATCAATTCAGTCCTAGGAGAATGAACACATACACACACACACACACACACACACACACACACAGGAGCTCCTGTAAGTGGATCCTCAGGGATTTTTGGTGTGAGGGTTGCAGCGGGTGGGACGATATAATCTCTCTTGCTCTTCATCTCCCTCCACAGTGTATGAAGCAGGGAAAGCAGCAAAGTCCGGGTACCCTCCCTCTGTCTCCGGTGTCCCCGGCCCTTACTCCATCCCCTCTGTCCCTTTGGGAGGAGCCCCCTCATCTGGCATGCTGATGGACAAGCCGCATCCACCTCCCTTGGCACCAAGTGACTCCACTGGAGGAAGCCACAGTGGTAAATGTAGTTCCAGACTGCCCTGCCCCATGCTTGTCTTGGGCTCCCACTTGGTTCCTTGCTGACAAGTGCAGTCAGTTCAGTGATACATCTTTGGAAAATGGCTATCTCCATTCCAGAAGTGGGATCCCTCCAGCTATGTCAGATATCTTTTGGAGTACATCAGGCTTTCCATGGGCTGTAGGACATTGTGACATTGCTGACCCCTGCTTTCTTCCTAGGCTCCTCAATAACTAAAACTATAAGAAAAAGAGACTAAGTATCCCTTGAATATTGATCATTCAGTTAATAAATAATTATCTCATCCCTTCCTCATATTTAGGACTGTGCTAGGTACCATGAGGGTCAGCAAGCAGTGTAGGACATGGGTTTTTTTAACAAGTAGTATGGCCTAGTCAGGGAGAGAGAATGGACCTTTGTTAAGACAGTTAGATACTAAAGAGTATGGTACTTGGAGTCCAAGGAAGAAAGAGCTGGGGTGGTTACAAAGTCTTCAGGGAGGAGGTGAGATTTGAGCTGGGCCTAGGAACGAGCAGAATTTAGGAAAGCGGAGTGGGGGGTGCTGAGCACGCCAAATGGGAAGGCCAGTGTAGGGAAGTCCCAGAGCTGGGAGGGCACAGTGCAGTGTCCAGCTCGTCAGACTGATGGAGGAAAGTGGAGGGGTATGGAGGAGCCAGATCAGGGAAGGCCTTGAAACCCCTCCAGAAGAGCCGGGGCTTGGTGTGAGAGCCACAGCAGGCAGATTCCTGAGGGCAGAGGTGGCACCATGACAAGGCGAGTGATAAGAGAGTAGAGCCACAGACTATGAGCTACGATGTGACTGAAGTGGCTTGGGTGTGAGCATCTAGGTGATGACGGAGACCACGGGAGTTGAAATGTGTGGGTAAATTTGAGAGGTACTTTGAAAGAAGCAATGAGATGTTGGGGAATGAATGAAAGGGAGGCTCCAAGATGGCCCCAAGTTGTCCAGTGGTACAGATCATAGACAGGAATGAAGTAATTGGTGAGGAGAGTTGATTTGGGTGAAGATTAGCCCTGTTTGGGGCATGATGAATTGGTAGCTATTGGCAGGGGTAGAGGGTACACATGGAGGGACAGGATAGGGTGGAGAGGTGGAGGGGCATTAAGATAAAGCTTTCCTGAGGCATTTGAACAGGATTGCAGGGTAGTGAAGGTAAGCATTGTATGTGTCGTAGATTTAGGTGATTTTTAAATCCCTAGATTTAAAAATGAGCCGTTAGGGTTGGTAAAACAGACTTTTCTCCCCTGGAGATGTCTGGAGTACCTCCAGGGGGCAGTGGGGAAGAGTATCTAACCCATTTAATGAACTGCCAGTGCCTGACTATGGAAGGAGTGGATATCCTCAGTGAGTAATTGGTATATGTGTTTTTCTCTCCCTGGAACTATTAGTAGAATTCTGACGTCTGAGACAGAATGAGTCACAGACTGAGAAGTAAAAGTTAATGATCAAGGACACACAGGGAATTAGAGAGATAAAGACAGTACAATCCCTCTCCCCAAAGGATGGTGTGGGCAAAAGAGACACTAATGGATTTGTCTCATCCTCTTTATTGGCTGCTTCCTTTTTTCTAATCTTTTTTCTACTTCCTTCCCTCCAGAATCCTTTCCCATTTACTTTTTATGTAACAGATTCTCATAATAAAACTATTCTTATTCATAGAATGGCAAATACTTCCTGTTTCCCATTTTCAGTCTTTTTCCAGTTCCTGCTTGTTGTAGTTCAATCATTTTGGCCCCATCCTGCCATACTAACCAACTGTAATTAGAATTGGCTTTAAAAATAGGAAAATGTATTATTTCACATAACAAGAAATGGCAAGGTAGGGTAGTTCCAGGGTTGGGCTCTTCCCCTACGCAGCAGACTTCTTGCAGTTTTATTGGCAAGAATGTGTCCGTGCCTGTTCCTAAACCAGATTGATTTGAACTAATCAAGACTCACCTCTTAGGCCTAAACAACGATTCACCTTGGAAGTGAACAAAATCAGGGTTCTGTTAGCAAGGAAAAAGAGGAAAGATGGCAATCAGTGTCAGCCACAGCTAGTCTGGCCCATGTCACCATTGTCTGGCTGGCTGAGTCAGGACAGAGTTCTTCATGATCCCCACCAGGCACATTTCTGTACTCATGGTCCCATGGGTGGCAATAGAGATGGTGTTTGGCTAGTCTTCCTTTAAGAGAGATGGCTTAGGCCAATGTTCCCTGTAGATTATTTTTAAAAGAACATTAAAAATGTTGAGAAATGATGACTTATAAAAATGTAAATTTAGCCTATTTTATATTTATATGCTACTTCAATTTCAGGGTAATTATCTAGCAACAGTAATTTTTCAGATTACATTTGTACACAATACTCTTTTGAACACTCTGTGTAGTTAAAAAAGGCATCTTTGATGAGCTAAGCCAGTTGGTTACCAAAAGGGAGAGAGGTAAGAGGCATCCAAATTCCTTCCCCCATTCTTCATGGTAGCTACTTGAGACCTTCTCTGTCTGTTACAATGAAAGAAGACTGTCTCCTCCTGTGCTGCGCTGGATCCATCCATTCAGCTTTCTAAGGCCCTCTCTTTGTTGAATACCCACACTCCACCCTGTTCCCACTTCACCTCTCCGACCTTTCCTTCTTTAGTGACTCCTCTCTATCAGCGTTCAAAATATGCTCAGATCTCTCCCATTAAAATACAACAACTTACAAAAAACCTTGTAGTCCTCTGATACTTCTTCCCTGTCCCTTTTCGCCTCTTCATAGCCAAACTCCTTGAATGAGTTTTGAATATCTGATGTCTCCATTCCCTCTGCTCTCACCAAGTCCCCAACTAACTTCCATCTTGCTATCACTTTCACCGCTCCAGAAACCATCTCTTGCCAAGATTGCCTTTTGCAAAATCTAATGGATACTTTTCAGTCCTTATTTCCCTTGACTTCCCAAAAGCATTTGCCACCCCTGACCCACTCATCTTTCTTTGCCTTCGTCAACACTGGATTTTGTAACTTTTCCTAACTCTCTTTCTATATGATGGTGGTGGTTCTGCTGTGCATCCTCCAGATGTTCCTGGTCTGTCTGATGTCCTCTCCCTGGGAAATCTAATCCACTCCCATGGCTTCAACCATCATCTGTATACTGATGTCTTCCAATCATTATTTCCACCCTCTTCTTTGCTCCTCAGTCCCATATATCCAACTGCCTTTTGAACATCTCCATCTGGATGTCTCGCCAGCATTTCTACCTCAGCCTCTAGGAAATTGAATTAATCTGCTGCTTCTTCACTTCAGACCAGTTTCTATATATCTTATCTCAGTGGATGTTATCATTGTCCAGCTCTGCAGCCCAAACCAGAAGCAGGGACTTCATTCTTATCTCTTCCTTCTCCCTCACTTCCCTCATCCAATTGGTCACCAAGTCCTTTAGATTGTACCTCAAAATAAACTTGAATTGGTTTACTTTCCTCTGTCTCTACTGCAACTATCCTAGTCCTTGCTGCTATGACCTCCCACCTTGCTTAACGCAATTCTTTCCCACCTGGTCTTCCCAAATCTACTCTTGCTTTGCTCTAATCCATTTTATTTCACATATACCTGTGAATTCTTATTCATGTAAAAGAACTGAGTAGGCAAGTAGGGTTTTTAAATGTCATTTTCAAAATTAATAAGGATGTGTGACTATATATATATGCCTACTGTATGTATACAGAGAATATGCAAATTTTAAGAATCACTTCTCCCACAACTGAGCTGCTGTCACCTGGGGGGTGGAATCTGGCAGCTGTTCCATCATCCATAAACAGACTTACTTAGCTCATTAAGATAGGACAGGAAGAACAAGGCTATATCCATGGGTATCTGCCTCAGAGACTTCTTTTTTGCAAGTTTTGCAATGTGAATTTGGCTATAAAGAGGAACTTAGCTGAAAAATAGCTGAGCCTTAATTGGGTCAAAAGTAGCAGCTCAAATCCTTTAACAATAAGACTTTTTGAAATCATAGTTTGGCATCAAAGTGAATATAATATACCAATATCCCCTCTCCAGTAAAATCAAAGTTGGCAAGACTAATAAATTAGAGGAGCTGAAGTATGAAGAGCCACAGCAACGAAAGGACTTGGACCAGACTGAACTAAAAAACCGAAATAAATCCTCCATCGACCCTAAACTGAAACATCACCAGGAAAAAGTCATTTTCCAAATATGCTGGACTTTGGCCAATAGTCTGGGACATTTCCTATTAAAACATCACCATACTTCAGAGAATTCTCTGATCTTCAGAAAAATTACAGATAAATCAATCTGACACATTGATTGACACAATTTCTGACAATTGAAAGCAAATATCAATCTATTTGCTTTCAAATCAAGAAAAAGTTAATGAACGCCTACAAATTTTCCCTGTCCTCAAGGAATTTACAGTCTAGCAGGGTAAGGGGCTCATGAATGGAAATAAAATGAGTAAGTAATACAAGACAATATATGACAAGATTCTTCCATGATGCCAGCTCAGAAAGGAAAATCTCATCCTTGGAGAGAAGGGATCAAGAAAAGTTTTCTGATGTTTCATATGCTCCTGAGCATGTATGTGACATAGAGCCAGATTCTACCAGGATGGGAGAATAGTTTAGTGCAGTGCACAAACTTATAGCTTACCATTTTTAAAAAACCCAATACCTTTTAAAGGGAGAATTGCCTATATTTTTAGCTACTGAAACCAAATGGATGCTGCCCCTAAAGTCTAAAGATCAATACTTTGCCTCTGTCCTTTTTTTAAAAACTGGAGGAATTTAAATTTCTGAAGTAATGGTCTACTGTGACTGAGACGTCAAAGCTGAAAGTATCTTATACAATGGAGTCTCTTTATAATGCCAGTATTGAAGGCAAAACTATTATCTTCATTTGAAGCTATAAATGGTTACTGTAACTTTTCAAGGACATCATAACCTATAACATACACAATCAAATCTGTATCATAATGAGGAGTGTAATTTGTTATAATGACATAGAAAACAATCCAAGCTCTAGTCCAAGTTCCAATTAACTGAGGATCCTCCAGCTGTTGCTCAGGGCAGCAGCCATCTCTCACTGCCAGGGGACAGCTGGCACATTGTTCCCTATAGCAACAGCCTACCCCCCCCCATGACTTTATCTCAGTATTACTGAATGTTTACCATACACTAGAACACCTAGATAAAGCCACAGCTGCAGGTAGAGTAGGCCCCTTCCCTAGTGCCTACAAATATGCTAGTTTTCTTACTTAAAAAAGCATCATCAATAATAATAACCACAATACTTAAACCTTGCTGCTTTCCTCAGGATACCATTCAAGCTTTTCCCTGCCTGGTCAAAATTCTTCAATAAACCACCTACGTAGCCTCATCTGCCATCCTTCGTAATCTCTTGTAATATAGTTTTTATTCCCAATTTCTCTCATTCATTCATTCATTCATTCATTTATGTAAACACACGTTTTGAGTGTCTACAATGTGCCAGGCTCTATGCTAGGTGCTGGGGATACAGAAGTGAACAGAGAGACCTAGTCCTTGTCCTCAGGAAGTTTACAGTCTAGAGAAGGACACTCTACTGAAAATACACTTTTCAAAGAAACTATTAACCCTGCCCCCATCCCCAGACTGGCTGCAATCTCACAAGCATTAATTAATGCCCACTATGTGTAAAGCACGGTTCTAGGCACATGGAGATCCAGAGTGATAAGGATTCTTTTCCTTCAAGAATCTTTGAGAAGATTAAATAATTATACAAATAACTTGAAACAAACTAGGGGAAGGGCCATAATAAAAGTTTGAACTAAATGATCTGTAAGTTAGAGAGACAGACACAGAACTTTTCTAGCTATGAGAACCAAAGAAAGCCCTTTGGATGAGGTGGCATTTGAGCTGCTCCTGATACTTACAAAGAACTCATTGTGCTCCACTGATTTGGTCTTAGTTGTCCTCTCATCTTTAAGAGATTATTTGAAGTTGGGAAGTATTAGTTGCATTTTATAGACATGAAAACTGAGTCCTAGGTAGGTCATCATTTGAGGTCCCTCCATAAGCCAGCAATAGCGTGCCTACAAGATGCCTAGTTCCCTACCTCCCAGCCCTCATCCATCAGACATAACTGCCTCCAGAACAGACATAGCAGTTCCGTGGGATAATTGCATTTTAATTGAACTGTCTGTACTACTCTGGAAACACCTCTGCAGAGTTGGAAGAATGTGTAGCTCGATAAATAAAATCATTTCTGCTAATAATTGCTTCCAAGCAAGAATTATGTATCTAACCTCTGGGAGAAGGTGCCACTAAAAAGCATGTGCTGGGATTCGTTAATTTTTTTCTAAGTAATTCCACAATTTGAGATGAATGTGGACTGCCCAGTATGTTCTCATACAGAAAATCAGTGCACCTGCAAATGGGTGTGTGGGCGACTTCTCTGTCTTCAGTGCTTGGGCTGCAATTAGAGTGCTGTGGAATTTTATATTTCAGTCTTCCATGTAAATAGCTTTTGTGGGAGGGCTTTGTCCACAGCCAGGGTAACATGACCAGAGACTACAAAGCAGGGTTTTCTCTGGAGGCACATGCATATGTGGGTTCTTTACTTATTTGCCCCACTTTGGGAATAGGAAATGTTAGAATTAGGTCACCAGCTTACATCCCATTATACAGTCCTACCCAACTGGAAGATAGAGCCATGCCGCAGACCATACAATCCATGGCACACCTAAAAGCATCTCCTACTCAGGGCTGTACTTCCTTGTCTTCCTTACCTCCCTCTTCTTACTGTCTCTCCTCCTAGACTCTAGAGAGGCAAGATGCCCTAATATAATTAAGCTTCCATCAGACTACATGGTTCCAGCCCTGACACTGCCAAATTATTCCTGGAAAAGTTATGAAACCCCTCTGAGCCAAAGTTTTCTCAACCATAAAATGCAGCTAATAACAGTATTTCTTTACGTGGTTGTGAGGAGCAGATGTCCATGTAAAGCATTTAGCACAGTACCTAGCACATTTTCAGTGCCCAGTAAGTGTTGCCTAATTACCATTACTGTTCTATCTGCATCCCATTATTCCCTTCTCTCTTTTGTTTTTTTCTTTCTCTTATCTGTGCCTGAGGCCTGCAGGTGTCTGATCATCCTTGGGGCTGGTATTGGGCTAGACTGATATTTAAATGATATGGGGCTTAAACAGCCTTTGTCCCTGACAATATGAATGATGGGTATTATCAGGAGATGGTATTATCTCTCCTATTTTAGTTTTGTTTTTCCATTAAGCCCTGAAAATAACACCTGCTTGTAACCACATAGCAGCAGGTTGAATTAATTATGTCTAAAATACAATATTCCTTTAAAATTTCCTTATAAAAGGAAAATACTAAAGAAATAAAATGTGACCATGATTAAAAATCCACATATTTTGTATTTTGTTTTGTACTACTGTGTATATGGTCTAGGATCTAATATTAGCTCTTATGTATCACTCAGTTTTAAGGAATTTTTGCACCACCTCCCAGGCAACGAGAGCCTTTCAAGCCACGTTTGTCCAAGTCTCTGATGTTTGAGTATCTGTTTTAAAGTTACCTGTGCTTCCACAGAATGAAGATGTGATCCTCAGACTGTAGAGTGACATATGTCCTCAATCTAGAAAGTGGTCTTTTCTTAGTGTGAGTATACTGCTCCAATGGAACTCAAAAGCTTTGAGAAGATGAGCTCTAAGTGGAGCCATAGGAGGTCAGAAGATAGGAAGCAGAGGTTAATAAATGACTGAAAATGTACTGCAGTGGAATTCTGTTGCTGACCTTTAGATCCTCCATTCCAATGACACCATCTAATAAAGGGGATCTCAGGTATGGTCACATATGTATAAATATAGATTTGTATTTCTAGGTGATTTCAAAAAGAGTTGTTAGGAACCATGCTTTCTACTTGGTAAAATGAATGGAGGTCTCTTTCTCCTCATATTATCCTTTTTCAGCTCACCTTCTTGTACTTTTCTCAACAGTTCGCAAAGGTTACCGGATCCAAGCTGACAAAGAGAGAGACTCCATGAAGGTCCTGTACTATGTTGAGAAGGAACTGGCTCAGTTTGATCCAGCCAGAAGGATGAGAGGCAGATGTGAGCATCTGTTGGTTTTATGTGATCTGTGCAACATGCAAGAGTTAGTAGCAAAAGGGGATTTGGGGGTTACCAAACTTGGGCAGCTCTGAGCTTGCAGGGTCAGAACTAGCAGGGTGCTAGTAACACTACTGAAGAAAGTGGCTCCACATACATAGAGGGGAGAAAAAAGGGCTCATGGTGTGAAGAGTATAGCAATCATGTACCACCTTGGTTTATGTTGTGTCTCTTCATGGGGCAGTCAGTATTGCTGGGGCTGTGTAATTCTGGGGTTTGGAATGCTTTATTAAAAGTCTTTCCCTACTATTCCCTTTAAAATACATTCAAAATAATTACTTAAAATGTGGAAGTTTGAGTATCAGTTTTTCCCAACATGAAGGGCCCTAGCATTGAACAATCTAGCTGCCAACCTGTGCATGGAGGCCTCAATGAAAGTGAAAGAACAAGTTTGACAAATCAATCTGGGAAAAGAAGCTGACATTCCTCTGAGATACCCAACAGCAAAGATTAAGGGGAAGCAAAGAGGCAGCTCCTCTTCTCCAAAGAACTTTTTAATTACTAAGTCTGTAGGTGGCAGGGCCCCAACACTTAACTCACCCCCAGCCCTTGGAGACTTTGCAGCTGACACAGTTGATTCTTGGGGTAGATTCCAAATTACCATCTATCACAGGAGGCAACACAGGGCAGGTCTGACATGGACAGGCTAATTATCAGAGGGTGCTGGCAGGCATGGTAGTGAGGTCACTACGCTCTCTCTTTGAACCCTCCTCTTCTTGGAACCAACAAGAGACTTGATGGAATTGTTGGGGAAACAGTCCCAGACTAGAGGAGCTTTATTCAGATTAAGGACAACATATTCCACCCAGTTTGCAATTCTAAATTCATCCTGTCTGCGTTGTATCCATTGCTGTATCCTCCCACCACAGTGGCTATAAAAAGACCATCTCCAGATTGGAATGTCAGGAATGCAGATGTCACTGCACTTGACAAGCTAGTTGTAACAGTGTTGTCATGGATCCCTGTAAGGGGCCAGAGACAGAGTGAGTCAGGGATCAATGAGAAGCCTGTGCAGGAAATCTGAATCTCACAGCTCGGAGAAAAAGTTGACAACTAAGGTTAACACTGAAGGATGGATTCTGGTTTAGGTGATGTCTCCCGTCTGTCTGCCTTGATTAAAATGGTCTCCAGGGGCTGGCTGGTCATAAGGTAATAGAATCATAGAGTCAAAGGGTACCTTAGAGATGGCCTAGGTCAACCTTTACAGTGTGCAGATAAGGAAACAAAAGCCAGAAGGGGTGCAGTGACAGAATCAGGACTAGAACCCAGTTCTTCTGATTCCCAATACTATGTTCTTTACACAGTAAAATTTTGAGCAAACTGTGCATGGCTTTATAGCTGTAGCAGCAGATTCTGTTTGGAGACCACAGCCATCTAGTTCATAGAACTTTTGAATGCTAGAGCTGGAAGGGACTCTAAAGTTGTTGAATCCATCTCTTTCATTTTACAGAGGAAGAAAGTGAGGCAGAGAGGGAAAATAACCAGTGGCAGTACTCAGTGCCAATGCCAGAACAGGAACCCACATCTCCTGGAACCTGCAGGGTGACATTACAATAACTACGTAGAGATGAAGTAGGAATATAGTTCACTTTACTTTGGAGGTTTTATTCCTGAAGAGCAAAGTAAACAGTGGGGTAGATCACAGAAGTGGGACAATCTTGAAAATTTCATTATAAAATGTATCTCATGGTTTCAGGCTGGGGCAGGGGAGTAATAGGTTCTGTAAGAATTGAGAGTTTGAGGTCCAGATTCATGAACTTGCTAGCCAGTATGGTCCTCATTTGCCTTGCTCTTGTTAACTGGGGAGTTGCTTTCAGGATGTTTTTAGTCTGGGAAGTCCTAGAGCAGAGGTCAGCAAACTATATCTCCTGAGCCAAATATGTTCCACTTCCTATTTTTGTAAATAAAGTTTTATTGGAAGACAGCCATACCAATTCACCTATGTGTCATCTATGACTGCTTTCATGCTACAATGGCAGAATTGAATAGTTGTGCCAGTATGGCTCACAAACCCTGAAATACTTCCTTTCTGGCCCTTTACAAAAGAAGTTTGCTTACCCTTGTCCTAGAGTTATATTACTTGGTGTCTGTGAGGCTGGAAGTGTTGATGTTCATGTTCAACTTGGCAGAATGTTAGGGTAACATACAATTTAGACAATCCATCACTGTGAATAGTGAAACATAGATAGCCCTCACTATCTGGAGAAATGAGGAAGATCAGGTATTACCTGAAGTTTAAGGAAAGTGGTGAGCCAACAATGTTATTTTTCCATAGTCTCATTTGGTACATTTTAAAGTTGTCTTCTGTATGGTCCCTGGGATATTGGACTTCACAGGGTTAATGAGAAAGGAGAATTTCTAGATTTTTTTAATCAATAGTATCTGAGTTATTTTCCTTGAAATAGGCATAGTCCCTTCTCTTTAGAAGGAAGAAAAGGTTTAAAAATTATAATCAAAAACCAACTGACTGCATGATTAAACTGAATGTCAGTCCTGGTAATCCCTGTGTCCCTGGTGAAAAAGGACTAGGAGGCTGCAATGGGAGGCCCTCCCTCATCTTTGTGCAAAAATTCCCTGCTCTTCCAAGGACTGTTGGGGATAGGGAGGGGGAAGAGTAGAGGGGAACCTGAGACACACATGTGCTTTCCATGTCTTATCTTGGCTTACCTCTCACTCAACAGCCAGGCCTTAAACCTGGTGAATATTGTTTTGGATGATTTTTTGAAGTTCTAATAAAAGGATTTTAGAAAACAAATGGATTCAGTTACATTGCAAATAGATTCACTAGATTTATTTTTAAAGTACAATGAAATTCAGTACATTTCAAAGTTTTATAAATAAATAGTTGGGGTTTTTCTTTTCTTTCCAGACTGTGATTCTGGTCCTTGTTCACAAGTGCTTTTGCAAAAAGCTAATGTATGCCACCTTAGGAAACGAGGAGGTTGTGACTAGACACCCCCCTTACATTTTTGGACTGGGGCCAGAGTGTAAGTAGAGGCACACAGGCCAGAAGTACAGCCCACCCCCCTTTTCTTCCCACATCTCCAAACAGCTGGCCTGGCCACCCAAGGTCGCATATATGTGGAAAACTTGGAGCGGAGAGGAAGAGGTCTGCCTAGGCTCTGGAAATAGACTTGGTGCCACTCGGGCACAATATTCCAGGTTCCTGGATGAGCATGGGCTAGAAGTGGGACATATGGACACTAGCTGTACACCTCCCCTTGATCTGTGGACTTCTTGCTGTGTGGGGAGGGGCATAGACCAAGGAGACCAGAATGGGGTGCCTCTAAAGCATGTGGTGGTACTGGCTCTGAAGGCCTATCTTGGGACTGGGCCAACAGTAAGGAACATGCAGTATTCTGTAGCTTCTCTCCCTTTTTGCCCTTTTTGGCCCAACATGCCTGGGATAATTACAACTCATCACAGAGTTATACTGGAAGAAGAAAACATTTGAGCAAGGATGATGATGTACTAGGAGGAGGCCAGCTACAGAGAACCCAAGTTCTGGAAAGCCTGCCTTAGGTGGAACAATAACAATGGTTCTTCTATTCCAAGAACAGAGCATGTAGGAAGCCTCCCTCTCTGTAAACAAGTAGGCTTCCAACTGGAGCCAGTTCCTGCTGAGCTAAGAACACAAATAATACCAGTTAATGTCTACAACCTACCCTGGACAGGATTGAGGCCCTCAGGCAGGAGTTTCCTGGAGCCTATGGTGTCAGCCCTTAACAGAATTCCCTTACTGTTTAACATGTAGAACACTCTATCATGCCTGGTTTTGTTCCTACAGATAATAACACCATCTCAGAACTTAGCTCCCTGCATGAGGAGGACAGCAATTTCCGCCAGTCTTACCATCAGATGCGAAGCAAGCAGTTCCCTGTGTCTGGAGACTTGGAGAGCAATCCTGACTATTGGTCAGGTGTCGTGGGAGGCGGCAGTGGGGCGAGCCGGGGGCCTTCAGCTGTGGAGTATAACAAAGAGGATCGGGAGAGCTTCAGGCACAGGTGATGGCTGTGAGAGGCAAATTTGGTGCTGGACATGAGGGGGCAGGAGCTGGAAGGCAGAGTAGATCTGAGGCTCTTGTTATCCAATAGCATCTCTGTCTCCCATTCTGGGTTATCCTGCCATGTCTCTTTATGTAGGCTATTGAACATCTCCTCACATTCATTAAGCAAGGGAACACTTGAGACACCATGTGTAAATCATTCAAGACCTTTTGAAATGGGTGCTCTAGACACCCTTAAAGAACCTTAACATATCTTTGCCCTTCTCATATATTTTATCCTGTAACCTCTAAAAAATCCCACCCATCATCTCCATCATTTTGATCATTTGTTATGTGAAAGGTAAAATGCTAAACACTTTGTACTGTTGGATTTAATTCTTTTAATTCTAAAATGCAGCTACTATTAATGTCCCCATTTTAAGCTGGGGAAATGTAAACTGACATGCTAAGGAATTTACCCAGGGTGATATGGCCAACAGGTATTCAAGGCCAAGATTTGCACTCAGTTTTGTGTGATCACTTCCCCCTGAATAGCACCTTTACCACTCTCCTGTCCTTTACCTTGAAAGACAGTAGACACTGCCTTTCTCTTACCAGCTGCACGGGTCCCTCTGGCCTCCTGCCCTAAGAGGTAACTTGGCCCTTAGTTCTGAAGGGGAAAAGGTCTCTCTGTGTGTTACCACATACTACAGGGGCTCCTGGGGCCACAACTGTGTGTATTGCCACCTTTGTTGGCTTTGAGGGGGGGTGGAGTGAGATGTGGGGCTGTCAACCAGGGGTCACATCCTGATGATCAGAGGGCGGCCCCACGGTGTTTTAGCACTCTATAGATCACAAAATATTTCTAGCCACACAACTCCATTTTGATCCTTCGCACAAATTCATGAGATACACGGTTACCCTCACTTGAAATTCTGAGGCGTGAGAGGTGCCCAAGATGATTCATCCAGCCAAGAGCAGAACTGAGGCTTGGACCGAGGTCTCCTGACCGAGGCCCCAGAACGCGATGGGAGATCTTAGAGCTCAGCCTCAAGCTCCCCACCTTACACGTGGCAGGAGTTGGGCACATGCGCAGTAACCCGTCGGCTGACCAATGCCTCCTCTGCCCGCAGCCAGCAGCGCTCCAAATCCGAGATGCTGTCCCGGAAGAACTTCGCCACGGGCGTGCCGGCCGTCTCCATGGACGAGCTGGCGGCCTTCGCAGACTCCTACAGCCAGCGGCCCCGTCGGGCCGACGGCAACAGTCACGAGGCCCGGGGCGGGGGCCGCTTCGAGCGCTCCGAGTCCCGGACGCACGGGGGCTTCTACCAGGACGGCTCGCTGGAGGAGTACTACGGCCAGCGCAGTCGCAGCCGCGAGCCCCTGACCGACGCGGACCGCGGCTGGTCCTACAGCCCCCCGCGCCGGCGGCCGGCCGAGGACGCGCACCTGCCGCGGCTGGTGAGCCGGACGCCGGGCACCGCGCCCAAGTACGACCACTCGTACCTGAGCAGCGTGCTGGAGCGGCAGCCGCGGCCCGAGGGCGCCAGCCGCGGCGGCAGCCTCGAGACGCCGTCCAAGCTGAGCGCGCAGCTCAGCCAGCGCAGCGCCTCCTACTACGCCTGGTCGCCGCCCGGCACCTACAAGGCGGGCGAGCCGCAGGACGACCAGGAGGACGCGTCCGACGACGCGCTGCCGCCCTACAGCGAGCTGGAGCTGAGCCGCGGCCCGTCCTACCGCAGCCGCGACCTGCCCTACCACAGCAACTCGGAGAAGAAGAGGAAGAAGGAGCCCGCCAAGAAAACTGTGAGGCCACGTCTGGCGCCCCTCCTCCAAGTGGGCTGAGTTGGGCCGCCGGCAGGGCCAGGCAGGGTTGCTGTCCCGGGGCTGGGGAGGCGGTGAGGAGGGAGAGCAGAGCAGGAGGCCCTGCTATCCGGGGTGCGGCCGGGGGCCGGGGTGAGGGATCCGAGTTGTCCTGCTTTGGGGAATTTGTCCGCGGATGTTAGGCACGGGTCTTTTCCACCCTCACTCTATCCAGGGTCTGGTGAAGGAAGTAAGCATGGGGCCTTGGAGAGTTGAACAAAGGCAGAAAACAGAAGTATGTGGATAGTTTCAAACAGAGCATTTGATAATTAACAACCAGCTTTAAGAAGCACTTAGCATCAGGGATTCTAAGCACCATCATCACAATAGGCCTTTTGGGGGGCTTCTGAGATCTGTGTGCAGAATGTTCAGTGCATGTTTGTATGTACATTCCTCCCCACCCTCAGCCCTTCTTGGGGCCAGGGTTGGTAACTTGCATCAAATTCCCAAGAGTCCACATCCCAGAGAAGGTTAGGAGCCACTGCTATTTACAAAGGACAACTCACTTCTTCTTTCCTCCTTTGACATTTTATTGAGTGTAAACTGTGTGCTGTCCCCAGTACATGTGAAGGAAATCCTTTGGTACCTGCCCAGTTCACTGTCTCTTCTGCAAGTGGCCTTATATAGGCTTTATTGCTTACTCTCTAACTGCCAAGGGCAGTACACTCCATACCTTAGCCCCCAAATGTGAGCTCCGGACCTCGAGAAACATTGGGGGATAGCCACAGATGTCTACTGTGGTGTGCGAAAGTGCCTCTGACCTCCATGCTTTGGAGACCACTCTCCAAGCATGCTTCTGACCCCTGCCTCCTTGCCATTTTGTTTTTCATAATTCCAAGCTGATATTTTCTTTAGTGTGTAGTACGGGGAGAAAGAATATGAATTGAAAGAGGTCTTGTCATTATTACTAACCTCTCCAAAACAATTAAGTGTCTTTTGTTGTTCTTTAAATAGAAAAATGCAATGACCAAAGTACCATGAACAGGGAAGAAACTTTCAAATGATTTCAGGTTTATAGGATACTGTCCACACTTGGCTGTTGTGGAGCTATAAATGTTGTAGTTATCCTTAAGAGGGTGGGAAGTTATTCCTTGGCCATGGAACTAAGTTCTATCAGATGTATGTTGGCTTCAGCACCAATTGAAGCTTAGGATCAATCATCATAAGTTTAATGAAATGTCCTGAGTCAGGGTGAGCCTACCTCTGAACAGGTTGTGGACTCTGCCCAGTGAACCATCTGTTGTTGGTTTCGTTCTTTATCTAGCATGTGGTTTAATGTCCGGCTCTCTCTGGTCTTCCCTAGAGTGACTTTCCAACCAGGATGTCCCTTGTGGTGTGATGTTTTCAACATCTCTCTGGATAACTAGAAATCAGATGCAGCCTACGGGGACAAGACACAATTCCAAGAGCCAGCAGGACCAGGACCTTCTCTGGCCATCACCTTGGAAGATTTGCTGACCTCTGCTTTGGCAAGGGATTGGAGGCAGCCTTTAAGGGAGGCTGATTTCAAACCTCTGTTCCCATCTAACTAGTTTGAGAGACTTATCAAGAAAACGACATGTGGGAGAATATTCCCACATACAGAGTTTCTCACCCATAGAGTTTAACCTCCTTCCTTAGTGGAACGAGGACACCATTTCCAGTTTTAAAAGAGAATTAGCTCTGGACTGCTAATCTCCAGAAATTGCCTATGCCTACAGTATGCTTTTCTGTACCTCCTGTGCTATGCTTAGAGACAGAAGAATTTATTACTACTATTAGAAGAAGGCTTTCTGCTGACAAGGGAAGATAGCTTCAAGACAAAATATACGTTTTATCCCCATCACTTCCCAGTCACTAGTCAATGACTATTGTTACACTAAAATCAAAAGGCCTTTGGTGAGCTCAGTGACAGTGACCTCTGGGACAATCACAGAAATGACTTCAATTTGCTGTTCTGAATGACAATTCTTGCGTGGCTGGGACAAAACAAAAGAGAGTATACCTTTTGAAAGCTATCTAAGTGGTATTTCTTTTTCCATTCTGAGAACATAAACTGCTTTTTATCCGTCCGCTGTACACATCAATATCTGAGTCTTGGACATTAAGGGCTCTTCTCTTCCTCTTCTGAACTTTCCCCAGGTTGCTGCCACACACAGAGTCCCACCTCCCTCTGCACTCTGATTAGGTTGTCATCAGGTGCCTTTTGATAAATGCTTAAAATAGACACATGAAAGAGAAGAGGGAGTAAAAGAGGAGAAAGCAGGAATGCAAATAGAAGAGAATGAGAAAGAATTTAAGAGGAAAATAACATATTTGGCATGTGGGCCATTTCCCCTACAAACTCCACTCAGCCTTTTCTGGATTTATACTTCATTCACTATGAATTGTTTCTTCCATTCCAGGACACCAGGGATGTGGAGCATGCATCTCTTGGCCTAACTAAGCTACCACTGTAGATGCTTTTGGGAGATGAAGGATATTGCTTTCTCAGGAAGGAGCACTTCTATTCCCACCCTTGCCTAAGTGATATATTTTGCCTAAATCCCAAAGCTAGATCTCTCTGGATTTTGTAATTTCTGTAGATTGCAAAAATGGCCACAAACTCCTCCCTTCTCACCAAGAAGTGCAGTCTTTTTTTTCTACCCCTTGAATCTGGAGTTGGCCGTATGATTTTATTTGGCCAGTGGCCCAATAGCAAATGTGATACAAATAAAGACTTGAAAGTTCTTGTGCATGGGGCCTGTCCTCTCTTGCTGTTCTTGGGAACCTTGCAACCACCACCAGGTGAATGAGCCTGGACTATCTTGCTGCATGATGAGAGAAAATGGCCCAGTTACCCCCATTATCCTATCTGACAGCCTGTCAACTCTCAGCTGATTGCAAACATGAATGAGTCCAGCCAAGACCAACAGAAGAACTGCCTAGCTGAGCCCAGTCCAAATTTATGAATCCTACTCAAGGTGTGAGAAGTTGACACTTTATATGTTCATTTCTCTTCAAGGACAAAACTTATTCTTCTTGTCCAGTGTTCAGCCCCGAATCCCTTACTCCATCCACACTTTAGATGTCTCACATCCTCTACTTTATCTGACCGGCGTTATCAAAGCATTTCACCCTGCACTCTTACAGTGGGACACATGGTTGGGTCAAATCACTGGAGGACAATAATGTTTGACCTTGCTATCCCCTAATCCAGCAGTGGCTCATTCCCTATCTGTGGATCCATGGACAACCTCTGAAGAATGTTTCTTCTTCAGCATCTCCTTGGTTTTCTCCGGAGCCACCTGACTGGAGCTAGGCCCTGTTTTCAGAGTACCATTCCACTAGTATCCCATTGTATTTCATGATATTTCCAAAAGATTCCCATGTTTGCAATGAAATAAAGAAGCAGCTGCGTGAGAGAGGGATGAACTGGTATCATTGCTTGGAGAATTGGCCTACCAAAGGACTTCACAGTTGCTTTGGCCTGTCCCAGAGGAATCACAAGGACAGTTCAACCCAGTGCTGGTTTTTCCAAGGGCTGGACGACAACAAGCCATAACCCTGGTGCTGAGTTTTAGACTTGCTGGTGTCCCTGGCCTCTGAAAGCCTAGGTCTAGTCTGTTTGGGCCCCAGTTCAGATGGAAAAGATGATGAAAACATCATTTCTTAGTCACCAGCTTTGGATTTCAACTTGCTCAGGCAATTTTGGAGAATATTGGGTAGCTGCGGTAGCTATTATTGCTTTATACTGAGCACTGTGTCAGGCTTCTCACCACCAAAGAGCCCCATGGCACCACCTACAGAGACCAAAACTGTTGATTTTTTTTTTGTTTAGTTGCGGGCATGTATGATTTTGGTGAAAGTTGAAGGTAGCAATGGGAAATAATTATTAAAATTGGAAACCTGTAATTCCAAAGACAACAAAACCACAAACAGATGATAAAAAAACACAAAGAAGATAGCAGGCTACTGGAATAACCTGGGGGGTCAGGACCAGGTTGCCCTCTGTACAGCTGCATAAATCAGACTCTGGGCCTTCATTAGAGAGAAAAAGCAGTTGTTTCTGGGTGTGTGGGCAGGAGATAAGGCTGAATAAACAAGTCAAGGCTAAGTTGGCTATCCTCAGCACCCCTGACTTTTCTCTATATATCCCTTTGTTTCTTTTCTTTTGAATAGTGTGTCCTGCATAGGAAATGCTTATACACATTAGTTTCCTTCCTAGGTTTTATTGGGGTACAAAATAAGTCTTGTGTAGGACATGCTTTCTGTCCATTGGGACCCTGCAATTTAATAGGGAAATAAGACATGCCCAAGAAAGAATTAGGAGATTTTATATAGTATGAAATAGTGCTATGGATAAATTATAATAAACACAGATTTTAAAGTTTTTTTACATTTAAATGGGAATATTTTGATATTTAAGTGTTATGTGTGTTTGTCCATCATCCTGCTTAAAGATATGCTCAGTGATCTGAAAAGCCAGTATTCAAAAGTCTGAACTGAAAAGAGGTGAATTAGGACTGGGAGGGAGGGGTGAGCTGCAGGGGGCCCAGAGCAAAGACATGAGCTCTGTTTGCCTGTGAGTCACAACTGAATCAGGGACATCCTGGAGGAGGGAATGTGGATGTAGGTGGCAGGGGGTGTCCCCTGGTAGATGAACTGCTTCTCTAAGTCATGCATAGATGCATTAGGAGGTTGGGGACAGTGGCCATGGAACTGATGATGCGTGTCAGCTATTGTACCCAAGCATGCTCACGGGGGAGCTCACCATCTGCTTCTCCAGGGGCTCAGTTCTGCCGCTTTGAGTGTTGCCGCCCACTTCACCAACACAGGGCAGGTCTCACAGAGATGGTGGGCTTCTCCTCTCCCTTCTTAAGATCCTCTCTCTGCATTTGGCACAGGAATGGGCACACTGGGATGGGAAAAGGCTGCCACTCAAACCTGAGGTACCTAGCCACATCTGTAAATATTTCTGAATAGTCTGCAAAACTTCATATAGACAACCTGATTAGATCTAAGCCTTTGAGAGAGGTTGAAGTAACATGCTGTTGTAATTCACCCCCTCAAAACACTTTTTTAATAGATGGAGAAACCATCATGGTCATTAATGAAGTCGCAAACTTATTAGGTCTTTAGAGTCCCAGTTTATGGGCCTTTTCTGCTGGATCAGTTTCCCAATATTGCCTAAGAGTTACTTGATTGCTGTTGTTAAAAAGGTATTGTTGGGCCCTGCCATGGAGATTGATTGGGTGGGTCAAGAGCCAGGATTGGTATTTTTAGCATGCATTTCAGGAGAGTCCTGCGGTCAGATGCATTTGGAAAATGTTGCCCTAGGTCATACCTCTGGTGTACCCCAAGCAGCTGGTTCTGGGCTTTGGGAATTTTTTTTTCAAATGTCCTAGTGAGGTCCCTTTCACTCCCTTGGGGCTGGCAGTGGTGAGGCTTCCAGCAGCCTGGCTGTGACCCTGGTGACTGGCTCACCAGAGTACAGTAGAGGGAAAACTGTGTGAGGCAGAGAGAAAGGAGAGTTAGGAGCGCTTCCCAAGAGCCTACTATAGATGTTTCCATTCCCAGGATAGTGATCTGTTGTGACAATCTCAGATCAGACGACAAGATTACAGGTAATTTTCTCATTCCCTTGATGCCATTCTGTGCAAAACTTAGATCATGAATAGAAAGAAAAGAGGCCATTGGAAAAATGACAAAAGTAAATCATTTTTTAAAGCACACAAATTATAAACCTGGCTGGTCAATGCCACTTCCACCTGAAGACCCAAAGTGGGGTGGGCAAGAATAATAAAATCTACATTATATATCTTTCCAAAATCAGATTTAAATGCTGCCAGAATCTGACAGGAGTTTGAAATTGATAGGATGTAGAAATCCAAATTGACTAAAATAGGGGCCCAGGTACTTAAAGTCCTGGAAGGAAAAAGTGCCTAGTTTTTATCTGCCAGGATCCTACCTCCTAGTTACCTGGGAAACTGATCATTGAAGCCTGAAGTAAGGGGCTTTTTAACAGAGTGGGGCAAAGAATGTTGAGCTGCTTTAAGCAGCAGCTTGAGCTTTAGCACTGCCTAAGAGTGATAAGAAAGTTAATACGAATAATATTTGTATTATTTTTATGGTGTGTTACTGTTTACAGGCCAGTTTCACATGCATTATCTCATTTGATCCTAACATCAACCCCTGTGATAGAGGCAGGGTGGATGTGGTGGTTCCAACATAGAATGTAAAACCAAGGTTGAAAAAGGCTAAATGATTTGCCTATGGTTAAATGGCTTTTAAAATTATAGAGCCAGGCTTTCTGACTGTCTACATAGGGTTCTTTCCAATTCCTACAATACCAGTGGGACTAGAATCTGGCTTACTCTCTTCACAGCCAAACATCTGGTGAAAAGAGTCCTAGACTTGATGCTTGCTGGTGTCGTGGATGGGGTGAAGCTGTGAAGACAGACACTCTCACTGCTTCACCTAACCGAGCACCATTCTTCAGATGTTCTTCTAAGAGGGAGCTGGCTTCACTCAAGGAGAGTTTCACTTTCATTAGTCATGCTGTGAGGGCAAAAGTCCTCGGTAAATGCAAATATGTGCTTCAGCTTTTTTTTGAAATCCTTCTTGAAGAGGAATTTCCGAACCAAAGTACAGATTTATCTGGACTCAGAAATTCCAAGATTGGGGGCAGAACCTACTTAGGAGCAAAATATCTGGCATCTTCACTACATTTTGGGATTTTAGGTAGAACTAAGAGGGGCCATAAATAGAGAGAGGCGAGGAAAGTGAGAAGGAGAAAGATGTAGCAGCTTAGCTAAAAGTTTTTTTAGAGTCTTTTGGTGGGGCTGGACATGAGGTAAATGTGGTCTGACCCATTTCTTCTGGGAAGGCTAAAAAAGACACACATAGCTTCTCTTTTAATTTGGCTTTAAGGAAAAGCCACATTATTAGAAAAAATAAAAAGTTTTAGACATTACCACATGAGAAATTTCCTTATGGGAATAAAGAACAAGGGAATAGAAGAAACAATGGGACAAAGAGGGTCAGAAGTCCACTTGGTGAGTCACCTATCCAGTTGTTTTTGTGCCTTGTTTGTGACACCGGAACCGAAATGTTTGTATCACCGTTGCCCGTTATTTTTTTTCCCTGTGTCAGACATGCAGAGCGAATTTGGTTGTAATGTTTTAAACTAAATAAAGCATTCTCACTTACATCTGTTACCAAGAACTCTTAATTAACACAACTATAGTTAATCATAATCTGACATTAAATGGCCTCAGCAGGAAAAATAATCATATAATACATGCCTTCCTCCGATTGTTTTAAATACTATAATAGCAGAAAACATATTGTGGGTTATAGGAGAGGCAGGTACTGACAGAACATAATGTATGTTTTTACAGATTTTAATAAGTTACAGCCTGGATAAATTCTGTTGCCACTCTTACCACTCACCACGAACTGTCTAATGTTCAGGAGGAGATGAGGGATAAGGAAGATGGTTGGACAAAGTAATGGTACCTAGCTCATTTTTAAGAAGGGCACAAGCATTTGCCTACTAGAAATTACAGTTAGGGATGGAAGGAAGGAAGCTATTCGTGGGAGGACATTTTAAGTTCTGAAAAGATTTGAGAAATTCCACCGCACCATAATTAAGAGAAGGCAATTTAAAACCTTTGTTAGCAAAAGAAGTGATAGGTACCTCAGGGAACTACTAATCCTCTCTTGATAGCCAGGACCTCTTAAGAGAGTTCCAGATTTTAGGGACCTGATTGAATGGAAAATCTGTCCTTGCTTGAAGCATCTGGGCTGAATTATTTTCTTTTGGTTGTTAACTTAAAAATTTTAGCATGTAGATTTAACTTAAATATAGATTCTAAAACAGTTTAACTCTGGTTACCTCCTCTGGACTTTGTGCTGTTTTACCTAATATTTTAATTCCATCTTGCTTTTTCAGCTCTATAAAATATATTTTATTCTTACTTACAAAATATTCGTTTAGAATCACCCACATGTTTTTCCTACACTTCTTTTCTTCCTACATTTCAGATCTTCCTTTTGACACCTTTTCTTTCTAAAGGAAGTTTTCTTTAGTGTAGATCTGTTGGCAGGATACTCTTATCAGTTTTTGTTGATCTAAAACAAAGTCTTTATTTCATTCTTGTTCTTGAAAGATAATTTCACAAGTATACAATTCTAGATTGATAGTTATTTTCTTTCAGCACGTTGAAGTTGTTATTCTACTCTGTTCTGACTTTTACTTTTGAGAAGTCAATCACCAATTTAATTACCCTTCTTTTGTAAGTAATCTGACTTGTTTCTCTGGCTGTTTTAAAGATTTTCTTTTTGTCTCTAGTGTTCTTTGGTTTAATTAACATGGGACCAGGTGTGGATTTCTTTTTGTTGTGCTTTCTGAATCTGTGGATTGGATTTTACATCAAATATGGAAAACTCTCAGCTATTAACACATCAAATATTTCCTCTTCTCTTTAAACTCTCTTTTGAGAATTCCAATTAAATGTTAGATCTTCTCATTCTATCCTCCATATTGCTTAATCTGTCTTTTTGTATTTTCTATCTCCTTGTCTTCTGTTCCCTGGGTAATTTCTTCAAGTTTATCTTCTAGTTCACTAATTTTCTCTTCAGCTAGCTCTAATCTCCTTTCTTTGAGTTTTAATTTTAATTAATATAATTTTCATTGCTAGAAGTTTAATTTAGTTCTTTTTCAAATCTGCTTAGTCATTGTTGATAGTGTCTCACTGCTTACTCTTGTGTATAATTCCCTATTATTTCTTTGACTATATTAAACATACTAATTTTAAATTTTATATCCAGTAATTCCAATATCTATAGTCTTTGTGGGTCTAATTTTGGAGTTTGTTTCTTCTACTAACTCTCGCTCATAGATTTTGTTTCCTTATGTGTTTTATAGTTTTTATTGTGAACTCATTTGGTAGAATGCCATATTACATTGGTGCCAGTCAAGAAAGACATTTCCTGCTCCTTATCTGCTCTCCTTCTCTCCATAATGGCTCCACATATGCACATCAACCACGGAGGGCCCAAGAGGAATACTGTTGAGGAAAGAAGGAGTAGATGTGCTAAGTGGGAAAAAAAAGGCACATACATTTCTCTCTAATGCAAGCTCTAGACTGAAAAAAAAAAAAAACTTAAGATGGGGAGGACAATATGCTCTAACTTTATATATTATTCATAGTTTGATAAATATAAAAGAAGGGCTATTTTCATTACAGACATAAGAGTATTTTATGGGTTAAAAGTGAACAGAAGGCCATTAACTGTTAAGAGTGGCCAAAGAAATTATGGATCTAGATTTCGTTCAAGAAGCAAGGAAAGACGAGACTCATAGGATGATTAGAGTTAGGCAAAACAAAATAATTTATTTTTCCTCACAACTGCCTGATTCTAATCCAAATATTTATATTCTTTTAATTCAAGAAATAAGGAGGCTGATTTCAGGTTCTCTTGGAAAATCTTGTCCGAACATCCTAATAATACTCATCACACCATTTAAGTGAAAGTTATATTTTCTGCTGAATTGGTTATAATCATTTCCTGAATGTGTATCAGGTGGCCTGAGATGACTCACCAAATGTGGCATGAGGTGTAGAGGTAGCTCGCCAGTCGCTGAGAGATGGTGAGTGAGTTAGCCTGACACGCCATCTAGTGGCATGCATCCAAGGGACTGACTATTACTAATCTTCCAGTACTCAAAATATTGAAGAGAAGTGTGCTTCACATTACTTAACAGATATACTTTTAAAAAGCTACATATGAATTAATTTTTGGAAAAACGAATTAAGTGCATTATGAGTTCTTTCTTTAGAAGTTTTTCTGTGTGTTTTGCAAATTTAGAACTTGCCGTTTCATGTTTTCAGGGCAGACTTCTGTGGGTACCACATGGGAAAACCTTACGTTTTTTGCTTGGGACCAAGTGGGAATTAGGCACACACCTTTTCTGATTTAAAGCTATTTTAAAGTGTGCTTTTAACACCATTGAATTACAAATGCTTTCTGAAGTCAGGTCAGGGCTCTGATTTGCAGAATTATAGTGAAGCTAGTTTCTCTGTAACAAGCAAACTATGTCATCGAACTATGCAACCAAAGGACCTAAATCATCCATTCTCTGGCCTTTGGCTGTACGAAGATGAGTCAATCTCTCTCTCTCTCTCTCTCTCTCGTTCTCACTCTCAGTGTCTCTAAAAAAACAGCAGAGGAGAAAATTCCACAGTCTCATGTTAAACACTTAACTTCTTTTTTTTAAACAATCCATGTTCTCAGAAGATATTTTCTTATGTTTTGTTACATACCTTGTATAGCGCATAGCGCCAGTGTATCCTTTGTGGTTCTTTTGTTTTTTTTCCCCCTGAGATGTCAGTCTCCAGTAGAGCAAAGCTGAAGATAGATAGATAGATAGATAGATATATCAATTTAACACTGTTCTTGGAAAAGCCCTTTGTTCAACTGAAAGGAATTCATAATGGACAGTAATACCTGCCCCTCCCTCCTAGCCTCTTAGTGTTGCTGGTATGATCTAGGCAACTAGCATTTCTCATTCCTTCAGGCCAGGGAAATAGCCACTAATGTTTCTTTCCTTTGGCAGCTGTATTAGTGAAAAAGTCTTTTGGTCACAAATGACAGAAAGCTAATTCAGACTAACTTAGGAAAAAAAAAAAAAGGAGGGGATGGAGGTAGTTTATTTGCAAGATCCTGGAGTAGCTCCCAGGATGGAAGAAAAGCTGTAGGAACTGAGGACAAATCTGGGTCTTGATGTAGTAAGATTCTTTCTCTGTCCATCACCCACATCTACTTGTCTTTTACATCTATATTTTTCCTAGTGAGGATAGACTTTCTCTACAAGTGAAGACTATAGCCACCAGAAGTCTGAGAGTCACAATTTCCCAGCTTATTTGACCAGACAGGCAAAGGGCCTTCCGCATGAGCACAATCCTGAAGGAAGCCTGTGATTGACCCATATGGAGTCATGTGCCCATATTTGAGCCAATCATTGTAGCCAGGGAGATGGCAAGTCCATTTATGACCAGGAAGGTGAGGCTGTGATGGACTGCAGTGTAGGATAGGAGCATTTCTCCAAAGGAAAGAGGGAGCTGTTATTAATAGAAATGGGAAAGGGGGTGCTGGGCAGACAAAACACATACATAACAGAAACAACAGGTATCCACTACTGCATTCAGAAAGATTCTTCTGTAGCCATAGAGCCCTGAACAACCAGCCCTTCTGGCTTCCTTTTGTTGCCAAACTCCTCAAACATAGTATCCCTACCCAGGGCTTCAGGGAAGCTGTTTTCACTGCAGTTCAGTGACAAATCCCACCAGAGCTTTCCACATACCAGTGTATCTCCTTGGTTACACTTGACTCATTCTGAATTTAGAAATCCATCTGTGTGTCACTGCCTCACTTTGGACCTTTCATCTCTTCCCTGGATTATTCCAATACCCTCATTTCTTCTCTCCTACCCCCAGTGTTGTCTTCTAATTATTTACCTTCCACCTTGTTGCCAGAGATTCTAGACAGTTTCAAGAAAAATACTTGATGTTGGTAAAGATGCTTTCCTCCTTCCTCTCTAATTTCCACACAACAGGGAACATTTTGCTTCTCTATTGCTATGGACTGAATGTTTGTGTCTCCCCAATTTATATGTTGAAACCCTAATCAATGTGACAGTATTTGGAGATAGGGACTTTGGAAGGTGATTAGATCATGAGGGCGAAGCCCTTGTGATGGGATTAGTGCCCTTTTAAGAAGAGAGAGGAGAGAGATTAATTCCTTTCTTTCTCTGCCATGTGAGCATACAATAAGGCATCAACCTGCCAACCAGGAAAAGGGCCCTCACCACGAACTGAATGTACTGGTGCTTTGACCTTGGACTTCTCAGTCTCCAGAACTGTGAGAAATGCATTTCTGTAGTTTAAGCCACCCAGTCCATGGTGATAGCTAGCCCAAAGTGACTAAGACAGCTATTCACCTCTTCATTCTTTCCCATACAAGCAGGGAAGGAGAAGTAAGTGGATTCATGAGATTGTGAAGTTCATTGTGCTATATTTCACAGTGTAAATATGAGTGCTTATGCACCCCACATTCTCTTTTCTGGTCCTACATCCTCTTTCACGTCCTGTTATCAGTGATGGCCAACATGTTTGTGCTTCCTTCTCTCATGTGGAGGAGAGCACATTTCTTGGGCAGAGTCCTTCCTATGCATCTCAGCTTCAGACCAAAGCTACATTCTCTAACATTGTTACTGGAAACCCTGCATTTGGGGAGTTATTTGTCCCTTCATGAGCTCCCATTTAACTTGTAATCTTTATGTGTATGCAACATTGGTCATGGAAGAATAGGACTCGGTTGCCTCAATATATATATGGGTAGATATATAATTTTTACATTGGATTGTGTGACTTTTAAAATATATTTTTTCAAAAAAACTCATTAATTGCTTCCAAGCAACCAATATTTCACACTTATCTGATCATGGAATACCCATGATGCTGCACCTTCTTTCCGTTCCAGCATTTGACACAGGAGTTCAAAAAATATTTTGGACAAGTTTTTAAAAATTTAGAGCAGCAGATTCTTGGAGGAAAAATCCATTAGGAGACGTTCCCTCACGAGAAGTGAATACCATGTCCAAGGCCTCACCATGAGGAGAACTTGGAGAGTGCTCATTCTTTTCATGGTGACTCTTCAGGTTTAAATAATTCTATCAAATGAAAATTGATTTCCATAATGATCCAAACTCAAGTCACTCAGAGCAGGCCATGGGGAATTTTCAAAAGGATACCTGTTCTCCAGGCATTTGAGGGCTCTTGTGTACACTCTCTGTGCTTCAGGGGGAAAAGTCTTCAAGAACTGGCAAACAGTTCTTCATCACAGCAAATGTATTTCTCGTTCCAAGGAACTTATCAACACATTTTTTTTCATCCTCAAGGAAGTTCAGAACTAAATTAAATGTTTTAAATTCTCAACTTGAGACCAGCAGTTTTGATGAAGTTGCCAAATGCTCTTCAAAGAAAAAATCGACCTCAAGACTTGCACTGTAAGAATTATAAGGAGTGAAAGGGAGCTACTTAACTCTGGCTGTGGTAGAGGGCGGCCTGGCTGTAGGCGGCGATGACCTGCCCAAAGGACTGGGTGCTGAGGCGCTGGGCTGCATTCCATGGAGGCCCTGCACCAATGGGCCCCCAGGATCGAGGCAAAATCCTGGAGCATCACATAGTCCATCCGCAAAGGCAGGCCTGAGGGTGTGCCTGAACTCTCACACGCAGCCACATCATATCCTGATAATGACCTTCAGCAATGAAATTCCAGACGTGCAAATGTTTCCTAAGCAGAAAACTCAAATAATAAGTAGTTCAGATGAAATTAAGATACCTAGCAAGACTAAAGTCTGACTTTGTCACTTTCTACTTAAAACCATTTTGGCTGCCCACAGTCTTTTTGACAGAAAGTCAAATGCCTTAGAACATACACAAGGCTCTGTGTGATCCAACCCCTTCCTGCCATCACAGTTTCGTTGACAATTTCTACCTCTACTTCTTTTCTACTTCCTTCCTATGCTCTAATATGCAGAACCATTTGTAGATCTGGAGTACACTGTGTTGTTTTGCACCTCTGTTCCTTTATTCCAGAATGCCTTCCTCCCCCTCTTTGGGCACTTTCTTACACACATTTTAAGATTTAATTTGGGTATCTCATCCTTTAGGAAGCCCCACTCCCACCAGGCTGAGCTCAGAGCCCCAGTTCTGCGATTCCTCAGCACGCTTTGTCCTGTCACTGTGTTCTATACATTAATTCAAAAAGATCTTTTTTTGTGTCTGACTACTCACTGGCATATAAGTTCTTTGCAAGTATTCTTTCTTTGTATCCTTCATACCACTATGATGCGTGACACACAGTAGGTTCTGCAGTGTTAGCTTAACTAAACCAAAGTGAGATCATTTCATGATATGCTGAAAGCTCCAACCTCAGGAGGGCTGGGAAGCAGTCACTGCTATGCAGGTTGAATATGCCCAAACACCTTTACATCAAGGTCACATCTCAGCCAGGGCAAATGATCTCAGTCATTTTAAGGCTTTTGGCCTGGCCATACACTGGAACAGAGGTTAAGAAACTTTTCAAAGGGACTTGCTGAGAAATTTGTCCCTTTCACATAAAAGCATGGAGGAGTTTGGAGAGTAGGAGATGGGGATTGTTTTCACATATAAGCCATGTGCAAGAAGTTCCAAGATAGGGTGGCCACATATTTTAGAAGTAAAAACACCGGAGGCCCTACATCAGCTGTCAACCACAGTTGCTCAGTCCAGCTGATGATTTATTTATAGCTGTAGAGGTTCTTGATGATGCTGGGGCTGGGACACGAAGGAGGCAACCAGTCCACAGGCCAAAAGCTGTATGTGTTTTCGTCAGCACCTAGACTAGCAATTCCTGTGCCCACACTCAAGAGAACTACAAAAGAGGATAAGCTACGTATGTAAGATAGAGAGATCAGGGTTGGACAACTCAGGGGGCCTGGAAAACATCCTGTCCAGGCAGAGGGGAGGCTAAGGCACTGAAAAATATGCTCCACCTCTGGTAGGTCCTGGATCTGCTGCCTTCCTCTCCACCATATCTGAGCCTCAATTTCTTTTAGTCTAAAAGGCAACAAATCGGTGTGATATGTAGAAAATATTAATGTTATAAGCACTCTTCAACCTCTTTCTCCTTCAGTGCACACTAAATTCTGAACAGCCAGCTCATCTTCTGCAATTCTGTGGTATATAAAACGATGTAATGGGATCTACCACCGCACCGCTCCCAGGGAAGGAGGTGAAGAACGCCAGCGGCTGCCTGCGAGCACGGACCGCTCACTCCAAAAACAGCATTGCAAATTACAGAGAAACAACGCCGAACGCCCAGCCCAAGAAAACAGGTACAAAATTTTCACAAAGATCGGAGAGCTCATGGAGCACAATAGAGCCCAGAGCGTGGGAAGGACGCGCTCGCCAGGTCGGCGCAGAGCGACCTGCCCCCCAAGCGGTTACGCACCTCCCCATCCACTCAGTCAGGGACAATCTCAGAGTTGGGGCAGGGCGGTTGCACAAGACAACAGACGCTGTGGAGTTGGAGTAATCACGAAAGCCAAACACAACCCTCAGCTGCAGTATACAGAGACCGCGCAGGGCTGGGGATCACGCTGGGCGGAGATTCAGCTTCCCGGGACAGTGCGCGGGAACCTGCAGACCAGCACTGCGTCACTGGAAGTCAGCGGGACTGGGCCCAGGAGTGTAACGGGGAGCGGGACACGCCCTTAGAGGCTGCTAGCAAATGCCACTGCGGCCGGCGGAGAAAAACTGCGCTCCCGGCGCGATCGGAGCCCGGCTGTGCGCCAGGCTGGCGGCGGCCGCCATCTTTACAGCCGCCCGCGCGGACCTGTGAGCCGCGTCTCTGGCTCCGCCCCGCCCCGGCCCGGGGCTCTTCTGCTGGGGCAAGACAGGCTTTGCCTTTGGTGGCCAGGGTCAGCTGCATCCGTGGGTTCCAGGTGGGACCAGATCCCGGAACTGTAGCGGCGGGACCTTTGGGTATTGGAAACAGTTTGCAGCTCGTCCATCTGGTTCTGCTACCCTGGCTCTGGCCTCCCACAAGTCTGCTACGTACTGGTCCTAGTGCCCGCCCTTCAGGTCCCGGCCCTCCTGTACCCCAGAGATCGCTCATTTTGAAGGTTATTGGCTATAGTGACTCATTCGGTATAACTGCTGGTTCCCATGACAACCAAATACCTCAAGAGCCACAGGCTGAACCAGAGCTGTTCCCCATAATCCTGCCCACTTCAATAGGGAATTTCGCGCCACCCAAGAGAGCTTCCAGCGGCCAATACTCCCCCCTCCCCGTGGGAACATCCCCTCGGTGGAGACTGCTGGGGATAGAGACGGCCACCCGCCTCGCCTTGGGGTCTAGTGGTGGAAAAGGGATGCACAATTGGAGATCCCCCTATCAACCAGTATCACGTGGAGACGCACATCAGAAGGGCAGACACACGTGGCTAGATGAGCAACCTCTGAGCTGTGTAGAATTTTCCCAACTCAGCTCTCACACTGCAGCCAAAAGAAATTATGTTTCTACCTGCACCTCTGGAGGAGCAGGGTCAAAGTAACCCCTAGGAGCTGCAAGGCCCCTCCCAAAGCACGGGGCTTTCGCATACCCCAACTGGGGAATCAGAGTCTGCCACGGACATAACAGAATACCTAGCTAATAGGGAGCGGAGGACTCATATCCTGAAGTACAATTCATTAGCTCAGAGCCCAAGCTGGGAGGTCATTCTCACCACACTCCACTGGGAAGAGGAGAGGACCACAGGTCAGAGTTAACTCAAGATCCACCAAACTTGCTAAAATACACCTAAGGCAATACAGGCCACTACTTCTCTCCCTGGCTTTGCCAAGGAACAATAATTGTGAGCCTGGTTACAGGGCCATAAACTAGCTCTAACACCCCCAGCTCTCGACCAAGAGGCCAGATGAGAAAAACCAGCGAAAGAACTCAGGGAACATGAAAAATCAGAGTGAAAAGTCACCCCCAAAAGAAATTATCAGTTCCTCAGCAATGGATACCAACCCAAATGAAATGGGTAGAATGACAGAAGAGGAATTTCGTTTATGGATTATAAGAAAGCTCAATGAAATTCAAGAGAAAATTGAATCCCAGCACAAAGAAACCAGAAGAAAAATGCAAGAAATGAACAAAAAATTCTCCAAAGAAATAGAAATATTATGGAAAAATCAAACAAAATCCTAGAAATGAAAGAAGCATTCAAGGATCTACAAAACACAGTGGAAAGCCTTAAGAATAGGCTGGACCATGCAGAGGAAAGAATTTCAGAGCTAGAAGACAGCTCCTATGCGCTAAATAAATCAGCCGAAGAGAAAGAACACAAAAATAAGAGGCAGGAAAAAAGCATACAAGAAATGTGGGATTATGTAAAGAGGCCAAACATAAGGATCATAGGTATCCCTGAGGGAGAGGAGGAAAATTTGCATGGGCTGGAAAATTTATTTGAAGGAATAATAGAGGAAAATTTCCATGGCTTAGCCAGAAATCTCGATATCCAAGTACAAGAAGCACACAGGACTCCTGGGAGAGTCAATGTGAAAAGGCATTCACCACGCCACATAATTATTAGACTGCCAAAGTAAACACAAAAGAGGCACTCCTCAGAGCTGTAAGACGAAAAGAACACGTAACCTACAAATGGAAACCGATCAGATTAACTGCAGATTTCTCAGCTGAAACCTTACAAGCCAGAAGGGAATGGGGAGACATCATCAATCTCCTAAAACAAAACAAAGGTCGACCCAGAATTCTGTATCCTGCCAAACTAAGCTTCTTATATGAGGGAGAAATAAAGACGTTTCCAGATAAGCAATCACTGATAGAATTTGCGAAATCCAGACCAGCCTTCCAAGAAATGCTTAGACCTGCGTTATACACTAAACAGAGCAACAGACACCCACCTATGTAAAACTACGCAAAAGCTAAAACCCCAGAAACCAGATTCCACAATGACGCAAGAGGTAAAACAAAAGATACCACCCAACAGAATAATCAGAAATTTACCCCAAATATCAATTCTCTCAATAAATGTAAATGGCTTGAACTGCCCATTGAAGAGACATAGGCTGGCTGAATGGATTAAAAAATACAAACCAAGTATCTGTTGTCTTCAGGAAACACACCTTACACACAAAGACGCATTCAGACTCAAGGTGAAAGGATGGAATACAATTTTCCAGGCTAATGGAAACCAAAAGAAATCCGGAGTAGCCATCCTCATTTCAGATGACATAAACTTTAAAGCAATAAAAGTAAAGAAGGACAAAAATGGACACTATATAGTGGTGAAGGGAAAAATCTCACAAGAGGATTTAACAATCCTAAACATTTATGCACCCAACACAGGAGCACCCAGGTACATAAAGCAAATACTGCTAGATCTAGACAACATAATAAGCAGCAACGCCATAATAGCAGGGGATTCAACACCCCACTGACAGAACTGGACAGATCCTCCAAACAAAAAACAAATAGAGACATAAAAGACCTAAACAGGACTATAGAACATTTCGGCCTAACAGATATCTACAGAACACTCCACCCAAATAACACTCCACCCAAATAACACTGAATATACATTCTTCTCATCAGCTCATGGAACTTTCTCTAAAATTGACCACATCCTAGGCCACAAAACAGATCTAAACAAATTCAAAAAAATAGAAATCATACCATGTATCTTTTCAGACCACAGCGGAATAAAATTAGAAATCAATTCCAACAGAAACTCACATCGTCCTCCAAAAATGTGGAAACTAAACAATCTATTGCTGAAAGATTATTGGGTCAAGGAGGAGATTCAAATTGAAATCAAAAGATTCTTTGAACTAAACGATAATGGGGACACAAGTTATCAAAATCTGTGGGATACAGCAAAAGCAGTCCTGAGAGGAAAACTTATCACCATAAATTCCCACATCCAAAAGACAGAAAAGTCACAAATCAGTAAACTAACAAATCATCTTAAGGAAATGGAAAAGGAAGAGCAAAGCAATCCTAAAGCCAGCAGAAGGAAAGAAATAACCAAAATCAGAGCAGAATTAAATGAAATCGAGAACAAAAGAACAATACAGAAGATCAATGAAATGAAAAGTTGGTTCTTTGAAAAGATAAACAAAATAGACAGGCCACTTGCCAGGTTGACCAGAAGCAGAAAGGAAAGGACTCTAATAAGCTCAATTAGAAATGAAAAAGGAGAAGTCACAACTGATACCATGGAAATACAAAACATCATCTTTGAATACTACAAAATCTCTATGCCCACAAACACGAAAAACGTGGAGGAAATGGACAAATTCTTAGAACACACCTACCTCCTAGGCTCAACCAGGAAGAAACAGAATTTCTAAACAGACCAATATCAAGCACCGAAATTGAAGCAGTAATAAAAAATCTACCCACAAAAAAAAGTCCCAGACCAGATGGGTTCACACCTGAATTCTACCAAGCCTACAAAGAAGAACTGGTGCCTATACTGCAGAAATTATTTGAAAATATCCAGAAGGATGGAATCCTCCCAAACTCATTCTACGAAGCCAATATCACCTTGATACCAAAGCCAGGAAAGGACACAACAAAAAAAGAAAACTACAGACCAATATCCCTTATGAATATAGATGCAAAAATTCTCAATAAAATCCTTGCAAACCGAATTCAAATGTACATCAAAAAAATAATCCATCACGATCAGGTGGGCTTTATTCCCGAGATGCAGAGATGGTTCAACATACGCAAATCTATAAATGTAATTCACCATATAAATAAAAGCAAGAACAAAGATTATATGATCCTTTCAATAGATGCAGAAAAGGCTTTTGACAAAATCCAGCATCCTTTTATGATAAGAACTCTTAACAATATAGGCATAGATGGCTCATTCCTAGAAACTATTAAAGCCATATACGATAAACCCACAGCCAATATCATACTGAATGGGGAAAAATTGAAGGCATTCCCCCTTAAAACTGGCACCAGACAAGGGTGCCCACTATCTCCACTTCTTTTCAACATAGTGCTGGAAGTCCTGGCCACAGCAATTAGACAAGACAGAGGAATTAGGGGCGTCCAGATGGGGGCAGAAGAGGTCAAACTTTCACTATTTGCAGACGATATGATATTATACATAGAAAACCCCAAAGATTCAACCAAGAAATTACTGGAATTGATAAATGAATTCAGCAAAGTCTCAGGATACAAAATTAATACACACAAATCCATAGCCTTCATATATGCTGATAACAATCAAGCCAAGAAACAAATTAAAGATGCAATACCTTTCACAATAGCAACAAAGAAAATTAAATATTTAGGAACATATCTAACTAAGGAGGTCAAAGACCTATATAGAGAGAATTATGAAACACTGAGAAAAGAAATTGCAGAGGACGCAAATAGATGGAAAGCCGTACCATGCTCTTGGATGGGCAGAGTCAACATAGTAAAAATGGCTTTGCTACCTAAATTAATTTACAGAATCAATGCAATCCCTATCAAAATACCAACATCATTTTTTGCCGATCTAGAAAAAATAATTCTACGCTTCGTGTGGAACCAGAGAAGACCCCGTCTAGCCAAAGCAATCTTAAGCAAAAAGAACAAATTGGGAGGCATCTGTCTACCAGACTTCAAACTATACTACAAGGCTATAGTAACCAAAACTGCATGGTATTGGCACAAGAACAGACACGTAGACCAATGGAACAGGACTGAGAACCCAAATATAAAACCAACCTCATACAGTCACCTGATCTTTGACAAATTCCAGAAAAACGTACACTGGGGAAAAGATTCCCTATTCAACAAATGGTGCTGGGAAAACAGGATGGCCATATGTAGAAGGCTGAAAGTGGACCCACACCTCTCACCTCTCACAAAAATCAATTCACAATGGATAACAGATCTAAACCTAAGACATGAAACCATAAGAATTCTCGAAGAAAACGTTGGAAAAACTCTTATGGACATTGGCCTAGGCAAAGAATTTATGAAGAAGACCCCAAAGCAATCACAGCAGCAACAAAATAAATATATGGGACCTGATCAAATTGAAAAGCTTCTGCACAGCCAAGGAAACTATCACTAGAGTGAACAGACAACCTACAGAATGGGAGAAAATATTTGCATACTACACCTCTAATAAAGGGCTGATAACCAGAATCTATACAGAACTTAGGAAAATCAACAAGAAAAAATCAAACAACCCTATTAAAAAATGGGCAAAGGACATGAACAGAAACTTTTCCAAAGAAGACAGAATAATGGCCAGCAAACATATAAAAAAGTGCTCAACTTCTCTAATCATCAGGGAAATGCAAATCAAAACCACAATGAGATCTCACTTAACTCCAGTGAGATTGGCTCATATCAAAAAATCCCCAAATAACAAATGTTGGCGGGGATGTGGACAGATAGGAACACTCATACACTGCTGGTGGGACTGCAAATTAGTACAACCTCTATGGAAAAGAATATGGAGATACCTCAAAGAATTAAAAGTAGAATTGCCATTTGACCCAGCAATCCCACTACTGGGTATTTATCCAAAAGAAAAAAAGACATTTTATAATAAAGACATCTGCTCTCGAATGTTCATAGCAGCACAATTCACAATTGCAAAGATGTGGAAACAACCAAGGTGCCCATCAATACACGAGTGGATCAATAAAATGTGGTATATGTATACCATGGAGTATTACTCAGCAATAAGGAACAACAGTGAATTAACACATCTGGTATTATCCTGGTTGGAGCTAGAACCCATTCTTCGAAGCGAAGTGTCACAGGATTGGAAAAACAAGCACCACTGGTACTCACCATCAAACTGGTACTAACTGAGGAACACTTACATCACACAGGGCAATAACATTCATCTGAGGGCGGGCGGGCGGGAGGGGGGTGGAAGGGATGGGAAAAACTCTCACTGAATGGATGTGGGGAGCACAGTTTGGGGGATGACCATGATTGTGGCTCTGACACGGGCAGAACAGGGGCAATGTGTATGGCCAAATTGTTGTACCCCCATGATATTCTGAAATTTAAAAAATAAATTAAAAGAAAAAAAAACAAAAAAAACGATGTAATGGGTTCATAGGGGAAGAACCCAGTGCAGTCTGGCCTGGCCCAATTGATTTACATGGAACAAGCAGACTGTGGGACAGAAGAAGATAAAAGATCATGGCCAGGATGGGCTAGGAGAGTTTGGAGAGGAAAAAAAGCAGATTTGGGATATAACCACCATTTATATGGGATTTTGAGAGAGATATGAAAAGAGGATTTTAAGGATTTGGGGGTTTTTTGTTGTTGTGAACATAATCCCCTCTGGCATTTTTGAGAGACTTTAGTGTATGCCAAGATGAGGCCATGGGTTAAACTGGTTATGACAGTATTTTAAAAGTGTCCCTTCTTAGAGAACTTTCTATCTTGTCATCTAGCACAAAAGGGTGTTTTTGCATCTTTTCTCAGAAAGTATCTCCATGCTGGGCATGAAAAATCAGGGGAAGAAAGGCCAAGATGTCCAACTGTGTTTAGTGAAGTGGGGGGACTGGTAATTTTGGAGATATGCTCCAGAGAATGGCCTCTGGGCCTCCCCTAGTCTCCCCATGTGGCACAGACTCTCCCTGACTCCTGGCATCTGGCCCTGGCTGTTCTGGAATAGTATCTTATATTCCAATAGAATTTTAAATTGTTCTACAGCATATTTATGTATGTTGTAATCTGATGCTTATAACAACTCTGAGGAAAGCATAATAGGCATTATTTTCTCTATTTTACAGGTGAGAAAATCAAGACCACAAAGAGGGGAATTACTTTCTTAAGGTGATTAAGAAAAATAAGACAACAGTGGAACTGGAGCTAGCGTCTAGATCAGAAGATAAGAATCCTTGTTCATTATTCCCCATGGCACTTAGTTCTTGCTTTGTAAACAAGTGTAGATATTGTAGAAGCTCATAGGAAAAGGAAGTGCAGTAAACAGGAACCTTGAACGTCCACTGACACGTGCAAGAGATGAAGCTGACTGCCAATTAGTGTGGGATGCTGGGAAGGACCTGCAGATTCACTGGCAGTGAACAGGTCCAGAATCACAGCCCAAGACAGCTCTATAGACTGGAGAAATGGGCCAAATCTAATGGAATGAAATTAGAAGAGATAAATGCAAAATCTTACATTTTGATCTGAAAGGTAATTTCACAAGGATGAGATGGGGAGATATTGCTTAGGATCCCTTTATCCTTTTATTCAACTGCTTTTTAAAAATACTTTTTGGGCACTAATCCATGTCTATACAATGGTCTTGGCACTGAGGTTATAGCAGTGAACAAGACTAAGACAAATAAGGCCTCCTACCCTCATGGAGCTCAGACTCTAGTGAGGGAGAAAGTCAATACACAAGTAAACAAATGATTTCATAAAAGTATCAGTGTTAATAAGAAAATAAATCAGGATTATAGACTTGAGTATCAAGGGAAGGGACAATATTAGAACAGTGGTCAGAGAAGGACTCTCCAAAGAAGGGACGTTTTCAAATTGTTACCTGAAAGATAAGAATAAACCAACGAGGATCACTGGGCAGAGTTCCAAGGGAAGAAAGAGCAAGTGCACAGTGCTTTAGATAGGCATGATTTCAGAATGTTCAAGAAACAGACAGGAAGCCACTGTGGCTTGGAATTTGTGAAAAAGGAAGGGTGTAGGAGACGATGTTGAGGGGCTGCAGGGGCCAGATGCCTTAGCCGTGAAGGCCACGATAAGGATGGCAGACTACTAGTCATCCTCCCAAAATCTACTTTCCTTTTCTTCCTTGGAAAAAGACTTCTATCTGGACACGTAGCCTCACACTAAATTCCCAGCCTTCCTTGCTGTGAAGTGTGGTCATGTGACTAAAGTTATTACCAATGGAATGTGAGTGGAAGAGCTGTGTGCAACACCCACCTCACTTGATTGAAGGGAAACTGCTTGTCTTTAACTTTCTCTCTATTTCCTTCCCTTGAGTGACCAGCCATGCAAATAAAGACAACATACTAGCCTAAGGGATGGGGGAGCAACAAGATGGGAGGAACCTGGTTTCTGAATGACCTCATGGAGAACTGTCCTGCCAGGCTGGACTGTGTGAAAGAAAAATAATCTTCTATCTTACTAATATTTCAAGCTAATGTATTTTGAGGTCTTTATTATAGCATATAGTCTTTACTGTAATTAAATCAATCAGAAATTTGGACTTTTTTCTAAGTTGAAAACCATTAGAAAGTTTCAAACAGATGAATGACATGACCTCTGTTTTAAAAAGATTATTCTGATTTCTGTATGGAGAACATATTATAGCAGCACAAGAGTGGAAGAAGGGAAAACAGAAGGCTAATGCGGATTTTATGTGAGAGACAATGAAATAAGATGGTGGCAGTAGAGAAGGAGATAAGGATATAGTTTATGAATATATTTTGGAGGTAGAGCTTCCAAGTAGGCTTGCTGATTTATTAAATTTTGGAGAAGGTGAAGGAAAAGGAAAAAGAAATATGATTTCTAGGTCTCTGATTTGAATAACTAATGAAACAGTGGTGGAATTTCCTGAGATGGAGAAGATTAAAGTGCCGAGTTGGATAGGATACTTTGCAAAAAACAAAACAAAACAAAACCCAGAAAACTTGACACAAACTGGCAAAAACAATAAGGAGACTTATTAGCCTACAAAATGTAGAACAGGCTACAGTGATTGGTTGTTCCAACAGCTTAAATACATTATCAGCATCTTCTTTCTAACTCTCCTCTTTGCCATGCAAGTTTAAGTTTCATCCTAAAGCTGGTTCCTCTTCGGGTCAGCGACTAAGGTAATGTGTTTCTTTGCTTACATCCAACAGGAAAGAGAGAAAAGCCATTTCTCTAAGCATGTAATACAAGTCCTTCCTTCTAGCCTGAATTTTCTGACTTGGGTCTGCCACGTTCTGATTGACTTAGATGAACAAAGAATAGGCGTGGAGTTACTGCCCTCTGAGTCATGACTGAGGTGTGGAGGGCAGTATATGACACCGAAAAATCAGGTTCTGTTGGGGAGGACAGGAGGAAGGATTGATTAAGAGTTTATGTCTTGCACTTCAGCTCTTTGTTTCTTTCTCCTAATCTGTGAAGTGGGAGACAGATATACGTGTAGGCTTGGCAGACAGACGAGGACCAAGATCTCACAAAAAAAGAGAGAGATTTTTGCATCTGTCAGAAGAAAGAAACTAAAAACATGGTAAAATATAGCCAAAGACTCTCTGGCACCAAGGGGGAAGGCCACTCCTAATATCAGCTTTATCTTATGGCAAAACTGCTGTATAGATGAGGTGATGTGACTCTCAGCGACTTTTTTGGTGACACAGATATGCTGTCTGTGACCAATGAGTCCAAGCAGCCCTGTGGGGGAACCGGGGCAGAAGGCAGCTAAATAAAACTCTTGCTGGCCCTGGTTTTTGTGTTTTAGAAGTCCAGTCTTTTTGACCTGCTAGGGAATGATCACAAAGGATTCTAAAACTGTCTCATTTTTGTAAGTCGAGCCTATGACACTTTGAGAAATCAGGCCTTGAATATGAAAAACAAATTGAGACAGTGCCACTGAGGGCCAAAGGAGCCTTGGTCCAGCGTGAGGGAGGGAGGAGGAGAGGACCAGCGAGAATGGTGTTGTGGTATCAAAGCCTGACCTGCTTTCCAGGGAGACAGATTCTCTGGGTGGGTGGCTTTCTCGTTTGTCATTCTATGAATAAGAAACTTGTTTAAAAGCTGTTCACAGTTGGTCTTAGACAGGAGCTGTTAGGAGAAAGTCTTACTTAACATTTGTGGTAACCCTGAAGCACCCAATGACTGTAAGGTTGAAGCACGTCAAGCCATCTGTTTTCCCCCAAGAGGAATGGAGCTGAATTTATTCCTAATCATAGGGGTTGCTGCCAAGAATCTAAGAAGCTCAGAGGACATGGAGCATTTGGGTACTACCCAATTAGTCTGCATCAGACATGCAGAGCCTGGACCTCTGGTAGCCCCAGACTGTACTTCCAAGCCATCAACTCCAATTGCTAAAAATGGAAGGTGGCCAGAGACCAGGCAAAGCCATGAAGCCATGGGCGCTTTGCCTCTGCTTTTGAATGTGTTTTGGGTGTGCTCAACCAATCATCCTGTATTCCTTCAGGGAGAATTTAGTCTATGGAATTCTAAAAATCAGAGTTAATAGTTACCAAAGTAGAACAAACAAGGTAGGAAAATTGAAAACGGGTAACTTTTACATTTAACCTTAGAAATAAACTGGGAGTTTTAATGTAGGAATGTAGGAGTAACAGTAACTTAGAACTACCCACACCTCCCTGGAAAACAAAAGGTCTGCCCTGTCTTCTGTTTTTCCTACCTCTTTTGGTGGCATCACCAGCCCCAGTTAATAAACCTGAGTCCTAGGAATCATCACAGACTTCCCTTACTCCAGCACAGGGGTGACATGTCCAGTTCCCAGAGTCAGACGTATGGGTTCAAATCCCATCTTTGCCACTTTCCAGCTCTCTGAATTAGGCAAGTTATGTAGTCTTTCTGAGCCTTGGTTTCCCCATCTTCGAATGAGGACAAGAACACTATCTGCTTTGTAGGCTAGCACAGTCCCTGCCTGTGCACTTCTAACAGCCTCCCCAGTAATGTTGATTCTGCTGGATTTTAAATGGTCCAAAGCAGCAAGGGAGTAGAGCCAACCCTTGCATTGTCCTTTGACTAAAGTATCCATCTTTGGAATTGTCATAGATCTGTTTGCATTCTGCTTTCATGGATCTTGTCCCAGAATAATTCTCCATCTTTCCCTAGACCTCTTGTGCATATTCACGTAAGTACCAGAGTAAGGGGAAAAGGAGTTGTATAGAGAAAAGCTAGCATATAAATATATAAAAAGAAAGAATATGAAAAATGCTTTAAAAAAGCAAAACTTAATGTTTGAATGCTTGGTGACAACTTAAAAGCCATAAAACATGAAGAAATATTTGATTTTCTGAAATCTAGCTTCTTCTATGGACAAGTTCTTGAGAAGACAGCAAAAAGGCCCATGGCTCGTCTTGAATCTACTAACTCCTGTCAGCTTATAAAATGAATTTATATTAGGTTACCTCCTTAAATACAACTTATACAATCACATGATCAAAAAAAATTTGGTTAGCATGTAAATGTTCAAATTCCTTCAGACTGTAAACTCCTTGAGGGTAGCAATCATATCTTTTTCATCTTTATATATGTAACGCTAAGCACATACTAGCTACTCAGATGTTTGTTAGGGAAAAAATAAATGCCTTTGGCATTAAAAAAAAGAACTATCTCATCGTGTCATGTCATGTATAAGTGATAAGACAAACTTAACATGCAAAGGTTCATAGTTGTTTCCTCCTTATCATGAGTCATGTTGGGCAGACTATCAGATGAAAGTCAGCAGAGCAGAAGATGAACTGCACTCGAGGTTGGGGAGGGTGTGCTTCAAGCTGCCTGGTCATCCAGCCACTCTGGATATTTGATTCCACACAGGCAGGAAGAGAGTTCTGGGGCTACTTTGGGCCAGAGTGGGAAGACCAAGAGAGGAAAGAATGGCTTTGGGGTAGAGTTTTGGTAGAAAAAGCAAAGACACAGGATGATGTGCAGAGTCGGGGGAAAGTGGATGGGAGAAGCAAGGGGCTCTAGAGGACCCTGAGGCAGAAAGATTTCTGTTACAACATCCTGTGTATGGAGTACTCCTAAATCTTTGCCTCCAGCCCAGACTTTTTCCTGAACTCCAATGGCACTGCTTCCACAGCTCAGCCCTGAAGACAGACTCCTCAAAGTCGACAGGCATAACACCAAATTCATCCCTGATTAGACTTACATTTGCTATGGGTGCCTTATACTGTTAAGTCTAGAAACTATGAAGTCATCCTTGATTTGTTTTCTTTCACCTTTCAATGCAATCCTGACACTAGCTACTCAGAGTGAAAGCAAATTTCACAGGTTAAGGGCACATTTCCCCATAACACTGTCTTCACTTCAGATGCTAGCTGCAAGGTTGGGGGTTCCCAGGCCAACTGCACTTCTGACCAACGGGCTACAAATTCTGGGGTTTCCAGTGACCCCTTCAGGTTTGATAATTCACTAGAACAACTCAACAGAACTCAGGACAACATTATACTTCCAATTACAGTTTTATTATAAAGGTACAAATTAAGGCCAGCCAAAAGAAGAGACCCATAGGACAAGGTCTGGAAGGGTCCCAGATGTGAAGTTTTCATGTCTTCAGAATGTGTCACCTTCCCAGGACATTGATGTGTATCACTAACCAGGAAGCTCATCTTAGCTTCATTGTCCAGAGTTCTTGAAATGCAAATTAAAACCACAATGAAATATCACCTTACCCCTGTTCGAATGACTTTTATTAAAAAGTCCAAAAACAATAGATGCTGGTGTGGATGCAGAGAGAAAGGAATGCTTATACACTGTTGGTGGGACTGCAAATTAGTACAACCTTTATGGAAAACAGTATGGAGATTTCTGCAAGAACTAAAAGTAGACCTACCATTCGATTCTGCAATCCCACTATTGGGTGTCTACCCAAAGGAAAAGAAGTCATTTTATCAAAAAGACACCTGCACTCAAATGTTTATTGCAGCACAATTCACAATCACAAAGATGTGGAATCAACCGAAGAGCCCATCAATTCATGAGAGGATTAACAAAATGTGGTATATGTATACCACAGAGTGGCACTCAGTCATTAAAAAAAAGATGAATTAATGCCTTTTGCAACAACTTCAATGGAACTGGAGACCATTATCCTAAGTGGAGTATCTAAAGAATGGAAAAACAAACTCCACATGTACTCGCTATTAAATTGGAACTAACTGATGAGCGCACATGTGCACAGAGGAAGTAATACTCAGTGGAAATCAAGCGGGGTGGGAGGGGAGGAGGAGATGGGCGAAAACCTATCTAACGGGTACAATGAGCACTATTTGGGTGATGGGCTGTGATTCAAACATTACAAAAGCGATCCATGTAACCAAAAACATTTGTACCCCCTTAATATTTTGAAATAAAATAATTTAAAAATTAAAAAATACAGAGTTCTTATTGGGGTGCCATTAAATAGGCATGATTGATTGAATCACTGTCCATGTGATTGAACTCGACCTCCAAACCCCTCCCGTCTTGAAGGTTGGGAGGTCCAGCTGGTGTTGCTTGGCTTGAAGCTCCAGCCCTCTAATCTAAGGTTGGTGTTTCTGACATGGCCAGCCCCCATCCTAAAATTATCTAGGGGCTCATCATGAACCACCTCATTAGCATAAATGGGGTATGGTCCAAGAGGCCCACCATGAATAATGAAGACACTTCTATCACTCAGGAAGTTCCAAGAGTTTAGAGACTACCTCAGGGAAAAAGACCAGCCAAATTCCTTACTATACAACACATTCCCACAGCTAATGCATTACCAAGGCATGCCAACTTCCCCTCCTAAATATCTTTTAAATACAGCTCCTCTGTTCTATCCCTACTGCCACTGTGTAGGTCCATGTCAGCTCTCATGAGGACTATAGCCACAGCCTCTTAACTGGTTGACTTGCTTCTAGGTGTGCTTTCCCACCAAGTCATCCTTGACTCTGCTCATAGTTGTCATTCTACCCAACCTGATCATGTGCTTTTCCTGCACAAAAACTCTCAATAGCTCCCAATTGCCTATAGTAGCACTGACCAATAGAAATATAACATAATTTGAAGTTAATTTTAATAATATAATTGATTTAACCCAACATTTCCAAATATTATCATTTCAATATTTTTATGTATCTATACATCTATCTATATGTGTGTGTGTGTGTGTATATATACATATTTTTAAGACTGCTTCTGTCTTTAAATTTACATGAATAAAATTTAAAAAAAAGAAAAATTCTGCCCCTCAGTTGCATTAGCCACATTTTATGTACTCAAAAGCCATACATGGTTAGTGGCTATCTTGCTGGACAGCAGAGGCCTACAGTACAAAGCCAGCTTCCTGCTGGTGGCATACAAGTCCGTCACATGCTGACTCCTGTCTACCTTTTACTCCATCTCCTACCACCCCAGCCCTCTTGCTGCCACCATCAGCACCTTTTTCTTTGGCCACACCAAAGCACCTGCTCTTCCCCCAAACAGACTACTCTTTTTCTCACTCCTGCATCTTCGTCCATACTGACCTGTCTGCCTTAAAAGTTCTTTCTCTCAGAAAAAAAGCCAGGAAAAGTCACATGTATTGTTGAGTATTGATGGAGTTCAGGACATGCTACCCAAAAATATGGCACCTTGGCATTTGAGAAAACAGGAGAAGTAGGAAGGCTACTCTCACCTTCCCCTCGCCCTTTTCCCCTGAAGGTCATAAAACCTTAGAAGGTCACTCGCAAACCTTCTCCCACACTTTTCCTCTGAAGCAGGTCATAAGACCCTCACTCAAGAGATGCCCTTCCTATACCCAGAGGAAAGAAACATCCTTATTTCTGAAGACATGGGAACACAGAGAAGAATCTGAACAAACAGCCTTGCTAAGTTCTCCCCAAGTTGTTGCTGTTAGATCATACCCTTTTGCCCTCCAATCGTATTTCTCCATGACTGTCCATGCCTCATCAAACTTAAGCATAAAAATACACAAGTTTACCAGGCTCCCATGTCCATAAATATATAAACTAAAAGTGTATGCTTTTCTTTTGTTAATCTCTTTTCATTATAGGGGTCTCAGCCATGAACCTAAGATGAGAAGAAAAGATATTCTTTCATTCCCTAGAGTATTAAATGCCAAATTTGCCTCTTCTGTGAGGATGGACGTCTCAGGCCCTCTGGGCTGAGTTTGTCATGCTCACGTCTGAGTTTCTGTGGTGCATAATGCCTGTCTTGGAGCAAACTATTAATATATTTTCTACATCAAAGATTGCAACACATGATTTGACACCTCAACTGACAACTAGGCAGGCTATTTGAAAATCAAGGAAAAATGTTTTTTGCAATTGTTGTACTTATCATGTTACATTGAAATTGTGTTTGTACATGCCTGGGTGGTGAGCTCCTCAAGGACACAGACAGTCCTACTCCAGCTTTGTGTCCTCAGTTCTAGTTCAATGCCTGGTGACTGTTAGCTCTTTCCCCACTTACTAGATTAAACAGGACAAATCTCTTTCCCTGCAACAGCAAATACTCCTCGGAGAGGAAGTCTATAGGGCAGTTATATACACTGCTTCTTCTTTCCCTTAACCTTCACCCAATTTTGCTTTATCAAAACACTCTTAGAATGTTCCTAGTCGAGGTATACATAATCGATGACAACGAAAACTGTTACCAATTGCACAGGGGTTTTACATTCTGACAGAATTCAAAGACTTAAACTAAGAAGATTCAATATAAAGGGCAGAGGGGAGAGGAATCTTACAATTAGATGGAAGAACTTGGCCAAGCAGGGAGTTTTCTTGAGTCACTGAAAGCATACCTCGTATAGGTACTGCTGGGCACAAGATTAAGTCATTTCAAAAATAGACTGTAGTACAGCCACTTTGGAAGACAGTCTGGCAGTTTCTTACAAGACTAAACATACTCTAACCATATGATCCAGCAGTCACGCTCCTTGGTGTTTACCCAAATGAGTTGAAACATGTCCACAGAAAAATCTGCACGCGAATGTTTATAGAAGATTTGTTGCCAAAATTTGGAAGCAACCAAGATGCCCTTCAGTCAGTAAATGGATAAATAAACTTTGGTATATCCAGAGAATGGAATATTATTCATTGCTAAAAGCAAATGAGTTATCAAGTCATGAAAGGACACGGAGGAAATTTAAATGCATATTACTAAGTGAAAGAAGCCAATCCAAAAAGGTTATATACTGAACAATTCCAACTATATGACGTTCTGGAAAAGGCAAAACTATGGAGACAGAAAAAAGAGCAGTGGTTGCCAGGGGTTAGTGGGGAGGGAGGGATTAACAGATGGAACACAGAGGATTTTTAGGGCAGTGAAAGTATTCTGTATGATACTATAATGGTGGATACATGTGATTATACATTTTCAAAATCCATAGAATGTACAGCAACCAGAGTGAAGCCTAATGTAGACTATGGACTTTGGGTGATAATGATGCATCAGTGTAGGTTTATTGTAACAATGAACCACTCTACTGGGGGAAGTTGATAGTGGGGAAGGTTATGTGTATAAGGGGGAGGAGGGTATATGGGAAACCTCTGTACTTTCTGCTCGATTTTCCTATGAACCTAAAACTGCTCTAAAAAATAACGTCTATTTTTTTTAAAAAACCAAACACCATAGAATGAGAAAAACATCTGTCCATGAGCTTCTGTGGTGCTTGAGGAAAAAGTAGCCTTCTATACTCTCCATGGCTCCTCCCTGAATCCCAAGCTGGGTGAGGTAGGTACTCTCTGCATCTATTACTCCCCAACTCATGCATTTACTTGCTCATCTCCTCTGCTAGACTGTGAGCCCCTGAGGGCAGAGGCTGTATTTGGTTTTGTGCTTCTCCCTATTGCTGGCACAAGGCCTGGCATCTACTAGGTGCTTCATGCACACGTGCTCCATCAGCAAATCAGAACGCTAGGGCAGCACTAGCTGCCCTAAAACATGCTTGACTCCAGCCATACTCTGGGCGCCTGGCAGTACAGTTCTCCAGGAAAGCACCCTCAGAATCAGTGGTGTCTGGTGCTACCAGTGACACTTTCTCCTAAGAGGATGGGGCAACTGCTTGTGTTGGTATGTTGAGTTCTGCTTGAGAGGCCATCTGAAAAGGAGGGTTTCCGTTTCTGAAAATAGTGTAAAAAGGGAGAAAGTTATAACAATAGGATGGAGTTCTTGATTGAAAGAAAACTCTCTTAAGGAAAATAACACATCAGCTAATGGAAAACTGACAAGGATTTGGGTGGATCTTGTTTCAGGCCCAGCTCTTTCCCTTACTGACTGTGTGAAGGTGTACAGGTCACCCATGTCTGCAAGCCTGTTTCCTTGTGAACAGAATGGGAAAACACTGGGGTTTGGTGATCTCTATGCTCTTTTACTTTTGTGATTAAAAAAAGCCCCACAGCAAAGGAATTACTTTTAGCCTTGATGGTCTATGTCTTCTCTGAAGCAATTCACCAACTCTCTGCTGTGCTTTCATATTACCTTGATTAAAATAATTATTGTTTACAATAATTTCTATTTCATTATCGTGTTGGTATTCTCAGTGTGCTCCCACTCCAGATCCATTCTATACCTTCTCTGCAGACTGCACCTTCTGTGCTCCCTTGCCATTTCAGTTTGGCCGATGGCGAGCACTGGCAGGAGAGCAGAGGGCAGGAGGAGAGAAAGGCCAGGATAATTTCTCCCTCATTCCTTCCCTGCTATATTAGTTTCCTGGGGCTGTCATAATGAATTACCATAAATGGGGCAGCTTAAAACAATGTAAACTTATTCTCTCACACTGTTCTGGAGACCAAAAGTACAAAATCAAGGTGTCAACAGGGTTGGCTCCTTCTAGAGGCTGTTAGGGACAATCCATTCCAGGCCTCTCTCCTACCTTCTCGTGGCTGCAACCCTTAGCATTCCTTGGCTTGTAGGTGCCTCACCCCAATCTCTGCCTTTATTTTTACATGACTTTTCCCCGCTGTTTGTTTCTGTGTCTCAATTCTCCTCCTTTCTCTTACAAGGATACCAGTAATTGGTGTCCACCCTAAATCGAAGATGATCCATTAAACCCATCCTAAATCCAGGATGATCTCATCTCGAGATCCTTAAATACATTTGCATAGACCTTATTTCCAATGGTCACACTTACAGGTACCAAGGGTTAGGACTTGAACATATCTTTTGGGGGCCATAATTTAACCCACTACACCTGCCCTGATGTCATATCTCTGATAAAAGGAGAGACATCTCCTCCATGGTTCCAATTCTCTCTGGTAACACTATTTCCTCTCCATGCCCCTTTTGCCTGAGGAGTTAAAGGCTTCTGTTTATTGGCTGGGCTGTGAGTGCCACAGAGACCCTATTATAAGAGATTGAGTTATTGAATATGCTTCTAGTCAAAAATAATAGCATGAGAATAAAATCTGTATTCCTGGAAAATAACTGACAAGAAGTAAAAGTGACCCCAGATATAGAGCTAGTAAGGATGCAAGCCAGGCATGAAGGTAAAGTAAATTTTATGTTTTTCTCTAAAGAAGAACCATCTTATATTTGGTTCACTTTTTCCAAGTCTTTTCTCAGAGTTCACTTGTTATAGTTTAGTGTGAAAATAAGAAGTCATGATCAATATAAGGTAAGGACTCTCTTAAATTTAATGTCATTTCCAAAAGAACATCTGGGTTAAGGTATTGATTTTGTGCTTAACTCTTGATCTACTAAATTAGAATCCATAAATAGTTCTGAGTATCTTTATACCCACCTCTCCACACACAAGAGATTACTTTATGAATATTTGGAGTAGAGCAGTTTTGGTTTGGGTTCTCCAAAAGGCATACCCTGAAATAAGAATTTGAGGACAAGTAGTTTGTTGCAGAGAGGTGGTTCAGGGCAAGGGAAGTGAGACAGGGAAAGGAAGGAAGTCAATAAAGAGTACATTGTCAAGGCAGTTACCATTTCCTGCAACTGGAACGCAATCCTGATGGGTGATTCTGAGAGGCTACGTGGGAATGGCTCAGTCATCCTAATTGAGGATTGAGGAATCTGGAGTATTTATCCCTCAACAACTCCTTGCCCATCTTTGGCTGAGGGCTGCTTCTGAGGGCATTAATTCTCCAGAACTTCCTGCTTGTCCTCTTTGCTGGGCTGAACAAAAGTCCCCAGGGAGAGTTGTGGATGTTCATAGTGAACAGCCTTGGCTTGTTAGAGTTGAATGTTAAGGGGATATAGATAGAACATTGACAGCAACTGCTGAAAAAATTAATACAAAACCAAAAATACAGACATCCCAGTAATATGGCAGACTAAGCTAGATTTTATTATATATCCCCAAATCTTCCTTTCCTCTCTGCCCTTGCCATTGCTGAATGGTGGACGCAGTGTAATTCCCTGCCCTATTGATTTTGGGTTGGCCATGTGACTTGTGTTGTCCAATGGAAGGTTAAAAATGTGATAACAACAGAAGTTTTAAATGACAGGCATGGTGTGGCTTGACCTCCTGTGCTTCTGTCATCTATGTTTTCACCTAGAATTCCACTTTAGGGAATCAATCCTACAGAAATGCATGCATATGCAAATAATTATGGTCATTGCAGAATTGATTGTAAAGACAAAAAATTAGAAAGAACATTACAGAAGAATGGGTAAATAAGTTACAGCATATTCTTTCTGTGGAATTTTATGCAGTGTGTCCTTACATGGAAAGCTGTGAGTGATATATTAATATAAACTAGGAAAAGCAAATTTCAGAGCTATATATAATCCCATTTTTAACAACAAAGATTATAATTATGCATATTCAAGGATACATATTTGCATCTTTCTTATATGCATGTAGAAAAAACTGAATGTAAAAAGTATCTCTGGGCATTACAGTTGGGGGAAGTAGAGAAAAGGATACCCCTACTGACAGTTTTTTAAACTGTCATACATGAAACATGTATAAGATGAAAAATTTAATGAGTAAAAGGTACAAAATGAAAGTGAGAGCTTTTTTCCTTTTCTTCACACAAGCGCCCATCCCATTGTTTCCTGTAATTCATTCTAAAAACTCTTTTAATGCATGCGTATATTCACATCATTTGTACATCTATTTGTCTTTTCTTATAAAAATATTACACGTTGTACTGCAACTTGTTCTTTTGACTCTTGAGGATACAGAGCTACCTTATTATTTTCACAGAGGCATCCTTACTCTATCATATAGATTTATTGTTATTTAGTTAATGTGCCCCCTACTTAGGAATACTGGATGTTTCCAGTCTTTGGCTGTTACAAAATGGTATAGCAATAAACATTCTTGTACTTACATTTTGCTAAATGTTTACAACTATATTTATTGGGTAAATTTCTGGCAGAGGGATTACCAGTGAAAGGAGATATGCCTTTTAAATTCTGGCAGATATTGTCAAATTATCCTCCAAAAAGATACCAACGTACATTTCCTGCAATGATTTATGAAAGCATTCATTTTCCCCTTAGGCTTGCAGCTCTTGGTGTCATTAAACATTGGTATTTGCCAATCAGAGAAGTGAAAAAAAATCTTATTTATTTATTGTTGTTTTGATTATTTGCATTTATTTAATTATGAGTGGGGTTGTGCACCTTGTCATTTGTTTCTGACCAGTTGTGCTTCTTTTACTCCAACATTAGTACTCTTTGACCATTTTCCTCCTGGGTTAGTCATCTTTTTCATACTGACTTGTAAAAGCTCTTTCCTAACTGAAGAAGTTTAACTTTTTACCATTTGTTTTGCAAATACATTGTCCCAGTTTGTCATTAGTCTTTTGACTTTGTTTATGGCATTTTTCCCCATGCAACTTTTTGAAATGTTTATATGGTCAAATATATTAATTTTATTTCTTTATGGCTTCTGGATTTTATTCTTACTTATGACAGCCTTTCTTCATCCCATATTATAAATTCTTTTAGAGCTTTTATAGTTTCTTATGTTTAAATCATTGATCCAGCTAGAATTTATTTTGGTGGAAAGAAATGTTTACTTTTAACTTTGTAGGCATCTAAATTGTTTGAGTTTTATAAAATGAGCATGTGTTTCCTTCCATAATTTAAAATTCCGGTAAATGAAACTAGATGAATGAAATGCAATGAAAAAAGACAAGGCATAAGAGCTCACAGGACAAAGCCCGAAGACAGGAAGACCAGGTAAGAGCTTTTTTAATAGTCTTGGTTAGATATGGTCATTGAATACATTGACCACCTATTATTTGTCAGGCCCACTGCTAGATTCTGAAGACATAATAAGGGCCTGCACTGAAGAACTGACAGTGGTAATGAGAAGGAGGGGAAGGACTGATGGGAGTGTTTTAGCCCACAGAACAATCACCATGACAACGGGAGCCTGAATCATCACTATGGAGACACAGCGCTCGAAATTATGACTAGAGGGATAGTGTGACTCTGTTGGTGAGGATTTTGGAAAAGGTAAACAAGTATGTTACAGATGTTTCAAAATGACACTGTTACTGGCCAAATTGAGGTTAGTGCCTCACTTTTCCCCAGTGTTCTGTTTTGGGGAGGCTAGAGACAAAATAATTTAAAAACAACATACATTTAGACAAGCCCAAGCTTTTATTTGGTCATTGCTGCTTATGACTGTGCCAGTTAGGGAGCAGCCTTTTATTCAAAGAAGTTACCATCCAATATAACACATGTTACATATAAAATGTCCTGGTGTCCTCGATGTCTGATGCCCAAGCTGCTTGGTTGTTGGGAGAAACTACCCATACATTTCTTCCCTGCAGCAACCATAAAGACTTCTGTCCAACACTTATGGCCCAAAAGAAACGTACATATGCTTGGGAGTGGGGCTTGGTTGATCAGGGCTTGAGCTATATACTCTTGAGCTGTTTCATTATTACCTATATGTGGCAGACTTTACTTGCTCACAAGTTTAGCTGAGGTCACACTTATCATTATGTCCAAATAATAATGCTTATTTGTCCCTCCTTCTTCACTCAGAACATCCAGCCTCACTTTCAGGGGCCCTGGGGCTTCGGGCAATCCTGGGGGCAGAAGGGGTTCGCCCAGGCTCTAAGTCAGTCTGTGACACCACCATATTTCTGCCACTACCTGGCTCTGGACACTGCTCCTTTCTCTGCCTGTGGTCACTGCTCATACCACTCCTGACCCCCTGCTGCAGTGTCCAGTCACCACATTGGTCTAAACAAGGCTACTGCTCCTCTTTTATTAGATTCTTCTCTGATACCCCACAGCACAGCTCAAACCAGGTTGTCACTTTGGGTGAGAATTTTCTTAATGCTCAGGCATAACCAAAGGGAAACTTATAACTAGTTACCAGACAAGACTACTTTGGGGATCAAGGCCCAGGTTCATCCTCCTCCATGTGACTGAGGCCAGTTTACCTCCATCCTAGAGTGCCCTCAACAAGTCCATATACCTTTTTATAAAATGATCCCATAATTCATTTCTGATTTAAGCCATAGAAAACATCTTGAAACTTGTCTTCTTTAATTCAGTCTTCTTAACATTCAGGCTTTCCAGGTATGTTTGGGGTTCCCAGCCCACATGGGTCCTCTGTCCTGGCTAATGCCGTAGGCGCCCTGTACCTATTAGCCTATCACCTAGGTGCCCTATGACCTATTAGGGTTTAGGTTAGGGTTTAGGGGGAAGCTATGAGGAATGGTTGCACATTGAAATTTCCTTGGGGGCTTTGAAAAATACTGATACTTGGGTCACATTCCCAGATTTTATAATTTAATCATTCTGGGGTATGGCCTGGACATGGAATTTAAAAAATTTTTCCCAAGTGATTCTAACACCAAAGTTGAGAACCACTGCTTTTATCAAAGCTATAGTAGACCAAATTAAATAGAAATAATTTTCTATTAGAGCAAGCAAAGTCCAGTAATCTCCTTTGGTCATATCAGTTTCCAGAAATGGAGAGCAGACATCCATCATGTCTTCTGTAGACCCCCTTGGGCTCTCCATGGCAACCAGATAGAATCAGATAGAATTGATTCCATTATCCTGGCCTGGTGGGTTCCTAGGTATTCCCTACAAGACATTTTGGAAATTGTTGGAATAGAATAGACATTAGAGTAATTTGCGTGGACATAGTAAATGCATGGTAAATGTTTATTGACATTATTATTATCTGTTCAGAAGCTGGCTCTGCTGGGCATTAGAATACACACAGACAGTGCCCTCCTTCCCTTGGCACATGGCAGAAAAGGCTGAGGCTCCTGTTATTGGCATTCTGCAAAAACCTGCCATCCAGGCCTACCAGCAATACAATAGGTACTGTGAGGTTTGAGGCTACCCAACAGTCTATCATATCTAGTAAAGAAATGATCTCCAGTTACTGTCCATTTTGTATTGGGCAGGCATCCCTCAGGTTAAAATCACTACCAGGGAAGCAGCCAAATTTTATGACCCTGATTTACACTAGCTATAAGCCTCTTCACACACAAATTTAATGTCACAGGCTCCCAACAGATCATAATCATGCAGAAATAACAAAGGGCACACTTCTTGTATTTTATTTACCTGTTTTTTTAAGTCCCAAGCCCCCCAAATCCTACTAGGAAACAGTAAGAGTAAAGCCAGCTAGGTCAGGCTCTACCATAAAGATACAGTCTCACAAAGTCCATTTCAAATACCACATTGAAATTGCACCAGTCCTACTTCTATGTGGAAGAAGCCTGGGTGGGACCTGCCTCATCTTCCTGAACTGGGGTCAACCATTCAGATACTGTTTTCTAAGTTTGTACTCTATAAAGCACTTGGAAACTTGGGGTAAGGCAATAAACTCGGGCATCAGACATTTATAATAAAGAGGAAGATTATTCCTTTTAAATCTCTCACCTAGCCGATGTGCATCTAATGAGGCCAGTGCAGCCTGGAGAGGGGATCTCTCAAAATGTGGGTACAGGGCATGTGTGAGCTCCATCCCTACAGGGCACAGGACTCCTGGGACTACAGGGAGGTGTAGTAGAATGCAGATGGTTGAAAGGATGCATCAGCTGCACTGGTTGGAGGTTATCAAGGAGTTTTCACATCTTCCCAACTTGTCTCAGATGATTTATTTGAGAAGAGATGACAAGGGCACCTATAATAGGGTAAACAGCAGAATGTGGTAGCTGGTGTATGAGTTCTGGAGTGGGACTGCCTGGGCTTAAATCCAGCTCTATGAATACTAGCTGTGTAATTGTGGGCAAGTTTCTTAACGCTCTATGACTTAGTTTATCTCCCTGTAAAATGAGAGTGACAATAATAGTACCTACCTCATGGGGTTGTGGTGAGAATTAAAAAAGCATTGCAAAAAACATATTCAGCACAATGCTTGGCAGCTATTAAATGCTCACTGAAGTTAACTCTTATTGTGACTATTATGGACAAGTGGATAAGCACATGGACTTTGGTCAGACCTGGGTTCCAGTCTTAACTCTGCCACTTACTGTGTAACCTACAGCAATCGAACTTTCTTAAGCCTCAGTTTCCTCACCTGTGGCATGGGGATAGTAGCAGTTCAAACTGCACTGGGTTATGGTTTGGATTAAAGGAGGTAATGTAGTAGCCCCTGGCTAGTAGGTAGTTAATACATGTTAGCTGTCATTATTTACCAGTTGATGAGAAAGAGCGCTCACACTGGGCTGCTTTCTGCTCTCTTCCTCCAGCAGGGCTCAAGCACTCAGGACTGGGTGAACTCTACAGACCCTCCTTTGTAAGCCCTGTCTTCACCAGCCAACTGTTCTAAGGCCCCTTGGGTCCGCAGCTCTCAGATTGTTCCCAAATGTGGCCATTAGTCAATTTCGTCCTGTAGGCGACAACCCTGTCTGGAATAGGGCAATGATTTTGAGCCTATCCCTGTCATTCTTGGAGGGTCTGAAAATCCCACCTTCGGACGGGCAAGGTGTGTGAACCCAAAGGCCAGACTTCCCAGGGTCCTCTTCTTCTAATGGACGGGCATGCGAGCGCGTCAGCTGACCACGGGAGACCCGCCGGTGGCCAGTGGATCCTGGCCCCAGGCTCTGGGCTGGGATGCTGAGACCCACGGTCCTCGCTGGCATCTTCGGCGTCCTGGAGGAAAGGTGAGGGCACATCACCCCCTGGTGGCCGCGGGGCAGACACCAGCCCGCCGAAGCGCCGGGCGGTCTCTTCTTCCCTTAGGGAAGGTAGGATGCACTGCTGCAGAGCCGTGTCGCCCGCGGGGCGCGGGGTGAGGCGGGGACCAGCTCTGAATATTCGCTTCGCTTCTCGGAAAACAGCCGCTCTGGTGCTGGACACAGCACCTTGCTGTCCTTGGGAAAGATCCCCCGACCCAAAGCCAACTTCCCACACCGGCTTCCTGCAGGAGGAGGGGATTTAAAGCCAAAGGGGCGTGCTGGCGGCGCGGGGACCCTGAGCGCTCCACGAGCTGCCTTGGGGAGTTGGCCGACCGCGCAAAAAGTCCTTCCCGCGGGACAAGGGCCGTCCCGTCGCTAGAGTGGGTGGGTTCTTGAACTTGAGGAAGCCCTAAACACACCTGGGCAGGTGCCTGGGTCGCAGCCCGCAAGAGTCAACAGAAGACAACAGGGCCAGGACCGGCAAGGGCAGACCTGCTGGCCTGGGTGAAAGGCGGTGCATCGCTGGAAACTCTCGAAATTTGCCCGCTGTTGCTTCCGGTCCACGGGCCCGCCCGCCACCACTATTAAAACTTCTTGGAAGAGGCAGGACCGAGACCGGCCCCGGCATGGGGGATCTGCTTTCTCCGTTCAGAAAATTTTGGGGACTGCCCTAGAGTGCTCTTGGTTGGGTATATTTTGGTGAGGCTGAAACAGAGAGTTCCCAGGCCAGCAATTGCTGGAGTTGCCTAAAGGAGACCCAGCACCTAAACTGAATTTGCAAACCTAAGAACATAAACTGCCTCTTAAAAAAAAAAAAAAAAAAAAAAAAAAAGGTTGAAGAGCTAGGACCCAGAATTAGAGAACCCATAATCCAGCCTTTTCTTCACCGTGTGGCCCTACTGAGTTTTCTTTGGAATAAAGTCTAGCAAATTAGGCCAGAGGTGGGGAGCCATTCTTTGAGGCGTCAGGAAAATAGTAACAGTGTATCTTGTATCCACCAATATGCAAAGAAAGGTGGTGGTGGTAACCAAGGGGATACTCATATACCTGCAGGAGCCTATCCTGACCCTAGCAAAATAACCACTGGTCAAAACTGAGCTCATTTGAAAACGTAGAGGGAAAGGAAAAGTATACAGAAAAAAAAAAAACAAACACACAAATTAACAAAATTAACTCAAAAAGAAATAAGAAACACAAATAACCAGGGAATTGAATTGGACCTTTCCAATATCTTGCCCTCTTCTCTACTAAGAGAACAAGCTCAGATAGTTTCACAGGGAATTTTCTCAAATTTTCAATGAGCAGAGAAGTCCCCCTCCATTTTTTAAAACACTGTTTCAGAGCATAGAAAAAGTGAAAAAACTCTCCAACTCATTTCATGATGCAATGCATAATTTTGATCTTCAGACAAGGACAGTGCTCAGAATTATTATGCTAATTTTATTTATGACCATAGATACAAAAATCCTAAACAAAATATCAGATCAAATACAGTAGGGTATTTTAAAAATGCATCATAACCAAGAAGAATTTATCCCAGAAATAAAAAAGTGGTTTAACATCAGAAAAAAAAAATCTATTGGTATAATTCACCACACCAAAAAAGAGAAGAGCCATACGATTCTCTGAATAGATGCAGAAACACATTTATGCATTGTGATGGTTAATTTTATGTGTCTACTTGACTGGGCTAAAGAATGCCTAGATATTTCTGTGAGCGTGTTCCCGGAAGATATTAGTATTTGAATCAGTAGACTGAGTAGAGAAGATCTGCCTTCACCAATGTGGGTGGACATCATCCAATCTGTTGAGAGCCTGAGTAGAACAAAAAGGACTAACTCTATCTTCTTGAGTTAAGACATCCATCTGCTCCTGCCCATGGTTTTTGGGCCTTCTGGTTCTCGGCCTTTGGACTCTAGGACTTACATCAGTGACTCCCCCCACCCGCGCCCCCACCATCCCTCAGGCCCTTGGACTGGGACTGAATTATACCACCAGCTTTCCTGTCTCTCCAGCTTGCAGATGGCAGATGGTGGGACTTCTCAGCTTCCATAATCACATGAGCCAATTCCCATAATAAATACACACACACACACACACACCCCCCATATATATATATATGGGTTTTTTTTGCCTTTTCTATTGGTTCTGTTTCTTGGCATACTGGGAATAAAGGGTGTCTTTCCAACTGTACAGCAAATATACTTCCTGGTGAAACGTGAGGAGTGTCATGAAAGCCAGGTGCCAGGCAAAGGGGCCCACTTTCAGTACCACTACTCCACACTATAATGGAAGGTCTAGACTTGTTCAATATGTTTGCCACTAGCCACAGGTGGTTATTAAAATTAAAATTAAAATTTAATTAAAAATTCAGTTCCTGAGTCTCACTAGCCATATTTTAAGTGCAAAATAGCCATATGTGGTTACCGTATTGGACAACCCCACTATAGAACATTTCCATCATTGTATAAAGTTCTAATGGACAGTGCTGGTCCAGCCAACACAAAAAACCAAGCAAATGAAAAAAGAGACCTAAGGGTTGGAAAGAAAAAGACAAAGTTTCCTTTATCTGCAGACATTATCATTGTCTACATAGAATATCTAAAAAATCTGCAGGTATGCTATTAGAATTAATAATGGAGTTTAGCAATGTTGCTATACACAAGGTAGGAATAATAATGATAGCTATCACTTATTGACTTTTACTACATGCCTGGTACTGTGCCAAGGGCTTTCATTTACTCTTACATGTTACAGTAATTTAATTTTGTATAACAACCCTGAAGTAAGTAGTATTACTATTCCTACTTTGCAGATGTGGAAACGGAGGCAGAGTGATTAAGTAACTTGCTCAGAGTCATACAGCTAAATTAGACAAAGTCAGGATTCAAACCTCACTCAAACTAGCTCTGGAGCTTGCACTTTAAAACCATGCTGTTTTGAATTCCAAAGTACCAACAAATCAAATTATACAACATAATAAGGGGAAAAGGTAAAAGACAAAATAGATGTCTTTATAAGAGCAACAACATTTGTAAAGGAAATTAGGCATAAAGCTTATAAAAGATGCAAGACTGAGCTCTTTACTTTGGGGGAAGTCTTGGCTCCCAAGGATAGAGAACTCTGTTTGGTATAAGTGCAGCCTTAACTCCAGAAAGTGAACTACCTCCTGGATTTCAACGAATGGGTCTGGCCAAATCTTCTGAAATTCACTTATTAAGTCCCTTCTATGGAGTCAGATTTTTTTGAGGCAACACCAAACAGCAATTCATCTTTCTGGATCAGCACTATGGTGTTCCCTCCTTCCAGAAGATGATGTCATCCAGCATAGTCTTGCTATGTCATTAGCAACTCCAGTGACAGTGCATCAGTTTGGAATCTCCACCTGCCCAGAGTGCCAAAGATCTCTTCAATGCTTGACCTTCATTGTGATACAAAACTATTTTTCAGCCCTGTGGAGCAGCTCTTATCCACATTGAGTAGTGGTCAAAAGCTTCAGCCAAGTTTTCCAAATTTCATTTGGCTAAATGCTTACAGAGATTGGAAGGGGTTCTTTTTCAGCATGTGCAGTTTAATAATTTGTGTTTGGAAAGGTTTAAAAAATGGTCCCATAGATACCTCTGATATTATGTCCAGGGCCAATTTCATCTTTAACAGGAGCCCTTTAAACCATTTGCTCATCCTAATTGTAGACTGTCTGTTCTTGTTACCATCATAGAACCAAGAGGATCTTGGCTGCCAGGCTCCTAAAGTGAGAAGAAGCAACAGAATTAAGGGCTTCTTCTGAGATTCCCTTCAGGGGATAGAAATATCCTGGGGAGATTAGAGGGCCTGTGTCCATGGTTGGCTATTTCTTTGTGTCCTCAGAAGCTAATTAGTGGTCCAGCATTGCCCCATATTTTGTCTCCCTAACTGAATAGGAAACTCTATTGCACCTCTGTTCTCAGTGAATTGTCCTAATTCTAAATCTGAGTTGTTAATAACACTTGTACTTTTACTTGTACTCCTCTAACTGGGAAAGGTAAAATTGCCATAGGATAATTTTAAAAAATAGATCAAAAAAACTAAACTAATATTTGTAGAGGTTTTATATTTTATAATGTACAAGTATTGTACAGTTGACTGGCTTCTAATTATCTCCATTTATGTGCACAGATCATGCCTCTTTCCTCTATTCCTTAAACATTTGCTCTTTATTCTAAGATCCACTAACTCCAGAAAAATGATTTTGTCAAGTTAATCATAACCATTTTAAAAACAGTGCCTACTTTTCAGTATTTTGGGAGTTGTTAGATGTCTTTCATTCACTAGAATCCCTTGATACCCTCCATTTCTCGAGTGCTAGAACTTTAATCTTCAAGAGCTCCTGAGAAAGGGAAACAAAAACTATAGTTAAAGCTCTATGCCTTCAGGTCAGAGGTGCTGAACAAAAATACCTCTGTAGTACTATTATGGACTGAATGTTCGTGTCCCCCCTGCTACCAAATTTATATGTTGAAGTTCTAACCCCCAGTGCCACTATATTTGGAGGTGGGGTCCCTAAAGAAGTAATTAAGGTTAAATGCAGTCCTAAGGATCAGGTCCTGGTTTGATAGGATTAGTGTCTATTTAAGTCCATTCTGGCTGCCATAACAAAATACTTTAGACTGGGTAATTTATAAACAGAAATTTATTGCTCATAGTTCTGGAGGCTAGGAAGTCCAAGATCAAGGCACCAGCAGATTCAGCACCTGGTGAGGGTCTGTTCCTCATAGATGGCTCCTTCTATGTCTTCACATGGCAGAAGGGATGGAAGGGCTCCCTCAAGCCTTTTTTATAAGGGCATTAATTCCATTCATGAGGGCAGAGCCCTGAGGACATAATCGCCACCCAAAGGTCCCACTTCTTAATATCTTCAGGGATTTGGTTTCAACATATGAATGGTGGGGGGAATAAAGTGTGCATTCAGACCATAGCAATGTTCTTATAAGAAGAGACATCAGAGAGCTTAGTCTTTCTCTCTTCTCCAGCATGCACTGAGGAAAGGCCATGTAAGGACATAGCTAGAAGGTAGCCATCTATAAACCAGGAAGAGAGCTCTCACCAGAAACCAAACTTGCCAGCACCTTGATCATAGACTCCTAGCCTCCAGAACTGTGAGATAACAAGTTTCTATTGTTTAAGCCACCCAGCCTGTGATATTTTGTTATAGAAACCTAAGCAGACTAATACAAGTGCCTGTAAATCTTCAGAAGGTCTTAAGCTGGGCTTATGGGCCCCCAAAAGATCCATGAATAGAACTGTGTTGCAATAAAATTGTTTTAAATGTAATCTTATGTAATTTATGAATGTAAAAACATTATTCTTAGAAGGGCTCCAAAGCCATCACCAGATTGACAAGGAGGTCCATGGCATTAAAAAAAAAAAAAAAAAAGCCAGGCATGATGGCTTGAGCCTATAGTCCCACCTACTCGGGAGGCTCAGCCAGGAGGATCACTTGAGCCCAGGAGTTCAAGGATGCAGTGATCTTGCGACTACACTCCAGCCTGGGCAACAGAGTGAGATCCTGTATCTTTAAAAAAAAAAAAAATTAAGAACCTCTTTATCTCCTCTGCTTCTTCTGGTAGGCATAAAATAAATACACGTGGTGTTGGGATAAGATGACTCTCAGCTTGTTTTCAATCATAAATTTTACTAAGGCCAAATATATTCCAAACCAATAACCTTTAACTATAATATATTAAAATCTGTAGATTGGTATAGATATAAATGAGGGGAAACATTACATAGAATTTTCTAAAATATTTAATTCTAGCAGACATTTATGTTGAGTGTGAGCCACTATGTACCATAGCATAACCATATGTATAGGTACTATATGTATAGTTACCATATGCATATACCTTATGTACCATAGTATACCATATAAGTATTAAAAATCACAGCAAATGTTATAGTGGTAAGTTCAACAAGGAAATTAAAAATATTATTAATAATATTTTAAAGCTGAACTCCGAGAGTCCTTCTAGTAAAGCAGAGCTGCTGATGTCTGAAATGGAAACAACTCACATATTTGCTGATAGTGCTTAGAGAAAAAGGCTAATGAGTCTATGCTAATGGGTGGAGAAAGAAAGTCAATCAAATATTTCTGCTGTGGTAGGCCCTAGCCACTCTAAAGGAGGCATCAGTTATTTATAAAAAGATCTAAAGAAACTAAATATCATCTCTTGGATAAAGACAGAATAATAATTAGGGAATCTCCAGAGGTGGAACATCTCACCCAAACTCAACATCAAATTCTAATGTCAACAAAAGACAACAAGTGTTGGTGAGGGATGTGGAGAAATTGGAACCTTTCTACACTGTTGGTGGGAATGCAAAATGGTGCAGCCACTACAGGAAACAGAGTAAAGCTTCCTCAAAAAAATTAAAAAGTAGAATTATCACATGATCCAGCAATCCCACTTCTGGGTATTTAACCAAAAGAATTGAAATCAGGATCTTGAAGAGATATTAGCACTCCTATGTTCATTGCAGCACTATTCACAATAGCCAAGATGTGCAAACAACCTAAATGTCCACAGACAGATGAACGGATAAGGACAATGTGGTACATATATACAATGGAATACTTTTGGTCTTTAAAAAGAAGGAAATTCTGCAATACATGACAACACGGATGAACCTTGAGGACAGACGTTATACTAAGTGCAATAAGCCAGTCACAGCAAGACAAATACTACTGCATGATTCTGCTGATATAGGTATCTAAGTTAGACAAATTTATAGAATCAAAGAGTGGAATGGTAGTTACCAGAGGATGGTGAGAGGGGATATAGGAGTTATTAATCATAGTTTTCAGTCAAGCAAGATGAGTACGGTCTAGAGATCTATCTGCCTTGCAGCATTGTACCTGTAGTCAGCAATAATGTATTATACACTTAAAAATTTGTTAAAAGGGTAGATTTCATGCTATACCACAAAAAAATACCACAATAAAAAAATCCTAATACCAAAAAAACAGTGCTTAATAAAATACAGAATGGGAAGAATTGAGGCAGAAGCCAAGCTTTCATGAATATTTAAGTAAAACACTATGAAAATAAACTTTTTGGAGGGTTTTCCTTCATACACAATTATATTTATGAGGGAAAAAAGTTGTATAAAAACAGGCAACATATAATATATGAATAATACCATCAACCTTCAGTTATCCATCTAATGAAATGGTAAAAAGATATAAGTAATATAAATAATGGAAATTTTTATTTTATGTATATTGAGAATATATGAACATATACTTACACATATATATCACATAATGTCTGTTCCCAACATCCTATTGAGTTGACTGTACTCAATCCTCAAGCCAACTTCTAACCAGCTATAGGACGATCCAAAAAATGGATTAAAAAAAAAAACAAAAAACCCCCCCCAAAACTAGACTAAACTAACATTTGTCAAGTTCTTTACATTTTATAAAGCACTTTGATACACATTCTCTGAACATATTTAATAGTTCAGAGTATGTGAATACTCTGAATAGTAGTATGCATCGTACAAGTATTGCTACAACTAAAAGAAGATTTAGAATTAGTTTCTTTGAAGTAAACTACCAAATTACAAGTGGTTTTGGTATTCATTTCTATTCAAGTACTACGTTGTTTGGTCAGTTCAAGCGAAGAGGAGGTGCCCAGTCAGTCCTACAGGCCATGCTGCAGCCAGGGCCCGGCTGGTGGGGTTACATTGGGCGCTAGGATGAAGTTGAATGAATGAATAGACTTGACAGGGGCCTCGGTGGAGAAATTACACAAGATTTAAAAGTCATTTAGGATTATTTTAAATCTTTGGGAGGCAATTTGACAACATGCACCAAAGCATTTATAAATATTCCTATCCTTTGAACCAGAAATTCTATTTGTGGGATTCTATCCTAAAGTAACAATCTTAAAAGGAGGAAAAGCTTTACAGATAAAAAGTTTATTACAGTTTTGCTTTTAATAGAGAAAAAATGGAAACAATCAGTCTAACAATTGGCAAAGAAGTTACCGTGTACATTCCATCTGTGGGGGTATTTAATATGTTGTCATTAAAATTATGAGTATAAAGACAATGTAATACTATAGGTAAATACTTTTAAGTTAAAAAAAAGTCATGAAATTGAACACAGAGTATGATTATAAGTTATGGGGAGGGTGATGGGTGAAGAAGGAATCCCTCTCAGTTAAAAGTGTTTGTCGGAGTGGTTTGTCTTTATCCTTCTGTGTATTTTCCCAATTTTTTATAATTACTTAATTTACTCAGCAAATATTTCTTGAGCATCTACTATGTGCCAGGCGCTGTTCTAGGGACTGGGGCAAATAGTGAATAAAACACAACTCCCGTCTTCGAGCCAGAAAGTTAACAAGATAAATCATTTAAATGGCATATTGGATGCTTAGCGCTCAGTAAAAAAAATAAGGCAAGGAAAGAGAATAAAATTGATACCGCATCTACTTTTTGACCTGGAAGGAGAAGCTATTCCTCCAGGTAGAAGCAGAGCGAGCCGAATTCGGAACTGGCCCAGCGAGTAACAGACTGAAAGGGCTGAGACACGCCAGCCCTGCAGGCGACGCTGCAGCCGGGGCGGGGCCGGCGGCTTAGTGGGCCGCGACGAGGGAGGCAGGCACGTGCCGGGGCGGAAAGAACAGAGTTGGCGGGCCCTCCTACAAAGCGCGGAGCCGAACCAACAACGCTCGCATGGGTGGGCGACGGGGCGGTAGCTTCAGGCCAGCTTCCGCGGTGTTTCGTGTTATCGCGGTGTGGCGCCGGTCGCTGAGACGCGCCAGCATGGCGACCTTTGTGACGGCTGAGCGCCAAGACTTGAGCGAGGCCCTGGGGACACTGAACGTAAGCTGCCCCACGCGCTCCAGCGAGGCGCGTGCTTCCGGCCCAGCTGCGACTCACGCCCGAGGCCTCTGCGTCTTCGCGTCCGCGGCGGCGGGGCCTCCGGGTTTCTCGGGCCGGGGTGGGGTGGGCAACCCGGACTCACCCCGCTGGAGAGGCCGGGCGTCCTTGGCGTCCTGGGGACCCGGGCGGGCGTCTTCGCCCGGGACTCTCTGCCCAGGGTGGGGCGGGAAAAGCGCACCTCACGCCCGAGGGCCTGTTGAGCAGGTCCGGGCCCCTGCGCTGGGGGGCTGGACGCGTGAGGCGGGCGCGCCCGGCGGGAGAAGGCACTGCGCAGGGTGGCCTGCCCCTGGAGGGCGTCCTGGAGTCGGAGGCCTGTTGAGCTCCTGCGATGTGCCAGACGTTATTAGAAAGCGCTTTGACAGGAATTTCGGAAGACAGACGGACCCTCCTATAAAATAATAGTCATCGTACACTACGACAAGTACAGTGACGATAGCAGTAGGGGACCTTTGAACACCTTTTAAGTGCTCTCAGCGTATTAGCTCTTCTAATCCTCACAAGTATAAGATTGGTACAATTATTATTCATTTGCTAGATGGGAATACTGAGACCTAGCAAGGTTAAGTAACTCTTTAAAAACCACTGCCAGGATTGGGTCCTGCCACTCTTCTAAGTCCCAGCTGATGCCTTACAGGGGTGGTAAAGGATCCCAGAGGCCCCCAGCCAGACCTTCAGGCGGGTTATGACCCAGTACACAGTCGGGTCAGATGCAGAATGGCTGAGGGTAAAATCAATATCCAGCGAAGGCCGAAGCCAAATAATATCATAGAAGGAACCTCTGAGATACGAGGACAAATTGGGAAATTTTCAAAACACTATAACTTTATTTTTCAAAAATATAGGAAGCAAATTTGAAACATTTAAAATTATAGTGCCTGTGTTGTTGCTGCTATATGGCTTCTGTGGTATTCTACATATTTGCATTGCTCTATAGATGTATACTTATAAACGATGTTGGTGGAGGAGCAAGGTATTTGAGGATACTTTATTTTTCTCCAACACTTTCTTCTTTTCATCTTTCTTTGTTCTTTAGTAGGACTGGATTGAAGTTACTTAGCTTGGATGTCGCAAGTGATTTGTGGAGTTTTTGCTTCATGTGAAATTTTGAGGTGGCAGATTTGACAGTCTGCTTTTCCTCCTAACAGGATGCTAATAAATCACACTTCTACAGAGACTAGAATTAAAATCTATCTATTATTATAGCATAATTATTTAATTTTTGGTAAACATTTATTGACTCCTAAAGAGAGAATGTTCCACTTAAAGTTATCTTTTCATGTTTACCATCAGTCTATTCTTTGCTTATTTAATTAAAAATTCTTAACCATTTTAATAGGTAAAATTGACAGCTTTCACCTTCATTATTATAGCTTTTTACGTTAGTAATACTGATAAAATTTACATTTTTTAAGCATGATGGGAGACTTTTCACTCTGTTCCATCTAGAATGTTTAAAAATATCTGAAAGTGAATGTTTGTATACTACATTAAATCTTAAGGACCTTGCTTGTGTTGATTGACTTTAATGCTGATTAGATGCAGTGGTGACCTCTGTGATCCCACACTCATCAATTACACATAGGTTCAGGGCTGCCAAAAGTGTTTTCAAAGTTAGCATTCCTTGTTCAGTTTTTTTTCCCTTTTTTTTGCAATGGAAAATTATCTTCAATGTGTAGGAAATTCCTGAAAACAAGTCCAAACCAAACCATAACAAAACAAACAAATCAATAAGCAAACAAAATGTTGTAAATATAACCTTATTCAGTTTTTAAAGGCCAAAACCGATTGTCCTATGTTGGTCAAATACCGATGCTGTAGCTGAATTTGGTGCATTCGTAGTGTGAATACCCACTAGCAGTGCAATCAAAAGAGGTTTGTGTGCCTGGAACAGTATTGTTCTGTATTTGTTCTTCCATGCTCTCATTGTCCTTTTCCCCTTTTGCTCCTTAAAAAGTGGCTCTTGGTTAAATAGTCCGTAATGTTGCTGTACTGTACAGTCATTTCTCACATTTCTTCCACGAGCATTTGGTTTGTACAACCTTACCATTTAAATGTGGTCCTTGGTGGTAGGTAGAACATAAGGTTATACAAGAAGCCTGGATATGAGTTGTTTGCTGTTTATCCAGTGGTCCAGATGCCCTTTATGTCTGACTGGGTTGAGTTGTGTGCCCATGTCAGCTTCCACAAAGACAGGGGCTTTGCTAGCCAACTCACTTTGTATGGTACCCAGTAAAGTGTCATGTTCAAATAGTTGTTTAATTTTTTTGAGGTCTTGGTCATGTTATTTAGTTTTCTCCAGGTTATCTCCAATGCTTCCTAGTCTCACTCACACTCCTCACCTATCATCCTCACCTTCATAGAGATTCAGTAACTTTGTTTTTGGTATTGTTGAGGGAAACAGTCCCTTGTCTGTGGCTATACTGTGAATTAACAAAGGGACCAGGATTGGGGAACAAGTATTCTATTAATAACTCTTAATAGTCAGTTCTGGCCATTTGAGCTAGAAAGTTTGCCATTGGAGAAGATAGATAGCATCATTTTGGCAGAACTTCCTAGTAGAGCCTTGTCTTAGTTCTGGAACAAGATCACTACTCTAAGTATGGTTACCATTAGCATCTTTCTTGTAAAATAGTGACACAGGGCTTTCAAATAATAAAGTTTTCCTCCTGTTATTGTCTGTCCTCTTTTGTTGGATAGAATGAGGTAGGAAAAGACTTTTGTTTTTTGTGGAGCTTTATTTCATTTCATTATTTTTCCTGCTGTTTTAAGAAAGTATGAAAGTGTGCATTGTTGGAAAGTTACTATTGACCTATTGACTAATGAGTATGTGGATATCAGGTAGAAGGGGTGCCAAGCTCTAGAGCTATAAATGTTTTGCTGTTGAGTGAAATGGGCCTGAAAGGTGGCAATGTCATGGGTTTTGGGCCATTTAAGGTTCCATAAAAGCTGTGGGTGTTCTCCTGAAAAAAAAAAAATGCACATGAACCCAAAGCTTTGCATGCAGTTACATACATATGTAGTCAGTTACATACAGAGATAGTTACTGAGATGACTTGAAACTAATCCAAATACAGAAGTCCTGCTGTGGATATAATATGGCGGTGACAGCATTAAGCCATTTCATTTAGAAATCTGATTTTTTTTTTTTTTTCTGTTAGGAACTCAAGTGAGCATTAGAAAGTAAGGGGCTTGAATTGAAAAGTGACAGGACAAATACTGAGTAATTTTTAATGCTGTTCCACGAACAAGAAGCAGTTTCCTTAAGGACCAAAACAAGGGTTGTGAATAACCATATATTTTACTCTGATTTCTAACTATGTTGTTAAGGTATAAAAGGTTAAGACATTTTTTTTCCTACCAGTTACCTAGTAATTTTTATTATTAGGTGTTGGTTTTCACTTTAAAAAACCAGTAAGTTTCTCATATCCATAGATACTTTCTTTGTGGTGAGATGTTTAGAAACCCATTTCTTCAGCCAGTTAGATTAAAAACTGAGTTCATCTGAAGGGAAAAATAGCACCTGGAATAAGTATAGATGACCATTCCCTTCTCTGTAAAACATGTATACATTTTAAAATATAAATCTTAAAATGTAGGATTCTGGAGAATAGGTCTTTTAGAAGGGTGACAGTGAGAAGGAAAGGTACAGCTGTGTTTTTGGCTAAGTGAATCATGAGTCCAATTCTGCGAACACATGCTAGTCTCCTTTTAGGGAGGACTTTCTGTTTCTTTGTTGGTATCCTAATTACTAGGTATATTAGTATGCTAGGCCTGCCATAACAAAATACTACAGATTGGTTGGTTTATACGACAGAAATTTATTTTCTCACAGTTTTGGAGGCTAGAAGTCCAAGATCAAGGTGTTGGCAGGCTTGGTTTCTTTTGCAGCCTCTCCTACAGATGACAGTCTTCTCTTCTCGCTGTGGGTTCATATGGTGGTTTTCTGTACATTCACCTGTGTGGCGTTTCTGTATCCTAATCTCCTCCTCTTATAAGAACACCAGTCTACTGGATTAGGGCCCACCATAATGGCCTCGTTTTAATTTAATCACCTCTTTAAAGGCCTTGTCTCCAAATACAGTCACATTCTGAGGTACTAGGGTTAGGGCTTTAACATATGAATTTGGGGGGGTGGGGAACAATTCAGCCCTTAACCCCAGGGAATGCAGTTCCTTCCCTGGGAGTTGGAGCATGTAAGGTGAACTTGGGGAAGAAGCCCAATATGTGGTTCTTAATGTTATTTCTGCCTCTATAGATACTGGGCTAACTTAAAGTTGTGGTTCAAGCAGAAGATCAGCAAAGAAGAGTTTGACCTTGAAGCTCATAGACTTCTCACACAGGATAATGGTAAAATAATTATCTAAGGAGTTATTTTACTCTTCTGAAGTTTTCCTAGATATGCAGTAAATTAAACCTTTTTCACTTTATAAAAAATAAAATTTTGGTTTTGGTGGTGTGTACAGTCATCTTAATAATGTGAATATTTAAAATTAAGTATAAAGAATGGCAGAGTAGGGGACATCCAAAATCCTTACAAGCTAGACTAAAGTGGTTGTTTCTTTATGTTGAAAATATTTTGTATTTGACTTGTGACAATCTTCCCTTTTCAGTACATTCTCACAACGATTTCCTTCTGGCCATTCTCACGCGTTGTCAGATTTTGGTTTCTACACCAGGTAAGGGAATGGAAATACTTCCAGTGTATGTCAGCCAGCAAAGCTGTGGAGCACTAGGCTTTAGCTTCCACTGATGGATACATCTGGTGTTTGCAGATGAAATATTCTTTGAACTGGTCAGAAGAAAACTTTTATTATGTAGATAGAAATTGTTTTATAGACGTTTTTAAAGCAGGTGATTTTCCTGTACTTATATTGACTTTTGGTCTTTACTCCCCACTCAGCTACATTTTAGATTACTTAAGTAAATGAGAAGTGAGGAAGAGGGTGGGGGGTCAGGATGAAGGTGAGGGAAATGAAGAGAGGGCCTTTGGTGCTAGAAGATATTCCGTAGATACAGGGGAGATGAATTAGTGGAGGGGAAACCATAATGTATGTTGGAAACCTGGACTTTCACTTGTATTCTTAAGTAAGATATCAGCATCTGGAAGGTTAGAGCTTTGGCACGTGTGTTTGGCAGATTACTGGTAGAGAACCATTGGTAGGGGATAGGTGCATGTTGGGGAGGTGGGTGGAAACTAAACCTGTCACTACAACCTAAAGAGGGATAAATAGAAACACTGACCTCTTTACCCCTAACTTTTTGGAGCTTAAGTGGTAGATTAAGTTACAAATCACCACTGTCAACCATCAGTTCACTCAAAAACAAATAATTAAATACATTGAGAACCTCCCTTACGATAAGAGTCATCCTAGACTCTGTTAAAAACTTAGATTCACAGCCACCTCCTACGGTAGATTAATTTTTTTTTTAAGGCCTAGGGTGATTCTGATGATCATATATCAAAAGCCCATGTTTTATCTAGAAACAGCTGGTATTTTGTATCATCCCTCTCTGCTAATCTTTACCGTATGATAAAAATTCACTTAGGATTTCCTAACATGTAGTTCTTCTACCCTCAGAGATGTTGTTATGGATGTAAAGTGTGGTAAACAGTGAGCACTTGTTTATGGGAGTTGGTATTGGAGAGCAGTGGCTGCTTCCCTTAACCCTCACCATATCACTGCACATTGTCACACCGGGCCAGAATTTTGATGTTTTAGATATTCTATTTCATTTAAATAGAAGTAGATTTTAGCCATACCTCTTTTATGTCCAAAGTTAGATCATAAAGATAATCTACTTTGTTGTATAATATTTAATTTGATCAATCCAACATTGTGAGGATTAGATCTTACTTTGTAGGTAGGTATATTGTAAAGTACCGCATACTCAAATGATAAGTGGAATGGTCAGAAATAAAAACCCTGGTTGATAGGAGTCAAGAAACTTGGGTTCAAGTTTAGGTTTTGCCACTAGTTTACATAATATAATCACTTACTTGGGTGTTCTTAGTTTTCACATTTATAAAATAGGTTTAGTAATATCTACCCTACAGGATTATGGAAAAGCAGATGAAAGAACTTGTAGAAAAATGCTTTTAAAAGTAAAAAAATGCCAAACAAATGTCAAGTGGTATTAGTAAGTATAGGTGGCTGATTTTAATTAAATAAAACCTTTGATATTCTTGAATGTCTGTTAATGGTTATTTAAAAATAAGTGAAGAAACATCCCATTTGGAATTTGAGAATATATATCTCCATCAAACACCCAAAACTTATTTCCTCAAAATGAAATTGACTTTTACTAGGAACAAAGAGATGATTTCTTTTAAAAGTAAAATATAGTTATTTGTACTTAATTTTGGATGGGTTGTTTTTTTCTAAGCTAGAGAGGAAAGATATTAATATTTATTGACTCTAGTACACTAGACACATTATCTTTAATCCTCACAACAATTCTATAGGGTAGGTATTGGCCTCTTTTTATAGATAAGGAAACAAACTTCAGAGAAGAGAAAACGAATTTGCATGACGCCCTGTCCAGCTAGTAAGTGGAAGTGGTGGATCAAACTGAAATCTAAAGTGCTGCTGAAAAGCCCTCCCTCATGTCAGGGTGGTCCTTGCCATGCTTAGCTTCCTCACCCAAAGCATTTGGCTATACAGCAGCAGCTTGTAAGCTCTGTGTTTGCAGGCCTGCCCCTGTGCAGCATCCTCTGCGTGTTCAGCCTGCTTTCTTGTCATCACTTAGCATCCAGTTTCATTTCCCAGGAATAAACTTCTTTAGGAAGTCATCTAAGATTGGCTGACCTTATCAAGTGAGATCTGGGTGTGCCAAAGATGGAAAAAAGAAACTTGACTTCCCAAACAGTTATTTTTTAACTGAGGAACTTGGAGCATTTTTTTCGAAGCTTTAAGAACTTTTCTTTCCAAAAATATAAAAATGGTAGTAACATTTTACGACGATTATGGGTGAGTTTTTTTTTCATTTTTAAACATTTTGCGGGGGTATTTTTTTCAAGTGTACTATAATGAACTTGTATTTGATTTTTTTAAAACAATATATGGTCACTTTTAAAAAAAATCAATAGCACAGAGGGTTTTATGATAAAAGCTTTTTCCTCACTCGTAGACCTATTCCCAAAGGCAACTACTTTTGTTTTTATTTTTCTGGTGGGACTTCCACAGCCCCTCATAGTTGCCTAAATCTGTTTCTGTATTTACTGATTTTAGACATCTGTCTCTTTTGTCTTATTGCTCTGTGTTCTTTGAGATTTCTTCAACTCTTATGTTTTAGCCTTTCTGTTTAATGTATTCTTTAATTTAGCAATTTTTATAGCATCCTCTTCTTGTTTTATGGATACACATCTTCTCCAACTTTTGTGAGGCTACCAATTAGAAATTTATCAAGGTCCTTTTGCATTTCCTCTCTAGGACCTCTATTTGTCTGTTTAGGTTGGGCTTGCTTGTCCTGTTACAGAATATCATCCAATGTCTGATGATTCATTGTTGTCCTTTTCATATTTAAGTATGAAGCATAGAACTTCCTGGAGACTTTGCTTTAGAGTGAGCTGACAGGAAGCCAGCTATTAAACTGGGGGTCCCCCAAATACCAGTATGCAGAGAGCTTTGTTCTGGGGTGCTAACCTCCATACCAACTACATTGGTAAATCCCAGTAATTTTGTTCAGTTTAATTAGAGAAGAGTCCTCCATTCCCACCCCACTATTCCCCACCCCCTACCCCATCTATTATAAATACTCTGCTCTGTGTCATTCTGTGCATGGGAGTGAGCAGGGCTGCAGTTCACAGAAGGCCCTTGCACTTGGTTTGCTGCTCTACCAGCGTCTTGAAATTCTTAATTCTGAACACAGGGCCCTATACTTTATTTTGTACTGAGCCCAGTCCTAGGAGTGAGGGGAGGGGTTTGTGTGGTTGATTTAAGAATACAGACCTTTTGTTAATCTTGTTTTTAGCTTTACTGATCCCTCATGGTTTCCACTGTACTCAAGTTCTCTAAATCCAGATTCTTTGTGGGTTTCTACCAGGCAGGTTGATGTGCTTCTGCCTCATTTGCCATTTTACTTGCCTAGCCTAGGTTACAGCTTCCATTTGTCTGCTTTCTAAGTCAGCACCCTAAAAGTAGTCCATTGTAGAAATGTGTTGAATTCTTATGTGTGCCACTCATTTTCCTTTTTATCTCTTTGTGGATGTGTGGCATTTACCTTCCTCTGCTTTCATTTTTAGTAGGGTCTTGTAAGAGAAAGGAGATAAATATATGTGTTTAGTTCATCATCTTAGCCTAGAAACTTCTGTCCTACTTTTATAATACTACTACTACTAGTTAACAAAACACCCAATAAACATTAATTAAAAATATAAAAAACAATTTGTCTCCCTAAAAATATTTTGATTACAGCTAGAAAAAATGTGATTTGAGAGAATTTTTAATTTTATATAGAGAAGTACAGAAGATTTGAATTTAGGCATTTATTATTTATTTTCATTTCTTGAGCATTCTATGCTTTTTAAGCTTAAAATGAAAACAAACTTTAGCAGTTAACAGTTGTCATTATTTTCACTATGGTTATTATTTTTCTGTCTCATAGAGGGTGCTGGATCTTTGCCCTGGACAGGGGGTTCTGCAGCCAAACCTGGAAAACCCAAGGGAAAGAAAAAGCTTTCTTCTGTTCGTCAGAAATTTGATGTAGGTTGTTCTCCAATAGATCTTGGAAATGACTGACTGAAGTACTGGTGTGATGAAACTAGCTTTAGTTTTTAAATGAATATTAAAATACTAGTAGTAGAGTTGAAAAAAGAGGGAGTATGGGGAAAAGGGTTTCAAAGATTGTGAGTCCTAGGTGTCTGAATTTTTATAATTTCTTGTTTGTTACTGCTTGAATATTAATATGTTATCATTTTAGTACCTAATGATTTTTCAGTTATTCAAAGCTGTGCCTTTGTTCTTTCTCCTCTTAAATATTTTTTTTGAATGAATAATGTTTCTCAGATTGAGGACATCTGTTCCAAGGGTTCAGGTGGCCTGGAGGCCTCTGACAGGATCCTGGTGATGCCCAGCTGGGCCCTGAGCCATTCAGGGACCAGTGGAGACGTCATGAAGGCACTTGGTGATAAAATTTGTAAACACTTCAAGTAAATTGCTTTTTTCAGTTTTTGTCTAGGGAAAAAAGTTTCCCAAAAGTAACCCTCTTAAAGGTTTGACTGGGTATTGATAGCTTTATCGATTAACATCAACAAACATTTATTTCTTTCCACCTTTGCTCTATGTTTTATATCAGTCATAACATTCTGACTTTTATCAGGCATAATAGCAGACATAATTATGTCTTTTATTTATCAGACATAATATTCCATAATCTGGAGGGCATCGTTATCTCCAGAGAGGCATGCCTGGTTTAAAAAGGCATGTTCAGTAAAAATACAGTTTTATACTTAGAAAATGGAAAAATAACTATGTTTGTATAATATAAACTTCAAACAGGGACAAACCGTCTTCACTATAAAACCTTGTATGTTGGCCTTAAAGCAAAAGCTACCAGGGGCATATCTCCCAGTGACGATGGAGAATATGAATGGGCTATCAGAATCCCCCAGAGGATGGCTGAGATTTTATGAATGAAAAAAGATTGAGAAAAACTATTTTAAATAGTGTGACTGTATCTCAGGTTCTGTATTGAGAAGTGTAAGTAGAAAATAACAGTAACTACATTGTTTTACCACACAGCATTATCTTGGAATATTTATTAGATCTGTCATATTGGTTAGCTAGGCTTTTTAATGGAAGCATTAATTGTATGTTTATACTTTCAGAACCTGCTTACAGTTATACTTAAAATGCTCTGACTTGTTTGAGTATAGTTCTATGTCATCGTCTTCTTTCTAATTGTTATTTTTAGCACAGGACCATACATTCTGTGATCACCACGGTATTAACTGAATAGAATAAACTGTTATGCATACTACCATTATTCCCCTTAATTCATGTCTTCATTATTATCATGTAATGGGTGTGAATCTGTGATTATTTGTGCATGAGTTACTTTTTTTTTTTTATCCCTGTAGTATAGTTTTGGTGGTGTTAATTGGTAGGATCTCAAGTTCAATACATGGGTTACTTTTGTTTGTGTCTTACTTGTCACTGTAACGAATAATTTTGAAAAGTTTTCTCACTCATAGCATAGATTCCAGCCTCAAAATCCCCTCTCGGGAGCCCAGCAGTTTGTGGCAAAGGATCCCCAAGATGATGACGACTTGAAACTTTGTTCCCATACAATGATGCTTCCCACTCGGGGTCAGCTTGAAGGGAGAATGATAGTGACTGCTTACGAGCATGGGCTGGACAACGTCACTGAGGAGGCCGTTTCAGCTGTTGTCTATGCGGTGGAGGTTGGTTTGCTGTTGGCAGAAACAATTTTACAGATTGAATGTGACAAGCTTGTGTGTTGTTTAAAGTTGATATTGCAAGAAAAGAACCATAATGTCACTCTGATTTCACAGGATTGTCATCGTTGAAATTGTTTTCTTTAAGGGGAGAAACACATCATAATCCAAGGACTTGCCTTCAGTTAATAGACTAAGCTTTTCAGAAAGGTTACCTGTGACATCAACTTCTGCTTGATGTGGTTTTTACTTTGCCAACAAGGGAACGGTTTTTAAGGAAAGAAATGAGATTGAGACTCCTGAAGATGAAAGTCACTGGTTTTTGCTGTGCTGCAGCATTTAAAGGGCCCTGGACTCGGCATCCAGCCAGTGGGTTCTTGTCTTAGCGCGCTATTTCACGCGTCCGTTCGTTTTCTTCATTTAGTTATTTAACAAAGTATACATTGTGGTCTATAGTGCACAGGTACTGTCAGGTAACATTGGTTAATTCCTTTCAATTCTCTGGGCCTCATTTTCCTCATTTGTACCTCAACGGTAATAGCTGTCTCATGAAGTTAGAAACGTCAAGTGAATTCTGTGTGAAAACCCATTATAAATTGTACAGTGGTGTCCATAGGATGGTCCCATTGGTATGATTGAAACACCCTTCCTGATCCTGGCTCTCTGTTAATAATGGTAGGGTGGGGCTAGTTCTCTCTCTCTTTTCACAGACGTTTCCCAGCCTTTTCTTGTATACTTGGCTCTCATAAAGGGGAAGAGAAATTAAGTATGTAATTTTTTTGTGTTTATTTCCTATATATCTATAGTTTATTTGGCTTTTGAGAGAGCCGAATTTCTTTTCATGCAAGGATTTTGGTGGATTGGCTATTATAACCCCTAACACCAGATCTTGAAACATTTTTCCCCATTTTAAACAAAGTTGCAAGGTAATTTGCCTCTTTTTAAAAAATTATTTATTTCTGTCCTTTTACTTAAAGCTACCTAGAAATCATTTTTGAGAGAGAGGAGCCAATTTAGAGATGTACAAACTTTTAAAATAAATTTCATGTAGAGAAATCCCATCTTAAAGAGAACTAAATAAAAATAAGCATGTCCCTCTCTTTCCTTTACCCTCCTACTCCCCTGGTATGGCTCTTTTTGAATATTCATTTGGTTCTAGCATGTGCTAGCCTGTTCCACATATCCATCCTAAATGCTAATAAACATTTTTTGATCAATGGAACTTTTATGATTTGTTTTCAAAGAGAAGATGATGCTATTTTTCTTTTCTTATTTTTGCAGAATCACCTTAAAGATATACTGACATCAGTTGTGTCAAGAAGGAAAGCTTATCGGTTACGAGATGGCCATTTTAAATATGCGTTTGGTAGTAACGTGACCCCACAGCCTTACCTGAAGAATAGTGTAGTAGCTTACAACAACTTAATAGAAAGGTAAATAAATTTATTGTGATTTTATTCTATCCTTTGCTAATTGGTTACACTACTCTTACATAATAGACCACCGTTAAATAATCGATTATTGTGTTGCTGCAGGTTAAAGTATCTTTGACAGCAGTGCAATTTTATTTCTTAAATCCCTTCCTTGCATGATATCTAGTGAATTATTTTGGTACCCTTTTTATCCAAAGTGAAGTTTCAGAGTTTGGCTGCTGCCTGTGGGTTTAATGTGATTGCCCCCTCACTTGCTGAGGTGAAATGGAGTACGTCCCTTGGGCAGTGCATCCCAATGGCTCCTGAGGGGCAGCACCTGCCTGGTTGGGAAGTGGGCCTGTTCTCAGTCAGAAGCATGGCCTGTGATTGTTGGGTCAAGGCTGGATTTCTTGATGGTGGGAGGACGAGGCATGGTAGATTTTTTTCCAGGTCCTCATGTGGCTCTTGTAGCTGTAGCTCAAGATAGTGGCCTGTGCTAGGTGTCATCAGATTACTTTTGGCATCCTGTTATACAGATCTGGTCTCGGTTCATCTCTGGGATTCCTACATCCTCACTCCATTGAGGGCTCCAGGACCTCTCCTGTCCCAAGTCACCCCTTTATGAGACAACCTAGATTACCTTCATCCATGTATTGTCTTTCTCACCTTTTGACCTCCCTCTCACCCCCACATCCCCCCCAAAGAAAATTTAAGCCTGAAATTTAAGCCTTTGGGAAAGAAAAGCAAATAATAATATAATTTTCCTTATGGTTACTGAAGAGACTGACTTCCTCTGATTGCTGGACTTTGTATACCTGGTTAGTTAGGGAGAAGAGAGGTAAAGAGCTAACAGGGGTACAAGTTCAGAGAAAAAAGTATGATCGGGAGGGCTGGCAAGGGTGATGGTGGTGAAGAGATAACAGGAAAGGAAGGCAGGAAGTGTAGGAGGAAAAGCAGAGAGTTGGACAGAGCAGATAGCCTTGCCACCACGCACAGGAGATGACCTGGTGCCCATTTCATGGCTCTGAAGACCTTTACAGGTGCCACAGGCCCAATTTGAAGACCACCACCTTAAATTGAGTTCCCTGTTCAGATGCCATGTATGGTTATTCATTATCTAAATCTCATTCAGGCATATCTGTTAGGGATTATTTGTTTTCATTTTTAAGTTATTCTTCTCTAGAGAAAAACAAGCCCAAAAAAGTGGCTCCTTGTAGTGGGTGATGTTGGGAACAGTGTCTGATGCTAGCAGGACTCTTGAGCCCCCTCTCCCCTGCTGGCCAGTCCCTGTGAGGGTTTTGTCTCTCTGTGGGCTGCTTGTTACTTTAACAGGGCTCCTTTTGTCTGATGCTGCAATCCCACGCCAGTGTTCCACTGTGCTTTCCTCTGAGTTATGGCCTCACTCTTTTGTTTTACTTCTTTGTTCCTCAGAATTGTATAGGTTATCTCCTGCTGCGGTCCCCAACCCCTGGGCTACAGGGCTCCGCCACCACTTCCCCCTCTGTCCTGTGAAAAAATTGTCCTATACAGCCGCTGCTCCCCGTTGCTTGCATCTCCGCCTGACCTCCCCCACCCCCCAGTCTGTAGAAAAATTGTCTTCCGTGAAACTGGTCCCTGGTGCCAAAAAGGTTGGGGACCACTGTCCTACTCTTATTATGATGTAAAAACCATGCCTGACTTCTCAGCTTGTATTATATCTGGGCTCTATTTTGGGAAATAGGCAAGACTTGAATGAATTTTCCCCACCCTCCAGTTTTGCCTGTTGCTTCTTTTGTGCTGTATCTTTTCTTGCTCTTTATTTTTGAACCTGTTGTCTCCAGTACCATTAACTTTCCTCTCCAAGTTATTTGTTTTCATTTTCATATTCCTTTAGTTAAGGTCTATTTTTTTTTAACTGGAAGCTCTTTAAGGGCAAGAAACAATTTTGGTTCAGTATCCTGAGCTAAGTAAATATTTTAACAATTGGAGGAAGGAAGGTAAGTGTGGTTGCATTACATTTTGCTTCCAACCTGATAGATGGGCTGCCTTTAAAAATTAAAATTATGGACTGTTCGTGTATATACTAGTAGACATTGAATGGATTTCTGATTCATTTTAAGATACTCTTAATAAGATTCTAGCAGGCTACTCCTATTCTAGTTGTTCAGTTGTTTCCATGCTGGGAATGTTTCTGAAATTTCTGTTTTCAGTCCTCCAGCTTTTTCTGCTCCCTGTGCTGGTCAGAATCCAGCTTCCCACCCGCCTCCTGATGATGCTGAGCAGCAGGCTGCGCTCCTTCTGGCCTGTGCTGGGGACACGCTGCCTGCATCTTTGCCTCCAGTGAACATGTATGACCTTTTTGAAGCTTTGCAGGTAACTCTTGGCTCCTTAAAGTTCACCTAGATTTAGGGGTAGGTTAAAAGATTCTTCAAGTCTGCAAAGATATTCACTAGTTTCTTCTACTTCTTGGCTTTTGTGTTTTTCAGTTTTATTAAAGCCATTAATACTAGCCTCATTTTTCAAGTCCTGAGCCCAGGAGTCCCTCTTAATTTACCTGCCCCATCTTCTACCTCCCTGATAAAAGAAGAAAAAAATCCCCTTGTTCCTTATTCCTATTTTAGGACCTTATTATTATTGTTGTTTTCTTCTTATCTGATTTGGGATTCATTAGCTTCTGACTTCAAGTTTATAGGTTTTGTGTCTGTTGTGTAAGTGTTTTGTTGCTATAAACCCTACTTTTTATATGTTGGGTAAATAAGTCTACTGAAGTATAATTGGAGACATGCTAATTTTTTTAATCCCAGGTACACAGGGAAGTCATTCCTACACATACTGTATATGCCCTTAACATTGAAAGGATCATCATGAAACTCTGGCATCCAAATCACGAAGAGCTACAGCAAGACAAAGTCCACCGCCAGCGCTTGGCAGCCAAGGAGGGGCTTTTGCTGTGCTAAATTAGGATTTGAGGGTAAGAGACCCTTGCCAAATTCATTAATTACTGAAAATGGGATATTTTTGGGGTCCACATTTCAAGGCTGAAGTGTATAGTGTATATGTAACCTTTCCTATGGAAATGTGACATCAAGTACATTTTGTGTTGCTACTGTGAAGCCATTGACATAAATCTGAGTTTGATAATGATCCATATCACTGTACGTATGTGTTCCCAGTTACGGGAGTAGGCACTGATGAAGTTCTGTGCCTGGTATGGAGATGTTTAGGCATCTGAGGCATGTAAGATAGATGACATCCTAGAACAAAGAAGCTGTTATAACTTTGTCCCCATGATCACAGGACATCCAGGTGTTCAGTGACATCATATATTCTGTATCTAAAAGTCTAAAATTTCTGCCTTTCTCCTGAAGAACTGTGCTTTTGCATTTTGGTTGAAATAACCTATACAGTGTTAAAAATCAGATACCTCCTTTAATGACTAGTTTAATTTTTAACAGCTATAGGTAGGCCCCTGAAAAAATTCATCATTACAACTCCATAGAAAATATGACTTGGAAATGCTCTGTTGTTACACAACATAAAGTCCTTTCTTGGCATGTAAAACCAAAATCAGACAAAACCCTTGGAATGCAATTAACCTTATAAAATGTCTTCCCATAATTCAAGTTTTTTTTAGAGTTAATATGCCCAAAGACTTTGATTGGCAGGTTCATCTATTATTTTTATAGAATGTGTGTTAAGCAATCTATACAAATTGGATTTATCCTTGGTAATTCCTATTCCTATGAAATATCTATTTCTACCTTTTCAAGTGATAAAGTGAAAATAATTTACATTTGACAGTGTTACTGATAACCAACTTTGTTTTTTCAGAGATATCTTGCTTTTTGCTCAAGAATAGTGTTGATGGATAAATTAGAATGTATAGATGGGTTTGTGTGGGTCTAAATAATAGATGTATGGATTTGTATATATGGTTCACATATCTGGATCTGTGTATTTGATTTTGTACTTTAAATGTGACAAATAAACCTTTTGGGAGAAAATTTTTGTTGTTTATTAGAGTAAACATACGAGGAATACTGCCTGCTACAGAAATATGAAAACCTTGTTTTATGAGATCTTGGCAGAGACTTTTCAAAAGAATATACTAAGTGAGAAAGATTAAAAAGCAGGTTCCAGTTAAGGTATGCCATTTCTTCCTTTTGTGATGTGTAGATTAAGACTCAAAAAAAAATCAATGGCTTAGTTTCAGTTCTTGGCACAAGCCATTTAGAGTTTCAGGTAAGATAATACTTAAGCATTTTTAGGGTTTGGAAGAATTTGAACTGATATTCAAATGAATTTATTGGTTTTGTTTGGGACTACTTATACCCCTGGACCTTAATGCTGCCCAGGGAATATGTGTTAAATTTCATAAGTTCCATAGATGGAGGCAGCTAGGAGCCTCAACTGTGCCCTACTGCCCAATGGGCAGGTGCCGTAGGGGCCTGTATGGCACAGAGGAAACTGCAAACAGGAAAATTCCTCACTACCCTGTAGGACCTGGCCTAAATTCCTGGAGTCATCTACCCACCTGGTGGGACCACAGAACACAAGAGGACTCCCTTTGCCTCATATTTCAGGTTTACACTCTAAAATAAGAAATCATTTTCTAAAGTGGGGAGATGGGGCTGAAGGTAGGGCAGGAAGGTAGAAAAAGTAATATTCAGGATTTTCAAGAGAGCCCCTGAAAGAGATTTGAACTCTGTCCCACCAAAGGCTGGCTCCATCTCTAACACCATTGCCAGCTGTGGAGATCCTGAGTGCAATCTCTTATAATTAGGTTAGAAAATCATCAGTGCTTATTATCAAGCATTATTTAGAAAAAATATTTCAATGAGGAAAAAAGCTGTTAGAAACCAGATGATTTCAGACTTAAAAGTAAGGTTTATTTTTCCTGCAGGAATTTAAGTAATCATCTTTTAACCACAGGTGTATCACTGTACAAAACCAGGTTTGATAAGGCCTGCCTGCCTTTACCAGACAGGCCGAGGGCCAGCCTAGCATGTTCTTATCACCTTTACCACACGCTGCTGTGATCAGCCAAGCACAAAGTTCTTCAAATACTTCTCCATTGCCTGAAGTGACTGGGATGTTCCCAAATTTCACAAATTATCTTCTAAATGATTACTGTCCTTTGAGCCTAAATGCCTGGGTCCTATCAGGTCTTTGATTCATACCAAAATGCCTCCGGGAAGAAGAGTAAGGATCAGGAAGCTCAGTCTTAGGGCTCAGACTTGGAGAGTGTGGTCAACCCATAGAGTCAGCATTTAATTCTGACAGTTTAAAAAGGAAAAAAAAAGTCCAGATTTTTCTTAGAGAGCAGACCTACTACTTAAGTTAAATTGCCAGGACTAATTTTACTAAAAGCATATAACAAAGAGACATATGGGTTCATTGTGCTTTCATTTTAAAAGAAATTTATGAAAATAGGATACTAAGTTGTCTACCCATCAACTTGTTAGCATGTTTTCCCTCATTTTACATTCATATCCCTTTATGGATTTCCTTCGTGTGATTTCGGTAATTACCATTCCTGAGAACCTCCAGAACCTGACTGATTGAGGAAAAGAGCTGTTTATGCCAGACCTGCCTCACCTGTAAAAGCCCATAAAACCACACACATCTTCTTCCCTTTGTTTTAAAGACACCAGCATCACTTACACTGCATCCCATGAACAATTATTTGATTCAAGGGTGTAATACATTGATACCAAACTGGATGGAGAATAAAGTGTAGACAATAGCTTGAAATGTAACTTTTCACAATGCTAACAGGAAATTAAATGAAACCACCATAGCCTATTGTCTTCATTATCAAAGTTTATTGTTGGGGTCAGTTCCTATCTACTAGGGAGTACAACTGTGTCTCAATATGTGCTATAGTAATTCTAGGGTAATAGCCATTCTGCAAAATAGTTGTACTGGGGCTCTGTTAGGCATAGATCATAATTAAAGTCAGTGGAAGAATGAGCCCGAAAAACCCTGACAGGAGCGCCATTACTCTAGGAAACTTCCAGTGCTATGCAACGTGTAAGGCATCATCTGTCAGCTGATGATGAAGCTCACGGATGTGTTGGTGGAATGAAACAGGAGTTGAACCCATTCTCTACTCTTCTTGGCAGGATAACTATGGCTCCAAGACAGGAACCGAAAATTAGGTCTTGTAAAATCTTTTAAGCTCCCAAAGCAAGTGAAGTAAGACATAAAGAAGAAAGGGCCAGTAATTAGGACAGTACACGAAAAATTAAGTAGAATTGCAGGGAATGGAGACTTCTGGAATGGAAAGTAGTTGGGTTTAAATGCCACTTGAGATGACCAAAATACAGTATAGGTAAAAGCAACTGGGGAAACAAATCAAATGCTGAAAGTTATTCAGATACTAGAAGTTAAGTGAAACATTCCCCCCTTTGGGGGGAAAACTAGTTTAAAAAGATCAGAAAGATGAATCACTAACAGGAAAATGAGTACCTGAGTAGAAACTGGTGTTTCAGGATGACAAGAACAGTTTATAATATGCAGGTGAGCTGAGTCTATAGGAAGGAAAAGTGGTCATGGAAGCCTGTTATCCAGATTTGACATTGGAATGACATTTCTAACAATGGCTTTGTCTCTGAGGTTCTGGCATATTTTTTGTAGCACAGATAGCTTTGAAGGAATGTTATCGTAACACTCAACTTATGTGGGAATGCAAATTACTATCATGTAAAAATTCAATGACCTCCCACCTGCAGGGCAGGAGACTAGAAGTCTTAAAACAGCTGTGGCTAAAGGCTCACGCCCTCCCACTACCCTTGTGATAAAAAATACTAAAGGAATTAACAAACAAATATCAGATGAGTCAATGGGCCTTGTACTATGTAGACAGCAGATAATTTATAGTGACTTTTTCTGCAGGCAGCCTGAGAAACAGAAGACCTTTTGTACTAAATCCTGCCCTGTCATTAAATATAATAATGAAAAAAATAGGGCCATTAAAGGAGACCCTGAAAAGTCTAGCTGCCAACCAGACTGGGAAGATAAATAAAACAGCATATTTTATTTTAACCTATATCTTCCACACTAACCTAGTTTGTCTATAGAAAAGCCATCTGCTGGCACCAGGCCAGTATGTCTATGTCTTAATTTTGTTAACATTAGTATCTCATTTTTCCAAAAGAGGAAATGTATAAGCAGGTATACATAAGTGACACATTTCTACAAAGCCTTCTCTGTAGTCTTGACCTGTGTGGGTCTACTTTTGGAAGCATTTTCAAAGGCAGAATAAAACATTTACGTGAGGTTTTATCCATAGAAAGGACACCACTGGAGTTGTGCCCATATGATGAGTCTCTTGTTGGTGTTGAACAAATGGTCTCTTCTCCAGGAAATACCTTTGTTCGTTTCATATTTACAGGTTTCTTTTGATGGACAGATGGAGTAATCTCCAGAACAAGAGATGGAGCAGAAGCAATTTCTTTTCTAATCATGTCTCTGATGAAATTAAGGGTCCTAGACTTTTCTGACACCTTAGGGTGTGGGTCAGGCCCCCATGGCCTTTTCCTGCTGTCCCTGTGCATCCATACTTTCAGGAATAATCTTCTCAAGAATTCTCCTCCCCAACTGTTTCAATCACAGTTCCATTTGCTGGAAAACAGAGAGAACCTAAGTGTGAATTAACCCTTGGAATTTTGGACATCTTTTTAACTTTTAACAAACATATAGTAATTCCGTTAGTCAGATTTCTAAACAGATGACAAGAGGCAGCTTTATGCCCACACATGTCCTCCTAAATCTCCTGTTCACTGCAAATCCCTGTCTACTTCCACCACTTCCTCAGTGCTGCAGAGAACTGTGGCAGTCTAGAAGAGCAAAAGCTCATGACTGATAATGCGAGTAAATGCCAGTGTTCATGGCTGCAGCTGAGCATAACTTTACCCCTTTCCTCATCTGCCAGTTTTTAATTGAGTCCCTGAATAGTAAAATTAGAAAATTAAAAATGCACAAAAATATTACCTAACAATGACAGGGAAAAAGCAAAAGGTAAGTGAGGGAAGGATAAAAACTCACTGTAGGTCAAGTTTGGTATCCAATGGACGCAGTACAAGGGTCAGCAGGAAAGGGAGGCTGAATTCATGGGGTTTTTCAACAAGTGGGGGACATAAGGGGAAAAAAGCAATTTTGGTGATTTTGAACATAAGAAGAACTTCTCCTTGCTCCACTGTAATTCCAGGGATCTCAGAATTACAGTGGGGTTCAGTGATATGAGTACAATTTGATCTGGGAGCAAGGAGACACACTGAAACACAGATGTACTTATACAGCATGAAGTGGGGTGAAAGATTTCCTTAGCATTTCATTTGGAGAGCAAGGAGGATGGAAACACCTAGTTATACTTTAAAAGAAAGAAAAAGAATGTGTCAAGATGGCTTCAGGTCCCTTGCAAAAGGGATGGCTTCTTCCGTGTATTTGACAGTTAGGGGAATGAGAACACGAGAAGGTAAATGAGCTGTCTGTTCTTTGTGTATGTTTCCCCTACTGTACATGGTCATTCTCCACCTCTCTCAAGCAGTGGGGGGATGGCAGGGGTCGTGGCTCATTTCACCAGTGTTGTCTCTGTTAGGCCCCCATTCCTCATTTCCTTTTAAAGCTGCTTCTCTTCTGTACTCAACTCTGAAAATTCCAAGCCTATCCTCAGCTGTCAAACTTTACTCACTGGAGTTCTAGATATGCACCCTGTTTTATTTTATTTTTTTGGTGCAAAATGATTCAATTTAAAAGTATCTTCCTTCAGACATCTGCTGACTACAGGAAATTGCTGTAATTGCCCACTCCATGTGAAGGTCATTATGAGACTAAGATGATGGTTTTAAAACCCTTGAACTCCCTAGGGAAACGCAAGCAGAAGCTATTATTTTTATTTCCATGGTAGGCGTACCATAGACCACACAAGGACTGCGACCTGAGGCCCTGAGGACACAGTATGAAGGCACACTTCGTGCTCTCCCTAGGTCATGATCCTGCGGACCAGTGAGAGTAAGTACAACTGTCACAAGCATATCAGGCACACATATTAGCCCTAAATGTTCAGCATAATTTATAAGGGAAAGAAAAAAGTTGGCTTTTCCGACAAAACTTTGTGTGAACCGAGCAATTTCAGACTATGCTCCTTCAGGCCCAAGTAATTTCTTTCGACCTTACAGCTCTCAGATTAAATGTTCTGGAAGCTCACTCTTTGTTCATTTTATGTATTATACAAGTGCTCCTGGGTCCAGACTGCAGGGCAAAATACATACAAAGTAAGTTAAGCAGTAAAAGTTTCACATAGAGGAGAAAGTGCTGATGGCCTGTTATCTACACTACTGCACTGTAGGCTCTAAAAGAACTTGAAAACAGAAAAGTAATGGAAAGAGAGAAGGTGTTTGTAGAACACAAACACGTCAACCAGCAAGGCGCTGAGCGTGTACTCCCGACCCATTACCTTTAACTTTCCCTTCAGTTGCCCTCAGTCACGCTTTCACTGTCGCATTCTTTTGGTGGCTCTCCTCCTCCTGGCAACTCGCTCTCGATTTCCCATAGGACATCGTCTTCCTCCTCCAAGTTGCTGGAGATATGGCACTTTTTGAACCCCTGGACAATGGATTCACTTGAGATGTTATTCCATGCGACCATGACCCACTCTAGAAAGAGGCCCAGGGGTGGCTTCTTGGCATTCCCAGTTGGGCTCAGCGCTAGGTTCCCGGCCAGAAGCCAGTTGGAGTACTGGGCCCGCACGCTGTCATTCAGTGGCTTGTAGACCACCACATCCAGCACCTGGAGCTGTGAGGTCAGGCCCCCGGGGATGATCACCATGTCGGTGTTCATGCTTTCCATGGAGTTCTTCACGGAATCGGTGGCGTGGCCTCGGAAGCCATTCAAGATCAGCATTCCTCGCTGCTTGGGCACTGCTCCCGGCCTCCGTCTCCACACCACTTCCAGCCAGTCCTGCATCAAGTCCTCAGTCATCCATCCATACCGGTGGCAGCGGATTTCCATCCCACTGGGGAACTTCCCAGGCGGGATGTACGTTCCCCTCAAAATGATGTACGGAGGTAATTTCCTCCCATCAGCTAAGACACCAAGCATTGCCGTTATTTTCAGTTTTTCCCTGCCTGGCGTCTTAACCAAGACAGGCTTTTCGCCCTGGTTGTCAACGGTCACCCTTGATGGCACCTCTAAACAAATGGGCGTCTCATCTGCATTCCCCATCTGAGCCACCTCATAGTCATGCGCCCTGCGCAGAGCCAGCACACTCCGCTGGTATGAGACGAGTTTCTCCGTCAGGTCTTCAGGCAGGTGCTGGGGCACGGGCACTTTATGCCTCAGGGACAGGTCATACCTTCTCATCATTCTTCGACACCAACCCAAGCTTGCCTTGAACCCTTTCTCTGGAATGTTCATTTCCTGGGCGATTTCAAGGGCTTTTAGCTGCATCGCCTCCCTGGTGATGGGGTCCCCTTTGGCCTGCATGTATCTGACATATTCGGCCACACGCTGGTCCACCAGAGCAAACCTCCCATTCTTGGGGCCTCGGAACGCCCGCCGCATGGCGTGGGCATTCTGGAGCTGTGGCTTCACTTTGCGCCAATCTCGAACGTTTTTTTCCAACACTCCAAACTGCTTAGCAGCCTGGCAGTTGTTGGTGCTCTCGGCATATTCCACCACCATTAACTTGAACCCTGCGTCGTAACTGCGGCGCATGCCCCGGCTAAACTGAAACTTCCCAGCTATGTCATCAGCAGAGAGTTCATACCCTGGGAAGCCCATGGTCATGTAGAAGGGGTACCCCTCACTCCACTCGGGCAGCTCTGTGATGTCCCGAGGCAGACGGAGGCTGAAGCTGTCAAAGTGCTGAGGCTGAGGAAACTGGGAGGCAGCATTCACTGGGCTTGCCCAATCTGGAGGCTTTACATCAGATTCTTCATTTTCTGGAAAACAGACAGGGAGGGGCAAAAATTATGCCAGTAAGTAAAATGGTTTATACCCCGATTTTTGGGTTGAAAAGCAAAGAATACCTCAATCTGAGTTTCACCAAAAGTGGTAGCTTTAGTAATAGATAACCATTGCCTAAGTCCTTATCCACATGCCAGTTTACGAGGATTCTCCACATCAAAGTCTCTCAGTAACTGTATCAGTGTTCCTTCTATGCTACAGAGGTTGCCTAATGCATCAAGGTAGCCACACTAGAACGGGGCAGAGCTGGGAATTGAACATAGGCACTAAATAATTTGGGGGCCACATTTGGGTCAAAGTAATTTTTATGTGAATGAGAAGCCAAATGTAACCCATTCTACCACATAATATTACAGAGATCTGGGTGCATCATGGGCTGAATCACATCTTCTGAACCCAAGAAAACCTATAGGAAAAAACACACTTAACAAAGTTAAGCTTATAAGGCAGAAAATTACTTCTTGCACACCAATGTTAGAACTGGGTTTCACTGTATGTTTATATTTAGAAGGTAGCCGCAGAAGTTGAATATGATTTGGGGAAATTTCACCAAAGCTAAAATGGCATCAGTTGTAGAATGCACCATTATGTGCCATTAAGGAAGAAAAAAAATGCCACTAATTAAGCTATGACGTGGCACTGATTTTAAGAGGCATTCCCAGTTTCAGAGATGGTGAAGTGGTAGGGGAAAAATATATCTTAGAGTCAATGAAATATGGCATTTTAAACTCTTACCTCTAGAGAAAAGAAAAATAAAGCTATTCTGGCTGTCTGGAAGCTATGTTATATTTACTTGACTGCTACCTTACTAACCATTTTTCTTGATAAAGGAGTAAAAGTGCTTCTTAGATGTTATTTGCTCAAATGTGTACTATGGCTGCTATTGATTTTTCCATCCAGTATGAGGTGGACAGAAAGCCAGGTAGCTCAGAAAGTGTGCAGAGGCCTGTGGTGTGCTTAGGTGGCCCAGTTCACCCAGAACGTGCACTGGGCCAAATGCCGTACAAGCTTCATCTCAGTTCATCCACGTACAAGGTCGCACGTCAAGTCTCATTAGCCAGAGCTGACAGAGGAAGAGATGGAGGCTCAGAGGTCAAAGAAGTTGCCTAAGGTCACACAGTTAACACCGGGAAGAGGGGGGCTTTTCAACTCCAAAGCCCATCTTTCTACCTCACTCTTAAATACCCCACAGAATGCATTAATACACAGAAACTGAAGGCCCGGCTGCATGGTGCTCCCATTAGGGAGGACGCTGAATCGGTCTGCTCGCAGCACCTGCAAAGGTTCCTCCTCCTTGGAGCTGCCACTCGCCATGATTCTGAGACGACTCCTCCCCTTCCAACCGAGTGATCATGTCTGGCTTGGGGAATGGGAATTCTGTTTATAGGAAATAAAACAGGTAACAGCTGTGTGTTACTATCCTGGAGCACTGCCAAAAGGAGTACTTTATAATACTTAAGAAACACCCTCCCCTCCTTGTGAAAGACAAGGGGAAAAGGCTCAGGGATACTTAAAGAAAAAATATGATGGGAAATAGGTCTGTCCAAGGAAATTTATGGATCTCTGCTAATAATGGATGGAACCAGCAACAACAAAAAAAGAACTGCATTTAGCAGGGAAGTGGGTGGATACAGCCACTGATCCAATGAACATTTGGTACCTGTATGAGGAAACTGGAAAAGCCCTCCAGATGGCTACATGCTCATAAGATGGATGATATCCGTGCTGGGGGGAGGGGGAGCACACACTCACTGGGGGTATGTCCCCAAGCTTCCAAGGCTGACAGGATAACAATGAGGCCTGCCTTCCCTCCTAAGGAACACAGGCGCAGACCCAGGCTCACATTTCTAAGGTTATTATTATTATTTTTTAATGTCAATGCCTAGGTTGACTGAGGGAATTTCTGAGAAGCGGCACAAGTTGCCAGGTGGAAGGACACAATATTCACATCCGGCCCAAATCAAATAGGAAATCAAATGGCGCAGACATTGAACAGACAGAGTCTAAGTTCAAGAGAGAGGGACATTGGATACACCAGAGAAGAGAAACATGGAAACAAATCTCTGGGCTCAGAGCTTCCAGGAGACGAAAGAAAACAAAGCTTTACCCAGGGACAGGACAGTTTCATAATTCATCCTCATGACTTCCCGGTAGAGGGCCTTTTGTTGCTCCGTCAAAACTTCCCACTCTTCATCAGAAAAATAAATGGCCACCTCATCAAATAGGGCTGGGACCTGGAACAGTGAACAGACCTTTCTCAGCGATGAACAGGTACATGACAGACAGGATCTTACAGACAACCAGGAGCAGCCCTTCCTCTCACAGGTCAGGTAAGGGGCCCTGACCCCAGGGGGAACGGTCTGTCCACATTCACATGGCTACTGGAGGCAAACAAGGGCAAGAACTTGGTCCTCCTGGGCCCTGCTGAGTTCTTACTCGTCTCCACAGCAGCTGCCACTCTCAGTTCACAGAAAAGGAAAGCAGCACCTTGAGAATAAAACTCTCTACTGCTGGATCACCTGGTTGGGGGACACTGGACATAGTATCTTCATGCACTGCAGTGAGACCTGCTCACAGCTCACCCCTCACCCCAGAGATGGAAGCCACCCACACCCAGAGAAAGTGTCCCCACCAACATGCTCATCCCAACCCATACCCCTACCTTCCAGTCAGACCCTCAGCCCAGGGTGGGGCAGGTTGGTTTGTAAGTACGAATAGGATTACTGCTCTCCATGGGATCCTTGTGGTTTTCCCAGGCACTCCACTTCCAAAGACACTAACCCAAGTGTTTGACTTGGAATCCAAAGCCACCCGGGGAGGAACCCAGTGAGAGAAGGGGCCCTACTTGGCCTTTCCAATCCACAAGAGCATGAAGAGGAGAGAAGGGCTAATTAGAGCTTAATTTATGTAATGAGATGCTAGAGCAAACTGGTTTGCTTTGATCCTAGACCAGGTAGACAGAAAGCCCCAAGGACAGTCCCTTTCCACCAGGGAAGACTGCACCCCACCCCCACCCCCTTCTTCGCCAGCAGGAGGGGCTCCTCGGTAGCTAAAGGCAGCTGAGCCACCCACACCAACCTCCCCTGCTTTTAAATGACTTGCTTTTCTTTTTACTACATTTCTTCTTTCAGTCATTAAAAGTCCTCCTCCAAAGCTCACCATATTCAGTGGTAAGACATCACTGGGCAGCTCGCTTCCAGATACTTTGTATACTCGCCTTCAAAGCTGTTCCCCACAGCTGTGTGCTGGGCCTGGGCAATTATGCCATCGTTTCTCCTCAGCTTAGAGAATTAGTGTCTGCACAACCTGCAGCCTTTCCAGGCGTCAGGCCGTCAGCCCGAGATACACCGGCATTTCCCCCCCGCGCCCACTTATTCTCTCCCCTCCCCCACAGCACCTTCCTTGTAGGGAGCACTTACTAGGAAAGGCCTTGCAACTGCTTCGTTTATTTCCCCCAACAATCCTGTGGAGGAGCAGAGAGGCCCCCATTTAACCAAGGAGGAAATGGGTTCAGAAAGGCCTCATTTCCAGGCTAAAGTTACACAGGCAGAAAATGGCACGGTTGTGATTTAGACCCAGCACTGTCCGATGCCAAGGCTCTGGCTATCAAAACAACAGAACTGCCTCCCTGATAACTAACCTTCCACTCTCCCCCACCTGTGTGCTCCACCTGTACTCAGCTGCTTGCAGTTCCCTGAACAAACCATTCCCTGACACCTCTACACCTTGGCCCATATTCTCCCTGGGCCTCGGAGGGCCTCCCCATTCTTGGCCTGGCTAACACCCACCCATCTTCCAAGACAGCCCAGACATCCTGCCCCCCAGGAAGCCCACTCTGTCCCATGCTGTGACACGTTCCCATGATTCCCTGGGCTCAACACTATGGTGGCACTTGTCATACTGCAGTGTTCTTTAGGTTTACTTGTCTGCTCCCTGCACTAGAATACGAACCTGTTGAGGACAGAAGCTGTGCTTATCCCTTTTTGTTTCCCTAAGCCTAGGACACTTCCTGTACCTAGTGATCACTTAAAATGTGTTTTTGAATAAACGATCTAGGCAAATGATCTCTGGATTTCCCTTCTTTTGTTCCACTTGCAACAGTTTCAAAGAATCATGAAATGTTAACAGTCATAAAGCTGAGCCTACTCTTTGGAGTAAGAATGGACAAAAATCCCTAAGTGTGAAATACTAGGAGGTAAAAATGGCTTGGTTTCCAGGCTTTCTGAAGACTTCCTCGACCTGGAAAGCCAGTCGGCCCAGGAATTTTCCACCCCACTCCCTTCCCACTTCCCAGGCTTTTAAACAACTCTCCCTTTGGTCTTTTTTCTCCCTAGAAAGTTCCAGATCTAGGCCATACCTATTTATACTCCCTTTCCCTTTGCTGATAAAATGGGACACAGGACTGGCTATGCCTGTCATTTCAGAGGGCCTATCAATACTCTTAGGGGTGACACATTCTAGGCCTGGTAAAAACATTAGGTATGAGGAGCCCTGAAATCGTGAGGAGGCCAGAGGCTGGCGCGGGATTCATCTCCTCCTATTCATGACAGAGCCACGGAGATCTTCAAACAAGCTCACATTATGTTCCAGAGGCACAGCGCAGTGACTTAGAAATTCTCCTCACAGCAGCCCTCTGTGAGAATGGAGCAAGCCTTCAGCCAGGCCCCGCTGTGCAGGCCTCCCCTCGCGCCACAGAGGCCTTTTATCTGGCCGCACACAGCAGAAGGTAAACAGGGCCAGCCCTGAGCAAAACTGACAAGTCAGGCAGTCTGCATACAACCTCCAGACACCCTTTCTTGGCCTTGCAGGTAGGGGCCCTCCTCCCTTCCCTCAGAAGATCAAGGACTCATCGGATAGGTGTTCTTCCTTTAGCTTGTGTGCACTGCCTTGCTCTGCCTGGGCTTATCTCGAAGGGTAACTGTTGTGAAGTGCTTACACGTTGCACAGGCTCACTGAAGCCTTACAACCACCCAGCAAAGGTGGACCTCAGGGGAATGAGTTTGTACTGATGCACGGATGGAGCTAGGCATTGAATGGGGCACTCCCTCTTATAGAAATATATACTTTCATTGAGTCCTTTAAATAAGCTAGAGATATAGGGATCATTACCCTACTTCTATGGGTAAGACTACAGAGTGGTTAAGAAACTTGCCCAAGGTCAGAGAGCTAGAAAGTCTGTCTTCAAAGCCTGTACTTTCTCAGCAGGCCACTTAACCTTAGCATGGAGGCTACTGACAGCCTGAGGCTTCCCTTAGAAAGATGGGCTGAGGACTCATTCCTCAGAGCTAAGGAGAGAGCTCACACTCCTTGGCACAGCACACCATGCCCTCTTGGCAGGCCCTGGCCCCTGGCCTGGCCTCCTTCTACGCAGCCGTATCCCCTTCCACTCCCTGCCGTGCGCTTCAAGTTCCGGCTGCAGGAGCTGCTCCTGACTCTGCACGCAAGCTTCTCACGCCAGTGCTTTTGCTTGCGCTGTCCTCTTGCCTGGAGAGCAAACCCCCTCCCTTCCCTTGGCTGATCCCACTCATGACTAAGACTCAGTTCAAAGTACGTTTTTTCTCTTTTCTACTTGAAATTGCATTTCTACTCCAATTCTACGGTATTTTATCCTAATATATAGCACAGTTCTTATGCTTGAAAAGCTTTTATTGATCACCCTAACACAATTCTCTACAACCAAAATACATATTTAAAAAATAGACTCAATTCTTTTCTTCCCCTAATTTAATGCTCAAGAGCAGAGTTTCTCAACTTCAGCACAATTGATATTTTGGGCTAGATAATTCTTTGTTGTGCGTAAAGGGGTGGGAGGGATCTTGTGCATTGTAAATGTTTAGCAGCATCCCTGGCTTCTCTCCACTAGATGCCAGTAGCACCTGCCACTCCCCAACCCCTATCCAAGTCATGAATGACAACCCAAAGTGTCTTCAGATATTGCCAAATCTCCAGAGGTGGCGGGGGAGGAGGGCAAAACCACTCACTGGTCAAGACTAGGCCTTGTCCAGGAAGCCCCTTGAGTTTTCCAGCCTGGTTGAGGCCTCCCCACCTTGGCTTCCAGCATATCCTGCCTGACCTCTACCACTGCCCTCTGCACACTGTACTTACTATTATGTTTCCTTCTCTGTCTTGCCCACAAGACTAGGAACTTCACAAGGATAGGATCCTGTCTTTACAACCAGCACTGTGCTCAGTAACTTCGGAGATGGATGGCAGATGCCTGGAGGCCACAAATGCCAAATCCCCAGCCCCAGGAAGCTGCTGGGCCCTTCCTCCAGCTCCTCTGGTTACTTCCTTCTTGCCCAGCCCAAGCACGGTCTTCACTTTGCTCCTTGCTCCTTGTCCCAACATATTCACTTTTACAGCATCCATTTTCCAAGGTTCTCCACTCCATCTAGATGTTCTGGGATGGCCAATTTAGCCTCAAAGCCCAGGGTCTCTACTGCCTTGAGGACTCACTCCAGGCTACATGGTCCTGACTCCTGCCCAGATCAGAACTGGGAAGGAGGATGGGATGGGCAAAGAACACTGATAAGACAAAGGCAGCATGGCCTGCACAGCTAAACTGGCAAACCCAGAGCCTAGGGTTGCGTTTTATGATTTTTAAAATTGAGGTACAACATACATACAGCAAAAGGCATTACTTTTAAGGGTATATCTCATGGGACCTGTTTTCAAGAATAAATGTCAGTGTACATGTGAATCGGATAGGGCAAAGCGGATAACCTTTCTGCATCCCAGTTCCCTAATGTGGGAGGGGTCTGGACTGAACAATTTGGAAGTACCATGGTTCTATGGACTGTCCTTGGAAATAAAGGATATTATGTACACTGATAATGTTTACACACAATTGAAAACTAGGCAAAGAAAAGGAATGTCAATTTGTTGCTTAAAATGTTTACCATTCACGCCTAATCACCATGAAGTGCAGTAACTACTGGAAATAAGTATATGCCACTGTAAGTATCTGTTGTGTTTACATTTAAGTTTATCTCTAGCACACTATTCTGTTTGAATATGCTAAACCTCTGTATTCTCTGCTGCCTACCACTTCCATCCAGGTCAGGTGGACTTGTAGCTATCCTGTGTGAACTATGATTAAGAGGTACTCTCACAGAACCACTAGCCTAACTCTCTTCATGTCAGCCCAGTGACCTGAGTCTTAACTTAAAATGGTTCCCTTCAACCAGCAGTAAGGCAGAAAACATTTATTTGGTGCCTACAGCACCAAATCGAGCAGGGTGTAGGGGAAATGTGGGAAGGAGGGAGACAAAGTCTTGGCTTCTAGGACTTCCAAACTAATGATGACAAGCTACATGGCTGAAGGAACTGTTCCCATAACCACCTCCTCCATTCTTTGCACTGCCTTTTAAAGCCACAGGGCTCTTTTCTCAGGAATGCAAACACAACCGGGCTGGGCTATTTTTACTTCCCACGCCTGCCTGAGTGAGGAGACGTAAAGCAAGCCTGGCTCCCAGGCCCACTTCTCAGGGCTGTGTGGACCCCACACCTTCTTACTTACCCATCCACCCTCTGAGCAGATTCGTACTTTCTGCATATCTGCAGGGCCATCCTCCAGTTCCCGGCTCCGAATCTCTTCTTCCTCTTCCTCTTCTTTCAGGGTCAAGTTGAGAGGGTAGGCTGTGGACTCCATCTCTGCAAGCAAGATTCAGTTCAGAAAAACCAGGTGTCAGTGTGACCTCTCCAAAGCCCATGGTGGGGGGGAGGCTCAGCCATACACAAACCTCTTTTGCCCCAAGCATTGTTCTGGCTGGAAAGAAGGAAAGGAATACAAATCAGGAAGCGAGAAGGTGACACATTTAATTATGATAAGAGGGGCTGTGGGTAGATAATGTATCTGGCTGCCTTCAAATATTTAAAAGCCAATCTATGGAAGGCTGAAGGGCAGAACTGAGGCCAGTGTAAACATTCCCGGAAGAGGTTTTAAACAACAGCGCACTGAAAGGTAGTACTTTCTCACAGCCAGTGCCGCCCAAACAGGCATCAGAGATAGGGGAGGAGTGCTGATTTCCTATCAGTGAAGGTGTCTGAACACAGATAGGACACTTACTCAACTGGGTCGGCACTAGAAGGCAGTTAAGCATCAGCAGAGTGGTTGGCTCAGAAGGCTCATCATCTGGATTTTCCAAATTCAAAGGTTCTGTCCAAAGCTGGTTCAGAAAATAGTCATTCTGCCTTATGGGACTTTCCTAACCCGGGAGTCAGTGACACACAGTGAGGGGTATGCCTGGATACCCCAAAAGGTGCAGAAATCTGCTAGGGCCCGCCCGACCGGGAAATGAGTCGTCGCTTCTGGGCCGCAAATTCTCTATTCGCCGGCTCGTAGGCCAGTACAAAGGGCCGCGCTCCTGCCTTCTATGGGCGTGGGCAATTCCTAGGTGTGGAGTGAGGGTGCATCTTGAGGGCCGCATCCTCCGGGACTTCCAAAGAAAAGATCCCTCTGGAGTTCAAAGTCAGCTTCTTCGGTATTTCCAAAAAAGACGGGCGAACGCGGCAGGGATGGGTCTGGGGCGGGCAGAACAGGCTTCAGACCCCTGCAGCGGGGGCCCGAACTTGGCCGCGGCCTCCCCCGCCGGCTCCGGGGCAGGAGGTGGGAGGGGCCGCCGCCGCGCGCGAAGGTGCCCGCGGCCAGGGCCGCCGCCCGCCGGCCCGCCGGCCCACCAGCCGCCCCGCCCGCCGCCGCCACCGCCGCGGCGCCCCCGGGCGCGCTCGGATTTCTCCAGCCATCTTGTCCCATTTCCCTTTCTCCGCGGCCCCGCGCCGGGAGCGCTCCCGCCGCCCCTCCGCCCGGCCCGCCTCCCCGCCAGGTCCCCTCCCGGCCCCAGCGCACCTGCCGGGCGGCGAGAGCCGGCGCCGCCTGCCTCCCCGGCGGGCCCGCAACAAAGGCGGCGGCGGCGGGTGCAGCCTCGGCGCCCCCGCCCCGCCCCCGCCGCGGCCCCGCCACCCGGGGCCTGGGGGAGGGGCCGCGCCGCCCCCGCCCCGCCGCCCGCGCGCACTCACCGCCGGGCCGAGCGGCCGGGGCGCGGGGTGGGGACGCGAGGGCTCCGGCCCGGCGGTCACAGCGCCATCCTTTCCGCCTCTCCGGCTTCCAGTGCGCGCGGCCCCTCGGGAGGGAGCGGGGAGGACACGTGGTGGGAGGAGGGAGGGTCCGGCCGGGAGCTGAGGGTGTTGGGAGGCGAGGGGAGGAGCGCGGGTGATGTCAGCAGGCCTCGGCGGCGCCGGGGGACGGCGCCCGAGCGAGCTCCCGGACCCTCCTCCCGGCGCGGCTTCCGGCCGGCCCGCGCGCCGCCCGGGGCGTCCCCTCGCTGGCCGGGGCAGCGGTGCCCTGAGCCTTGTCCTGCCCTTCCCGGTGCAGACCGCTTCGAACGCCGCGTGTGACCTCGACGGAGATGAGGCAGGAAGAGCCCGGATTTATTTTTTAACCGAGTGTAACGTGGGTGCACACATCCATGTGCTCGTTTGCATTCACCGGTGGGTTACACTCGCTTGGATGAGCACTCAAGGCATTCTCTGCGTTGCTTCAAGGAAGAGCCGGAAGACTAGACCAGCAAGGGAGTGTAGGGGGATGAGGAGAGGCCTTTGGGGAAGAATGTTCTATTCTGGCAGGGTTATGTCCAGAACTTGGTAATATACATGGAGAAGGAACTTCCTGATTTTTTGTAGTTGTTGCCTGTTAAATCCCAAGCATGTAATCCCATGGATGAAGTAGGTGCATTAGAGAGATCTTTCTTCTGCAAAACGTTCAACAAGAGTTGTTTACTTGCATCTCCATGGACGATACAACAAAAGTGACCCGAGAAGCCCTGAAGCTGTCTTCTCATTCTAGAAAAAGATTCTGGATTTGAGTTTTTTTGTTGGGAATTTATTAAAGAAAAAATTACTCTGATGCTGGTTGAAAGAGTAAGGAAGACTTTATTCAGAGTCATTGCGATAGGTGTCAAGATTATCACAATAGAGGGGAGAGATGGTTCAACACAAAACACAGTAAAGACAACTGGGGATTTATAGCCAACGGGCAGAATGGAGGTGTCAGTGGATGGAAAATTACTGAGAGGAAACATCAAGAGTAGAGGGATTCTTGCTAAACTGACTTAACAGGATTCTTGCTGAAGGCAGGCCAGGGTGATCACATATCAAGGGTGGGGGATTAGGAATTTGATCAGATATCGAGGGTGCTCACATATCAAGGGTGGAGTATTCTCTCTAAACTGACTTAGCAGGATTCTTGCTAAAACTGGGTTGAGCAGGCAAAAGGTTGGGGCGGGGGGTGTTGCCCAGGGGACCAAGATGAGGCTGGTCAAGGAGAGAGTCTTTGTCACACTTTTCAGATTGTCCCTGAGACCTGAGTACCTCTTGGGAAAGATCTGTCTCTGCAGGTTTTTGTGGGCATTCCTATTTATGTGTGATTTTACTCCTCTCTGCAGTGGGAGAGGCCATTGTGGGGCCGTGCTCTAAATACATAGAATATAGTATGACAAGCAAATCTTGGAAGTGCAATCGTGGCTGACAAGCCAAGACCAGAGAAGGCCTAATGGATGGATGGAGAAGATTATTCAAATATGGGCAGGGGGTTTAGAATTTTTTGTTTGTTTTAATGAGCAGTTCTTTTTGTGTATAACGTTAGTATTTTTAGAGCAGGAGTGACATCTTAGCTGAAATTGACATTCCCATCTGAACTTTCCAGAGGAAATGGCAGATTCAAATAGAAAAGTGAGGAGGGTGTCAGGAAGGGAGCAGGGTACGAGGGGCATCTCAACTTCTTAGGAAAAGAATAATACAAGTTATGAAATAAGCACAAAGGAATATTACGTTAGGGTTTCAGTCTCTGAGAGCCCTGATGTTCTTGTGCAGCTTTGGTTAGGCATCTCTGAGAGGAAGCTAACCAACAGTGACACACCTGAATTCTTGACTTTGAACCAAAGCCTCATGATCTCTGTTACTGTCATGGGCCCCACCTTTTTACAGGTCCAATAAGTGTGGTGTAGGCGCAATACCCTGCAGACGTATTCATGTATAAGTGGTTTTGTAAATCATCTCACTTCTCTTTGCTCGGTTTCCTCATCTGCAAAAAGAGAGAGTTGAGCCAGATATTGTCCAAGCTTTCCCTCAGCTCCATTATTCAGCGGTTCCATTCTCCATAAGACTTCATCTTAGTCTGAATGAGGAGTGATTAAAGCAAGTCTTTGAGACAGTGTATGACTTCGGTAATTCAGTAGAATGGATTTCTGTTAGTAGGTGGCTAATACATATCAGCAGAACACCCATGTAATCAACATAATAGTTCTTTAACGATGGTATTGTCTGACTTCATCCTTCCTCCTGTTGGATTATTGCGGTACACAAGCCATAGGGGTTCCAAAGAGGCTCAGATCCCACAAAATACTCATTTTGAACTGTAGCGTCCCCTAGTGAATACACATTTCTGACCTCCTTCAGCAGAGGCTCCACAGCCAGATCAGCATAGCTACTGGCCCATATAATTTATTTGATCAGGCACTGTGGCAGATTGAGTTAATAGTCTCGGTTCTTTGTGTCCCTGTGGTAGTGTTATACACCATGCCTTTGCTGAGGTCACTGTGTGTGACCATGTGTGCAGAATGTACTTCAATGCCCCTCCACTGGTCTGGTCATATGCTGTGCTTTGGCCAGTGGAATGTGGAGGGAAGTCTTCCCCCAATACTCCTCTACAACAGAACTTGTCAAGGTCATCAGTGAAGTCCATGTTGCCTGACTGTATCACTCATTCTCAATCTGCATCTTACTTGACTGTGGTAGATTATTCCATTACTGTCCCCAAACACTTATGCCTCTCAAGATCCATGTCTTATGTGCTTCCTTCCCACATCAACTCTGGACTTGACTGTGGGACTTGCTTTGACCAATAGGACATTAGCTTGTCTGAAGCAAGCAGAGGCTTGGTAGGCACTTGTTCATTGGTTCTTGCTTTCTTGGAGTCCAGCTGTCAAGAAAAGAAATCTGGGTTGTCCTGCAGGCGAGGTCATGTGGAAGAGAATCAAGGAGCAGAAGCTCAAGCTAACCACCAGATCTGCGAACACAGCCATCAGAAAATAGCCAGCTCCCAGCCAACCTGCTGTTGACTGTAGCCACATAAGTGACCCCAAGCAAGACTAGCAGAAGCACCACCTAGCTGAGCCCAGTCTGAATTGCTGACCCAAAGAACGATAAGCAATAAAATGGTTGCGTTAAGTCACTAAGTTTTGAGGTACTTTTTAATGCTGCAATAGACAATGTTATACTTGACTCACAGCAGCATTCGACAAAGTTGATCATGTTGTGCCTGTAGATATATATATATATAATTTATTTTAATTATGGTAAAACATACATAACATAAAATTTACCATTTTAATCATTTTAAGTATACAATTCAATGGCATTAAGCATATTTACATATTGTGCAATCATTACCACTGTCCATTTCCAGAATTTTTTTTTAATTACCTCAAACAAAAACTCTGTACCCATTAAGCAATAACTTCTCATTCTTCCACCCTCGTCATCCCTTGGCATCTACCATTCTACTTTCTGTCTCTATGAATTTGCCTATTCTAGGTACCTCATATAAGTGAAATCATACTATATTTGTCCTTTTGTGTCTGGCTTATTTCACTAGGCATAATGTCTTTAAGTTTCATCCATGTTGGAGAATGTGTCAGGCTTCCTTTTTAAGGCTGAATAACATTCCATTGTATGAATGAATATACTGCATTGTGTTTATCCATTCATCAGTTGATGGACATTTGTGTTGTTTCCACCTTTCAGCTATTGTGAATAATGCTGCTAGGAAGATGGGAATATAATTATCTCTTTGAGTACCTGTATCATGACTTTCTTTTTGAAACCCTGTCTTTACTTGGCATCCAGGATATCACTCTTAATGCTTTTTCTTTTATTGCTTCTTCTCAACTTTCTTTATTGTCCTCATCTCCCACACCTCTGAACAGCTGGATGCCTCAGAGGTCATTTCTTAGACTTCTCTTTCTACACTCATGTCCTCATTTCATCTGTTCCCCTGGGTTTAAATACCCACATTTGAAACGAGACTCACATTAATGTTCCAGCTTGGATCTCTGCTCTGAATTACAGACTCATATATTTAACTGCCTGCCAGAAATTTCTATTTGGATGTCTCATAGGCATCTCAAACTAAATCTGTCCAAACATGAAATCTTGACATTGTTCCCAAATTATTCTCCTATAGTCTTCCTGTCTGGTTAAGTAACAGCTCCATCCTTTCAGTTGCTCTGGCCAAATTATTCTTGATTCCTCTCTTTCTCCTTTAATCCATTAGGAAATCCTGTGGGCTCTGTCTTCAAGGTTAAATTTGGAAGTCCAAGCTGCTTGGGAGGCTGAGGTGGGAGGATCGCTTGAGCCCAGGAGTTCAAGGTTGCAGTGAGCTATGAATGTGCCACTGCACTCCAACCTGGGAGACAGAGTGAGACCCTGTCTCTAAAAAAAAAGAAAAGAAAAGAAAAGAAAAGAAATATGCCCTGAGTCTGTCCTCCTTCACCATTACCATCCTGTGGTAAACCACCACCACTTCTCACTAGGTCACTGCCATTGACCTCATGGCTGTCACCACATTTCCACCTCTCTGCAGTCTGTTCACAGCACAGCAGCCAGAGTGTTTTTAAAAGGCAAAGCTCCTCCTCTGCTCAAAATCCTCCGATCAGCACAGTAAACTTCACAGTTCTTACTGTGTCTTTTAAGATCTTTTAAGGCCCTCAAGCCCTCGCCCTCCTCTGTCAGAGCCTTGGCATTGCAGTTCCTTTTCCCTGGAAAACTCTTTTTTGCTTCATCATGTCTCCATTCCAATGTCACCTTCTCAACGAGGCCTTCCATGACTATTCTTTATAAAATAGTGACTTCCCCAGGCTCCACATCCCCTTTCTCCTGTATTAGGCTTTATTTTCTCTATCCTACTTATTATCATCTGACATCCTTTATATTTACTTGTTCATTTATTGTCTTCTTCCCCACTGGAAGGTAAGCTCCATGGGTACAGGAATTTGGTTTATTGTGTTAATTGCTGCAACCCTGGCAGCCACACTAGTGCCTGGCGAATAGTATGCCCTCAATAAATTAATGCTGAATGGATGAAGAAATCATGAGTAATTCTGCCTTCTGGTGTATACACTAAAATGTAAATCTGAAAAATATATCTTCAGGAACAGGACAAGCTGACCTTCAGAAAGTAGTTATTTTATGTACACATATTAGATTGTGGAGATTGTCCCAAAGATGATATATTTCATTTTAATACAGAATAGTTAATTATTTTTCCTGGCAGTAGTTAGAGAATGAGACCATTTGTTTATTGCAGTCACTTCTGTGTAATATACAATCAGGAATTTTATTATCCTATCATTCACGATGCAGTGGTAGAGAATAGGGGATGGAGAGGGATGTCAAAGAATAATTTCTTTAAAATTAAAAATATACTCATACAAATATAGAATGAACAACACACATCAAAGATTTATTAAACTTGTTAACAAAGAAATCAGCAAGATGAGAAAACTGGTGTCAAGATCACTTGAAGAAGTTTTAGGCACTGAAGAAAGAATGTTGAATGCCAGGTATTACGCAAACCTGGTTAATATACTGGCCAATAAACCCGTAACTTTGTGGTTATCTTTTCTACAGTACAGAATTATTTGTCTCTACCTGATGAAAATCTATGAGTTATCATCTAACCTCACAGTGTCTGGGCCCCCATCAATAATACATAGCAAGTCAAACAAAGGTATGTCTGCTAGAGAATTAAATAATTTTTGAGTGGACCTGTTAGATAAAGTTCCAGTCTGATCTTGAAAGGGCATGCAGTCCTCCTTTCACCTAATTTTTAAATTTTGGGTAATTTTTCTTAACATCAGCGTAGACTCAATTAATCTTAAAGTGATTTCTACTTATTTAGAATTTTTAAGGAGATTTCCAATTATAAAAAAAATAGTGTGACCTTATTTTAACCCCAAAATCAGAACACCCAATTTGACAAGTTAGAAGATGAAGGTGCATAAACAGTAAGACAGCTTGTTCCAAACCAAGACTTCCAGACAATTGTGAATGCTGCCCAGTATAAGAATAGAGAGTCTTCTAATTTAATCATCCATTTTTCCTTTAAAACATTTTCTTGGTTAAGAAGTTTTTGTTTTGTAGCGTGTGCAATGTACTGCTATGCCCAGAAATTCACGTAAGCAGGGAAATGAACATTCTGGGGCACTGGTGGTAGGTGTTAGACCCCACAGGGGCCTGTGCTCTGTGGCTGGACATGGTCCACCCTCAAAGACTTGGAACTGTGTTCTCCGCTCCATCGAGGACTAAGAAACTACCAGAACAAAAAGAAGGGAAAAATGAGGAACTACATTGTCTCGTATGATTTGTGTATCACAGTGGGTATCGTTATTACCGTTTTACTGAAAGAAAAGTGAGAGTTTGAAATACTAAGTAACAGATCCATGCAGTTAGTGACAGGACTGAGTTTATTCATTCCAAAGACAGTTATTTTTTTTTTCTTTTATGAAGAATGACGCGTCACTGCTTCCATCTGAGGCGACACTCGGCAAAGCAGAGGGTCCACGAGTCCTCCTTGTTTCTGACCCTGTGTTATCGTTTTAAGTGCGTTAGTACACGCGAAGCTCTGGAAACAGCGCCTGGCTGTTGCCTCCCTTACCGCCCCCGCGTGCTGCCCTTCCCCCACGCTACCAGTGGCCCCCGCCCGCGCAGCCTTTAAGGTTTCCGACCACTTTCATTCGCCTTGTCTTATTTGATCCTTGCAATACTCCTATGAAATTGGCGGGGCGTGTATTATTTTTGCTGTTTTACAGACAAGTAAACTGAGGTTTATATAGATTAACAGCCCTTCCCACGATAACATCAAATAGTAAGGGGCGACGTGGAACTAAAACAGAGGCGTCCAGCCCCAACGCACGATACCACCGCCCCTTTGGCAGACACTGCTGTTTTCCCTCCGAGCTATCCGTGCTCCCCACACCAAACCTAGGTGACTGTGGCGGTTTCTCTCTGCAGTGTCCAATCAGTCTTTCCCACCTCCTTCCCATCCTTATATTTTCTGTATTTGAGAAAGGGGCGTTGGAAGTTGAAGAAAGGATGGCACCATAACCTAAAACACACGCCCCGCAGGCTGAGGGAGGGCCGCAGGGCGAGGCAGGGCCGCAGGCTGAGCGCTCCCTCTGCTGTCGGTTCTGGGTAGGGCCGGAGTGCCAACAAAGGCTGGGGGTGGGGGTGTGTGTGTGTGACCGGTCACAGCCCCTAAAAGACCCCCAAGAAATGGTACTGAGGTAAAATTCACAATGATAAGCTAGGAAGAAAGCTCTGAAGGAGTTCATTTTTCCTACTTGTTATTTGTAGCACCACTAGAAAAGATAAAAAAGCTGTGAGGATTTTGAAAATTCAGGTGGGATTATGAGAAGTAATAATCTTATTTGTAAAAATGCGTATTATTCATATTACAAAAAGCCTGGGCTTTGGAATCAGACACATCAAGGGTCTAATGCCAACTCTGCTATTGATGAGCTTTTTTAGCTTTGGGGAAATCACCCCTCCCTTTCTAGCCTCACTTCCGCCTTCCCGGAAAAGCAAGCGAGCCGGGGGGTGCTGAGTGCCCCCGCAGTGTCTGGAACACGAGGGACATGGACATTCGGTGGGAAAGTGGAAAAGGAGGATAGAGAGGGGCAAAGATACGGTAGGCATTAAAAGTGCTAACGATGGGCTACCTTAATGGAAAACTATTCGATTCCTGAAATTTACATTTTAAAAACTACTTTATATATTTATTCCTGAATTTTGCTACCTTTATCTTTTAAGACCCATATTGATTACGGAAATCAGTGAACTTGTCCTTAAAAGGAATTGCCTATTCAATTGCCACTGAGGGGAAAGACATCCCTGCCACAGAAGAAGAAAAGTCTCCATGTGAGCCCAAAACAAACCAAAGACCAAAACACTTCACACCCGTTTCCCACAGATGGCTGAGATTAGAGCCACAGGGATTAGGGCAGGCTTCCTGGAGAAGGTGGCCTTTAGCACAGACTCAGGTGCAGAGTTGAAATAAGTAGAAAGAAGGGAAGGAGTTTACCCTTCAAAGGCCTGTGGAATTACAAAAAACATCAAAGGTTAGAGAATCCTAAGGGGAGGAGTAATACAGGTGAGCCCAAAAGGATGTTTTAAGAGAAGCCTAGAGAAAGAGGCCACTTGGTGTGATAATTACCTTTACAATTTATGAAAACTTCAGATCATTTACAAACTGATGAAAGCTTAAAGACACTTATCGTTACTTAATAAAAATTGTCAATCAATGATACCACAAATCTGTGATCCATTATTACACCGTTAGAATTACTGGATTAGGAAAAGAAAAAAATGCAAGTTGGGTAGATTCTACTGGAGCTTAAGCTCTCTGAGTAGAGAAGAGAAGAAGCTGGTCGACAAATAATTGCCATCTCAAGGGATGAGTCCAAGAGATTCTTAAGGGCTGCAAAAACACTATTGCTATCTTTGGAAAAAGAAATGAAAAATATGGCCAAAATTACAGAGTAGAAACATGCTTGCTGGGAATTCTGAGCCTGTTGGTGACTGGGCTTTCTTGGGTCATGGTGTGCAAGATCTTCTGGGGTGAACTCTTAGAGGGGTGCCAACTGTTAACACTCAGTGGGCTGCATGTCCACTAGCAGCAACACTGGCAACAGTGATAACAGTACTAGTAGCTGACAGTAGCAGACATCTCCTCCCCTCTTCTGGTTTCTCTTGCTACTCTTCTCTTTCACAGGACGACCTCCTTTTCTATTCAAAGACATAAATAAACTTAAGATCATCGACAAAAACAAAGTAGGAAAATAATTAGGAAGAGATAAGTTTGGGGTATTTATCACCTTTATATTTAATATAATTCATTTAATTTTAAGTTTAGCTTAATTTTTAATAATGGCCACTTATTAAACTGCTTACCAAAATCCTTGAAAATTTAACAATTGGCTCTCGTGAGCTGGTTACATGATTGGGAGACAACTGAAGGAATCAGGTATTGGACATTTATGAAAAATGGATGTTGTAGCTATCCAATGTGGATAGGTTTGCAAGACAAGGAAGTAATACGACTTTCAGTTCAGTTCAGTTCAGTTCAGAACTGAAGACAGAAGAGTAAATGATACAACTGAATTCCACTGAAGCTGTTAGGTTAGTGCAATCTAGAGATGTTTCCTACAATCTGCCATTATCTTCATAGTTCCTTTTTTTTCTCCCCCACAGACTTTCTGAATTGGTTTTTTTTTTTTAAAGAAAAACAGCTTTATTGAGATATAATTTATATAACCATAAATGCACCTATTTTAACAAAGTGTGCAATTAAATGGTTTTTCAAAGCTCCTGTAACTGACCTCCCTTGAAAGCTTCTCTCATTTTTTTCTCCTCTCAGGGAGAAAACTGAACAGAGCACCATGTTGGTTTCCTGTCTTAAAAGTACAATTATTTGACCATATTACAAAATCTTATATACAATAGTAACTTTTTTTCAGGACAATTGAAACGAACATTTGCAGTGAAGTGGATTTCTCACAGATTAGCCTCAAGCTGAAGGAGACAGCCCCTGAGAGTGGAATGCCGGGTTATCGGTCAGCAGGTGAAGCTGTGTTTGGTATTCGTCTCCATGTAGCTTCAAGGAGTCCCTGAAGTCACCCCCCTAATAAACTAGCTAACATTTATTGAGTTTCAGGCACTGTCTTCCATCGTCCCTTCTTTCCCCCCGCACATGGTAGGGAGACAAAATAAACCTAGAAGATAGGACATGGAATTGAAACTCACCATGGATTTATTGTGTATTAATCTCTTTATATGCATTAGAATCAATAAAACTACTATTAAATTCCTCATTTTATAGATGAGGCAGTCAGGGCTTACAGAGAGTGATTTAGCTTGTCTGAAGTCATACAGCTGGTTAGTGGTAAGGTAGACTCCCTTGGTCTGCAGTGACGCTATTCAGGACCCCATGTTGGTAGATCAGGGATTCTGTAAGCCCTTGGAGAGGCAGTGTGGGTAAGGAAAGCAGACCACATCCAGAATAGGTTTCAGTTTAGTGAGGACAAATTGCTACCTCGTCTGTGGCGGAAGAGGTCTGATATAATCAACTTGCCACCAAGTGGCTGGCTAGCTTCCTCAAGGGACAGTGCCATATCAAAGCTCAGTGTTGGTCTGTGCTACTGGCATGTTGAACATTCAGCAGTGGCAGTAGCTAGGTAGATTTAGTGAGAGGGAGCCCATGCTGTTAGGACTATGCGCAGTACCTATTGTTAACACTATGACCACCATGGATCCATTGCACAAGCAAAGGGGTGGCTGAGCAAAGAGCCTCAAGGAGAGAGGATCTCTGCCAGGTTATTCAGGGACTCCTCTCTTGTGGGCATTAATGTGAGACATAGATCTGCACACTTTGTGCTCACTCCAATAAGTCCATTCACATGCCTCTTCCCTATAGTTCCTTATCTCTAATCTTCCAATCTTGCTTCTTCCAGCACCCTGATCAACCAGTTAATCCATTGTTCATTGCACAGGAGTCCTAGTAGATCCCACTTCTCCCTCCATAAGTGAATAACCAAGTGCACTGCTCACAGTCCTGCCCACTGGGAGGATTTCACTTTCCTACTGTCCTTCCAGATCATCCACCTTCAGCTTGTACTAACACATCAAGGCAATCCATCTGGGAACCATGCCTGAGATTTTCTTCCTCCATCAGCTAGTGGTAGGGCCCCCATGAGGTGAGTTAAAGAAAAGATGTTCATGCATCAGGGATAGGTGATATTGGGGTCTGGACCATGCAACTTATTTGTGCTTTATTGACTTGCTCAGGCTAGATCCCAAATATTTTACTTCCATTGCACAATGATTTGCTTTGGTGCTGTTACTCTTCTGATTCAGTGGATTTGATAATTCCTAGCTCATTAAGGGCAGCTTCTGTGGCATATCTAGGACATATTTTTCTTATGTCAGAGGGCAGGAATGGAAGAGGCCAAAAGAACCATGCATGTGCATTTACAGTTTCTGGTTGGTCACTATATATATACTCTACTCACATTCTATTATTCAAAGCAAGTCACCTAGCAAAATCTGACAGTGGGTGGAAGTGTATTTCACCACAAGGAGGTTAGGGGAAGGGCTGGATAATGCTCTTACAAGTTGGGAGAAGACAACTGGGAGCAATATCACAATCTGCCATTTTCCCGAAGCTTTCTTTCATCATTCCGCCCCATCCGCATCTCTTCCTGTAATACCTACTGTCTATACCACTCACCATTTTCTGCTTAGCTATATAAAGTTTTTATGTTATTCTTTCATTTAGGTATATTTTATCTTTTTGGCAAGCTTGGAAAATAGGAGCCAGGAATTATATTTCCCTTCAATCTTTTAGCATCTTAGCTAATAGCATCTTAGCTCTTCAATATAATTAACTAAGGGGTTGCTAGCATCTATATGATAAAATTGTCAGCCACATCATGTTCATCTGGCAGCTCTATGACCCCTGAGGATATACGTAGGGGACTTCTGCCTACTATTATCAGTATTTTACACATATGAGAAGCTGCCTCTTTTAAAACTGGTTCAGAGAAAAGCAAGTTCAGAGAAGGAAAAATGAAGGCTCATTTACTCACTCAACAAATATTTGTTACAAGCCTATAGATATACTCCTCCTTCCTAGAGCTTAGAGTGGGGTGTTTTCCAGTCATCACAGAGAGCAAATTCTGATACGATCTCAATTTAAAAAATGATGTTGTGGAAACATCAGGGGCATATTATCTTATTCCCTCATAACATTAGTATGGAAAGTTAGTTTATATTTAACCACTAGGTGGTAACATTATGGTGTAGTTAGACATAATGTACTCAGATTCTGTATTTGCCAAAAAATTCTAGTCAATTATTACCAGCAGCTGTTAGGCAAAGTATATAACGAGTCCACGAGGAGATTAAGCCAAATGTTTTCAGCCACCCGATGCCATGGGTTTTTTTCTTCTATAATGTAGATTAATGCAAGATGCCAGTTCATTCATATAGTTATTAGAACTCAGCTCTTTCTTATGCTGTCTTGTAAAGCAAACCTGTGGCTAAATGCCAATCTCTGGCTGGCTCCTGTTTTAGCCAAGATACCCAGAGTCAGGAGCATCTGAACTGCTCTGGGCACCACAGCCAGTGCACGTGCTTCCACAGGAGAGGAAGAGGCCTCCCAGAGCATCGAAGAGGGAGCTGCAGCTCTCAGTTCTGCTCTGCTAGCCCGGTGACCTGGGGGTGTGACAGAGATAAACTATAATTTCTAAGGCTCAATCTGGTCTTGCCTTCGGTGCCTATCCACGCTTTATGTAACACACAGGTAGTTTTACAGTCAAAAGGACCTGGTTTAAATCCTGGCCCACAACCACCTATTAGCTGCATGGCTTCGGGCAAGTTATAGTTTCTTATCTGCAGAATGCGGGCAATACCAATTGACTACAAGTGGCTGTTGCAAGGCTTGAGCAAGAATCTCCATCTATTATATAGTTCTGTCTACATCCGCATCCACGTCTATGTCTACCGATGATACTGCCGCGCCGTAATAGTCACCCAACTACTAATGTACTTCCCCATCCCTTTACTCCTCCCAGCCATCACCTTTCCAGACGGCCCAATCTTCTTGCTGACCCCAAATACGGTTTTCTCATTTCCACCTTCAGAAGGTGACAAAGTAGGAAGAACTGGAAAAACAAATGCCCTTCCTCGATCTTTACTTGTCAAAATTCTACCCTTCCTTTGAGATTCGCTTAAAATGCAGCACTTTCCTTATCATAATTATTATGTCTTAACACTTTGTGGTCTTATTTTGTTCTCTAATGCAGGTACGGGTATTTTGATTTCCTAAGATAAATGTCACGGACTTTGGTTGTATGTCGCAATGGATCTAGCACAGTGCTAGGCATGTGAAGACTCACAGCACTTAGGGATTTGAGCTAAAACGAGGGCTTCTGGCTCTTTAAGAGTAATGCGCGGAAGGACCATTTGCCAGTGATTTGAGGTTTAGAAGTCACATCTAGCGTTCGGTTTAGTTATTTTTATTCTAACTATTCTTTTTTTTTTTATTTTTTTTAATTTTTTTAATTTCAGAATATCATGGGGGTACAACATTTTGGCCATACACATTGCCCCTGTTCTGCCCGTGTCAGAGCCACAATCGTGGTCATCTCCCAAACTGTGCTCCCCACATCCATTCAGTGAGAGTTTTTCCCATCCCTTCCACCCCCCTCCCGCCCGCCCGCCCCCTGATGAATGTTATTGCCCTGTGTGATGTAAGTGTTCATCAGTTAGTACCAGTTTGATGGTGAGTACCAGTGATGCTTGTTTTTCCAATCCTGTGACACTTCGCTTCGAAGAATGGGTTCTAGCTCCGACCAGGATAATACCAGATGTGTTAATTCACTATTGTTCCTTATTGCTGAGTAATACTCCATGGTATACATATACCACATTTTATTGATCCACTCGTGTATTGATGGGCACCTGGGTTGTTTCCACAACTTTGCAATTGTGAATTGTGCTGCTATGAACATTCGAGAGCAGATGTCTTTATTATAAAATGTCTTTTTTTCTTTTGGATAAATACCCAGTAGTGGGATTGCTGGGTCAAATGGTAATTCTACTTTTAATTCTTTGAGATATCTCCATATTCTTTTCCATAGAGGTTGTACTAATTTGCAGTCCCACCAGCAGTGTATGAGTGTTCCTACCTGTCCACATCCCCGCCAACATTTGTTATTTGGGGATTTTTTGATATGAGCCAATCTCACTGGAGTTAAGTGATATCTCATTGTGGTTTTGATTTGCATTTCCCTGATGATTAGAGAAGTTGAGCACTTTTTTATATGTTTGCTGGCCATCATTCTGTCTTCTTTGGAAAAGTTTTTGTTCATGTCCTTTGCCCATTTTTTAATAGGGTTGTTTGATTTTTTCTTGTTGATTTTCCTAAGTTCTGTATAGATTCTGGTTATAAGCCCTTTTTCAGAGGTGTAGCATGCAAATATTTTCTCCCATTCTGTAGGTTGTCTGTTCACTCTAGTGATAGTTTCCTTGGCTGTGCAGAAGCTTTTCAATTTGATCAGGTCCCATGTATTTATTTTTGTTGCTGCTGTGATTGCTTTGGGGGTCTTCTTCATAAATTCTTTGCCTAGGCTAATGTCCATAAGAGTTTTTCCAACATTTTCTTCGAGAATTCTTATGGTTTCATGTCTTAGGTTTAGATCTGTTATCCATTGTGAATTGATTTTTGTGAGAGGTGAGAGGTGTGGGTCCACTTTCAGTCTTCTACATATGGCCATCCAATTTTCCCAGCACCATTTGTTGAATAGGGAATCTTTTCCCCAGTGTACGTTTTTCTGGAATTTGTCAAAGATCAGGTGACTGTATGAGGTTGGTTTTATATTTGGGTTCTCAGTCCTGTTCCATTGGTCTACATGTCTGTTCTTGTGCCAATACCATGCAGTTTTGGTTACTATAGCCTTGTAGTATAGTTTGAAGTCTGGTAGACAGATGCCTCCCAATTTGTTCTTTTTGCTTAAGATTGCTTTGGCTAGACGGGGTCTTCTCTGGTTCCACACGAAGCGTAGAATTATTTTTTCTAGATCGGCAAAAAATGATGTTGGTATTTTGATAGGGATTGCATTGATTCTGTAAATTAATTTAGGTAGCAAAGCCATTTTTACTATGTTGACTCTGCCTATCCAAGAGCATGGTAAGGTTTTCCATCTATTTACATCCTCTGCAATTTCCTTTCTCAGTGTTTCATAATTCTCTCTATATAGGTCTTTGATCTCCTTAGTTAGATATATTCCTAAATATTTAATTTTCTTTGTTGCTATTGCAAAAGGTATAGCATCTTTAATTTGTTTCTCGGCTTGATTGTTATTAGCATATATGAAGGCTATGGATTTGTGTGTATTAATTTTGTATCCTGAGACTTTGCTGAATTCATTTATCAATTCCAGTAATCTCTTGGTTGAATCTTTGGGGTTTTCTATGTATAATATCATATCGTCTGTGAATAGTGAAATTTTGACCTCTTCTGCCCCCATCTGGACGCCCCTGATTCCTCTGTCTTGTCTAATTGCTGTGGCCAGGACTTCCAGCACTATGTTGAAAAGAAGTGGAGATAGTGGACACCCTTGTCTGGTGCCAGTTTTAAGGGGGAATGCCTTCAATTTTTCCCCATTTTTACGCCAGGCTTTGGTGATTTTTTTTCAAGACCCTTGAAACGTATTTATTGAAACGTGTAATATTGATAAACATTCTGTAAAGAATAAAGTGTCAGTAAAAATATACGTGGAATAACTTAGACCCAGCCAGAAAACATTTTCTTTCTTCTGTAAAATGTCTTATTTAAAGAATTTGGCTTGATCATATACTATTAGGAGACACCCAGCCAGCTCTTTATTATGCTTCTCTGAGACAATCCATCTTCAGTAAATTTTAATCCCAGGTTGCCTGTCCTTCTTTCAGCCACAATTGCCATTGTGTCTGTGGATATAGATGCTCGGGAGTGATACAAGCCATTTTTATTCTTTGCCAAAGCTAAACATTTTTAAAAAGTTGAAGCTGTCAGAGAAAATTCTAAGAAAAAGAAATGTTAAATATAAACAGGTTTCGTATAACCTGCTGTTTATATTTGTGTCACTGACTCTGAAGTCCCTCCTCATCTCATCAGTTTTTCAGTCAATGGACCATTATTCATAATGATAAAATATTTTGACATATTTCTTTGGGATCCTACAATCAGGAATATTTGAACTGTTCTGGGATATTCCTATATGCACTTGATGTACCATTCAATTTTATAGTCAACTCACCACAACAGGTATTTGTGCCTTCCACTAGTAATGATGAGTAAATACTCTGTTCTTGCTCACTTCCAGAGAAAAGGGGGAAACAGTTGTACCAGTTGTAATCTCTGGACTGGATAACATTCAAATAAATTAAAAAATGTAATGAACAGATTAAGCTATACATAGTTCATGATAAATTTCCAAACTTAAAGAATAGTAGCGCAGTAATGGTAATATATATCTCTTTTCTCTTAAATTTTGTAACATTTCTCTCTCAAAATTTTTTCCTCAAAGTTTCTAAACTCCCAGAGATTTTGTGTCTGGATATACTAACTGATTTTAAAATGAACTATAATAATTTTATTGTTTTCTGTCAGTAAATTTCAGAACCTATTCTAATTTTAAAAATAAAGCATTACCATTCAAATAAAAACAATATTATTTATATCTGTGTCACTGTTTCAAAATGTTCTTTCTAATGTCAGGACCTGGTCTAACAGATAGACAGGTCAAGACAGATATGGATCAATAGGTGTATAGATGTATATCCACATACATTTATACAAACATATATATAATAGTTTTTATTGTATTTATATTTAGTTTATATTTATTGTGTTTACAACTAGTTTATGTTTAGTAAAATTCAGATGTTGCCAATTTGATATAGTATTAAGAAGTGGGGCCTTTAAGAGGTGATTAGGCCATGAGGGCTCCTTTCATGGGCTTAAGGCCCTTATAAAAGAGGCCAGCAAATGTCTGCAGGAAAGAAAAAGGCTGATGATTTCTATTTACCGAAAAAGGGCTCTTCCAACTGGAATTTTAGTTCATTTAGTTTCATTTAGTCCCCTTTATTTTTAAGCTCTTTAATGTCTTCATTAAGATTTTTGTGACTTCTCTATTTTTTTCCTAGTTATTGAAGTAGGAGTGATGAACTGCTGCTACTTGTGTATCCTACCTGGAAGCACAAGTGCTTTTTGACTTTTTTTTTACCCATAACTGTAATAAATCTCTTGTACTTATTGACTTTCATTGACCGTTAATAAGCACTTGCCCTGTACATGACTTTTTTATATGGCCCCTGCACATATACTTTAGTATATGTTTTTGCAGGAAGAAATAATGCTTAATTTGATGCTGTAGAACTGAGTTTTTTATATATATGTACTATTTTACATATATTATATATATAAATGTATATATCCTAATATAATTATATTATATAATACTTTAAATATGGTACATTTAATATTATATTATATATACTATATAATATTATAAGTAATATTACATATAATTATATATAAAATAGAAATATCTACTATAAATGATATGTATTATTTTTACATATGTAATAAATTATATATATACTAATATGAATTCTTACTTGGAAGCTTAATGTATAATAGCTGATAGACATGGAGCTTCGTTGATTGAATTGGAGTGGAGAGAACAGAAGTCTGCCTGCCTGGCCTTTCTCCATATCCCGCCTCTCTAAGTCCCAGGATCATGAAGATTATGGCTTGAAAACCACTGCTATTGTGTATCCCCATTCTAATAATGATAAATATTTGTCAGGTTGTTAAGATCATCTGAAGAAATCATTTGAATTGGTTTAGGACAGCAAGTCTTTCATGGCCTTCTTGATGACCTTGCAGATGGAGTTGTTCAAACTTTATATCTGCAAACTCTACCATTCCTCATTTCAAAACCAAGACTCAACAAGGAATGAGTCCTGAATAGCCTCCGATGCCAGTTGGTGTGGTCAGGTATTAATCTTACTACTCTAGACCCAAGACCAGAAATGCTTGGTCATATGCCTTTGGAAACTGTATACTATTTGATTTGCATTTGTTTAACCTCTTCTCTCTTCCCTGGCCCAACACCTGTCCCCAGTTGGTTCCATCCATAATGGCCAGGCATCTGCTTCAGTTTACTAACCATTACTTATGTGCTGCTAGGAATGATCCCTGTGTTTGACTTCAACTTATCCAATTGGAGACTTAATATCCTGCTTAGCTCTTACCAGATGGCATCTTTAGGGGATAACTTCTTATCTCTATACCCTAGCCAGTGATTGTGATCCTTTCTAAAATAAACAGATTCCTATTTCAAATAACAGTGTGCTGCCACCCTTACCACCAGTCTGACTTGGAATTTCACCTGACACTGGAATTTACTCTGTTGAAAGGGTGTTCATCGACTGGGTCAGTTTTCTTGTCCCCATTAACCTCTCTGTTCTGGCTTCCTTTCTCTACCTCCATGAGGCCATGTGCTGAAGTTTAGCTTGTTTCAAACCTGAGCCTCAGAAGTTAAGACTAAACTGAACGTTATGTAGAGCAGCAGTTCTCAAAGTCTAGTTTGCAGACCTCTGCTGGTCCCTGAGACCCTTTCAGAGAGTCTGTGAGGAGGAAACTATTTTCATCATAATATCATCTTTATTTGCCCTTTTTACTGTGTTGACATTTGCACTGATGGCACAGAAGCAAAGGTGGGTCCCTCGGAATGAATTAAAGCAGTGGCATCAATGAATACTAGCACCGCTAGTATTCACTGAATTCCTCGTCCATGCATTTGCAGTTTAAAAAAAATTTCAGTTTTACCTAACAGTGAACTTGATGAATTATTAATTTTATTAAATTTTGACCCTTGAGTCTTTATAATAATCTGTGTAATAGAAAAAGAAGTGTGCATATTGCACTTGTGATGCCTTCTGAAATATGATGGTTATCTATGGGAAAAAGCACTTGTACAATTGTTTTAAGTTGCCAGCTGAACTAATGGCTTTTCTCATGGAACACCATTTTTATTTGAAAGGATGACTGATACACAAACTGTGGTTATTCTGACTTGGGCATATGACAGACATTCTATAAAAAAATGGATGAAGTAAGCCTGTCACTTCAAGGAAAGCAACTGACAGCATTTGTTTTCAGTGATAAAATTAGAGCACTCAAGCGAAAATTAGAATATTGGAAAACTTGTATCTACTACTATAAGCTTGACAGCTTCCCAATACTTAAAGAGTTCTGATGAGAAATGTGATCTTCCGATATTGTATAATGATATAATGTCGCATTTGGAAAATCTGCCCAACTCAGGAAACCAGTATTTTCTAAATGACCAATGCATGATGTTACAAAATATGAATGGTTAAAAGGTGTGCTTAAAGTGCAAGATAGATCAATAGATGTTAATGCAATAGACTACAAAAAGTTCATTGATACAGTTTCAGATTCCATACTGCAGCTAACCTTTAAGAAACTGCTACTGGTTGAGTTTTTTTAATATCAAAGAGAAATATCCACAATTATCTGAAAAGGCTATTAAAATGTAATTCCCTTTTCCAACCATATCTGAGTGAGGCTGTAATTCCTTCATAAACTTCAATCAAAACAACATATTTAAACAGATTGAATGCAAAAGCAGATATTAGAATCCAGCTGTCTTCTATCAAACCAGACATTAAAGAGATTTGCAAAATGCAAAAATGCAAAACAATGCCACTCTTCTCATTAAAATTTCTTTGTTCTGAAAAGATAGTTATTTTTCATAAAATATGTTACTTATGTTAATATCATTGTTTTTTATTTTTATTTTTAAATGAATAAGTAAATAAATATTTTAAAAATGTCTCAGTTTTAATTTCTAATTTTGTAAATCTCAATAGACATAATTCACAGAAAAAAGAGTTCTCTTGGGGTCTTCAATAATTTTAAGAATATAAAGGGGATTGAGAACCACTGATAATACTTTAAAAAGGGGAGAAGTGTTGTCGTATATTAGATGTCTAAAGGTTCAGTTTTAAAATGTCATTCCAGATAATTCATGTAATTTGTGCATTTTCTATATGTAATAAATAACTAAGGGGTAATTTGTTTTGTCAAAAATATTACTCATTAGGGATAGCCTCTTAAGAATATGTTTAAATATTAATAGCAAATCACTAAACAACAGAACAAATCAAGGCTAGAAAGGAAGAAAAGTAATCTCCTAAATTTAAAAAGAAAAAGCCAGATAGACACAGAACATCCATTACCAAATTCCCAAAGGCAGAAACTTGGATTTAAATGGTTATAAAGAAGGAAATTCTAACATGGAATGTCTTTTATACAGAAATGAGCCACTATTCTCATCTAGTAGACATCCGAGGTCATTAACAAAAATGCTTTTACTGACCGTAATTGTTGCAGTGGGGGAAATTGAGACGAAATTAAACAATTTCTCATTGTAAATATTCATCTTATTCATCCTGTAGGGTATTGCAATTGGTGTCAAACTGTTCACTTCTGAAATGTAAAACTCTGAAGTTCAAGTTGTAGAGTTATTAAAGAGAGTAGCACCTAGAATTGGAGCTCAAAAGACCCCTTTTGGAATTGTCCAGCCATCTTTGTCATTGTCCTTGCTGGTCGTTGATTAGCGACTCTAGGTATTAGAAAGTTTTTGTTCTTTCTTCAGCAATGTGATACCGTAAAATACTAATATCTTTATGATGAAAATTATAAGTTCCATACTTAAAGAGATAAGCCATTCTTCTCCATTTTTAGATTTTTGAATATAGCAAAATAGATTTGAATGAATTATCTAAATTTTCCAAAAGCCTTTGAAAAATTTCCACATAAAAGAATTATTTTAAAACAGAGGCTCATGGAATTTAAGCTGGAGTAAAGGACGAGTGTGTCTTGTTGATAACAGAATTGATAGGGATCAGAAACAAAGGGTTGAGATAAAGAAGCTCTCTGCTGGATGGTGACGTGTTAAAGCTGGTCTTCCTTTTAAATAATCGTGAAAATTTACCATTTATAAAGGATAGTACTGTCTTAGTAGACAAAGTAGCCAATGAAGCTTAACAGGGATTTTTCTCCCTCCTGCACTTTGTTAAATATTTATCACAGGCTAGGTAGGAAGGGTATTAGGCAATTTGAAATAAATTATATCAAGTTTGCGAGATATCACTTTTCCTTTTTTACAATTGAAGAAACTGAGGCTTATTATGGTTAAGTAATTTATCCAAGGGATCAAAGCTTTTAAGTGGTAGAGCTGGAAATTGGTTTTGCAACCTTAAATTCTAAAGGTTCTTTCTACTAATGTCTTTATTAGTAGAAATTATTTAAATATTTCTGTTAAGGAGAGATTTTGAAGCATCAGTTACAACCCAGGGAAGATATCCAGAAATAAGTACAGATAAGTGGTTCTCAACTAGTGGGGCAAGAAGTTGTTACATGAAGTCTACACATTCATGGTAGCATTATCGCTAGACTGACTAATGGAATCCACAAATGGGAGGGCTATTTTTAAAAATAAGTACCTCGATGATGGTGTGATGACTGTGATTAGTAAAACAGAAATTTTTAAAAATCATTGCTAAATTTATAGTGGTTTTTGGAATCATATTTTCTCAATCAATAGTAACTGGAAGTATAATTAGTTTCTTTTAAGGATGTTGAAATTTTTTGTTTTAAAAAGTGGAATTTTCATACTTGAATGGTTAGGAACAACTCTTGTAAATTATTCCCTAGCTTTTCCTGACACCTTCTAGGATCCGGTTGGGTGCCCTTTTCTTGTCTACAATATCCCTTGAATACCTTAATTTCATTTAACAAGCTTTTATTAAGTGTGAATCCAGGCACTGGGATAGGATGCTGTTGACACAAAGAAGATGAAGATTCATTCTCTCCACCTTATAATTATCTGGCTAATTGGCTGTCTCATAGTTGTCACAGGGAGGAGTAGACAAGTGTGCCCAGAGGCTAAGGAGTCTCCTACAAGGAAAGTGATTAAGACCCTGGCCTCTTCTCTCTCTCTCCTTTAAAATTAAATTTATTGAGGTATTATTCACAAAAACAAATATATCTATTTTAAATGTACAGTTTTATGAGTTTTGACATGTCCCTCCCCCTCTTCCTCCACCATCCTTTGGGGCCTGGGAAATCACTGCTATCCTCATAACTAGAGATTCATCTCTCTGTTCTAGAACATCATATAAATGATAGCTACAGACTTAATTTAAAACTCAGCACAAAAAGAGTCTGGGGAATTTGGGATCTGACATAGCAAGGGCCCAGTGATATGGGAGATTCCCTCAAATTTTTTTTAAAGACGTGGAGGGGGCAGCAAAAGAATGGTGATTCTGAAAAAAATGACTGGATGAAGGTGGCTCCATGGTGTCAGACTGAGGAAAACTAAGGTCGATAGGGAATTGGGTGCCACTTGCAGAATTGGAGGCAATAGCAAGCAAGAGCTGAACTATCAAATCAAGTAGGGTCTTGGGGGCAGATTGAATTTTGTTGGGATCAAAGTTCCAATTACCAGTTCTGTATTTATTTAGGTTTGTGGAAGATTGTTGTTTCCAAAGATGACTACAACAATATCTCCCATTCTACATGATTTTTTAAAACCCTTCTACTCCCTCATTAAGAGGTGAAGCCTAATTCCCCTCCCTGTAAGTCTGGATGGGTTTGTACTTGCTTATAACCATGAAAATGTAGAAGTGACACTATATGACTTCTTGGACTAGGTCAGATAAAGTAATGCAACTTTCATCTTGCTGGCTGGAAGCCCTGGCACTGGAGCCCTAAGCTGCCATGTGAATAGTTCGACTGCTGTGATGTTCCCGTGTTGTAAGGACACCCAGTTCATTCATATAAAGAGACCACATGGAAAAAGCCTAAGGCTATAGGGAGAGAGAGCAACGCCCAGGACTGCCCTGGCTCCTCTATCTCCAGCCACCATCTGACTGCAACCTCATGAGAGACTTGAGCCAGAGCCTCCCACTAAAATCATGAGAGATAACACGACTAGTGGCTGTTTTATACCACTAAATTTTGGGATGATAACTTATGTATAATGGCTAACTGGAATAAGCCTCTATTCATTTTTAAATCTTCAATTATTTGTTCTGTCTTCTCCTTTGAGAGAATAATTCTTGGCTAAGTCTTCTCCTCCTCCTTTAATTTTTTTCACAGTGCCTAAACAGGGGGCTTTTTGTATAGGGGAGACTTGTGGGTGCCCAAATATAAGTTGTTGCTCACTGATTTGCCATTGACATATATTAACTGGCTGACTGGCTTCCACTCCTGATTTGAAGCTGACTTGGTAATTCTCTGTTATTGTAAGAACAGGATCTATAGTAGGGAGTTCCAGGGCTTAATCCCTGTATAGCTATGAGTCAGTGTGGCGCCTGAGGCTAGACAACTCAACCTATCTGTTTCATTGTTTTTAAGATGATGAAGGGATATTAAAACTTCTGAGGGCTATGATACAGGAAAATTACTTGGCATTCATAATTGTCTTATGTATATAAAAAATTGAACTTTGAAATAGATTCATTGGCAGAGATAGAAAAACCACATACGTAAATGAAATCCAAATAAAGGGTTGGTTCCTTTAGGTACAATTAAGTCCAGGGAGATAGACAAAGAAAGAGAGATTTATTATAAGGAATTGGCTCATATTGTATGGAGACTGAGAAGTCCCATGATCTGTGTCAGCAAGTTGGAGACCCAGGAGAGCTGATGGTATAGTTCTAGTCCAAGTCTGAGACTGAGGTCAGTAGAAGACTGATGTCCCAGCTCAAGCAATCAGGCAGAAAGAGAAAGAGAGAGAGGGAGATAGAGAGAGAGAGAGAGAGAATTCCTTTTGCTCTGCTTTTTTGTGTTATTCAGGCTTCCAACAGATTAGATGAGGCCCACACATATTGGGGAGGGCAATATGATTTATTCAGTTTACCAACTCAAATGTCAACTTATCCAAAAACACTATCACAGACATACACAGAATAATGTGTAACCAAATATCTGGGCAACCCATGGCCCAGTCCAGTTGACATATGAAACTAACCATCACAAGCCTACCCCTTGTCAAGTTGGCACCCATACACATTTCTTTAAACCATACTTGATATCCAACTAAAGACAAAAATGAAATCATGATTCTACCTAACATGATACAACTATCCTGTGTACAACTGAAAATGCATTAACTCCTTCCCAAGAAGGGGAAGTAAAGTCCTTGAGGGAGGCATACTCTTCTGTATTCCATAACTTAAATAATATGATGTAAAATTTACAATACTTAAATACTATCATAATAAGTCAATATCTTATGTTACATGATAAAGGAGTAAGAAATGGAGGAAAATAAAGATATTTGCCATCTATCTATACATATACATATTATATAAAATATATATATGATAAAATAAAGAGAAATACTCATGACAATTATAGTCCTTGTTTCTGTAACTGGTTGTATGGTTGTAGCTGGTATTTATAACCACCTTCTTCTACTACCCATTCTGTATTCCCTTTGCCTTCAGTAAGCAACTCAACTGGTCATGGCTCTTTATCTGATTAAGTGACCCAAACCTTCATTCCTGAAGGGTCTGGGCCATCAGTAGTCTTGTCTGAATTGTGTTGTTGTAGTTTTCCATTGACCTTAATCATAGGGCATGGTAATACTAGGAGATGCCCTAAGGGAGCTCCTGTATTGCCGACATGCTCTTCCTTAGCTCTGTTATGGGGTAGCCATCCAATTTCCCCCAGGTAGTAAGAAGCAATCACCCTTGCCAGCAAAGTAACTCCCTTCTTTGCCTGTTGATGCAGAGGCATGGAGAATTTAAAGTGGCCAAGTGGCAGTCTTAACTTCAGTTCAATGGAATCATTTGTTTTTCTCCTGCTAGAAGCCTTCTTCTCTCCAGGACTAAGACCTCTAGGTCAGCAGAGCGTACAGTTCTGGGAAATTTTGCTAGTGGATCACTAGGGTAATAGTGTCACTCCCAGCTCCACCCTTTGATTCCTGGACTTGTGAATCCTGATTATGGGAGAAACAGCACCATATACTGGATTTCGATTCACAGCATATACATCCTTCTGGAGAACCTTGTCCCAGCCCTGCAAGGCATTACCATCTAGCTGGCAGCACAACTGAGGCTTCAAAAGGCCATTCCACTCTTCTATCAAACCAGCTGCTTCAGGATGGTGGGAAACATGGTAAGACTAGTGAATTTCATGAGCATAGGCCTATCTGGACTTTTTTTTTTTTGCTATGAAGTGAGTTCCCTAATCAGAATCAATGCTGTGTAGAATACTGTGATGGTGGATAAGGCATTCTGTAAGTCCACAGATGGTAGTTCTGGCATGAGCATTGTGTGCTGGGAAGGCAAATCCGTATCCAGAGTAGGTGTCTATTCCAATAAGAACAAAATGCTTCCCCTTCCATGATGGAAATGGTCCAAGGTAATCAACCTGCCACCGGGTAACTGGTGGATCACTCCAGGGGATGGTGCCACACTGGGGACTCAGGGTTGGTCTCTGCTGCTGGCAAATTGGGCACTCAGCAGGGGCTGTAGCCAGGTTGGCCCTGGTGAGTGAAAGTACATGTTGCTGATAATCTCTATCCCTGTCACCATGGCCACTTTGCTCATAAGCCCATTGGGTTATGACAGGGTGGCTGGGGAAAGAGATTGACTGGTATCCATGGGATGGGTTATTCTATTCCCTTGATTATTAAAATCCTCTGCTGAGGTCACACTTTAGTGAGCATTCACATGGAGCACAAATATCTTCATGTTTTTGCACATTCATAGATCTATCCACATACTTCTTTCCTAAATTTCCTTGTCACTAAATTTCCAGTCATGTTCCTTCTAAGTTCCTGACCATCCAGGCAAACCATTGGTGACAGCCCATAAATCAGTATATAATTACATGTCTGGCCATTTCTCCTCCTAAGCAAAATGAATAATTAGGTGCACTGCTTGAAGTTCTGCTCACTGGGAGGATTTCCCTTCACTGTTATCTTTCAGGAATGTCCCAGAAGGGGATTGTAGTGCTGCTGCTGTTCCCTCTTGGATGATGCCTGCATGTTGTGCAGAACCCATCTGTAAACCAGACTGAGTCTTCTCTTCCTCTGTCATTTGGTCATAGGAAACTCCCCATGAGGCCACAGGTACAGACTTGCAGAGAGAAGGTAGTGTAGCAAGAGTGGGGACCACTGGCATTTGGGTCACTTCTTCATGTAGCTTACTTGTGCCTTCAGGGCCTGCTTGGGCCTGATCACATATATGCCCCCTTGATTTGATAATGGAGTGCTACTAGGCATGCCCAACTTTATGGCTTGGTGGATCAGCTAAGACCTAGTTCATGATGGACAGCTCAGGTTGCATGACAACTTTGTGGCCAATGATTAAGCAATCAGTCTCTGCTGAGGCCCAGTAGTAGACTAAGAGCTGTCTCTCGGAAGGAGAATAGTTATCTGCTGAGGATAGCAGGACTTTGCTTCAAAATCCCAAAGGTCTGCACTGCTGTTCACCTATAGGGGCCAACCAAAGGCTCCAAACAATATCCCTATCTGCCACTGACACCTCAAGCATTGCTGGATCTGCTGGATTATATGAACCAAGGAGCAGAGGAACTTGCACAGCAATGTGGACCTATTGCAGAGCCTTCTTTTGTTCTGGGCCCTACTCAAAACTAGCAGCTTTTCAAGTCACTCAGTAAATGGGCCAGGGTAGCACATCTAAATGAGGAATATGTTGCCTCCAAAATGCAAAGAGGCCCACTGTGCATTGTGTCTCTCTTTTGGTTGCAGGAGGGGCCAGATACAACAACTTATCTTTCACCGTAGAAGGGATATCTCAACACACCCCATACCACTAGACTCCTAGAAATTTCACTGAGGGAGAAGGGCTCCAAATTATTGTCAGATTCATTTCCTATCTTCTGACATGCAAATGTCCTACCAATAAGTCTAGAGTAGTTTCAAATTCTTGCTCACTAGGTCCAATCAGCATAATGTCATCAATGTAATGGACCATTGTGATATCTTTTAGAAGGGAAAGGAGACCAAGATCTCTGAGAACTAAATTATGACATAGCACTGGAGAGTTGATAGACCCCTGAGTCAGACAGTGAAGGTGTATTGTTGGTCTTGCCAGCTGAAAGCAAACTGCTTCTAGTGGGCCTTATGAACAAATATGGAGAAAAAGGTATTTGCCAGATCACTAGCTGCATACCACATACCAGGAGATGTGTTAATTTGCTCAAGCAATAAAATCACATCTGGTACAGCAGCTGCAATTGTTTAAGTTGTGAATAATCCACTGTCATTCTCCAAGATCTGTCTTCTGCACAGGCCAAATAGGAGAGTTGAATGGGGATGTGATGGGAATCACTACCCCTGCATCGTGATGGTGGCACTCATCTCTGCAATCCTTCTAGAATGTGATACTGCTTTTGATTTGCTATTTTGCTAGGTAGAGGCAATTCTTCCATTTGGCCTTTCCTACCATCATGGCCTTCACTATACAAGTCAGGGAACCAATGCGCAGATTCTGCCAGCTGCTAAGTATGTCCATTCCAATTATGCATTCTGAAGCTAGGGAAATAACCACAGGATGGATTTGAGGATCCACTGAACTCACTCTGAGAAGGACCTGAGCTAAAATTTCATTGGTCACCTGACCTTCATAAAGCTCCTACTATGACCTGAGGGCCACAGTGATGTTTAGGGTCTCCTGGAATCAATATCAGTTCAGAGTCAGTGTCTAGTACTCTTAGAAAGGTCTGATTATTTCTTTTCTCCAATGCACAGTCACCCTGGCAAAAGGCCAAAGGTCCCTTGGGGGAAGGCTGGGAGAAAGATTAACAGTATAAATTTTTGGTAGTATACAGGGTTGCTTCCTTGAGGGTACACAGCTTCACCTTCATTCAAGGGGTTCTGGGTCTGTATACTGGCTCAAGTCTGGGAATCAATTAAGGGGCCATGACTCTCCATCTTTATGATTCAGGTTAGACTTTTGTTCACTTGACCTAGAATTTTTCTGCTTACAGAGACCAAGTAAAAATTTAGTAGGCTTCCTATCTATTGCACTTCTAGGAGCACATGATCAACTAGCCAAGACCATAGGTCTGCACAAGTCAGACTATTCTGACTGCTGATTTGACTGTACTTTCAGCCTTCAGGATTCTCCTGCAGGGAATAAAGACATCTGAACTGAAAGACATCTGAACTGAAAAACATGAGGCTTCTTGGCCTAAAACTTTCCTCAAAGTAGAAAGCAGTCAACTTTCCATTATGCAGAAGGCCAAACATTGAAGATAAATAATTTCCTAAATTAATTTAAGGCTTTGACTCCAATTTATTATGAAGGAGAACATACTTTGGGTTTCAGGTGCTGAACCTGAGGAGGGGCAAAGGAGTCACAGGCAAAGACGCATGGGGCATCTCTATTTCCTATGCCACATTGCTGGTAGTCTCTTCACAAGAAGTGTTAGGGCTTCTGTCATGGGCTAAATTGTGTCCCCTATAAGTTCATATGTTAAAGTCTAACCCCTAGTGTATAGGAATGTGACCTTATTTGGAAATAGAGTTTTTACAGATGCAATGAGTTAAGATAGTGGTATAGGGTGGGCCCTATCTAATATGGCTGATGTCTTTATAAAAAGAGAAAATTTGGGAACAGACATGAATTGCAGGGAGAATGTCATGTGAAGATGAAGGCAGAGGTAAGAGTAATATTTCCACAAGCCAAGGAACACCAAATATAGCCAACAGATAAGGGACGGACATGGGACAGAATCTTCCTCACAACCCTTAGAAGGAACCAACCCTGCTGACACCTTGATCTTGGACTTCTAGTTTCCAGAACTGTGTGAAAATAAATTTCTTTTGTTAAACTACCCAGTTTGTGGTACTTTGTTACAACAGCCTTAGCAAACTAATATGGGTCCCGTTAAAAATGTCTATCCCATAAACTATTTCACTTGATCCTCACAACAAAACTATGATATAGATACGATTATTATCTCTATAATAATTTGTGGTTCCAAGCTGTGCTTTGGAAATGTTAAATCTCCAAAGTCATATGTCAATTAAGTGGGGGTAGTTAGTCCTTGAACCTAGGTTTTCTATGTCCAATGTCTAGGGTTTTTTTTTTTAATAATATAATGGGGTCTAAAAAATAAAGATATGAATATTTACATTCTATGAAGAGTAGAATAATACCATTGAAATAAAGCCCACACAATAAATCATAAAGTTGTAAGGTTAATAAAGTTATCAAAATGGGAGACAGAAGGAAAAGCTGTAGTGTCGAAGGGGAGAAAATGCAGGAGGAGCGGCTAGTGGTAATTCCCTGGATTTCCTTTGAAGGGAAGAAAGTGCAGAGATAAATTGGGAAATGAAAGCTAGGGCAGAAACAAATAATAATCATGGAGAATCTATAAAACAATGCAACTAAAAATGAGTATGAGCCTACAGTGTATAACACATTTACCTTTGTGAACTCTAAATTAATTTTAAGAAAGAAAACATTAAGATTTGAGAAAAGTCTAATAGTAAGCATTTAACACTGCACATTACATTATTTTTGTATATATTTCCAAATCTACTCTCTCCTTTGAACAGAATTTATGGCTCATTGTACATTAAGTGACACAAAAATGGTTTTAGGAAATCTTTGAATGTGCATAAGTTTTACCTTACTACAAGCAAGACAAACTTTCAGGGGTGTGTCTAAAAACATTTGTATGCGAAAATATTCTCACTGGTAGATCACTTAAAATCCAAAGCCTGAATATTCAATGCCCTGGAAGCCGCACCCAGAGCCCACGTCCCAGAAGAGCTGCTGAAATATTTCCATGGCTATGATACTGAGCAAGTTTCCTGGGCCTTTAAAATTGTCCAGCAATCAAACCACCCCTAGACCATTCTTTCTTTCATTCTCCAAATGGCTATTTTACACCTTGCTCTCTCTCCTCCAACCTGGACACCTCCTTCTTCATTCTTACCTTTAGCTCACTGCCTTGCTTCTGATCTTGCCAAAAATAGAACCAATCAGAAGAGAACCTCCACAAGCTCTCACCCTCTCATCTATTAGCCAGCTGCATCTGTGCCCACAGATTTTACTCTCCTGTTACCAAGGTTCCTAACCAAAGCCAAGCTCTTCATCTGAGTCATAGATCTTACATTTTCTCACCTATTTAAGGACATCACTCCAGCAATTCTTCCCCTCCTCTGCCTTGCACCATCAACTTTCTCCTTTCAATGAGATCATTCTCATCAACATATAAACATGCTGACAGTTTGACAGTTCTCCCATCTTAAAAAATCTCCTACCTTCTCTTCTCCCTCTACCTTCAGCCTCTACCCACTTCATTTTACAGTAAGACTTCTTAAAAGAATTGTCTATACTTGCCGTTTCCATTTTCTTGTCTCTCTTTATCTCTTGAATCTATCCTCAGTAGGTTTTTATTCACAACACTCCATGAAATTGCTCTTCTCAAGGTCAGTGACTTCCATGCTGCTGAATCCTATGGTCATTTTGCAAATCCTCATCTTAATTGATCTGTCTTCAGTTTCCCCCCAAGCTGATCACTCCTTTCTCCTTGTGGCTTCCAGGATACCACACTTACCTGGTTTTCCTTTCTCTTTCTCATTGCACTTTCTGAGTTTCTCTGTGGTTCCTCTTTATCTGCATGACCTCTAAATGTTGTAATTCTCCAGATTCTTTCCTTGGTCTTCTTTTCTGTCTACACCCCGTCCTTGGGCAATTTCATCTGGTTTTGCAACTTTAAATAATGTCTATATTCTGAAGTCTCCAAATTTTTATCTCTAGCTCCCCTTTATCAAGCTCTCCTTTGAACTCCAGAAGTATATGTCCAATTGTCTACTTAAATTTTCTCACTTGGTCTTACTTTGGTTCTCCTAAAAGCAGACCCTAAAACAAGTATTCAAATGCCAGTACTTGTCTTTTGTTTGGTAGATGGATGAGATCTCAGTAGAGGAGTGGGAGAGCAAGACAAGGAGTAGAAGACAACCCGAAAGGAGCTCACTATCAAGTCAGCTACTTGGGGGCTGACTGGGGCTTAATCCCATGGAAAAACTCTAGGAAACGAGGCAAAACACAGGCCTCAGAGTTAATCCACTCAAGTCAAGTAAGCTAGAATAAACTTACTCTAAATCCTGTTAGTCATTATTTGAAGCTTGCTTTCAGGCACTTTTGGTTTATCCCTGTGGGCAGAGTAGCTTTGGGAAAAGCCCACATTCAAGTGATGCAAATTCTGGCAATTGGAAGTCGGTAGCACATGCTGAAGAGTTCAGCTGAAGATATGGGCAGGTAAGATAGAATTGCTATGCCCCAATTCTCTCTCTGCCTACCAACCAAACCAACATCTCCTTCAGTCTTCTCTATCCTGTTAGCTCTATCCTTAAGGTGTGTCCAGGTCCCAGCCACTTCTTACCAGTCTACCCCCTCTAGGTTGATCCAATCCACCATTATCTCCTGCGTGGGTTGTTGCAGTGGCCTCCTAAATGATCTCCCCAATTTTGCCTTTATCCATTGTCATGTGTCTCCAACGCAGCTGTCACAGCGATTCTTTTAAATTATGTCACGTCTCTGATCACAGCCTTCCCATGGCTTGCCATCTGGCTGTTCGCTCCTTCTCTTTCGTCATCTACTTCTTGCTCCACCATTCCCTCCTCTCTAGCTCCACTGGCCTCTTTGCTGTCCCTCAATCATACTCAACATCCGGCATGTTGTTCAAACTGCTTCAGTTCTCTTCCTGCAGACATCCACATGGCTGTTCCTTCCTTTTTACTGATCTTTACTGGCCTTGGAGAATGAGTTTGGAAGAATTCCCTCCTTTTCAATTTTTGGAACAGTTTGAGAAAAATCGGTGTTAGTTCTTCTACAAAAATTTGGTAGAATCCAGCAGTGAAACCATTCAGTCCTTGGCTTTTCCTTGTTGAGAGACTTTTTATTACTGATTCAGTCTTGTTACTTGTTATTTGTCTGTTCAGGTTTTCTATTTCTTCCTGGTTCAATCTCGGTAGGTTGTATGTGTTGAGGAATTTATCCATTTCCTCTAGGTTTTCCACTGTGTTAGCATATAGTTCTTCATAATAATTTCTGATGATTTTTTGTATTTCTGTGGTATTAGTTGTAATGTATCCTTTTCTGTTTCTGATTTTGTTTATTTGGGTCTTCTCTCTCTTTTTTTGTTAGCTAGTGGTTTGTGGATTCTGTTTATTTTTCAAAAAACCAACTTTGTGTTTCATTGATCATTTCTATTGTTTTTTTAGTCTCTATTTCATTTAACTTAGTTCTGCTCTGATCTTTATTCTCTCTTTTATTCTACGAATTTTGGGTTTGGTTTGTTCTTGCTTTTCTAATTCCTTGAGGTGTGTTTTTAGGTTGTTTGAAATCTTTCTACTTTTTTGATGTAGGTGCTTATTGCTATAAACTTGCCTGTTAATACTTTTTTTGTTATACCTCATAAGTCTTGGTATGTTATGTTTTTATTTTCATTTGTTTCAAGAAATATTTTGATATCCTTTTTTCCCCCAGTAGTTTGATGTAAAAAACACCCCTGGAATTTCCAACCTAAAGTGGTGGCTAAGTTAACAGCACAACTCATTGCTGTGTCACAAGGGCTCTAAGAGAAACCTTGGCACCCAGGTGAGCCTGAAGCTTCTTGGGCACCGGTTTCCATGTGGCTGAAATGGCTGCGGCAGCTGAGAGAACTGAGTGAGTGGCTGGTGTGGGAGTGGTGCTCTCCCAAGACCCATCCATTTTCAGAATCCTTGGACTGCTGGGGCCATGGAGGAAAGAGTGGGAGAGAGGAGCATCTGTAAGCCCAGTGTGGCCTGTGGCCCTTTTGGGAGGGGACACAGGAGTGCAGGGTGGGTGGCAGGGACAAAGTTTGGGGGAGGGTGCAGCACCAGCATCTGCCTGTACAGGGATAAGTGAGGCTGTGAGCTTCTCTCCCTTAGGGAGGCACCAGCTCATGGGTGGGCCCCAACAGTTCTTTGATTTCCTTTTTAATTTCTTAATCAATCCATTGGTCATTCAAGATAATATTGTTTAATTTTCATGTATTTATATAGTTTCCAAAGTTCCTTTTGTTATTGATTTCAACTTTTATACTATTATTGTCAGAAAAGATACTTGATATGATTTCAGTTTTTAAAAATTTGTTGAGATTTGTTTTGTAGCCTAACATATGGTCTGAAGGCCTTTCTTCTGCCATTGAACATATCCCAAGGAATGTTCCACTTACTGATGAGAAGGATGTGTATTCTGCAGCTGTTGGATAAAATGTTCCGTAAATATCTGTTAGGTCAATTTGGTCTATAGTACAATTTATTTATTTATTTATTATTTTTAAATTTTTTGTAGAGACAGGGTCTCACTACGTTGCCCAAGCTGGTCTCAAACTCCTGTCTTCAAGTGATCCTCTTCCCTTGGCCTCCCAAAGTGCTAGGATTATAGGTATGAGCCACGGCACCTTGCTCAGCTTAAATTTGATGTTTCTTTATTGATTTTGTATTTTATTGGAATATCTTTTTCCATCCCTTCACTTTCAGTTGGTTTGTGTCTTTTTAGGTGAAATGAGTTTCTTGTAGGCAGCATATAGTTTGGTCTTGCTTTTTTTATCCATTCAGCCAGTCTGTATTTTTGATTGGGGAATTTAATCCGTTTACATTGAAGATTGTTATTTATAGGTGAAGACTTATTCCTGTCATTTTGTTAGTTGTTTTGTATATTCTTTGTTTCTTTCTTCTCCTTCATTGTTTATCTTTGCAATTTGGTGGTTTTCTGTAGAGATAACGTTTGATTCCTTTCTGTTTCTCATTTCTGTACCTGCTTACCAATGAGCTTTATACTTTTGTGTGTTTTCATGATGGTAGTCATCTTCCTCTTTATTCCAGATGTAGAACTCCTTTAAACATTTTGTGTAAGGCTGGCCTAGTGGTGATGAATTCCTTCAGTTTTTGCTTGTCTGAGAAAGACTATTTCTCCTCCATTTCTAAAGGATAGATTTGCTGGGTATAGTATTCTTGCCTGACAGGTTGTTTTTTTTTTCCCTTCTGGCACTTTGAATATATCATCTCATTCTCTCCTGGCCTTTAAAGTTTTTGCTGATAAATCTGTTAGTTTAATGGAAATTGCCTTATATGTGACTTGGTGCTTTTCTGTTGCTGTTTTTAAAATTCTCTTGTTGTCTTTGATGTTTGAAAGTTTGACTATAATGTGTCTTGGAGAGGACCTTTTCAGGTTGAATCTATTTAAGGATTTTAGCTTCCTGGATCTAGATGTCCATCTCTCTCCCCAGTCTTGGAAAGTTGTCAGTTATTATTTTATTAAGTAGATTTTCTATGCCTTTTCCCTTTTTAAATTTTTTAAATTTAAAAACATTTAAAAAAATATATATGTATGTATGTATATATATATATATATTTATTTCAGAATATTACGGGGGTACAAATGTTTAGGTTACATATACTGCTTTTGCACTGCCTGAATCAGAGCTACAAGCATGCCCCTCCCCCAGACAGTGTGCACCACACCCATTAGGTGTGAATATACCCATCCCCTCCTCTCCACTCCCTCTTTATTCTTTTTTATTCCTTTTTTCTCTGACTGGATTATTTCAAAAGACCTGTCTTCAAGTTCTGAAATTCATTCTTCTGCTTGATCTAGTCTGCTGAAGCTCATGATTATATTTTTTATTTCATTCACTGAATTCTTCAGCTCCAAGATTTCTAGTTTTCTTAGATGATTTCTACCTCTTAGTTAAATTTCTTATTCAGAGAATGAATTATTTTCCTGATTTCACTGAATTTTTAATCTATGTTTTCTCTATCTTGCTGAGTTTTAAAAAAGATCATTATTTTGAATTCCTTTCAGGCATTTCATAAATTTCTTTTCTTTGGGGTCTGTTACTAAAGAATTATTGTGTTCCTTTGTAAGTATCATGTTTTCTTGCTTGTTCATGTTTCTTGTGTCCTTACATTGAAATCTGCACATCTGTTGGAACAGTCACCTCTGCCAATTTTATGGAGTAGTTTTCATAGGGAAATACTCTTTCCTATAGGTGTGCCTGTTAGTGTTTGTTGGGTAGGGTGCTTTGGCTTTGGTTATGGGTGGGCATAGTATTGTAGTCTTTGCAGGATTTCTTTAGCTGTAATCAACATCAGTTGTATCTGTGAGTGTTTAAGTGGCCTAGACTGCAGGTATTTGTGGAGACAGTGGTAGTATTACTTGGGATGGAGACCACTGGTTGTGCCTGTTCTCAAGTTCTGAGGGGTCACTGCTAGGTGTGGCAGCTACATCAGTCATGGGCATGGGGTCACTGGTGGTAGGGATGGGGGAGGCTGGCCCCTAGTTTCTCAAGGCTGTGTGTGGTGGGCAGTGGCTCTAGTAGTGGAGCGGGTGAGATTGCCAACAGTGATGGGTGCCAGTCAAGCGGTCGTCAGGCCCTGGGGAGTGTGAACATCAACTCCCTTGGTCTTAGGGGGTGACCTCCCCACTGTGCTGGACCACCTGTTCCTTGGGGTGTAGGGCACTGCATGGGCTCAGGTACCAGTGTCACAGCTGTACTGCTGGGTCTAGCTGGGGTCTTGACATTGCAGCCTTCTGTGTGGGCATGGAGGGATGATAGCAGGTCACAAGGATTTGGAGATACAGGAGTATTAGGCCCCAGGGAAGGATGCACTCTAGCAGTGGCTCTGTTTTCAAAGTAGCACCATGCCACAGGAGCTTAGGTCCTAAGGGGTTCCTGTGTGAGTTCCTTTGCTGAAGCAGTGCAACCACACATACACCAGGTAACTCTCTATACTGGGCTCAAGGCCTGCAAGGACTGCGAGGCTCTCCTGTAGCTAGGATTACAGACGTTTGTATTGGGAATGGGGATCTCCTCTTTGCCTTTTCCCCACAATGGGAATCTCTCTTGGTTCTGAGCCAATCCCAGCCAGTTGCTTTGCTTCCCTATCTGTGCTGCAATCTCAATTTCCCGTGTTTCCGAGGGTTTTTGTTTCTTTCTTGCTGAGTTCCTGTGTTCTCCCTTTGACACTCTACTTGAAGTGCAGTTGTTTATTTGTTGTTTTGGTCCTTCTTTGCGGAAGAGACAAATATTGGGATCTTGATGACATCACTGGTACACATTTATTGAATGAATGCATGAGTAGCCAAGCAACATTAAAAGTGGAAACCAGAGCTTTGCAGACGCATCGATATTCCAGAGATGTGGCTTTACTCCAGCAGTACTTAAGAGGAAAGGTGGAGATTGGTCTGAATCTCAGGTAAAGATGTTGCTAAGTGCATGCTGCAGAAGAGCAGTTGCAAAGGGTGTGAAAATCTACATAATCGCATTGATTTTAGGCAGATGAGGGTGTGAATGGGACTGGGAGATGTGGAGATGACCAGAGTTTAGCACCATCCGGATGCACAAACACATTTGAGACATCGCACGTCAAAGCAGCGGGTCTTTAGTGCACTTCCTCCCCGACGGGATCGACTGAGTGACTGGGAAGGGCTGCACCTGTGGGTGACAGTGACTACTGCTAACCAGGGAAGGGAACCAGGGGGTGAAGCAAAAATTACATCTAGCATATTCTAAATAATTAGAGTAGTTTGCAATGGGGAATTGTCTCTGGTTTTATATAGGTTAATCTAATCATATGCTAGACTAGTGATCTTATAAGAGGAGTCAATGAGTTATATCATCCACTGGGGAACAAGAAGAAAATATTATGCTTCTACCACATTCTTGCTTAAATGTAAGATATGCATTATGCTTTATTATATTTAACATATAGGTTGATATGAACATAGGTCCTGTTTCAAAGGCTTGGAAGCACAGGTCATTTGTGGTGACCTGAGGGATGTGGAGGGCTTGGCTGTGGCATCCTCGCTTGGTCATTTGCTCTCAGCATAGTGTGGCCTGCAGCAGTTTGCGTGGGCTGGATTATATGGGTTTATAGATTATATAACCCATTCCAGTTCAACTAAACTAACTTTCACAGGAAGGACATGTGGCTTAAAAAAGATTGTTGCCAGAAAATCCTTGATAGAAGATAATATTAATCATGCAAGCCCAAGTTAACAAGACAGTCTGAGCTGACACATCTCTGATTCCTGGTATGAGATCTTCATCTGCCCCATTAAGAGGCAAAAAATAATGATGAGCCCATCAGATTTGTCAAGTTTTCCTGTTGGGTCAGTGTGGGGAGGCACTGGGTGCCATATACTTGGATCACTATCCTCAACAGACTCCTACTAAAGCCCATCAGTAGCTTCCCTTTTCACTGACAGTATAATTAGATTGGTGAAGGGTAGTTTATACACACCTATTCTAAACTTAAATGTTATAGAAAATAAAATATCCCAGTATAAAATATTTTAATAGATTTTTACATGAAACTTATTACCTGAATAAGTGAAAAGTGAAATTATAAACTCTACCACGAATAGAAGATTTTCACTCTCCTTTACCTTTCTAATTCAATGGCTAACAGTGGTAGGATTAGCGGGCAGTTAAAGACAGAAGCAACTGCCATTTTGACCTAATATGATGCATTTTCTGTGAGTGTGGGCGACATTCCAAATTCCTTTACATATCTCCACAAATGTGAACAATACTTTAAAGGGATGTCTCAACTAGAGAAAGCTAATGGCTAGCACTGGTTCCAAGAAAAGAAATTGTCCTGTCGGTTTCAGTTGTATTCTGGATAAACCTAGTACCTCATAGAATCTACTTGTATTTTATATGTATACTTTTGCATCTAAGATAAAATAAAAAATATGGAATTGGGGATATTTAGAGTTTATTCAGAGGATTAATAGGGATTTGTTTTTAAATAATGTAGATCTCTATTTTCTGTAAAAAGTACTGTCACTGAGAATTTATAATATGTCTTTTTTTTACATGGAACTTTTGAGATAGGAGAGAACCTAGATGAGGAGATTGAAGCCCAGGGAAGTTAAGTGAGGCAGTGTGCTTCACTAAAACACTGTAGGCTTGAAGGCAGATGGGTATGACTTTGGACCCTTTTCTTTTCTTTTTTTCCAGTCACTAGCTGTGTGACTTTAGGAGAGCGAATGAACCTCTCTGAGTCATGGTTTAGCACTCTGGCAAAGATGGCTAGTACCTACCTCACAGTTTGCCTAATGTATACAGTCCCTCACAAGTGCTGGTCACCATCCTCTTGCCCAGAGTCACCAGATTTTGTAGCTGATAGGCAAAGTGGGAAATAGAATTCACAGTTATTTCAGTCATACCACATTGACTGAATTGCTTCCAAAGAAAGGGAGAATCCTCCCTCCATAGCATTTTAAAGCCTTATTCCATGTACGTTTTATTGTGTGTAAAATATTTATTTCCAGTAATAAGATGGACTTTGTTCTATTTTCCCTCCTAGGCACACTGAAGAGATAAAACACTCAACCTCTACCCCACCAACTCACCATGTTTTCTGTTAGACTGAATACAGATTATAGCTAGTGTCAGTGTGGTTCTGAGCAGTATTCTTGCTGCAAGAGTAGAAAAGGAAGTTCCTGGTGCCCTCTCTGACAGCAGCAGCTCAGGAGCTCAGGGGTGACCATGGAATCACCTTTTGTGAGAGCACCTTTCCTGTCCCCCCTGCCCCATCCTCCCAGGACTGGGCTGGCCTGGGTTGGCTCTTCTCTTCTGGGAAGCAAGGGAAGTTGGCTGGCAGTTCTCAGTTATGCTCAGAGCAGGGAAGATGAAGGATCTTTATGGTGTCACGATGCAATTTGCTTCTTCAGGATAAACTTCACCAGTATTCTGCCAATGTGGAAAATGAACAAGCAGCTTTCACAGTTTTACTCTCCTCTGAAACTAAGGGCAGAAATGACCCATATACCTGGTCATCGCATGTGTGTGGCGTGTACATGTGCATGTATGAGTCTGTGAAATCATTCAAGGATACTATGGCCTAAAAGATCTTCAAAGTCAGAGGAAAGTTTTCTTGGGGCACTCATGTCCCAAATTCCTACAGAGAATTCTTAGATTTAAAATAATAATTGGTATCTGGGGATGCAAAAATAATTATTGGCATTAGTAGGAAACACCATTAACACAGAAGAAAAAATTTTAATTAGTATGTATAAGAGCACACAAATAGATAATTGAATTAAAACTCTGTGGGCTTATTTATACAAATGAGAAGATCAGTCTTGCAGACATAGTTTTGTGACTTGGATTTCAGGGACAATTCTGCTCTTACAAAGACCTGGGTCCTTGCTGATGGGAGCAGCAATAGTGAAAAGGCAAAAAGTAAAAACAAACTGTGATTAGTAAACACGATAATTTTGTAGTTTTTAAATGGCCGCATTATCTTAGGTTTATTCATTCAACAAATATATATATCATATAGGATTTAAATATATTATATAATATATTCATATTAATATGTATATTTGTGTATAATATACATATTAATATGTATTATGTAAATGTATTTAATAAAATACATGCACATATATTTACATAATATAGAACAATGGTTTATATTTAAATACTATTTATATATTCAAATAATGTATAATAATATACTATATAAAATATACATGTAATTTAAATAGACTATTTTTCAGAGTAGTTTTAGGTTCACAGCAAAACTGAGTAGAAAGTAACAGAGATTTTCCATATGTCTCCTGCTCCCACTCATGCATAGCCTCCCCTGTTATCAACATCCCCCACCAGAGTGGTACATTTACTATAATTGATGAGCCTATATTGGCATATTATTATCACCCAAAGTTCATAGTTTACATTAGGGTTCACTCTTGGTGTTGTACATTCTGTGGGTTTGGAAAAATTTATAATGACATGTATCCACCATTATAGTACCACACAGAATAGGTTCATTGCCCTAAAAATTCTTTGTGCTCTGCCTATTCATCCCTCCCTGTGACCCCTAGCAATCACTGATGTTTTTGCTGTCTCCACAGTTTTGCCTTTTCCAGACAGTCACATAGTTGCAATGATATAGTATATAGTCTTTTCAGACTGGTTTCTTTTATTAGTAATGTGCATTTGAGTTTCTTCCATGTCTTTTCATGGCTTGATAGCTCCTTTCTTTTTAGAACTGGATGATATTCCATTGTCTGGATGTACCACAGTTTATTTATCTATTCACTTACTGAAGGACATCTTCAGTGCTTTCAAGATTTGGCAATTATAAATAAAGCTACAATAAACATCTTTGTGGAGGTTTCTGTGTGGACATAACTTTTCAACTTCTTCAGGTAAATACCAATGTGAGCAAATGCTGACTTTTATGGGCAGAGTATGTTTAGTTATGTAAGAAGCTACCAAATTGTCTTCCATATTGGCTGTACCATTTTCATACCCACCAGCAATGAATGAGAGTTCCTGTAGCTCCACATCTTTTTCAGCATTTGGTATTGTCATTGTTCTGGATTTTGGCCATTCTAATAGGTGCATAGTGGTATCTCATTGTTGTTTTAATATTTGCATTCCCCAAATGGCATATGATGTGGAACATCTTTTCATATGCTTATTTTCCACTTCTATATCTTCTTTGGTGAGGTGTCTGTTAAGGTCTTTGTTCCATTTTTAAATTGGATGGTTTTCTTATTGTTGAGTTTTAACTCTTTGTATGTTTTGGATAATAAGTCTTTTATCAGATATATCTTTTGCAAATATTTTCTTTCAGACTATGTCTTGTCTTCTCATTCTCTTGACAGCATCTTTCTAAGAGCAGAAATTTTTAGTTTTAATTAAGTCCAGCTTTTCAATTCTTTCTTTCATGGATCATTCTTTGGTGTCATATCCATAAAGTCACTGCCAAACTCAAGGTCATCTAACTTTTCTCTTATGTTATATTCTAAGAGTTTTACAGTTTTGAGTTTTACATTTAGGTCTATGATCCATTTTGAGCTAATTTTTGTGAAGGGTGTAAGGTCAGTGTCTAGATTTATTATTTTGCACATGGATGTCCACTTTTTCCAACATCCTTTGTTGAAAAGACAATCTTTTCTCCACTGTATTGCTTTTGCTTCTTTGTCAAAGATCAGTTGACTATGTTTATGTGCTTCTGTTTCTGGGCTCTCTATTTATTCTGTTCCTTTAATATATTTGTCTATTTTTTCACTAATACCATACTATCTTGATTACTATAGCTTATAGTAAGTCTTAAAGTCAGGAAACATCAGTGCTCCAACTTTGTTTTCCTTCAATATTGTGTTAGCTATTCTGGGTGTTTGTTTCTTCATATAAACTTTAGAGTCAGTTTGTTTATATCCACAAAATAACTTTCTGGGATTTTCATCAGGATTGCATTGGATCAAGTTATGAAGAACTTATGTCTTGACCATATTGAGTCTTCCCATTCATGAACATGGGCTGTCTCTCCATTTATTTAGTTCTTTGATTTATTTCATTAGAGATTTGTGGTTTTCCTCATATATATCTTGTACACATTTTGTTAGATTTATGCCTATTCATTTCTAGGGGTGCTAATGAAAATGGTATTGTGTTTTTAATTTCAAATTCCACTTGTTCATTGCTGGTGCTTAGGAAAGCAATTGACTTTTGTATATTAACCTTGTATCCTGCTACCTTGCTATAATCACTTATCAGTTCCAAGAGTTTTATTATCTATTCTTTCAGATTTTTTACATAGACAACCATGTCATCTGTGAACAAAGATGGTTTTATTTCTTCTTTCCCAATCAGTATACCTATACCTTTTATTTCCCTTTCTTGTATTATTGCATTAGCCAGGACTTCTAGTATGATGTTGAAAAGGAGTGGTGAGAAGGATTCATCCTTGTCTTATTTTTTATCTTAGTGGGAATGCTTCTAGTTTCTTACCTTTAAGTAGATGTTAGCTGCAGGATTTTTGTAGATTTTTTAAATCAAATTGAGAAATTCCTCTGTATTCCTAGTTTACTGAGAGTTTTTATCATGAATGAGTGTTGAATTTTGTCAAATGCTTTTTATGATTCTATTGATACTATCATATGATTTGCTTCTAGACTGTTGATACAACTGATTACATTAATTGATTGTTGAATGTTGAACCAGCCTTGCATTTCTAGTCAACAAATAATTTTTGGGGGGTGAAGATTTTATTCTAGGCACTATACTTGGTGATGAGGTATACATTGTTAAAGTAATTCTGCTAACAGTGCCAGAGAAGTTGGAGTTGTATATGAAACTGATGGACCACTCTTCAACTTTGTAGGTTAAAATCCAAATATTCATTCATGGTGGACTTTTGCCATGCTTGCAGTAGCACTGTGTACACAGGTGTTCTACAAATATTGTAAATTAACTACTTCTAAGGAGCAATGATTCTTTATATTTTGCTTTTAATGTGTAAAATAAAATAAAACTGAGGTGGCAACATCTCTTCACTCCACCTGCTACCAACATGCACACAACAAAAAGGTACATAATCCCTATATGTAGATTAAATCTTGTGTTTGGGACATATATTAAAATAAATTCTCATCTTGGGGCATTCATGTTCTTACCTTCCTTTAGGTTACTTGAAGAAATTATGTCATAAAAGGCAAGGAACTTGGTAATTCAATACATGATACTTTCAAACATTTGTGAAAAATCAAGGAATACAATGATGTTCATTGGTTGCTCCTAATGTTGCTAGATAAAATGACGAAAGAAGAGGATGAGCTCATGGGGATTCAAATTCTTGGCTCCAGCTCCATGTAGTTAGTCTAAGATCTTCTACTGTGCCCTGAGGGAGAATCTTCTCTCCTCTAGCCACTGGATGGAAATTGCTGAAAGTCAAACACAAGTCCTCATCATGCGATTGGATGAATTATAACTAAAATTGAACTCAGCCTCACAGGGTGTCTGCTATTGCAGTGAGGGATTGCTTGGGAAAGAGTGGGATCCTATAAGTTGGATGGGGATGTGTGGGAAGACCCTGATGAGGCTGGAGACTTTGAGCTTCTAAATTTTGTTGAGTCTGTTTGCCACCAGTAGTGGCTTCCCCACCCACAGTGGTATAGGCCTTTCCACTTCTCTCTGAGGGCATTAACTCTGTATTGCCTGAGGAAATAGTAATGCCCCCTGAGGCAGTTGCCTGTCAAGACAATGCTGATTCTTCTCAGGACCCACCCTGCCACCACTCTTTGCTTCTAGACTTACAACTAGACTCAAGTCCTGGCAGGCCCCTAAAGATGAGGTACAAAAGTGTGACCAACAAGGAGTTGCACTACACCCCAAAGAACTACTAAATTTTTCTAATTTATACAAGCATAAATCTGGGGAACATATGTGGGAATGGATATTAATTGTGTGGGATAATGGTGGAAGGATCATAAAGTTGGATCAGGCCAAATTTATTGAAATGGGCACACTAAGCAGAGATTCTGCATTTAGTGTTGCAGCTTAGTAAGTTAAGAAAGGCACTAACTATTTGTTTGGTTGGCTGGCTGAAACATGGATCAAAAGATTGCCCACCAAGAGCAAGTTGCAGATCCCCATCTCCCTTGATTTAATTTAGAGGAAGGGATTCAAAGGCTTAGGAAGATTGGAATGCTAGAGTGGATTTGCTACTTAAAACCTACTCACTCACACTGGGAGGATGCAGAAGACATACTTTCATCAATACTTTGAGAAGATTTGTGAGAAGAGCCCTAGCATCCTTGAAGAGCTTCATGATTGTACTTCCTTATAAGACCAGACCTTCCATTGGGAACTGCAGTCACTAAATTGGAAAACTTAAATGCAATGAGAATAATTGGATCCTGAGGTGGCAAGGGCCAAGTGACCAGCACACAGCCATCAAAGGCAGGGTTGGATGTAGTTACCATAATGGACAACAGAGGAAAAGGAACAATCAGAATAGTTAGACTCCTGAAGACCTATGATATTGGCTAGTTAATCATGGTGTTCTTAAAATTTAAATAAATAGAAAACTTACTAAATTCTTACTTGATCTGTGTAAGCAGAAAACTGTCAGGTCAACTGAACAAAAGTCTAGCTTAAATCATTAAAACAGAGAATCATGGCCCCACGATAAATTCCCAGACCTGAGCCAGTTTACAGACCCAGAATCCCTTGAATAGGGAGAAGTTGGGTTCCCTCCAGAAGGACTGTGGTACACTACAGAAAGTTTATACAGTCACTCTTTCTCCCATCCTTCCCCCAAGAGATCTATGGCCTTTTGCCTGAATAACTGCACTGGGAAGAAGGAAATAATCAGACCTTTTGGGGACTGCTAGATACTGGCTCTGAACTGACATTGATTCCAGGAGACCCAAAATGTCACTGTGACCCTCCAGCCATGCCAGAGGCTTATGGAGGTCAGGTGATCTATGGAATTTTAGCACAGTTCCAACTCATAGTGGATTCAGTGGGTCCCCAAACCCATTGATTGGTCATTTCCTTAGTTCCAGAATGCATAATTGGGAGAGACGTATTTGGCAACTGGCAGAATCCCTACATTAGTTCCCTGACTTGTAGAATGAGGGCTTTTATGGTGGGAAAGGCCAAATGGAAGTCATTAGAGATGCCTCTACTTAGAAAAATAGTAAATCAAAAACAATATCACATAAGCTGGGCATAGTGGCATGTGTCTGTAGTCCCAGCTACTTGGGAAGCTGAGGCAGGAGGATCTCTTGAGCCCAGGAATTTGAGGTTGCAGTGAGTTATGGACACCATGGCACTCTATCCTGGGTGAGAGAGGGAGACCCTGTCTCAAAAAAAAAACCCCAAACAACAAAAACAATATCACATCCTTGGAGGGATTTCAGCAATTAGTGCCATCATCAAGAACTTGAAAGATGCAGGATGGTGCTTCCTCCTATTTGGCCTGTGCAGAAGACAGACGGATCTTGGAGAACGACAGTTGATTGTCATAAGCTTAACCAAGTGGTGACTCCAATTGCATCTGATGTTCTAGATGTGGTTTCATTACTTGAGTAAATTAACACATCTTCCGGTATCGTGTATGCAGCTAGTGATCTGGGGCAAATGCCTTTTTCACCATACCTGTCTATAAGGCCCACCAGAAGCAGTCTGCTTTCAACTGGCAAGGCCAGAAATACACCTTCACTGTCCTACCTCAAGGGAATATCAACTCTCCAGCCTCATGTCACAATTTAGTCCTCAGGGATCTTGATCTCCTTTCCTTCCACAAGATATTACACAGGTTCATTGCATTGATGACGTTATGCTGATTGGACCTAGTAAGTGTGAGTAACCTCTATTCTGGACTTACTTGTAAGACATTTGTATGTAGGACGGTGGGAAACTAAAATTCTGGGGACTTCTATCTCAGTGAAATTTCTAGGGGTCCAGTGGTGTGAGGCCTGTTGAGCTATCCCTTCTAAGGTGAAGGATAAGTTGTTGCCTCTGGCCCCTCCTACAACCAAGAAAGAGGTCTAGTGGGCCTATTTTGATTTTGGAGGCAACATATTCCTCACTTGGGTGTTTTACTCCTGCCCATCTACCAAATGACCCAAAAACCTGCTAGTTTTGAGTGGAGCCCAGAATAGGAGAAGGCTCTGCTGTGCAAGCTGCTTTGCCACTTGGGCCATATGATCTTGCAGATCCAGTAGTTCTTAAGATGTCAGTGGCAGCAGGGATGCTGTTTGGAGGTTTTAGCAGGCACCTATAGGTGAATTGTAGGCCTTTAGGATTGTGGAGCAAAGCCCTATCTTCATCCACATGTAACTACTCTCCTTTTGAAAGACAGCTCTTGGCCTGCTACTGGGCCTTAGAAAAAACTGAATACTTGACCATGGGCCATCAAGTTACCATGTGACCTGACTGCCTGTCATGAACTGGGTGTTATTCGACCCACCTAGCCATAAAATTGGGCATGCACAGCAGTAGTCCATCATCAAATGGAAATGATATTTGTGTGATTGGGGCTGAGAAGGCTCTAAAGGCACAAGTAAGTTACAGGAAGAAGTGGCCTAAATGCCCATGGTCTCCACTCCTGATACACTGTCTTCTCTCCCCTAGTCTGCAATTATGGCCTCATGGGGAGTATCCTATGATCAATTGCTGGAGGATAAGAAGACTAGGGCTTGGTTTACACTGGCCCTGGTTTTGCCTTTTATGCAAGCACCATCCCAAAGTGGACAGCCCTTTTCTGGGACATCCCTAAAAGACAGTGGTGACTAGAAAGCTTTCCAGTGAGCAGAACTTCCAGCAGTGCACCTGGTCATGCACTGTGCTTGGAAGGAGAAATGGCCAGACACACAATTATATACTGATTCATGGGCTGTAGCCAATGGTCAGGCACTTAGAAGAAAGAAGATTGAAAAACTGGTGACAAAGAAATTTGAGGAATAGGTATGTGGATAGACCTCTCTGAGTGGGCAAAAGATGTGAAGATATTTGTGTCCCATGTAAATACTCACCAAAGGATGGCCTTAGCAATCAGTGGATATGATGACCTATACTGTGGACACCAGTCAGCCTCTATCACCAGTCATCCCTGTCATTGCCCAATGGGCTCATGAACTAAGTGGCCATGGTGGCAGGGATGGAGGTTATGCATGAGTTCAGCATCATAGACTTCCACTCACCAAGGGTGACCTGGCTAAGGCCACCAATGAGTGCCCAGTCTGTCAGCAGCAGAGAGCAACACTGAGCCCCCAATATAGCACCATGCACCAGGGTGATCAGCCAGCTATCTGGTGGCAGGTTGATTACATTGGACCACTTCCATGTGGAAAGGACGGTGTTTTGTACTTACTAGAATAGACACTCTGGATGTGAATTTGCCTTCCCTGCATGCAAAGCTTCTGCCAAAACTAACATTCTTGGACTTAAGGAATGCCTTATCCACCATCATGGTATTCCACACAGCATTGCTTCTCACCAAAGAACTCACTTCACGGGCAAAGAAGGGCAGCAACAGGCCCATGCTCATGGAATTCGCTGGTCTTACCATGTTCCCCATCATCCTGAAGCAGTAGGCTTGATAGAACAGTGGAATGACCTTCTGAAGTCACAGTTACACTGCCAGCTAGGTGACAATAGTTTGTAGGGCTGTGGCAAGTTTCTCTAGAAGGCTGCACATGCTCTGAATCAGCATCAAATATATGGCACTAGTTCTCTGATAGCCAGGGTCCACGGGCCCAGGAGTCCATGAGTGTAGATGGGAGAGGCACGACTCAGCACTACCCCTAGTGGCCACCAGCAAAACTTTTGCTTCTTGTTCCAGTGACTTCTTTTTAAAAAACATTTTAATGGACACATAATATTGTACATCTTTATGGGGTACATGTAACATTTTGATACGTATGTACACTGTGTAATGATCAAATCAGGGTAATTAGCATGCCTATCATCTCAAACATTTATCATTTCTTTGTGGTAGGCGCCTTCAAAATCCTTTCTTCTAAATATTTTGAGATATACAGTACCTTATTGTTGACTATAGTCATCCTACTGTGTTATAGGAAACCAAAACTTATTCTTCCTTTCTCACTGTAACTTTGTACCTGTTGATCAACCTTTCCTCATCATCCCCTCCCCTGTACCCTTCCAACTCTCTGATAATCACTGTGCTACTGACTACTTTTATGACATCAACTTTTAAAGATTCTGTATATGAGTAAGAATGTGGAATTTGTCTTTCTGTGTCTGGCTTATTTCACTTACATAATGTCCTTCATTTGCAAGTGACAGGATTTCATTCTTTTTTATGGCTGAATAGTATTCCATTGTGTATATACCACATTTTCTTTATCCATTCATCCATTCATGAACACTTAAGTTGACTCCATATTTTGGCTGTTATGAATAGTGCTGCAATAAACACGGGAGTGCAGATATCTTTTTGACATACTAATTCATTTTCTTTGGATATATACTCAGTAGTGAAATTGCTGGATCATATAGTACTTCTATTTTTAACTTTTTGAGGAACTTACATATTGCTTTTAATAAGGGCTGTACTAATTTACATTCACATCAACAGTGTGTAAAGGTTTCCTTTTCTCCACATCCTCGCCAACACTTGTTATCTCTTGTCTTTTTGGTAATAGTCATTCTAACAAGAGTGAGGTGATATCTTATTGTGGTTTTGATTACATTTCCCTGAAGATAAGTGATGTAGAACATTATTTTTATATATTTTTTGGACATTTGTATGTCTTCTTTTGAGAAATGTCTATATAGGTTTTTTGCCTATTTAAATATTGGGTTATTTGTTTTATTTCTATTGAGTTGTTTGAGTTTCTTATATATTTTGGATATTAACCCATTATCAGATGCCTAGTTTGCAAATATTTTGTCCCCTTCTAAAGGTTGTCTCTTCATTCTGTTGATTTTTTGTTTTGCTGTGCAGAAGATTTTTATTTGATATAATCCAATTTGTCTGTTTTGGCTTTTATTGCCTGTGCTTTTGAGGTTTTATTCAAAAAATCCTTGCCCAGTCCAATGTCACAAGGTGTTTCCTTTATATTTTCTTCTAGTAGTTTAATAGTTTCAGGCCTTGCATATAAATCTTTAATCCATTTTAAGTTGTTTTTTATATATGGGCAAATATGGAGATCCAATTTCACTCTTCTACATGTGGATATCAATTTTCCCAGCTCCATTTATTGAAGAGGCTATCCCTTCCCTGTTGTGTGTTCTTGAAATCTTTGTTGAAAATTAGTTGATGTAAATTAGTGGATTTATTTCTGGGCTCTCTATTCTGTTCCTTTGGTCTTTTGTCTGTTTTTATGCCAATACTATGCTGTTTTTGTTACTATAGCTTTGTAGTATATTTTGAAGTCAGGTAATGTGATGCCTCCAGCTTTGTTCTTTTTGCTCAAGATTGTTTTGGCTATTCAGGGTGGTTTTTGGTTCTGTATGAATTTTAGGGCTTTTTTTCTGTTTCTATGAAGAATGTCATTGGAATTTTGGTAAAGATTGCATTGAATCTGTAGATTCCTTTGGGTAGTATAGATGTTTTAACTATGTTAACTCTTCAAATCCATGCAGGATATCTTTCCATTTATTTGTGTCCTCTTCAATTTCTTTTATAATTGTTTTATAGTTTTCATTGTAGAGATCTTCCACCTACTTGGTTAAATTTATTTCTAGGTGTCTTTTTGTAACTATTGATTTATTTTCAGGAAGTTCATTCTTAGTGAATAGAAATGCCACTGATTTTTGTATGTTGATTTTGTATCCTGCAACTTTACCAAATTCATTCATTAGTTTTTGGGGTGGAGTTCTCAGGGTTTTTGATATGTAAGATTATGTAGTCTGCAAGCAGAAACAATTTGATTTCCTCCTTTCCAATTTGAAACTCTTTTATTTCTTTCTCTTGCCTGATTGGTCTGGCTACAACTTCCATTTCTATGTTGAATAGAAGTGGTGAATGTGGGCATTCTTATCTTATTTCAGTTCTTAGAGGAAAAATTGTAAAATTTCCCCATTTAGTATGATGTGAGTTTTTATACATGGCCTTTATTTTGTTGAGATACATACCTTCTTTGCTTAATTTGTTGAGAATTTTTATCATGAAGCAATGTTGAATTTTGTCAATCCTTTTTTCTGCATCTATTAAAATAAATACATGGTGTTTGTCCTTCTTTCTGTTACCATGATGTATCAGCTTTATTGATTTGCATATGTTGCACCATTCTGGCATCCTTGGGAGGAATCTCACTTGATTATAGTTAATGATCTTCTTAATGTGCTGTTGAATTCCAATTGCTAGTATCATTTTGAGAATTTTAGCATCTATGTTCATCAGGGATAATAGCCTGTAGTTTTCTTTTTTTCCTGTGTCCTTGTCTGGTTTTGGTCTGAAAGTAATGCTAGCCTCATAGAATGAGTTTGGAAGTATTCCTTCATCTTCACTTATCTGGAATAGTTTGAGAAGAATTGGCTTTAGTCTTCTTTACATGGTTGGTAGAATTCAGCAGTGAAGTCATCAGTTCCTGCATTTTTCTTTGATGGGAGACTTTTTGTTACTGATTAAATTTTCTCACTCATTTTCCTGTTTAGATTTCCTATTTCTTTATAATTCAATCTTGGTAGGTTGTATGTGTCCAGAAATTTATTTATTTCTTTTATATCCTACAATAAGTTGGGGTACAATTGTTCATAATAGTTTCTCATAATCCTTCATATCTGTGGTATCAGTTGTAGTGCCTCTTTTTATCTCTAATTTTCTTTCAGATATCTCTGTTCTTTTCTAAGTTTAATTAAAAGTTTGTTGATTTTTTAATTTTGTTTATGTTTTCAAAAAACCAACTCTTCCTTTTGTTAATCTTTTATACGTTTTTAAGTCTCTATTTCATTTAGTTCTGCTCTGATCCTTATTATTTCTTTCCTTCTGGTAATTTTGGATTTAGTTTGTTCATGTTTTTCTTGGTCCTTGAGGTGCAAGGTTAGGTTGTTTAATTGAGATCTTTCTGCTTTTTTGGTGTAGGTCTTTACTGCCATAAATTCTCCTCTTAGAAATTCTTTTACTGTATCCCATAGGTTTCAGTATGTTGTTTTTCCATTTTTGTTTGCCTCAAGAAATTTTCAAATTTCTCTTGTAATATTTTTATTAACTCACTGATTATTCAGGAGCATGACATTTAGTTTCCATAAATATGTAAAGTTTTGATGCTCCCTTTTATTGATTTCTAGTTTCATACTAATGTGATCAGAAAAGATACTTGATATGATCTCTATCTTCTTAAATTTGTTAAGACTTGCTCTGAGGCCTAGTGTATGATCTGTCCTGAAGAATGTCCCCTGTGCATTTGAGAAGAATGTGTATTCTTCTGCAGCCATTACATTGAATGTTCTGTAAATATCTGTAAGGTTCATTTGGTCTGCAGTGCAGTTTAAATTCCATGTTTCTTTGTTGGTTTTCTGCCTAGATGATCTGTCCATTGCTGAAATTGTGTTGTTAAAGTCCTCTATATTATTGCATTGAAGTCTATCTTTCCCTTTAATCTAATAAAATTTGCTTTATATATTAATATTTGGGCATCCTGTGTTGGACGCATATATATTTAAAATTGGTACATCTTCTTATTGAATAGATGCCTTTATCATTATATAATGACCTTTTTTTGGGTCTCTTTTTGTAATTTTTTTACTGTAAGTTAAAAATACACTGCAAACTCTATTTTATGTGATGTAAGTATAGCAACTTATGCTCAACTTTAGTTTCTGTTTCTGTTGAATATCTTTTTCCATCCATTCACTTTATGTCTGTGTGGGTCCATACAGGTGTAGTGAATCTCTTATAGGCAGCATGTAGTTGGTTTTTTTTTTTTTTAATCCATTCAGCCACTCTATATCTTTTAATTGGAGAATTTAATCCATTTACACTTAAGGTTACTAATGATAGGTAAGACTTACTTTTGTCTTTTTCTTAATTGTTTTCTGGTTGATTTGTAGGTCATTTGTTCCTTTCTTCCTCTCTTCTTGTTTACCTTTGTGCTCTGGTGGTTTTATGTGGTGCTAACCTTTGATTACTTTCTCTGCTGCAATTTATTTCTTTGTGGTTACTGTGGGGCTAACATAAAAAATTTTGCAATTTTAGTAGACTATTTTAAGCTGACAACAACTTAAATTTGGTCACAAAAAATAATCTTGACTTTTACTTCTCCCATATGCAATTTATATTTTTGTTTCCTTAATTTATATGTTTATATATTATATATTCCTTCACACCTAATTGTAGGTGTAGTTATTTTTGACCATTTTGACTTTTGGCCTTCATACTAGAGGTTTAAAAGAAGCTTCTGGATGCAAGGAAACAGTAAGAGAAAAACCCTTTGGACTCCACTTTCCAAGAGGAGCTTTTACAATCTTGGCTACTCACACAGGTCTCGAGCCTGACGTAGGGAGCTTCTTAGAGATTGCCAGAGACATTGCTCCAGAAAGGGAACTCACATAGAATCCCACAGGCATCCAAGCCTACAGCAGCTTAAGCTGGGCATCATTCTGACAGCCTAGATACCAGGGAACTGTGGGTGTGCCTGCAGCCACTGTGTGGCCCCAGGGAAGGATAAAGGAGCCCAGGAACTCCCACACACCCCTTAGGAGGTCCCCGCAACCCTGCTGCTGGCTACAGTTGAGACTGATACATGAGAAGACATTTTCCACAGTATCTCACCCACACTGCTTGCCTGGGTGGGGGCACAACCTTTCCAGTTGCAGCTCCAAGGTGCCATTTTCAGAGTTTGACACGGGACTGCACCCTGCTCTCAGGCTGAGTTTGGGCTGATGTGGTTGCAGCCCCTGCCTGTCTGGGAGGGGCAGGGAAACCAGGCTTTCCAGCATGCATCTGGGAGGGTGACCACAATCCTGCAGCTGGCTGCAGTGGGACGAAGTCTCAGGTGAACTGGACTCCCAACAGTTTCCCGCCAGCACAGCCTGCCTGAGAACAGCTGCCCCTTATCTGGTCACAGGCCCAAGGTTCCATTTTGGAAGTTTAAAGATGAGCAGTGCCCCGCCTTCAGGCTGACTTTGGGCTGTTGCAGCCCAGGCCCCCGCCGCCCCCCGCCGGCCACACGCGGGAGGGTCCGCCCCGGACTCAGCGTCGTCCCACTCCAGTGGCTCCGGCGGCCCGCGGGCTCTGCTGAAGATGAGCCACCGTCCCCTCTGCCGCCCTAATTATCATCTTTTTATTTCCAATTGTAGCACTCCCGTCAGCACTTCTGTAAGGCTGGTCTAGTGTTGATGAATCCCTCTGCCATTGCTTATCTATGAAGAAGTTTATTTCTCCTCCATTTATGAAAGATAGCTTTGCTGGATGTCATAATCTTGGTTCACATTTTTTTTTCTTTCAGCACTTTAAATGTATCATCTCAGTCCCTCCTGACCTACAAACTTCTTTTTTTCTTCCTTTTTTTATTTTAATAGATTTAGGGGGTACAAGTTGAATTTTGTTACATGTATATACTGTCTAGTTTGTTAGAGTCTGAGCTTTTGATGTACTCATCACCTAAGCAGTGTACATTTTACACTATAGATAATTTTTCATCCCTCAAACCCTCCCACCGTTCTCCCCTGTGAGTCTCCAGTGTCAATTATACCATTGTCTGTGCCTTTCTATAGCCATAGCTTAACTACCACTTGTAAGCAAGAACATGTGGCCTTTCTTTTTCTGTTCCTGAATTACTTCAGGTAGGATAATGGCTTCCAATTCCATCCAGGTTGCTGCAAAAGACTGTTTCATTCTTTCTTATTGCAGAGAAGTACTGTGGTTTATATATGCCACATTTTCTTTATCCACTCATTGGTTGATGGGCACTTAGGTTGATTTTATATCTTTGCAGTTGTGAATTGTGCTGCAATAAACATATGAGTGCAGGGTTTTCTTTTAAAATATAATGATTTACTTTTCTCTGGGTAGATACTGCGTAATGGGACTCCAAGATCAAATGGTAGATCTAGTTTTAGTTCTTTGAGAAATCACCATACCAGTCTCCATAGTGGTTGTATTCATTTACATTCCCACCAAAAGTGAATAAGTGTTCCCTTTTCACCATATCTGTGCCAACATCTATTGTTGCCATTTGCCAACTTTTTAATGGAGTTGTTTGTTTTTTTCTTGGTGAATTATCTGTGTTCCTTGTAGATTCTATATATTAGTCCTTTGTCAGACACACAGTTTGTGAATATTTTCTATAGGTTGTTTATTAACTCTTTTGATTATTTCCTTTGCTGTGCAGAAAACTTTTAGTTTAATCAAGTCCTATTTGTCTATTGTTGTATTTATTGCATTTGCTTTTGGGGTCACAAGTTCTTTGCCTAGGCCAATGTCCAGAAGAGTTTTTCCTAGGTTTTCTTCTAGGATTTTTATTGTTTCAGGTCTTACATTTATGTCTTCAGTTCATCTTGAGTTAATTTTTGTATAAGGTGAGAAATAGGGATCCAGTTTCATTTTTTGCACATGGCTATCCAATTTTCCCAGCACCATTTATTGAATAGTGTGTTCTTTCCCCAGTGAATGTTTTTGTCTACTTTGTCAAAGATCAGTTGGCTGTAGGTATATGGTTTTGTTTCTGGGTTCTCTATTCTGTTCCATGGATCTATGTGTCTACTTTTATGCCAGTACCATGCTGTTTTGGTTAATCTAGTCTTGCGGTAAAATTTGAAGTCAGGTAATGTGATGTCTCCGATATTGTTCTCTTTGTTTAGGATTGTTTTGGCTATTCAGGCTCTTTTTTGGTTCCATTAAATTTTAGAATAATTTTTTCTAATTCTGTGAAAAATGACATTGACATTTTGATAGGAATAGCATAGAATCCATAGATTGCTTGAGCAGTATGGTCATTTTCACAATATTAATTACTCTAATCCATGAGCATGGGATGTTTTTCCATTTGTTTGTGTTGTCTATGATTTCTTTCAACAATGATTTCTTGTTCTTGTAGAGATCTTTCACCTCCTTGGTTAAATATACTCCAAGATTTTTTTTTTTGGTTTTGTTTTTTTGTGTTTTTTTTTTGCAGCTATTGTAAATTGGATTGAGTTCTTGATTTGTATCTCAGCTTGGTTATTATTGCTGTATAGTGATGCTATTTATTTTATACCTGAGACTTTACTGAATTCATTTATCAAATCTAGGAGTATTTTGGGGGAGTCCTTAGGGCTTTCGAGGTATCAGATCATATCATTAGCAGAGATAATTCGACTTCTTTTCCACTTTCTTTCTTTCTCTTGCCTGATTGCTCTGTCAAGGACTTCCAGTACTATGTTGAATATAAGTGGTGTAAGTGGACATCCTTGTCTTGTTCCAGTTCTTAGGGGCAATGCTTTCAACTTTTCCCCATTCAGTATGATGTTGGCTGTGGGTTTGTTGTATACGGCTTTTATAATTTTGAGGTATGTTCCTTCTGTGCCTAGTTTGTTGGGGGTTTTTATCATGAAAGCATGCTGGATTTTATCTAATGCTTTATCTACATCTAATGAGATGATCATATGGTTTCTGTTTTTAATTCTGTTTATGTGGTGAACCACGCTTATTGACTTGCATATGTTAAACCATCTTTGCATCCCTGTGATATAATGCACTTGATCATGGTGAATTATCCTTTCAATGTGCTGTTGGATTCAGTTTGCTAGTATTTTGTTGAGGATTTTTGCGTCTATGTTCATCAGAGACATTGGTCTTTAGTTTTCTTTCTTTCTTTCTTTTGTTTTTTTTTTTTTTTTTTTGCATCCTTTCCTTGCTTTGGTATGAAGGTGATACTGGCTTCATAGAATGAGTTAGGGAGGATTCCTTCCTTCTTGATGTTATGGAACAGTTTATGTAGAATAGGTACCAGTTCTTCTTTGTATGTCTGGTAGAATTTGGCTATGAATCCATCTGGTCCTGAGCTTTTTTTTGGGAGAGGTATTTCTTACTGATTCAATCTTGCTACTCATTATTGGTCTATTCAGGGGTTCAGTTTCTTCCTGGTTGAATCTCAGGAGGTTGTATGCTTTTAGGAATTCATCCATTTCCTCTAGGTTTTCTAGTTTGTGAGCATAGTGTTGTTCACAATAGTTTCTAATGGTCTTTTGTATTTCTGTGGTATCAGTTATAATGTCTCCTTTTTGCTTTCTGTTTGTGTTTATTTGGATTTTCTCTCCTTTTTTCTTGGATAGTCTAGCTAGTGGTTTATCAATTTTGTTTATCTTTTTGAAGAACCTACTTTTTGTTTTGTTGATCCTTTGTATTTTTTTTTTTTGTCTCTATGTCATTAATTCTGCTCTGATATTTGTTACTTCTTTTCTTTTGCTAACTTTGGATTTAGTTGGTTCTTGTTTTTCTAGTTTTTTGAGGTGAGATGTTGGGTTGTTAATTTGTGATCTTTCCACTTTTTGATGTAGGCATTTAATGCCATAAAATTCCATCTCAGCACTACTTTTGTTATATCCACAGGTTGTGATATGTTTTGTTTTCACTTTCATTCATTTAAAAAATTTTTTTAATTTCCATCTTTATTTCTTCATTGACCCATTGATCATTCAGTAGCAACAGTAGCAAGTTGTTTAATTTTCATGTGTATGGTTTCTGGACTTCCTATTCATATTGATTTCTAGTTTTATTCTAGCATTATTCCACTGTGATCTGAGAAGATACTTGATATGATTTCAGGTTTTAAAATTTTGTTAAGATTTGTTTTGTGGCCTAAAATGTAGTCTGTCTTGGAGAATGTTCCATGTGCTGATGAAAAGGATGTATATTCTGTAGTTGTTGGGTGCAATGTTCTGTAAATATCTGTTAAGTCCATTTGGGTAAAGTCCAATTTAAGTCCACTTCTTTGTTGATTTTTGTTGGTTTTCTGTCTTAATGTTCTCTCTAGTAGTGTGAATGGGGTGCTAAAGTCTGCCACTGTCATTGTGTTGCTGTCTATTTCTTCCTTTAGTTTTAGCAATATTTGTTTTGTGAATCTGGGTGGTCCAATGTTGGGTGCACATATATTTAGGATTGTTATATCCTCTTTCTAAATTGATCACTTTATCATTTTATAATGATCTTCTTTTTTTTTTTTACCACTTTTGATTTAAAGTCTTTTTAAATCTGATATAAGTATACCTACTCCTGCTCATTTTTGGTTTTTGTTTGTATAGAGTATCTTTTTCCACCCCTTTACTTTCAATCTATGTGTGTCTTTATGGGTAAAGTGAGTTTCTTGTAAGCCATATATAGTAGGATTATTTTTTAAATCTATTCTATGAGTCTATTTCTTTTAAATGGAGCATTTAATCCATTTACATTCAAGGTTAGTACTGATGTGTGAGGCTTTGTTCCTGTCATATTGTTAGTTGATTTCTAGTTGTTTTATAAATTCTTTGTTTTTTTCTTTTTCTCTTTTTCTCCTTGTTGTTTGCTGCACTTATGTCATGTTGCCATTTAATTCCTTTTTCTTCCCTGTTTGTGTGATTGTTTTATAAGACATATGAGTTTTGTGTTATCATGTGTTTTCATGGTAGTGAACATTGACCTTTCATTTCCATGTTTAAAACTCCCTTAAGCATTTCCTGTAGGACAGGTCTAGTGGTGATGAATTCTCTCAGCATTTGCTTGTCTTGGAAAGACTTTATTTCTCCTTCAGTTATGAAGCTTATTCTGGCAGGATATAAAATTCTTGGCTGGAAGTTTTACTCTTTTAGCACTTTGAAAATACCATCCTATTCTCTTCTGGCCTGTAAGGTTTCTGTTGAGAGATTCACTGTTAGTCTGATGGAGTTTCATTTATAGGTGTCTAGACATTTTTCTCTTGCTAATTTTAGAATTCTGTCTTTCACTTCAACTTCAGTCATTGTGATTATAATATGCCATGGTGAAGTCCTTTGGCAATGCATTTGCCTGGGGATTTTGGGACCTCTTGTGTATGAATGTCTAACTGTCTTGCTAGTTTTCACCAATTATTCCCTTAAATAATTAAACAGACTAGACCAAGCAGCTTCTTTCTTCTGCTTGGTCCAGTCTGTTTTTGAAGCTTTCAAATGTATTTTGTATTTCCTTTAATAAAATTTTCAGCTCCAGAATTTCATTGTGTTTTTTTTTTTTTGGTTAAATAGCTATCTCCTTGGTGAATCTTTCATTCTCATCTTGAATTGATTTTCTGATTTCTTTGTATTGGTTTTCATATTTCTTTTGCGTCTCATTGAGCTTCTTTAGAATCAATATTTGGAATTCTTTATCTGTAATAATGAGGAATATTTTTATTGGAATACTTTGCTGGATAATTGTTGTGGTCCTTTGATGGTGTCATATTTCCTTGCTTTTTTATGTTTCCTGTGTCCTTCCATTGATATGTGTGAATCTGATGTAGCAGTCACTTGTTCCAATTTTTTGAAATTGCTTTTATTTTTTATTTTTTTGAGATGAGGTCTCACTCTGTCACCCAGACTGGAGTGCAATGGTGTGATCATAGGTCACATTAGCCTCAAATTCCTGGGCTCAGTTGATTCTCCCCTCTTAGGCTCCGAAGTAGCTAGGAATACAGGCATGTGCCACCATGCCCAGCTAATTTTTTTTGTTTTTTGTAGAGATGGGATCTCATTATGTTGCCCGGGATGGTCTCAAACTTTTTACCTCAAGCAATCCTTGTACCTTGGCCTTCAAAAGTGCTGGGATTACAGTCATGGGTCACCACACCCACCCTAAAATTGCTTTTGAATTCTAGAATTTTTTCCTAAAGATATTTATGTATTGTTGGTTGATTAGGACACTTTGGCTTTGATTTTGGGTGCCTGCAGTAATGTGATGTTTGTATAATTTTTTTAGGCAGGACATAGGGTCAGTGGTATCTGTGATTTTCTTGGTGGCTTAAGGAACAGTTATTAGTTGAGGCTGTGGTGAAGTTTTGTTGGGGACTTGAATGCCAGCCAAGCCAGTCCTTGGGCCCCAGTGGTGGAATCAGTGAGCTGAGTATGCCTGATTTTAGGTCCCACAGCAGCTTACTCTGGCAATGGTGTTAGTGTGTTCTGGTGGGGGGGAGGGTTCTGTCAATTTTTAGGCTTTCAAATGACTTGCTCAGAATCTAGTAGTTGGAGCAGAGGGCCAGGTGTGTCTGTGGGTTCTCAGGCCCCTGAGTAGCTGGTGTGGTGTAGGAGGTGGCAATAATGGTGTTGGAGTCACTCACTAGGACTCAAATGGTCCATGTAGGTGTTACTAGCAGCTGCAGTGGGATGGGCAGGTTAGTCATCAGTCCCACAGCTGCCTGTAACAAGGCAGTGGGAATTGTTCTAAGTGTGCTTAGGAGAGCTTGGTCTCCCCATCCTTTTCTAGCCAGGTGGTGGTTGCAGCCATGCCACCTGAATTCATCCCAAGGGCAGGGTGTGGTCCAGCATTAAACTCTCAATATGGTTCCAGCTGTGGGCTTGCAATCAAAGAGGACAGGGCCCCTTTCAGAAAGGTGGCATGGGCAGGAAGCTATGGGGAGTGCGGTCTGCTCATTTCTCAATCTCAATGGAGCCTGTAGCAGGGCAGTGGAAATTGTCCTAGGAGTACTCAGGAGAGCTTGGGCTTCCCTGTCCCCCCTCAATCAAACTTTTGATAGTTTGATTATAATGTGCCTCAGAGAAGACCTTTTTTGGTTGAATCTATTTGGGACCTTTCAGCTTCCTGGATCTGGAGATCCATATCACTCCCAAGACTTGGGAAGTTTTCAGCCACTATTTTTTTGAATGTTTTATATGCCTTTCTCCATCTCTTCTCCCTTTTGAATTGCCATAATGCAAATATTTGTTTGCTTAATTGTGTTCCATAAGTCCCCTAGACTTCACTCATTCTTTTTTATTCTCATTTCTTTTTTCCCCTCTGACTGAGTTATTTCAAAAGACCTGTATTCAAGTTCAGAAATTCTTTATTCCACTTGTACTAGTCTGTTATTGAAGCTCTCCATTGTTTATTTTATTTCTTTCATTAAATTCTTCAGCTCCATGGTTTCTATTTGGTTCTTTATTTATGATATCTAACTCTTTGCTGAATTTGTTATTCAGATCATGAATCTTTTTCCTGATTTCATTGAATTGTTTATTTGTATTTTCTTATGTCTTGCTGAGTTTTCTCAAAATCATTATCTTGAATTCCTTTTCAGATATTTTATAGATTTTCTTTGCTTTGGGGTCTGTTACTGGAAAATTATTGTGTTCATTTGGAAGTGTCATGTTTCCTTGCTTTTTCATATTTCTTATATCCCTACATTGATATCTGTGCATCTGTTGGAACAGTCACCTCTTCCAATTTTATGGAGTAGTTCTGTAGGAAAGACTTTTTTCTGTATTAGTGTATGAAGATGTCAGTTGGGTAGGTGTGTTGGCTTTGGCTCTGGGTGGACACAGTAGTGTAGTCTTCATGCAGTGTAGTCTTCATGCAGTGTTTTCAGTTGTTATTCCCCAAAGTGATGTCTGCGAGTTCCTCAATGGCTTAGGCTGTGGATGTTTGTGGTGAAAGTCATGTGGCTTTGCTGGAGGCAGGCTCACTGGGGGTGAAGCTGACAGGCTTGTCCTGGGACCAGTGTGCATGCACATTTGAAATGCTGGGGTTGGCTTCCCTGCTGTGCAGGGCTATATGTTTCTTGGGGGCAGAGTGCTGTGTGGGCTCAAGCTTCACAATCATGGCCCTTTTACTGGGCCTAGACTTCAAGTAGCTTGGGGCATGGAGATGCAGCCACTTGTATGAGCATGGTGGTATGATGGCAGAGCCTCAAGTGTGGACAGACATAGTGGCTGCTGGCCTCCAGAGCAGGGTGCACTCAATCAGTGGCTCCAGTTTCAAGATGGTGCTGTGCTTGTAGGTTGGGTCACAGAGAGTGGTGAGTGTACAATGTGGGCTTCTACTCTGGAGCAATGCAGCTGTATGAGCTCCAAGCATCTCCCTGAGCTGGGCTTGGGGTCTATGGGGACAGCTAGACTCTCCTGTAGCAGGTGTTGGTGGTGGCCATGGAGGATGCTGGGGACCTCCCGCTTACCCACTCTGGACAAGGGGAATTCCCTCCTGGCTTCCCTTCCTGGCTAAGGGAAGGAGGGAAAATGACTCCCATGACTTTGTGTTTCACTGGTCTACAAGTCTTAATTCCAGGTGGAGGAGTGCTTCCACTAGCAGATACAATTATTTCATTGAACTGGAAGGTAAAGCTGCCACCTGACCACTTTGGACTCTTCATGCCTCTGAATCAATAGGCTAAGAAGGGAGATACATTGTTGGCTGGGGTGATTGATCCAGACTACCAAACAGGAATGGGACTACTACTCCGTAATGGAGGTAAGGAAGAGTATGTCTGGAATACAGGATATTCTTTAGGGCTTCTTTTTAGTATTACCATGCCCTGTGATTAAGGTTAATGGGAAATTAGAACAACCCAATCCAGGCAAGACTATGAATGGCCCAGATCCTTTAGGAATGAAGGTTTGGTTCCTCCCATCAGGTAAAGAACCATAGCCAACTGTGGTTCTTGCTAAGGCAAAGGAAATACAGAATGAGTAGTAGAAGAAGATAGTTATGGATACCAGCTACTACTATGTGAAAAATTGCAGAAAAGAAAAGTAATTGTCATGAGTATTTCCTCCCTATTTTGGTATATTATGTTTGTGCTTATATACACATATCTTAAGTGAATATCTTTGTTTTTATTCACTTTTATTACTTCATTATATAACATAAGATATATTGACTTTATATCAGTACTTAAGTGTTATTAATTTTATATCATAGCATTTAATTTATGGGGTATCAGGAGAAGAGTAAACACTACCAAAGGATTTTACCTCATCTTCTAGGGAAGGGATTAGCACATTTTCAGTTTTATGCAGGATAGTTGTGCCATGTTAGGTGGACCTATCACCTTCTTATTGTATTTATTTGGAGATTAAATATAGTTTAAAGAGTTGTGTATGGGTGCCAAGTTGATAAGGGGTGGACTTGTGATGGTTACTTTTAGGTGTCAACTTGACTGGATTAAAGAATACCTAGAGATTGGTAAAGCAGTCTTTCTTGGTGTGTCTGTGAGGGTGTCCCAGGGGAGACTGGCATGTGATTTGGTGAATGAGTGGGGACAATCCTTCCTCGATATGAGCAGGCACCATCCAGTCAGCTGGGGGCCTGGATAGAACAAAAAGGCAGAGGAAAGGTGATTTCCTCTTTCTTTCTCACTCCCGGAACTGCAACATTTTTCTTCTGTTCTTGAACAGCAGAACTTCAGGCTTTCCAGCCTTTAGTCTCAAGACTTACGCCAGAGGCCCCCCAGGTTCTCAGGCCTTTGGCCTCAGACTGAGAGTTACACCATCAGCTCCCCTGGTTCTGAGGCTTTCAGAATCAGATTGCATCACTCTATCCACGTCTCAGGGTTCCCAGCTTGTCGACAACCTCCTATGGGACTTCTCAGACTACATAATCACATGAACCGAGTCCTTTAATAAATGCCCTTATCTATCTATCTATCCATCTATCCATCCATCCATCCATCCATCCATCCATCCATCTATCTCCTATTGGTTCTGTCTCTCTGGAGAACTGTGACTAATACAATCTTGAATCCAGCAATATTGTTAAATCACTTATTATTTCTGGTAGTTTGAATATTTCTGTGTATTTTCTATGGATACGATAATATTTGAGAATAAAAGCAATTTTTCTTCTTGTGTCTTTCATTTTTTTTCCTTGTCTCATTTAACTTGCTGGAATCTCTCGTGCAATGTTGAATTGAGATGGGTTTTGGACATCATTGTCTTACTACCAAACCAAGAAGGAAAGTGTACCATATTGCACCATTTAATAAAAGTTTAGCTGTAGGTTTTTGTCATATATTGCCTTTTTAGATGAAAGTGATTCCATTTTATTTTTAGTTTGCCAAGGTTTTTAAAAATTCATAACTGGATGTTTAATTTTAGCAAATGATTTTTCTGCATCTATTGAAATAATCATAAGGTTTTCCTGCTTTATTCTGATAATGTGATGAATTACATGTATTTAATTGTTTGCTTGTGGCACATAATTTGTATCTGTGGACTGATATCATTTATCAAGGATGGGATATTATTAGCCATTTTCTTTTCAAAAGTTTTTGCTCTCATTTTCTCTTTGGGACTCTGGTAGACATATATATTGGACTTTTTCATTCTATCCTTCCTGTCCTTTAATTTCTTTTTCATGCTTTTCCAAATTTTTACCTTCCCATACTGCATTTTGGATAATTTCCTCAGCCATATCTTTCAATTTTCTAATTCTGTCTTTAAGTGTGTCAAAACTGTTGTTTAAGCCAATTTCTTAATTTCAGTTACCATGATCTTCTTTTTTTGATTATTATTCAAATCTGTATGATTTTTTAAAAAATAGTCTTGTTCTTTTACAAAGATTTGTCTTCTTCTTTTTCTTTAATAATTTTAAGCATAGTTATTTTAGAATCTCTGTGTGATTTTTGTCCACCTCCATGCTTTTTTTACCCTGTCCATTCTCTATACAATAGCAAGAATGATTGTTTTCAATTGAGAGTTGGTTTATAGCACTCTTCTGTTTAAAACTCTTTAAAGTTTTCCATCATAATTAAAACTATACCCATGTGTTCCTTCTGCCTTGCTTTTTCTTCCCCCAGATATTTACAAAACTCACTCCCTCTGTTCCTTTAAGTCCCTGCTCGAATGTCACCCACTCAGGAAAGCCTCTTCTATCAGACTCCTCTGGTGGTCTGAATCATATTCTCTTTGCTTTATATCTAATGCCACAGCTTGGTGGACAGTATTGTGAGGGCATCATCTAATCTCAGGCTGACAGTATCTGCCTTAAGCTCATCCATCCAGTCTTTGCTTTATGTTCAGGGACTTCTTCAGTGCTTGCTACTCTGGTGTGACCTCACTCAGCCCATGCACACATGAAGTTTGGAAATGCTCAGAAATAAAATCCCCATGGGCAGCCCTCAGTTAATAACAGACGGAAACTAATGGATAAATTCTTCTGTCTCCTATCCTTTTCACAGACAATTATGGGATGAAACAAACCCCTATTGCTTTTGGCAACAATAATGCACACTCACATTGACTTCTTTCTCCTTCCTTGTCCACTTTTTCTGTGCTGTCACTTCTGTTCCCTAGAATCACCTCCTAGATTAACCACCTGCATACGAATTCTTGTCTCAGGCTCTGCTTTTGAGTAAACTCAATGTAAGACATCTTCCTTTACCTTGGTTTGTTGTTATCCTTAGCACATATTACTGCCTGACATCATAGTATATATTTACTATGTTCATATTATATAACTTATATTTACCAGTGTATGTTTATTTATTTATAGATTCCCTTGATTGGATTTTTTTTTTTCATTTTAGAATCCCCAGTGCCTAGAACAATGCCTTGCACATTGTGGACATTCAACATATATTTATTGAATATGGAAGGACTGATGAAAGTCAGTTAATCTTGCTGCTTGTTTTGTTTTCTGACACTTCCTCTTGATGGAATGTTTTAACATGTGTTTCATAATTTTTGATTGTCAGATTATCTTACATGAAGCTTATTTTATCATTTTTTTAATTGAGCATCCTGTGTGTCCTGGATTGTTGACATTTCCTCCAGACTGGTTTTATATTTGATTTTTGGCAGACTGTTTAGTGATATTATTGATTATAGACCATCACATAGTGAAAAGCAGCCACTAGTATTCAGTTTTTGTGAAGTTTTCCTTGATATCTACTTGTTTTACCTTATATATAGAGAAATAAAATTTTTTGAGTATAAAGGTTTATATCTATTATTAATTGATTTGAATTATACTGTTTAACCATTAGAAAATATTTAATATTTTGCCTTAAATTCTTCCTTATCTGATTTTAAAATAGTAAACTCTGATTTTTTCTACATTTGTTTGATATGTCATGGATAATTATTTAAACTTAATCTTTTAGTTCATTTTGTTTTAGGCGTATTTCCTTTAAACAATCTGAAGTTGGATTTTGCATTTTTACTCAATATGAGTTTTTTTAATGTGGAAGTTTAATTCATTTACCTAATTTATATAATTTGTGTTTCTGGTATCATCTTGTAATGTTTTCTTTTCCTTGTGCTTTTGTAGTTTTTAAATTTTTGCTTTATATTCAATGTGATTTTTTTGCTTTTATTATTTTTGAAAAATAATTGTACATATTTATGGGGTACAGTGTGATATTTTGATACACCTATACAATGTGTAATAATCAAATAAGGGTAATTTTTGATGGAAACACTCAAAATCCACTCATCTAGCTATTCAAAAATATATAATAAATTGTTGTTAATTATAGTCACTCTACAGTGTTATAGAACACTAGAACTTATTCCTTCCATCTAGCTGTAATTTTGTATCTATTAACCCACCTCTGGCTATGCCCCGCCCCTCCCAGCCTTTAGTAACCACTATTCTCCTCTCTACTTCTATAAGATCAGTTTTTTTAGCTTTCATATATGAGGGAGAACATGTCATATTTGTCTTTCTATTTCTGGTTTATTTCACTTAACATAATGTCCTCCAGGTTCATCCATGTTGCTGTGAATGACAGGATGTAGGGTTTTTTCATGGCTGAATAGTATTTCATTTCATATATACCACATTATCTTTATACATTCATCTGCTGATGGACCCTTAAGTTGATTCCATATCTTGGATATTATGAATAATACTGCAATAAACATGGGAGTGCGGCTATCTCTTTGACATACTGATTTCCCTTTTTTTGGATATATACCCAGTAGTGGGATTGCTGGACCATATGATAGTTCTATTTTGAGTTTTTTGAGGAGCCTCCATACAGTTTTCCATAATGACTGTATTATTAATAATTTACATTCCCACTGGTAGTGTAGGAGTTCCCTTTTCTTTGCCTCCTTGCCAATATGCTATGTGTTTTGGGAGGAAGTCAAAGATCTTCTACTAGTGGCCACATTGAAATATTTCTAAAGTGTTCTTTAATTTGTATTTTCCTAACTTTCTTAAAGTCAAGAATGAAATTGCACTTTTAAGCCCTTTCACTTCATAACCTTTATATTTCTGCACTGTGAGTTCTCTCTCTTAGGGAAAGCCAGGTCTTGGAAAGAGGGGAAAGACCAGAAGCAAAAGTAGAAAACACTGCTTGGACAGCACCTTTTGGCTTTGCTTGAAGTTGTCAAAGCAGCGGAACTGCTGGTCTCCTGCTGTATTGAGAGAAATGGTTGAATATGTAGGCTTTAACTTCATCAAAATTCCAACACTAGCATGATTGTGGGTTTGTACTATCAAGAAAGACTCTCTTCATCTTGTCTTTTTTGGGGAGTACTTTTTGCTTTGAGAGTAAGGAAAAAAGCAGCAGTGGCCTAAAAATCAACTCTTATCTATTATAGTTACCTTGAGATGTTCATTAGGCAGTGGGAAATTGCAGTTAGTAAAGAAACTATAACCAGGCATTTTATGTGGTCCTGGATACCGAAATACGGCTACAGACACTAAAAGTCCTGCTAAGAAAAATGAATCAGATCTCAAATCATCTTCTCATGATGGGAAGTGGCTAGAGTTCAGAAATCCCACAGATTTTGCAAGCTTTCTGAGAAAATTTTAACAGAAATTTATAATTTGACTACTAATATATAAGCTTTTAATTATTTGATACCAGACTAATGAATTTTTTATCATGTTTACACTGGCCACCTACCAGATGTTGTTGTGCTTTTTGATGGCTTTTATTGATTATTAAAGGCATATAATATTAATAGTAGGAAAGTAAACATTTACTATGTCTTTCAAAGTTCTGGCCAAGAGAAATGAACGTGTGCGTGTATCTGCAATAGTTTAGATAAGAACTTCTAGGGGCTATGGAATAAACTCCCAGAGGTCTGTGACAATCTAGGGTTCCTCAATTTTGAAAAATTATTATAAAAATAGAATCACTAGCTCATTTTCCCTAGACTATAAGCTTCTTGAGAGCAGAGGCCATGCCTTATTCATCTTTGTAACCCTAACGCTAAGGACATTGGAATATTGTAGGCTCACAATCAGATATATTGAAATAATTCTATGCTTTAAAGGTAAATATACTTTAGCATTTTCTGGTCATTTTTTGATGCCAGCTTTTCTAAAATTACAAAAACCTAGAAATAATGTCACTGAGATTTAACTGACATTAATTACATTCAGTGGGTTTAACCTAAAAAATTTTTAATCTTATTTTTGAAAGGGCCCAGGAACTAATTATTTCTAATATTTATTTCTAGATTTAAGTCCTACCTTTGAAGTTCACACACTATGCTATGGGAAAAATTTCCATTGGCTTGTGAAATCTGTTTGAATGACTTCTTTGCTAGCTACCCCTTGAGCTATTAAATAGATGTTACTCAGTCAAAACTGTTAAGTTGTCTTTGCATAGCTCAAGGGATTATGGTTGTATACATTTACAAAAAGAGGATTTACTTTTTCAGGAGAGAGAAAATGACAAGGTGCAAGAGTAGGTTCACCTCACAGTGGAAAAATGTTGTCAGCAGTGAGAAGTAATATTTTTGTCACGTTATAAAAACACCCAGGTCATTCCATTGTTTTGAAGCAGTTGCATAGCTCTCCCTACCTGTCAGAGAGTACTCAATATGCACAAATTATACATGACTGAGAGAACATTTTAAAAAATGTGTCCCAAATGCGACTTTACTCAGTGGGGTTCACCTTACCTTCATCTGCTTATTAATTGTAATCCTGCTTCTTATAAAACCCCTTTGTGGCCGAAATTCTTGTTGCATTTTTTTAATTCATCAAACAAATGTTTATAGAGCTCCTGCTATGTGATGCTTACTTTTCTAGGTGGTGGGACTAAAAAGAGGAAAAGACATGGTTTTGGCCCTCTAATGGGTAGCAGAAAACAGATGATGACAAGACACTGCAAGGTACTGTACTAGAGTTCTAAAGATGGCATCTACAGTATTGCAAAGAGGTGGGGGGGGGACACCTGTGCTAAGTGGAGAAGTTTGTCTATTTAGTTTCCCTCTGGTCAATCACTCCTAATGGGCAGAACCAATCATTCTTACAGCAATTCAAATTGGAAAATGTAGCAAAATATTCTGAAATTGCAGTCTGTATAAAATATCACGTTGTCCCTGTTCTCAGTTTTTAACTTCCTTTGGTCCATGCCATAGAAATATGCCCACAGAAATCCAAAAAGTCATAAGCTTAGAAAACATGCTTCCAAAATCATATTCTTTGCTGTGCTTGCTCTCAGCCTGATGTTAAGGTGATTGAGAAGATTTCAAGATGAGGTCATTACTTCATATATTTGAAACATCTGCTCAGTACACACAGGTTATGGAGTGAGGAGCGGATTGACTGCAATTTGTGTGTGTTACAGAGGAAGTGGAAGACATTACTTTCAGTTCAGGCCCACCCAGGAAGCTACCCTGGGAGCTAGAAGCAGAAGGGGGAACACAGTGGCATCTTGAGAACAACACACAAAGCTGGGACAGAGCTCAGGGGAGATAGAGGCAGCTTGAAGGTCATGCAGGTGAAGGGAGAAGTGATTTCCAAGGAAGCACATGGCAGAAGTGTAGCGCAAAACTTTACAGGAAGAGGGTTATAAATATCATTGAAGAGGACTTGGCACTTATCCTTTCAGCAAATAAAAATAGACCAAGAATTTACTGCAATCTTGTTATAAGAAATATAACAATTCTGTTATACTTCTAAGATTGTGCAGAGAGGAAACTTGGTTTTTGTCTCTGTGTTCTGCATGAAAATCAGAAGCCCTCTATATTATTTACTGTGCACATTTTTGAAGACATCTGTCCAGGTCTCAGCAACTGTCTTAACTGGCGGGCTTTCAGCAGCTCCATGAGTATAAAATAACTCTGCCGTCTGTGCAAAGCCATAGTTACTTGGTTTAGGAGTGAGAATTTGACCCAAGGTGAGCCAAACAGACCCTTCATGGGGAATTTAGAGCAGGAACTGAGAAACGCTTACTCCCTTCATGTCTTGCGCTGGGAAGCTGTGGGCAGCCATATACCACCTTGTAGGCTGGGCACAGAGGAAGCTGCTCTGTGCAGAGAGGAGAGAAGAAAGCAGCTGTGAGAGCAAAGACCTGAGAGGGAGAGAGTCCTACCTGGGGTTTCAAGCGGTTTTCCAGTTTCTGGAGCCAGTCCTTGAGGCAAGACTGTGTGCCTGGCCTATATTAGATAGTCCTGCACTCTAAGAAAAATGTCCTCTCTTTTGCTTAACTTAGCTCTATACAACAAAGGACCTGGCAAATGTGGCATCCATGCTTGATTAAACTTACAATAAACCCTACATAGTCCTTATTCCAAAGTGAAGATTCCATCATTTGCAGCTAACCCCTCTGCTGTCTTCATGAAGAACTATGTGACATTGTTACAGTCAAATACCTTGACCAGTGAGTGCCCACCTGATGGTCACAGTCAGATTTGGTGCCCAGAGTAGGCTTGGAACACCCTCTATAGAATGCTGCTGCTTTCTGGCTTTTGGTGGGAGTATGATGGGTTTTACATACCAATACATATATTTAAAACAACCTGATCTTTTGTTTTGTTTAGAATTATTTTATTAAATCATAAATGTACAACAGCTTCTCTGCACACACACTTAAATTTTTTAAAAGAAAAAATGTTATGTCTTCTTATACCATGATCCTGGCTAATAGCTTTTCAAAACTTTGAAAAAAATCTTTTAAAAGGTTTCACATGTCACCTGAACTTACAAATTTAACATTATTAAAGAAGGAATGCTTCTCTGCTCTTACAAAGACCACTGAAAGAAATAATTGAAAAGCTAAGAAACTGTCTCAAAGGTAGTTTTTTTTTTAAACAACCTTTCCTCCATAGTAAGGTAGTTATTAGATAATCCATTCATAAAATGGCTCTCTGCATCTGCTCTAGTGTCTTTTGCCTTATCACTGCATATTTATGCATAACTGAGATAAGAGTTTGTTAACATTGTTATTTTGATAACCTGAAGCTATTCTGTCTCCTCTTGGCTCTCATCCTCTCCTATTTATATAATGAAGCCCACGACACATGGGAAGAAGCTCAATATCACTACTTCCACCATAACCCCCACTTCCTCCATTGCCTTCTGGACCATAGTTTCCTCCACCCATGTTCCTGCCACCACCAAAGTTTCTACTCTTCATTGGACCATAGTTAGAAGGTTGCTGGTTACAATTTCCAAAATTATTGTAATTTCCACTTCCATAATCTCCTCCTCCAGAGTTGTCATAACTACCACCAAAGCCCCCACCCTGGTTGCCGTATCCAGGTCCTCCACCACCAAATCCTCCTCTTCCTCCTCTGTAACCAGGGCTACCTCCAAACTTGCCACTTCCAGGTCCTCCTCCATACCCATTATAGCCATCCCCAAATCCATCCCCAAATCCATATCCATCAGAGCCTTCTCTAAAGTTACTTCCTGGTAACTTTCCTGGTAAATTTCCACTGCCACCATGTGAATCCCCAAAACAAAAGTTGCCTTCTCTTCCACTCCTAGAACTTTGAACTTCCTGCATTTCTTGCCTAGACAAAGCCTTTCTTTCTTCCGTGTTATGACCATTGATGGTGTGGTATGTCTGCAATACAATTTTATCCACAAGATCGTGATCATCAAAAGTAACAAAGTTAAAGCCTCTTCTCTTTCCAGACTGCCTATCTGTAATTTTCTCAATGGTATCAATTCTTCTATATTCCTTGAGGTAATCTCTAAGGTGATGCTTCTCCTACTTCTTTAATTCCACCAACAACTTCTTCACAGTTACATGAGCCCCTGGTTTTCCAGAATCCTCTCTTGCTACAGCATGTTTTGGCTCAACCACTCTCCCCTCAATTGAATAAGGTCTCGCAGCCATGGTGGCATCAACCTCAGACATGGATGAGAAAGTTACACAACCAAATTCTCTTGATCTTTTGCTTGCAGGATCCATCATTACCATACAGTCTGTAAGTTTTCCCCATTGCTTGTAGCAGTTCCTCAAACTTTCTTCTGTGGTTTCAAAGCTTAAGCCACCAATAAAGAGTTTATAGAACTGTTTCTTTTCTCTCTCACATTTTTCCCCCAAACTTTCCCGACATCCACGGTTGATTATAAACATAGTTATTTTATAAAAGTCCTTAAGGTCAAAGAAAATAATCAGGTAGACTCCTTTGCTTGAGACCTTATGCCTATCAATGTAATGATCAATCAGGAGTGCAAATAAATGAGAAAAGCAAGTGACAAATTTCAAACACATAGCTGCCAGGCCTAAAACAGTTTTGTACATAAATATACACACATTAAAGGACTGAGCCATGTTTTAAACACAGTACAGCTAAGAATACAATTGTTATTTCACTTTCCTCATAATTTCTGGCTTATCATCTGTAAAGATCCACGATTTTACCCAGTAAAAATTAAACTTTCCAGTAAAAATACTGTTTTAAATACAGATAAGTTCTGCAATGTTAACAGAATCCTTCAGAGCAGGAAAGGGTTCTGAAATGAATATCCCTCCTCCACTAAATGACCTCCTTCCTCACTGCCACACTTAGTCATCACTAATTTGATGGCTCTAAGAGTTTTAATTTGTAGTTTCCTGTGATTCAACTACCTTTTTAATCACTGCAGACCCAGATTAAACCATTACTCAAAGAAACAAGAACTGGAAAACATAAAATAGTTTCTTAGAGATATGGCTCACTTTAAAAGCAGCCCAATGCCCTAGGCTGTTAAACCTTGTCTTCAACCGTGCCAGCAAACCCTGGACAACTTCCTGCCCTGCTTTTCTGTGTGGCTTCTGAACATAATGGCCCCATTTCATTGAGAGGAAGGCAGAGCCTTTAATGAGGTGCACGGGACTCCAAAGATCCAAGCTCACGAGACACTCCAAATCCACCTCGAAATGATATGAAAACTTACCGAGAAGAAAGAAAAGTGGTTAACCACAGCTTTGATCATGACCTGGTCTTAATTTACAGGTTTAAAGGATTCTGCTACTAATGATTTCATCCATTATACAATAATTGCTGCTGACATCATCTGTGCCAGTTACTGTGCTCAGTATTTAACACAGATTATTCTCACCGCAATCTTATGAAGAATGTACTATGATATTCCCCCTTTTACTGGTAAGCAAATGGAAGCCCATAGAAGTTAAATGAGTTGCCCAATGTTACTCCACCAGAAAGTGGTAGAGCCAGAATGTAAACCCAGTCTGTCAGACTCTAATCTCACCTCATAACCACAATGTTCTATTGCACTACAGAGCCTCCCTTGCTTTCCACAGGGGATTGAGGGTGGGTGGGAAGTATGCCCAGGGAATCTCTTTAAGCTTCCAGTGGAAGTTTCACTCTGGGGTCCAAGCCACTCCAAAGGTTGTCTTCTCCTCCTTTTCTACCTCCAACTTTCTTTGTACCAGTGACTGGCTGTTGTTACTGCTTTTCTTCTCCTGAGTTGTGTGGGGTCATGACTGCAGAGATGCAAAGGCACCCCCTGGATATCTGGAGAAAGGTGAAAAACTCCTCTTTGAAGCTTAAATACTCCTAAAATCCAAAACTAATACATCAAGATACAGTAAAGGAAATACTTTGATGCAGTCTATGTAACTCCCTGAAACAGTCTCGGGCAATGTCTGTCACAATATTTAACATTAACTAAGCTGACCTAGTGGTTGAAATTGATCCTACTTGGATAACTGGTCAGGCAAGTGCTGACAGTACACTCAACCCAAAATTTAAACATCATTCAGGATCATGAATGGGATAGCCCAGGATCCTCAACAGATTTTGGTGGCTTTAAATATGTGAACATTTAAATGTTTTTGATTTTTTTCCTGAACTTCTAAAACACCTTAATCTAAACACTTACTCCAGCAATTTACTGAATGTTTCTTAATCTTGGCTAATAGATACACTATTTTTACTTTTTGTTTATAAATTTGGTTTTTGTTTTTGAGTATATAAACTTTCATATGGCTCAAAAATTAAAGCTATATAACAAGGCACACATTGAGAAGTCTTATTTTCATCCTTCTCTCTGTGTACCCCATTCCTCCGTCTGCTCCAATATGTAGCCACTTTCAATAGTTTCTTGAGTGTCCTTGCTGTATTTTTCTAAATGTAAATGCAAACAAATGTTAATATAGACTCTTATTCTTACCTCTTTCTTACTCCTAAGGCAGTGTATTATTTACAGTGTTCTGTACTTTTTTCCTACTTAACACATATCCTAGAGATTGCTCCATGTTGGTACATAGAGTTTATCTAATTTTATTTTTCAGTTGTATCATATTCCAGTGGGTGGCTCACCATAATTATTTAAGTAGTATCCTATGGATAGATATTTGGGATTTGGGATATTCTGAACTTTTGCAATTATAAAAAATGCTACAGTAAATAACTTTGATGGGCTTCCTTTAAGTGAAATATAATTCTTGAGGATCTGCCATGTTGACTTAAGTTATTTTAATTATATGGTTACTTACAAATGTACAAACATTAAAACCAGATATAAATTTCTTATAATGATAACTCTTACATGACACATCTAAAATTTAAATGAAAACAGAACTATAACATTAATTTAACTAACAGATGTCATTTTGATGAAACTGTAAGGCTGCTCACAATATGAACATGGTATAAACCACTGTGGTTCTCTTGGCATGACTGCATCAATACGTGCTATGTGATGAATTGATTTTCTTTTTTTTTCTTAACACAACTTTTCTCTCTTTGCACTATTACAGCAACTTTGTTTAGCCTTCCCTTTGTTGCTTATAACTTACATATTAAATTCTCCTCATTTATTCTGAGACAATTAAAACCTATACCTGTTGGCACAGATGCAGTCATGAACACAAACAACTTTGGCCACTGGTCATCCAGATGATCTAGAATATACTTATATCAACTTTAAAAAGAGTAGCATGTAAATTCTTTTAGAGAAATATCATACATTTCTGCAGAGAAGCACTGGCTAACGGGTGATATGGTGAGAATACTTTTGGTGCCCATCCATGTGAACTCTTTACTATTCCCCCAAGGAAGAACTTTCCTAGGAAAGCCAGATGCATCACTGCTCTTGGTCTGCGACATCTGTAGCCCCTAGCCTGACTTTTGTGTCTCTGACTATCTGTTACAGGTCTCCCATTTGCACAAGGGCCATTTCTCCCTGCAATTCTCCTATATGTTGCTTCCTATCTTGAGGTGGGGAAGCTGAATAGTGGATATTACATTGCCACTAATGACTTGGCAGACCTCCAGATTTTACCAGCATTGAGCCAGTCAAGTCCCAGGCAGGGAGTCTATGCCCAAATGAGAGGGGGCATAAACCAACCATAGAGAGGGCTAGAGTCCTTAAATAGGGCCCAAGGTATAATTATAGTAGTAAGGACAGACATGTGGAGGGGAGGTGGAGAGGTTGGGGCAACAGTCTAATGCACTGGTCCACTTAAAGTGATGAGCAGGAAGTACTCTTCTTTCTTTATGCTTTCTATAGCAGATGCAGTAGAGCCTGGGCTTCCCTGAAAAGCCCTGATTCTTTAAGGGAGGATGCAGTGGCTAGGCTCCCATGACGCCTCTTTCAGCTCATACCCTCCCCATTGTACTAAATAATAGAGTGGGTCAGGTTCCTCTAGGAATTCAGTACTTCTTGTGCCATCTATCTGGTTCATCTTCTCAAAAATCTCAAGTCTGGGGTGCAGATGGCCAGTTAGGAGTATGACAGAGAGTGGATGGAACATGGGGTAGTCCATGAAGACAGAGGTTAGATGGGGCTGGAATGTCATGGGGCTAGGAAAGTTCCAGTTCCAGGTGTCTTTTGTTATCAGCAAGGGATTTGTTTATGGAGGGAAGCCAGAGAATTTTTTCTACTCAGATGTTTTTTCTTGTTTCCTGATTCTAAGAACAGTAAGTTTTTGAATTACTTCTTGTACGTTGGAGTGGCCAATAGGCTTTCCAGGTAATGATTTGTTACAGAGGTGATGGTGGTACTTACAAGTGTGGGGAAATAGTAGGGGAATCCACAGTTACTGTGAAGGAGTATTCTGGATGAAGTGCAGTAATTGGCTAGGAGCAATCTGGTCAGCATGCCAATGACCTTTGGATGTATCATCTACATATTCTAGCCTTTAGGATTTTTAGTTATTTAAAGTCTTCATTATTTACTATTTCACATATAATTGATTTTCAGTCAGTTATTTTTATAAATTCTGATATGTTGAAACAAACTAAATTCCCAACAATTGTTGGGTTACTGAAGTAAATTATGGAAGTTCACAAAAAAGTTGGTATGGTATGTTCCAATTTTCACAGGAAAATAGTTTGGGTATTTATGTATATGAAAAAAAACGGAAAGACAATCTACCAATTGCTGTCAGTAGTTGTCTCCCTCACTTTATTCAGGTCTCTGCTCAAGTGTCTTTCCTCAGAGAGCTCTTCCCTGACTACTCTGTTTACAGAAGCCTCCTTCTTTACCCCTGCCCCAGCTCACTAACTAGTCCTTTATCTTGCTTTATTTATCTTCTTGGTCTTTTTCCCTCCTTGATATTATGTTTATCTATCTGTTGAGTACCTGTGTCCCCCTAGAGTATGTAGCTCACAAGGGCAGGGATTTTGACTTTCTTGTTTACTGCTGTATCCCTTAGTGCCCAGGACAGTGTCTGGAGTGCAGGAAGTGTTTGTTGTACTGGTGAATGAAATTGTGTAAGTGGAAAATACTGCCGGCACAGTGTTAGAAGGGTGGTGATTCCTTGGGGGTCAGAACAGGTTCATGCTTCAACTGGCGTTGTCTGCTAATTATAGAGGATGCCTAAGCCATAGGGAAGAATTAGCTAAGGGAAGGATTTTCTGAGAATATACAGATCTATCAATGTTTTGAATTGTATCCAGCCAGGGTACCACGTGATGAGCCGTTGTGATACCCACTTGAATTCCAATAAATTTGGAAAACTTTGAGCCTGTGACTCCCTGTCCTTGAGGGGTTTTGTGAGTGTGAAGCTGTGGACAGTGCAGGCCAGCAGGTGCCCCGCCTCCTGCAGCATGGAGCCATGTAGGCACATTTCTTGATTGACTAGGATTTCCTTTAAACCCTTGGAAACAGCCATAGTGCAGCTGTGTGATCTGAACCATAGGATCTAGTCTGGGTGTTCCTGGGTCTTAATCGCTACACACGGTGGTGCCTTAGGCTAGCCAGCCTGCATATCTGCTTCATCACCTCAAACATGAAGGCGTATTAATGCTTCCTGGCATCAAAACAGCATTATATAGAATTGTTAGCTCATGTTTCAAATTATTTCACATTTATAAGTATCATTATTTTGAAATAGATTCCTTCAAAGATTTGGGAAAAGCCACAAGTCAAAAATACTAAGCTTATATGTCTTCTTACTCATTTACCCCCCTCAGGCGTGAGCCTGCCCAGTGGGAGTTACTTAGAAGTGCTGGTTGAGATTTCAGTGGGTGAAGTTCTCTGCTGGGTTTTGTCTGAGAAAAGAGAGAGGGTGGAGACTTTTTCATGCCCTATAAAAGGATCCATTTTTTTGTGTGTGGGGGGTCTCTCTAAAGTGGACCAAACCATTCTCAGAAATGCATAATTTTGGCCAGGCGCGGTGGCTCACACCTGTAATCCTAGCACTCTGGGAGGCCGAGGTGGGAGGATCACTTGAGGTCAGGAGTTCCAGACCAACCTGAGCAAGAGCGAGATCCCCGTCTCTACTGAAAATAGAAAAAATTAGCCGGACGTGGTTGTGCGCACCTGTAGTCCCAGCTACTCAGGATGCTGAGGTGAGCAGGATCGCTTGAGCCGAGGAGTTTGAGGTTGCAGTGAGCTAGGCTGACGCTATGGCACTCTAAAAAAAAAAAAGAAATGCATAATTTTATTGTGTATTTTTATTTGAGGATTCCTGATAAAGTCTGATAGCTTATTTATCCTGAAAGAATAGATCCTAGAGTCCATGTCTAGCCCCTGGCACTAAAAATACCTTGGGTCACCTCCTCACCCTATAGTGTCTGGGGCATCTAGAGAACCGAGGACAGCAGGATATTCCGTAGGTCCCTGGATTCACATGTTACTGCTGCCCAAATGCCTTTGGAACAGAAAATGTGTTTGAGGACTTTGACCCATATCCTTATTTCTAATAAAACTTTTATTTTTAGGGTCAGTTTGACAAATTTTGTTTTTTTAACTTTCATAAAACAATTTATGATCAAAATTAACATTTTTTTGGTGGGTATGTTTAGTGTGCTAGAGAACTATAACTATGGAGAGGCACTTGGATTCAGAAAACTGCACGTGTAATTCTCCTAAGAAGTGAAAGTATGGAGAGTTTAAAGAACTTTAGAAGTATTTTCTTTGGGGATTTCCTAGTCTTGGCTTGGATAAACTTTCAAGCACATTATATGAGTTCAGTGGGACTTCTGTTGCCCACACAAGCTCGATAGCTGTGTGCCTGCCAGTTGTCAGATGTCAATATCTAACTTGAGCTTTGACTTCCTCAGGAGAATAGGGATGCAGCAGGGAATTACGGTAATCATGACAATTAACACTTACAAGGCTCCGTGCTAAGACACACCTCTCATGCTTTATTCATTTATTCGTTGCAACTCCTCTGTGGGGTGGGGACTAATATTATCCACATGTCACAGATGAGGACACAGAGTCACTTGGGGGAAACAACTTGCCCCGTATTACCTAGCAGTGAGAGGTAGGACTGGGATTTGAACCCTGGTCAGTCTGACTTTGAAGCCTGAGGCTTTCAGCAATGGTGTGCATCTAGACCCCTCCCACTGCTTACATTTTTGGGAATTTAATGTGAAGGAGGAGTTAAAGATGATGCTACTAAAACTTCATTCAATGAAGGTCTGAGACAGGGCGGCTGGAAGCTATTTAGGACATATCATATAGTGCATATATTTTTGCTGTAACATTTAAATAGTAAAATATTACCTTTTTGGATGAAAAAAGACATTAAAAAATTTAAAAGAAATAAATTATATAGAAAGAAGGGATAACAATGACTAATCAAATGGCCCAGTGGAACTTTATTTTAAAATGGCATTTGGCTGGCTCTTATGAAGCCCTTTTCTCCATTTGTTCCTCTGACTCAGAGACTGGAAGCTCTGCGTGCCATAGCTTTGTCATGCTTTTTGAGGTAGCACCTTTCTTTTTCTACACTGAGCCATAAACAGCAATTCTCAGAAATGGTGGACTCAGACTAGTGGTGGTGGCATGCTGGGGAGTTGGGGAGTATTTGGAGTGAGGATGATATCCTGAGAGGTGTAGTATCCTCCAATAAAGCTCTGCAGGTGGGGCAAAAATAGGGAGATGTATTAACATTGTAGTTTTTCATGACTTTATAGATTTAGCTTATCAAAGAATTGGATGTTGGAAGTAGGAAAAAAAGACAAAGTAGAGCTGAAACACATGAATGATGACTGGAAACTGGGAAATTAACTGGAATCTGAGCAAGTCAACCTGCCCTTCAGCTTCTGTTCTTAGAAGAGAATCTGACACTACCAAATGGAGAAAGACGTGGGCGAAGGTCAGGACAATAATAGGGCATTTTTTGAACAACAAAAATGTCCAATATTGGTGGCTTGCTTAAATAATTTACAAGCAAGTCATAACAGTATGTATGATATAAAACCATGTTTGAAGAAGAAATAATGTAGACATTCTCAGTGCACCTTGACATAATATTATTTGGAAACACTAATGAGCTTGATAACTGCTTTGAAAGTTATCTACTGTGGTTTCATATGACTTTTTATTTAACACTAGAGAATATGGAATCAGGATCATAAATGGACCGCATACATATGATTGAAATAACAGCTAACATTTGGTAGCACAGCTACTTTTTGGAGTGCTTATGATGTGGCAGGTACTATTTTAAACATCTTCAGTGTATTAACTTCTTTAAAGTGAGGTAGGCACTATATTATCACCCACATTTTACAGATGAGGAAAATGAACATCTTGAGAGCAAATAACTTGCCTAAGATCACAGAACCGGTAAATGTCAGAGCCAGGATTTGGACTCAAGCTGTTTGGCTCCAGAGCATAAGCTCTTAGAATCTAAACTATACTGCCTCTTGTATCAATAAACAACATGGAACATCCAGATAGTTATGACAAGTGTACAGAAATGTAGAAATAGAGGAACACTCTCAGGGGTGGGGAACCTGTGGCCTTAATTCTGTATAATTTGGATTCAGTCAAAAGTCCACACTTAAGGACCTAGAAGGGCACATGCAGCCTGAAGCCTGCAGGTTCCCCACCCCTGCAGAATAAATTTCCAAGAAAATCTCTTAAGATCTTGATAGGTTAAGTATTCTACACTCAGTAATCTAAATAATCTATACTTAGATTCTGCCACTTCCTCAGTAGGTGTAATCGTTGACCTACTAAAGAACCTGTCATCTGTATGTGCAGAATGTTGAGACAATCAGCTAATTCAGTAAAAAATCCCTGAAAATTTTACTTGCTGAATTATATCATACTACCTTTCTGATTTTTCACCTTGTAACAAAGTTATGGTAATATTGTTTATAGACTCAAATCACCTCAAGCTGATGAGCATAAATTTTGATAGTTAATTATCTCTAAAATGATGAGAATCATTAATATTATTAGAGAAAGAGGCAAATCCTGGGGCAGCCATTATAATTTTGAGTTTTTAGAATATTTGGCAATTTTAATTTTTCTTTTCTATAGAGAGTTCAGAAAAGGCGTTTAGAGTGATATGAACTTCTGAAAAATGCTCACTAATAAACTAATATATACTTAATAAGCTAATAAAATGTAATATATACTAATATATACTTATGATGAAAATGCCTTAGGCTTAGGCTGCTAAGTCTCTGCTGAATTTTCTTTTATGAGGTTAACCATAGCAAGGTCACCAAAAAACATGTTCTGTTATCCTGAAGTGATTTCTGACCTATTTCCTAAGTTATAACTTAGCAAATTGTGTATATGTGTTGGTTGGCTGGATAAGTAGTCAATCTAAAACTCTAAAATTTTTGCCTAGGTTAAAATTAACAGAAGTGAGTGAAAAGGAAAAGTAAAGAGTTTTTACTGGGGAGGTTAAAGAAAAAGCAAAAGGTGCCCCAGTTGGAATAGAAGCATGAAAGTAAATGTGCTTAGGTAATGAAACGAGGAGACAAGCAAAAGCTCCAGTCCACAACTGTACTTAGGAGAGAAGCTTAAGATACAGGTGACGGTCTTGCCCCTCTGTGGGCTTACAATTTAGGGTCTTGACTTTTGAGATATGTGTACTATGGGCTGGCTTTGTGGAAATACCTTTGTCTTGCTACAAGAGGAATTTATAATTTAAAAATTCTGTTTTATCTTCACATCTTGCCATTATTTAGGGATTGTGGATACTCCTCAGTGAGGTTGAGATTTAGTTATATAGATCTTGGTGTCTTGTCACAGACTCACATATTTCTAATGAAAACATTCTAGCAAATAGAAAAAATGTAGTTTTTTGAACCCCTGGCCTTAACTGGTGGGATGTTTTAGGAGAATGAACAGAATCTCACTTTTTCTCACCTAGGAATCCTTAAGGGCAGTTGAGATATGATATAAACTTATGTCTTGTAAACTTTATCTCCTATCCTCAAGAATGGGATGCTAGTAGAATTCCTAGAGAAATAAAATTAGAATTTGATGCTCCTGCATTAAGATCCTATAAATTTTCATTTAGTAGTGAAGAGTCTCCAATTCTCCCCATCCTTCATGAGAGACTACTAAGGTGGTGCGGATCAAGGTGGAAGCCAGGGTGAGGTTGTAGGATCTCACTTCGTGTTCTTATAGTTTCTCATTTGGGATTTGCCTCCCCTCCCCCACAGATCCTCTTTCCTTCTACCTTTTTTTTGTTTCACAATAGTTGCCCTGATTTCATACATGTTTGTAGTCTGTCATTCCATCTTTGTTCTTCTTCCACCTCCAAAATTCCTCATAACAGTGCTTTTTTTGTGAGTTTGGAGTTATAATTGCTCACAGCCCTTAAAGCCCTTCTGAGTTCAGAAACAATTCAGGATTAAGACACAGGGGTCAGGCGTATGGAAATGAAAGCATCAACTTTATTACTGATAATAAATATGGCTGTGGCTTTGACATGCAGCTGCAATTGGGCTTCCTAATAATTCTCCCTAAGTCTTGAACCTAGGGTGATCCACCAAGGGAGGGTTCAGGTTTGCAGAGCAGGTGTATTTACCCCAAATTGCTGCCTCACACTTATACTATTGTGGGAACCAATAGTCAAGGAATGAAAGGGGGAGACTTTAGATGCATGAAGAAACTTTATTGTGCCTGCTGAAGAAAGGATGGAGCCCAGTGAAAGTCATAATTAGTACTCCCAAATGGGACAAGAATGAGGAGTTGTGTCTCTAGTGGATGCTTCCTCAGAGAGCAGCAGACCAGCATAATGTATGTTTTCCCTTGAAATTGTTATATTTGCATATTCACTGAAAAAGGTCTATGGCTGTTATGAAACTATTCCGTTAACTCTGAAATAGTTTTGATTATTTGAATCTGCTTTGTGTGTGTGTGTGTGTGTGGGAGTCTACCTTACAAGAAAAATAATGGGCTTTATCCAGTTCCAAACTGGTGGCCCCTGGGATGTCTAAGTCAAAATTCAAAGTGAGAGCACTCAGCAAAGCTATAGATTTTTTAAAAAATGTAGTACTGGAGTTTTAAACTAGAATAACTGGAATATTTCACTCTCCCTCTTCCTCCACATCTCTTTTTTTCCCCTTACCCACTCAGACCACTGACTCACACACTAATCTGCTCTGGAAACACCACCTCAGACTCACCCAGAAACAATGCTTGATCAGCTGTCTAGGTACTGACTTAATCCAGTCAAATTGACACTTGAATTTAACCATCGCAAATCCATCCCTTGTCCACTTAGCATCTATATGAATCTCCCTAAGCCATACTTAATCTCCAAATAAAGACAATAAGAAGGTATCAGTTCAGCCTAACATGATACAACTATTCTATGCATAACTAAAATTGCATTAATCCCTTTCCAGAAAAGGAATTAGAGTTCTTGGGTATGTGTGCTTTTCTTCTGATGTTTCATAACTTAAATAGTGATAGAAAGTCAATAAATCTTATGTTACATTATAAAAGAGTAAAGGAGGAATAAAAACAAAGATGTTTTCTTTTATGTATATATATGTAATACACACAAATGTATTTTTACAAAATATGGAAGAAATACTTATGACAACTGCAGTTCTCATCTCTGTAACTGGTCACATGGTTGTAGCTGGTATTTATAACTACCTTCTTCTACTACCAGTCTGTATTTCCTCTGCCTTCAGCAAGCACCTCAGCTGGTTGTGGTTCTTTACCTGGTGGGGTGACCCAAACCTTCATTCCTGAAGATTGTAGGCCACCTGTAGTCTTACCTGGATTGTGTTTCTGTAATTACCCATTGACCTTAATCACAGGGCTTGGTAATACTAGGAGATGTCCTAAGGGATCTCCTGCATTCCAGACACACTCTTCCTTGCCTTCATTATGGAGTAGCCATCCCATTTCCGCTTGGTAGTCTGGGTCAATCACTCCAGCCAACACTGTACGTCCCTTCTTAGCCTGTTGACACAGAGGCATGAGGAGTCCAAAGTGACTGGGTGTCAGTCTTAACTTCTAGGTTAATGGAATCATTGTTTTGTCTCCCTCTGGACCTAAATCCTTTAGGCCAGCAGAGCATAAACTTCAAGAGGAAGCAAACATTTTTGCTAGTGGGTCATTAGGGGCAATGGTGAGTGGTGCCACTCCGTTTCCACCCTTGATTTCTGGATCCATGAATCCTGGCTATGGGAGAAATAGTACCATACATTCAGTACTGATTTAGAGCAAGCATATACATCCTTCTGGAGAATCTGACTCCAGCCCTGCAAAGTATTGTCACCTAGCTGGCACTGTAATTGAGACTTCAAAAGGCCATTCACCTGTTCTATCAAGCCAGCTGCTTCAGGATGTTGGGAAACATAGTAAAACAAGTGAATTCCATGAGCATGAGCCCATTGCTGCACTTCTTTGACTGTGAAGTGAGTTCGTTGGTCAGAAGCAACACTGTGAAATACCATGATGATGGGTAAGGCATTTCGTAAGTCCACAAATGGTAGTTTTGGCAGAAGCAAAACTGGATATGGACAAATCCATATCCAGAGCGAATGTCTGTTCTATTAATAGTAAGGACAAAATGTTGCCACTTCCATGATGGGAGAGGTCCAATAATCAACCTGCAATCAGATAGCTGGCTGATTACCCCGGGGAACGGTGCTATATCAGGGTCTCTGTGTTGGTCTCTGCTGCTGGCAGATTGGGCAGTTGGCAATAGACATAGCCAGGTTGGTCTTGGTGAGTGAAAGTCCAGGTTGCTGAGCCCATATAAAATCTCCATTCCTCCAGGATGGCCACTTTGTTCAACAATTTTAGGAGAAACCAACCATGGTTATTACATTCCTTAATTTTCCACAAATGTTTGAAAGTATAGTACACAGAGTCACCAAGGTCCTTGCTTTTTATAAGCAGTTGATTAATAGTATTAAATGCAGTTTGCATAGCTCTATAAACAATTCACACCATGTACTATCAGTGCTCTTTGTTCTATCAGAAGTAGAGTCCTCAGCATTTTTAGATCTAATCAGATTAGAAAGCCAGTTTCAGAAATCCCAAAACCAATTAAAGAAACTCATCCTTAAAATTCTGTTTTCCTAGAGCCACTCCTAGGACCCAAAATCAGTATTAGTCAGGGTTCTCTAGAGAAACAGAACCAATAGAATATAGTTATAGATATAGATATATGAGAGGAGATTTATTAGAGGAATTATGGGGGCTGAGAAGTCCCACGATAGGTTGTCTCCAAGGTAGAGATCCTAGGATACTGGTAGCATTTCTCAGTACAAGTCCCAAATCTTCAAATCAGGGAAGTTGATGGTGTAACTCTCAACTGACAGTTGATGCTGTCAGTCTGAGGCCAAAGACCTGAGACCCAAAAGGGCTGCTAGTGTAAGTCCTGGAGGCTGAAGGCTGGAGCCTTCTGATGTCCAAGGGCAAGAGAAGAAGTGTGTCCCAGCTCCAGAAGAGAGAAAGATTTCGCCTTTCCTATGCCTTTTTTTCTTTTTCCCTATTTGGGTCCCTAGCCAACTGGATGGTGCCCACCCATATTGAGGGTAGATCTTCCCCCCTGAATCTGCCAACTCACATGCCAATCTCCTCTGGAAACACCCTTGTAGACATACCAAAAATAATGCTTTACCAGTTCTCTAGGTATTCCTTTATGCAGTCATGTTGACACCTAAAATTAACCAGACACTTCTTTAGGACATATCTGGGAAATTAAGGATTCCCATCATCACCACAGACTACACATTATTTCATTGGTTCTGGGGGTAGCAATAGGCTCTAATAGGAAATATGGTAGACAGTCACTCTCTACCACCCTATACAATAGCACAATGTAAAGATGATGAAGAAAATATTGACTGCACTTTGCTGATAAAAGAGTTTTCAGTGACCTTGGTCCACACTCACCCAAGCAGGCTCTTTCAAAATATTTTATTTTTATCCTTATAAAGACATATAAAATTAGCAATCAAAAGAAGCAATTCTGTGTGCTTAAAAGTCTTTCATGGGTGAAGTTCTTTTAAAGTGTTTAGATCTCATCTTGATCTTCTGAATTGCCTCACTGTTCAACTGTTTCCATAAATTTTTTAAAGAAAATATACTCTCAGGGCTTTTGTTCCCACTCTCTTCTCCGTCTCCTCCCACCTCTTAAAATAAATGTACTTGTCTATCTTTTAGCTGCTATATTCTCATCACTTGGCAGAGTGCCTGGCCAAAAGTAAGTAGTAAATAATTTGTATTGAAAGAATAAATGAATAAATAGAAGAAGGTTGATATTTTAAATGCACATCTACAAAATGTCTTGGATTTTTTTCTCTCTTGGTCTTGTTTGTTGTCTATTGCATACCATGAGCTGGCATGTTTTCTCAAGGGTCCACTGATCTCAGACGACCTTGGTTCTCAGGTGGCTTAAGATTTCAGCAGAATAGTGAAATCCCACCATGACCTGAGGATGCATTACTACTCACTTCCAACTGTTAGGACTCAGGGAATAACAATGACAATAATAATAACAACAACAAAAAAACTTCCCAAGCCGTACTCAGTCTCTCATAAGTTGAAGGCACTATCCAGAGTCCGTGTGATGGAAAACCGTAAAGCCAGGAGTGTTTATTTTCAGAGCCTCTGACTTAGTGTTTCTGTCTGCTTTTTTTCTCCCTTATCCTTTTGTCCCTTTCCTCCTGCCCTTCAGGTGTGACTTAATTTCATATTCTTTCACTCCTAACCTTAAAAATATTGGGTTAAAATAATTACATTACCCCTGACATTTCAAAACCTGTATTAAGGGCAATATGCTTGGGAGATGTTAATAGCTACAAAAAAATCAAAATCTTTTTTGAGCAAATAAGCTGTTTTTAAAAGATAATGTTAATAGTTAAACTAGTTTACCCAAGCCTTTAATGTGATGATGGGATTCAATAGCCTCAAAGAGGGGGCTTTATTATGCTATGTACCCCAACTTCCGCATGCAGTAACTTGGTATCTTATGGCTTCCATCTTTACTTATCTATCCATGTTTAGATAGAAAATCAATGTAATTATTGATCCAGAGTATTGATTCAGACTGTAGCACTGTCATAACTTGCTAGGGTTCACTTTATAATTCCATATCCCAATTTAAAGTACTCTAGAATAAATTTTCTGGAGTACACTTTGAGAAATGCTATACAAAACTGTAAATTACTTTTAGGGTTTAAATTGGTGTATTAGTTTCATATTGCTACTGTAAGAAATTGCCACAAATTTAGTGGATTAAAACAATACAATGTTATTATCTTATAGTTTAGGAGGTCAGAAATCTAAAATTAGTCAGCAGGGCTGCATTTCCTCTGGAGGCTCTAGGACAGAATCCATTTCCTTGCCTTTTTCAACTTTAAAAGGCTGCTTCCATTGTCACACCACCTCCTTTGACTCCGAACTTCCTACTCTTCGTTTTAAGGACCATATGATTCCTTTAGACCCACCTGGATAATCCAGGCTAATCTTCCCATCCCTAAATCCTTAGTTTTCTTTTTTTTTTTTAATTTCAGAATATTATGGGGGTACAACACTTTGGTTATGTATATTGCCTATGCACTACCCAAGTCAGAGCAACAATCATGGACATCCCCCAAACTGTGTGCCCCACACCCATTCAGTGACAGTTTTCCCATCCTCTCCTCCTCCCTCCCACCTGCCCGACCCCTGATGAATATTATTTCCATGTGTGACATAAGCATTGATCAGTTAGTACGAATATGATGGTGAGTACCAGTGGTGCTTGTTTTCCATTCTTGTGTTACTTTGCTTTGAAGAATGGGCTCTAGCTCCATCCAGGATAACATAAAATGTGTTAATTCACCATTGTTTTTTATTGCTGAGTAATACTCCATGGTATACATATACCACATTTTATTAATCCACTCATGTATTGATGGGCACCTGGATTGTTTCCACATCTTTGCAATTGTGAATTGTGCTGTTAGAAACATTCGAATGCAGATGTCTTTATTATAGAATGTCCTTTTTTCCTTTGGGTAAATACCCAGTAGTGGGATTGCTAGATCACATGGTAGTTCTGCTTTTAGTTCTTTGACGTATTCCCATGTTACTTTCCACAGAGGTTGTACTAATTTGCAGTCCTACCAGCCGTGTATGAGTGTTCTTATCTGTCTGTATACCGACCAACATTTGTTGTTTTTGGACTTTTTGATATAAGCCAATCTCACTGGAGTTACGTGCTATCTCATTGTGGTTTTGATTTGCATTTCCCTGATGATTAGAGGGGTTGAGCAGTTTTTTATATGTTTGCTGGCCATTATCCTGTCTTCTTTTGAAAAGTTTCTGTTCATGACCTTTGCCCACTTTTTAATGGGGTTGTTTGATTTTTTCTTGTTGATTTTCCTAAGTTCTGTATGGATTCTGGTTATCAGCCCTTTATCAGATGTGTAGCAGGCAAATATTTTCTCCCATTCTGTAGGTTATCTATTCACTCTAGTGATGGTTTCCTTGGCTGTACAGAAGCTCCTTAATTTGATCAGGTCCCATTTATTTATTTTTGTTGCTGCTGTGATTGCTTTGGGGGTCTTCTTCATAAATTCTTTGCCTAGGCCAATGTCTATAAGAGTTTTTCCAAGGTTTTCTTTTGGAGTTCTTATGGTTTCATGTCTTAGGTTTAAGTCTGTTATCCATCATGAGTTGATTTTTGTGAGAGGTGAGAGGTGTGGATCTAGTTTCAGTCTTCTACATGTGGCTATCCAATTTTCCCAGCACCATTTATTGAATAGGGATTCTTTTCTCCAGTGTATGTTTTTGTCTACTTTGCCAAAGATCAGATGAAAGTATGAGGATGGTTTTATATCTGGGTTCTCAGTCCTGTTCCATTGGTTTGTGTCTCTGTTCTTGTGCCAGTACCATGCTGTTTTGGTTACAATAGCCTTGTAGTATATAGTTTGAAGTCTGGTAGATTGATGTCTCCCAATTTGTCCTTTTTGCTTAAGATTGCTTTGGCTAGATGGGGTCTTCTCTGGGTCCACACAAAGCGTAGAATTATTTTTTCTAGATCAGCAAAAACTGATGTTGGTATTTTGATAGGGACCGCATTGATTCTGTAAATCTCTTTAGGTAGTATAGACATTTTAACAATGTTGATTCTACCTATCTAAGAGCATGGTAGGGTTTTTCATCTGTTTGCATCCTCTGCAATTTCTTTTCTCGGTGTTCATAATTCTCTCTGTATTGGTCTATCACCTCCTTAGTTAGATATGTTCCTAAATATTTAATTTTCTTTGGTGCTATTGTGAAAGGTAATGTGTGTTTGATTTGTTTCTTGGCTCAACTGTTATTGGCGTATATGAAGGCTGATTAGTGTGCATTGATTTTGTATCCTGAGACTTTGCTGAATTCATTTATCAATTCCCATAGTCTCTTGGTGGAATCTTTGGGGTTTACTAGACATAATACTATATCATCCTCAAAGAGTGAACGTTTGATCTCTTCTGCCCCCATTTGAACACCCCTGATTCCTTTCTCTTGTCTGATTGCTCTGGCCAGGACTTCCAGCACTATGTTGAATAGAAGTGGAGATTGTGGGCAACCTTGTCTGGTTCCAGTTTTAAGAGGGAATGCTTTCAATTTCTCACCATTGAGTATGATATTGGTTGTGGGTTTATCGTCTATGGCTTTAATAATTTTGAGGTATGAGCCAACTATGCCTATATTGTTAAGAGTTCTTATCATAAAAGGATGCTGGATTTTGTCAAAAGCCTTTTCTGCATCTATTGAAAGGATCATATAATCTTTGTTCTTGCTTTTATTTGTATGGTGAATTACATTTATAAATTTGCATATGTTGAACCATCTCAGGGATGAAGCCCACCTGATCGTGATGAATTATTTTTTTGATGTACATTTGAATTCCATTTGCTAGGACTTTATTGAGAATTTTTGCATCTATATTCATAAGGGATATCGGTCTGTAGTTTTCTTTTCTTGTTGTGTCCTTTCCTGGCTTTGGTATCAAGGTGATATTGGCTTCATAGAATGAGTTTGGGAGGATTCCACCCTTTGCAACGTTATGGAGTAATTTCTGCAGTATAGGCACCAGTTCTTCTTTGTAGGTTTGGTAGAATTCAGGTGTCAACCCATCTGGTCCAGGACTTTTTTTTTGTTGGAAGATTTTTTATTACTGCTTCAATTTCAGTGCTTGATATTGCTCTGTTTAGGAATTCTATTTCTTCCTGATTCAGCCTAAGGAGGTGGTGTGTTTCTAAGAATTTGTCCATATCCTCCACGTTTTCATGTTTTTGGGCATAGAGATTTTTGTAGTATTCGAAGATGATGTTTTGTATTTCCATGATATCAGTTGTGACCTCTCCTTTTTCATTTCTAATTGAGCTTTTTAGAGCTCTTTCCTTTCTGCTTCTGGTCAACCTGGCAAGTGCCTGTCTATTTTGTTTATCTTTTCAAAGAATGAACTTTTCATTTTATTAATCTTCTGTATTGTTCTTTTGTTCTCAATTTCATTTAATTCTGCTCTGATCTTGGTTATTTCTTTTCTTCTGCTGGCTTTAGGATTGCTTTGCTCTTCCTTTTCCGTTTCCTTGAGATGATTCATTAGTTTACTGATTTGTGAACTTTCTGTCTTTTGGATGTGGGCATATAAGGAGATAAGTTTTCCTCTCAGGACTGCTTTTGCTGTATCCCACAGATTTTGATAACTTGTGTCCCCATTATTGTTTAGTTTGAAGAATCTTTTGATTTCCATTTGAATCTCCTCCTTGACCCAATAGTCATTCAGCAAGAGATTGTTTAATTTTCATGTTTTTGGATGAAGATGTGAGTTTCTGTTGGAATTGATTTCTAATTTTATTCCACTGTGGTCTGAAAAGATACATGGTATGATTTATATTTTTTAAAAAATTTATTGAGATCTGTTTTGTGGCTTAGGATGTGATCAATTTTAGAGAAAGTTCCATGAGCTGATGAGAAGAACGTATATTCGGTGTTATTTGGGTGGAGTGCTCTATAGATGTTAGTTAGGCCCAAATGTTCTAGAGTCCTGTTTAGGTCCATTGTTTCTTTGCTTATTTTCTGTTTGGAGGATCTGTCCAGTTCCATCAGTAGGGTATTGAAGTCCCCTGCTATTATGGCATTGCTATTTATTATATTGTCTATATCAAGCAATATTTGCTTTACATATCTGGGAGCTCCTGTGTTGGGTGCATAAATATTTAGGATTTTTAACTCTTCTTGTAAGATTTTTCCCTTCACCACTATATAGTGACCATCTTTGTCTTTCTTTACTTTTGTTGCTTTAAAGTTTGTAATGTCTGATATCTGAATGGCTACCCCAGATTCTTTTGGTTTCCATTTGCCTGGAAAATTGTATGTCATTCTTTCACCTTGAGTCTGAATGAGTCCTTGTGTGTAAGATGCATTTCCTGGAAACAGCAGATACTTGGCTTGTATTTTTTAATCCATTCAGCCAGCCTATGTCTCTTCAATGGGCAATTCAAGCCACTCACATTTATTGAGAGAATTGATATTTGAGGTGGATTTTTGTTTATCCTGTTGGGTAGACTCTTGTTTTGTTTTACCTCTTGAGCCATTGTGACATCTGGGTTCTGGAGTTTTAGCTTTTGGGTAGTTTTACACTGGTGGGTGTCTGTTGCACTGGTTAGTGTACAATGCAGGTCTAAGCACTTCTTGCAGGGCTGGTCTGGTCTTTGCAAATTCTATCAGTGATTGCTTGTCTGGAAAAGACTTTATTTCTCCCTCATATAAGAAGCTTAGTTTTGCAGATAAAGAATTCTGAGTTGGCCATTATTTTGTTTTAGAAGACTGAGGATGGTTCCCCAGTCCCTTCTGGCTTGTAAGGTTTCAGTTGAGAAATCTGCAGTTAATCTGTTAGGTTTCCCTTTGTAGGTTACCTGCTGTTTTTGCCTTATTGCTCCAAGGAGTGCCTCTTTCATGTTTACTTTGGTCAGCCTAATAATTATGTGGCTTGGTGAATGCCTTTTCATGTTGAGTATCCCAGGCATCCTGTGTGCTTCTTGTACTTGGATATTGAGATTTCTGCCTAGGCCACGGAAATTTTCCTCTATTATTCCTTCAAATAGATTTTCCAGCCCATGTGAATTTTCTTCCTCACCCTCAGGGATGCTTATGATTTCTATGTTTGGCCTTTTTATATAATCCCACATTTCTTGTACGCTTTGTTCATGCCTCTTGTTTTTGTGTTCTTTCTCTTTGCCTGATTTATCTAGCACATATGAGTTATCTTCCAGCTCTGAGATTCTTTCCTCTGCATGACCCAGCCTATTCTTAAGGCTTTCCACTGCATTTTGTAGATCTTTGAATGTCTCTTTCATTTCTAGGATTTCTATTTGATTTTTCCATAATACTTTAATTTCTTTAGAAAATTTTTTATTCATTTCTTACATATTTCTTGTGGTTTCTTTGTGCTTGAATTTGATTGAACTTTCTTATAATCCATAAACAAAATTCTCATCTGTCATTCTACCCATTTCATTTAAGTTGGTATCTGTTGCTGAGGAACTAATGATTTCTTTTGGTGGTGACTTTTTGCTCTGATTTTTCATGGTTCCTGAGTTCTTTCACTGATTCTTTCTCATCTGGTCTCTTGGTCAAGAGCTAGGGGTGTTAGGGCTAGTTTATGGCCCTGTCTCCAAGCCCCCAAGGATGGTTCCTTGACAGAGCCAGGGAGAAGAGTCTGTATTGCCTTAGGTATATTTTTGCAAGTTTGGTGGACCTCTTAGGTTACCTCTGACCTGTTATCTTCACCTTTTACTGTAGAGTGTAGTGAGTTTGTTCTTCCAGCTTGAGCTCCAAGCTGGTGGATTGCACTTGAGGGTAAGAATCCTTTGCTCCCTAATAGCTTGAGATGGAAGGCAATATTTTTAGCTGTGGGGTTGTTCCCACTGTTGTTGATTGTAATTTGTGTGGAGTATCAAGCTACCTAGGTAGTCTGTTATGCTCCTGGCAGGCTCTGGTCCCCCAGGTGGGGTATACAAAAGCCCCAAGCCTTGGGAGGGGCCTTGTAGCTCCCAGGGGTTACTTTGACCCTGCTTCTCCTGAAGTGAGGGGAGAAACAAAATAGCTTGTGGCTGCAGTGTAACAGCTTGATTGGGAAAATTCTACACAGCTCAGAGGTTGCTTATCTGGCTGCTGGGGGGTGGGGTGTTGTTCCTATCGAGTTCAGAGCTCTCTCTCTCTCCAGGCGTGGAAGGCTGCTTGTGGTGGGAGGGGCCAACTGTTGGGATTGCTGAGGTCTCTAGCCAGGTTTTTTCTTCCCTGTCCACAAGCTCAGGCACTTTCCCCTCCTATCGGACCACTTATGGGCTCTCAGTTTTCCCATAGTTCATGTGTCCGGCCATCTGACGTGTATCTCCATGTGTCACTGGTTGATAGGGGAATCTCCAATTGTACATCCCTTTTCCACCACTATATCCCAAGGTGAGGCGGGTGGACATCTCTGTCTCCAGAAGTCTCTGCCAAGGGGATGTTCCCACTGGGGGGAATAGTGGTAGCTGGAGACACTCTTGGATCAAGAGAAATTCCTTAATAAAGTTGGCAGGGTTAGGGGGAGCTGCTCTGGTTCAGCCTGTGGCACTTGAGGCATTTGGTTGCCATGAGAACTGGTACTTATACAAAATGAGTCACTATGGAAAGTAACCTTCAAAATGACTGATCTCTGGGGTACAGGAGGGCTGGGACCTGAAGAGCAGGCACTAGGACCAGCATGTAGTGGGCACATAGGAGGCCAGAGCCGGGGAAGCAGGACTGGATGTACAGGCTGCAAACTGTTTCCAATACACAAAGGTCCTGCCAATACAGATCAGGGATATCATCCCACTTGGAACCCATGGAGGCAGCTGCCCATGGCCACCAAGGGCACAGCCTGTCACACCCAGGCCAAAGAGCCCCTGGGCCAGGCGTGGGGTGAACCTAGAGACCTATCTAACAGACAGCTTCAGGCAGGAGACCTTAAAGATGGCTGCCAACTGCCAGTCTGGCATACAGCAGGTTTCCAATCACGCCCATGAAGGCAGGTCTTCTCAACCAGCCTGGATCCTGTGGAGGCAATTGGCAGCAGCCCCTAAGGGAGTATCCTATTGCTCTCCATTCTATTCCCATGCCCTGGTCCTCCTGATTTCCAGTGGTGAGGTGCCCATCTGCAGATTCCCAAGTACTATCCCAGGAAGCTGTATCTCAGACCAGTCCCTACCCAACTCTGAGCAGTCCTTGTACAGTGCACCCGAGAGTTCTGCATGGCTCCCACAATTGCTTCCTCTCCACAGAGACTGCTGTCTCAAGCAACAGCTTTGCACCAACTCTGGGCTTGTCCCTGACTGAGTGGATGGGAAGTCTGTGGGGATGGTGTGTGACCACCTGTAGATCAGGTTGCACTGTGCTGACCTGGTAAGCATGGGAAGGACATGCTGGTCTGTATTGTATTCCCTGCGCTCTCCGATATTTGTGAATGTATCTCCCAGTCACCTGTTTTCTTGGGCTGAGTGTCCCACAAATTTCCTCTGTAATTTCACAATGCTGTTTTCGGAGTGAATGATCCATGCGCAGGCAGTTGATGGCATTTTTCACCTCCTTCCTTGGGAATGGTGAGGTGGGAGGTCTTTATCAGGCCTCCATTTTTTTTCTTCCTCCCAAATCCTTAGTTTAATCACATCAAGAAAGTCTCTTTTGCAGTGTAAGGTAACATAGTCACAGGTTTTCAGGATTAGGACATGAACATTTTGGGTGGCCATTATTCAGACTACTACAGGTGGGATAGGGGAAGACTTTGCCTGATAGTAACAGATAGGTGCAACAAGTGAAAAGTTGGATGGTAACATTTTAGATGTTAGACAGCCAATGAGAAAGACATTTTAGGGTAGAGTTGATATCATGATTACTAATACAGCTCCTGGATCTCTATGTCCTAAGTCTCCAGGGACTAGGACTGCGGAAATTCATCTGTTGTTGATTCAGATCAAGAATGAATAGTAGCTGGGTGTGTTGTCCCACACCTGTAGGCCCAGCTACTCAGGAGACTGAGGTGGGAGAATTTCTTGAACCCAAGTGTTTGGAACCAACCTGGGCAACAGCAAGACCCCGTCTCAAAAAAAAAAAAAAGGTAATTGGTAACAACTTCTCAGGCCATTGAAGGACCTTGGGAGTTTCAGTGAGGTACCTATGATTTCCTAAGTTTGAATTCCCTAAAAATATCTTATTCTTTGGTTTGAGGGTCCCATAAAGAATAATCTGGGTTATTCTGGGTAGATTTCTAGGTTATAAAATATGCATGGAGGTGGCTAAGATACCTAATATTTGTTTACAGATATATCAATTTTTAATTTTTATGCCAAGTAGGAAAATGCACTCATCCCAATCAATCCTAGAGTAGACCAATATTTTAAGGGGAACTTATAAGTAGAAGCCTTGGGACAGGGAGAAGGGAGGAGCAGGGCCATGCATCATCTCTCATCATTAGTTATGATTCTTTGATTCCCAGATACAAACTGCTCATTCTCTAATTCTTCAAACAAAGCAAATATAGAATGAAAAACATTTCATGACACACTTATACTGAGAACATTGGGCAGTGATTCTTGGAACTTGGATGTGGGAACAAGGTGAAAACACCCAGGAAAACTGTCTCAACAGGGAAAGAGAGATCTGTCAGGTACTGGTTCTATCCTGAATTTCCTGGCTTCTGGTTATATGTCCCTGAGGTAGAGTACTGTATAGAGTGTGTCTTGACCCTCACTGATGGAGTCATGTGGTTTTCCCTCTCTATGTGAATTCCTGATAGATTATCATACTATCATAAGTACCACCTATTCACTTCCTGCCACACTTGAACTGATGAAATTAATTAATGGATTCATTCCTTCTATTTAACAAACATTTGCTAATTGCCTCCTGTTTACCAGGTATTGTGCTAGGGACTGTAGATAAAGAGATGATAAAACCTCCTCCACCCTTAAGGAACTCAAAGTTCAGCAGAGGACAAGATATATAAACACATGGATTGCAAATTCAGTAAGTGCAATCAATAGAAATATGTACAAAGTTCAGAAGCAGTACTGAAGAGAGAGTGATTAACTCCATGAGAATGTGATTGAGAGGGAAGGTCATAATATCTGAAATGTGTTTTGAAAGATCACTAGGAATTTTCCAGGAGGACTAAAAGAAATCAAATTTCAGGAGGAGCCCATAGCATGTCACAATGTTTGGGGATCTGAATGGTGTGTTGTGCTCAGAGATGTGAGCACTAAGACACAGGTAGAAAAGTAACAAAAGATGAAACTGAAGAGGTAGATAAGGGGCCATGACTGAAGGGCATGATGTTCCATGCTAAGGAGTTTGGAGAGTTTCCTACAAACAGTGAAGACTGTTTGATGATGGTGATGCTGATCAGATTGAAAAATTTGAAATATAATTTTGTTATCAATGAAGGGGGCAAGGCTAGAAGAGGGAAATGATATAGGCTATTCCATAAATTCACAACACACACATACACACAAACACACACACAAACAGAAACACTCACCTAAAGAAGTTGTGAGAATGGCAGATTTGAGAAGTGTTTAAGACGCAAAATCAACAGGGTTACTGATTCATTGGATAAGAAAGGAGAGTTAAGACAAAATGAATTGTCTAGGATTACTTGCAGGTTTCTGAGTAAAAGATCACATAAATGCTGGTCTATATCACCAGTCATTACAATGAACATAGAAGGAAGAAAAATTGTGGACTAGGGTAAGACATGAGTTTAGTTTTAGATAGTTTTGTAAAGTTCAGGTAAAAATGTCTTAGTTAGCAGTTGGTTATACAGATTTGGAGGTCAGGGAAAAGATTCATCAGCATAGAGGGGGAAGTTTAAACTATGAGATCACCAGGAAGAGTATTTAAAATTCAGAGTGCTGAAGAATACCTCTGGGGAATGTCAACTTCCAAGAGGAGGGCTATAAAGGAGACATGAAAGAATTGTTTCAAAAGTACTGTTTGTACAATTGACCTTGAGAAGGAAGGACATTTTCTGTGATTACAATAGAGAGAAGATGTATATAGTAACATTTGTTGTTTTTTTGTTTATTCAGCATCCATTACCTCTCCTTTTGATAACAATGTTCTGATTTCCCATTGGGAAACAATCTCTTCTCCATTGTGTGTGGTCTTGATAGAAATGACAGCTTTGCTTGGCTGCCATGTTCTAGCCAAGGAGTATGCATTTAGCCCAAGTTAGGCCGATCTGACTCTCTTTCCTGGGTCTTTGACTCTTGAGTGGATTGACAAAATAGACGGTATGGCAGTCATTAATGCTATTTGCCAGATATTTCTAGCTCTCTGCCTTTTGGAAACCTGGTAGAATTTCACTTTTCCACCCTCTTTGAAGTTAGGAATGGCCATATGACATGCTTTGAGCAGTGAGCCAATGTGCAACTCACAATATCCTCTCTTTTATTCTGCCATAGCAAATAGCTATGCTGCAGTTAATGACTACTTTGTCCACCTGGATTTCAGAGTGTGTATGACATGAAGCAGATAAACATATAGCATGAATGAGATATAAATCTTATTTTAAGCTTCCAAGATTTTGGAATTGTTTATTACTGAAGCATAACATCACTTACCTGACTGATACAGAAAATTGTACCTGGAAGTTGGGTGCTGTTGTAACAAAATCCTACAATATGTAGCATTGCCTTAGTATTCAGTTAGCATATGGTGGGGACACTGATATCGAGGCTGGAAGAATGACCATCTGTGTTATATACTGAGAAAAAGTTGGTGAAACTATTGCTTGTGATAATATGAAGGCAGATATTATATTTAACATACTTGTAGCTCTAGGGAAAGAGGATGAAAATATAAACCATTGGTATGATGTGTTGGTTACTATTAGCTGCAACTGATAAGGTATTAAAGAAAGAGATGAGCTCACAAAGATTTGATTGTCTTGCAAACTGTAATAAAAGGGAGTAAAGTGAGTCTCAAAATTCAGGAAATGAAAGGTTGGAAAAGGAAATTTTTATCACTCCCAAATGAAAAAAAGAAAACTGAGATAACCTTTGAGTAACAAAGGCCAAATAAAATTCAACCTTGCAGCAAGGATTAAATCAAAGGCACATCCATCATACCCACTGGAGTAGAGAGGACAAGAAAGATTCCTAGGAAAGGCAACAAGGAAGGTCAATGCTGTGATTCTGTTATCTGGACCCCTGCAATTCCTCTGGTTCCTGCTTTTCCTCAACTAGAACCCCTGTGTTTTTTTCCATCCTGTATGCCAATAAATAGTTTTCCAATCAATATCCCCACATAAATAAACTAGCAAGAGTCAGATTCGGTTGCTTGCCAAAAACAAAAGCAAAAACAAACACACACAAGTAAATCTACTGAAAGATACCTAAGAAATAATGCACAGGTGCAGGACTGGGATTTGAGGGTTGAGTAGCGAGTCTGAGGATTATCGAAGATTAAAGGTAAATCAAAAAGCCTGCATGGAATTGGAAACCTTAAAAACTAAATGGTACTAACTTTCAATGGACATCCTTTGCATGTCTGGTGCTGGAATGGAGAAAACAAATTTCAGAGTTCATCCATTCACTTATTCATCAAATATTTATTGGATGCCTACAATGTGTTAGGCATTAGTCTAGATGGTGAGGATGAAGCAGCTACCAAAACAGATATGTTTTCAGCCCTGCTGGAAATTATACCCAAATATATTGATCCAAGTTGTAGAATGATGGCTACATGGGAGTAGGTGAGTGAAGTGATATATCAGATGATATATAATAGGGTCCAGATTGGGCATGGAGACAGTGAGAGTAGAAGGTGGCTGATAAGCAGTGATTAAAAGGACAAGGCTTTAATAAGGTAAAAAGTAGATGTAGCAGGAGTTACATAAGGAGCTGAAAGGTAGAAAGACAAATTTATAATAGAATTTTGATTTAGAATTTAAAATTTCATAGGTGGAGTAATTACTGATGAGGAGAAGATCCAAGGTAGAAGACTGATAAAATAAAGTACACATGTTCTCTGGAGTCAAAGTCAATAACATGAGGCAAGAATGTCTGCTGGTATGAACCACAGAAAAACTACTGAAGTAGCATGAACAAGATTTAGTGATGAAATAGATGTGGAAATGCAGGAAAAAAGGAGGCTCAGAGGATGGTTTTTAAGATGAATAGGAGGCGTGAGTGAAGGGAGAGTGACATTATTTGAGACAGAGTTCACTTTTGTACATGCTGAGTTTGGGGAGCTTGTAAGGTGTTCAGGTGTCTGTTCCATTGGCAGGGAGAAGAATGACTCTGATCTCTGAAAAATGGTCAGGGCGGGAGTCATAGTTTTGAGAATTATCAGTAGAAAGTGTTAATTTGAAGTCATCTCAATTTCTATCTCAATTTCTTCATTAACCCAGTGGTCATTCAGGAGCATGTTGTTTAATTTCCATGTATTTATATGGTCTCCAAAGTTTCTATTGGTATTAATTTCTAGTTTTATTGTATTCTGGTCTGAAGATATACATGGTATCATTTTGATTTTTTTAAATTTCTTGGGCCTTGTTTTGTGGCCTAACATATAACCAATCCTGGAGAATGTTCTATGTGCTGATAAAAAGAATTTATATTCTATAGTTGGATAGAATGTTCTATAGGTGTCTGTTAGGTCCAGTTGGTCTAAAGTCCAGTTTAAGCCTGAAGTTTATTGATTTTCTGTCTAGATGATCTGTCTAATGCTGAGAGTGGGGTGTTGAAGTCCCCCACTACTACTGTATTGCAGTCTATCTCTCTCTTTAGATGTATTAATATTTGCTTTATGAATTTGTGTGCCCCAGTATTGGGTGCATATATATTTAGAATTGTTATATAGTTTTACTGGATCAATCCCTTTATCATTATGTAATTACCTTCTTTGTCTTTTTTTACTATTGTTGATTTAAAGTCTGTTATCTTGCTTTTGGTCTCTGTTTGTGTAGAATATCTTTTCCATCCTTTACTTTCAGTCCATGTGTATCTTTACCTATATGCGTGGTAATGTGAGCTTCTTGTAAGCAGCATATAGTTGGATCACATTTTTTTTTTACTTAAATAGGCTTAGAGGATACAAGTGGTTTTTTAATTACATGGTTGAATTGCATAGTGGAGAAGTCTAGGCTTTTAATATACCCATCACCTGAATAGTGTACATTGTATCCAACAGGTAATTTTTCATCATACACACTCCTGCCACCCTCCTCCTTCTGATTCTCCAATGTCTATTATACCACCTGTATGACCATGCATACCCATTGCTTAGCTCCCACTTATAAGTGAGAACATGTGGTATTTGGTGTTTTGTTCCTGGGTTACTTCACTTAGAATAAAGGCATCGACTTCCATCCAAGTTGCTGCAAAAGACATTATTTCATTCTTTTTGATGGCTCAGTAGTATTCTATGGTATACTATGGTATATATACACCACATTTTCTTTATCTGCTTATCTGTTGTTGGGCACTTAGGTGGGTTCCATATCTCTGCAATTGTGAATTGTGCTATGATAAACATATAGGTAAAAGTATGTTTTTTATAAAATGACTTGTTTTGCTTTGGGTAGATCTGCAGTAGTGGGATTGCTGGATTGAATGGTAGATCTACTTTGAGAAATCTCCATACTATTTTCCATAGAGGTCGTACTAATTTACATTCCTACCAATAGTGTATACGCATTCCCTTTTCTTTTCTTTTTGACTTTTTATTAATGGCCATTCTGACAGGGGTAAGGTGGTATCTCATTGTGGTTTTAATTCACATTTCCCTAATGATTAGTGATGTTGAGCATATTTTCATATATTTCTTGGCCAGAAATTGTTTCTCTTCTTTTGAAAACTGTCTTTTGCTCACATTTTAATGGGGTCGTTTGTTTTTTCTTTCTGATTTGTTTGAGTTCATTATAGATTCTGGTATTAGGCCTTTGTCAAATGTACAGCTATTTTCTCCCATTTCATAGGTTGTCTATTTACTTTGTTGTGCAAAAGCTTTTTAGTTTATTATAGAAAGTCTCATTTATTTATTTTTTGTTTTTGTTGTATTTTCTTTTGAGGTCTTAGTAATAAATTCTTCACTTATGCCAATGTTGAGGATAGTTTTTCATAGGTTTTCTCCCAATATTTTTATGGTTTCAGGTCTGACATTCAAATCTGTAATCCATTTGAGTTAATTTTTATATATGGTGAGAGATAGGGATCCAGTTTAATTCTTCTACATGAGGCTATCTAATGTTCCCAGCACCATTATATTGAATAGGGTGTCCTTCCCCAGTGTATACTTTTGTCTGCTTTGTTAAAGATCAGTTGGCGCTAGGTATTTTACTTTATTCCTGGGTTCTTTAATCTGTTCCTTTGGTTCCTGTGTCTAGTTTTATTCCAGTACCATGCTGTTTTGGTTACTATTGCCTTGTAGTATAACTTGAAGTCAGTTAATGTCATCCTTTCAGATCTGTTCTTTTTGCTTAGGACTTATTTGGCTATTCACACTCATTTTTGGTTCCTTATGAATTTTAGGGTTGATTTTTCTAATTTTCTGAAAAATGACATTGGTATTTTGATAGGAATTGCATTGAATCTGTAGATTACTTTGGGCAATATGGACATTTTACCAATATTGATTCTTCCAATCGGTGAGCATGGGATTATTTTCCATTTCTTCATGTCATCTATAATTCCTTTCATCATTGTTTTGTAGTTTTCTTTGTAGAGGTCTTTCATCTCCTTTGTTAAGTATATTCCAAGATATTTTATTTTATTTTATTTTTTTTGCAGCTATTGCAAATAGAATTAAGTTCTTGATTTGATTCTTAGCTTGATTGTTATTAGTGTATAGAAATACTATTGATTTGCGTACATTGATTTTGTAACCTGAGACTTTACTGAATTCATTTATCAATTCTAGAAGTCTTTTGGAGGAGTCTTTAAGGTTTTCTAGGTATGAGATCATATTATTGGCAAGAGGGATAGTCTGACTTCCTCTTTTCCAATTTGGATGGCCTTTACTTCTTTCTCTTGCCTGATTGCTCTGGCTAGGACTTCCAGTACCATGTTGAATAGAAGTGGCAAAAATGGGCATCCTTGTCTTGTTCTAGTCCTTAGGGGGACTGTTTTTAGCTTTTCCCTGTTCAGTATGATGTTGTCTATGGGTTTGTCATATGTGGCTTTTACTATTTTGAAATATGTTCTTTCTATTCCTAGTTTCTTGGGAGTTTTTATTGTAAAGGAATGTTGGATTTTGTCAAATGCTTTTTCTGTATCTGTTGAGATAATCATATGGTCTTTGTTTTTGCTTCTGCTTATATGGTGAACCACATTTATTTATTTGCTTATGTTGAACCATCTTTTCATCCCTGGGATGAAACTCACTTGATGATGGTGAATTATCTTTTTGATGGGCTATTGGATTCAGTTTTCTAGTGTTTTCTTGAGGATTTTTGTACCTATGTTCATCAAGGATATTGGTCTGTAGTTTTCTTTTTTTGTTGTGTTCTTTCCTGGCTTTTGGAATTATGGTGATACTAGTTTTATAGAATGACTTAGGGAGGATTCTCTCTCTCTCTCTTTTTTTTTTTTTGATGTTATGAAAGAGTTTCAGTAGGATAGGTACCAGCTCTTCTTTTTGGTCTGGTAGAATTTGGCTGTGAATCTGTCTGGGCCTGTGCTTTTTCTTTTTGGGAGATTTCTTATTATAGATTCAATATTGCTATTCATTATTGGTCTGTTCAAGATTTCTGTTTCTTCCTGATTCAAGCTTGGGAGGTTGTGTATTTCCAAAAATTTATCCATTTCTTCTAAATTTTTTGATTTGTGTGCATAGAGGTGATTATAGTACTTTTCAGTGATCTTTTATATTTCTGTGGTATCAGTTATAATATCTCCTTTTTCATTTCTGATTGAGCTTATTTATATCCTCCCTCTTCATTTCTTGGTTAATTTAGCTAGTGGTCTAGAGATTTTGTTTATCTTTTAAAATTTTTGTTTCATTGATCCTTAGTATTGTCTTTTTGGTTTCAATTTCATTTTGTCTTGTGCTGATCTTTGTTATTTCTTATCTTCTGCTAGCTTTGAGCTTGGTTTGTTCTTGTTTTTCTAGTTCCTTGTGGGGTGATATTAGGTTATTAATTTATAATCTTTTTATCTTTTTGATGTAGGAATTTAGTGCCATAAATTTAGTGCCATAAATTTCCCTCTTAGCACTGTTTTTGCTGTATCCAAGAGATTTGATAGCTTATCTCACCATCATAATTCAATTGAAAAGTGTTTTGATTTCCATCTTGATTTTGTCATTGACCCAAAATCATTCAGGAACAGGCTGTTTAATATGTATGTATTTGTATAGTTTTGACAGTTCCTCTTGGAATTGAATCCTAGTTTTATACCACTGTGGTCTGAGAATATGCAGATTTTGATTTTTTACAATTTGCTGAGACTTTTTTTGCGGCCTGACATATGGTCTATCTTGGAGAATGTTCCAGGTGCTCATGAGAAGAATGTATACTCTGCAGCTTTTGGGAAGAATGTTCTGTACATGTCTATTAGGTCCACTTTTTCTAGTCCAGTGTTTGTTGATTTTTTTGTCTTAATGATCTGTCTTGTTCTGTTAGTGGAGTGTTGAAGTCTCCCACCAATATTATATTACTGTTTATTTCTTTTCTTAGGTCTAATAGTATCTGTTTTATGAATCTGGGAGCTCTGGTGTTGGCTGTATATATATTTGGGATTGTTATATCTTTTTGTTGAATTGATCCCTTTATCATCATATAATGACCATCTCTGTCTCTTTTTACTGTTGTTGATTTAAAGTCTATTTTATCTGATATAGGATTATCTACTCCTGCTTTCTTTTGGTTTCTGTTTGCATGGAATATTGTTTTCCACCCATTTACCTTGAGTCTATGAGAATCTTTATGAGTTAAATAGGTTTCTTGAAGACAGTAGATATTTGAGTTATGTTTTTTAAAACCATTATCCCAATCTATATCTTTTAAGTGGGGCATTTAGGCTATTTATGTTCAGTGTTAATATTGATAAGTGAGATACTGTTCCACTTATCATGTTGATTGTTACTAGTTGATTTGTATTCTCCCTTGTGTTACTGTTTTATAACAGCTGTAAGTTTTTACTTTTGAGTGTTTGACACTGGTGAGTACTGACTGTTCTTTTCAATTTTTAGAGCACTTTTGAACATTTCTTAGGGTAGGTCTAATAATCACAAGTTCCCTTAGTATTTGCTTGTCTGGGAAAGACTTTATTTCTCCCTCATTTATGAAACCTAGTTTTGAAGGACATAAAATTCTTGGCTGACATTTATTCTGTTTTAAAAGACCAAAGATAGGACCCCAGCCCCTTCTGGTTTGTAAGGTTTCTGTTGAGAAGTCTTCTATTAGTCTGATGGGTTTTCCTTTGTAAGTTGCTTGATGATTTCACCTCATAGCTCATAGGAGTTCCTTCTTCACCTTGACTTTGGCCAGTCTGATGAAAAATATGGAATGCTTTATAAATTTTCATGTCATCCTTGCACAGGGGCCATGTTAATCTTCTTTGTATCATTCCATTTTAGTATATTTGCTGCTGAGGTGAGCACTGGATCATATATTTTTTTAATCCATTCAGCCATTCTATATCTTTTAAGTGGAGAATTTTATCCATTTACATTGAAGGTTATTATTGATATGTGATGCTTTGTTCCTGACATGTTTGTTAATTGTTTTCTGGTTGTCTTATATATTCTTCCTTCCTTTCTTTTTCTCTTATTGTTTGTCATTGTGGTTAGGTAGATTTCCGTAGTGGTACCATTTGAGTCTTTTCCTCCTTTGTGTGATTGCTTTACCAGTGAGCTTTATACTTCTGTGTGTTTTCTTGATGGTAAATATTGTCTCTTTTTTGTTTCCAGGTTTAGGAATCCCTTGAGCATTTCTTGTAGGGTTGGTCTGATGATAACAAATTTCCTCAGCATTTGCTTGTCTGGGAAAGACTTTATTTCTCCTTCATTTATGAAGGATCATTTTGCAGGATATAGTATTCTTGAGTGGCAGGGATTTCCTTTTTTCTTTCAGCACTTTGAATATATCATCCCATTTTCTTCTGGCTGGTATGGTTTCTGCTGTGAGTACACTGTTATTCTGATGGGATTTCTTTACAGGTGACTAGATGCTTTTCTCTTGTTTTTAGGAATCACTCTTTATCTTTGACTTTAGACAGTCTGTCTAAATACTGTCATAATATACCACGGAGCAGACATTTTTGCATTGTACATGGGGATCACTGAGCCTCCTGTATCTGGATGTCTAAATCACTTGCTAAACTTGGGAAATTTTCATCTATTATCTTATTAAGTAGGTTTTTTAATTCTTTCATTCTCTGTTTGCCCTTAGAAATACTGATAATTTGAATATTTGGTCACTTTATGTTTTCCTAAAATATTTTTGTAGTAAATATATAAATTTCTTTATGATGTTTTTAAGATGTTTATTCTTTATTTTTTTTCCTTTTATTTCAGAATATTATGGTGGTACAACACTTTGGTTATATATATTGCCCATGCACTGCCATGTCAAAGCTACAATTATGGACATTCCCCAAACTGTGCCCCGCACCCATTCAGTGAGAGTTTTCCCATCCCCTCCACCCTACTCCTGCTTGCCCACCCCCTGATGAATATTATAGGTTGTTTATTCTTAATGCTACATCTGTGCAGCCTGCTCAATCCTCATCTCTCACCACAACTCAGTTTCACACTCTGATTCCAATGTGATTTTGATTTTAACTGGGGGACATGGATAACACCCGTTAGCTAAATAAATACCAGAGTCAGAGGCTTAGAAGGATTTTACATAGTCAGTGGGAAGAAAAGACATTTGGGGCAGAGAACCTATCTGGCACTCCCAAAATCAAAACAGTGAAGAAGTCAACTGTCCCATATAGGAGGAGGGACACTACAAAAAAAAAAAAAAGCCAGGCAAAGTGATCAAGTCAGCCAGCATGCAGTTACATTTGTTACTTAAGTAACAATATAGTCTTAGTCTTAATATTATATGTTAATTACTTATTTCTAAATATTAAAAGCTTAGAGTAATTCATTGAACATTTTGAAATATATTGCACCTTTTTCTTTAATTGTTTCTCCAAAAGAATTACTTGCAAACGAATTCCAAAGAAAGGCATTTTTTTTTGTTTCTAGTAAATTTCAACCTAGAATATCTTAACCTGTGTCTTTTAACTTCTATACTGTACATTAAACTGAGTGAGAATTTGATAAAATCACTTGAAAGGAAGAAAGGATAAGGTTGAAAAGAAATTAAGTAATAAAATAAAACTTTATTTATAAATTCCTATGAGGAGAATCCAGGTTCGAGTGTACAATTCAGGTATACTTTATGTTGCAAAAATATTCTGACATAAATTTTTAAAAATTTTTAAAAATTAAAAAAAAATAAAAATTTTCTGAAGGCTTAAACAGGATTGCTTTTAATGATAAGCTTTTCTTGTGCATTAATAGTGTTTTATATAGAAATATGATGTATACCCATTTTTAAAGGAACAAATCTACTTGTAATGTCTATCTAAACATTTTCTATAGTAGTTACAGTAGTACTAGATAATATTGGACGTATGTTATTGTCTTAAAAATAAGTCATATAATGATCCAGGTTGAGTAGAAACTATTCCATGCTTTTTCTCCTTAATAGTCATTCATTCATTTCCTTTTACTATGATGAATATATCTAAAGTATGTCAAGCCAGCAGCCAGAAATGCCAGGCCCACTGGTGCCATCTTTATCCAAGACAGCTGTGAGGATGAGTGACTGTCCTCACTAGGAATTCGAGTCCTCAGAGGCTTGAGAATCCGCTCTCTCTGGGTCAGGATAGCTCTCCGGGCCCCATCCCATTTCCCTGGCCCCTGTAGGCGGTACTGGTATGGGGTGCAGGGACCAAAGAAAACCTCCATGGCCAGCCTTGGATCTGAGAGAAAGAGGAACAGGAGGTTGGGCTTCACCCCTGCCAGGGTGGCGATTTCATCCATGTACTCAATGTGATCCACTTGGATTGTGTGGCGAGGTGTCTTCACATATCTGAAACAAAAGAGAAGAGTGTGGAGGATTCACAGTCTCCAGCAGTGGGAGGAGGACAGAGATTTATATCATCCAAAAAATATAAGAAGTTTAAACGACTTGACTTCTACTCGCTTTAGAGGTGAAGAAACTGAGAACCAGAAAGATGAACAAACAAATCCAATAGCACTCAGATATTTAATGGCAGAGCAGACACAGAATCCAAATTTCCATGCTTACTGTCCCTTAGGTTTTTTTTTTCAGAATATTATGGGGGTACAAACGTTTAGGTTACATATATTGCCTTTGCACTGCCTGAGTGAGAGCTACAAGTGTGCCCCTCCCCCAGACAGTGAGCACCACACCCATTATGTGTGAATTTACCCATCCCCTCCCCCCCCACCTGCCCAACACCCGGTGAATGCTACTTTCATATGTGCACATAAGTGTTGATCAATTAGTACCAATTTGATGGTGAGTATATGTGGTGCTTGTTTTTCCATTCTTGTGGTACTTCACTTAGTTTTTGACTGCAGCAGGGTGACTGAACTGGAGATTGATGTTTGCAGTGATCCCTACCATTTAAGATGTTCATTTTTAAAATGAATATTGTGATCCAGTTAAATACTTCCCTGTGTATTTTGTAGGTAAGATGGAAAACTTAACTTCCAGCCCACCTGTGTGTTTGCAGACAACCAGGGGACAGATAATCAATCATTGATAACCTGACCCTGGGAGCATGGTGGCTGTCTTGGGATAAGGGTGTGGGGAGTGTAGCATCCTTTTCAGAGCAAGGTGACTCTACAGCACTTCTGGGGACAGCGGCTGCCTGGGGAGCTCTCCCTTGATCCAGATGCCTCAGCTCTGAGTGTGCATTGCATGATGCACATCAAGGGACTGCATAACCCTAGAGGCCCCATTCACATTACAGATATTATGGATTTGATATTTATTATGGCACTTTTACTTCCAGAATTTGGAAATCAAGTGTTTTGATGAAGGAGTGTCTTTTTCTAATTTGCAAAAACGTATTTTAAGGGATAGCAGTAGGTCTTTGCACACCTGCTGCACAACATGGGGCAATGGCAACATATCTTTCTGATGAGAGAATGCACAAAGTATCATCTTCGAGATGTGCGAGAGCTGGCACTTCTGTTGCATGAACTGAACATTTTTTCCATGTTGTGAGACCTTCCCCATAATAGAGTTTATAGAGCTCACATCTGAATACTGAAGGCTTATTTCAGATACTATTATATAAGAAGAAAAAATAGTGTTGCCATTTTATATTACCCTCCATTTGCCTTGTGCATAATCCTGTTGGAAATGCTTCACAATATGTCTGCCATAGTAGGCACAAAGTAAATTTTTAATCAATTCATTCCTTCTCCCAAATGTTGATGAGAATGGCACCTGAACGCTTTTTCAACCAAGAGTTTTCTCTGTTACAAAGTTGGTAAAACTGTAAAGTATGCGCGTGTGTGTGTGTGGGGGGGGTAATAGGAATGAATTTCATGTCTTTATATGGACACACATACACACACATAAAGTCCTTAGAATTCTGAAATAATGTGGCAAGGTTCCTTATTAAGATATTAATTTGTATATTTTCTGTCTATATTCCATTCTTCCACTCTCACAACAGTGGCCAAGCCTTTTGTATTCCCTTGCCTTAGAGACATTTTTTGTTACATAACCAAAGAACTACCTTACTGGCAAGACACCTCCCCTCCTAGCTTTTGTTTCCTTAAATTCTGGGATCATGGAAGAGAATAGGATAAATATCTTTGAGGGTAACAGAGGAGAGGGAGAGATTTTACACAGTGTATGAAATAGAAGTCTGGTTTAAAAGAATCTAGGAACCCACAGCAAGATGTCAGAGGGAAGAGTTGTGTGAGGTTCCTGGGGAGGCTGGACCCTAAGCCCATCTCACATGAAGCCCCCATCCTTAGCAAAGATTCCTCTACCCTACTCATGATAGGGAAGCCAAAGCCTCTAGATTTAAGGGTGTACTTTAGACTCAGGCAATGAAATGTCAGTAAGGAGCATGATGTGAAAATCAGAGAGTACTCCTACATTTTGGCAAATTACTTAGGCTTCCTGGATTCTGGTGAGATCCTAAGAGAAAAACTTACAATGACTGAGGTTGAGGTTGAGGGCTTAACTTCAGATGTGGTATGATTTAAAGAGAATAAACACGTGGTTATTTGTTGCATAACTGAGTTAAGGGACCAAGATTCATACTTGTTTAAAAGTTGTGTAACAAGATAGTATAGGAAATGGAAAAAAATATGGCCACATAATTGAGATGAAGCATGGGCCTAGAATCCCAGATTAAGAATTCTGTGATCCCTATGAAGGTCTCCAACTAGTTACTAAGTATTTATTTACCGTTTTTCCATGGCCCTCTTCCTCTTGGCGATATCTGCCATCATGTTCTTCATTGAGGGTAATTTGCTCAGCCCTAAAACAGAAAATTCAGAAACAGTCAGGATTCCTAGGAGTAAGAGGGGAACATTTTGTTTAAAGGAGAGAACTAGTGTCAGGAAGAAACTAAGGATAAACTTTAGGTGAAATATTAGGCCTTTCTCCAACATTTATCCACATACCTTTGAACACTTGTGTAGCCCAGCGACACTGAAGTTCTGCAATAGGTAGGATGATGCCCAGTGGCTGGATAAGACCGATGACTGCCAGTGTTGGCTTCTCCAGGCCAGGAGGGAACATAAGCTTATACAGGGACACTTCATTATTAGTAACTTTGATCAGACCATCAAGGAAAGGAAAAGAAAAACTGTATCCTGTAGCAAAGATGACAACATCAATATTCTCTTCTACAGTGCCATCATCAAAAATGGCATCTGTTTCTGTGAATTCCTTCACATTGGGCTTCACTTGGACTTTTCCAGAAATTATGTGGTTTGACAGGTCATCACTGACAGTTGGATGCTGACTTAAAGGTCTGTATGTAAAAACAGAAATCCTGAGTAAGCAAATATACAAAAAGGAAATAATGTATATGAGAGGGGACTGAAGCCAACAATTTGCATTTTTGCCCTAACTCTGTGCTTATTCAACTTTTGGCCTGTAATGGCAAAGGGGAGTAATTTTGTGCCCTTAGTGTTTTGGTGGCTATCTCAGACCTACATTTTTCAAGTCTTATGTTTTGTCTTGAAAACGCGTGTATATCTTACATTATGTGCCATGTTTATTTGCTTTAATGTTAAAATATTTTAAACTACTTAGAATTGAGGAAAAATGATATATGACTATGGATTATAGTTTGAAAACAAGTCATAGATTATTATTAGCCTCTTTCCACCTCACTTTCTACCAAATTGTTATCATTTGTATGCTAAATCAATCCCCATGTTAGATATTAATACATTTGTAGAAGAATTAGCCATCAAGTTACCTGGCACAAGTACCCATTTAAATATTTGTTAAATGGCTAAATTGTCTTAAATAGCTCTACCTCCAGGCATTGAATCCATGTTCCAAAGAAGAAAACTGAGAAAAGGGAAGTGCAAAGCTTTATGTTGGAAACATTAGCCTCCTCAGAAACCCTATCCAGTGGACTTCCACTTAACTATAATTGGAGAAAGCTGTGTGGCATGAACACCCTGTCCAGACAATCTTCTGCTGAAAGGAAGAAGGAGCTACTTGGTAAACACCAGGAGGGTCTGTTACAGATAGATAAGATTTGGACTGAAAATGGGGTAGAGGGAAAGATGTGAACAAAGATACAGATATAAAAAAGCCAAACATATATATAGAAAAAGGTGTGGAGCTAAGTTTGGCTTTAAAAACTTTAGTTAAGGGAATGAGTGGAGATGAAATGCAGGGCCACTAGTTTGGACTTAATCTGAGGGTAAAGAGAGAGTTAGTATATGTATATACATAAAATTCTTTATATTACAATCACTATGTTGAAAATGAACTCTTAATTGATTAAAGACTTGAGCATCAAAAAATTCAAAAAGTAAGAATCTGGAAGTAAACCTTGGAGACTACTTTTACAATCTTGAGGCAGGGGAGACTTTCTTAATTTAGTTTAAAAACTCAGAGGTTCCAATAGAAGACACAGACATACATGAGTATTGAAAATTTAAGGCTTTCATATATTAAAAAAAATACCATAAGCTAAATCAGTGGGAAAATGATATGATCAGAAAAAAATGTAACACTTATTTTAAAATGTGTTGATTTCTACAACACACAAAGAGTTCTTACAAACACAATAACTCATAGTAATTAGGAGACTCTCTGGCCCTTGTTTTTTTTTTTCATTCCACCAGATAGTTAATTTTCTGAAGTATAGCTTCCGTCAAGTCACTCACCCGCTCTCTTTCCTTTCCTCTCCACTCCTTGAGTTAGCTGAGAGTTTAGCACATTTATTAGGATTTTCCCTACGCTATACTCCCTTTGTTTAAAAAGTCTTAGCACTTATATTACACAATCCTAGATGAGATCTATCTCCCTACCTATCTATTATATCTGTCTTTCTTTTAGCGATGGCCGGGGAATTACCACAAGGGAGTGCTCCAAACTGTTCTGAGATAGGGCTGGTTGGGAATCCAAAGAAAGAAACATGAAATATCGGGGAGATCAGTCCAAAGCACTTACTAGGGGAACTGACTTACAGAGGAGGCTGCAGTGTATCCTGGCAGCAGATGAGACAGGAAAGTTCTATGTCGATATGTTCTCAAGGAGGGGTCAGGTTATAAAGTTTATCTGAGGCTTTAAGGAATTTGGCTTAGGGCTGGGGCTAGTTTCTTTCAGTGTGTTGGGCAACAACCTAAACACCTTTACAGGTGCCTGGAAATATTCAAGGCCAAAGTTTGGGTTTAATGCTCCAGGGAAGAATATGCAGCTGGTCAATATTTCTTGGTCAGGACAGAAAAAAAAGAGGGAAACTGAGGAACTCTACATAAGGGTATGTGTGTGAGAGAGGATATATTTATGTGACCTTTCAAAAATGCATGCTGAAATTCAGTGGTCTTTTTCAATCTGAAAAGTTTTTCTTCTATTAATTATTTATTTAAGTATTGTGTCTCTGCCGTCTGTTCTAATTTCTCTTAATCTACCTAGTAACATTTTTCCTTCAATCTATCTACTGTTGTCTTTAGTTGACAAATGATATTTTTAAACTACAAAGAATATTTCATGAGGCACTTGAATCTCCTTAAAATCTCTTCATATTTTTATGCAAGTTGACTTCTCTTTCCTCTTTTTTTCCCATAGGCATGTGTTCTGAGTTTCTGACTCATCTTCTCCCTGGATACTGGTTCATTCATAAGGGTTGGTGTTTTTCTTTGACAGTTTATTGGGGCTGATGTCTGGTTATTAGAACACCCCTTGTGGTGAGTGTTGTGTAGGTGGTAAAAGGTGAAGTAGGCCACTTGTATGGATTCAAGACATAGAAACTAGTAAGTAGCCCTTCTCTTACTGAAGTACCTGGACAAAGCCTTCTTGTCCTCTCACTACTGGCACTTCCATGACCTCAGAGAGGACTCAGTCTCCTCACTCATCTTTCCTTTTGAACCACCAGTGCGAGGGCTCGGCATTCTTCATGAAGGGCTGATACTGACTTTCACCAAGGAGTTCCACACCAAGTTCTTCCCGGGATCTGCCACTGTCTTGTCCTACTTTGGAGATCACTGAAGCTGGTCTCCAGGCACTTGTCTGACCCATGGGGAAGATGGCATAGAGCCCAAAGCCTAATTGACCCCCGTTGCCCTTAGGCTCAAGCAACTGTCTAGCTCAGGGAACAAAAATAGAGAGAGTTAAGATTGGAGGGAAAGGGGATCATGCATATGTTTTTCTGTTACCAGAATCTTCCTTTCTGCTTTTTCCTGTAATAAAGGATTTTTAAAGAATAGACAGCAATAGTCGTGCAATTGTGTTACAGTGAACCTAATAGAATTTATTTAGTTAAATTATTTATATCTCAAGCTCAGACCTCTCCTTTAAGTTCCAGACACACACAGTCAGCTGCCTGCTTGTGACTTATCTCCCTTGGATGGCCTCATAGGCACATCAAACTTAACGTGGCCCAAACAGAACTCCCAGTTTTCACCTCTTCGCATATTCTTCCTCAGGATTGCTTCCCATCTCCATTGCAGTAAATGGCTCATTTGTCAACCCAATTGTTCAAGTAAAGAACCTGGGAGTTCTTGATTTCTTTATTTCTTTCATTTTTTGCTTCCACATTCAGCCCATCAGCAAGCACTGTAAGTTCCATCCTCAAAGCCCATCCTGACTCTATCCACTTTACTTTTTCCCCACTCCTGTCACACTAACCCAAGCCAATTCAATCACTCTCCTACGCTACTGCCTTTCCTTTTGATCCCACCCCCAACCCCCATCCCCAGGCTTTCCATTTTCCACACAGCAGCCTGAGTGAGCCTTTAAAATTGTGCATCAAATCATGACCCTCCCATGCTTAAAATACTTAATGATTTTTCTCTGTTTTGTATGAAAACATCACTAATCATGAACATCAGTAATCATCAGGGAAACGCAAATAAAACCACAGGAGATACTACCTCACACCCATTAGGATGGCTGTTATCAAAAAGACAGGGGATAACAAGTATTGGCGCATGAGTGGAAAAAAGGGGACCTTTGCACATTCTTAGTGGGAATGCAGGTTGGTGTAGCTACTGTAGAAAATAGCACGGAGGTTCCTAAAAAGATTAAAAATAAAATCACCATATGACCCAGCAATCCTTCTGGGTGTGTGCCCAAAGGAAATGAAATCACGAACTTGTAATAATATGTGAACTCCATGTTCACTGAAGCATTATTCACAATAGCCAAAATGTAGAAACAACTGACGTGTCCATCGATGGCCAAATGGATAAAAAAGTTGTGGTATATATGTATATATTCGACATTAAAAAAGAGGGAGATCCTGTCATTTGCCACAGTGTCTGTGAGCCTGGAGGATACTATACTAAGTGAAATAAGACAGACATAGAAAGAAAAATACTTCATGATCTCACTTATATGTGGTGACTTAAAAAAAGTCAAATACACAGAGGTAGAGAATAAAATGGTGGTTACCAGGGAGGGGTAGGGCAGGAAATGGGGAGACGTAGGTTAAAGGATACAAACTTGCAAATATGTAGAATGAACAAGTCTGGAGAGCTAATGTACAAAATGAGGACTATAGTTAACAATATTGTACTGTATTGGGGATTTTTGCTGAAAGAGTACATTTTAGGTGCTCTTGCCACACACAGACACACACACAAGAGAGTAACTCTGTGAGATGATGTCCATGTTAATTTGCCTGACTATAGTAACCACTTTACTATGCACATATATATCAAAACACATTATTGTACACCTTAAATATATACAAATTTTTAAAAAAGATAAAATCCAAACTTTACCCCATGGCCCAGGAATATGTGATCTGACTCCATCCAGCTTCTTTACGCTTCTTGCACAGTATTTTCCCCTCACTGACTTTGCTCTGGTTTCCTTTCTGCTCCTTAATTTGCACTAAGCCCCTTTCTGCCTCAAGAATTTTGTAGTTGCAGATCTTTCTGAGTCCTTTTCTCCTGACTGTTTTCATTGTGGTTCCTTTTTGTCCTGTAAGTCTTAGCTTAAACATCACCCCTCAGAATGCCTTCTACATCATTCCATTAAATTATCTGGCTGCTCCCTTCCCCCATTTGTTCTTTATCACATGATCCTATTAATTTCCTTCTTAGTTCTCATTACATTCTGTATTTTTAAAAAATCATCCATCTCTCTCAAGTAGAATGAAATTTTGTTCTGCATCCACAGAATAGTGGATGCTCATTAAATATTTTTAATGAATGAATCAATAAATGCCACATTCCTTTGTCTTATTTACTAAAACATTTCAGGAATCTCTCTTTCAGAATTGCCTTTAGAGGCAATTAAGTACTCATATGAGAAAAACAATTATCACTTTATAATCTCAGAACATTATTCCTTAGGTTGATAGTTTGGTTGATACTTTTATTTTACTCTTTTAAATATTATTTCTTCATTCCATTTTTTTCTCTTTTCTTAACTCAGCTTAGTACTGTTTTCCACTTCTATTTTTTGCTTTTTCACCAGAAGCTTCAAATACTTTCTGAACCAAGAAATCTTCATGGGACAGACCTGGAACCACAGGGGTGCTCACGCTGAGGAAGGGGCATTAGAATTCTCCCCTACTATGTGGTCTTTTCAGACATTTTCACCCCAACCTCAGTGAAAATGATTGAGTCTTACTTTGAGCTTCACTGTATCCCACACCAACATCTGTCACAGTGTTAATTACATTTCCTTGCTATAATCTGTTTTCATGTCCTTGCTTCTCTAGACTTGAAGCTTGGTTGAAGGGAGGAACAATGTATTTTTATACATGGCACATAGCAATTAAATATTAAATGATTGCTGAATGAATGAGACAGTGAGTGAATGGCATCAGGAAGCAAACACACTTATGTGCCATAATGTATATGTATATAATATATTTGCTATATATTAATGAACATATGGGATTAACTGACTGAAATGAATGTTAAATGCCAGAAGCTGTCTTTAAGGCAACTTCCCATTTGCACATACACATGATTACACAAATTAAGACCCTTTGGTTATCACCTGTGCTGAGGCTGCAGGCCATAGTGTGCATGGTTGAATCTTGAGTTCAGTGTCTTTTCCAGTTGGTTATTTATTTGTGCTGTAGTTAATATTTTCTGGAGAAAACTATTGAACCGAGTGAAAAATGAACTATCCATGGGATAACCATTATCCCAAACACGGTGTAAAATCCATGATCCTCGTCTGGTACTGAGGAATACCTGAGGGAGACAGAGATACAGTAAACCAGTGAAGGAGAGAGAATATTTTGCATAAATGATTTTATTCACATATTGCCCATCCCCAAGTTTTAAGAGTGTTGGCTTCTGAGGATTAAGAGGTGAAATACTATGCAATGGTCATCAGGCTGTGCTTTACCAGAACTGTGTACTGATTTCCAGAAAAAGGCTGTGTCTATAACACCAAATTTCTGAATGAAAAACAGAAAATTTTATTCACTAGTCTGTATGTTTTTGAATTACTATTTTTTTTAAGGATTCCTAGATATTGACATAGCTATGCTTCATATATAAATAAGGATTTGGATTTAGAAGTGAATTGTCATATTAACTATTATATACTTCTACTACATTGTTTACATCAAAATAGAAATGTACATTAGAAACTTTAATGAATCATATTGTTCAAGACTAGTGTTTTGGTTAACTGAATGTAACTAGAATCACTTTCCAAATCTTTCTGTAATATATTTATAAACTTTTCTGCATTCTGATACAATTAGAAAATGTATTAAATTGTTTGTTTGATTATTGGTGCTTTTACAATCTTGAGGATGTTGAATCTCAATTCTTACTGGTCAAATCTGTGAAGCACAAGATAGGTTAGATGGGTGCTAGTGACCACGTATCCACCTTTTAAAATTCTGATTAAAATTTTTTTTAAAAAACCAAACTCTTAGTAAGTGGCTTAGCAATAATTTCTCTCAAAAACTGATGATAAATGATGACAAATAAAGATACATAAGTAAAAATAAATAACAATAATCAAGATATCTGAACAGCCTAGTAGGTTGGGTTCTCTATGAATTAAGGTTTTAGTAAATGTGGTCAACAATTCTGAATGCAAAATCTTATCTTGTTTTCTTCTAAACTCAGATTGTTATTAATTTTTGAAGAGAAGAAAGGATAAATAAAGCATAAATGAAGTTCTTGGATAAATTTCTTTTGTATGAAATGGACTATGCCTAAAGCAGAATTTACTATTTCCTTCTACCTTCCCTCATCATTATAGACACATCACAATACGTCTGTTTAAGGAAAGTCACATAGTTGTCATCATCATTCATTCTCTTCCTTTTCCTGATCTTTAATTCTACCACCAAGATCTGCTGATTGCAGATAGACTCCCAATTTCTTCTTGTTACTGCTATTTGAAGTTTATTTCAGGACCCAGGTGCTATTGTGTTAGTGAGAAAAGTCAGATTAATTATCTAACATTTTGTTTTGTCTATGCTAATGTTTTACTCAATTAGCTCAGTTAACAGTAATTTGTTCATGTTGTGCGTATATCCTCTGCTCCCCATGAATTTAAACACCTTGAGGCAGAGAGCCCATAGATTTCATTTTCTTTTCTGGCCCCTTGCCGACCAAACCTACATTCTGGATGGCACCCCATAAATGCATAGTTTTCCATTAGTGAAAGTTGTGTTTCCAGTAGTGAAGTTATTGAAAACAAACAAACCTGTTTCGCTACACGACTGAGCTCCACTGCAATATCCACTCCAGAATTCCCAATGCCAACCACTATGATTCTTTTTCCTAAAAAGTCCTCAGGACTTTTGTATTCCCGACTGTGGAAATAACAGCCTTCAAACTTCTCAATGCCTAGTGGAAGAAGAGAATTTCTCATTACGAGGAGTAGTTTTTGCAGTGCTAACTCAACACATAGAAGTTATGTTCTCAGTAATGTGAAAGAGCAAGACTTTGAGTCTGGGTTAGCAAACTGAATATCATATTTTGTCCTAAAAATGTAATTTTATATTTCACAGAGCTCAGGGAAAGAGGGAATAAATTTAGAATTAGTACCCGTGGAGTCTAAATATAGACTAGTAACCTTACAAAGTATTTAGTAAGTCCAACTGTCTTGGACTTATCCAAAATGAATGTTTTACAACAATTTCATGAAAATCTAATTTTACTCACTAAGCAGGAAACTGGCTGTTGTTTTCTTTTGTTTTACTATTCTCTAAGCAGATATAGGGCTTTTCGTCATCAATTTGACGTCTCCTCTGCCTTCCAAGTGCCTAGTGACCTCATGCTGGGTCTGCTGAGGGCTTCATAGTGGCCCCTGCTCTGTGTTTGGCATTCTCAGACATCATCTCCTTCTGGATATATTTATGTCTCTTTCTCCCCTGAAACTTATTCAAACATATATCTAACATCTCTGTCTATAGGGAGTGTCTCTTACCCAAGAAGCAAGTACAAAAGAAGCTGATACATATATGACAGTTATTAATAGAATATTAATTAATTGAGATAATTACATCATAATTATATAATGATTTCCAAAATATATTGCATTTTAACATTCAGAAGATCTAACACTTTTATTTTAAAAGTGATTGGTGTGTAGACACAGGAAGGTTTGGCATTTGTTATACATAACTCCAGATAGTGAGTTGGGCACCAAAATCAAGTTTAAGTCCCTTGATTTCATCAGACTCTTTTATTTTCATTTGCATTCCACCCTTAAAGCTTGTCTCATATGAGGCTGTCAGGCATCAGATAAGGAACTCTATCAAGTATTTATGATTGGACTGCCATGATTGCAACTTATGGAAAGGGGAAGGAAAGTGTAACAGGAGTAAGGAGATGCTTTTAGTGAGGGCTGGGGAGTTTTCTTCCCCACCCAATACAACAGTCTTTTGAAATGTTACACCAATTTACCAAAAAATTCATGCTGGAGCAATAGCTGCTAGTTTGTTTTTATTAACCAGTGAAAATCCATGAGAAATTAATGTTATTTAAAATCTTGTCCCAAAATAAGATTTCTAAGTTTTTGGATTTGTCAGCTTTTTGCTTTTTTTGCTTGTCATTTGTCCCTTATTTTTATTAATTTCACCATCTCTGGAAGGGAGTGAGATCAGATGAATGGACATGAAAATAAAACCATTTAAATGTGAGCTAATTTTCATTATTTATTAGCAGTCATATGAAACTATAGTAAGTAAAAAATAGATGCTGCTGTCTTTGACTATTTTTGTATGTTAGTGTTGCCATGTTAACATAAATGTTGGACAGGTAGTTATCTGTTATTAAATATTACCAGAGAAATTTTAATTCTAGTCATAAAAATTCATGCTCAATCATTTTGCTCTGAAAGTATCTGAACAGTACTTTTCTACCAAACAGATTCTTTGTGACGTACCTGGGAAGGACTGAAGTGGTAAGTAGGGGTCTGTGTGATGTCCACTGCAGACCAAGACCCCGTCAAAGACCAAAGTCTCTTGTTTCCCATCAGTCTCCACAACAACATCCCATTGTCCATTGAAGGGAAAGTCTGGGTGCTTCCTCACACTTCGTACTTTGGTCTGAGAACAAAGGCACAACACGGGTGATACACTATCACTGGCCTCAGGTTTAATCCCTTCTTCTCCAGACCCCATAGACCTGAGAAATACCTAAGGCATTCACACTCATTTAGTTCCCATTCCTGGGTACTCTGACAGTGACTCTGCCATGTGTACATTTTCAAGATATTATGGGTATTTCATTAGAAATCTAATTTTCTATAGAAATAGAAGCAGTTGAGAGGTAACTGTGAAAAAGCAGAGGAGTGATGGAAGCCACAGGAAAAATATTCTTCTTTCAGAAAGATTTCCACATGAAAGAAAATAGTAGTATTCCTAGTGTTTTTCTTACTTTAGCACTAAGCTGTCCAGTTTCCCTGGAGCATAGCTTTTGAATTTCAGAGAGTAAGTAACGTTCCACCATGACTATAGAGATGGATTTTGCATGTGTGAGTTAGGGGTTTGGTGGTAGATAGATTGTGGGAACTACATGGATCTGAAAAAGTCTTTCTTGTGTTTTTTATGAAACCTGGTTCTTGTTCTACATACAGGTGATATAATTTGGCTTGGCTACTACTGCCATTATTCTAAGTCTTTAAACATTTAAGATTAAGAGAGAGGACTTTTACCATGCCATACCAAAATATTATTAGAAGAGGTTCTGTTGGGCAAAATTCTTCAGCTTTACATTCAAGTGAAATCATCAAAACATTAATTCAAGTTCACTAAAGATCTCTTCCTCTGATCAGACTATAAGATGCCAAGTATAATCCTTATGTGTGCACAAGTGAGTGTGTCTGCAAACATGCACACACACATATACACATGTTTACTATGCAATATTTCATTTAGATTTTTACCTTAAAACGAATGTAATTCAGGAGGCCAAAGTGTTTGGCATACATCCTGAAGTAGTCCATAAGTCTGGAGTTGTGCATGTAGTTGGGAAAATGATCAGGTATGGGGAAGTCACTGAAGCACATCATTTCCTTAGAAGTGTTGATGGTCACAGATTTGTAGATACTAGGCATTTTGTCTGAAGTATTTTTCTACAAAAGAAAGCCTCTCTTAATGACATAAACTTTGCAATAACAAGAGAATCAAAATAAAATGTCCTAAAGAAGAAAAATAATCTCAGAAATAATAAAACAGTACATTGTCTTTTATTTGCTCCATAAATATTTTCTCCCTCACTCCCATATCTTCCAGAGAAAAAAGTTATATTGAATCAACAATAGGTACATGTTTGACTTCCCAATAGAAAGGATGGAAGTCAGAAACAATGGAATGGTATGTTCAAAATGCTGAAATGAAAATATGTTTACCTAGACTTCTATACCCAGTGAAAATATTCTTCAAAAATGAAAATGAAATAGACACATACTCAGATAAACAAAAGCTGAGAGAATTTGTTGCCAGCAACCCAACACTACAAGAAATATGAAAGGAAGTTCATCAGGCTGAATGGGAATGAACAAATATGGCATCATGCAAATAGAGGAAAGGAGAAAAGCTAGAAATCGTAAATGTGTGGATAAACATAAAAATATTGACTGTTTAACAAAATTAATAATAATATATTGTGCAATTTATAACATATTCAAGAATTAAAATACATGATAACACAAGAGTGGGAAAAGGGAGTTAAACTGTTGTAAGATTATTGCTGTTCAGAAAGTGGTAAAATACAAACAGAAGGTAGAAAGTATTAATAATAAGTCAGGAATGCATATTAAGCTTTGCAAATTAAAAATTATAACCATTCTTACCATGGATTTAAGTAAAGAAAAAAGGATAACTGTTAATATGAATGCAAAAACGAGTATCTAAAAAATGTACAATAGAAGAATAAAAAATATGAGTAAAACAAAAAAGAAAAAAAGAAAAGAGGAATAAAGAAACAGCAAAGATATAAAACAAATCAAAAACATGCAAGATAGTAAATTAAAACCAATTATATCCATATTTCATTACAAGTAAGAACTCCAATTAAAAAAAAATCAAATACCCAGCAAAAGCCTCTTTCTGCTATCCACACGAGACAAAATTAGGTTGAAAAATAGACACATCATGACAACACTAATCAAAATGCCACTGGAGTGGCTATGTTAATATCAGACAAATTAGCTATCATGGCAAATTTAGAGATAAAGAAGGAGAAATAATAATGATATAAAGGTCAATTCTACAGGAAGATAGAAAAATCTTAAATTCAAATGCATTTAGTAAAATAGTTACAAAATACATAAAGTAAAAATGAACATAATTAAAAGAAGAAACTCATATCATAGACAAACTCATATTCATAGCTGGAGAATTTAACTCATCTCACGAAGTAACTGACAGAACAATATAACAAATATTGGTAATGGCATAGAAGATTAGAGAATACAGTTAAACAACTTAGCTTAATTGCCATATATAGAAAAATAAACCCTACAACTTTAACTACACATTCTTTTGAGGTACATATGACATATTTTCCAATATAAGCCTATGATGGGCTATTTAAAAAGTCTAAGTAAATTTCAAAGGATTAAAGTCGGAGTATGTTCCCCAATAACAGAGGAATTAAATTAAAAATTTATAAGAGAAAGATAACCAGAAACCCCCTTTAATTGTTTAGAAATTAAACAACACATCTAAATAACCTTTGGATCAAAGAATATATCACAGTAATGTTAAAAATATTTTGAACTGAACAATAATGAAAAGATAATGCATCAAACCTGTGGGTGAAACAAAACAGTGATTGGAGGAAAATTTATAGCTTAAATTTATATGGCAGATAAGAAGAAAAAGCTGCAAATCAATTATCTAAGCTTCAAATCAAGAACCTAGATAAACAGTAAAATAAACACAAAAATAAAGAAGAAGAAAATAATAAAGATATGAGCAGAAATTAGTGAAATACACATTAAATGTACAATAAAAGAAAAAGATACTACCTTAAGTTCTGTTCTTTTAGAAGATTAATAAAATTGATAAACCCCTAGTAGAATTTACCACCCCTCCAAAAAAAGAGAAAATATAAATCATCCATATCAGGAATAAAAATGGAACATCATTATAGAATCTACGTATAATAAGAATATCTTAAGAGGATATTTTGCATTATACCGCCAAAACTGTCAACTTAGAAAACAATGAACAAATTCCTTGAAAAACAATACTCATCAATTTAATATGAAAAGAAAAAGAAAATTTGAAAAACATATGTGTTAAAGTTAAAAGTTGAAAGCCTTATATCTGTTGAATTTGTCATTAAAAAACCTTTCTACAAAGAAAACTCCAGGCTTAGTTAGCTTCACCGTTGAATTCTTCTGAACATTTAAGGAAAAGAAAAGAATACCATTCCTACACAAATTCTTTAAGAAAATAGAAGAGGAGGAACATTTCTCAACTCATTTTGTAACCTTGAATTAGAATAACCTTGATCTAAAACCTGACATAGACATTATAAGAAGGGAAAATTATAGTACAATATCTCTCATAAACTTAGACAAAAATATTAGTAAAATTTTGAATACTGGCAAGTTAGAAATATGGGCAAAAACCATGAATCTAATCTAGCAATAAGTAAAACTTTAAAAAATGACCAAGGAAGGGTTTTTCTAGAAATGAAAATTTGCTTTATCATTTGAATATTAATCAATGCATTGCATTAATGGAATAAATAAAGACAGCATATATTAATCTCAGGTGACACAGAAAAATGATTTGATAAAACTTTACATATGTCCATGATTTAAAAAAAGCTCTCCACAAATTATGTATAGATGGAAATTTTCTTAATCTACAAAAACCTTAGCTAATATCATGCTTACTAGTAAACAATTGAACAGTTTCTCTCTGAAGTGAGGTTGGGAAGAAGAACAGGATGTCTGCTATGAGCATTTTTATGTAACATTGTTCTGGAAACCCTAGCTAATGCAACAAGAAACAAAAAGAAACAAAAGTCATAAATACTGCAAAGGAAGAAGCAAAGCCATTATTACGCATAGAAGTCATGATTACGTACATAGCAAATCCAAAAGAAAACACACGCAAAGCATTCGTGAATTTAGCAAGTTGTTGGATAAAAGGCTCACGTAAAAATTAATTGTTTTATATACTAGCAACAAATGGAAAAGTGAAACTTTTGTAACAGCTATAATTTACAATAGCATAAAAAATATCAAATACCCAGGAATAAGCTAACAAAAGAACACATGGTTTCTACACTAAAAACTATAAATGATGTGAGAAATGAAAAAGTCATAAATAAATGGAGAGATATACCATCTCATAAACGAGATGACTCAGTATTATTAAAACTTCAGTTCTTTCCAAATTCATCCATAGATTCAATGCAACCCCAAATAATATTCCAGTAGATGTATTTGTGGAAATTGACAAACTAATTCTAAAATTTATATGGAAATGTAGGGATCCTTGAAAAGTCAAGAAAATAGTAAAGAAGAACAAAGATACCAAACTTTACTAAAAAGATACAGTAATTAAGACAATGATGCATGGGTAGAAAAATAGACCAGTGGAACAGAGCTAAAAAACAAACTCCCACATAAACAGCCACCAAATTTCCAAAAATGTATAAATAAATAAAAGGCACTATTGCAACTCAGTGGGGGGAAAGAATGGTTTTTTAAATAAGTGGTGCTGTATCCACTAGACCTCTGTATGGGGAAAAATGAACCAGATCCCTACATCTCACCATACACAAAAAGTAATTCAAAATGGATCATAGAACTAAATATCAAAGGTAAAGCAATAAAGGTTCTGGAAGAAAATGTAAGGAAATATCTTCAGGACTTTGGGGTAAATAAAGGTTTCTTAAACATAACACAAAAAGTAAAACCATAAAAAAACTTGATAAAATGGACTTCATTAAAATCATGAGCTTCTGTCGTAAGATGTCCTATTTTTATGATAGTAAAAATACATACCACATAGTGGAAGAAGATACTCACAATAAATGTATGAAACTATGGACTCATACACAAAGTATAAAAAGAACTCTTGCCAAACAAAAAGAAAAGGATAGACAATCTAGATTAAAAATGGACAAAAGACCTGAGCAAGTTTTTCACAGATAAGAATATCCAAATTGCCAATAAACATACTAAAAGATGTTCAACATCTGCACCCATGAGGGACATGCAAAGCAGAACTACAACCAATACCACTGCACACCCACAAGAATGGCCAAAATAAAAAGACTAACAATACTAAGTGTTTGGAAGGATATAGAGCAAGTGGAACTCTCATATACTATTGGTGGAAATGTAAATTGGTACATTCATTTTAGAACACTGCTTGGCCATATCTACTAAAGCTAAACATATGCTTACAATTTGAACCAGGATTTTACTCCTAGGAACGTACCCAAGAGAAATGAGTGCATAAATAAGTTGTGGTATATTCATACAATGGAATACTATATAGAAATTAAAATTTTTTAAATGAATTATTGCTATTCTTATATTATGAACAGATTTGACATGCATAAATGATGGGTGAAAGAAACCAGACACAAAGCCACATAGTGAAAACAACCCAAAATTCATCAACAGGAGAATGAGTGAACACACTGCAGTATATTCATATACTAGAATACTATACATCAATAGAAAATGAAAGTGAACGGCTGCTACATGGACAATTTAAATGAATCTCAGCTACATTTGCAAAAAAACCAATACAAAAAGAATAGAAACGTATGATCCCCAGGACCAGCAAAAGTAATTAATGGTGATAGAAATCAAAACAGTGGTTACCTCTAGGGTGCTGGGTATTGACTGGGAAGAAATACATAAGAACCTTCTAATTTTCTAGAAATATTCTATATCTTGATATGAGCAGTAGTTGCATAGATATATAAACGTATCACAATTATTCTGTACACTTAAGATTTGCTTACTTTATGTACTTTAGTGCATAAATTATACCTCAGCATAATTTTTTAAATAAAAAAGACAGAAAGTCTCACATTAGACAATAAAGTAAAATCAGGTTTTACGGAGATAACCCTAAAACAAAATGACACAGTAAAATGGAAAAATCAAGTAATGGGAAAAAAATATGCTTCTTAGAACTAAAAGTAAAACTACCATTTGATCCAGCAATCTTTCTACTGGGTATTTACCCAAAGGAAAAAAAGACATTCTATAATAAAGACATCTGCACTCGAATGTTTATAGCAGCACAATTCAGAATTGCAAAGATGTGGAAACAATCCAAGTGCCCATCAATACATGAGTGGATTAATAAAATGTGGTATAGGTATATGATAGAGTACTACTCAGCCATAAAAACAATGGTGAATTAATTCCTCTGGTATTATCCTGGATGGAGCTAGAACCCATTCTTCGAAGCGAAGTATCACAAGAATAGAAAAACAAGCACCACTGGTACTCACCGTCAAATTGGTACTAACTGATCAATACTTACTATGCGCACACATGGAAATAATATTCATCAGGGGCTGGGCAGGTGGGAGGGGGGTGGAGGGGATGGGTAAACTCACACCTAATATGTGCAGGGCACACTGTCTGGGGGATGGGCGTGATTGTAGCTCTGACTTGGGCAGTGCATAGGCAATATATATAACCAAAGTGTTTGTATCCCCATAATATTCTGAAATTTAAAAATAAATAAAAAAATATGAATATAGATGCAAAAATTCTCAATAAAATCCTTGCAAACTGAATTCAAATGTACATGAAAAAAATAATTCATCACGATCAGGTGGGCTTCATTCCTGAGATGCAGGGATGGTTCAACATACGCAAATCTATAAATGTAATTTACCATATAAATAAAAGCAAGAACAAAGATTTTATGATCCTTTCAATAGATGCAGAAAAGGCTTTTGACAAAATCCAGCATCCTTTTATGATAAGAACTCTTAACAATATAGGCATAGATGGCTCATACCTCAAAACTATTAAAGCCATATATGATAAACCCACAGCCAATATCATACTGAATGGGGAAAAATTGAAAGTATTCCCCCTTAAAACTGGCACCAGACAAGGGTGCCCACTATCTCCACTTCTTTTCAACATAGTGCTGGAAGTCCTAGCCAGAGCAATTAGACAAGACAGAGGAATCAGGGGCGTCCAGATGGGGGCAGAAGAGGTCAAACTTTCACTATTCGCAGACGATATGATATTATACATAGAAAACCCCAAAGATTCAACCAAGAGATTACTGGAATTGATAAATGAATTCAGCAAAGTCTCAGGATACAAAATTAATACACACAAATCCATAGCCTTCATATATGCTAATAACAATCAAGCCGAGAAACAAATTAAAGATGCAATACCTTTCACAATAGCACCAAAGAAAATTAAATATTTAGGAACATATCTAACTAAGGAGGTCAAAGACCTTTATAGAGAGAATTACAAAACACTGAGAAAAGAAATTGCAGAGGATGTAAATAGATGGAAAACCCTACCATGCTCTTGGATAGGCAGATAGTCAACATAGTAAAAATGGCTTTGCTACCTAAATTGATTTACAGAATCAATGCAGTCCCTATCAAAATACCAACATCATTTTTTGCCGATCTAGAAAAAATAATTCTACGCTTCGTGTGGAACCAGAGAAGACCCCATCTAGCCAAAGCAATCTTAAGCAAAAAGAACAAATTGGGAGGCATCTATCTACCAGGCTATAGTAACCAAAACTGCATGGTATTGGCACAACAACAGAGACGTAGACCAATGGAACAGGACTGAGAACCCAAATATAAAACCAACCTCATACAGTCACCTGATCTTTGATAAATCCCAAAAAAACGTGCACTGGGGAAAAGATTCCCTATTCAACAAATGGTGCTGGGAAAACTGGATGGCCATATGTAGAAGACTAAAACTGGATCCACACCTCTCACCTCTCACAAAAGTCAACTCACAATGGATAACAGATCTAAACCTAAGACATGAAACCATAAGAATTCTCGAAGAAAAAGTTGGAAAAACTCTTATGGACATTGGCCTAGGCAAAGAATTTATGAAGAAGACCCCCAAAGCAATCACAGCAGCAACAAAAATAAATACATGGCACCTGATCAAATTAAAAAGCTTCTGCACAGCCAAGGAAACTATCACTAGAGTGAACAGACAACCTACAGAATGGGAGAAAATATTTGCATGCTACACCTCTAATAAAGGGCTGATAACCAGAATCTATACAGAACTTAGGAAAATCAACAAGAAAAAATCAAACAACCCTATTAAAAAATGGGCAAAGGACATGAACAGAAACTTTTCAAAAGATGACAGAATAATGGCTAGCAAACATATAAAAAAGTGCTCAACTTCTCTAATCATCAGGGAAATGCAAATCAAAACCACAATGAGATATCACTTAACTCCAGTGAGATTGGCTCATATCAAAAAATCCCCAAACAACAAATGTTGGCGGGGATGTGGACAGATAGGAACACTCACACACTGCTGGTGGGACTGCAAATTAGTACAACCTCTATGGAAAGTAATATGGAGATACCTCAAAGAATTAAAAGTAGAATTACCATTTGACCCAGCAATTCCACTACTGGGTATTTACCCAAAGGAAAAAAAGACATTTTATAATAAAGACATCTGCTCACGAATGTTTATAGCAGCACAATTCACAATTGCAAAGATGTGAAAACAACCCAGGTGCCCATCAATACACGAGTGGATTAATAACATGTGGTATATGTATACCATGGAGTATTACTCAGCAATAAGGAACAATAGTGAATTAACACATCTGGTATTATCCTGGTTGGAGCTAGAACCCATTGTTCGAAGTGAAGTGTCACAGGAATGGAAAAACAAGCACCACTGGTACTCACCATCAAATTGGTACTAAGTGATCAACACTTACATCACAGAGGGCAATAATATTCATCAGGGGGCGGGCAGGCGGGAGGGGAGTGGAGGGGATGAGAAAACTCTCACTGAATGGATGTGGGGAGCACAGTTTGGGGGATGACCACAATTGTAGCTCTGACACGGGCAGTGCATGGGCAATGTATATAGCCAAAGTGTTGTACCCCCATAATATTCTGAAATTTAAAAAAAATAATAAAATAAAAAAAGAAAAAAAATGCCTCTTAAGTTCTAACAAAAAGATATCTACTTTAGTAATATTAATGCCAACACAATATATTTCAAGGTAAAAGGAACAAAAAGATCTTTCATATTAATAAAAGGAACTATCCACCAAGAAGATATCACAGATATAAACACTTTAAACACTTACCAACAAACCTTTTGTATTTATGATAGAAATACAAGAAGAAATAGGAAAAAGGTCAACACATATAAGAAATTGTAACATTTTTAAAATATGCATGTATCTAGAATCCTGGTACAGTTTACTATGATCTCACATCTCTATTATTTAGTGGATTTGAAGTTGGACAAACTTCTTCAGCCCTTCCTCCCCTTGGTGTATTCTCAACAGAGCAACCAGGGTGTTTTTTTTAAAGCACAAGTCAGAGAACGATTGTTCTCAGTTTAAAACTTGCTAATGGATTTCAATCCCTATCAAAATCAAAGTCCTAACCACGGCCTATAAACCCTAACAAGATCTGGTCTCCCATTTCCCCTCTGACCATCTCCTAGACTTCTCCCCCTTGGTCACTACAATCCAACCACACTGGCGCCCTGGCTCTTCCCTAGCATGCAAGGCATGCTCTCCCCTCACGGCTTAGCCCTTGAAGATCCCTCTGAATCTCTTTTCCCAGATATCCTCTCGGTTTTCTTTCTTACATCTCAATTCTCTGTCAAAGAATCACTTCTCATTGAGGCTATCCGTGATCCTTCATTTAAATTATATTCTCCAAACTCTCCTCATTTTCTGCTTTATTTTTCTCTGCTATACTTGCAACCATCGACCATGTTATTGTCATTTATTTATTTTATTCATCTTTCCCATTAGAATGTAAGCTCCCTAAGGGCTAGGACTTTTGTATTCATATTTACTAACATATTTTGTGTCACTTATAAAAGTGCCTGACACAGAGTAAGTGCTCAAAAAATATTTGTTGAATGAATAAACCCTTGAATTAAAGAATAAACAAAATTGTTATTATGGAATATTTAGAACTGAATGTCAATTAAAGAAATACATAGGAAAACCCATAGGTTACAGAGAGATATCTGAATGATCCTAACAGCAGGTTGGAGAGTTTATCTGAGGGTTACTAGGAATGTTCCTTGAGCACTGGTTTGCTCCAGATACACCAGAGGAATGTCCCTGTGGAACAGTGACGTCGATTAGTTTGCCTCAAGCCCACTCTCCACAGGGATGGAGAGGCCTCAAATTCTAGCTCTTGAAGCATGGCCTGGGTAGGAACAAGAACCAGGAGCAAGAGAAAGAAATATGTTCATTCTTGCACACCCATGACAATGCCAGCCATGACTGGTGAGCAGAATGGCTCTCTGGGATTATCAGAACCGGCAAATATTGATCAGAAGTGCTGGAATTCAAGGACACTTCCAGTGATGGCAAAGTGAAGCACCAAAAGAAGATGGGGACACCTAGGAACTTAAGCCTATTCAACAACTGGCACCAAACTTAAACCCCTTAGGGCAATAAATCTCCTGCTACCAAGAGTTGAGAGAAGAAAAAAAACATCCTTGCCCTCTGATAGACAAAAGAGGGTAAAGTGCATGGGCCAGCCAGTCAGCAGGCCTGACCACAGAAGAGACTATGAGACTGTATGGGAGAAGCCCAGCAATAGACCATCCTACCCTACCCTATACCATGCCAAGTTGGGTAAAAAAATACGTGACATCTCTAACCTGGCATAATATCATCTGATCAGTTGAAAGAATCCTCAACCACTCTCCTTTTCTAATATTTAGGATGATTACCTGGAATCTCAGCTATCCTGCATGGGATCCCACAAATGTCATGCCTAAGTATGAAATTGACATATATTTACAGATTTTCTCAATCAGTAATGCAAGGAAGAAGATTACATACTTCTTAAAATGTGATGTACTGTATGTTCCCTCTGAGGAAACCACTATCCAAATTATTACAGCTATTTTAAAAAGTTATGTGCTTAAAACTGAATACAATCCAAACTTACTTGAAATTTCCAGAGACCTCCAATGTCATCGTTTCTCTCAAAGCAAGTGGGCTCCAAATCTTCATCTAAGCAGCACTTGACGGCACCCAGTCCACTAATCCCAGCCCCAATCACTGCAATCCGCTTCTTGGCCATGGTGTCTCTGCTGACTATAGAAATTGAGAGCTCGGGCACAACCATCCATTCTATTTAAACAAAAATTACCATCACGAGGACCTACAGTTTGTTGTCCTAGTTTTGATTAATCTTATTAGCAATGAGAACACCAATATGGTGATTACCAATCAGGGACTATGGTAGGCATAAGGGACACAAAAATGTACGAACAAGGATTTCTTACCTCCATAAGTTCTCTGTATAGTCAGAGAGAGAAATGCAAACATGTAATCCCTAGGCTATATGCGTATAAATGCAATAGTACCATCACACTGTGTGTGCTGTGGGCAGACAGCGCAGAGAGGAATACCTGGGCTGCTGGAGGAAGAAACACAGGTGCAGAAACCTAAGGGTGAATGAGAGGGAGTCAGCTAGGTAAGAGAGCAGGATGGGTGGGGTGATGCATGTGTGGGTGTGTGTGCACGCCTGGTGTGACGTGACATTCCAGATAGTGGAGACAATGTGAGTGAAGGAGGAAGTTAGAAAAGGAAAAATGGATGTGGAGAACCACAAGCTGTCTAATAATACTGAGTTCAGTAAGAGAAGGACTGACATGGGTCCATTAGATATACCAAGGTTGTGGTCATTTGTGACCTTTGCCGGAGAAGTTTCAGTGTAATAGCGGGGTAGAAACCGTTTCACAGATGTTTGAGAAGAAAATCAGAGCAGAGAAAGTAGACACAGCATCTGTTAATTACACTCTAAAAAAGCCCATAAAAGAAAAATAAATTCAACATATTGATTTTTTCTCTCTTCTTTAATGATCTAATAAAACTTAATCAAAATAACTGGGAAATTTTTTTAAAAACTGTATTTTCAAAATTATTATGAAAGTACTAATATTTATTAGTAGTATTTCCAAGCCTTAGATTGTGCATTCATTCATTTACCCCTTATTTACTTGTTCAAGAAACGCTTATTGATTCCCATCTATGGACCAGGTACTGCACTTGTTGCAGAGACCACAAAGAAGATTATGACAAAGTCTTTGACCTCAAGCCCTCAACCTAAAGGGGAAAGAGGGTAGTGCAGATAAAGTTAAAGACACCACACAGTAACTGCTAAGGTTAAGATACACGCAGTCTTGCTGAATCACTTGTAGTGACTATGTAGACTCATACTCTTTCTTGATGAAAATTTGTTTCAGTGGAAACAAATGCTGTTTCCACTGCAGAAATGTCCTCCCTTTTCTACTGTCTACCTCCTACGTAAAACCTTCCCTGAACTTCTCAGGCATAGTTAAGTCTATCCTTATGGTGACCATACAATGCCTTGTAGTATAGATCTCCATTATCGTATTTAACACATCCTTTTATTAGTTATTATTCTGTCGGTCTTATTTTGACTGAGTAATAAGCACCTAGAAAGATTTGAGATTTATAGTGGACACCTAAAAAAAGTCTATAAAATGAAATTTGAGTGAATAAAATTAATTTCTAAACTTCCCTACTTTTTTATTTTTGCTTGCTAACATGGTTGGGCAGTAAGAATACTATACCATACAATTACAATCTGATAAAATATAGTAATGACTATTCCCACGTTTCTCCCCACAAAGTATAGTATAAGGCAAAGATAGGAGACCAACCTTTGGAAAGAAGGAAATTCAAGTCTAATTTGAGCTTCTTAATGGAAGTAGATATATTGCTCCCTCTGTCTTCTTGAAAACAGTCATTGAACAGAAACTTGAAGACTTTTATAGCTTATCCTTATTGCATTAGTTAATGTGTAATCCTTTCCCATGACTCTTCCAATTTGGATTAAAAAAATTGCCATGAGGCTTTTAGGGAAGGGACTATGTCTAATTTGATAGTAATTGTAATTCATCCACTGATATTGGTCTGCAGTACATTTTAATACTAATTGACACATTGTAAAGATCATCCAAATGAATTCATTTGTATTGGCTGGGGAAAGCATAACAAATATTTTGGGAATTAAATAATATCATTAATTCACTGTCATCACAAGTCAAAACATTTTTATCACTTTAGATAATGTTATATTAAGAAACTTTTTAGTGTGGACAATGAAAATGTTCAGCTACTGCTTATAACCTTTATGAGAAAACAAAACATTCTATAAATTATGAAAAGAAATATACCAAGCTGTTATTAATTATTATGTTTGGGTGATAGAACTATGGGTTATGGTGTTTTTAAATTTTGTACCTTTCTATAATATACAAAAATGTATATGTAAAAAAATAAAAATGATTGCTGTTAAATACCTAGGCTTTGGGTTCTCAGTTATAACCTAGGAAGAATTATAAACCCACATCTTTGAGTTGAAAGGGAACTTAAAGTTCGTTTAGCCAATCTTCTAGCAAACATTGAATACTCTTCACAGTATAGCTCACCTATGTTTACCAAGTCTTGACTACACACCATGATGAGGCTGCTGCTGTTTTGTAAACAGTGCATTCCATTTTCAAAAGGCTCTGGTCATTAGAAAGTTTTCTTACCTTACACTGACATCTGCTTCTCTATGTACAATAGTCCTTATTCTGTGCTTCCACTCTGTTTTCTGTATGATGACTCTTTAAGACAGTTGTCATATACTGTATATCCTCCTCTTTAACCAGGGAAATTTCCAAAATTAATTTAACTGTTCTCTTAATACAATGTATGACACAGTACTTATTCTGGGTGCTGAATAATTATTTGTTGAATTGGCTTTGGAAATGAGACCTCATCATTGTCTCAGGCCTTACCCCCACCCCAGGGAAGGGAATTACACAAGGCCATGGGTCACTAGGGTCATCTTAGAATTCTGCCTATCACAATGTCCTTCTCTTCCTTTCCTCTGATCTTCACCGGATCTGTGTAAAGGCATTTTATAACAGTATCATGTAATTGGATATCCTTTTATCAGTCAACATTCAATGACATCCAATAGCAGAATGAAAATCTTGTAATGGGAAAAAAACCCTCAACATATGATTAGCTGATAAAATCAGAAATGTAAAAGCAAATAAAAGAAGAACCAAATACACAGAAGCTCTTTGAACATATTTTAATCTATTTTTACCAAGTAATGTAAAACCCAGCATTCCATTGCTGCAAGCATCTGACTTAACACTTCCTTTCAGTATATTTCTGCTCTGTGCTTCAGAAGTTGTAGGAGTTGGAGGACATCACAGTTTTATTGAATTCACTGAAACTTTCAAATGAGAGTTTCTTGTTCCTCTGAAATGTCTCTTATTTTCTTATTTTCTCAGGGTTTTATTTTCCTCCTTCCAAAAAGATCCATAGGTCAACCACTCTCCTCATGTGGTTGAGTGTGGATGAACCATATCCACACCTAATTTATAAATCATATAAAGATATAGAATCTCTACTCCTATGGGCTTCTCCTCCACCCCTATCCTATTTTAAGCAAACATCATCTCTCACACCTGCTTTCCTCATCCTGATGTTTAACACTACTCTTTTGGATGCAGGTATGGGGGAAAAAAAAGAAACAACCATGCAGTTATAACTGATAAACATTTTTTTCTGAAAGCATTTACAAACACCCTGTGTTTCTGAAAGACAAAATGTGATAAAACTAACCTTAAGTTATAGGAGAAGTCAAATTTGGCTTTATAGTCCTTGGTATGGCAGAGAAATGTATTTCCATATGCCTAAAATAAGAACAGTGAATGCCTTGTCTACTGTGCTCTCAACTGGATTAAGTTTATCTTTTTGTGATGATTCATATACAAAGAGGACTCCTTATTTTTCTCCCTCCTCCGCTTGGCATTAATAAATCTGATGTGGTTGTAAAAATTAGCATGCCGTTAACATTTTCTAAACCCAGCATCATGGTTGACTTTGCAGGGCAGAGTTAGGTTACAGGTTTGTATTGAAGAAAATAATCTATGAATTAGGCAATTAAACTCTCTGGAAATATTCAAAGAAATAATAACTTATAGTGCAGATTTGTTTGAGAAGTGTTGCTGCACCTGTTGCGTTATTCTGATTTCTTCTTTCTGGTCCCAGTTCACCACCACCTGATGCCTCCCCCACTTAGGAAAGTCTTCTCCAAGATCACCTGCTCCACACTCTCCTCTGTGCTATCACTTATTTGGGGTACATTTTATTTCCCTGTATTTTGTAAAAAATTTTCTGTATTTTTATATTTTCTTACATATCCATCTCCTCTCCTAGAGGATGAGATCCTTACATATGGAATCCATATCACTCATCTATGTTGTAAGGACAGGGGACAGATCAGAACAGAGAAAAAACGGTTGTAAGCAATGATATCACGGGATGGCTTCTGAAGTCCAAAATAAGTGAGCCGGTATTTGGTGCCTCCAAAAATAAGTAGTCAGTGTACTCAAATTTCTCTGCCGTGAGCATGATGTGCCACTTTATGTCTATGCATGGGAAATAAGCTCCATTTAAGAAACTAGTTAAGGCTGTATTAAGACAGCAGAGCCTGCACCAAGTCTTTGCGTCCAGGGCTGGGGAGTCTCATGATGGTCCCCACCACTGGAAAACACCCCCAGGTCCCCCTCTGGCTTCTCTGCCTGTGGCCCTCTGCATTGTCACACATCACCATAGCACTTGCTTCTGCACAGACTCAGTCCTGCTGAAACTCCACTGCTTCTGCTGTAAAGGCTTAAAGGAGCACAAACCACACAGCTCTAGCTTTATCCTGCACGGGAAGAAATCTTACTGTCACCTACTGTCTAACCTGTTTTGTTGGGAATCTTCTGCTGAGGACTCTGATATCTTCTCTTTTGATCAGCTTGCCAATAGCTCAAACATATTGAAAAGCGTAAAAAATGATGTAAAGCAGAGCTTCCCAACTGTGTGCAGAGGGACCCTGGGAAGTGGCAAATGGGTGATGGGTGTGCTGGGATATTATGAATCCCCTCAGGCCATGGTGGTGGTAAGAAGTGTCCTGGGGATGCTGGCTCCCCTGGGCTGGTTGCATTAAACTTCCAGCAGCCTCATATGTTCACTCACTTGTCATAAACCTTTCATTTTCTATGTGTGCCATGAAATAAAGATGATTGGGAAGCATTGATGTAAGACATCTGTGTATACATCAGCTAGATTTAACATATATTGCCATTTTGCCATATGTGTTTCCATGTACTTTTTGAAGTAAGAGCTAAAACTCCGTTTTCTGTTTCCATTATCCCCCTTCTTTATTTCCCCCCAAAGGTGGCCACTGTTCTGGAAGTGGTGTGCATCCCTCCTGTGCATGTGTGATGCTATAGTTGCACACACATGCACACTTAGCAGTCTACATTATTGTGTGCTTATGAATTTTACCTAAGTACTCTCTCACTGTAAGAATTCTTTCATACTTAATTTTTTAATTAGGCATCATATTTTTATAATTAAAGCTTGGTTTATTTGCACTTTTTGGAATTACTGATATATTCTTATTGCTGCTTAGTTTGTGTTTTCTATTTACTATGTCTTCTCTTTGTTATTTTTTCCCCTTTTACCTTGCAATTTAATTGATTGTATTTCTTTCTCTTTTTTTGCCACCTATGCTCTTTCCTTCCACCGTCTTGGAAGTTTATACATTATCTCTACTCTTTTTCTAGTTACTTTTAAATTTTAATATGAATACCCAACTAATCATGACAGCTAAAGAATAATATAAAAACGTCAGAAAACTGTATTTCCAATTACTGTTTACTTTCCCAGTTTTCACTTATTCCAACTTACTGTTTTCAGATGGTTTACTTTCACCTACTTAAATTACCAATTAGTTATAATTTATATTATTTTAATAGTTAATTATTCTTTACATAAACTAATTTGTTTATTAGTGTTTTGTACATGGTTGCATCTTGCATCCCATTGTGTCCTTCTTTGTTAAATCTCCTTTACTTTGAAAATTGTGCTTTAGATTTCTTTCAGGAAGGGTCTGTGGATGGTAAATTCTCATCTCTGTGGAAAAAAAAACTAAAAAATAAAGCTTTATATTGCCCTCTTGAATTATAGTCTAGCTGGGTACAGAATTTTTAACTTTAGAGCTGTTTTTCCCTCAGTATTTTAAAGATATTTTCTCCTGCCTTTTTATGTTGATAAAAATATGTCAATATAATTATTGTTCCTTTGCTGATAGTGGATTTATTTTCCTCTGTCTGAATGTAGTTCAGATATTTTTCCTCACCCTTAGCATTATGAATTTTCACTATAATATCTTTGAGTTGTAATTTATGTTAAAACTTATTCTGCTCAAACTGTTCAATCTGAGGATTCATGTTAGTAACAAATTTGGGAAAATTCTCAGCCATTACCACTTTGAATATTGCTTCTCTGTCATTTTCTTGATTCCTTTTCTTTATACTTTCCATTAATTATATATTCAACTTTCTCATACTAATTCCAATGTGTCCTAACTTTTCCTTTAATGTTTCTATCACTTTATTTCTCACATTGCATGCTAGAAAATTTCTCCAATGTATCTTCTGGTTCTCTGATTTCTTCTTCAGCTATATCTAATCCAATTTCTATGATTATATTTTCTAAAGAAATTCTATTTTATAGTCCTTTTCTTATGACTTATATTTATTCTTTTGTTTCTTTAATAATTTTAAACTCATTTTATGTTTTCTTAGTATTGTTCTATATTGTTCTGAGATTATTCTATTGTATTACATTTGAAATTGTTCAACTATCTCTAATATTTGAGGTAATCATTCTATTTTTGTGTCTTTTAGCACTGTCTCATCTTAGAATTTCCATTTATGTGGTTTAAAAATTTTGATCTTACCGTCAGTGGAGATTATTTTTTCCTTTGGGCATTCCACATACCTTGAAGTATATAAAAGCAATTCTACATCTGCTTTTGCTATATAGTCTAGCTATTTTATGGTCTGTCAATTTCTTGCCTTGGGAATTGAAAGACCACGTGGAGAGTATAAAATTGGACTCCACACCCAGGTATGTTATAGGCCTGAAGTTTCTATTTCTCATGGGAGCCTATTCTCTCAGCCCAGAAACCCATATAAAATGAATCTTCTTGATGCTTCCCTGTGGTAGAAGTCAAAGTTCTTTTAGAGTCCATTTTACTCACAGGGTGGCTCCTCTGAGCTCCTGGCTCTATGTAAGGGTCATACTTTGAAATCCTCATGTCACGTGGTCCATATGTTTGTTCAGTTGGATTTTCAGATTCTAGCCTATAGCCCAAAGGGTCTCTTTAGCCCAATATTTCCCTTGACCATTTGAACATAACATTATGAACTTACTTCTCTGTATTTAAGTTCCCTCTTCATTTCAGAACCCAGAAATTTCCTATTCCTTATTTTGAGTTCACTTTGTACTATTATTTTTGTTTGTTTGTAGTGTAAACAGGTGAATAGTTGTCCATGTAGGCTCAATCTACCAGGTTGCTAGAGCTAGAAGTCTCTCAATCCTTTTAGAGCCCAGAGACTTTTGATAATTTCTACAAAGTCTTCTTTTATTTATGCACTATTAATTAAGATCTACCTTAATATATATGTATATATTTATACCCACATGTGTATGTATGTATCTCTGTGTGTATGTATATTTGAATAAACCTGGTTTTATTACAAACTCCCCATGAATATAACATGCATATGGGGTAACACAACATAAACAACATTTGTGTTTCCTAATTCATTGATTAGTCTGAACTCCTTCTTGGCTGGTGTGCATGAGATTAGACCAATTTCTTGGGTATCACAGAACATTCGGATTCTGGAGGAACAAGAAATATACTTTATGGAGGTTCTGAAATTCTGAAACCTCAGAATTTCAGGTCTGTAAGTGTCATTAATCAGCTTCCATCACATGTGTAACCATCCTATATCCTGAATAAAAGCCACCCATTCTTTCCTTAAAGCTCTCTAGAAATGGGGACTGTGTAACTTCCCAAGTCAGCCTGTTCATTTTCAGACAGCTCTGATTATTAGAACAATCTTCTTCACTTTGAGCTGAATTCTGTTTCTCTAGAGTAGGTCTACTCATCAGTCCTAGTTTTGTCTTCTGAGGTGAAATAGAATATGTGCATGTTCTTTATATGATGATTCTCAAATGTTTGAAAAAAACATTATCAGTTTTTCACTTTGTGGTAAAATATTCCTCAATTTAATGGTTCCTCCTAGCTCATGATTTGAAATCCCCTTGCTATCCTGTTCATTTTCTTCTTAACCTGCTCCAACAACTCTTCATAAGATGTTGAGCTCAATGCAGAGTGTTCCACATCACAGAGGAGAGCACAGTGTAGGACCAGGGATGAACTACATTTCCTTTGCTAGAAGAGATTCTATTGAAAGGTGGTGCTTTAGTGAGAGCCATTAATACACAATATTGTGAGTTGGTCAGGGTTAGCTTTAGATTTTTAACAGTAATTTTATTAATCTTTATAATTATCATATTTAACATAAGAATTGAAGACAACTTAATGAGTTATAGCTTTTAGGAAAGCAACTTGGGAAATTGATGGCAGTAAGACATAAAACACAACAGAAGTTGTTCCTATGCTAATTATCCATACCTTGTATACCAGTCTATAGTAATAGTGCATCACATCTTCTTTTGTGCTAACCTAAATATTTGTACAAATGAGTCATTAAAAAACAAGAGGCCCAGCAGAAGTTAAATTCACAGTGAGCTTTTCTGGGACTCAAAAGAAAAGCACCTCTACATTGGCCAGTTATGCTTGCTAGCATATAGGTGGCCAAATCAATAAAGAGTAATTTAAACTTTTAAGTTTTCCTGAGGAAATCTCCTAGAAATCCAAAATATTATTGCCTTCTGGTTTCAAGAAAATATTAAGTCAGAAAAAGGCAAAATAAGTTTAATAAGAAGAGTCTTTTACTCATATTCTATGCTTTCTGTCCAACGAATAGGGTGTGGCAGTTCAGTTAGTGGTTCTAGACAGTAAGATTTAAATTCCAATAAGCATGTGATAAAATAGTTCTGGATAAGGCAACATGGCTTTGGAACAATTCTGAGGTAAGGAGAATAAACACCAGTCCCCTGGAGTTGTGCCTCAGGCAGAATGGATTGACTCCAGTCAGGTGGAATGAAATTTAGACAAGCCTCCACTTCTTGTGGGTAACAGAACTGTTAAGCCGAAAATTATTGCATTCAGTTCAGCAGTCAGTTTTTGAACCATATACTGGGTTAAGTATTGAGGTAGAACAGATAACAGTCTACTCAAAAGCTGTATACATACAGTATCTCATGAAGATGCACGCGAGCTCATGAACGCTTGTATGAATTTTTTAATTATTGGTTTCAGATGATAATGATACCGTGAAATTGGGTCAATTGGATTCACGACAATGCTCTTGAATGAAACACAGTAAATGCTAGATATCCTAAAACGTGCCTTAGTGGTTCATAAAATGACGATTGAAGTGGCAATGTAGAAGGAGGAGGGGGATATGATATTGCTGACGCATGTCTATATTGCAATTTTCATCCAAATTTAATTACCATGGAAATTGGGGTACAGAGGGGTTAACTAACAGGACCGACATCTCACAGCTACTAGGTGGCAGAGTGAACATTCAATCCCAGGTGGTCTGACTCTTGAGTTTGTGCTCTTAATCACACACTGTCCTGCCTCTGGTGGTCAAAAAGATGCAAATATATTGCAGAGGTGGTTGTTAGAAGTAGCAGGGAGCCCAGTGAGAAAGGTCTGGCCAGGATTGGCTCCACCCACAGGTGCGTGACCTGTGCTGTCACAGGAGCCCTGCACTCAGGACCCTGCACTCGGCTTATTGCTCTGCTGTTCACGTCTTGAAATTCTTAATAAGTTTTAGACAAAAGGCTCTGATGTATTTTGATTTTGCAGTGGGCCCAACAAATAATGTAGCCAGTCCAGGGGCTGAGTTAAGTGAATAGCTTTTTGCTTTCATTTAACCCTTCGCACAAATAGTTCCAACACAAAATGGGCAAGGGAAGCCATTTCTGTGGTTGTAACCGTGACAGGAAAGTGGGACGGAGGGTCTGGGAATGAAGAAGCTTGTTTGCAAAGAGTGCTGGTGAAGCGAGAGAAAGAGTCGGGGAGGCGTGCAGGGCACAGAAAGAGTGGTTTCAGAACCACTTGATTCTGTTCATGGCCCGAGGGGCACTCCTTAAGTAAGTGAGTCAGGTTGCAGATATCATTAATACAAAGGGGCTGTACTTGATGGGAGAGCTCAGAGGAGGAGGGGAGATGGATGCCACGGCTCCTGTGGAGAGGCTGGCCTTGGACCTGAGGAGGGTCCCCTCCCAGACCGAGAGAAGGTGGTGCGAGGGCAGGTGGCACAGGAGTTTGAGTCCGCTCGTAGTTGATTGCCTCGGTTTTCCTAATGATGTAGGAGGCAAGCTGGTGTTCTGAGGGAACTGGGGATGGGGTCTCAGCCTGGGGTTTGAGGAAAGAGATAGGAGACTGAGGGCAGTGGCCAAGAGGAATGTGAGAGGGAGCTGACAAGGGACAAGTATGCAGGCCCTGGGAGGCCAACCCTGAGGGCTGTATCTAAAACCGCAGCCTCCCTGCCACCCTGCCCGCTCCATTACTTCTGCTCCCCTTGCCTCCCTCTCTGTCCCTGAACCATTATTATCTTCACAAATCCTCTGCAATTTACAATTTTATTCAGTTACTAGAAGGTAAGCTCCCTGATTGTCTGTTTTGTTTGCTGATGTATTCCCAGCACACAGAACTGGCATGGAGCAGGCACTGGTACATATTTACTGAATGAATTTGCGAATTGCCCAGATGCACAAACAACACATTTGAGACACCACCCGTTGATGGCAGTGGGGCTTTTGGGCACTTGTTTCTCATGAGGATCAAGTGAGGACCCAGGAAGGGCTACACCTGTGGGTGACACCCTTTAGTGACTACTGCTAACCAAGGAAGGGAGCCAGGCAGCAAGGCAAGAAAATGGGTCTAGAATATTCTAAATAATTAGGGTAGTTTGAAATGGGGAATTATCTCTGGTTTTATATAGGTTGTGGTTTTACTTATGCTCTGCTAGCTAATCATATGCCAGATTAGTGAGCCTATAAGAAGGGTCAGTGAGTTAAAACATCCACCAGGGAACAAGAAGAAAATATTACGCTTCTACCATATTTTGCTCTAAATGTAAGATATGAATTAAGTTTTATTGTATTTGATATATGGGTTGATATTGACATAGGTCTGTGTTTAAGGGTTGGAGCCACAGGTCATTTGTGGTGACCTGAGGGATGTGGAGGGCTTGGCTATGGTACCCGTACTTGGTCATTTGCTCTCAGCATAGTGTGGCCTGTGGCAGTTTGCCTGGGCTGGGTTACATGGGTTTATAGATTATATAACCCATTGCAGCTCTACTAAACTAACTTTCACAGGAAGGACATATGGCTTAAAAAAGATTATTGCCAGGAAATCCTTGATTGAAGATAATATTAATAATGTAAGCACAAGTTAACAAGGCATTCTGAGCTGACACGTCTTTGACTTCTAGTGTGAGTTCTCCATCTGCCCATTAAGAGGTAAAAAATAATGATGAGCCCATTAGATTTATCAGGTTCTCCTGTTGAGTCAGTGTGGGGAGGCACTGGGTACCATACACCTGGATCCTCTACCTTCAACAGACTCCTAAAGCCCATCAGTGGATTCCCTTTTCTGTTTACTGTAAGATTTGATTTGTGAGGGGAAGTTTATAACAGAGGTTGTCAAACTATGCCCCATGGGCCAAATCTAGCCCACAAGCTAAGAATGGTTTTTACATACTAAATAGGGGTAAAAAAAGAATATTTCTTGACACTTGAAAATCATATGACATTCAAATTTCAACATCTCTAGATAAAGTTGTTTTTGAACACAACCATGTTCACTTCTTTACATATCACCTATGGCTGCTTTTGCACTATAATAGCAGGGTTGAATAATTGTGACAGAGATCTTACAGCTGGCAAAGCCTAAAATATTTCTTGCCTGGTCCTTTACAGAAAAATTTTGCCAACCCCTGGCTTATGAACACAGATTGTAGAGCTCATCTATGATGTTAAATAAAAAATCTCAACATAAAAATTCTTTATTTTCAGTGCAGAATGACTATATGAAGCCGGTTGCATGAGTGAATGATGGACGTTGTTGTAGGCACCTGGAATACTTCAGTAAAGAAAGCACAGGTGCCTGCCCTTGAGGAGCTTACATTCTGCAGGGGGATGCAGACTGTTGATAATTAATCAGCACAATAATTAAGTAAAATAAATAGCATGTTGGAAGGAGAAAGCAGCTATGGAAAAAAGGAAGAGTAGAGAGGATTGTGAGTACTACTGATGGGGGAGTTGTGTATCTTCTTCTCTAATTTGTTTTTTTAAAAAATACATTTAAGTGGGATTGCTGGGTCTGACACGGGCAGTGCATGGGCAATATATATAACCAAAGTGTTGTACCCCTATGATATTCTGAAATAAAAGGAAAATATATATATTTAAGTTGTACAACATGATGTTTTGAAATACATATATGTGGCAAACTGGTTACTCCAGTCAAGCAAGTTCATTAATTTCCTTAACTTAGTAACTTATTACCATTTTTCCACCTCCAAACTTATGTTGTAAATACAGGAACAGTCATTTACTTTAAGTATTTCTGGATCAAGATAAGTTATAAAAAATAAATTAATGGTCCACAAAGCTTATGTGTTCCTCTGAGCATCTAGGGAAAAGAGAAAACAAAGATAAAATGTTCTAATCCTTAGTCCACCTACTTCCAGAAACAGAAACTCAATTGTAAAGATGCCTGAGGAAACTTCTTGGCAGATAATGTGCATAATCCTCTGAAACGGACCCTGGGCACAGGTCAGCAGTTCTTCAATAAGATTAAATAGAAATGAGCAATGTTTTTTACAACATCCAATTGTATTATCATATCAGTAACAGTAGCTGATCAAACAGCTAAGCTGCACTTCTGGCTTTCACTCACCAGCAGCACTACTTGCTTCTTTTTAATCGTATGTATCATGCATATGATGACATTCTTTAGGAGTCATTCTGATCTTATCGGCAAACTGGAAACATGCGATGACATCACCAATGGTCATTTGTGTCCAGGCCAAGGCTAGCCTAGAAAGGTCTGCTCCACTCGGCTCCATCTTCTCCTCGAAGTTGCCTTCTCTCCTCATTTTTCTAATCCATTCATTAAATGTTTAATGAATGCTTTCTGATGGGTGGCTGTCTACTAAGCACCAAGAAGGATACAAATCAACCAAAGAACAAGAAGGACACAAATTAACCAAATAAAGTACAAGAAAGGAAAAACAGCAGAAGATATAATACCAATATTTGAAAAATTTGCATTGTGAAAGAAATATGCAAAATTCTATGCTCCCAGCATTAGAATTGGTTCGTCAATCTTTCTTTTGATTTTGATTCTCTTAATTTAACAGTATAAGTAGTTGCTATTTATCTTGCCAAGGAAAAATATCCTGAAACGATCCAGTAATAAGATCTTTCGCTAGCATGGTCCTTAGAGCTAGCACTTGTAACTTCAGTTTTTCTTATATTTAATTCCTAATAATGTTTTATTTATTCTTTGAAAAACACTTCTGTATATTGAATACTGCAATTAATTGCAAGCCATATGCCATTGTCACATAGTCTGACCTGTAATGTGATGTGAAAATCTCCTCAGGGACTCCTAGGCAATTTTTCTCTGTTGACTTTTCCCCTGATTTCTTTATTACTTGGATGAAAATGTGCATTGCTCAAATTTACAAAGGTGTCAGTGTATCATGCTAATTAAATATTATTAAGGTGATGGTAATATGAGGGGAAAAAGGTTTCAGAATTAAGCACATAAAACAATTTCATGATTTAAATAGAGTTTACCTAATGTAATGATAAGCATATTATATGAAACTGAATCAGATGTTTTATTTAAAAGTCAACATACATTGCATCTCTTTCTTCCCATTTATGTGCAATGATTGGTGGTTTTCTCCTTAAAAGATATTTGACAAGAGCAGGAGCTTTGGTTTTTTGTGTTGAATCACTGTGTTTAAGTGAGTCAGATACAGATCCTGGCAAACAAAAACAAAATTGAAACAAAGGAAGCCATTAGAAATAGGAGAGAAGTCCCCAGGTTAGTCCAGGTTAGGGTTAGCGCCTACAGTCTGGAATTGAGGGGCAGGAGGTGAAGTCAATGGAATGAAGTTAAACATCCAGTAGCTTACCATCGGGAGGAGAAGGGAAAATACGTGGTCAGAGGAGAAACAACAAAAGACAGAAAGCAAATCCCCAGATTAGCATGCCTGGGACTTAAAACAGCTGACCTCACCTGGTGGAGTCACGTCTTCCCAGCTGTGGAGCTTATAAGGTCCTGACAATATCAACGCAGCAAGTTACTCTTAATTCTTGAGTAACTCCTTAAGAGTTGCTCAACTGTTGGTTAACATAGCATCTCTATTTCCTTCTAGATCATAAATGTATTATGACAGATACCTCAGGAAGGGCTCAAGGAGATTATGTAATTACAAAGATCACTTTTGAGTCATATGAGACCCACATGCTTTGTAAAAGGAACTGGTAGTAATGCAGAGTCATAAGTCTGACCCCAGTGAAGCAAAATAGACAATCTGCAACTCAGGACAAGAATTGGAATTTGCTGGGCCTGTCACCAGGGAAATGTTGGCCAAGTCTTGGTAGCTAAATTGAATGACATCTCCACAGGGGTGTGTATTTTGGTCTGTTTTCTCAGTGAGTCCTGTAAAAATATTAAAGTGGAAGAAAAGTGAAGACACAGTCAGAAGAGGCAGAAAGGACACAAAAGCTACTCTGCTGAGTATTTTTACCATATGTGCTTCTAAGTCTGCAGGTACTCTTTGTAGGAGGGACAACCCTCAGGAACCCAAATGAGCAGTGCGTGCAGTAAGGATGCCCCAAGAGGAATTTGCCAGGCCTACAGTGGTGTACTTCCTGCGGCAGATGTAATAGCTGAGCCTCAGGAGAGCACACCTGTCTCCCATCAGTGACCATCAGGCCAGGTTTTCCTAACTGGACTGCACTCACAAAGTCCTTATGCTCCCTTCACATTTAATGTCTGTGTGTATATTTTTTCTCAATATATTTTGTATTAATTCAGTTTTGCTCTATGAACTTGTATTGTGTGTGCTACTTAAAATCATAGGTCTGTCAGCCTTGTCCACCACTGTATCCTCAGTGCCTAGCACACAGTGGTGTGATGGTTAATTTCATGTGTCAATTTGGCTAGGCGGTGATGATCATGGGCAAACACCAGTCTAGATGTTGCTGTGAAGGTATTTTTAAAAATGTGGTTAACATTTAAGTCAGTAGACTTTGAATAAAGCAGATAACTCTTTGTAACATGGGTAGGCCTCATCCAATCAGTTGAAGGTCTTAAGAGAAAAAGACTGAGGCTTCCCAAGAAGGAAGGAATTCTGCTTCCAGACTCAACACTGTGACATCAACTCTTCTCTGGGTTTCTGGCCTGCCAGTCTGCCTTGCAAATTTCAAACATGCTAGCACTCCCGGTATTGTATGATACCTATCTATCTATCTATCTCCCATTGCTTCAGTTTCTCTGAAGAACCCTGACTAATATAGTGGGCACCTGATAAATATTTGTGAGAGGAACGAATAGAGGGGGGCGGGATGTGGCACAGACATGCCTCTTCCAAACAAATTGTCCCAGGAATGCTGGGGCAGTATATTCTGCATTAAGACACTATTTCATGTATTAATTGCCTGAACTCATGTAAGTACACATTGTCTTTCACAGATGGTTCAAAACAAATTAGTGGATTAAAAGATATGCAATGGAGACATGAACTGTTTGTTTTGACCACTCAGAAGTGTTGAAGGAACAGCTTTCTTCTAGAGCAGGGGCGGCTTGGTGCCTGGCAGGTAAGCCCACTCCAGCTCAGGTGAAGAATTCCTTTCAAACTAGGCCAGCACTCCCCAGATCATTCAAGGAGAAGGGCACAAATTGCAAATAGGTGAGCTGTGATGTTTTTAGATTGCAGTTTTAAAATCTTAATCCAACATAAGAATAAAGTGGAGAAACAATGCATTTACCTAATTTAAAAAACATTATATTGAAAGCATCTTGGCTTAATAAAGTTGTTAAGAGTTCTCATGTCTGTTGTAAATGCGTACTATACATAATTTCCCAAAATTTTTCATATGCCCTCAGTTTTGTTGCTGGGTTGACTAAGGCACCATTCTCTTAAAAGGAGTAAATTAGAGATTGAAGAATTGATTTGGACAGAAAGAGAGACTGATATTTAACCTTTATTGATTGTAAAGGAAGAATTATGATTTGGGAAATTAAATAAGCTTGTACCTAAGAAGCTTATAGTGTAGCTTAAAATGAAATGCAGAAGTGTGGGTTGTTCTACTCTGAGTTCATTTTACCTTTCTTTTAACATTCAGTGATTTTCTACACACTTAATGAAGGTTGTCAATTCATTCTACTTTATTAATAATACTATAACCATTGATTTACTCCATTTTGTATTATATATTTTAGTTTATCCTTTATTGTCTAACCTAAGGATCAGTAAACTGTTTTTTTAATAAAAAGCCAGATAAATATTTAGGCTTTGTGGACCATACAGTCTCTGTTTCAACTACTCGACTCTGCTGTTATAGGTTGAAACAGCTATAGAATATATGTGGACAAATGGACATGGCCATGGCCATGTTCCAGCACAACTTGATTTACAAAAGCAGGTAGCAGGCTGAGCTAGATTGAGTCTGTGAGCCATAGTTTGCCAATCCCTGGTCTAACCTTTTGTGTCACTTTGTTTTTTCTCCTACATGGTTAAACTTTGTCTTATTCAACCAATTTGAGAGCTTAATCCATTTACATTTATTTTCAATAAGTGATATTTCAACTTTATTTCTGTCATTGTATTTTGTGGTTTCCATATTTTAATGTACCCATATTTTTTTCCTTAGCTAGGTAGACAATGTTTTCTTTGCTTGTCTCTTATGTGGCATTTAGAAAGTTGTATATGTTGTTTTTTTTTATTGGTTGAAGTTTTCAGAAGTGTTCTGTAACCTACTCTTGGGTCATATTCATCAGGGCAGTTCAAAAAACTCCAGTTCTCAGCCTTCCTGGGAATGTGGCAATATTATACTTCTCTTCTCCTTTGAAGTTAGGTTTGGCCACATGACTAGCTTTGGCCAATAATATGTAAATGGTGGTGACACATGTCACATTCAGGAGGTTGATGAAGAACGACTGCACAATTTACTGTGTTGGTTTTTTCATGTCTCAACAATCTTGGAAGAATGGATAGAGATGGGGCTTCCAACAGCCTGGGTCCTTGACTGATTACGATGTGTGGCGACTTTGTGCCAACAAGCTATGAGTAGAAATAAACCTTTGTGCTTTAAAGCTAATGAGGTTTTAGGGATGTTTGTAACTGCAGCAAAACCTTGCCTATTGTGCATGATAGGGAAACTGATACCTTGAAGTGGGATGCTGCCATGCCAAAAAGTCTAGAAAATTGTTAATGATCTAAGTCATGCAGAGCTGAGAGTTTTGGTAAAATGGTCAGCTGTGATAACTTGGAAGGCAAATGATGCAGTAAATTCTAACTGTAGAGCAAACTATAGCCCACGGATCAAATCTGGCCCCCTGGTGGTTTTCATATGATTTTTACATTTTTAAATCATTAAAAAAAATCAAAAGAACACTATTTCATGACATGAAAAAATTATATAAAATTCAAATTTCAGTGCTCATAAAGTTTTATGGGAACCCAGCCATGCTTATTTTAAAAAATACTGTCTATGGCTGCTTTTTTTACACTGGCAGAGTTGGGTAGCTTCTGAAGGGCTGTACAGCGTGCACAGCTAAAATATTTACTATCTCACCCTTTACATAAAAACTTTGTAGACCCCTGCTCTAGACTGTAGAAAAAGACATTGGAACACAATTCTAGAAGTGTATGTTAGTTGCTGTTGGTTTGGTACCGCAAGAAAGAAATAAGCACAGATAAGAATTGGCCAGTTTGCGAACAAGAACGAAAGGAATAAAGAGAATCCAAAACTTTGAGGGCTCACAGGACTGGAAGAGGCAACTGCTCATTAACCCAATAAGTAAAATATGAAACTGGGAAGACCTTTGAGTCACAATGGCTGATTTAAATTAAGCCTTAGGACCGTGATCAAAATAAGGGTACGGCTACACCATCCATTGTTAAAGCCTCTGAGTAAATTAGGTATCAAGGTCCAGCCAGGGAAGTGGTGCCCAGGAAATCCTTTCAGTTGGTCAAAATAGCTTAAGGTGTTGCTATCCCATTAACATCTGACAGGATCAATGAACTTGCAGGTAACTCAAGGCAGGAGTCTGGGAGAGAGGAGAGAAACAGGGGAGGTTGGAGTGTGTATGTTTGTGTGTGTGTGTGTGTGTGTGTGTGTGTGTATCAGGGTGGAGAAGCACAGTTGTGAGAAAGCAAAGAAATATAGCAAATTTTAAAAGTATATATACAGAAGGCTGTGGCTATGACTGTTGGTATTTGGAGTTGGCTGGAACCAAAGAGATAAGAAGCTAAATTTTCGAGAGTTGTGCCGACAATAGAGCCATCTGTCTAGACTTAAGTAGACTGTAATTGTTTGAGACTAAAAATGACCATTGGACTGCCAAACATCTATGGATATAGACCACAGACAGAAAAAACTGCTTAGTGACTAAGGAGGGCAGAATCCCAAAAGCCCATTTCAGGTGTGGCCAGGGAGGATAACCGAAAATGCAGAACTGCCCAGGTGGTGGAACACAGAGAATACCCAGCTTCCAGAAGGTGGAAGCAGGGCCAAATCAGAAACACTGCCCCACTCACAGGGGTGTCTCAGAAGTACTGCGGTGTAGTCACAAGTAAATGGTATGTTTTCAGTACCCCCTATTAAGATAGGGAGTTTAGCACGAGTTTAGTCTCTCTTCATGTCTTCCATCTCAATTTATCTTAACGTAATTTAATATTTTAGACCCAGGTTTCCATTATTATTTTTTAAAACCATCGTCATTATGTAATTTGCTCTTCCAGAAAATAATATTGACCTTTGTGTTCAGTATTGTGCTCAGAATTGAAATAATTATTGGACATTTCTATGTTTACATGGTTTCAGAGAAAATTCCAGTTTTATATAGTAATTTTTTTATTTTCATGCTCTTAATTTTTAAAGTTTATTTTAGTAATCTTTTCAAGAAAAATGAAGGGACTGTGTCTGGGCAACTGTGTTGTTTCAAGAACAAGATACAACTCTAAAGAGTCCTGGGTTTTTAATCTCCACACCCAGTGATTCAGTGTGCAGCCTTAGGCCAGACAGCTTAACATATCTGTTTCATTTCCTGAGGATGAAAAGATATTAAAACTTTCTGACCTCTGAGAGATTTTGTACAAAGTATTATCTGATGTCAAGAATTATAATACCTGTGCAATTATTGTTTCTTTGAAATAGACACCATCAAAGATTCAGGGTAAGCATATGGCAAGAAACATATTAGGAAAACGCCTTCCATTTACACTGAATCCCTCCGGCATATTAGGGCTCAGTGGAATTTGATCATCTGGGCACCAGTATTTATTATAAGCTTCCACTGGAGTGAGCTCTGTGGTAGGTGTTATGTGTGTAGAAGCTGATAGAGTAGGGGGTTTTGTTGCCACTCATGAACCCATGGGAAGGGCCAGCCTCAGGCAGAACTGACTGTAACCAAGGAAGAATCCCTCTGTAGGTCTTTGCCTCACCTAAAGAGAGTGTTGACCTGGCTGTTCCAGGGTCCCAGAGGGTCTGGTGTCTGCCATCTCAATATCTGTCCATGCAATTGCTCCAGAGTGAGAAAGTGGGATCTGTCACTTTTCTAAAACCTTTGTGTTTTGACATTCTTGGCTGAATTCATTTCCCATGGATATATAACACGAGTTCAGGAGTAGTCTTTTTGACCACATGGCTATAGCTGTTGTAGGACAGTGGTTCTCAAAGTGTGGTCCCCAACAGCAGCAATATCTTGGAACTTCTAGAAATACAAATTATTGGGCCCTGCCCTACCAAATCATCATCTCTGGGGGTAGAGTACAGCAATCTGTATTTTGAGAAGCTCTCTAGATATTATGATGCGTATTGAAATTTAAGAACCATTGTTAGAGAGGATCATTTGTCAGTGAGAAGTCAGACCAATGCTATATATATATTTTTAAAAAACCCACAACCAAAACAAAAACAAAAAAACTTCCTCTTTGCTTGGAATTACCCGTATGTGATGGTGTCTGCAGCAACGTGGAAGAAGAGGGAACGTGGTAATGAGGAGTTTCTGCAGAAGTATTAATACTGCTGACAGGTTTGGTGTGGGGGCAATCAAAATATGAATCAGATTCAAATTTGAATTCCAGCATTGCCCTTCTGGATTAATAAAGTAAAGAAAATTTGAAATAAAAGTGGAAAATCTCACTTTATTTCCAACCTATAAAAAGCAACTTAATATGCAAGGTAAAAAGTTTGAGCCTAGTTCCATAGACAATAAGGAGTAAATTAGGTTTTAAGCAAGGGAATGAGGTGACCAGATTTAATTTTTCGAAACTCAACTCCAGCGGCAATTTGGGAGATGATGTGGTGTGTGTGGAGAGGCTGGATGCAGGGACACCAGGATCAGGGCAGGAAGGGGAAGAGAAGTCAGGGGCAGGAGGCTGTGGTTCTGGCTCAGATGAACCAAAGGGGTGAGCATCCGTGCGGAGAGCAGAGGTTCCCCCAATTCTGCCCCAGACCACCTCTCCAGTTCACCTCTGTCACCCCCTCCACATTCCAGCATCCCAGGCTGTTCCACTCACCCACACACTGCATAGTTGATGCCCTTCTTCTTTTCCACACCCACCCCCTCCGAAAAACTCCTAAACATCTTTTATGATCCAGGTCAGCTTTTCCTCATCTCTGCAAATCCTTCCTCAATTCCCTCCATTGAGTTCTTTGCTCTCTCCTCTAAATTCCAACAGCACTTTGTCCATATTTTTGTTATAGGCAGATGCATCCATGTTCAATTTCTATTTGTGTGTTTACGTGCCTATTTTTTCTCATTGTGAGCTCTTGAAGGATGGGAATAATATCGACTTGTTCATTTATTCAACAAACAACTTTTAAGCACCTAATTTGTGCCACAAACTATTCTAGAAAAAACAGTAAAGGTCCCTGCCACTTTGGAGAGGGAGATAGAAAAAAAAAATAAAGGAAAGAATAACACTTGATGTGTGTTGTGACAGGAAGCAAAATAAAGCAGCCTAAAGAGGACAGGAGGGGACTGTTCTGAGGGGTGCTATCTGATACAGAGCGTTGGGAAAGACCCCACTGACAAGGCAGCACCTGAGTAAACACCTGAGGCGGGGAGGGAGTGAGCGGTGTGGATATTCAGGGGGAAGCGTGCTCCTGGAAAGGGGAATGGGGAGTACTATGGCCAGGAAGTGGGAGTGGGCGCGGCTTGTTCAAGGGATGAACATGGAAAAGAGCTGTGGTAGATGAGGTCATAAAAGAAGTAGCGACGTCGATCATGAGTGGACTGCAGGCCATTGTTAGGATCTGGCTTTTACTCTGAGTGATGTGGAAGTCACTGGCTGTTTGTGGCAGAGGTGTCATGATCTGACTTACATTTTTAAAATATCACTTGGCTGTTATAATGAGAATAGACAATGGGGATTAAGGGCAAAGCAAGGAGTTGAGTGAGGAGACTACTACAGTAATGCAGACAGAAGATGGCGGCAGGGACTAAGGTGGTAGCAATGGAAATGATGAGAAGTGAGGAGATTTTGGATTTATTTTGTAAGTGACAAGATTTGCTGAGAACCTGGGTGTGGAATATAAAACAGAAGAATCAAGAGACTTGACACTTTTTGGTTTGAGACTGAAAGATGGAGTTTCCATTTATAGAGATGGAGAAGCTCATCTCTAGGGTAAACCACCAGAGTTTGGTTTAGCTAAGTTTGAACATGATAAACAGCATGTGGTGACGTGAGTAAGCTTTAGAGAGTGGCCAGGTCAAAGAGACCTGTGATAGTCATTGTTAGCGCACAAGTGGCATCGAATCCACAAGACCAGATGCTGTCCGATGCACATGTCATTCCCAGCACTTAGTACCATGTCTGACACAGCAAGTTGTTCAATAAGTACTTTTTGAGTAAGTGAAAGAATAAGTAATATAGTTCAGATAAAAAAAACCAGACTATTTTACAGAATATCAGGACTAGGCCCAGACATAGCCTGGTGATAGGAGCAACTGAATCAGAGACTAAAATATATCATCTCTCTGATTAATTATTAAACTGTCTGTAAATTTTGCAAATACCTTCTGTTCTTTTCACCTTATGTGCTTCTCATTCTCCTGGGTGTTTTTATAGAATTTTGTATGTTTACTATAGAACTTATTCTATGTATTTTTGATAGCTTTAATAGAACACAAAGTTATGTATAGTTCCTAACTTCTGTTGTTCCCTCTTTTTCTTTCCATGCCACTGTCCATACCCTAACAAAATCTCAAAAATACGGAAACAGCCTGTTACCTCAATATCCATGAGTCTATAGAATGTGGCCCTCATGGGAAGGGTTTCTGATGAGGACATTTTTCACGTTAACTTCTTCTAGATCATTTGAAGAGATACTTTTTCTTATCCTATGCTTTGGATGCAAAACCATGAATTTGTCAGTTGCAAATAGCTGACAAATTATGTGTTTACTATAAAGAGAGGCCTAGGAATATTTGGTGTAACAGAGGACATTTGTCATGTTATAGAAACTAAACATGCACTCCAAAAATAAAGTTTTACACAAACCACTTCATTTGAAATCTCTGTTAAACAAATCTCCAGTTTTGCCAAAATATTCATGTATGAGAAATTTGGGAATTATTAGACAATTCACTGCACTGGTCTAGTCTGACTTAAGGGAAAAACACCTGCATATGCCCAGCCTCCTAATTATTGTGTGTCACTGTTGGCCTCTAATATGATGACAAACATAGGAGGATTATCCTTTAACAATGACTAAAGTGAGAACTAAGAAGAGCAGGGCTGCACACACACTTTTAAGCCAAAACAGCACAGAGAGTGGGCGCTGGTCGCAGGTGAAGATGCGAGTCCTCAGGGGCTTGATGATCCTCACTCTCTGGGTCAGGATGGCACCCCGGGCCCCCGCCCACTTCCCCGGCCCCTGGAGGCGGTACTGGTACGGTGTGCATGGTCCAAAGAAAATTTCCACGGCCAGCTTTGTATCCCACAAGAAGAATGAAAGCAGGTTGGGCTTTACTCCTATTTCAGATGCAATTTCATCCATATAATCCACATACTGCACCCTCCGTGTATCACGAGGATTATTCAGGAATCTGAAACCAGAAAGGCAAAAATCGGAAACCCGCAGTCAGATGATGACTTCCATCCCTGAAAGCACAGTTTCCTCCAAACATTGGGCAGACCTTTTGTGAGGGGATCATCTATAGGGAAAAAAATTAATAGCAACGAAGCCATTGATGATGTCTCCAAAAAGTAAGAGATAAAACGAGTTTCCTTCTTTTCAGCTACCCTAGTCTCAGTGGTTTTAAACAAAACATTCATGCAGGTGTGTTTTTCCCCCTCAAATCCTTTGAAGGGTTTTCAAATAGTAATAGGTGGGTTTCAGAAGATTTTTGTCTTACCAATAATATTTTTTCCCTTTCCTAAATTCTGTATTTTTGCCATTCATTTGGCTCTCCTTTGGTCTATAATCTCCTTTTGGTAAATCAGTGGTGAGAACTATGCTATATGAATTGTACAGGCCAGTTATGTAGGCATGTGTGACAGTAATTTGATTTTAAGTATTACTGAAATGCAATTCCTGACTCACCTTCTTAAAGTCAGTTACTTGGAACTGACTGTTCTTAGGATGCCAGCCCTTTGATCTTAAGGAAACATGTTGTGACATTCACACTGTAGATTCTCAACAGATATTTGCTGAATAGAAATAAATTACATTCCCAACTCCAATGGTTGAGAATAATATTCTATTAAGAAGATTTGGCACAATCTACAAGCTTCTGACCTCACATCAGAATTTTATTTGAATTCTACAGTGATTTGCCAACTCATTTCTCATATACTTTTCCAACTCCTTGAAAGAATGAAAAAAATCCTTTGTTTCATCTTAATAATTTTCATATGCCTTACATCTCTAAGGCTATCATAAATTTGAAATTGTATGCTGTATCTGCTGTTCCATGGAATTTTTAAAAAATTCTGAAGTTTCCATGGTAGACTATTCTATTTCCACTTCACCCCTAAAACATTCTATGTATAATATTATGCTTGGTTAAGAGAAAATACAAAAGTTGATAACTTCATCTAAATAAATAGATCCAGATTTTATGATGGGAAACATATAAAGAATACTTGGTAGGCAAACAGCTCTGTGTAAACACTTTCAATTGACTTTCAACAAGAAACAAGTTTCTTACTCTTTTTCAAATTTTGCTCTCTTCTTTCTTATGTCAGCCATCATGCCACTCACTGAAGGTAGTTTGTTCAATCCTAGGAAAGAAATTGCAGATTTGAATATGGCTTTCTTATTGAGAAGATGTGGTTTCAGGAAGAAATAGGTTCAATTTGGCAAAGAACATCGTGAGTAGGTCGCACAGACATGGAGGAGATGGATCCCGGAGTTGCTCTGGAATGCTCTCAGGTGCACATGCTTGCCAGATGCAGACACATATCCTTGTCACGTGTCTGAGGAGTTCACATCTTGATTAGCAGACCTCAGCACCCACGAAGAAGGGTGAACCAAAGGGAGTCTCACCCAACTGACAAGTCACAAATTAGCACGTTTGTGGTCCTATTAACAGAGCATTCACTCTGGCTCTCCTTTCAATAGTGAGTTATGCTTATTCTTTTATGTTATGATTTAGTTTACAAACATAGATTATAGCTACTAATGGGGACTCAATGTCTCCTGTTTGTTTTCATTGAACAGAAATTTATTCCTAATTTCCCATCTTAACTCATAAAAGGCACCCTCCTACAGTTCTCCTTCATTCCTAAGACAGGTGACATCCCATATTTTGAGAAACACAGAACGTTCCAGGAAAATATGGAAAATTTTTTAAAAGAGAAGGAGACAAAGGAACAGAATTATTACAATATGATTGGCATTATTTCATAAAGATAGGTTTTGAATCTGTCTTAACTGATTCATTCTTGAGTTTAGAATAATAGTAAAATAAAAAACAATTAATAAAGGATTACAACAATGGTTAATCTCCATTCATTCTATCAGTATTCACTAAATACCTACTAAAGTCAAGGTGCTTAATTGTTAATTCTTACCACTCTTTAAAGTAGATTTAAGTCTTCCCATTTTTACAAATGAGGAAATTGTGGAGGTCAAGTAGCATGTCAAGATTATGCAGCCAGTACAGCTGAGTTTTAATTTTTTAATAATTTGATTATAAAGCCCTTGCTCTTTTAAATGTGCTGTGGTGCTGTTCCAGTTGCTCTGTGACTGCCATAATTTACCTGCTTGTTCTCTTTATACTTTGAATGGGCACTTGAGAAAAAAATACTCCCTTTGATTTTTGGCTCATTCCAGGATGACTATAGCAACATTGGGAGGTAGTACAAGTGTTATCTCTCTCCTATACTTCAGGTTGAGATCTCCTTTCTCCAACTGCTCTCACTTCCTATACTATACATCCCTGTAGTGCTCTAAAGAATTATTTGCTGATAAGTTGTTGTTTGATAATAGCTTAAGATAGTAGTTTTTTATTTTTTATTTTCATACAGGAATCCTAAATAGTAAATAAATAGCTATGAAACAAAGAAGAAACAAATCTCAAGTGGCAGGATTCCAGACATTGTAAAGGTTTTAACTTTGGAGATATTTTGCCACAGAAGACCTTTGCAATGTCTCTTAAATTGCACTGCCTAATGGCTACCTTTTCTAAATATTCATATAAGGTCAGAACACACCTTTGAAAACACGTACAGCCCATCGGCTCTGGAGTTCTGAAGTGGGAATGGTGGCACCCACTGGCTTCAGGATGCCAATAAAAGCTAGTGTTGGCTTCTCTAGCTGAGGAGGGAACACAAATTTAAACATGGAGTGCTGGCTGTCCAGGATTTCTGAGTCATCTTCCAAGAATGGGAAAGAGAAAGTGTAGCCTGTGGCAAAGATGATGACATCAATGTCCTCTTCTGTGTCATCTTCAAAGATGGCTGATGTCTCAGTCAACTCTCTCACATTCGGTTTCATCAGAACTCTTCCAGAAATTATGTGATTGGGAAGATCATCACTGAAAGTAGCTTGATGGCTTAGAAATCTGAAGAATAAAATTTGAAGTTCAGGAAAATTAATAATAAGTCTTTTATAGAAGGAGTTGAGCTAAGAAAATGCTTAATGAAAAAAACACATTTTGGTTTTACAAAAGATTTCTTTTCCTCAATTTCTTTTTTTTAATTCATTTTTAAAATTGTATTTTCTTAATTGGAAAATAATAATTGTACATATTCATGGGTTACATAGTGATGTTTTGATACATATAATGTATGGTGATCAGATCCGGGTAATTAGCATATCCATCTTCTCAAACATTTATCACTTCTTTGTGTTAGGAACATTCAATATCCTCCTTCTGGCTATTTGAAACTATGTAATATAGTTAACTGTCCTCATACTGTAGTTTAGAACACTAGAACTTGTTCCTCCTTGTTGTAATTTTGTATCCTTTAACAAATCTCCCCCTCTCCCTCCCTTCTCACTACCTTTCTCAGCCACTAGTATCCTCTGTTCTACTTTTTAATTCTATGAGATCACCTTTTTTTTTTTCTTTAGCTTCCACATATGAGTCAGAACATGTGGTGTTTGACTTTCTCATCCTGGCTTATTTCACTTAACATAACATCCTCCAGTTCCATTCACATTGCTGCGAATGACAGAGTTTCATTCTTTTTTATGGCTGAATAGTATTCCACAGTGTAAATATACCACATTTGCTTTATCCATTCATCTGTTGTTGGACACTTGGGCTGACTCCATATCTTGAATATTTAGAATAGTGCTTCAATAAATGTGGGGTGCAGATGTCTCTTTGATATACTGATTTTCTTCCTTTTGAATAAATTTTTGGTAATGGAATTGCTGGATCATATGGTAGTTCTATCTTTAGTTTTTTGAGACCCTGAATAGCCAGAGCAATCTTGAGCAAAAGAACAAAGCTGGAGATACCACACTACCAGACCTCAAACTATCCTATTATACAAAGGTATAGTAACCAAAACAGCATGGTACTGGCATAAAAACAGACACATAGACCAATGGAATACAGAACCCAGAAGTTAATCCATATGTCTACAGCCAACTGATTTTTGAAAAAGGTGCCAAGAACACTCATTGGAGAAAGGACAGTATCTTCAACAAATGGTAGTGGGAAACTGGATATCCATATGCAGAAAAATGAAAATAGACCCCCAGCTCTCACCCTATGCAAAAATCAACTCAAAATGGATTAAAGACCTAAATGTAAGACCCAAAATGATAAAACTACTAGAAAAAAACATAGAGGAAATGCTTTAGGACATTGATCTGGGGAAAGATTTTATGAATGAGACCTCAAAAGCAGAGGCAACAAAAGCAAAAACATACAAATGAGATTATATCAAACTAAAAAGCTTCTGCACAGGAAAGGAAACAATCAACAACCTACAGAATGGGAGAAAATATTTGCAAAACTACTCATCTGACAGGGGATTAATATCCAGAATATATAAGGAACTCAAACATCTGACCAGCAAAAATAAATAAATAAATAAACAATCCATTTAAAAAATAGGCAAATGATCTGAACAGACATTTCTCAAAAGAAGACATACAAATGGCCAAGAAATATAAGGAACAATGTTGAACATCACTATTCATCAGGGAAATGCAAATCAAAACCACAATAAGGTATCATCTCACCCCAGTTAGGATGGTATTATCAAAAAGACAAAAAATAACAAATGCTGGCAAAGATGTGGAGAAAAGGGAACACTTATACACCGTTGATGAGAATGCAAACTTATAACAGCCTCAGTTCTTTTTATGAATTATATTTACTGAATAAATATTCTGTATTTATCAGAATGGCAATGATATTTATTAATGCTTACTATATGCAAAGAAAAGATTTTGAAATGTGGCATAAAAGCTTATACCAGTGATACATTAATATCTAACTTATTTTAAACAATTTCTTTGGAAAGTTTTTAAAAAGTAATTGACAATGTATTCATATTGGAACAGGAAAATCAGATCATGTTTTGATTTCCATTTTATTTTGAGAACATATGTGCCATTCTTATGAATTTTACCAGTATTATTTAATTGAACACCATTAGTGATCTCCCTTCTTCCATCCTTGACTCATTACATTTTCTCCTCTACTCAGCAGCCTGAATGGTCCTTTTAAAATATAAAAATATTCCCCAATTTTTTTATATCATTGAAAATAAAAACTCAAATCCCCACCACGCCCTAGTCCTACAAAGCCCTGTGTGATCTGTCCCTGCCTACCTCTCTTATTTCCTACCACTTTCCTTCCCCTAATACTCTAGCTACACTGGGCTTCTTGCTCTTCCTTGACCACATCATGCTTGTTCCTGCCTTTGAACCTGGTGTTTTCTCTGCCTGGAATGTTACTCTCTCAAATATCTGCAGGACTTGCCCCCCACCTCCTTCGGATCCCTATTCAAATGCTTTCTCATCATGTAAGCAAGCCATAACCATTCTAAGAGAGCTCCATTCTAAGAAAGGAGCTTCCTGTTTCTCTCTGTCCCCAACCCTGATTAATGTTTCTACATAACGCATCTTACTTTGTGTGCACTCATTATAGAGTGACTTTTTGGTTTCTCCCCTACTAGAAAGGAGGCCCAGCAAGAGCTAGGGCTCTATCTGATATAGCCATCCTTCTACACCTAGGGCCCAGAACCCTGCTTGACCATAGTAGGAACTTTAAAAATATTCATTAAATTTAACTAGGCTGTACAGACAGGCAATTTTATGTGTTTTTCCATTTATACCTCACAACAGATAGAGGTTGAAAAGAGTAAAATTGGGACAAACATAAATGTATACATTATTGCATTTACTAACATGAGAGAAAGAGAAAAAGAGAAAAAGAGAGACAGAGAGAGAAAGAGAGAGAAGCATTACTATCCCAAGGTCACATAGCAAGTCTAATGCATTAATAAAGCACTAGAGATTTGTTAAGCTGGGGCTGGTGATGGCAAGTCCTGTGTTCTTTTCTATTTTACGCACCTTGTTTCAAACTGCCTATTATATTAACTCTCATAGTGCCACAAAAAACACATTTTTTCTGATTATATGATTTTTTTACTCTATGGTGAAACTGATACATATATATGCATATATATCAGAAAAAGATATAAAATGTTTTAACTGAAATATATTTATATTCCTTATACTTGGGTAAACACATATTCACTAAAGGGAAAATAGTTTTCTTTTATCTTTCCCAACATTTTCAAGCAAAGTTTTATTTTATTAACACCATATTTGAATTGATCAGATAATGTATACATTTATGTTTGTCCCAATTTTACTCTTTTCAACCTCAGGGATATTTCCTGTTCATTTATACTAAGCATTCAGTGAGCTCCCCATCCCCTCTTTCCTCATGCCCAGCATATCTGCAGATTTCTACTGTGTCTTCATGCAGCAGACCTTCAGTCTACCTTCATCATCTTCACCGTCTTTTGCAGAAGGTTTTTATGGCTCTATTATGTATTTTTTGAGGTTCGGAACAGACCACTCTGTATTTCAGATATAGATAAGAACTCTTTTTGTAGAAAAGTTGAGTAATCTTTCTTCATTTATTTTCAGCAAACTTCCTGATGAGTTTTAGGGTTTTTTTTTTTTTGAGTTTTTGGGCATGGAAGTGGATGGGTTCATTCTTCGAACTCACATACTGCCTACTTATATAATAAGGAACACACAAAGGTGCTTAGATGATATTTATTGATTTACTGCACTTGATGCTTGACTGTTCCCTTCTTGAAATTATCTCCTTCCTGTTTCCCCACCCTTACTACTGATTCTCTGACTTCTGTATCTTGCTCTTGCTTCTGCCTGACCAACCCTGGGGCTCCCCCTATGGCCCTGTGTGGTGTGGCATGTCCCCTTTTCTCGGGAAATGTAAGCAAATGTAAATTCTTTCAATGGCATTGACCTCTCTATGTTGTCACTCAGTCACCTCCATAAATTAAAGTTCCATGAGTATAGCTTTAATACAACCATAAAATTAATAATCTAAAACAACACAAACTTACTGAGCATTTGCTATGTAGTAGGTGCTAATATAAACTATACATGTATTTTCCTATTTAATGTTCAAAACAACTCTCTGAGTTGGTGCTAATGTTGTCCTGTTTTATATATAAGGAAAATGAGGCACAAGTAGTTAAGTAAATTTAATTTATCACATAGCTAGTAAGTGATGAAGTCATGATTCAAATCACAGTTGTCTGGATCCAGAGTTCTATTCAAGGCAAAGAAAGCATGTATTGCATTTCAAAGGATTCCCTGTCTCCCCAGCCTCCATTATTAGTGTTTGATATTAACAGATTCCTGATTCTTTCTTTCAGCTTGGGAAAATGGAGTTGATTTTTATGACATAATACACCACCTGCTGCTTGTCCACTCCATGAAGATCTTAGTCTAAAGAAATGAATAGTAGCCTGAGAACGTGAAAGATGAGGACAGATGAAGCTGCCATCATAATCCTACAACTTGATTTCTTTCCTCTAAGGTAAGTGAGTAGAATGGTCCAAAGAAGCATGAGAAAGAAAACAATAATTAACATTCTCCCAAGACAGTTGAAGTCTATCTTCAAGGTGGTAAACATGGACTCTAAACCACCTCTATATTCCATTTGCTGACTCCAAAAGACAGAGGCAAATTATTTTTTAAAAAATTCTAGAACATACCTGTGTTGAGGTTGCAAACCATAAATTTCATGGTTAAATCGAGCATTTAATTTATTCTCTGCCCATCTGTTGATTAAGAATGTAGGGTAAAATTTGTTAAGGATGGAGTTAAAACGAGTAAAGAGGACAGTGTCCATGGGCATCCCATAATCCCAGACCCGGTTCCAAATCCATGCACCCCGTCTTGTGCTGAGAAACACCTAGGAAAGAACATTAATATATTAAAAATAAATGCCTCACAATATATTTCCTTTCATAGGATGCTTTTCTCAGCTCTTTAGATATCTCTTATTTGGCTCAGGAGGAGAAATGGATAAAAACTCTCTTGACTTTTTAGCCTGAAGTAATCCTTCTTCTCAAATTCAGGTAGACTGACAGATACAGTCACACACAGACACACACACCCACACATACAGACACGCCACACATTGCATATAGGTCCAGATATCTACCCAAGCCTCCCTCTGGATCTTGCCGACTAGCTCTTTGAACCTTCTCCAAAGCAGTATTTGATGTCTACAATCTTTTAAGTTTCAAATTCTGGAAAAATAAAATAATGCAAGAAGACTAGACATCAACAAATTGACACGTAAGATCCCATCCATCTGCTAATTATAGTAGTATAGTATTTAGAACACTTCATTAATTGTATCCCTAGAATCTAAATATAGAAGGGGTAAGAGTTGGGAGATAGTGTCAGGTGTCATGTCAATGAAAAAATAAATATATTGAAAAAATAAATATATTTAAAAAATGGTTTTCGGGTATGTTCATTTTTAAAACCCTTGGCTGAGCTGATGAAACCATACTCCTTGGTAAATTGAAACAATATGGCAGTCCCTAAAGTTTGAAGTCTTTATTTTTATTCCATTTTCAATTTTTCAGTGTATTACCAAGATGTCTACCAAGAAAACAGTGTGAAGAGGTAATTAACAATCAGGACTCTGTGTGTGTATTGGGGAACATGTTACACCCATTTCATGCAATGCTCATATCTCACAGCTGTGGACAGGTTTAACTGAGGGTTTAACAGAGTATTTTAGGAGCCAAACCTGTGTAGCTACATGACTGAGCTCAATTGCCAAATCAGCTCCAGAATTTCCAATGCCAACCACAATGATTTTCTTGTCTTGAAACTTCTCTGGACTCTTGTATTCCCAACTGTGGATGTATTGGCCTTTGAACTTCTTGATCCCTGTGGGCGAGAACAGAATTGCTTAGGCCTTGGTCGTTATTTTATTTAATTTTTTAAGACTGCTGGCATATTCTAAAGCTAATTACTGAACTCAAAGGCCATCCTGTTTAAACATTTTATTTGCTGGTCAGTTGATGCCACTTCCATGGAGTGTGTCTGCCCAGCGTCACCAGGCAGAATGAAACCTCCCACAGATTTGTTCTAGGCTATAAATTCCATGTCCAAACAAACCCCCAGGCTTCTGAGAAACTCAGATATCTCATTTCTGCCTCCATTTTACTTATCTATGTCCTGCCAAGCCTTCAAGGCGCAGAGCTCAGCTCTTATTTAAGTAATACATCTTCCTCATCCGTCATCCATGTTATTTACAACTACTGTTCTGGATCCAGTTCCCTTTATCTTATCTTCCCGCCCCAAGCTTCATTTTGTCCGGCTGTTTCCTTTGCTCCCTGGGCCCAGTACACCCTTCCTGCTAGCACTCTTACTCTGTTCTCCTGTTGGGGATAAACGCGCCAAAATTACCCACATGATCTGCAGCTGAGAGGATGTAAGAACTTCTTATTTTTTGCTTAAAATAATTACTCTGACTTAAAGAAAAACCTCATATGGCAAAGCCATAAAATCTGATTGATTTTTTAGCATTTCTTTTTTTTTTGGAAGTTCTTTTTTTAATTTCAGAATATTATGGGGGTACAACACTTTGGCTATATATATTGCCCATGCACTGCCCAATTCAGAGCTACAATCATGGACATCCCCCAAACTGTGGCCCCCGCACCCATTCAGTGAGAGTTTTCCCATCCCCTCCTCCTCCCTCCCACCTGCCCGCCCCCTGATGAATATTATTGCCACGTGTGACGTAAGTATTGCTCAGTTAGTACCAATTTGATGGTGAGTACCAGTGGTGCTTGTTTTTCCATTCTTGTGATACTTCGCTCTGAAGAATGGGCTCTAGCTCCATCCAAGATAATACCAGATGTGTTAATTCACCGTTGTTTTCTATTGCTGAGTAATATTCCATCAGCATTTCATCTTTTAAATGATATTAAGGTCAGCATATATGGGCTTCATTTTCTCCTTTTGTGACATTGGACAGCCCTATTCAGCCCTGATGGCAGTTCAGTCCTTAACATCATTTTCCTTACCGAATCTGCTCTAAAATTTCAGCTTTCCCTTGGAAACAGTTCTTTCATCCTCACCTAGTAAACTCCTGGCATGGATCTAATCGTTTCTAAACTCCATCTTTGCCAAGTTCAATTCTGTGGGTAGGACAGACTGTCTGTCAATTCTCTCACTGAAGCTATTTCAATTATTTCCCCTCTCCTTGGCCTCACTGTGCTCCCTCCCACCCCCTGAAAATAACCTTTTTTTCTCATTTGTATGAAACAACAAGGATCTTAGGTGAGTTCCTCAACACCTAAAAGTTAGTGTGTTTTCACCCATCCTTCCTCTGTCTCCTTTTCCCCAGGAGAAAATGTTTCTCTTCTATTCCAAAATGAACCCATTGCCCTGCGAGTCAATGTGGGCGCAGACTTTTAGGTCAAACAAACCTAGGCATGAATCTTAGCTCTTTCACTAGTAGCTACATTTGTAATGTGTAAGTGGAATATTTACTACTGATGACTTAGACCTTGATATTCTAGACGGATAAAGCTGAAACTAAGTTACTCTCTTGAGCTAATTTGATCCCTTCTGCCACTTTCATGTTCTCTGGACCTGCACCTGTGGTCCTCATTCTCTCACATGAAGATTGCTCTCTACGTTCTCTCTCGGAAATGGACTGTCAGTCACACATGAGTTATCCTTGCTCCCTTTTGCAATCTCCCAATCTCCAGTCTCACCATAGATGACATCCACCGGTCTTCAACTTCTCTATCGCCTCTCCCGTGGTCCTCAACCACTGCCGTCCACAATGAAGAGCATGCCATTCCTCAGACCTTCCAATCAGTCCCTCTCATGAGCCATGGTTATCCTAACCAAGTTTGGTCCCTCTGCTCATCCCAATCACTCCTCTCACCTTATACCTTCAATCCAAACCAAGGACTTACGTCTGCCCATCTCCACTGTCTCTCACATCTTCATTCAGATCGCTGCTTTCTCACTCGCTACATCCTTTCCCAGCCCTGTGGTTTTACAACATACTGTTATCAGCCGAAGCTTCCGCACTCTCCTATCTGCACCAGGGCTTCTAACGTCCCTTACTTACCGCCATTGTTGTCCTTTCATAATTATTACCTCCAACATGTTTATCCCATTTGTGCCTTTCCCCGTCTACACCCACACTCCATGAGGACAGAGGTTTTGTCTGTTTTGTTCTCTGCTGAGCCTCTGGCACACAATTGATGCTTAATAGACATTTCTTGAATTAATGTTGAACGAATAATATAGTAATGTTTAAATCTCTAATTAACTAACTAAATAAAAAAGACCTCTCTTGACCAATTATAACCTTCTCTATCTTCTTATCCACTGGGAAACAGAGACACTCACAGCAATGGAAATGAGGGAAGTCCAGCATCTTCTGAGAACCCCAAAAGAGTCTAAGGTTCAGTCCTCTTCAAAAAGACTGAGTATACATCCTACAGGGAGACCTGGTTGCAGGTAAATCATTCCTGCACCATTCCTTATATGCAGAGTGCTGAAGCTTCCAAATAGTAAACAATAACACTGCAGTCTATTTTAAGATGTGTGGTGACACTAGCACATAGCTATCTACATGGTCATGCTATGTATATACATGCACATTCAGAAATAAAGCTAGATCTTAAAATATTTTCTGTACTTTCATGTTCCTATTTACTCCAAACTATTACCAACACAAAACAACCTTCCAATTGTCGTAAAATGTAGGACTTCGCTCTTAAAATAGCCCAGAAGAGGTGGTGATGGGATATTAGTAATTATTATTTTCAATTTTATAACATTATGTATTATTTGAATGGACAAAGAGCCTGCATTAATTTACAATCAGAAAAGGTAATATTTATTATTAAAATAAGGTGACTTTCACAGTTATAAGCTTTTTTCAAAAATAACAACAGCAACAATGATAAAACCCCACAAAGCCTGTGTCTTAGCATGCTGAATGACATACCTGGAAAGTTCTGGAGTGGCAAGGAGGGATGGGTGTGAATGCCACTACACGCCATAATCCCATCAAAGACATAGGATTCCTGCTTCCCTTCAGCCTCGACCACAACATCCCACTGTCCCGTGCAAGGGAAGTCAGAGCGCTTCTTCACACTGCACACCTTCGACTGGGAGTGAGACAAACTCAGACTCGTGACCACTCTGCTCACTTGCCCTCCTTTCTAAGAACTCCTGGCCTTAATGAATTAGGTTGGTTATAGCTACTCTCCTCTGGGATTTGGCAAAAGAGTTCCTTTAGAATTGATTTCCCTACCGAGGCCTCTTTAAGTGGAGCCACAGTCTGGTTTGTTCCCAACTGTGGTTCTGAATATAGATAGGGGTGAGTCAATTTCAGGGGTCTGACATGGTCAGGACGTTTGGCCCCTCCAAATCTCCTGTTGAAATTTTGGTTCCCAGTGTTGGATGCGGGGCCTGGTGGGAGGTGTTTGGGTCATGGGAGCGGATCCCTCATAAATGGCTTGATGCCCTCCCCTCAATAAGTGAGTTCTCGCTTTACTAGTTCACACAAGAGCTGGTCGCTTAAAGGAGCCTGACACCACCTCCTTCCTCTCTTCCTCCTTCTCTAGCCATGTGACACGCTTGCTCCCCCTTTGCCTTCCACCTTGACTGGAGGCTCCCTGAAGCCCTCACCAGAAACAGATGCTGGTGACATGCTTGTGCAGTCTGTAGAAGCATGAGCCAAATAAACCTCTTTTCTTTATATTAATAAATTACCCAACCTCAGGTATTTCCTTTATGGCAATGCAAAACTGACTAACACAGGGCCCAGTCTGGTATTTCAGCCAACCTACCATGCTTTTTTCTTGAAGGAAGTGAGGAAAAAAGCTCTTGCTGACTGCACTGGAGTTGTATGTAAAGTGAACCCCATAGTGTCGGGGTCACTTCCAGGGGGAATGGAGGCCTCACTGCACTCTGCTCTGGCCCAGCTCTCTACTCTACCTAGAGGGTTCCACAGGTGCTGAGTGGCCTCTGCCCCACTTACCAGAAACCGAATGTCTTCATGAGGTGAAAGTGTTTAACGTACATCCTGAGGTACTCCATGATTTTGGAATTGTGCAAGTAGTTGGGGAGATGGTCGGGGAAAGGGTAGTCACTATAGGCTGTCATCTCCTTCGAAGTGTTGCTGGTGGCAGATTTATATATACTTGGCCTGCCACTTTCAGCCTTCTCCTACAGGAAAAAAAGGACACTTATTGCCTTTTAGAATATAGGAATAATTGTTAAAAAAGAAATCTCTTTATATGTCAAATTATGGGGCTCCTGGGCTGAATTCTTAAAAAAAAAAGTCCATTTCCCATTGCCTTCACTAAGACATAAGACAGCATGTGGTAAGTAGTTAAAAAGAGAAAAAAAAATTTTGTTGGTGAACAGACAGAAGGACATGAAAAGAAGTTGGAAAGAATATAAACAGGAAAATGTATGTAGAACACCAGAGAGTGGAAATAAGCAGAGGAAGAAAAGGGCAGCCTCTCTGCCCACAGAGCTTGACAGGGGCTCAAGTTCTGCACTGAAGGCTGACTGGGGAGTCCTAGGCAGAGGGCATCCGGGAGGTCCTGGGCTGTTTGTAGTGACTGAGAGAAAAGAATAGAGATCCAGGATAATACCTAAGGAATTAATTCACCATTGTTTTTTATGGCTGGGTAGTACTCCATGGTAGTACTCCATACATAGACCACATTTTATTAATCCACTCATGTATTGATGGGTAAATACCCAAAGGATTGCTGGATCAAATGGTAGTTCTACTTTTAGTTCTTTGAGGTATCTCCATATTACTTTCCACAGAGGTTGTCCTAATTTGCAGTCCCACCAGTAGTGTATGAGTGTCCCTCTTTGTCCACATCCCCACCAACATTTGTTGTTTTTGGACTTTTTGATATAAGCCAATCTCACTGGAGTTAAGTGATATCTCACTGTGGTTTTGATTTGCATTTCCCCAAAGTGGAGAGGATTTTTAAAAATAAAACCCATTGTACTGATGTAGTTGTATACAAAAATACCTCTTCTGATAAGAATAATCTGTAAATATGGCAAGCATTTTTACAAGTGATAGCTTAAAATATGAGCATCAGTGAAATCAAATGACATGATGGAGTATTTTGTGATATTTTGATGTGGTCCTTGATAATTGCACAGCTTGAAAAAGGAAACTGACATCAAATCATTTCTCTGAATCTATTTCTTTGTAAATAAGTCCTTGCCTACCTCATAGAGTTGCTGTGAAGACCAAATAATTCACATAAAATGCTTAAAAATTCTTACATAGGAGATCAACAATCACCTGCAGTGTGACAGAAGTAATAGTGGTGTATGCACAGGGTGCTTTGGACATCGGCTGGGGGTTAGAGAAGTTTTCCTGGAGACGTGTCTGTATCAGTCAGGGTCTGACCAGGAACATGGAAACTACTCTTAACTTGAGACAGGGAATGTAATGAAGGGAATTAGTCACACAGATAATGAAAGATCTGAAAAGTCAACAAGGTGTTGGTGAGACATCCCAGAGATTAGCAAAATCAGCAGCTACTCCACCTCTAGGCTAGCCCTAGCCAGTTACCAGTCAGTAGCTTCCACCTTCTCTCTTTTCCTCTCCGGGGAAACTGTGGAGGCCATATGGTCCAGGGGTATAGCTTTAAGTTGAAGAAGGGCCACCTAATCACAGCTAACATGATTTAGGCCAGAAACAACTGTTATTGTGCTAAGCTCTTGAGATTTGGGTTTCAATGTGGTTAGTGTTAGTTGCCTTAGTGTGTGTGTGTGTGTTTGTGTGTGCGTGTGTTTGTGTGTGTGTGTGTGTGTGTGTGTTACGCTGAAGATGAAGATCTAAAGATCACATATTAACATATATAAGGTAACTGAAGTCAAAGAGGCTTAAGGAGGTAACCTAAGGAACTTGCAAAAAGTTAAAAGACCAGAAGACTGAAAATAAAGCCACAATCAGGCACATTTAGAGGCCAGGTAGAAAAAGATTGAAAACGAAAAGCAGAAAAGAAAAGACAGTGAAATCACAGAAGCCAGGGACAAGTGTTTTATGAAGGAATTGGGATTTAACATTTTTAAATTCCCCCGATAAAGCAAGAAAATTTGGGACAGAAAGTCCATTTCGTTTGTCAACGTTGGTGACAGCAATGAGAACAGTTTTCAGGAAGGGCTCGGGACGTCCGTCATGTAGCAGTGGTTGAAATATGGAGGGATTGGAGAAAGTGTAGACAGCAAGCATACTTTTCTCCTTCAAGAAGCCAGACTCTGAAAGGAAGAAGGATTGGCTGCACATCTCCTTGGGGAGAAGGAGAGATTGGAATTCAACACACAGGTGTGGGCATTAACAAAAATAATTACTATCATGCTGGTAATTGAAGGATAAATTAGTGCTGCAAACATTGCATTCCTGTTTCTCAGATATGGAAAAAAAGTCACCATACATATAGAAGCACAAGCCTGTTCAAACTTACCTCAAACCTCCACAGTCCTCCAATGTCATTGCTTCCTTCAAAACAGGTGGGCTCCAGTCCCTCTTCCAGACAGCTCTTAATGGCGCCTAATCCACTGACCCCAGCTCCGATCACTGCAATTCTTTTCCCTGGCATTGTGCCTGGTGTGAGGAAACATTAATACAAAATCAGATTTTTATTGCCATGTATTTTTTTCCTATAATCCAAGAGCATTAGTTTTTTTTTCTAAAATTGCTAATTAATACATTTAACGAATGTCTTACTCAAAGCTTTTATGCCTTTCAAAGGCTCTTAGAGTGACAGAAAATCCTACCTCACACAATGATTTCTCATTTTCGAGTACAAGTGGATTTTTTAAAAATAAAAGTTGACTCTTAAAATGTTTCTGGCCATATGACTTCATTTTTACATTTCCTTTTTGATAGCTTCCTTCTACCTGATACATTCATACACCACCCCCCCCCGAAAAACCCCTTCTTATGCAGATTTTGCCCAAACTGACTTTTAATTCTTTCTGCTACTACTATCTGCTTGTTGAAACATTCAAGGCCTGTTTTTTAGGCCAGAGAATCCCTACTTTTTCCCCATGATAGGGTTTAAAGTTGAAGGAAAAAAGAACTCCCCAACAGAGCCTTTCATCAAGTAAGGGCCACTCACTACATTCTTCTTGGGGCAGAGTGAGAGCCATGTAAGTGGTCTTTAGAAAAGTAGTCTAACTGTCTTCATACCAGAGATTAATATCCTACTAATAATTCATTTAATAAGTATTTATTGCATACCCTTTCTCTGCCAGATGCTGCTTTAGTAGGGGTACAGACAACAGTGAATAAATCAAACATGGTTTCTTAAAATATCTTAATGGGGTAGAGAGGGACTAAACAAATAAGTCAATAAGTAATAAGCCAGATGAGGATATTCACTATGGAGAAAAAATGAAGCAGGGTGGGGGTTATAGGAAATACAGGAGGGAGGGTGTTATTTTATATAATATGGTCAGGAAAGGGCTTGCTGATGACATTTAAGCAGGAAGTAAGGGACCAAGCCATGTAGGTATCTGAAAGAGAATTCCAAGCAGAGTCTGTGGAGCAGGTACATGCTGGACTTTTTTGCAGAAAAGCAAGGAGAGCTTTGTGAGCGGGTGTGAAAAGGATATAAAGGATATAAGATGGGGTCAAAGAGGCAGAATCAAGTATCAGTATCACAGTCAGATCCCGCAGTGCACTTTTTAAAAGGATAGAGCAAAGAAAATATATAAACTACACTATATCAACAGGTATTCAGAAATGCCACTTACCTGGAAATGTCTCTGAGGATTCTACTTCTCTCCTTATCCTATCCACTCTACAAGGATATGTTTCACCTTCCACTGCTCAGCTGAAGCAGAAGGTAAAACATTTTTCTTAAGATATGTCTCCTTAATTCATCATCAAGTGATTGCCTCCCTGTATCTTTGCTCTCTATCTGGAATCAAAGCCGAACAGAATTCTATATGGCATTTTAACAAGTTTATGCTATAATGGATTGTAGCATCTGTTAAAAGATGAGACTACTTTTAGGTCTAGAGTCCCTGGGTACGTTCCTTTAATTTGAGGCTTTTTAGCATAACCCTGTACTACTGATGTGTTGCTACTACTTGAAAATGTATCCAGAGGCTGATAAGCAATGAATTTGCTTAATACAACAGCAAATAATACCTAAGTAATCCCTCCTGAGTACCCTGTTAATGCAGAGGTCTTCCAAGTATTAATACTTAGCAGGATTGTACTGTCAGCCAACACTCTGGACCACATAATAGCAGAATAAGTCCATATTAAGGAAGAAAATGAAATCACAGAAATACATGGACAAAGAATATTGCATTTGTTAATTTGAAAAATAGACCCATATACTCAGTGTTCATTTTTAAATGCCAAGGTTATTACGGTCTCATTTCGATATGAATTTGTTTGAAAAATCAGCTTTCAAATATCAAAAATATTTAGTCAAATGCTTTTCTTCAGGGTATTTAAATTCCTTGGCTGTTGAAGTAAAAAAGCTGTTAACACATACAATTCACATTTTTATAATACAGGTGTGTCCTTGATCACTTATATGATCTTCTCCTTCAGCCACTCCCCTTAAACTCTAGTTCCCAGCAACTCTGTCCATTTATCCCCTCATCTGAAACAAACCCAGATGAAACTACAGCCGGCCAAATCCCTCTCCATACTTGCAGCAGACACTGTTCCCAACCTGTCTTCTGCCCACTGGAAATGCTAATTAGTCGCTCTTTTGATGAACTCGTGGTCTATTTTTTCCTTCCCTTGTGAATATTCCATACTAATTAGTTAGCCTTTTTCTTTTGATTGCATATATGAAACCAAGGGTATTTCTCTAATCATGCAATTATATGGCATAAAATAAAAATTTAAAAATCCCATTAAGCCCCAGAGTCTTTGAGGAGATAAAGGTCACAAAACTAACCTGAATCAGTAGAAGAAAAATCAAGTATGCTCTAGAAGTCTCCAGGCACTGAAGTAAAGAAATAGACTCTAGAATGCTTGTCACCTAAGGAGAGTATTTGTTTCTTCTTTGCTCTTTCCTATGCTGAGGCAGCCCATTAACGGCAGCTTCATGTGACGACTAATTTGCAAAAACTCCTCCCCAAGTCTCTTTCCTTTCCATTTGTCTTTTTAATTTGGGGTTCATGAAAGAAACTGGCATGTTGTCAAATTTTTTAAAACATAGTAATTGTTTTGGTCTCACAGGTATAAAGAAGCCGAAAGGAACTTCATTAAGATAGTACACAGCTCAGGAATTGATCTATAGTGAAACTTGCGAAGTATGGGAAAACATTTTAGCTCCTAGGATAATAAATAATGAATGTAAATGCATTTCAATTGACAGAATATTATCATCAATGCTAGAATAGGAAATGAGAGAGGTTGACAAAAAAATCCTCATATAACTTTTTGTATATTCCCAACTATTTCTTTATGGTAAATTTCTACAACAGCAATGGCTGAGTCAAAAGGCATTTGAAGAACAATTTTTCAGATCATCAATACACCATCTTTAAAAAGAGTAAATCAATTTTTATTACAATAAAGAATGTTTGAAGATACAGTTTTCTTCCTTTTTTGCTAATTACATTAGCAAATATTAGTTTATATTAGTAAATTTTATTCTATTTTTTCATTAATCTGTTGATTTTTGGAATACCAGTGAGTCTAAACTCTTTTCATATATTTTTAGTCCATTTATATTTCTTCTTTGGTGAATTTGACAAATATTATTTCTGCATTTTCTATTTTTATCTAAAGAAATCTTTTCATATTGTAAATAGCAACTATTTTTCCTCTCATATATTTTTTTAAAAATTTTCTCCCATTTTGTCATTAGCTTTTAAAACTTACATAGATTTTTCTTCTGTTTTTATGAAGCTAAATATAATTTCCTTTATAGTTACTGACTATTGCGTTGTACTCATGGTCTTCTCTATCTCAAGGTTATAAAATTATTCATCTATATTAGTTATTCTTCTTATGGCTTTATGTTTTTATTTAACTCTTTGACATTTTCAGAGTTTGATTTTGCCGAGTGGTGTGGGGTAATCCTCTAACATGATCCCTTTTTTCAATAGGTCACCATGTATCTCCGCCTGCTTTATTAAGCAAGCCGTCTTTCCCTGAATACCACCTTACAACATTCTCAATACTTATGTGCTTGATTCTCTTGTGCATCTTCATCTTCTGCTCCACTAATACTTCTTTACATTCAGATACCAAAACCATACTATTTATTGTTGCTTTTAAGGATTTTTTGATATTTCTCTCTATAGCCTCTAATTGTAACTCTTCTTTTTCAATATTTTCTTGACTTTTCTATCAAGTTTATTCTTATAGATGAAATTGGAAATCATTTTCACAGTTCCAAGAAATAAAATTTTATTAAGTTTATCAATTAATGATAGGATAATTGACACCTTTATGACATGGAACTTCTCCAATTATTTACTTTTTTTGGTATCCTATGGTAAAATTTTCTTCACATTGGTTCACAATTTTTATTGTTGTTTTCTAGTTACATATCTTATTATTGGCAATTTTAATTTTTCTACTATACTTTCTAACTTGTTGCCAGCATATTACATAGTTAATAGTTATATATATTTTATTTACTTATGTATTATATATTAATAGAAAACTATATCTATCATACTTTTAATAGTTCATACACACACATAATTTCAGTCATTTGCTAAATCCTCATTCATTCTAAATATTTCATGGATTCTCATATCAGTCTAAGTAAAGAATCAAAGAATCAAAATGATAACATAATTTAGTTTCTCCCTTTCTTATAAGTATTCCTATATTTTTCCTCTTATTGACTGAGTTGTCTCAAATTTTCAGAACAATTTCCAATTGGTTATAGGTCCACATCTAACCATAAGAGAGATTAGAACTTGTAGTCTTTAGTCAGTCATATGACTAGCTACAAATCAGAATTTCTATTATAGATGGAAATTTCATATTAGTTGAAAAATGGCTATCTCTGACATAGTCAACCTCTATGGCCACCCGTGGCAACCACAAAATGCCCCATTTAGATATTCTGCTGTGAGGAGATTAATTGACTGACAACCCCAACTATCCATCCCTCTGGATCTACCATGCTCGTGCCAAAGCCACTGACTTACCACAGTAGGGATATTAGTGCAAGTTCGTTCTGCAGGTTGCAGGACTTCTCTAGTGGGTGACGTTGGCTTGAGAACTCACCATTGGCCTGGCTAAAACTTCCTTAGAAGTTATATTCGGTCTGAGACTCTTCCTGCTCAAACCCTCTTCTTCTCCCTCTACCTTCACAGGTGTCAGAGCTGCATTTGGTATGAAATCTTTTCTTTCCTATTCCTGCTAGCTCCTCTTATCCTTCACAGATATTCTCCCAATAGATATCTTGCATATCTAATCTTATCTTGATAGCTGTTCTTTGAAGGACCCAAATTAACACACCGCCCAAATATCTAAATGTTTCTTCCCCTAAAAGAAGTAACCAAAGTTCCATCAAGTTACTGTATTCAACTCAAAATTCTGGCTACCTACTGAATGCACAGTCTTTTTAGTCAAGTCTGGATATGGCTTCACCAGATAAATTATCTTTTATTTATGGGCCATAACTAAAAGATAAGTTACCTGCTTGCACACACACACACACTATACCCACATGTCTGTTAAATAAAATTTATAGAAGGTCATTGGTTTGGACTGAGGTTCTACATTAGGCCCAGCTGGCTAAATCAACATGGGGTCACTCATGCTGAAGTTCCAGGTCATGAAGTTGAAACTAAATTGTTTGTCTGACCTTTTGAGAAGTGAGGAGAGTGACAGACAATAGCTAAATCCCCACACAAGCCAGTTTTAGCTGGCATGATGAGTTCCCTCTGCTCCAACCTTTACAAGGAAAGTATCTTTGAAACAACCAATCTGCTTTTTGTTCTCTGTTTCTGCTTTCCTCAGCCTTCTCTGTCTATGAAATCAACCTCCTGTGCTCAGGAGAATAGAATTCATTGGAATGCTTATTCTATTTTATAGAATAAAATGCTGCCCAACTCCTAAACAGCATCCTTAAGCCTGATGACTCTTCTTTTACTCACTGGTCTTTGTGTATAGACCATCCCTTCCTCAATTCAGGGGTGGCTATCTTGAAACCATCTGAGACAACAAGCTCTGGTGGGAAGACAACACCTTTAATCTGATAAGTGCCTCTGGGCTGATTTCCTTTGTCTCCCAGAGAAGACTAGAGGGAAGCACTTGAGAAAGATACAGTCTTCTCTTAATGTGGTGGGAAAGAAGCAATTTAAAATCTGCTATCTTGTCACCTGTATGAAGGTTCTTGCTAACGTGGCAGAAAGGAATTTCAGGATGCACACACAGCCTAGCAATAGTGGTAAGTTTATTGAGTGGAAGTGGACAGGCTTAGGAAAGGCTTGTGCAGAAGGGAAAGTATACTTCCAAGAAAGGGAGTGGGCAGGCTCAAAAAGAGTAACTGCCCAGAGCCCGAACCCCGAGTGGTTGCTGTTTTTATTTGTTGAAGTCAGAGAAGGCTGGGCGGTCAGTGTTCATTCTGTTCTTACTCATAGTTCCCCTGTTTTTCCTACAAGGGGGGGCTTAAAGGCATTGGTGGTATAGTGGTGAGCATAGCTACCTCCCCACAAGGAGGGTGCAAAACCACAATGTTAACTTATTACAATTGTGATATAATGGAGGAAAGGCCACTTTGTACATGTGCAATGCTGGGAAATTAATGGCTCTTTTCTTCTCCTCAGGCCTGTTTGTTCAAGGACTGTTCGTTCGAGCCAGTTGCCTATCTTTTCCGTTCCCTCCTTCCTTGCTCATATCCAACTGACTACCTACTCAACAATCTCAGTATATTTTAATTTCTGGCCTCTGAAAGAGAAAGTCTCCCTTAACAGAGCTGTATCCTTTTCTCTCTCTGCTAGAAGAGTGGCTAACTCTTGCCTGAGTTCTCTGTTGAAGAACTTTGATAATGTAACAGTGGAAGGGAGGTGTAATATGACTAGCTCCATTTGCTTCTGACCCCCTGTGGTAATATCTTTTAGGTTAAAAGCTTCTGCTTAACTCCGCACATGGGCCAGCTAATTATAGGAAGAATCCAGTTTGTAGTTCTTCTCTAGATGGAAGAAGATAACCATCCCTTTCCCAAAACTAACTCCCAGGGAGATAAGGAAAGTATGCACAAGTAACAATGCTATTTCAAAGATTTATAGGAACATCATGACCTGACTTATGCCACCCAAAGTTAACTGATCAAGAACAAAGAAGTTTCACAACCTCCTCAGACCCTCTCTGACACTCAAATGTCTGTGGTATTGGTCACCTCTTGCAACCCTCCTCCATTTTCTCTTCCCCTAACATAAAAAGGAGCCTAAAGTTCATACTAATTTAAGATGGTTATTTAGGACATTAGTCTGCCATGTTCTTGCTTTGCTGGCTTCCCGAATAAAAGTCGCTTTCCATGCCCCAACATTTTGTCTCTCGACTTACTGGCTGTCATGTGGCAAGTGGTACAAGCTTGGACTCAGTTACAATAAGAGTGACAAGAAGTAGCCAATAAACTCTGATATTTTCTGATCACTTTTCCTGGAAGTAAAGGAAAAGAGATCAGTGAGAACATGCTCATTCTGCCAAGGTTTCACAGGTGACACTTTTAACAAATATTTCGCTCTGGTGTAATAAAGGTCACAATACCTGTGTACCTTTTCAGCCACAATACCTGAGTTGTCACTGCCCCTGCCTAATCACCTAGCCAATAGCTCATATTTTAGGTTCTTGCAATAGAAATTCCCCATGTCCAGCACTATCTTATATATTAGTTAGAATATATAAGAACTGCTTTTAAAAAGAGAATTGCAAATACAGTGGCTGAAATAAGATTGAATTTTAATTCTCTCATAAAAAAGTCCAGAGATGAGCAGTCCAGTGTTAGCAGGACAACTTTACCATCTCTTAACACATGGATTTCATCTTTGGGTCAAAGTTGGATTTTATGATTCTCATCATCTTATCTGTGTCCCAGCTGATGGGAAGGGAAGAATGAGGCCCACTTGCTCATTCTCTTTAAGGGTACAGCAGGAAGTAACACCCATTACTTCCACTGACATTCCATTGGCCCAAACTTAATCTTGTGACCAGGCCTAGCTACAAGGGAGGCTGGGAAATAAAACCTTTGGTTAGGTAATCATTTAAAACTTGGGAATGAACCAACAAATGGATTTTGGTTAACAATTAATTTCTGCCACACTGAGTATTGAATTATAATTAAGTAGGAGTGTCTTCTACCTAAGATTTCTTTGGGAAAATGTCTGAATTCTTTAGGTTCAGTCAAAGGGAAGAAAAAAGTATATTTTTAAAAATATGCATGATCACTTCAGTAATCCTCTTCTCGGCTTGGAGTGGGAAAAGAACCAGAGCTAGAAAGTCCCAGCTCTGTTTCTTCCTCATTTCTTCTCCCTGCTGGTGAACCTGCAGCTCGTAAAGTCTGTCTTTCACTTTGGTCTAGCTCCTGCACCAAAAACAGGCAGAGGAAGTGTTCAGTCTTCTTCTTGCTGTGGGTGCATGCCATGCAAACTTTTACTAACTTTAGCAACCATGAATTTGGGCCACCAAATAACCTTCATGGTGTTTCTTTTGTTTACAATATGCAGACAGCATTTCGTGCTCTATGCAGAGACAAACATTTCAGGTCATACATACAAGTTATCCAGCATTTTTGTCGTACACCATTCCTCTTACCTTGGAGAAAGTTGTTAATTAGATGTAGTTAGGAAAAAGAAAGAAAAAAGAAGTGAATGGTACCATTCACTGTTAGTTAATACAGAACACTCAGCAATATAGCTCAAGGTAAGAAGGGATGTGCCTTTCTTAATATTAAAAAACAAGGGTCTTTAGTATTTTTAAAGTTTCAATATTATGTTAATATAGGAAATGTATACCTCTTATAAGAGCTGGATGGGAATTGGTGGACAGGAAATTTATCATTGTGGGTTGTGAAAAGTGTTTTGGAAACCTCTAGGAGAAAATTACCTTCATGTCATAAACTCCACCTGTACCATCATTTCTACCTTCACCCTCCAGTCCCATCCAAAAGGTCAGAACTCACTCTTCATTTTTCTGTAAAGTAGCCCACAAATACTGCCATGTCTCCTTTGTGGAATAGTTAATTGGACAGGGGAGAAAAGTCACTGACTTTCAATCTGTACCTAACACTGTTAAATTATTAAGACAGAAGGAAGGGCTTGTTGAGGTTGAGAATTGTTTCTTCTTAGGAGAGGCAGCAGATCCTGGAGGAAAGCATAAGTTTCAGTAAAGTGTTAAAGACAGAAAGCTGCAGGGACGAAAGGAAAGGACGAGGAGGAAGGAAACAAGGGAGTGTACCTGAGACCCAGTCCTTTCTGCTCACCCCTGTCCAATGCAAATGGCCTTAGTGCTGAGGAGTAAGGCAGAAGACACCATAATGAATACAATGTCGTTTTTCCATCTCCCAGCTCTGTACAACTTGGAAACAGGTATGTAAACCCTTTATTAAAGAACTGTTTGAGACTTCACCAGGACCTGGTAAGTATGTGTTTGGTTCAAGGAAAAGTAGACTAAGCATTATCTCAAGCATGTGTGTGCACAGGACTGGGAAGAGGGTGTTCTTCTCGTTTGAGTCCCCAGTGGTTGGTTAGCACTACCTATCTGCAGACTATACTCCAGCCCCTTCCTTTACCGTCTCTTCCGTGCAATTCAATAGCAAGTTCTCTTAGCTCTGTCTTCACATTTTCCCCCAATCCAGCCACTTCTTGCCATCTCCACTTCGCCCTCTCTAGTCCAAGCATTATCATCTCCCACTTAGCTACTGAAACAGCCTCCTACACTGACCACCCTGCTTCTATTCTTGCTTATTCAATCAGAAGCCAGAGCCATCCTTAAAAGCACAAATCAGATCATGCTGATACCCCAGGCTTAAAACCCTCCAGTAACTTCCTATGCCCACACACCTTACCAAAATCTTACCGCCCAGGCTAATCTCCTGCCCCTCCCTCCATTGCTCACCAGCCACACTGGCCACCTTTCATCAGGCCAAACTTGTTTTTATTTGAAGACCTTTCCTTTGCACTTTCTGTTCCCGCTGCCTGGAGTGCTGTACTCTCATCTTTTCTTTCTTCTTAATTTTATGTTTTCTTTTGTAAGCTCCCTATAGAACAAATAAGCACTGAAATATGTAACCCATGGTAAGGGGTTTGGATTTGCTTACTGAAGTGGCCCACATTTTAAAAAAGATAATAACCTGTGGGGTGATGATTATATTGTTGGCAGAAATGAATATATATGCCAACAATGTAGGAATACTTTTAACATTCATAATTCAACTTCTAAATATCTATTCCAAGATAGAGTAATACAAAATATGAACAAGTACATAAATATATTTATTCATGTATTATTTATAGTACCATAATTTGGAAAAAGCTAAAATACTCAACAATGCATATCAGTTAAATAAATTTAAGAACTCAATAGATTATAATTCTATCAGTGTTCTCCAGATGAATAGAACTAATAAGATATATGTGTGTGTATACACACACACACACACACACGCGAGAGAGAGAGGGAAAAATTTATTTTAGGGAATTGGCTCATGCAATTGTGGGGGCTGGCAACTCAGAAATCTGTAGGGCAGGCTAGCAGGCTGAAAATTCAGGTAAGTGTTGATGTTTCTGTCTTGAATCCATAATCCATAGGGCGGATCAGCAGTCTAGAAACTCAGACAAGATTTCTGTGTTGTAGCCTTGAGGCAGAATGCCCTCTTCTTTGGCAAACTTCTGTCTTTTAAGGCCTTCAACTGATTGGATGAGACCAATCCACATTATGGAGGGTAATCTGCTTTACTTAAGGTCAATAGATTGTTAATGTTAATCACCTACCTAAAACATTTCACAACATCTAGATTAGTGATTGACCAAGCAACTGGACACCATAGTTTAGCCAAATCGACACACAAAATTAACCATCACAATAATGTTGTCATTTAAAGGTTGAGTGGGTTATGTAGTCATGTGAAAAAAAAAAAGCTTAGATATGATATTGAGAAAAAAGCAGAATGCAAAATGCCTATCTCCTATCTTACTTATGGTTAGGTTAAAAAATGCATAAGAAAAAAGACTGAGATAAAAACACCAGAAAGTTACTAATTATGAGTTAGAGGGGTAATATTGTTTGTGATATTTTTCTTTCATGTCTCAAAGTTTTATAATGTTGTTACATTATTTTTATTATGGAAATATAAAATTTTAATCGGAAATTCTTCTTTAAGGATTATTTTTGTAATGAAAAAAAAATTAGTAGAAATTTCTTCCTCAATGATTGAATTATTTAAAAACAAAGAGCTAAGACAACAACTCGGTGACATTAGAGATATGAAACACACAGGCTTTTTAAATGAGGAAAGAATGACTCTACAGAGTAAAGTGTTAATGTTTTAAAGATAGTCTGACCTTTATTGTGACAATCAGGTTTATCCCTGAGTGGTAAGAAATTCCTGGAGACCTTAACTCAAAATAAGCAGAGGTATTTATGGGGATTTGTAAGTACCTCTGAGACCTAAAGACTTGTTCCTTCTATTTCCTCCGTTAGCACTGTAGGTGCCAGAAGATAAAATAAGCTTCCTAATTTCCACTCACGCTCAAGCTGAAAGTGCAAATGAGGATTAGTCTAACACAAAACTTCTGCCAACAATGTATTTTTCAACCCGTTTGTTATCATTTTTTTAAGAGTGTGTGCTACTTCAATAAGCAAGTCCAAACTTGTCCCCACAGGGGATATATTCAGTTCCCACTATGTGCCATTGAGTAGACAAAGTTTAGTTTTGGTGCCCTCAGCACCTATTTCGGCATCCTTGGTGATCCTCTAACCTCACACTCTTCTCACCTAGCCCCTATCAAAACTCCTATCATGGAAAGTAATTTGACAATTATCATAGCTGGGTTTTGTTGAGCACCTGTTACATATCAGGTGTCTTTCTAGAGACAACTATGAGATGGGTACTATTACCAGCCCCATTTTATAAATGAGACAATTGGAATAAAGACAAATTTTAAAACTTGGCAAAAATTTCTACAGCTATTAATAATGGCAGAGCTGGGGTTTAAGCCCAGGCAGTCTAGCTCCAGAAAGCACACTCTCAACACAAAGGTGTCTTACCTCTCTTGATGAATGCATGAAGGTGATGGTCCATGGTCCATGTGTAGCCTGCTTTCTTAAGAGGAGACACATGTTAACAAGGGTCTACCACCAGAGAATTAAACCTGTTCAGAGGTAAGTGGTGTAAATGGGGCCATTTGGGGTTGAAGAAGGGCAGAGAGGCCTTCCTAGGGTCCCGCCATTGACTCTAGGCATTGATAGCTCTCTCTGATGTCTGTAAGTCAACTGTAAGTCTGTAAATTGCTTTGGGACAACTGGGCCTGTAGAGACTAATTTGGTGATTTGAGGTCAAAGACTTCTGCCAGAAAAGAGGCGATGGTTTCTTTTTGGGCTGTGGAAGACTTTCATGCTTCTTGCAAGTTGTCTGTGCACGGTCTTATGGGTTCTCTTAAGTAGATGACATTGCTTTCTGAGTGTCATTCATTGGTTCTTACTCCTTTCAATCAAGGTCCATGTCATTGTATTTCTAACAGATACTCCAGAACTATCAGACAATGATCATAATTAGTCTAGTTCTCTCTTAAGGAAGTATATAGTGCTAACTAATATTTTTTTTAATCCACCATTGCTCTCAATCGTATGTGTTTTTATGCTCCCCTTGAAAGTAAAGTCCTTCTCCTCTCCTGCCCAGTCACACTGTTGACAGAAATGCATGGCGGAGCCCAGGGAAACACAGGAGCCACACTGGAAGGATGGTGGAATGTAAGAGGGGAGAAGAATAAGGAGAGTTTAAGAGCAGGACTTTCAACCACAGCATTAATTACTGTTGTTCTCTCACCCTCAGGCCAGTCTTGCATGCCTCCCCAGCATATCAGCTCAGAGAGAAACTAATTCAGGAGGCAAGTCTAACAGTCTAGGACTCTTTTCTTCTTTTTGAGATTTTACATTGTACGGAATCAGAAAATATCCCAAAAATTAACCTCTGAGCCATAAAAAGGAACTATACATACACCCATTTTTGTTACTAGAAATCCCTAGGTCCTCTATAAAAATTTCTTTTATCTGTGTTCTTCTGGAAAGCTGCTTTGCCTTTCTGATAGAAAATTGTCTTGTATCTCTACCATGATACAGTAACCTGAGAAGAGTTTAGTCTTAAAATTTCTATGTCATTTTTAAAATACTTTCTGTGGCTTTTTGTCAGCTACCTTAATCCTAATGGAATTTGTACCCCAGTACATTAGTATCAGGACAAGCAGGTTACCATAGTTTTGAATTGTCACTCCTGCCTCTTGCCATGGTGACTCTTCCATATCCTGTGTAGACATCTTTATCACTTTATTGCAGGTGGTAAAGAAGAGTGCAGGTCTTCATTACTTTAGGGCAACCTTACTATGTTTTTACAGTCCACTCAATTTCCTACTCTCTGCAAGCAGGGTTGCCAAATTTAGCAAATAAAAACACAAGACACCCAGTTAAATTTGAATTTCGGATAAGCAATTAATAGTGTTTTTAAAATATAAGTATGTCCAGTGCAATACTTAGGATATATTTATACTAAAAATTATTTATTTTTTATCTGAAATTCAAATTTAATTAGGTATCCTGTAAGTTATTTAGCAACATTGTCAGCAATTATTAATTAAAACTTATGTATTTTTTCCAAGCATCCATCCAACTGATTCCCCTTTTGCATATGACTTGGTTTTATTCTTGTTTCTAGTATAGTAGCCAAATCACTCTCAGGGCCATTTTTAGAAGAAGAAGCTCAAATATAAAATTGTCCCTCATTTTCTTATTGCAGCACTTTCTTCACTGTCCCTTGTCCTATCTCCTTTGGTTCTGAACTCTTTTTTGGGATTCAGAAAATAATATGTAGAAATGTCTGTCAGTGCTTCTAAAACTGAAACACATGGCTCTTTAAGGTGTTATGGATGGGCTTTCAAAGTCCATGACCCTCATGACATTGTATACAAAGTTCTGTACATGCGAATGTGCCCTTTTCTGGGGAAAGTATTCAAAGCATTTATCTTTCTTTAAGGGCTATGAGATCCAAAAATGTTAAAGGGTTTTTGTCTATAATGAACATACAAAAATCTTAGGAACCCCAAAGGAGATGAAATTAAGTTATCAAAAAAGAACCTGAAAGAAGACCAAGGCATTGGAGAGCAGTTTTTCCTCCCCTGCAGTGCCTAGGAAAATGCTAACATATAGTAGTAATAAAAACTATTTATCAACCATTTATTCAGTCAATATTTATTAATAAATGATGAATACATAAAATTGATAAAGTGTACTCAGATAAGGACGGTGTACCTTGATGAACTCCAACCGTCTTAAGGGGAGCAGGAGCCCACTGGACTTCTAGTACTATGTAAGAATGAACATAGGAGGTGTAGATCAGGGATCTTGACTATGAGACCTGGGTATGCTTTCTTAAATCTTAGCTACTGTGTTATTTTCATTACTCCTTGACCATTTCCCAAAATGAAAGGTCTCAAAACAAACAAAAAAGAGATAGATTCTTTTTTTATAAGTATTCAGGCCAGTTTTTAATCTCATCACTTTGAAGTTGGCATTGTGTGCACACACAGCCAGAAAACAAAAATCACTAATATTAAGTTATCTCCTTAAAACAAAAATTTTCAAACATTAAAATACCTCCTGAAACATTTTTTTAATTTCAGAATATTACGGGAGTACAAACCTTTTGGTTACATAATTTGCTTTTGTATAGTGTGAGTCAATGTTGTGTGTGTGTCCATCACCCAGATAGGTGTGACTTTACCCATCCCCTCCTCCGCCCTTCTGCCTGCTTGATTTCCGTTAAGTTTTACTTCCACATGTGCATGTAAGTGTTGATCTATTAGTACCCAAAGGAAAAAGAAAACATTTTATAATGTTTTATAAAAAAGACGCTTGCACTCAAATATTCATAGCAGCACAATACACAATTGCAAAGACGTAGAAACAACCCAAGTGCCCATCAATACATGAGTGGATTAATAAAGTGTGGTATATATATACCATGGAGTATGACTCAGCCATAAAAAAAATGGTGAATTGATACCTTTTGTAACAACTTGGATGGAACTGGAGACCATTCTTCTAAGTAAGATATTGTAAGAGTGGAAAAACAAACACCACATGTATTCAAGACATAGATTACTTATTTGGGGGACTGTATATCCCTCTCCACAGTTAAGGAGCCCCCAGAAATAAAATGGGTATTAACAGGTTTAAAACAGAAATAAAAGGCAGAAGTAGGCAGAATTTTGACCTAAAGTTGTCTTCAGTCTTGACTGAGTGGGAGACTCACTTGGTAGCAGAAACATATTGAAGCAACAGGTTAGAAATCCAATGTTTGAAGACACACAATGAATGAAAATGCTAGTAAAGGTGGTGAAGTCAATGGAAAACCCTCAAGCTGTCTTGTTCCCAGCATCTCCTCTTGGCTTGCCTTCTTACAAGCACAAACTTCTGAAATGCCTTGTGCTACATCTAATTATGGGAGAGGTTCTAAGAATTGAGTCCACCCCAAATTCCTATATTCATGTTCTCTAAGGTACTGACCCAAGTTTTGCTTCATAAATGATGAAAAAATAGACTGTAGCTTATGTAAGTGTTTCCTTCTAGTTCCGGTAATGAATTGTGACATTATAACCACATCTTAATAATTTTGCATTAAATCTTATAAGCCCTTTAAAATCATTGCCAATATTTCTTTAGTCAGTTAAAAGTAGTGAGTCTACTTGATGGGTAATGTGATTATTATAATTAATTAAGAACAGAGAAGGTAGAACATCTCTAAACTAGGGATATGAGGATTTTATGGAATACGGAGAAGGTAAGGTCTCTAAAATCAACACCATCAGTTTCTTTGAGAGCTTCTAAAGTGAATACTGGAAGCTAATATTTTAATTACATCCTAAGTAAGCAATTTACACACACACACACACATATTTTGACTATAATATTTATCATTTATAAATTACCAAGTCATACTATGTGCCTTACTTAAAGACAGCTAAACCCATCTATTAATGTTTCAACAGAAGGCAAATATCCAAATGAAATAGTTAGAAGCATTGTGGGTAGAAAAAGCATTGGACTACTGGTTGGAAGAATTACTCAGCTCTGTGTTTGTTGCTATCACTTGTGAAAAATTGAGCAATTGACTCTTGTATTAACCTATAAAGTAGGAATATGAATAACCAACATTGCAGAATTATGATATGGTTTAAATAAAAAGCTCTACTTAAAGATATTTTCAAAAATACAACACAACCTACAAATGTAGCTTTATTACTTAGAAGCTTATCTATTTTGGTTGAGTATAGAAACCAGGTTGAGCATAGAATCGCTTGGGAAGTTAAAATAAATAAATGGTGAATGCCTGGGCTTCACCCTATATTTATTAAAGCAGATCCCTTGGGAAGGAATTAAAAAAATCAACATTTTTATTAAATTACCAAGGTGCTCCAGATCTATATCACTAATAAAACAATAGTTACTGTTTATAAGATATTTGCTATGTTCTAGACACTTTGTCAGATCAAAATAAGATACTAAGTGTTTTTCCTAGATTTGGCATCTAGTTAGAACTCACAAGAACTCTGGAAGTAGGTATTATTATCTCCATTTTACAGATAAAGAAAGATTAAATAATGTGCTCGAGGTCTTCAAAGTTACATAATTAGTAAATGGTGGAAACCTCATTAAAAACCCAAGACTGTCAGACTCCAGATCTTTGTCAGTGGTTTTCAACTTTTGGATGTTTGTTACACATTTTAGGGCTAGAATTTTTAGCAGTACACTTGAAAGGATTCAAAGACTCAATAAGCTCAAAACAAGCCACTGCTGGAGTATAACAGTGCTCTTCCAGGTGGGTCAGTGTCCCTTGGCTGCCCGTCCACATGTGATGCTGTTGGAGCAGAATGTTACTGTCTGGCTGACCCCTCATATTCTCATGAAGTAGAGTCACCTCATGTTCCACCAGACACGTGATCATTTTTCTTTGGTACTGGCTTTCTATTTCATTGTGTCTTTCATTTCTTATACATGTTCAAATTCTCAGTGTCTATCTTATATTTATTCCCCTCACAGTATAGGTACTTAGTTTATGGAAAATTGATTCTGCACATTGACCAGAATTTGACAGCCCAATAAAGCATTCACAGCACATATTCCTCCCATTGCAGAACTCCTATTTGTTTAAGATAAGTGACTTTCTTTGCGGGGGAGGGGTCAAAGTCTTCCTTATCCTAAACTTAAATTCTTACTTAAGGTCTAATATATCTTGTTTTATCCTCTTTTAACACATAACTTTTAATCTTTCTTGAGCTTAGATTTTTAATTTTTTTCTATTCGAGACACAGTTTTAATACCTTTAAAAAGCATTTCTGCCAAAGTTGTAGTGTCCTTCCCATAGGAGATGATACTCTGGTCTTCCCTTCAAAGCAGGACAACTTACCATAGGGTGGTGTCCGAAAGCTTGTCACATGAGGCACTGGGGACCCCCTCCTCAAGGAAAGTCATGGTCTCCGAGGTACATAGCAGATTAAGGAGTGAGCTCTTTTATTGCTGTCCCTTTGCCCAGAACCCTGGTTATAAAGTGTTGCTTTGATAGTGATATTAACCTTTTTTTTAAGTCTTCTCTTCTTTCTTTAATACATAAAGTACATTTTCTTCTTTATGTGTTTTTCAAGATACTTCCAAAAGATTTGTACTTTTCTTAAAATCTGACTTCAAGGAAACTTTTAGAAGTATCTTGAAAAACATAGCAAAAATTACTATGAGGCAGAAAATGTGCTTGTGAAATATTTCTATAGCATAGATTATTATGGTAGTTAAGTACTTTGATTTAATTTAGTTAGGAGGGAGGAGCTATTATTTATTGAGCATTAACTATGTGTCAAACATAATAAGCACGTTGTGAACATAATCTCATTTAATCCTCATTATGACCCAGTTACAGAAAGCATTATTTCCATTTCATAGAGGAGGAAACAGACTCAAGGAAGATAAATTTTCCAGGAATTGGTAGAGCTGGAAAACAAACCCTTGACTATGTAACTTCAAAATCCCTCCTTATTAGGTATGATTGGTGTGATTGAGTTTAAATAAATGTCTGCAAATTCTTTGATATTCCTCCTGTTTAGAGGTGGGGTCTATGCCTCTTCTCCTTGAATCTGAGTGAGCTTGTGACTCACTTATAACCAACAGAATGCAATGAAAGTGAATGCATGATTTCTGAGGCTAAGTCATAAAAAGTGATGCAGCTTCTGTCTTATTCACTGGTTCACTCATTTTGGAGCCCTGAACTTCCGTATAAGAAATTTAACCACCCTGAAACCACCATGCTATGAAGAGGCCCAGGGCACTTGGAGAGATCCCAGTTGACAGCAGCCTCAACCACCAGACATGGGAGTGATGAAGCCTCCAGATTTCTAGCTCCCAACTTCTGGGTCTTCCCAGCTAAGGGTCCAGACATTGTAGAGCAGAGACATGCCATCCTTATTCACGTTGTTGGGATTCTGGACTCACAGAATCGATGAGCATTTAAAAAATAGTTGTTTGAAGCTTCTGAGTTTTGGGGTGGTTTGTTATGTGGCAATTATAATCAAAACAATTGGACACTAATTGCCCAGACATATCTTTCTTCACTTCCCCCATGGAAGCCAAGGTTTCTACTTTGAATTCTCTGTTGCTCCTCTTGTCTGAAATACCTGACCCCCAGCTAAGCTCTACTTCTCCTTCAAAATACTGCTCAGGTGTCACTCCAGAAAAATTTCATTGCCAACTGCACCCTTGCAAACCTTTCTGATGCAATGATCACATGAGATACTTCCCATTCTATCTCTTCCACTCAGTAGGAAGATACTCCAGGATGGGGATGGTTTGTCTTTTATTTCTGTATCCCTGGGGTCTAGAATAGTGTTACTACATGAGACACATTCAATAAGATCTTCTAAGTTAATGAATAAATAAATGCTTGAAAGAACTAACTACTGAGAGTATAAATAAGTAGACATAGTTGTATGTAATATAGTGAAAAATATACAGAATATAATCTCCACATCAAGCAAATTTGGAAAGAAAAATAACCTTATAAAGAATTAGGTAGTCTAGCTAGCATACATAAAACAATTTAATGTTTGGTGTTTGTAGTTTTAAAATAGTTTATAACAGATGCTCTATGGTTAATGCATACTTCAGAGATGTAGTGAAATATGTGTCATATATAAAACTTAGATTAAAAGAGATCAAAAAAGTATCAGTAACTATCTTTACATATTGCAAGCAACAATTTTATATTTTCAAAAAAAAAAGAGACTGGGTTGAATTTTATAACATTGCTTTTAAAAATTTCATCAAATTGGTACTAACTGATCAACACTTACGTCACACGTGGCAATAATATTCATCGGGGGAGGGCAGGCAGGAGGGGGGTGGAGGGGATGGGAAAACTCTCACTGAATGGACGTGGGGAGGACAGTTTGGGGGATGTCCACGATTCTAGCTCTGACACAGGCAGTGCATGTGCAATATATATAGCCAAAGTGTTGTACCCCCATAATATTCTGAAATAAAAAAATAAATAAAAATTTCACTAGAGGTGTAGATTCTAGCAAAGGAATCAACTGGAAATTATAGAAGTAAAAAATATAATATTTGAATTTATGCTGCCATGCATGAAGAATTAGCTACAATAGTGATGGTGTTCTCAACATAAATTACTAGAAAACCTAACAAAATATGTAAAACAATTATTTTCAGACATTTGGGCTACAGATTGGTGAGAAAAGAAAAACAGAGGGCATAAACCTTATAATTGCTCTCGCTTACTGTGTAAAGGCAATTTCAAGGCTCAATGCAGGAGAGAACCAAAGAGAACCCAGTGATCTCGCTGAGGTGAGGAAACAGAGATTGGAGTTCAAAAAGACTGAGGCAGCTAGAATCTGTGGGCATAAAATTACAGAGGAAAGAACTGAACAGAGGGATGAGTCTAAAGATCTGACGAAGTGTCTCCTTGAGTCTTTGAATATTAATGTGCATATGCATGGAATAAAACTCCATGGGACTGGGAATAAAAAGAAGCTCTAGGGAAAGGAAAAGATCATATCCAAGAATCAAGGGTTCACTTGCAGATTTGTCTTCTAGTTAGGAACCGAGGTCAGTGAAAAAGTTACGGGCAAAAGATTTCAGAGCCCCAACCCATTTGTCAATCCCCACTCTCAGACTGGGCTTCCCCAGCAAGTGCACCCTTTGTATATAGCCTGCAAATGCCCTGTGAGTGTGTGTGTGTGTTTGTGTAAACGTTTCTATTGAGGTCAGGGCCTCTCTTTTGTTCATTCTTGTTTCACTAGTGCCTACACAGTGCCTGCCATAGTAGGTATATAATAGTATTTGATGAGGTACTGACTGGAAGTTTCAGAACCCTCTGGAGAAGCAGGCAGATTGAGCACCATGAGTTAATCTTTGCATCTGGGTGAAAAAGAATAGAAGATGCCATCATCTGTGGCCTGGTATTTTAAACCCTCAAACACATCTCTGCTAAAGGCCCCATTCTCTGCCTACCTGGGACCTTAAGTGAGAGGGCTTACTTGACAACTCCCACCCCTGGCTTTGAGTGCATTTGATCTTGGTTTAGTAAAACTAACTGATCTTTCATGCACCTGACATCTTTCTGTGGATCCTGATGAAAATAGTTTAACAATTGAAACCCAATTTCTTTATTCCTCCTTTGATTAACAGTTTAATTTGACCTCTTAAACTGGGTTTGGATCCAGATTAGACTTATGACTACTCAGCACAAGGAGCCTGTATTTTATGTGTATTATGTCACAGGTATTGTGCCAAGCCTAGGCAATAGGATATGTAGCTATTACCATCAAGGAACAAAAGGTCTGTGGAAAAAACAAACACATAAGTAGATAATTGTTATAAATTGGGCTAAAAGTAACAACGAAGGTGCAATGGTGGCAAAAGCATTGAAATATACAAGTCTATTACACAAAGTATACACAAAAATACTTTTAAAAGCTTGGCATCCGCCATTCTGTGTTTCTTGGATGGCATAAAAATCCAGTGTTTTCACCCAGAAAAATGGTCCTAGGGAAATATCTCAGTGAAATATTAGAAACAGAGACATGCCATTCCTCTGAACTCCCAGTTCTTTCCCATGTCAGCTGGTGATTTCCTGTAATGTTGAAAATGGAAGCCACGATTCCCAAGCTTTCCACAATTCCCATCATGTGCTTCTTGCTTGTCAGCAGTTGAAGAAGTAATTATATCATGTCATTGGACTAACTACCAAATTAGGGGCCAAGGATTCACGTCATATGAAAGCTTTCTAGTTCTGTAGAAACAATAAAATTAATCCAAACAAATTATGTCAACAATGGGGTGATACCACACACACACACATGCACACAAAAGGAAAGGTACAACACAATATTTTGTCCCTGTTTGAGAATCACAAACCAAATAGCATTCCTGTTATAACAGATGTACTTTAATTAAAAGTAAAAAAAATGTTTTCTTAAGTCACAGGCGGTTGTTATGATTACTTCTGGTTTTGGAAAACCTGTGTTTGGAAAAACCCTTAGAAGGGATGAGATTTATCAAATACTAGATTCCTTCCCCCAAAGCCACATGGATACAATATTAAGGGGAATGGTCAATTCTCCCTGGGGAAGATCAGGGAAGAAGAACTTCACAAAGAAATGATAGTAAAACTGGGTTTCGAATGATAAGTGTTGTGGTTTAAATGTATCTCCCAAAGTTTATGTGTTGGAAACTTAATCTCTAATGCAACAGTGTTGAGAGGTGGGACCTTTAAGAGATTAGGACATGAGGGCTCCGTTCTCATGAAAGGATTAATGCCATTATCACCAGAGTGGGTTTGTAATTGAGGGAGTGGGTTCCTGTTAAAATGATAAATTTTGGCCCCCTCCCCTTCTTGCTCTCTTGCCTGTGCTCTCTTGCCCCTCTGCTGTCTGCCAATGGGATGACACAAGAAGTCCCTCACTAGATGCAGGATCCTCAACCTTGGACTTCTCAGTCTCCAGAATTGTAAAAAAATAAATTTCTGTTCTTCATAAATTACCCAGTCTCAGTTATTCTGTTATAGCAGCACAAAATGGACTAAGACAGAGGATTGCCAGGAAGACAAAGGCAAAGGAAGGAATTACTTATTGAAAAAAAAATACACTAAAAGAAATTGATTAAAAGAGAGATATTGGAAGTAGAGCTATATAAAAAAATATATCAGGCAAATACAAGCAGATGCTTTTTGAGTGGGGGTATCTGACAGCCTTCTTAGATTTCTGTGCAAAGAATATACTAAAGAAGTGGAGGTTGCCTGGCCCTTTGTTACTCAAAGAGGATCTGAGGACAAGTGGCACCTGTATCACCTTACGTCTTCTTAGAAATTTAGACTCTCAGACCCACCCCATACCTACGGAATCAGAATCTGCCTTTTTTTCTCTTCTTTTAATTTTTAATGGACACATAATAATTGTACATATTTATGGGGTACATACGATGTTTTGATATATGTATACATTGTGTAATGGCCAAATCAGGGTAACTGGCGTATCCATCACCTCAAACATCTATCCTTTCTTTGTGGTGGAAACATTCCAAATCTTCTCTTCTAGATATTTTGATATAGACAACACCATATTTTTAATGATAGTCACCCTACTGTGAAATAGAACACCAGAACTTATTCTTCCTTTCTAATTGTAATTTTGCACCTGTTGACCAATGTCTCACTATCTCACCATCTCCCCCACTCCAGCCTTCCCCAGTATCTGGCAACCACTGTTCTATGCTACTTCTAGGAGATCAACTTTTTTAGATTCCACATATGAGTGAGATCATGTACTATTTGTCTTTCTGTTTCTGGCTTATTTCACTTAACATAATGTTCTCCAGGTTCACTAATGTCACAAATGACTGAATTTCATTCTTTTTATGGCTCAATAGTATTCCATTGTGTATATATATACTATGTTTTCTTTATCCATTTATGCATTGTTGTATACTTAGGTTGATTCCATATCTTGGTTATTGTGAATAGTGCTACAATAAACATGGGTGTACAGATGTCTCTTCAACATGTTTATTTTATTTCCTTTGGATATATACCCAGTAGAAAAATTGCTGGATCACATGATAGGTTTATTTTTAATTTTTTTTTGAAGAATCTTCATGTTGTTTTCCTTAATAGCTATACTAATTTACATTCCCACCCACAGTGTGTAAGGGTTCCCTTTCTCCATATCCTTCCCAACACTTATTATCTTTTGTTTTTCTGATAATATCCATTCTAACTAGAGTGAAGTGATATCTCATTGTGGTTTTGATTTGCGTAGCCCTGATGATTAGTAATGTTGAGAATTTTTTTATATATTTGTTGGCCATTTGTATGTCTTCTTTTGAGAAATGTCTATTAAGATCTCTTACCCATTTTTTAAATTGGGTTATTTGTATTTTGTGATTCAGTTGTTTGAGCTCCTTATATATTCTGGATATTACTTCATGTCAGATGTATATTTTGCAAATATTTTCTCCCATTCTGTATGTTAACTCTTCATTCTATTGATTGTTTCTTTTGCTGCACAAAAGTTTTTTAGTTTGATTTAATACCATTTGTCTATTTGGCTTTTGTTGCCTGTGCTTTTGAGGTCTTATCCAAAAAATTCTTGCCTAGTCCAATGTCATGAAGCATTTACCCGACGTTTTCTTCTAATAGTTTCATAGTTTTGTATCTTACATTTAGGTCTTTATTTCATTTTGAGTTGATTTTTGTATATGGTGAAAGATAGGGGTTCATTTTCATTTTTCACACGTGGATATCCAATTTTCCCAACACCATTTATTGAAGAGACTGTCCTTTCCTTAGTGTATGTTATTGGTACCTTTGGGGAAAATCAGTTGGGTGTAGATGTGTGGATTTAATTATGGGCTTTCTATTTTGTTCTATTGGTCTGTGTTTGTCTTTATGACAATACCATGCTTTTTGGGTTACCATAGCTTTGTAGTATATTTTGAAGTTAGAGAGTGTGATGTCTCCAGCTGTGTGTGTGTGTGTGTGTGTGTGTGTATGTGTTTTGGTTTTTGTTTGTTTGTTTGTTTTGTTTTGCTCAAGATTTCTCTGACTATTTGAGATCATACAAATTTTAGGATTGCTTTTTCTATTTCTGTGAAGAATATCACTGGTATTTTAATAGGGATTGCATTGAATCTGTAGATCACTTTTGGTAGTTTGGATATTTTAACAATATTAATTAATCCAATCCATGAACACATGACATTTTTCCATTTATTTGTGTCCTCTGCAGTTTCTTTTATTGATGTTTTCAGTGTAGAGATCTTTTACTTTTTTGGTTAAATTTATTCTTGCATATTTTATTTTATTTTATTTTTAGGGATTGTAAACAGAATTGTTTTCTTGATTTCTTTTTCAGACAGTTTGCTGTTGCTACTGATTTTGGCATGTTGCTTTTCATCCTGCAACTTTACTGTATTTGTTTATGAGTTCTAATGGTTTTTTGGTGGAATCTTTAGGATTTTCTATATATAAAATCATACCATTTGCAAACAGGGACAATTTGACTTCCTCCTTTCCAATTTGGATGCCTTTTATTCCTTTTACTTGCCTAATTGCTCTGGCTAGGACTTCCAGTACTATGTTGAATTGGAGCAGTAAAAGTGGACATCCTTTTCTTTTTTCATATCTTAGAGAAAAAAAGCTTCAACTTTTCCCCATTTAGTATGATGTTAGCAGTGGGTTTGTTATATATGGCTTTTATTGTGTTGAGGTATGTATCTTTTATACCTAATATGTTGAGTGTTTTTATCATGAAGGGATGTTAAATTTCATCAAATTCTTTTTCTGCATCTATTGAAATGACCGTATGGTTTTTGTCCTTCTTTCTGTTAATGTGATATATTATATTTATTGATTTATGTATGTTAAACCATCCTGCATCCCTGGGATGAATCCTAATTGATTATACTGAATGATCTTTTTAATGTGTTATTGAATTATAATAGATTTGCTAATATTTTGTTGAAGATTTTTGCATCTATGTTCAACAGTAATATTGGTGTGTAGTTTCTTTTTGTTGTTTTTGTTGTTGTGTCTTTGTCTGGTTTTGGTATCAGGATAATGCTGACCTCATAGAAAGAGTTTGGAAGTATTCTCCTTTCTTCGATTTTCTGGAATAGTTTGTGATGAATTGGTACTAGTTCTTTTTAAAATATTTGGTAGAATTCAGTCATGAAGCCATCAGGTCCTGGACTTTTCTTTCATCAGAGACTTTTTATCACTGATTCAATTTCCTCACTCCTTATTGGTCTTTTCAGACTTTCTATTTGTTCATATTTCAATCTTGTATGTTGTATGTATCCAGGAATTGGTCCATGTAATTGTAAATATATACATACACAACACTGAAACAACCAAATATATAAAGCAAATATTATTAGATCTAAAAGGAGAGATAGACTACTATACAATAATAGCTGGGGATTTCAATATCCCACTTTCAGTAATGGATGGATCATCCAGAAAGAAAGTTAAAAAAGAAACATTGAATTTAAACTGCACACTAGACCAAATGGACCTAACAGACATTTACAGTACATTCCATCCAACAGCTGCAGAATACACATTCTTCTCAACTACACATGGAACATTCTCCAATGTAGATTCTATTTTAGACCACAAAACAAGTCTTAACAAATTTAAGATAGATATCATACCAAATATCTTTTCTGATTACAATGGTATAAAACTGGAAAATCAATAACAGAAGGAACTTCAGAAACTTCACAAATACATGGAAATTAAATAACATGCTCTTGAATAACCAAAGGGTCAATGAAGGAATTAAAAGGAAAATTTAAAAATTACCTGAGACCAACAAAAATGGAAACACAACATACCAAAACTTATGAAATACAACAAAAGCAGTTCTAAGAGGAAATTTTATAGCAATAAATGTGCACATTAAAAAAAAGAAAGATCTCAAATGAACAGCCTAATATTGCACCTCAAGAAACTAGAAAAACAAGAATAAACTGAACTCAAAATTAGTAGAAGGAGGGAAATAATAAAGATCAGAGCAGAAATAAATGAAATAGCGATTTATAAAATAATATAAAAGATGAACAAAATGAAGAGTTCATTTTTTGAAAAGATAAACAAAATTGACAAACATTTAAATAAGAAAAGAGAGGAGACAAAGATAAAATCAGAGATGAAAAAGGAGACATTATAACTGATATCACAGAAATGCAAAGGATCAAGAAAGACTGTTATAAATGATCATATGCTAACAAATTGGATAACCTAGAAGAAATGGATAAATTCCAGAATCTGCATTTCAACAAGAGTCCCCATATTAAAGTGTGAGGAGCCCTCCTTTTATTGAAGGTGTTGCAGAAAACAAATGGAGACCATTTGTGAACAGAACAGGGAAGCTGTTCTGACTAATCTGGATACTTCTTTTTCTTCACACATCCTGTTCCTTCCACACCACTCAGGAGAGGAACCTGGTTGAAGGTTTTTGCTGATGGTTGGGGTATTGGGGCACCAAGCCTCCATGCTCTGCTGAAGTGATACAGGGATGCCAAGTAATGAGCGGGTCCTTCACGCTAGGAAGAGGGATAAGCAAACAGGTGTGTCTTGGTGGAGTAGGTTTCAGGTGCTGGGCTCAGGTATCCTGACCAGGAAAATAACAAGAGAATTGTGGGGGCTGGAGCCTCTATGGGGTTATTTAGCTGAAAATTCTCCTTTTAAAAGTGTTAGTGCCCCCAGAACTTCTTCCTCATCTCCGGGTACACAGAACAGCCTTTCTCCCACTTGTCTTGCATCGTAATCTTGGCAGCGCCCCTTATTTTCTTCTCTCCTCTCCTTCTTTCACTCAACCTGACTGAAATTCTCCCTAGCTATTTCTTTCCCTAGGCAAAACAAATAATAGGTGTTTACATATACATATTTTTTATTAATCTTGATGTGCTCCTCGATACTGCTCCTGCTTAAAGTGTACTGGCTGTTCCCTCTGTCTGGAATGCTCTTTCAATGATGTGGGGGCATAGCTAACTCGTTACCTTCTCAATGAGGCCTACCCAGACCACACTATTTAAAATTGCAACCCATGCCTGGCATTCTTAACCCCCACTTAGCCTGCTCTACATTTTTTTCTTTCTAGTGTTTATTACCTTCTAATATGCTATATAATTTACTTAATTATTATGTCTGTTGTTTATTATTTGACTCCCCCTGCTAAACAATGACAATGATCTCTGCCTATGTTGTTTACAAATGTATCCCATATAGAATAGTGCCTTTCCCTAGGTAGATTCTCAACGAGTGTTTGTTGAATTGAATTGAGTTGAATCAAATTGAATTTTATTAAATGAAATGACTGTCCTTCACTTCTTATTTACAAGCATATCCCAATGATTCTATTCTCTACTGGATCATTCCCATCAACGGACAAGTATGCTGCTATTTGTCTCATCAAAAACAAAAACAAAAAGCAAAATACCTTTGTTGATTTCCATTGCTCCCTCATCAACTCCCCTCCCAATTTCTCTGTTCCTGGTTCAGTCAAACTCCTTGAAAGAACAGTTGACACTTATTGCTGTCTCTAATTCCCCTTCTCCCCCCCTCAATTTCACTCAGTCTTCTCCACATAAACTACTCCTGTCAAGAACATCAGGGATGTCCTCATTGCTGAAGCCAAATCCAGTTTTCAGCCCTCCTCTTTCTTTGCCTATCAGTGGCATTTGTCTCACACATTTGATCAGTGTCTCCTCTTGGCATACTTCTAGGACACCACTCTTTCCCGACTCTCTCCTACCTCCTTGTCTGCTCCTTCTCAGTATGCTTGGTTCCTCTGAATTTCCCCGTCTCTAAATGCTGGAGATCCCCACTGCCAAGCCCCTGGATCTCTTCCTTTTCTCTACCCCTTGGTGACCTTGACCAGTCTGACGGCTTTAAGTGCCTTTTATAGGCTGATGAAGTCCACATTTATAGCTCTGGTCCAGTTCTCTCCCCTGAACTCCAAAGTTTATATCCAAGTGCATACTAGACCTTAAATGTGGAGGCCTAAGAGGTATCTCAAATGCAACATGTCCATACAGAGTTCCTGATCTCCGCCCCTAAACCTGCTCCTCCCACAAGAGGAACTCTTTCCTTCTGTCTCATCTCATGAAAAGTCCATTGCTCCAGCTGCTCAGGCCAAAACCTCAAGGATCATTCTTAACTCCTCTCTTTCTCTCATAATTCATGTCCAGTCTATCAGCAAATCTTTGCAGCTCTTCTAAACACATGCAGCATCTGGCCACTTCTCCAATCCCCACTGCCACCACCCTGCCCAAGCCCATCCTCTCGGTTGGGCTGGGTTGGTGCAACAGTCTCCTAACTGGGCCTCTTGCTCACACTGTTTGCACCTACAATCTATTCACAGCACAGCAGTCAGTTGCCCTGCTGAACTCATAAGTCACTCATCTGCTCAAAGCTTTCCAGTGGCTTCTCATCTCACCCAAAGTCAGTCAGGCTGCTTTCAGTAGCCCACAGGGAGCTACACAGTCTGACTGGGTTCTCTCTCTGACCTCGCCCTTCGCTCTCTTCCCCTTGTGCACTCTGGACTCCTCACTGCTCCTCAGACATGCCTGGAACACTGCCGCCTCCGGGCTTTTGCCCTTGCTTTCCCTTGGCCTGAGCACTCAGCCAGGGCTTGCTCTCTCACTACCTTCAAGTCTTTGCTCTTTTCCCAAATGACCCTTTCCGAGTCCCTTGCTGGGCCCCTGCACTCCCCCTTTCTTATCATGGCTTAATTCCCACCCCCCATGTCCCATCCCCCTCTAACAATATAGATATTTATTTTAGTTTATTGTATGTCTCCTTTACCAGAATCTGTAAGCTCCACAAGGACAGGCAGTTTTGTTAGTTTTGTTGATTTCTCCATTCCTAGATCCTAGAACAGGGCCTGATGTATGATATATGCTCAATAAATATTAGTGGGATAAATGAAAGAGTTAATTCTATGGACCTTCATTCTTCATTGAGAAATGAAGCAGTGACAGGGAGGGAGGTAGGAGGAGGAATTGGCTTGAGTCCTAAATGATCTACATTGACTCTCTTCAGATGGAAACAACTGCTGGCCATCTAAGTAACCTCAGACAAGTCTCTTTATCTCTCTGGGCCCCGATTTCCTCCACTGTTGAACTAAATAATCTCCACAAACATTCTTACTTTCACACTCTTTAATTCTCTAAACCTCTTGTCCCCACACTGTTTCCAGGTTTAATTCTTTATTTCTCTCCTTTTAAAATGCTTTTTATTCATTCATCAATTCTGTGAGCAATAATTGAGCATATTGTAAGGGCCAGTCTCCAGGCTGAACACTGGGGATATATGATTGAATAAGACGAGAACTTGTGCTGGGGAGAAGAACGCAAGGGAGGAAGGACAGCACCTACACTCCAACAGAGTGGTGATGGTTGCCCCATGTGCCCAAACAGAGGCCCGAGCCTGGGTGTGTGTTGGGTGCAAGTGGGAGATGGTGGGAAGGGTGGCAGAGGATACAGCTGGGGCTTCACTCATGGCTGCATAGTATGCAGGAAATGCAGGAGCTGACCATCTGAGAGGAAGGCTATTGAATTGAACACTTCTCTAATATCTGGGCTCTGCTTTAGTGGCTGAAGTATTGGTCTCATGGCAAAAGACTATATTTGCTGCAAAAATACAGAGGAGGTGAGGCTACATTCTATTAAAGGCATCACGTGTACCCTATAAATATATACAACTATTATGTACCCATAATAATTAAAAATAAAAAATTTAATTAAAAAAAGGCTTAGCTCATTACAGATGGAGTTAGCCTGTCTTTCTGGTTTGATGCCTACACAAGTGAACAAGCAAAAAAGACTACTGGCTAAAGCATTCTACCCTTTTCACCCAAGGGCCACCTTTAGATGGCTTCTAGCTTGCATGGCATTTAAGGGATTTCCCAAGGAGCTGACATGAGCCTGTGTATGCCTTTGTGGCCTGAGGCAAGGGGAGGACATGAGAATTGAAAGACAGCAAATTAAGGCTTTGCTTATCCCTTCTGACACACGCAGGGCCTTTGCAATGCCCTCCATTTGCAATAGATTATTTCTTCAATTATACGTTTAAGGGCCTGAGTCAGTCAATCATCTGCCTTCACAGAACTATCTTGCTGTATAAACAGAATTAAATTTCCTAAGGCTGTCCTTAACTGGCAAATAGTGGGACACTGGGGGAAGAAAGTTGACGTTGCTGTTTGTGTGTCTAAAGAGTCCAGTGTGATCCCGTCCATCTCCTGAGGTAGACACATAGGTCTGCCCCACAGAGGGGCTTGAGAAGTGATGTGCACAAGGGCTCCACATATCTGAGGATGGAGGGTCATCTCTCACTCCAAATCCTGGAGCTGCTTTTTGCTTTCTTTTCTTTTTATGCCAGCGATGTAGCCAAAACTACCTGCACTGTTGTCATTTTATTTTGGACCCTTGTCAGGACTTTCTAATGTACTCCAGTCCTTACTTTTGTGGCTTTTCGAGTAGCGCCCCCCTCAGTCATCCAGTCAACAAATCTTTATTGTGGGCCTACTATGTGCTCCTCTCTGGGTGTTGCTGGAGGTGCGAGGATTAACCAGGGACCATCCACAACCTAACAAACCCTATGCTGTAGTTGGGAAACGAACATTTAGCAATAATTACAATGTGGTAAGTTACAGGCAGTAGCAGAAATACATTTAAGGAGTGGAACTGGCACAAGAAGAGGAAATTTACAACTGCAAGGGAGGCGGGGGGCAGAGAAAGTTTCTCAAAAGGGGTGTTATCTGAGGTAGGAACTTATCACACAGACAAAAGGCAGAGTGACTGAGGAATCTCCATGCACACAGGCACGGGAGTGGGCAGCAGTACATCGTGTGCAGGGAACCACGGGTCCTTAAAGCACTTTTGCAGTACAGAGCACAGGTGAGGGTGCTGAGGGAGCACAGAGGGCAGGTTCTCCCAAGCCTGATGGAGAAAGCACTGTCTGTCACAAGCAAGACTTTTCCTACTAAAGGCGAGCAGCACTGGAGGCTTTCAAACAAGATAGTGCCATGGGCAGAGTGGAGTTTTACAGAGATTACTCTGAATGGTAGAGAAAATGCCAAGGCAGGAAAACTGATCTGTACTGAAGGAGGTGAGCCACCATGAATGCAAGGGCCTGCATAGATAGAGGCTACAGGTAAGACTGACATTTAGGAGGTGAAGTTACAGAGCTTAGTAGCTCAGTGTCTGATGCAGTGATTGGTTATGGGAGGCGAGGGAGGAGGAAGTACCAAACTGACTGGCAGGCTCTGGTTTCATGTCTCACTCGGCGGTGACCCTCCACCTCCTGGCCTCTGTTCAGACATGTGTAACAGCAGCCACCCTGCTGAAGTATGTGAGCTGCCTTTTTGCACTCATGGTCCTCTGCCCCAGTTCTGAGGGTAGGGCTCTTATCTTGTTCAACCAGTACCCTGCCCTAGGTTTGGCCTACAAAATATGCCCAATTATTGCATAGAATTGATGAATAAATACATAAAATTTAAAAAGGAGAGAAAGAGAGAGAGAGAACAAAACCTGGACAAGAGATTTAGAGAATTAAAAAATGTTAAGGAAAGAATATTTGTAGATTTCATTTAGTTCAACCCATTTACTATGGAGATGAGGAAACTAAGGCCCAGAGTGCTTAAAAAAAGTCTTGTCCTATGTCACATGACTGAGATAGGAAGACTGGGTGTGGGCAACTTTGGGACAGAGAGGCAGGGAATGGAGAGCTGATGCATTCAGTTTGGGTGCCATTACATTTGTGCTGCCCATGGTAAATGCAGATTCTAATATCCAATGTGCTGTTGGAATGTGGAGCTCAGGAGATAGGTCAGGTCTACACATGTAAATTTGGGATACTAAGACCATACCTCATAAGAACAGGTGGAGTCAGGATCCAGGAGGGCCCAGGGGAGAACCCTGGTAACCTCAGAGTTAGCACAGCATAACAGGAAGCAGAACATCAAGCAGCGGGTCCTTCCTGTGTCTCACTTTCCCCAACAGTATGTGTACCTACTTCACAAGGCAGTCATGAGGTTTAAATGAATGAATATTTATAAAGCCCTTACAGCAGTGCCTGGCATGTACTAAGCTCTAAGTGAGTGTGAAAATGAGTATATACACAGCAGTATTTGATGATGGACAGAGGAAAAAGACTCTGAGAAATAAGTAAACTAGGTATGATAAAGAAGGCTGGAGGAAATTAGGCACCAAAGCCCGAGGAAGAGAGATTTTAAAGAAGGAAGGAGCAATTACGGGCAAACGCTAAAGAAGGACTAACACCAGAAAAGGCCTATTGGCTTTGGCAATGGGAGGTGCATTGATGATTTTAGAGCCTCTTTGGGGGAGGGTCAGGGAGAGGGGGGTGGGCCGAGAAGTGAGTCAGGGGCAAGAAGTGGGCAGGCTGCTGTGGGCAGTGGCTCAGAGCGAGGCCGGGCAGAGGGGTTGGGGAGCCCTGAGCTGGGAGCTGTGGAACCCCAGTCTAGTCAGGCCCTACTGCAAGTCCTGCCTTGCGTCACAGACACAGCCCCTTCTCCATCCCAGAGTCCTCATCTGCAAAATGAAGGAGGACCTGCTCTCTACGTTCCTACCATCTTTGGTGGCCTAATCTTTTTCTTTTCTTATTACCAACCTTTCATAGTGATCAAATTCTTTTTGACTTAGAAATGGTGCCTGAATCAGCCAAGAATATCCTTTTTAAAATCTTGTTTTGAGTTTATGGAGATGGATACTGTAAAGGGTTGCTTTATTTTTTAATTTATAAAATGTTTTCAATATACTCTTTTGTATTTGATCCTTTGGAGTGTATGTTACTGGTATTCTCACTTTATCTATGAAGCAGACTTCAAAGGATGGGGTGATTTTTCTCAAAGTCACAAAAAGAGTAACCCAAAATTTGAAGCTAAGTCTTCTGGCAGGCAAATCCAGTGCCCGAGAGCTGCTGGGAATACCCGGGGTGGGTGGCACAAAACTAGTTTAGAACTGGGCCTCTAAAGAACATAGTTTTTATTTACGAAAAGTGCCTTTCAGCACAAAATGTCTTCTATCTGTTTCTCAAAATAATAGGTTTTTCTGCTACATTTTCTTCCCCTCCAGTAGGACATAAGATAAGATTTTTCATTTGGAGAAATAAGCTTTTTTTTTTTTTTAAAAAAAATCTTTTGGTTTCTCCTGCAGAGGTAGAGTGTTTACTAATATGATCAATTATATTTTATGAGACTGATGTGGTTCTGCATGCATCTAGACAATTTCAAAGCACTTTTGCATGCATTATTCATCTAATTCTCCTAGCCACTCCTTGAGAACAGTAAAAACAGGGGTGACTAATTCCACTTTAGAAGTAAGAACTGGTGTTAGAAAGATCTTGAGACTAACACAAGGTCTCACAGAATTAGGAACACCACTTAAATGCTCAGTTTCCTCATCTCTAAGTTGGAAATAATGCCAGCCTTGGGGAGTCATTGCACAAGTGCTGATCACACAGTGTCAGTAGGTACCCGGCCTGTACGTGGCACTCATAAGTCAGGGAGCTTTGGCAGAGAAAACGTGCCCCGCTTCTCTGTGCGGTCCCTAACTTCACCATCAGGGTGTTGGTGGTGGTGTTTTTATCTCTTAGTCACTGAAACTTAAGGGAAAATTAAAAATAAGGCGTGAGATGAGAAAGAAAGGAAGAAGAGGAGGAAAGGAGAAGAAGAAACCTTTAGCAGTAGTTAAAAATTTCATAAATTTTGGCTTTGGATGTTTCCAACATTTGTGTAAAGTGCTGACTTCATCATTCTACAAAGGCTTTATGGAATAATATTTAAGAAGCACTTTAAGTACCTTGGAAAACACTGTTCGATAAATATAAAATACTAGGAACATAAAAGTGGAAGACAATTTCAGATATATAGTATATGTGTGGGAAGAAATAAAATTGCTTTATTCATCAAAATGATCACTGTAAAGTGAAGAAAGCAGAGGTTTTTTTTTTTTTTCTTGGCAGGGTAACCAGGGTAACTGGTTTTCCTAAGGATTAAAGTAGTATAAACATGTTTACCACCAATGAAAGAGTCTGTACAAATATTCTTGTCTTGTTCAGCATGAGGATGAAACACTGCTAATTTAATCTCAGCAGAAACAATTCCTTTATCTTTGGGGCACAAACATGTATACCTTTAAGTCATTTATAGTAAATTAAAAATTCTATGATCAAGTAGTTTATATTGTCAAGGTGTCAGGATTAGAGTGTGACCTGATTTTATCTCAGAAACATATCTTTTTGGACACAGCTCCAGAATATTCTGGACATTATCTTTTAAACTAATTGGCATTAATTTCAAAGGATGATAAAATAAAGGGCAAAACATAGAAATCTTTTCTCAATTTCATTAGTACTAAAATTCTTGCACCAATTTCAAGAAAGGGGTTTGAAAGTTTGACTGTAAAATACTTTACTGCAAAACTGATAGGAAAACAACTATTATTTTCCTTTATTCCAGAAAAATGCTTTTGAAAAAGAAAAAACCAATATGTGTAAACACACTTACAGCTGCATTATTTGTAATAGAAAAAACAGAAACAACTTAAATATTAAACAGTTAAAAACAATTGCATGTTAATATGATAGGCTTTTATACAACTATTAAAATGATACATACACTGTCCATGAAAAAGCCAAGAAAATGTTTATTATATAATGTTTTGGAAAATACAGAACAAAGAAAAGTGTTCTTTGTTCTTTACATTATGTCCATGTAAAAACCATGTTTACATAGATAAAGTATGATGGGAATGAGAAGAAATGGAAAACACTGGCTATAGCATTGTGTCAGTCAGGATAAGCTAGGTTATGCTACGGTAACAAACAATCTCTGTGAATTAGTGACTTACAACAAAAGCTCACGCGACATGATGAGACTTGGCTCATTGCAATCATTTAGGGATTCAGGCTGAATAAGGCTTTGTCTTCACAAATACTTCCTCAATAATCTCAACATTGACAGAGGAAAGATGTGGTTGGCACTATAACTTAAAGATTCTACATGGGAGTGAAATATGTCATTTCTTACATTTATTTGGCCCAAACAAGCTACATTGGCATGCCTAATTCCAAAGGGGTCAGAGAAGCTACATCTTACCATGTGATCAGACACAGAACCATAAATATTTGGTGAACACCACTAATAAGCTCAATGAGACTGGTAAAATTATAGATACTTTTCCAAATATTTTATATAATGTTAAAATATGTTTTATACTATCATTACCTGAAATTCCACTTGTGAGCCAGAAATTGGGAGTTGATGATATATACTATACTAATCTTTCAAAGAAAGGCTTTTAACTAAAAATTCTTTAAAATGTACATTCTTTTATTCAAAAATTTTAAATCGATCAAAATGATAAACATTTTCATGTTAGGAAATACAGTTTCATTGAAAAATATTTCTGGCTTCACATCATTATACAATTTGTAAATTACATGGAAGAAAATAACTACAAGAAGGCATTCAGTTATAAATATTTATAAATGTGGTTAGAAAAATATATCTTTTGCTTATGTACAATATAACAATTTGCTTGCTTCAGCAAGCAATCAGCAATAAAAAAATACATGTCATACTAGTAGAGTTTTAAATATTCCAATATGTAAACTCCTGAAAAATATCAGTTGGGAATGAATGGGAGATAGTGTGATGCACAGCAAAAGACACTGGCTTTGGTATCTGGTAGGTTCAAATGCTGAACCACTATTCATTAATTACACAACCTAGGGCAATCTGGGCTAACTTCTCCCATAAAAGGAATTAAAAATTCCTTCTTCATGTATGTTGTTGTGAAGCTTGTGAACTAACACATGTAAAGCACTTAGAAAAGTGGCTAGCATATAGTAGATAAATGTTCATTATTTACATGCTAGCTGAGTATTATGCAATTGTTTGGCAATTGCAATTATACAATGATCCAGTCATACACTAATGGGAATAAGTATCTTTTGAATTCCACTCTGTTGGGAATAGATATATAGAGAGCTATTTGGACAATGCAACCATGATCTAACTTTTCTTCCTGAGTGAAGATATTGTTCAAATATTAATAGAATTCCATATGGTGCCTATCTTCGAACTGATGCTCAATCAGTGTAGAATGACTGTCATCACTGGGTACAGTGCCATGGGTAGAATGAGCACTGATTATGACAGAGGAGGGTCGTGACAACCAGTCAAACATCCTCTCTTAGTCTGTGATAAGTAAATTCCTCTCCCAGAGTAGGCCAGGTGAGGTGAAAGAAGCCATTCAAAGGCAGCAGGGATTGCTTTAGGAAGTAGAGGGCCACTTGGGGACACTGCTGCCTTTGCTCCATTCTGTCATATACAGAACATTAGGCCATTAATATCAGGTAATCACGAACAGTGAGATGGCCAGGCTGGTGCAGGGAAACTGGAACCAGGTTGGCTTGTGAGATTGGGGGACATTTTCACGGACCACCCAGGTCTTCATGGGTTTGAGAATCCTTTCTCTCTGGGTCAGGGTGACTCACCGGTAACTGTCTTATTTCCCTGTCCCCTGCAGGCAGTACTGGTACGGTGTGCATGAGCCAAAGAATACCTCCAAAGCTGGTTTGAGACAAGTCTTATCTTCAGAGCAAAGCTTGAGTCCTTCCCTTCTGACCACCTCAACTTACCCTGATGGCCACTCCTGCCCTGACTGTTCTTACCACTGCTGTTCTGCGCTTTACATCCTGTCTGGGCGTGTTCCTTCAAGCACATGGGGTCTTGTGTTTTCGACTATACTGTAAGCTGTTTGTGGGCAAGGACCAGATCTTGTGGTCCTTTTTACAGTCTACACAGATTTCAGCATATATTTAGGTACAGAGTGGACATTCACTTAAATCTTTGCTGCAATTAACTAAGGATTCATTTGGAGAACTGGCTGCAGATGTTTGGATTTGGCTTTGTTTCTATCCTACGCTAAACATTGACATTATTTTCCTTCATTACTAAACCTAAAGATAGACCCCTGTGAAAGTCTCCCAAAAGTTAACCAAAAAAACGAGCTTAGAAAATACCTAGTTGCTTTAGGTCTTTTCCTGATCAGAGTGTTAAAACTATTCCTTCCACCTTCAGGAATTTCTACTGGGAAACATGTGTGGCCCTAGCTTGTGTGAAGATTTATTCTTTCAGTCAGCCAGTCAGCAAACATTTAATTAACCATCAGTAGGGAGCTATTCGTGGGTGGGAGTTATACGATTAATACCTGCATCCCACATGGCCAGCACAGTTCCTGGCACATAGTAAGCACTCAGATATTGGTTTCATAAGTGAATGTCTGCTTTATTTCTACATTAGGAAAAGTCTTCTCTTGGCTTGTAAGATAATCAAATTATACCTGAACATAAAAACTAAGGACAGAGTAAATATCTGCAATAATGAGTTTTCAGTCTTTTCATTGAACATTCCTGAAAGCTGCCTTCCTGACATTAGAAGTTACATGTAAAATGTAACTTGAGTTTTGCTTTCCTTTGACCCCACACCCTCTAGACCTATAAATCCCGTTTTCGGTAATTGCCTGCAGTGAAGGCTCTACCTTTCCCTGTGGCCCCTCTTCTCCAGACAGTGTCAGCGATGGTGTCCTTGGAGGATGGCAATGTGTTCAGTCCTATGAAAAGAAACATAGGATAAGGATGGATCCAGGAAAAGACACAGTATAACTCCAGGAAAGTAAAAGTGCGGGAATGCTGGTGCTGAGCTTCTCTAAAGCTGATTAAAATGACCTGAGAGAGGAGCTCTAGAAAGAAAAACACATACCTGACTTTTTCTTTTCCTTGTTAGCAATAGAAACGGGAGTTTTTATTCCAACACTGTTAACGAGAACTGCTAAGAAGGCGTGTTTTCCCTTCTCTGGCTCTTCAATGACTGATGGTTCCATAAAATAGATAAAAAGGAAAAGAATCCAGGAGAAATCTTATCCCAGAAAGAATTTTAACACAAATTCGAAAAGGCACGCAGATCCCTGGTGCAATGCTGGTGCTGGCTGTTGACGCTGGCTGGTTTTGTGCTGTGTGGAGCGCTCGAAAAGTGTATACTGGGACAGGGAAGTCTTTCAGGTTTATAAAAATTGTTATAAATGTATTTTCTCCACTTTTTCTTTTTTAGGCTTTTCTAAATTCTCCAAAATTAAATGAAAAGAAAATGTCCCTGGCCCTATTATTGTCTTTAATCTAAATAAAATACTGCTGGATAGTGGGATTATTTTTTTAAATTAGAGAACAGTAATTTTGGTTGTAATTGAACCATCCCTTCATTGAAACTGACTTAATTTTTTTTTTTATTTCAAAGTATTATGAGGGTACAAATGTTTTTGGCTACAAGGATTGCTTTTGTAATGCTTGAGTTAGAGTTATAAGCATGCCTGTCACACAGATAGTGTTCATTATACCTGTTAGGAAGGATTTTGCCTATCCCTTCCCCCTCCTTCCCCTTCATTGATTTCCATTGAGTTATACTTCCCTCTACACACATGTGTGCTCATCGGTTAGTTCCAATTTAATAGTGAGTACATGTGGTGTCTGTTTTTCCATTCTTTAATACTTCACTTAGGATAATGGTCTCCAGTTCTATCCATATTGTTGCAAAAGGTACTAAGTCATCCTTCTTCATGGCTGAATGGTATTCCATGGTATACGTATACCACAATTTGTTAATCCACTCATGAATTGATGGGCACATCTTTGCAATTGTGAATTGTGCTGCAATAAACATTCAAAATATCAACGTCATATTTCACAGATTTAGATGTAGACTGACTTGATTTTACTACTCCTTTGGTTCAGAGTGCCTAGCTGTAGCAAAAAATATTCATTTTACCACAGTTCTCTTACCTTTAAACACCCAGGCGGCCCAGCAACTTTGGAGTTCTGTTGTTAATGCTACCACTCCCACCAACTAAATTAAGCCAATGACAGCCAAATTTGGTTTGTCCAGATGAGTTGGGAATACACAATCATATAGGGATATCTGGTCATCAATGATATTCACAGAATTTTCAAAGAAAGGAAATGAAAAGGTGTATCCTTTGGCAAAGATGATGACACGAATATTCTCCACAGTGCTACCATCTTAAAAAGTGGTGGCTGTTTCCATGAATTCTTTCACGTTGGGTTTGACCATTATTCTGCCAGAAATGATGTTGTTGGGAAGGCTGTCACTGACGCTCATTTGAGAGTTTAGAAATCTGCAAAACCAGGCAAAATGGTCATATTAGTGTTTGTCTCGCTTCATTCAATTATCCATTTATTCATTTCAGAAAACTTTATTGCATACTCTTTTTCTCCCTTCTGTTTCTATAGATGAGATAAAAATGGTCCTTAGCAAAGGCTAAGACTCCAGGGTTTTACTTTTCCTCCTCTCTTCCTCTTCTTTTGCTCTTCCTTTATAAGACCATTCTCATATTAAGAAAAGCAAAAAGCCAGGAAGGCAAAGTTCTGGTTCTTCAGTGGGAAAGTCTTTGCCTTGTTTTTGTCTGTGGACCCTTGAACATAGCCTGTCCACACTAATACAAGACAGAGAGCCATGTATAAAGTCTGACTCTAGGGGGCGCAGTCTCAGCTTTTATCCTGATTCTAAGCTCTCATCAAGCATTTGTCACGACAACCCTTAGTTCTCTTTGTTCTGAGATATTTAGCTGAATTTTACATAGTGGTGATGATTGTGTACATACAGCAAAGCCTCATTTGTCTGGCACTGTCATATAATCAGAATTTTGAGGAAACTGAAATATACAGTTTAAAAAGTCTTCTTTTACTTTTTAAACTTTTTTACTTTGTGTTTTGATGAAAATATTTCTAAAATTTATTGTACTCTTGTCTCACTTTTTAAACAGTGTGCAATGAACTTAACCTATTTTATTGTTCATTCCCAGCATTAAGCACCTTAATTACTGCTCAAATACTATAATGCAGTTTTAACGTCTCCTCCCTGTGCTGTTCATTAGTGTGGCTCTTGTCACTGACTCTGTAGCCAGCAGTATTTCCCCTCTCATTTGTTGCTCTTGCCTAACAAACCAGACAACCCATGATTAGGATTATCTGTAAAATGAAGGTCAATAAATTCTGAGTGATTATCTTCAATCCTGTCTCGTTAGTGAAGTGTGTGGGTTAGAATGTAGAGAAGCCTTTTTAGATCTTATACTCACATCAGCTGAGACAAAATAAATGCACCCTAAAGGGTACCATAAATACCTTTCCTGAGGCTATAGAGCACAGTTTGCATGACTAAATCGTTTTTAATTTTTTTTATTAAAAAAATTTTTGATTGACACAATCATACAATTTATATGGTACATAGTGATGTTTTGATACATACAATGTATAGTGATCAGATGACGGTAATTAGCATCTCCATCATCTCAAACATTTATCATTTCTTTGTGTCAAGAACATTCAATATCCTCCTTATAGCTATTTGAAACAATATATTATTGTTAACTATAGTCATCCTACAGTGTTATAGAACAATAGAATTTATTCCTCCTATCTAGCTGTAATTTTGTATTCTTTAACACCTCTCTCTCTCTGTCCCTTCCCCCACCCTTCCCAGCCTCTGGTATCTTCTGTTCTATTTGACTTCTATGAGATCAACTTTTTTTTAGCTTCCACATGTGAGTGAGAACATGTGGTGTCTAAATTTCTGTTCCTGGCTTATTGCATTTAACATAATGTCCTCTAGTACCATCCATGTTGCCTCAAATGACAGGATTTCATTCTTTTTATGGCTGAATAGTATTCCATTGTGTATATATACCAGATTTTCATTATCCTTTCATCTGTAGTTGGACTTCTGGGTTGATTCCATATCTTGGCTATTGTCAATAGTGCTGCAATAAACATTGGGGTGCAGATGTCTTTTTGATATACTGATTTGCTTTCCTTTGGATAAATGCTCTGTGGTGGAATTGTTGGATCAAATGCTAGTCCTGTAGGTAGTTTTTTGAGGAACCTCCCTCCAAACTGTTCTCCATAGTGGTTGTACTAGTTTACATCCCCCTATGTACTTATATACAACACTATATACATCAGTGTATAAGAGTTTCCTTTTGTCTCTATCCTCACCAGCATTTGTTAATTTTTGTGTTTGTGATAATAGACATCCTAACTTGAGTGAGATAATATGTTATTGTGGTTTTGATTTGCACTGCCCCATCAGAGGAGTAGTTTGCAAATATTTTCTTTCATTCTGTAGGTTGCCTTTTCACTCTGTTGATTGTTTCCTTTGCTATGCAGAAGCTTTTTAGTTTGATACAATCCCATTTGTTTATTTTTGCTTTTGCTGCCCGTGCTTTTGCGGTCGTATTCATAAAATCATTTCCCAGACCAATGTCCTGAAGCATTTCCTCTATGTTTTCTTCTAGTAGTTTTATGGTCTCAGGTCTTAACTTTAGGTCTTTAATCCATTTTGAGTTGATTTTTATATAGGGCAAAAGTTGGGGGTCTAGTTTCATACTTCTGTATATAGATATCCAGCTTTCCCCACACCATTTATTAAAGAGACTGTCCTTTCTCCAGTGAATTTTTTTGGTGCCTTTGTCAAATATCAGTTGGTTGTAGATACATGGATTCATTTCTGGGTTCTTTATTCTGTTCCATTGGTCTATATGTCCTTTTTTGATGCCATTACCATGCCATTTGGGTTACTAAAGCTTTGCAATATATTTTTCAGTCTGGTAGTGTGATGCCTCCAGCTTTGTTCTTTTTGCTCAGAACTTCTTTGGCTAATTGGGGTCTTTTTTGTAGTTCCATATAAATTTTAGGATTGATTTTCCTGTTTCTGTGAAGAATGTCATTGGCATTTTGACTGAGATTGCTTTGCATATGTAGATCTCTTTGAGTAGTACAGTCATTTTAACAATACTTATTTTTCCAGTCTATGAACATGGGATATCTTTTTTTTTTTTAATGTTTTCTTCAATTTCTTTCATCAATGTTTTATAGTTTTCCTTGTAGACATTTTTCACCTCCTGGGTTAAATTTTATTCCTAGTGGTTTTTTGTTTTTTGGTTGTTTTTTTTTTTTGTGTGTGTAGCTATTGTGTAGCTATTGTATAATGGGATTTGTTTCTTGATTTCTTTTTTAGCTAGTTTTTTCTTTGTGTACAGAAATGCCACTGATTTTTGTATGTTTATTTTGAATCCTGCAATTTTATTGGATTCATTTATCAGTTCTAAGAGTTTTTTGGTAGAGTCTTTTGGGTTTTTTAATATATAAGATCATGTCATCTGTAAATAGGGAGAATTTGACATCCTCCTTTCCAATTTTGATGTTTTTTTCCTTCTCTTGTCTGATTGCTCTGGCTAGGACTTCCAGTACTATACTGAATAAGAGTGGTGAGAGTGAGCATCCTTGTCTTGTTCCAGATCTTAGAGGAAAAGCTTTTGGCTTTTCCCTGTTTGGTATAATGTTAGCTGTGGCTTCATCATATATGGCCTTTATTGTGCTAAGGCACTTTCTATACCCAATTTATTGAGAGTTTTTATCATAAAGGGAAGCTGAATTTTATCAAATGCTTTTTCTGCATCTATTGAGATGATCATATGGTTTTTGTCTTTTATTCTGTTGATGTGATGTATCACATGTATTGATTTGTATATATTGAATCATCCTTGCACCCCTGGGATAAATCCTAGCTGGTCATGGTGTATTATCTTTTTGATGTGCTATTGGATTCAACTTGCCAGTATTTTGCTGAGGATTTTTACAATCAGAAATATTGGCCTATGGTTTTCTTTTTTTGTTGTGTCCTTGTTTGATTTTGGTGTCAGAATTATGCTGACCTCATAGAATGAGTTTGGAAGAATTCCTTCTCCCTCAATTTTTTGGAATGGTTTGAGAAAAATTGGGGTTATTTCTTCTTTAAAAGTTACATAGAATTCAGCAATGAAGCCATCTAGTCCTGGACCTCTCTTTGTTGGGAAATTCTTTATTAATGATTCAATCTTATTACTCCATATTGGTCTGTTCAGGTTTTCTATTTCTTCTTGGTACAATCTTGGCAGATTGTATGTTCCCAGAATTTATCCATTTTCTCTAGGTTTTCTATTGAATTTATTGGCATATAGTTGTTCATACTTGTCTCTAATGATCATTTGTATTTCTTTCATATAAATTGTAACATCTAATTTTGTGTTTCTGGTTTTATTTATTTGAGTTTTCTCTCTTTTTTCCTTAGGTAGTCTAGCTAATGGTTTGTTGACTTTGTTTACCCTTTCAAAAAAACCACTGTTTTGTTTTGTTGATCCTTTGTATTCTTTTTGGTCTCAATTTCATTTATTCTGCTCCAAACTTTATTATTTCTGTCCTTGTCTTAATTTTTGGTTTGGTATGTTCTTGCTTTACTATCAATAGTTCCTTGAGATGCATGTTAGGTTGTTTATTGGAAAACTTTCTACTTTTTTTGATGTAGGCATTTATTGCTATAAACTTGCCTCTTAATACTGCTTTTGCTGTGCCTCATAGGATTTGGTATGTTGTGTTTCTATTTTCATTTGTTTCAAGGAAATTTTTAATTTCCTTCTTAATTTCTTCCTTCACCCATTGGTCATTCAGGAGCATATTGTTTAATTTTCATGTGTTTGTATAGTTTCAAGTGTTCCTCTTGTTATTGATTTCTAGTTGTATTCCACTGTGGTCAAATAAAATACTTGATAGGATTTTGATTTCTTTAAATTTTGAGACTTGTTTTGTGTTCTAACATATGGTCAATACTGGGGAATGTTCCATGTGCTGACAAAAGGAATGTGTATTCTACAGCTGTTGGATGAAATGTTCTGTAAATGTCTATTAGGTCCATTTGGTCTGTGGTGCAGTTTAAATCTGACATTTCTTTGTTGATTTTCTGCCTAGATGATATGTTCAGTGCTGTGAGTGGGGTGTTTAAGTCCCCAACTATTATTGTATTGGGGTATATCTCTCCTTTAGATCTAATAATATTTGCTTTATATATCTGGGTGCTTTGGTGTTGGGGTACAAATATATTTATAATTGCTATATCCTCTTGCTAAATTGATTTCTTTATTATGATATAATGTTCTTCTTTGTCTCTTTTTACAACTTTTGACTTAAAATTTGTTTTATCTGATATAAGTATAGCTACTCCTGCTCAGTTTTGGCTCCTATTTGGTGTGGAATGTCTTTTTTAATCCCTTTTCTTTCAGTCTGGGTATCTTTACAGACTGAGTAAGTTTCTTTTTTTTAATCCTTTTGGCCAGTCCATATCTTTTAATTTGGGCATTTAATACATTTACATTGAAGGTTATTATTGATAGGTGAGAACTTACTCCTGTCATTTTATTGATTATTATTTTTTTTGCTTTCTATATCCTTTGTTTTTTATTTCTTCTCTTATTATTTATTTTTGCCATTGGTGGTTTTCTATAGTGCAAAGTTTTGATTCCTTTATCTTTCTCTTTACTGTATTGGCTGTACCAGTGAGTTTTATAATTTCATGTGTTTTCATGATGGTAGTTATGGTAGTTATCACCCTTGCACTTCCAGATGTAAAATTCCCTTGAGCATTTCTTGTAAGGTCAGTCTAGTGCTGGTGAATTCTGTTAATGTTTGCTTGTCTGAGAAAGACTTTATTTCTCTCTCATTTCTGAAGGATAGTTTTGCTGAGTACAATATTCTTGGCGGGCAGGGTTTTTTTTCTTTCAGTACTTTGACAATATTACCCCATTCTCTCCTGGCCTGTAAAGTTTCTGCTGAGAAATCTGCAGTTAGTTAAATGGAGAGTCCCTCATATGTGACTTGATGCTTTTCTCTTGCTTTTTTAAGAATTGTTTCTTTGTCTTTTTTTTTTGACAATTTGAATATAGTAGCCTCAGAGAAGACTTATTTGGGTTGAATCTATTTGGGGATCTTTCAGCTTCCTATATATGGATGTTCTCAAAACTTGGGAAATTTTCAGCTATTATTTTATTAAATATGTTTTACACAACTTTCCCCTTCTCTTTTCCTTCTGGAACTCCCATAATGTGAATATTTATTTGCTTAATGTTGTCCCATAAATCCTATAGAATTTCTTCATTCTTTTTTAATTTTTTTTGTCTGCCTAAGTTATTTCAAAAGACTTGTCTTCAAGTTCAGAGATTCTTTTTTCTGTTTGATCTAGTCTTTTGTTGAAGCTCTCAATTATATTTTTTATTTAATTCATTGACTCCTTCAGCTCTAGAATTTCTGTTTGGTTCATTTTTATGATATCTCTTTGTTGAATTTCTCATTTAAATCATGAATTGTTTTTCTGATTTCATTGAATTATATATCTGTATCTCTTATATCTCATTGAGTTTCCTTAAGATTATTATTTTGAATTATTTTCTGGCATTTCATATTTCCTTATGATTGGTGTGTGCTACTGGAAAATTATTGTGTTCCTTTGGAGGTGTCATGTTTCCCTTCTTTTTCATTTTGGATGTGTCCCTATGTTGATTTCTATACATCTGGTGAAACAGTCGCTTCTTCCAATTTTATGTAGTAAGTTTAGTAGGGAAGACTTATTCGTATGGATGGGTCTTGGGATGTTGGTTTTGGGGGGTGCATTGGCTTTGGTTCTAGGTAGACACAGTAGTGTAGTCTCTGTGCAGTTTCTTCATCTGTAATCCATGCTAGTGAATGCTTGTAAGTGCCTCAGTAGCCTAGGTTGCAAGAGTTTGTAGCAGCAATGGTGCTGCTTTGCCAAGAGTGGGTTCACTGGGGTATTTCTCAGGTCAAGGGTGCATGCATGCACAAGGTGGATAAGCGAACTTTGGGTCTGGCTCACTAGTGTTGGGGCCATGGAGCTGTTACTGTGGCCAGGGGCACAGGCACATGGCTGTTCAGCCAACTTGGAGGCATGTCCACCTGGGACGGGACTCCTAGGCTGTTTCTCTGGCTCAGGGTGTGAGTGCACAGCTGCTCAGCCAGCCAGGAGCAGACCCATGGGGCTGTTTCTCAGGCTCTGGGCATAAGCACATGACCACTTGGCCAGCTTGGGTCATGTCTGCCAGGAGTGGACCCATTGGGTTGTTTCTCAGGCCCTGGGCATGAGTGCAGGTTGCTAGGCAGGCCTGGAGGTGTGTCTGCCAGAAGCAAGCCACCAGCCTGTTTCTCAGGCCCAGGATGTGGGCACATGGGTGGTCAGCTGGCCTGGGGGCATGTCAGCTATTCAGTGCCTCGGGGCTTTTCCCACTCAAGTGCACCGTGGTTTGGGCTGTTTCTCAGGTCAAGGATGCATGCATGCACAAGGTGGATGCTCAAGGGCTGGTTTTCCCTGGGAAGGTCTGCCAGACTATTTATCTGACTGGAAGTGCAGGTGAGCAGGGGACACTCCAGAAGTGGCTCTGGTATCAAGATGGCTCTGTGCTGCAACAGCTTGGCTCATAGGGGATAGGTGGGGGCAGGGAGTGTACACCTTGTGCTCCTAATACAGAACAATGCAACTGTGTAAACTCTTGGCAGCTCCTCAAACTGGGCTCAGGGCTTGTGAGGACTGTGGGATTCTCCCGTAGTAAAGACTGCAGGTGCTTTCTGTGGTGATGGGGGCTGGTGGGGTTCTTCTGATCACCTTTTCTCTGCAAGGGGAAGTCTCTCCTGACTCTGGGCCAATCCAGGTGAGAAAAATGAGGCTGCAGAGGCAGGGTGCCTCATGCTGACCTACTGGGCTTCCACACACCATATGTACCTCTCCACTCCCCTGCTGCATTCCAGCATTCTTTCTTTGGCACTCCAGTCAAATTATTGCTGTTTATTCATTGCCTCGGTCTTTTCTTATGGGGTAGATGAGCACCAGGCACCTCTAAGCAGCCACCTTGCTGATGTTACTCTTCTCTGAATCCTGAATTTAGTTTATTCTCTGCCCAGTTATCCAACAAAGATGCCATCATGGTCTTCTTGATGATATCATTAAAGTGAGTGAAAAGAACAATGTTCCTGTGATAGCCTTCACCCCACACATGGTTCGATATCCAGAGCCTCTGTCTGGTGCTAAGAAACACCTGGAATAAAGAGTATATTTAAAGTGAGGTTTGGGGGGACAGTCATGGGGCAGGAGAAAGAACATAGACATCACTGGACCTCCTTGGTAAAAACAAGCATTTCACTGTGTAAAGATTGTGTAGGATTGGAAAATATGCACGAGACAGAATTCCTGTCCCTCCCCATATCTTCAACACCTCCTCCTGTTCTGGCTGTCTCCAATATGCCCTGGGCCTCACTGCTGCTTTGGAAATCCTAATGAGGTTGTTGGCCTGTGAACTGACAGGAGAAGTGGAACTTCAACTCTGCAACTCTTCCCCAAACTTCAGTGTGTGTTCCTCTTTTAAAATTATACTTGGAAAACCAACATTTGCAATCTTTGAATGGTGTAATTATGTATTTTTCCTGTTAATCCATAGACTTCTCAAGATCAAGTACTTTGTCCTTTACTTATCTAATTCCCCAGCAGTGCCTGCTGTCCCGGGGCCCTCGCCCCTCCTCCATCTTCTAAACTCTGCGGGTGTTCAGCCCTAGATTAACATAACCATTTTCCCAGCGGGGGCTCCTAAATCTTAAATCTTGCAAAGGGCTGAGATCAGCTTTCCTCATTTCTACTTCTCAGTTCACTCTCTGGTGTCCTCATCCAGTTTCTGGCTTCTGTGATTTACTTCTACGTGATAGAGTCCTAAATATACATCTTTACATAAAGTTCAACTTGTTCCTTTGTCAAGTCAGTGATCGTTGCTTAAATATAAAAAAGGAAAAAAACCCTGATTTTTTCTTTTATTCTTAGGTTGAAATGTAGCAAATATACTGGGAAGGAGATCTCAATTTTAGTACTGGCCTTCTTTTATAATTTCCTGCCTGCTTTTACATTAGCTGTTAATGTCTTGGAACCTTGGCTGTAAAGTAAATGGTGTTGAACTAAATATTTTCTTCAACAATCCCAAGTTCTAAAATGCTATGATATTTTTATCGATTACATGCATTTACCTCATTTAATTGGCCCAAAGAACTACTGTCAGAATTTCTTTAAAATAATATAAAATTTTGTTTGTCATGCTATTTTTCTAACATTTTTTTGCTCTTTGTGTTGAATAATTTTTACAAGATTTGAGTCTTTGTTTTTTATTAAGTATAAGTTAATTTTTGTATAGATTGATTCCATGCTATGAAAGAAGATTTAAGTAGCTGTTAACCTTATTTTTTTAATTTTTAAATTTTTAATTATTATGGGGACATAACAGTTATACATATAAATGATAAATGCCTGAGATGATAGATACCCCAATTACTCCGATTTGATTAATTCACATTGTATGCCTGTACCAATACATTGAATATTTTTAATGAGAAAATATTTACACATACAAAAAAGTAAAGTGAATTCTATAAAAGACATTCATATCATGATGATGATACATATGTGTACCTGGCACACAGTGGGTGAGTAATATTAAATAAATATTCTTGGAATGAAGGAATACATTTGTTGTAAAATAGCTGTGATTTTCCCAGAATGGCCAGCAGAGGGCGCACTTGCAACGGACAAAACTGACCCTAGGTTTAGCTGCGTTACCTTGGCGTGTTAGCTCCCCTCAGCGTACGACTCAATTACTGTGCAATTGCTTAGCACATTTCCAACGGCTGATCTATTTGCACTTTGTTAACCATACTAAATAGGCAAAACTACACATGTTCACAAATTGTTTACAGACCTCAAAGTGAGTACATTGTTAAATACTATTTGGAAAATTTGCAATATTTAAGCAACCTATCTAGATCATTCTAAATCCCCCTAAATCTTCTTTGCAAGTTGTAGAGAGAATTCTAAACCATGCCATTCAGGGTGACAGAGTGATGATCTTAATTAATTACCGAAGCTGCTGCGTATTTTGTTTTATTAGTTAAGTATTTTAAACACATACACACACACACACACTCTGTCAAGGTAAAACAATAAATCATGAAATGTAAAAGACCCTTCCCCTCCACACACACCATTCCTTATCCCCAGAGGAAGCCACTGTTAACAGTTTCTTGAATCTTTCTGAAATTGCGTATGTACATATAACCTTAGGTATATAGTTTTTTCCTACAAATGGGATCACAAATGCATGTAGTTCTATAGCATAATTTTTTCAACTAATGTCTTCTCATATTGGCACTTGTAATTATGCTTCATTCTTTGTAATGACCATGGAGTCTTCCACGATATAGATACGTTAACTAGTACAGGTCTTGACAAAGATCAGAAGGCCTGAATATTTCTTGTCTGATTATTGGAAATCCATTTGGCCCAGCCAACACACTCAACCCTCTGCCGTCTCTTGTACATAAATACATGTTTTTTGTGGAAAGCTATAAAAAGAACCCTTGAATCTTAATTATCCTACGCTTTGTGCATGTGCACATGCAGGTGGAGGGTTACCATATTAACAGATGCAACTATAAGAAAACAGACTTGCTTTGCAATGTGGCAAGTGCCACAGCCAGATCAGCGCCAGAATTCCCAGTGGCAATCATGAGGACTCTCTTTCCCACAAATCCCTCTGGATTGTTACAATTTTTGCTGTGGAAATATTGCTTCCAAACTTCTCAATTCCTATTTAAGGAAACTAAACGGAAAATAGTGGTTTAGATTCAGAAAGTGTAAAGCTTACTTTAGCTTTTCCATTGCATTTGCACAGTCTAATAGCAAACCCACTTTAAAATTTACCTATAGTACCGTGTTCAACTTCTTTTACATTGGTCCCTCTATGTTACACAAACATCAACTGATAGTAACAGAAATATCATTTACTACAGGAAACACATGAAGTTATTTTATATATATTTTAACAGAGCAAGTTCATTTTGGTAATGTCCAAATTCATACAGTATACTACATTTTTTCTGTGATTATCATCATGGACTCTGAATATTGAAAAAGTAGAGTCCATCTGGTCCAGTCTTTGCTTTGCCATGCAAAATATGATTCAAAGACCACCACCAATAGCAGCATCACCTGGGAAATTAGGCAAAGGCAAATTAAATTCTGAGGCCCCACTTCACACACATTGAACCAGAATCTCAGTGAGTTAGAACCAGCAATCTGATTTAACAAGGTCTCTGAGGATTCACACCACACTAAAGTTTGAGAACCATTGATCTAAAAACCCCTCATTAATGGTCATTAGTTTCTGCTTATGTACCTCTTTGATTGAGAAATCCACAACTTCACAGGGCAGACCATTTCATTTGGGACATTACTTCTTGCTGGAAAATTCCTTCTTGTTTGGATCCAAGTCGACTCCCCTGGAGCCTCTACCTACTAACTTTAGTTCTTCTCACCAAGAACACACACAGTGCTGACTCCATCTTCTGTATGATGGTCAGTTGTAGTCAAAGATAGCTATCCGACTCCTCCCTCTCCCCCAACAAGTGTCTTCCTCCAAGCTAAATAGCCGACTGTTTACTATCTTGATTGTTCCCCTCTAATGATGTTCCCTTTTGTCACCATTCCTTTGAAGTGGGGCACTTCATAGAGCATAATAAAAAAATAAATAAATAATTTTTAAAAATAAATTTAAAAATGGAGTCAAATACAGTCCTTTAGGTATGGGATCACAATATAGGTTAAAACAGATGGATATCTCCCTTCTGTTGGAACATAAGTACCATTGGTCTGGGCTTGGACATTCTGATTATAACAGGCTTTTTCCTTTATAAAACTGAAAACCTGCAGAAGTCAGGTTTTCTTCTAAAAGAAGTCATTGATTTGGGTTAATGACATTGTTTGACATTATCAAGAGAATTCTGATGGATGTCCATCCATCAGAAAAATGAACTGCAAGAGAGAGAGAAGGCTGGCACAACCTTTCCACGTGTAAGTTTCTATGAGTGCAGAGAAATGATCACAACGGTAGCTAACGGTTAGTGTTCACCATAGGATAGGCACCAATCTAAGTGTTCTATATGCATTAACTCATTTAAACAAAAGTGACCTCTCTGCAAAGAGGATTTTAACAATGGTCTGAGTTTGTGCAAGGAACATGCCAAGTAAGAAAATCATATGCACTTATTCACAAAAGACTACTATGTAGGCAACAAGGTTTTGCAAATTAACACAATATTGCCTCTAAATCAATGGTCAATGTTTCTAAACCAGGGGTTTTAATCCCCTGAAATTGCATGGAAAATATTGTATTTATGTGTCTATTTCTGGAGAAAGGTGACAATTGCTCTCAACAGATTCTCAAGGGTCAAAACAATTTAAAAAAACAGAATACCCAGAAACAGATGTATTTCACAAGGTCAATGTATTGCATATTTCAAAATAGCTAAAAGAGAGGATTTTAAATGTTCTCACCACAAAGAAATGAAGTGATGAATATACTAATTAGCTTGATTTGATCATTATACAATTTATACATGTATTACAATATCATATTGTAACCCATAAACATATGCAAGTATTATTTGTCAACTAAAAATAAAATAAAACAGTAAAAAAGTACTTGGCATACATCTTCAGATACTTCAGGAGCTGTGAGTTGGGCACGTAATTTGGAAAATTACTGGGTATGGGGAAATCACTGAAACAAGTCATTTCCTTGGAGGTGTTAATGATCACAGATCAGTAGATACTGGGCCTTCCTTCTTCTGACTTCTCCTTTAGAAAGCAAAAGAAAACTTTCCGAATCAGTTCCTCATGAATAATACAGAAGAGAAAGATTATGCTTTAGGAGGCATGTGCGAGTCTACTCTGCTGCTAGACTTCTCCAGCACCTGCAAGGCAGACAGCACTGACAGGACTCCATGGAAATGTTCTGTAAGAGGATGATCTTTCTTGTGTAATTTCTCTAACCTGCATCCTATTCCTTCCCCTCCAGCACTTCTTCTCTAGCAGACCATGATAGGCAGAAGGGGAAAGATGATTTGCATCATTCCCTTGTCCCCATAGTTCATTACTGACTCACCCCCAGGGGCCTTGGGGTAGCTCAGCACAGTTCCAGACCCTTCCACTCTAGAACCTGGCTGAGATGATCTGGCAGGATCCTGGTAGCCTACACCCTCCACTCAGGCTGATCTAAACTTCAGTGGAGCCAACCATGAGGCAAAATTCTCTTTTTGACTCATTGCTAAACAGCCCAATTTCTCCCACCCTTAGCACCTCACCTTCTAACTCCCACATCTCATGCCTTTACTTAGTTGCCCACTAGGAGGGTTGGACCAAAAAGTCTTCTCAGATCTCCAAACTAAAAGCCTTCTTCAATCAAGTGGGGATGAAAAGAAATACATTTAGAAGGGAATTAAATGAATTCCACCCAAGGAGGGTCAGCAGACCTGACAAAAATCTTTTTCTCAGCTGACCTTTGAATCGGACCTGCCAAGACCTCCGTTCTCAAGGAGGACAAAGACTTGTAAGGGCTTTGGGTGTCTGGTTCTTCATATTGACTTGTGCCCAAGCCCTGCTTCACCTTAGTGGTGTCCCAGACAGTGCCCTCTACAAACCCATCACATAGTCCTCCTTTTCTCTATGTAAGGGGGATTTTATCTGATCTGGAGTTCACTTATATTGAATGCATTTTGCCATTTCTGAAGGACTTAGTGGCACCAAAATTCTCCCCCAAGTACATAGGCCCCCCCTCCCACTCCACTGCTACTTCCTCCAGGAAGGAAAGGAGAGAGAGATTTGTTGCATGCTAACTCTGTAACCAACGACTAGGTTAGGTGTTCCACAGAGGTCACTTATTAAGAACTAATTACTTGTCTCTTTTTATAGATTAGGAAACTGAGGCTCAGAGAGATTTAGAGACTTGCTCAAAGTGGGGATTCCAGCTGAGGTTCCAGTCTCCTGTTCCAGGGCTCTTTCCCCTCCTCAGGCTGCTTCCTGATACCCAGCCTGCACACCCACAGCACCTCCAAGACACCTGGCTCAGCACTGAGCACCCTCTGCCTTGTGCTGTCACGATCTGTGCCCATATCTTCTTTCCTTTACCATAAACTCTGAGGGCCAGAAACAGGTCTTGTTTATGTCTCTATTCCCCACAAGGAGCACAGTTTCTAGCTTGCAGTAGGTTCTCATTTTACATTTGTTAAATTGCAGCTTGGATGTGCATTGCTTTCTATCACAAGAACATTAGGACTTACTTGGAATCTCCAGAGACCCCCAAAGTGGTTACATTGTTCAAAGCAGGTGGGTCCCAGCCCCTCATCCAGGCAGCACTTAATGGTCCCCACACCACTGACCCCCGCTCCTATCACTGCCACTCTCTTCTTTTCCATGTTCCCCTGCATTATCTGGAGGAAGAAAAGACCACCATCAGCACAGCAAATCCAGAGAAATGAGGATGAATGACCATCCAATTAGAAAACCTCTATGTCAGCAAAGATTGCTAACAATTAACTTTTTCAGAAATAATCCAGCGTACTAGAATTTTGGTCGGTTCCTCACTTCTACAATCTTCCCTTGATGGAATCAGTGATGATCCAGTCCCACTTGGTTCCTAAGTCATTACTGACCTTGGAAGGGAGAATGTGTGCCTGGGTGATATTTTAGGACATGAATTTTTAAAATCTCTCCTGTACTTCAACTCAAGCAGGTGACAAGCTCTCTAAGCATTGCCTCTAGGAAGAATAAGACAGGGCAGAAAAGCAGAAGGAGCCTGCATAGTTCCCATCTTTCGCTTGTTCTTGTTCCTGAAAGTCCTTGGGCCAGATAAAAAAAAAAAAGGGATTAAAGGAAGAAATAGAGTAGTTGAACAAGCAGGAGGCAGAGAGAGGTTTCCCTGCAATACACATCACATACCTGCCTCAGGAGCCAAGCCCGTGTCTTCAGGCCCTGCTCTGCCCAGTCTTGCCTCTCTCTTCCACCCACCCTTGTTTTTATGGAAGTTCTTCTGTGCTTTGCCTCTGAACTTGCCCATGTTGCTGCTATTTCTGAAAATGTACGTAGATAAACACCCAAAGAAATCTTATATTTGTTCAATGCTTAGCTGTCTTTCTAGTTGCTTTATTAAAGCTTTTTTTTTTTTTTGTCAATGTGGTCCTTAGAAAAAGTAGGTAGAATAGGTATTACCACGGTCTCATTTTCCTGATGGCTCATTGAAGAGCAGTCATTTGTTCAAGGTCTGCAAGTAGCAAATAGTGAAGCTAGGCCAAGTACCTGGGCTGTTTGACTTCTGGTGAGGTGTTTGGCCCAGCACTCCCTGGGACCTGCCCACCATATTTCAAAATGCCCACCCACCCACACTTCCTTCTGCGGATTTCCTGCCTGGACCCCCTACTGTCCTAAATAGTCATGCTCTGGACGGTGTGCCCTTTCCCAGCTCTGCTCTCAGCTGACTGGACTGGGAGTGAGTCCTAACCCTTCAAGGGTTAGCAATGAAGGAGACAGTTTGAAAGGATGTAATATATGGAGAATCACAATGCTTTTGAGGAGGCTGGGGCAGCCTTTATGGGCCATGTGTTGGGTAAAGTGAAAGCATCATCCAGCAGGGAGAGAGAGCAGACGGTAGTCAAAAGAGAAACAAAAAGGTAATGGCTCTAGTCCCCAAGAAGGAAATAGGGCATCCTTGGCTTTTCAGAATGCTGCGTAGTGGCTCTCTGACTTTTTGAAATAACCCTATTTTCTTGAGCTAACTGGTCAGGACTCCATGCCATGATTTAGGTCTGACTTGACTCCCAGTGAAGTCAGAACACTGAGCACTGAGCCCCTCCTACAAAGGGTGCTGATGACACAACTCAGACACCACTATCAATGATGCTTTACCAAAATAGGAGCAAGGAATACTTGCAGGACATAAAATTAGTCTGAAATCTTAGGTCCTTTCTTCGTCATGCACCTCTGGGGATATTGCTTTAAGCTGTTACTTAGTCCCTCCATTTTTTTAGGAAGTAATTTATTAAAAGTCTCAACCTGTTGTTCAGCCCCATTGCTTACATAAAACTTTATTTACTTCTGTACTAAAATATTAATTAGCATATTAAATTGTGATTTATGTATGTTTTTGTCTCTCCACTAGACTGTGACCTCTAGAACAGAAGGCTAGTTTACTTGCCTTTGAATATCCTGTGCCTAATACAACACCTTGCATGTCATAGGGACCCAATAAATATGTGAAAAATGGGGAAATGAATAAATGAGTACACTACCAAAGACAGTTCTAAAATGTGCTCTTAAAGCAAGAATAACATGAAAAGCTCTTATTACTGATCTAACGTCAAGTTCTCTATCCCTGCCCCCATAAAGAGGCTAGGATAAATAAATAGCACATAGCACAATGAATACACATCATATCTTTTTTAAGTTGAATTCTGAGGCAGAGTTATTGAACCCTTATTGTATAAATTCCATGTCCTCTCATGGTAAATCATCACTGCTTGGCTGGGTCATGCTCATGGAAGCCCATGTGGGTGGTGGGACCTGCCCCAAACCTTCTCAACACTGCCCAGATAGTCTGCCCTTGAATTGTGACTGCCACAACTGACCTTGCCTTATTAAATGCTTCTGGTAAATGAAACCAACTTTCCAGAAAATGGCTGCAGGGATTTCCCCCCTAAGAGTTAGAGGCATGGTGGAAGTGATCATTTACATAGAAAAAAAATCACTTTGATTAGAAAAACAGGTGTACCAGCCTGTGGGATCAGCTGGTCAGACCCGATTGTTAAGTTCCAGGAATTTTACAAGGTGGTTGTTAAATTCTTAAATAATTTAAACCTATGACCAAATAAATTTTACTAAAAATAAAGGTAATAAAAACTCAAAACCTATCACTTCTTAATTAATTTACTACATTTACTATTATCCATACTCATGAAGTTATTTCTATGTATTGTATTTGTATGGTAGAACTACTACATAATGATGTGCTCTCTTCCCAACTCCAAATTCAGTGATGTCATTTGGTAGTTTGAAATTGGCCTTGGTGGGAGTATTTATACCTTAGAACTCAGCAAACACTACAAATCAGGACTATTCCTTGCCTCCAGAGCCTGTTGTTAACCATTTGCCAGCACACCACAGATGTGCATTGGAATAAACGCTTATCAACTTGAGCCATGCCTCACAATAAGAATTAAACATTAAAATGAGGGCAATGCTTTAGAATGCACAATGGAGGATGTGGTAAACATCTGCTCAACATTCTCTAATTCCTGAGGAAAAAAGTGTTCCATAAAATTGCTGAAGCAGAAGCTCTCCTATATTTTATGAAAGCCACCATGTGTGTTACTGCCAAAGACCCTCACTCTCCCTGGGAAGCACTTCACGGGAGTCAAGCTCAAAAAAGATTATGTCTCAACTTCATTTTAATACTCTGGCTGCAAACCTTTAATGAAAAAGGCAGGAAAAGTACATTAAAAGCCTCATATTGATCCATCAGGCTTTTTATGATCATAGGCAACAGAAATGAAGTGGTAAAGCAGAGGCTATTAACTTACTGTGATAACAGCAGGACAAATAAACAGGAATATGTTAAAAAAAAAAGTGTAGGTAGGAGCTTAAGTAAGCAGATTGCAAGGAAGTTACCACCCTCAGGACTCCATCATTTATCAAAGCAATAAAAGAGTCACAATGATTTCAACCAATATCTAGTGGTAGAAGAAAGTACAGCCTTACAAATTAGATACTTCACACCCCAATACAATTGCTAAAATCCAATTCTCTTGAGGCCGTTTGCATGTTTTGAATTCAAATTAAACCAAGAAGTTATTATCAGCAAATTATGAGCTAATACGGTTTACTTTTTACCCAAAATTAGGTCACAGTCCAGTATATCAAGCCACAGATCCCCCTTTTTTTTCCTGTCTAGGAGACTATATTGTGAAGATGCATGTTCAAATAAGACAGTAAATGCTTGCTTTAAAAAAAAGTCACATTAGTCCATTAGTACAATCATGAAAATAAATGTTCACTCCGGGTCCATATTAAATCTGATCACAGTCATTGGATCAAACAGGTACATACCTTAGCAGGCAACTCTTTCCTCTGGTCACAATTTTCTTTCTCAGTTTTAATGATGGTCTGGATTCTGGAACTCAGCACCCTTACTTCAGTGGATGCAAAAAAAAGCAGTTTTAGGTAGTCCTTTGCAGACAGCAAGTCTTGTTTTCTTGAATCAGTTTCCTGTATTTTTGCTAAAGCAATTTTCCTATGAGTTATTGTTGAAGTCATTCACAAAACATCTATGAGCAAATAACCTTACTAATTCAGGTTAAAAAAAAAACAATTTGCTAAGAGAGCAGCTGCGGTGAAAGAGACACCAATTCTTTTAAGCTCAAAAGAAGGTATGCTGATCATCTTGCTCTTCTGTTTTCACCTTCTTTTAGGGGCAGCCTGGGAGAAAAAATTTTGCATGGGGGGAGATTGCTCCTGGGTTAATCTGCCTATTCAAAAAACAAAGAAGGTTGTTTTTCATTTGCTCCTGTTGATGTTATTCCTTCCCTCATTTCTGAAAAAGAGAGTGGCCCTTTTCCTTATCCCTACTTTGGAAAAATATTTGCACAGAAATTTGTCTTATCTGGTAAGCCCCCAGTCTTAGCTACATTATATGAATATACATTATATGTCTCTACACTATATGAATTTCCACTACTGACACATTTTTAGGAAAAATTAAAATATTTCTTTCAGTAAATACATCTACCCATAGCCCCTTTGCAACATATTAAATCAGCCTTTGATTCATTTAGATTTCCAATTATAATCTTTGTGAATGAATAAAAGTATGAAGCACATTCACAGGCTCTCACAAAAAAATTTATGTACCTTAGTGAGGAAATTTGATAGACTTCTAACTGATCACCTGTTTCTTATCTTTCTACATACAGCAGCCAGAATTATCTTTGGAAGTATTTATCACTCTTGTTACTCCCCTGTTCAATAACTCTTTGGCGGATCCCTGTGATCTACAGAATAAAGTTGAAAATCTTTAATATGACATTCGAGGCCTTCCAAGACTCAGTTCCAACTTTCTGGATTTCTTTCCCCTACAATTATCCACAGGTGACCTATGGCACTTTCTATGAGCTGGGAACTATGTTCAGCACTTCAAATATATTAACTCATTTATATCTCTTATAAGAACCCTATGAAATAGATGATATTATCACCTTTTTACAGAATAGAAAACTGAGGCTCACAAGGTTAAATATAATAACGTGCCCAAGGTCACACAAGAGGTCAGTGGTAAAGTCTGATTAAGACTAAGGTATTCTTGCTGCAGTGTTCATGCTCTAACCACTACTTCTTACTGCTCTTGAGTTCCGGATACCTGTGGTCCCTTTGCCCATGCTCTAGCCACCTGTTTGGTTTGAAGTGCCTTTTCTCCTACAACCTCCACCCATCCTTCAGAATCCATTTCAAATGCTACTGCCTCCCAGAAGTCTTCCCCAATCCCTGCCTGCCCCACTTCCTATCAGTTTCCCTCCCTCCTCTACCTCTTAAGGCATTTTACTCCTCTGCTCAGAAGAAAAAAAAAGTCTTTTTTATAGAATGACTTTTTTTCTTTGGGTAAATACCCAGTAATTGGATTGCTAGATCAAAAAAAGATATTCTATAAAAAAGACAACTGCACTCGAATGTTTATAGCAGCACAATTCACAATTGCAAAGATGTGGAAACAACCCAAGTGCCCATCATCCATGAGTGGATTAATAAAATGTGGTATATGTATACCATGGAGTACTACTGGGCCATAAAAAAGTGGGGAACTACCTCTTGTATTAACCTGAATGGAGCTAGAGCCCATTCTTCTAAGTGAAGTATCACAAGAATGGAAAAACAAACACCACATGTACTCACCATTAAATTGGCACTAATCGATCAACACTTACGTGCACAATGGAAGTAACATTCATCAGGGATCAGGCAGGTGGAAGGGGGCGGTGAGGGGATGGGTAAATTTATACCTAACACGTGCAGTGTGTGCTGTCTGGGGGATGGGCACGCTTGTAGCTTTGACTCGGGTGGTGCAAAGGCAATTTATGTGACCAAAGCATTTGTACCCCCATAATATTTGGGAAAAAAAAAGTCTTTCACTTCCACCTGCATTATGGGCAGGGCATATTTCCTCTTTGTATATATTCCCCACAAAGAGCTTCCACAGACTCAATGATTAGTTTGTGTTCAATAGTTTTTGTTGAGTTTAATTGAACATGACAGCTTCCTGAATAGTAATCCCTTCTTTTTTTATTTCAAAATATTAAGGATGTACAAATGTTATATGGATACCTTTTATAATGCTTAAGTCGGGGCTTTTAGTGTGCCCATCACCCCAATAGTGTTCATTGTACTCAATAAGTAACTTTTTGCCCCTCCCCTCTCCCCCTTCACCCTTCTTGATTTGCAATGACCTTTATATCTCTCTGTGCCCATGTGTGCCCATTGATTAGCTCCCAATCATTAGAGAGTACATGTGGTGTTTGTTTTTCCATTCCTGAGGTACTTCACTTAGGATAATGGTCTTCAGCTCACTCCACGTTGCTGCAAATGGCATTATTTCATTCATTTTTATGGATGAGTAATACTCCATGGTGTATACATATACCACATTTTCTTTATCCACTCATGAATTGATGGGCACTTAGGTTGGGTCCACATCTTTGCAATTGTGAAATGTGCTGTGATAAATATTTGAGTGCAGGTGTCTTTTTGATGAAAAGTCTCCTTTTCCTTTGGGTAGATGCCCAGTAATGCGATTGCTAGGTCAAATGCTAGGTCTACATTTATTTCGTCAAGGAATCTCCATACTGTTTTCCACAGAGGTTGTACTAATTTGCAGTCCCACCAACAGTGTATAAGTGTTCCTTTCTCTCTGCATCCACACCAGCATCTATTGCTTTTTTACTCTTTGATAATGGCCATTCTGACAGGGGTAAGGTGGTATCTCATTGTGGTTTTAATTTGCAAGTATTCCTTTTTAACAAGTGGTTACATTGAATGTATAATCGGGGGCAGAAAATCCAGGACAAATTTGAGACACAGAATGAAGACTAAGGGGATAAACTGGTTCATTCCAGGAGGCAGTACGGTTTAATGATAACAGATCTTTTTAGTTGTCCAATCTGAGTTCCAATCTTCACTACTCCTCTTCTTAGCTGAATGGTCTTGAGCACATTCTTCAATCTCACTTAGCCTTGGTCAGGTCATTAGTAAAATGTGGGTGCTAACACACATGACCACATTTTAGATAAATGGCAGCTGTTATCATTATGTACTCATTTAGTCTCTGGTGACATGCTTTGAACTACTGTGTGTCTCTTATTTGCCCCTCCAACTTGCTCCTCCCTCCTGCAATCTTCTCTGCCTTACCAAATAGCACCTTCATCCCCCCAGTCCAGTGCCTTACCCAAAACTAGAAGGCTTCCATGACTCTTTCCACCCCTTCATTCCTTATAACCAATATGACAGGAAATCATATTGACTCTGCCTCCCAAAAGTATCTAACATCTGTCCATTTTTGTTTATCACTGCTGCCATCACCCTAGTCTAAACCACCATTATCTTCTTGCCTGGGTTTCTGCAATGGCTTCTAAAAAGGTCTTCCTGATCAGCTGTAATCCCTTCAATCCATTCTCCACACAGTATCTGTTCACCTTTGAAAAATGCAAATCAGATCACATCACTCACTACTTGAAACCATCCAATGGCTTCGATCATCCATAGAATAAACCCAGCCTCTGCATGAGCTGGCCCCCACTATCACCTTCATCTCTCATACCACACTTCGCACCCTTCTTGCCAGCCTACTGGCTTTCCTACTGTCCCCAAGCATACCTTTACCCACCTTGCCTAGAATGCTTTTCCTTCTAGATTTGACACAGGCATCTCTTATTCATCCAGCCTTCAACTTAAATGTCTACCTATCCACCTATCTCTGTATATCCATGCATAGGTGTATGTAACACATATGGACACACACACACTTTTTCATCTGTTTGCCAACTAAAATTTAAGTTCCATGGGAGCAGGAACTTTGTTTTTCTTGTTGAAAACTATAACCCTGCAAAGTAAACTATTACCTGGCACATAGCAAATACTAAATTAATACCCATTGAAGAAATGAGTGTTTGTGAACCTGAATAATAAGAAGCCACATTATAATAAAATAATTATAAAATAATCATATTAATATATTGAATAAACATTTATTAAGCCTAGCATATACCAGATATTGTGTTAAGTAGTAGGGAATCATAAGTGAAGGAAAATTTCATCCTTCAAGGAGCTTACAGTCTGATATTAAGTTTTTATTATGACAATTGGAACATTTTTATAATAAGAAAAAATTTTTCTCTATATTGTTCTCATATTTCTCCATCTTACCAGTCCTTATTGCCCACGTGGCCTAGTGGGAGGGCGGGTAGATTAACAGGAGAAATGCAGTCTTTAGACTGTCACAGGCCTGGGTTCAAATCCCAATCTTCCCCAATCAACCATGTATACATAAAGAACTTATGTAAAATCTCTTGGTCTCCTTTCTTCACCTATAATAATAGAAATGGTGATGTCAGCCAGATGGAAGAATAGAAATCCCTGGACTTTCCTTCCTCACAGACACGCAGATTCAACAGCAACACAGAGATCAATTCTCTTTGTGAGAAATCCAGAAACAACTTAAGTGATTCCTATATCCCAGACAAGTGCAAAACTAGCCATGTTGAAACTGGTAGGGAAAGTGGAGACACTCTCTTACCATATTCCCATCCCTGGCACAGTGCCATATGATCAGGAAGAAACACACCCCACTGCCCCAGCTCCTAGCTTTTCCCTGAGGAACAAAGGAGTTGCATCACACATTTAGCATCCCCATTTTTCCTGGTGCTCCCCAAGGGATTGGACTTTATCTTGCCTGTTTTAGAGTGCTGATGGGGCCTCATATTTGCTAGACTCTTGGGCACCATGGAGAACAAAGTGGAGTTTTGAACAAGTGTGTGGACACTCACCACAGCTCCTCTCCTCAGCCCAGCACAGAACAAGCAAGTGAAAAACCCCAGCTTCCAGCTTCTCCCTGGGGATGGAAAAAGTTAGACTTTACATCCAGCATTCCAACTTTTTCAGGAGCTACCCAATGGATTGACTTTTGTCCCACCTGACTCTGAGTGCTGATGGGACTCGACATATTCTAGACCCCTGGGCATAGCTAAGAACAAAGATGTCAGTTTGGACTAGCATGAAGGTTTGAGAGGCCCACAGAAGCTCTGACCAGGTTGATTGATGACAGTCCTCTCTTATATGAGAACAATTCGTGAAGTCTGTGGGTGGAAGTTTTTTTTAAGTGTAAATTCCAACACAAAGAATCAAGGAAAATAAAGAAACAGGAAAACACAATCTAAACAAATAAACAAGATAAAAGTCCAGAAACTGACTCTAATAAAATAGAAATACATAAATTATGTGAGAGAGAATTCAAAATAACCATAATAAAAATTCTCAATAAGCCCAGGAGAACAATGAACAAAGTGAAAATTTCAATAAAAAGATAGAAAATTGTAAAAATAAACAAACAAATCTTGGAACTGAAGAATACAATAACTGAACTGAAAAATTCAATAGAAAAGAAATGAAATGGTCTCTGTTTCCTGACAACATGATCTTACATAGAGAAAACCCTAAAGACTCCACCCAAACTGTTAAAACTGATAAACAAATACATTAAAGTTGCAGGACACAAAATTAACATCCAAAAATTAGTAGTGTTTCTATACACTAACAACAAACTCTCTGAAAAAGAAATTAAGAAAATAATTTCATTTATAAAAGCATCAAAAAATACCTAGAAGTAAATATAACCAAGAAAGTTAAAGATCTGTATGCTGAAAACTATAAAACATTGATGAAAGAAATTAGAAGATAATGCAAATAAATGGAAAGATATCCCATGTTCATGGATTAGAAGAATGATGTCAAAACGTTCATACTACTCAAAGCAATCTACAGATTTGATGCAATCCCTATCAAAATTCAAATGTCATCCTTCACAAAAAAAGAAAAAACAATCCTAAAATTCATATATAACCCCAAAAGACCTCAAATAGCCAAAGCAATCTTGACCAACAAGAATTACCAGATTTCAAAATATATTATAATACAAAGCTATAGTAATCAAAACAGCATGATGCTGGCATAAAAACAGACACATCACCAAGTGGAATAGAATAGAGAGCCCAGAAATAAACCTACATATTTATGGTCAATTGATTTTTGACAGAGGTGTCAAGAACACACAATGGGGAAAGGGCAGCCTTTTCAATAAATGGTGTTGGGAAAACTAGGCATCCACATGCAAAAGAATGAAAATGGATCTTTATCTCTCCCCTGATACAAGAGTCTACTCAAAATGGATTAAAGACTTAAATGTAATAGTTGAAACAGTAAAACTACTAGAAGAAAACTTAGGGGAAAAGCTCCATGACATTGGTCTGGACAGTGATTTTTTTTGGATATGACCCCAAAAACAAAAGCAAAAATTGACAAATGAGATTGTAACAAAATACAAAGCTTCTGCACAGCACAGGAAACAATTAATAGAGTGAAGAGACAACCCACTGATTGGGAGAAGATATTTGCTAGTCATGCATTAGATAAGGGGCTAATATCCGAAATACATGAGGAAACTCAAACAGGAAAACAATTCCATTTAAAAATATGTAAAGGAGCTGAATAAACATTTCTCAAAAGAAGACATACAAATGGCCAACAGATATATGAAAAATGCTCAACATATCTAATTATCAGAGAAATGCAAGTTAAAACCACAATGAGAGAACACCTCACATCTGAAAGACTGGCTATAGTATTTACTATAACAACAATGAAAGATAAGTGTTGGCAGCAATGTGGAGAAAAGGGAACCCCTGCATTGTGTTGGTAGTATTGTAAATTAGTACAGCCATTTTGGAAAACAGTATGGAGGTTTCTCAAAATACTAAAAATAGAATTACCATATGACCTGGAAATCCCATTTCTGGGTATATATGTCCAAAGGAATTGAAATCAGTATGTCAAAGAGATGCCTGCACTCCCATGTTCATTGCAGCATTACTTATAATAGCCAAGACATGGGAACAACTGAAGTGCCCATCAACAAATGAATGAATTTTAAAAGGATGGTATATATACACAATGAAATACTATTCAACCTTTAAAAAAAAAAGTAAATTCTGTCATTTGCAACAACATGGATGAAACTAGAGGACATTAGGTTGAGTGAAATGAGCCAGGCACAAAGAAACAAAATGTTGTATGATCTCACTAATATGTGGAATCTGAAAAAGTTGAACTCATAGAAATAGAGAGTAATATGGTGGTCACCAGAGGCTGGTTGGGGGCATAAGGGTAGACGGGGATAGGGGAGATGTTGGTCAATGAATACGTAGTTTCAGTTAGATAGGAGGAATAAGTTCAGGTGTTCTATTATACAGTATGGTGACTATAATTAATAATAATGTATTGTATATTTCAAAACAGCTAAAAGAGAGGATTTAAACTGTTCTCACCACAAACAAATGATAAATATTTGAGGTGATGGAATGCCAATTAGCCTGATTTGATTATTCCACAATGTATACATGTATCAAAACACCACATTGTATGCCATAAATATATACAATCATTATTTTAATGCAAAATTAAATTGAATTAAATTTTTTAGAAAAGAAATATGTCTGTATGTTTTCAAAAATCCCTGTTTTTGAGTAACATTATAGCTTACTGGTTAAGTGTGCAGGGCCCTAAAGCCAGACTACCTTTGTTGAATTACCAGATGTGTAAATATGGATAAGCTATTTAATTTCCCTATACCTCAGTTTCTCAGCAAATGATGAGAATAATAGTACCTACCTCACAAGATTGTTCTGAGTGCCAAATGAGTTATTACATGTGAAGCATTTAGAATAGTGCTAAGCACACATTAAGCACTCAGTAAAGGTTAGCTATTGTTCATGTTATTCTTTGCTGTGTTAATAAATCAGTCAACACATTTAGTTATGATTCCGGTTCTACCAGTCAGGAAAGTGCATAGTGGGACGGCTTATCTCTGCTCCACAATGTCTGAAGGCTTGGCTGGGGAAGCTTGAAGCCCAGGGGTGACTCTATGGTTGTGTGCTGGGATCATTTGAAGGTGTTTTCACTCACAATTCTGACAGTTGATGTTGGCTGTTGTCTGGGAACTCTGCAGAGGCTGTTGGCTCAAATATCTATACAGAGCCTGTCCATGTGGCTGCTTGGCTTTGTCCCAGCATGGTGGCTGGCTTCCACCAGTCAGTGTCCCAAAGGACAGGAATTGAAGGCTGCAAGTTTCTTAAGGCCTGGGCCCAGAAATTGGCCCAGCGTCACTTTCTCTGTATATTTCTGGTCAAAGCAGTCACCAGTTCTTCTCAGTTTCAAGGGGAAGGGACACAGACCTCAACATTTGATAGGAGGAATGTCAATGCCATGCTGTATAAGAACATGTAGGGTTGGCCATCTTTGGAAAATGCAATTTGCCACAGTTCTTATCATTACTATTATGCCTTAATAGTCATCAAAAATATTTTGGCCCCAAGGGATGTTCAATATTGGGATAAAAGAAATGAGAAGAGGGAAAGGGAGGAGAGGCATTAGACATTTATAGACCATCACTACTTAGAAATTATTCAGTCAAATGCCCTTATTTTACAGATGACAAAATGTGGCTAAGAAAGGTGAAGTGACCTGCCTAGAGTCATTTCTAGGCAACATCGTAGAAGCACTGGGATATTTGTTTCCAATACACCACAACACCTGGAAAAGCAACAACAAAAAAGTAGTTGGAAGGGGAAGAAACAGGGAGATGAGGAAGGGTGAAAGGGAGAGCCAGAGAAAGAAATGGGCAGGAAAACAGAGAGTCACAGCCATGGTCTCTGAGACGCCAGTATTCTTCGGATGCATTCCCATACTTGCTTTTAAAGTACAGAGCTGTTGGGAAACCTCAAGCCCTTGAATAATGTTGGCAAAACTTCTTGGGTCTTTGGGATGATTTCTGCTCCTTCTTAACCCTGAGGATAAACACCAGGCTGGAGAGTAAGTGGTGACTGGAAATTTACCAAGTCTTGACTAGAGCAGATGCCTCTTTCTTTCTGTTATTCCCTGTTATCTTGTTTTCCTGGTTGCTTGGAACCAAACATCCACCCCTATGTCATTCAAACTCTCCTCTGAATTCTGTTCCCACTTCATCCCCCTCCAAGTGGATTTCTCCCCATGCTTCTCAGCATTGCTCTGGTCACATAGGATGCATTCCTTTGGGGTCCTTGTGTTTGGTCTCAGACTAGAACATTAAGCCCTTGGGAACAGAGAGCTCATTCTGAAGTTTGGTGTCTTGCAAAGACCCAACGTGTGGTGGAAACGACACCTTCTGGAACCTCGAGGCTGGAGAGCCCTTCACTAGCCTGTCTCCCTGCCTTCATGTTGCTCTGCCCAACCACAGAGAACAGCACTGAGCTAAAAGCAACCTAGGGAAGTCCACCTTTCTTTTAAACTCATTTAATGTGAAACCACCAACCTTCCTCCCAGAAAGGCCCTCTTTATATCCAGCTCAGTTATGTCCAGTTACTAAGTAATCCTATTTCTCCCTTTTGTATACTCAATGGTGCTAGAGACCAATAGCCATAAAAGCTTAATGTAATAGACATTCTTACAACTGATATAGCAGGTGTTCCTTCATTCTTCTCCAAAATAGTTGTCCAAATTTCTTATTTGTATTAGTCCATCAAGCATTTACCAAGCATTCATTATATGCCAAGTTCATTGGAAATACAAATATAAACAAAAGACAATCTCTTCCCTCTTAAAGTTTACAGTCTAGTGAAGGGATTAAACTTAGAGTCCATGGACTGGACTCAAGGAGTCTATGAACACCCAAAATTACATGCAAAGCTTTGGGGTGTATGTGCATTTTTCTGATATAGGATAAGTCCCTTTTACTGGATTCTATTTAGGAACCGTGACACAAAAGATAAAAAACCACTAAGATATAGACATACAAGCAAGTGTTATATTCATGGTCACAGACAAAGGGAGAGGGGGGAGGGTTTACTTTGTGTAGTCTCAACAGGGAAGAGGTCAATACCCAGTCATGGTGGGACCGGAGAGGGGAGGGATTATTGTTTACAGCCAGCTGGAGGGTGCCTGATGTTGAAGAGAACTACCTGGCTGCTGGGATGGAGAAGGAGAACAGTTGGATACGGAGGTGCTATCTTGAAAGCCCTGCTGCCAAGGAGGCCCTCTCACTGTTATTGAATTCCACTTTGGTGACTTCTTCATATTTTCTACTTTATTATTTTCATTATTATTTGTAGAACATATCTCAAGTTCTTCATGTGCCTGTTCATCCATAAGCCCAGGACCAGACAGCGTTCTCTGGTGAGTTACATAACACAAGCATGTTACATGGTACTGAAGGATACTCTCTTCTTGGCCTCAGTTTGGAACAATTTGGCCAAAAAGACCATAATATAAGTTTATGAATTATTTGCATAACACTTTCACATTCACTTTAAGATCATTATCCACTTAAAATGTTATTACTAGCTTCCAAAGTTTGCAATTCTTTGAAGTTTTTTCCACTGCTATATATGCAGTGATATAAGATATATATGTATATATCATATGATATATATAATAGCATATGTGCTATATGAAATATATTACTATATAATACATAAAAATATATACATATTTATTATCATTCAAACAAGCCCTCTTATAACCAGAAGTGGAAAATAGAAAGAAAGAAAAAAATTTGGAGGAAGACAAAGGGTGAATATTGAGGGCCCCCAATAATCAATTTTGTGAAATGAATTTTATCTCAGTGACAGTTTAGAGAATCCTATTACCATGAGAGAATAACTCATAGTTTCTACAAGCCAAGAAGATCATAACAAAGCATTAGAATGGACTTGATTCCGGTTATTCAAGTCAAGTTACTTTGCTTTTATTCAAAGGCTGCTGAAATACTCATCAAGTAAGCAAGCAAGGTATGACATCTAGAATAAGGAGAAGATTACTGTGAGTTCCTTTGCATGAAGATATTTGGTGTTTCAGAAGAAATTACATTAAAGAAAGCATCTGATCAAACATACAATTCTGTCAGTACAACATAAGAATCCAAAAATAATTTTAGCTCTTACTTCTTAAACAGTCAGTTTTAATGATTTCCTAACCTTTGTCACACCGTCAGAAACTAACTTTATTGGAATATATTTAAGTTGTCAAACATTTACTGAATACCTATTATTAGCAAGGTGCTGTACTAAGCTCTGCAGGGGATACAGCTATGAATAAGAAATAGTCCTTCCTCAGGGAAGTTACAGAATGGTGAGACAGATGCATATATTTATAAGCACCTATAAGTCAAGGCAGAAACTATTAAATGCTGTAATAGTAAAAAATCCAGGATGCTATGGAAGTAGAAATTAGGAAGAGACCATGTGGACTTGCAAAGCCTGAGAAAGGTCTCATGAATGAGGCAGAATCCAAGCTGGGCCAGGAATAGGGGACAGATGTCACCAGATGAAGAGAGAGACAAGGTCATCAGAGGCCTAGCATATGGCTGAGAGAAGGAAATTATGAAACATGTCCCAGGAGCAACAGAGGTCAATTCAGTTAGAACAAATATCTTGAGGTGGGGGAGAAGGCAATGCATCTAGAAAATTATATTAGAGCAAGAATTTCATGAGTTTGAAATATGTAGTAAGGAATTTAGACTATTTCATAGGCATAGCGTATGGGGGCGGGGGATTTGAGAAAAAGTAAAAACATGAAAGGATGGAAATTGGAGGCAGAAAGGCCACTTAGGGGGTCACTACAATAGCCCAGGCAAGTGGAAATCTGACATTGGATGAAGATAAAAGGCATACGATTGGATCAGGAAGAATATCTGTAAAGGTGAGGGACTTTGGCAAGGTAATGGTCTCCAAAGAAAGCTAGTTAGAATCACCCTCAAAGACCTTCTGGCATAAATCCCAATATACAAAGTAGAAAAAAAAGACAACATAGATGATGTTCCAGATTAGGAGCATAGCAAATATAGGCTCCGAACCAGAGCAGCCAAGTGGTGTTGCACTTAATCATGAAAGTCAGTTTGGTGGACAAAGAGAGTTCCACAAAAGCTTATCTGAAATTGAGAAGGATAAAATTAATCAAGTAGATTATTCACTGATTGTAGTTGATTAGTCCAGTCTTCATGGAAGATAATTATTTTTTAAAATGTTATTTAATTGGAGAGCATTTGACATAAACGCAGTTGCAAAGTTTGGTACTTGCTTGAACAATTATTTGTGAATCCAAGAGATTGCTATAATGAAGGTCAAAATCCCAAGTTTAAATCTTGCCTGTCATCAACTAATAGTGTAACCCTGAACAGCTACTTAAACTCAATAAAAACTTTTCTTATCTGTAATATGTCAACAATAATACCTACCTCATTTTATTATTAGGATTAAAGGAGAACTGTATATAGAAATGCCTGGAACAAGGAAGAAGTATAATAATTTAATATTGATATTCTTGCTATTTGTTTGTTTTCTTTTTAATGCACTTGCATTGGAGGGGCATAAGCCAGTTATAAACCTAGTCCATTCAGTGCTTGGGCATGGTGCAGTTTTGTTGGATTCTGAGGTGGTGGCCATATGACCATGCTTTCCAAGTGAAGGATTCTCACTACTGCTTCATTCAAAGTTAACAAGTTAAAAGGAAGCAAAATTAGAATATTATTTAGAATCTATTTTAGCCACCATTATATCCGTCTCTTATTTACCTATTCTTAATGTCAGGAACTTTTTTTTTTCCACCGGTGTGCTTGGCTGCGCATCCTGAGATCTTAAGAATGGAGAGGCCAGAGATGCCTGTTGGGCAAGCTCCTTTGAGCAGGGATGTAGTGAGGATCTGGCAACCAACTATGATGCAGTGGAGAGAAGTATCCCAAACAGAGTGAAAGCCACTCTGGCCAGGACGGGCAGGAACCTGCTTCTAATAAATGGAGAGACAGATTGAAAGAGAAGGGGCTGACTGGCAAGTTGTCAGTAGGGATGGAAAACAGGTAGCAGGGTTGAACATATCTGGATCTACCTTTTTTTCCTCCTGAAAATAAATCCAGAACCACAGAATTGCGACACCTAGTCATGCCCCTCTGTGGCTGTTGGCATCATGCTAAGTACAATCAGCTACTCTGCCAGATCAGTTGATCAAGGGAAAGGCTTCACACCTGATAATAGGTTTATTAGAATACTCCTTTTAAATGCTGTAATCAAGTTCTCATTGCATCTTGCCTAACTCAGAAGAAAAGAATGAGGACCACTGCAAACAAAATAAGAAAAGTCATAAATGACTCCAATTTTAGGGATAGTAAAAATATGAGAAATAACCAAATTCACCATCATATCTCAAAGAGGCAGCATGGCATGGAGATTAAAAGCAAAGGTTCTAGACTAGCCTACCTGGGTTCAGATCCCAGCTACACTTACTAGCTATGTGACCACTGACAAGTTATTTAATCTCTCTGTACCTTGGTTTCTACCTCTGTAAAACAGAGATATTAATTCTACCATCTACATGTAATAGGTTTGGTTAGGACAAATAAAAGAATAAACATGCATAAAGTGCTTAGTAAATAGTATCTTCTGTTGAGGCAAGATAAAGAAGCATGTGTAATGATAATCCCCAAAACTCATTTTAGCACAACCCCTTCCTGCTACACAAAATCTTAAGCAGAGCTTCAAGAAAGTAGCTGACTCCTCTGTCTCTGGAGACAGCCACTGAGCAAGAAGAAGGAGAAAAGCAAGACTTGGAGAGGGGAGATAAGAGGGAAGGGAGCCTGAATGATTGTTCTCTGGAAAATCCAGTTGGCCTTGTCACCCATCCCTGGAGTTCTATGGATGACACTTAATGTCATATATGTAAAGAAGGACAAAAGCATAGTCAAAGAATAGACACCAGGGCTCCTTGCTCCACACCATCTGCAGGGGCAGTACCATAGCTATTGGTACAGGAATAGCAGGACAGCAGGCTTAGGAGAGTGAGCACCAATCCAGGTATCTCACTGTCTGTGAGCACTGGATTCAAAGCAAAACGCTATCTTCCTTGACAGGATATTTTTGCATGGGCTTTGTCTTAACCAGATGAAGCACTTGTTAACATGCTAAAGAATAAAAGGCAACTGGAAAGCTAAAAGCACCTTCTGTACCATAAGACACAGAAACACTGTCCACTGAGCTGTCTGTGATCTTGGCTATGCCCTGTGTAAAGGAATGAAGGAGCATATGCATCATTCATTCATTTTCTCCACACAGTTTTGAGTGTCTACTCTGCCCTGCACATGTTAGGTTCTTGTACTGAAGAGTCTTGGCTGAGGAACTGCATAGCTCAGCAGTGTGCTAGGCAGAACAAATACTGCATTCTGTGGGCAAACATGAAGATGGAAGTAGCAACTATTCTAGAATTCTAGATAAATGATTGGAGTAGGTGTACATGTCTATAAAATGAGAAAAGTAGCTATAGTCCTCCATTCTCCCTAGAATTCCAGGAAGAATAATTTTCATTATCATTAAAAATATTTATAAGCCCATAAATACTCACAGATAACTATTCTTAATAACTTTTCTAAAGACTCTGTGGTACTTTTCCAGCCACATGTAAGACATTTTTAGCCACCAAAGTCACATTGTTGAGGCCTTTTAGCCTGATTCTGAAGCCACATTTACATTTGCTATTTAATTTAAACTAAGATTCTCTCTACAGAGAGCCCTTTGTGGTTGCTAAAGTCCTGCATATCCTTGTAGAGCTCTGTCAATGATGCTGTGGAGTATGATTTGGTCAGGGTCTAAATTTAGACGGCAATGAAGCTGAAAGATGACTTAAGTATGCCATCGGGCCTGCTGTCCCAGAACCAAAAGAGAGGCAGAAGGTGGCCAGGGGCGGGGGGGTGAGAGTGGGAGGGTGAGTAGGGCGTGGGAAGGGAGGGCTAAGACATGAGCGGAGAGAAGTGCAGTTCTCACCAGGGAGTAGGGCAGAGATTGGTAACTAGGAAGAGGGGAGCTGATAGGTTGTGGACCAAAACCAGTAGCTTCTTGAGAGTCCGTGTCATGTAGTGTGAGCCTCCATCTTCAGTGAATTGGAATGCAATTCATCCTTCAAAGTAAAAAATACAGCACAGACTCTAAGTTATTCTAAGTCAGCTTTAAAATACACCATTTCAACCTCAAGCATTATGTTGTATTTATTGCCACAAACAAACAGCAGCAGTAAATTTTGGTCAAAGCGGGGCTACCTCAGGGAGTAGAGTTTCCTGTCATTGGAGAGTGTCCATTAGAAAGAACAGTCATTGAGTAGCTTCCATAACATGAGGTAGGAGGCCAAATTGGGCCCCCTTGACATTTCCTCCCAGCTCTGGGGTCCTACATTTTCTACCGTTAGTGGAGTTACTTTCATAATCAGATGCATGAAGTCTTTTGCTTGCTTGTTTGTTTTTCAAAGATAATTCTGGAGGCAATGTGGAAGATAGATTGGAGGATGGTACGATCATTTGCATGGAGACCAGTGAGAGGCTCTTTTGACAATTCGGAAGCAAGTATAAAGACCAAGCTTACACAGTACTATAGGGATTCAGCCACCTTAAGGTTAATTTGTAGATAGTAGAATGGATTTTCAGCTAATGCTCTTCTTGGGAATGTAATGAATTTAGTAGGAAGAAGATTGCTTCTTCTACAAAAGCAATGCTGCAGATCCATCATCTGTGGTGTATGCACTTGGAGGTGTCACTCTTGTCTGAACCCCTTGTAATGGAGTTCTGCATTTACAAGGCAGCTGGCTATGGCTGGTGGTCCAGTCTCTGGCTATGGAACAGAGTCAGGCCAGGCATTCTTACAGAACCAATTTCATGAATGTGTCTTTATTAGCATTACTCTCTATATAGCTGAGCTAAATAAATGCTTGCTGAACTGAAGAATGCTAACAGAAGAGGAGATATGGATTGAAAGCTAAACTACACACAAAAAGTTCAGGTTCCATTTGCCACTGTGAGACTCCAGGCAAATTTCTTGTCCCCTGTGTATCTCACTATCCATTTATCAGCACAGAATATTCGCTGAACCCTTCTTGTGCTAGAATTATGCTAGACATCTTCAGATGTCAGGTTGGCAAACAGATCAAAGATGTTGTTGATAGACACAATAAAAATTCATATCAGAACAGCACAGAGTTCTTTTTAAGAAGCCAGAGAAGAGAGAAAATGAGAGTGGGAATTCATTTTAATTCAACAAATGTTTTACCAAATACCTACTAGAGTCAGTGATCTAGGTATCATTGAGGGTGGCAAGGAGGATGTATTAGTCAGAGAGACAGAACAAATGTGATATTATTGGTTCTGCATTATTATCACAGACACACCCAGAAGTAATGTTTTACCAGCCATCAAGGCATCCCTCAATCCAGTCAAGTTGACACCTAAAATTAACCCTCACAGGGGAGGAGGAATATGCAAAGGTAAATAATATATATAGAGATCTGCCTCCATAACTAGTTGGGGAAATAGTCATAGAAACAATTAAGTCAAGGTAGAATTAAATAATGTTGCCACACTAATTTTTATGTGCTATTCGTTCTAATCCAGGGAATCACAGGGGAAGTAGCCTTCGACCCAAGCTTTAAAGGAGAAGTGTGAAGGACACACTGGAGAGGAGAGAGCGATGTATGGAGGTCAAGGACACCCACCTGGTGTGAACCCAGCTCCATTCTGAGGAGCAAGCATAGCTCTCCTTTTCTGTGCTAGGTGTGCTAGGCAATATGCTAGTCATGAGGGATATAGTCTGAGGAAAATAGACCCAATCCCTCTCCTCATGTTCCTCATCACCTAGTGGTCATCATAACATTAATAAAATAATTACACATATAAACACATAATGGAAACATGGATAACATATTTCTGTTTTCCTTTATCAATAAGTCAGTTTTTCTTTTTCTGCTCACTGTTATGGCCGAGGAGAAGAGAGCAAAACAAAAGCCTCCCTGGAAAGAAGAAAAATGTAACAGGAAAATCTGCTAGACAGGAAGCTAAAGTGGAAAACTCACCTTTTCCATCCTAGTTGATTATAGAGAGAGAAGAAGGAGACAAAGACACAATGGTTAGACATGCATGTCCTAGCTCTCCTCCACTCAGAGTACAATACAGATGAAAGATGAGGAAGCATGATAGAAGAATTCAGAGAGTGGGGTATTAGGGACATTAGAAACCTTAGGAGATAGTTAATGATACGCTTCTTTGGGCACGATGCTGGAAGTCCCACTGAGGTCATTTCCAGCATAGCAAAGAAGATAGGATAACAGTTGCAGAGATAAAACTGATGTTAAAATTTTCATAAACCCTAGTAAGGTGGTATAAAGATGCTAAGAAATCTCAGAATCATTGCTTAATTAACCAGGACAGGCTAGGTTATTGCTATGAATTGAATTGTGCCCTCCCCTGGCAGGAATCATGTGTTGAAGCTCTAACCCCCAATGTGCTAATATTTAGAGATAGGGCCTTTGTAAGGTAGTTGGGTTCAGGTGAGGGTGAGGTCCTTTTGATGGTATTAATTCCCTTATAAGAAGAGGAAGAGACACCAGAGCTCTCTGTCTGCCATGTGAGGACACAGCGAGAAGGTGGCCATCTGCCAGGAACCAAATTAGCCAGAAGTTTGATCTTGGACTTTCCAGCCTCCAGAACTGTGAGAAAATAAACTTCTGTTGTTTAAGCCACCCAGTCCATGGTATTTTGTTATGGCAGCTGAGGTGACTAATATGGTTATGCTGCTATAACAAACAACCTCCCAAATTTTAGAAGCTTAGCATAACGAAGATATACTTGTGCCTTTTGCAAAGGTAGGTGCAGTACTGGGCAATTCTACAGAACAACTGCCCTCAATGTGAAGACTCAGTGATTCAGGGTGCTTTTATCTGGCTGTTCTGCCATCTCAGCATGGGAAGCTATTGAAAGGTTTAATCATTTCCAAAGGCAGCCCCCTATCAGAGGCTGTTCTGGGATGGACTTCAGCTGATCTAAGTTTTGGGAAGGGCAAGTGTAGTCTATGATGGGTAAAATAATCACAAGTCTTGACGACCAAAGTGAACCTCTGGAATGAACTTTCATTCCCGAGAGGAGTATAGAGTAGAATCTCTCTCTTCTTTCACTTTTACTCTCATGAATCCCTCTGCCACTTTCCCGTGACAGTCAAAAAGAACCAAATCAGAGACAGTTAGATAAATATTCTTCCTTCCTTCTTTTAATGACCAAGTGGGTATGTGGATTTTCTAAAAAAATACAAATAAAAATCTCTTATTAAGATTTATAGGTTATCTACATACCCAATAATTACTCCAATTCTGCAAATCAGATTACAAAATAATTATAAACAACAAATGTGGTTCAAATTGCCTCTTACAGTTTCAGGCAAGCAGGAAGAGGGTGTTAATTTGCTGCACTATTGCTCAGTGCATTTCTGGGGCCATTAAAATAAATGTTACATCACAGCAGCACACAGCATCCTAAAATATAGGGAATTCATGGCCCTGAAAGTTTCAAATAATATCATTTACCAACTACATCACATAAGCCTCATTTCGAGTCTCTCCAATTATGGAGACCAGGAAGGCTTATGTTTACGGATATTTGGGATATCAAGGGAAGGATGTGACCCTAAGCATATGGATTCCTAAATTCCCATTATCATGGGGTAACCAAGTCTCTGCTCTCTAACAAGCAAAATTAGAGACAAAAGAGAACTTTCCTTTTCTCCTTTCCCTTGGGACTATACCGTTTAGAATTAAAATTCAAAGTTTAATATAATGAATGACCCTGCCTGGAAATAGAGCAGAATATTAGATTTTCCTAGTGCTCTCTTTTCTTCTTAGCTGCAATCACTCTCTCCCTAGCAAGTGATGGAGACAGACAGAAGTGATGGTAAAGGATCTAGAGCATGGTGGGAAAAGCATGAACATGCCTCATGAAATTCTCAAAAAATGTGAGGTAAGGTAGATAGAATTTTCCCTGTTTTTCAAATGAGGAACTAAAGTCTAATGAAATGAAGTGACTGACCCAAGATCACATCACTAATGAGAAGAGGAGTCCGGACTAGACTCATGCCTCCTGAAGCTTAAGTCAGTGTTCTTGCCACGATATTTCCCTGTTATGTCTAGTCCAGGTTCTAGTATAGGATTCTATTTTCAACAGTGGTTTCATAAATATCTGAGGGAGAGACCAAGAAATTTTTCACTCATTGAATTAAATTCATTAAAAGAACAAGCATGTTTCTTTAAAATTTCCAGCCTTATGGCCATGCAGGGAAGGGAAACACAAAAAATATGATGGATATCATAGAAATTCAGTGGTGGGATGGAGGTATTAGGCTGATGGATAAGTAATAAGAATGCTTTGGAAGGAGTATTGCAGGTATGATGGTATCTATGTGATATTTTCCCCAACTCAGATGCATTTGAGAGTAAGACTTCATATAGAAAATGAGCTAACCATTTTCCTCTTCTTCTTCCTCTTCCTCTTCCTCTTCCTCTTCCTCTTCTTCTTCTTCTCCGTGAGCTCTTCATTAGGAATATGCTCTAGTGGATTAGTCATTTTCAAAGTAGCACTTTGAGGATACTGGTGGTTGCTTTTGTGAAATCCAATGGGTTAATGGAGCCACCAGTGATATACTTTGTTCTGATGTTCACATAAAAGCAGCTACCTCTAGGACCTGGGCTCAACAGGAAGGAAATGACCTATTTTTCCTGGCTTAGCCCTTGGATCCTAAAAAATGTGCTGAAAGAATCTTTTAGAAATAAACTACTGAGACAGTCAATATCATTGGTCACATCCATGAAGATAATATAAATAAAAGTGTGGCTGATGCCCAGGTCAGAAGGTACCCTGTAGCATGTGTGGGTTGATGCAAGGCCTTTGCAGAGGGGACTGGAAGTCTTGTTTTCAAAAGACTGGCACTTCAGCTTTTGGCCACTGATAACTGTTATCACATTTATGTCATTTTTAGTGTAGAAATAGGAGTTAGAGAAAGCAGATTTCTTGGGGATAGAGAAGAAGAATAGTATCCAGTTCCTTGGTGGGACAATAGCTAAGAATATCTGGCATAGGCTTCTGACAAGAGGATGAAGACAGTAAAAGCAGAGAAGAGGGAATCTATCAAAGTGGCGATCATCTCCAAGGGGCACCTTCTGTAGGTATTTCTCCCTTTCCCAACTCACAGCCATGCCTAGTATATAATTTAGCTCTTTAACATGCTGTCATCACCATCATCCACAAGATGATGATTTATCAAGCTCCAAGTGTTGATAAAAAATAAATTGCTGTAGATAATTCAGCTTTGGTAACACATTTGGGATGCCAGGGGCGGGGTGTGGAGGAGCTTTTAGCCTATTTGCGTATGTCAATGACATAGGCCAAAACAAGCCCTTGGCTTGGTGCTCCAGAGCCTAGAGAAACCCAGGTAGGCCTAAAAAATGAGAACAAATCACTGAGTTCAAGGACAGATTCAAAATCTTTCCCTTCAACTTTCTATTTCCCTTTAATATGATTCTCCCACCCCACCCCCAAACACACACCAACCTCTTATACCTCTCCCTTTGCCAATGATGATGATGATGATGATACTTAATATAATTCAGCTTCCACCTTGCTTCTGCAAGGTGTGAGCCTCTTAAAAGCCAAAGAAATACAGTTTGTTAGTAGGAGTTATATATGCATAAATGATATATATTTTTAACTATTTACTAAAGTACAAATACATACTTAAAAGCACACATAAGTATAAAATTCAATGAATTTTCATAACATGATCATATCCATAACCAATACCCAGAACAAAAAATATAACATTACCAGCACCTGGAAGTCAATACTTTGCCCCAAGGTTGCCAGCATCTCACTTCCAATAGCATAGATTAATTTTGGCAGATATGTACTTTATAAAAATTAAATTCACCAGTATGTATGTTTTGTGTCTCACTTCTTTCTCTCAGTATTAAATTTATGAGATTCATTGTTTTATGCAGTTGTTATTAATTCTCATGACTGCATAATGTTTATTGTGTGATTATACCACAATGTGTTTATCCATTCTAATGTTGACAGATATTTAGCCAATTTCCATTTTTTCCATTGTTTGACTAGTATACATAGTGCTGCTATGACTATTCTTAAATAATTTTTGGTGAGAATATATATGCTTTTCTATTGATATGCTTAAGGGTAGAACTGCTGGGTCTTTGGGGATGCATATGCTCAGCTTAAGTAGATGTCACCAATTTTCCACAATGAATATACTATCTTACATTAACACCAGCACTGTAGAGAGTTCCAGTTGCTCTACATCCTTCCAATACTTGGTATCTTCCATTTTAGCCCTTCCAGTGGGTATGTTCCATTCAGGTCTTTTGCCTATTTTTCTATTGAATTAACTATTGAGTTGACTGGGTTTTTTTTTTTTTTGTCTTATTAATTTGTAAGAGTTCTTTGTATATTCTTATATGAATCATTTGTCAAATATACGTATTGTAAATATTTTCTCCAACCCTGTGGGCTGACTTTTCACTATCTTAATTGTGTCTTTTGATGAGTAAGAATGTTTAAAATACATTTAGAATACTTTCCTGAGACTTCACTACTTAGAGAGTTAAGAAACCTCATTCAGCTCTGCAGAAAAAGACATAAACTCTGCCTGGCCTGGCTGGGAGAAGTGAGAAAGTAACTCTGTGCCCTGGAATTAAGACAGGATAGCTAATAATAATGTTTATCTTAGACAGATTGCTTACTACAAGCCTAGAGATCATGATACATACGTTACAAAAGTTAGAATTTACCACCTCTCTATGACATAATAGCATTATTGTCAACCTCATTTTCAGATGAGGAAACTGTGGCACAGACAAGTAAAGTAACTTCAAACCTAGTGCAGGCTGTTCTAAACTTCTGCTCTTGACCAGGCTCACACTGAAGCCCAAAATTAGTAATATATCCTATTTAATAAGGACTTAATCTAGCTAAATATGGCCCTCAGAGGTGTCCCAAATTGGAGGGTGAGGGCTAATCATTTACCCTACACTGAGCAGTCATTGCAGGCAGTCTGACCTTAAGAGGCAATGAGGCTCCTCTTGTCAGCTGAGGACGAGCCTTCAAGAGGGAGTCAGGTGAGAACTGCCTGCCACCAGCAGTCCCAGCAGCTGGGACAATGAGTGCTTCAGTCCTGGAGGGGAGAACTGGAAGGTATACCATGACATCCACTATAGTCTATTCTTTGTGCTGTCTGCACCTGCTTGCTTCACATCATAGGTTCTGAGAAAAGCTCCTCCCGGATTTTGTTGGGCCTCTTTTCCTGGTGGGAACTTATAAGAGGAAGGTTAGAGGAATAAACTACAGCTGCTGCTACGGCAGTTTTCTTGAGGCTATGATTGATATTCATCCTCTCCCTCTTGCATACCCCTTCCCCATTCTAGAGTCCCTTCACTACCTCTTTGTAGCTCTGCTGGTGAATGTGGTTTACGTGGTACAGTGACCAGGCTCTGATCCCATTGCTGATCCACCAGCAGTGGCTGCACCTTCAAAATCCCATGGTAGAGTTTCTTGGGTTTCCCCTGGTACCAACTGTCTCAGGCTAACTTCCCTGAGAAGCAGGCTCTGGGATGGAGCTGTGCATGCAGGCGAAGTAAAGGAAGCACAATTGACAAAGGGAGAAGTTGAACTGAAAATCAGTGCAACAAAGGCCTCAGGCAATCCTACAGAAAGCTCTGGAGTTCGATGGCCCTTCAAAGTAATCCCAAACGGGGAAAGGGGCCAAGCCTTTATACCTCCACATCAACCAGTCATTGGATATGGCCTGACCTCGGGACTGGGATGAGGTTTTGGGGAGGCAAGTTTTCATCTGAGAGCTGTTGACCAACATTTCCAGTCCTGGAGAGGGTGATGTGGGCAGATCACCATGGCATTCACTGCAAATATTAATGCCTTAGAACTGAGTTGCGATAATTCAGAAGAATAAATTTTGCATTTGGAAAATTTGGGGTGGTATTGAGTAAAGCAAATCCCTTCTGGAAGGGATTTTAGTTTATACAGGTGAAAAAAATGCTTCATACCACCAGACTTCATGAAGATATCAACAAGTATAAGATGAATTCCAATTTTATTACTTTATGTACTACAAAAGAAATTTTAAAATGCCACCAATTATGAAATTCAATGTTATATGTAGGAAGCATCTCAATTTCAGAGATGGGAAAATGTGAATAAAAACCCCTGCATCTTAGAATTGATGATATATGATAAGTTTTAATACCCATGCTCTCCACACACACACACACAGGAAAATGCAGTGTTTCTTATGGAGTTAGTGAACGTTGCCAAAATGGCAGTAAAGAAGAAAGGATAGACATATCGGCAACATCGTCCTCAGTCCAGGTACCTACATAAAACAACAGTCGTTAACTGCCTTACCTCTACATCGCACCTTTTGTCAAGGTATACGTGGGGTAGACAGCACATCCCAGTGGGTGAGTGGCAGTTGTCATTCACAGGAAAGAAAAGCAATCACAGAAAACATCCAGGCCATAGGGGACCCTACCCACCAACTCGACTACTCAGGAGCCCTTCTCAGCTCAAGGCAGATGTGCCTGGGCCTGGCCATTCTGTCTCTCCCGTTCTTTAATCCTAGGATAGCAATAAAGGGAAAGGGGCCCTTCGCTCTTCCCCTAACCCACTCCAACTTTTCCTTCCACCTCTGATGCCACCGAGGACCGGCACAGGGAAGAGGTAGAGGGGGTATTTAGGAATTAGGGTGCTCACCACATATCGTCAAGGCACTGTTCATTCTCTCAGTCCGCCCACACCTTGGGCTCTGCCCTCCCCACCCCACCCACTCTACAGTAAACAATTCTTCTCTCTTCAGTCATATAAACAGCTCTTGAAAAGTTGTCTCCTTCATGCAACCTTTTATGATGACCTGAAAGAGAACCAATCTCTTTGGTCTCTTCCTTTCTAAACTCCCAGAGTCCTCTTTGCTCATGTTTCCCACTTTAAATGCACTCACATCTTTGCCTGAACAGTATACAGAGTTTGTTTAATTGAAGCGTTTTTCTAGGGTGTGGCTGTTGGCATAACCTTCACAGGCTGACACATGACCATAGTGTCTCTGCCACATTGTCAGCAACACAGAGAAAGGATGTGGCAGTGAAAGCTGATCACAGACACAGAGGTTCTTGCTAGCTGCCGCTGCGGCTAACAATGAAGAATTTGGGATCTTAGATGTACATTGAGATCTCACGGTTGGTCCTACAAAGTCTATCCTAGACAAGGCTGCAGGGTTTTCCCAACAGCCCTGAATGGTGGGACCATGTTCTGCTCAGGGTTGCTACAATTTTCTGAGATGCTGGGGGGGAACTTGAAAGCATCAACATTTATCCTGCACTAGAGGGTGCCAAAGTCTTAAGTAACTGAGTCCATCTAGAAAGCATGTGTCTCACCTTGAAGCCCCAGGAAAGAGAAGCAGCATCCAAAAGTCTAACATCCTAGAGCTGGACTGCACATGAGAACATCATCTAGAGCACATGCCTGCGATATCAGATGGACTATTCTAAAACATTCAACAGCTCAGGATCTATGCCACTACTAGAGATTTTCAAAGGCAACACCACCGATTTAAAAAAATAATTCAACAATAGTAATAACTACCTATTTGCATACTGTTTATTGTATGCCATGCACTATTGTAAGCACTTTATATGCATTGGCATATTAAATCCCCCCAACAACCCTAAAAGGTTATCTACAATTTACAGGTGAGGAAACTAAGGCAGAGAGGCTAAGAAATTTGCCTGAGATCCCATAGCTAGTAAGTGGCAGAGCCAGGATTCAAATCTAGGAGCCCAGTTTCCGGGTCTGCACCACCTTACCTCAATCACATGTTAACACAAGCATCCCATGCTCTATTGCTACATTTCTTGTCACAAGTAAACATAAATTTCCTCTAGCTTCTCTAGTTAAGCAACCACCGTGTTCAACACCCTTACTACTAAAAAGTTCTTTTTTAACATTCGCTTGAATCCAGCCCCAGTCCTTTACCTGCACCCTAGACTTATTTTTTAAATCTATATACTTTCTTTTCACCTTAGACTTTTTGACCATGTTATGGAGTTTTTACTGACTATGTCCAGCCTCAACAAATGGCTTCTGACTGCCATGCTTCTAAACACAATTGACAAAATCTCTTTTAGATTTCAACAAGTTGTTGGCCCACATTTCTTTAACTCCTGTTCCAAAACAGTGGTGAAAGTACCCGAGAGAAAGTGACAAATTAGGTTCAATGACTTGGCATTGCATTTGAACTAATTAACTTCACAAAACTCTCAGCTTACCCACATGGAATATTAAAGAAAGAACTAGACAACATAATATCCTGGAATTTTTTTCTTTACCAAAAAACATTTAAAAAGTTAAAATTTTTGAATGTCTTCTCTTCTGTCTTACACTGTTGGCAGAAATTTCTTAAGTGCACCCACAATTGATTGAACTTACATTGTCTCTAAACTTGATTCCCCTCTGGTTCCAACAGCAACTTGCTGTGAGGCCTCACCCCAGAGTTTCCTCTTTCTGTGGAAAGAGAGAGAACTTCTACCCTTTCTGGAAAAGTTGCGGCCAAATTATATTATGGTGAACTAAATCACATGTTCAGTGCATTTTGGGGGGACTCTTTCTATTATAAGGAGCATTATGATTATAAAATGAGGAAGACTTGTTTTATTCTTATTGGTAAGTTTCAATTTATACATATGGGATATTCTGCAGATGTTTGGGCCAAGCAGATTGTCTACAGACACCCTAGCTTTAGGGAAAGGCCAATTATTTCTGAGACTGGGGTGTAGTGAATTAACAAAGTATGAGGACTACTAGATCTGAATAATGTGGTGGAGCTAGAAGGCTTAGATTCCAATCCTGGCTCCTCCCCTCATCAGCTGTGAAAACTTGGCTAAATTTCTTAACCTCAATTTCCTCATCTACAAAATAGGGGTAATAATAGTGCCTACCTCTTGGAGTGATTATGAGAACTGAATGAGTTAACATATGCAAAGCACTTATAACAACACTAGCACTGAATAAGTGCTCCCTAAATATATGTGCTATTAGTCACTGTTCTCATTCCCAGTAATGCCTAATTGTCTTGGGGGAAGAGGAGGGTGGGCAGTGTAGTACAGTTGCTGTCCATGGAAGGTACAAACAGAATCTGAAATGAAAAGGAAGCAGATTTCTGGGAATCCCTGTGCATAACATCATCATGCCTAGGTATCCAGCTGCGGCTCTGAACTCAGGTGAAAATTGGTAAAACAAAGCAGCAGAATGCTGTTCAGCAACAGCAGCAGCTTTCAACTGTTTCCTCTGAGCAGTAAGGCAATTCCAGAAATGCTTAAAAAATAAGTCTTGCTGGCTTTACCTGAGTATGCTCTAGCAACCAGATCTCCTTTCAGGGTTCAAACACTAGATATGCCCATGTATGGGTCCCCAAAACCTGTATGGTGTAATTTGGTGGTCAGTGATATCTACGCTTTTGCTTAATGGAAACAGTCCAGGTTTCGAAGAAATGACTGTCAGTAGTCCTTGCAAAAGATCAGAATTGGATCTTTGCATCATCTCCTTCTCTGCCTATAGTGCTGGTTTTCGCTAAGAGATCAGGATATAAATTCAGTTATGGGATTCCGACTGGGATGTTTCATGCTGCTCAAGGAATTGACAACCAGATTTCAAGATTGTAGACAGAAAAAAAAGGTGCATAGTAAAGATGGCCTCCAGCAATGGCCAGATACCTCTCTCAGGCTGATTAAGAGAGAGCCAAACCTGTCTGCTAACACAAACCAACAATTTAGCACCCACCCACCCACTTTAGTCATTTAAAAACCTAGAGGATTTTAGAAATCGACTGAGGGAATCCTTGAAGCCATGAGTCATAAACTTGTGGGGTATTTTCCTTACCCCTAAACTAAGTAAAGAAGCCCCAAGGAAATCACTTTTTGAAATTGTATGTACCTGCTAGAAGGGGAAGTGATATCTCATGCCCAAATTGGACATTTGCTCAAGGGGCTGACTTGCTGGTTAGCCCCTGAGCCTGTCTAAGCAGAGGAAGACAGCGATGAACATGAAGATAGAGCAAGGTGGTGGTAGAACAGCCTGCATTCCCACCGTTGGTCACGGTAGGGATGCATGTATTGCCCATGGACTACGTAGACACTGCAGAAGGAGCAAGGTGTAAGGCATCTTGCTGTTACCCCCAACTAAGTGGGCTGGGCTGCAGGTGAGGCAGCCCCCACTGCCAGAAGTTGCAGAAAGTTTTTGGAAGAGATCAAGCCAGAAGTAATTGTCCTATGTTGGAGAGCTAAGGAATTGGGAACTCCCTCACCCATCCCCACTCCCACCTAGCATCCCCAAAAGGCTGTATTCAGAGGCCTGCCACACAGAGGGCTTTGGGGGGCTGAGCCAGTGTGAGCCAGAGAAGAAGCAGCAGCCAAGAGGACACTGACAGGTGGCTGTCAAGGGCAGATTGGGTGCACAGAAAAGATTTGTCAGAGGTTACTTTGATTTTGAAGTTAATATTCCATTTATTCAAAAATCCAGTTCCCTCTGAAGCTTTTAAGTTCAGCCTACAGATCTTATTATTCTATTTATAGTTCTAGCAATCATTAACAATTGCCTTTTAAAGGGTCTTTGATTAACATTTAGTCTCATTTACAAACTTAGTTTAACTCCTTCAAATATTTTAAGTCGTATTTATATATTAAATACCTCTAATTTCCCTTTTAAGTTCCTCAGTTGTCTTACTTAGCAAAAGGCCTTCCTACATACTTGAATAACTCTTATACAATTAAACTTATACGTAAGGTAAAACTTAAGATTTCTTAAATGCACTAATGCAAATACATAAACTTAGTAAGCTTTCTACTTAAAGTCACAAGTTCAAACCAATTACTCAGTCATTTTGAATTAGAGTCACAAGATTGACCTGCTACTATAATAGGCCAGATTCCCTTAAACAATGCAAATACCTCAAATAACAATTTGTACTGATTCCTTATCAAAAACATTTTATACTATGTATTTAATGCTCATAAATACTAGTATACCTAATTTTAAATCTTTTTGGGTCCAAAAAGCATTTCCTCACTTATAAAACAATTAGGTTATCCAATAGCTTTGGAAGATACCTTCTCAATTGTTGAGGTTGAGTGATGATCAGATTTAGTAGCCAGGACACATAAACCACCAAGCCCACACCATCCAGGTCCCAGGCCACTCATGGAAGTCCAAATGCCCAATCCACTTGACTGGATTTTGCATTTATTTGGCATCCTGTAACTGGGTTAAGATATTTATATGCACTCCTGCCTCGTTCTTCCTATCTCTTAGGCCACAAAACTCCCACATCTGTAAGAGATAATCAAATGAGTTAATTAATTGATATCCAATTGAATTCTGGATATCTCTTGTGGCTTGGTCTGTCCATAAACTTACCACCTCCAAGGTCATTCTATGTACAGTGGTCAGCTACCTAGGACCACCCTTACCCTCTCTCTTACTTCTACCTCATAGTCCCCAATCCCTATTAAGCCAGAACTAGGAGATGGAGGGTAGGAAGAGAGAAAAAGACTCTTCCCCCCATAGACTACTGGGGCCACAGGTGAAGCCTGAGCTGGAAAGAGGAGAGGAGGTAAGATGGGCATTTTAAATTGGACTGGCCTGGATTTTTAAATAACCAAAAATGAGTGAGAAACTATGGAGTTTGCCTGAGATATCAATAAAGAGAAGGAAAGGGTTGAATTAGGTTGAAGAAAAATGATTAGAAAATACTCATTTGAGGTTTATATGTTATTGAGTTCAAACTGTTCAATAAACATGTAACATTTGAGCAAGGAGAGTTCGCCTCTTATTGAGCTTGCAGAAGGTGTCTGGTTCTCTTTGTTCTTTGCTGTTTTTAGAATGTACAAACACTTGATCTCCCATGTCATCATCTTCGAGTCCCAGTTGCTTATTCTGGAACAAAAAGAAAAATCCCCTTCAGCATCCTGTGATGCTTATCACCCAAGTGATGCTTCGCCCCCTTGTAAAAACCTACAAGTAAGTCCCTGTCTAGAATTCTGCGTTACGTGTCATTCCAAGACCATCTTTGCTTCTTCATGGTGGTTTTCGTGTCTAGGGTCCCTCATGAGCCCGGCTTCATCCTCAACTGCTGAACAAAAATTCATAAAGTATCCCACATATAGGTCCATTGCCAGGGCCACCAAGAAGATTGAAGCTCCAATCTTGCCTTCCCCTTTCTAAGAGCTTCCTTCTCCATTTTATATTTAGCCCCCTTTGGAGAGAGTAGGTGCTATAATGGGAAAACCAGCTGGCCAGAATCTGGGCGAACCACACAGGCCCAGGGCTGAAGGCTCCTTCTGTGATCTATAGATCCAGGGCTAGAATAGACTCTCTCTGGGTTCTAGGCATAAGTGAGGCCCCACCATCTCACCACAGCTGTGCACCCAAAATAAGGGAGACACTCGGGCAGAAACCAAAGTGAGGAGACCAGGAGAGGAAATTAAAATCCTTTGGTTGTAGTGTATTAAGTCATTGCAGCGTTCAAAGGCAGCCATTCATATCATTCAGGAGGCCCTGAATAAATGTTTCAGTAATGAGACATGCAGAAAGGAGCTTGTCACCCTGTGATAGTCTTTCTGCAAAGAATTTGATTTAAGGTTGGTATCAGAGCATGAACCATGCTAAAATACAATTACAAAAGAAACAGGAATTTCATTAGTGGATTGCAAGTAACAGCTTGGACCTGAGGAGGCTGGTGAGAGCTGATAGATGTTTGGCAGGAAGACAGAGGGGAGAAGAAGATGCGGTATGTGATGGGAGAAGCCACTTGTCCCTCTGGTGCCACACACTGGGAAGGAAGAGGGAAAGGGAGAAGACAATTTCTTCTTTTGAGTTGAGGTTCATGATCCCCCAAAGGGGTCTGGAGCTTCCACCTCCTATGGCAGCTACCACCAGAGTCACTGAAACTATGTTCTCCATATTCCCACCACTTCCTGTCTAGCAACACACCCTACTTCTTTATTAATAGGACCCTGATTGGCTATGGAAAATGTCATTTCTGGGGAATTTGGGTAAAAGGGAATTGGAAAACTGAAGTTTGAAGTCCCAGTTTTGCCATTTACTGTCAGTGTGACCATGTAGGTACCAGTAATTTCTTAGCAAGTCACTAAATCCTCCCTTTCTTACCTTAGTTTCCTGTTTGTGAAAAAGGTGCCTGACATATGGCAAGCATTCAAAAAACAATGCAAAGCTGATTATCACTTGTTTCCAAAGGGGCTGCTTAAATCACTAGTCTCAAGAGTGGGGGTGAATGCAACCCAAGGTATGCATGATGCCTTAAAGGAGTGTGAGAAGAAATCTTAGAACCTCTCTTGATATGTACTTTTTATCTGAAAAATGAGAACAAAATTAAGCTTTACTCATATTTGTTTAATAGATTTATAATAATTAATTAGGTAACATGCTTAGAAAAGTGGCTAGCACATATAGTAAGCATTATAGATGGGTTTGCTATGATTATATAATTTGTGTGTGTGTGTTTATGCATGTATGAGGTAAGGGCTCAAAGTTATTTTTAGTTATAGAGATATACAATTAAAATTTTTGAGACCACTGTCTAACCAATTAGTGCTCCAGAGGGATAAGGGGAGAGAAAGAAAGAGGGAAAGAACAAAAGAATGAATAAAGGACAGATCCCAGTTGGACTGGGATATCTACAGTGGACAGTATTTGCTCAGAGGTACTTCCTCTTACTCCTCTATCTTCACTGGGCAGACCTTCTCAAATGTGGTCTCTACAGAGCAGAGCCCAGCTTTGGATCATTCTCCTAGTCTGAAAGTGGTCTGGGAATTTCTATTGCTTTTGAAAGCATGAGTGGCAGTTGCTTTCCTTTAGGAACAGAAGATATATTCTGAGTCTCATTTTCTGCTTCCTTTCCTCAGGTGTTTGGGGGGGGGACAGTTAAATCAAGGGCCCAGTCCCACAAGGATGAGTATCTTTCAACACACAACTCTTTACAAGGTCTCTGATGGAATCTCACAACTAGACAGGATTTCAGGTGCTGGCCAAGATGGAGTAAGCCCTCCACAGCTCATCTATCCCACTGATTACAACCAAAAACTCTTGAATGCAATACAAAAAAACAACTACCTGAGGACTCTCAGGTAGACATTAGCATCCAGATTGAGTTGGGAAGTCAAAACTTGATGAACAACTAGTAAGAAATTGGGGGAGCTTTTGGATATTTGCTTTCCTCTGTCATTCAGCTTTGACTTGAGGGTGGCCTCCCAATTGTGGAACCACATAGCAAGGATGAACAGCAAAAACCATAAAAGAAAACAACACATCAAAATGTGTGGGATGCTCCTAAAGCACTATTTAATGGGAATTTTAAAGCATTAAATACTTATAAAGAAAATGAAGAAAGGTCTTAAATTATATATTTTAATAAGTGTCTACCTTAAGAAACCAGGGGGGAAAAAGAGTAACTTGAACCCAAAGCAAGTAACAGATAGAAAATTTAACAAAGATAAAAGCAGAAACCAATGAGACTGAAATGAGAAAAACAATAGAGAGAGTCAATGAAACCAATACTACTTCTTTAAAAATATCAATAAAATTGGTAAACTTCTAGCCACAGTGACCAAAAGAAAAGAGAAAACACAAATGACCAATATCAGGAGTGAAGGGAAAAGGACATCACTACTGATCCCACAGACACTAAACTATAACAAGGGAAGACTATTATACCCACAATTTTGAAACCTCAGATGAAATGGATCAACTCTTTGAAAGATGTGAACTACCAAAACTCATTCAAAAGAAATAGATAATCTGAATAATCCTATCTTTATGAAAGCAATGGAATTTGTACTTAAGACCTTTCCAACAAAAAGTTTCCATGTTCAGATGGCTTCTACCAAACATTTAGGGAAGATATTATATCAATTCTATAAAATCTCTCAGGAATTTGAGGGGGTGATAACACTTCCCAATTCATTTTATGAGGCCAGCTTTCTACTGACAACAAAGCCAGGCCAAATATTATAAGAAAAAAATTACAGACAAATACACCTTACGAACTTGACACCAAAAATCCTCAACAAAATATTAACAAATCAATTCCAGTGATATTCAAAAAAAATAATTATTATGATCAAGTGGAATTTACTCCAGGAATGCAAAGCTGGTTCAACATTTTTTGAAAATCAAGCAATGTAGTTCACCATATTAGTAGAATAAAGAGGGAAAATTATATGATTATCTCAATAGATGTAGAAAAAACATTTGACAAAATTTCTCACTCACTCATAATAAAACTCTTAGTAGACTAGGAATGGAAGGCAACTTCCTGACCTTGATAAATGGAATCTATAAAAAACACCCACAACTAATATAGCATGTGATGATGAAAAAATGAATGCTTTCTCCCTAAGATTAGAATGTATGGCACTCATGATGCTTATTCAACATCAGATTCTAAGTCCCAGCCAGTGCAATATGGCAAGAAAAAGAAAGAAAGGCTCACAGTTTGAAAAGGAAGAACTAAAACTGTTCCTATTTATAGATCAGATAATTATATGCATAGAAAACTCCAAAGGATATATAAAAACACTTCTAGAACTAATAAATGATTTCAGCAAGGTCACATAATACAAGATCAATACACAAAAATCAATTGTATTTCTATATACTAACAAAAAACATGTGGAAACTGAAATGAAAAACACTACACCATTTACAATCACTCCAAAGAAAAGGAAATACTTAAGTATAAATCACTTTAGATATGTACAGGACCTGTGTGCTAAAAATTACAAAATGCTGATGAAAAAATGAAAGAAGACCTAAACAAATGGAGAGACATGCTGTGTTCATGAAATGGAAGACTCAACATAGTAAAAACGTCAATTCTCCCCAAATCGATTTATAGGTTAAACACAATTTCTAGAGATTGGAATGGACGTAATAAAATTATTCCTTCTTGACAGACAATCTGATCGTGTATATAGAATATCCCAAGGAATCTACAAAAATAATCCTAGAACTAATAAGTGAGTTTGGCAAGGTCACAGAATATAAGGCCACTATACAAAAATCAATTGATAAAAATATTATCAATTTTTTTATTTTCTAGCAATGAACAACTGGAAATATAAATTTTTAAAAACAATAGTATTGTTTACAGTAACACTAAAATAAATGAAATGCGTAAGTATAAATCCAACAAAGTATGATCAGGGAAACTGCACAGGAAATATATGTGAAAACTGCAAAATACTGATGAAAGAAATTGAAAAAAGACCTAAATAAGTGGAAAGACATGTTATTTTCAAGGCTAAGTAAACAGTATTGTTGAGATGTTAATACTCCCAAAATTCATTTGTAGATTCAATACAATCCTAATCAAAGTCAGAACAGGAGTTTATAGAAATCAACAAGATAGATTATAGATTCCAAAACATACAGGAAAAGGCAAGGGAACTATAGCAAAAACAATGTGGGGGGTGGTGGAGAACAAAATTGGAGGACTCACATTACCTCACTTCAGGATTTATTATAAAGCTGAAGTACTGAAAGCAGTATTCTATTGACTAAAGGACATATACACAAGTCAATGGAACAGAATAGAAAGTCTAGAAATGAACCCACGCCAATATGGTCAATGGAATTTTGACAAAAGTGTGTAGAAAAACCAGCGGCTAAAGCATAGTCTTTTCAATAAATAGCTGGAACAATTAGATATCCTTATGCAAAGGGGGAGGAGGAAGAGGAGGAGGAGAGAAGAAAAAGGAGAGAAAAAGGAGGGGGAGGCACAGGAGGGGCTGCTGCTCACACTTAATCTTTTGCATGAAGATTAAATCAAAAGGGGTCATAGACCTGGATGTAAAATGTAAGACCATAAATTTTTTTTTTAAATGGCAAAAAATCCTTGGTGACCTTAGATTAATTAGGGCAAGAATCCTTAGATATGACACAAAAAACATGATTCATAAAAGAAAAAAATGATAAATTGGACTTTTTCAAAACTTTAAAAATCTTTGCTCTGTGAAGGGCACTCTTAAGAGAATGATAAAAATAAGCTGCAGAACGGGAGGAAATATTTGCAAATCACATACCTGACAAAGGACTTGTGTCCAAAATATACAAACAACTCTCAAAACTAAATGAAAAGAAAACAAACAACCCTGTTGGGAAAAAAAATGGGCAAAAGATTTAAACAGACACTTCACTAAAGAAGATAAATGTAAAGCAAATAAACACATAAAAAGACGTTCAGCATCATTAGCCATTAGAGAAATCCAAGTAGAAACCACACTGAGCTGCCACTACATATCTATTAGAACAGGTCAAGTAAAATAAACTGAAAATGCCAAGTGCCAGCAAGGATATGGAGCAACTGGAACTCTCAAATGTTGCTGGTGGGAATGCAAAATGCTGCAGCCACTTTGAAAAAGAGTTTTAGATTATTATAAAATTTAACATACACTTACCATATGACCCAGCCATTTCATTTCTATTTTCAGGAAAAATAAAACCTTATATTCACATAAAAACCTGTGTGTGATTGTTTATAGCAGTTTTATTTATAATTGACAAAACCTGGAGTCAACCTAACCTTTAACAGGTGAGTACAAAACAACTGGTATGTCCACACTATGGAATACCACTCAGAAGTAGAAAAGGATGTGCTACTGCTACATGTAACAACATGGATAAATCCCAAATGCATTATGCTAAGTGAAACAAGCCAGACTCAGAAGGCTACATCCTGTATGGTTCAATTTATGACATTGAAAGAGGCAAGACTCTGGTACTACGAGAAAGGGTTGATTCTAAAAGAGCACCATGAAAGAATTTGGGGGATAGCTACACAACTCTATACATTTATCAAAATTCATAGAACTATACAACAAGAAAGTGAATTTTACTTTAAATAAATTTTAAAAATAAATTGGAAATAAAGAAGGGATCTTGTGGACCATCTTGTCCATCCCCTCCCCCAGCAGCTGAAGAAGTTGAGGCCTGCAAAGGGCCTAGACTTACTCAAGGTCACACAAAAGCCTGATTATAATCTCAGGCTCCCAAGCCAATGCTTCTCTTGTTTGCTTGTTTGTTTTTTGCTTTGGTTTTGTTTTTTGGCTACAGGAGCCTTCGCCATAGTGCCTCATCAAACCCCAACTCATTCAGAATGAATTTCCCCCTCCCTTACACCTGCTATAGGCTTTGGTCCCTCCCTTCTTCCACTTAGTACTTCCTGCCTTTTATCAGAGTTTTTTTTTTTTTTTTTCTGAGTTTGCCTCCCTACCTCCACTTGGGGTGCATTAAAGGCAAAGAGGTGACAAGGGGGAGACATAAGAGGCACCCAGCTAGGCTGTTTCCATTTCCAACAGTGACAATTTACACTACATTCCACTGATCACATTCTTCCCACCCCAAACTGGGAAAGACCTGGGGAGAGAACAGTGGTGAGCTCACAGATGCTACAAGTAGCCTTTTCTAGGTGCCCCTGGAACTCATCATTTCAACAAATACTAATTTGGCATCCTCTGGGAACTGTGCTCACTGCCATGGGCACAATGGTGGAGACAGAAAAGCAGACATGATGCCTCCCACAACCTGCTGGGAAAGATTCAATCACGTGACCTCAATAGAGCTCAACAGAATGAATGCCAGCTCAGAAAAGTACAAGTGAAGAATATTTTCTAAGAAAATTAACCAACATCTCAGCTTTCTTCAGAGGTTAATACACTTAGCAAAAATATCATGCAAAAATGTAGCTGCTTGATGACCCTTTTCTTTCTAAATTGACTCTGAGATCTTGGGATTTGCTGTTCCTTCCTCATCTAGCCTCCCATAGGTGCTCCTGAACCTGATGGGTCTGTCTCAACAGTCCCCTGGGTACCCACACTCAGACTGGGGCAGGCCACTAAATAATATGTTGATGCATTATCATTCTTTACCAACCAACCCAATGATACTCCAAGGACATCACGGGAGCTGCAGCCACCCTGGAGGCAAACTCTGAGCCAAGATGCTACTCAGACCCAAGATAGGATTTGCAGGATGTGGGCCAAGGAGGGCCAACCAGATCTTGACTCAAAACCTTCCTATCTCTTAACACCTCTGTATGTGGGTCCAGTTCCTTAGGCTCCCTGGAATCTCAAATTTCTTTCTCTAAGATGGAGATTTACAAAGAAGAAACAAAAACTCTCTTTTATGGGGATGTGGGAAAATTAAATGAGCTAAACACCAATCAGAGTTGCAGAGCATATAATATGTACTTAATAAAGGCCGGATTTCTCCCTCACACCACCTGCTTTTTAGACATGGAAGAGCTACTCTTCTCCAGTGTCAAAGAGGTCCTAGCCTTCCCAGGGGGGAGGCAGGCCTTGCACCTCAGAAATTTCTCCTCCATCAGACCAGTTTAGAGGGAAACCTATAAATTGCATCTTAACCATTTCAAATGCCTGCCGCCACCATTCCCTTTTAGTTCAGGTTAGTCCTCTGTGTCCTGCCCTCCCACAACCCCTAACTACTCCGGCTAGGCCATGACACCATGGGCCAGCATGGATGCTGTGTGCTCGCTGAGGCTTTCCACCCTCCTCGGGGTTGACTTCAGGCCCCGGGGTGAATGCCTCCTTCCAAGTTGCATCAAGTCATACAGGCTCTAGTAAAATATTTTGCCCACTATTTCAGTTAGTCTCCAAGTAAAAGGAAAAACTAGGCCATCAAAGCTCTTAGACCAAACTACACATGTGATGCTGTATTAGCTGCTCCTTGAAATAAATTTTACAAAGCCATAGGCCCTGAAGAGTTGTCCCCACCCTGTACCCCAGCCCTAATTGAGCTAATTACACCTTCTTTGTGCTCCCACAGGCTTGCTCTGGGCATATCTCTACGAGTGCACTTAACTCTGGAGATCTGGGTCTATTTACTCATCAGTATGTCTCACCTAGCAGACTATGGACTTGTTCATGGCTGGGATAGTGTCTTATTCATCCTTATATGCCCAGTTGCCAGCACAGTGCATGTCATAGGTGCCCAATAAATGTTTGTTGAATGAACAGAAAAAGTCCTCCTACGTGAGTGAAAACCTCCTCCTAAAAGCATTCCATTTGAACATCTTACCTCTGAGCATGCAGGCCTAGCATTTCCCTATGGTGTCATAAATGGATGAGGCTGCCTGAATAGTTCTACAGGATAAACTGGCTGCCTTCTGGGCCTTTCTCTTAAATGCAGACTGCTATCAAGACTGCTAATACCATTTCCCTGGGTGTACCACAGAGGATGCCAAGCTTTATTAGTCTGAGGTGTTTGCTTCATGTAACAACTTGCTTTTTAATGAGCTTGTTTATCTCACCATCTTGGATGTTAATATTGTTGAGAAGGAAGCACGCTGATTGACTGTTACCAAGCAAAGAGCAAAATCTCCATGGAGAGCATCAAATGCATGCTATGTGCTAACAATTATTCAATGACTAACCTCTCTTTCAAAAGAAAAAAGGAAAAGAAAAGAAAAGAAGAAAGGGAAAGGATAGTTTTAAGATGAGCAATAGAAAAATAGAAACTTGAAAAGTTGCTTGCATTTCCTTCTCTAAGCTTCTAGCGTGGTCTGTGAACTAAATCAATTATCTCAAATTCTGTATTGCACGTTGAGCCCAGGGACCCACTGGATGGCAGGCTCACCTCTGAGCCATCTACTTTACAGGGAAGAAATAAATGCTGAACATAAAGGCAAGGTTGAAGGTTGAACAATCCATCCTTATGATCATTTTCATTTTTAATTTGAGTTTTCACTATCTCAGTCTGCTTATTGAAATACCCTATAGCACTTTGCTCAGAGAATGGCTTCTGTGCTGATAATTCTCTATTTGCTAACTGTCCCCCTCCCCAGATTCATTCCCCACTTGTGTCTGCCCTCTTCTGTGACCCAGAGGCTGGCCCTGTGGACTGCATGGCCTAGCCTGCCTTCCTTCTGGTTTCTGTTTGACTTTGCAAACAGTCAGCAGCAGATCAGAGGGTAGGAGGACAGAAGTGTTCCTCCCCTGTCCCACCCTGCTTCAGCATCAAGTCCCCTAGCAAGGGGTCTGCGTGCTTCCGGGGCTACTGCTTCTGCTGGGCCACCCTACTCCTAGATCACTCTCACTGAGTTCCAGTACTATTGTCTCTTTTACTTGCCCCTTGAGTCTTTGGGGAGGTAACTGTCTCCCATTGTGGCTAATCTCTGGGTGCCTCAATATATTAATATCTTGTCTGTTAGTTTAACCCTGCCCATACTTCTGTAAATAGTCCTTTTATTCAAGTGTCTTAATTTGAGCCATCTAAGATGAATCCCTATACATCCTACTATTTCAAATCGGAAGACGTGACCCCTGGTTATTTTTTGTCATATCATATCCCTCTGCAGTGCTTTCATTATTTGCAAAATGCTTCCAATTGCACCAAAACATTTAATCCCCACAATGATTCTGCGAGGCAGGCAGGGCAGGTTGTTATCCTCTTGTACAGATAAGAAAACCGAGACTGAGAGGCTAAGTCACTTATCCAAAGTCACGCAGGCAGCTGCCTCTTCCAAGAAATTTAAAAAAAAAAATACTCACTGAAAAAATAGCACATCAATTTACTCTGAAACTAGAAATTTAAATTGTTCTCTGTGCTCCTTTCTCTCAAAGTTCCTGAGAAGGGGAGAGGAGATGGGCACAAAGCACCAAGAAGACACGGGCCTGAGATAGAAGCAGGGCACCTGTCCACGGCGATGGGCTGGAAGGCAAAGTGTACGGCTGCAACGCAGCGGACTGGAAGGAATGTCTCAGAGAACGACCTGGTTTTTTTCCAACTATATCTTCAAAGTAAGACCAGCAGCTGGGAGATGGTAGCAGAGATTAGAGGGAAAGGAAAGAAACACATAAAGTAGTCATCTCAGAGAGTGGGTAAGTGGATTTCTCCATTTAGAAAAATTTGGTTGGATTGTCTGGCCAATGTAAAGTATTCCTTTGAGATTTATGGTGAAAAATTTGAAGATATCTGGCACACAGTGTTGTATATGTATGTTCTTTCCCTTTCTTCCTTTCTGTCTTCCCTCTTCTCTCTCTCTCTCCATGCTCAACTTCTCCAGTGTGGGCATCAAGTAAATGGACTGTTGGTTTTAACCACTTGTAACTTTGCCAGCTGTTTACCACAGGGGTCGGGGAGAGAAGTTAAGAATTTTTGTGAAGGAGTGGCTACAGAACGAGAGTGTGGAATCCAGGTGAAGAGGAACTGATGACAAGATGAAGGTGAGAAAGGTGGAAAAACTGGTTGAGCAAACAGATTGGTGCTTTTAATGGGGTAGAAGGTAATACTCGAGAAAATTAGCCGAAAGGATTGAACTTTGTGCTTGAAATCAAGATTTTGGATGACCTTGTTATCCCCAATGTCTCATTTTTGTTTTTATCCTGAGCGTTCAGTGCAGTCCTTGGCATATAGCCAGCAGCACTAGAATGAAGAATGCAAGAGTAGATGAATTGTCAGAGTCTTGGGAGAAGCTAAGATGTGGAAGGCAAAAGATATTTTGTCTCTGCTATCCATTTATTTAATAAACACATTGCCACCTGACCCTCCTTCCTCTATGCCTCTCTCCTCTCTCTCTCTCTCACATACACACACACACACACACACACACTACTCAAGCAACACTGATCTACTCTCTATTCCTCTGAACTTCCAACCTCTGGTGTCTTGTCTCAACCCTCCCCACCAAGCCCAAAGACGGTCCCTCTTTCCCTCACTCTGCTTCCTGCAATGTCCTCTGTCATCTCTTCAGTGAAACTTCTCTGAGGTCCTTTAGCCAAAATGCCACTCATTTTCTCTCACATCCACAGCATAACACTGGTACCATTGTTATAACACTTTCTTCATTTTGCCTTAATGCCTGATGTTAGTTGTCTTTGCCACTTGCTCATAAGCTCTGCAAGGGGACTGTTCCAGTCTGATTCCCAGTTTGTGTGACCCACACTGCCCAGCACATAGCAGGAACTCCATAAACTTCTGTTGACTAAATAAATGAATAAATGGAGTTCTACAAATGAGAGGCACCATCTAATCAAATGATAAATCAACCAAGTTCAGACTGAGGATGAAGGAAACAATAAAATTAATAAATAGTGAGCTTTTCTTGAACTCAGAGATTCAAAGTAAATCCCCGCATTTATCAGCAGAGATGGAAACTGAAGTTACTGACTCAGAGAATCAGTCTATTAGATTAGCATTTCCATAATGACACAATGGAAGACGTCCTGGCCGCTCTGCTTCTGTGTATTTCTCCAGCCATTTCTAGATCTCCTGCCACAAAAAATCTAGCGATGGTTGCTCAATATATTAAAATTGATAAAAATAACAACAATAATAATACAGTTAACACTTGTATAATGTTTAATTTTTAGCTACTTTTCACATTTGTTGCCCCACTTAGTTCTCACAATGCTGTGAAGTTTTATTTGTAATATCCATTTTTTTAGGCAAACTGAGGCACAAAGGGGTTGTGTTATTTGTCTAAGTAGCCAAATTAAAATCTCAGTTCCAAATCATTTGAATCCAAATTTCATGTTCTTTTGATTTTTGATTATGTCTTAGGAATTCCTGAGACCCCACAGAGGTGCATATTGTTCTGCATTTCATACCAGAGCATCGGGAAATGGAGGCCCTAAGGGACTTGGCTGACACAAACCCAGGGAACTCAGGCCTCTTGTCTCATAATCCAGAGTATCTTCATCCAAGACACATTACTTGGTCTCCTGTGGGTAGGGGGGACACGAAGAACCCATCCATCTTTCTATTCTGAATTTTCTATTCTTTATTAATAAGAAGACCCGTATCTTGGGTTGCACAGTGATCCACTAAAAATGGGCCCATTTGGGGAAACATCACTTCCACAGAGAAAGTGGTTCCCTCTCAAGGAAAGTTGGCCGCGTGAAAGAGGTCTTTAAGAGATAATCATTTCCAGTCATGGGTGAGGCGGACATCCCAGCTTCCTGAGTCTGGAGGGCCACAGGGGTGAGAGCTTTACTTACAGGCCTGACATGGGGCAGGAGCAAAGAGACTTTAAAAAAACAAGTGGGGTACAAATATAGTCTTAAAAATGCTGCAGTGGTTTACAAAGAAAAGGAATATGATGAATGGCTGGTGTGAAGAAGAAAAAGAAATCAGACAGATGTAAAACGTAATGTGCAGGAGGCAGACACCAGCATGTGAAGAAATGAGACCAAGAAGTTCACCCAACATTGGTTTTAGTTTCCACATCAATAAAATAGGATGGGACTGTCTTCCTCTGCCTAACTGAGAGGTTATTTTCAGGATCCAAGATGATCACGTGGTAAGCTGGATGTACCACGGTTGCCAAGAATGGCCTTGGGCCACAGTGGCCATCTGTGCCTGCCCCTGATTGATCTGAGGCACTGTCTCTCAAAACAGGGACCCAAGAATATTCTTGGGAATCTGAGTGATTCTAAAAGAAATTTAAAATTTTGTGTTTACATTGTGATGGAAATCTAAAAAATATTAATCTAAGCACTTTTTTAAACCATCTGAAAAAAACTTCATGACCTAGGCTTGCTACTTGGTCTCTTGCACACATGTAGTTTGTATGCACTGGCTTTGCTGGTTCCTCTGCTTCTCCCTGACCTCTCGAAGTGAGACTGTCCCCCACACTTACTCTGTTGATACCTCTGAGTCTGCTCCTCGGTCTTCTTCACTGATACTCATTCGTTTAGTGACCTCATCCAATCGCATGGCTTTAAAACCTTGTATAAGCTGACAGTTCCCAAATGTATAACTCTGGCCCAGACCTCTTTCCTGAACATCAGCCCAACTGCCGACTTATGACCTCTACCTGGATGTTCAGGAGGGTAACCATATATCTTGGTTGGGCTGGGATAGTCTGGATGACTCCTGCTGTTCCAGTATGACTATTAATAGTCTCTCTTTTCTCCTTCACCCTCAAAAGTGTCCTGGTTTGGACAATAAATCATATGATCACCCTACCAATAGGCTTCACAAATTTAACATGTCCAGAACTGAACACCTGATCTCCACAAACTCCCTCACCCACTTGTCTTCCCTGTTTCAGGTGTTAGCCACTCTTTTTATCCAGTTGCTCAAGACCCTTAGAATCCTGCTCAGCACCACTTTCTCTCCCATTCCACATTCAAACTAAAGGGAAACTCTGTTGGCTCTACTTTCATAACATATGCAGAAAACTGACCATTAGCTTTACTTCTGTTGCCACCATCCTGGTTGGAAGCACCATCCTCTTTCCCCTGCACCATTGCAAAAGTGTTTAATCCAGACTACTGCCCCACAGTCTAACCTCAACACAACAGCCAGGGTGATACTACAAAATGTAAGTCAGATCATGTCATGCCCGGACTCAAGTCCTCCAATGAGGTCCCATTTCTTTCAGAGTAAAAGCCAGAGTCCTTTCAATGGCCCATGTGGCCCTGCAAGACCTTGCTCCCCTCTATCTCACAGACACCTCTCCCCATCACTCATGCTCATCCAGCCCCACCAGCCTCTTCCCAGGCACTCACGGCCCTGGCACTGGCTCTTCCCTCTCTCTCATCTTATCCCTTACCTCCTCCAAGTCCTTGCTCAAAGATAACTTTCTTAATAAGGCCTAATGGCACCACTGTTTACAATGGCAGCACCCACCCCTAACCCTGCCCCTGACTCCCATATCTACCTATCATGTCTATTTATTTTTCTTTGTAGCACTTAGTAACTTCTAACACACTGTATTAATTGTATTGCTTATTGACTGTCTCCTCCATTACAATGTAAGCTCCACAAGGGGAGGGATGTTGTTCTCTATTTTGCTCAGTAATGTAGCCCAGGCATCTAGAACAACATCTGGAATATAGTAGATGCTCAGTAATTTACTGTTGAATGAATTCTTTTTGGTGCCACTGACACTATTTTATTTGTCCCAAGCTAAGAAGAAAATAACCAAGGAGGATGTGTTATATAAATGATGTCTTATTATTGAGTGAGACACAAATGTCACAGGGTAAATGCTTCACACTGATGGGAATTTTAAAAAGTGGTTACAGAAATCAGTCATCACGTGGCAGATGAATGCAGAAGTATCTTGAACTCAGAAGAATGTACCCTTTAGTACTCAGTACCTTATTCACATTTAGAGGCTTAATTTAGTTTCACAAACCAATATCATCCATCACATTACATTAATGCCCATTTGAATTTCATTGTATTTTAGCTTCATTTAGATTTAATTTATAAATTTGTTCTGGTTTTGTAATTATATAGGAATTAATAAGCATAATGAGTTTATAGACAGTTCCATATTTATTCATTAAGTTAAAATACACACACAAAAATAATTTCAGTGAGCATTACGGATCCACAAAAAACCTTTACAAAAGACCCATATGGTATTAGAGTTTAGAAAACAGAGCATATTTGAGCTTTTTAGGGTTGCATGTATCAGAGTGACCTCAACTTCCCATCTGTCCAGATGTGAGGCAAGTTGGATTCTTTGGTAATTCTTTCTTCCGGGGCAGCCAAGCTTATTACCGCTCTCATCTCCTGCAGTGCAATGATTTGCATCATTGGTCCCCCAAACATAATTAAGTACCCACCCTGTGCCAAGCAGCGACCTAGGTGTTGGGCATGCAAACAGGAAGATGGCAGGTGTCTGCTACTTTGGGCAGTTTTAACACTATCCACACCACAGTCGATTGCCTTATGCATGAATAGCATTCTATAGTTCACAAAGTGCTCCAACGTACACTCACCCTCTGAGGCAGGAATGTCAGATGTGGAAGCTAACACTCCCAGAGATTAACTGACTTGTTCAAGGTCACAGGGCTAGTAATGTCAGAACCCAGAACTCAAGCTCTAATTTTTAAGCCTTTGCTCTTTAAATTATAGCTTCTGCCTTCTGTAACCACAGCATCTTTGTCTCCATTTCACTCTCTCATCCACCTCTCTGTTTCCACCAAGTTTTCCCAGGATTTCTGAAGCCTTCCTGCTTCTGAGTGGGAGGATCACAAAGGAAGAACAATGTGTCTTATATTTCATGGTCTCTTTCCTTTCTCATGGAGGTGTGAGTATGCAAGAGCCACATCAAGTCTACGGTATGGCATGCAGCCAGGGCCATTGGAAAGAGAGCTCAGTGCCAGCAGGGCATGCAAATACGGTCAGGCTTATGTGTTTGGGAAAAGTCACATGATGGATTGGGGGGATGAATGCAATGTCCCTTTGGCTTCTCATAGCATCACCTGGCAGATGGCACCAAGGCTGCATTCTTGCTGCATCATTTGACCTGCGGTATGTGCTCTGCGATAAATGCCCATCTGCCTTCTGGACACCAAGAGTCACACAGCACCCTTAGGGCGTCGCACCAGATTTGCTCCTTCCCAGCTTTGGCTAGTGCCAGCCCTGAACCCCAGGAAAGCCTTGCAAGGGCCAGGAAACCTGATTTCACGTGGACTTAATGTTGCAGTGTCTGCAGCTGTAGCGAGCATGCTTTCAGGCAGGCAGCTAGGGCCTTGTCCTGTTTCTACAGCTCAGGATGATCAAAATGCCTGCATGGATTGTTTCCTCCTTGCTGTTTTTCTTCAATTGGTGTATGTGTTTAAAACGGCTAAAAATTGACACTTCACATACATCCACCTTGGATGGATGTTTTTCTTCCTAAATAACATTTTCCATCCAGATAGCACTTTCCTCCCGGAGCTTTCACAGACAAGTTGTTATCTTCATCCCCATTTACTAGATGAGAAAATGGATGAGCAGGGAAGTAGTAGCTTTGTCTGATAATAATACGCTGAGTCGGGGGTGGAATTTCCCAAGAACTGTGGTGTAAGCAAAACACTTCCATCAGAAGTCCAACCTCCAGGGCAGAGGGCACGGGGCATGGGGCTATGCACCATAGGTTTATAGGGATTAATAGAAATTATGTCTCATATCTGAGCAGCATCTGCCAGCACATAGCAAATGCCCAGTAAAAAATGCCTTAACACTCACCATCTCACTGTAACCTTATATTGGCTCTGTGTGGTGGGACAGGTATGATTATTCCCAATTTATAGAGAAAACATTGAGGGGCCAGTGAGGTGCTCAGTATTACACAACTCAGGCCAAAACAAAGGTTTCTAACTATAAAACCAAGGCCCTGAGTATTTGGAATCAGCTTGGAATCCTGACTCCATCACTTACTAGCTGTATCATTTGGTCAGGAGTTTCCTCAGCAGTAAATGGTAATAATAATACTCTTTGGGGAGGTTTAATGAAAATTAAAGGTAATTTATGTAAAAAATCTAGCATAATGCCTGGCTCAGAATAGAGGACTAATATAACTCATATTTTATACTAAACCATCTCCAGATAGAATCTTTGTTACTAAAAAGCTCCCTATTTTCAGGCAGGGGAAATGAAGTGTGTAGAGACTTGTATCAGATAGATCTCACAAACAACATTAGCACCTTATAACAGAGGAGGTGGGGGTGATGGGAAGTCCTCAGGCACCTCACCTTTGGTGCCCCTTCCAACAGACATCTATTGACCCCACAATTCTGTCTCTGACCATGGGCCTTTCAGTGGTCCACACTGCATCTGAGTTTTCCTTTAGGCACCCTTGCCTCTTCTTCACATCTTACTCAACTATCAACAGTCTGGTCACCCATAAACTGACATCCTAGTAGTCCCGGAGATCCATTCTAGCGGGAAGGGATTCTGGAGTCACTTAACATTCAGCAGGAGCTGTGCTGGTGCTGGGACTATGATGATAGTGGAGATACTGTTGTTGGCCTTGAGGAGTTCACATTTCAGACAGAAGAAAGAAGAGTAAGTCAATAATCAAGAATAATTTCCACTGGGCACAGTGGCTCATGGCTGTAATCCCAGCACTTTGGGAAGCCAAAGCAGGAGGATTGTTTAAAGCCAGGAAATAGAGACCAGCCTGGGAAACATAGTGAGACTCTGCCTGTACAAGAAATAAAAAAAATTAGTTGGGTGTGGTGGTGCCACCTGTAGTCCCAGCTACTCAAGAGGCTGAGGCCAGAGGATCGCTTGAGCCCAGGAGTTTGGGGTTACAGTGAGCTATGATTGCATTACTACACTCCAGCATGGGTGACAGTGAGAACTTGTCTCTAAAAAATTTTTTTAAATTACAAAAAAGAATAACTTCTTATTGTAAATAACTGGGATGGATAAACCTTTGTGAAAAGAAGTTATGGGGAACAACTCTTAATGGCTTCTGTTAATGAGTTCAGATTCTGATTTATATATGTAATGAATGATATCTAATTTGATCCCAACAACAACCCTGGAATTATTGTTCCTATATTACAGTTGAGGAAATTAAGTCTTGGGAAGGTTGAATAGCTTATCCAAGGTCAGAGAGCTGACTAACAACAAAACAGAGAGTTGAACGCAGAACTACCGCATCTTTCTATCATGCTATTCCTAGAAGGGAAGGAAATGGCAGTGGGGAAAAGATAAGGTGGCTCTAGGCCCAAGAGCACTGCTTGGGAGGAGGGACTCTTAATAATCTAATAACAAATGGGGGGACCTTTCTGTACATTCTCGCTGGTGTTTGTGTGCTCAGGTGTTTGCTCTGGGCCTCACCTGCCCCTTCCAGAACAGTGGAACTTGGCTGTGGCCCCATTCCTTCCTTACCTGGCACACAGAACCTGACCCTTTCCTACCCAGGCCCCAAGAGCACAGCTTCTGGAGTCAGACAGCCTGGGCACATGTCTCAGCTCCACCACTTACTGAAGCAGCAAGTCAGTTAACCCCCTCTGTGCTTCAGTTTCTTCATCTGAAAAATGAAAAAAATAACAGTACCTTCTTCACAGAGTGACTATGAAGATTCAATGATTTCCTAATATAAAATACTTAGCACAATGCCTGACAAGTGATAAATGCTCAATAAATGTTGTGCATCTTATTGTGATAATTATCATCACTGCCTGTAGGAACCCCCACTTTCAACCACGCTCATCGTCTTGATATTCCTTAAACACACATTCCATTTTTCTGTCTTCATGCCCTTGCTCAGTGTTCCCTTCTGCCTTTTGTTCTGTCTCATAGAGTCTTGTTTTATTTATCAAAATTTTATTGTCATCATCTGCCACAGTATCCTATATACATAAGTCCTCAACAACTGTCTGTTTAATCAATAGTTAAATGTATGTTGGTAATACTACTAAATATATGGTAAACTAGATTTAAAATTCAATTAACAACATAAAACCCAGAAATTTTTAGAGTATAATATTTGCAGATTGACTGCAAGTTGCTGAAGTGCTTTTCTGAATCAAAGAAAATTTCAATTCAGCCCCATATAGTTAAAATACGATATATCTTATAGTGTGACCCTTTAGACATTAGTAATCATTTACAAAATTTATAGCTTTCATTCTCCATCTTCTCTGCTAAAGAGGAAGTTAACTGTAATTTGTAAAGATTATATCACTTTGAGTTTGAATTTATAGTTAACAATGATAATATTCACATTTGAATTTGAGCTTTTCAAATAGCCTCCCAGGCATCAACTTTCATCTTTTCAAATTTCTCAAAATTTCTCAGCAGCATAGGCTCAGTCGTCTTCAGGGTGGAGCCCAGTCAAGGTGAAGGACAGCCATTTGGAGCATCACCCACAGTGAGCAGTAAAGCATCAGATGAATAAAGATGAAGTCTGGACCTCACCTGCCCCTTCCAGCACCGTGGAGCCTGACTGTGGCCCCTCTCACCAGAGGAGACGGTGCTCTCCAATGGAAAGCATAAGCATTCTTTGCACCGACCTCTGTCCTCTGAGAAGTTTCTGATAAAAATATGAAAATTGGTACCGGTCCAAACCATCCACCCCAAAGCCAGCCAGTAATGTCATGTGCAGCAGTCCCCACAGTCTTCTGGAACTCTGAGAACTAGTCATTGATACATGCCGAAGTGCTGCTTCCCAGGAAAGACTGATTTACTTCATTAACTCAACCCAAAACCCTTTAACATGCCTCCCAAAAGGGGCCTGATGGAGAACCTGACAGAGGAAAAATGAAGAGGTACAGAGGAAAGCAAGAAAAGTTTTGCCTTCATGACAGCAAAGAGGGAGAAATACATATTAAACATTATTACAATAAGATTTTTTTTAAAATAAGACTTTCTTCCTATATTGGATAAATTAACTCTCTTGTTAATGAGTACTCTATATTAATGAATCCAGTCATAAGTAACAGAAAAACTATACTATAAGCTTAGTTTAAAGGCTATGTTATATTCATGACAAGCTAAAAAAAACTACTTTGAACAGAAGGAAAATTCATACTACTTTTATTTTAATAAGAGCAATAGCTAATAATGAAAACTTACCATGTGCCAGGCACTCTTATAAGCATCTTACATGTATGGACTTACATCTAACATTTAATCCTCACAACAATAATAGGAGGTGCTTATTATTATGATCTTCATTTTAGAGATGTGGAAACTGAAGTACCAGGAGGTTAATGTGTCCAAGATAGCACAGCCAGCAAGTAGTAGAGCTGAGATTTGACCTCGGGTGATTTGGTTCCAGGATCTGTGCCAATCCCCTCCCACCCCCACCAAATATACGGTGAGCAGACGTGTGAACTCTATTGCTTTGAAAGGGCATCAAAGTCTTAATCTGTATGTCTGGTCAGTTGTTGCTTAAGATGCCCCTTCACTACACCCCTGCTCTAATTGCATGGGATATTCAGATTCTAAGATAGCCAGCAAATTGAGCAGGGAGTTCATACCACCTCCCTAACCCACGCCAGGAACCATGAAAAAACAATAGACGACTAAAGCCAAGTACACCACAAGTTCTTGAAAGATAAATAATTTATACATTCTAACAAAATGCCACCTACTTGGGGTGGCAGAGAACCTAGAGGCAGTAGCAGCATCCTGGAGGAGAGTGCAGGAAGCTCTAATTGAGTCTGAGAAGAGCTGGTAGGCAAGCTAAGGGTCCAGTCATGGGTAGGGCTACCCAAAGTTCTGAAGGAGCCCTGGAGGCTGCCCCCTTGGGGGAGGGACAGAAAGCGGTTCAGTTTTTGAAGATGTTTATAGATCTTTCACCCCAAAAGGCCTGCTTAGAACTGCTCCCCTCACTTTCCTTATCCCAGTGGCACAGGACCCCACCTCCATTTAAGAAAACCAGTTTGTTACTATTCCCAGGGTATGAGAGGAAACCCTTGCAATGCCAATGTAAGGTTCATATTGAATCTTAAATCTATTGGAATTGCCACAATCACACAATCTTTGGCAAGTTATTTATAATGTGTACGTCTATCTTGCACTTGTTACAAATTAAGCCCTATACTAAGCTCTCGGATGAGGGGAAGAGAAGAAGAGAATGCTATTTAAGAGATGGTTATATTCTAATGGAGAAGATGGACATGCACACACATAAGGGGGAAATGAGCAGAAAAAGAAATGAGAAATTCTGGGGTATGTAACCTACCAAACTCAAGGTTCCAGTTAGACACCAGTGTTCAGGCGTGAAGGGGATTGCTTTAAAAAAAAAATCTTGCCCTCTCTGCCCCCTCACCTAAGTCAACATTATCCCGCCCAGTCTGAAAGCAGGTTCTAGGCAAGGAGAAGAAACTAGGAATTGCCTAGGAGCCATTAAATTCCTGACTGGGGCCCAGGAAACAGGAATCTTCAACCTTTTGACCAGCAGAGGAGAGCTCTGTACTAGAACCCACTGAAGACGCATTGGTTGCAGGAGAGAATATCTGATGGCTACAAGTGAGGGGGGAAGCCAGTACAGCATTTTCTTTGTCCTCACTCCTGTCCTAAGGAGAGAGCGTCAGAAATGAGACACATTGCTGGAGTTGTTTCCCCTGTAAAATACCCGGTAGGGTAGGCCTTAGCAGAGAATATGGTTTCAGAAAGCACTGGTCTACATTCCAACTTGTAGGGCCTGTGCTTCCTGATATAACTGCTCTGCTTGTCCCATAAGTGATGTCCACTTACTTCCCTCCTATACCAGGGTAAATGCCTGCTCACTCCTTTGAGTCCACCTCTCAGAAGTCATAACAACTGGAGAATGGATTCAGGCGGAGAGGAGAAGATGAGGTGGGTCATGACCTGCCTGCCCTGGAGGAGAGAAAGGAAGACATATAGCACTGGATAGCCTCTAAGTACAGAGAATTTTCTGGCAGCTTCTGACTGATCAAAGGCATCCCCAGAGATTTTAGCCATGGCTGGGACTCACTGTGCCGAAAGGATTTTAGAGTGTTCAATGGAGTCATTACGTTCCATGTGCCATGATTTCTGCTTGGTGCAAGCCTATTACCAAATCACCTAAGTATATCATTCTGCTAAACACGGGTGTGATTACAAGAGGCAGTCAGCTAATACACTGATACACACCAGCTCCACGGGCTATAAAATGTGCTGCTGTTCTGCTGCACAGTCACTGCTCCAGGATCGATTTTGTGGGCAAGGGGAATAGTATTCCCACTAGCAATTCCAGGCAGCTTTCAGGTAGGAAAACTTGTAAGAGGCAAATGAGCTTATCTGTAACCATTACAAAGTGCTGGTGACAGTCTTCCCAGGTGGTAACCATCACTTTTACACACTTAGGAGTTTCTTTACCCCATTTGAGGAAGACTGGATAACTCACAGGGCTGGATCAGGGAAAAGAACTACAGCATATATTTTGTTTTCATTTGTCCATTGATTTGTTTTTTCATTCAACCAAAAGTTATTGAGTACCTTATGCATTAGGGACTATTCTACACCGAGGACACAAAAATATATAAGACCTGCTCTCTGCTTTGAACTTAGGGCCTCAATGTTTTGGGGGAAAGGTAGAATAGCACATACATAATTATGATAACAAACTTAGAAACTCACATTTGTTTCCATACTTTATTTTACTCAATGTTCATAGCAAGTCTATGGGGCAGGCAGGAAAATATTGGGTTGGTGCCTATCAGTCAAAGACCACTGGGAACACCTCTGTAGGAATAAAGTTAGGTTATTACTTGCTACAGCAAGGAAGACCATATACCACAGGGAGTTGTGGGAAATCTCCAAAGGGGAAAGTTAGGAAAGAAGTCCTTATAGGGTTTTGTGAACAGAAGTTTGTCATAGGGTGGGCTGGGCAAGAATAAACTAGGGAGTTGCTGGAACAGTCCATGGCTTTGTATTTAGAACACCTGGGTCTGTGTGGAGTCACTGTTAGATCAGTTGTCTGGTCTTGGACCTCACGGGTCTGAACAGACCAGTGTTAAAAGAGTTAAAGCTTTGATAGCTTGTGAACACCTTGGTTTTGATTTGATACAGTTTATCTGTTTTGATAAATCATAGTGCAATCTGTTTTGAAAAACTGTGGTTTCTATTTTCAATTCTCAGTACCCTCCCTCTAGTCTAGCTACCCGTGGGATCCTTTTTCTCTTTATTATTATTAATATTATTTCAATTTTACAAGGGAAGATACTGAGAAGCAGGACTCACCAAAGTCTGCCTCATCAGAAGCTACTGCAGAGGCCCAGACAAAGCTGGGTCTCAAATGGGGCACACAAATAGATCCCCTTGACCAGGGCAAGCTACTCAAACTATGCCCACTCTCTTGCATCATACTCATCTGCATGTCTTTCCTTCCTGTCTCCCCAACTGCATGAACAGCAACCATGACTTACAAACATGTAGCCCGGTGATCAAATTGTGGTCTTTGGGAGTGAGCTTTCCAGCTTCAGAACCTGGATGGATCTATCTTGTATCGAATGAGTGGCCTGCAGCAGGTCACCAACCTCTCTGTACCCTGGTATTTCCTCAACTTTAAAATAGGAATAATATTAGTATCTCACTCATGGAGGTATTGTGAGGACTAAAAGAAATAATATGCCTGAAGTGCTTAGAGGGGCGTCTGCCGTACAGAAAGTACCCGATTCAAGAGTTGTTACGATTTTTCTCTCCTGTCTCTGTAGCACACCCTAAGGTGTTTTGCAAACTGACAGCTGTGGTATACAGCAGAGCTTCTCAAATTTTAATTGCATACAAATCATCTAGAGATCTCGTTAAAATGCATATTCTAATTCCGTGGGCCTGAGTTTCTAAGGAGCTCCTGGGTGAGGCCTGCTGGGACCACACTTTGAACAGCCAGTAGTTCTCAGCGTGTGGTCTGGAGACCAGCAGCTTCAGTGTTACCCGAGAACTTGCTGAAATGCAAATCCCCCCAAATGCTCAGGAATAGGGCCAGCAATCTATGTTTTAATAAGCCCACTAGGGTGGAAGAAAGAATAATTGACTGGAGTCAAAAGTCTTGGATGGCATTCTTGATTTGCCACTTAATAGTTGTGTGGCCTTGGGCTAGCCACTTGATCTCTGTTAGCCTAGCACAGAAGTCCCTAAATAGTTTATTCTTTTAAACCCAGAATGGGACTGCAAGAGACCCCAGGCTAAAATGGGGCCATGTTTCACCTCCATGGGATCCCAAATTCACAGCTTCTCTATTGCTTCTGGAAAATTGGACACATTACACTTACCTTGCTCAGAAGGCTGTTGAAAGTTTCTAATGAGATAATGTAAAAGCATTTAAAACTATAAGATACTACCTAATGATGAAGTATTTGAAATATGCATGATAAATGGTTAAACGAAGAGGTGAAGTATCATGTATACAACTAAAACACCTTTGGAAAGCCCAAACTTTCTTTATGAAAAGTCATTTGTTAGGAGAAATGCATCCAAAGTTCCTTACTGGCTATAGACTTTTTGCATCAGAAGTGGGTGTCTGATCGTGATTGCTTAATGCAGAGCAAGGATATTTTATTTTAGCACTATTAATAGAACAATGAGGAAAACCACTACGCAGGTAAAATAGCCCATTCATTCCAGGGTGCAAATACCTTTTATAGGAATATGTCCCCATTTTTAAAACTGTGTTACATGGTTGGGCATTTGCTGAGACACCCAAAGTTGACTGAGACAGCCATTCCTACCTTAATGTCTGGCCCCTCCACCCACACTGGTTATTTATGTGTGAGGCTTTTTATCTGGCTGCCTCAACACACTTACCAGCTGGTACTATCTATAATTAGGCAAACCTACTTATGAATATGACTCAGTTACTTCTACCTCTATCAGGAACTATTAATTGAGAAGGATGATAGTTTTATCTTGTATGTACAGTAAATCCAAAATTTTTCAAAATAACTGTTACTGAATGCCTACTAAGTTTGAGCTATGATGGTAGTAACCAAGACTTCCTGTACACCTGCCTGTTGCCACAAAACTCCAAAATATGTGCCTCCCAGACAAACCACGCATCTTGCACTTGAGAATAATTTTCAAAGACAGCCATCTCATGTAACCTTAACTAACAAACCCAAATCTACTAATACCAGCAGAGGTAAAATATTGTGGTGGAAATGACCTTGAGTCGATCATCAAGAAGAGAACCCAGGTCTGCTTTGAACCAGCTCCATGACCTTCCCTGGCTGTCTGTCCTCTAAGCCCCATTTGCATCATCTGCATCATGTGAGTTTTGAAATGATCTTATAAAGTCTCCTCCATCTCCAGCATTCCATTTGGTGCCCACATACATTTCTCAGGTGCATGGATACATGGATAGTTCCTAGGCCACCTTTCTGTGTATTTGCTTTCCCTTTTCCTGTCAGTTACACTAGATGTAATCATCTTGAAGGTAGACATTGCAGCCTATGTTGCTTTTGAAACATCCTCCACAGGACATAGCCTCAGGGAGCCCTCACTTTATATTGCTGGCACCTGGCAAACTGTCTCCTTCCATTTCTAACAAACCCAGGAAATCAATATTTACTCCTGCTAAGCATTTTCTCTAGTTTGCCTTATAGCTGATCCCACTAGCTCAGAAGGAAGCTTCCACTAGGATTACTTCTACTACCCTGTGGAAGTAATATCTTTCCAGCTAGAAGGGTGGTCGCAGAGAGCATCAGCAGCCCAGCCAGACCTGCAGCTCTGGAGGTTGAGGCGTGGGCACATAGAGTCTGGTGCAGAGGGATCCATAGGATCTTCTGGGGCTCAGGGAACTCTGTCTGAAGTCCTAGAGTAACAGGAGAACACAAGCCCCAGCTGCTCTGGAGATGGTCCAAGTCAGGTGCTAGCTGATCCCCTACTCTAATGGGTCTGCGTTATAGACCCACCGTGAGGTGAGAAAGACTCAGAATTTTCCTGCCACCATTTTCAGCAAAAAGCTACAATACCACAGACAGACATGTCCTTAAGAGGAAGAGAAAAAGGTATACTGAGCCCCACCTCAGAAGAGCAGCTCACTCCTCATTGGCAGAACTGGTTGTCAATGGTTGTCACTGGTTTTGACACAAGTGGTTGTGACACCACTTGTGTCAAAACCAGTGCCCCTGTATAGAATTGTAAGTAGGAAAGGAGGGTCTCCAGAGAATATAGGAATTCAGCCACCTTGTGCAATCATCCTGTTCGGCAGCCTTTGTTTATGAGGCCCATGACTACTTAGCTGGCTAAAACTAGCCCCTGACAGACCCTGGCAGCCTATAGATGAACTCAGGTGAACTTTCCTCATTACCATGCTGAAGTCTCCACCCTGGGAGGAACTATAGTTTCATTACCATAACAAGAGAAATGTGTGCAAGCATGACAAACTAGCCATGCATGTGTAAGGAAAATTATACCTCTACATGTGATGACACATCTTTTTGTTTCTCTACTACCCCATAAAAATCCTATGCCCCTTTCCCTTGGGGACACACTGCTCTAGAGAATATTCTCCTCACTTGCTGCAAGTGATTAAATCTCCTACTGATCAAGACCTGCTTTCTGGTACAGACTCACTTGTTACTCACGAGGTAAATGATCCCTGGTCTTTCAGGTAACAGAATCACAGCCCATCTGTTTCAGAAGATCTCACCTAGCCCTCCTTCTCCTTATGAGGAAACCAAGGCACTGAGATGGGAAGTGATATGCCCAAGGTCATCTATCTGGGTAGGGACATGGTAACTGGGATCTCTCCGTCCCTCCCTTCACCTAACTCTAAGAGTTTGAATCCAAGGACAGACAGAAAATGTGGAAATATCAGGCAGTACAGGCAAGACAGCTGTTTGAAGAACTTTACTTTAAGATATCCCTATTAGGATTCTGGTGCAACCCTATTACAGGGTTGACAGCACAGAAAAATTGTCAGACACAAACAGTGAACTTTGATGGAGACAAGTGCTATGGAGAACACTCAGGGAAAACTGCCCAAATGTAGTATGCTACAGAAATATTGTATACAGTAGAATATTCTGACTGGTTATGTGCACATACAGCAGGGAAATATTACGGTCTTAAGGGTCTAGAAGCTGAACATGAGTCAGCAGGATGGTGATATTGTTTAATAAAGCAGGAATGGAATTCGGAAGCAGAGGGAGAGAACATGATACTCAGCCCATTCGAGGGCTCTCGCTCTTAGTATTCTCTAATTGTATCTTGTGTCTAAGTCTTGTCTCCCCTATGAGATTAAAGGCTCCCAAAAGACAGAGACTAGGTTTGATTCTTCCCTTGTATCTTTTTACCACCAGGAAGAAAATACATGTTAGAGAGAGAGAGAGAGAATGAATTTGGAATCTTAGAAGGATGCTGGTAGTGTTTTGGAATTCTATGATTCCAGAAGGAATTTGCTTAAAAGACATGGGCATAGAGAAATGGGACGTGAAACCAAAATTAACAGAATTGGCTTGACATCAGCCCAAGAAAGAGATGACTGAAGGGACAGACAATGACAGTAGCAGCTGCCATTTATTGAGTGCCTGCTAAGCTGCAGGCAGTAAACATCCATCATCTCTAATTTTTACAATGACCCTATAGGGTAGGTTTAGCAGCCCCACATCACAGTTAAGAAAACTAAGAGAACTTAAATAATGCTGCCCATGGTCATAAAACTACTAAGTGACTGAGTTAGAGTTAGAGCCCAGGGTTGCCTGGCTCTGAATTCCAAGTCCTTTCAATGGGCCCATACGCCATCCAGAGAATGGATAACATGTGTGTCCTACCTGTGCTGGGACCAAGAAACAGACCTTACACAGAAAGAGGATCTCCGACCCTGTGAAAGTAATATCTTTCCTGCTAAGGGGGTGGTCACAGAGAGCATCCGCAGCCCAGCCTCACAGCTCTGGAGGTTGAAATGTGGGCACATGGAGTTTGGTGCAGAGGGATCCACAGGATCTTCTGGGGCTCATGGAACTCTGTCTGAAGTCGTAGAGTAGCAGGAAAATGCAAGCCCCAGCTGCTCTGGAGATGGTCCAACTCTGTCTCTATTCGTGTCCTTTCCTTGTCACTTTGGCTGACTCATACTGCTACTTTCCACAAGAAAGCTCAATCACTGTCCTTCTTGTCATAATGAAATAAAAAATCTTAAAACAATCTTCCTCACTATCAGGTTTGGAGAGAAATAAACAAGAAAAGATCTCTGTCATAGCAAAGAAAGTGGAAAGAGACAGAACAAAATATTAAGTATTGAATTTAGAGGTTTGTTATTGTTGTTTTGTTTTGTTTTTACACTTCCCCTTATACTTTTTTGAATTTTCCAGATTTTCAAGCTCAAAAAAATTGGTACTAACTGATCAACACTTACATCACACAGGACAATAATATTCATCAGGGGGCGGGCAGGTGGGAGGGGGGTGGAGAGGATGGGAAAAACTCTCACTGAATGGATGCGGGGAGCACAGTTTGGGGATGACCACGATTGTACCTCTGACACGGGCAGTGTATGGGCAATGTATATAGCCAAAGTGTTGTACCCCCATAATATTCTGAAATTTTTTTAAAAAATGCTCTTCTTAGCCTTGCATACTGGCACACGCTTATAGTCCCAGCGACTCAAGGGCTGAGGTGGGAGGATTACTTGAGCCCAGGAATTTGAGTCCAGCCTGAGCAACAGAATGAGACCTCACCTCTAAAAAAAATAAGGCTCTTTCATAACTAGACAAAATATTACACATATTTAAAATAATACAAACATTTAGGAATAAAGAAAATACCCACATGAGATTTTTATGAAAATACAGAAAATTATTCTGTTTAATTGCAACCTTTTTCAGTGTTCCTCACTGATGAATAATCCCCATGATTTAATTCTATTCTTGTGATCTGAGACATCTTCCTCCCATGCTGTAAATTAAAAGCAACAAGCAAACACATAAAGAACTTTTTTTAATACCAAGAAAGTGCACAAGCTGTAAAATTGACTAACAGCAATAACCTTTGGAATACAGAAACAGTCAACAAACTTGTGGTCACAGAGATAACATGTCAGGCAAAGGTAATTTCTCTTCCAAGGAATGCAAGCCAAGCCAGCCAGAAACCTCAACACACTCAGCAGAGCAGTCTAGGATTACATTTTAACTGAGATGCTGGGCAGAAATGTCCCACCTCTACACTCAATGCAAAGCGGGAAAACAACTCCCCAGGCAACAAGAGATGCGTTGACAGCCAAACAGGAGAGTTTAGACTTCCCTCATTTCTCTCATGCAGCTATTGGTATCTGATCTCAGAAGGATCTTTTCAAATAGAGCCAACTTCTCATTCCAGTATACCAAAATGTCCTGGAAGATGTTTTAGAGAAATTTAATAGGTGTTCCTCAGGACCAGCAGATCTGAGGGGCAGGTGGTGAAATAACCCCTTGATTGGTTCTCTGAGATGGAGAGATCACAGGTCATAAAATCATAGCAAGTGGCCGTTGAACAGCGTCTTGGAGCAGAACTTCTCAAATACATCGAATATTCATAAAAATCACCTGGGGATCTTCAAAAGCAGATTCTGATTCCACATGAATCAGGTCCAAAATGAGACCCGAGATTCTGTTTCTATCAAGCCTCCAGTTAATGTTAAGGCTGCTAGTCTGAGGACCACATTTTGAGTATGCTCAACTTTATTCATAATGGGAGAACTGCAGTTAAAACTATACCTCAATAACGTTTTCCACCATTTTCTCACCATATACACATCCTTGTAACAAACAACTGTTGACAAGGATATGGATTAACCAGAACCCGCATACATTGCTGGTGGGAATATAAAATGTTGCTGTCACTTTGTAAAACACTTTGGCAGTTTCTTAAAATGTGAAACATAAATTGAGTTATTTCCATGTCCTCATTCCTAGAAGAATTGACCCAGACATTTTCCTGGAATACATATAGTTCAACCAGATATTTCCTGGGAGGCTAACTAGAGCTAGCTGTGGTGTAGCTAAGGGTAAAGACCCTTTATCTTGGAGTCAGAAGTCCTAGATATGACTTCTAATTAATCTTTCTTAGTCTCTCTAAGCCTAAGTTTCCTCTTCTGTAAAATGAGATTAATAAAACCTACCTGACAAAGGGTTAGGGAGATTCAATTTAATTAGAGACTGTGTAAATTCCATGGACCTACACAAATAAAAATTGTTTTATAACCTGAGATTTATTGAGTGGTGATTCAGAGTGCCTGGAAGCACTGGAGGAGAGGAGACAAATATGGTAACTGTGGAATACAGTATGGTTTTTACAGTCTGGTCAGACGGAGCAAGGACAGGAAAAAAGCCTTAAGGATGTTGCTATTTTAAAAGAATATGGTGTGAACTATCTTTAATTGCTAAAGAGATTTTTAAAAACCACTGGTTGGAATTGCATAGCCGTGAAGACTGGCAGGACGTTAATACTGAGCTAGGAAATGAAAGAAATGAGGGATGTGAATTAGTAGAGCGGATGAGCAAATCATTTAAGCAATCTAAGTACCTCTTTTCCTCATCTGTAAAATGGAGATTAAAATAAAACCTCACAGGGCTCTTGTGGGGACTAAATGAGATGATGTATTTACTGTCTTTCACCCAGTAAGTACTCACTGCTTGAATTTTTTAACTCTTACTGACTTTTTATTTGAATGGGTAATATAAACGCATGATTCAACAAACCAAACCAGTGTAATAAAGTATACATTGACCAGTCTTTCTCTCTTCTCTCTCCCCTTCCAGCAAATTCTTCCTTTTCTCAGAGGCTCTTAACAGTTTATGTAATTTTTCAGTGTTTCTTTGTGCAGATACAAGCAAAAACAATATATATTCTTATTCCTCCGTTTCTTGCACAAAGGCAATGTGCTATACACACTGCTCTGCACTTGAGTTTTCCACTTTCTTCTTTTTATAAAAGTAATTAGAGAAACTTTTCTCTTTGTTTTTAAAATCTGAGTAGTATTCTAATGTATGTTTATAGCATAATTTATCCAGTCCCCTACTGATGGAATTTGGGTTTCTTCTTATTTTAAATATGCTGCAATAAATAAATTTTGCATACCCACCATTTCGTATGTGTGCTCTTAAACCTATAGGTTAAATTCTATAGATTCTATCTAGATGGGCTAATCCCTTTTGACTGCTCTTTGTTTTCAGAATCTTTTCAGCTATTGTTGCTTATGTATTTTTCTATATGAACTTTAGAATCAACTTGTCCAATTCCAGGGATGGAGGGAAGTCTTTGTTTTTACTTTTATTAGGATTGAATTAAATTCATAAATTAAAAAGAATTGACTCCTATATGATTTTCAGTCTTCCAATGTAAGAACATAATATACCTTTCCATTTGTTGAGTTCCATTTTTATGTTGTTTGTGGCATTATTGGGCACATCTCACACTGAGTAACCAACAGGTAAAAAGGCATAGGGACAAAGGCTAACAAGTTATGATGGCAAAGAACAAACAGGTTAACCTGTTCAAAAATCAAGGGGTCATAACTCTGAATACTGGCAAAGTGGTAAGAGGCAGGATTAAGTGAGGAAGGAAAAAGTGTGAGAAAAAAAGTCATTATTATTTGGGTTAATCCTTTAAATTGGTTATTTCATTGAATCCTCATTTCACAGATTGTAATAATGTAATAGTTAAAAGATCCATCCCTTAGGATCATTTTAGTCATAAGTGCAAAGTGCTTAGCTTAGTGTGTGCCACATGGAAAGAGTTTAACACATGTTAGAAATTATAATGCTGATGAGGATGAAAAAGGAGGAGGAGAAATCAAGGTCCTGACATATGAAATAATTTGCCAAATGTCTAACAGATCCATAATTCAAACCCAGGTCAGCCAGTCCTAATGCCCATGCTCTTTGCATTGTAATATTCTGCCTCTGGGGAAGTTCATTTAATTCAGTTTAATAAGTGTTTATTAAATATCTGCTGTAAACAACCTGAATATTGTGTTCTATTCCAGAAGTCACACTGGTGAAGGTTTATTAATTTATAAATAATAAAAGTAAATTCAGCCTAAGTATAAAAAGTATAAGAGAAGGATTTATCAGCTAATATAACTAATTAAGGAAAGAGCTAGGGTGAGGTTGGTTGGCCTCAGGTATTGCTAGCGTGGGGGATTGTAATTACTGTCAGGTTCCTTTCTTTCTTAGATCTCTCTCTCCCTCCTCCCTTCCCAGTTGTTCGTTCTCTGGCTGCCTCCTCTTTCATCTCTGCTTCCCTGTGCCTAGTGCTTTCAGGCTGACTTTCCTGTGAGTCCAGACTCACATTATTGCTCCAGGCTCACATCCTGACATCAAACTCCCCAGTTTTCTGTGATCAGCCAGGCTTGGGCCACATTCTCAGCACTATGGCCAGAGGGCTGGGGTAGAGTGATTGGCAGCTCCACTCCCCACCCCCCACCCTTACAATCACATGGTTGAAGTGGAGAAGAACAGTTGCCCAGTTGAGAGTTGGGGGTTGTTCCCAAGAATGTTGAAGCTTTAGGCAGAGAGAACAACAAAGACAATGACAAAAGTAAATTATAGTATAAACACTCAATGGGCCATCGTGCAGCCATTTGAAAGTATGTTTTGATTTTAATATGATGTAATAACATGGGAAAATATTACACCATGATAATAGATTAATAAAAGCAGAATAGCCAATTGTATGAACACAGCTAAGTAAAAGCTAGAAACAAAACCTGTGCACAGGGAAAAGACTACGAACAAACACACAAACGAACCAACAAACCTGCATCAAATGTGAATATTATTTATCTTTGGGTAGTGCAACAATTAGTGATTTTTCTCCCACCAGCTTTGTTTTATTGTTTCTGTGGTGGTAGTAGTTTACACAAGGCTCCAAAACTTTTTCTTTTTAAATTATTTACTTCATTTTTATCAGAGTAATGCATATGTCTAAAAGTAAGTCCCTTACCCCCCAGTGCTGACACCTGTTGGTCCCACTATCCAGATCAGTCACTTTGGATTCTCATGCTGTTTCTTCTCTACACAGTATTTTTAAGCAATACACTTATATTGCTTTATCCACTTTAGACAGTATCTCTTCATCTCTTTTCCTGGTAATCAAAGATTTAGTTCTTAAAGTCATTCAAATCTAATATATATACTCTACCCATTGTCCATAAATAATTATACTGAAATTATTATCTAAATAAGTAGAGAGAGAGTAGATTATCATGATGACATAAATACAGTTTACTGGTGATCCAAGCAATAGCCTTCTTTCTTGCTTTACTGACTTCTTTTGCTGAAAAACATCCTAAAGTGGCTTCTTAAAGGATGCTTGGGTATAAATATTTAGACTTTATCTATTTAAAAATATCTTCTACCCTCAACCTTGACAAATAGTTTGATGAAATATAGAATTCTTGATTGAAAGCTACTGAAGGACATTCCCCCAGTGTTTTCCAGAATCCAATATTACTATTGAGAAGTCCAGTGTCACTCTGACCTTGAGACCCACACTTTTCCTCTCTTTAGAAGCTTATTGTTATTTCTAATGTTCTAAAATTTCAAAATTATGTCTCTCTTTTCTCTATTCATTATGTTGGAATTTGATAGACCCATTCAAACTAGAGATGCATGCCCTTCAATTCTGGGAAATTTGTCTTCCTTGGATAATTTCTTTTCATTTTCTCTGTTCTCTCTTCTGGAAATCTTGTCAGGATGATATGAGACATTTGGGGTTGATCCTATAAGATTATAATTTTTGTCTGCTATTGTCCATTTCTTTCATGTTTTATAATTCTTTCTGGAACATTTCCAAGGGCCCTTCTACTGCCTTAAATTTTTGATTATAATAATTTTAATTTCCAGGAGTTCTTACTGCTTTCCTGTTCTTTCATTATAGCACACTATACTTGCCTGTGATTACACCATCTTTTCCTATTTTTATGAGGATATACTGTGGTTTTGTTTGTTTGTTTAAATTTTTCTATTCCCTGGGGAATTATTTGTTTTCTCCAGGAGGGTTCCTTTTTCCTGTTTGTTTCTTTGTTGTTTTCCTGTTCCCTTTTCTATTTAAAGTTTTTTCAAATATCTAAAGCTTTCCTCAAATAAAGGATGATCCTTTATGTTTATACATAATTTTATGGTGGAGGTGAATGTCAACTGTTAAGATTTAGAATAGGGTGACCACGGAGTGAGGCAGGCTTTTCATTGGAGGACCCCCAAATGTCAGCATGTGGAGGTCTTTTCTTCAGAGAAGAATTCTCCAATTTCCTGCCTGGGGACAGCAGGCAAAGGAGGATAATTAGGCGCGCTCAGCATGCTGTGGGGAAGAGGAAGTGGTGCTGAGGGTCCAGAGATTTAGGGCATAGACTTACTCCTCCTCCTTTTTGGCCACTTATTCCTCTCCTTAGGAACTCTCACTTCCAGGGGGAAGAGGCAGATTGGAAGGATACATGTAGTCACTTGGCTGTGCAGAGTGGGTAAGGGAATTTGGGGGAAGTCTCCCCTCTCTGTAAAACATCTTTCAACCTTTCCTTCTCTCCAGCACCCCAACAGCTTTGCCTTTCACTGTATTGAGCCACCTTGGAGCATATGTTTGGTGACTTGATCTCCTTTTCACCAGGATCCTTTCTATAGGCAGTTGAGTATACCTTCTCCACTCCATTTGGTCAGTGAGCTCTCCTCCATCTGCTTTCCATTTCTCAGCATTTGTTGATTTCTGTTCTTTTTTGTCCTTCCAGGTTAATGCCTTTTAAAATCATTTCACAATTATTTTGGTGGACTTCCCAGGAGAATAAAAACAAATGCAGTCAACTCACCACGCTTAATGTGAAGTCTCACTTCCTACCCTTGTTTTCAACTTTTAAAAATGAGCATATACTACGTTTATAATGGGGGAAGTACAGCACACTTTAGTTTTGTAAAATGAATAATTAAACATAGATAAGAATAAAGAAAGACTAAAAACTGGACAGAAAATAGACAGAAGAGTTGACATAATGTTTACACAAAAAAGTTTACAAATTGCCCTTAAGTATGAAAAGATGCTCAACTTTACCCCTAATAGGACAATTATAATTATTAATAAAACTATACCTAGATACACCATTTTCACCATTTTCTCACCATATACATTTCACTAGTGTATAAGAGAATAGCCACTGCTGACAAGGAGATGAATTAACTGGAACCAAGTGCATTTCTGGTGGGAATGTAAGATGTTGCAGTCACTTTGTAAAACACTTTGGCAGTCTCTAAAATTCTTAAACAACAATTTACCAGACATATAACAATTCTACTCCCAGGAATCTTCAAGAGAAACAAAAACATATGTCTACGCAAAGATAAAATGTGAAAGTTTGTAGCAGCATTAATCACATTAGCCAAAAGGGGAAACAACCAAATATCCATCAACTGGTAAATGGAAAAACAAAACATAGTATATCCACACAATGGAATACTGCTCAACAATAAAAAAGAGCAAAGTACTGAGAAATGCTACAACATGGCTGAACCTCAAAAACATTACACTGTGTGATAGAAGCATATTAAATAAACCACACAATAAACCACATATTAATATGATTCCATTTATATGAAATTTCCAGAAAAATCAAATCTACAGAGATAAAAAGTAGATTAGTGATTGCCTGAGGCTGGGAGTGGGTATGGAAAATAACCATACATGGGCATGTAGTTTCTTTTTTGGGTGATGGAATTGTTCTGAAATTAGATTGTTGTGAGAGTTTGACAATGCTGTAAATTTACTTTAAATTAAATTAAATTGTGCAATGAGAACAAGTGAATGTTATTTAAATTATATCTCAATATGTAAATTAGACCTCAATAAAGCTACGAAAGAAAGTAGGAGAGAACTAAGGAAGGAAGGAAGGAGGTGGGAGAGAGAGACAAAGAAGGGAGAAGAAGGACAGGAAGGAGGGAGGGGAAAAGCTCTTGGATTTGGCATTGTGAAAAGTCAAGAATCCAACCAGAAATTGAAAGGTGGTCTTACTAATAACCTATCTAACAGAGGAAAATAAACTATCAAACAGAAAGTAAGAGAAATAAACTCACAACTACCCTTTGTTTGTTTAAAACACATGTGCCCTAACTTCTTGTCTCTGAGTTCTTTCTCAGCCTTGAAGAGCCCTAGGTAGACAGTAGGAGTGTGAGCTCCCTACTCCAGCTCTCTGCATCAGTTCCTGCCAAAAAAAAAAAAGATTTCATGGACTCAGCTAACCCAGCCTCACAGAAAAAGAAAAAGAAATAAAGAACTCCCTGACATCTCGCAGCCGCTTTTGTTATCAGTCTGCTGAAGCTGGAAAAAAAAGCCATTTTTACCCTTTAAAAGCACCAAGCAACTTTCCTCACTGCCTGACATTTCTTTCCTCCCTCTATGGCCACTCTCTCTCTTTCTCTCTCTCTATATAACTCTATCTCTCTTCTTTCCTTCTTTCTTAGGAAAATAAATAAAGTTTTACTTCTGTATATCCTAATCACTGTCTGTGAATTCTTTCTCACCCACATACGTGCTTCACACCTAACATTTGGTGGCCTATATGGAGAGGAGAAACTGAGTCACTGAGTCACTTCTCTGCCTCTGTACAAGGAGCTCCTTTCTCAGCTCACTTCTCAGCCTCTGTCTTGAGACTCCTCCCTCCCCTGCTGTACAGCCACCAGAACTTCATTCTTGGTGTCCTCATTCAGAATTTGGTAAGTCTCTTGGTCTCTGGAAACTCTGGGAATGGTCATATGCTCAAGGTTAAGAGTGGTAGTTTTCCGGTTTGGCCCAGGAAAGACCCAGCACTGAGTCTATCACTCAGGAGGGTGCCTTGGAGGGACACTTCCTGACCACCCTTCTCCCGGAGGTGCCTTGGAGGGTCTTATGCCTCCTAACCACCCCCATCAGTCTTCACCCAGACGCAGGGATGCCTGGCTTTGGGGAAGATCTCTAGGTCTCCATCTGAGTCAGAACTTAGGGGTGCCTGTTTTCCGGCCAGATCTCCAGGTCATGGTCTGACTCAGACTTCAGGGATGCCTGATGTCTGGTCAGAATCACGCAGGTATCTGAGTTGGGGATGTCCCCTCAGACTTCTTCTGTTTTCAACATATGACCATCCTTAAAATGTTCTTTTCACTTTCATAATTGTCATCATGGGCAACATTGCATTAAATGAAATGAATCTCTTAATCATAATGCTATTCTGCCACTCAACCTTCTATTGCCACTGGCACAGCAAGGGAGACTAAAGTTCTCTATGTTCAGGCTTTCTTTAAATTTGCTAGAAATCCTAATCTTCACTCTGCCTGCTGCATGTTCCTTCTTACTCTTGCATCTCTCACTGTCTTCACTTTCCAGATAAGGTTTCTCTTCTGGCTCCCCTTCCTCCCTCTCCTCCTCCTTCTTCTCCATCTCCACCACTCTTGCCCAGCCGCACTTGCCTAAGCCGGCCAGGCAGGCTCCCTCCCCACCTGTGCGCCACCTCCCTCTCTGGGAGGCTGCGGGTCAGAAGGCGTTGTCGTAAATTACTCAGAGCCAGGATAAAAATCCACTTCTTTTCCTTTCATGACTATCCTCTTTACTGCTTAGATTCTGACACCAGAAGGGAAAAACCATCCTGGCAATGCACTTCATCTCCCAGTCGGCCCCCAATATTCGTCATAAAGTCCAAAAGCTTAAAAAGGAGCCTCAGACTCCAAGGTGGAACTTTTAGAACTGGCCTTCAAGGTCTTTAATAAGTGAGATGAAGAGAGGAAGAGGGGAAACAAGACAAACAACGGGTCTTAGAGCAGAAGGAAGCTTTCAAATGGTGGCTACCACTATAGGAGAGGTTTTTCAGAGATAGATTTACCCTGGAGGCTCAGGCAAGAAGACACCTGGACCGCGCTTTTCTCCAGGAACCGAGCCCTGTCTCCACTAAGACCCTGGGTCCCTAGAATAAGAAATACCCCAGGGAATGGAGCTCACCAAGACTGTGCACGCTCTACAAAAGGGGGGTGGGCACTGGGAGCAAAAACGCCCTATTCCTAAAGTGGGAGATCACACCCGCGTTCCTGAACTGGTGGGGCCCCCTGAACCGACATCCTCCACACCCACGGACCCTCCAGGACTACTTCAGTCTGACAGACAGACCTTGGCTTCGGAACAAGCTCAACTTCATCTCACCAGGATAGCTGAGCCTTAGGTAACTCTCTGTTACAGGAAAACAAATTGATTTTATTTAACACTGGAGCCACTTCCTCTGCTCTTCCTGAATTTTCAGGACCTCTGTTTCCCTCTCCTATCTCTACCATCAGAGTGGAAGGTAAAATACAACCCCCTGTGTACTCCACAGCTCCTCTGCTCCCTGGGAGATCAGGTGTTGGCTCATTCCTTTTAGTGCTTCCCAATTATCCCAGACTGGAAAAGATACCGTGGTTACGTTAGACACCTAACTCCTCTACCACCACAGCCTTCCTTTCTCAGAGTCTTGGAAAAACTTAACTAAGACTTTACATACAACCGTCCTTTTCCTTTTATCTAGGCCTAACATCCTAACTCTATGCTTTTAGGAAAAAAGTAAAAACAAGATAAAAGGAACCAGTAAATAAGGGAGAGTGAAATGTGAAAAAAGTTAAAGATATGAGGATGTATTTTTGACAAGGAAGGTAAAAAAGGAAAGGAAATGATTTTGTATAGAAAGGATCCCATATAGTAGAGGGAATCAGGGCCACAGATATCTTCCCTAATCTCAACTTCCCCATCACCGGCATCTTTCCCTTGAGGAAGTCATGAAAATTATGCTTATTTTATAAATTCACACAAGTCTCTGTATTTTGGGGATTGTTTAGAACAGAGCTAGATGGAGGAGTGCTTTGAGAGGAAACAAAGAATTAAACAGAAAGAAAATTAAAGATTGGGATATATGCAAACTCTAAGGCTTCAAAGAAGAGAAAGGCTTAGGTTTGCCATGTTTTAGTCCCCAGGGAATGAGCTTATTTAAAATACAATATAATACAAAATAATATTTGGTCAAATTATAGTAACAGAGTAGAAAATGCATACTTCAAATTAAGCCAGTCCCAGTGTGAGTCAAATAACAGATCGTAGGATTTATTATGATGGCAAATAAACGAGATAAATGGTGCAAGCGGTGTTCTTTTTTATTCATCTTGAAACTGATCACACAATAGCTCTCAGGAAAGCAAATGAAATTTTAGAGCTGATTACTGCTTCTATGTATGTTGAAGGTACTGTGTCATCAGAGTTGATTTGACTTTGCCCCTCTTTTGAGGAGAGGTTGTGAGGATAATGTTAAGGCAACTTTGTCATGAAATATAATAAGTGAAAAAATATAGAAAATCACTTAGAAATCTAAAGGGCAGAAAATCTTCTTGAAAGAATGGACTCCGTTGATAACCTGACAGGTCATTTAGTGCAATGATTGCATTCTGATGCTTACCTCTGTACAACCAGAAATGATCCCATTGGTAAGTGTCCACCTATTTCATGACTGGCCAACACAATGACGGATTTTCTCCAGGATGCAGATTACAGATGATTTCACCATCCAATTTCACTGTTCCATTAAAACTAGAATCTTCTTTTCTAACTTCTCAAATCCACCAAATGGCATAAGTAGTTAAGAGTATGTGTCCTAGTGTCTGAGACTGAGTCCACATACAGCTGTATTCTTTACTAGTTCATGTTCTCAAGGATACTACTAACCTCTCAGTGTCTTCGTCTGAGACACAGAGATGGCAACAACAGGCCCTCCTCATAGGGGTGCTTATGGGGGTTAAATGGGATGACGCAGGTGAGGTGTGGAGACAAGCACCTCGCACCTTGTGAGAATTAAATAACGTAGGTTATGTGACAGGCATTCTGCTAAACACACATAATGTTATTTAATCTTCATAACAATTTGCCAAGGTAGGTTTTGTTCCCCACTTTTAGATGAGAAAACTGAAGACCAAAGAAGTTAAGTTATCCACCATATCTCACAGAGTAAGTATAGAGACGATGTAAGACAGGCTCCAGGTTTGTCTTATACAAAGGGCTAGCATACCTCTCAGAGATAAAAATTAAATGATTACCACATCTACAACCAACCATAGCCGGCCTTGCAAAACATTAGTATAAGAATTCAATCCGTTAATGTGAGATATTTTGTGGAGGTCCTTTTATGAGTGAAGCACTGGAAGTTACAATGATGAACTGACATGGACTCATAACCTCAATTCTGTCGTATCCGGGTGTTTCCGGAACCAGACATGTAAAACATATAATGTTTGGATGAAGCAGAACAGAAAATGTGCTAAGCAGAAGTACAAGATAGGGCTGTGGGAGCACGGAAGAGGAAACAATTAATTCTGGTAAAGTGATAAGGGAAAGCCTCAGGGAGAAGCTGCAAATAATGCGAGCCTTGAAGGTTGCATAAGTTTTGATTAGTGGGGGAGTAATGGGCATTCTGGCCCAACAACGGTGAGAAGGAGTGAACATCCTGCACGTTTGGGGACCAGGCTGGTGATCGGTGAAGGAGACCACAGAATGCAGCAGCACATGTGATAGGAAATGAGACTAGAAATCTGGCAGGGATAAGGGCAGCTCATGAGGCCCTTGAATGTCTGTTTAAAAGATTGAACTATATTAAAAGGTCAACAGGGAGTCATTGAACTTTTTATGAAGACAACTGTAGCAACAGCCTCAAAGATGGGTTGGTAAAGCAGGCTGATGGAAACTGTAGACAGGAGAGACGAAGGCAGAGAAGGAGTCGAAGAAAACAGTCCACCTCACTCCTCCAGGTAGCTCTGTTGTATATAATCCCTGAAACACAGACATTTGTGTGCATTTATAAAATGCACACAAATTTTCATGACTTCCTCAAGGGAAAGATGCTGGCGATGGGGAAGTAGAGATTAGGGAAGATATCTATGGCCCTGATTCCCTCTAAAACTCTCCAAGGCAGTGATTTTCACTATGTTTCTCAGGGTGCTGGTATTGCACAGAGGTGGCCAGGGATGGGATATAAAGAGAAGACCAAGTGGGGGCATTTGTAAGTTTCCTGCCCTTTCAACCACAGCAGCAGCCTGTGATCGAATGTTAGGGTAGGGGTATTGTCTCTTGTTCTCCACAGTGTCCTAACCTAACAGTGTCGGGCACAGTAGGCGCTCAGTAATTGTTATGAGTGAATGAACAGATGGAATTACGTTGGAGGTTTTATTTGGGAAAAAGAGATTCCACGGGAATAGGAAGAAGAAGGAGGAGAAGGTTTGTAATGCCTCTTTTGAGTAAAAATGTTTGCCAACTTTTTAGGGATCCCATGATAGTGTTTAACAAACCCGAGAGGAAATTCTTTCTTATATCTGACCTAAACATTTTACTCAGTAGTGTAAAACCCTTTTCTCTTCCCTGCCCTTTGTAAAGATGAAGGAGAACTCATCACAATAACCATTTACTTATTGGAGACAAATAATAAAGGTTTTGTTTTTGTTTTTGCCTATATTAAACACTATTCACCAGAGCATGCATTGTATGCCATGAACACAATAGTGTTCTCCAGGAGAGGATGCTGGTGGGGTTGCTGGGGGAACGGGACCCATGAGACCAACCCAATTAAGAAATCAAAACAATACAGTATATTGGAAAAAGTGCAGCCTGGGTAGTTGGCAAGACCTGTAGCCCAGATCAGTCCATTTGTTGGCTGTCTGATCTTGAGTAAGTTACTTAACTTTTCTAAACCTCAGTTTCCTCCACTATTAAATGAGAATATTAAATAATGGCCATCCTGTATGATTGTTTTGGGGCATAAAGCTAAGGTATGTTAAACAGCTAGCACAGTGCTCAACACATAGTAGTGTTTCATAAATGATAACCATTATTTTAATGGACAATGACACAATACACCAGAATGGTCTTATCTCCTCCTATCAAAGTTAATTTGAAATATTAGTAAAACCTTTTTGGAAATATATCAAGTGATTTAAAACTGGGGCAATTGCCCTCCATATACACATAGAAAAGATCTTTAAACTCAAAGTCTAAAAAAAATCTCAGTTGTCTTAGAATACTTAAGAATCTTAATTTGGCAGTGCTTAAGCATGCCTAGAATTTAGGGTTCAAGAATGAAAATGGAGGTCCTAGGGCAGATTCAGTTCCTAATTTCATCCTCTAGAGGCACATGACAGTAACTGCCTTAGTAGTCCTAAGAGGGATTCACACTTAACAGGGGAGTCCAATAGGCTGACATCATGGTATCATTGATTCATTTATTTATCTATTCATCCAATTAGATTCTTACTTTATGTCAACATGATGAACTGAGCTGCCCCAAAGAGTGAGAGGCCTCCCCAAAAAAGAGGGGCTAACAACCAAGAAAGCTCTTACTAGCTCAAAGAAAGAGCAATCTAAACCAGCCAGTATTCTAGATACCGTTGCTCAACTCTGCCAGTACCCCTTTCCATTCCTGTTCCTTATGTGGCTCTCTGTGGTAGATCGAATTAGTGGCCTCAATTCTTTATTCCTCCCTGTATCCACTGCCACTTTTCAGTGCCCTCCCTAACACGAGGCCAGCCAAAACTTGAAAAGCACTGGCAAGATAAGGCATCCTCTCTCCCATGCCAAGAGAAGAACCTGCTCAAACTGGTTTCAGACCAGTCAGCTGGTCCTAGGAAGATGACACACACGACAGAGCAAAACTGGCCCCAGCTAATCCCCAAACATGTAAGTGAGACCAACCAAAATCAGCATAGTCACCCAACCAAGTGCAGCCCAAATCAGCCAACATGCAGATGTGTGAGAATAAATGACTATTGTTCTAAGCTAAATTTGCAATTAGTTACAAATTTTGCAATTAGTTACATACTCTGTGGCAATAACTACCGTACATACACTTTCTTTGCCATAATTCTTTTTCTTAAGAGAAACTATACTATGCAGGAAAAAAATCTGAAATTCATTCAAATTAAAGTTTAAAACACATCTACTAAAGCTGAAAAGGATGAGAGGATGTTAAGAAGGGGGATGCAGCATAAAACCCTCTCCTCAAAGGGAAACTTACTTAGAATCCCAATGTGTAAAACTAATAAAAAGTCAGCAATCTGCTTGAAGATGAGATGTGCTCCCCCAGGCCCCTAAGGCACATTCCCCAAAATGCTAGAGCTATATGAGGATGGTTATAAAAGTACAATTCTAAGTAAGAAATGTATTTCAGAATTTAATGCTATGAGAATTATCAACCCTAGTACAACTATGCAGAATGAGGCTTAAGAAGATCTTTAGATCTGAATCTGCTGGACATACAAGCAGGACTGTAAGGACATGTGTAGTCCAGTGTTTCCTGGCTCTCAAGAGACCTCACATAGTATAAGTAGTGATGCATTATTAATTAAAACAGAGCTGGTGATTTCATATAGGTATAAGAAACAAATTCAGTTTTAAATTCAGCCTTTTTATAATTGATTGAGTGATAAATGAACAAATGCAAATTCCTATAACTCACATGCTTTATAAGACCTTGTAATAAACTTCATGATTTAAAGTTACACTCCTAATGGTTAAACAAAAAAACTTTATGGATAAAACTTGGTACTTGCTCTTTCTCTAACTCTTTCCCTTTCTTTTCATCTTTCCCTTCCCTTCCCAAAAAAATTAGAGCTAATGCTCTGGATTCCATTAATAGAGCACAGCAAGGTAGGCATCCCTGCAGGAGGGGCACCATGGGTGGGCTTCAGTGACCCAGAGTGGGATGTCAAGTCCCAAGCATGGTGTTCATGCAGGGAAGTGGACCTGCATGGGGTAGCGAAGACCAAGCAGGGTGAGAAAGACATTCACACGTGAAGACAACTTGACACAAGGTATCAGAGGCCAAGAAGGATGAGGAGTGTGCCCATGCACAAGAGCAGCCTGGCATGGAGTGTCAGAGCCTGACAATGATGTCAAGTACATCTGTACCTGGAGGAGTCTGGGTGCAGGTTGTCAGGAGGTAGCCTGGTATGAGGGATCAGAGTTCAAAAATATTGGGAAAGGTGTCTACACGGAAGGACATGGCCTAAGGAATCAGAGAATTAAGAATTAACAGAAGGAGTCGGAGTCCAAGTGGGTCAGGAGGTCACCCCTGAGAAGGGATGGCCTGCCCTGAGGTGTAAGGTAGGGTAAGGAAGGTGTCCTCATGATGGAGGAGTAGCCAGAGAGAGTATGGAGGGCATTCATGCTTGGGGCACTTGGAATCAGCAAAAACAAGGTGAGGCTGGTATCCATGCAAGGAGGTGGACTAGTGTGAAGTATCCTAGCCTGAAATAGGTGAGGAGGGTGTTCAGCTGTGGGGAGCAGGTAGGTGGCCAGAGTGAGGAGTCAGAACCCAAACAAGGTGAGGATGAGGGGCAACCCAATGCGGGAAGTCAGACCCCAGGCAGGGTGAGAAAGGATTCCACGCAGAGGCATAAACAGTCAGATCTGAAGTCATGTACAGAGGCTTCCACATATGAGGGTGGACTATATGTGAGGTGTGAGGGCTCAAATCCAGCAGGGTAAGGAGAATTCCAAATAGGGGAGTAGTCTGTGCACAGAGTTTCAGAACCCAAGTGGGTAAAGAGGACATCCCTATGAAAAAGGGGGTGGTAGCAGAGATGGAATACTGATATAAGCAGGGGAGTTGATCAAATAAGTAGATACATTAAAGATAATGGGAACCAGGTTTTCATTGTTGAAAAAGCAAGTTACAAATACTGAAAGGAGGAAAACTATAATAAATTCAGTGGTGTTGGATTGGACCTAAAGATAGTTATATGAACTACAGAATTTTAATATACAGAAATAGTTATATAAGTAAATATAAAAGTAAGTATGTGCATAAATTTATATGTTTACAAACATATACCTCCTAGCTCTGTTCTCTGAGAGGGCCAGGGAGCAATGACACCCCAATTGCAACAAATACATGTGGTACCCAGATCTTGGCTTCCAAATGCCATTCTCACAACTAAAATGAACTGTGGTCCTGTTGGAGAAATGACTGATTTCAGATCTGGGACAGGGAAAGTAAAAGATGAGGCTAACATACCTTATCGTGCCAGAAAGCAAGGAAGCACTCAAGAATGACAGAAACATGTCAGAAGACACAGAAGTCTTCTTAAAAGGATTCTCACTGGAAAAATTGAGGATGATTTGATCATCAAAATAAGTAATAATAATAATGGATTATAACTGATTGAGTACCATAGGCTACCAGGAGCCCATACAGATATAAATAAATAATTAGATAAATTGAAAATTTAATGAGAAATGGGATATTTACACAGTTTCATAATATCTCCTTACAAAATATTTAAGTGAAAAGAAGAAAGAATAACCTCTCAGAGGACAAGTCTGACAGACACTACCTTAATCAAGTGATTAAAATATCTCATTAGTAATGGAACAAACAAAAATTATGTATCACCTGATGATAAGATGCAGCAAAAAGGAGCACAGCATCAGTTCTGTGATGTTCCTGCCAAAGATGCATAACCTGAATCTAAGAATGAGGAGTCATCAGTCAGTCCTACATTGAGGGTCATGCTACAAAATAATGGGCTTGTTTCCTTCAAAAATGTAAGGAGGTGAAAGTCAAGAAAAGGCTAAAGAACTGTTCTAGACAGAAGACTAATAAACACGACAACCAAATGCAATGTGTAATTCTGAACTGAATCCTTTTGCAATACATGACACTGTTGAGTAATGAAGATCTGAGGGTTGGACGGTACTATATCAATGTTAGTTTCCTTACTTTGATGATTGCATTATGGTTTTACAGAAGAATGCTCATTTGTAGGACATACTAGAGTGTTTAGAGGTGATGGATATCAGATTAGCATTTTCTTTTCTGACAGTTCAAGTTGGAAATGCTCTTTATTTTGTTATAATTCATAATTGTCTCAAAATAAGAAACATAAGAACAGAATTTTATAATTAAATATCATGGAGAATCTCCTATTCCATATCAGCAAAAGTTAAGAGAGGAGTTGTAATCATGATAATATGATTATGGTTAAATAAGACTTTTGCCCCACTGGCTTCTGGCAAGAGCACCCCAGTGCTTTCTGTTCACTGTGCTCCTACACTCACTGAAGTGTAAATATTCCCCAACCTGCCCTTCTCTGTATTGCTAAGAAAGATATTAACCAACACAGTACTTCAATTTCTTAAGTACTTACGTCAACAAGATTACTTTTTCTCAAGTCTTCTCGGTAAAATGTGGACTGTGGTTTCTTTTTCATTTGATCCAAGGCTGAGTCACATTTCTCGAGGCTTATAATTTTGTTCCACAGGATGCTGCCTATGAAAGGATCCATAGTAGAAAGGTCTAGGAGCTGGGCTGTACCTTCAGAGGTGTTCTCTGAGGTTATCTATAGGGGACTGCTGACTTGGGAAAGTCAATGCCATTCCTGAGAAGACAAGGGGGTTCGGCACCAAATCCAAAACAGGAGGCAAAGACTGGTGAAGTGCAAGGCTGGCACCCTGGAGATCTGAGAGAGCAGCGTGGTAATGTGATACAAGGGTCAAGAGACCAGTTCAGGGCTCAGCCTCCCTATTGAAGAGGTTTCACTGGCTTCCCCTTTTGCATAGAATCTAGCATGAGATGCAGACTGGGCTGAGCTGCCTAAAGGAGACAGATGGGGCTGACGTATCTCATGAGTTCAAAACATTTCTTACTTTTGGACAGAAGGAACCACATAATTTTCCCTAGTCCAATTTGGCTCTAGCTTTCAGGAAGTTTGAAGTCGAAATTATGGCCAGCAAGCCTCCAATTAGCTGACCTCATCCCCTTCTTTAAAGAGGCAGAGAAAGTCCAAAAGACAGCATCTTTGCATTCCCCCAGATTCCTGCTTTCCTCTTCTCTACCCATTGGAGTTCTGCATATCCCCTTCCTTCTTTCCTGTCACATTGTCACATCTACTTAACTGCCCCCTTCATTTCCTCTATCTTTATATTTGTTATAAAGTAGCCACTATTCTTCTGCATTTAAATTTCTCACTCTTTGCTAAACTGAGTGGATTTATTTCTCATCTTTCCCTTACCTGCCTTTTCTACAGTTTTTATGATATCACCACATTCTCCTCGAATTTTTCACCTTGACTTTTATTTGTCTACACTCTACTGGATGGACAATTTACCTATTCCTAGAGCCAGCCCTTCTCAGCATCTTCTGCCGGCTCTTTACCCCATCCATCCATTAAGTGTTGCTCTTCCAAAGGTTTTATCCTCATCTCCTTTTCTCACTCTATCCAGACTCCAGGCATATTGTCTGATCCCTAAAGTATCTACAGATGGACTCAAGTGATCTGTGTATCATCTGAAAAAAAGTATACACACACACACATAAACACATTTGTTTTTTCCTGATGACAATAGCCCCTCCTAGCCTGTAAGGGATCCATAAAAACACAAAGTTAAGAACACTGGCATATGTTGATACTCTAAAATCCATATATTCGGGTTATATTTCTCCCTCAGCTCCAGATTCATACATCCAACATTGTCCTGCAGACATCTCTAAAGCAACATGCCCCAAATTGAAAATCATTCTCTTCCTCTCCAAACCTCTGCCAGGTTCCCCTGTCTCAGTGAACAGCACAACCATCAATTTAGTTAGACCAGCAAGACCTCTTAGAGTCACCTTGAACCCTCCCTCACCCCCCCATATCCAATCAAGCTCCAGAGTTCAACATTTCTCCATCTTTAACATATCTCCCACTGGTCTGTTTCTCTCAATCTCTTAGACATAATATCATGTACCTCTCAACTCTTGAGTCCCTGCAGAAGCCTCCTGTTTTCCCTGCCGCTGGGTCTGCTCCCCTCTAAACCATTCTCACACTGCAACTAGAGTGATCTTCCTAAACAATGAATGTGCTCATTTTATTCCTCTTGCCTAAAACTCTTCAATAGTAGTACCTTTCTCATAGGATAAAGCCTAAACTTTTAAGTATGATATATAAGGCACAAAATAGTCTGGCCACAACCCACACTCTGTCTGCTGTAACTTTGGCCTCTCATCAACCTACCATTTTCTCTCTGTTGTCCAATCATGCTGAGCTTTTTACAGATCCCTAAAAGGTACCATCATGTTATTAGATTCTGGGTCATGGCACATTTTATTGCCCCAGGACCCCCTGGATCCCACATTCATACCCAGTGGACAGCACAATGCCCAGTCATTGTGAGGCTATGCTTGTTTCATACTTTGTCAACCTGGCTAAGCTGGAATTATTTTTCCTAGAACCCCATCTCTGTATGGTTCCAGGTTAAAGGTGGCCAAAAGAAAATTTGCACAAGATTTGGAAGGCAGAAGTACTGTGGCAGCCATTGTGTTTCAAAGGTTACTGTGGATGGAGGTGATGAGAGACAGATGCAGAGTTATTGATGGATCCCAGTTTGTCCCTGCTTTTCCCCATGCACCCTATCCAGTTCTTCTTCCCAACTTCCATTCCTGCTGACCAAAAGCAGCCCAGGCCTACCACCAGGCTGTGAACTGACAGAGACAGTAGCTATGAAGAGACAGTCTCCATAGACACCAGCCACCTTTCACAGTCCCATTGCATTAGCTGGACATTAGCATCGAGACCCTGCAAGCTCTGATTTGTCCATCCACGCCAACACTCAGAGATGGTTCTCTGAACTTCCAAATCCCTTTTTCAGAACTTTACTTCCCCAGGCTTTTCCATATTTGTGCAAGGACTAATTCCTCTAGTTAATTCTTTATTCCCTAATAACTATAGTGGCTCTGCTCCCTGGGGGAACCTCTCAGTTTTGTTGACTAGTTAGTTGGCTTGTACACATTCTTCAGTATGTCCACTCTGGGGGAAGCCTCTCTCAGTGGAGAGCTGTAGTGGGCTGTGTGGAGGGAAGAATGCAGACTCCTCATGGGTACTCCTGAGAGCTACCCAGCCCCTGTGCTCACACTGTGAGATGCATGCCTGCCTTTGACCCCAAGTGAGGAAAAGCCTGGATCTGATTCTTGGGGTACCCTTCCCAGGGGTGGAATGTCTGAGTGACGTTATATTCTTCTGTAACTGCCCTACAGACAGCTGGTCCCTCGCTAGGAGCTTCCCCACACCTCATACCTACAGGTTGGGTGAAGAAGAGACATAAGCAGTGCTGGGGACCATTTTCTGGCTGAAAACTACCCTAGGTGGGTCCTAAAAATGCTGTTTCTAGGGACAATTGGCCATACCGAACCACCCTGGGATCAAGACAAGGCATCCACCAGGAGTTGGGGATGAGTCCTTTCCCCAAGCCAAGGGCTGATCCAACCCCAGAGGCAAGTTTATTCAAGTACACCCTGCACAGGTCTTGAAAGATATCAGTGGTGCCTTCAGGCTCTACTTACTCCCACCTACAGCCCCAGCATTTTGCCCCTTTAATACCCTGATGCCAACTCTTCCAAGGGAGTAGAACATAGGAAATTCCATCCACCCCTCTGGAAGCATCTCTGCCTTGACTGTGAGCCCCTTCATGGTGGCTTGCAAAATGGTGCCCACTATGCCAGCATGCTCTTTGAGAGCACAGAGACTGTGAGCTCCTCAAGGACCTGGGCTGCCTTTTGGAACCCTGAAGCTCCCTTTTAGGCTGAGCAGATTACATATACAAAGCCCCTCCCTCCATGACCATGTCTGCTGGGCATTGACTTTGTCACCACGAGACTGCCCTGCACAGCCCGGATTTGTTCCGCTATATACTGCACCAGATTGTACAATGCTGGCCAGGTACTTTTGCTAGCACACATGCCCCATTTTCCCACTGCCCAGGCAGAATAGCATGTGCTCCTCAAACAGAAGTCAGCCTGCTCAGGGGCCTGGCTTCAGACTAATTCTTCAAAGTCAATTTATTTATACAAACCCTGTCACCCCTTACAGTTGTCTGCCTTGTAATTCAAGGCCTCCAGGCCTCTGCCCCAGTGAACCATGAGGTCCTTAGGGTTGCGTCTGTGTCTACTTTTATCAGCACTATCCCCGCATGGGCCCATCACCTGATAAGCAGCAGGTGCTGACATAAACATGACAAATGTGTGTGAATGTGGACAGGGTTTCTAAAGACCCAAGAACTTGTCCACCTGTGTCTGCCCCTCCCTGTGAGTATCTCCCTGTTCAGAGTCAGCCACCTGTCCCAGAGAACTGACCCAGTGTCCCATGAAGTAACTTTATCCTCCTTTTCCCAGAGGAAATCTCACTTATGAAATGGCCTTTTTTGCCAGGAAGCCTTTGCCTCCGGAAATTTTCCTAGTTCAACTTGAAGCTGACTGGCTGCCCTTGTTCTTAGCATAATATTTCCTGAGATTATCATTCTACAGGAAAACTAACAATGTTTCTCAATGGAAAAACAGTATAGCAGAACCTTTGGTCTTAATCAGACCTGTACCAAGGTAAGGTGATTACAAACTATCCCCTGCCTCATCTTTCCCACCTACAAAATGAACTAACTATTTTCACCCCCAGTCAATGCACTGAGAAGATGAATGCCCTTTAACAATTTTCAAAGGGATTACCCCCACCCCGAGCTAGGTCTGATGGCCCACACAAACTCTGCCATTCCCCCATTGCAGTACTTACCCCACTATGATGCCTTCCTTGCCTTAATGGTGCTCTCTCCCACCACTGGCAATGAGCCCCCCATAGCCCTAGAATCTCGTCATTAATGTTTAGAGGCAGTATGCTATGGTCAAAAGCATCAAAAACTGTCAGTTTTGAAATCAGGCTGACCTGAGCTCAAATCTTAGATCTGCCACTTGGATGCTATGACTCTGGGTCAGACTTTTGGATTCAATTTTTCTCATCTGTAAGATGGGCTACTACATGCCCAGAAGGAGGCTATGAGACAGAAATCACAGGTAAGGGATTCCTGGACTATAGTATTAATATATCCTATTATGGTAACTATTGTTATCAATTAATAAATCAGTTATAAGAAAGTAATTCAAAAGAAAGTTAAATTCAAAAGTTGTTACAGCATTTTCAGTAAAAGGTAAAAAAAATTTAAACTTAACTGTCCAAAACTAAAAGAATGATTAATTATAATACTGGCTCCTTCTACCCAGGAGTTCTACTTCTAGGAATATTCTACAAAAATATTCACCTAAAAAATGTCCATGGATGTGTGCATAAGAACATTTATTGCAAAATTAGTTGCAATAGAAAAATTGGGAGACAATACTTTAAAATTCCATGCAGCCATGTCTAAAAATAAATATTTCACAACATGAAAGAATATTCATGGTATTTGTTGAGTGAGAAAAAACAAAAACAAACAAACAAAAAACAAATTGTGGGACACTATGTATAGTGTAAATTTATCTCTGAGAAGAAAAAAAGACAAGGCAACAGAAGACCCTATACATTATGTAAATATATCATAGAGAAAAGTTGGGAAGGTTATATACTAAACTGTAGAATGTCACGAATTTTTAGCTTTATATATGTTTTAATTCTTTGAATTTTATAAATTGTATGCATAATTTTATATTTTAAAATGTATAGTTAAAAATGAAAAAATAAAGTTTTTGAAAAGAGGTAGGTGGACAAGTGAAAACAAAAAAATTTTGCAAGTAGGTAAGCTCAAAGAAGATAAAGTGCTGTTGTCAAATGTGAAAGATTTCAACAAAGAGAATGGCTTATGGCGGAGGCAGGTCCTAAACAAATGGCAGCCCCTTGGAGAGTAACCACAGACCAAGACCTGACCTCAGCTTCCTAGGTCCAATAATGAATCAGTGACAGGTTTTGAGCACCTAACACAAGCTGGGAATTGTGCTAAGTACGTTTGAGCATCACTTCATTTAATTGCCATGGCAACACTATAAAGTGTGTGCCATGGTTATCTCTATTTTACAGATGAGGAAATTGAGGCTCAGTTATAGCTAATAAGAAATGGAACCAAGAATAAAACCCGGATCACTCCCAATTTTGAGCCCAAACTCTTAAGAGCTATAACGTCTTCATAATTTCTCCTTTCAGTTCACCTAGCATTGGTCAGAATCGTGAGTTTTATACCTCCATGATAAGGGATAAATAGATAAACCATATTCCAGTGCCAGTGTAACACTTATAATAGTCTTGCCCACCATCCAAAACACCTCCCTTCCCTATATTAAATTTCTGGGGAAGCTGATACCCAGAATCAGTGACTAGGAGTTGGATAGTTTGGGACATATTTCACCCCAGCTAAGGAAAAACATGATGAGAAGGAGCAGGAGGCAGGAGAGCAGAGTGGGGTCTGGGGTAGATAGGCCTGCCTTCAAATCCTGCATCCCCAGGAGCCGCTGGAGGACTGGCTTAAAAAACTCCCTAGCAACCGGTTTTCTTATCAATAAGATGTGGATGATAATAGTCCTACATCATAGGGTTATTTTAGAGATTAAATTTTAAAATCTGTTAAAGCACTTTAGTATCTATAGGGCCTGACATACAGTGGGTGTTCAGCAAATGCAATAATGTGGCTGATATAATTTATGACATAATATAGTTTTACTATCTGCTGCTGCTCCCTCTACAGTGCTCCTCTGAGTCACCATGTCACCATGTCACCATGTCTTTCAGTTACAGGCCCTTCACCCCCCTCACAGAAGACCTGGATGAACCCCTTCTGGCCAAATCTCTTCGTGATACATCATACAGACCACACCTTTCACTCATTATTGATCTGGTTCTAGCTTTCTGTGGAAACCTGTCCCTCTCCTGAATAAACCTCAGTCACCTTGATTGGATTTAGGTATTCACCAGGTCCCCATCAACAACACCTTCACAAACCATCAATTAGGGGACTCTCTTCTGTCAGAGCAAGCTTCCTTTTCATTGATTTTAACTAGGTTTCACTTTCTAAATGTGGCCTCTGCTAGCATTGTTAGCTTTGGGGGTAGACTAGATTGACTGGAACAGAGATCCAAAATTTATCAATTCGAGAGTAGTTTTTTGTTTGTTTGTTTTTATCCCTTCGACCTTTCAAGGAGGCCACAGACAGGAAATCAGCTGGCTGTTCTTTCTCACCTGGCATAAATCTTACTCTCCTGGATGGCTGGGGCAGTGCTGTAGTCAGCATGAAGCACTGGACTGGGTGATTTATTAGACAGAAAGATGCTTTCAAGCCCTTATCTGATTTTTCACCACAGAATCCCCGGGTCAACATCATCCTGGTCTTTGTCCCCTCTGTAGATTTCAACCCATACAACTAGATAGACAGAAATGGCTCAAGATTCCAGGCCTGTATGAAAGTGTGTGCAAGTGCCTGAAAAGAAGCTTTAAGTTCTACACAAAGGCAGCATATTGTTCTGGAAAGAGTCACCATTACTCAGCAATATGACAGTGGCGCTAAGGAGCGACCTGTATTCACTAAGCAAAGAACCTACTCGCTGAATGTTGACAAAACTCTTAGCCTCCCAGTACCCAAAGGAGTCACCAAAGAAAGGTGACAGGCTCGTTGTGTGTGCAGGGAGCAGGGGGCAGGTTGAGAGCAGGGAGGGGTGCAGCCTGGCCCCGGGATCAGGAATCTGCAGAATGCAAATCTAGAAGGGCTTTTTGGAGCATCTGGGCCAATGGTTTGCAATGCTAGGGAGAGGTCTGCCTGCACTGAAACCACCGGGGTGCAGGTGAAAAATACCATTTCCTGGGCCTCTCCCTCAAAAGATTTTGAGTCAGTAGGACTGGATGGGTCTCTAGAACCTGGATTTTTAACATGCTCCTTGGGCTATTCGAATGTGCAACCAGGTTTGGTTTGGAAAACACTGAGCTAATCTAAACCCCTCATATTGCAAAGGAGACTGCAGCCTGCAGAAGTGATAGGTATGACTTAGACAAAGTGACCCAGAGAATAAGTAGCAGTTTTCTGACCAAAATATTACCCATAGCCAAGGCATTAGCATAAATATTCCCCCACATCACCACAAAAGAATGTTTATGTGAGGAACAAAGATGACTCAGAAAGCCAGCCACCCAGAACCCATGCTCCCACCACACGTCAGGGCTCGCATGCCCAAGAGACAGAGGACAGAAATCAATTCTGTCAATTTGCAGGGGCAGAAATTACTCCTGCCAATTTCTTTAAATGTCTTCCTGGAATGAACTACAGACTCTTTCTATTTGCTCTTCAAACACCTCTAGCTCTTGTTTAGTACAAATGGGGGAAAGCATTTTTTGTTGTTGTTGTTGCCATGGCACCACCACAAGAAGCTGTTTTGAAGTGTTAGCTGTTCTGAAATGACAGGCTGTGTTTCAAGAAATGAGAGTGCTGATGGGGTCAGTAAAAATTGCCAACCTTCTATGTGTCATGGGTTGTCATGAATCAGTAGTGTCACTATACCAGGAATTTATTCCTGAGACCAGAGAGCATATGCTTTGACAATCTACCCCAAGCCCAGGTCTTGAGTAGATGTGAGGACAGCTTTCTCTTTTGGCCATGAACCTAGCTAAGGGCCTCAGCAGCCAATGGCCACTTCTAATTGCCTGCTATGCACCATATACTGAGTTAAGACTGCTTGTGCTCACCCTGTGATGGAAGGCTGATGTACTTGGTTCTGAGTCACAGAGGAAGTGTTAGTCTGATGGAAAATAACCAAGCGTTGATGTCTTTCCCTTTGTTTTCTTTTTGCTTAGATGCATCTCCCCCACCACTGCAATTGCAGACATTAACTTCAAACCTGCTATTCCTGAGACAAGATGGACAAATAGCACTTAAAATACAATACTTATATTCCAAGCACAACCTTGAGGCAGCCACATTTTTGTTCATGGCCTTGTCCCTATAATTGTGTGATTGTGTACAGGTGTCTGCCTCTCTGCATTAACTCCTCAAGGACAGAGGTTGTGGTTTATTCATCTCTACATCTACCACTATGTCTGGCACACATTTAAACACTCATTAATATTTGTTAGGTGTTCAAAGATCACATTTAAAATATAAATTGTGTGTGTGTGTGTGTGTGTATGCCACGTATGTGTTTTGGGTGATAAAGGCCTGGCTTAGTGAGATGATAGTAAGAATAGAAAGGAAGAGAAATCTGAAAGATGTTTTAGAAGCATCTCCAAAAGTGGTTGTTAGCAAATTTTGGTTGACATCCTAAGCCCCCTAGGAGTTTACATTTTTAAATAAGAGATTTCAGGTCCCCACACTTGAAGTTTCTGATTCATCTGGGCTGGGAAAAGACTGAAAACTTTTTTTAAATACAGGTCCCCAGTGCATTCTGAGATAGACTAAAGAATCTAGTAGCATATTAAAATGAAAGGATGAAAGATGCCTAAACATTAGCAGCTCTTTAAGTAATTTATAGCATTTTTTAGAAGTTAAAAACTACAAATATTAAACAATTAGGCATGAAAAGAAACAGACTAGAAAGGAGTACACCAAAAGATACAAAACAATCTCATCCAATGCCAAAATCTGGGAATCAAATCACAAATGCCCTTGTGATTCTCAGACACCATAAGGGAAGATTCCATGGAGAGGTGGCACTTGAAATGGCAATGGGCCTTTAAGGGTGAGTAGAACTTTCTTGGCTGTGATGGAGGGGGCATTTCAGGACAATAAGTTCCTGAACCTTACCATGTTTTGAAATCCTAGAGGTTTATGTGCACTGTTATAACCTGGAGAGGACCAGAGCAGAGATGACAATCTTATGTTGCTGCCTCTACCTGGGAAGTTAGGGATTCGGCTATAAAACTATGAATTTAGGCTCCTGCACCTGGTTTTCTCAATATTCACCATTCCCACAGTCTGCTCCCGGGCTGCCATATTCCACATCAACTAAAGTTTTATGTAGATATTGACACAGATGTAGATGTAGATATAGACATAGTTGGAGATGGAGATGATATCAATACAGAATATAGAGATAATAAGCATCAAATAAAACCAGAAGCATCCTCCATGTGCTCCCTTTGCTCTTCTGACTCACTTAGGGATAAGCAAGAAAGTTCTTTTAAAGTTAACAGCAGATGTCATATACAGCTTTTATAATTTTGAGATATATTCCTTCTATGCCTAGTTTTTGATGGTTTTTATCATACAAAGGTTCTGGATTTTATCGAATGCTTTTTCTGCATCTATTGAGATAATCATATGGTCTTCTTTTTTTTTTTTTTTTTTTGCTTCTGTTTATGTGGTGAATCACATTTATTGATGTGTGTATGTTGAACCGTGCTTGCATCCCTGGAATGAAATCCACTTGATCATGGTGAATTATCTTTTCAATGCGCTGTTGAATTCAGTTTGCTAGTATATTTTTGAGGATTTTTGCATCTATATTCATAAGGGATATTGGTCTGTAGTTTTCTTTTTTTGTTGAGTCATTTCCTGGCTTTGGTATCAGAGTGATACTGGCTTCATAGAATGCGTTAGGGAGGATTCCCTCCTTCTCAATGTTATGGAATAATTTCTGTAGAATAGGTACCAGTTCTTCTTTGTAGGTCTTGTAGAAATCAGCTGTAAATCATCTGGTCTAGGGTTTTTTTTGTTGGGAGATTTTTTATTAATGCTTCAATCTCACTGCTTATTGTTGGTCTGTTCAGGATTTCTATTTCTTCCTGATTCAGGATTGAGAGGTTGTGTGTTTCCAGGATTTTATTCATTTCCTCTAGGTTTTCTAGTGTGTGTGCACAGTGGTTTTCTTAGTATTCACTGTTGATATTTCACATTTTGGTGGTATCAGCTGTAATGTCTCCATTTTCATTTCTGTTGAGCTTATTTAAGTCCTTTCTCTCCTATTTCTGATTAATCTGGCTAGTGCTCTATTGATTTTCTCTACTGGTTTCTTTTCTAAGAACCAACATTTTGTTTCATTGATCCTTTGTACCATTTTTTTGTTTACCATTTCCTTTAGTTTTGCTCTGAGATTTGTTATTTCATTTCTTCTGCTGGCTTTGGGTTTGGCTTATTTTTCTTTTTCTAATTGCTTGAGATGTGACATTAGGTTGTTAATTTGTGATCTTTCTGTCTTTTTGATGTAAGTATTTAAGAACTTTCCCCATAGCACTGCTTTTGCTGTATCCCATAGATTTTGAAAGTTTGTGTCCTCTTTGTCATTCAGGTCAAAGAATCTTGATTTCTGTCTTAATTTCATCATTGACCCAAGGATCATTCAGCAGCAGTTTGTTTAATTTCCATGGCTTTGTGTAGATTTGATAGTTTCTCTTAGAATTGATTTCTGGTTTTATTTCACTGTGGTCTGAGAAGATACATGGTATGATTTCAATTTTTCTAAATTTTCTGAGACTTGTTTTGTGGCCTAACTTATGATCAATCATGGAAAATGACCCATGTGCTGATGAGAAGAATGTATATTCTGTAGTTTTTGGGTAGAATGTCCTAAAAATGTCTGTTAGGTCCATTTGTTCTAGAGTCCCACAAACCCACAGCCAACATTGTACTGAATGAGGAAAAGGTGAAAGCTTCCCCCTAAAAATTGGAACAAGAAAAGGGTGCTCATTGCCACCTCTTCCATTCAACATAGTACTATAATTCCTAGCCAGAGCAATTAGGCAAGAGAAAGAAATAAAGTGCATCCAAATTGGGGAAGAAGAGGTCAAACTATCCCTGTTTTTGCTGATGATATGACCTTGTATCTAGAAAATCCTAAAGACTCCACCAAAAAACTCCTAGAATTAATAAATAAATTCAGCAAAGTCTCAAGTGACAAAATCAATGTACACAAATCAGTAGCATTTCTATATAGTAATAAGAGTCAAGCTGAGAGGCAAATCAAGGACTCAATACTATTTCAATATCTATAAAGAAAATAAAATGCCTAGGAATATACTTAACCAAGGAAGAGAAAGATCTCTACAAGGAGAACTCCAAAACACTGATGAAAGAAATCATAGCTGACACAAATAAATGGAAAAACATCCCATGCTCATGGATTGATAGAATCAGCATTATTAAAATGTCCATACTGCCCAAAGTGACCTACAGATTCAAGAAGATTCCCATCAAAATACCAATGTCATATTTCGTAGATCTAGAAAAAATAATCCTAAGCATCATTTGGAACTAAAAAAAAGCCTGAATAGCCAAAGCAATCTAAAGCAAAAAGAATAAATCCAGAGGTATCACATTACCTGACTTCAAATTATACTACAAGGCTATAATAAACAAAACAGCATGGTAGAAGTATAAAATAAAGACATGGACCAATGCAACAGAATGGAAAACCCAGAAATAAAACCATATAGCTATGACCAACTGAACTTAGGCAAAGAAGAAAAAAACATACACTGGGGAAAGGAGGCCCTATTCAATAAATGATGCTGGGAAAATTGGATAGCCACATGCAGAAGAATAAAACAGGACCCCTATCTTTCACCACATAAAAAAATTAATACAAGATGGATTGAAGACTTAAATATAAGGCATGAAACCATAAAAATTCTAGGAGAAAACATAGGAGAAACTCTTTTACAGGTCAGCCTAGGCAAATAATTTATGACTAACACCCCAAAGGCAAATACAGCAACAACAAAAATAAATAAGTAGGACTTAATTAAATTAAAGAGCTTCTGCATAGCAAAGGAAATAATCAACAGAGTGAATAGACAACCTACAGAATGGGAGCTAATATTCCCAAATATACATCCGACAAAGGACTAATATCCAGACTCTACAACAAACTCAAATAAATTGGCAAGAGAAAAACAAACAACCCCATCAAAAAGTGGGCAAAAGACATGAACAGAAATTTTCCAAAAAAAGATAGACAAATGGCCAACAAACATATGGAGAAATGCTCAACATCACTAATCATCAGGGAAATGCAAATTAAAACCACAATGAGATATCACCTTCTCTCATCAGAATGGCCATTATTCAAAAGTCAAAAAACAATAGATGCTGGCATAGATGAAGAGAAAAAGAATGCTTATACACTGTTGATAGGACTGCAAATTGGTACTACCTCTGTGGAAAACAGTATGGAGACTCCTCAAAGAAATAAGTATAGACCTACTATTTGATCCAGCAATTCCACTACTGGGTATCAACCCAAAAGAAAAGAAGTCATTTTATCAAAAAGACACCTATACTCAAATGTTTATTGCAACACAATTCACAATTGCAGTAATACAGAATCAACCTAAATGCCCATTAGTTCATGAGTGGATAAAGAAAATGTGGTAATATATATCCTGGAGTACTATTTAGCCATAAAAAGGAATAAAATAATGTCATTTGCAGCAACTTAGATGGAACTGGAGACCATTATCCTAAGTGAAGTATCTCAGGAATGGAAAAACAAACACCACATGTACTCTAATAATTGGGAGATAATTGATGGGCACACACAGGCATAAAGAGATGTAAAGGTCATAGGAAATCAAGAAAGGGGGGAGGGGAGAGGTAAACACCCACCTATTGGGTACAATGAACACTATTTGGATGATGGGCACTCTAAAGCCCCAACTTAAACATTATATAAGATATCCATGTAACAAAAACATTTGTACCCCCTTAATATTTTGGATTTAAAAAAAAATAATAAAGTCAACAGCAGATGAAGGGTAGCAAGGGCCTGAGAAGAACAGGGAAAGACAAATACGACTTTATAAATGAAGCATCTGATATTAAGGGGTTAAACAACCATTTGTACTTAGAAAAATCGAAGGGAGCAAGGTGAGAATCTGCTGTGTCAGTAAAAGCTTACAAAGGAAGATAAGGATAGAGGAAAAGAAAGCGAGGGATTAGGAAAATAATACAGGCTTTTTTTGATTACCTGCCCCAGCCTAAAAGGAAAGAAGAGGCAGATATAAGCCCACTGACAAGTGGAAGGCATGTCAAATAAACGATTAATACAAAATGATCCACATGCTGAGCTTCACTCACAGAAAAAAAGAAAGGCAAGAAGCCTTGGACAATTAGGAGCTACTGCAATATGATCAGAAAGCCATAGGGAGCAGCTGCCAGAAAGGGGGAGGGCTCGGGCAGCTGAGACGCAGGCAAATTAGCAGGGCCCAATTTCCAGAGAGCCCAGGGAATCAGTAATGAACCTGGACCTGCCACGGCTGACTGGTCAGAGGGAACAGCATGGTGGGGTCCCAGGGGGCTGCAAAGAGCAAAAGCACAGCTCCAAATTTCTCAAGAGGTCCGGGAAATTAGTGGCCAGTGCCAAGAAATAATAGCATCAAACTGTGTCTACGTGAGTGCACAGTCCATGGTGATGTGTGTAAATGCACACTATCTGTAAGTTAATGCTACTTAAAGCAAGGCTGATCTGTTTACATAAATGCATAAACAAATAAATAGATAGGATAGAGCATATCAGCCATAAAATTGGCACATTTGTATAACTGAACTGCAGTCATGACAAATTAGAACAAGTCCTTTAAGAACTCACAGGCCTAAGGTCTATTAGAGTTACTGAAAATGATTACCTTTAATTTATCACTTACCACATACCAAGTGATAGTGCTAAATACTCTACATACAATCTTATTTAATCCTCAGAACCCTTATGATGTAAGTTTATTCTCATTTTAGGGCTCAAAGTGATTAAACAAATTATCTAAACTCACACTGCTAATAGATGGCAGAGGAAGGACAACCCAGATTTATCTGCCACTGAGCGAGCCTCAGTCCTACCACCAGCCCACAGTGGAACCCTGAATGGGTCCCTTCACTTCTTATGCCTTAGTTATTTTCATCTGTGACATGCAGTGGGGTCGGTTGTCACCAGGAGTCCTCTAATGGTATATTGGTAGGATCTATGGTAGAAAGAACAAAAGCTTAGAACTTGTTGAGCAGAGCTGAGTTTAGATTCCTCTAGTGCCATGATGCTGGATAACCTATCCCAACCTCAGTTTCCTCATTTAAAAATAAGTAAAATAACACCTAACTCAGGACAATTGTAGAATTCAATGAGATATCTCAGTGGGTGCCTAATAGTTTTAATATTCTATGATTTTATCCTAGTCGTAAACTAACCTTGACTGTAATTACATGAAAACCAAAAGATAAAATAATAATTCATAGGAAAATCTTCTAAAAATTAATGTAGTAAGTTAAATTTGTTGAAAAATTATTAGTTTCTAAATGTGTTATATATTGTGATATGCTAGAATAATAAATTACTTTAAAGGGGGTGTTCAGCCTTTGATTTTCTATAATTTAAAGAAAAAACCTATGAAGGTTTTATTCCCCTAAGTCACTCAAAATTGAGTTCTGAATCTAATAGCATATTCCAGAGCCTCTGAGGATAATGAAGAAATTAACTTCTAAAGGGAACCTGTTTTCAATAACATAAAATATCATGTGTTACTCCAATCACTTCTAATAAAAGGAATGTGTTTATGTCATGGAAATATTTGGGGAAATTTATTTCATTTTGTCCTAAGACAATGAACTTTTATTTTCTTAGGCTCAGTGAGCATTTATCTTTGTAACTTCTTCCCCATACCAATTTAAAATCCTTTATTAGTCATCATTTACTTCACGAGAGCAGACTAAATCACAAATTGAATTTAAGTAGTTTCTTGATATCATTTATTGTACTTGATTTGGTCAAAATTAGTCCTCCCCTTAGTCAGTTACTGTGGAATCCTCACAGGCAAACAAACAGGAAATGCCAGATGGCTGAATTGGAACAGAAAGTGAACTTCATTCCTCCATCAAAAATGTAGAAATGAAGGAAATTTAATAGTAACTGAGACTGACATTTTATGTTTCCTAATGATAAAATAGGAATGAGAAAATAATGATTTCAGTTAATATGTACCAAGCACTAACTATGTAGACATTTTTCTAAGATTTAGAATTCATAGTGCTCAGATGCATCATCACACTCGATGCTCAAAACAACCCTATAGGCCGGTGAGTGGCGCCTGTTACCTTATTTTACAGTGGAGGCAACTGAAGCGAGACAGGGAAATAATATCTCAAAGCCTCACAGTCAATCGGTGGCAGAGGAGTGTTTTAACCCAGGCGGTCCTGCTCTGCAGCCCAAGCTTTCAACCACCGGGCCATGTCTGTGCTACCTCCTGAGTGGTCAGAGCTAGCTTCTGTCCTGGCTTGGCCACAGATGCCAAGATTTTAATTACCATTTTATAAGGTAGTATTTTTATTAACAGTAATAAGGCATATATTTGTGTAGCCTATTGCTGCCCACAAAACATTTGATATCTATTCCCTAGGCCCTTTTGACATAAGCAGGCAGAAACACCACTAATTTCAGTTGGGGAAATCAGCTCTGTGAGATGGAGTGACTTGTCACCCAGCTCACCAGTGGCACAAAGAGGATTTAAATCCAGGACTTCTGACTCCAAGTCCAGGTGCTCCTTCTACTCTAGCAATCTTCCCTGAGAAAAATCAAACCCTAGAATTTGCTAGCAAGGCTGCATCCACCAGAAACTAGCAACTCACAGCACTTATTGGACAGTAAGACTGATTCTCTTTGAGCATTTATTTTTCTGCCAAGGACTCTGTAAAGCATTTCATTTTATTAATCTTGTTTAAGCCTCTGCCTTAACCCTCTGTCTTACCCCTGAGTTCAGTTATCACTTGTATTTTAAAAGTGAGGGATTTGAAGCTCAGATAGATTAAGCAACTCATCCCAGGCCACATAGCTCCTAATTCAGCTGAGATCCACCTGACCTGAGCTTGGCCTGGTATTTGATTACAAAACCAGTGTTCTTCAACTCTAAGCGGTAAGCCTGATGAGGTCAGACATGGTGGTGTCCTTCCAGAACCTACAGAACATAGTTTCCAACATAGCACTAGAATAAATGCTGTATTAGGTATCTACCCATGTGTGATAATATTACAACAAACTTAGCAACTAAAACAACACACGTTATCTCACAGTTTCTGTGGGTCAAGGATCCAGATACAAACTGGCTAGGTCCTTGCAAAGTTGCAATTAAAGTGTCTACCAGGGCTGGGGTCTCATCTCAAAGCTTGATTAGGGAAAGATCCATGTTCAAGTACACTTGGATGTTGGCAGGATTCAGGTCCTTACGGGATATCAGAATGGCCTCCGTTTCTTGCCAGCTGTTGGCCTGAGATTACCCTCAGTTCCTGGATGGTTTTTAGCTAGAAGCCATCCTCAGGTCCTTGACACATGGGCCTCTACCACATGGCTTCTTGCTTCCTGAAACACATCTAGGGTCTCCTAGCATGACAGTTGACAATCTTATGTAACATAATCTTGGAAATAGTATCCCATCCTCTTTGCCATATTCTGTTAGTAGGAAGCAAGCCACAGGCTCTGCCCACTGTCAAGGAGAGGGATTACACAGATGTGAGTGTCAGGAAGCAAGGATCGTTAGGGAATATCCCAGAGTTTGGTTAGGGCCAATCCCTTCTGAACACCAGACATACATATCTATGCTATGAAGAACAGATTTGGTTTGATGGAGAGGCAGAGATGGTAGTCTACTGTCTTAAGAAACCTTTAAAAATCAAACAAGAAAGCAAATTTCTGCCTCTTTAATAAAACAAGAATTTATCTGTAACCCTGCACTACACTGTAAAAAGTAGTTCACAAAGAGTAGTAAAGGTATCACAGGGTTCATGAAGGGCCAAGAGAAGATGCTCATGACTTCAGAGATTAGGCAAATAAGCAGACAGGAGTTCTCAAACATGAGCACACCCTAAGGGCAAAACCACAGTCTGCAAGTAGGATTTTCTATAGACCCTTTTTGGTACAAATCCTTGAAAAGTTGGAAAGGTGGAGCTGACTGAGAAATAAAAAACAAGCTATGTTTGCAAGAAGCAGTCTGTCAGGATGGCAGGAGAAAAAGAGAGAGACTCTATATTGGGAACATCCTGCTGTGCCAATCTAGTTTGGCTGGGAAGAAATGAAGATGGAAGGAACACACACTCACACAATCCTGTCATAAGGAAGATTCCTGTTGGCCTGGAACCGGGCTCTGGCCCCTCCCAGGCACAAAGCTCCTGCACACAGTTTGTCCAGCAGGGATTCACCTAATTCAAAGATGATTATTAACTTAAAGGAATGAGTACAAGGCCCATAAAAGCATTAAAAGAAAAAGTAGATAAAAGCAATAGGAAAAGCAAAAGCACTTTAAAACACGTGCATAAGAAAACTGTTGTAACAGAGCAGATGAAAATTTTACCATGTCATAATTAAAAAATAATAATAATGAAGTAACCACCTCCTTAAAAACAAGTCTTTAGAGCAAAGATTAAAGACTTCAGGGAAGATGTGGCAAGACAGTAGAAGTTGAAACATAAGCTGGGAAAAAAAACGTGAAAACTATCGCAAAACCAAAAAGCAAATTGAAAGCATAATAAATGCAAAGAAACCCTGTTGAAACATAGCAAAGGACATGAAAGACAGGAATGAGAAAAAGCAAACAAAATGGAATGGAAATTTTTAAAAATGAAATCAAAGTAAATAAATACTTGAGGAGGATTATAGAGGGGAAAAAGCAATATGAAATACACATAATAAGTGCCTTTAAAGAACATAATACAAATAAAGGGAAAAAAATTATTTTTAAAATACAGTGAAATAAAACTTTATAGTAATCAAAGAATTTTGGCTCTGCCCATTGAAAGACAAACTGTCCCATGACCAACAGCAGAAATGCTGTTACTAGACCTCAAAGCAAAGAATCTTTTGGCAGCCAGACAAAAAGATTGGGTCACCCAAACAGAGGGAAAAAAAAACCAGGCTAAGCAATAATCAGGCTAAGTGATAATTGGGCTAAGCAAATAAGGAAAAAACAAAAACCAAAAAACAAAACCAGTTAAGTGGTAAGTGCTTCCAAAGTGCTTGAGGAAAGATGTGACCCAATAATAAGACAGCAGGAAAGTCTTTTATGAACATGATGGAACTCAGAGACCGCTTACCATGAGTCCTTCTTGAAGAAAGTATGAGGACAAACTTTATCCAATTAAGAAACTGGATTAGGGTGGGAGAGAATAATTAGGCATAGCTTTTTGATAAACAGTCTAAATTGTGCTTCAAAGGACAAATGTGGCTTTAATAATCTGAAACATTGCATTTCAGATGAAACTTTGCTTGATTGCATTGTACTTGATATGTCTACTTAGATCTATATGTTAAATGTTATACTTTGATTTAGTACATCTTGCTTGACTTCATTCCTATGATCTGACAAGCTTCATTATATAATAAACTAAATTTTTTTAAAAATTCAAAAAATAAAAAAAAATTATAGGAGAAATTGCAGCACAAGGCAAGTAATGAGATTGAATCCACAACTTTAAGACGGTCTAAACTAGCTGTGGACATTATAGGTGCGGAACAGAATGAAATGTCATGAACCTTTACAATGTGGGTGTGAAATAACTAACAATGCTTAGGAGAGTATGGTGGCAGAGAGTGTAAGTATTGCTTTCTTCATCTTCATAATCAGGTGAAAAAATATACTATTTAAAGCTGATAACCCAAGCTGTAGATGTATAAGTACATTGGAAAAATAGGAAGTTAAACACTAAGAAAAATTGCATAGTAAATGGGAATTGAATGGTATAGAAAAGGAAGGAGAAGGGGAGAAGGAGGAAGTATAAAAAATGTTTTTCCCTTATTGAAGATAATCGAGAGACTATCTGCATAGATTACTATTTTATATAAAGTTATAGATATAAAAATGACTGCTAGAACAAAATATATAAAACAAAAATATACATATACTATATACATATATATGTACTATATATAATATATGTAGTTGTGATGGTTAATTTTTATCTGATAACTTGACTGAACCATGGCACCCAGATATATGGTCAAACATTATTCTGGATGTTCCTGTGAAGGTATTTTTGGATGAGATTAACATTTAAATTTGTAGGTTTTGAGTAATGCAGATTATCACCTGTAATGTGGATGGGCCTAATCCAATCAGTTGAAGATTTTCATAGAAAAAAGACTGACCTCCCCTGAGCAAGATGGAATTCTGCCAGCAGATTGCCTTTGGACTTGAACTGCACCTGGGTCTCCAGCCTACAGTCCTACCCTCACAATCATATGAGCCAATTCTTTAAAATAAATCTATCTATATATATAATATATGCACACATCCTATTGGTTCTGTTTCTCTGGAGAACCCTGACTAATATTATCTATCTATCTATCTATCTATGCATAACTCTATGAAAACTGAGACTATAATTTTTTTCAGAATCCCAAAAAACTCAAGAGATATTTACAAATGTTGACCATTTATTAGGCCCAAAGAAAGTCTCAACATATTCCAAAATGTAGACAGAATGCAGTCAACATTCTCTGATTATGATGCAATAAAACTAGAAATCTATTAGCAAAATTAGAAAAAATAAGAAAGCGCCCTTTTTTATGCAACTCTTAGTTCAAAGACAAAAAGTAAAATTGTATGTTATCAACAAAATAACAATGATCAAAGCATTGTCCAAATCTACGTGCAGTGCTAAGAAGAAATTGTATAATTATGGGCACTTGGGTTGTTTCCACCTCTTTGCAATTGTGAATTATGCTGACATAAACAGTGCACAAATGAAAATAACATTCATCAGGTGTCGGGCGGGTGGGGAGGTAGGAGGGGAAGGGTATATTCACACCTAATGGGTGCGGTGAGCACTGTCTGGGGGACAGTATCTCTGACTCAGGCAGTGCAAAGGCAATATATGTAACCTAAGCATTTGTAACCCCCTAATATTTTGAAATTAAAAAATTTTTAAAAAAGAAATTGCATAATTATATTAAATAAAATGAAAAAATTACGCTTATATATTTTAATAAGAAATAAGAAATTATACTTAAACTTACATTAATAAATATGAAAGAATAAAAAAAGTGACTCAAGAAGCTAAAGAAAGAACTATAGAATAAATCTAAAAAGCATAAGGAAGAAAACATTACAGATGAAGGCAGAAATGAATAATTTGGAACAGCATAATAAAACTAAAGAGAAAATGTGGGTTTTTTTTTCAGAAAAATAAAACATCAAAGCCATTAACTAAAATTTTAAAAATAGAATATATAGAAAAAGCTTTCTTAAGTAAAATGAAAATTGAAAAGACATTTTTTAAAAGACTGATAAATTCTACATAAAATTTTTTAAAGTATTGGGGGAAAATACCACTTAAGAGGTCAGAGGCATTTGACAAACTAGCTTAAAAAAAATCCAACTCAAATAACAGATAGAGGCTAATTAATATCTAAAGAGCTCCTACAAGTCAATAAAAGGTCAACAACTCAATTTTTAAAAAGAACAAAGAACATACACAGTAAGTGAATTATAGGTTTCTCATAACCATAAAAAGATGCTTGACACCATTCATAAAAGAAATTAAAATTAAAACTATAACAAGTTATCTTTTGTTACCAATTAGACAATATAAGATCAAAATGTTTGGAAACATATTGGCAATAATGGAAAGAAACAGACACTCCCCTCACATAGCTGGTGGTAATGTAAATTGGTAAAATCTCTATTGAAAGCAACATGGCAATATCTATCAAAATTATAAAGGCACATATCCTTTGACTCAGCAATTCCACTTTTAGGATTTTATCCTATATATACAGCAGCACACATGAATGATGTGTACACTGTTATTCATTGAAGCATTGTTTGTAAAGGCAATCTGTTGGAAACTGTCTAAATATCTATCAATACAGAACTTTTTTAAAAATTGTAATATATCCTATATTAAATATGTTTGATAACAATCAAATGCTACCACATATGACTGTTAAAAAAGGAACGAGATGGCTCAATATGAATTGACAGGAACTAATCTCCAAGATACTATACATATATTGTTAAACGAAAAAGACCAGAGTGTAAAGAGTTAGTTCAAAATGCCCACATTTGCTTTTTTAAACAATAAGAAACATACACACATGTTTTTTGCATGTGCAAAAAATATGACTGGCAGTATACACAAGAGCCTGATAATAGCAATTGCCTTTGGAGAAGGAAACCAAGTGGCAAATTCAAGAATGGGAGACAGTCTACCATTTACCGCCAGCCTTTTTTATCATTTTTACTTTTTTACCCTGCTCATATATTATTTACTCAAAAAAAAAGTGACTAGATATTTAAAAGAGAGAAAATTATATGAGAGCTGAATGTGGGATTTGAATTCTAAGCAAGTTGGCTCAGAATTGTTTATCCTCACACCCCTCCCCCACTGCCACAATTCAAGATCCATTTCTCTGATTCTTGAAGATTTAAAAATCAGTCCTGTCCAGCTTTGGGATGTGCCAGTTGGTCAGTTCTGTGGGTCTTTGACTTAAGCCCCATCCATTCTGAGCCTAATACAATATCATTGACTGTTGATACCAGGATCTGTGGAAACAAGGAGACATAACCTAGAAGCTCAGGAAGGAATGAGGAAAAATGGGAGGTCTGAGGGCCTGGGGCTGACCACTGACCACCTCTGTGTCCTTGACAGACTGCTCAGCAAGCTGCCCCACGCTTGCAGGAAAAGAGTGCCCACTCCATTTCCTACCCCTCCCCCTAATCTAAGTCACCCTTAAATAGATTGAAGGAAGCACATCCACACACAAGGACTAAAGCAGTGTCCTTTCTCAAGGGCAGTAAACATCATTTATTTGGGTTTTGCTGGTTCCAAGATCCATTGTCTCCTGAAATCTAATTTTCTGTGTTCCCTAAGCTCATTTGGGGCTCCATGGAACAGAAATTAGTGCAAGGTTGCAGAATCTCCATGCAGGCCGGAACAGGAGGGGATCAGTCCGTCTTAGTAACCTCATTAATGATCAGGAGGAGGCTGAAAAGCTATGAAAATAGTCTGGTTGGGAACGGGTGGGAACATTTCTGAAAATGTCCTCTGCTTTTTTTCTCACATTATTAGCACCCAAAGCATTTTTTTAATAGAATTTAATCCCCAGGGGTGTTAAACATTTTTTTTTTCAGAGTTGCCATCAGCTCCAATAAAGACAGCACAATTACCGCAGAGCAGAGAGACTTGCAAGTGCAAGGAGGCAGCGATTCAAGGGCGCTTAAGGGAATGCCACCTGGCCAACCCATTTAGCCTCAAGTGGGTGCTAATCTCTGGATTAGAGTGACTAGATTAACTAGGAATACTTTTCCTAGATAAACCGCTTCTTATCTGCCTGCTCCTCATACCCAAGAGAAGGTGTACTCCCGAGTTTGTATTAGAAAATATAAAAATAAGTTCATCCTTTTATCCATTGAGTAAAATACTTACTAAGCACATACTGGACACTAGCAAGTGAAAAAGAGAAGGCCCGTGGCAGCAAATAAATGTAAGTCCCATCCCTGCCCACTTGGAGTTTACAGCCCCATTGGTGAGATATAAACAGCATGCATGAAAAGAACGAGAGAAGGAGTGAGTTTGCACTCGTTCTTAATTGATTTCACATGCCTGTGCTCAAGGGCTGACAGGTTTCCGTACATTCAGGCTCTGCTGCAAGAGTCTCTAGGAGAGGTTCAGAGCACCAGCTGGCCTGTACCACCCTCAGCCAGGCTGCAACATCGTTTTCAAAAAGAGCGCTTATTATACTTCCTTGAAACCTAGACAGAAAAGAGGAAATTTAAGATCTCTGAGAGCAGTTGTGTTGTTTCTCAGTGGGCTGGCAATGTCAGCTGAAAAATACCCACAGGCACCCTCAGGGGTGGAAACCTGATTTTAGACCAGGTGTCAAAAATGGCAGAAAGATGGTAAGGAATCTCTTCCGGTTTCACCGTCTGGATCTATAAGTCTGAGAACTGAAACCCAAGAGAGAACATGACTTTGATCTTCCTTCCTGCCTAATGCAAAGCATAGTCTTCCACCTCCAGAAGTGCAGCAGGGATTTGGAGAAGGAAAAAGTCAGTGTGGGCTGGGGTCCTCATGGAAGACTGTCTAGGAAGGGGTGGGGGTTTGCACTGACCCAGTAACTAAAGAGAGAGGCCCGGGAAGGGCATTCGAAGCAAGAAAGCCACATGAACTAGCCCTTGGAGGCCAGGATGGACTTGGTCTAATAGGAAAGTTGCAGAGGGCCACTGAAGGGTGCAATTTGTGAAGGGATGGGCTTGGAGCAGCCTTCTCAGTGAGGGGCCAACAGGAGAGCTGCCATCAAGACCCATGCCTGTCCTTTTTCATTTCTAATTGAGCTTATTAGAGTCCTTTCCTTTCTGCTTCTGGGAAATCTAGCAAGTGGCCTGTCTATTTTGTTTATCTTTTTAAAGAACCAACTTTTTGTTTTATTAATCTTCTGTATAGTTCTTTTGTTCTCAATTTCGTTTAGTTCTGCTCTGATCTTGGTTATGTCTTTTCTTCTGCTGGATTTAGGGTTAGTTTCCTTTTCCTTTTCCATTTCCTTGAGATGATTCATTAGTTTACTGATTTGTGAACTTTTTGTCTTTTGCATATGGGCATTGAAGGCAATAAGTTTTCCTCTCAGGAATGCTTTTGCTGTATCCCACAGATTTTGATAACTTGTGTCCCCATTATCGTTTAGTTCAAAGAATCTTTTCATTTCCATCTGAATCTCCTCCTTGACCCAATAGTCATTCAGCAATAGATTGTTTAATTTCCATGTTTTTGGATAGAGATATGTGTTTCTGTTGGAATTGATTTCTAATTTTATTCCACTGTGGTCTGGAAAGATACATGGTATGATTTCTATTTTTTTTTAAATTTGCTGAGATTTGTTTTGTGGCATAGGATGTGATCAATTTTAGAGAAAGTTCCATGAGCTGATGAGAAGAACATATATTCAGTGTTATTTGGGTAGAGTGTTCTGTAGATGTCTGTTAGGCCCAAATGTTCTAGAGTCCTGTTTAGGTCCATTGTTTCTTTGCTTATTATCTGCTTGGAGGATCTGTCCAGTTCCATCAGTGGGATGTTGAAGTCCCTGGCTATTATGGCATTGCTATTTATTATGTTGTCTAGACCTAGCAGTATTTGCTTTAAGTATCTGGGCGCTCAAACCCTACCATGGTCTTGGATCGGTAGTATCAATATTATTAAAATGTCTCGACTACCTAAAGTGATTTACAGAATCAGTGCAGTCCCTATCAAAATACCAACATCATTTTTTGCAGATCTAGAAAAAATAATTCTATGCTTCATGTGGAATCAGAGAAGACCCTGTCTAGCCAAAGCAATCCTAAGCAAAGAACAAATTGGGAGGCATCTATCTACCAGACTTCAAACTATAACACAAGGCTATAGTAACCAAAACAGCATGGTACTGGCACAAGAATAGAGACATAGACCAATGGAACAGGACTGAGAACACAGATATAAAACCATCCTCATACTGTCATCTGATCTTTGACAAAGTAGATAAAAACATACACTGGGGAAAAGAATCCCTATTCAATAAATGGTACTGGGAACATTGGATAGCCACATGTAGAAAACTGAAACTAAATCCACACCTCTCACCTCTCACAAAAATCAACTCACAATGGATAACAGACTTAGACCTAAGACATGAAACCATAAGAATTCTAGAGGAAAATGTTGGGAAAACTCTTATAATCAGACATTGACCTGGGCAAAGAATTTATGAAGAAAACCCCCAAAGCAATCACAGCAGGAACAAAAATAAGTAAATGGGACCTGATCAAATTAGAAAGCTTCTGCACAGCCGAGGAAACTATCACTGAGTGACAGACAGCCTACAGAATGGGAGAAAATATTTGCATGCTACACATCTGATAAAGGGCTGATAACCAGAATCTATACAGGACTTAGGAAATCAACAAGAAAAAATCAAACAACCCCATTAAAAAGTGGGCAAAGGACATGAACAGAAACTTTTCAAAAGAAGACAGAATAAAGGCCAGCAAACACGTAAAAAATTGCTCAACTTCTCTAATCATCAGGGAAATGCAAATCAAAACCACAATGAGATATTACTTAACTCCAGTGAGACTGGCTTATATCAAAAAGTCCCAAAACAACAAATGTTGGTGGTGATGCCAAGAGATAGGAACACTCATGCGCTGCTGGTGGGACTGCAAATTAGTACAACCTCTATGGAAAGTAATATGGAGATACCTCAAAGAACTAAAAGTAGAACTACCATTTGATCCAGGAATCCCACTACTGGGTATTTACCCAAAGGAAAAAAAGACATTCTATAATAAAGACATCTGCACGCAAATGTTTATAGCAGCACAATTCATAATTGCAAAGATATGGAAACAACCCAAGTGCCAATCAATACAGAGTGGATTAATAAAATGTGGTATATGTATACCATGGAGTATTACTCAGCAATAAATAACAATGGTGAATTAACACTTCTGGCATTATCCTGGATGGAGCTAGAGCCCATTTTTTGAAGTGAAGTATCACAATAGAAAAACAAGCACCACGGGTACTCACCATCAAATTGGTACTAACTGATCAACACCTATGTGCACATATGGAAGTAATATTCACCAGGGGTCGGGCAGGTGGGAGGGGGGTGGAGGGGATGGGTAAATTCACACCTAATGGGTGTGGGGCGCACTGTTTGGGGGATGGGCACGATTGTAGCTCTGGCTTGGGCAGTGCATAGGCAATATATGTAACCAAAGTGTTTGTACCCCCATGATATTCTGAAGTCAAAAAGAAAAAAGAAAAGAAAAAGACCCATGCCTCCTCTACTGGGAAAGCTCATTTCCATTCTGAATTTGGAATACCCCAGTGATTTGCAACTACTGGCAAACATCTGAGACCTAGGGCCCTTTCAGTCAGATGAGCAGAATTAGAATTTTCTGCAACACTACTAGTTCCATGTCATTGACAAATTATCCAATTCTTCTGGTCTATAAAATGAGATTTTTCTACTTTGCAGGGGTTTTGTGATGTTCAAATATGAATATACAAAAAGAGTGTGACACACAGTAGGAGCCGCAAAATAATAGTTATTGTTATTGGGAAAGGTTAAATGGGCTCCTTGAAAAAAGATAGGGCGGAGAAACAAGACTCCCCATACAATATCTGGTGCTATCTCACAAGGGAAGAGAATTGATACCCACTGTGCACCTGGGTCCAGTAATAGATATTCAAACATTGGATGACTAGATAGGCTGTACTTGCCAGCATTGATATTTATTTTCACATCATTTTTTTATTGTCATAAAGGCCAATAGTTAATTATATGATTATATGTCTTTTAGAATTTGGATTATATGAATTTTTAAATTTAAATACATAAAAATGGGGGAGAAAATCCCATGCCAGACTATATATCTTGATTTTTGCTTTGCAATATAGTATAATCATAACTCTGGTCTCTCTAAAATATCCAGATCAAGGTTTCTAAGGGTCACTGCCACCAGCAAGTTGCCAGCCTGCAAAAGCCTTGGAGTGGGCTGCTGGGCCAAAAGCCCACACACGGAGCCAGGAGGGAAAGCCTTCTAAAGTCTGTAGGTGCAAGATACTGCTTGCAAATGGCAGGTGTCCCCAACCCAGAGGCTGGTGGCCTAGGAAATTGGCCTTGGGCCTTGCAGCTTTACCAAAGGACAAGGTAAGTGTATGCCTTTATTTAGTTTCTGTGTCCCTCAGGGCTTAAGAGGACTTGCAGAAAAACCTGGCTGCTCAGAGCTGCACCATGATATTCAAGGACCCTAGGCCCATTTGCTTTCAAGGGCTCCTTACTCCATAAAAAATATTTTAAGTTATATTTTATGCATTGGTATAAAAATGAATTATTAATATTGTATATTAAAACATTTTTTGCCTAAATGCTTATTTTTTCTTTCTTTAAAAATTATTCTGTACATGGTGTCTTTATTCTTTTGCTACTTTCAAGGATTTTTTTGTTTGTTTGTTTTTATTGACACATAATAATAGTATATATTTATGACTATCTTTTGATACATACATACAACGTATAATGATCAAATCAGGGTACCTGGGATATCCATCACCTCAAATATTTATCATTGCTTTATGTTGAGAACATTCCAATTCTTCTAGCTGTTTTTTAAATATACAATAAAATATTGATAACTATGGTCACCTTACTGAGTTATTGAACACTAGAACTTATTCCTTCTATCTAACTGTATTTTTGTACCCCTTAACCAATTTTCTTCTTCTGATGTTAAAAGAAATTAAAACAGCTTTGTGGGCCTAGGCACTGTGCCTACTATGCTTCCTGGATAATTAGGCCCTGATAGGGGTCAGAATTAAATTAAAAAGGTGATGACAGGGAGGGAAGAATTGGAAATATGGAAACAATATACATCACAGGACAGCACAAAGCGGTGGGTTAGAAAAAGCAGCAAATCGGCTTGCCAAATTAGTTCAAGGTCCCCAAAAGCAGTCTTACCTTCTTAGAGGTTAAAATCTCCAGGTCTTGAGAATTTGCTCATTTTACGTTCAGGCTGATTACATCTTAATGCAAAGCACCATGGTGATCACTTTTCAGGAGCAAATGTTTTTCTGATTATTTTGCATTTGTGTATCTAAAACTGGTATTCTGTGAATGCCAACTGCTGCAATTTGAGTTTCCAATTGAATTGTCAAGCAGTGCCTTTGTTCTCTCACTTGTAAATTTCCATGTAATGTTCATAGTTTCTTCAACTTTTCCTCCTTCCAGTAATCTCGAAGTGTGTTTAGAAGCTGGGTCCCTGCCAGCAGACCTGGAGTGGGCGCCACAAAGAGTTGGGAGAATTATGGAAAACCTCAGACAGCACTGCCAGAAAATTCACTCTTAACCTGTCCCCAGGCTTGTGTTCTTCTGGCCCAAGATCTGAACATGGCCAACACAGCTGGCACTCTCACCTGCCAGACAGAGTCTCCGGGACCTCCCCAGAAATATTTAGTAAAGCTACAATGTAGGCACCCACCCACCCACTCTAGGTAGGAGGGGGCTACCATTTGAGATGTTTCTTGCAGTTGGGTTGTGAAGGTAAATTATTTTTCAAACAATCTCAGTGTTAATATGCAACAGGCTCCCCCCTACATGCAAACCCAAATGGAAGGGATATCTGCTTCCTAGAGGGAAGGAAAGGGTGCTTCTAAGATACACTGGTGACGCAGTCTTCTACCCCATGTGAAACGGCACTCCAGCCCCATACAGTTTACTTCAGTGTCCAGGCACCTGCTCTGAATTGTTTTGCCATTTGTGAAGGCAAAGTTACACTGACTTATCTTCTCTCTTTAAACCAGTTCCCACTCTCGTCACCTACTGCACCAGGATTGTTTGCCTCGAAAGAGAGAGACTAATACTTAATGAGCACTTAATATTGACCTAAGTTGGTTCCTTCCCATCATTATCTCATTAACTCTCCCACCACTCAGAGGTGGAAGTAATAGTCCTTACAAGATGAGGAAACTGAGGCTCCAGAGGAAACAAGTTGAGAGCACTCAGCCATGGAAATAAGAGAAAAGAAAGATATGAAAGACAGAATGCACCAGACAATTAAGGATATGATTTTATTCAGGCTATTGAAATAAAAAGAATGTTCATTAATAAGAAACGTTTCAAAGAAAAGGAAGAGGACCTAGAGTTTTATATAAGCAGGTGACTAAGGGAGCCATCGGTGAGTGTTATGGGAGTAACGAGGCGGGATGGAGATGGGTCTGTCTTGGGATATACAAAGGCAGGGTTACTCTTTGTGGTTAGCTGCTCCTGGGACACAAAGGGATGGGGGAGATTTCTTAACTGTGGTAAATTTCAAGAAGCACAAGACAGAAAAAGTTCAACGTTGTCAGTTCCCCTTGTGTTCAAAACAAATATCACTCATTGCTGAACAGTCCAGAGGGTGGTCGTAAACCTCCTGAGAGAGTGAAGCAGGATCTATGAGTTTCCCAGGGATTTTTGTCAGTGTTCCTGTAAAACCAGTTGAACCATCTTTTGAGGGTCAGCAGCAAAGATCAGTTGTTTTAGGGTCTAGAGATCAGACATCTTGAAAGAGGGATAACTAAAATGAAAAAGAGAAGAATTAATATGAAAAGTTGTATTAAAAGAGAGAGTTAGTAAGTCATGAAACCGTAAAAATTCTAGAAGAAAATATAGGGAAAACTTTTCTAGACATCAGCCTAGGCATAGAATTTATGACTAACCCCCCAAAGGCAAATAACAGTAACAACAAAAATAAATAAATGGGACTTGATTAAATTAAAAGGCTGCTGCACAGCAAAGGAAATAATCAGCAGTGTAAATAGGCTACCTACAGAATGGGAGAAAATATTCCCAAACTATACATCTGATAAAGGGCTAATATCCAGAATCTACAAAGAACTCAAACAAGTCAGCAAGAAAAAAACCAAACAGCACCATCAAAAAGTGGGCAAAAGACATGAACAGAAGTTTTTCAAAAGAAGATAGACAAATGGCCAATGAACATATAAAGAAATGCTCAACACCACTATTCATCAGGGAAATGCAAATTAAAACCACAATGAGATATTACCTTAACCCTGTCAGAAAGGTCATTATTAAAAAGTCAAAAAACAATAGATGCTGGTGTGGATGTAGAGAGAAAGGAACACTTATACACTGTTGGTAGGGCTGCAGATTAGTACAACCTCTGTGGAAAACAGTTCCTCAAACAAATAAATGTATACCTACCATTTGACCCAGCAATCCTACTACTGGTTATCTACCAGTAGAAGGAAAAGAAGTCATTTTATCAAAAAGACACTTGCACTCGAATGTTTACTGCAGGCCAATTGCAAAGATGTGGAATCAGCCTAAATGCCCATCAATTCATGAGTGGATTAACAAAATGTGGTATATATATACCATGGAGTACTACTCAGCCATGAAAAGGAATGAAATGATGTCATTTACAGCAACTTGGATGGAATTGGAGACCATTATCCTAAGTGAAGTATCTCAGAAATGGAAAAACAAACACCACATGTACTCTCTAATAATTGGGAGCTAATTGATGGGCACACACAGGCATAAAGAGATGTAAAGGTCATAGGAAATCAGGAAGGGGGGGAGGGGAAGGGTAAAAACCTACCTAACGGGTACAATGAACACTATTCAGGTCATGTGCACACTAAAGCCCCAATTTAAACATCATGCAAGGTATCCATGTAACAAAAACACTTGCACCCTCTTAATATTTTGAAATTTTTAAAATGGGGAAAAAAAGGAGTTAGGAGTTGAATCCTAAAGGTAACCAGTCCAATGATTCCAAGAAGTTTGTGGAGGAAATTCAGTTATTAAATGCCACTCTTTGAGTTTCTGGAAGCTCTCCAGCTCAGATGTGGATGCTCTTGGTGATGTCCATTGTCTTAGCTACCTCTTGTAAAAGGTCATGTATGGCCTGAGCATGTCACTGAGCTTTCTTATTGGTCCAGATGCAATTTGTCTAGGGAGAATTATGGCCTATGCATGGTCAGCTGCAGTGGTGAGCTCTTGAAGGTTTACATCAAGGTTTATGTCAGGCTTCAGCTTACAAGCCTACTTCAGATCGTAAGGAAAAGGGCCAGCGGCAAGGTAAACTGCAGGTCAAGATATGGATCTGGGCAGTCAGGTTTTAGTTCTCAGTGATGCTGAGGCAGCTGGGAGGGAGAAGTTGGAAAAGTTGGTTTGGAGGATTGTAGCCAGATATTGAAGAAAACTAGAAGGATTAAAAATTTGGTAAAGATTGACACTTTGGTAAAGGCAATAGGGCCAGTCCAGTTTTGTCCAGGGGGGAAAGGGGAAAATCAATTAACTCTCTACCAGACAAGACAGAGTTTGCATATCTATCACTTACCTGCAATTTTCAAAGGTGAAAGATCTGGTGAGAGTTCATGTAAGAATAACAGAACTGAGAAGGACAAAACAAGATAAAAGTAAATCCAAAAAAAGTTTAGACAAAATATCTGTGAAATAATGATTAACCCTATTTTCAAAGAAGAGTGGATATTATATTACATCTAATTTATTAAAATGAATGAATATAATCTTTATAAAGAAAAATATCTTCAGATTTAACATATTATAATCCTGAGACATGACATACCATGAAGATACCAAACGTGTAGTTAGCAAATACCAAGAATATGTCAGAAATACCAAGTGAAGAGATTCTGTAAGCCTGGAATAGGTCTTCAATAATCTGTATGTTAAATAAAATAGGTAAAGAATAAATAGGTTAAAAAAATTCCACTTGAAAACCTCTGGCCTAGAATATGTTAGATTCAAATTAAAGAATTAAATTGTAACAGAGTTAACATTTTTAAAAATAACTGAAATTATGACTAGCACTATACTATTGTTTAATATCATGCAAAACAGCACCAGGATTATGATAAATAGAAACATATTGTAGACAGAGCATTGACAAATCTCTAGGAACTTCCCATACACTATATGATTCTGAAATATTTGTGTTGATAATATTACCCATACAGACAACCTAGGGAAGGCTAAGCATCTCTTCTGATTCGACAACTCTTTGCAATTCCTCAATAATAACATATCAACTAAACTTCATTATTTCCAGCACCTCTTTTTTTACAAGGTGAAAGAACAAATTCTTTGTGATTTTCCAGGGTCTCCCTAAAAAATCTCAAAGACACTTTTAGGTACAAAAGACATCATTTAGGATTTGATTTGGAAAAGGCAAAAATCAAAAGTTGTCAGGAGATTCGAACACCTAAGGTATGAATTGGATCATGGATGTCTGAGAAACAATATTTTACTTCTCATTTCAAAGTGACAATAAAACATTTCAAGATAAACCTAGAAGGTAACATGATTGTAAGGACTCTTAGCTCTTTCTCAAATGAGAAACCTTTGTTTTCTTAAATCATGAAGGATATAATAAAATCAACATAAACCATAGAAGGTTATTCTGTCAAGACACAGAACCTTTGTCATACAGGCAGATTACACATAAGGTAAAGAATAACACTTTCTAAAGTTCTGTTATAAGCAGACCAATGGCCCAAGAAAATTTTGTCATTTTAACAAAGATAAAAACAAATTTTTGTTTTGCATCAGTGTAATATTTGACACTAAAGCTCTTTCTGAAACCTTATAAATATATCCAAACCTTAGCTAGCCTTGACTGCAACAAATAAAATTTCTTTTCCACAAATCTTTCTTAAGTTTTTTTTGTCCATTCAGGTTAGGGCGTACTCTTTCCTCTTTCTCATTCTGCAACAACCGGTCATTTTAACTTAGGACAAAACTACTTTCTGTTTTCATCAACAAAAAATACATCCTGCCTACTGTAAATATATAATTGTTCCTTTACCACTGTTGCTGCTAGTGGAATCTCACCCACATATATTGATTATAACTTTTAACCACAGTAACTTCTGCCCCATAGAGAAAATTAGGTGGCAGATAACTGTGAACTGTTTGTCACACACCAGCATTTTGTAACAGATCAGTAGAGCTCACAACTTTCTATAACTATACATATCTCTTACAGTACAGTGTCTCAAAGGGGCAAAAATGAACACATTCATCAACACATCCCAAATTTCTGCTGCATATAAAAATAAGAGATATATATAAACTTAAAATTATAATTAATAATTAATGTTTCAGTATTCTACCTTACTCAGAAATAATGTATGTATCCAACAAACATCCATGAAGTAACTCAATTTTTTAGTAGAAGTCCAAGGTTTTAAGTTACCTAAAGATATTGGAAATTATCTTATGCTTATATACTACAAAACCTAATTAATGTAAAAAGATGTTTTCAGAATTATGATTTAATTTGGTTAAATACAAACTTACATTTTTCATAATCTTAAATATGAATTAGAAATCATCCTAGCTTATTTGATCAGTGAACCTGTACTGTATAAGTTTAGAGAGACTATACCCAAATAGAACAAAAGTGTATGCTGATAATGCAGAGAAAACATAGTTATTTTTATTAAACTAATTTTGTTTGCAAATACTTACCTAAATTATGTGAACTTGAATTCTCAAAACATTTTTGAGTCAGTTAATATAACAATACGTCTTTTTTTCCACATTGAAATTATTTAAGGTTTAATTTCCTTGAATTCTGGGAATTTTAGGAATATTCAATTTATATAAGCAGTTATTTATCTCTAAGCCAATAACCATAAAGCTCCTTTAAGAGATTTTATAATGTAATTTGGTAATACCTTTCAGAGGTAGGAAAATATTACACACACAATGAGAGGTAAGGGCCTCTCAATGAGAGGTAAACATGTAAACATATAGAAACACAGAGAAAGCTTATAGCTTCAAGTTGAAAATTTTAGCCATGGTTCAGACATAAACACAGAAACACCAGATTCACCAGTTTATATCAAAACCTGTTCCCTTCCCAGTGGGTACAAATTCTTAATTGATTTGAACTCGAAACAGACAAATAGACAAACAGAAAAGACTAACAAACCACATTTTTTGTCATCTTTTATCCAACAGAGAAAAGATCTGTTTACATTACATCACATCTGTTACATTTACATTACTCTGTTTACAGAGAACACCGATTTGTCAGACCATAAAACCAAGAGAAGCCAAGAGAAGCCAGAAATCAAGTGCTAGAAAAGAATCAAAGTCAAATATCATGCTACCAACAGATAAGAATCCAGAGCACAGGACCAGGTGTTGGGCCCACTGTTGGGTCCCCAAATCACAAACCAGGAAGGGAGTACAAAGTGTTCTGAGAAGCCTCGCTCTAGATAAAATGAACGAGGAGTCACAGGTAAGGTCCAATCCTATTCAACTCGTCACCAAAACCATGAAAGACAAAAAGTACCAGATAATTAAGGAGATGATTTTTTTTTCTGGTTATTCCTTTAGGGAGAATATTCATTAATGATTAATAGCTCAAGGAAGGGGACCTGAAATTTTACAGAGGCAGGTAAACAAGAGAGTCATCACAAGTCTTGCAGAAGTCAGGAGGAAGGGTGGAAACTGGTCTCATCTCAGAATGTGAAGAGCAGGGTGGTCCTTTGTGGTTAGCCACCCCTGGAACACAAAAGGATGGGGGGATTTCTTAACCATATTATCAAAAGCTTTGTTCCTTTAAAGGTTAGATCTTTTCCTTCATTCCTCTAGCCTCCCTGGTCCTGTTTTCGGATCTGGACAGATAGAAGCTGCTTAATAAGTGCTTGTTGAGTTTCCTTTAGTTGACAATGATGATGGAGGCTCTACTTTCCAGGGAGGGCCTGGGGAGGAAGGAGAGGGCCCTCTGTGCTCCAGAGGGAGGGGACTCAGGGCAGGCTCTGAATATCAACAATGAATAAATATCCGTGGCTAGAGTGGATACTTTTCAAGGATCCAAATTTACCTATGCCATTGGGAAAGTTAAATAATTTTTCAGACTTGGGGTTTTTTGATCACTAAAATGGGAATATAATAACATACTTCATAGACTTCTCTGAACCTTCAAAGATAAAACAACAGTAAGATGCCTACCGTATAGTAAGTATTCAGTGTTTCTTTCCTTCTCCCCACTCTCATCCCCACCCTGTTTCTTTATAATGTAGTTACAGCCCCATCTTACTGTACTGGGATAATTCTCTCATACTAGACTGCAAGCTCTGTCTGGGCAAGGAGCATATATAATTTAACTTTGACCATCCTTGCATAGTGAGCATAGTGAGTACCCAGTGAATGCCAATTTCTGTACCATATAGGCAGAGATTTTGTTGAGCTACTACAATAAAGAGTGTCTAAAATAAAGTGACTTATAAAAACAGAGGTTTATTTCTTTCTCATGAATTAATCTGGACTGGAGGGTAGCAATCCAGGCTGATGGAATATTCTATTCCTTTTTGGGGATCCAGCTCTTGATATCTGTGGCTTTGCCTTAGCAGACAGCAAACAGCCTTAGGGGTCCCCTATGAGTGGACCACCTATTTTTATATAGAGAGTTTTATGTAAACACAGCTATGTTAATTTGTTTATATATTGCCCATGGCTGCTTTTGTGCTAAAACAAGCCTTAAGTATTTGCTATTCGTTCCTTAACAGCTGACCCCTATCCTAAGACTTTGCCCTCATCTGCATGGTTGAAGCTGGGTTGCTGCAAGGTCTGTGTTCGAGGAAGGGGAAGAGGACAGACATTCAGAACAAGTGGCCTTTGTTTTCCTTAGACATGACTCAGACTTTGCATATATCATTTCTACTCTTACCTCATTGGCCTGACATCTGCCACATGGCTACACCTTGCTGCGAGGAAAGCTGAGAAGAGTAGTCCCTAGCTGGACAGCCGCATGCTCAGCTTAAATCCAAATAGTTCAGTCGTTAAAAGAAAGGACTGCAAACCATATATCCTAAAAAGGACCGGTATCTAGAACTTATAAAGAATTCAAGAAATCGTTTTTCATTGTCTCCAAAACAAGCAATCTAATTAGAAAATGGGCAACAGACATGAATAGGTATTTCACTGAAGAGGATATACAGACAGTAAACAAGCACATGAAAAGATGCTCCATGTCATTAGCCATTAAGAAAATGCAAATTAAAACACAAGGAGCTATTACTACATACTTATCAGAATGGCTAAATCAAAAAATAGTGACACCACCAAATGCCAGTGAGGATGTGGAAAAACTGGATCACTTACACATTACTGCTAGAAATGTAAGATGGTAAATTCAATCTGGAAAATAATTTGGCAGTTTCCTATAAAACAAAACTTGCCACTATCACATAACCCAGCAATTGCATTCTTGGGCATTTATTCCAGAGAAATGAATACTTACGTTCCTCAAAAAACCATACACAAATGTTCATGCCAAAAATAGGAAACAATTACATATTCTTCAACAAGTGAATGATTAAACACATTGTGGTACATACCATGGAATACTACTCAACAATAAAAAATGAATCATTGATACATGCAACAATTTGGATGAATCTCGAGGGAATTATGCTGAGTAAAAAAAAAAAAAAAAAGTCAATCCCAAAAGGTTATATGCTGCATGACTCCATTTATATAATATTCTTTTTTTCTTTCTTTCTTTTTTTTTTTTTTGAGACAGCATCTCACTGTTTCCCAGGATAGAGTACAGTGGCAACGTCATAGCTCACTGCAACCTCTCCTGGGCTCAAATGATCCTCCTGCCTCAGCCTCTGGGTGCACACCACTGCACCCAGCTAATTTTTCTATTTTCAGTAGAGATAGGGGTTTCATTCTTGCTCAGGCTGGTCTCAAACTCCTGGCCTCAAGCAATCCTCCCCCCTCGGCCTCCCAAAGTGCTAGGATTACAAGCGTGAGCCACCGTGCCCAGCCCATTTATGTAACATTCTTGAAATGCCAAAATCACAGAAATGGGGAACAGATTAGTGTTTTCCAGGGATTAGGGACAGTGGGAAGGTGGGTGTGGTCATAAAAGGGGATTGAGGGATCCTTGTGATGACGGAATTGTTCTCTGTCTAAATATGAGCACACATAAACGAGTACAGGTAAAACCTGAGGAATCTGCGAAAAGAAAGGAAGAAGGAGGGGGTGAATGCTGGGGGAGACTAGCAGCCTCCGCCACACCTGTGCTATTTTCTGGGTGCAGGGATAAGAGAGGAAGATTCTTATCATTCTGACTGCTCTTTCACTCAGTTCTTCTGAAATTTGCTATATGGCATGAGGATACTAGCACGTGATAGCAAGTATCTCTCCTTCCTACCCTCCCAAAAAAGGAGAGCAGATGAGAACAGCAGCTGTTTTCTTTGCTAGTTAAATAAGGAATTTTTATTATCCCACAAGAATTCCCCATGGAAAAGATGAGAGAATTGGAGATAAACTTTCTCTTTTTACCAGAAAACGAAATAATAAGCTGAACACTTGAGGGCTTTAGCAGAGCAAATAACAATGAAGCTGTTTTCCTCTTTGTAAAATTTGGGTGCATGAATCATTTAAACTGCAAGAGGGATTCTTGGAAATGACAAACATAAACTCTTTTAATCATCTGAGCTTTCCAAGGCAACAAGAATCACATAATAGTGCATGGTACAGAAGGAATGGTTGACCAGACTGAAAAAGTACCTTGTGCTCTAGGAATGTGGGCTTGTAACAGTTAGATAGCCCCGGGGCAGCCTTCACTGCACAGAAAGGGTCATTAAACTGCCCATCTGTTGGTCATGCACATTAATGCAGATTGTTTTCTTTTTAATGCCCATATGGCATAAAGGGGTGCAGGAGTTTCTGTTCTAGGCTCCCTACAGGGGTTAGTCAAGGGTTTCTGATGGAGACAAGCACAGGTGCTAGATCCATTCCAGAAGGCTGAACACAGCTGCTGAATTGGGGCTGGAAGGGACAGAGATGGGCTCTGCAGCTTCTTAAACGATATTTTCTTCTGCTGGATGGTTTTTTCCCACATGGCAAGGCACCATTCACCATGCACCATACCTCTGCTATTCCAGAAAGATTCTCCAGGTTAGAGGAGAATCTTTAATGAGGGGGGATTTATCCCTGGGAAAAGGACTCCAACCCCAGGGCCCAAACAAGGGAGGCTATCTTTCTGGTCTCACTTTATTCATGCATTCCACAAGCATTTATTGAATATCAACTATGTAGGCAGGCTTCATAAGGATGGGACTAAGCAGGGGTTAAATCCCAAGGTGACCCTGACACCTAACATCACAGATTCCATGAACTTCGTGTCACCAGGGCCAGTGGGAGCCTAAGGGTGGCTGATCACATTGTGGACAGTGTGAGCGTGTTTGAGCCTATGTGCTCTGCATCCTTTGTGACTGTGTTATTTTTTAGAGGGCTTCACTTAGAAAATACTGCTACACATCATTTCTATAATTGACTATTATTTGTCTAAGTCAGTGGTTTCAAAATTTATTGTATATCAGAATCACCTGGAGGGCTATTTAAAACACAATTTCTTATTCAGGAGATCTGGGGTGGAGCCTGAGAATTCACATTTATAACAAGTTCCCAGATGATGCTAATGCTGCTGTCTGGGGACCACACTTTGCAAACCACTTACAACCATTTTCCCAAAACTGTCTCCTATTCCTTACCTCAGTCTTAGCCATGCGTGATACAATGTTTGGTGAGGCAGAACCTAATTTTTTTCCTAAGCTAGCAATGCAGTATTGCTTCTTTGTGTAGGTGGAGCTAGCAAGTCCTTTTGACACAGAACTTTACCAGAGAAAAATTTCTTCTGCAGTGATCCCTCTTGGTTATACAACTCTAAAACCAGAAGGCATCCAGGAAAAAAAGATGAAAACAACTTTGGGACTTGATGTCTCTCCCAGGTCCTGGTGATATGCAGAGCTCTGTGGTGGGAATGGATTTGCATAAGAAGTCTGCGTCTATTGGTGGAAAGGGACTGTAACCCCCACTTAGATAGTTTTCTGTTGCTATAGAATAAATTACCCAAAATTTAGCAGTTTAAGAGAACATCCATTGATTATCTCAAAGTTTCTGTAGGATAGAAGTCCAGACATGGCTGAGCCAGGTTCTCTGCTCAGAAGCTGAAATCAAGGTATCGGCCAGGCTATGTTCCTTTCTGGAGTTCAGGATCCTCTTTCAAGCTCACATCATTGTTGGCAGAAATCAGTTTCTTGAGATTGCAAAACTAATGGCCCCATTCTTTTGTTGGCTGTCTGCCAAGGGCTGCTCTCAGGTTCAGAAACCACCTGCAGTTCTTTGCCACATCCCCCCGTTGTTCTCCTAAGTCTTCCTACACTTTAAATCTCTTCTTCTTCCTTAAGGCAGCAGGGGAGTATCTCTCTGACTTCTTTTAAAAGCTACTGTGATGAGGTCAGGCCCACCCAGGAAAATCTCCCTTTGGATTAACTTAGTCAACCGATTCATAACCTATTCATGGAAGTGATATCTCATCATATTTACAGATTCCACCCACACTCAAGGGAAGGGGATTATATAGGGCATTGACCCAGTGTTGGGGTGGAGTTGAGGGTAATGGGGAAGGTAAAGCTTGAAGGCCATCTCAGAGTCCTGCCTAGAATACCAGCCTTCTCCCTGAGATTCAAAGTGACTAAATACATTGGGGTGAATGAGAGGGATTCTAATCAAGGTCAAACTGATAAGCAAGGATGCCAAGGGACCCAAAAGGCACTCCCATAAGAAGAGGTTGGAAATTGTGACCTGGGCTCACCTGAAGGTTTAAAGCTAGAGGGGGATGTTTCTGGCCCAGCAGTTGGCTGAGCCTGTACTGTGACTTACTTGGGAACAATGACCAAGCAAAGCACAGTAGTGAGACTGGAGAGGTGAGCAGGACCCAGATACTAGAGGGTCATGTGTGTCCTGAAGGTAACTGAGAGTCATTCTTAACTAGGCAGGTAGTGGCATGGTAAGCTCTGTGTTTTAGACAATCACTTTGGCTGCAGTGTAAGGAATGGATTGGACAGTGGCAAAACTGGAGACTTTAAAAGGCTTTAGTGATCATACAAATGAGGTGGCCTAAACCAGGACACAGAAGTGGGGACAGGAGTTAAGAATACTCAACATGGCTTGGTATTTCCCCTAAGAGGAACAGCTCCACTATTTGATGAATGCAACAACTCTACCTTCATTAAGACCTCATCATCTCTCCACTTGACTATATCAACAGCCCACTCCACTCCTTCTGTAATAGCTCTGTTGTGAATAAAGCCAGATCCAAATTTCTTGGTCTGGTATTAAAGGCTCTTTATGGCATGGCCTTGCTCCCTTCACCTGCTTCAACTTCTGCCTTTATCCACCATGGAGTTACTTTGAATATCTTACTAGTCCCTGAACAGGTGAGAACTTTGAACATCACGTCCTCTCAAGCCTAGAAAATTGACAGAACTCCTACTCATCCCTCAAGACCCAGACCAAATGCCCTTATCCTCATTCTGTAACTCTGTGGTAGGCTAAATAGTGGCCTCCAAAGATATCCAGGCTCTAATTCCTAGACCTTATTTGACAAAAAGGGACTTTGCAGATTGATTAAGTTAAGGATTGTGAGATGGGGAGATTGACCTACATTAGACGGGTCCTAAATGTAATCATAAGACTTCTTATAGGAGGGGGGCAGAGGGAGATTTGACTATAGAATAAGTAGGAGATGATGACAAAACCAAGAGGTTGGTGTGATATAAGGAAAGGGTCATGAGCCTCGGAAGGCAGGTGGTCTCGGGGGCTAGAAAAGACAGGGAAACAGATACTCCTCCAGAGCCTCCGGAAGGAACCAGCCCTGCTGGCACATTGACTTTAACCCAGAGAAGTTCATTTCAGATTTCTGGCTTCCAGAACTGTAACAGAATAAATCTGTGTTGCTTTAAGCCACTAAATTTGTGGTAATTTTTTACAGTAGAAGACACTAATACAAACACTTTCAGCAGCCACTCTCAAAGCCCTTTATTTATATTTCTATTGAAGTACTATGTATACATAGTACTATATACAAGTACTATGTACTACGGCATATTCTAATTACTGGCTTACAAGTCTGTCTTCCTGTTAGAGTGTGAATTTCTCAAGTGTAGGGACTGTGTGATTGTGTCATTCACCCCCACATGTCTGTGTCCTGCACAGTGCTTGGCACATAGGCCCTCAGTAATTGTCTGAGGAAAGAAAGGGATGGAAGGAATGGATCAAAGTAAGAAAAATGTTCCATGGGCACCTTTCCACCATGTCTGTACCACCATCACCCTCTGTTCATCCCTTTCTACAAAGTTTTGTAGCTTCTTTTGACCTATGGGTAATCAAACATCCCACACACCTGGACTACAGTGTTAGGAACTGAAGAGGGATAAGAGGAAATCTGGCCAAAACTTACTCTTCAAGGAAACTGGGTAAAATAGTTAATTACCAAATGTTCCCAGGGTAACAAAATTGCCCCCAGTTGAGAACCACTGCTCTTGAGGGATGCTTCCTTCAGGCTATGGGAAATCTCTACCACAATAGAACCTCTGTGAGGACCCACAGCCACATGGTTGCTAGATGTGGTGCCCTTAGTATGGTTTCTTCTGGTGACATTTAACAGGCCAATTCCCACTTCCCAAGTCCAGTGCAGCCCAGCCATGTAACCAAACCACTCCTTCGAAAGGATTAATAAAAAATGTTTCCCACAGTGAGATCCAGGCCTAAGGCCATACCCTCAGCTATACTTGAATATTTCCTAAGTCTCCGTTAGCACATGGACAAAACAATTCTCAGGGTGGGCACCCCTCTGGCTTGTCCAAGTACATCCACTGCTTGCTGACTCTTTCTGATTTGTCTCTTGGAAGCTCCCCCTCTGCTGCATTCTTGAAACAATTCACTGCAGGCACAGACTCCACTGTTCTGCTCCTGAGCTGAACCTGACCAGAGTGGGATTCGGAATGACAAGCCTCCCATGCACATCGTGCCCACTGTTGTGTGGAAGGTCTTAGTCTTACATTGTTAGGTGTGTTCAAAGATAAGGATTACCTATTTTCTGTAGGTTAATACTGAGACATTGGGAATGCATTCTTTTGGCATTGGGTCTCTTTAAGGTATGACAAGTCCAAATGAGGCAAATTATGGAATTGGAAGTGGAAGGGCTCCCTGAGCATTTAGTCGTGATGGGCCTGCAGGTGAGAAGTGGTGAGCTCTGCAAAACAATGCTAAATGAAACTAGAGTGTGCAACCAGATGGAATTAGATGGTCTCCAGGACCAACAGAAAGCTGTGGTCAGCTGAGCAGTAGCCAAAGACATTAGGAAATTGAACATCAGCCTCAGAATTTAGAATCCAAAAACAAAGGGTATGAACTGAGGATGTCTCAGCTGTTTTGCAGGTCAGAAATGGCTCTGAGATAAAGTCGGATAGCTAAAAACTATCTCCAGAAGCACACAGTTCTCCACTCTTAGCCATGCATGATACAATGTTTGATGAGGCAACATAAATACCCAACAGACAGGCAACATTATATTTCTCTTATATCCTTACTTTTAGCTTCCTTTGAGCATGATGTTGTTCAATAACTGTTGATGGATGCTTTTTAATTAAACCATGATGCAAACATAAGAGGGTAATTATTTAGTGGATGAGGAAACTGAGGCTCAAGTTTGTTTGCAGACCAAGAGGTGAAGCCATGACTCAACTCAAACTCTGGCCTTATGACTCTAAGTCCATTTTTTTTGGCACAAATTAATGAGAATCATGCATATTCCTGCAGCAATATTTTGTCTCTCCCTTTCAAATTATGCCATCCTAAATCATTTTACTGGAGCTGAGTGGTAAGTAATAAAATGAGAATATTTCACTTTTCATTATTTTCCTTTCCCTAAGGAGAAGCAAAAGTCATGGGTTAAAAAAGAATTAGGTAATAGTTCACTGAATGATTAAGAGCTGGATTTCCTCAGGAGACTCACCAATTTACAAAACCAGGTCAAAACACCTACACTTTAATTTAAAGAGCTTTTAGGTAAACACCAACACAAATCTGGTCAAATGAAGCATTAGTCTGTGAGTTTCTGCATGAAAAGAGACAGGCTGGCTCTGGATTAGTAGAGACAGCCAGCACTGTGGAAGGAGAATGGCCACCTTTGGGAAATAAGACTTGAGTTTGATCTAGTTCTGCCACTTCCAAGCCATATGGACTTAGGCAAGTCCCTTAACTTTCTCAGCCTATTTCCTTATCTTTCAAATGAAGCTAACAATATTTGCTTCACAAGGCTATGATGAGGATTACATGAAAAAATAATGACTTTGGGTTTCTGATTTGGCATGTAAAGGGCTTGAAAGTCATCACTCCATCCTAATAAGTACGAGGCTTAATAAACTAAAAATATTACCAACTCTTCTTAAAGTCATCAGAAAAGTAAGGTTGCAAGACAAACTGCTGTCCCCAAAATTGTAGAGACAGACAGGCAAATATAGAAAATCACAATTTACCAGAGCAAAAACCCACAATCAGAAACCTCCCTGGGAATCAGTGTCATGGGTAGAGAAACCAGAACTGTAATTGCTGGAGGCTCAGTGTAGACAAGTCTGAGAGACAAAATCTCCAGAGATGGGTGGGGTCCACTCAGTGGAATCCTGACACTTTTGGAAGTTTTACCTCTAAAGGTTTTACCAGGTTCTCACAGTGAAGATGAGGGGAAAAAAATCCCCTCATGCTTCTGGCAGGGAGAGAGGAAAAGTGGTCATTTTGAAATACCACAGAGCATTCTGTTCTTCTTAATAAGGCCTGCCCCAAAAGAAACTATTTTACCAGCACCTAACCTGTTGGGGTTTAATTAGACCCAACTGACCTGGGGAAATGGGAAATAGCCAACTCCAGCCCACTCTAGTCTTCCATGTGGGAGGAGAGAAATATACAATCCAGCCTACTCTAGCCATCCTGTTCCACATAAGGAAGAGAAAAAAACCAAGAAGCACATGTGAAGTTCACAATTTAGGGTCACAGGCTCACCAAAAAATTGAGACCTAATCATAGGACTATACAATGCTTCTGTCCCCTCACACCTTAACAATATATTACTAAAGGCTTACTTACTGCAGTTTCTCTTACCCTGTATGTCATGTCAAGCTATTACCAAAAAATTACAATGTGTACTAAAAGACAAAAACACAATCTGAAGAGACCAAAAAAGCATCAGAACCAGATTAAGATATGGCAGGAATGCTGGAATTATCACACCAGCAATATATGAAAAAATTAAGATAAATATGCTAAGAATTCTAACAGAAAAAGTAGACAGAATGCAAGAATAGATGGATAATGTAAGCAGAGAGATGGAAATTGTAAGAAATAATAAAGACAAAATGTTAGAGATCAAAAACACTGCAACAAAAATAAAGAATGCCTTTGATGGGCTCATTAGTAGACTGGACATGTCTGAGGAAAGAATCTCTGAGCTTGTAGACATGTCAATAGAAACTTTCAAAACTGAAAAGCAAAGAGAAAAAAGCAAAAAATAAAAAAGAATAAAAAACAAAATGTGTAAAAAAAACCCATGTAATGAGAATACCAGATGGAGAAGAAAAAGAGAAAGGAATAGATGCAATATTTGGAGCAATAATGACAAGAAATTTCCTCAAATTAATGTCAGAGACCACCCACAAACCAGGAAGCTCAGAAAACAATAAGCAGGATAAGTATTAAAAGAAAAAAAAATTCTACACCTAGCTATATCATAATCAATCTGCAGAAAATCAAAGATAAAGAAAAAATCTTGAAAGAAGCCATAGGGGAAAAAAAATCTTACCTATAGATGCGGATTATGTACAAGCAAGAAGAGAATGGAGAAAAATATTTAAAGTGTTGAGAGGAAAAAACCCCAATAACCTAGAATTCTTTATCTGGTGAGAAAGTAAAGTAAAATAGTAAAGAAAAGTAAAGAAAAAATAAAGTCATTCTCAGACAGACAAAAATTGAGGAAATTTGTGGCCAGTTGACCTGCCTTCCAAGAAATGTTAAAAGAAGTTCTTCAGAGAGAAGGAAAATGATATAAGTTAGAAACTTGGATCTATGTAAAGAAAGGAGGAACGTTAAAGAAGGAATAAGGGAAAATAAAATAAAAACTTTTACTTTTCTTATTCTTAATTGACATAACAGATAATAGTTAGCTCAAAATAATCATAGCAGCAATGTATTTGATGATTCTAGCTTCTGTATAAGTGCAATGAATGACAGCAATAATACAAGGGATAAGAGGGAAGAATTTGCAACCTGTGAAGCAATAGCATGTTATTTGAAAGTGGAATTGGATTGGGTGTAAATGTCTATTGCAAGTTCTAGGGCAATCACTAAAAATAATTTTAAAAGGAAGAATGATTGATATGCTAAGAAAGGAGAGAAAAATCACATAAATGCTCATATAAAATCATATAAAATTCTCATTAAAACAAAAAATGGCAGAAAAAGAGTGGAAAGCAAAAAACAGGAAAAAAGAAACAAGGGCAACAGAGAGAAAACAGTTACAAATATGGTAAAAATTAATTCCAACTATATCAATAATCACATTAAACATCAATGATCTAAATACACCAATTAAAAGACAGAGATTGTCAGAGTGGCTCAAGAAACCAAAACCTACCTATACGTTATCTATAAGAAACCCACTATAAATATAATTTTAATATAAATTAAAAGTAAAGAGATAAAAAATATACTATGCTAACAGTAATCAAAAGAGAGCTGAAGTGGCTATAATTAACTTCAGTCAGAGCAGACTTAAGAGCAAGGGAAATTATCAGGAATAGAAGTGCATTTCATAAGATAAAAGGGTCATTTCTCCAAGAAGACATAGCAAACCTTCATGTATACGTACCTAAGAACAGAGCATCAAAATGCATAAAGCAAAAACTGATAAAACTACAAAGAGAAATAGATGTATACACTATTATATACGGAAACTTTAAGCCCCTCTATCAAAAATTGACAAGTCCAGCAAGCAGATTAATAAGGTCATAATTGAACTCAATAGTTTCCATTAATCGACTGGATATAATTGCCACTTGTAGACTACTTCATCCAACAACAGCAGACTACACATTCTTCTCAAGCTCATGTGGAACACACACCAAGATACTCCACTTTCTGGGTCATAAAACATACCTCAGAAAATTTAAAAGAATGTAAGTCATACAATGTCTGCTCTCAGATCATAGTTGAATTAAACTAAAAATCAATAAGAGAAAGATAGCTGGAAAATTCCAAAATACTTGGGGATTAAACAACACACTTCTAAATAGCACATAGGTCAAAGAAGAAATCTCAAGAGAAATTTAAAAATATTTTGAACTAAATAAAAATGAAAATACTACTCATCAAAATTTGAGAGATGCAGCAAAAGCAGTGCTCAGAGGGAAATTTGTAGCATTTAATGCACATATTAGGAAAAAAAAAGATCAAAAATCAATAATCTGATCTTCCATCCTAGGAAACTATAATAAGGAGAGTAAATTAAATGAAAAGTAAGCAGAAGTAAAGAAATAATAAAAATTAGAGCAAAAAAATCAGTGAAATTGAAAACAAGAAATCCATAGAGGAAATTAATGAAACCAAAGCTAGTTCTTTAAAGAGATCTACAAAATTGATAAGCCTCTAGCCAGGCTAAGAAAAAAAGGAAAAAGACACAAATTACTAATATCATAAATGAAAGAGGAGACATCACTACAGATCCAATGGACATTAAAAGGATGATAAAGGAATACTATGAACAACTCTATGTCCACAAATTTGATAACCTAGATGAAATGGACCAATTCTGTAAAAAACACAATCTGCCCAAACTAATGCAAGAGGAAATAAACAACCTGAATAGGCCTATATCTATTAAAGAAACTAAATCAATAATTGATAAAATTTCAAAGCAGAAACACCAGGCCTAGGTGGGTTCACTGGTAAATTCTACCAAACATTTAAGGAAGAAAGTATACCAATTCTCTACAATACATGCCAGAAGATAAAAACAGAGATAATACTTCCTAACTCATTTTATGAGGCCAGCAAACCCTAGTATCAAAACCAGATAAAGGCAGTACAAGAAAAGTATAGACCAATATCATAAAAAGAAATGCAAAAATTATCAACAAAATAGTAACAAATTGAATCCAACAATGAATAAAAAGAATTATGCACAAAAACCAGTGGGACTTATCCCAGGAATGCAAGGCTGGTTCAACATTTGAAAATCAATTAATGTAATTTATCAAATCAATAGGCCAAAGAAGAAAAATCACACAATCATATCAATAGATGCAGAAAAAAGTATTAGACAAAATCCAACACCCATCTTCACCTCTCACCACTCACAAAAATCAACTCACAACGGATAACAGACTTAAACTTAAGACAGGAAACCATAAGAATTCTAGAAGAAAATGTTGGAAAAAGTCTTATAGACATCAGCCTAGGCAAAGAATTTATGAAGACCCTAAAAGCAGTCACAGCAACAACAAAAATAAATAAATTAAAAAGCTCTGCACAGCCAAAGAAACAATCATTAGAGTGAATACAGAACCTACAGAATGGGAGAAAATATTCACATGCTATATAATCTGATGAAAGGCTGATAACTAGAATCTATAAAGAACTCAAGCAAATCAGCAAAAAAAAAAAAAAAAATCTAACAACCTCATTAAAAATCAGGCAAAAGACATGAACAGAAACTTTTCAAAAGATAGACTAATGGCCAATAAACATATGAAAAAATGCTCAACATCTCTGATCATCAGGGAAATGCAAATCGAAACCACAATCAGATATCATCTAACTCCAGTGAGAATGGCTTTTATCAAAAAGTCCCAAAACAACAAATGTTGGTGTGGATGTCGAGAGATAGCAACACTCATACACTGCTGATGGGACTGCAAACTAGTATAACCTCTATGGAAAGTAGTATGGAGATACCTCAAAGAACTAAAAGTAGAACTACCATTTGATCCAGCAATCCCACTACTGGATATTTACCCAAAGGAAAAAAAGACATTCTGTTAAAAAAATATAGCTGCACTTGAATGTTTATAGCAGCACAATTCACATTTGCAAAGATGTGGAAGCAACACAAGTGTCCATCAACACATGAGTGGACTAATAAAATGTGGTATGTGTAGACCATGGAGTACTACTCAGCCTTAAAAAAAGGTGGTGAACTAACACCTCTTGTGTTATCCTGGATGGAACTGGAGAACATTCTTCTAAGTGAAGTATCACAAGAATGGGAAAAATAAACACCATATGTACTCACCATTAAATTGGTACTAATCAATCAACACTTATGTGCACATATGAAAATAACATTCATTGGAAATCAAGCAGGTGGGAGCGGGGAGCAGGGAATGGGTAAATTCACACCTAGCGGGTACAATGTACACTATCTGGGGGATGGGCACACTTATAACTTTGACTTAAATGGCACAAAAGCAATTTATGTAAACAAAACATTTGCACCCCCATAATATTCTGAAATTAAAACAAAAAAGAAATCACTCAGCAAACTAGGAATAGAGGGGAACTCACTCAACTTGATAAAGAACATCTCTGAAAAACCCTACAGTTAACATCATGCTCGATGGTGAGAAACTAGAAGCATTCCCCCCGAGATCAGGAACAAGGCAGGATGCCGCCTCTCAACACTCCTTTCAACGTCATACTGGAAATCCTAGCTAATGCAATAAGACAAGAAAAGAAAAGGTACATATTGGGACAGAAGAAATAAAACTATCTTTGTTTGTAGATGACATGATTGTCTATGTAGAAACTTCTAAAAACTTGGCAACAAAACTCCTGAAACTAATAAATGATTATAGCAAGTTTGCAGGTTATAAAATTAATACACAAAATTCACTTTCCTATATACCAGCAATAAGCAAATGAAAGTTGACATTAAAAACACATTATCATTTACAATAGCACCCTTCTCCAAAATGAAATACTCATATACCAATCTAACAAAATATGTACAAGATCTATATGAGGAAAACTACAAAACTCTGATGAAAGAAATCAAAGAACTAAATACATGGAGAGATATTCTATGTTCACAGAGAGAGAGACTTAATATTGTTAAGATGTAAGTTCTTCCCAACTTGGTCTATAGATACAACACAATCTTAAAAAAAAATCCCAGCAGGTTATTTTGTGTCTACTAACAAACTAATTCTAAACTTTATATTGAGATGCAAAAAGACCTAGAATAGTCAACACAATATTAAAAAGAACAAAGTCAGAAGACTGACACTACCGAATGTCAAGACTTACTAAATAGCTACAGTAATTGAGGCAGCGTAGTATTGGTACAGAAATAAACAAATAAATCAATGGAATAGCATAGAGGGCCCAGAAATAGATGCACATAAATATGGTCAACTGATCTTTGACAAAGAAGCAAAGGCTATGTAATAGAGAAAAGATAGTCTTTTCAGCAAATGGTGCTGGAATAATTGCACATCCATATGCAAAAAAAAAAAAAAAGAATCTAGACAAAGGCCTTACTTATACCACTCACAAAATGATTTTTTTTGCATTTAACTCAAAATATATCATAGACATGAATGTAAAATACAAAACTATAAAATCCTTAGAAGATAACTTCAGAGAAAACCTAGATGACCTTAGATATGGCATTGACTTTTTAGATCCAACACCAAAGGCACAGTCCATGACAGAAATAATTGATAAGCTGGATTTCATTAAAATTAAAAACTTCTGCTTTGCAGAAGACACTGTCAAGAGAATGAGAAGACAAGCCACAAACTGGAAGAAAATATTTGGAAAAGATGTATCTGATAAAGTGCTGTTATCCAAAATATAAAAAGAACTCTTAAAACTCAACAGTAAGAAAACCAACAACCTGATTAAAAAATGGACAGAAGACATGAACAAAAACCTTGCTAAAGAAGATGCACATATGGTGGACATATAAAAAGATGCTCAACGTCATATATAATTAGGGAATTGCATGCTAAAACAACAATGAGATAATACCTATTAGAATGACCAAAATCTAAAACATTGACAATACCAAATGCTGGTGAGGATATGGAGCAATAGGAACTTTCATTCTTTGCTGGTGGGAATGCCAAATAGTATAGCCACTTTGGAAAATAGTTTAAGTTTCTTTCAAAATTAAACATACTTACCATATAATTCAAAAATCACACTCATTGGTATTTACCCAAATGAATTGAAAACTTATGTTCACCCAAAAACCTATATATAGATGTTTATATTAGCTTTATTCATGATTGCCAAAATTTGGAACCAACCAAGACGTTTTTCAGTAGGCGAATGAGAAATAAACTGGGTTGCACACAGACAATGGAATTGTCGTTCAGAAATAAAAAGAAATGAGTTATAAAGTCATGAAAAGACATAGAAGAAACTTAAATGCATATACTAAGTAAAAGAAGCCAATCTGGAAAGTCTACATGCTGTATGATTCCAACTATATGACATTCCGGAAAAGGCAAAACTATGAAGATAGTAAAAGCATCAGTGGTTTCCAGGGGTTGGAAATAGGGAGGGATGAATAGGAGTACAGAGGATTTTTAGGACAGTAAAACAATTCTGTTTGATATTACAATGGTGGATGTATGTCATTATACGTTTGTCAAACCCATAGAATGTACGATACCAACAGTGAACCTAACGTGGACTTTGGGTGATAATGACGTGTCAATGTCAGTTTGTCAATTGTAACAACTGTACCACTCTGATGTCAGATGTTGATAGCAGGGGAGGCTATGCATATGTGGGGACAAGGGGTACATAGGCTGTGTACCCTCCATTCAATTTTACTGTGAACCTAAAACTGTTCTAAAAAATAAAGACTATTTAACATAATAGTAATAGTAATAGCCAACATTCATGGAGAGGTTGCTTTATGCCAAGCATGGTGCTTAGGAGTTTAATAACAATCATTGCCAGCATTTGTTGAGTCTTTACTAAATGCCAGACTATACTAAGTACATCACACACATATCTCATTTATTCCTCCCCAAAATGCTTAAAGGTAGGTCTTGCTTTCCTCATTTCATAGATTAAAAGTACACTTGAAGAGGTTAAGTGACTTTTGCAAAGTCATGGTGCTGGTAAGTGCCTGGGTTGAGGTTCAGACCCATTATATTAACCTTTACACAGAAGATCCCCAGGAACCCAACCCCTGGCAAGGAGCCAGTACACAATAGAAGTTAGTTTCCTTCCTCTCTTCCTTCCTTCCTTCCTTCTGCTAAAAGTCTAAGGCAGATCCACTGCTGGACCACAGTCCTTAGAACAGCAAGTTAAGGTGAGATTCTTTGAACCAAGCATAACTTGGGAAGTTCAGAAGGCCTCCAATATAAATCCAGAGCTCTATAAAGCCCTCAGACAGAGCAAAGACAGTCAGATGCACCCTGTGGGAGACGTCACTTCTCTGCCATGAGAGGAAATGAGGCTTCGTAAAGGAATGGACTTCAATGATAAGAGACAGTTGTGTGAGAAGCACTTTCTGTTCCAGTGATTAATGCCAGTCACACTCCCAAGAGACGGTGAGAATAGAAATACTTCATCAGTGATCAGGTGAGTCTGGTTGGTGAGATGCCAAGCTGTCACATCAGAACACACCAACTCGATAGTCACCTAGCCATGGCAGCCACGGTTGACTGGCTCTGCTGCTGACTCATTCATGACAGTGTCCGGCACAGCTTTTTCCTAGGAATTCTCACCTCAAGCTTGGTGGGTCTCCAAGTCAACTAATTAATCAATTATCTCAATGATGTTTTAAATGCCTGAGAGGAACTTAAGAACGTAAAAGTATAACATTGCCCCCCCTGACCTCAAAGGGACTTTCAGCAGGAAAAGGTGTCAGTCACCCCTAAACTCCATGCCTGCTATATGATGAGGGAGACAAGAATGTAACCCAAAGGAAAATCTGGGTGCTGTTAGGAAGGCAGAGGAGAGGTATTGGATGCTAGTTGGCAATCAGCAGATGCCAATTGAGGGTCTCTGGATTCGCTGGGCCTCTCCATCAGCTAGATCACCAGAGAAAAGAGGAATATAGACGCATTGAGAAACCATATATGTCAAATGCAGTGATATATACTACCTCACTTCAGTCTCCCTGCAACCTTGTAAATTGGGTTTAACTTCATCATTTAGCAGATAACAGGAGGTCAGAGGATTTAAGCAACTTGCTAAAATGTATACAGCCAGTAGGTACCAAAGCCTAGATTTGAAGCCAAGGCTATTAGGCTTCAAAGTCCTTGTTCATTTTACTGCACTATTATCTCCCTCAAAAGGCAATGAACAATTTTTTTCTTGGATTCTGTGACTCAACAGTTAGTGAATAGGAATGGAGGAGCAAATTCTAAGCCATGAGCATTGTGACTCAGGGAGAAGTAAGAAGGTAAGGAAATGACCCTTCTCTCTCATGCTCATCTGTTTTCCTCTCTTCTTCCTCATTCTCGTCAGCACACACACATGCTCTCTGGTCTTGAAGAAAATTCTTGACCACACATGATCCTCCAGGTATTTATTTCCCTGCTTCTTTGCCCTCTTTAGAACTTTCGAGTGGTCAGTCTATACTTATTGCTGTCTTCAAATCCTCACCTCCCATTTTCTCTTGAGATTCTCCAATTAGGATGTTGTTTCCATGACATAGGACCTAGAGACCTCAAATTATTAAGTCCAAAGGTCAATTATCTGTTCTCCTTTTACTTGACTTAACAGCAACATTTGACACAGATGAGCAAGCCCTTGACCTGGAAGTGCCTTCTGAGAGCAGTGCCCTCTCCTGATTGTGCCCTGCTTCCCCAGCTGCTCAGCCTCGGTACCTGGCTGTTGTCCTCATCTACTCGACCTCTGACTGTGGAGTACTCAGGACTCATTCATCAGCCCTCTTCTATTCCACATCTCTTTCCTGTTCCATATCTGAATTCACTCCCATTGAGAACTCATCCAATCTCACGGCTTAAAAAAAAAATCAAAAACTGTCTACACGTGTACAGACAACTTCCATATTTCTACCTCCCTTCTGCATTTCCTTCTGCCTCCCTCCCCTCTCCTTCCAGTCACTGCTCACATACCACCCTCCCAGTAGCCTTTACCTGACCCCACCAAGCAGTTCCCTTTCTCCCTCCCCTACTTCATTTTCCTTCATGATATTTTTTATTTTCTAATATATGGCATAAGTTATTTTGTGCTTTTCAATACTGGAATGTAAGCTTCATGGGAGCAGGGATTTTTGTCTCTTCTGTACTTCTATATTCTCAGAACTTAGAATTGTGCCAGGTACATAGTAAGTGCTCAATAAATACTGTGAAAAGAACGAGTGAATAAATGTCCTTACAGGAGCTATCATAATATTAAAAGGCAGAAAATCATAATTGAAAACATCCATTTTCACACAAAATTGGTGGACCTAACTACACATCTGTTTATTTTCACCTGTCAGATCTCACACCTCACAGCTATATTGTACCTTCAGCTTTCAAAGCACCTTCACGAATATTCCCTACAGATTCCTGTGAGCCAGGTATCTGAGCTCCACAGGGGTCAAGGTGAGGCCAAGTATGATAGGCTGAATCTCCCCCACCCAAGGATGTTCACGTCCTCATCCCCAGAACCTGTGAATATGTTACATTACGTGGCAAAAGAGACTTTACATATGTGATTAAGGTTACAAACCTTAATACAGGGAGCTTAGCCTGGAAAATTCAGGTGGACCCAATCTAATCACATGAGAATGCAAAAGCAGAGAACTTTCTCTGGCTGAAAGCAGGAACAATGTGGTGGTAAGGTCAAAGAGATTAAAAATGTGAGACGGACTCTTGACCTGCCATTGCTGGCTTTGAAGAAGAATGAGCCAAGAGCCAGGGAATGTGGGTGGCCTCTAGAAGTGAAAACAACTCCAAGCTGATGGCCAGGAAGAAAACTGGGACCTTGTTCCTACTACTTCAAAAATCTGGATTCTGCCAACAATCTGGATGAACCTGAAAGCAGATTCTGCCCCAGAGCCTTCGGATAAGAGGCCCGCCTGGCTAACACCTTGACTTTGGCATTGTGAGCTCATGAGCAGAGAACACAGCTGAGCCCACCTGGATTACGGCTAAACTGTGTGATAATGAATGGGAATTGTTTTAAGCTGCTGAATTTGTGATACTTTGTTACAGTAGCAGTGGAAAACTGATACATGAGGTGGCTATCACTGAGTGACCAGGGACCCTGAAGTATTTGTAATCAGAGAGCTTTCTTCCATCCAAGAGTCAGGCCTATTTTGAGAGGTCTGGCTTCTGTTGGTTTCCCCAAAATGTCAGATTGAAGCTTTGACCTATTATTAAAATGTTCTTTTCTTCTGATTCTCCTGGTATCAGAAATTTAAATGAACCAAAATAGTGGAGGTCATCCTTTATCTTTTCCCAGGTTGTAGGGGAGACATTTTAGAGACTCCCTTCCACATGGACTGGGCTAGATTTAACTAATGGTCTGACTTTCTATTAAGCTGCAGGGGAAGTGAGAAATGGCTGCTTTCATAGAATTAGTAAATGCCACCAAAACTAAAGGTCAAAGCAAGTTGACATTAAATACAGTATTTCCACTGGGGCAACTCAGGGTGCTTTAAAGAGCAGTTCCCACAAACCCCTGCAATGCCTATTCACCGAGCTTGTTTTGAGCGCTAATGGGATCCAGTTAAACCCTTTGTCAGTCCCCATCCTTTCCCACCTGCGACCTACATTAGCCACAATAAGTCTGTTTTCACTGACAAAGCCCCCTCATTGACCAGTGGAGAAGGGCCGTGTGGCTGGCTCCATGTGTCAGATGTTACATTTGTTCGTGTAGTCTTCAGCATCACTGTGAACTGGACACTTGTTTATCCTCTCCTGTGGCTGTGGGGGACAGAGAAACAAAGGCGGATGGACACAGGGCAGATTCCAGCTGAGCTGAATCTGCACAGGAAACTCAGGCTTGAGCTAAAGGCCTGGTAACCTGGGAGCTTCAAGTACAGTGAGGCAGACGTGTGATGTAGAGAGAAAATACACAGACTTGGGAACCAGGCTACTATAAATGCAAATCCCAGTTGTAACATTTATTAGCTGTGTATCCTTAGTTGTAGTTTTATCCTCTCTGAGCTTCAGTTTCTGTAAAATGGGGATGTATTACATTAAAAATAAAATAATGTGCCTTCCATAATTATTTTTATTTCATGTCACTACCATCATCTGACATCTGTATATTTCATGTTTATTGATTAATGTCTGTCTCCCCCTCATCCATCAGAATGTAGCTCCTGAGGGCAGAAACATTGCTTCTTCACTACTTGGTGCCTAGAGCCATCAAGAGGCAACAGAGCTTAGTGGTTAAGAGCACAGGCTCTGGAGCCAGGTTGTTGGGGTTCCAATATAGATCTGCAAACTACCAGTTGTGCAAACCTGGAAAATTATTTAACTTCTCAGTTCCTCAGTTTTCTCATCTGTAAATTGAGGATAATAATAGAACCTCCTTCAAAGCGTTAACCCAAGGATTAAGCAACTAATACATGTAAAGTACTTAGAAGAATGCCAGGCACACAGTAAGAACTCAATAAATGTTAACTAATAATAACAATAATAATGATATTTGGAATATTTTAAGTAGTGAATCAGCATTGGTTGGATGAATGAAATATATTTACATTATTATATTTATATTTTGAACTATGCCTGGCACATGATAGGACCTCAGAAAATAACTTTACACAGTAGTGTACTGGTATATGGGTTTTTATTGTTATTGTTGTTGTTTCATTGCCCAAAACTGTGTGTATATGCTGGTATTTGTTTAACAACTGGCTCTCAGAAGATAGGAGGTTGATTTTTGGTGTTTGCTGATGTCTGTGGTGTAAATACTCCCATCATAGCTACCAATCTGACACCACTGAACACAGAGTTAGGGAGAGATGCACAGTAGCATTTCATTGCAGAGTATTACTACCATATAGATACAACAAACATATATAAACTTTAGAACATAGATAATAGAAAATTACTTAGGAAGTGATGAGTTTTAAGTAATTATTACTTTTGTTTTTAATATAAGTTTGTATAATATAATTTTAATAATTGCTGAATTTATTTAATTTTTAATAACAGGCTCTCAAGTTTTCTGAAAATCTAACAATTGGCTTTTGTGATCCAGTATAAGCTACCTCCAGCACACAACAGGCTGTATACATGTTACTCTTCCTACCACTAATAAGTACCCTTTCCCTGCCCCCAAACAGAGAGATAAAAGCATAAATGCTTGTGCAGAAATCTAGGGCAGACCTCTCTCCGAGGCAGAGCAGTGGAATCAGATCCCAAAGATGAAATGATTTAATCCCCTACCAAACACTTATCCAGACCTGGTGGAACAGGTCAAGTCCTAGGCCATTTCCCTCCAAGGGACAGCCTAGAATCCCTGACTATGCTAGAATTTCATTGTCTCAAATACTGCTGGAAATAAATGGGCCATTAGCCTAGACTTGGATATATCTGGATTACATGGTCATTTAAGAAACTAAGCTTTAGGGATTTGTCTGGAGGCATGAGCAGAGAGGGAGATACATTGCTAGGGTTAAAGGTATGTTGGTAATCGTTGTCACAGCTGTGATATGTGCATTCTCCTGCTGATGGCTTTCTTACACTCGGCTGCACATTCAGAAAAAGAAAAAATTATGGGATCCAGAGAAAACTCAAGCCTGGTAATATTCCTTTGCTCCACTGATTACAGCCCCAAAATAAGTTCCTCAATTAACCTGAAACAGTCCTTGGAGCAGGGGCATTATGGTCCTGCACATGTCCTGTCAGTAGGGTGACCAACCATCCTGATTTTCCTGAGAGTGTCCCAGTTTTAACAATGAAAATCCAGAGTCTCAGGAAATCTCTCAGTCCTGGGTAAACCGGGATAGTTACTTTATCCCTTGGCTCACAAGGCCAGGATTCATACAGCTTTCAGTCTGCCAGGAGAGCCTCAATGATTCTAGAGGGTCCTCCAGATCAAGGGTATGAAGAAGGAGCATGAATCAACCCAAGAGGCCAAGAATTAGAAGTGAGTGGTCATTGCAAATCCTCATAATTTCCAAAGGATGTCCTGAAGTGGCCCATAAAAGTGGACAGACACACCTAGCAGTAAAAAGGACAATTAAAATTGGACTGAAGCACATCCTCTCTGTGCCTTTTCTTTTCCTTTTATCAGCCCTTTTTCTTAGAGCAGCAATCTGAGCTATTCTGAGCAGACGAGAAATGCCTTTGTTTAGAGCTATTACACCCAGGATGCCCCTGTGGCTCTCCCCACCCAGACCACCATGAGAGTAAGAATAAACACTCATCTGAATCAGGTGAAGGGATCAGCCAGCTTAAGAGAATCTCTAATGCCCACAAAAAGGGCCAACCAGACCTTCAGTAGGAACAGAGCCAAATTAGACACTGACCTCAAGACAGCCCATTTTCTGAAAATGCCCCTTTGTCATAGCAGGCCTGGCCTCCGTGCTCTGTAGCCCACAGGTCCCCTTGATCCTCACTCAATTCTCTCCCCTGGGCTCCGCCAAGAGCCACCAAAACTACCCCCTTTTGCCCCTGGCTGTGTCATCCTGATCATTTATTCTGCCAGCGCTTCAGAAGCAAAATCCTCCAAAATAAAGTTTTGGTATAATAATTTGGCACCATGGTTTTTATTTCTAAAAATTCGATTTGGTTCCTTTTTAAACTCATCTATTCTTTTTCATTCTGACCAGCTCGTCTTCTGGTCCCTCTTTCATTGACCAGTTGCATTCACGGTACGTGTTCATGGTGTGGTGCAGAGTGTGGCCGCCTGCCAGGTAAATGATCTGGGATTGATTCCCAAGCAACACAATTGGTTTTCAAGAGGAGCTAAAGCTGAAACACAGACCAAACAGTGATTCTGAGGCTTAAGGGAGATAGAAAGGTATTTCTCTTTCATGTAACGATCCACGGTAAGTGGTGTAAGTTAGTGGGTAGTTCTGATCCACACAGTTATTGCAGAACCAAGGTTCCTTCTATTTCACTCTTCAGTCATCCCTAGAGTGTTTCCTCGGGGGCATGGTTGGAGCTGGGGCACCACACATCTGGGTTACAGTGTGAAAGGGAATGATCACCAAGGAAAAACCCCCGCCATCTTCAGGTGCCAGCTTGGAAGGGTCGCTCATCACTTCAGCCCTCATTCCGCCGGGGAGAACTGAGTCACAAGGCCACACCTAACTACAGCAGAGGCTGGGAAGTGTAGCACAGCCAGGCAGCCGCACGCCAGCTATAATTCTACCTCTATGAGGAAGGAGAGAACAGGTTAAAGTGGACAGCTTCAGTCTCTGTAACAGTGGTTAGGAGGCAGGCTCTGCAACGAGTTCTGCAGTGAGTCAGCTGTTCAAATCTGTCTCCACCATTTACTAGCTGTGTGACCTTAGCTGTATGTGCCTTAGATTTCTTATCTGTAAAATGCGGATAGTCTCTAATTCACTGGACTGGTGGGAAGGCTAAAACATATAAAGCACTTCTAACAGTGCTTGGCACATAGTTAGTTCTCAGTATTGTTAGGATTCTATAGATTCTTATTTTATAGTCTTTTTTAAGACTATTTGGCTTTCTCTAATTCTTGGGATATTAATTTTACTATTTCTTTCCTTGAATATCTTTCCCTCATGGGATTTGTTTCCCAGTGTGGTTTGTGGTTTTTTATTTTAAGCATATCGGTGACAGGGATGATTTCCTATGGCACACTCACATGCTCAGGAGTGCGGATTCATCCTTACAGGGGGACCACCGTGGCTTCTGCCAGGATCCTAATAGTTTCGCTGGTTGGAACAGTTTCCACCTCCATTTCTCAAACTGGCATTGTCCAATATAAAGGTAAAGTAAAAATTTTACTGAATGTTCAAACATGATTCATACTTAGAATTCCGATTTGTCTAAGGTGACATCATTTCTGTACAGGGTCTCAAAGAGATGGCAAGCTCCCCAGACTGTCAGATTATGTCTAATCTTCCGTTCAAGGAAAGGGCAGCCCTTGGAGGTTCCCAGTTCAACACAGGGGGTTCCCTTTTAACTCCCCACTTTGCATGGGCCTGAGGTCTTATTTCCTGTTCCCAGGTGGGAAGTGAAACCACCCCAGCTCCGAAGACCTTTATCTGGGTCCCCTGTCTCCTCCCCTCACCCCAGCCCCGACTATCCTAGCAGCAGCTCCCGTTTACCACTCACGATTTCAGTTCCTCTTCTTTTCTGGCACCCGAGGATTTTCTTTTCTTTCTTTCAAGCTCAGTTATGTATTTAAATAATTTTTTTTTAATGTTTTACTGAGCATTTGTGTGTGCTAAAAGCGGGAGGGGGGCCTTTTACATCTGCTCTGTCTGCCACATTCTTCACAAGTTTGTTCTAGGACTAATAAGACAGAGAAAGAGGAATTCCTTTCTGGGGAGAGCACTGTGTTTGTTTGAAAGGAATATGCTCATAAGCTGCATGGGATGAGATATGAGAGCAGGAAGGTAACGCTGACCACCTACCACCCACTGGTAGGCCTACACAGGCATTTCAAAATCTGGGCTCTCCCTGCCCTCTGGGGAAAATAAGCAGCCTTATCTTTCCACTCCCTGGATCCTGCCTGATGGACCAACAAGCCTAGATATGCAATAAAAGGGGCTTAATGAGTTCTTTTGTGTTGAAGGCATTAACATTAGAGGAATTGGGACCAGAAGAGAAACAAAGAGAGGCAAGGGGTCTTGGTGTCCCAGGGTCAGACATTGAACTAAGCACAGGGTTGGACCATGGCCCAGGAAATACCCAAGGGGCGCTGTGTGGCCCACCCCAGCACTGGGCCTGGGACAGCTTCCCGGCCAGGCTCGCCACCGGTGGGCAGACTCCTCACCCTGCCTGGGCTCTGGGGACTTGTTCCCTAGCCCCATCACCACCCCTTGCCGCCCCGCCCCACAATACCCCAGGGCCCTTATGTGCTCTAGGAGTCCCCTGTCTGGACAGGGATGAGAAGACGCCCACCCCTGCTACACTTATTGTTAATAATAATATTTGCAACTATTCGTGCTGCACTTTATAATTCACAAAACACTATGTTTAAACAAGTATTTTACAGCAATCCTGTGGGATAAGTATTCTTAGTTTTATCTTACTAACTGCCTGAAATTAAACACATCTCTACTGAAAAAAAAGTGGAGGGTAAAATACGAATACGTATTTTTACAAAGTTGTACCCTTTCCCTGTATCTATCCTTACTATATCTAATTTTACATAATCAAAAATATTTAAATTCCAAGCTAACATGTTTGAATTTAGATTACTTCACAAACTTCAGAGTAAGTCTTTAAAAAAAAACCCAAATAGCTATTTGGCTTATATTCACCTAAATAGAAAGAGGACTCATCAAAGTGGTTTCTTCCAGAAACAAGACTCCGCCCCAAAGGCTGAGTCCCACATTCGCACTCTGAGCTAAAGGAAGTACAATGCCACTATCTTTAGAATAGCCCTTTTGTCTCTATTTCCAGCCAAAAGGGTTCCAAAATTTTGACAGGCAGTCTCAAAGCACCTCATTACACGCTCAAAAATTTTAGTGTAAAATGCTAAGCAGTTATGTAATCAATTCATTTTATGATTTGAGAAACTGTGTCCATTTCAGTCAAAAGTATCCATTCTGATATTAAACAATGGCAAGCCTACATTTTACAAATGAGTGAACTGAGGCTCAGAGAGATTAAATGACACACTGAGGAAAAATAAAAACTGAGTGGTATGGGCCAGACCTGAGCCCAGTCAGACGTTTTTGCCAGTCACTAAGATCTAATTTAGTAATAAGTCAAAGGATTTACTTCTTGGACCATCTGCATCTAATGGGCCCATTCTTCTTGCCTGTAATTGTGAAATTTCAGATGTTAGTCAATACATGAAAAGTAATGACTTGGGGTGTCAGGTTCTAGCAATCTGCTATAAGGTTACAAAGCACATCCAAAGCCACGAATCCAAAAAGCTGACTCTCTCTCCCATGTTCCAGACGCTGAATTCATGGCTCTGGGTTCATGACTCTGGGTTCATGGCTCTGAATTTGTGGCTTTGGTTGTGCTTCTGGTTCATGGCTCTGGGTTTGTGACTCTGGTTTGTGGCTCTGGTTCACGGATTTGAGTTGAGGACTCTGGCGACATGGCTCTGGTTTGTGGCTCTGGGTTATGGCTGTGGGAGCTTAATATCTGGCAGGCTGTGCCACCTGCAGGCCTTGACCAGGCCAAAGTGACCTGGGACACAACATGATGGGTAGAGAAGATCAAGCCCTAGCTCATTTCCCAGTACCTCCAAGAAAATAACCAGTCCATGGTCCAATATTTATTGAGTCCTGGGTATGCCCCAGCCCTGTGCTAGACCCTGGGGGAATCAGGGCTCAGGGAGTGAGGCAGGAAAAAGAAAGAGGAAAGAAATTAGTAGAACACTGCACCTTAAAAAAAAAAAGCTTACTATTCAGTTGGGGACAGAAGATATCTACGTAGGGACATTTAGCAAGACAAAATGAAAAGGGAAAGTTCCAAAAGAATGTACAACATGTTGCCTGGGGGTTGTCAAAGGAGCTGAAAGGATGGAAAGCAGAGGGAGGGAGGAGTGTGCCAGATGATTTGGTTATGAGATCAATCAGAGATTTATTACAATCTTGCTACAATAGACGAAGCCTCCAGTAGGCCAATCCAAAGATTCTCTTTCAGTAGGGAAATTATATAGAAAAAGAGAATGGTTTAATAATCATCATTAGACTAGATGCAAAGAGAATGTTTGGTTAAAGGTCTAGACTTTTGACTGACAGCTGGGTGGGTAGGTGGGTGATTAGTTTCCCAGAAGAAGTCTTAATCCCATTAGAGTTTCCAGAAAATAGGTTAAGTATTTTATCAGGAATGCTAATTTTTTCCCAGAACCAGGTTCTGAAATTTATCTTACAAAAAAATTCTTGCTCTTAGTCTGTGTTTAGGACAATTTTTCTTTTACAATGGCCACATCCATGCCTTTTATTTCCATATCTGTCCCTACAAGGCAACAAATACCACAAAACTCATATTCGTATTGTGTAGAATTGCTGCCAAAGACCAGGTCTGGACTTGAATATTCGCTCTCTAAGGAGAAGGATAACCCTGATTAGCTTATTCTCTATGGGAAACATACAGGAGCAGATTCAGGTGTAGTTGGGTCTAATACTTGTAAAATTTGGAGGACACTCATTCATTAAAAAAATACAAAATTATGAACATAAAATTAGGTATAAAAATGAATTTTCATTTAGAATGAGAAAAGAAATCACCTTGGAGATTCAGGTCTCATTCTTCAGAAACCACTTTTCCAGAGATGGTTACATAGTGAGAAATAAAAATAAAATCCTAAGTCCCCCAACCGACTGAAGACACTGTTGGCCAAGGGGACCCCAGAGAAACCTTAAAAACTAAGTTCCTGTCCATGATGAGATGGGAGGTAGGACATGCCTCCTTATACCCTCTCCCTCGCTAACCGCCATTAGACCTTATTTCCTAAGAGCTAAACAGAAACTAGCCCTTTTGAAAGATGTGCTCCACTGCTGATTTTGGCCAAGCCTTTTGTAGTTTCAACACAACTGGCCAGCATTCCTTCCTGATAGGAGACCACAGACCAAGGACTGGTTCTGGCTGGTTTACAGAGGTTGTACACAGGGTGCCTCTGTGTCCTCTTTTTCACCTTTTGATGTATAGAGCCCAACTTTAATGCATTTACATGTTGTCTCCACTCCAAAGTGAACATGGGACATATGTCATATGCATGTTTGCTTACTATGCATGTGCACGCTTCTCCGTAAATATTCATAGCTCCTCCATAACCTGTTAAATATGTATATTTAGCCAACCCATTTGGCACAAATTCCTGTTCCATCCTTGCCGCATTTGAAATGCCTGCTTTTGGTTTCTGCCAGAGGCTACACTTCCCAGCTTACAGATGGCCAGCCTGCAGGCTGCAACCCTTTATAAGAAATAAAGGTCTCCTCTCCAAATTTATACACCTTGTGATTATTCAGTTGACAATATAAGGCTTTTCAACTGCATCCCTGGCTTCCCCTCCCCACCTAGACCATTACAGGTCCCAGCAACCCCTGGCTTCCATGGGGACTCTGAAGCTTGAGCTTCATTCATATCTTAGTGAGTCAGCCTCTGATTTGGTCCTCCAGTAGGCCCCTCCCAGCCCCCACACTTCTTACCCTGGGCAGTCAGTACCCAGCCACTCTACCCTGGCTTCACTTAGCAACTAAAATGACAATTTCCTAGAAAACCAAGGGATTCCTCTGTGGGTGGATTCAACAAGTATTTGTTGACCTTCATTATATGCCAAGCATTGTGCTGGGTGGAAATGAACTTCCTATTAACTGAATTTAACATCTAAGAATATTTTGAGCAAGTGGATTTTCATTCTTAATTTATGTCACAGTATTTACTGAGAATCACCTATATGCCAGGCCTGAGCCATACACCAACCACATAAGGTAGACACAGTTGTCATTCCCATTTTAAAGATGAGGAAACTGGGGCTCTCAGAGATGTTAAGTATCTTGCTGATGGTGGAGCCTAGGGGTTAAACATAGGTCTATCTTCAGAGCCAGAGACCTTACCCACTCTCTATGTGTTAAGCATCCAGTAGAGACTTTTATTTACAATACATACACATACACACACTCACACACACATACTATAGACTTATATTTTACAATTTACAAAGCATTTTCACCTAAATTGCATCATCCATCTTTTCAGCAACTGTGTGAACAATAAGGGAGAAAGTGGAGGAGAAGCCCTGGGCCCTCATCCTGTTAGCCAGCTGTGGGACCTTGGGTAAATTACTTCATGCAATAAAATAAGGGGATTAGATGAAATCATTTTAAGGTCCTATAGCTCCGCCATCCTTTGATCTTGGACCAGCCAACCCTGACCATATATCCCTTCCCACACACGCCCTTTTGGTGTGTGGGTAGAAGGAACCTGAGTGGGAAGAAAAGGAGAGGAGAGATTTAGGGCAGGGTTTGAATCTACTCAGAGGCAGGACAAAATTTGCAGCTGTGAGGAAACTCAGAGCTCTCTGGCCAAAGCCCCCAAAGCTGAGGAGTCCACTAGAAGCTGGAATTTGCTTCTGCTCACCAGTTATCCACAGGCAAGCTTTCTGAGCTCTGTCTTCATAGACTGGAGTCTGTAAAGTGCCCCAACAGCGGTCTTCCTTACAGTCCCTTTGTTCCCCTTCCAGTGGCTAAAACCAAACTTTGCCTGTGCTAAATGGAGCCCATAAGCAATGGCAGGACGAAATTCCAGGCTTTGCTTTTCAAGTGACTAGGGATGCAGATGGGGCGGTGTCGCACAAGCAAAGGCTAGGCTGCCCGTGGCAATTCTGAGGGGCAGTGAGAAGCCCAGGATTCCTGAATTACGTTGTAAGGAAAGGAGGAGACCAATTCCTAAAACATTCAATCATTCTCTTTGCAGAATTTCCTTCTTTTCATTTGACTTTTTTTTTTCTTTCTTAAGGTTTTATCTTATTCTTTTAAAAAAAATCCATTTTCTTATTTACATGGTATTCTCCAATTGGCATTCTCTGCTCAATTCATCTCTATTCCTCAACGCTTTAGTTTTCTAATCTGGGCTAATAATGGACTTTAGGGGATATGCAGACCACTAAAATTAAAATCAGGTTGTCCAAGACAAAACTGCAAGCAATGGCAGCCCTTGGCCCCAGTTTTGTTGAGCTGAGAGCAGAGTCTTAAAAGCCTGTGGTTGACTGATGTAGCTGAGATAGCAGGTATGTGTTTATACACTGAGATCCTTCCTTCCAAGATCATAAGCAACTATTTCAATTAGAAGATGTCCTGTGAGGTCAAAAGAGGCAATACTTGTTTAAAACCCTTGAAATTAATTAGATTGAGAAGAGGACTATAAGTAAATTAATTAGTTGTAAATCTATGCACAAAGCCCAAAGTTAAATCCATCTGCAGCTAATCTAGACACCGTCCATAATTGGAAGTGATTTAGCTACAGCGGCTCTGAACAATCACACCACCCCACTCTCTGACACTTAGTTGCCACCACATCCCCCATTAAATCAACTTGGAAATCATGTGATTCTGTGATTCTGAGTTCTCTCTGCCACAGCTTCCAGATGGATTTCCAAGGGTCTCCTGCTGCAACCCACTGGCACATTTCTGCCAGGAACATCTCCTCAAATAATGTATGATTCTAACACTCAGAAAACTTCACTACTCCACCCACAATTATCTACAGAGTGAAAAAAAAAACATTTTTAGCTCTTCTTCTTATGGTCCCTCACATTTTTAAACCCAAAGTTCTTCTTTCCCACAGTTCCCCATGATCTTCTCTTTAGTCAAACTTCCCTGTTCACCGTCACCCAAACCCACAAAGCAATCGCCGTGCTCACGCCTTTCAGCCGCCTGCCCTCCCAGACTGCGTTGCCCCATCCTCTCAAACTCTGAATCTTGCCTGGGCTTCCCAAGGCCTCACCCTCCCTCCTCTGTGGGGCTCTCCTGGGCCACCCCAGCTTCCGTGGCACTTCCATTTGACTTCTTGGCCACACTTTACTCTGTTTCATCTCTTAAGTTTCTGCATCATGTTCTAATTTCATTTGACTTGTGGTATTGTCTCTCATCCAATTATAGTTCTTTGAGGACAGGATGTGTGTATACAGCCATTTTGAAATCTCTACCACACTGGATGCAGTATTTTGAACATGGTAGGAACTCTGTTTGTTGAGAACAGAGCACAGGCTTTGTCAGGTCTACCTGGATCAAAATTCTTGGCCCACTGCTTACTAGCCATGTTTTCTTGAGTTATTTAACTCTTTAAAGCTTCAGCTTCTTTTCTTTTATGTGGAAATCATTATAATTCCCACCTCAAAGGGGCATTGAAGGATTAAGTGAGATAAAGCACCTACGGTATTCAGGACAGTATGATATATAGTCTCAATGCAGGTGCGATGTTGTTATTGTCAACACCAGCTATTACTGGAATCTAAAATATGAAAATTCAGGTAATCTTGAGAAGAGGTTTGGGCCATCCCTTAAGTGAAGATGAGCCAAAACAGCAGCGAGGCAGCCCTCTCCAACACACTTATAGTTGGGAAAAACTGTGACCTCAACCCTGCAGGAGTGTGTGAGAGAAGTTTGGATAAAACAAAACCGGATAAACCAGAACTGGATTAGTAAAGCTACTTCCAACCAGTGATTCCCAGCTAGCAAATTATCACCTCTCAGTAGACAAGTGGGACTGCTCCTGCCAGACCCCTCCATCTCCCAAACCCATGGAGCTCTCTGTAGGCCCCTTCACAGCGTGCAGTTTCCGCTTCCCTGCCAACCACGAGTGACTCCACTTCTCAATCCCCACACAACTCATGCCACCACCTCGGCGGCCTGGTACCACCATCTGCGTGGTGTAAGACTTTGAGAAAAATAAAAATACCTTCTCACTAGCGAAACTTGGGGATTCTATATTAGACTCAGAGCCAAGAGCTACCCCCAATAGTACCAGCTAATCCCTAACTGTTGCATGTCTGGAGGTGCTTCTGTTCCTTTAGGTTCCTCTTATCTTTCTTCCTATACTTGTAGACAATCTATAGTTGTTGTAGCGTGTGAGTAATTGAATCTTTTCTGACATTAGTACAGTATCGCTGTGGAATGTCCTTGTCCTTGGAATGGTGCTGCTCCCATAGAGTAATATGAGGCCAGCCCCACCTTTCAATGTGTTTTCAGTGCTCCATTTTCCATGCCAGGGAGTAGGCAATACCAAGATGGGCGTGCTGTTTGTTAAAAAATTAGTTAAGCAAGCATATGCCTGTCACTGTCCTAAGTACTGGAAGGGAGTGATAAATAAGACATTGCTTCGGGGTCTAGTATTACCCATCTTCAAGCCACATAGAGGCAGAGTGTTCTTTCTGAAATATAAACCAGGTCTCATCACTTTCCTGCTCATAGCAACTCCCTGCTCAGCCAGATCATCTCTTTGACTCCATCTCCAGTTTATTAAAAACAGACAAGTGAGTGGGGAAACATCTGGGATATGTAGTTTAGAAATGTTGGCTTGCCATTGTCCTAGCTCCAGAAGAGCACCTTTAAATTCAGCAATTGCCTGCTGATATATGCAGAAGTCATCTGAAGACAGCTGTGAGTGTGCAGAGCTAGGTTCTTGGCCTAGAGAAGCACAAAGTTCCTCCGGGGCCATGGTGAAATGCACTTTCTCTCCAGCAACACTTCATCAGAAAATGGATGTTCTGACTCCAGTCTTCACGCCCCTCCCTGCCAGGGACCCTTTTCCCTGTCAAATCCCTCGTATCTTTCTAACGGTGATTACTCATTCTCCCGGCATTGCACGGACATGAAAGTAGTTTAATTTGCTGGGAGTCTCTGAAAGACACTCAATAATTTTGTATACTCCCCTGAAATGTCCTACCTCCTCTTCACCAAATGCAGTTCCTTCACTTCTCCTGAGATAAGGCTCAAAGTTCACCCCCTCCAGGAAGCCCTTCCAAATTAATTCCCCCATCTCTAATCCTTTATCTACTCTGTCACCTTCTAGCAGTTATGTGGTTATGTGTTCAGTTTTGATTGTGTCATACTCTACTTGTTGATATGTTGTAACTACAGATTCTTTATCCTTTATCCAAAACCTGTGGAGTTAAGTGTGTTTTGGAATTCAGAACCTTTCAGATCTTAGAAAGATAATAGAGGTTCTGGGGAAGCACCCTATAATCAAATATATTCATATTGTTTAGAGAAACTTATGAATATTCATGCTAGGTGAGATGCATCAAGATTATAATTAGTTTCTTATCAGTTCAGGTCAGATCTTACCACAAATAAGTTCAATATTTCAGACATGCAGATCTGAGCTATTATAATAGCCTCTGCTACTGAGCCTCCCTTGGTGCCAGGCACTCTGCTTCTGTGTGTATTTTCTCATTTAACCCCACAATAATGCCACGCGAAGGTGTTGTTTTCCGCACATTATAGATGAGGAAAGTGAGGCTCAGAGAGGTTAAGTAGTCTCCCAAGGTCAAACCTCCAGAAAGCAAAGACACCAGCACTTGAACCCAAGCCAGCCTGACACTCAGTGACCACACAGTTTTCATGTTGAATGTGCGTTCATGTCTCTGATTATAGTATTCCATGCACAAGGTGGAACACATAAACATTTGCCAACAATGAAAAACAAACAGAAGAACATTTAATTTTTTCATTTGTAATTCACTAGTTATCCTTGTCTTCTTCCAAAAAGACTGTACAGCACTTAAAATGTTAGTTCTGTAAAGTGAGCATCAAGCGTCTGGAAGCCCAGAGGTGACTAGGTTAGGTGGAGGTGCGGGCGAATACACCAGACAACAGGTCTTGGGCAGTGCATGGGCCTCCCTGACAGTCATGTGCATCCTCTTCAGCTCACACAGAATCCGTGGTCAACATTTAAGCTCAGGAGATTTCAACTAAAAGTCAAAATGGTTTCTCTAAATGTTAAAAATACCTTTAAATTGTTCATAGTTCTTTCTCTTGAAAAACTGGATGTTCCCACAATACGGTGTCCTCATTCCTTCATGGCAACAATCAGATGATGCTGAGTAGCAGCTTTAGATGGGGTAAGCATTCTCCAGCGAGCCACAGTCCCTCTGCTGCGATACACCTGGATTCTGAGGGAATTTCAGTTCAGGACCACTATACCCAATAGAGTGAACCATGTCATGCTCCTCAGTATGCTGGTAGTCTGTTTATTGATTAGAGTGAGGTGAATGGGTTATGTGGATATTTTACAGCAAAACAAGGACATCCAGTGAGAGATCACATTTTCAGCACTATCATAGACACCAACATGCAGCAAAAACACATTCAGAGAGAGAGAGAATCTATGTGACATGACCCCACTTAGAAGCAAGATATATAATTCCTTATGCCAGAAATAGAAAAGAAATCTGAGATGGTAAAGGGGGATAAAGCACAGCCATGAGACCTGTGACCCAGAAGGATGCAGAGGTGGCCCCAGTATCAGCCCCTAAGAGGTCAAGTTTCTAGGTGAAGCAGAGCAACCAGAACCTAGGTCACTTCTTGAGCCCAGGCTCCATCATCCTCAAAAGAAAGCTGAGAAAAGCTACAACAAACTTCTGCTTGGGGTCATGGCTTATATAAAGCTCTGTGAATAGAGGGGCTAGAGGCATCAGACAGTGTCACTTCAGGACAAGGCCCCAACCACCTGCTGGCTCGATGACTATGTCTGTGATGGTCTGAATGCCACTACAAAGAGGAAGTCTGCACCACCAACACAAGACCTGGTTCTGGACTCTGGAGGGAGGATGGGATGGGGGTCAATGACTGATAGAGAAGGCCAGGTGGAGGCAACTGCAAGACAGTTAGCCAGAAAGGGGTGTCAGGTGGTAGGGAGGGGAGAAAGCAATGAGACAAAAAGAGGAGCTCCCACTTAAGCTGAGCCTGCAAACAAAAATTCCAAAACACATGAGGAAAATAAGTAAGAAAAACAACTAACAAGGTTGATAAAGAGAAAATGTGTTTGCTTTGGAAGATGAATTCTTGTTCAGAAAAAGAATACAAATGCCATAAAACTCTAGGCTCAGTTAGAAAAATTTATAGCAAAGTAGATATTTTAAATATTTTTCAATAACCACCAAAAGAATAGAAATACAATCCCTATTTTCCTAACTAGCAGAGATAAGGGGGGGGGCGGAAGAAGATCAGTCCAACAAAAAGTAGGAAAATGAAAAATAAAAAAGAGAGAGGAAATCAATGAAAAATATGCTAGACAATGGAAAAAATATTTCATGGGTTTTCCTAGTTTCCAAGGTGATCACCCAAAACCCAAATTTACCAGCTTAGTGACCTTTCTCAAGGTCAGTAAAAACACTTTCAGTTAGACCCAGCAGAGTTTATAGTGGAATTTGTGTGGGAAGAAAAGCAAGTTTTCCTTTCTCCCCCACATTGGGAAACCAGATGTCTGCCAGTTACCATCTGAAGCCCACTGTATGGGAAGCACCTGTCTTTGGGATATCACTTCCAAGTACTGAGTCCCTTGCAGGGGATAACTTGTTTGTTTATAGAACTCTCAGGGAGACTCTCAGGAATAAATATAAGGGTAGCAGTAAAATCTGGACAACCAACTGTGCCAAAGCTTGTCAAGGTCATCATGGGCAAGAGGACTTTGACCAGATCTGCTCAATGATGGCCCTTCCTCTTGCAACCAGCCCTACTTCCTGTCAGATACATTTATAACTCTGTGATTGGGTTCCAAGCAAATACGCCTTCCCATCGATACTGCAACCTGAATTGAGGTAATGATTTTGTTAGTCTTCTGAAAATTTCCAAATTTTCCAGATCAGCTAAGTTTCCTGGGCCAGGGAGAGAAAACTCATTGGGCTGTGCGCCCTGGTGTCCTGGGAGATGAGGTACTTGCCAAGTCTGCTCTCTGGGAGCCAGAAATTAAAGCAGATAAGGTAAATTGTGCTGTTGTTTTGGTTTGGACCTGAGAAGCAAACATCCAATTTGAGTTCAAATAAATGGATTCTGGGCCTGAGTAAGCTGATTAAATAGGATTCATTCTGGAGTAGTCTGAAAATTAGAAAGAAGCACCACCAAAATTCTGCCTATACTTTCTGGGCTAAAAAAGAGAAGCCTCCCAAGGGGGAGACCTGTCTATAGCAGTTACCGTATTTTACATTTAGAAAAGTACAGCTGCAGGCTTAAGAAATAGGGAAAGGTCTTATACAATTTTGACTTGAATGAAAACAAACAGAATTTAACTTTATAACATCAATGGTTCCAAAGAAATAACAGCAAACATTTACTGAGTGCTTACTACATGCTTGACACTGTTTCAAGTACTTAATAATTACACAATATTTCCTAACTTACTACTTGCAAAAAACATAAAACAAAACCAAATACCCCCAAAACTATGAGGTACATATTATTATTATCCCTATTTTACAGATGAGAAAGCCGAAGAACAGCTAGTATGTCCCGGCGCCAAGATTCATACCTACAATATCTGACTCTAGAGCCCATTTGCTTACCTATTAGCCGATCTAGAAAGTAGTCTTACTTTCAATATACTTAAGAATACTTACTTAAAAATATACAATATTACTCCAAAAAAAATGACAAGGTTTTTGTGTCTCACCTATAATGAAGCCCATACCATGCTTCCCCTCCCAATAGCTCTTCCTAGCCTCTTCTTTGGTTTACAGAATTTTAAATTGATTGAGAATTAATATCTCAAAGAAAGAGGGACACTCGTTCAGACCTAGGAGGTGAACTGCGATTGGTGGGCATGTGACACAGATCTAGCCAATGAGAACTGGCAAAATTCCGCTGGAGGTGTCTGGGGAGGATTTTGATCCATGATAAACAAAGAGATAATGGGATAGCTTGCTGCATTTTTCCTTTTTTGAATGTGAGTGTATAAAGCATGAAGCCTGGAGTTGGGGCAGCCGTTTTAGGTTTGTCAGCCTACGAACAAAAGCCAATATGCTGAGCATGGTGGAGCAAAAAGGTTTTTAGTAGCCTGGGTCACTAACGACAGATTGAACCAACACACCAAACCTGGAATCCTCTGTCTCCAGACTTCTCGCTACATGGGATAATTATGTATCTTTGTTGCTTAAGCCATATATACTAGGCATTATGCCACTGCACCCAAATGTCTAACTTATACATACAGCCTTTGTCTATGTATACACATATCTTGTGGCTATACATTTTTCCCCTCTCTTTATTCCAGTTGACTTGTAGCTACTTGGACAAATAAAGCCAGTCAGTCAAGGAGAGGGATTATATTTGAGCAGCAGTTTATCAGTACTGTTCTGAAAAATAAATAGTTCAAGGCTGCTGTACTATCATTTACCAAGTCCCTGTCCCTAATCTTTCTTAGATACAGTCACCTGCAAGCTATGACTCAGCAACAAACGAAATAAAATACACTCCCGGGTACCTCATTAGTAAAATAAGAAATTTGAACCAGATGATCCTTAGGTAAACTTCAGAACTGACATTTTATGCTTTATCTACTAAGAAGGGTTTATCTTATAATAATTTCTAGCAATATCTTATAAATAATGACCATATCTTTAAATACTTAATAAAATAGTAACAATTTATCAAGAGTTCTAAGTCCTTCCCCTCTGCAGGTCTCAGTTCCTCATTAGTAAAATGTGGAAAATGAAATCGATGCTCTTTAAGGTTCTTTCTATCTCAAGGCACTCTTGAATCTGGCCAGATTCTTAAGTATATGGTTCTAATCTTCATAAACTTCTATTCAAAGCTTATGCAGTCAGGTACCTGGCAATGTCTGAATCACACATAAGACTTTCTAAAGCATATACATACACTAAAATTAAAGTTAACTGACTCACTTAGGCTGTGAGTTCCCTATTCACCTTTTGTATTTTTAATGTCCAGCACAACGTGTAGAATAAATATAGTAGGGACTCCATATTTACTGCTAATCCAATAACAGCTACCATTTTTTTTTAGCATCTTTTATTGACCATATTTTTCAGTAGGGTTTCTCAAATTTTCACAACAATCCTGCAACAGTAGTATCTTTACATCTACAATCTAAGTAAAATTGGGTTGCCTATAGGACAGTCTCAGTATGGTGTCACATCCAAAATAAACACAAATCCAAACCAAACAACATTAAGAACATATGTAGGTCTTTAGTGAAGTCTTGGAAGATATGGAAAAAAGGACAATTACCTTGCAAAACATACAGCAGAAACTCCTTTTATTAGTATCTATCTTCCTAAAAATCTTCCCATGGCGCCACAGAGACCCCCAATCCCCACCTTCTCCAAACTCCCTAACAAAACTCCTGCATCCTCCCAGTTCTAATCCACTTTGGGTACTCTTCTGTCCTTTGGGGAGTGGCCTCATGCCCTGTGTGACCTAAATTAGTTGAAAAGTTTAACCTTTTCAAGGTCTCCAACTTTCCCCAGTGCCCATTGATTTGCTCAAATACACTCTACAAGTATTGATTGCACCAGCGTTTGGACACGGTCCTCTGAGCCAGAGCCGATGCTCTTCCATAACAACATGCAAGTTTGGTGTGTACTGCGCTGCATATGCAAGCTTGCTGTCTTCAGGTATAGATATCCATTAGCCAGTGGCTGCCTCCAAGCCACCTGAGGAATGCCTCAAAAATGCCTGTGTCTGGTCCCCACACTGGTCCCTCTGAATCAGAGTATCCTAGGGTGAGACCAAAGAGGCCACATTTTAACAAGGTTCCCAGGTGATTCTGAGGCATAGTCAGGTTTTGAAGCCCTGCTTTGTGCCGCAAAGGCTTTAGAATTGAGCTACAGAGTAGCTCATGCCCATAGAAACAGGAGCATTCTATTCATTTTAATGTTTGATCTTCCCTATGTGATGTTCCAGGCACACAGACAGGACTCGACTTCTGAATACAGTGGGTTTAAAAAATGTGTTAGTGGTGGTGTGCCACTCAGGATGCATTCCCCAGAGAAACGGTGACTGGAGATCCCAGCAGGCCTGGGAGAGTGCTCCAGAGCTTTGTGTCCCTTCTCGAAGTGATTCTGTGAGAAGATATACATAAAAGTCTCCACTGGGGCTGCCAGGAAAAATTTCTCCCTGACCCTGAATCCCCTCCTGTCTCAGGGGCTGGTTGCGGGAAGGAAAATTCAGATGGTGAGAGAGAGAGAGAGCTACTAGGAAAGAAGTCAGAAAAGTTGCCCTCCACAAAATCTCCAGGAAGCAGACCCCCAGTGAGGAGGGATACAAAAGGCAGGATTTTCTTAGGAAAGGCCCCTGCAGTGGCTTCTTTCACAGTGTCAAGGCTCTGACTGAAAGGGAGAAGGCATTCGCTGGGCTGAAGAGGCACCATGAGGGAGGAAAGTAGAAGGGCTCAAGGCCTTAGGGCCCTCAGGCAGCAGTAGCCAGGCCTATCCCAAGGGCAAGCCTTTTATCAAGAATTTCTCACTATAAGAATTCCCTCTCTTGTGTCTTCCTCAAAGCTTTGTTCTCTTTGGAAAGGACTTCAGCATCTAGAGGCTCCATCTTAGATCCCTCCAAAGGTTTTAGACACTGAAGAAAAAAATCTGGCCTCGTTATAAGGGGATCTTAGTACACAGATTCTGAAAACAGTTTTAGAGTGAGGACCAGTGTTTTTTGAAACTCAATTGCATTGCGTGATCAGTAGTAATTCCTGTCAACAAACATTTATCAAATATCTACTGATGCACGAGGCCTGGGGAACATGTGGGCAAGAGTGAATCAATCCTTTGGCAGAGCATCGAGTACCAGAAATCAGAAGACATGATCTGACAAGCATAAATGTCCTTATGAGTCTGCTGGAACAGAAAATTTGAATACAGAATGACCTCAGAAAAGCCCAGACACTTGCTTGCTCGAATTAAGGCTGGAAAGGTCAGTGGGATCATTGATGAAAACAGCCAACTGGGTCTGCACATGTGTGGTTATATCCAATGTAATTAAAACATGCATTCTGATCCAACATCAAACATGGGTTCTGTGTAGCCATCTGTACAAGAAAGATTTCCCCACTTCCCTAGGGGCTTCCACAGCACACTGACAAACCAACGTGATTACCTCTCTGGTTAACTACAGGGATGTGTGCATGAGTAATATTTTTGTTATAATACTTCCTGCTTCTCTTTTTCTCATCCTTCCGAGTATACCCCCACTTCCTTCTTGCAGTGCTCCTGCCTTCAGTCTTGTTTGAGTGGACTGACATTGTTCTTCCTCTCCAATGGTGGTTTGCAGAGTTAATTTAGGCAGTGGAATCCTTTTAGCAAAGCAAACCTTCCATACAACTCCAATATTTTACATATATAAGCAGAGATCTCTGGATCTCTCCTTCCCTCAGATGCTGTCCTGCCTCAGAAGCACCCCTGGCACCTAAGGAACACAGCTGCCCTAAAATGCCAGTCAGCACCAATTTTTGCCTCCAAGGTAGAGACCGCAAACTGCCATCCCGGTATCCCTTTCTCCTTCTTCCTTAATAATAGAATTCTAATTAGGGTTGGAATGAAACCAACTAAAAGACTACGTTTCCCAGCCTATTGTGCTGCTAAGTAAAGCTAGTCCTGTGACTAAAGTCTGGCCAATAAAATATAAGTGGAGCATTATATGAGATTCACAGAAAGACTCCTTAAAACTGTGAGTTGTGTTCTTTCTGTCTTTATATTCTTCCTCCTTCCAGCTGTCTGTTGTATGGGCATGATGGCTGGAGCTCCAGCAGCCATATTGGACCAGTTGGTTACTTTAAAGATACAGTCTATGCTCTAGAGATGGTAGGGCAGAAAAGATAGACAGAGTCTGGATCTGCATGACTTCATGGCACTATTATACCAGTTCTGCCCTGCCTGCCTTTGGACTTCTTTTAGGCAAGAGAATAAGCCCTGTATGCTTGATGCAATGTTGTTTTGTTTTTTCTGTAATATGCAGCCCTATCAAGTCCTAATTGATACAGAATCTGTCTAAAGTTAAGTTTTCCAGTGAAAACTTCCTCTATAGTTCTCTTCTTATGTGCTATGTTTGGAAAGGAAATATTATTGAGAACTAGGTTAAGAACATATAGCCATTATGGCATATACCATATAATCAAATTTGTTGATAAAATTAATAACAATAGTTGGCATTTATTGAGTGCTTACTGTGTGCCAGGTTGTCTCTAAGAATATGTGCATACATTATTTCATTTAATACTCAAATCAACCACATGAGGTAGGTAATATTATACAAGGGGCAGTTTTAAGATAAAAAAATTGAGGCTGAGAGAAGTTAATGACTTCCCTAAAGTCATGCAGCTAGTTAGTTGCAGAGCAGAGATTTGAGACCATGTCTCTCTTCTATAACAATTTCTAAATGTAAGTGGACTTAGAGTCTAAGCAAAATAATTGAGTCAATAAAAAGGACTTTTGAATGACTATAATAAAGACAATTTAAACAGAGAGTGACTTATCCTAAGAAGATTTGAATAATATTTTCTTTCATGATCTAATCTTTAGGTGGGAAAGCTCTGGAATCAGACTGACTTGGGTACAAATCCTTGCTCTGTGTCTTCCCAGAAGTGTAATCTTGGGCAAAATTCTTCGGCTTCTCTGAGCCTCAGGCTGCCTTGCACAGTGAGGTATGGATTGATGAAATAAAGCATGCAAAGTTTACAACACAATGCCTGCATGCGGTGGATAAGCTATTATCAATTTTGTGACACAGGGCAGGATGAAATGAGAAAAACGAGGTAAGAGGCAATCTACTTATTTTCTAAAAGAATTTGAAAATAACTCCTTGGAGATCTGGCACAGAATATCAAAAATTTATAGTGTTTGTGTGCATACCAATTGTGTTGAGCTGAGCAAGAGACCTCTCTTTAGTCTCAGTTTTATCATCTGTAAAGTGAGAATAACAATACCTTTTACACAGGGTGGTTGAAAGAAAGAAATGATTACCTGCAGGATGCTACACAGTATTAATTATCATTAATATAGTTATATCCTTGCTACTTAATTTTTCTAAATGAAGTGGCAAACCACCTATCCCACTTTCTTATTTTTCTCATTCCAAGCAGTTACTAGAATTCCTTTCATATTGTGGAAATTGATCATAACAGTTATGATTCAGAAATTCTAACCCTAATAAAGGTGAAAGAATCAGAATTGGATGACAGAGAGAAAAGAATAACAAGCACACAGGAATGGTAATTTTTAAAAGAAAAATGGTAAGTTCCGAAATTATAAAACCCGATAGGAGACTACATCAAAATTTAAAACTTCTGTGCATCAAAGGACACAATTAACAGTGTGAAAAGGCAACCTACGGAATGGGAGAAAATATTTCCAAATCATATATCTGATGAAGAGTTAATATCCAGAATGTATAAAGAACTCCCTTACTCAACAACAACAAAAAAACAAATAATGTGATTAAAAAACGGGCAAGGAATGTAAATAGACATTTCTCCAAAAAAGATATACAAATGGCCAAAAAGCATACAAAAAGATGCTCAATGTCACTAATTATTAGGAAAAGGTAAATTAAAATCACCATACATGTCACCACAAACCCATTAGGATGGTCACTATCAAAAAAACAGAAAATAACAAGTGTTGACAAGGATGTGAAGAAATTGGAATTTTTGTGCACTGTTAGTAGGAATGTAAAATGGTGCAGCCGTGTGGAAAACAGTATGATAGTTCCTCAAAAAAATTAAAAATAGAATTACCATACGATCAGTGATTCAACTTCTGTGTAAATATCCAAAAGAATTGAAAGCAAGGGATCAAACAGGTATTTGTACACCCACATTCATAGCAGCATTATGCATCACAGCCAAGAGGTGGAAGCAACCCAAATGCTTATCAACAGATAATAGGATAAACAAAATGTGATATTTACAAGCATTGGAACATTATTCAGCCTTAAAAAGGATGGAAATTCTGACACATGCCACAACATGGATGAACCTCGAGGGCATTATACTGAGTGACATAAGCCAGTCACAAAAAGACAAACACTGTATGATTCCACTCATATAAGGGACCACGAGTAGTCAAATTCATAGAGACAGAAAGTAGAATGATGGCTGTCAGGGGCTGAGGAGGGAGGGAATGAAGAGTTGTTCAATGTGTGTAGCATTTCAGTTTCACAAGATGAAAAAGTTCTGGAGATTAGTTGAACAACAATGTGAATATACTTAATACTACTGAACTGTACACTTAAAATGGTTAAGATAGTAACTTTTATGTTATATGTATTTTATCGCAATAATTAAAAACGCTGTTAGGAGACTAGCAATAGGAGGAGAGTGAAAGGGAACAAAAAGGAAGAATAAGCAGGTAACAGGAGTGCAACAACATTATGTGGTGTCAATGATGCATTTGACAACGACTTTCATAAAAGTTGTGCTCCAAATTAAATTGGCCTGTTTTTGAATGCTCTTGTCAAAGTGGAATGCTGGCAGGGTGAAAACACTGCGTAATCAGGAGCAAATGCGTACTACGTCTGGTTGGAAGCAAGAGGTCCACTGGGGCAAGTTGGAGGCTGGTGCCGGAACTGGCCTCGTTTAACAAACTCATTAATGACCTAGAAGAAGGCGGAAACAGCCACTGCTAATGAAATTTGCAAAGATATGTCGGCAATGCCCTGGACTTGGTCATAATGGCATAAGCATCGCTGGGATGGAGAGAGATTTTCCACTAGGTGGTTAATTGGATTAAACCAATGACTTCCTGGGATATGAACACTTGCTCAATTCCAACTCTTGTCTCCAGAGCAGAAAGCAAATTCTGAAACGTGATGCAGTTCATAAAACTATATGTGATAGAGGCCAGTGGAAGAATAGTGCTTTCCCAGAGCACAATTCTGCTTTTGTCCTTTACCTCTAGGTAGAAAACAATGGAATCTACACATTAAAAAAAATATAAGAAAGGGTGAGAGAGGTAGGAAAGATACAGTGTTTCTTTTATGGAGGAAGGTCTGGGCAAGATACCCACAAAACTTAAACGTACAAGGGCTCTGAAGTTTGGCACAGATTTTGTCACCCCCTTTCTGCCAGTTAAAACCTGTCAGTGGTTCCCCAGGACCCTTAAGAAAAGTCTCAAATTCTTGATAAGGCCCTGAATGATCTGGCCCCTCCCTGCCCATCCAGCTTCCTCTTGTATCACTGCCCTTCTCACTGTTTTCTCCCATGATGATGCAAGGGTCATCAGCTATTTCACCTGCCCAGCAGAAGTTCCCTTCCTCTGCCAACAGCACCACAATTTTCCTTGGCAGATTCACCCCTTTCTCACTCGGAGTGACCATTCTATCCCCAGCCACTGCGCTTGGTTCAGGGATGGACAGAGGACTCGAGCTATGCCAATCTGATTCTACCCCAGGACTTTTTTTAGCAACTATCAAAGTAGCAGTTCTCCTTCTGATGAGGTAGGCTGCCGTGAGACTGACCTCAGCCCATAAGATTTCTCAGATCAAGGTGCTATCAGCATTTTGAGCAGGACAGTTCTTTGTTCTGCAGAACCATCTTGCACGTTGCAAGCATTTAGCATCTCTGACTCTGTGCACTAAATCCCAGTAGGATTCCCTGAATCACTGTGACAACAACAACAAAAATATGCCTCCCCCTACACCCACACCTGAATAGCAACCCATGGCTGAGAACTACAAGACACATAGAACTTCTGCCCATGAGATGGATATCTGAGAATAAGGCACTTTGTCTGGGCACTACTTTCCCATCATTCACATCTTCATCTTACATGTCACTTCCTCAAAGAGGCCTGTCATGACGCCCTCTACTTATGTATAGCATTGTACCAATTTGCAAATACATATTTAGTTATGTGGTTGGTTGTTTCATATTTGTTTTCTCCCATGAGACTGTAAGTTCTATGAAGAAAATGGCTATCTATTTTGGTTTCCAGTGACTGGAATTCAATAAAAATTTGTTGAGAAAAGAAGGTGCTGTGGTCTGAATGTTTTTGCCCCCTTCCCTCTAAATTCATATGTTGAAATCCTGACCCCCCACCGTCATGGTGTTAGGAGGTGGGGTCTTTGGGAAGTGATTATATCATGAGGGTGGAGCCCTCATGAATGGTATTAGTGCCCCTACAAAAGAGGCCCCAAAGAGATCTCTCACCCCTTCTACAATCTGAGGTTACAGTGAGAAGATGGCTGTCTACGAGGAAGTGGGCTCTCATCAGACACCAAATCTGCTGGCGCATTGATCTTGGATTTTCCGGACTCCAGAACTGTGAGAAATAAAATTCTGTTGTGTATAAGTCATGATATTTTGTCTATGGTGTTTTGTTACAGCAGCCTGAATGGACTAAGACAAAAGGTTGCTTGGAAACTAGTAACACTTAGTAACTAGGATCTCAAACCAACCCACAAAAGCCTGTTTAATTTAAGACCCTAAATGTCTACAGTGCTTTTATGATAGAAGAGGGAGAGCTAGAGTTGACCACAGGGCTGCAGGAGCCCATCTTCCTCTTGTTAAAATCAGTTCTTGGAATTCTTCTGGCTTCCAAGGGAATAGGTCCCACTTCAGAATGGCAGGGGTGGGAAGATGGAGGTGGAGGGTGGGGATCTGGTAGCAGTGGTGGGCCAGCCCCTACCTCCCTCCTCACTCACTCCAGTCTTAGCAGTGGTGTCAGAAACGCCACCAGTGGAGAAAAGAGGTAGGGCTGAGAAAGGGATCATGTGTACCACTTTGGAAATCAGAGACCTGTCTTCTCAAATACTTCCTTATTGGAAACATATGTTGTTTTGTGGTCATCCAGCACTATTTCTCCCTTCCTAACACAAGCCTGTTCCTTTAGGGGAATAATTCACCCCACTGTGGGTATCCTTGGTGACACGGGAAATCCAGATGCCTGCCTCCACTTTGGAATGCAGGGGGTTAGATCCTTCCCGCCATGGCTGTCATACAGTGGCACAACTAATAAATTCTCTCCCTGGACGTTCAATCTTAAGTAAGCAATGTAAAGGCATTAAAAAAAAAAAGACTGGAAGACATTCATCCAGTAATGTGACTCTGACCAAAATGTTCCTGCTGCTTAACCAGTCCTGACTTCTAGTTTCCTGGCCCTCCAGGGGCGCCTTGACCCCTGCCCATTTTCAAGCCTACTTCTCTAGGCGTTTATCAATTTTTGGACTCTCTCAATATCATTCCAATAAAGTACCCTTTGTCTAAATTACCAAGGCCAGAGGCTTTGTTTGCAATGCAAGAGTCTGCATGGATTTCTGAGGCCTGATCAAGTCACACATTGCAGTTTCACATTTGCATTCATTCGTTCCAAACACAGCTAATCAAATTCCATTATGCCCCATGCACTGTGCCAGGTGCTGGGTGTACAAAAACAAACAAAATTCAAGCCCAGGCCTAGGAGGACACACTCTGCTTGGGGAGGCAGAGAAACAAATTAGCAATTAAAATCGAAGTGGTGTAATCCATGGCAGAGAGTCCTGGGAAGATGGTGATCTGAACTCAATTCTCCGCCCTTCAGTCACACTTTTAATCCCTCTGCCTCTCCCAGTTCTCAAGGCTTCTGGAGCCTATGGACAGTAGACTCAAGTGAAGATACAGGTACTGTGGAATCTCTGCAAACTTTCTCCACAAAGGGCTGAACAAGAGCATGGGGAAGCCAAAGCTGAAGAGCTCCAGAGTGGGGTCATACAGCAGGGATCTTGGTAGCAGCTGGGGTCCGTGGGAGAGGTCATCTGGGTTTCCTAGCCATAAGAGGCCAAGAAGGATAGGATTGGTAGACTGAGACCTTCTTGCCCCAGAGGCTGGGAGACCTCAGAAAAGCAGGGAGCAAGAAGGCTTCTTCCAGGGCCCTGGCAATCTGCCAGCTTCCACACACTCGCCTAGGGTGTTTAGGGAGAAAGACAAAACCTGCCTTCCACCACTGTTAAGGCTGCTGCCACATTAAGGACTTAAACAAGAAGACCTAGGCCTCAGGGACTGGAAATGTCTCTCATCTGGCTACCAGAGAGAGAAATATTCCATCAGAAGAAACTGAACACATGAACAGTAAAATGGAGCTGCTGAAGAAGAATGCAAAATGTAACTATATTACATTTTGAATATAAAAATCATGAGTACTTAAGGAGATTCAAGTGCAGCACACACAACAAAAATAGCAAAATAGTCTTCTGGAGTTTAAAAAAAAACTAAAAGATTCAGAGGAGAAATCAAAGCAGAGGGTGATCATTGTTGAGACCCAAACTAGTGGCTTGGATGATGATATATAAGAAATATTTTAAGCACAGAGAAAAAAATGTAAAGAAATGGAAATCATGAAGGAAACTATAAGAGTCTTGGAGAATATATTCAGGAAACCTAATGTGTGAGTTACAAGTGTTCCATAAGAAGAAAAAAAAGTTATAAAAAGTAAGACCTCTTTGAGTTCTAACACTACTGAAGAGAAAAGAGACACACCAAGGAATATCCTAGGAACATTCCAAACTGGGAAAAAAGAAAAGCTTGCCAAGCATTCAAATAAAAAGAGCATATGCTATATAAGTGAAAAATAATCAGACTGGCATCAGATTCCTTTACTGTAAACTTAGAAGATGAACACAGTAAAATGAGATCCTATGCACCCAGTCAAAATCACTCACCTTTTAGAATGAAAGTAAAATGCATAGGACCATGCCAGGAATCAGAGTTTATCACCTCAATGGCCCATCTTAGGAAAAGAATCTAGAGAGGATATCCACATGCAAAAGAATGAAGTTGGACCTCTACTTAATACCATAGAAAAAATTAACTCAAAATGGATGATAGACCTAAAGGTAAGAGCAAAACCTTTAAAACTCCTAGAATAAAAATAGGAATAAGTATTCACGATCTTGATCAAAGCAATGGTTTCTTAGATATGACACCCAAATCAGAAGCAACAAATGAAAAAATAGATAAATTGGATTTCATCAAAATTAAAAATGTTTGTGTTTCAAAGGACACCATCAAGAAAGTGAAGAGACAACCCATAGAATGAGAGCAGATATTTGCAAATCATATATTTAACAAGAGACTTGTTTCAAAAGAACTTCTGTAAAAAGTCCTTTTTTTCGGAGTATGTACTGGTTTAATTTTTTATTTTTTATTTCAATAGATTTAGGGGGTAGAAGTGCTTTTTGTTACATGGATGAATCGTATAATGCTGAAGTCAGGGCTTCCTCACTAAGGCAGCCCATCACTAAAACAGCATACATTGTACCCAATAGGTATATTTTTATCCCTCAGCCCTCCCATCTTCCCCTTTCTTAGTTTTCAATGTGCATTAAACTGCTTTATGACATATATATCCCTCATTTAGCTACAACTTATAAGTGAGAATATGTGGGATTTGTTTTTCCATTCCCGAGATACTTCACTTCTCTCACTCTATCAGTTCACTCTTCACCTAGGATGACAGTGTCCGGTTCCATCCAAGTTGCTGCAAAAGACATTATTTCATTCCTTTTTATGGCTGAGTAGTACTCCACGGTATATATATATACACCACATTTTCTTTATCCACTCATGAGTTGATGGGCACTTAGGTTGATTCCATTTCTTTGCAATTGTGATTTGTGCTGCAATAAACATTTGGGTGCAGGTGTCTTTTTTAATAAAATGACTTGTTTTCTTTTGGGTAGATACCCAGCAGTGGGATTGCTGTATCGAATGGTAGGTCTACATGTAGTTTTTTGAGGAATCCCCATACTGTTTTCCACACAGTTGTACAAGATTACATTACCATTAACAGTGTACAAGTGTTCCCTTTTCATTGCATCCATGCCATCATCTACTGTTCCTTGACTTTTTAATAATTGCCATTCTGACGGGGTATGGTTGTATCTCATTGGGGTTTTAATTTGCATTTCCCTGATGATCGGTGATGTTGAACATTGTTTCATGTGTTTGTTGGTCATTTGCCTATCTTCTTTTGAAAAAATTCTGTTCATGTCTTTCACCCAACTTTTGATGAGTTTTTTTTTTCCTGTTGATTTGTTTGAGTTCTTTGTAGATTTTGAATATTAGCCCTTTGTCAGATGTATAGTTTGTGAATATTTTCTCCCATTCTGCAGGTTGTCTATTTGCTCTGTTGATTATTTCCTTTGCTGTGCAGAAACTTGTTACCTTAATTGAGACCCATTTTATTTTTGTATTTGCTTTTGGTGGTCTTAGTCATAAATTCTATGCCTAAGTCAATGCCCCAAAGAGTGTTTCCTATGTTTTCTTCTAGAATTTTTTTGGTTTCAGGTATTATATTTAAGTCTTTAATCCACCTTGAGTTAATTTTCAAATATGGTGAGAGGTAGAGATCCAGTTTCATTCTTCTGCATGTGGCTATCCAGGTTTCCCAGCACCATTAATTGAATAGGGCCTCCTTCCCCCAGTGTATGTCTTTGTCTGCTTTGTTGACAATCAGTTGGTTGTATCCTTGTAATTATTTCTGGATTCTCTATTCTGTTCCATTGGTCTATGTGTCTACCCTTATACCAGTACCATCCTGTTTTGGTTACTATAGTCTTGTAGTATAATTTGAAGTCAGGCAATGTGATGCCTCCAGATTCGTTCTTTTTGCTTAGGATTGCTTTGGCTATTCAGGCCCTTTTTTGGTTCTACATGAAGTTTAGGATTATTTTTGCTAGATCTGTGAAAAATTATGTTGATATTTTGATAGGAATAGCATTGAATCTGTAAATCACTTTGGGCAGTATGGACTTTTTAACAATGTTGATTCTTCCAATTCATGAGCATGGGATGTTTTTCCATCTGTTTGTGTCATTTATGATTTCTTTCAAAACTGTTTTGTAGTTCTCATTGTAGAGATCTTTCACCTCCTTGGTTAAGTATATTCCTAGATTTTTTTTTTTTTTTTTTTTTGCAGCTGTTGTAAATGGTATTGAGTTTCTTATTTGACTCTCAGCTTGACTGGTATTAGTATATGGAAATGCTACTGATTCATGTACATTAATTTGGTAATCTAAGATTTTACTGTATTTATTATCAATTCTAGGAGTCTTTTGGTGGAGTCTTTAGGGTTTTCTAGGTACAACATCATATCATTAGAAAACAGGGAGAGTTTGGCCTCCTCTTTCCCAATTTGGATGCCCATTAGTTCTTTTTCTTGCCTGATTGCTCTGTCTAGGACTTCCAGTACTGCATTGAGTAGATGTGAGGCCAGGGGGTATCCTTGTCTTGTTCTAATTCGTAGCAGTAATGCTTTCAACTCCTCCCCATTCAGTGTGATGTTGGCTGTCAGTTTGTCATATACGGCTTTTATTATTTTGAGGTATGTTCCTTCTGTGCCTAGTTTGTTGACGGTTTTTATCATGAAGGGGTGCTGGATTTTATCAAATGCTTTTTCTGTATCTATTGAGATGATCATATGGTTTTTTATTTTAATTCTCTTTATGTGATGAATCACATTTATTGATGTGTGTTTGTTGAACTATCTTTGCATCCCTAGGATGAAACTCACTTGATCGTGGTGAATTATCTTTTTGATGTGCTGTTAGATTCAGGTTGCTAGTGTTTTGTTGAGGATTTTTGCATCTATGTTCATGAGGAATATTGGTCTGTAGTTTTCTTTTTTTGTTTTGTCCTTTCCTGGTTTGGGTATCAGGGTGATACTGGCTTTGTAGAATGACTTAGGGAGAATCCCCTCCTTCTCAATGTTATGGAATAATTTCTTTAGGATAGGTGCCTGTTCTTCTTTGTAGGTCTGATAGAATTTGACCATGAATTTGTCTCATCCAGGGCTTTTTGTTGTTGTTGTTGTTAGGAGATTTTTCATTACTGTTTCAATCTCATTTTTCATTATTGGTCTGTTCAGGATTGCTATTTCTCCCTGATTCAAGCTTGGGAGGTTGTGTGTTTCCAAAAAATTATCCATTTCCTCTCAACTTTCTGGTTTGTGTGCATAGAGATTTTCATAGTAGTCACAGATGATTTTGTATTTCTGTGGTACCAGTTGTAATATCTCCTTTTTCATTTCTGATGGAGTGTATTTGAGTTCTTTCTCTTCTATTTCTGGTTATTCTGGTTAATGGTCTATTGATTTTGTTTATCTTTTCAAAGAACTAACTTTTTGTTTGGTTGATACTTTGTGTTGTTTTCTGGTTCCCATTTTGTTTAATTTGCTTTGATCTTTGTTATTTCTTCTCTTCTGATAGCTTGATTTATATTCTCTTCTGATAGTTTGGTTTATTCTTCTTTTTCTAGTTCCTTGAGGTGTGATGGTATTGTTAATTTGTGATCTTTCTGTCTTTTGATGTAAGCATTAAAGGCTATGAAATTCCCTCTTAGCACTGTTTTTGCTGTATCTCAGAGATTTTGGAAGCTTGTGTCATCTTTGTTGTTCAATTAGAAAAATATTTTGATTTCCATATTGATTTCTTCATTGAACCACAGATCATTCAGTAGAAGGTTATTTAATTCCCATTTATTTCTGTAGCTTTTAGAATTCCTCTTGGAATTGATTAGTAGTTTTACTTCACTATGGTCTGATGAGATACATGGTATGATTTTGATTTTTCTGAATTTGTTGAGACTTGTTTCATGGCCTAACATATGATCTATCTTGGAAAATGTCTCATGGGCTGATGAGAAGAATGTATATTCTGTAGATTTTGGGTAGAATTTTCTGTAAATATCTGTTAGGTCCATTTGTTCTAGCTTCCCATTTAAGTCCAGTGTTTCTTTGTTGATTTTCTCCCTCAACGATCTACCCAGTTCTGTCAGTGAAATGTTGAAGTCCTTGCCTATTATGATGTTGCTTTTTATTTCCTTGCTTAGATCTAGTAGAATTTGTTTTATGAATATGGGAGCTGCTGTATTAGGTACATATATATTTAGAATTGTTATGTCTTCTTGTCAAATTGCTCCCTTTGTCATTATATAATGATCATCTTTATCTTTTTTTAACCATTGTTGATTTAAAGTCTATTTTATCTGCCATGAGCATAGCTATTCCTGCTCACTTTGGTTTCCATTTGCATAGAATATTTTTTCCACCCCTTTACCTTGAGTCAATGAGAATCTTTGCAAGACAAATGGGTTTCTTGAAGACAGCACATATTTGGGTTGTGTTTTTTGTCCACTCATCCAATCTATATCTTTCAAGTAGAGGACTAAGACTATTTCCATTCGATGTTAGTACTGATATGTAAGATACTGTTCTGTTCATTATCTTGATTATCTAGTTGCTTTGTTTTCTCCCTTGTGTCACTGTTTGATAAGAACTGTGAGTTTTAACTTTTGGTTACTTTTACACTGCTGGGTATCAATTGTTCTGTTCCATGTATAGAGCAATTTTAAGCATATCTTATAGAGCATGTCTAGTGGTGACAAATTCATTTAGTGTTTGCTTGTCTGGGAAACATTTTATTTTTCCTTTATTTATGAAATTTAGTTTTGCAGGATGCAAAATTCTTGTCTGGCAGTTATTCTGTTTAAGAAGACTAATAATGAGACCCCAATTCCTTGTGACTTGTAAGGTTTCTGCTGAGAAGTCTGCCATTAGTCTGATGGGTTTTCCTTTGTAATTTACTTGATGCTTTCATCTCACACCTTGTAGGATTTTCTCCTTCACCTTGACTTTGTCCAGACTAATGACTACGTGCCTTGGTGATGTTCTATTTGCCAAGAATCTTCCAGGTGTTTAACGACCTTCTTATACCTGGATGTCTAACTCTCTATTGATACTAGGGAAGTTCTCCTCAGTTATTCCCTCAAATATGTTTTCCATGCTTTTTGCTTTTTCTTCCTCTCCCTCAGAGATATCTGTGATTCTTATATATGTTCACTTTACATAGTCCCATATTTCTCAGACAGATTGTTCATTCTTGATTCTTTTTTCTGCATTTTTGACTGACTGGGTTAATTTGAAAGCCTGGTCTTCAAGTTCTGAAATTATTTCTTCTACTTGGTCTAATCTGTTGTTAAAACTTTCTACTGTATTTTGAAATTCCCTAAATGACTCTTTCATTTCTAGAAGTTATGTTATATTTTTTCTTATACTATTTATCTCTTTAGTGAATTTTTCATTTATGTCCTGAATTATTTTTTTTGTTTCTTTGTGTTGGTTTTCAACTGTTTCATAAATCCTATTGATCTTACTTGCCATCCACATTCTAAATTCCTTATCTGACATTTCAACAATTTCCTTTTGGTTGGAGCCTATTGCTGGAAAACTACTGTATCCTTTTGGGGTATCAAAGCAGCCTGTTTTTTCATGTTGCCAGAATTCTTATGCTGGTTCCTTCCCATCTGAAACCTCTTCTCCCAGCTCAAGAAGACAGCTTTACAGTACACCTGTTCTTCTTTGCTGGGAATGCTATTGCTCAGTAAAGTGAGGGAGAGGTCCCTGGATGGTGCACTTGAGTCCTACTCCAGAAGATTGACCAGGCAGGATAGGGGTGGGTGCACTGTGAGCCTTTAACACTTCTGCTTTTCTGTGTCTCCCCATTCCCTTGTGGTTATTGTGGGTGGTGGGCCCACACAGCATGAGTGCTTGGCACCACCCCCCAGGTCCAGCGCTGCTGGCAGGAGTTCAGCTCACAGTAGTGCTAGTATTTGCCCCACCTAAGTCTGACGGTGTAGCATTCATTAACAAATGGCAACATGAGCTCTCACCCCACACAGGTCCATTGGTGGCAATGGGGGGGTGGTCAGTGACTGGTGGCACTAGCATTTTCCCTGCCCATCAGTGGCTCATTACCCAGGTGATGGTAGCATTGGCTGTGCCACCCAGATGGCAGCAGCAGGCACCTGGGACCAAGGGCACTCTCCATCTGGGTCCCATGGAAGTTGTGGCTGAGCAGAGCTGCCCAGGCAGCAGCAGCAGGCACCAGGTCCTTGGGCACCTGCTCTGCCTGGGTCCCACGGCAGTGGTGGGGGTGCCTGGCACCTGCCCATGGGGTTATGAGGAGCCAGAAGCAATAAACCTACCCCCAGGTAGATGCAATGCTCTGGGGATAGGACCTCAAAATGGCACCATCCACAGTGCCCAGTGTTTGTAAGCCAGTAGGAAACTGTTGTGCCTTCTCACCAGAGCAATGCCACTACACAGTCTCCAGTCAGCTCCCTGTGTCACTCCAGTGGCCTGCTCCAGTGGAGGGCCCCCCAATAGCTCTGATTGCAGTGTCCACAGGGAAGTGTGGAGCACCAGGGTTCTTTCCTCTGTCCCTTCCCCACATGCCAGCACCTTCCCCATGTACCTCTGATCCTGCTGAGCAAGTCACCCAACTTCCCTCTCCTTCATTTTGGGAGCCTCCAATTGACTCTCTATTGATTTCCAATGCTCTCTGCCTTAGATAATTGATCTGAAGGTGAATATCTACTTGCCATTTTCAATCTTCTCCATGACAGCAGTGTGTGCAGGCTGCTTCTAGTCCTCCATCTTGGCCTTTCCACTAAAAAATCTTTTAAATTCAATATTAAATTGATAGACAACCCAATTTTTAAATGGGCAAAATGTCTAAATAGACATTTCTCCAACAAAGGTATATACAAATGGCCAATAAATATATGAAAAGATGCTGAACATCATTAGTCTATCATCAGTCATTAAGGAGACACAAATCAAAATTGCAATGAGCCAGGCAAGGTGGCTCATGCCTATAATCCTAGCTCTTTGGGAGACTGAGGCATGAGGATGGCTTGAGGCCAGGAGTTCTAGACCAGCCTGAGCAACATAGCAAGACCTCATCTCTACAAAAAAATACAAAAATTAGCTGGGCACAATAACGTGCACTTGTAGTTCCATCTCCTTGGGAGGCTGAGACAGGAGGATCACCTGAGCCTAGGAGTCTGAGGTTGCAGTTGCAGTGAGCTATGATGATGCCACTACACTCTAGCCCAGGCAACAGAGCAAGACCCTGTCTAAAAAAAAAAAAAAAAACAATGAAATACCACTTCACAGCCACTAGGACAGCCATAATCAAAAAGACAATAACAAATGTTAGAGGGATGGGGGAAAATTTGAGCCCTCATATATTGCTGGTGGGAATATAAACTGGTATGACCACCTGGAAATGGTTTCCTCAAAAAGTGAAACATAGAGTTATCATATGATTCAGCAATTCCACTCCTAGGATTATACAAAAGAGAAATGAAAACATTTGTTCACACAAAATCTTGCACATGAGTGCTCATGTTCATAGCTGCATTATTCATAATACTCAAAAAGTGGGAGCAATTCAAATGCCCATCAACTGATAAATGGGCAAACAAAAGGTGGCATACCTATACAATAGAATGTTATTTGACAATAAAAATGACTGAAGTATTTATACATTCTACAATATGGATGTACTTTGAAAACATTATGCTAAGTGAAAAGGCCTGCCACAAAGAACCATGTATTATATAATTCCATTATATGAAATGCACAGAATAGGCAAATCTATATAGACTAGGAATATATTAATGACTTCCTAGGGCTAGAGAGGACAGGAGGAATGGGAATAGGGAATGACTGCTAATGTGCATGGGTTTTCTTTTGAGGGTGGTGAAAACGTTCTAAAGTTATATTGTAGTGATAGTTGCATGACTGAATAAACTGAAACTGATACAACTCATATACTTTATTTGAATTATATCTCAACAATGATGTTTAAAAATTAAGTTAAAAAGTAATTTCTTCAATCACACTAGCCACATTTTTAAAAAATCTAGGGGGGACTCCAGCAAACAACAAATGAACTAGCACAGACACTTCAAAAAAGCGGGGAGAATAATAAGATAAGAAACAGTGTAAGCAATGGGCTGTGCAACAATATGTGAATAAATCTAAGTGGATCATAATAAACTGTCTAAGAATATGAAATATATGTGTTTTAAAAGGACTCTTGAAATAGAAGGTATATACTACAAGGAAATCGTTGTCTGAACTAATAGTACTTTTAAGCCTAGAAGTAGCAAAACCCAGCAGTTGAGATAGAATAAGTACAAGTAAAAACTTTCTAGAGTTTTTATCTTATTAGGGTGGAGTGAAGTGGGCCATAGAATGTCTTGGAGGGGCAAATGTGTATCTTGGTGGAGGAAACAGTTGATATATTATTTTCAAATAATACAATAAACATATGTATGATTATTAATGTATAGAAAGTGAATCAAGTGCTAATAGAAGGGAATGCAAAGTAGCACTTCCAAATTCACAAGGGGGTGTGGAATGTGGGGAATAGAATAAAGAGTGGCTTTATTCTGAGTAAATCAGAAAATATAAGGAAAGAATAACAATGTAAAATAATTTTTACACCCCTAATCTGGGTTTTTCTGATGTTTTCTCATGGTTAGATGGGGATATGTGTTTTGGTAAAGAATATCACAGAAGTGAAATACCCTTTTTGTCACATTAAATCAGTGTTACATGATATCCACATAACATCGATGATAATGTTAGCCTTCATCACTTCATGCTTGCTAAATTTCTCCACTATAAAGTTACCATGATTCTCATTCCCTACTCTATTTTTTGGAAGTCATTCACTAAATCTAGCCAACCCTGGGAGGGGGGAGGTTAAGGCAAGAATTAAACTCCACCTATGGAAGGATGGAGTATCTATATATATTATTTGGATTTCTGTAACGGAGATTTGTCTCATCTACCCATATAAAATCAATTTTTTAAAGTATAAATGTAAGAGTAATAAAGTCATGTATATCAGTCATTTCAATAAATGTGAAATGACTAAATTCCCATTAAAAATCAGAGACTACCCAATAGGGAACAGGGTTAAACCAGCCATATGCTGTTTACTATAAACATGTTTAAAACAGTGAAGATATTAATTAATTAATTAAAGTAATGGGCACCAAACAGCTGTGTTTTAAATGCAGGAACTAATATCAGACAAGGTAAAATTTAAATTTAAAAGTATTAAACAGGAAAAATGGGGAACATTATGTATTGAGACAAGGCATTAGGCCTAATTTAGGAAGACAATATGAGTCATAAACCTGCTTTGCTTAAAGTACTTACAGCAGCAAAATATTTAAGAACAAAACTATTAGTAATATGAAGAGAACTTAATAAAATTTCAAATACAATGAGAGACTTCATTATATTTAGACATATCAAGTAGACAACAACAACAAAAAAAGGACTTTGAACAACTGAGTAATCAAATCAGTAAAAATTATGTTATATTATAGATTTATTTAGAAACCAAATCCACAAAACAAAACAATAATTTTTTTCTTATGTCCCTGGAATAGTTATAAAAATCAAACATGTACTTGGCCACAAAGAATATCTTATTCTCCAAAATTTAAGGTAGATTTAATAAGATTTAGTGGTACACATTTTTCAGTAAAAATTCAATAAAAGAAAAACGACTAATGAAAATTTTAAATTTTGGAAACTAAAAAACTTTCATGGCTAATCTTTGGATAAAACAGAAAATCTAAAAATAAATTTATAAACTATAAAGAAAGCAATAAACAAAATAATACTTTATGCACTTTATACCAAAACCTACAGATACTGAAAAAGCTATACTTAGAGAAAAAGATGTATAGAACCAATTGTATCCTAAAGATAAAAGTTAAAAGCAACTAGCATTTAAAAGAAATTTTAATGTGAACAACAAAATAATGGCAGAAGGAACAAGTAAGTATAAATACTGAAGTTAATAAAGTGGAAATCAAAAAATTAGAAAATTAGGATAATGTATAAGTAGGTTTAAAAGATGGTTCTTTAAAAATAAAATAAATAAACCCCTTGTAAACTAGATCAAAGGAAAAGAGAGAGAAAGCAAAAGTAGATAAAATTAGGAATGAGAAAAAAAGACATAATAATAGAAATATAAGTAAATAAAGAAATTACAAGAGAATACTATATTCTTCTCTATGAAAAACTAAAGGTAATAGATAATATCCTAGACAAATATAAATTATAAAAGTCCATCCAAAAATAAATAAAAATTTTAAATAGACAATTTACCATAAAAGGGATCAGGAAAAAATAATGACCTACCACTTTTAAAGTCATCAGGATTAGATGAATTTATGGCTAAACTTTATCTAAATTTTAAACATTAGATAATTATCAACATTTTGTAAGCTATGCTAAGGCTTAGGTAAATATATCAATACATGAGTAGATTAAAAAATGTGGTATACGTATACCACGGAGTATTACTCAGCAATAAAAAACAGTGGTGAATTAACACATCTGGTATTATCCTGGATGGAGCTAGAGCCTATTCTTTGAATCGAAGTATCACAAGAATGGAAAAACAAGCACCACTGATATTCGCCATTAAACTGGTACTAACTGATCAATACTTGTGTTCACACATGGAAATAATATTCATCCGGGGTTGGGCAGGTGGAAGAGGGTGGAGGGGATGGGAAAACTCACATCTAAGGGGTATAGGGCACACTGTTTGGAGGATGTTCACAATTGTAGCTCTGACTTGGGCAGTGCATAGGCAATATATGTAACCAAAGTGTTTGTACCCTCATAATATTCTGAAATTAAAAAAGAAAAGAAAACAAACAAACAAACAAACAAAATCAGCAGTCAGGTTTGGGGGGCGGGCTTTGAGATGCTTGTTCCTGGGTGGAAAAGGATTTGCCCTGTTCAGGCACCTGGCAGCCAGTGGCCACTGAAATATTCATTTGTGATGAAGCTTCTGTGCTCTGTGCTAAGGCAAACCCTGCCTTCATCAGCACTGGATCTAAGTCTGTGGGATATGGGGTGAAGCTGCTCAGGTGCCCCTCTCACACCTAGCCTGTGTCCACGACTGATCTTCCTGGGTGTGTGAATCACACTCTCGACACTTCTGCATAATTCAGGCCCCCAGGCTCCTGGAGCTCATGGCAGTGACCAACATTGGTTCCCAGAAGAGTTTCAATATGCTTCAAAATCAAATTGATTGCACATGGCCTGTCTTTCATTTTAGTCTTAAATCCCTTTATTAATAATAACAGCTGCTAATATTTGCAGAACACTTGAACACTTTCCAGAGCACTCGTATGGTATTTTAAGAATAAGTAGTTGGCTTTGTAGTTCTTTTGCAGAGGCCACATTCCACTGCTCAGTTAGCCAAGGTCCATCTCCTTCTGCTCCACAGCATGTGGTTGTAGCCAGCACATGACAGGCTCTGCATGGTGCTGCTGCAAGAGAGGAGGGGGAGCTAGGAGAAGAGACAGAGGAGGGGAAGAGAGGACAAAGGATTGAAAGGAAAATAAAGCATTTTTAAAAATCAAAAAAAAAAAAGAAAGAAATCTTACCCAATTCACTTTACAAAGGCAATATGACTTTAACAGCATTTCTTGCTTTTAAAAAAAGTATTACAAAAAAGAAACCTATAAACAATCTCACTTATAAATATAAGTGCAAAAATTTTAAATAAAATGTTAGTAAATAGAAGCAATCTATCAAAAAATGAAAAGTCTTCTGTTTAACAAACAAGCAGGGCTTGTTTCTTGAATGAATGTTCAATAATAGAATCTATAAGCACACTAAATTTCATTAACAAATTAAAAAGAAAAAATCACATAATCAGATCAATAAATGATAAAAATGCATTTGAAGAAATTCAGCATGTATTCCTTTAAATAACTAAGAAAAAACTAAATACAATAGGAATATTATTGTCTTTTTAGGCAAAATAAATACCATTTACAAAAGTAAACAGCAAATATTATCCTAAAAGTTAAAATATGCAGAAAAAAATTTCAAAAAATCAGTAATGCTTACTCTCAATAGTAATATTATTCAACACTATCTTGGAAGTTTTAGCTAAAGCAAAATAACAACAAAATTAATAATTGTCATAGACAATGGAAAAGAAAACATTAAGTCCTTTTGTTAATTGTATGATTGTATATCTAGAAAACAAAAGAAAAGCTAGTAAAATTATGAAAGAAAGAGAATTTGATAAGGTGGCTGGATAAAAGATAAATAAACAAACCCAATAGAGTACAGGAAATAGATTTAAGGGAAAAAAACTATTAGAAATGCAATGAGAATGTAGCAAAAATTCAAATATAGTGAGAGATTTCATCATACATCTTTCATATTTAGAAAAATATAGTAGACAAAGAAAAAACAAGGAAAATAATCAAATCAGTAGAAATTATATTATAGATATATAATTACCTATAGTTAAGCAGATAATATAAACATAAAAATAATAAACCATTAACTATTCTGTCAATAAGCACCTAGAAAATTAAATATGTAAAAATATTTCATTTACAATAGTAACAAAAAATACAAAATATTTAAGAATAAATATAGCAACAAAAGCACAAGAGTGATGTGAAGGAAATATAAAATCTCAAGGAAAAATCTTACTGAAAGATATAAAACAATATGGAAAAAATATATAGGTATAACATAGTTCAATCTTAAAAACTTAATAACAAATAATGTCAGTATTTCTGAAATTGGATGTCAGCAAGATGGCCGACTAGAAGCTCCTAGTGCTCTTCTCCTGTAACAGGAAAAATGGCCTGAAAATATGGCAAAAATATTTTTTATCTCTTTAAAACATCCTCCACTCCTTTTTGAGAACTAAAACCTGCATCCCTGTCTCAGGCCAGAGGTTGGAAGGAGCAGGGTAAGACTTTTGTTCTTGGTGTTACAGGAGATAACTCAGCCATCCCAGACACAGCCAGCCCTTCAGGTGGGCCTAGGTGGGGCTTTGTCTTTGGCAGAGATGGGACAATTAAAATAATCAATGCAGTAGCCTAGAACTGGGGGCACTCCCTTTAAAAGGTCTGTATTTCTGTTTACGTTCAGGGAAATTTGGATTTTTTTTTTGAGACAAGAGTCTGCTATTTTCCTCCTTTGCAGCCAAAGTAATAAACTTCTCTTTCCTTCTCTTCAAACTGCTTGTTCTCGTTCTTCTGATGCAGCCTCGAGGATAAGTGCCGAGCTTTCAGTAACACTCCTTCACTAAACAACCCCCCAAAATAAATAAACAACTATATGTTGACCAAAATAATCAAAGGATACACCAGAGAACAGCAAAGAAGTATCAGAAATCCTGCAGAGCACAGAAACCCAGGATGGCCCCATGGAGAAGGAAAGAAAACACCTTGTCTCCTCACCACCCTGAGTCAGGATCAGCTCAGAACCAGGAGGGGCTGCTTTCTGCAGGGAAAAGGTAAGCAAGAGGACCTCAATAGCCCCCATGACTACTGTGGACACTTGAATTCTTTACTACTAGAGACTCCTGCAGTCCTCACAGGCTCTGAGCCCAGCTGAGGGTGTTCCCTGGAGTCCACATGCTGAGCTACTCGCAGAGAAGGAGCTAATGCTGTGCCCCGCCCCATGGCCCCTGGTCTATCGCTCTGTGCCATCTTGCAACTGGAGCCTCTGCTACAGTGCATCCTGCATTGGGGGAAAGTAGCCATTGCATTTGTCTATCCCTGAAGCACAGCCACCACTGCACCATTTCCACCCAGTAGCACATCATGCCCAAGCAGAGCTGCTGCCATGTCCTACTCCTTAAGGTCAACCTACTGCAGAGCTGCTCCACTCTCCCCATCCCATACACTGGTGCACACTCCCCTTAGGGCCAAGCTGAAGTGGTGCCCCACCCCTGGAGACACAGAGCCTCAAACTACTGAAGTAGTATGCCCCTGTTGCCACATCCAAGGCAGCACCCAATCCCCTGGGGACCTCAGACCTCCAGCACACTGAAAAAGTCACATTCTTGGCCCCAAAGCAGACACAATACCCCATCCCCCAGAGACCTCAGGTCTCCTGCACAGCAGAGCAGCTGAGCCCCCAGTGACACAACTGAGGCAGTGCCCCACCCACCCCCAAGGAGTTCAGGTTTCCTGCATACCAGAACAGTCACATGCACCCCTGTGCCACAGGAGAGGGAGCACCCTACCCCCTGGGAACTCCAAGCCTCTGGCACACTAGAGCAGTTGCACCTCCCAGCACCACAGCTGACATGGTGTCCTACCCCCAGGGATACAGAGGCTCCACTGACCCATGTAGCTGCATGGGGCTGAGCAGATGCAGTGCCTCATATCCCAAGGAATCATAGCTTTGTCTGAGCTGTGCCACCCTGCCCTCCAAGCCAAACAGTCACAGCACTTTGCTTACGTAGAATTGGACTAGCCCCCCACAGTCCACACCGCTGAGGTATTCTGCCTCTCCAGGGAATGGAGTCATCACTGCACCGCTCCCCATTTCTCAGTGCCAAGCCACAGCAGCATCTTGCCACTCCTGGTTCCTTGCTGCTGCTGCACTAGACCTCACAGAGCCTACGCTACTGCCATGTCTCACCATCCCAGGATCCAGAATCACCACTGTGTGGTACTTCATCCCCTGGAACCTGAGCTGCCACTATACCCTCTTGGTTCTGGGACTGAATTACAGTTGTGCCCTGCTCCTTGGAGCCTGAACCTCCAGAACACCCCTTTTTCCCCAGAGCCATGCCAGTGCTGTGCTCCACCCCCCAGGGTCAGACCACATCTACATCACAGCCTCCTGAGCCCAAGATGCTGGGATGTGCCTCAAAGAAACAGACTTTTGCTTAGTGGGAGAACTGCATCCACTCATGCCTTGGGGAGTGGACCTGCACCTCAAGTCTCAGGTACTATAGTAGTTTCACAAGACCCTGAGTCCAGGAACTCAGCTCCACAGCTGCTCCTAGCACATGTGTCCTGGATCCCAGTGCTGCTGTGACTTCCTGTGAGCCATGTCAGACCCAACACCAAGAGAAATCCCTTCAGCTAATTCTCCACTATGAAGAAGACAAGAATAGGAGGATCCCTAAAGCCCTTGCTCTCATTACCTATGCAGCCACTGTCACTGCCACAAACTCCTGCAGCCTAGAACACCAAGAAACTCAAAGTCATTTCTAACAATGATCACAACTGAAGAAGCTATACAGAAGCTACACCCTTGTACCCACACAAAACCAGAGCTACTACACTTACCAACCAACACCCTCAGGCCCATATGCAGGTGAAAGTCTTTTCCTACAAAAGCCACTAGGTAAATCTTGGAAGAGGTGGCTGCACCACCAGATGCTCAGACATCAATGCAGGGACACAAGAAACATGAAAAATCAAGAAAATATGACTCAACCAAAGGAACACAATGATTCTCCAGTAACTAACCCCAAACAAACAGAAATTTAGGAATTTCCAGAAAAGGAATTCAAAATAATGATCTTAAGAAAACTCAGTAAGATACAAGAGAATACAAATAGACAATTCAATGAAATCAGAAAAACAATTTATGATTTGAATGAAAAATTCAACAAAGAGATATCAAAAGAAGGAACCAAACAGAAATCTTGGAGGTGAAGAATTCAATCAATTAAATTAAAAATACCACTGAGAGTTTCAACAGCAGACAAGATTAAGCAGAAGAAAAAATCTTTGAACTTAAAAATAAGTCTTTTGAAATGACTCAGTCAGAATAAAAAAAGAAAAAGGAATGAAAAAGAGTGAATACAGCATAATAGGACTCACAGGACAACATTAAGAGAACAAATACTCACATTATGGGATTTCAAGAAGGAGAAGAGACAGAGAATTGGACAGAAAGCCTATTTAATAAAATAACTGCTGAAAATTTCCCATGTTGAAAGAGATATGGACATCCAAATTCATGAAGCTCAAAAATCCCCAAACAAATTCAAACCAAAGAGGTTCTCTCCATGCCACATTATAATCAAACTGTCAATATGCAAAGACAAAGAGAATTTTTGAAGCAGCAAGAGAATAATATCAAGTCACATATAAGGGAATTCACATTAGACTATCAGTGGATTTCTAAGCAGAAACCTTGCAGGCCAGGAGAGAGGGGATGCTATATTCATAGTGCTGAAAGAACAAAAACTGCTAGTCAAGAATATTATACTCAGTAAAGCTGTCCTTCCGAAATGAAGGAGAAATAAAGTCTTTCACAGACAAGCAAAAGCTGATGGAATTCATTACCACTAGACCTGTCTTACAAGAAATACTTAAGGAAGTGCTTCAAGTGGAAACAAAAGGATGATAATTACTATCATGAATACATATGAAAATATAAAATTCACTGGTAAAAGTAAATACATGCTTAAATACAGAATATTCCAATATTGTAGTGGTGGTATGTAAATCATACATATCCCTAGTATGAAGGTTAAAGGCCAAAACAGTAAAAAGTAACTAAAGCTACAATAAGTTGTTAAGGAATACACACTATAAAAAGATGTAAATTGTGACATCAAAAACATAAATTGTGAAGGAGGAGGGAGAAAGTCTAGACTTTTTCTGTGCAACAGAACTTAAGTTGTTGTCAGCTTAAAATAGTGATTATAACTATGTTTTATGTAAAACAAAATTGTCTCATAAATTCTTTTCCCTTGCAGGCATTGCTTGCTCTGGGACTCCTCATGGGCCTAGCTGAGATTTCTCAGAGCTGCATTCTAGTCTGAAGTTCTTCCTATGCAATCCTTTTTTCATCCCCCTCTCCTATCACAGGTGTCATACCTGCATTACAGTCTGAAACCTATTCCTGCCTACTGATCCTCCCTCTCCCATGTTTCTATCATAAGCACCCCTGCTAATAAATCTCATATCTCTAATTTCACCTTGGCCTCTGCTTTCAGGAGGACCCAAACTAACACAGGTGGTCAGGGAAGAGCTTTATTGTGTTAAGGTAACAAATGCTTTAACAGATTCATAAAAGAAGTAAAGCCAAGAGGATATCATGTGGAGGAGACACCCAGAAAGAGGAAACAAGAAGTGCAAAGACTTTGAGGCAGAATCACACTTGACATGTGAGATAGATCAGATTACTGTCCCAAAGTTTTCACTCTCTCTCTCTTTCTGCTATGTGACCTTGCAGTACCTTCCAGTAAAATAGAATATACATCCCTGCCCATTGACTTTGGGCTTGGCAATGTGACTTGCTTGGCCAATGGATTATTAAAGAGAGGATTTAACTGAGGCTTTGAATGTGTGTGAGTGGCTTGTCTGGATCTCTTATGCTTCTGCAATCCAACATGAAAAGAAAATAAATGGGTAGTCACTGGTCCTAGAAATGCTGAATACACATGTGGCAGTCCTAAACCAAATCTGAAGCTTGGAGTCCAGCCTAGCCCAAGTGAGCTACTAAATATCACTAATAACAGCAATAATCTGTGCCACTTAAGCTACAATCTGCTCCTTCTCTCTCCTTGCCCTCAGCTCATTGTGATGGAAGTTCCACTCCAAGAAAGTATGGCCAAGAAGATTGGGTTCCCTCTCCCCCACGCTCCTAGTCAAGGGCTATAGTATCTCCCCAAGAGGAGCAGGCTGTCAGCATTTCTCACTACTGCACATACAAACACACACACACACACACATGTTCCATGTCCATGTTACAAACACTAAATTCCATGCATGTACAAGCAAGAGGTCAGGTGCTCCTGTCCTCTACCCAGTCCACACTCATATGGTGGAGGCTTTACCCTAGACACAGCAGGCTAAGAATAATGGGATCCCATTCACCCTCACCCCAGATCATTTGTAGGACAAGTCCCGCACTAGGAGAGGCAAGCTGAGAAAAGCTACCACCTCTTCCCAGTGGCCTGTTTGCAAAGCACGAGTCACTCCAAGACATGTGGGATACTGTCTCTGCCCCTAGCTCCAGAACAATGGCTGAGACTTTTTGCCCAGGAAGACAGGTAGGTCATACAGAAAAGAGCTCTGAAGTTCTCCAAAAAGAAAATGACTTCAATTAGAACATAGTGTGGGGAAGTTTAAGCTTAAGTGCACTCTCAAAAACAATGGGGATTTTAGTAATAAGCAGTTAAAAGAATGCTGCTAACTCCATGAGATCAGCCAGCCAAACCACAGGCCAGATAGTTTGCCAGGGAGAAATAGGGATAGGTACAGCTAAGAAGAATCCTCTTGGGGTCAGAACAAACCTCAAAGACTAGCTCAAAATCTACCCCTACAAAGGGCCCTGAATTTAATTGGATCAGACCATGGGGCAATGAAAAAAATAGAGAAATCAATCATCAATTAATGGAGCCTAATATCTGGGTGTAAAACCTACAGAGGCAGAGAGTTTAACAGAAAGATCAGGGAAAGAGACAAAGCGATAAAACAACTATCATCTCAGGGTGACTGAACATGCCCAAGACTATGCCCCTAAGGATCAACAGGAGAGTCTCATCAATAGGCTTACCGAAATAGGCCAGCCATATCACCAAGCAAACAATAACAACAAGACCCAGGAGAGAGTTGGTATCCAGATTTGCTACAATACATTATCTAAAATGAGGAAAGTTTAACCTAACACAAAGGGGTGAGAAAAGCAGGAAACAAAAGAAATGCCCACAGGACACAAATATCTAACTTAACAGACAAGACTTTGAAGCTAATACATATATGCTCCTTGACTTATGATGGGGTTACATCCCAATAAACCCATTGTAAGTTGAAAATATCATAAGTTGAAATTGCATTTAATACACCAAAGCCATGTATAGTGGCATGTGCCTGTAATCCAAGCTATTCAGGAGGCTGAGGTGGGAGGATCACTTGAGTCCAGGAGTTCGAGACAGCCCTGGGAACATATTGAGACCCTGTATCAAAAAATATATATATACCTAACCTACTGAACATAATAGCTTAGTCTAGCCTACCTTAAACGTGCTCAGAACTCTTGCATTAATCTACAGTTGGGTGAAATCATCTAACACAAACCCCATTTTATAATAAAATGTTGAATATCTTACATAATTAATTTAATACTGTACTGAAAGTGAAAAGCAGAATGGTTGTGTGGGTACTCAAAACACAGTTTCTACTGAATGTGTATCACTTTCAAACCATTATAAAGTCAAAAAATTGTAAGTTGAACTATCATAAGTCAGGGACCATCTATGTGTGTATGTATATATGTATGTATATATTTCAAATAAACCATGCTTAAAGAAGTAAGAGAAGATATGATGACAATATCTCATCAACAGAGAATATCAATAAATGGATAGAAATTATTTTTAAAAGAAGTATATATAAAGAACTCTTAAAACTCAACAGTAAGAAAACCAAATAACCAATCTTAAAAATGGGCAAAAGACCTGAACAGACACTCACCAAAGAAGATATATGGATGGCAAATAAGCATGTCAAAAAAACACTTGACATCATATGTGGTTAGGAAATTGCAAATTAAAACAACAATGAGATATCACTACATACATTAGATTGCCCAAAATCCAAAATACTGACAAATGCAAGTGTGGTAAGAATATGGAGCAATAGGAATTCTCATTCATTGCTGGTGGAAATGCAAAATGACACAACCACATTGGGAGACAGGTAGTTTCTTGCAAAACTAAACATATACTTATCATATAATCCAACAATCATGATTCTTAGTATTTACCCAAATAAGTAGAAAACTTAGTCCACATAAAAACATGTACATGGATATTTATATTAGTTATATTCATAATGACCAAAATTTGGAAGCAATCAAGATATCTCTCAATAGGTGAACAGATAAATAAACTGTGGTACATCCAAACAATAAAATATTTTTGAGTGCTAAAAAGGAATGAGCTGTCAAGCCATAAGAAGACATGGAGGAAACTTAAATGCATGTTATTAAGTGAAAGAAGCCAACTTTAAAAGGCTACATACTATATGATCCCATCTATATAACACCCTGAAAAAGTCAAAACCATGAAGACTAAAAGCATTGGTGGTTGTCAGGGGTCAGGTGGAAGGAGGGATGAATATGCAGGGAATTTTTAGGCAATAAAACTATTCTGTATAACTATAATGGTGGATAGATGTTATTATACCTGTCAAAACCCATAGAATGCACACCAATAGCGAAGTCTGATGTAAACTATGGACTTTGGGTAATAATGATGTATCAATATAGTTTCATTAATTGTAACACATGTACCACTCTGTTGCAGGATGTTGATAGTGGGGGAGGCTATGCATATGTAGACCTGGGGAATATATGACAACTCCCTGTACTTTACACTGAATTTTTCTGTGAACCTAAAACTGCTTTAAAAAATAAAGTCTATTTTTTAAAAAACCAAGTGGAAATTGGAGTTGAAAGTACAATAACTGAAATTTAAAATTCACTAGAGGTTCTCAATAGTGGATTTGAACAGGCTACAAAATCAGTAAACCTGAAGATAGGTCAATAGAGATTATGCAATCTGAAGACTAGAGAGAAAAAGGAATAAAGAGAAAAATGAACAGAACCTCAGAGAAATGTGGGAAATCAATGAGAACACAACATATGTTTGGTACTATAAGTACCAAATGGAGAGGAGAGAGTTAAAGGAGCCAAAAAAAGAAGTGTTCAAGGATGTAATGGGGGAAGAGGGATGAGATGGCACAGTAGAAGTAGCCCATGCACACCAGCTTTCAAGGAAAGGATCAAAAGTTGCAGGTGGATGGCCACCCACTGATAGGCCTTCTTGGAAAGAGCACTGTGCATCACCAGTGAAGTGATGAGGGACAGACATTCAGAGTAAAGGATAAAGTGATGGGGTTATCCACTTGGCAAGATCAGAAGGTCCCTGGGGAAGGTATCCACACATGGGGAAGGACAGGAGAGAGCCCTGGGGCTCCATGCTCCCCGCGCCAGGCACTGCAGCCTGAGCTGTGAGGGGCCCCCCACCACCACCACAGACCTCTGGACTGATCAGGGAGCTGCTTGGAGTCTGTGCAGCAATATTACACCAAACAGTGAGCACAGCAGTGACCAGGTGGCTTCCATTCCTGGGTTGCTGCAACGGACGCCATTCTGAACTCTCAGGTTCAGAGCACCAGGTCTACACAGGGCTCCACTTTGCTGCAGCTGCCTCTGCATCACCCCCACATTGACCCCACCAGGCCAGAGAGGGAGCAAGCAGAGCTGTTGCTCTCCTGTGTCCCACGAATGGGAGCCAAGCACTCCTCCCCACCACAGGGAATTTAAGCAGAACAGGCACCACAGATGCCACCTGAGAAGACTGGTGGCAACTGCCTCCATGGGACCTGGGCAGGGAGACAGACTCAGCAACCCCCATGCTGCTGCCTGGCCCCATGGCTCTGCCTCTGAGGTTCCCAAGCAGCCACCCAGCCAATGGCTCTGCCTCCACAGTTCCTACAATGCTGTCTGACCCTGCAGCTCCACCCACACAGCTCCTGCACAGCCTCTGGCCCATGGCCCAGCTCTGAGGCACCCACCTCCCCTGGCCTGTAGCTCCACCGCTACTGCAGGGCCCTACAGCCACAGCTCTGAGGCTCCCCACTGATGTGAGTCCCCATGGTCCCACCCCCAATGCTCCAGTGCTCCCCCTGGGCCCTGCAGCTCCACCCCCGAGGCTCCAGTGCAGCTGTTGGGCCCTGCGGCTCCACACCTGAGGGTCCATCACTGCCACCAGGTCCCATGGCCTGGGTTCCAAGGCCCCAACACTGCCCCCCTGTTCCTATGCTCTGCCAGGGACCCACTAACCTCAACGTACCATCACACCTGTACCTGGTTGGAGTGAACCTCCACAGCCTGGACACCCACAACCACTGCCTAGATAGCCTCACACACCTGCCACTGTCACTTCTGTGGGGTGACATGGGCAGAGCAATCTCCCTCAATGCTGGCTTCTGTGAAGAGGGTCTCACCCACCCCCCAACCTGAGCATCCAACAGCAGCCTGGGGAACAAACCACCACTCCACACAAAGATCATCTGACACCAGCTTGGACTGTAACAATGACAGGAGAATGAGACAACAGAGGACAGTTGTATTACAGGCCCTCAGTGCATGTGCCCCTCCCTTGCCAGATCAATCTTTCCGAGTAGGTCACAAAAGCACCATTTAGGCACCTCTCCTTCTTCCCACTAAGTAGGAAAGTTCCCAGCAAAGGAGAACAGGTGCACTGCAAACCAATCTGCCCTGAGCTGAGAGAGGAGGTTGCAGATGAGAAGAAACCAGCAAAAGAACTCTGACAACATGAAAAAACAAGCTAATTCAACACCCCCAAGGGATCACAATGTATCTACAGCAGTGGACCCCAACCAAAAGGAAATAGTTGAAATGTCAGAAATGGAATTCAGAATATGGATAGCAAATAAGATGAATGGCATTGAAGAGAAGGTTGAAAATGAACACAAAGAAGTCAAAATAAATATTTCAGGACATCAATGAAAAAAATGAAAAAGTCACTAAAGAGCTAGACAACATAAGAAAGGACATAACAGAACTCAAAGAAATGAAAAAATCATTTAGAGAATTTCAAAATATAGCAGAAAGCTTCAAAAACAGGCTAACCCAAGATGAAGAAAGAATCTCAGAGCCTGAAGACAAGGCTCTTGAAATAACCCAGTCAGTCAAAGATGCAGAAAAAAGAATAAAGAAGAATAAACAATCACTCAGAGAAATATGAGACTATGTAAAGCAAACCAATATACAAATTATAGGTATCTCTGAGGGAGAATAAAAAGCAAAAAGCATAGAAAACCTATTTGAGGGAATTACTGAGGAAAACTTCCCTGGTGTCACCAGAGATTCAGATACCCAGATACAAGATGATCTTCTATCACAGGGAAGATTCATAGCAAATAGGACATCTCCAAGAACACACAGACATCAACTTGGCCAAAGTGAAAATGAAGGAGAAAATTCTACAAGCAGCAAGACAAAAGCAACAACTAACCTACAAAGGAAAACCCATCAGGCTAACAGCAGAGTTCTCAGCAGAAACTTTACAAACCAGAAGCATTTGGGGCTCCATTTTTAGTCTACTTAAACAGAGAAATTGTCAGCCAAGAATTTTGTATCCTGAAAAACTAAGTTTCATAAATGATGGAGAAATAAAGACTTTTTCAGACAGGCAAACACTAAGGAAATTTGTTACTACTAGACTTTCCTTACAGGAAATACTCAGAACTGCACTATACATGGAACAGCACAATAGGTGCCTACCAGTGTAAAAAACACTTGAAAGTTATAACTCACAGCTCTTATAAAATAATAGCACAAGAGGGAAAACAAATCAACAAGGTATCATCCAACATTATGAACAGAAGAGTATCCCATATATCAATACTAACACTGAATGCGAATGGTCTTAATGCCCCAATTAAAAGACATAGACTGGCTGAATGGATGAAAAAACCCATTCCAATTATATGCTGTCTCCAAGAAACACATCTAACTCAGACTCGCAAAGACTAAAGGCAAAAGGATGGAAAAAAATATTCCACACAAATGAAAACCAAAAGCAAGCAGGTGGAGCCATTCTCATATCAGATAAAATAGACTTTAAATCAACAATGGTAGAAAAAGACAAAGATGATCATTATATAATGGTAAAGGTAGCAATTAACAAGAACACATAACAATCCTAAATACATATGCACCTAACACAGGAGCTACCAGATTCATAAAGTAAATTCTACTAGATCCAAGCGAAGATAAACAGTAGGATTTTAATTGCCAGGGACTTCAACACTCCACTGACAGAGCTCGAAAGATCACTGAAGCAGAAAATCAATAAAGAAACACTGGACTTAAATGGGACTCTAGAACAAATGAACCTAACAGACATCTACAGAACATTCTACCCCAAAATTACAGAATATACATTCTTCTCATCAACACATGGGACATTCTCCAGGATTGATCATATCTTAGGCCACAAAAGAAATCTCAAGAAATTTTTAAAAAGTTGAAATCATACCATATTTCTTCGCAGACCACAGTGAAATAAAACTAGAAATCAATTCCAAAGAAACACTCAAATCAACACAAAGTCATGGAAAATAAACAATCTGCTGCTGAACAATCCTTGGGCCAATAAACAAATTAAAAATGAAAATCAAAAGATTCCCAGAACTGAATGACAAAGAGGACACAAGCTATCAAAATCTATGGGATAGAACAAAGCCAGTCTTAAAGGGAAAGTTCATAGCCTTAAATGACTACATCAAAAAGACAAAAAGATCACAAATTAACAACCAAATGTCACATCTCAAGGGACCAGAAAAATAGAGCAAACCAAACCCAAAGCTAGCAGAAGAAAAGCAATTACAAAGCTCAGAGGAGAACAAAAGGAAGTGGTAAACAAACAAACAATACTAAGGATCAAGGAAACAAAAAGTTGGTTCTTTGAAAAAATAAACAAAATTATTAGACCAGTAGCCACAATAACCAGAAATAGAAGAGAAAGGACTTAAATAAGCTCAATCATAAATGAAAAAGGAGACATTACAACTGATAATACAGAAATACAAAATATCTTCCAAGAATACTATGATAACCTCTATTTCCACAAGATAGAAAACCTAGAGGAAATGGATAAATTCCTGGAGACACACAACCTCCCAAATCTGAATCAGCAAGAAATAGAAAACCTGAACAGATTAGTAACTAGCAGTGAGATTGAGGCACCAATAAAAAATCTCCCAACAACAACAACAAAAAAAGCCATGGACCGCATGGATTCACAGCTGAATTATACCAGCCCTACAAAGAAGAACAGGCACCTGTCCTAAAGAAATTATTCCATGACATCGAGAAGGAGGAGATCCTTCCTAAGTCATTCTGCAAAGCCACTATCACCCTGATGCCAAGGCCAGGAAAGGACTCAACAGAAAAGAAAACTATAGACCAATATCCCTTATGATCATAGATGCAAAATCTTCAAGAAAACACTAGCAAACTGAATTCAACAACACATGAAAAAGATAATTCACCGTGATCAAGTGGGTTTCATCCCAGGGATACAAGAATGGTTCAACATACACACATCAATAAATGTGATTCACCACATAATCAGAAGCCAAAAAATAGACCATATGATCATCTCAATAGATGCAGAAAAAGTATTCAATAAAATCCAGCACCCTTTCATGATGAAAACCCTCAGCAAACTAGGCACAGAAGGAACATATCTCAAAATAATAAAAGCCATATATGACAAACCCACAGCCAACATTATACTGAATGAAGAAAAGATGAAAGCATTCCTCCTAAGCACTGAAACAAGACAAGGGTGCCCACTGCCATCCATTCTATTCAACATAGTACTGGAAGTCCTAGCCAGAGCCATCAGGCAAGAAAGAGAAATAAAGGGTGTACAAATCAGGAAAGAGGAGGTCAAACCATCCCTGTTTGCTGACAATATGATTTTGTATCTAGAAAATCCTAAAGACCCCACCAAAAGACTCTTAGAATTAATAAATAAATTCAGCAAAGTCTCAGGCTACAAAATCAATGTACACAAATCAGTAGCATGTCTATGTACTAATAACAATCAAGCTGAGAGTCAAATCAAGGACTCAAAGCCATTTACAATAGCTACAAAGAAAATAAAATACCTAGGAGTATGCTAAATCAAGGAGGTAAAAGATCTCTACAAGGAGGATTCCAAAATACCGATGAAAGAAATTGTAGATGACACAAAGGGAAAAACATCTCATGCTCGTGGATGGGTAGAATCAAAATTGTTAAAATGTTCATACTGCCCAAAGTGATTTATACATTTTATGTGATCCCCATCAAAATATCAACTTCATATTTCACAGATCTAGAAAAAGTAATTCTACCCTTCATTTGGAACCAAAAAAGAGCATGAATAGCCAAAGCAATCTTAGGCAGAAAGAACAAATCTGGAGGCATCACATCACCAGACCTCAAATTAAACTACAAGCTATAGTAACCAAAACAGCATAGTACTGGTGTAAAAGCAGAGACACAGACCAACGTAACAGAATAGAGAACGCAGAAATAAAACCACATAACTATGACCAACTGATCTTCAACAAACCAAACAACAACATACACTGGGGAAAGGAAGCTCTATTCAATAAATGGTGCTGGGGAAACTGGATAGCCACATGCAGAAGAATGAAACTGGATTCCTATCTCTCACCATACATAAAAATTAATGCAAGATGGATTAAAGACTTAAATGTAAGACCTGAAACCAAAAAAATTCTAGAAGAAAACATAAGAAATACTCTTTTGGGCATTGACTTAGGCATAGAATTTTTGACTAAGACCCCAAAAGCAAATACCAAAATAAAATGTTTCTCAATTAAGGTAATAAGTTTCTGCACAGCAAAGAAAATAATCAGCAGAGCAAATAGACAACCTGTAGCAGGGGAGAAACTATTCACAAACCATACATCTGATAAAAGGCTAATATCCAGAATCTACAAAGAACTCAAACAAACCAGCAAGAAAAAAAAATCCATCAAAAAGTGGACAAAAGACATGAACAGAAGATTTTCAAAAGAAGATAGACAAATGGCCAAAAAACATTATGAAGAAATGCTCAACATTACTAATCATCTGGGAAATGCAAATTAAAACCACAATGAGATACCACCTTACCCCTGTCAGAATGGCCATTATTAAAAAGTCAGAAAACAATAGATGCAGGTATGGATGCAGAGAGAAAGGAACACTTATACACTGTTGGTGGGACTGCAAATTAGTACAACCTCTATGGAAAGCAGTATGGAGACTCCTCAAAAAAAATAAATGTAGCCTTACAATTTGAGCCAACAATCCCGATACTGGATATCTACACAAAAGAAAAGAAACCATTTTATCAAAAAGACACATGCACTCAAATGTTTAATCACAGCACAATTCATAATTGCAAAGATGTGATATCAACCTAAGTGCCCATCAATTAATGAGTAGATTAAGAAAATATAGTATATATATATATACACCATGGAGTACTGTTCAGCCATACAAAGGAATGAAATAATGTTTTTTGCAGCAACTTGGATGGAACTGCAGACCATTATTCTAAGTAAAGTGTCTCAGGAATGGAAAAACAAACACTACAGGCACTCTCTAATAATTGGGAGCTAAGCAATGGGCACACACAGGCACAAAGAGATGACATTGGAAATCAAGAAGGGGGGAAGGTAGGAGGAGGTGTGGGTAAAAACTTACCTATTGGGTACAGTGAACACTGTTCTAGTGATGGGCACAGTAAAAGGCCTGGCTTGACCATTATACAAGGTACCAATGTAACAACATTTGTAGCCCTTTAATATTTTGAAATTTTTTAAAAGTTTAAAGAAATACAATATTAAATGAAATTTTTTTAAAAAAAGAAGTAATGGCTGAAAACTTCCCAAATTTAACGAAAAATATTATTCTACATATCTAAGTCCAAGGAACTCCAAGTAGAACAAACACAAGGAGATCCACACACAGATACATCGTCATTAAAATGTTGAAAGGAAAAAAACTTAAAAGCTACAAGAGAAAAATGACTAATCAAATACAAGGTAATCTCAAGAAAATAACAGCTGACTCGTCATCAGAAATAATGGAGACCAGAGGCAATGAGAAGATGTATTCAAAGTACCAAAAGAAAAAGCTATCAACCAAGAATTTTATCAACACAACTAATTTTCAAAAATAAAGGTGAAATAAAGACATTCCCAGGTAACAAAAACTGAGAGAATTCATTACTAGTAGACCCATCTTACAAGAATTACTAAAAGAAATTCTTCAGGCTAACAGCAAGTGACCCCAGACAACAATTCAAATCTGCACAAGAAAACAAAGAATACTACTAAAGGCAATTATGTAATTTTAAAAGACAGTATGGATGCATATTTCTTCTCCTTTTTCTCCTAAAAGATTTAAAAACAATTGCATAAAATATGTATATAATTGCATCATCAAGCCTAAAACATATAGAAATGTAATATATTTAAAATAATAGACCCAAGGGTGGGAGCAAAGTCATATTGGAGTAAGAAAATGATACTTGACGATAATTCAAATTCACAAGAACAAATGAAGAAAATCAGAAATGGTAATAAGAAAGTTAAGATAATAAACTCCATAAATATATTTTCTCTCTCCTTTCTGCTCTTAGCTTCTTTTAAAAAATTAAATTATATAAATTAATAATTATAACAAGTTTAAGGATTTGTAACATATTTATATTTAATAGCACTGAAAGGGAGAATAGGGGACAGAGCTCTCTAGCAGCAATATTTCTATTGTCTCACTGGAATTAAGTAGTATAAATCAGAAGAAGATTCTGGTAAATTAACATGATTATAGTAAGCCCTGGAGCAACTGCTAAAAAAAAAAACCCCAAAATGTAGTGAAATAATTATGAAATTAATGTAAATGTTACACTAGAAAATGTTCACTTAATGTAAAAAAAAGCAGTAAAGGAGGAATAGAGAGATAAGAAAAATATAAGCTATAGAAAACAAAAAATAAAATGGCAGAATTAAATATAACTATTTCAATAATTAATTGATTAAATATGAATGGATTAAACAATCCAATCAAAAGGCAGAGATTGTCAGACTACATTAAAAAAAATGATCCAGCTATATGCTCTCTATGAGAGACAAACTTTAGATTCAAAATTGCATTAAATTAAAAGAATAGAAGAAGATACATGATACAAACAACAACCATAAGAAAGCTCAAATGGCTATACTATATCAGGCAACATAGACTTTAAAACGAAAATATTATTAGAAAAAAAAGAAGGCCTATTTCATGATGAAAGGATCAATCTATCAGGAAAGTATGACTATTATAAACATACATATATACCTAACCACAGACCTCCAAAATTCATGAAGCAAAGTTGACAGAAATTAAGGGAAACATACAATTCATTAATAATAGTTGGGTATTTTAATACCCCACTTTCATTAATGGATAGAAAAATTAGGAAAAATGGAAGCAAGTGTGTAGAAGACTTCAACAACACTATAAATCAACCAGATCTAAATGACATTTAAAGAATAGTTCACAGAACAATATTTTACTCAAGTGCACATGAATTATTCTCCAGAATAGACCACATGTTAGGCTATAAAACAAGCACCAATAAGTTAAAAAGGAGTTACATCATTCAATTATTTTCTCTATCCACAATGGAATAAAACTAGAAATCAATGACAAAAAAAATTGGAGAAATTTACAAATATGTGGAAATCATACAATATGCTCCTAAAAAATAATGTGTCAAAGAAGACATCATAAGAGAAATTATAAAATACTTTCAGGTGAATGAAAGTAAATGAATGAAGATACAACATGCCAAAATTTATGGAATGCAATGAAAATAGTGCTTGGGGTAAATTTATAGCTGTAGACATCTACCTTAAAAAAAGAAAGGAAGATCTCAAATCAAAAACCTAACCTTCCATCTTAAGACACTGGAAAAAGAAGAGCAAACTAAACCTAAAACAAGCAAAAGGAATGAAATAATAAATATTAGGCAAAATTTAATAAAAATAGAGAATAGAAAAAGAATAGAGAAAATCAACAAAGCGAAAATTTGGCTCACTGAAAAGATTAACAAAATTGAAAAACTTTTAGTTAGCTTGACCAAGAAAAAAGAGAGAAGATTCAAATTACTAAAATCATCAGTGAAAGAGGAGACATTACTATAAACTATAAAGAAATGAAAAGAATTACAAGAGTATACTGTAAACCACTGTGTGTCAACAAATTAGGTAACCTAGATGAAATGACCAAATTTCTAGAAAAACACAAACAACTGAAACTGACTCAAGAAGAAATAAAAAATCTGAATAGACTTTTAACAAGTGAAGAGATTGACTTAGTAATTTTAAAGACTTCCAACAAAGAAAAGTCCAGGACCAGATAGCTTCATTGGTGAATTCTATCAATCATTTAATGATGAAATAACACCAATTCTTCATACACTCTTCCAAATAATCAAAGAAAAGAGAACATCTTCCAACTATTCCTATGAGCCAGCATTACCCTGATACCAAACACAGACAAAGACATCACAAGAAAACTATAGACCAATATACTTTAGGAACATAGATGCAAAACTCCTCAACAAAATACTAGAAAACTAAATACAGCAACATATAAAAAGGATTGCACACCATCACCAAGTGGGATTTATTCCAGGATTGGAAGGTTAGCTATCATCCAAAAATTAATTTATATATAGGGATTCTTTTCCCCAGTGTATGCTTTCGTCTGCTTTGTCAAAAATCAGACGGCAATATGAGGATGGTTTTATATCTGGGTTCCCTGTTCTGATCCATTGGTCTATGTCTCTGTTCTTGTGCCAGTACCAAGCTGTTTTGGTTACTATACCCTTGTAGTATAGCTTGAAGTCTGGTAAAGTGATGCCTCCTGATTTGTTCCTTTTGCTTAAGGTTGCTTTGGCTATTCCAGGTCTTTTCTGGTTCCATATGAAGTGTAGAATTATTTTTTCTAGACCTGCAAAAAATGACGTTGGTATTTTAACAGGGGTTGTATTGAATCATTAAATCACTTTGGGTGGTATAGACATTTTAACATTTTTGATTCTGCCAATCCATGAGCATGAGATGTTTTTCCATTTGTTTACATCCTCTGTGATTTCATTCCTCGGTGTTTCATAGTTCTCCCTGTAGACGTCTTTCACGTCCTTGGTTAAATATATTCCTAGGTATTTTATTTTCTTTGTTGCTATTGTGAAAGGTATTATGTCTTTGATTTGATTCTCAGCTTGACTGTTGTTGGTGCATAGGAATGCTACTGATTTGTGTACATTGACTTTGTAACCTGAGACTTTGCTGAATGTATTTATCAATTCCAGGAGTCTCTTGCCAGAATCTTTGAGGTTTTCTGGATATAAGATCATATCGTCAGCAAAGAGTGATAGTGTGACCTCTTCTTTTCCCATTTGGATACCCTTGATTTGCTTCTCTTGCTTGATTACCCAGGTTAGGACTTCTAGCATTATGTTGAATAGAAGTGGTGACAGTGGGCAGCTTTTTCTGGTTCCAGTTTTAAGCAGGAATGCTTTCAATTTTTCCCTGTTCAGTATGATGTTGGCTGTGGGGTTGTTGCATATGGCTTTTATACTTTTGAGATATGTTTCATCTATGCCTATATTGTTAAGAGTTCTTATCATAAAAGGGTGCTGAATTTTGTCAAATGCTTTTTCTGCATCTATTGGGAGGATCATATGGTCTTTGTTTTGCTTTTATTTATGTGGTGGATCACATTTATAGATTTGTGTATGTTGAACCATCCCTGCATCTCTGGGATGAAGCCCACTTGGTCATGGTGGATTATTTTTTTGATATGCAGCTGAATTTGGTTTGCTAGGATTTTATTGAGAATTTTTGCATCTATATTCATAAGGGATATTGGTCTGTAATTTTCTTTTTTTGTTGTGTTCTTTTCTGGCTTTGGTATCAAGGTGATATTGGCTTTGTAGAATGAATTGGGGAAGATTCCTTCCTTCTCGATGTTATGAAATGATTTCTGCAGTATAAGTACCAGTTCTTCTTTGTAGGTATGGTAAAATTTGGCTGTGAAACCATCTGGTCTGGGACTGTTTTTGGTTGGGAGATTTTTTATTGCTGCTGCTGAAATTTTTATTAATTTCATTACTTGATATTGGTCTTTTCAGGAGTTATATTTCTTCCTGATTGAGCCTAGGGAGGTTGTGTGTTTCCAAGAATTTGTCTATTTCTTCAATGTTTTCAAGTTTATGTGCATAGAGATTTTTACAGTATTCAGAGATGATATTTTGGATTTCTGTGGTATCAGTTGTAATATCTTCTTTTTCATTTCTGATTGAGCTTATTATGGTCCTTTCTTTTCTGTTTCTGGTTAGTCTAGTGAGATGCCTGTCAACTTTGTTTATCTTTTCAAAGATCCAACTTTTTCTGTCATTAATCTTCTTTATCCCTTTTCAATAAATGATGCAGGGAAAATTGGATAGCCAGATGTAGAAGACTGAAAAGGGATCCATGTCTCTCACCGCTCACAAAAATTAATTCATAATGGATAACAGAATTACACCTGAGGCATGAAACTATAAGAATTCTAGAAGAAAATGTTGGAAAAACTCTTATAGATATCGGCCTAGGCAAAGAATTTATGAAGAAGATCCCAAAGGCAATCTCAGCAACAACAAAAATAAATAAATGGTACCTGATTAAATTAAAAGGCTTCTGCACAGCCAAGGAAATACCTGATAGAGTGACTAGACAATCTATAGAATGGGAGAAAATATTTCATGCTATGAATAACCAGAATCTACAAAGAACTCAAGGAAATCAGCAAGAAAAAAATCAAACAACCCCATTAAAAAGTGGGCAAAACACATGAACAGTAGCTTTTCAAAAGAAGGTAGAGTGGATGCAGTGCACACTGTCTGGGGTCTGGAGGAGGGACATGCTTGTAGCTCTGACTTGGGCAGTGCAAAGGCAGTATATGTAACCTAAACGTTTGTACCCCTGTAATATTCTGACATTTTTTTAAATTAAAAAAAAGAAGATAGACTGATGGCCAATAAACATATGAAAAAGTACTCAACGTCTCTAATCATCAGGGAAATGCAAATCAAAACCACAATCAAATATTGTCTAACTCCAGTGAGAATGGCTTTTATCAAAAAGTCCCAAAACAACAGATGCTGATGTGGCTGTGGAGAGAAAGGAACACTTATACACTGTCGATGGGACAGCAAACTAGTACAACCTCTATGGAAAGTAGTATGGAGATACCACAAAGAACTAAAAGTAGACCTACTATTTGATCCAGATCCTACTACTGTGTGTTTACACAAAGGAAAAAAAGTCATTTTATCAAAAAGACATTTGCACCAGAATGTTTATTGCAGCACAATTCACAATCACAAAGATGTGGAATTAACCCAAGTGCATTAACCTAAGTGGATGAATAAAATGTGGTATATATACACCATGGAGTACTCCTCAGCCATAAAAAATGAATTAATACCTTTTGCAATAATCTAGATGGAACTGGAGACCATCCTCCTAAGTGAAGTATCACAAGAATGGAAAAATAAACACCACATGTACTCACTATTAAATTGGAACTAACCAATCAGCACTTGTGTGCACAGATGGAAGTAAAACTCAACAGAAATCATGCAGGTGGGAGGGGGCAGGGGCGGATGGGTGAAATCATACCTAATGGGCACAATATACACTATCTGGGTGATGGGCACACTTATAACTTTGACTCAAGCAGTACAAAAGCAATCCATGTAACCAAAACATTTGTACCTCCATAATATTCTGAAATTTTAAAAATTTTTAAAAAATAAAACACACAAGTGGGTTAATAAAGTGTGGTATATGTATACCATGGAGTACTTCTCAGCCATAAAAAAAATGGTGAACTAATACCTTTTTAACAACCTGGATGGAACTGGAGACCATTCTTCTAAGTGAAGTATCATAAGAATGGAAAAACAAACACCACATGTACTCACTATTAAATTGGAACTAATCAATCAACACTAATGTGCACATATGGTAGTAAAACTCAATGGAAATCAAGCAGGTGGGAAGAGGGGAGGAGGGGATGAGTAAATTCACACCTACTGGGTACAGTGCACACTATCTGGGTGATGGGCACACTTACAACTTTGACTCAAACTGTACAAAAGCAATTCATGTAACCAAAATGTTTGTACCCTATAATATTCTGAAATTAAAAAGTTAATTAGTGTAATACACCATATCAATAAAGGACAGAAATTATATGATCACCTAAATAGAGTCAGAAAAAAAAATTGAAAATATCCGACACAATTTTATGATTAAGAAAACCTAGGAATAGAGATAACTTTCTCAATCTGATAAAAGACATCTATCAAAAATCCACAGCTAACATCAGACTTAATGGTGAAAGACTGAAAGCTTTTCTCTTATGATCAAGAGCAAGACAAAAATGTCCATTCTCACCACTTCTGTTTAATATTGTAGTGAAAGTTCTAGCCAGGGTAATTAGGCAAGAAAATAAAATAAAGAAGGCATAAAAGTATTTTTATTCACAGATGACATGATATTAAATATAGAAAATCTTAAATAATCCATATCAAAATCTATTACCGATAATAAATAAATTTAGCAAAGTTGTAGGACATCATATCAACGCCCAAAAATCGTTTGGTTTTCTATACAGTAGCAACAATCTGAAAAGAAATTAAGAAAACAATTCAAGTTACAATAACATCAAAAAGAATAAAATACTTACAAAAGAAGTGCATAACTTATTCTCTGAAAATTACCTAACATTGTTGAAAGAAATTAAAGACCTAAACAAATAGAAGGACATCCCATGGTCATGGATTAGAAGATTTAATATTTTTTAAAATGACAATATGCCCTGGATTGATCCACATACACAGTGCAATCCCTATAAAAATCCTAGCTGGCCTCTTTGCAAAGCTTGATAAGATGATCCTAAAATTTAAACGAGAATTCAAAGAACCCAACTTTGTTCAAACAAAGGAAAGAAGTTTTGCCTCTATATTCCTAAATTATATTGGTCTGGTCAGAATAGCCAAATAACCTTGAAAAAGAGGAACAAAGTTGGAGGGCTCACACTTTCCCATTTCAAAACTTATTCTAAGGCTACACTAATCAAAATATTAAATACTATTGTACTGGCATAAAGATAGACATATAGATTGATGGACTAGAACTAGGAATTCAGAAATAAAGCCTCAGATTTGCAATCAATGGATTTTTGACAAGAGTGACAAGATGATGCAATGGGAAAAGAATGGTCTTTTCAACAAATGGTTCTGGGAAAACTGGATAGCCACATGCAAAAGAATGAAGTTGGACCATTACCTCACACTATATAGTAATTAACTCAAAATAGATTAGAAACCTGCTATGGTCTGAATATTTGTGTCCCTACAAAATTCATATGTTGAAACCTACTTACCAATGCAATACTATTAATATTAAGAGGTAGGGCCTTTAGGAGGTGATTAGGTCACGGTAGCAGAGCCCTCATGAATGAGATTAGTGCCAGTTTAAGATAGGCTTACGGGGGCTTGGTCACCCCTTCTGCTATGTGAGGACACAGCAAGAAGGTGCTGTCTATGAGGAACTGGCCCTCACCAGACACCAAATCTGCTGGCACCTTGATCTTGGACTTTCCAGTCTCCAGAACTGTGTGTAATAAAGTTCTATTGTTCATAAATTATGCAGTCTAAGGTATTTCAGTTGTAGCAGGCTGAATGGACTAACATAAGACTAAACATAAAAGCTGAAACTATAAAACTTTTAGAAGCCAATAGAAGGGAAAATTTTCTTGTCCTTGGGTTAGGCAAAACTTTCTTAGACATGACATCAAAAGAACAAGTGACAAAAGAATAAAATAAATAAATTACATTAAAAATTCATCAAAATTAAAAACTTGTTTTTCAAAAGATACGATCAAAAAAGCGAGAAGCCAACTCACAGAATGGGAGAAAATATTTGCAAATCATGTATCTAACAAAGGACTTATATCTAGAATTTATAAACACTCTTACAACTCAATTTTTTAAAAGATCAATAGCTCAATTAAAAAATGGGCAAAGGATTTGAATAGACATTTCTCCAAAGAAGGTATACAACTGTCCAATAAGTCCATGAAAAGATCTTCAACAAAATTGGCCATCAGGAAAACACAAATCAAAACCACAATGAGATACCACTTCATACCCACCAGTATAACTATAATCAAAAGATAGATATAAACACATGCTGAGGATTATGCAGAGAAATCAGAACCCTCATACACTGCTGATGGGAATGTAAAATGGTTCAGCCACTTTGGAAAACAGTCTGGTATTTTCTAATGTAATTAAACATATCATTACCACATGCCCTAACAATTCTACTCCTAGGTATATACCCAAAAGAACTGAAGACAGATACTTAAACAAATACTTGTACATCATGTTCATAGAAGCACTGTTCATAATAGCCAAAAGGTAAAAATAGCCAAATATCCATCAATGGATGAATGGGTAAACAAAATATGCTATATCTATACAATTGAACATTATTCACCCATAAAAAGGAATAAAGTACTGATACATGTGGTAACATGGATGAACCTTGAAAACATTATGCTAAGTGAAAGAAGCCAGCGACAAAAGACGACATGATGTGTCATTCCATTTATGTGAAGTGTCCAGAATAGGTAAATCTGTGGAGACAGAAAGTAAATTAGTGGTTTCTTGGAGCTAGAGGGTTGGGGAGAAATGGGAAGCAACCATTATTAGGTATGAGATCTCTTTGTGGAGTGATATAAATTCAAATATTCTAAAATTGATTGCAGTGTTGGTTGTTCAACTCTGTGAATATCCTAAACACCACTGAACTGATTTCCTCAGAAATACAATTCCTAGTACCTAAGAATATAAATTCAAGGATATTTATTGCATCACTATTCACACTAACACGATAATTAACAATTAGAATTATAATTAAGGTTATAGAAACAAAGTGACTGTCCACCTATAAGGGAATGTTTGGATTAATATAATACATTCATACCATGCAATATGATACATCCACTAAAAAGCATGAATTCATGCCCTAACAATTGCCTTGAAGGGATTTCCACGAGTTATTATGAGTGAAAAAATAAACTACATAACTGTGTATATACTGTGATCCAATTTTTGTAAAATAAACAATGATAAAAACCTGCACCCAATGCATATATTTGTATATATACATAAATGGTGGACATGATCATCTCAGCATAAAGAGAAGTATGGAAAGATGCCCCAGGAATGGGTGGGTTGTTGGAATTGTGAAAGAAAATAATATTGGATGGCTCTTCCAACCACATACTGAAGCCAGCTACATGTCTGACACTCGAGCTTAAAACTGAAATTGTTAAAGCTACTAAAATTTAAAATCTGGATAATTTATATGTAAACTCTGTGGAGTCCAGTCTCTGCCACTTACTAGTTGTGTTACCTTGGGCACATTACTCAACCTTTCTGTACTTCAGTTTCCTTATCTGAAAGGGAGATGAAAATAGTACCTACCTCAAAGAGTGGTTGCAGGAATTGCAAATGCTAATATGCATGAAACACTCAGAATTGAGCTATTTGCTATTTATTATCATTATTTGTATGGCTAGTTCTTTGCTGCAAATTTTGTGCAAAACCACAACCTGTACCTGTTTAGTAAGTTAAGAGATGGCTATTTTTCTTCTCATTAATTTCTTATTCCTCTATTCCCCATCTTTTTTCCATAATGGAAGGAAATGTGCTCCTAGCTGGTTCTGTGGACACTCAAAAGTCATGGCAACCCTGAACTGAGAAGTAGACCAAGCATCAGGCAATGCCAAGTAATAATGTAAATGGACTTAGCAGATTAGAAATATGGACAGCACATAGTGAAATACAATTTTTCTTGGGAGGAAAATGCAATCTAGTTTACCCAGCAAGAAATAGTTCAATATATAGTCAACCTGAAAGGGAGGAAGAGTGCATCTCAGTGAGGTAGAGTTAAGGAACAGGGAGAGAAAAGGACATTCTGGCAGGAATACGGCCAGAGTGTCCTCACTGTATACATGACCCCAGGAAAAGAAGATAACATCTCCTGAGGTGCCCCACTGATATTAATAAATATCTCCTCATCCCATGGACTATTTTTCTTTTTTTTTTCTTTCTCTCTCTCTCTCTCTTTTTTTTTTTTTTTTTTTTGCTTGATTTAGATTTTCCAACTCTAACAGAGGCCAGCAGTCAAGTGGTTGATATAATTGCATACCAAAAATATTTTTGTCAGTTGTATTAGTCATTATTTTGGCAGTTTTAACAACCAAATTGGGACAACTACAGACAGTCTGAACCACTGCTAGGCACTGTGCCCTTATGACAAGCACATGTACCAAATCTACTAAAGAGGCAGGTCTCAGTCTCTCTGCATAGACATAGTCTTGGCCTCCAAAGCTACTGTCCAAAACCATGCTCTGGCCCAGAGCTGGTGCTGGGGGCTGAGGGATGCAGTGCCATGGGTGCATCTCTAAACTAATTGCAGTAGGAGCCTGTCTCTCTTCTCCTGGTGGGCCAGGTCACCTCAGGAGGCTTTGGGTCTATAGACAGGAGCAATGGACTCCTTGTAATTAAGAACTAAGGCTTTAATATAAAAAGGATCAATAAAAAGCAATCTTACTTGAAGTACCTGCCCATCTTAATTTTCTTAAAACTATTAATAATATCAATGGTGAAAACAAAGAGAGCCAAAGCATAATTAGCCCATGAGATGGGGCTGTGGGGACCAGGAAAACAGTGGATCCAGGAGAGGATGTCAGGATCTGAGCAGGCGCCACCCCGATTACACCTTTACCACATTCCCCCATTCCTCCAAGGATGCAGAATCCCAGCAGAGGAAAATCATCAGCCTGGGAACCCAGAGACCTCAAGAGCCACGGGGCATCTTGGAGACCCTGGAAGAGACCCATATACACCAGGAAAACTCCTGCTTTCTGACTGTGACAGAAAAAGGGTCCTTGAGAACTGGGTTAACCTTCAAAGCAGGTCATTATGTTTCCTTCGTTCTCCCTTACAAACATCTCTTGGATCTGTCCCCAGCTCTCCAACAGCATTGATTGTCCCTTAGTTCAATTCCCCACTGTATAGGCCCCCAACCTACTCTCTCTCCCTCTCTGCCTTCAAGTCTGCTACCCATCAACACCTCCCCAAGTTCACTCATATTAGTCCTGATTTTTGCCCTTTCAATGATGAAATTTATGTAGCTCAAGTCATATATCTAAAGCACAAATCTGATTACGTCACCACTCATCCCTCAACTTAAAAACACCCAGTTCATGGATTCAACAAAGCTTCCATGTGCACAGATCTGTCCCAGGCATTGCGCTATGTCCTGAGAATTTGATGATGAAAATAAACAAAGAAGCTATACCCTCGGAATCCAGTGGGAGAAAAGACAACCAAACAATGCACAAAGGTTATGATTAAGTGCTGTGAAGAAGAGGGGCCGTGAGAACCTCTGTCAGGGGCTCAGGCTAGCCTAGGAGGTCAAGAGAAGACTTTCCTATAGCTGCAACAAGTGGGAAGAGATCTGAAAGATGAGTAGGAACCAACTAGGCCAGTGGTTCTTGCGACCTATTAATATGTCAAGGAAATTATTTCAAGTGTCACAACCAATATCTTTTGAAATGAAATAGTAGATTGTACGACAACACAGTAGAAGAGAAGAGAACGTAACAGAAGAGAAAAGAACAGGGAATAGATCATAATGTATTGAAGGTTGGCAAGGGTTAGTGTTATTTCATGAACTGTTTGTAAAGCATTACAATGTAAAATGTATTTCTCACTACGGGGTGTGAACCAGACAGTGGGAGAAGCAGGGAGAATGGAAGCTCATCCCAGAAAGGGAACAGCCTCTGCAAAGCCTCAGTGGTGAGAGGAAGCGTGGGATGTTTAGCCTCATTTTTAAGTTGGGAGAGAACCCAGTCATCATCAATTCAGCAAATGCTTGTTTAGTTCTTTAATCAAAGCAGCAGACACCATGGAAGTCACAAAGAAGAGCCAAGCATGGTTCCCTGTCTTGATAAGCTTACATGCTATCAGGAGAGACAGACTAGTATATAAATAAAGATAAATAAATATCAGATTAAATTTGAAAAATATGCAGGAATAAATCAAATATAACAAGGATATAAAGTGTGAAGAAATTACTTCCAGCTATGGAAAATCGCAGAGAACTTCATGAAAGAGGAGGCTTTTTCTTGAGGCTTGAAAGAACGGGTAGGAACTCAACAAGTGCAAGTGTTAGAGGTGGGAGTCAGGGGACAGGCGTGAAAACATTCCAGATGAGGAAAGTGGGGTGAAGGCATGAGTACGTAGAACACGTGTTTGGGGAATGGTAAGTTGTGCTGAAACAATGGGTCTAGGAGTGGAGAGAGAGAGAGTCATGGAAAGTAACGAACAGGATGGTAGATGAAGACCAGCTCATGCAGGGCCTTGCCTGCCTGGCTAAAGCATTTAGACTTGGCTTTACAGGCAGTGAAGAGAACAGCTAGGAGGAAATTGTAAAATCCCCGAGTTACAGTGACTCAGACCTCAACCAGAGCTGGGGCAGACAGGATGCAAAGGAGGAAGGGCAGGAGTAGGTACATCAGCCAGGTGTGGGCATGAGGCCTCAGGGGACGACAGCTTCTCAGGAGGATCAGAGTGGATCAGGATCTGTCTCAGCTTCTCACTGTGACAACTCAGGAAAGTCCTCTAGCTTACTCTGCCTTGGTTTTTTTCCTCTTTGAGTTAGGGAATATAATTCTGGCTTCTGATACAATCAGCAGAGACTGGGGAAAATAAAGTGTGTTCAACCACATAAAGTGTTTATAACTCACTGGAGTAAAGGTGCCCTAAATCTACAGCAATGTTAGAAGCCCCAAAAGAAAGCCAATTATTTTAGAGTAACAGGATTGATGGGTGGTGTTTTTCAGTCCTTACATCCTTCTTATTGTTGAGCTGACTCAATTTTCTTTTTAGGAAAATGTTTCCTTTTCAAGGTTGAAAACTGAAAGAGCTAAGGACCATCACAGACTAATATGAGCATCGAAGGAGGAAAGCTCCTATAACTAATGACATCATCAACACACCTTGGAGATCATAGGGTCTGTCCCCATGTGGTACTACGCATTGATAAGAGGGTTCACTGTCAAAATCTGCTGATTTCCTCTATCTCTATGGGTCCTGGACTCTTGATTCACTAAAATCTATTAGATCACAATCTCCATTAGGGAAGCCAACAGAGGTAGCTTGTGTACCTGCCACATCCTCACCACCTAGCACAAACAGGCATCCAATCATTGAATGAATGAATGACCTCCAGGGTTTCCTCCAGTGAGTACACAGTGCATGCTACCAGTGAGATGTCACAGAATTATTTCAATCAGACCTCTCCAACAACATAAGGGAAAATGTTCAATTGACCCAAGCAAACTTTTTCTAGAGGAAAAAATTATTCATTTAAATATGTATATATTTATAAGATTCTGAAGTTTATTTTCTGTGCTCTAACTTCTTTCTGGCACATTTCAATTTTTCTTAAGGCTCTGTACACACACAACATGCTAAGGCAGAAAGGTAGTATGATCAGCATCATGATTTGGGTCAGAACTCTTGGTTATAAGTGATAAAAATCTTATTCAAACAGGATCATATAATAGAAAAGTACAAGCCCAGGCTTGTCTTTAGCTATGACTGAATCCACGTACTCAAACAATGTCAGCAGGATTTTGTCTCTCACCATGTCTTGGTTCTCCTTTCCTCTGTGTTGGCTTCCTTCTCAACTGGGTTCTTTTTTAGTGGTGTCAGAGAAACCAGAAGCTCTAGGCTTAATGTTGTACCAATCGAAAAACCCAAAAAGAAAAGAGAACTCCTCGTTCCTATAGTTCATGCGCAAGTCCCAGGGTTTCCACTGACAGAGCTTGGGTCACAAGCCCATTTCTGAACCATGGCTGGGGTACTAATTGTCCAAGCCCAGCCCTGGAGCCAGAGAAATGAGATCAGCCCTACTTGAATCACAGAGAATAAAAGCAGAGAAGGAGTGGGAGGGGAGTGTATCCCCAAAAGAAAATCACGTACTATTAACAAAAATGGTAAATGGACACTAGGAAGACTAAAAAGACAGATGTCATCATCTCCAGCTGTCTAAAATAAGACTGAATAGGGCCACATCCGATGGGCTGTCAGAAAGAAAGTGATTAAGCCTTTTGCCACTATCTATGCTACGCGTGTGCTTAATGATAACAGATGAGACCCAGTGCCAGCAAGCAGCTGCAGGAAAGGAGCCAGCACGGCTGGGAGAGAAAGCCAAGCAACAATCCCTCTTACAGCCTAAGAGTTCCCCCAAGTCAGTTTTACTACACGAGATGCCCAAACTGACTCAGGCACTTTTCAAGTTGCAAACTTGCTCTCAGACTCAGCAGATATATTTGAAACCTTTTTATGACCAACAGTTAAACAGGAGGAAATTAAGGGAGAAAAATCAAGGATACAGCTTCACGCATAAAATTCAGCCATACAATTAACAGAGCCCACATTAATCACACATCAGTTAGGCTTCAGTGGTTTGATAGTTATTCGTCGGCAGAAACAAACCCATCCTGATAGGCAAAGAAGGTTGATGCAAGTATAACAGAAAGACTTATATGTAGGGCTCCTGTCATTACTTAATCAAGTAATCACTCCCTTTGTGGTATTTGTGTGATATTTGGTAATTAGGTTTTTTTAGTGTTTCTCCTCCTTTAGCTTAGCTCTTTATTATACCCAACGTTCCTTTATCTAGATGTTCCAGTGGAACATGAGATGTGTTTTTAATAATAAGACTCTTGTATGTATAGATCACTTTGTACTTTATAAAATGGCTCACTAGAGCCTTCCAGCAGCATTTGGAGATAAGCAGGACAAATATTATTCTCCCAAGTAACTAGTGGAGTGTCTGGCATGGAGTCAGACTCAAATAACTGCCAGCAGAACCCAATTCTCTCGCTGAGGGAGTCAAGTGTCCTCGCATTGTAATGGTGGAACACATGGAGCCTTGGTTCTGGGGTAAGGCACAGGCAGGTGGAGCCCCCTACTCAGAACAAAACCACGGTTAGCACTTATTCCTGAGGTCATAAGTCAGTCATACATAACTGCAAAGGCATCAAATATACCTGGGCTTAAAGGGAAATCTCCCAGGCTAGAAACAATAATCCTATGGAGAAGGAAGAAAAACAATAACATAGAAAACCCAAATAGCTGTATTTAATAAGATAATAAAAAAATACTTTAATGATACTTCACATTTGTATTGTGGTTTAGAAGTCTTCATATCTCCTAGAAATGCATTATTCCATTTAGTCCTGAATCTCTGTAGATTAGAAGTAATGGCATCTCTATGGCTTTGAAAAATATTTTAGGAAAGTGGCAAGGTCTTGCATTGCTAGGAGATCTCCCATGTCTTTCTTGTATTTTCAGCTCTGAGATAGAGCTTGGGTCACGTGCCCGTTTCTGAACCAATCACTGGGGTTCTAATTGTCCAAGCCCAGCCCTGGAGCCAGGGAAATGAGATCAGCCCCACTTGAATCACAGAGAATAAAAGCAGAGGAGTGCGAGGGGAGTGTATCCCCAAAAGAAAATCACGTGCTGTTAACGAAAATAAATGGACACTAGGAATCTCTGAGATAGAGCTGAAAATACAGTAAATATATTCAGGAAGTGGTTCTTTGTTTTAATTAGAAAAGTATTGGCTCATTGAATTAATGCTGGTTACCTTTTTGCATGACTCTGAAGTCCACTTTTGGAACTACTGTCCTTAAAATAATAGTTATAAAAGCAAAGCCAGCTGAATTCACTTTAAATCATTCACTTATTCATTCATTTAGTGTGCATACTTTTTCAAGGACACCATGCCAAGTTCTATAGTGAAACAGAGGATGTAAAGATGCAAAGTTACAGTTGCTAAATTTAATGGCTAGACATGCAAGCCAACCATTACAGCAGCAGCAGCAGCAAAAACAAATAATAGCAGGTGTTTTTGAACACTTACCATAGACCAGTCACTGTGCCAAGTACTTTCCCAGTATTATTTCTTTTAATCCTCACCATAACCACTGAGGTAGGTATTATTATTAATGCCATTTTAAAGATGAGTAAACTGAGGATCAAAGTGAGTAAGTGACTTGTCCAAGTTCCTATGGTCAGTTATAGGTGGAGCTGGGAGCCAAGCTCAGACAGTCTCTCCACACGCATGCTCTTCACTCCACACCGTGAGTACACCAGTCATGGCATGGATCAAGTTCAAGTGGTTGTACAAGGACAGAAGCAGGAAAATATTCATGAAAGAGTTAGTTAAGCATCACAGGAGACACAGCATTTGAGCTGAGACCTAATGGATTGGTAGCTTTTTTTCCAGACAACTAGCTTGGAAAGAGCATTCCAAGCAAAGAAAACAGCATAGCCGAAGCACAGAGGCAGGAGGAAGCCCGGTGCATTCTGAGACACACAACTAGGTCAGAGTGGCTTGGGCATTGAGTGGGATTGGGGATGGGTGGGAGACAGGCCAGTAAGGAAGGCAGGATATGAATACCATGTCTAATTATATAAGGTATCTATGTTATCATTCAGACATGAAACAAATCTGTAACTTAATTTTGGGTGGTAGTTAATAGTTCTCACTGCCTGAATAACATCAGTGTGAACTCCACTTTAGTTTGCTGGGATCTAGTCTCCTTGATGAACTGGCTAATGTTTCTGTTATTGTTTAATGTCAAAGATCTCTCACATGAAGACTTTAACATCATGTTTGCTTTGGTCTTGTTTTCAATCCTGAGGGGGATTTAAAATATTACAAATTATCTATGGGATCTAAACTAATCAGTTCAGATTCATGAATTTGAATGTGCCAAAATGTATCCTTACTCTGCATAATCACAAATGTGTATAAATATAATCAATTTTAAAAGACTGGAGGAAAATACATCAATATTTTAAGAGTTGCCTTTAAATACTGGAAAATTTTCTACATTTTCAAATGTTTCCAAAATGAGTATGTATCAATTTTAAGAATACAGAAAAAAAATTCTAGAATGGAGGCCAGACATTTTTTTAAGTCATAGTAATGAGTGCACACAGTTCAAAAGTCAAATTTTGCCACAGGACTAAAAATGAAAACAATAGTTTGCCTTTCATCCCCACCTTCGGTCACACCTTCCCAAAGTCACCCTACGAACTCTTTGATACGTTTATTCTGTAGTTACATAGAAATACTGCAGTTCTTCTGTGGTTCTGTGTTATATGTGAGTGTATATGAGATTTTGTTTATTTATATCACCTCCCACCTGTCCTCCCTGACTTCCTAATACAGTTATAACACTATGTTCAGTTCCTCTGACTATCACTTCTTATTCCACCAGACATAGACAGTCTCTTTTAACATCCCAGTGGGTACAAAGGGCACACTGGTGCTCCTGGCCTTAGCTCTTCCACCCTGATCTTCAGCATTCCAGTCTTAGAGTATTCAAGTTGATAGCATTTACATTTAATTCTGTAATTATAATTAAATCTTCCACGCTTTCCCTATCAGTTCATTGTAAAATCTGAAAACTAATAACAGCATTTATATTATAGTGATTGTGTAAATGTTATTCAGGGAGGACCCAAGAAGTATTCTATGAGTATTAATTTCTTTCTAATACATGTTTTTGTTTCTTCAGATTCTAACACTATTTTTTAACTTTCAGTTATACCCGGTATTCTAGGAAGGCCCCTCTTTTCCCAGAAGACTTCTCTTCCAGGGCCCTCTACTTCACCCTGGATTGTTTGTTCTGTAGGTGTAGTAGAGAATATGGCTGATCCTCTCAAACCAACTCCATCACAGATAACTAGACTGAGGCAAGAGTCACATTCTTAGTGAGGACTTTCCTGGACATCTTCCCTACAATTCCATCCTCTCCCCCAACACTGCCTATCCCTCTTCTGCTCTGTCTCACTAGCACACATCACCATGTAGCATACGAATATTTTACATACTTACCTTGTTTATTGTCTGTTTACTTGAATGTAAACTCCATAGAAGTGGGGAGTTTTGTCTGTTTTATTTTCTACTTTATCCCCAGTGCTTAGAGCACAGTAGATGCTGAATGGAAGAATCAAAGCAACTCCATCTCATTTGCCACAGCCTTCCAGGATGGGCAGCCCCAGGCCAATTTGGGCCAATGAGATGTGAGCAGAGACTTGCTGCGTAGGAGAAGCCAGTCTCTCTCCTGCTAGATGTGAACAAAAAAGCATTACTTGGGTTGCTGTGGCAGTCATCTTATGACCAGGAGAAAAAGCAGCCTTAGAAAAAGCCCATACCAGGGCTGACAGAAAAGAAAGACAGTCTGGATCTTTGTTGATCTTTGAACCCATCAATCTGGGAGCCCTCTCCACCTTTGTTGTTGTTGTTATGCCAATTTGAGTTGGATTTTCTATTACTTGCAGTCAAAGAATTCTACCTGTTACCTGAGTTGTGCTGAGCACCTGTCATCTTAGGTGGTCCCTTCATTGCTTTTCTGAACCTGAGTCACACTTTCATAGAGCTTGTTTCGGTTTACCCCCTGCTTTGACCAGAACACATGCTGGATAATTTTCTAAGAAATCTATAATGGAAATAATTTTTCTTAGTCCTTGAATGTGTTAAAATACTTTTGTTTCTCCTTTATATACTTCATTGATGAGTTGGGTAGGTATGGAATTGTAGGTTGAAAATCATATAGTCTTGGAATTTTGAAAGCATCCCTCACATTGCATTTTACCATCCTCTGTTACAGATGGGATGTTTAGGTGATCTAGCTTTATTCTGGGAAATAGAATAGCCACATTTAGCAAATAAAAATATAGAAAACCTGATTAAATTCACACTTCAGATAAATAATGAAATATTTGGGACATGCTTATTCTAAAAAAGGTTATTCATTGTTTATATGAACTGCAAATTTAACTGATATCCTGTATTTTATCTGTCAACCCTATAGGGAAAGCTTTTAGTATCTACTCTTTATCCTTGATGTTCTGAAATTTCACATTATTTCTAGTTATGAGTTTTTGATTTTTGAAAAGCTCATTATATTAGTGCTAACTGAGCCCCAAGAAAGAAGATATGGTTCTTGTTGACATTTTTAACTGGTGGATCACCATAGCCTGCAGGCTCCAGTCCTCTGTCAGCTTGGGTATAAAGAACTAGAGCAAGGAAAAAAAATGTAAAATGTTTCATCAACCTTAGAGTTTGAAAATCTTTAGAGAAAATAATTATTAGAGCAGAGGCATGGGAAGACTATAGTCTATTCCACACAGGGCTCTGTAGTCTACTCAAATTATCGGGTTTCAAACCTAGCCACCCAACTGGCATTTCACACAGGCATCAGTCAACAACCTCAGAAAAGGGCCAAGAGTTCAAGCTAAAGAGCTTTGCTTTGTTAGAGTGAATATTCTGGACACATTCCAAATTTGCCATGTAATTGCCCTGCTGTGAACCTAGCAGAGAGATATACTATCTCCAAAGGAGAAGATGATTTGCTCCCAAGATACATATTTCCTGGGTTTATCTTTGAGTGAACTAGCCAGAAAGTAAGTAGTAAGGCAGAGAGATAAGAAGAAATCACTTTGGAAAAAGTAGTGGTAAAATCAGGCAAAGTAAAAATAGGTCAAAAAAATTAGGGGGAGAACTGCAGAGTCAGAAGAGAGAAGAGATTTTGAAAAATGACTTCAGAATCATTGCCTTAGACATGACCTTAGAAATAATCTAATTGAGCCCCTCATTTTACCAGTGACAATACCACAGCTAAGAGAATAGAAGAGACTTGCCCAGATTCATGGAAACAGACTAGACCAGTTCCCCTGATTCCCAGTCCAGTGTTTATTCCACTCCACCACTGCTGCTGTGTGGGACCTATTGCACAACAGCCCTATTTAATCATCTTGACAGCCTCTGAGAATGATAAACCTTCTCTGCAATGATCTGACTCAGCTCAGGATAGCAGCTTCACCAAATGTCCCATTAAAAGGCAGTCAACTCCAGGGGATAATTTCAGGGGACTTTGAAAATGTTCCCCTAACCAAAAATATTGCCTGCACCCACCTGCCTGTGTCCCTAAAATTATATCTTGAAAACGTCTGTTGAAATGCAAATGATTACTTTTAACATTTTGCTTGGATTTTTGTAGAGGATCCTTAACAAAGAAGGTTTTGATGGTATATGACCCAGGACAAATGCATTTTGATTGGACAGGCATAGAATGATTAGACAATGGGATCTGAAATGTATTAGACCCATCAGGTACAAATGGCAGCAGGTTGCTACTTCACTATCATTATTTCATGTAAGAACAAAGCAACAGATTGCTTTGTGCTCTAATCATTTTCTTGTCATCACACTTCACTTTTGGTGTCTGATGTCACAGTAAGATATTTTAGTAGACCTAGTTTCCTTGATTACTTGAATAATTCACATTTTGTATCTGAATATGGTGTGTTTTCAGCAGAACAAAGTTCCTTTAAATGGCAATTTTGATTTCAGCATCAAGAATTGCTATGTCTGGAGTCAAACTTGGAAAAAATGTTATTTATCATCCATGAAGGTCATTTGCCTTCTTTTTTCTGTGGCCAAAGGTTAAGGAAGATGAAGTTTGAAAGGCGTCCATTGGTTTTGTCAATGAAGAGATGATTTTAACCAGAGCAGATGTAACAAAGTAATAGAGGCCAGTGGTAGACAGCTATGCCTTGTTAAGAAGTGAACACAAGTGAAAAAGTGGTAGAGATTAATGTAGACAACTAGACAACTTTTAAGAAGCTTGACTAGGACCAAAAAGAGAAAATCTTTTATTTAAATGTTGGATTGGATATTGGCTGATTGGTTGGTTGGTTGGTTGGTTTTTAAATATGGGAAAGACTTCAGCACTTCTATTAGCTTGGGGGAATGAATCAGGACCTCAGCTTCCCCACCTGCATACTGACGACATGCTGATAGCACTGTAAACAAGGAGTCTGTCCAAGGTCACCTGGCCAATTGGCCAAAGTATCAAAATTAAAATTCAGGTCCTTCAGCTCCTCGTTCTCTTGGGCCCATGTTGTCTTTCCATTTTGGAAATATTCTTGGTTTTCAGTGAGTCATAAGAGGATACAGGTGGTCATTTCTGTACAGACACATTTGGAAAGAGCTATAACATCCTCCTGGGCATGGCAGGAATAAGGTAAGCAAACACTTGATTAAGCAAACACTTTCCATATGCTAGATACTAGAGTAAGCACTTTACTGATAGTGAGTTATTTGACCCTCACAGCAACTATATGAAGTAAGTGAAGTTATTATCTTTTGTTCCCAGATAAAGAAATTGAGGCTCAAAGAAACTAAGTAACTTGCTCAAGATCACACAGTTAGCAAGGGCCAAAACAAAGAGCCTTAAGCACTAGATTATACTATCTCATGGGAATGCAGAGTAATACTGATTTAGTATCACTAATTAATAATATCTTAAAATGTCATAACTCATTTTTCTAGGCACAGTCGTATTTATTGTCCTATCTTATATTATTTTACTTTCAGAACACCCTTTGAAATGAGAGAACACCATCTCCATTTGAGAATAGGGAAATTGAAGCACTTTCTCTCTCTCTCTCTCTCTCTCTCTCTCTCTCTCTCTCATACACACACACACACACACACACACACAAGCCCCTTAGGGAAGGAAGGGAACTAACAGAATCTGAGCCAGCTCAGTGGCCAAATTTTCTGCAGAGCTACCAGGAGCCTTAAGGAAAGAGATTCAATCCTTTGCTGTTTTTAGCAAGCAGTACGTGGTGTCCAGGGTTGAGAAAATAAACCCATTCCATCAAAATGCCAGAACATAGGCCCTTGGGCTGCTTTATCAGAGGTCCAGGTGAGAAGTTTCATAAGTAATAACCATGGAAACTATTTCCAAGCTAAATGAACTCTTAAAAAAATAAATGAAGCAGGTCTTGACCACTACTAGACTTCTTCCCTCTTCAAAGTGACCTACAGTGAGTCTCTTGAAATCATAGGGATCTTTAGTGAAAAAGTAAACACAAGTAGGTCCTACACACTCTTATTATACTAACAGACTATTTGAAGGCAGTAACCATCAGTTAAGGAAAGGAACTACTAGTTTGAAAAGGAAAGGTCAGCCAAGGTATAATTTGTTGATAATTTGGCGGCAAGAGCTGTGTTTTATTCATCCTTGTATCCCTAGCACCTAGCACAATGTCTGGCACAGAGTAAGTGCCTAATAAATTTTGTTTAATGATTGATGAACATTACCCAGGATATAATGATGGCCATGTCTGCCACCTGTGCTCCAATGCTCAAAACCAATGATTATGCTCATAAAACCTAGTTGGACAGACGGAAATTGAAATGACACCAAACAACTCTGGCCTGAATTTCCCAGGGAACTTTCAACTTTCTAAATTTTTAACATGTTTTATAGCATTCTGATTTTAAGAAGCAATTTTGTTATTTGTGGGAAGAATAATAGTGCCCAATAGCATTATAGGACCATATTCTCATTGTAAACATGTTTAATTGGCAACCTTTATTTAGAGTTCCAATATGAGATGTTAAAAAGAGGCCCTTTCCTGCTAGAGTCTCAGCTGCAGATTCAAAGACTCCTTCTTAACCCCCTTCCCATTCTGTCTTACCTTCTACTATGTCTCCCCACCCATCCTACTGTGTGTCCAAATGAAACCCACTTCTGTTTCCTGAATCTTGGTGAATGGCACCACCATCTACCCAGTTATTCAAGTTTGACGCTTTGAAGCCATCCACCCTGAATATGTCCACTCACTCCCACAGCAGACATCCACATCCACACACATGTCTGATAAGCTATCAGGTACCAATGTTTCTACTTCAGGTACTACTTTAGTTCAGGCCATTATGTTTCTGGACTACTGCAAAATGTTCCTGGGTTCCAGAGAGAAGAAAGTCATAAATGCAGTAAGTTTGGGCCCTCTATGCATCTAAAATTTACCTGAAATCGTAACTTAGTATGTGTACTCAGATGGCTACCACATTGAGGTGATGAGATTCTAGAAGTGGGTAAACTCTCCAAAGGCTTGGTCGTGTTCAGGACCCTGGAGAGAACCAGCAGAGGGAACAGATTTAGAGGAGCAGAAACCAGACAAGTGCTGTGTCAAGACTAAGGTTGTAAACAGTGCCAAATGCTAGTGAGAATTCAGGTAAACAGTCCAGTCACACGGGTTTTCTTTCTGATCCTTGAACATACCAAATCCATTCCTGTCCCAAGGCCTTTGCCCCAGGTCTTTCCCCTGACTGGAACCTTCCACCCTCATATCTGCATTACTGTCCGCTTGGCACCATTCAGGTTTTCACCCCAATGACCCTAAAGAAAAGCCTCTCCTTGGTCACTTTATCCCATTTCCCCATTGTGCTTTCTTCACTACAGCTGTCAGTGTTTTGAAACCATGTTATTTATTCATTTCTCTACCTGTTTTCTTCTGAGCCTTCACAGAAGGTAAGCTCCACGAGAGAATAGACTATGTGTGACTCACTGTGATATCTTTAGTGTTTAAAAGTATATCTGATACCAAGAAGGTACTCTTTAAATATTTGACAAATGAGCAAATGAAATAGGCAGTGAGAACAGGAAATTAGACTTGAAGTTTAGGAGACTTTTGAGTACCTTGAACTGAATAGTTTGAGGTGATACTAGACACTTATTTTGGGGTTTGAAAAAATAGGACTCAAGATGCCATGTATAGATATGTGTTAGCATGACCCATGCAAGAATGGCCATCTAACACACTCATCAGATGACACTGCCAATACTATATTTTAATTTCTAGAATAATTTATACCTTTTGAACTAATAAAAACTAGGCAAAGGCAATCTCTTATTTGGATTACCTCAAAAGCAGCTACTGCTTCCCCATTCATTCTAGTGAAGGACTTTGATTTTCTCAATGATATCAAGTGGAGACTGACCAAGCAAATAATTGGGTGATTGTTTGAATACTCCACAAAGGTCAGTGAGTAAAAACCACTGCCCATGAAGCCCTCGCTTACAGAATTCTTAGGAAATGGGACAGTCCCATGACTGGGGAGTTTGGATATTACTGTCTCTGACTGTGGGGAAGTCACACACCAGGGTGGTGGGGCACACTTTCTGCCCAGGAGTTGAATCTGGTAAACATGCTTACTTTGGCACATGCTGTGGTTTTACATTGACAATGGTCAACATTTTAAAAATCAGGAGATTTCACACAAAATAAAGATTTCCAGCATCTCTTAAAAATTCAGAAGTTCTAGAAATATTGGCCCTTGAACTTCCACATGTCAACAATTACCTGACATGGAGTAGCAACTGCCCCTTTAAATAGAATTTGTGGCCTTAGTACCCCAGCAGTGTAACACCCAGCCTGCTTCACTTATTCATATTGACTGCATGGCCCCTGAATGCATTTGACTTTGAGGGCCCCTATTATGAAATATAATGATCAGATGATTCTAATAATTAGGGATAGGAGAATGATTAGAAAGATAAAGTATCTGTAAGGAATCACAGTGTTCATTTTCCCAAAAAAGCAACAAGTCTGTGGTACATTGTAGCAGGCATGAAACTTGCATGTATTATATTACAAAGGTATTTCTGAAGATTATTATATACTATTTCACACACTTGTAGGGAAAATATGTGTTGTGTGTATGTGTGTGTGCATGCATGCACGTGTGCACATAATGTGTATTCAATAAATATTGACTGCATAAATTAATGTGAGGCACAAGAGCATTCACCAAGATCCTAAACCCTAAAAATACTATGACCTACTGCGATACACCTTACAGCTTCTGAATCCACTGTACTTCCTTTTTTTCTCCCATTTTCCCCAGTTTTAGCCCAAGACTAAGAATAGAGTGGAGGCTCAACTAAAATCCATTAATAATTATAAATAGGATCTGATTAATCAATCATCAGTTGGTCAGTTTACATTAGTGTGATGTGTTTTGATGGTGCATTCATTACATTAGTGAGGCCAGGACTTCTTGGTTTGGAGATGTGGGTTCTGGTCCCGACTCTGCCACTGACTGGCTGTGATTCTTTGAGGAAATCACTTGGCTCTCTGGTCTAAAGTTTGCTCATCTATAAAATTACATGATCTCCAGGACTCCTCTCTGCTTTCTGGTCTCTTTTCTATGAAAAACAAAGATACATGAGAGGTAAGTAACTGGAAACTCAGAGCCATTAGAGTCTAGCAAGACAGGACCAACAAGAGATTTTTCCCCCAATAATTAAGGCAAGGAGGTCTCCAAATTCCTGGGCAGCAATCCATGGAGGGCCAAGAATAGAACGTGTACTCATTAGCAGGATGTTCAGTAAAGCTCAGAGAGGAAGAGAGGGCGATGCGGAAGGAGTCCAACTGAAGACAGAATTGTAAAGAAAGAATAGAAAAAAGTGCTGCTAATTAGGTCATTTAGAAACTCAACAACTGAATATAATTCTTGCTGAAGTAATAAGAAAACAGCCAGGGGATGCATAATAGTAACAAGAATATATGCTAATAGACAAAAACAGGATCCCCAAGTAACTTAGGACAATAAACCCCATGCAAGCTAATAGATGTCAGATGAAAAACAGTACCTGAATTTCAACCCAATCTTACTTGAGTACATAGATTTTAAAAATCTATAAAAGAAGCACATAATAAGTGCTCAGAAAATATTTCTGGAATTAAATTATATTTGTAAAAGCTTGGGTGTACTTCACTATTTAAAAATGCTAACTTGAAGAAAATGAAAAATATGACAATGTCACAGTAATTATTTCTTTTTACAAAAAGATTCACAAGTGTATTTTCAACAGAAATCTTTTGCCTTTAAGATATGAAATTAAAATAATTCTATTTACAAAGATTTTTATTAACATATATAAACAAAACAGACCTCAGAATTCCTGCTTTATTTAGTTTTGCATCTACTTGACCTGACACAATGTCAGACACAGATGAATAGTTAAATAACTTTCAGTGAAGGAATACATATGTTTTGATTATCTATTACTGCATAGCAAAGCACCCCATTTAATGGCTTAAAACAACAACCACTTTCTTGTCTCTCACAGTTCCACAGGTTGACTAGACTCCATGTAAAGTCCTTCTGTGGCTTTACTTGGGTTCTCACATACACTTATCATCAGATGGAAACGCAGAGTGGAGTTATCTGGAATCCTGACTGGGATGTTGGCATAACTTGGCCTCTCTCCCCTCCATGTATTCTCAGTCCTGTCCCTTTCCATATGAGCTCTCCATGTGGTCTTTCCAGCAGGGTAGACAGGCTTCTAACATGGTGGTTTAGGGATCCCAAAAGTACAAAATCAGGAGCTGTCAGGGCTTCTTAAGACTTTGGCCCAGAGCTGGTGCAGTGCTACCTCTGCCATATTCCACTGGTTAAAGCGGGTCCTGGGGCCAACCCAGATTTAATGGGTGAGGGAGCTACAGAAGGCCATGAACACCGGGAGGTGTGGTTCGCTGTGTGTATAGACTAGCCACCACACTTGCCCTCCCGTTGGGCCCCAACTTCCCACAGTTCAGGAAGCTACAAAATTGAGCCATTCTTATGAAGGGAAGAAAGATGCAGAGGTAGAGGCAGAGCCCAGAGAGTGAGACCAAGAGCTGAAGAGAACCACTTCTAACAAACAATAGTGAGCCTTCATCAGGGAATACCCCTTGCCTCAAGTCAGAGAAATTGGGACATATGTCAGGCTGGATTTCAGAACTGCTATGAATCAGTGACTGATCATGCCTCCCTTTTTTCCTCTTTTTGAACAGGAGAGTCAATTGTAGTTTTTCTGTCTCTTTTTTACCACCATATGTTGGTGAGTGGGGGGAACACACTTGTCCTTCTCCTTCCTTGGTCCTTGAACCTGAGCAGGTGCACATGAGGGACTTCAGGTAAAGAAGGGAGGTAGTCTTGATACAATAGCAGGAAGCCATTGCAGATTCTCAGGGAGCACTGACACGATACAAGTGGAACTTGGGAAAGGTCATTTGGCAGCAGAGTACAGACGGGCTGCAGGGAATGTGAGGTGAGCTGACCTGGGTCCAAGCTGGGGTAGACGGATTATAGAACTTGATTAACTATAGAAAATAAAAGCAAAAGGGCTGAAGAGTACTGAGACTGGGAGAATAATGGTTCCATTAACATTCAAATGTAAGAATTTGAGACACTTGGAAAAGGAGTCGTGAATGGGAAGAAAAATCCATCAAGATTTGGACTTACTCATTTGGACAATTGCACAGAACTATCTTATAGGCAATCGGCGGTAAATAAAGGGATGGGTAAGAGAGAGGAAGGTAGGGACTCAGGATCTCATTATCTATTTCCACACTTGGCCCATTTAGACATGCTTTGCCCCACCAGCTAGTGAACAACGTGGTCCAGGCCACTTACGATAAATGCCTGGATCCGAGACCTGGAATTCTGAAGGCCTGTCCAGTCACTCTACTTCTTAGGAAGATCCCAATACTTCTAGGGGGGACCCAAGAACCACAGTGGAAATGGAGTGCTAGCAAGGAGAGGACATGAAAGACCAATCTAGGGGCCAGTGACTAAGCTAATAAATTTGACACCTAAAGCAGATTATTTTTCAACTGTCCACCATGCAAAATTACCTTCAAAGTAGTACAATTGCATTACTTTTCCTTTAAATAGACATGGTATGTGGAAATGAACTTGGTGAATTCCCAGGAGTTCCAGTAAGAGATATATAAATATTTATTTTCATATATATATATATATAAATTTGTTATAACATATTGGCTCACACAATTATGAAGGCTAAGAAGTCCCATGATCTGCCATCTGCAAGCTGGAGAACCAGGAAAGCTGGTGGTGTAGTTTGAAGGCCATAGAGTTGAGGGCAGGAGAAGATCAATATCCTGGTTTGGTTTGAGTCTTCAAGCAGAAAGCCATCAAATTCTCCCTTTCTCTACCTTATTGTTTTATTCAAGCCTTCAGTGGATTAGATGAGGCCCACCACATTAGGGAGGGCAATCTTCTTAGTCTGCTGATTCAAATGCTAATCTCTTTAGGAAACATGCTGACAGAAACACCCAGAAATAATGTTAAACCAGATATCTGGGCATCCTAAGAGCCAGTGAAGTTGACACATAAAATTAACTATCACAGTCCCTGAATCTCCACATGGAGATACATATATATATATATATATATACACACACACACACACACACACACACACATATAAGATCAAGCTCAAGCTAGTCTTCTGGAGGATGAGACAGCACCTAGAGTAGAGACAAGCCATCTCAGCTGAGCTATCTTAGTTTCACCATCCCCCAGCCAACTCTGCAGCTGATCACAGATTTATGAGACACCAAATATATATAAATGAATCGTGACATGGAAATACACCTTTACTGTGTTAAGCCACTATTTATTGTGGCTTATTATCCCACCTTGACACGGTGCCATGATTTGAAGTCAGTTGACTTTAAAGCCTATGCTGTCAAAGGACAGAGAGCATGATTGGTAATAGATGCCACTTCCTACCCCAAATTTCACCTTGCTATATAGAAAACTATCCCTAAAATCCCAACACACATGATCTCACCAGTGGTACCAGACTCTACAAAAACCTTCAGGAAAATACATGTGTTAGTAAGCTTTTGCTACATAACCACTCCAAAACCAAGTGGCTTACGATCAAAACCAAAAAATATTATTTAATATTTTAGCTCACAATATGACAATATGCAACGTAGGCTTGGCTCAGCTGGGTGATTCTGCCAGCCTAGGCTAGACTCTGCTAATATCAACTAGGCTCACTCACACATCTGTGATCAGCTACGAAGTTGGCTGGCAAATCTAAAATGCCTCAGCTGAAACAGTTTGTCTCTGCTCCAAGTGGTGTCTCTTCTTCCAGCAGGCTAACTCGAGCTTGATCACTTGGTGGCAGTGGCAGAGGTTGCAAGAGCAGCAAGAGGACAAGCCCTAAAGTACGAGCACTTTTCTAGCTACCCACTTTGGCCAAAGCAAGATACATGGCTATACCAAAAGGCAGTGTGGGAGATCATTATCAAATGCATGGATACAGGAAGGTGGAAAGAAATGGGGCCATTTCTACAATCAATCTGCCCCCACATCCCAGGATCACTGTGTGGGTGCCAGAGCACAAAACAAGTACGTCACAGACTTTAGAACTCCCAAAGTCATTTCTTCTAGCCTCTGACTCCAAACCTCCAGCAATCTAATGGTGATAGAGCTGGACAACACTTGGCTTTTTTGGAGTATATTGGAAACCAGTATTAGAAAGAAATGACCAATTCATTGTTCCTGTGGCTAGTCTGGCAGAGCCCTGGAGGCAAAGATCTGTCTCCATCTAACAGGAGGATGGTTCCACAGGGTGTGAGATAACTTCCTGCAAAAAGTGAGTCATGGTATGAAGAGTGCCAGGCCCCCCTCATACTCCTCAATGAGGCAAGAAGGATAGGACCAAACCCCTGATGAATATACTCCCTTTCCTGAAAAGGGGGGGATGAAAGAGGATGGCAGGGAAAGTAAAACTGCTACTGGGAGCTGCTCCCCAAATTGTAATCTAATCTGCTTTCTGCTGAAGTTTCCCTTTTGCCTTGATTTCTGTGTCTAAGAGCTTCCCTTTGTGGCTTGCTATTGTTTCTATAAAAAATACCTTTTGCTTGGCAACATCTTAGCCAAGGAAAGCCAAATATCTAACAAGAAAAAATACAGCTTGTCTGCTATTTCAGTGACTTAAGGCCAGAGCAATGATGAACTGTTATGGTTTGAATTATGTCCACCACCCCCAAAATTCACATGTTGAAGTTCTAACCCTCAGTGCCTCAGAATGTGACCTTACTTGGAAATAGGGTCATTGCACATGTGTTAATATGGGGTCATCCAGGATGTGCACACAGGAAGAATGCCACATGATGATGAAGGAAGAGATTGGGGTGACACAACAAAAGCCAGGGAATATCGAAGATTGCCAGCAAACCACCAGAAGCGAGGAAAGAGACACGAACAGCCCTCCAAAGGAACCACTCCCACCAACACCTTGATCTCAGATCTCTAACCTCCAGTACTGTGAGACAGTAAACATCTGTTGTTTAAGCCACTCAATTTGTGGCACTTTGTTATAGCAGCCCTAGACATAGTGAACAACCACCTAGGTCATAGACCATTTCACACTCTTTTTCTTCCTTCACTTCTTGCTCAAAGTTTGTTAGCACCGAGTTCCAGATGAAAACACTGAGGCTAAGCTAGCCCATGCTTAGCCAGCTTGGCCAAAAGCCAGACTTAAACTCAGGTCACCAGACCCTGTCCAGGCATTTCCCTCTGCACGGTGTTGCTGTGTAAAGGTTGCTGACAAGTGCTGATAGCAAGGCAAAGATTGGAGCTGCGATTCTAAAGGTAGCTACACCCCCATTGTGCAATAGATTGGTTTCTGAAAGAATTAGTTCTTAATCAATTCCTTATAAACTCAATGATATTTTAAGTGCTCTCAAGGAGTTTCCTATTTAAAGGAGCCCTTGGGAGATCCTTTCATATAGCAGAGGGGCTTTTTGGATTGTGAATGATCACCTGCTTCCCTCTAAATTCATTTTTTTTGCAAGTGTAATTTGTTTTCATAGGAGAGATTTTGTGGAAGTGGGCCTGCCTTCAATTCTGCGCCTCTGCCTTGGCTGGCAAGGACTCAGTCAATGCTTGCTGTTCCATTGTGGTTAACGATAGCAATGAAAGACGCCCACAAGTAGCGCTGCCTTTTAAATACACATGGTGTCTGGAGTGATTTCCTCCCATTTCAAGCCATTTTGAGCATCCTCAACTTAAAATCATTGCTTGGGTAGAAAAGGGGAAAAACATCATTTTGTTAAATGCCAACATTTAACTATTAATTACTCCCTAACTATTAGTGAGTTCTCTGTTAATTACTATTCCAGATACCTAGGTGTTTGTAAATTAGCAGGTGCTTCATTTCCTTTTCTGGGTCTGCTTTTGGACTGCCTGTGCAGAAAGAGAAGCTCCTGGGGGGAGAAGGTATGCATGTGACCCACTGGAGAGGTGACACTGTGACTGGAATGACTAGAATCTTACTACTTTTATAACAGTCTCTATTTGGGAATGCAGGTTGCCAATGTTTTACATTAGTTTCAAGATTCTTTCCTGAAATTGCTTTTATTATTGATTAATTAATTAATTTCATAGGCACCAGCTAAGCACCTACTAAGTGCCAGGTACTGTCCTCTGCCCTGGAGATAAAAAAATGAAGAGGACTCCAGCTCTACCCCTCACATTCTTATTGTCTAATAGGAAGATAGACGTGTCAGTCAATAACCACACAGAAGTAGTAAGTTCTATATTGGAAGAATGAGGAATGGCAACACAAAAAAAAGTGCTCCACTTTGCTGGAAATGGCAGAAACTGTTTCCCAGAGTTGGTGGCATTCTCATGAAATTTTGAAGGATGAGTAGGAGTATGCCAAATGCATGATTTTGATAAAGGACATTTCCAAAAGAGGGAGCAGTGCACTCTAAGATGCCACAATGAGAACCTGGTTTTGGAGACTGGTGGGTGGCTGGACATAGGGAGACAGTGAGGAAGTAGCAGGACATGAGTTTAAAATAGTCATCTGGGGCAAGATCACCAAGGAGCTTGGACACTAGTCTGCCACTGAAGGATTTCCTCCTGGAAAGGACAGTGACTGACTACATTTGGTGGCATGGAAGACGGCCTGAAATGTGAATGGGCTGGAGGCAGGGAGCTGAACAGGGAGACAAATGCTATGATGGAGGTCTAAGCCGGGGCAGCAGCTGTGGGAGTGTAGAGAAGACCAATGATTTAAGCAATAGTAATGAGGTCAAATTCTAGAAGCTTGTGGCTGGGAGGTGAGAGAGAGGAAGGGTCTGGGATGACTGCACGTCTCTGGCTTGGGTGTCCAGGTGTACTTACCAAAAATGGATGATGCAGGCAGAGGAGCAAATTAATGTGTATATTTAGAATGCAGAAACTGTAAGGAAGCTTTCAGGAGTGAGATTTCCTCCCCTTCCTTCATGGGTGGTTTGGGACCTCCTTGCTCATTCTGACCTAGCAACTCTTAGGAATCTGTACCTAGAATCACAGAGCAAATGAGTTCAATTTATATTCACATAAACAGGAAGTGCTGGCCCTTAACAACCAACAACCCAGAGGTATATCTGTCAGGTTCTCAATTACACATAGCAGAATCCCCCTTTGTCTATCTTAAGCAGAAAAAGAATTTATTAAAAGATATTGGGTAGCTCAGAAAATCTCTAGGAGTGCCAGAAGTCCAGGCTTGTAGGTGCCATGATGAGGGACAACACTTGGACCACACTGTGGATGGCTCCAGCAGAGACACCCCTGACATTGGACCCTAGAAACCCAAAAACTCTGCATCTATTGCCCCCAATAGCCATATGCCCCATAGTCATTTTCATTAGAAAATGAGTTACAGCCCTTGCATCCTCACTCTGCTCTTTTCCTAATTGAAGTCTCCCATCAGCATAACTGATTGGCAGAACTTCAATATGGTGAATATGCCCTAGCTGCAAAGAAGGTGGGAAAGCAAGTATCTAGCTTTCCACTTGGAGAGGTGAAATCCACAATGCAGAAAATGCCCCAAACACAAGAAGGGTTTCAGAACATGACAATTAGAGAACAAATACTGCTTCAGAGGGCCACTATTTAAGGAAGAGGCTAGAATGAAGTGATCTCTTTTTCCTGAGACTTAAAAGTCACTGCTTTTGTAGACACTACAACTTTTTACTTTGTACTATAGTTCTTACCCCTAGATTAGAAAACTCTCTGTGGCAGGTGAGGTGTTGTTTTGAGTTTTGTATGATGCATTGCCATTCACCCAGGAAAAGCTCAATAAATTTGGCCCTCTCCAAGTCCATGACAACTCTGTAATTCTCTTGGCTTATTCATTCAGTAGGCATTTACTGCAGACCTATTGTGTGTCTTGATCTATGTTGGGCATTGTAGCTGAGTCAGGAGAATTATTGGACACACCTGTGCTCATACCCTGCAGCCAACAGAGCCTGCTATGTAATGTGCACAGAGATGACACCTGGTGTCTGTCACCACTACAATAATGTGTCATCATTATAAGAGTGATCACAGTTTGCCATAACAAAGGGGCCTTCATGGTCACTCAGGGAAGTGAAAGCTTCCCTTGGCTGGGCTACCCTGGCTGCACCTTCTTAGCATCAGTTTCTATGAACACTGACTCAATAAAAAGAAATCAGAAGGGAAATGACATTGAGTTCCAAGGAGATATAAGGAAAGGATCTCATAGGCCATTGGGCTAGACTCTTTGAAATGAAGAGTCTAGGCCTGGGGGAGAAGCTTAGCTTCCTGATAACTCTATTTCAATCTCTTTGTCCAGAGGGCAGTCATCAGAGGTGCTCAACCATCCAGGCCACAAGTTCCCCCACAACACAGGGAGCTGCCCAACTCTTATTCCTTGTCTCAACAGAGTCCCTCCATCCCAGGAAATCTGAATTACTGTAGGGAAAGAAAGCCATTTATCATAACTCTGCTACTGCAGAGTTAATCATGATCCCAAGGGGCAGAAGTGAGGCCCTGGGAGGGTGGCTTCATGTCTCAATCTTGAATATCAGTGTTGAGGCATTAGGAGACCCCATGGGGCTCAGGCATGATTCCCTGGAAACACTGGTAGAAACAGTCTTCAGGGAAACCAGGCAAATGTACTATGAGCAGGGGCCCAAGAGCAGGTGGGTTCACTAGAACTAAGGGTAAGCTCAGTGGCTCAGCATCCAGTGATGACTGGGGGCTCCTCTGTTTTGCTCCAGCAATGTATTCAGCAGAGCCCAGTGTGTGCTTCTGATCTGAGGCAGGATAGAACTTATTGTACAGATTTTACGCATATTGAGATTATTCTCTTACTCCCTACATTACTCTAGGGTTTCATGCTCTAGGTTTTCATGACCATGGCATTATTCTTTGGATCTAAGCCTGCTTAAAAAGTCAGGTCTTTTAAGCAATCTCATTTTAAGCTATTTTATATCTACTTCCACTTCCAACCAAGATGGAGTAAAAATGACCAAAATTACCCTCTCTTCTTAAACAATTAAAAAACTGAACAAAATGTATGGAAAAAGGTTTCAGACAATGGACTATAGGTGGTAAAGAACAGTGTTCCCTGAGAGAAAACAAATGAGGAGAGCTCTACAACCATCCCAGATTGTCCCCTGGAAGGAGTTTCCTAGATACAAAACAGAGAGGGGGTCCCAGGCAAAGGTGTTTCCCTGACTTTAGAAGACAAAGTTGGGAGTTTCGGGAGCACAAGGCAGCTCCGTTTCATGGAGCAAGTATCAGAGAAAACTGACCTGCACAGAGAGAGAATTCCAGAGATCTGCTAAGGGCTCTTGAGTCTCTGGCTGCATACTGATTCAGTGCTTTTATGTGAGAAAACTACTTGAGGCAGAAAAAAGACCACCAGAAAAGAGCAGGAGAAAAAACTTCTGAAGCTCATGAAGGGCTGGGAAGAGTTTATGTTCCCAAGAATTAGAATGCAGAAATCTGTAATATGTGAGGTATCAGGAAGAGTATTCAGAAGAGTATTGCCAAATTATCTTCATATAAAAAGTTGCCTGTTCTCACCTAACAAAGTTTAAAAGCAAGCCTCAAAAGGATCACACTGTTGATTCCTAACTGTATCCTACAATGAAGCACAAAAATATTTAAAGGAATACGAAAATTTTAGCACTCAAAAACATAAAATGTAAGATGTTTGGCATCCAGTGAAAATTATCAGGCCTACAAACAGGAAAATATGATCCATGAAGAGAAAAATCAATCAATACAAAAAGACCCAGAAATGGCACAGATAATAGAATTATTAAACAAGAACATTAAAGCAACTATTATATTTATACTCCATATGCTGAAGACAGCAGAAATCATGAGCATGATAGAGACATGAAAGATATAAAAAATATCCAAATTAAAGTTTTATAGATGAAAAATACATCTAAGATGAAAAGTACAATGGATGATATTAAAAGCAGATTAGACACTGTATAAGAAAAGAGTAGTGAATAACAATACAAATAGCAATAGAAATACTCAAAATGAAACAGAGAGAAAAAATATTTTTAAAAATGAACATGGCATGAATGAGCAATGGAGCAACTTCAAAAAGCCTAATATAATTATAATTGGTGGCCCCAAAAGAGAGGGAAAGGAAAGGGAATGAGGATATAAAAAAAATTACAAGATACAATGAAGAAAATTATTCCCAAATTTGATAAAAACTATAAACACAGATGCAAGAAGTTCAAAAGTAGAAACATTACAAAAAGTATACCCTCATACTTACCTGACAGGGGAGATACCATGATCACAAAAAGTATACCCAGGCACGTCATAATTACATTGTTCAAAACCCACAATAAAGTAAAAATCTTTTAAAAAGCCAAATTTTAAAAAAAGATACAACACATACAGACGAACAAAGATAAGAACATCTAGCGATTTCTCTTTGGAAACAATGTAAGCTAGAAGAAAGTGGAGTAACATACCTAAAGTACCAAAAGAAAAAAAATCAACTTAGAACTCCCTAAATATTTAGAAATTAAACAATATACCCATAAATAAACCATGATTCAAAGAAGAAATCACAAAGGACAATATAAAGTGTTTAGACCTGAAATCAAATGAAAACATAACATATCAAAGTTTATTAAATGCAGTGAAAACAGTATTGAGAGGAAAATTTATAGCATGAAACACTTAGGTTAGAAGAGAAGAAAGTCTCAAATCAATGACCTAAGCTTCCATCTTAAGAAACTAGAAAAAGAGTAAATTAAATTTAGTGTAAGAAGAAGAAAGGAAATAATGAGTCAATATCAATAAAATGAAAGAGAGAATAACGAAAAATTTAATAAGACCAAAAGCTGGTTCATTGAGAATATCAATAAACTTCAAAAACTTCTACACAGATTGATCACAAATAAAAAAAAGAGAGAAGACACAAATGACCAATATCAGAAATAAAAGTAGATATCACAACAGATTTCACAGGAACAAAATGACAACAAGGGAATATTATGAACAAATTTATTCCACTAAATTCAGCAACTTAAAATGGTACCAAGTCCCTAAAAGACATAAACTACCAAAGCTCTCTCAAAAAGAAGCAGATAACTTTAACAACCTTATATTTATTAAAGAAATTGCATTTGGAACTAAAAACCTTTCCACAAAAATAACTCCAGGCCCAGATGACTTCACTAGCAAATTCAACCAGATATTTAAGGAGGAAATATTACCAATCCTACAAAAACTCTTCCAAAAAATTGAAGAAGAGTGTGGCAGGCAGAATAATGGTCTCCCACAAATGCTCATGTCCTGTCCTTGGAACCTACAAATGTGTTGACTTACATGGGAAAGGGAACTTTGTAAAGATGATTAAGTTAGGGATCTTGAGATGGGAGATTATCCTGCATTATCGAGGTGGGCCCAATTTAATCACAAGGGTCCTCGTAAGAAAAAGGGGGAGGCAAGAGAGTCAGAATGAAAGAGATACTGGAAGATACTACACTGCTGGCTCTGAGAATGGAGGAAGGGACCATGAACCAAGGAATTGAGGCAGCCTCCAGATGCTGGAAAAAGCAAGGAAACAAATTCTCTCCTAGTGCTTCCAGAAGGAACTCAGCCCTGCCATCACCTTAATTTTAGCCTGGTAAGATTCATTTTGGACTTTTGACCTCAAGAACTGTAAAATAAGATATTGTTAGGCAGGAACCAAATCTGCAGGTGGCAAATACAGGCAAGCAGGGCAGTTCCTAGAGGCAGAGAAGCCAGGGACTACAGGAAAACAGAGAACACCTGACAATCATGCATATCAATCATCTGGTAACATCCCACACCTCCCATAAGCCCTTCCTCGGAGCAGGCCAGTAAAAGGAAACCACCTGGGAGTCCTTCGGGTCTTTCTCCGCTCGTGGAGACTGACCCTTCCTCTCTCTGGAATGTGTTTTCACTTTGTGTAGTGTTCTTCCTTCCTTCTTTTCTACAATAAAAGCTGTTTGTGTGGAATTGCTTCCTGTCTGCGTTCACTCTGTTGCACGCTTCCAAGCAAGCAAAGAACCAGGACAACATTTCTCTTTCAAAAACACAACCCTGACAATATTTTTGTTGTTTTAAGCAAATAAATTTGTGTTAATTTGTTACAGCAGCAAGAGAAAACCAATACAAGGAGGGGACACTTCCAACTTATTCTATGAGGCCAGCATTATCTTGACATCAAAACCAGACAATAGCATCACAATATAGAAATCTACAGAACATAAACATGAAATGCATTACCAAATTTTAGCAAATCCAGCCTAACACAAAGAGGATAATTCATCTTGACCAAATGGGATTTATCCTAAGAAAGCTATTATGTGTCCATAGTCCGTTTTTTTCCAACGTACCCCAAATTCCTTTAACAGATCTGGCCTCCAGCAGCCCATCCTGTGTCACACTTTGCCTTTCCCCGCTCTACCCTTATCCCGGGCTGTAGCTACATCCCTATGTAGCTCCCTAAATACATAAACTACCCCCATGTGTTCAAGCCTTTGTTTGTGCTATTCCTCTGAAAACACTGTCTTCTCCTGCCCTCTCATGGGGGAACTCTTACTCATCCTTCATGTCCCACAGCAAATGTCATCTCATGCTCTGAGAAAAATGTCCCCCTTCTGCTGCAGGCTCCTCTTCCCCATCTTTCCTATTTCTCCCACAGCACTCTACTAGGACTTCTATTATAGGACTTCGCCTTCTCTTCTAATAATTGCTTTTCTCCTAGACTGTGGGTTCCAACAGGGCAAGAACAGTGTCAAGTTTATCTTTGACTTTCCAATGCCTAGCACAATGTCTGGTATGTGGCAGATCCTTAATCATTGATCAATAGACACCTTAGTAGAGAGTCATTGACAGTCTCTTGACATACAGTCTAGTGTTCTAGGGGACAGAGGTAACTATTCCAAAAGGGAGAAATGATCCTCAGAGGGGATTGGAAGGTTTCCAAAAACAAATACATCAAAACATCATCTTTTCCATGCAAAATTACATCATACAATTTATATGTGTTCAGAGCCTCACCATGTCAAAGCATTTATAATACGTATGACAATCTATTTGAGGCAGTAAGGAAGATGTGGGTAATCCCATTTTTCTGAAGAAGAAACTGAAGCTCAGGAAAGATAAATTATTTTCCCAAGATTGTGGTATGAGATAGTGGCAGAGCAGCAGGATCCACTCCCAGCTTGGCCCATCCCACTGTCTGCCCTTTGAGCATATGCCACAGTTGCCCACCTCTACCTAAAGAAAGTAAAAATGCATAGGGCCTTGGTGCTGGACTGTATGTGTCCCATCTTTGCTTTTGAATTGTCTACCTTCTGGATGATTTCCACAGTGGATAAAGTGCTGGAAGTCTCCCCAGCCCTGTAGAAACCCTGGTTGCCCCTGTGATCCCTAAATCTTCTAGGCATTGCTTTCACTTCCAGCCAAGCACCGTCTCCTTTACTTCTCTCCCAAAATGTGAATAAAAGTGGAAAAGTGAGTATGTTTGAATTAAAATTTAATAGGTACAGCCAGACAGGCCAGTGGCCCAGTGAGCCTTTCTCATTTAACATCTTAGAAATATCTAATCTCCCAGACACGGCCCACCAGTTCCATGGCGATGGTATCTTCCACCCTGGGGAAGTTGGGGGTCATTGCCTCAGTCTAATGTGCCTGAGAGTGGTCCCTTTGTTGTTTGACACACAACTTATTACACTCATTTCCCCAGTCTGTTCTTTGGTTTTTACCATTTCTCTTCAGATATCTTCACCTTTACACGTTCTGCTCAATGGTTTCCACATCCCCATAAAGTGTGGGTGAAGTGGAGAAGAGCTCTTGTGCTTTCCCCTCCACTCCTTACCTTGAGAACTTGTTTAGATTCCCCTTTTCAGATCCCATCACCCTCTGTCAACTAGAAAAGGAGCTGAATTCTCTCCCACTGATCATTCATTTCTTCATTTGTTTAATGTATTTTAGTTTCTTCCTTTTTGAGCAGGAAATTATTCAATCTTTTTAGACCTCTGCCAAATTTCTCAGCTTTGCACTTATTTTAGCCATTACCGTAGCATGGTCAGAAAGATGCTGACCTGTGCGTAGCCCTTGATCTCCAACTACCAAGAAGAATGAACAATAACCTTTGTGTAATGTTTCCAGATTGGAAATTGAGTGAGAAAGTCTGGGCACACAAGCAGACAAGGCTTTAAGCCTCTAAAATAGTAATAACAATATCTGACATTGGTAAAGCTTTTCACATGCATGAGCCTTCTGATGGCCCTTCTTAATTCATGACAAATGTATAAGGTAATCAGGGCTGGGCAGTTTCCAGCAGTAATAAAAACAATTACTTATTCCAATGGTAAGTGCTCACAAAGATTTCTGCTCCTGTGTTGTGTTTATTTTCCTTATTTTGCATGTGACCCAGGTGTGCTCAGGTATTTCTTCTCCTTGAGAAAGAAGAATTTGATTGGCTCAAATTCTCATCCCATGTTCTCAGAAAATCCATTCATTTTTCGGAGATTTCTGTCAATTCCAGGATGCGTATGTCCTCATAGTCTCTGCTGACTCTGACTTCATGTCACTTCTCAACTCTGGGTCTCTACTTGGACTCATAGTTGTTCCTGTATTTTTTCCCTAGAGTTGACTCAGACATGGAACTCACCCCTATTGTTTAATCTACACACACACACACGGACTTAGCATGTAAAGAAGACAGTGTTGAAGGTTTGGAGACACAGAGGAATGGGTCTTTTACATGAAAGAATAATAGAAACTACTTAAAACTGAACATCAGGTCTCCCTATTCTAATGGGTAGATCTCCCCACCTGTTTGGTAGACTACCCACCCCCTCCTCTCTCCCTTGTCTTCTCTTTGCTTTATTCTCTTTCCATCCCCCAAATTCATATTCATTTCTGTGGGAGAACTGATTAGCATCTTTTTGCCAGGTCTCAAGTTCCTTGTCATCAGATATTCATCTTCTGTCCCAAGTAGTTATCAAGGTGTTTCCCAAGACAAAAACAGGAGGAAATCTGGAGACAGACATGAAGACAATCTTTTTGAACTACAAATACAAACAAGGAAACTGAGGTTCAAAGAATTTATGTGAGCTGCCCAAGACCAGAGGAGTTAATACCACCATCAAGCCTTTGTTAACTGGAAGACACAAAGGCTCACAGACACAACTTTCCAATAAAGCTCCCAGTGCCAAGCTGTGGGCCTATTTTAGGATGCAGTCAATTGTACTTCAAACATTTTAGGGAAACAGCATGGCCTTATCCATCCAGCTCTGTGGGGGGTTTGTGAAATGAAATTGTATTGTGTGATCTACTTGATGCTTGTCTCATGTTGGTACAGGATTGTGGCTGTTGTCTCCAATTGCCTCAGGAAGTGTAAACACTAATGTTATTTTGCTTCCACTGTTTGTGATACTTATTGAGCGATACAGACAAAATTAGTTTCTATTCCAGTAAACACAATACTCAACTTAAAGGAATTCTCAGGTTTTCTCCTTCCCTTTTGTGTTGTTTTCTTCATTTACTGTTCATTTCCTATATTATAATATGATTTGGACTTGCTTTCTATTCATAAATTAATTGTTTCTAACATTAATAAAAATAATAACTCCAATGGTAAATGCTCACAGAGATTTCTGCCCTCGTGTTGTGTTTCTTTAGCCTGGACTAAGGCCCATGTTGGATTTTCCAAGTAAACACAGCATGCAGTAGTGCTCCCCAAACAATCAGTCCCTGAGGATCCCCTCACCAGCTCCTCAAATCCTCCTGTTGCATCTCCAGACACTCGCCCTGACACAATTTGGATGGGGCAGTCCAGGAGTGGTGGGACCTGGAACTAGCATAGAGATCTCCAAGCAGGTGCTGAGAGATGTGTCTAGTCCCATAGGTATAACACGGCATCAAGAAGGCCCGGCCTCAGCACCAGAGCCTCCAAGATGGAGTGACAGATGTGTCCTGACAGGGGAAGAACAGGGATAAATCCAGAAGCAGCAAGACGGTAGGCAGTATGAGGGAAGTCTGAGAGTAAGTAGTAGTGTTCTGGCACCAAGGTGAAGTTCGAGGATGTTTCTCCCACACAAGGGGGTGAGGGAGTGTCAAGGGTGACACAGGGCAGCATCTCTAGGACTGGGATACCAAGGTTACCCAGGTTACCAAGACAAGCTCTCAAACTCAATCATTTATTCAACAAATACTTTGTGAACAATCACTATGTGTCAGGCATGGTTTTGAGGGCTGAGGAAATAGCAATGAAAAAGATAAACATAATTCCTACCCTTATGGACCTTATAATCTAGCAAGGTAGACAGATAAAATTAAATCATCACAGAAGTGATTAATAAATGACTCATATGGTAAGTGCTGTGACAAGGAGATACAGGGGCCTTAAGAGTGCACAATAGTGAGCCCTGGCTGGGTCTGGGAGATTGAAAGCATTGCTGAGGGAGTGGCATGTAGCTTGAGCTCTAAAGGATGAGATGGCTATGTGAAAGGGCGGAGGCTGGAGATCAGAGGTTGGAGGTCAGAGCAGGGGTACAGGAGGAAGAGTGATCCCATCAGAAGAAAAAGCTTGCACCAAGGCTAGAGGTGGAAAGTAGCTTAACTTATTCAATGACACGAAAGGAGGGAAGTGTGCAGGTAGAATAGACGAGCCAGAACGTGGTGCAAAATGAGGTGGGAGAGGCAACCAGGAGCCAGATCGTGAGCATCTTATCATGGTCATGGCATGGTAAGACCAAGAATAGGGTCCCAAGAGGTGCAGGAAGCCATTGACACGTTTTTTGAGAATAAGTGACATGATCTTATTTGAACTTTCAAAAGATCATGTTGACTATTGTGTAAAAAAAATAGATTGGGGGCAGGGGAGAAGGACAAATGTGGAGAAACCAGTTGGGAGGCTCAAGAAAATCAGAGAAGCCAGTTCTTAGAAGTGGGACATGGGGTGAGGAGCAGATCCTAGGGAAGAGATGGAAACGCTGTGACCAGGACCAGAGACTAAAGTGGGCACTGGGTCTTGGGCCGAGGCTGTGGATCAGATTCTGCTCACAACCAGGATACCCTGGCACTGAGAAGGCTGAGAGGTGAAGCTGGGCCTCCTTGGCAGACCTTAGTGAGGTGAACCTTGATCACACAGGCAGGGGAGACGCTGAGCCTGCAGGGAGCGGCCAGCGCCTCAGCCAAGGTAGAGGATGTGTTTCAGTTTCCTGAGGCTGCTGTAACAAAGCGCCAAAAACTGGGTGGCCTAAAACAACACAGATTTATTCTGTCATCATTCTAGAGGCTAGAAATCCAAAATCAAGGTGTTGGCAGGGCATGCTCCCTCACGGACCCTGGGTACAATCTTGCTTTGCCTCTTCCTAGCTTCTGGTGGCAGTTGTCAATCCTTGGCATTCCTTGATTGCATCACTCCAATCTCTGCCTCTGTGATCACATGGCATTCTCTCGGCGTAAGGTTCTGTAAGCACAAGGGCAGTATGTTACCCACCTTCGTGTCCCCAGCACCTCATTCAGTGCCTGACAGATGGCAGCTGCTCAGCAAGTGAATGAGTGAATAAGTGAATGAGTGAATGGACCAACAAGAAGTGCGTTTTAGAAGGATAATTCTGAGTGTAATATAAAAGAAAGGACTGAGACAAGGACACAAGCTAGAAAAAATTGCAATTGTCTAGATCAATGGTTGCCACTTAGGTTTGCTTGTTCATTTATTTATAAATGATATATATCAGTACCACATCACTAATATAGTCACTAATAAAACATACATAAAATAGAAATTTTAATAGGCAAAATTAAAAATAACAGAAAATGGAAATTCTGTTATTCTCCTCCTCTCCTCCAGTGGAGGCCATTTTGGAGGCCAGTGCTCTAGCTGATAAGGACCAAGCGGTGGCAGTGACAAAGGAGATAGGGAGGACAAGGGGTGGCTCTGCCTTCCACGTGACACAAGAGCTGAAGAGTAGCCAGCCCTGGTGATGAGGAAGTCCTGCAGACATGCGCCAGAGCCCAGCTGCTGCTCCAACACTGAGCTAGGTACATCCTAAAGCTAAATTCCACCATCTGACCCATGAGGAGGGATCGTGGTAAAACATGCCTTGTCCAAGATTAGTCGGTATTTGGTAGAAAACCCACAGGCAAAGCAAGAAGAGAAAAAAGAGGAAACGTGTCCAGAAATAATATGAATGAGGCCAAAATAAATCTAGAGAAGGTAACTACTTCTGCCGAGGGTGTTTACTAACCTGGGTCTACCTGTGCAGGGAAATCCCGCCCGGGGCTGCAGCTGTGCAACCAATTCATAGCTTATCCCTTTCAGTGATGAAACTGAAATAGAAAATCTGGAGGGGCCGTAGCCAGGAGGCTCATCCACACTGATGACTTGACCATGCTGGAAATTCCTCCAGGCAGGGATTATGTTTTCTCCACATTAGCTGTCACATGCAACGGTGATAACGCTCACTACCATGCACCTGCCATGTGCCAGGCGTTACACTAAAAGATTTACATTTAGTTAATGCTCACAGCAACCTCATAAAGTACACATTGTGTTCTTCTTTTTCTCATTTTATAGACGAGGAAAATGAGGCCTAGGGATACAGAAGATATACAGCCAGTACTTGTCCAAACTGAGATTAGAACTCAGGTATGCCTGACTCCAACTACATTAGCTTTTCACTATACCACCCTCTGCCTTGGGTAGACACTGGGATCTGCAGGCTCTGGTCTCAGCCTCCTTTTTTGGCCTCACCTTTCCCATCCCTGCACCCCCATGTGCTATGCCCACCATACTAAACTTCCTGCTGCTCCCTAATACACCACCCCCTCCGTCACGCTTCTCAAACTTGAATGCCAACGCTGCTGGTCCTCGGGCTACACTTAGAGTAACAAGGATCTAGAAGTTCATTCAAAATGCAGACTCTCAGGCCCGCCCCACACCCCCAACCTACTGGATCAGAATGTGCATTTTAACAAGCTTCCCAAGTGATTTGTTTGTGCATCGTAATTTGAAGAGCCCTGGTCTTAACCTGCAATGCCACTTCTCTTCTTCCTCACCAGGCCACCTTTTACTCATTATCATTTGAGCGCATTCAAAGTGCCAGGCACTGTGCTTAGAACTGAGGACACAAAATCAAATTAAATAAGACACACAAGCATACAAATCAAATAAGACTATGATAATGTGTTAACCTGAGAGTCACGTAAATAAATTGTATTTTTTAAAAAGTGTGAGTGCTATAAGCAAGGTAAGAGCTGCGTGTAGTATCTTATACCCCCCAGGGTCTCTAGTCGACATCGTAACACCAGGCACCAAGAAAAGGCTCAGTGACATTTCTGGAAGAAAGTAAGGAAGGCAAAGAAAGGGACAGAAAGTAGAGGAGGGAGACAGGAGAGACGGAAGGATTGCACTAAGGTATAATTCCTAAAATGCCAACTCAAACAAGATGTGTTCATCACTGACTTCCCCACAGGGTAACTTCACGTGAAAACTTAGATGCCCTAAGATCAAGATCACTGCAGCCTCCAACCCACCAAACTCCTCTTCTCACATGATTCACTTTGACAACAGTATTATCATTCTTTAAGCTAGTAGCCTAGAAATCTTGGATTTATCCTTGACTCTTCCTTCCACTTTGATCTTCCTATAGATCTATTATAAAATCCTGTTATATTGTTCATTCCTAAGTCCGTTATTCAGTGCTCACCATATATTCCGAGCAGGAGTTTAGGGGTGAGAAAGATCATTTACAGCTGAAGTGCTCACAGAACTTCTCCAGAGGGTCATTATGTGTGGTCAGACAGAGGTTTGAATCCTGGCCCAGCCACTTACCAAAGCTGACCTTGGGAACATTCCTTACTCTTTGCCACTGCACCCTTATCTGTAAAAAAGGGTAATGATATTACCTCACAGACTTATGCAAGGAACAAATGAGACACACATCATTATTATTATAACCATCATGGAATAGGGTGGGGATTGAACATGCAATCAGAGGACAAGACCTCGCCAAAACAGAGCAGGAAAGGATGGAGGCCAGTTGAGGGACTGGTGAGGTATCTGCTTGGACTGAGGCCCAGGGTGGGCAGGAAGTAGAGGGAAAAAAAAGACTCAAAAGTCCAGTTAGTTGGGATCCCATCATGGAGCACTTCAATATCAACCTGAGGGATCTGTGATGAATTTGGCAGTAACAAGAAAACATGATCAGAACATGATCTGACTTGATACGTCAGATGAGAGTGGCAAAGATGCAGAGGGGAAAGCCCAAAATGGTTCTGACCTTTAAGACTGGCCTTCAGCCAGAAACCCAGTAGTCAGGAGAAGACACGGGCTTGCTGGAAGAGAGGCATCAACTCACTGAGATGGAAAAGATGGCAGTACATCCAAATGAAAACATCCAGCAGGTAAACAGGTGTGCTGACTTTGAGTTCAGTCTGCTGGGCTGGCAGGACAAACTTAGAAGTTCTCCACAAAAAATAATAGTTAAAATATGGGTAAATACCCTGAGGGAGTTCAGATAGAAGAGGGGAGACCCTTAGGAAACGCTACCCTGGGAGATGGATAAGCAAGAGGAGTTGGAGAAGCTAAGAGGAGAATCAGGATTTGTAGAATCACGGGATTAAGGCCGGGCGCGGTGGCTCACCCCTATAATCTCAGCACTCTGGGAGGCCGAGGTGGAAGGATCGCTTGAGGCCAGGAGTTCGAGACTAGCCTGAGCAAGAGCAAGACCCCACCTCTACTGAAAATAGAACAAATTAGCTTGGCATGGTGGTGCATGCCTATAGCCAGCTACTTGGGAGGCTGAGGCAGGAGGATCACTTGAGCCCAGGAGTTTGAGTTTGCTGTCAGCTAGGCTGATGCTACGGCACTCTTGCCTGGGCAACAGAGTGAGACCCTGTCTCAAAAAAAAAAAAAGAATCATGGGATGAAAAGAAGAAGAGAGTATCAAATCCTGCAGAGAAGGATGAAGAAATGGACTTTGAATGTGGCAGACAGGTCCAAGGGACCTTCAACAGGACAGGTGAGGAACCAGGGCATCCTTCTTCCTAATTTCCACAGCCAAATATAATACAAGGCTGGTGGGAAAAGCTTGATAAATATTGGCTACTTGAAGCATAGCAGCTGCCACATCTTGGGCTGGATGACTTCCACAAAGCACCTGAGTCTACTGCCATGGTCCACTCCATGTTGAGTTTCTCAGCCTGTCCTGGAGGAGAAATTAGTAACTCTGGCTCTGAAGTGGTAGTGGGGGAGTTCACAACCAAAAAGGAGTTGTTTCTTTAATCCTGTACTCTTGGACCTAAGGATTCATTTAACCTCTTGCCTATCTTTGGGCCTTCTAAGTTAGCTAGAAATCCATCTCTGTTTTTAACAGTTTCAGAGGCAATTCCTCAACAACATTTGGTAATCTGTTTTCGTTTCTTGCCAAGGTCAACTAGAAAACAGGCCCTTGTGATCCAGAATTTCTAAAAAGCTCACTTGACAAATTGAGTAATGAGTCAATCAAGAGGAAAAATAAAGTCAGAGATCGCCCTGCTTCAGGAAGGACCAAGTGCAGGGTCATCTGCAGCTGAGGGAGGGGATTGTAAAGAAGGCGCAGAGGCCAGCATCCTGGAAAGTGGCTGTAGGGCTCTAACTCGGGGAACTGAGGAGCTCTGTCATGCCCAAGAACATCAAAAGCTCAAAGTACAAAGGATCATTTGTGCTATGTTCTGAGAACAAACTCCAGTGAAGTTATTCACAAGGAATGATTGTCGTCAAGGTCTTGTCATTGGAGTTTTTCCATTTCTTGGTGCCTAGAACCGATAACCCTTGAGATTATGTGTAGTGCTCAAAGACAAAGGGCATACTTAACATCAAGGAGGCGCGCTGGGAGGAAAGAGTAGGAGGAAAGAGTTAGCACAAAAACATGTGCTTGTAGGTAATGAGACAGAGCTTCTAGGGGAGGTATGGGAAATAATGTTTTATCAGATTTTTAAGAACACTTTCAGTCATTCAAACATTTATGGAGCAGCTCCTAGGTGCCAGGCACTAGGCTGGGCGACAGGGCATGATGGCACATTCCCTTGAGGAGTGAACAACCTATTAGAGGAGCAAAGTGTGAGCCAACAACTGTGAAACAGCGTGGAAGGTGTTAATAGAGGCAGGGGAGACTTACTATGAGGAAAGAGAAAGAGAAACTTAAAACAGCAGCACAGAGAAACTGTTGCACTTCTGGGGGACTTCATTTGAGCTCCATGCATTGGCATTTGCTGACTGAATATTCATGAATGATAATAATCTCCAGTGAGTTATCTGAAAGGTCCCTGTCATGAGGTAAGGTGCTGAGACACAAATTTGAATGGGATGCTAGGAGGCCGGAATGTACTTGCCAGCCACTTAGCTACTGGACAGACCATACTCAGTACCTGGCATTTGTGTCCCAGTACAGCTTAGCTCTTTTCTTCTCATTGACATCTGCATAGTAATTCTCATACTGTGATTAATTTTTTTTCTTTACAGAAAAAAATACGGGAAATATGGAGTTAATAAGGTAAAGATATAAGGTAATGAAGTAAAGTTTATTTTAATGACAAAATTTATTAAAATAGCTTTAGAAATTACCTTGGCCTCATATTTATAGAACCATTAAGAGTGAAGGGTTTCTTACATTTTTCAGTTATACTTTACTGTACTTTATGGTGGAAATTATATGCCATGATGACATTCATGATTTTGGAGGCTCACCAAGGTCATGGATGAACCTTTTGAGAATGTCAAGGGTCCAAGTCTATGAATAACGTTATATTTTATTGGCACTCTACTGGATATAACAAGGTCTTATTTTAAGTTTGAAAAATAAGGCATAGTCTCCCTTACGTGATTTTCCTATAATGTGGGGAAAGCTACCATTCCCCTTCACTGTCTATGAAGGTTTAACATGTGTCACCAGAAGACAAAGAAGATATTCATCCACAAAACTGCAGCCTGTCAAGTAACGTAACTTAACAAAGACAACTAAATTCTCCAACTGAATGCTTTCCTTTTGGTCTATTTCCTGGAACCTAATAACCCTGAAACCCAATTCTGCCCCCCTCCCTAAAATACCCTCCAAGTACCTCAAACTTAACATGACTTCACCCACAACCCCAATGTGCTTCCACTTCTGTCTGCTTGTTTTGAACTCATGTATTCGATCACTGAAGCCAGAAAACTCAGAGTTGGCCTCCTATACCTCCGCCCCAACATCTAATCAGTCACCAAGTACATCGATTTTACCTCCTAAATGACTCTCAAATGCAGCCAGGCCTCTCCAGCCCCACACACTGCCCTAGCTCAAGGCCAAATCATCTGTCATCACAATATCCTGAAACCCTGCCTGCTCTTTCCTCTAGATTGATACGGAGTAATTTTTCTCAAAATCAAGTCGTGCCTTCATTGACTTCCTCTGAAGATTAAGATATGGTCCTATCAACAAGTGATTTTTGGACTGTGATTCTGATGCCCATGGCATATAACACTTCAAGAAATGCTTTGACTGTGAGCTGTTTCTCCCCCAGAAAATGCTGAGTTCTTTCATACCTTTATGCATTTTGCATTTGTCTGACTCTGGTCCTATACTGCCCTTTCACCCTAACCACCAAGCCTCTATCAGTCCCTCAGCATCCAATTCAAATGTCACTGCTTCAGGAGGCCCATGTGTAAATCTCTCCGTGGCTCTTCCATATGGCCTTCCATAGCACTGGATGCATATCCTTATTAAAGCATGTGTCCTGTTGTGTTGTGTTGCAGTTTACTGGAACAACCTACTAACAGGTTTATCTTCTCCAGTGACCCGTGTGCTTGCTCTTGTTCAACTTCGAATCCCTAGTACCTAGCACTATGCTCCTGCCAGGTAGTCAGTGTTTGCTGAATGAAAGGACCAGTGACACAAGTCTGTGGCTACATGATAAAACGAGAGAGGCATGTCATAAAAGGGAAAAAACTGCTTTTTTGTTAACTATAAAGTGAACCAAGGTGTTAAAAAAGTTAAAACAAAGATGAAGAGTGCTTTTAAATTTTTAAATTACTCGTCACATCTGTCCTAGCTAAAGACTAACTCTAGCAGCCTCCTGTGGCCTATTAGTCAAGAGTATTTCACACTTGGGCACCAGATCCAGCAAATGTTCAATGATCATGGAAGAAATACTTAAAAAGAAGCATTTGGCTTTGAAAATACAAATGTAAGAAGATGCCCAGTAAAAGCATCTGCTAAATGTTGTTCCTCTTTGGCACATTAGACTGCAGTATCAGACACATGACGGTGTTTACACTATACACAATGTCCAACATCGTGCCAAAACTCTGGCATTTTGGTGACCTGATATTAGAGTACGGTGAGATTTTTCAGGTATCCTTACTATACACACTGGTGGAAAGAAGAGCTGCCAGAATAAACCTAGACAGGGAAAGAGGTATATCCACCGCATTTAGTAACACCGCTGGAGCCCGCACTTCAGCTTTCCTGAAGGCAGGATACTAGGGGAGCTCAAGCCTAAATTAAATCTAACAAGCTATATTATAAATGACGACCAATCTCAGATAAAGCTGCTCCCCTAATCCTTCCGCTGCTGCAAAGACTCACTCCCCGACCCCCTACTGGGCTGCTGGGCTCCCACCCGACTTAGGACAGCGCCACGCCCTTCTGGGCCCCACCCACCCCACAGCGCCTGGCCCCGTCCCAGCACCCCACCCCCACCCACGGGCACCACCTACCCTTGCCGCGCCCCGCCCTGGACCCACGTGCCGGGCCCCACCCCGGCGCTAGCGGCCCTTTAAACACCCCCACCCTTACACATTACCCCCCCACACGCGGACGGCAGCCGGAGAGGGACAAAACTCCTGGCGTACAGCCAGTTTTCTCCGCCGAGCACGTTCCGTGCAGCCCCAGCCGGTGGGGCCCTCCAGCCCGGGCCACAGCCCCCTGGCGCCTCCCAAGGCCGGAGCTGCCGGGCCGAGGAGCGTCGCTCCGGTCCGGCTACGGGGCGGGGTCGGCGGAAGCGCCCGTCCCCGCCGCCGCCGCCGCTGCCTCCGCCTGCAGCTCGGGCGGCCCGCTTGCCCGCCGCTGGGTGCGCTGCACGCGGGGGGCAGCCGCGGTGCAGAGGTTCATGCGGCGGCGGCGGCGGCGGCGGCGGCTGCTGCTGCTGCCGCCGGAGGCAGATAGACCGGGCGCTGCCGCCGCCTCCCTCCCCCGGCTCCATGCCGCCGCCGCTGCCGCCTCCTCCTCTCCGGCGAGGGGCGGGGGGCTCCGGCCCGGGGTGGGCACCACTCCTCGCAGCGCCGCTCCCCTCCCTGCCCTCCGCCCGGGCGCTGGAGCCGGCGAGGGCACCCGCCACCTCCTAGGAGCGCCCACTCCGTGCGCCCTGCCGGAGCGAGGGGGCGGGCGTGGGCGGGCGTCGGGGCAGCGGGGACCCAGCGCGGCGGCAAGAGGAGGGGGCTTCCCCAAGGATGCCCGGCAGCGGCTCCCCGCTCCTAGGCGCGAGCTGAGCCCGACCGGGAGCGAGCAGCGCGTAGCCATGCCGGCGTGACGGGCGCCCCCGGCTGCCCGCGCGGGCCCCCGCGCTGTCCCACGCCGCGCCGCGCCGGCGCCGGGCGGCAGGATGGGCTGTATCCAAAGCATCACCTGCAAGGCGCGGATCCGGCGCGAGAACATCGTGGTGTACGATGTGTGCGCCACCATCGACCAGTGCCCCACGCGCATCGAGGAGACCTCGCCCATCGTCCTACGCTACAAGACCCCCTACTTCAAAGCCTCAGCCCGCGTGGTCATGCCCCCCATCCCCCGCCACGAGACCTGGGTGGTGGGCTGGATCCAGGCGTGCAACCAGATGGAGTTCTTCAACACCTACAGCGACCTGGGCATGTAAGCGACCCGCCGCGCGGCGCCGGAGCGGGGTCCCAGCCCTCGTCTCTGCTCTCCACCCTGACACCCCCCCATCCCCAGCTCTTTCTTACCGCTGTCCCCATCCTCTTTTCTAAACCTTCCTCCCGCCTCCTCTCCCACCTCCCTCCTCCCTACGCTTTTGTTTCAGTGACTGGGCGGGTGTAGGGAGGCTCCTCGCATAGGCATGTTCTCGTGGTTTTCTTCTGACTCCCCAGAAACGCGAGGAGAACGGTGTGGAGCGGGAAGAACGCGATAAGGAGGGTTCGAGAGGCGGAGGTGGGGGTGGCTGGCGAGTGCCCTGGGAGTTTCAGGGCGCCGTCTGTGCTTTGTGGGGCTCTCCGGGAAGAGTTTTGGGGGGAACCGTAGAGGAGTGGAGTGGAGTGCCGGGGGCGCATGGGCTGTGCCGCGCGTCCTTTGGAGCAACCGGAGCAGGCTTGGAAGAGAAGGTCCCGGGCGTCTGAGCAGGAGTTGGTGGTTCCGCCCTTACCCCCCTCGTCTGTTGAACTCGAGCCCCTGTCCCCCAGGCCAGGGAGCCTGGAGGCGTTTCTGTCTGGAGCTGCAAACCCGGCAGAGCTGCCTCTGTGGCTCCGCGCCCCCTGGACTAGTTTTAGTAGGGAGCTGGAAGGCACCGGGCGCGTCCCGGCCAAGTTGGGCGGATGGCCTTGTGCGAGCAGTCTTCAGCTGGCGTGGCGCGGGGTGTTTCTTTTGCTCAAGGAAAGGATGGGTCTTTTGTCTGTCTAGGGTCTTTACTTTTCAAAAGTTTCCTAATTGCGGCGCTGGAAGGGATTCCCGGGCGGTGGGCACCGCCGAACCTTGCCGGCGAGCTGGGAGCTCTCCAACTTCTTTCAGCAGCGCGGGTTGGTGCGCTCCTGGTTTGGCGGCTGCGGCGGAGACCCGGGATTGCCGCGGTTCCTCGGCCGCCAGGGGCCGACAGCCTGCCCCCGAATCGCAGGCTGCGGGCGGTCGCGTCCAGGAGTTTATTTGCTAAATTTTCATAACTCCCTGCCCGCCTCCTTTCAGAACAAGACTCTGAGTAGTTGGCAACTAAAATGGCTAAAAGGTTTGGGGCCTGTATTCTACCTGCTGTTACAATGTAGGTCTAGAACACCCTAATTATCTTGCAGCCTATAGGGAAACTCTTTTCTGGAAATCCAGCCTCATTTCATTTATTAGTCTAAAACTCTAGAGCTCCCAAGGTTCACCTATTTAGTATGGAAATGGGGTGGGGGAGTTCCCATTTTAAAAGGTCAAACCATCTTTTTAGCAGCAGTTTGCAGGCTTTTTATTGCACTCTGAGAGCATGTAAGTTAACACTAGTCATAGGCGCTAAAAGAAATTTTGACAGGTCGTTTTGTTTCTTTTTTCCTCCCAAAGACTTTGTACTTTTCTCTTTAAGCATGAAAGCTCAATGCTGGAGTAAGCTCATTCCTAGTGAAGAAATGTGAGGACCAGTTTCCAATATGCCTTTGCACACTGTGTTCTCTTTCTGGAAGACAGCTAGATGTGAAAAATGGGGGATATATTATTTTGGGTGAATCATGCCATTTAAAAACAGACACACCCTCAAAAGAATGATTATATCTGAACACGTGTCTCTTAAAACTGCTTTTTTTTTTAAATTAAACCTATTATTTCCAGCCAAGTCAGGTAAAGCCACAGACAGGACAAGGGCCCTCCCTCTTATTCCGTGGCCTCATCCTGATGACAGTGGGTAATCTTGCTGGAGGACAGTAACTGCTCTCCCTGAAGCTTGGGGCCCCTGAAAGAGCAGTCGCTGAGTGTCACTGAGCAGTGGCAGCCTCGCTTTTCCTACAGTGGGGCTCTCTTTTGCCTCAGATCTCTTGTAAATCAGTAAATCAAAAGCATATATAAAAATAAATCTTTCTTTCCATAAAATATAAAATGTACTTTACCTCAGGAGAAATTGAGTTAAGATATAAATAGACAGGGTAGTTGAACTTCCTTGAATCTATAGGAGGGTATGTCCACTCGGAACCAACTTTAGCCAGCATGAACCAGCAGCAGTATTTCTGACCCTTCCCCACTGAATCCTTGTATCTGGGACTTGGGAAGAGGTTTTGTTTTAAACTGCCGCTGGTTTTCATGTTGTTGATGCAGGGGAGCAAAAATAGTCTCCAAGAAATCCTGAAGCATATTATTATAGAGCTGTGTCCAGAGTCTACCTGTCTCTTCATGGTTACAATAATTGCTATATGTTTAAGGCCACTTTGGAGGCCAGATTTGATTGAATCAATTTCCACAAATGTTTACTCCCTGAAAACTTTGCCAGTGTAAACTTTTTAATAGGAACTCACATTGTGTGAAAGTCGCTGTAGTCCATTAGTTATTATGTCTGCTTTAGCCAGTACTTCAAGTGGAAAAAATACCAGAGGCTGAATTTTCACCCTTATGCAATATTCTGTCACATGAACCATGGTGTGGTGAAAGGGTATGAGTTTGAAAGCTGCCTTTTTAATATCTTAAAAAGGTCTGTGCCAGAGCAAATCCACAGCTTAAAATGGCAAAAAACCTCTATCTACAGGATTAAAAGAAAACATGAGCTTTTGTGGTTTAAATTTTAAACATTTCCAAGAAGGGATGGGGTCCTAAAAGAGCATTTGAAATAGTTGATGATCATGATGGCCAGAGCTTAATTTGAACGTGAACTCGGTGACCTGGCACTTCCTCAGATGATTTTGTAGAATCCAGGCCGGTAGATACTTGTGGCACCTATGTGTTTCTCATCTGGCCCTGGTGAATCTTGCTAATGCAGTCTTGAACAGACTGCTGTAAGTCTTCATCCTTCAGGGAGAAAGGGTCCCTGGCTTTTCTCAGTCAACCTGTCAATAAACAAATATTTACCAAAGTGCCTCTGATGTACAGGCACCACCAAAGAAAGCAAAGGAATATTCAGGCAGTCTCGCCGCTCCTCTTTGTAGGACAGGTATGGACACGTGCAGAGAAAACCAGCGCTCCTCAGCAGTGTGGGAAAAATGCCTGAAAGAGAGCTGGGTGGCCAGGCAGGGTTTTCTAGAGATGAATGGACTCAAGCTGGACTCTGAAAGATGGATAGCATTCAGCTAGGCAAGGAGAGGGGACTAATTCCAAAGGGGAAAACCAGAAAATGTGTGGAATTAGGAAAATACAAAGTGTTTTAAGGGCACATAAGCAGGCTGGAGTGGAGTGTTCAAGAAGGAGAACAGTAGGAGATGAGGTCTGAAAGGTAGTTTGGGGTCTATTGGGTGGTCCTAGGGTAACACAGTCTAGAAAAGAGAAGGTTAAAGTCAGATCTTCTTGACCAGACAGAGGGTGTCAGGAGGCTCTCCGTACCTTCTTCATACCTTTTGGGTATGCGGGAGCTTTCCAATAGAGGCAGAAGACTTTTATGATTGAACAGTTTTGAATGCTGGAACACCACAGCGGAGAGGTTTCCTGAGTAAGGTTTGAACGAGGAGTGGGGCTCTTGTGCCGGGGTTAATGAGGTGAAGCCAAGGCCAGGGGGAAAGCGGGTACTAGCTAAAGACCTTTCCTATTCTTTCTGAGTCCATGTGCATTGTCTTGTAGTGCTATAAGGGAACGCTCCATTGTCAGCCAAGGGCTGGTAGTATGGGAGCCATCTCAACTGCCAATTTGGAAAACTTTGGCCTAGGTCAGACTTTAGGAGGTCATAGCTCACTCCTTTCCTTCGGGAGACAGCTCCTGCTTGTGTCTCTATTCCTCCCTCAGAGCCAAGGTTATTGAGGATTTGACTCCACCCACTCACCTGTTGCCTGTTCTTCAATCCAAGCTGGTTTCTATTCGTTCTGAAACTGCTCTCGCTAAGTTTGTCTGTGATATCCATGTTGCCGGATCCAGCAGACACTTTTGAAAGACTCTCACCTTTTCAACAATATTCCACATAGTCCTCTGTCTTGAATCACTCCCATCTTTTAGCTTCCATGCTATTTTTCCAGCTGTTTTCTTTGTCACTCTTTCACCTCAAAACACAGTTCATCAGGACATTTTTCTTCTCATCGTATACTTCCCCTGGGTAATTTCATCCATCCCAGTGGCAGGAGATGCTCTGTGTGATACATGGCCAACTCCAGTCTAGGGGTGTATGTGTGTCTGTGCAGTGTCCATGTAGCTGTCTGAAAGACATCTCAAGCTTGAGGTATCCAAACCTGAACTCCTCATCTCCACTACACCTCCCACCCGAAATCTACACCTCTGCCATTCTTCCCCGACTTAGTAAATAACACCTCCACTCCCTGAGTTGCTCAAGCTGAAACATCTGCGTGTCACCCTAGATATTTCCCCACACATTCAGTCCATCATCAAATCCTACTGATCCCATCTCTAAGATACATCTGTAATCTAGCCACCACGTTCTATGTCCACTGCTGCCATCTTAGGTCATGTCACCATCAGTTGTCACCTGCCCCTGCAGAAGCTTTCTTACTAAACTTGCCACCTCCATTCTTGCCCTCCCTCCAGTCTGTTTCCCCCACAGCAGCCAGAGTGATATATTAAAAACGTAGATGCTATCACTTCCCCGCTTAAAACTTTCTATCGCAATTAGGATATAATTCAAAAATCTCTTCCCACTCTCTGAATTTCTATTCTTAAGCCATGCCAGCCTTCTTCTAGCTTTTCAAATAAACCAACTTTATCCCAACTCAGAACTTTTCCATATGCTACCCTGTTCTAGCTAATCCCTACTCCTCATTCAGGTTGCAACCATTCCCTCCTCTGAGAGGCTGCCCCTGATTTCACAGTTTGCATAAGGATGCTCCTGTTCTTCTCTTTCACAAGGTCCTGTTCTTGTACTTACTACAGTTAGTAAGAATATAATTATCTATTTAACTTCTGAGTTGTCCACTAAAATACAAATTCCATGAAAGCAGATGTTGTATTCATTCCGTTCTCTACGAACAGTGCATGGCCCACAGCAGATGTTCAATAACCATTTTTTACGAAATAAATAAATGAGCCATTTTTCTGATCTCTAATAGTCTGTGTCCTCTTTACAAATCATATCTCTTCAAAATTAGTTTTTCATATTAAACCTAAGCCTAACCTCGCAAAGCTCTTGAACTCTAGACAGTCCAGCGGAATTGCTTAGCACTAACATACACAGTTTAGCTCCACTGTGCTTGTGTGTCATTTTGTCCTGGTCCTCAGCGCAGGGCTTGTGTCTGTTATTTCCTTTGTCTCCTTGCCGTGTTTCGTACACCAGGGGTAGTGTTCAGCAGACACTGAAGCCTCACTGTCACATCACCTACACACCTACCTGTTGTAAAGTGGCACTGGGTGTGTGCCCCAGGAGACATAATGTAGGAATGTCATTGCAGCAGTGTTGCACCTGCACCACTAACTCGTGAATCCCCCAGGACTTGTGGAGGAGATTGCTTAAAGGCCTTGCCTGGCAGAGTCATTTCCCCCAAGCTAGAGCTCCCCTTTTTGTTACCAGGTACATGCTGCTGCACGTCCAGTGTGGCTTTAAGTGTGGCCCTCACTGGTCATGGAGATGAGTCCTTTGGGCATTTTGTTCTTGAGAACCAGATCGCCCCATCTGTCCAGAGAGCCTGATGAGTCTCCAGGTCATTTGGCCAATCAGTACCCATCCCCCCATTCCCATTGTCTCCATCAGGAGGGTCACCATCTGGAAGTAGCCAGAGCTGCTCCTCACCAGAGAGCCCAATCTAGAGCATCAGATGGGAAAGCAGGATCCAATTCCTTTATTAAAGTCCTGAATGCCCTTGAAGGGGAGATGGCCTAACCCTCTGCCTCTAATCTCCTCTGTCTCTGCAAAAGAGGAGCAGCAGAGGATTAACCAGTCTTATCAGGGAAGCATTAAGCTCACTGGAGATAAAGCACAACTCTGGAGTTGGAGGGGGCTGGAGAGATAGGAGAGGAAACAAATGATGAGGGAAAGAAATAGAACGGGAGAAACAAACGGGGAGTTAACGAAGGTGGCTTGTGTAACCTGGGATGCTAATCTGCTGGGTGATTGAGGAAAGCAGGGACAGGAAATGAGCTGTGAGGGCACTGGACTGCGGGCTGTCAACAACCTTACCCAGGCAGCAGGGGCAAATGCTGTCTTTGGGGCCAGGTCTGTAGAGGCCACAGGTGCTAGGTTAACGATGAGACTTGGAGTTGATAAGGAAACGCAAAATCTGGTGTAGGATATAAGATTCCAAATATCCCCTTTCCCTCTCATTTGTGCTGCACTCTGCTCTCATCTGAGCCTCCCAGCCATCATGGGAGCTAGGTGCTGTAATCATGCTGATCTCACTGGTAAAGAAACAGGCTCAGGGGTTCAGTGACTTGCCCGAGGCCATACATGTAGTAAGTGGCCAAACTGGGACTATAAGCCGTGCTTTCTGACCTGTGTCCTGGCTCCCTGTGTACTGCCACAGCTTGACCTGTGGTGGGGACCAATTAGCCCTCCATATCAGCAGCAGAAAAGCTAGTAGTTATGGCTGCTGTAATTGTGCACAGAGCTCTTTTCCTCAGAGCTTCTTGTGGGGAAGTCTAGGGTTGCCCAAAGGCCCCAACTAGGTGATTTTTAGCTTCCTTCTTACCAGCCTCCTCCTTCCCTTGGCCGCTTTGGTCCACTGATAAGAAAAGTTGTCACAGATAACAGAGGGGCCACAATTCCTGATGTTGTGTTAACACTAAACAGGCCACAGGAAGTGGTTATAATTTATAAATATTATGGACTCCTGGGAGAAGAGAAATAACAGGAAATTAGTAACAGAACATTCTGGTGAACCCTCACAGAGAGGCAGAGCCCTGGTGGTGCCAGGAGGGGTTGCAGCCTGCACACCAACAGCAGGGATGCCCACAGTGTGGGATCTTCCTCCACACAGGTGGAGTCATGGGACGAGTTGCCTCTCATTCTCACCAGTCCAAACCAATGTGGTATTTAAGGATGGTTCTAGAATTGCTGCTGCTGTGGTGGGCTTTAGTAAAGAGGGTGTGAGTGTGCCTGTGTTAGGAGAGTTGTCCACATGAAGGGGAGCCTGGTGAGTCTGGGAGATGCTCCTTGGGAAGGAAAAGGCAGAGACGAAGAATAAAATAATACACATTCCAAGTCTTTGTGCCTGGCACCGTGCTGGGTGTTTCCATACATGATCTCATTTGAGGGAATTTCTCCTATTGCGAGGTTCGGGGAGGCTCAGTAACCTAGCCCAAGGCATCATGGCCAGCAAAGAGCAAAGCCGGGAGTCAGGCCCATGTCCTCTGACTACTCTATTTCTAATAGACTTACCTCCCAGGAAGGAGGCTTTCTGAACTTGCTCTGCAAAATAATAATAATAATGGACCCAGTTTTATTGTTTTTTTCTGATTTGTCTATTTCCTCACTCCTTTGGAAACTGAGTAAGTTGCTCTGAGATCATGTATGTGAACCTCTTTGAATTCCCCCTGAGAATGGCATGAGTGATTATCTGTAAGAGCCACATCTTTTTAAGAGGCCAGGAGCAAAGGTAGCAGGGAACGAGCTCCATTCGTGCTAAGGAGCTCATTCCCTGGGAGCAGGGGACACCATTCTCAGCTCTCAGGGGCCACAAGCTGGCTGGTCTGGGCTGCAGGATTTAGCCCTGTGCCCACACCTCCAGGAGCTTTCCTGTGGGCCACACTTCAGTCCTAATGGGAAGCCCTAGGCCCCATCACACAGCCACCCAGACCACCCAGGTACTGCTTATGGAGCTCTGTCTGTTCCTCACAGTCTCCAGACAATTACTGTTTGGGTAGATGATTAGGAAGAGAAGTAGAAAGAGGATTCCCTTCGGGTGGTGGAAGGGACCCCTGGCTCTACCGTCAGCTCATTGGACATACCTCTGGCTCCCAGGAATTTCTGTACTATTCCTTTGATCAAGGACCCCTCAGGCCATCGTGTTAGCCATGTGGACCCTCCTCCCTCATTAGGTTCTGGGGTACAAGCCAGTTGAAGATCTAGCTGCTGGCTCCCCAGCACAGGGGTTTGAGTCAGAAGACCTGGGTTCCAGTGCCAGCTGTATGGCCTTTGGCAGGTCCCTTAATAACTCAGTGTTTAGTTTGCCTGTACATAAATGGGCAGTAATATAAGATCTGTCCTGTCTCCTTCACAGAGGTTAGGAATCAAGTGAAATGAAAAATGGGAAAGGGCTCTCCAAACTGTAATGTGCCGTGTCCATGTTGTATTTATTATTGCAGAGCGTGTCTGTTGTTATTACTAGAGGGTGACTCTAGCTCAGCCTTAAGGAACAGAGAGGTGTGGTTGTGGCCCTGCAGCTTTGCTGGGCAGAGAAGCATTCAGACTCTGGAGAGGGGTCCTTGACATGTCAGTCACCACTCAGAGCTGGAAAGGAGGAGAAAGGCTTGCTTTGTACTTCTGGAGCCAGGGCTGTTTTCCGCTCATAATCAGAGGAGGGTGATGGAGACCCCCCCATCCCACCCAGAAGTCACCCTTCCAGCTCTGTTCTGAGCTGTGGACTCTGGGCAGCATCCAGGACCCCGACTGCTCCTAATTCCTGGGTGTGACGCCTGCAGCTTAGCCACCTCCCTGTGGGGACCACCTGCCCACCCCTGAGCCCTCCCTTGATGACAGTATCTGCCTGGCTCAGGGAAGGAGCTACAGTTGGCCCAAGCCAAGGACTCAAGGGCGGGCCATTGCAAGAGCATGTGAGCCGTGCTGTCCGTGCTCAGGAAGGTTGTGGAATTTTCAGCTTGAGTGGACGGATGATACCAAAACCAAAAATATTTATGTCCATAACTATTTTTAATATGTTTTATTCTTTCCAAGTCTCTTTCATGATTTTGTCTTTTTGTAAGGGGACCTCACATAATTAACCTCACAATAATCATGAAACATATTTAGGGCGACAGTTTTTCCCATTTTAGATAAGCAAGCTGAGGTCCAAAGAGATTAAGTCATGTGCTAAAGGTCATGCTCCAAGCACAGTAGAATCAGGCTGGTGCCTAGGCTCCCACCTCCTGCCCCAGTGCCCTCCTGTGCCGAGTCCATGGTCAGCCAACCAGGGACGGGAGTTGGGGACGGGAGAGAGGTCATCCTCAGAGCCATGTGCGTTGGGCATCTCAGGGTAAGCCAGCATGTGGGCATTTTTAGGGGCATGATTTATGGCCTCTGAAGATAAGAGAGGGAAGACTAGACCATCTCAATATGTTCAACAAATGGAAAGAGAAATTTTCAGACTGTCAGATTAGAGGAAAATAAATAAGGCCATGTGCCGTCTGATGGTACATCAGTGGGGTCACTGTGATGGGCCTGCCTGGGAAAGCCTCTGGCCTTCCTCTCCTGGGCCCTGACCTTTCAGAGCTGGCTCGTGGCCTGTGTCAGGCTGAGGCACTTGGAGGCTGTCAGAGGCCTGGCTAATGGGAAGCAGTAAATTGGCATCCTCCATCCCCAGTCTCTGCAGCGTCCTAGAGGGGCAGGCAGGGCAGGCAGGCTAGGGCTTCTGGGGCATGCATGGTGGCAGGGGCAGGCTTTGGCAAGTCCAGGAGCTGCCAGAAACAGGCAAATTAGACGTTGCTTTGCCCTACGCTTGAGGGGGGTCGGGGATGGGACCTGTGGGGAGGGAGAAGCTTGAAGGGAATCAGATGTGCTCATTCTGCTAGAGCGGGATCTTACCTTCTTGTTCTTCCTCCTCCTGACAGCCCACTGGCCACTGAACCTCCATTCCAAAATGGCAGCCTCCACGCCTGAGCTGGGCAAACCAATTCAAGAACAGGTTGTTTAAAATGACTTAACTATTTGAGAATCTGTTTCAAACTTCCCTGAACCATCTGCACATTCTTTAGGGAGGATGAGAGATTTGTGCCACAAAACTAAACCCCAAACTCCTGTCAAAGATACTTTCTTGGCCTTTGGGACCAAGGAGTCTGTCTTTTGCTGGGACACTTGTACACTTTGAGTGGTGGGCAGGTATCCGCTTATCGTCTGACTCCCATGAAACCATAGGCAATGTACTTAACTTAATGATAATAACAATGACAACAACTATTTGTTGAACACTTAACTAGTGCCGAATGCTTCATAGGCACTGTCTGTGACATAGGTACACCATTATTTTCCTCATATTAGAGGTGCTAAAACTGAGGCCTAAAGAGGTTGGGTAACATGCCCAGCATTACCCAGCTAATTAGTGACAGGGCCAGATTTAGAAGCCAGTTGACTGCCAGTTGGTTAACGAGCATGGACTGAGCTGCTGCCTGGTTCACTCAACTGACGAGACCAAGGTCTTGGGATCAGATTAAAGGGACCATCCCGGCACCTGAGTCAGTACTTTTTGCCCTTCCAGTTACCTTGCAAGTGACTGCTACTAGCCACCAGTCACAGCAGGGTCTAGATTAAAGAATAGAGAAATAGCCAGAAAAATGCAAGTGGTAGGTCAACAGAAGCATCCTTGACTCATGGGGTGTTAGGACAATGCAGGAAATCATCTAGCCCGACTGCTCCTTTTACAGATGGGTCTGCTGAAGTCCAGAGAGGGTCAGTGCCACAGGCTAGTGAGAGTAGAACCAGGATTCAGACCCATGGGCCTTTACTCCATGGCTCAAGGCTAGAGGCACCCCTAGCACCCCTAGTCTGTAAAGCAGTAATCAGTGGTCACCACCTCCTATTTTTTCATCACTGCTGCCCGCTGTTTTGTTTGCTGAGGGTCCAGGTCTTCAGGCAGAGATGGCCATCTGCCCAAGAGAGGAAGTAGCACAGGGTGCAGGAGGAACCCATCCCTTGGCAGCACAGAGAGGAATTCAAGTCAGCCCAGGGGACGTCTACACAGTTGCCAGGAGCAGAGAGACCAGCCTGTTTTCAGTGTCCATGTTGCAGTGATTAGCAAGCAAGAAAGGAGAGGGTTTCCCCAGAGACACCCATCACAGACGGCAGGAGATGGGAGGGCTTGACAGCCCAAGGGAGGAGGGAGGTATGGAGAAATTGAGATTCAATTCTGGATTCCCAACAACCCAGTATCCCTTTCCTCCACCCCTCAATCCCCACCCCCGACCTTGGCCCAGGTGTTGATGGCATGCATGGGCCTCCTGGCCCCCTGCCCACAGACAGGCAAGGTATCTTCATGGCTTCTGGCAGCTTCAGAAGAAAAAAGATCCAAGTAGTGTCAAAGATGACAGATTGTGAGGGGGCCAGGGGCCCTCCCCTGACAGCAGGGCTCAGCTGGGAGGCCCTGTGGAGCAGAACAGATGGGGGAAGTCTGAGAGGGATATCCTAGCAGCCTGGAGACTCTGTCTGTGTTGTGGCTTTTAGTTGGGTTTCACTCAGTTCTTTTTTTGTTGTTACTTTGTTTTGTTGAGGCATTTTAGCATAGGGGCATGATCTAAATGTGCTGTGTCTGCTTACTCTAAAGGAGGAGAGGGGTGGGAGGAGCAGGGGAGAGCAGGTCCAGCCCACCTACCTTTTGCTTTGCCCTTGTTGGGACCTAAGGAGGGTATAGAGGAAGGATTGCAGACGCGGAGGAGTGTGCATCTCAGAGCATCCTGTCACCACTGCCTGTCTGGCTGACTCCAAAGCTATAGTCTTTGTACCACTCCAGGCTGCCTCTCATGAGGACTCTGGAAATCCAGGGGCTATGTCAGGTAGTCCACCTCCTCCTTACAGAGTCCTGTTTCAGCCTGGCCCTCTGTCTCAAAATTTGCACTGGGACCTGGCTCCTTCCTTCCCTGGAAGGAGGAAAAGGAGGCATCCTCAGGTCTCCTGGACTATTTGGACCCCCACTGTTGTCCCACCTGTCTGGTGTGGCCTGTTCAAGCCTTGCAAGTCTCGGAGCTCCTGCCTGTCTGATCGGCCCTGCTGCCTGATTCTTCAGTATTTGTTGCCGGGCTCCTGCCTGCCTTTGTCAAAACTGACTGCTTGTACTGTCCCTTTGTCCATCCCAATGTCTGCCTGTCTAGGTTCTGACCCTCTGCTTTTCTTAGGCCAGTCACTCTTTCAAGCTGCGGGGCCTTAGCCAGCTGCTTGTCCCCAGATCCCTGTTCTCCTGGATCCTCCAATTTCTAATTGGCTCCCTGTCTTGGGGTCACCCTCTCCCTCTGATGTTGGAGAGACTAATACGGAGGGAAGCACAGCTGGAGGAGCAACGCTGTCCCTCCCCATAGGAGCAGAATTGCCTACCCTGCTCCTGGAGCCTGTGAGCCACTCTGTCCCCAACATTCCCTCCACACCCAGCTGGGCTTCTGCTTTCATCTCATGAGTGGGTTTCCAAAAGCTGTGGATGATCTTCATAAAGAAAATTACTTGTGACTTAAGGGGGCAACCAAGCTGGAGTTCCGGATGTCTGGTGAGGAAGCTGAAACACAGTTGAGACCAGAGTATTGAGGACTTACCCACAGCAGGGGGGTTTGGAATCTAGGGAGGGCACAGGGAGAAGGGAAATTGATTCGGCAAGCACCCAGGGCCAGCAAGGCAGTAGCAAAGAGAGGGATCAGGAAAGAAGTTGAAGAGCGTGGGTTACTGCCCTTGTCATCTTGGTAACCATCAGAAAGATCAGAAAGACCTGGATATGAAGAGTAGACCCTAGGATGTGGAAAGAGGACAATTAACGGGGTGCAAACAGGGCCGAGGGAAGCCATGGTGGGCCTAGTTCCTGCACCACAAGGCCAGACAAACTCTTAACCTTTTGTACTGCCCTGTCCTGCCAGTGTGGAGCTGGGAAGCCCCGGTGAGGCTGGTAGCTGCTCTTATCCCTATCCCTGGTACCAAGAACAGCCGCTACCACAGTGTTCTCTGCTGCAGAGCTCCCTGAGGCGGTGTCCAGGTCGGTGGCTAAGCTGAATGGGTTTAGCTAACAGGCTCTGGAGAGGCAAGAGAGGGGAGGAGCGAGGAACACCAAAGTGGGCCTCCTGTAGCCAAGGTAGGCCTCCTCCTGCACTGGCCAGTGCCTGGGCTTCTGGGATGTCTCAGAGAGGTTGTCTTTTCAGAACCTGAATCGCATAGAGAATCTAAACCATGTTGGTACTTGTGGGGTCGCTTAATCACAATTGAAAAGACTTTCAAAGAAGGAGATATTGCATAATCAGACCAAGAGTTGGACCTGGAAGAAGGCTGAGTGCTAGGGGTCATGGTGCAGATTTAGAAAGGATTTAGCCTCCTATGGGGCTACAAGGCCTCAAAGTTGAGCGGAAGGGGAGAATAGCATTTGTCTACATGACAGAGTTTTTGTGGAAACCCTATCTATTGACCTTTAACCTTGGGATCTGTGCATACTTACTTTTTCATGAAGCAGCTAATTCTCTTTAGCCAAATGGTTGAATGGTTGAGTGGGTCTGGCACTTGAAGCAGAAACAGTCCCTACTGGGGATTGTTTGTGAACACCTGGAGCCTAAGATGGGTTCTTGTACACTTACAAAGGGCTATGGTTTCTGCAGTTTTTATCAACAACTTCAGACTCCGGATTGAGGAGTCCTAGCCCAGGTACCCCCACAATTGGACAAGCTATCACTGCCTTGCCAAGAAGAGCAGGATGCTTCTGGATGAGAATACAGGAGTGTTTAGATCTTCATTCTGAGAGGGAAATTGGATGCTGAGAGGTTTTTTCAAGATTTACCTTCAGCATCTGGTGCTTTCTGAAATGTCTGGTCATCAGAATTAGAATCTAGAATTACACCCTAGTATTTAATGGCTTTCCCAAAAGAGGAAAAGCATCTTGGAATGTTTTTATGCCATCCCCAAAAAGCAAAGACATTGAAAAAGTGTTCACCAGAAATGCCCCTGGTTAAACTGAAGCAAAGTTACCAGAGACAAAGAAGTGGGTGAGACAGTGGGTTGTCTTCACTGGGACATTTCAAGAGCGCAGGCCAATTTCCAGGGTAGCATTGAACACCTGAGCTGTTATAACTTTAGATGCAATGGTTTCTGGTCTCAAGTGTTCAGCTTCTTCTCTGATGCCATCCCACATGACCCAGCACAGAACAGAGGCGGGTCTCCCTGGCCTTCAGCTCCTGGGCAAAAATCAACTTCCATACCAGCTCAAAATCCCAGTTCTGGGTTATACCATCCATCTAACTTCTAAACATTTCTGATTTTCTGTGGGGGCTTTTTTGTTTTGTTTTTAGAGACAGGGTCCCACTCTGTTACCCAGGCTGGAGTACAGTGGCATCATCATAACTCACTGTAGCCTTGAACTGCTGAGCTCAAGGGATCCTCCTGCCTCAGCCTCCTGAGTAGCTGGGACTACAGGCATGCCACCACACCGGGCTAATTTTTTTATTTTTTTGTAGAGACAGGGTCTCACTACACTGCCCAAGCTGGTCTCAAACTCCTGGCCTCAAGCGATCCTGCCGCCTCAACCTCCCAAAGTTCTGGGATTACAGGTGTGAGCCACCATGCCCAGCCAAGAATGTGTATTTCTTATGTCCATAAGATAAAGCTTGCTAATTGTGTTGTGAAAATGTTCTATATTCTTAATAATTTTTATCTGTTTGATCTATCAATTATTGAGAAGGTCTGTTGAAAGCTCCCTATGCTAGTGTGTTCATGACTCCATTTGCAGTTCTTTCAATTTTTGCTTTATTCATTCTGAAGCTAAGCCTGCTTATCTCTTTAAGTTTTTGGTTTCCTCTTCATTTTTGACCCCTAGGAATTTATTTTGCCAACTCAACCACGCACTCAAGAAGAAATTTGGAATGCAGGGGTTTTCTAAGGTATTTAATCTATTATGATTTGCTTACTAGGTTCTTCTGTTCCTCAATTATAGATAAAAGTAAGCTTTTAATGGTTATTTTTTCTGGTTTGAATGAATGTCTTTCAAAGCAAGCTGCCTGTCCAGGCAAGGTTCTTTGATAAAAAGCACTGAGGTTTCTTAGCACTCGCTGTTAGGGGTGAAGAGGGGAGCCACAGCACTGGGAGGGCTTGGGTCTAAGGCCACAGACAAGAGAGTCCAGCAAGTCACCCACTGGGCACTGGGCACAACCAACTGGGGCATACGCTGCCTCAGCAGACCCAGTTTCTCTGAGATGTCGTAAGGGACTCTGCCGAATGACTGTGGCTTTTGTCACCACCTGTACACACTCCAGGGCCCTGAGTCTGCCTTGACAAGCCAGAATGTCCTGCAGAGAGGAAGCTGCATTCCTAAGATCCCTCGAGCCCCCCGGAAGCACAACCATCCTCAGCATCCCCTGCAGCATCAGACAGTCAGAAGTTGCTAGCTCCAGCTTTCCCCGCACCTGTTCCCTGGCCTTACCCCCGAGGCTTGTTTTGCACTGGCATTTGGCTTCTGGCAGGCAGTAAGCTTGTCTGCTTCCTTCTCTTCCAGATGGCTCTGAGAAGGACCAGCAGAGGGAGGGGAGGTGGAAGAGGAGACCAGGAGGCAAGGCATCTGCTATTTGGAAGGTGCAACCAGGGACCCCTGAGAAGGCATGCATGCCTAGTGTCACCCTGCACTCAGCAGGGATGGTCTCCAGGGATGGGGTGAGACATGGGGATTCCCTGTGATGAGCTATTCTGGGATGTGGGGACCTCAGTGAGATGGGGGCCATATAAACCTTGAATCTAATGGAAAAGCCTGGGCTAGAACTCCAACATTCACAAAAATGCTTTCATGTATGTTACTTCTGTACAGCCTCATACTCACTCTTAGAGATGGTATTATTGTTCTCCATGTGACAAGAGAGAAAACCAGGGCTCAGTAAGCTGAACAGATTTGGCAGGTTTACACAGTTAGGAAATGGCCATCCCATTCAAAACTGATTGCTCCCTGATTGCTCCCTTTAGGTAGCTGATACTAGAGAAACGGAGAGCGATAGAACTTTAGAAGCTGAAAAGACCTTGGAGATCCCAGTCTGACTCCTTTATTTTACAGGTGAGAAAACAGATGTAAAAAGAGGTAAAGGAAATTGCCCAATGTCATACAAGAAGCTAAGAGATCCTCAAAGGGTGGAGTTTATTTTAAAATATGTCTGTTTTTTATAACATTTAAATTCAATGAATTTAATTTTTATGAACCCTTGTCATTTCTCTGAGAAATCCACTCTATAATGGGATGACAGTGTACAGGAGGAACCTAACTTGTTGGACAGTTGCATTGTGAGGAAAGAATCTGAGCCCCTGTTGTCACCTGGCCTTCCTGGCACAAAGTGGCAGAATGAGTTGTCTTCTCCCTCATTTCCACTTAGTTCCCATCAGAAGACTGAGCTGCATCCCAGCCACCTGCCCGACTGTTGGGTAGATCCTTTCCTAATGCAGATTTTCATCCTTGATTCATCACCTAAGAGGCACAAAGATGAACCTGAAGTGCTAGGCATTTATGCAAATAATATCTCATTTTAGTGCTCATTCAAATTCATATTACCTCTGTTTCACACATAAAGAAACTGAGGCTCTTGAAAGACCATGTAACTTGCCCAAACTCACAGTGCTAGAACCAGAACTTAACACCAGGTTCAAAGAATTCCAAATCTGTGCTTCTGACCACCATTTTGCATACAGATGTTTCACCTAAAAAAGAAAAATGCACCTCAGATTCTAAGCAGGGCTTGAGAAACTGGGAACAGCAAATAATTTGAACATCTTGTGACAAAACTATTGCAAACATTTTTACCAACCTGTAGCTCTATGGAAGGTATTTCAAGATTTATCTGTAAGCCAAATAGCATTCCTTAAAACATAGTGTCAGAGTTGAGTTCTTTGAGTTGACCCCTCATACTTTACCTTGTGTTCATCTGAGGTTTCTACATGCATCTCTGCACAGAGTGGGAGATTCGTCGTTGTTAGAATTGAAATGTTAGATTAGCAGGAAGAGTGTGCCACATGGAAAAGAGCATGAGGTTCAGAAGCCACTAGTCACCAAGAACTCATTGCCCTTAACTCCTCTTTGATCGGAGGCAACATTAAGAAGAAACTTAGTCTGTAGGTTCAAATCCTGCCTCCACCACTTGCCAGCTGTGTGACTTCGGGCAGATTAACTAACCTCCTGGTACCTCTGCTGCCCTACCTGTAATAGTCATACCTACTTCATAAAGTTGTTAGGAAGGTCAAATGAGTTAACATTTAGAAAGTGCTTAGAACAGTGCCTGATGCATTGCAGGTACTATGTTGTTGTTACTTTTTTTTTTAATAGGTGAACAAATAAAATGGACAGATATTTATTGAATATCTGGTATGTGCCAGGAACTATGCTAGGCAATTTTTCATACTATGAAGAAAAACTTGTGGTTTTGTAAAAGTCCTTCATACAGCTGATTCTGCTAGCTGGTGTTTATTAAGCACCTATGGCTTGACTTTGTGCCAGGTCCACTGCAATCTGCCTAATCAGGGAGGCTCACCCAGAGCAGGGGGAACCTGACAGACCCATAAAGATACTTGACCACACCATAAATTGCCTTTTCATCCAGCCTTCTCCAGGCAGAATCGTGCCAGTTCCCTAAAGTGTCCTTATGGGTTCTAACTTATTTATCCTTTGGAGTCTGATCCTAGAGAAGGTCTGGCCTGAGCTGGCTGCAATCATGTGAGGACTTCATGGTGCCTCCCACTCACTGATTCCCATCTAGGCATTATTATCCTGGCATTGCACCTGCTTTTCATCTCTAAAACCACAGCATTCCAGTAAGAGAGGTTGGCTGTTACCCTCGACAACCCCTAGGAATTTTCTGGCTGTACTTACCACACACACAACCAGCCTTTCCTGTCCTGGTGTTAATGAAGTTTCCCTCCCCTGTGTCCATTGTTGTTTTTACTGAGCTGACCTTTGTTCTTTCCTGCCACCTCTCCTAGGGTGAGGTTCTTTCTGATCATTTCCTCCTGGATCTGATCTCTCCTGAACTCCAGCCAGGCGAGAACCAGACCCAGAACTCAAAGCCCTGGCATTAGGTTATGAACTCAGAATTTCTAGGAACCCTGGTGGCTTTGTGTGTGTGCTTGGTGGTGTGGGGTTCAGACATGCAAAGAGAGATTGTAGGTCATTATCACAAAGTGGTAAACTGAGCCTGAGCACTGAATACGAGGGAGGTGAAGGACCTTAAGCTTCCGAAAGGGGAAGCTCAGGATAACTCCTGCCGGCCAAAATGAAATGAATGCTAATGCTCAGGAGGTAATTTCTACCTTTGTTGAGAGGTTGGCTGAGATGTTCCCTAAGACTCATTTTCTGCGAATTGTCCCCTTTACCATCCTACTGGCCCTCTGAGTTCTAACTTTGAGCATCAGCTTCATGTGCTACCCCTGACCCACTGTGTACTATCAACCTCCCTTTTCTGAATCACGTGGGTACCTTTATGGGAAGCCCCAGACCCTGATTGCCCTTGGCTTAGTAGAGCTCTCATCTTGGAGTGCTTGCATCTCAGTTACAGGTTATAGAAATCTCCTAAAACTAGTCAACAAGAGCAACTTTCTGTCCATCCTCATTCCCATAGGACTGCGTCCTCCTAGCTAGCTAGTCAGCAGCTCTTTATTCATTATTTTATCATGCACCAGCTTTATATCAAGCACTGTGCCAGGCACTGGGGGGCTATGAAGATCAGTAAGTTTAATTCAAGGTAGAAAAAATGACTCAGTATCCTAAATAAACTTAATGCCTTATGGTCCCAGATGCTATAAAACCCTGAGTGAAGAAGATAGAGATTGTCCCTTGGGGTCAAAAGTCTTTTCAACAAAATGGTGGTGGCAGTAACTATAAGACATCAGTCCATTAAACTAACATCCTAGAGCATCTCCCTGAATTGTCCTCAGGGAAGATTCTGGACCTTCCAAGCAATGTTAATAATCACCATCCTTCCTGCAGGTGGTAGAAGCTTACAAAGCACTCACATTCACAACATCTCTTTGGCTCCTGGCAGTAGCTGTGAGAGGAAGGCAGAGAAACCATAATCTCTCTTTTGCAAAGGAAGAAACTAAGACTCTGGAGAAGTCATGTGACTTGTCCAAGGCCAGAGGAGCAGACAAAAGACTAAAACAGTATCTTCTGACTCATCACCCACTATTTGTCCACTTTACCATCCTACTCACCTTCAGGTTCTGAATTTGAGCATCAGCTTAATGTGCAGCCAACCAAGAAAAAAGGGCTGGTTGTGGTGGCTCACGCCTATAATGCCAGCACTTTGGGAAGCTGAGGTGGGAGGATCACTTGAGGCCAGGAGTTTGAGACCAGTATGGGCAGCATAGTGAGACCCCATCTCTACAAAAAATTTAAAAATTAGCCAGGCATGGCAGAACATGCTTGTAATTCTAGCTGCTCAGGAGGCTGAGGCAGGAAGACTGCTTGGGACCAGGAGTTCGAGGTTGTAGTGAGCCATGATCGTGCCACTGCACTCCAGACTGGGCAACAGAGGAGACCCTGTTCTAAAAAAATAAAAGAAGAAAAAGAAAAAAAAAAGAAAAAAGTGTTAGTCACCTTTCATTTGGAAAGCTTGCATGGATGGGCTCCACTTGGTGCCAAAAATATGTCTGTCTTGAGCTTATCTGTGATAAGGTACAGATCCAAGACTGGGCATTTTTCTGACGTTGCTGAGGTAATACACTGTGGCCTGTCTTGGAGTCATAAAGTGGCTGGAAGGGAATTTGGGGAAACATCTGATTCATCCCTCCCCCTCTTCCATGCAACCCAGAAGCAGGTGAATGTGCTGTACCATACAGGCCCTTCCATACTCCTCTTTGCCCATTGAGAAGCCTTCTTTCCCTTGAAAGCACAGGCCAAGTGCTGATGGTGTGGTGGTACCCGGTGCCCACCTATGGGATGCCCTGGAAGGCAGGATGCAGACGCACCCTGGGAAGGTCGGGTTCAGGCAGGGGAGTGAGACAGATGGAAGCACACCCACAGTCTAAAATCTTGCCTTAGTACTATGTTTAGGAGGCGCCTCTCGCTTGCAAACATGGACTTGATGGAAGTGGCTTTGGTGGACGGGGTGGGAGTGTGAGTCAGGGATGGTGATTCCTGTAGTTTGTGGCCTCCTGAGTCTGTGGGTGTCAGAGAGGAGTTAAGCTCTTTTGTCTCAGGGTCATCCAGGTGGCACATCCTTGACCGTGACTAGAATGGACCAGACCCAGTGTGAGGGCGTTTGCCCTGTCCTCCCACCTGTTTTCTTTGGCATAGTTTGGCATTCAAGGAACTGGGGGGCTGATGTGTGCCTTCGAAGTGATGGTCAAGTCTAGTAGGTGGTGTTGAGTCCCCCCAACCCCACCCCATCTCTGGCTTTTCCAAAGAAACCCAGAACTTCTCCTTTCCCTGGACAGGAAGTGAGAGGAGGGGTTGCCTTTTTCATGGAAAGATGAATGAGTTCACAGAGAAGCCTCTGGGAGGTGCCATGGTGAAGAACAGAAAGGGGGTTTCTCCCGTTAAGAAATGGCAGGTTTCTCCTTCCCCTGGGGACTCCGTACCTGTGATGCGCTCCCCCACCCCTCCGCGTGCAGCTGAAGATTTTGCCTTGAGGAAAGTTAGTTTACACCTTGTTACTGAAGAAAATAGCTGAGGTTTGAGAGGTAAACAGCCACCCACTCCCTGTCTGTCAAGAGCCAGTGCAGTTTAAGATGAATGGGGACCTCTCTGCTCCCCTCTCTGCCCACGCCATTATTCTCTGATTCCGCCTGCTCCATCATGAGGACAGCCAACACCCTGCTCCCCATCCCTGCCTCCCACCTTTGGAGGGAGGCAGATCACAATTGAGCTAATCCTTAAAAAAAAATATTTAATGTTCATATGCCTTCCTTGCATAGAAGCAGTTTAAGGGTTCCTGTGATTCTGGATTTAAATCTGTCTCTTTCACTTCCTACAAATGTATTGCCATCTGTTGATTTCATTCTTGTGACACCCACACCAAGATCATTCATAAGGAGGATGGGGCCCATGTCTAGACCCCTCCCGTACTCACAGCTCTCTCCCATCCAAATGCCTGAGCATGGATCCGTGAAGACACACACACACACACACACACACACACACAAACACAAACACACACGACAGACTGTCAGGCAATTTTGAGTTGTGGTGTTTGTTTCCTAAATAGTTAGAAGTGGGCACCCACCAATCCCTTCATCCCCTGGGAACTCTGGTTACTGGACCCATTAATTTGGGTCCAGGATTTCTTTTGTGCCTTTTGTCAGCTGTTTTGGCTGCCTCGTCATTACTTACACCTTAATAAAATCACCTTCCTTCTTAGTATTCCTCAAACATGAGTTAGCACATTGTGTCTCATCTGTCCTTCAGCTCCTAAGGGTATCCATTCCCTCCCCATCCTGCCCTCCCCCTCCACACACACACTGAAGTTTGTAGGGTTTGAGGAAGGCCCAAATGAGATGCTTCATGCAAAGTGTTCAGCACGGCGCAATACCTGTTATTATTGTTAGTGATGGTGTTTTAGCATATGCAGGTCCTGTCATTTAACCTCCTAATCTTTCTCAGATCTGTCCTCTTCTCTCCATCCCACTCCCTTAGTGCAAGCCTCACCATCTCCCACCTGCTTTACTGCAAGGGCCTCGTGCCTGGCCTCCCTGCCCTCAGGCTGCACACTCTTCCCCTCTACCACCTGTCCTCTGCACCACAGCCAGAGTGGCCATCTCAATATAAGTCTGATCATGTCACTTCCTCCTACTTAAAAGCCTCCTAAAGTTCCCCATTCCCTTCAAGATAAAATTCAAACTCCTTAGCAAGTAATGCCAAGCCTCTGGTGGCCTGTCCTTTCCTGGATAGGGATCCAGGGGTATCTCTAACCTGTCTCATCTGCCAGTCCCTCCTTGGTACCTAGGCCAGAGCTACACAACATGGCATGAAGTTCCCAGCCATGACACCTCTAGGCCTTTGTACATGCTGTTCTCCAGCCAGGGTCACCCTTCCTTCTCCTAGAAGACATCTGTGCTTCTCCCCAAACAACCTTCCCTGGCACCCATCCCCCAGTCTGGATTAGGTGTCCCTCCCTTCCACTGCCCCAGCCTCAGCCATGTGTTAAGAGCTAACACTTACATGTTCCCAAATATTTCATGTCTTAACTCATTTAGTCCTCACAACAACCCTGTGTTGGCCACTGTTGTTATTATGGCCCCTTACAGATAAGGAAATCGAGACAGAGAGAAATTAAGAGATTTTCCCAAGATATTACCGCTCTTAAGAGCTGGGATTTGAACCCAAATGATCTGGCTCCAGGGTCCCACTGGGCTCTGTGGCCTCTTACTCTTGTCCCATTGACCAAACCATGGCCCTCTCTGGACTGAGCTCCTTGAACCAAGAAACCATATGCTATTTGTGTTTGAGTCCTGGAGCCTGTCTCACTGCCTGGCACAGGGCAGGAGTGCAGTTCCTTTTCAGTTAACCCTTCAGTACCATCCTGTGGTATTCAGTAGATTTGAAGACTAACCCACCTTTTGCAACCAGTTGCCCACACATCACTCTATAGAGTGCCTTCTTTGTGCTACAACTGGAGGGGTCAGAAACTTAGAAGACAAAGCTCCACCCTTGAGTAACTTATCATTTGATTGAGGGTATTAAAAAGATGATACACAAACCTAAAGTAATGATAGCAATTCCTCAAATCACAGACAAAACCAGTTTTGTCGTTTTATGGTTAATCCTCACATAAAAGCAGTCTTCCTCATTTCCCAGCTAGACCCGAAGCCTGTGGATGGGCGGAACCATGTGCCACACGTATGTCAATGCCTAGCACTCAGTAAGTGCTGCTGCTAATGCACCGTTCAGCCTCTCCATGGGCTTCAGACTTCTGCTACTGCCCCATGCCCTAGCCTCAGATATGCAGTCTCCCCAGGCTTGGGTTGTAGAGATCACCCAAAAGACCCAGGTTAGTAGTCGATTTCTGGGAGCACAGTCCCAAGCTGCAATAGACCCGAGTTGTTCAGGACACTAGAACCTCCTCTAAATGCAGTCTAGCCCCCGACCCCCAACAATTATTTTCCATTGCACAATGTCCCTTAGTGACCTACCTAAGTATAGATCTCCACAAGGTAGCTGTCCCCTTCCATGCAGACTGCCCCAAGTCAGAGAAGGGCAGATTGCCACCATGCCCCTCACCCTCACAGCCAGTCTAACCATTGAGGAGCTGTGTCCAGGGTGAGCAAACCCAGGACTCCTGATAGGTGGCATGCACAGACAGGATGGGCAGAGAGTACCACAACTTTGCAGGACCAGACAAAAACCTGCCAGCCTGCCTTCTCCCTTTTTCCAAACCATCCAGCGTCAAGTAATGTCCCTCCTCCAGAGTCCAGGACACTTGTAGTCTGTGCCTGGCATGTACAGTTTTGCACCTGTCAGTGTGCATGCAAAAGACAATGCAGGCTGGGTATGGTGGCTTGTGCCAGTAATCCTAACACTCCAGGAGGCTGAGGCAGGAGGCCAGGAGTTCGAGACCAGCCTGAGCAAGAGCGAGACCCCATCTCTACAAAAAATAGAAAAATTAGCCAGGTATGGTGGCACACTCCTATAGTGCCAGCTACTCGGGAGGCTGAGGCAGGAGAATCACTTGAGCCCAGGAGTTTGAGGTTGCAGTGAGCTGTGATGATACCACTGTGCTCTAGCCCAAGCGACAGAGCAAGACTTTGTCTCAAAAAAAAGAAAAAGACGAAAAAGACAATGCAACCTGTCTTGGACTATTCATTGGGTAGCCACCAGAACAACCAGAGGTGGCTGCCACATACCCATTAATCACCGTTTGCCAGGCCCCACATGAATATGCACCTCCTGTCACCTCCAAGCTGGAGCACACTTTCCTCTTCTGTAAAATGGGGATAAACATGCCTGCCTTGCAGGTGTTGTGAAGATCCTACATTTTGCTAGTTTAACAAGTATTTGTTAAGTACCCAGTATGGGCCCAGCTCCCAGCACTAAGTAACTACTCATAATATAGCTTTAAGAAAATCTGTCTTAGACAAAGGAGTTTGAAAACTGTGGAAAATACACAGGGAGGAATAGTCTACTGTCTTCTTTCAGTTGCTTGACGATCTCTGTGGCTAGGATGTCCAGGGAGAGGAAGATCTTGCTCAATAACTGAGTAATACCCACATCACCAAACCTCTGGTGCACTCAGCATCAGCACCTGCCCCGTCAACCGTTTGTCTCACTATGATGTAATTGCATGTTGACTTGTCTGTTTCTCCCACCAGAGACCATGAAGGCAGAGATCAGATCTCTGTGCCTTGCACATTGTTGTCCCCAGTACCTAGCACAGCACCCTGCCCCAGCTGGCACCTACCCCTGTAGGTGCCTGCCCCAGTGAGCACCTCATACAAGTTTGTTGAGCCACAGCAGGTGAACCCTTTGTGAATGCCCCACCTGCTCACTGGCCTGGCGTTTAACATCAGGGGAATATTGCTGACACATTGAGAGGGCATACATTTTATAAACGCTTAGTGCCCCTCTGATTCTGCTACTTTCACTTACATAGGTAGTCAGGCAGCCTGGGCTTTGGTATCCAAAGACCAGATTGCAGTCAAAACTCTGCTATTGGTTGTCTGTGAACTCTGAGCAAGTTGTCTGGTTTCTCTGAGCCGTAGTCTCTCTATCTGAAAAGTAGATGCATTAGTAATAAAAAATACCTGATCCATAGGGTTGTTTTGAGGGTGAACAGAATTATGGGAAACGATTTTGTAAACATCAAGGCATTCCCTCTCCATAGTACAGAGCCATGGCAGACCAGTGATCAGGGAGGATACAAATCATGCCAAAAAAAAAAACAGAGCAAGAATCTTCTTTGTTGTGTTTTACCATCAAGCATTTTCTTAGAGAACCTCCACAAACCACACTGTGTTTCCTAGTAATCAGCCACTATCCCTTCATTTGCAGTAAGGGAAACTGAGGCATACCATGATGGCTTATTCAGCATTGGCAACCTAGCAAAAGACAAAGGCCTCCTGCAGATTAGTTTTATCATCCTTCCCTTAAGCAGAGATGATGGCGCCTCTCTCCCTCCTCTGGCTCAGTTAAAAAGACAAGTCTCAGATTTATTAGTCACCCTAACTATCATTTCCTGAAGGCCTGAAGCCCTGTAATGCTGCTGTCTGGCTTCCCAGATTTATGATCACGGTTTCTAGCCCCCAACAATGTCTGGAGTCCGATTTGCATATTCACGTTTGCTGTCCAATCCAAATCCTCCCAGGCGGCAGTCAAGCTGGGGCTGGTTCACTCATCGGATTGCAGATTGCGGTCTCACTGTTCCTGCAAGTCAGCCTTCTTTCTCCAGGACGGCAGCAACACTTAGGAGCCCTGTGTTGGCGGTGGATTGTGCTGTGGGAAAGAGTGAACATGCTACCTGCACATCTGAAGGCTTGCGGGGGTAGACAGCAATGCTACTGCTCCTGTCACATCCTAGCCACTATTAGAAATGTCATCTTATTCCTTAGAAGAGTCTAGCCCTAATGAAGGGTGTCAGAAGCACGTTGGCTCTAAGCTTGCTTTCCTGCTTATTTAAAGCAGTCTTCTGAAAAGGTCTGCATAAACCTTCCTCCACCCTCCCCCTTATCCTGCATGGCCTTTGTCACATCGTATGTCCTCGGAGCCCCTGGCAGTGGTAGTAGGGAAGCTGCCACCTGCCTTCACATCTGGGAGAGTGCAGCCTCTTGCCTCCACCCCCAAAACAGGACAGCCCAACTTGGATTTTCATGAGTAAGAACAGCCATAGGGGGACCCTCATAAAGCTGTTCAGCTCTCTGGTTGAAAGACCATACTATGCTATTCTAGACACTGACGGTGTCCACAGCCTCCTCTGCCAGCTGTACAACAAATATGTGCCAAGATTTGAGCTGAAGCCAGTAACAAACCCAACCCAGACAAGTGTGGCCTTGTTGGTGTTCAAGTGCTATGTCCCTCTCCAGGAAGACTTCCCCACCTCCCAGGGGCTGCCTTAGGGGCCCCTTCTCCTTCTCTGTTCCCTCTGAACTCTGCCCCTAAATCCCTGTGGTAATTTTGTAGAATTTTAATTATTTGCTTGGATGTCTTCACTAGACTATAAGTGGCAAGTGTGTAGAAACTTTTTTTTTTCAACTCTGTATCCCCAAATCCCAGTGCAGTTCATAGCCATACTGTACTCTGAATGCCTGTTGAATGACTAAAGACTCTGATTGCATATAAAGCTATAGTGGTTTGGTTTTGGAGACGCATGTTTTGGAATTCTGCTACTCATACAGACAGCATCAAGAAAATGGGAAATATATTGGTCTAGGATTTGTTTTGCCTACAAAGTTTCTGCATCATGGAGCTTATCTCAGCTGTTTCTGATGTCGGTTCATCTACTGAATAAAACCCTGAGCCCAGGCTTCCCCTTCTAACAGAGCTGCTATCCCTTATGTACATCCATTCTCTTATCTGTAAAATGAGAGTGTGGGCAAGCTAGAAATAGTTCTGATTTCCCCCTGATTCTAGAGCACGTTCAGAGAATACCCCAAGATGGCAAAGGGCCTGGATAGTCTTCATATAATGTTCAAGAACTGTAAGTGCTTAGTCATGCAGGGAGACAACTCAGGGAACGTGACAGCTGTCTTGAATTATTTGAGGGCTGTCATGTAGAAGACGAAAAGGATTAGATTCTTTTGAAGGGTCCTGAGGGCTATAAACAAGACCAGTTATTAATTCATTCAACAAATATTGAGTGCCTGCCATGTGCCAGGCACTATTCTAGGCAATAATGATGCAACAATGAATAAAACAGACAAAAATTCTTGCCCTTATGGAGTTTACATTCTAGTGAACAGAGACAGTCCAAAGATAAAATAAGTCCCATGGGTAGGAGTTTCTTGGACCCTCAAAATTAGCTACCTGTGAGCTAATGAGTTCTTTGCATCCAAGACTACATTTAGTACTTAGAAATCTGCTTCCAGTGGCTGCTTAGACTAAAGGACCTTGTTAGTTCCTTTTAATCCTGCAATCCCATGAATCTAAGACTTGTTAAGATGAGTGGCCTCTATATGTATATATATATTCTAACACCATTAGGCTAAATCATGACCACCCTGTGGCAACTCTCACTGTAGGAAGAAAGACAAGGTAGATGCAGCAGTCTGTTCTTATGAAAAGGCACCAAACAACTGTACTTTAACAATTTACATTGTGGTGGGGGTGGGGATGGAGGGGATGCCTTTTCTTGAGATCGCAGTGATACTGAGGCTGAAGAAGGAGAACCACAGGTGATGGACAACTTGTGTGAAGGACCAAAGAGAGTGAATCAGGAGGGAGAGGAGGAGGACATGGACAGCAGGGGAGGTGGGGATGGGAGGTGGTGAGGAAAGTGAGGAAGGGCAGAAGTCGGAGACAGACAAGAGGAAACCACCAACTCGAGACAGAGGAAACAGCCTCGCTCCCCTCTAGGTCCTACTGCCATCATCCCCCTTTACTGAGGAGGTGGGAGTCTAGGTGCAGTGTCCCAGGTGCCAATCACAAGTTCATACTCATTGACTAGTGGGACATCACTCTGACAGCAGGAAGCATGGATGAGAGGGATATAAGAGGATGGAAGCCCCAACCTGTGAGGAGTTTTTGCCTCCAGCCACATGCTCTGTTCTCAAACATACCTGGGACCATTTGCCTCCAGGGAGACCAGGATCTGCTTCTGCTGTTAGCTGTGATTTCCTCCTGCATTGCTGCATGTGGGACATAGAGAGAAGCCTGCAGGTGTGGAGCAGATGCAACTGAAGCAGAATCCTTACTTCCCGTAATGCTATGCTGCATTTCCTAGGGCTGCTTATGCTTTTCAATGTTTTTACATCTATTAATAGCATCATGGTGCAGTAGCAAGAACATGAGCCTGGGAGCACAAAGTTCTGGGATTCTTACATTTTATTTGATTGTTAGTAATTCTGTGAGATAGATAAAACAGGAATTATTCCCTCTAATCTGGAGGTGAGGAAACTGAGTCACAGGTAGCTCATTTGTCTGTACTTACGGATCTATAACTAGTATTAGGACCAGGAGAGCATGGCAGTGAAAAAAGTACTTGTAGTTAAGAATCCTGGGTTCACATTTCAGTTCCACTACTGTCCAGCTATGACTTAGAATACATCTATTGTCTGATGCTTGATTTTATTATCTGTAAAATAAATAGATTGGACTAGAAAAAGAAAATATGGCAAAAAGGTGACATCTTTGGTCCTATTCCATGCCTGTGGCAGACACGGCTAATTGATCATAGCACATTGTTCCACTGAGCCAGATGCAGCCCCAGAGTCCTCAGTACAGGGCTCCTGGGAGCCAACAGCCACTGCTGAAAACCAGAGTTAGCGCATGAAATGAAATTGCTTGCCATCCCTCGACTCGCTTTCCAAGTTCTTTTCCAGCCTAACATTCTTGGCATAGAAAACTGGTCTGCTCTCTTCCAGCCTCATGTTCCTTTCACCAGGTCATCCTGAAACATTGCTTTTCTATAGATCAGTAGAAAAAGTAAGGGACTGAGCATTGAGAACGAGAAGATCTGTGTTCAGGCCCCTTCTCCCTCCATTACAGGCTTAGTTTCCTCGCAGAGTATAATAGCACCTACCTCACACGGTAGTTAGGAGAAGTGAAGCAGATAAGATGAGCAAGCACTTTTCTAAACTGTAAAGTGCAGTACAAGTACATTCAATTAGCAGACATCAGTGCGTGCCCGCTCTGTGCCACGCCCTGTGCTAACATGCAGGCACTTGAGCTCCCCCCCAGGCATCCAGGTCCTCTTCCCTCTCAGGAACTGAGCCAGAGCCAAGACTGTTGACCGTCAAAGCAAGCTGTGTTGCTACACCTGGTCATACCATCCTAATGAGGGGCAAGGTAGCCTGCGGCCTCAGATAGATATGGTGGATTTTTTCATCTCATAACGTTACCTTCCAGGAGCTCACTGCTTTTTTCCTTTGGCAGATCTTCCTTTGCCATTTAGCTGCAGTCCCCAACCCCCGGGCCGTGGACCGGTACCAGTTCATGGCCCGTTAGGAACCGGACCGCACAGCAGGAGGTGAGCTGTGGGTGAGGGAGTGAAGTTTCATCTGTGTTTACAGCCGCTCCCCGTTGCACCTCCTGCCATCTCACCTCCACCCCAGTCCATGGAAAATTTGTCTTCCATAAAACCGGTCCCTGGTGCCAAAAAGGTTGGGGACCACTGCTTTACAGGCTTACCTGCTTTTTGGCTCCTTTATTTTTTGCTATTACTTACCAATGAAGTTGTGCTACTGTAAAGAGAGTGAGAGAGAGAGAAAGGGGTCCCGGTTCGTAATAACACCAGGAGTGAGAGCTGGCAGGGACAGCAGCAGCCGTGAGGGCAGAGGGATGAGGCATCTGGAGACGGCTGTCCTGTTACCCACGTCACTGATCCGCTCATGGGGCCAGCACACAGCTAGAAGTCAGCTTCCCCAACCCTCACACCCATCCCTGCAGGCTCAGCTTTCCATTACCCAGGCTCTGTGAAGATTAGCGTGTCATCTTTAAAGCACTTGGCGCTACTTGGAAAAAGCATGCTGTGAATTCAGGCATTGCTAAAAGATTGAACTCTTAGTAAATCTCTGACACTCTCCATGCATCAGAATTCTTACAGCCTTGTTCTGTTACATCCTCAGGGTCCTTTGGTAGTTCCCAGCTGGTCCCATAGACAAGCAAATTACTGGCAGGGTTTGTTTAAGACACTGTACTTAGTCCACCTAGAATACTGGTGAGTGACAAGCCCCCTTTAAAAGAGCTGTTTGAAAAGGTTTAGCATAGAGGCTTGCCATGTTCCTTCTGCTCCATCTGGAGAATGCAGGAACCCCTGGGGATTTCCTAAATCTTGGGAGACTAGATCTCTTCTTAATATGTCAAAAACCAACTTTTGGAAAATAGGTTTGGTCTGTACTGATTTTAAAATACCTCGGATTATTAACCTTTGCACTATCTCTGCAGAACACACACAGAATGTGACTATTCAGAGAAGAGAACCTCATTTGGGCCTTGGCGCCCCTCCCCACTTGACAGAGTCATGGTGTTGAGTTTGAAGTGCTGTGCCTGTTCCTGTGTGATCCAGAACCCTGAGACTATGGTAGAAACTGTTCTATTTGGAATTCTCCCTGGCTTGATTCCTTCCCCATCCCTTTCCTCTCCTGGTGCAAAAGGAGACTTAGAGGGTGCCATCCATCCGTCCTTTCTTCAAATCTTCAAGGAGAGTGTCTTCGCCCAACATGGACTGACTAGAAAAGCCACGGAAGCTTATTATTTATTGCTAGTGAAACAGACAAGGGGCAATACATGTTTTCACTATAAATCCTGATCTGGAAGGATTCAGGTGATGCAATGTGAGTCATCATTGGGATGATGTTTCCTGTCATCCCTCTCCCAGCTACAGACACTGGTGTTGGTCAACCATTCCCAACGTATCCCTTGCCCAAAGAGGAATTGTTTTCAGAGTTGTGGACTTTGAAAACAGAAGAATGTGTTTTCAAGATGTCGTTGCCGTTACACTTTAGTTACAGATGCATATTCTTGCCCCTCAGTCTTGCCTTTTTTCATTTTTCTTCTGGGAAGATACAAACCATGTCCATATAGGTGTCTAAAGAAAATTCCTACTGAAGGAGGTTCTAACTGGAAGTCGTCTGGGGAAAGTGAGCCTCTGTAGGTGGACTAAAGTTTCAGGGAACTTGTAGGGACCTCAAAATTGGCCTAATTAATGTGTTTGCCTAGTAATATACCTGTTTTCATTGTAGATTTAATTAGCTTCTTTAAAAATAATTCTTCAGGTGAAAAATGTTAATGGCTTCTCATCCTGCCCTGCTGAGCAGAGCCAAAGAGCTTGATAGTTTTAGGCCAAATAAAAGGAAGTAGTGCTTTACACCGTAGGTAGGAAGTGTGTGAAACTCATTATTCACTGAAACAGTATGGGCTGAAATGATAAGTAGATCCCAGGAATGAACTTTTAGAGAGCATCATGGATGACAGATATAAATTGGATTATTAAAGGGAAGTAAGGGAACATTTCCTAAATGGTTAAAGTTAACGATTGGATGAGTCCCCCATATTCTCCCATGGCCCTCAGGATGCCACCATCAGGAAAAGAATATTAGGTGGTTGAATGCAGTTTGACCTACTGAAGTGTTTTTAAATTCATACACTCTACTTTTTTACACCAATTAGGCCAGTTTAGCCTCTATTCCTTTTTTTTTTTTTTTTTTTTTAATGTTTAGGTCTCTTTCAAATAGCCACTTCTTCAGAACTCTCTCGAATGATTTGGAAAAGCCAGAGGGCACTCAGCCCAACCATAAGATGGGCAGCCTCAGCTCAGTCCTGCCTCTGCCACTAACTAGTTGCAGTGTACCTCTCCTGCTTGGGTTTTTTTACTGCAGAGAGAGGGAATTGGATTAAATGCCCTCCAAGGTCCTGTTGGTAATAAAATTCTATGAATCAATAAACATATGCACACCCATTTGGAGAGTCCCTAGAATAAAAGAATAGTTGGTGGGGGGTGCTTTGCCTTATTTTCCAAAGAGGACAAAGTAGAGCACTTCTCCTGTCTGACTGGAGAAAATGAACATTGTAGGGACAGTGTAAGGAAACTCCCCAAGCTTTTCTCTGACCCTTGGAAGGGATGGGGGGAGAGCGTGTGTAGGTGGGGAGTCAGGCAGATCTGGGCTCAGTCACTCCTAAATCTCAGGCTCCTGTTGGTAAAGCAGAGATAAGAACATGGAACTTGTGGGGTTGTGGTGAGGATAAAAAGAGACTAGTGGGATAAAGTGTCTTGCCTAGTTCCTGGCATAAGTATTCAGTAAATAATAATGTTCAGAGAAAGGAGACAGGCGTTACAAAACAGGACGATTATAATGGTAAGTGCCTCGTGAGTGGCCATCAGAGTAGAAGAAGCCAGCGTCACTGATGCAAATGGCCTGGGAAAGGTTGCAGCCTGAAGCCCACAGCTGTGCCAAAACCTGTTCTAATTAAATATGCGTTAGATTAGCCTTGGAATACATTCCTAATCACTAAAAAATCAGATTCGTTGTTCCACATTATATTTACAGATCTTTTTTTCTTTCAAGATTGCTCAACTTTACAGATTAATATTGTTTAAAAGTTGCATATATTTTCAAAACTCATTGGAAATAACAGTTATACATTTGTGGAATTTGAGGAAAGATTACCCACGTGAAGCAAAAACATCTTGTGATTTGGTTCATATCACTGTCACATGCTGGCAGAGTGTGCAGATTGCAGGTTCTTTTGTTTGCTTAAGAAATTCTACCTCCAACATACATACATCTTTAGGAAGGTGTAACTTTAAACCTAAAGTTATACAGTAACAACAGGCATCGTCTCTTACCCTGAGAGTTCTCATAACCAGCTCTTGAGGAAGACCAAACGGTACCTTATTCAGAGTTTCAGGTACTCCCATGCAGCTGCTGGATCAGGGCATGCAGCTGTGCAGAGCTCAGCCCTTATTCCCCCTCCGGGAATCCAAGAGTAGAACACTGGGGTCCAGCCTCTGGCGGAAATCTTATTCTCAAAGAGAAAAAGAGGGCCAACTCTGCCATTCCCAGAGTCAGCAATCCCCTTGGCCTGCCAAGATACTGCCAGTTTGAGAAACAACACTTACCTTCCCCCACTTCCCCAGCGAATTCTCAGTGTTGCTGATGACCTTAGACTGGCCCCAGAGATTCTATCCCAGAAGGCATAAATACAACAGTCACACCCCTGCAAACTGCCCTTACCTCTTTCATCATGGTTCATAATGGGAAGGCAGCAGATATTATGAAGCAGCTTCATCACACTGATAAGCTGGTATTGTAACTCAAGTCACCGTTTATCTAACAATAATTTGGGGCAATAAGTAATAAAGCTGACCTTCACTTAGCTGGTTCACTTAGCTGATGTAGTATATTTTTTATAGTGAATTCTTCATGGAAAACAACTAGAAGCAAGTAGCTTTTGAACTTGGTGACTTCATCCTAACATGAGAATCTTTGTCTAATTAGTTGGAATGATCTGGTGAGAGAGAGCAGCAGTTAGGTGGAGATTCATCCATTGGAGGGATGAGGAAGGGAATCTCCCACTGCTGTACAGGAGAAGCAGATGACATGGGAAAGCCTTTGGTGATGGCTGATATTCACAAGCCACTTACTGTGCACACACCCCGTTTTATGCACTTCACAAATATTTAATCCTCAACAATTATCCTATAAAGGTAAGTAGTGTTATCCCCATTTTACAAATGAGGAAACTACAACATAAAAATGAAGTGACTTGCCCAGGGTCACAGTGTTAAATTGCATGCCAGAATTTGAACTCAGGCAGTGTTAGTCAAGTCCAGTGTGCCATACTCTTCACACGGTAAGGGGCAGGGAAGAGGGGTCATTTGGAACCACTCCTCTAACTGATGAAGAAAGAACAAAAAAACCAAAACACCTTTCCGTTATTTATGTGAACTACTTAATCCCCGTGTTACACAATAGTAGTGATAGGATATCACTGAACATGTCATATTAATTTTATTATGTCTTATTTTATGGTGATGGTTAATATGTGCTCAGTCTTTGTAGCCTGTTGCTCTTACTGTAGAGACATCTGCTAACAAATTTTTTAATTTGGAGGAAGCTGTGCTTAGGTGAGCTTTTATGGCCTGCTGGACTTTCAGCCTCAGAGGGAAGCAGAAGTCTCTCTCAATTGAAGTCAACAGCTTTCCTCAGAGGGAGAACAATGCACATATGCCACTGTCACCACAGTTTAAGACCTGGGTCTTCTGCACTCCAGTGACCATCTCCTGTCATGTGGGGGCAGAGTTTTTTCAAGTCACATCTCCCACCCTAGGCAGCCCTGCTGCTGGGGTCTTCAGCTCATGTTGTGGATATGCAGTTAGTGCATAGCCATGTAACCTGTATTTTTCTTTTATAAACCATAACAGGACCTTGGGAGTTCCCAGTTAGGAACTTCTTCAATGTACCTTAGAGTCATCCAGCTTGCCCTGAGCCCCAGTGACATGGAACTTCATGCCATTTTAGACAATCTCCCCATTCTTCCTCATATGGAGCCCAAATCAGTCAAATTTTCTTCTCTCCATGAATTCCAGTTCTGCTCACCAGAGCCCCCCAGGATAAGTCTTCTCACAGATATACATGGCTGCCCTGCAGAGAACTGAGGACACGCTCATGCCCCCTGGGTCTCCTCCTCCCCAGGTCAGTCCTCCCCAGCCCTTCTCCATCCCACCACTCTCATGCAGGTGGTAGGTTTTAGGACATGGTCCCACATGCTCAGGAGCAGTGGCATCTGTGATCTGTCAGGCCCCTCCTCCTCTGTGCCAGCATGCTGCCCCTCTGCTCTCTTGAGTCAAGGAGTCCAGTAACCAAGCAAGGCTCGGTGTAGGATTTCTCAGCGTGGTATTCCCATCACGAGGATGTCTACTTTTCCCTGGGCTGCTTTCCAGACTCTGTTACAGTTCTTTGAACAAGAGAAACTGACCTTGCTGTTGTTTGGTCTCAGCAAAATCACTCTCTGCTGGAGGGTTCAATTATCCACTGTCGGGAGGTAGTTTCCTCTCCCTGACCCCGCCCCAGCATGGACCAGTAGAGTTGCTTCAACCCTGGAGCAGTCTTGTCTGGCCCACTGCGATAGAGCTTAGCTACCCTGTGGGTTTCTGGCGTTGCCTCCCACTATCTTAATTTGGAGGCACTATAAAAAGGCACCTAGGGGAGGCACAGATAGACCGAGTTATCTACCTGGGCTCACAGCCTTGTGCCACCTTGATATGCACCAAGCTTAATAGTGACAGCATTCTTTGTGGAGTCTGGTGCTTCTTGGTCCTAGCATGGTGTCTGGTTATGCAGATGGACACATAATCTAGGAGGGAGAACCCAGGTCTGGGAATCAGGGAACTGGGGTTTAGACCTGTTTCTGCCACCTAAATAACTGTAACTTGTTTTTGCCTACTTTCTTCAACTCAATTCTGGGGTTAGTAATGCCTATTTTACATTAATTCAGGGTTTCTTGGCTACAGCACTATTGACATTTTGTCCTGGATAGTTCTTTGTTGCAGGAGGCTATCTTGTGAATTGTAGGATGTTTAGCAGCATCCGTGGCCTCTACGCACTAAATGCCTGTAGCACCTCCCAGTTGTGACAACCAAAAGTATCTCCAGATGTAGCCAAATGTCCCAGGGATGGGGGGGACAAAATTGCCCCCACTTAAGAAGCACTGCATTCACTCATAGGATCATCAGGATACGCTAAATAACTGTGTGTGGAAATAAAGGGCATCACGGTTGTCTTCATCCTCCTCCTCCAGCATTTTGGTCTTCTCTGACTTGTCTATACTTACGTAGAAGCAGAAAGAAGAAATAGCATATTCTGTACCACACCCACACGTGGTCCAGCCAGTAACTTGATATGTCCATGCTTTACATCGTGCAATTCAAGTAATTTTCTCTTTTTTTAATGTATTTAATACTGTGTGTGAAGTGAAGAGCCACAAAGATGAGTACAGTGCCTGTTTTCATGGATGGTAAATTCTCATGGGAGGAATTTTCAAGCATGAAGATAATTAGAGTGCAGAGTATACATACCTAAGACCAGAAAGAGGCGTTCAGGTGGCAGAGAGAAAACACTTCAGAAAGGAGGAGATGTTGGGATAGGCCCTGGGGGTTGAATAGAGTTTCAGTAGGCAGAGATGGGCTGGAGTAGCCTGAAGGGGGTTGGAGCAGAGGGAGCAGTGTGGTCCAGGGGAGAGAGCACATAGGGTTAGATGAGAAGGTAGTGGGACGTGAGACCTGTGGTCGGTTTACAAAGGCTTTGAAGGCCAGGGTTGCACATTGTCCCTAACTTTGTCGGCAGTGGTGTGGCCTGGTTAGAGCTGTGTTGAAGGGGATCATGTGGCAGTCGTGTCTGGAGTGGATTGGAGTAATGAGGAGATGCCAGAACAAGGTGTTTGGGGGACCTGAATAGAGCAGCAGGGGTGGGAGCAGGGAGGACGAGGTTATCGAGGAGATGGTGCAGGTCTATGAGGGCGGAGGAAGGGGAGGAGGCGTGGGGACTACAGCTTTGACTCTGGGTCCCTCAGAAAAGGGTTTCCATTAATGGAACAAGAGAAGACAAGAGGAGGAAGCAGGGATCAGGAACTTTGAGCATTGGAGAAGGGCCAGGGAAAAGCATTAAAACTGAGCATTTCCCAAATTCACCCACATCCATGGCTTAAAAGGTCTCACACACTTCCTGGGGGAAATGTTCATGAATGTTTACTCAGTGCTTTGTTTTTTCCCACAGAGATGGGCTTCTCAAATCCATTTATTATTTTTTAAGGACTTTTTATGTGACCCTCAAAAAATAACATAAAGAAGAAAACAAAAAAAAAGCAACTCAGCCTGGGGCCTTCATCCCTGTGCAAAGCACCTTTTTATAAGCAGAAAGAATCAGAGTTTGGATTTAACTAAGTTAACAGCAGGAGCAGAATTGCATGTGGAGCATATACCATATGCTGTTTTTTCCTAATATTCTAACAATGCACTGGGATGCTCTAAATCCATGTGCACAGGATTGAGGCCACGGCAGGGGCTTCACAGGATTGAGGCCACGGCAGGGGCTTCAAGCACCAAATTGGCACATCTGGGCCTCCTGGCACTGCTCACACACCCAGGCGGGAGAACTTAGCCCGGACTCCTAAGTGTTGAGTGGAGCCCCATATTTGTGTTCCCATGGATGCCTCAGTTACATTCGCATCTTGTCCCCCCAGCAGGTGACCTGACTTTGGTCTATTTTTCCTCCCATGAGCCTTGCTTCACCTCTCCCCACCCTTTTTATTATTTCATTCTGGCACTGTATGCAATTATGATGTTGATATCCTTAAATGCATCTAAGAAGGGACAATCAAAGTGATGGCTCCCAGGATACACATCCATCTTCCACCCTATATCCGTATTTGGTCATTAATACTTATCTGCTAACCAGCCAAAGGGAGGCTCCGTGCATCGGTGGGTCTGCCACGGAGAACAAGGTCATCCTGCCTCACCCACTCTCGCTCACAGACCCAATGCCATGTTCCCTCCCAGTGGGAAAGTGGGAGGAGATACCCAAGGACCAGTTCCCCCCTAGTCCAGCTCCCGCTTGTGGATTTCGGCACTGGGGTCCGGCTGTGAAACCTTCTCCCCTCTACTCTCCGACTGACAACCAAAGGACAGTGGCTTACATGGGGATAGCTTTTCACAATCGGTTAGGCATTTTTGCCAACATTAGGTCATTCAGTTGTCACAGTGGAAGGGTATTAACCCACTACTTTATAGGGAAAGGTGGTGCAGAGAGGGGTGTGCTTCAGTGCCAGGGCGAGGACCAGACCCTCGTCACCCGACGGCCAGTGCAGGCTCTGCCCACCCTTGTCGAAGCCCTTTGCTTCCCTTCCTTCTGCTGCAGGTTTCATCTGGTCTGTTCCACTGCTCATTAGGCCCTTCATGGAATGAGGAAGAAATAAAGGAGGAATAAAATGAGTGAGGAATAAATAAAATGAATGAGCAATGAATGAATGAATAAATAAATAAAGTGAGTCATAAATGAAGGAGAAATAAAAGGAGATGAAATGCAAAGAAGAAAAGTTTAGCTGCTATAGATAGGTCCAATTATAGTGTCAAAATTGTTTTTGTTGACTTAGCTTTCCTGTTTCTCCGTGTCTACTGTTCCTTCAGTTCCTGTGTCCTAGGTTTTATTTATTATGAGTTTTCCATTGCTGCTACAATAAAGCTTATACTACTGAGGCCAATTTCACAGGCTTTTTTAATCAAATAGCAAAATGTCTTGTCTGATATGGTGGCCCTATGTTTTATACTGGTTATTTCTCAAATAATCATAGGTGCATGCAGGCTTCCCCGGGTCCATAAATCTGTGTGGATTCATTTGCCATCTGATAGACCAGGGATGTTGCAAGTTGGCACCAGCCTCAGCCTTTGGGTTAACTTCATCAGGCAGTCTGTGTGCTCTCTGATCGTGGCACATTTGTTTCACTGGCCTCCCACTCACACCCACACATACACACACACACCCCCACACACACTAGCAGTCAGACAAATTTGTGGACTAAATTTATCTTTTTCTTTTCATCACCAAGTTTTCCTTTACCAACATTTGTTCAGACTGGCAGTACATTTTTGGTAGTAACAAATTCCATTTCTACTAGTATGATTAGTAATAATGATAATAACCATTTCTCGAGCACCTAGTATGTGTCTAACCCTTTAAACAAGGTTCTGAGCACGTACAGTAGGCCCCAGCAGGTGGAAGAGGGACTGTGGAGTCTCAAGGTTAGGGACCCCTCTAGCACCAGATCCTGAGTCCCTGGGAGGAAGTTGGGCTCTCCTTGTGTAGGGACAGAAGGGGAGGTGGTCCTCCACAGCCCCAGGAAAACCCCTGTCCCCAGGATCTGGGGGAAGGCTTAATTCCAGGCTCCCTACTGCACTGGTGGTGATTGGGGTGGAGGCGATCAATACACACCCTGTCTGTGTCTGGGGCAGGATTGAACTTGGAGATGAATTGAAAGTGACTGCAGCTGCAAGAAGCTGGGGAAGGAGATAGGAAAGAAAGAGGAACTGTCAGCAGTTTTCAAAGCCCTTGTATATATGTCATTTCATTTAATCTGCACAGCCCTGTAAAGCAGGGGTGATTGACTCGATTGCTCATGTGAGTATACTGACATTCAGGAAGACATTGTATGTTACCTAATAAGAGAGGGGAAGACCCAGGCTTCAGCCTCAAAATCTTTTGTTTTTTCCACTACACCAGAATTAGATGAGGACATCTCCGGGTTCTATCCAGCTCAAAAATTTCTGAGTCTTAAGTCCTGCCCAGCCTAATTTGGTTGATAAGGGAAGACAGCACGAAACTTCTTGGTTTGCCATGTGTTGGGAGGAGCTATCTATGTATCACCAGGATGCACACGTGAGCTCTGGGCTTAGACCACATGAGTTCATTCCCAGTTCCAATACTTACAGGTCATGTTGCCTTGGACAAGACATGTAACCTTACTTTGCCTCAGTTTTCTCATCTAAAAAATGGGGCTGATAATGGTACTCATGTTATGGCCTACATAATGTATAATGGTACATATTATGGCTCTACATGATATGGCCCCTCATTGCCTCTCATCCTCGTCTCCCCACCCTCCCTCCTTCCCAGCCCCACCGGCCCCTCCCCACTCCCTGAGCACCCCAGACACGCTCCCACCTTCAGGCCTTTGCCAAGAATGCCCCTCCCCCAGGTGTCCACGTGGCCAACTCCCTCACCTCCGTCACGTTTTTGCTCAGTTATCACCTTCTCCATGAGGCCTACCTGGACCATCCCCCGGCACTGTCAGTCTCTCTTACCTACTCTGCGATGTCATTCACAGTATTTCTCCCTTACCCACTACACGGTTTACCTTGCAGTTTATTACTTACTTACTGTGTTTATTGCTTGTCTATATACAAGCTAAAGATGTTTGTTTTATTTACTATTGTCTCCCAAGTGTCAAATATAGAGTCTGGCATCTGCAGGTGCTCAGTCACAACTGTCGAAAGGATTAACACAGAGTTGTGAAGATTAAATTAGATAGTACTGTCAGCCCTCCATATCCATGGGTTCCACGCCCAAGGATTCAGCCAAGCACGGATGAAAAATATTCAGAAAAGAACGTACAACAATAACAAATAATACAAATAAAAAAATTATTAATATAGTACAACTATTACATAGCATTTACATTGCTTTAGGTATTATAAGTAATCTAGAGATGATTTAATGTGTACAGGAGCACGTGCAGAGGTTATGTGCAAATACTATGCCATTTTATATAACAGACTTGAGCATTTGCAGATTTTGGTATTCTGGCAGGTCCTGGAACCAATCCCCCACAGATACAGAGGGACAGTTGTATTTTTTAATAGCTTAGCTCAATGCCTGACCCATAGGAAAGACTCAGTAAAAAGCATCTCTTACCATATCTGACTTTGATATTGGTTAATTTGCTGTTAGGCTATAGTTCAGTTTTAGGTCCCACTGGCGGGGAAACGTGGGCTGTATTTACTGACTGGCCCATGGTAGTTGCTGTCCCTCCCTCTCACCACTGGCCTTCCTCATGGAGACAGGTCCTTTTGAGCTCCAAGACCCACTGAGGCAGATTATTAGAGTCAGCCTCGATATGCAACCGGAGATACTGAGTCGGGGACACTCAAGAGCTTATTTAAGGAAAGGCAGTGAGTCAGAGACCTGCCTGCCTGCGTGTTGGTCCCACAATTGAGGGACGCCATAGCGGAGGGTGAAAATCACCCCAGTTCATGCATACCCTGACACAGGCCTTATCAAGTTGTATATGGAAAAGAACTGCAGTTGGGAGAGCACGATGCGGAAGCCTCCTTTTCGTGCCACCAGGCAAATCTCAGTTAACCATAGGAGAAGCCAAATTTGCTTAAAGAATGTGCAAACAAGTTGGAGAGAGAAAGTGTGGCTGAGTTAGGAAGAGGTGTTTCACAGAGGCAACCAGGTGGGTGCAGGGCTGTGTCGGCTTGTGTCTGCATCCCCTCCCCCACACCAGGTCTGCCAGGACATAGCCAACCTGGGGCTGGACTCCTCTGACCCCATTTCTTCCACAGCCCTCCAAAATTCAACTCCCAGGGCCCAAGTGGCCTTTCTTCCTTCCCTCTTCCTCCTCTTGCTGCCCAACAGAGGAAGTTCTGGTCAGTTCTGTCAGACACTATTTCATGAGTGACTTAGCACCAGGAGTGTGAGGGTGGCTGTCACAGTGTTTGCCCTTGAGGGCTCACAGCCCAGCAGGGTAGACTGAGGCCTGTTATTTCTAGATTCTGTGAAGGGGGAGTTGAGAAAATTTTCTTAAAAATTATTTCCAGAGAGCGTAGACTCAGAGCCACACTTCCTGGGTTTGAACTTGGCTCTGCTACTTATTAGTTCTGTGATCTCAGGCAAAGTGACATAAACTATCGGTGCCTCAGTTTCCTTGCTTCATAAACTGGGGGCTAATAATAGTACCTATGTCATAGGGTTGTTGTGAGGAGCAAATGAATTAAAATATGCCAAGTGCCTTAAGCAGTGCCTAGCATATAGTAGGTGTTACATATGTTTCTTTTTATTATCATTACCATGGTTTAGTGTTATTCCATAGTAACTATAACAAAGACACACAGATGTGCTAGGAGTCCAAAAAGAGACACTTGATCTAGTCTAAGAGCTCTGGGAAGGGATCTCAGAAGAGGCAGCAATGAACTGAATCTTGAAGGATGACTAGGCATTACCCAAGAAAAGAAGGGCAGAAGACGTTCCAGGAAAAGCGAGTTGAAAACCACGAGCCAGACGTGGAGGCATAAGACAGCCTGGTGTGTGCTAGAAACTGCGAGGAGACTGGTGGTGCTACGTGCGGGGTGCCAGGTGGGGCACCATGAGTGAGGAGGCTAAAGCAGGTAGGATCGGGGGGCTTTTGTCTTCATCAGCTCAGCACCCTTCTCCCGACGACTTCAGCCCAGATCCCACCCCTCTTCCCACTTGGGACTAGGCCCAGGCATGGGGCCCAGGGACCAATCACAATCCCCCATTCCGCTGGCCACAATAATTATTGACCATAATTGGTTGCGTGTGACCCAAGCTGGCCAATCGCCATACTCCCCTGGACTTCTGCTGGAGCCGGGTGGAAGAATCCAGCTTGCCCTGGTGGCATGTTGCTGGAGGGTTGTGGTTCTGGGCCCCTGATGGCCTCTTCCTCATCCCATGGAGGAGTCCCCAGTCCTGGCCCCTGAAATCCCAGGAACTGCCCAGTTCCTGTGGTTCTTCCTTCTCTGCTGTGAACTTTCCCAGCATCCTGCTAACAAACCCTTTTTTAAAAATCTGAGCTTTGTCAAGTTGGTTTCTGACATTTGCAAATGAAAACCCCTGACTAAGAGACCGAGGAGCTTGGATTTCATCCTCTGACCAGTGAGGAGCTATCGAAGGGTGTTAAGTTGGGGTCTGTTGTGCATTTTAGAGACGTCACCCCGACAGCACCATAGAGGATGAATTAGAGAGAGGTTGGAGACACCCGTGCAGGGCTGTCATTGCTGTCCAGGAGAGAAATGGTGAGGGCCCACCCTGAGGTCATTGAAGTAGGAAGGAGAAGAGAGGCTGATCTGAGAAACTTGGAGGCAGAGATGGCCAAGAGCAGGCAGACCCAGAGACTGTCAGCTGTGTCTCCACTCATGAGGCTGACGACCTGAGGCCCCTGGGCCAGCTGCCCAGGTCTGGGTGTGGGAGGCCTGGCCTGGCATTGAAGGTCAAGGCCTAGAAGCGGGCAGCCAGTAGCGGCAGCCAGAGGCATCTGTTCTCCCCTTGCAGCCGAAGACTTTCTGCCAAGCCACTTTCTGTCGCCTTGTTGTGTCCAGTTCTAGCCCCCACCGCTCTGCTGTCCCTGCTGCTGAGGGATTTCTTTGAAATGTCTTTGTCTAGTTTCCCGCCTTCCTTAGAGTGGTCCCTGATCAAAAGCAGGCCCTGCCCTCTGATGTTTTTATACCTTCCTCCTGGAGCTCTCAGCCTGACCACATTTTCCTCATGCAAAAGGAGACCACCCATAGCTGGGAACAACACACCCCACGGGATCCTAAAGATAACCTGAGGACAGAGGTGCCCAAGAGACAGAAGTAGAAGCCAGAAATGGCCTAAGAAGGGGAAAATAACATTTTAAAAGCACATTATGTATACCACGGACTTTATATACGTTATTTCATTTAATGCTTGCAATCATCCTGTTAGATACTTTCCATCCCTATTTTACAGGTAAGAAAGCCAAGGTTCAGGGAGATCAAATGACGTACCAAATGCCACACAGCTGCTAAGGGAGAGAATGAGGATTTGAACCCAGGTCTGTGGTGATTCACACAATGCTACCCTTCCCACCTTCGGACCAATTTTTTTTAACCATTTGTGAGTGGGTTGCAGCTAATCTCTATTTTGAGGTCTATTCCTAGCTAAGGTGAGTTGGCTTATATAATGTTGGGTAATAAACTTCACAAACATGTGTAAATATCAAGCTGATTGTATTTTCCTTGGCATTTATTATCTGATTTAGGTAGACATGGGTTGGGCTTTCAAAAGAACCGAGATGAAACACAATAGCTCTCTTTTCTTTGGCTTGTACTTTCCTCCAATTCAAGGGCAGCTACTATCACCAGCTGCTAGAAACCTCCTGCTTCCGGCATATCTGTGCCCTGGGCAGATCAGCCTTCTCCTGATTATCAGCTAAGACATCAAACCCCCAATGCCCTCAGGATATACTTATCCCCTCCCCTGGGGATGATTCCATTCCTTATCCTGGCTGAGCCAAGGGAAAAAAATCTATCTCCTGACTCATTTCCACCTTTCCAAAATGATGCTTCAGCAAATCCACTGCCCAGATCTGGGGATTAATCCATGATTCAGCAAAGCAGTCAGAGGTATGGGGATGTGACAAAGAGTCGTTCCAAACGTTCATGAATATAGGCCACGAGTACACAGTAGGTGTTCCATAGTGCCCGATTGGGAGTCATCTTCAGGGCTGAGCTCTGGGAGGCTGCCGTATAAGCCGCTAAGTGCCCCAAAGGTGGGCTCTGCTGTGTGTGCAGTTGAGAGGAGCGAGATGACCAGAGTTGCTTGCCTGCTCTGGGTAACGTTCCTCACCTGTAAAATGACAATAATAATAGTACCTACTTCATAAGAGTTGTTATGAGAATTAAATAAGTTGGCACATGTAAAATGCTTAGGACAGGTAAGCATTAGTACATGGTGCTAATTATTACAAGCATTATTAGTACATGGTACTCAGGGGCTGTTAGCAAAGATCATTACTACTCTGAGACCCTTGCCCTGGGCCCCATGCTTTAGAGGACCCTCTCCTATGTCCCTCTCCACAGGGTATGGTGTTCTGAAGGGCCAAGAAAACATGCCCATACCCCTCCTTCTAGGCCGTTCTTCAGTGGTAGCCAGGATCCTGGAATTCCCCATTTAGACAGGCTAGAGCTTCCAGGACCCATGTGGACCTTTTCCCTGGGTCTGCCTCCTGAGGGTGTGCTCCACTACCTTGTGAATCCTCAGGTGCCCAAGGGTGACAAAAGGTGAAGGTATGGACAGAGCCTGGTCCTGGGGACTTGAGTGTCCCACCATGAGTGTGCAGCCCCCATGAACTGTATGCCTGCACCTATGTGTATGTGGCCCCTTGAGGACCATGATGGTGTTCATGCCCTGTGTGTGGCCCCTGTGGACCTTGATGTTGTCCACACTCGTTTCTGTGCAGTCCCTCGTGGACCATGATGGTGTCCACACCCATACATGTGCCACCCCTTGCCACTATAGTCCAAAACAGAGCTCTGTGGAGTCTGGGAATTCTAAATTTGAACTTGGTCTTCTAGATGTGAAGGTATAGTTGTCAAGGTAGGAAAATATCACATATTTTATTTAGCAATTTGTAGGCTGGTTTTATAACTTTTAAATATTTAGGCATATGGTAGGTAAGCTTTTTTTACTCTTGCCCCAGACCCTGCAAATTTTGGGAGTGGGCCTGGTGATGGTAATCTTGGTGGTGAAGACCGAGATCAAGAAGGGCCACTGTGAGCTGGAGCTCCGGGCACCGGCACCTGTGAGGGCTGTTCCTGTGTGGACTTGTGTTCCCCCGTCCTCCCTGCTCACTTTGGCCAGGTAGATGGAAGTGGGGAGTGTTGGAAACTTGGGTGTGAAGAACAAGACAAACGGTGTTTGCATATATGGCCAGGGTGTTGGAGTCAGGTGGACCCTCCTGCCTAGAGTTTTCATCGTTTGCCCTGGTTAGCTGTGAGTCCACAGTGGAGGCCCTCTGCTCACCACCCACACCTGCTCTTGGGAAAACTCGTAGCTCCTCTTGTTTTCATCCACCCACCTCACTCCCAGATTCTGCAGGAATCTTGTGTTTTTGCTATCTTCACCCTCCCTCGCTACGGCCCTCAGTATCCTCTCTTCAGGACCCTCCACGGTCCAAGTGAGTACAATTGTCTGTGTATCTGGCATTCTTACTAGCCACAGTCAATTCAAATAATTCACACCCACGTAAGCAATTGTATTTCCACACATTTCACTCTTCTGCCTCTCTTCTCCAAATGACCTTCACCTTCAACATGCCCTTGCCTCAACACGATGTGCAGCACACCGAATGCATCTGGGCCTTGACCCGTGTTCCTGAAGCTGCTGGGCACCCTGCTAAGTGGGTGAGGCACAGTCAGCCAGTATCCATGATGAAAGAGAGTCTCCGGGCTTTGGAGGGGGTGCAGTATAATGGAAAACACACAGGCACACACACGAGTTCAATGCCCAGGTCCACCACTAACTTGCTGTATGTCTTTGGCTCAGTTACTTAATTTCTCTGAGTTGTGGGTGCTACCTGTATAAAATGAGGATAATAATGCTGACCTTATGGCTGTATGAGCATTTAAAAGAAATGGCTTATGTAAAGCCCCTAGCACAGCACCTTGCACAGATAGATTCTCAATAAATGTAAAGACAAGTACCCTATTTATCTTTGATCCCCAGCACCCCACCCAGTGCCTATCACAATCTGTGTTGGTTTTCATCTTCTTGAGGCTACGAGGAGCTGACTTTGTGGGGAGCGGTGGGCTGCATTGAGTGGCACAAGTAACAGTAGGTCCTCTGGCTGAGCCCCAAGCAGAGCTGTGTTTGTTGACTCTTCCCTCTCTCATCCTTAGCTTTCCTCCCTTGGCTGGAAATGTCACCCTTGAAATTCAAGCTTGTGTCTGAGCTGAGCAGGAGCTCTGTGGGCCTGAGGAACCATACACATGTTCAGTGTATTGCCTTGGCAAGGCTTTGGGGAATCTCATGTGGCCACTTACAACACGCATCCTTTATTCTCTCGACCACTTATGTTAGAACATGCTGATGCGCATGAATATTCATTCCTGTCTGTCCAAGAGAGATGTGTAATAGAAGTGGAAATGCAGAAAATGTAAAGTCTTGTAAATGGCAAGGAGGAGGGAAACAGCTCTCTTAGGGAGGCAGCTGGAAGAAGGGTTAAAGTGGGGGTCGGCTTTCCATTTATACTCTCCTGGACAAATGTAGATCATTCTAATGGTCTGATTGATTCTCGCCACTCTGGGAAATCTCCCACACAGAAAGCAGAGGCCCAACCTGGGCCTCAGATAGGCTGTTTGTTCTTTAAATATGATTGTGGGTAGATAGGGCTGCTTGGGTTTTTTTCCCCTTTGCATCGTCTCCTTTGGAATCTCTTATTTCAAAGGAAGGTAAATATCAGGTTCTCATGTGTTTTGCTCTTTGTAGCAGATGCCACTGAAGGAATTGAAGGCAACTGGTGTGTTAAAATCATTTTAACCCATCAGGGCTGCTTGGAGTAATTTCCCTGGAAACCTGTGAAAAGGGTTTTCAAGTTGAACTGGAGACAGTTGTAAATGTGTCCTTTTGTTGGATAACAGAAGGTGAATGCTAATGCCGAGAGGGACTTGGGGAGCTGGATGAGTTCTTGTCTTCAAAGCTCTTAGAATCTCTCTGCCTTCCAAGGCCTCAGTGTGGACTAGCACTCTGTAGGGTCAGAAATTGAAAGTGTGAGGTTTGTCCTGTGGCCGGCAGGCTGGCAGAATGGCCCTGGGCCAGTCAGTTCACCTCTGCCCCTCGGGCCCTGTGACTGTAAAATGACATGTGGCATGACGAGAAGAGGTGCTCATCGACAGAGCTGCCAGGGTGGGACACCGTGATCCAAAGCAGAGAAACACAGGCCTGGGAGTCAGATGTCATGGTTCTCGTCCCAACTCAGTCACACCTAACTCACCCAAAGTAAGTCATTTAACTCAGATGGCCTCAGTTTTCTTGACCATTAAATGGGGGATTGGACTAGATCGAAGGGTAGCAAACATTTTCTCTAAAGAGACAGATAATAAGTATCTTAGGCTTCACGGGCCATATGATCTTTGTCGCAACTATTTAACTCTACCACTGTAGCACCAAAACAGCCAAAGAAAGTACGTGAAGGAATGGGCTTGGCTATGTTCCAGTAAGACTTTATTTATTAAAAGAGGCAGCAGGACATTGTGTGCCCACGCCTGGATTAGCTGACCAATAAGATTATTTCTAACAATAAAGTTGTAAGTTTTATCTTGCGAAGGCATAGAACCTATTAGAATGTGAGCATATTCTATTATTCTTTTACTTGCAGTGTGATTAATGGAAATTATACATTAGATAGGTATCTTGGTGTAGACTTTTGTAAAAATCTCACAGAATTTCATACTCTTAGAGCTCAAAGGGATCTTAGCGGTCATAGAATCCCACTGCCCCCTCCATGCTGGAAGCGCCTCTACAATTCCTCATTCCTGGTCATCTGTATTCTGCAAAGAGCTTGTCATCTAAGGAGACAACCCACCATCCAAGCCCCTCTATCTGTCAGCAAGTTCTCAGTGAAGGCAGAATCTGCTTCCTTGTAACTTTCCCTAGTGGTCCTGGTATGTCTGCTCCTTCATTCTGCCTTCTTCTCTACCCTTGCCCTGTGGATGGGGCTGCAGTTCTCTCATAGAATCCATGAGGTTTGCCTCAAAGGACCACCTCAGCTCTGCCTTCTTCCCTTTAATCTGAACCTGACCTGGTATCTCTGGGCCAGCACCCCCGCCCCCAGTTGTATCATGTCAGGTTTGTGCTCACACCTGCCCAGCTTTCTTAGGGTGAGCAATTCGTGGAACTAGCTGCTTGACTTTCCATGCCAGCTGCACCCCTGACTCTGTCTTTCAGACCCCACTCGATTCAACTTCTGTGCTCTTCCCAAACATCCAGAAGCCCTGCTTTGTCTAGCCCCTGGGCCCCAATCCATCTAGGAAGAAGATTTAGAATTCATGATAACCATTTAGGTATTTAAAGTCCGCTCTTTTCCAAACCAATCAGACTTCCAGTGCCTTCCACCTATCTATATACTCAAAGTTCAGCCATTCCTGCCATGAATTAAAAAACTAACTGCCTTCTCAACAGAAATCTATGCTAATGAAAATATACCTCCATAGAAAAATCAGTGCCATTAAGCCTGGAATGAAACAGAGGCCCTAGGAGCTGACTTCTCAGATGGCATTAAATGGAGACTTACTGTTATTAGCATATCAGAGAAGTAGCAGCTTGTGCTGACGAGGAAACATGGCATGGGGGTGCCAAGACTATAACAGCTGATCATCTAAATGAAGAAAGGAAATGTGCTATTTGGGGTCTATTAATCTGCTGTTGTATTTATTGAGCACCAACAGCAAACTGCATGCTCTACAAGATACAAAATGCAAAATTAGACAAGAATCCTACCCAGGGACTTGTGTGTTTCCTTAAACCAGGGAGAAAAACGGAAAGAGACAGTGTAAAGGCAATGGTGGAAAGGCAAAAGACAAGGGCAAAGTCAAGGGACGTGTTGACCCCTCAGCCAAGACAGATGACAGGGTGCTGCCAATAGAAACAGAGGGTCATGGGATCCTAAAAGACTGGAGCTGGAAGGGACCTTGAGCTCATCTGTTCCAATCCTGCCATTTTACAAATAGTCGTTGACACCCAAGGGGTATTCAAGGTCACAGAGCAGAACAAGTATTTGAAGCCACCCAGTGTTTTTCCATAAGTCATTTCAGCTGGGGCGGGTGAGCTTACTGTAAGACAACTCAGATTGGAGAAAATACACCGGAAGATGAAATCCATAAAGCCTTGGGGTTGGTGAAAAGGGACTCTTCTTTCAGAAGGAACCTAGAAGAAATGAGCTTTTTAACTCTGGAAGAGGGCCTGTGGATGGCACTTCATTCTAACTTTATTGTTGAGGTTTGGTTTTAAACTATGACCTTGCCAATCTGCTGATGGAAATGTACTCCCCAAGTATACCTTCTTTACAGAGATGGCAGACTCCTTTCCTGGCTGAGCACCTCTGGCTACAGAGAAATGCAGCTCTGGACAGGGCAAGCCTGGCTCACATGGGAACAGCATCCCCCTTCCAAATGCGGACAAAGGGCAGTGCAGGGTGACCAAACACCTGGAGCCCAGTGGCCACTTTTCATCTGGGGCCTGGGGAACAGGGGCAGAGTCCCATCTCTGGTTCTGGTTGGAGAGGATGAGGAGCCCAGAGGCAAATAGGAGTCTGCACACATGTTTGAGCAATTCCAATTAACCAGCAGCTCCACTGAGAGCCACAGTGTGCATGGAGGCCACAGGGTGCAACCAGGCCTTGGGCTGAGATGTTGGCTCTAGATCTTTACAGACTGAGTGGCCAGCTTTGGTGGATGGATGAAGAGATGCTAAGAGCCTGTGCACCCACCTGTGTGCACTCACACACAGTCATAAATGTGTATTAGGAGAAAGCGGTGTGGTGAGATAGCAGCAATATTTTACATCTGTCTAGAGCACTAGTCTTCAAAGCACTGTCAAACCTTTCACTTTGTTTTCTCTTTAGAGAACAAGTATTGTTATTCCCATTTTATGCACAAGGAAGTTGAAGCTCAGAAAGATTAAAGAATTTAACTTAGATGGAAAATGGCAGAACTGGGTCTAGAGCACAGCTGACTTCTGGCTTATTCACAACTGTTTCTGCCAGCTTTGGAGTCATGTTCTCTGGAAGCCCTTTCCTGAGCCCTCGACTCTCTAAACACCTTCCAGCACTGGACTCATCTCCTTCTTTGTCTGTCGTCCTTTGCTCAATCATAAGCTGGGGGAAGGCAGGGACCATGGCTTGTTTATCTTTGTGTCCCCAGATGCCAGGACATGCCTAGCACATAGATGCTGTATGGTAAATAGCCACAGTCCTTTGAATGCAGCTTCAGGGCCCACAAGACCTGCGCCACTGCTGTGCCACTACCTCTGTGACCTCACCTGTACCCATCTTCCCCAGCTGAGCTCAGATGCACCACAGGGCCTTTGCCTTTGCTTGTTCCCTCTGCCTGGAACACTCTGCCTCCAGACATCCATGCCATTCTCTCCCTCACTTCTTTCGGGTGTTTGCCTAAAGTGACAACGTGATGACATTCTCAAAGAGGCCGTCCCTGCACTTCTGTCTTAAAAAGCAGCCCCCATCTCTCATTACCTTTCTCTTTTTTTGTTAGTCTGTTGTCTGTTTCCCCTACCAGTATATAAGCTCCCTGAGAGCAGGAGCTTTGCTTTGTTCACTGCTGTGACCCCAGAGCTTAGAACAGTCTCTGGCACTCAGTAAACATTTGTCAAATGAATGAACAAACCATATTATTTCATGTTAAGGCACCAAAAGCTGTTTTCTGTCACATCTTGAGGGAACAGTCATACCACATGCCCCTCCTGAATCTCTCCCCTCTCGTTTGCTCTCCAAATTTTGTGAATCACGACCTCTATACTGTCAGTGGAGAAGGCTGAAGGGAATTTGTTCTATAAGACCAGACTATCTCCCTGGGAGGCAGGGGATCCACGTGAGTCCGACACAGTCTGACTGTTAAGATGTTGGCCAGGATGACCATGGTTTCTGAGTTTTGGGAGGAAAAAACAAAGAACTTAAGCCATACTGTTGTCTCTTTTAAAATAAGGCAGCCACATTGTTATACTCTCATGGGAAGGCTCCACATCTTTCTCTTCTGTGTCCTTTAAGGTAACTAGCACAGGAAAGGATGAGGAAAGGCTACCTCCTTTCTACTCCCACTATCTGTTGTAATGCAGGATGGACCAAGTTTTTTCAAGTCCTCCTGGAAATCTCCTGGTTGGAAGCTGTCCCAGACACCCAATTTTCTTGCTTGAAGTGCATTTCTTTCTTTCTCCGTACTGGAGAATATTTCTCTATTATGAACACCATCCTGGTGGTAAGTGTAGAGTGTCCAGTATTCACACAGAACTTTCTAGATGTCAGTCTTTTCCAAAAAATGACATATCTATACTAAACTACATCACATTAATTCTGAAAAATTCAAACCATTTTATAAATGAATGAATGAATACATAAATGAATGAGCAAACCAGTAGGCTTTAGCCCAAGCTGTGCCCTTTAATAACTGTGATCTAGGGTACACTGTCTCCATGAGCCTCAGTTTCCCAACCTCTAAACAGCCATTAGACTATGTTCTGTATGGGTTTGTTTCAAGAATTCAGTTAGATCATGCGTGTGTGAGCACTTCAAAAATTCTCATATGCAATAGAAATGTATCTTTATCATCATACTTCATCACACTCAGCATAGAGTGTGCACAGAGGAGGCCTTTGGCTGGATAGTGAAAGGGTAAATGCCGTCTTATGTATCTATTGTCCTGTGTCTTGTTACATAAAAAATTGCATGCCTGACAAGTGCTTTCAGGTAGGTGGACCCTCATGTGGTAGGCAGTGCTGAGGGTTCTGATGGGCTGCCTCCTTTTGACCTGTGTTTGAACTTCACTGGTTTATACCAGTCTAGATCCTGACACTGCCCCTGCTGAGGTGATGTCTTCCCCCACTCTCCCTACCCACTGAGGACAGAGCTGAGTAAAGGCTGGTGGTCTCACAGCTGCATGCATCTGTGTGCAGGCCCATCTCCTATGCCCATGCAGCAGCCCTTCCATCCCAGGAAACACCCATTCATTTGCTACCCATGGCTGCTCGAGACAAAGAACTTGAGTGAGGGCACAGGAAAGGCCAACTAGAACACCATGGCAGGGTGCACCTTGCAGAGGGTGGCAAGCGCAGCTCCAGTCCTTCCAGGCAGCTGGAGGAAGTAGCAGAACTCCTGAGCTTCGGATGCCACAAACACATCCCACTAATCTGAGCCTCATTTGTTTCATCAAATTCCTCTTTTAAAATGTAGGTATGCTTGGAGGGTAAATCCTAATGGTCATTCACACTCTGATGAAAACAAATTAGTTATATACTTAGTTGCTAATGTTTATAAAGCTTTCCTATGCGTTCTCTCATCACACATTTAATTTAATCTTCATAACTCTGCAATGTAGCTATTAGCTCTGTTTAACAGATGGGGAAGCCGGAGCTGGAGCAATGAAGTCATCTGAATGTACAGGTACAAGAAAGAGAGATGGGGTTTCAAACCCAGCACAATAACCCTGCAAAGTGGGTCTCTTTTCACTAAATCACATTGTCTCCCAGGAAGTCTATAGTAGGCAGGACCGTGACTGGAGGAGGGCTGTGAATCTAGGGCCCACCAAAGGGGAGTCCTGGTCAAGGCCAGCAAACCTGGTCCAGAGCCCTTGGTGAGAGTCACCTTGCTCATCTGCTGCTCAGCCCTCACCTTGACCAGGACAGGATGTGTGGGGTCTGGGGCCATTGCCCATCTTTAGGCTGAGTGACCATCAGACAGGGCACAGCTGAGCCTCATTCCCTGCAATAAGTTTCCATATTTGTATTTTTAAATTAGAAAACAGATTTTTTTAAATCTCTCATCCCTCTAACTTAGCCAATTTAACAATGCACTTTAAGTGGATTTCTCAAGAATACAGATGTTAGAGTTTAATGACTTGGGTTTATATCTCAGCTCTGGCACTAATAAGTGATATGATTTGGGGTATTTATGTAACCTCTCTGGGCCTCAGTTTCCACATCTGTAAAATGAGAGTAACCCCAGTATATATGAATACCTTGTAGGAGTGTTGCAGAGATGAAATGAGGTGACTATACGGTACTCACACAGAGCCTGGCATATGGACGTGCTCTCAGAATCCTTGGTTTGAGGGCAGGAGCATGGACAACACCTGCCTTTTGGTGTGGCAGAGCACCAGCGTATTCTGGCCACCCCTTGGATAGTAGGGCGTCTACAAAAAGCAGTGGCTGGAATGGGAGGTCAGTGTGTGCTCCGTTTGTCATCAGTGGAATCCAGGAGTTAATATCTCCCTCCAAGGCCTGTCCTCAGAGATCTGCCTTACCTGAGGCAATACCACAAGAGCCTGCAGTTTGGCCTTGCCACGTGCGGAGGCAGATTCCTACGGAAAGTGCCCTGTCAGGCTCCAGAGGTTTCTCTCCTAGACGATTCAGACCGTTGACCTGAAAAACCTGATTAGTTTTTTTTTTAATAAATGGGGGGAAGTGAGGCAAAGATCAGAAGAAAAGAAATAGGCTGGGCTTTATAGAACCCTGCTTTGGGCTCACACCTTTATTCCCCTCATCCTTAATCTGTTTTGTGTCTGTCTATCCAGGGACCAGGGTTGTGAGCACAATTATAACAGAAAGGTGATAAATAAGTAAGAAAGCTAATCCCTAGTAAATCCATTTTGAAGATGGAAATGACTAAGCTGAAAGAGAATTGCAGAGCATTGGAGAGATACACCCCAAGCATTTAGACAGAGGCAGTGATGCCAGAGAGGCCCGGCTGCTTCTGGGGATGAAATTGCAGAATTATAGCCTGGGAAGCCACAGCGCTGAGTAATGTCTCCTGATGTTAATGAAGTCTTTGAGAGCCTGGCTCATGCAACTTACTGAATTTGATTTATATTCTCTTAGGCAGAATCACTATGACCTGGATGGAAATTTAGCCAGAGAGCAGTAAAGAATGGAAAGCCACAGGTGATAAAGGAGCCCTGGGAAGCCAGGAGCCCTGCTCTATGGCTGGTTATACTTCAAATATTACAGGAAATTAGATAATTATGAACATTTCCCAAGTGCTTATTATGTGCCAAGAGCTGTGCTGCAGACTTTGATGACCTGCATCCATCAGATCCCCTCAAAAGCCCCATGCAGAAGGCAGCCCAGTCCAGTCAACACTTGACAGTTTCTGTTATAAAGACATATTCTTTGGCCGGGCACAGTGGCTCATGCCTGTAATCCAGCACTCTGGGAAACCGAGGGGGGAGGATTGCTTGAGTTCAGGAGTTCACGACCAGCCCAAGCAAGAGCAAGACCCTGTCTCTACAAAAAATAGAAAAATTAGTCGGGCATGGTGGTGCGCACCTGTAGTCTCAGCTACTCAGGAGGCTGAAGCAGAAGGATCGCTTGAGCCCAGGAATTTGAGGTTGCAGTGAGCTATGATGATGCCACGTCCCTCTAGCTGGGGCAACAGAGTGAGACTCTGTCTCAAGAAAAAATAAAAATAAAAAAAGACATAAGACGTATTCTTTGACCTTGGGAGTTTAACTTTTCCACCACTCCAGGTGGCCAAAAAGAAGTGATATTCTCAGTTACTTGTAACTAATGCAAGAGACTTATTCCATTTCCAAAACTGACTATAGGCATAGCAGGGACACTGTATATGAACCACAGTCAATGTGCTATAGCTGCAGACAGCTGTTCCAGCCTCTGTAACAGGTAGCCCTGGACACATCTGAGAATTCTATCTTGCTCTCTACACTTGGTGAAATCATGCGTATCAAGCCTCTCAACTTGATAACCCAGCTCTGAAAGCAGAGGCCCACTGGTTAGGGTGCAGATAGAAAATGTGAAACCCAGTGTAACCCTACCCTTCCCATCCCTGTACATCAGTCCTGGAGAGTGTTCCTATTTCTAACACACTCCATACATTTGGGGTCTTCTTGATGCAGAAAACAGTGCTGATCCTTGGACAGATCCTAGCCACCTGGACCTCCTGGTTGCTTAACCCAGAGGATATATAAAAAAGAAGGGCCAGGGCGGGGTCAGTGTTCCTGGGACAGTCGGGACAGCCCCATCTACAGTGTCCCCGTTAGATTGTCTTCACACAGAGGCCTTAACACCTCCCACCCTCGGAGCTGGGTCACCAAAGATGGGAGTTCATTTTGGTCATTTTATTCATCACAACTCCTGTGTCCTTCTTCCTATTTGCCCAGCAGCGACCTTTCAGGTTTCTGCCATTCCTGTACACATATATAGGGCACGGGCCTTCCAAGGCTTGATTACACAGTGCCAGTGTATGCTCACACTTGCCACTTCTTAGTCCATGGCCTGTCCTAAGACCACTTTACCCCCTTATACCTTATGGCTTGCTGCCCACAGGCCCAGACGTGCTCAGCCCCCCACAGCTCTGCCAGATGAGGAACGAGAAGCTGAGTCTCTGATGGTTGGGGGCCACAGGCTCTATTCTAAAAGCTTCACGGCATCTGAAGTCACTGTTGCCCACATAGCCACCAGCCAGTGTGCACACGTGACACAGTCACTGCCTCAGTGACAGCAAACAAGAAGGGAGTGGGGAAGTTAACGATTAGCCAGGCTTCGGGCAGCACCACGTGGGAGGAAAGGCCCATGATTTCTCTCCACTTGCAGTGGCCTCAGCCACAGGGGAAAAAAGCCGATGAATGATGTCCACGCAGCAGGAGGAAGAGAGAAGCTGCAGTCTCTTACTGCCTGACTCTTCAAAGATGCCCAGCTGTGCAGCAGGAGGATCTGAGGCTGGGATTTCATGATACCCGGGAATGGCAGGGTCAGGGTCCGTGATAAATCCCTGCTCTTTCTCTTTTGAAGACAGCCCTTCATCTTCTCTGGATCCTAGGATGCCAGGCTGGTCTCCCTGGCAACTAGCTGACTTCTTGAGTCAAAGGTCACGGTGGGGTGGGGTGCAGGCATCCCTGACTCAGTGGGTGTGTGGGAGGAAGGCCGGGTGAGGGGAGGAGGACAAGGATATTGAAGCAGGCCACTCTGATCACTTCAGGACAGTTGGAGATACACTTATCCTACTCTACAGATGGGAAAACTGAGGCATAAAGGAGCTAAGTGACTCACCTAGGTCACATAGCTAGGACATTGTAGACCCAGGAATTAGATCCGTCATGGAGTGAATTTTCCTTCTTAACAAAGAAAATGCCACCACTGGCCAACCATCGAGAGATTGTGTACTTAAAGTTGTTCTTGGGTAGGAGACAGCTGTACGGTGATCTACTCATGGGGCTGTTGGGGCTGGCCAGCCACAGTGAACTACCCGTCCACAGATGTGAGCAGACCGAGCTCACTGCCCCATGCCAGAGTGGCCAGGTGCTGACCAGTGACCAGCCTGTCCTCAACAGTGGCTCCTGGGATAACAGTAGGGACTCTGTTTCTGGATTTCAGCCCCAAAGGAGAGCTGAAATCCAAACTTACTTCTTACCACCAGTCAGAGCAACTCTGGATGAAAATTTGCTGAGAGCAGCAGAGGCCCGTGGGACGACTGGCAATTTGAGTTTCTTAAAGACAGACAATATGTTGGTACCAGATGTCATTTTAAGCTAAAAACCTATGGTTATGTTGCCTAGATGATCTTCTTTATTTACTCTAACCCATAATCCAGAAGCCATTCTAGATTGAATGTGGGCCATTGAGCGTTCCTGTGAGAACCACAGCTCAGTATTTTTAGGCGCTGCCATTTCCAGCTGGAGGACTACATTTCAGTCTGCAGCTTCCTGCATTTAGTATTTGATTATCTTTGTGTTTAATCTGTGGCTGGTCTTCAGGAGCCAGCACCTTACTCCTCTCTGCCAGTGGAGTGTCACCACCCTACCCCCAGGACAGTTCCTGATTCGCTTATCTACTCGGGTCCCAGCAACCTCTTCCCTGGGAGATTTGGTGTATCACTTGCTGTATGTCACTTGGGCTGTTCCCTGCCCTTTTCCTCCTGCCCCCCTCTTAGCAGGGATGAGGAGAGGGGACTCTGAGGAGTCCTGGGGTCCCTGTGGGCTCAGGAGAACAGGGGCAGAGGTGGAGGTGCCATCTACAGTGCTCCTATTGAAAACAGTGATGGTGCCCTTCCTCCCAGTGCAGTCCCTAATCTCCTCCCCCTGGAGGCTTCAGACAGCCCATGCCCCGGCATTGGGAAGCTATGAAGTGTATGTATGTACCCAGATGTGCCCGAACCTTGGGCCAGCACCAGGCCTGTTCAACTTCCATCAGCTCTCCTACCTGCCTGTCCTGGTTCCTGGCCCATTGGCTGTACTGACTGCTCTACTCGCCCCTCTGCCTTCTTTTTACCTGTCCAGACTGCTCAGCACAACCCTGGTCTCACCTGTGATACCTGTGTGCACACACCCTCGTGGGACAAGCACTCCCCACCCTGGCTGCAGTGGCCAGTCACTACTGTGGGGCTTCTGCATTTAGTTTGCCATGCTCCAGGGAGGGGAAGCCACCCTGAGGACTGGATTCTGAGCCCCTTAGGGCAGAGTTGCAAGGGCTGGTATGGATGGACAGAGTTACCGAGTCTAATGATGAGGGCAGAAGTGTTCCTGAGTGTTAAAGAGACCTGCCAGCTCAGCCACCTGCTGACTTGGCCACCTTGGACAAGCCACTTTAACTCCTTGAACTTGTTTCTTATATATAAAATGGGTCTAATAATACCCACCATCAGAAGAGTGCATGTAAAATGCTCTACACCCTCAGGCATTAAATAGGCGTATAGACCTCCAAAGCTGGTACTACCACTGCTGCTGTTGCTGTCGCTACCAAGGAAGCTCCCTGGCATGTCTCAACCTCACTTGGCCCACGACCATCCTCCTGCTCCTTTTGGGGCTCCCTCCAGAATTTGTGACCATTATGATTCATGGGAGCATCCACACACAGTCAAAATATTCACTGCAGAAACGAAGGCACGTTATGTCCCCACATCTATAGGGCACTCCTGCACTGTCAGTCTTCCAAGAAAAGTGCAGACCGTTGGAAGCCAAGGAACATCTGCCCTGACAGCACATGACAGCATGAATTCACAGACTCACCTCAGTGCAATGCAGGATGGCCACGGGCAGCTCTGGGTCCACCAAGACTGGGAAATGCCCACTGCAACTCTCTGTAAAAGTGCAGGCGTCAGCATCACACACGCTTCCCAGTGGAGAGGCCTGTCACAGTGTGGAGACCAAGTCCTACAGGGAGCTCAGGATGCAGCTTCCCTGTGTACCTGTCCCCATAGTAGGGTGGTGGCCTTCTATTTCTGTCCCCTCCTCCTGGCTGTAGCCTTCTGCTCTATCAGGGCCTGCTTGACACCTATCATCCTGCCACCCCTGTCCCTGCTGCTCCATTTGCCACCATTTTCCCCTTGACTGTGGGCACAGGTATGTTCCTAAGTGTGGTCCCCTTCCGATGGCTTGTGCTCCAGGGCTGCATTCAGCGCTTCCTGTTTGAGTTCCTCCCTGCACCCCTCCTCCCACTTCCCTCCACTGCCACACCTGTAGCTCTGTAAAGCAGGGACTCACAAACACCGCGTGCACACGCACATCCACACACCCCACTTGCCCCTTCCTTGTCCCCGTGCCTCCCTGCTCCCACGTGCACAGTCATTGATCCTGGACCTGGCGCAGCCCCCTCTGCAGCAGCCCTGTTCTGTATCATCCCAGCCAATCAGGACATGCTGAGGCACAATTAAAATCATTCCTAAAAAATCAATGCCTGCCGTACCTCCAGAGTCCAATCTGCTTCTGATAATTATGTTGCTTTCTTTAAGAAAATAATAAAGAGCGCTTCCCAGTAACCTGCTTGTCTGCCATTTACAGGCCCTGGAGAGGCGTCTGCTGATTGGGATTCTTTTGTCCTGCGAAGAATTGCTCTGATGTACTTTTCCCTGAGTTTGTCCTGAGTTTCCCTGAGTTTGACTGAGTTTGTCCCCATTGCTTTGGCACAGGTTCAATCTCTTAAAGCCTTTACATGTGAGAAGCAATAAAACGATATTTTATGTAAAAGAAGGCAAGCCCCTGGTTTTAAAATGGGGACCCATGAACTCTAGGTCATATAGGGCCAGACGTGTTAGGGCAGTAATGTTTCTGTCTCTTTCCTTCTGCCTTTGGCCCAGGAGAAAAGGAAATAAAAGGAGACAGTTGTCCCATCAGCCCCTTGTTTCTTGGCAAGAGCAATGAGAAGGGCAGGGACGTGGAAAAACAGCTTGAAAATTAGAATTTAAGATCATCTGCATATTTTTCTTGATGTTCACAACCACCATTCACACTTAGAATGAAGACATGACTTGGCCATGTCTTCCTACCACCTTTCTGCGCAATATCTGTTCTGGGCCATTTTTCACAAAATGCCATGCCCACTTTAAGAAACATATATGTATATATATATGACTCATAAAACAGGAACAATTAATAGGTGCTTATTTATATATTATATAAAAATTTTTCTGTTCCAGAAATGCTTCTCTGTGAGGTTCCTTTAAGGATTAGCTGCCTGAGTATATTTTATTATTTCTTTATATTAATTAACTACCATTGATGTTACAAGTAGATTTGAAAGAGTGTAGGTTTGAGGCTCAGATAGACCCGGGTTTAATTCCAGCCTGCCCACTTAGTGGCAAGTTAAGACATCTCTGAGATCCAGTGTGCTTGTCTGCAAAGTGGAGACGATGATCATATCCACCTAACTAGCATTGTTGGGAGGATTTAACAAGTCACGTGTTCCTTCATTCATCAAAAATGTGTATTTGAATAGCATTTCTGGGGGCCTCTTTTACTCCCACTATATCACACAAAAATAACTAGACAGATGTCACCAAATTTAAAGAGCATGTTTGGGATGGTTGGACCTGAAATAAAGGCTGTGTTGTAGACACAAAATTCATTTTGGGGAGCCCATGCCCTGGCGTCCTGGGGGGGCAAGGCCGGCTGGAAGCCGAGGAGCATGGAACGAAGGGGAATCAGAGTGTGTGTGCTGGATGACAAGAACAGGTTTAAGGAAGCTGGAGTCTTGAAGATCTGTAGGCACAGAATAGGCAAAGAACCAGAATTGAGTCCAAAGGGAAGGTTTCACAGGAGAGAAGAGGCAGGGCAGGACTAACTGGGAGCGGGAGGAGGTGAGGGGGTGTTGAGAGCACTGGCCGCCCAGATGGGCCCCTTTGAGCAACCCCTGATGGGCAGGGGGCAGGTAGCAACACCAGGCAGGGTTGGGGGTACAGACTACACATAGGGCAGGCCAGCAGGATCCCGCACTGGGGAGAGGAGGGCCATGGCCCCGTCATCCGAGGGATACTTCCACACTTTTTATTCTCCACATCAGTGCTCGCCTCCGTTGGCACAGAAAATTGGCATTGATGGTAGCTCATTAACTAATTATTTCTGGCTCATGTTTACCAAGTGTATTACAGGCAGTTTGGGCAGATCATCTTTCTGAGAGCTAAGTTCTGGAAAAATCTTCAGAAGAGTAGGCTTTTGGTACATAAGCTTCACCCTCTTTTTATTTTACAGAAAAATGGTGGCTCAGCCATGTTAACCACAGAGCTTCCAGGTTCTCCTGCTGTCGTGCATCATTGAGAAGCAGGAGTAGTGTGGTAGAAAACAGCACAGAATAAGCATGTGGGTTCAGGACCTGTCTCCATCACTTATATGACCTGTTGGACCTTGAGAAAATCATTTAGCCTTTCTGAGCTTTGGTTTCCTTGTCTGTAAGATGGAAGACAATATCTACCTTATAGGATGGTTGTGCAGATTTAATGAGATCATTTATATGGGGAATATTTTAAGAAATGTAAAGTACTAAGTTAATATCTGGTTACTTTCCCATTCATTCAGTCACCAAATCCTGCGAAGCATCTCTGTGGCAGTGGGAAGTGGTGGGACCCTCAAAGAATTATGCTTGAGACACCACCTCCTTGCACCAACCCAACCAGACAGCCAGGGGGAAATTGACAAGGCCACCACCTCTGCTTCAGCCTTGTCCTCTCTCACTCTTGACCCAACTTCATGGTCAAGAAATACAGAAACTGCTTCTTCTACGCTTTCTGCACTTGCCATGCCTTGAGATCATTGCTCACACTGCTTCCTCTTCTACTGCTGTTCTTCCCCCAGGATCCTGCTCAGGAGCCAGTCGACCTGCATTCAAATCCTGTGTTGCCCTAGCCCAGTTTCTTCACCTCCCCAAACCTCAGTCCTACCCTTTAAAATGGGGATAATAGGCCAGGTGTGGTGGCTCATGCCTGTAATGCCAGCACTTTGGGAGGCTGAGGCAGGAGGATCACTTGACGCCTGGAGTTGGAGGATACAGTGAGCTGTGATCACGCCTCTGCACTCCAGCCTGGGCAACAGAATGAGACCCTGTTTCAAAAAAAAGTAATAGTAACAATGAGGATAATGTTAGTACCAACCTTATTGGGCTTTTGTGAGGATTAATCAGTTAATGCATGTGAAGTGCCGTGAACAGTGCCTGCACAGAGGAAGCCCTCGGTAAACATTAGCCATCATTACTGTCACCACCATCCTCTTTCCAGATGACCTAGGCTCTTGTGCTGTGGCCCCTATGATTACATGTCTCCGTCCCCAAATATTCCATATTGTATTGAAGTGATCTCCCCCTAAGTCTATCCTGCCCAAATACTGTAGATACTCCCTGAGAGCAGTGACCCTGCCTTATGAGTTCTGGTGTCCCTTGCACCCAGGACGGTGCCAAGCACATGGTAAGTCATCAGGAAATCATTGAACTGGTGTCAGAGGAGCCATATCTCTTGAGGTGGTTTTTCTTTATTGCCGGTTTTGATTGGGACTTCATTTTCCTCAGTGGGGTTAGTTGTAGCCATAGAAGGGCAGAGTTAATAACTTGTGACCTTGGATGGCTCTTACTCCATTGTCCTTGGAGTGGCCTCCTCTGGCTCACAGCACCGACTTCCCCTGTTGGTTGATTTTAGTGTTTTCAGCCCAGCCTGCCTGCTGACTAAGGGGTCAGCTTCAGTAGGTGAGGTATTGTTCCGCCTGCCCAATGAATGGACGGGCACATGTGCCAGTGGAGGGACAGATGGTCATAATGGTCCTGGCTTGGAAAATGTAGAGTGATCACCTGTGGTTGTGTTCTCAGGAGCCCTAAAAAGTGGTGCATGCAGGGCAGGGCTTTTTGTCTCTCAGTTTTCACATCGACATCTTTTGCCCCACATCAGAGCACAGGGTCAGAAAGTAGACACAGGGAGGAATTCCAGGGCTCTGGGGGGGGGGGGCAGGAGCAGCGTTGTATAACTGATCTGGGTATGAACCTCAGGACCTCACTTTGAATTTAAAAGAGCTACTTCTGCAAGGGGCACTTAATCAGCTTCCTGTTTGGCTTTCGATCCTCCTCTGCCTCTGCTGTCCAACTTTGTAATTGCTGCCAGGAGGACGGAGAGCCCCAGTGTGGCCCAGGGACAGTGGGCGCCGAGTGTGAGGAACCCATGCAGTGTTGCTAGCCGCTGCAGGTCCCTGCACCACCCAGGGATCATTGCTGTTTAACCCCCACTGCAGTTACATTAACAGAGTCCCCTCTCCCTCCCACTGGGTCCAAGGGATACTGATGAAATCCCAATCCCCTCAGATACCTGGAGGGTTGGGCCACGCCGTAACACAGGGACATGGGCAACATCGGCTCCCCCAACAGAGCCCTCTCCTATATCCTGGCCCGTTTCTCAGCTCAGGGCTGAGGTGCCCAGGCCCACAAGACTCCATCTGAAGGCTGCATCCACCCCTTTTTAGGGGCCTCAAGACAAACCTTCCGTCCTGGATAGTCCTCTGAAGTCTCAAATTCAAACAGCCCACTCTCAAATCTCTCTTGCCCCGTTCTTTCCTGTGATAGAGCCCTCTGCCTCCTCCCTGCCTGTCCTACCGTGGCACCTCTCAGGCAGATCACGCTACCATGCGCTTCCCACACTCCTCCGTCCTCTTGTCCCTTGTTTTACCTTCTCCGTGCAGACATTCACTCTTCCCACAGGCTGATGAAATACACTGCATGCCAGACTGTGGTAAGTCCTTGGTTGGTAGTAGTAATCAGGGTTAAACCGTTTCAACCCACATGAAAAGACAGACGTTAAATCATAAACAGGCTTGCACATATGTAATTAACAAATGGTGATTAAGTTCTGTGAATAAAAGATGGGGTTCTGTAACAGAGACCTAGCCTAGTTCAGTATGGGGGAGAAGGTGTGTGGATCAGGGAAGGTGTCCCAGAGGAAGTGGCACTTGCACTTAGACCTAAGGATTATTAAGTTACCCAAGTGAACAATGGGAAAAAGTACCCTCCAGACAGCATGTGCCAAGGCCCTGAGGCAGGGAAGATCCTGGCATGTTTGAGGACTGTGAGGGAAGCTGTTGGGGGTGGAGTGCTGAGAGCATGGGGTGGGGTGTGGTGTGAGGTGCAGCTGGGGAGAGTTGGAGGCCGGATCATGCAGGACTGTGTGGGGCACGTTCCGGGTTTGAGTGGCATTCTACCAGTGATGGGAAGCTTCTGAAGAGTTGTACACTGGGGAGACCACGAGCCCAGCACAACCCAAACCCCAGATTAACCCAGCATCTGCCTCCTCTGCCACTACCCTTGGGAAGCCGAGTACCTTGGGTTAACGTCACACAGCCCTCCAGAAGTCAGGTGGGCCGGAACAGTCAGGAAGCCCCAGAGGATGGAAGTGTGGGAATGGCTTGGCCATAGCTAGATGCTACTCAGTGAAGCCTGGGAATCGTAAGAGGCGTAAAACCTAACATTCCACATACTTCTCGTATAGCCCGCATAGTGGCTCTGTGGGCATTATTATCCCATGTTACAGCTCAGGAGACTGAGGCCTAGGAGAGCCTCAGTGACAAATTCATGCAGCTGAGTGACAGACCAGAATGTGGCCCCGGATCTTCTGACTCTATGTCCAGTGCTGTCTCTGCCCAGCAGGGTCTGCAGAAGAGAGAAAACTCGCTTGGAAAGAGAGTGAGGAGAAAATGGAACACAGTTGAGGAAAGGGCCGTGCCGGAATGATGCTGCTGTTCCTTGGGAATCCGCATCCACTCACACGCAGCGTTGACGGGCTCCCAAATAAAGAAGAGTCCTAAAGCTCCTGGTTTCAATTTAACATCTAAAGAGTGTAAAGTTCCACAGGCCTCTGTTGCATGCCAGCTTCCCTGCTGGCTCTCACACTGCTGCCAGAATCATCAGAGATGATCCATCCAGGGACAAAAGCCTGTCCTCTGAGTGGTGGAAGGAGATGACCACCAGCTTGAGCAGAATTGGCTCAAAGCACTTGCAGCCTGGGCTTTGCACGGGGGAGGCTGATTTCTGAGCCACCTTCCCTGGGGTGCAGAAGGAAACAGCAGCGGACACGAGTGCCCTCTGCCATCTCTGGGACCCTGGAAATGTTCTCTGGCCCGAGCAGCACACCTCACATTCTTCCTTGCACTTCAGTCATTTATGTATGGCTTATGCCTGCCCAGAGTAAGGTCATGGTCATCTTTGTGTCCCCTCCCTACATTTTGCCCTGGATGCATATGGACTTCAAAAATTACCTGTTAAAGGAATTAGCCAGTCAATCAACAAACAAAGCAGATGTGGGGGAGGAGAGAAATAATGTATCTTTTACAAATTGAAAACACAACACAGTCACATGGGAGTCCCCTGGGTTTAAGTCCCAGCTCTGGCACATAGAAGCTAGGTGAATATGGACAAGTCACTTCATTTCTCCCCCTCTGAGTGGCTGCGTTTGTGAGACAGGGCTAACGATGCTTCCTTCCGGAGGACTGTGACAACCAAATGAGTTAACCATATAAAGTACCTAGCCTGGTGCCTGAAGTATAGTAGGTGCTCAAGAAATGGTAGTGCCCTTCCGTGAGTACTTAAATTTGGGCTGTGGAGGCATCAGCAAAGGTGAGAATCCTGCCTCCATGGCTGGCTATAGCTGTCATCCTAGGTGTCACTTAAATTCTGTGTCTCAGTTTCCTCCTTTGCAAAATGGGGGTGGTGATCATAGTGGCCACCTAGTAGTGTTGCAGAATGAATGAGAGCAGGTGTGTGAACCACTTGCATCGGCGATAGCAGAGAGGGGCATCCCACCTGGACTGTGCTTCCTGTGTCCACTCTGGGGGAACATTTAGACTAGAAATTTTGCAGTCTCTCTGTCCCTCTAGTTTGGTAACATCCATGTGAATTCCTGCGTCCACACGTGTGTGTCAGTGTGGCCCCACCTCTACCTACTGCAGACAGGCACCGCTTCTGTGTGCTATACTGGGACCTGTCCAGTCAGGCATTTCCACAGTCGTGTCACCAGGGCACACACCCAGATGCCAGCATCCTCTTATCTCTCGCCTGGCTCAGCTGCTGCCGGTAACTCCCCACATCTGCTGCCTTGCTCAGCACGCAGTGAAATGTGGCGTGTGAAGAACACAAAGTGGAAAGTTAATGAAAACAATAAACTCTGATTTTAAAAGTCCATACCATTCGACCACGCCGCTGCCTCCCCCCTCATTTTTCTGCGTCTGCCTCCCTCTGCTCAGCTTTCCTGGGCCTGACCCTTCCCTGCCCTCTCGCCTCTCTCCTTGGGCATTATTTGGTGGGAACTGGGAAGCTCCTTTCATCTTCCCACCCTCACCCTGCCCCGTGCCAGTGAGAAATGACTGCTCCCAGCAGCCGGCCAGTGGCAGCCGGCGAAGTCCTGTCCCACTGCCTCTGTGCTTCTCTGGGGACATAGTGTCACCTGTGAAGAGACCCAGCACTTTGGGGGTGGTGGGGCAGGGTGAATCAGGTTAGGGGACCCAGGTCAACATTGGCTGCAGCAGCCTTTCATTCTGATGAAGGAGTAGACGTAGGTGCTAGAGGGTCAGAGTTAAGTTTATCCCAGCTCTGCCACTTCCTTGCTTTGTGACATTGGCAAGTGATTTGGCCTGAGTCTCAGCTCCCTAATGCAAAAGAAAGGGGTAGCAGAGTGCCTATTTTGAGGTTGCTATATCAAACATTTGGTAGAATGCTTGGCACATGGAAACCTCCAGTAAATATTAGCTGCTCTTACTGGTAGTAGCAGTATTAATACCCGACTTTCAAGATTCCCACCCTCTGCGTGCCTTGACCATTTCAACCTTGTCACCACGGATGTTTTGCTCTGTAGCTCTTCTGGCCTTGTTCTTGCTGCAATAAACACATGTCTTTGAATTTGACTTTATTTCCTGGTTTCCAAACTTTGGACCCTTACAGACTGCTGAGGCCAAAGAGCCCCCAGTCCAGACTCTGCATTGGCTTCCAGGTACCCAGACCCTGTGGGTCATGTCCTGGTCGTGGCCACTTCTCACGGGGTCATTGAGGCTTCAGTAACCAGTGAGGCAGGAGAAGATCTGGTGATGCCCTGCACTGTTGCTCATCCGCTTGTGCCCAGCAGCCCTGCTCTGCTTCATCCATTCAGCTGATAAGTATCTAGTGACTCTCTGTTCATCTTGGAGAAGATTTGACAATCATGTCCTTATCAATATCTCCTTGACCGTAAAGATTCATTCCCCCTGATTCCCACATTGGATGGGAAGAAAGTGCAGCAGCTGAGATCTTGAGTTCTGGCCCCGGCCTCCAAAGCTGAGGCACCAGCTTTAGGTTCAGATGTCAAGGGATGGCAGAGTGGCCCAGGGCGTCCAGCCAAGCATGCTCATGGCTCACTGTGTCCATCAGATGCGTGTGCTGCCATTAGATTCAGCCACAGAAAACTAGTCATGTCTTTATAAACAACAGAACTGCAGATGTTTTGTGCTAAAACAGTCAGTGAGACCACAAAGTATCCAATGCCAGACTCTGTCAGTTAACCAAGACAGAGTAAATGAGGGGACCCCAAGATGTCCTCCTCCAGGGATCCACCAGAAGATTCCATACTAGGAATTCCACGTGAATAACACAAAACGAAATAAATGAACCACACCTCCTCCCAGTCAGTGACAAGGCATAAAGGGAAAAAATGAAAAGGAAGAAAGGGGTTGTGTATTCACAGTGTGGAGGCCTTTCATATTCACAGGAGCTGTGGGATTCTAGACTCCAGTGGGCATTCTGGGGGAGGCCTGGCTTTGGGGCTGGGCGCTGAGCAGCATGTAGGCAGGAGTGGTGCCTCCTCCCACCTCTTGATGCACAGGCTGGAAGCCTGACAGTCAACAAATCAGAGGCATGCATCAGGGCTCAGGAGCTGCAGTAACCCCCAGCTGCAGGTAGTACAGGAGACTCCCTGAGGAGGAGCTGAAACCGTGGAGAGGAGAGTGGATGGGGACCCAGGTGCAGGGAGCCCCCCTGAGTCTCCGGTAGCCTTAGAGCCCAGAGAGAACCAGTTGGATGGGGTCTTGTATTCTGGAAGAAGCAGTTCATCCCTGGGGAATGATCGCTACATTTCCCTCTTCTGAAACCATAACTTCTTCCCTTTGTGGCCCTGAAAATCCCGCTCACCATGAGCACAAGGACTGAGGTCTTTGGTAAAAGATTATAGGAGCTAGACATAGGCTTATCCATGAGGTTGTTTATTCCACTCTCTTGGTTTTAGAGATGAGGAAATTGAGGGTAAAAGGGCTCACATTGGAGAAAATAGTCCAAAAATCATCCCAGAAGGGCATCCAGGCTAGTAGCCTCCAGAGCAGGTATTTTTAGACTGGAAACACTTTCCCCCCGACACTGTATGCAAAGAGAGAGAGTGAGTGTGTGTGTGTGTCTGTCTGTCTGTCTGTCTGTCTTTCTGTCTTCTATGTCCTCTGTATTATCCACAAAGCCTAACACAGTGTTAAGAATAAAGTAGGTGCTCAGAAAATCCTTGTGAAAGGAATACCATATATGGATGTGCATCTTCCTTGGTGTGTGTTGTGAGTGGGTCATTTCCCTCTCTCTCTCTCTTTCGGTGTCCTCATGATATAAATGAAGTGTCTCCATCTGCCCTCCTGTTACCTTGTCAGGATGGAAGGGAAATAGTTCTCATTTGCATGAAGGGAAGAAATGGGTCTTACCCTTTGAGGAAGCTCGGGTCCCAGCCAGTCCACGTTCTTTTCAAATGAGCAATACCCATAATAATGGTTCCCGTTTATGAAGCACCTGTTACGTGCCAGGCATGGTATAGATTGCTTTTTATAGGTTTTCTCATTTAAAAAAAAAAAAAACCTACAAGGTAGGTTTTATTATTATCCCCATTCATGCGGGAAACAGAAGCCCAAAGAGGCCTAGTCATTTACCAAAGGCCACGTGGTCAGCAGGTGGCAATGTCCAGATTTGCAGACAATGTCCAGGTCATAGTGTCCCACCCCATACTCTTCCCCACCCCACACTGGTCAGCTCAAGCCACCCCTCAGCCTGCCCGGCTCTGCCCAGGCTAGATTATGTTTCCCCTGCTCATCTGCTTTCTCTCTTCCCAAAATGCTTCACAACCACACTATGCAATCTTGTTAGGTGATTCATCCCTTTTTATTACAGAATAAAGACAATTTTTTTTAATGAGAACATATACAAAATTAAGAGGAAATACTTATAGTCCCATAATCATAGGTAACCACTGTTCACATTTTGGTGTATCCATCCAATAATGTCTTTTCTCAATTTTAGCTAAGGTTCTACCTGTAATAGCAGAATTCCTAAGTAAGAAGGAAAAAACAGGCCAGGCACAGTGGCACATGCCTCTAATCCCAACACTTTGGAAAGCTGAGGTGGGAGAATCACTTGAGGCCAGGAGTTCGAGACCTGCCTGGGCAACACAGCAAGACCCCATCTCTACAAAATAATTTTTTAACAATAGGCATGGTGGTGCACACCTGTAGTCCCAGCTACTCAGAGGCTAATCCAGGAAGATCACTTGAGCCTGAGAGTTGGAGGTTGCAGTGGGCTGTGATCATGCCACTGCATTCCAGCCTGAGTGACAGAGCGAAACCCTATCTCACCAAAAGAAAACAAAACTCACACATCCACTCCCCACCTCCTCTACCTGCCATTTGTCTGGCTTCAAGGGCTGGAAGTAGAGGATGCAGTCCATTGCCATGGGCCAGATTGAAGTGTGTTGTACCTCCCTTCCCCCCAGTATCACCACCTGGCCCCCCAGCTTCTCCCAGCTCAGCAGGGCTCATGTTTGATGCCAACTGTTAGAGGAGGGCATGCAGCTCCTAGCCAGGAGCCCCAGAGTTGCTTGTCCCAGTGTGTCTGCATCCAATCCATTCTGATCCCTCCAGCTTTCACATGGGACTCCCCCCTGGACTCCAGAAGAGCCTTACCCATCTTATCCCCTCTGCTGCCCTCTTGAGCTCAGCTCCCCAGCCAGCCCTGCCTGCTCTGCCAGAAACACCCACCCCATTTGTTGCAGCCACTTAAAGGAAGCACATGCTCTGGGCTCTCCTGGAGGTGCTGGAGGTACAGCGATGCCTGTCCTCAGGATACTCACAGTCTGGTGGGAAGCCACACACTGAAATGCACACGCGGTCAGGGGCATACTCAGGAGGTGACTTTGAGCTGCAAGTTGAGGATGAAAAGGATCCAAGTAGGTAAAGAGCAGAAAGAAGAGGGTTCTGGTTAAAAGGAACAGCAAATCCAAAGGCCCAGAGGCAGGAGGGAGCTTGTCTTATTCTAGGACAAGAAAAGTCAGTGTTGCTGAGTCCAGAGCGCCAGGAGGGAGGTGTTGGGGATGAGGCTAGGGAACTGGGGGGGACAAATGATGACACATGGACGTTATAAATACAGTAGAAAACCATCATGGGGATTTTCAGAGAGATGAGTTATGATCCAATTTACATATGATAAAAACCACATTCATGGCTGTGGAGGCAGGGCAAGCTTAGAAGCAGAGGCCCAGTGAGGAGGGTGTTGCATGGTCCTGGAAGGAGGAAAAATGGCTTGGAATAGTGTGATGGCCATGGATTCAGAGAGAAGGGACAAATTCTGGCCATATTGTGGAGGCAGAGCAGAAAACCATGTTGATAAGAGAGCAGGGTAGCGGTTGTTGGGTCAGCGAGGGACAGGCAGGGTCTCCACGCTCTGCTTCTATCTCTACCTGCAATGTGGCCCACATTGAGTGCCCCTCGACCTTGGGTCCTACTCCAGCCCCACTTCGCCTGGGAAGCCTTCCTGATCTCCACTCCCAGCCTGGTCACCTCTGCTTCCTCTTGTTACCCACAGAGCCTGGACACAAGCAGGGCTTTATTCTTTCAGGAGGGCGTTTGGACCTGTCATCTCAGGTGGGCTGTGATCTCCTTAAGGATGGGGGGCAGACCCCCCAGGCCTAGCACAAGGCCCCGTGCCTGGTAAGGAGTCAGAAGGGCTTACTGTGTGGCCAGCAGACATGGCCCTCGTAAGGGACACAGCCTGGGTTTGCCCACGCGCCCTGCAGGCGCTGAGTGAGCACGCTCCCGTGTGTGAGGCTGCTTGGCTTCTGCAGCCTCTGTGTGGGGAAAGGTGCTTCGCTCCAAGAAGCTCAGAATTAGAGTCGGAGGTAAACCACCCTCAGGCATGACCCAGAAAACCGGCCACTGACCCAAGCCCTCAGGACTGTCAAATAGAAACAAGTCAGCAGAGGCCACTGAGAACCCAGCCAGAGCAACTTAGGGGGCACAAGGTGAACTGACCTCCACATGATGAAGGATAAATACATAGTGAGAAGATGTCTCCCATGCTAGAGAAACTCAGTCTAAACAGAACATGAGGGTGGGTAACTTAAAAATGGAGCCTCTCCCAGCACTGATGACCCTTGAAAAACACTGGAAATTATGTTTTATGCAATGGGAAAAAAATGCCTCCCTGTGTGCCAAAAAGAAAAGGATGTGGTCAGACAGGAAGGGGGCGGAGGTGAAGGTGGGAGGGGAATATTTACAGGCTTCTCAGAGTCTGACATAAACAGTGCAGAAAATCCTAATTTTAAAACTTACTCTGTAATCATGGTGCAGACCATCTGAGAATTGGAATGCACGCCAGAGCCAGGGCTGGGAATTGGTGTCTGGGGGCTGAGTGGCTGCCCAGGTGACACAGGGCCTGGCTTAGCTCCCCTCCTGCCTCCACCTCCCAGCCCTGAGTCTGCCCGCCACCCCAATGTCTCCTCTCTCCTCACCTCCCACTGTGCACTGTTATTTCCAACTCCTCCTGTGGAGGGCTTGGGAGGAGGGAAAGGTGCTGCGAAGTCAGAAATGACACTGAGCATGAGACTCACATGAACAGGGGCACATTGCTGTCCTTAGCGTTAGATGGGGAAAGCCTGAATTCTCAAGAGCGCAGGGGTTCTCTTTAACTAAACTTTCCATGTACCCAAATAGTAACTCCTTAGGTTCGAGCCATGAAGATGAGGAGAGAAGGTAGGGGCCTCTTTTCCCACCCTCTAAGTGCAATAAAGCTAACTCAGCAGTCAGGATTCCTTTAAAAAACAGGCTCAACGTGGTGGCGGTTAGATCACATGCTCTCAGAACAGAGCTTGGCATTCAGGAAGTTACCAGTGAGCTATGATCAGGGTGACATTAGCAGAACTAATACAGCAGAACTGCATTAGCAGAACTGCAGCTGGGTCCTGGAGGCCCCCTGCTGTGCCTGCGTTAACCCTTTAACTGATGAATTTTGGAAAGGTCAGGTGGGGAGCCTGAGGATAAACCTGGGTAGCCAGGGAGGAGGCATCATGAGGAAGGAGACAGGCTGTTTAGCAATTGTTCCAAAAATGTTTCAATGTTTTAACAACAGATATGGTCATAGCAGTGTGTACGGACCGGCTGATATCATCAATGACTATTATCATTATTTTTCAGAACTTTTGGACCTTTAATTTAATGCCAAGGCAGCATCATGAGAAAGCATGTGATTTAGAATCCAATTTTGGGGTTCACAACTCAGTTCTGCCCCTCACTAGCAGTGAGACCTTGAGCAAGTTCCTTACTGTATAATGGAAAGTTGAATGATACCCACCGTATGTGACTGATGCACAAAGTGGATGATTGTGACAGTGCTTTGTAAATATTACGACTAAACAGGTGTGAAAAAAACACACAGAACAAAAAAAAAAATCCCAGGTCGGAACTGTCCAGAGTTCCAGAGCTGTGCATTCAGACCTCCCCACTCCATCCATCCTTAACATTTGTAGGCTCCAGGGTAAGAGTACAAAGTCCTGGGTATCATATTTCTAAATATTTAAAAATTATAGGTCAAACTAACAGAGTGCTCAATCAAGTAAGTTCTATCCTCTTGTTAGACAAATATACCTTTATAACAACCTGAGGGCTATGTTCAAATTTAGAATAACTTGGATTCCTCGAAGTTCTGTGCCAGAATGCAGCAGCTAGGAGCAGCAGACCCTCAGCCCCTGGCCCCACCCATTCTTTTCCTACCCTTGGCTCTGTACCAGGTTGAGAGAGATGTACCATCATGCATATGCATGTGGACACCAACATGCTTGCCCAAACTCCATGCATACCCCCAACAAACAGCCACCCTCTGGCCATTCCTTTGGCCCAAAAGTGCACACACAGTGGAGTGGACTGCTCTTGGGAAGGCAGACCAGGAAAAAGGCCTGCATAGACCCTGGAGACATGTTTAGGGCCATTTGGGCTGGGGATACTGAGATCCCAGGTCCCCAGAGGATGGTCTGGAAGGAGGGGCACATCTTCTCAGCCCCTTGGACTCCTTGCCCAATGTGGTAGGGCATGGCCAGAAGATACCAGACTGAGTCCCCTTTAAAGTGAAGGTCAGGTCAGGGCTCCTCTCACCTGGGTCTAAGGGCAGAACCATTCCACATCTCAAAGCCTGCCCTGGAAGCTCTCTGGGCTTGGAACCGTCAGTCCTCCATGTGCACTTCCCCCTGACTCCCATCCCACACTGCACCAGGGGACATTAGTATCAATAGAGTCCCTGCACACCTGCCAACTCCCTGTCTCCAAGAATGCTGGTGCCAGCACTGCCCCAGTGACTGCAGGGCTTCAGGAGGATCCTGGGGGGCTCTTCTCAGAGAGGTTGCTGCGCCCCCCATGGGCACTGGGAGAACTGACTGGGTCTGGGTGGAGCCTCAACCTTAACCCAGAGACTGCTTATTTGAATGAAATGCTTAACATGAGCTTGTTTGATTGAGATTTGCCTCTTTATTTTAAAAATGGGATGCAGAAAGCATGAAGGTTACAATAATCGATGTTTTCATTATTAGGCCCATTGGCGAGTCCATTAACTGTGAGCTTTGGGTCAATGGCTGATCGTCTAAAATGAAAACACTGTGTTTGTCACAGTGAGAAGGGTAGTAGGAGCAGGAAGGAAAGGAGATAATAACTAATATTGACATAGTGTGTTGTAGTTTACAAGGCATTTGCTCATACATCATCACTTCATTTGATCCTTGTAATAGCGCTGAGATGTAGGGAGGCCTGGAGTTATTTTTCTTCCTATTTACAAATAAGGAACCTGCAGCTGGCAGGAGTGACTTGCACGAGGTCAGGCAGCTCTTAACTTGGGACGGACACCCGTATCTCCTCAAGGCAGTTTTGGTGCTTCTCTGTGCACCGCACCCAAGGCTTCAAGGCGTGAGGGATGGGAGTGACAGCTCAAAGGAGCTCTTCCCACAAGCACGGTGCAGTAGGAGAGGGAGGGTTGAGGTCAGAGAGCCCTGGCTTTGAATCCTAGCACTGCCCCTTCCCATCTATGACTTTGGACAAGTTTCTCCAAGATTCTTTTCCTTGTGTGTGAACAGAATATAATGATTCCTGACTCAGGGGGCTACTGTCAAGTGCTTGCACATGGAAGGGTTCAATAGCTGTTAGTTTTCTTCTTCCTCTGACCCTGCCCCCACTGCTATTCCTTACTGATACCTAAACTGCAATGTCACTTACTCTGTGCCACACACTTTGCTGTGTACTCCCCATTTGTTATCTCATTTAATTCCCACACCAAGTACATCAAGTAAGTACTGTTATCAGCCCTGGTTTATAGATGGGGAAACTGGTACAGAAAGAACCGGTCACCTGTCTGAGTTCACCCAGCTAGTAAAGGGTGGCACTAGGCTTGCAAGCTTTGGCAGCCTGGCCACAGAAATACTGCCTTCAGCCATGGTGTTCAACCAGCTCCCTGCTCCGTCTCACTCTGTCTCTCATGGTCCTTCTTAAAGGAAGGACCTGAACTCTCCATATTTTCTTGCGCTTGTTCATTGCCTCCATAACCCCTTGCAGAATGGCCTCCACTAGCCTATCTGTACTGCTATCTTGATAATTAACAAATGGCTTTTTCTTAACGCTGCTCTCTTCCATTTTTGTGGCTTTTGACAGTGCTGACTCCCTGAAATTTTCTTGACTTTGGAAACTAGTTCTCCCCCTTCACTGGCTATTCCTTTGCTTTTCAGACTCCCCTTTGTTCCTGGCCATCTAAACAAGCCTCCGAATATCTCTCTGTCTTCCCCAAAGATCTCACCCATCACCACCGTATCAATTGATCCTCTCTATGCAGATGGTGGCCAAACTTAAGTCTCTAGCCCTGAGTTTCTTCTGAGCTCTAGACCCAACTTTGCAGCTACCTCACAGACACTGTGTTCACCTATCTAGTCAACTCTGCAAAAGCAGCAGCATCCAAATTGACATTCTGAAATTCATGATCTCCTCCCATCTTTCACTTCAGATCAATTTGATACTTATTTATTCAGCAAGTAATTTCAAGTTCCTTCTATTTGCCTGACACTGTTCTAGGCACTGGAGATACAGCAGTGAATAAAATACATGAAATCTCTGCCTTCTTAGGGGTTACGTTTGGGGAGTACAATGAAGGGAGACAGACCATTAGCAAAGTGAGTAAGTTATATAGTATATTAGAAGGTGCTATGGAGAAAAAAATAAAGCAGAGGTGGGGGATGGGAGTACTGGGGCAGGAGATTGGAATTTTAAATATGATTGTCAGGAAAGGTTGCACTGAGAACATGGTATTTGAGCCAGGAATGAGGGAGGCAAGGGAGCAAGCCTTTCAGATATTTGAGGGAAGAATGCTCCAGGTAAAATGAATAGTAAGTGCAAGGGTCATGAGGTGGGAGTTTATTTGGCATGGTCCATGAACAGAGCAGAGGCCAGAATGGGAAGAGGGAGAGAAAAAGAGATGAGATCAGAGAGGAAATGAGGAACGAGATCATATAGGGCAACATAAGCCATTTTAAACAGCTGAGCTTTTCCTGCATGGGTTAGGAGACATTGAAGCATTTGAGCAGGTGACACAGTTTTACAAATGTTTAACAAGATCACTGGGGCTGCCATGTTGAAAATAGACCGGGCAGCAGGGTGGAAGCATTATTAGCAAGGAGACCAGTTAGGAGGCTCTTGCAATAATCCAGGAGAGACAACTCTAGCTTGGACCAGGGTCGTGGTGATGGAGGTGGTGGGAAGGAGTAGAACTCTAGATATATTTTGATGGTGTCAGTAGGTTTTGCTGATAATCAGTATGTGGAATATGAGAGATTGGTCAAGAGTGACTGCAAAGTTTTTGGCAAGTGGGCAGGTGAGTATATGCATCTGGAGCTGAAGGGAGCAATCCAGGCTGGAGATACAAATTTGGAAGCTGTCAGAGTGCAGATGGTACTGAACATCATGAGACCAGATGAGATCACCAAGGAAATGCAAATAGTTAGAAAAGAGAAAAGAACCAAAAACTGAGCCCTGGGCCCTCCAATGTTAAAAGGTTCAGAGATGAGGCAGACCCAGCAAAGGACACTGAGAAAGAAATAGTGATATACAAGGAGAAATGAGGGTACTGAGCGTGCACCATGTGCCAGACACCATGTTCTGAGCCAGGGATACCACTCCTTAGAGGAGGAATCAGGGGCTTTCGCCCTGAAATACCACTGTGGGCTGGTCCAGAGATGGGCGGAGAATGCCAGCAACAGTGAGACCACAACCTTGCTATGTCTGTGAGTGATTCTAAACACACACACACAAAGTCAACCGTGCTTGGCTCTTGCGAGTGATTGTTTCACTTTATCCCTTCTTTTGTATCTAATAGGCAATTAGTTACCAAACCTCGGAGGGTCTACCATTATAGTATCTCTTAAATGTGGCACCTCCTGCCCATTTCCTCAGCCACCAGACTAGATGAAGTTCTCAATAAAGATCACCTGGAGTGTTGCAAATGCTCCTAAACTCCTCATTCCCTCCCTTTAGCCCTCAAATTCTTCTTTTTACATTACTCTTCCTCCTGGAAATTCACTCTCCTGAGCAAAAGTCCCACCACCTCTAGGATGAAGCCCCAGTCCCTAAGCCCATGATTAAAGGCACTCCACAAACTGGCACTACCCTGCCCACCCAGCTGTGTCTCCACTCTTCCCATCACTTGCCCTCCCAAGTGTTCTCTTCTCTGTTTCCTGGACACTCCATGTTCATGCTCAGTGTCACACTTCAGCCCGTGAAGTGGCCATTTCTCCTGCCTGGGAAAGCCTGCCTTTATTCCCAACAGCTCATGCCCCATTTCCTGCACACCTTCCTCCCTGCTATAGCCTGCATGGATGTCCGTGTCTCTGAATTTTTGTATCACTTGAAGTCTGTGTCACTAATTTTTGTATCTAGGTATATGATGGCATGAATTGTCAATAAAATTCATGCATATTTACTAATTCATTCAGTTTTATTTATGTGGCTTACCCCCTCCTTTTAAGGATAAGTAACTTTCAGTGCAACGCATGGTGCTATTCTAATAATAGATTCTAAATGAGTAGTATGTGTTAGCTTTTCTTTAAAAGGTGAGTGAATATATAAACTTTAAAACTGTGATAAAATACTTTGTTGTATACAAGTTCCACCAAGCTCCAGGTATATAGGCATGAAAATGACTTGAATAAATATTTATTCCTTCAATAAAGTTTTATTAAGTTCTATGTGCCAGCAATGTGCTAGACACTAATGATTTAAAAATAAGCCACAATCCTAAGCCTCAAGGAAATCATAATCTAATGGGAAAGTCAGACACATAAACATGTAATTACAGTGTAATCTGGTACCTGTAGAGCTGCACACATCCATGGGTGCACAGAAGAGAAGGCTTCCTGGAGGAGGTGATACATGTGCTGATTCCCAGAGGATGAGTAGTTAGATACAGTGAAACTTGAGTAGGAGGAAGAGGAGTATGGGCAGAGGGCACAGTGTGAGCAAAGGGGCAGAGGTGAGAAACAGCATGGTGTGTATGGGTGGGGAAGCCAGATCATGGAAAGCCTTGTATGTCCTGTTAAGGAACTTGAATTTTACCCTCTGGGTGATGCCAGTGATGTCCATGTAGAAAAGCCTTGGAAGGTTTTATGTATAGAAAGGGCTTGATCAGATTTGCATGTTTGAACACTTGTGCAACCTAAAAGATGGATTTGAGAGGGACCAACATTGGATGCAGAGAGACCGGTTATACGCCATTACAGTAGACCAAGCAAGAGATGTTGAGGGCTTGGATTAAGTAATGGTGGGGAGAGTTGGATGAAGAAAAGAAGATGAATTCAGGCATCACAGTGGGGCAAAATGCACAGGACGCAGTGGTACAGTAGCTGCACAGTCTAGGTGAAGGGATAGGAAGAGCCAAAGATGACCCTCACTCCTGGCCTGGAAGATCAGGTGAGCAGTGGGACACCCCCTGGAGCAGAGGCAGGGGAAGAAGGCCTGGCTTATGGTGGAAATGATGAGTTCAGTTTGGGTACCTCCAGCATGTCATTCAAATTATCCCCTTAAATGGTCATCATGTTACTCAAATGGTACTGTCATTCTTGGAACTTTTCAGGGACCTCTCAGAAAACCATTATCAAAGCCATTTGATCAGCTACATAAACTAGCCATGCATTTTATAGGCGTGACTCTTTTTGAAAAAAAAAAAAAGGGAGGGAGGGACGGAGGAAGAGCAGGTCACTGCCTTGGGATGTGCATTAGTATCTATTTTTAATAAAAGAAATAGAAATAAAAACTTCATACTCTTCAAGTAGAAAGCCACTCCCTATTCTATTCCAGTCATCCCTATGACTAGACTTAAGTCATTATGAATTTTGGCTATTTCCAAAATCAAACCACCCCTTAATGATGGGATCCTAAGGCTATGGAAGAGAACATGCCTCAGACCTGAGGGATTTCCACGAGAGCAGTCACAGAGGTGACAGCAGTGTGGATAGAACTAATGTGTAGCCTCCCAAGGTCACTATGCCTGGTGACTACACGTGGCCAGATGTCTTTGTTCTGATGTGATGATTAAGAAGCATATTATATTTCTGTATTCCAAAGGCTCCTCCAAGAAAAGGGTCTCTTTCTTCTCTCCTGAGATAGGCACAAGGGTTTACCTTTTTGTATTATCTCTGTTTTTCAGAAGACCTGGGACCAAACTAAGTTTTATGATTTGTCTTACAGGATTGACCTGTAGACCTTGGGCTCAAGTCTGCTCACATGGCTCTGGACAGGAAGATGGGGGCAAAAATATGAACTGTGAAAGTCTCTATAGACAAAGTATTAATAACTGAATTGACCAGCAAGATAGCCAGTCCTGAAATGGACAGTGTTGTAACAGAATACATAACACGTTGGCTCAAAACCAAATTCCCCAGGCAATATGCTATAGTTAGCATGGTGTTTAGGATGGGAGAGCAAGTATAATCTGGCACTGCTTGAAAGACCTGTCCTCCAATCCCACAGAGGAATCCAAAGGCCAATAGGAACTGGCCACAACCAAAATGAAAAACAGCATTCAGGCAACACAGAAACTATATGTATGGTGACTGAATAATTGTCTTAGCCCTTTGGCTGGGGTCACAAAACTGACTCCAGTATGGCCATTTCATGCACCCAATGAGCAAATTGGGTCTCCACCCAACCTCTGACCCATATGTGATTATATCCCACTCAAACAATGCTTATTCCCTTTTGTACAGTAAGAAATGTCTATAGAATTACCTGGGGGCTACTGCGCCCAGCTACAATAGCATATGTAGCAAAATGGGCTCTCTCTGATTTTCTGCATCAGATCAATTCCTGAGTAGTGTCTGCCAACCATGATATACCACAGTTATTCCCAGTAGTTGTCAAGGGCATGGAGACAAGAGAAAAGGCTGTTGCACCTGTGGGCTCACCTCCTCCCCAGGCAGCCAGGCCCTCCTTTCACTTCAGGCTGGAACCACTGGGGTGTGGAGGGGGCAGTGGAAGGCAGCTGTTAGTGTCCCCATGTGACAATTAGGGATGCTGAGATGTATTCAGCATCAACTTGACAACGCAACTCCCTTTTAGACCACTTGTATAAAGCCCAGCAGGATCGTCTGTCACTCCATAGGAGGAAGAACTTTATATCAAACAAGGCCACCACCTCTTAGCTGATGAATGAAACAGTCTCATTTCTTTGTTTAATTATTAAATTCTAATGCATTATTACCAAGCATCATCCCTGGTCCCAGGAGTGGAAGCATGGAGAATGCATAGCCAGGCTCTGCCGACTAAACTTCTGCCCTTATTAGGGTCTGGTCCAGCTCCCTGTGGCTGCTGTGGGAGCTGCTAGCTCACTGGACAGCCTGAGACCCTCCATTCCGGCTTCCTGCAGCACCATGGAAGGGCACTTCAGGAGGCAGTATGATATAGTGGTCAAAAGCATGGACTTTGGAGTCAGACAACTGCCAGCTGCACCCCTTGCCATCTGTAGGACCCTTGGCATGTACCTTAATATCTTTAAGCCTCCATCTCCTCGTGTGTAAAATGAAAATAAAAATTCATTTATCTTGTGGAATATTTTGAACATTAACTGAGATAAGGTAAAGTACTTAGGGCAGTGTTTGGAATAGAGTAAGCACTTAACAAGTTTCAGCTATGATGATGATGATAATGATTTCCCCTCTGTGGCAGAGGGGAAAGACGTAGGTTCCTCCTTCTGTAAAAGGGCAAAGGCAGCCAGGAAGAGGAGGCAGATGCCAGAATGGCAAGTTTGCCAAACTTAGTAGTGAGGCTCCCAGGCTGGACTGGGAGGCAGTGGGAGAGCAGCGTATCCGAGACTGTGTATGCCAGCCTGTAGTACAACTTTCACATTCAGGTGGCTTCCAGAAGATGACCATTATCTCCTTGTGTTATCATTTTCTATGTCTGTGTTTTCTAAGCACTAGATTGACTGATGGCTAGAATTTAAACAACCCTCTTTGTTGAGTAGAAATTCTACTACTGTGATTTCCTAAGAAGTTGGTATAACCTTTTCTTCCTTCCAAGTACATCAGATTTCAAGCACCATCTCTTCCCAACAAACAAATCTTACACTCATACTTCCCAAGAAAGTGGTTCTTGCAATGGAATGCCTCTAAATGTCTGATTACTGTCATCCCAACTAATCGATGTCTCTTTGTGGTCTGGCAACTGCCTCTTTGAGCTTCCTGCTCTCATTTGGGTCAGCCATGGTTTTATTTAACTTGTTTTGGTATTGCTTTGTTATTTTTGCTTTGATTTGTTCTCATTTAATCCTGAAACAGCACAGCATAGAACTTTTTGACCTGCATTCCCCCTCCGAATGCCCCATTTTGCCCAAGTTGACTATGTTAGTAAGTGGTGGGCACCTCTCCAGCTTTTGAAAAATTCATTCAGCCTCTTCTTTTCTTGTGCATCTCTTCTGCTTTGCCAGGTCAAGCTGGGAACTGCCTGACTTGAGGGAAGGGAGAGTAAAAGCCATCAGTGACTCAGATGGGGTGAGCTACCCTTGGTACGGGAACACCACAGAAACTGTGACCCTGGTTGGCCCCACCAACAAGATCTCCAGGTTCTCCGTCAGCATGAATGACAACTTCTACCCCAGTGTGACGTGGGCGGTGCCTGTGAGTGACAGCAATGTGCCACTGCTCACGAGAATCAAGAGGGACCAAAGTTTCACTACCTGGCTGGTGGCCATGAACACCACCACCAAGGAGAAGATCATTCTGCAGACCATCAAGTGGAGGATGAGGGTGGACATTGAGGTGGACCCTCTTCAGCTCTTGGGGCAACGGGCCCGGCTGGTGGGCAGGACTCAGCAGGAGCAGCCCCGGATCCTGAGCCGGATGGAACCCATCCCCCCTAACGCACTGGTGAAACCCAATGCCAATGATGCCCAGGTCCTCATGTGGAGGCCCAAGCGAGGGCCACCTCTGGTTGTGATCCCTCCTAAGTAGAAGCAGACTGGCCTGACTGTGTGGAGCACATGCCCCTGAGACATGCAGTGAGGGTGCCAGAGGTGCCAGGAGCCAAACTGAGTTTCTGAGCCAAAGCAGACCTCTTGGTTTGCCAGCCTTTGCAGCCACTTGTGAAGAGAAGGGCTGCTCCTTGGGTGGTAGAACCACAATCCTTAGGAAAAGTTTCTTCCTCTTAGGAATAAAGAAATCACTGATTTGACAGACTTGCTGTGATTACCATGCAAGTAGCCATATTTTGGAGCTGACCAGGATGATTCTTTTATCTGAACTATTGACCATTTCTTTCCTGTGAAATGCAGGGGATGGAAACAAAATTAAACAGTGCCTGTGGCAAATGCTGCTTCCCAACCAATTAGAAGTGGAAGTGAAAACATCCACACCAGGTGTTTGTAAGACAGACAGTCCTGCTGTCTGACAGGAGGATGCTGGGGAAACGGGTGGAATGAAAGTCAGGTGGAGAAAGAACGGGCGATGGGGGAGGAAAGAATAAGTTGTCATTACAAATTAATACCTGTGCATTTATTCGTTGATCATCAGATCTTCAACAAACTCACTGGAATGAACAGAACACTTAGAAAACTGGAGAAATGTTGGTATTTGTTCCATTCTGAGGGGGAAAAGCCTCCTCGGAACTGTCCAAGGTGCTGATGTGAACTAACCAATGGAGAGAGTCTCATTGGTTCCATCTACCCACCTCTTTCCAAAAAGATTGTTTATTCAAAGTATTTTTAATCACAATATTTGGATATGTAGTTGCTGTATTCTGCAGTAGCTATGATATTTGGGACCCCCACCATGTTTCTAGTGAAACCCAAACTGATTTTGTTTACAGCTGCTTATTCTGACCCCATCACCAGCGCTAACTTTACAAAAAAAATTTATAAGCCATGAATCCATGGAGGGTTTCAAGAACAATTTCAACAAATAAGAACAGTATTTTTATTCTTTTTCTTTTTAGTTTCTGAATTATTTAAACATATAGAATGCACACAAAATATGCATGCACACACACACATGCACACACCAGGATGCATGTAGCATAATTATTAGCAGATTTGCCAGCAGTGCCTGCATATGTACCTGTAGCCTTGGTACATACACAGTACATACACTGTGTATCCATATATGTTTATTTTAGTTCTATTAATATTTCACAGAAGCTCAACTTTAACTTCTTGAGCGTTTGTGAGAAAGTGCTTCGTAAGGCTTAACTTCAGAGCTCTTTAAGGAAAATCTGAGCTACTCATATTAAGAAAGCTTGTATTGCTGAGATCCAGCCAATAAAGATGAGAGGCTATGTTTCCTCTAGTCAGGCCAATACAAAACTTTGTACAGTTTTCAGTCTTTACAATGAGGATTTTTCTAGTGCCTCTAGCTTGAATCACCCCTCCCAAAAAAAAAAAAAAAGAGCTTTCCCTTTATTCTCCATGATGCAAATTGTGAGATTATATATATATTATATATAAAATTCCTTATTCAAAGCCCCCCCCCATGCAAACTAATTATAAATTTCTCACAAGGCCATTGTGGACTTGATGAGTAGACACTGCTAGCCTCATTTCAGATGGGAGAAGAATTGTGGTTCAGAGCAATTATTGCAATCTCATGACTGGCTCCCAAGATCTGTCTTCTACCAGAGTTTGAGGATAGAGTATAAAAAGCAGGAGGACTTGTTTATTGTTTTTATTAAAAAAGCAATTTAGTCAAATTTATTTCAGGTTCTAGTCCCAGGGGATGATACTTATTTACATAAGAGTGCTAACAGATTCACTCCAGATTATGTAGTGTTAACCTCACACCCCAACCATCGGCTGCTCTGTTATAGATTAGTTATTGATGGCAATTTATTTGACAGCACATTAATGACATGTCAGTGACTCAACAGAAGACCTGGAAACATTCCATTTAGAAATAATTCAGCTGTTACATTTGGATTCCTCTGTCCCTTCCCATGCATCCTTGTTTTTTATGGGAGGGGTAGCCCCAAAGAGCTCCATGGCTGAAGTATAAAGCTGCTTATTTTCCACGCTGACATCAGAAATAGCAATCTCTCCCTTGGATGGAATTAGATGCTACCCTTATGGGATAATTCTGGGGGAGTAGATACTTATACTGGAATTTTATCCATGTAGGCCCACTTTAAGAAAACCTGGTATTTAAAAATCCAAAATTGTAACAAACAACAGATTAATGAGAGAGAATTTACATTACAAAATCCTATATAAGGTTTCTGTTTTCAAATTTTCCTAGCCTTTTAAAATAAGATATGACTTACACAATTATATTTATACATAACATAATTTTTCCAAGGGCATATCTGTATTTATAAAGCAAGGTGCAGCATACTTAGCTAGACTTGTTTCCCCTGAAAAATCACACTTTTCAGAGTTTTAAAAGAAATTACTCCAAGGCAGTTTGTTGGGAAATTATATAATGACAAAATGAGAAAAATAGATGGGAAAGTACTTACAAGACTTAAAAGCACTATGCAAATATACATTATGATTATTGTCATTGATACTATTGTGAACTCTACAGTTGGGTCTCTCAATTCTGAAATCAGCCTGTCAGAATGCTCTATTGCCCTGTAGCCAATTATTTTAAAGTTATCATTGTTTTGCAAGGAAATGACCCCTTTCTTCCTGTGATTTCTGGATCATTACCTTTCAGCTTAGGATATTGTCAAATGAAAGGCTCTCTTAAAAGAGAGAATTCACTTTAAAATCTCTGTTGGGGTCACTCCATCCTCCTATCTGGCCTTCCTTCCCCTCAAAGTGCCTGGGTCTGATACGAGATGCTATCATTTCAAAGGGGCTCATTCAGTGCCTTGATTAAGTTTTAGTTGGGTGGTCTCAGGACTATATTTGAATTGTACACATGTACACACACAGTTTCTGGGTGGCACAAGAGTTTTGAATTCCTGTGTAATAAAAAGCATTTCATCAGGTCTTAGATTTCTAAATCAAATCACCTTTGAGATCTTTTAGTCCATGATCTCAAAGAAAATTGAGGCCATCTACTCAGGGTCACATACCTAACCAGCAGAAGAGCCAAGAAAAGGCCCCAGGTCTCCCAAGTCTTATCTGACAGCACAGTCACACTTACCTGGGAACCACAGCCTCTTCTTGTCTCTAGCCAAAATATTGTCACCATCCCTGAACCATTCACTCATAAACCAAATAGTCTAAAAATTAGAGACAATTGAATCCATCCTTTAAAGAACAAGGGGAAATCCTTATTACTATTATGTACAAAAAAATGAATGTTCCAGATTCCTTTTCATCTGTAACAGCTGTTTTGCTGTTGAACCCTTAATCTGTGCTCTCTGCTGCACGCGCTTTACATTCCTGGGGCATTGCTGTGGCCCACAGCACGTGGGAAGGTTGGAGGCTAGTCCCCTATCCTCCTCCCATTCCATGGACCTTTCTATAAGACCCTCTCTCCTGTTGCTGGGAGTAATACCTCAAAGGTCAAAATCATGTTCTAAGCGCAATTCTAAGCAGTAAAATAAAAGAACTGTGATTCATAGAGTGTTTTACAAAAGGCTTCCACATGCATTTTCTCATCCCCAGACAGTCATATGAGGAGTGTAATACTGTTGTTATTATTATCCCCATCTATAGATAGTAAATTGAGACCAAAGAGGTTAAGTGACATGTCCATTGGCACACAAACAGAAAATGTCAGGAGCCAGGATCCAAAAGGGGCCTTTTGGCTCCAAGTTCCCTGCCCTTCCACTACGCTGTGATGCCTTTCTGCCTAGAGGGCACAAAAAGAAAGGAAGGAAAGGACTACACAGGCATGTAGTCTCTACCAGTCTATTAAGTGGACATATTAAAAATAAGAGAATGAACACTGTTTTCTTACTCAGAGAACCTTGTAAGCCTCAGGGAGGTCAGCCCAGAGAAATGCCTGGCAGGGGCTGCAGTGTGGGTGAGCTAGCTGTCACTCGCAGGCGCTTAGCAGAGTACTGGTAATTAGTGGAGTAGGAAATCTGCTCTCCTGGTCTCAGAATCCCTTAAACACCACAAGTACGAAAAGGGAGAGGAAAGCATGCATCCAGCTGAGGTCCCAGCTGAGCAAGGCTCTGCCACCCGCTGTCCCTCAATGAGGCAGGAGCAGCCCGTGGGGCAGAGGCAGTGGAAACAATGGCTTTCCAAGCTCTGGTTGGCACATTGAACATTCTTGTTAGAACTGAGGGCACAATTAAACATTGCCAGAGCCAGCTCCCAACTGAGTTGCAAAGAAAGATGTAAACACACACACACACACACAGACCCACCACACACACTCTTCAAGCTGAAAAGAAAATTAATCAAAAACCCAATGAACGCCTGAACTCTATAATTAAAGCCTAAATGATCCTTAGATAGAAAGGGAGCTGAGTGAGCAAGCTCTATGCACACAGATATTTTTACCCCAGAGTCTTATTGCCATTAATTTCTTTTGAGATCTTGAGTACATCTGGTTCCAGTTTCCCTGGTAGGACATCTGTTATGGAAGGCCAGCGGGAGAGTTGCCAGTTCAGTGTCCAGAGGACAGCCAAGGTTATTTGGTCATTCCAAACACTTTTATAGGCATGCATCTGGGAGATTGAGTGCCATTGCACCCCCACCCCAGGTCAGCCATGCACCTTCCCATGGCAGATCCCACCCAACCTTGGTCTTCCCCAAATCCCTTCAATGTGTAAGTGCTTTACAGTTTACAAAGGGTTTTTACTTTCCTTCATGTAGAGTAAAATACATCTCTCTTCAAGATGGGAAATCTTAGTATTGGCCTGATCCTTCTGTCATCGTTATTAATAACAACAACTCCCGTTGGATGAGTATCGTATGTAGCACAGACACGAATATTTTGTTATTTAATCCTCAACAATCCTATAAGATTGGCATTATATCCCCATTTTACAGGTGAGGATTTGAAGCAGAAAGCTCAAGTGCCTCGTCCAAGGTCACTCTAATTTAGTGGTGCTCTAAAGACTTGAGCTTCTCTCCATTCCCACAGAACATTCTCTCCCCCGTTAAGTGCAAACACCCTCCTGTGCTTGTCCAGCCACTGCTGTTGCTCAGGCAGGGCTGACTAGGAGAGGGAGTCTTTACAGGGCTCCCCTAACTGATCCCTGGATGCATTTTAACAAGACAGAATGAGTTCCACTGAGGAGGCCAGGTTCGGGTGGCCCAGACTCTGTGTCTTCAGGTGATTTCTCTCCTCTACCAAGAAGGGAGGCCCACTTGGGTGCTCTGAGGAAGAAGGCCAGAGTCCCGGAACTGAGCACAACTTGAGATCTTCTGGACCCAGCTGGTAAGCTGGCCTTGAGCAAATCATTTAACTTTTCTGGGCCTCAGTTTCCTCCTCTGTAACTGAGATGCTAATACAGCCCAGCCAACATCTCAGGGAAACCTACTCTTCCTGCCAAGTGAGGCCTGGCCTCTGTGGAGGGTGGTGGGCTCTGAGCTCCCCCAGCCACCTTGCTTGTTCAGGGAGGCCTGAACCCTGGTGGTCAAGGAAGGAAAGGAGACTGTTGAATACCCTGCAGGAAGCAGCTCTGGGGAGAATTTGTAGCTGGAACTTTCAGAGGCCTTTTGGGAAGGAAAGGAGGCTGAACATCAGTTCTGGGCCAGACTTGAAATCCCAGCACAATTTGCCTAGTTTAAGCGGACTAGAAAAGCCAGCCAGGAACAGCTACATTTTTCCTGTCATGGGCTCAGGCAAGAGATAACAGAGGAAAAGATACGTATATGCAAACCTGTATGTGGGTCTCGACTGGCCTATCTGTCCTTACATAGTTTTTGACCACCCAGATCTTGTCTAGGACCCCACAATTTGGATGTGACATTACAGATTTGGTCATATGGATACCCTGCAGTCCCACGGGCTGTCTTACACACTGGAGGCATATTTGGCAATGGCCCCTCTCTCCACACCTGCCACAGTGGCCCCATTCTCCATGACCCCACCTGGGCCAGCCACACAGTTTGCCTCAGGGCTTCTTCCCAAGGCCCTCCTGTCCCCACATCCCAAACTGTGCCTTTCTCCCAGCTGGGCCTGGGAGTGGTGCCTGAGAGAACTTAAGCAGCTCTTCTCACCAGGACAAATGTGAAGCCAGGCCTCTGGGCAGCAGGCCATGTGGCCAAGCATAGGGGCCCCTCTTCTGCCTCCAGGCCCACGTTTGTCCTTGCCTAACCCAGGAAACATGAGTTGATCCTTAAAACAGCTGAGTGCTGGGTCAGAAATGCCCCAGAGAAGGGAAAACAGACGTTAGAATCACAGCAACGAGGGGAGTGAGCAGAGACACAGAGCACGACCCAGCGCCACACAGACCTCACTGGGTGCCGTGAGGGGATTGGACAATGCCGTGAAGTATTTGGAGGATGAGATGGCTGGTCTCAGGCTGGTCTCAGGCTGGTCTCAGGCTGGCTGAGGGCCAGCATTACTAGGTGGGAATGGGGAGGAGCTAGAAAGGAGGACGGGGTGCTTTGCTTCGTGCCAGGCCTGGGACTGGGTGAGCCAAGCAAGGCACCGGGATGCAGAATGTAAGAAGGCCAGACGAGGGGGCTCACGCCTGTAATCCTAGCACTGTGGGAGGCCGAGGCGGAAGGATGGCTTGAGCTCAGGAGTTTCAGACCAGCCTGAGCAAGCGCAAAACCCTGTCTGTACTAAAAAGAGAAAAAATTAGCCGGGTATAGTGGCGCACACCTGTAGTCCCGGCTACTCGGGCGGCTGGGTCAGGAGGATGGCTTGAGCCCAGGAGTTTGAGGTTGCAGTGAGCTAGGATGACGCCACTGCACTCTAGCCAGGGCCACAGAGCGAACCAACTTCAGTGTTCGCCTTAGGCACTCGCCTCGCCCCAGTCTCTGCCCCGCTTCACGCCTGCCTCCAACTCACCACTTTCTTCACAAGAAGAAGAGAGGAGCAGGGAAGCATTGTGGGATACCTCTGAATACCTATTCTGTCAAAAGTCTTCCCAGTGAGTGCCTGCTATGTGCCAGGCTAAGCAGTCACTGCCCTAGGGGAGACGATAGTCATAGGAAGCTTTGGGAACCACTCATTTCCCCTGGTGTCACACATCACAGGGAAGCCCAGAACCTTAGAAAGTGCCCTCTTAGTTCTTCTAGCCAGCGTGTCAGCCAGTCTGCCTGTGAGGGGACATTGCCTTCCTAGCCCGAGGGCTCTGTGAGAGACGGGTAAGGTGACAGGGCAGAACTTTTGTCAAGCACTTTGAGCTCTTCCAAGGAAAGTCACTGGGAAAAACCTGCAGCCATGTCCATGCCTGCACAGGCACCGGGGATGAAGGAAACAGCTGGTTATCTCTCCATCTGCTCCTGTCCCTTCACCCCACCCTTCAAACCAATTAGAATATTCCACACAGGCGTGCTCCAATGAAATGTTAATTGGAAAAATAACAGGAAAGATAATACATGCACTTCAGGCTGAGAACTATTTCATTAAACTGGGCTTTGAAAGCAAGACAGCCAATTAAATTATTTCCCACTTCACTCCCTCATGTACCAGAAACTATGGAAAGCTATTACTTCTAATTAATTAGGAAAGAAAGAAAGACTCTGCACATGCATATCAGATGAACAGAGACCGGGAGGCTACCCCACCTTCCTCTTTGTGTAGACACACACACACATCAGGGAACTAAAGACTCATCTACTGTCTCACCTAAAGAATTTCGTGGCTCTTCTGAAACAGCAAGAATGTACCTGCTCCCAAGAGCCGCCCACAAAATCAAACAAAGGAAAATGCCGCCTTTGGGCACGTTCATCAGGAAGGAAATAGGGCGTTTGTTGTGAAAGAATAAACAGCTTTAAACTCAGTTGGATTCCAGACCTTCTGCAGCCAAAATCAATCTTGTCTTCTCCTCTTTAGTAAAGAAGTAGATACTTCCAAGCCAGTTTTCTGTATCAAATGCAATGTCCATTTGCACAGTGTGGTCTCATGGACCAGGGGACCTGAGACCCCTCAGGCCTGATTTTGGCTTTATGCAGGTCTAATGTAGGCCACCTTTGGGATCTTCACTTTTCCATCTGTGAAATACGAAGAAGGATGATTCTCAATGCCTAATTCACCCCCTCAAAGTCTTTAGGCTTGTGAGAACACATTGAGAGCTCTTAGCCTCCCTTCATGCCTTGCTTTGGAGAACACTGATAGACAAAACCCAACCACGCAGTTAAAATATTTTCTGTACAAAAAATGTGCTCACCCAGAGGTATCCTTATTGTATAATAAGTATAATAGAATTAATATAATATAAAAATATAGTGATGAAATAATGATCATATAAAGCAGCCACCATGGCGACGTGACTTTTGTACACAAGCATCTCTCCAGTATTGTGTGTGAGCAGTAGGCAGACTCTGAGGCTGTCTCAAGGTGTCTGCACATCCACATCATACCCCACTTGTTCCCCTATCCCTGCCATGTCTGTCATTCGGTGATGTACAAAGTATCAAGGGCTCAGTGCCTCTGACCAGTTCTGACCAATCTCATTATTGCAGAAAGGGGAACTGGCATTTATTGACACCAAAGAGCATGGCAGCTATTCCAGAGCACAGAGTATACAGAGGAACATTTTCTAGAATGGCTTCTAGGCCAGGTCCCTGTTTGTATGTATAATGGGATTGTCTACTCACTTCAAACAATTGGGACAAATTTATTTGACCATCTATGTAAAAATTTGAAATTCATTTTCTTCCTAAAATTGAAACCATGCATACAAATCTGAAAAAAACAACAGCGTTAATTAATTTGTAATCATAAAAACTGGTGCTATTATAGCAGTACATTCCTGTAAGCAAACAGAGTACCTCAAAAACCCAAAGACACCAAACAGGAAAATGATCAAAGAAAGAGGAGGAAGCCAGTGCTTGGCTTACTCCAAAGCAACTCCCTTCATACATTCAAAAATACTTTTTTTTTTTAATTTTGAAAAATGTAGTTCAGCCACTAGTTCTTTAGGGCCACAACTCTTACATAAAACAATAAATACAAGAACCCACAAAAAATAGTGGCAACAAGTTTTCTTTTTAGAGAAAAAATTGATGGACAACTTCAGGTTGAAGAATAAAGACGCAAATTTAAGAAGTAAGTTTTAGCGCAGTTGGAGCATGAGCCCAGGCATGGGAATGCCGTAAGCTGCAGGGCTCTGTTCAGCGATTCTTGCAAATCCCTTTGTGCTCTGGATGCTAAGAACAATGCCACAGGGGTCTGGAATTCTCACCCTTTTCCATAGATCCTTTTGTGCCTTGCTAATGGGTTACACATATAAATGATCTGGAATCCTTTAATATTTTTTAGTTTTTAATCTTTTTAAAGAACCATATGAAAGTTATAGACTTTCTTCATAGAGAAATGCATATGAAAATAAATACCAAAAATTTTGCATAAAATTTCAGGGTCATTTCCTCTTGAAGTTTATTTTTGAATCCTAGATTATGAACACCTACTTTTAGGGAATGACATTTCTTTGATCGCTGTCTTAATGCCCACTTTATTTACATGTTTCCATATCCTCATACAGGTCTCCTAGTAGGACAAGGCAAGCCCAGCAAGCAGAACCACATGGCAGAGACTAGAAGGAGGAGATGAACAATGGCTAGCGGCCCCAGAAGCTGAAGCCCCGGACAGCTGATTTCCCACTAAAACGAGTGCCATCCCGCCTGTCTCCTCGCCATCCTCCCAGCCACGACCAGTACCTCCTAGCCTCCTCCACGTGCCATGCGGCACTCGCCATGGGCTGGCTGGGCTGCCTGCTTGGCTCACAGGGAGCTGTGTTGAAGTGGGAGTTGTGCCTGCTGTATCTTTTTGTGTGTGGAAAGATGGGGGTCATTCAGATCTCAAGTCCATCCCCAACCCATGAAGTGAAGCCTCCCAGGGATGAAGAGCTGGTCAGCCTGGACTTCAAATACCTAACATGGCCCAGCCTTGGTTCCCAAACTCTGCTTCCCTCTCCGCACTTTTGGGTGGGAAACAGAGGGAATATGTATCTCCCCTCTTACTCCCTTCTCTACACGGGTGGCCAGTGTTAATACTCTCTTAAGGTTTCTCGAAGGTCTCCAGTCCTTAGAGAGCCAGGGCCAAAGCAGTCCTGTTTCCCCTCCCTCAGCCAGGCTGGGTGCCTTCAGGTGACCAAGGGCAGAGTGAATGTCCCCAGATCAGAAGGGTGAGGGGAGAACCAACCAAACAGGGCAAATATGGTGTGCATTGTTTTATTTATTAGCTTATTTATTGGCTTGCTTACTCATTTATTTATTTATGAAATAAGTATTTACTATACAGCAGAAAATCCACTTCCAGTTTTGAAGCATCAGCCCCAGAATTTGTCTTCTTGGCCCCATAGAGCACAGTGAATTATTTCCCATTGAAGCCACAGAATAAAAGGGGAAAATTCTCTCCCTATACCCAAACACCTCCACCCAGCTAGATTTTCAACCAGAAATGGAATTAGAAACCACCAGCCAGTGAGGCTGTAAAGCCACACAAATCAGTAGAGGCTCGACTGTCCAGACAGAAGCTGTGAGAATCCTGCCCCACCCCACGCCCCTGTGCCAGCCCCCCCCTTCTCCTCCTCCCCGGGGGAGGGATTGGCCAACAGGCTACAGCCTGACCATTCAGAGCGAGACTCTCATCCTGCCCTGGCGTGGTATTCTTAACACCAGATGCACATTAGAATCATCTGAGGAGCTTAAAAATATCCATGCCTGGTCCCCTACCCAAACCAATTACAGCAGAGTCTTCAAGGGTAGAGCACAGGCATCGGTGTTTTTTAAGTTACCCAGATGATTCTAATGTGAAAATAGGGTTGAGAAGTACTTCTAATGTCTTCTCTCCTCTGCCCCTCCCCACCAGCCAGATCCCTTCATCCTTTAGTTCCCATGCTTCCTCTGGAGTCCTCTTCCCATTCCTCCAGCCCCTCCTCCTCACTGAACCTCCCCATCAGCTCAACCCACCTGAGCAGATCCCTGGAGGGGTGGCAGGTCCCATGAGTCATACCCTGAGGCTGACACCTGCATCAAGCTTGGGGGCTGCTCCTAGACGATTTCCAGCTTTGCTTGGAGCAGAAATCTATCCCCTGCCGGACTCTCTGTCCACCTGCACCTCCTCCAGTCTCCCAAACTCCAAAAGTTTAAAGGGCACTTTGGTAACATTCTGGTCTCCAAGTCCCAATACTAATGATAATGCCCATGCCAACCTTTATAACCCAAGCCTTGGCCATTTCTGCAGAGCCACTTGAGTTGAATGAGGGTCTACTGGTAAGAGAGGACGGGGTCACAATGCCCCAAGCCAGTCCTTTCCCCAACAACCTGGCAGCAGCCACTGTGCATCCAAATCCTATATGGCCAAGAAGAGACATCTCACCCTTGACACTTACAAGATCTCCACCACTGAGTGTGAGTAAATGTGTGTGAGTGTGTGTGTACATGTGCATACACTACCTACATACAAACCACCTAGATCAATAGAGATGCCAGACTTCACTTTACATGTCATTGCATTTCATATGAAAACAGTTGAGGACTTTCATTGTCTTTCACTCAGTGGAGTCTCACTGTACCACATTCATCATGGGCCCATGTGAATTCCATATTAGGTATATACACAGAATGTTGTAATAGATACAAACTGGTAGTTACACTACACACACACACACACACGCCTAGGGAAATCCCTGTGATGTGGGAAGTGTTCAATTTTCTCTCCCATCTCCCCCATTTAAGTAACTTCCCAGGGCAGGTATTAGTTCACACACTCCCTTCAGCTGCCCAGCCATTGCTCTCCGCATTCCATACCACAAGCCGCCTCTGCCCAGAATGTCCCTGCCCTATGTCCCATCTCTCAGGGTCCTACTCTCTGATAGGTGACAGTTCAGTCAGTGGGTGCTAAAGAGTCGAGTGTTACCCTTCCCAGGTGACATTTTACGTTTTAACAGGGGCCATAGATAATGCCTTAATCTGAAGGAGTGGCTGCAAGGGTGGGAATTTCAGGCACAGAAGCGGGCCGGGAAGGGAGATTACTTTATATCAGGAGGGCATTTCAGAGCCCCCGGTCATGCCTGTCTCTAAGATCAGCTCTTCATACGTGCATGAGCACGAGCAAGCACACTTACGTACACCTTCCATTATTGTCACAAACCTCCCTTACATTGGCCCTATCTCTAAAAATGAAAAAAAAAAAAAAGGAACCAGCTAAATTAATTCAAACCTTACTGGGAAATGTAGCCTATTTTTTCGCCGGCCACCAGCCATCTGGCCCACCCCACCCTGTTCAATTTCCCTTCTGCTACTACCGTATCAGTTAATTTACTGGTACGTGTCCTGTCTGCTCTCCCCTTAACCCTTTCCCCCAATGTATTTCCTTCCTTTACTGTTTCCCCCTTGGAATTGTGCTGTCTTCTGGTGTCGTCGAGAACAGAAGAGCAGGTTAAGAGCATGAGCATGTGTGTATCACTTTGAAAAAAGAGAAACCAGGTATTCTGCTACAGTTCGGAGAAAAACCCAACGAAGGAAGAGATGAAAGCTGGCTCTGCAGAGTGCCTTAAAAATGACTTTAATTAGGAAATTCTGAGTCGTCAGTCTTTGGATGTTACATAAACTCAAACAGATGTTGCATTTCACTTCTCTGGGATTAAAAAAAGTTAAATACAGTATGTATTGAACAACAACAACAAAATATGTTTTCTCTTTAATTTGGTCCTTAAAGATGCAGTATCCTATTTTCTGCAAAGCCTGGGGAAGGCTCCCAGGAACAGGCTAGCTATGGAGTACACAGAGGGCAGATGCGGGGATCCTGCTCAGCCGGGAAAGCTCTGGCAGGACAAGGCAGAATGTCACAATCATATTTGGTCTAAAAGACAATTTTAAGATGAGAAAGAAGCATGGGCAACCATTAGGAAAAGAAAGGCATCCTCACTCTTCTCCCTGGTGATACACTTCTGTCTTAGTTGGTTAGGGCTGCTATAACAAAGTACAGAAATTTACTTCTCACAGTTCTGGAGGCTGGAAAGTCCAAGACCAAGGCACCAGCAAATTCAATGTCTGGTGAGGGCCTACTTAGTGGTTCATGGATAGCTGTCTTCTTGCTGGGTCCTCACAAAGTGGAAGGGGCAAATGAGTTCCCTTGGGCCTTTTTTATGACAACACTAATCCCATTCTTGAGGACTCCACCCTCATGACCTAATCACCTCCCAAAGGCCCCACCACCTAATACCATTACCTTGGGGGTTAGGATTCCAACATATGAACTTGGTGGGGGATACCAGCATTAGAGCATAGCATTATCCCAGTCTATGACTTGGTGCTATGAAATTGGGAGAAGGTGAACATTCTAGAAACATTTTCCCCTCCATCCTTCCCTATTACCATTTCTTCCTAGAGCACCCTTGACCAGTTTCTGTTTGCTTTTGCTAAATGCTTTTCCTTTAGCTTAACATTTGCCACCTAGGACCTGACCAACACAGGTTATTTTGAAGAGTCTGAGTTCCTGAAGGCAATTAGGTTTCCGGAATGTTGCCTTCTCTCCCTAAGAGTTGCATTTCTAAATGTTCAGACCTCATCTACACAAGAGTTGGAAGTGTAGGGTTGGGAGGGAGGTCTTGAGGTGTATTTGGATTCTGAGAACTCTGTAGCAGTAGGAAGGAACTGAAGACCACAGCTCTGCCAGCCCCAGCCCCTCAGAGGCCTCCTCCTGCCCCACCCACTGCCTGCACCCTCACCCTGTGGTTCTGCTTTAGAAGCCAGCACCTGGCTGGTGAGTGCTGGACGTCATCTAGCTAACAGCTGTTCTGTCTACTGGGCCTTTTATTCAAATCTGTCATGGCTATTTTCCACAAGGGATGTGACCCTTCTGTGGGGTCAGCAGTTTTAAGAGGGCTGAGAGTCCCTAATTCATATTCATCCTCTCTCTCTCTCTCTCTCATACACATACACACACACCCCTCTCTCAATCAAAAGAGGAAGAGCAAAAAGGAGATCCAGATACTGAAATAAAGAGTGGTAAATAGTGGTTTCCACTCCTGGAAAAAAAAAATTTAAGAAAAGAACCTCTAACATGCATGTCACGAGGTGAGAAAGTACATTTTTTTTCCTTTCTTTTAAATTTTAATAGAGTTGGGGGGGTACAAGTTGAATTCCATTATGTGTATATATTGTGTAGTGGTGGAGTCTGGGCTTTTGGTGTACCTACCACCTGAGTAGGGTACATTGTACTCCACAGGTACTTTTTCATCCCTTACCCCCTCCCACAGGAGGTACATTTTAAAGCATACATATTTATAACCTAAGATGTCCCCCACCCCCACCTAGTTAGCTGAGCAGCACATGCTCAACTCTGTAGGAAGCAGCTTCCTAGACACATTTTAGAAAAGGGATTCCTGCATCTTCTCTATCAGAAAGCACGATCTCTCTGGAAATAACAACTTGCACTTTTTTCTTAGTTCATTCCTTTCAAGAAATAAACAATGAACTGGCAATTGCTAAACACACTGCCGTACATATGTGTGTATATACACAGCTCAAATGTATGAGTAAGGGTTGGTAGAACACGCTGACAGTTGAGACAAACTGAAAATACACGTGATATTTCTTTCTCACTTAAAAAAACTGTAAAGTTCCATGTTAATGATTTGGAAAAGGGAACAAGGATGCGTTTGACTTTTAAAAAACCAAACTGTCATATATTTAAAGACACTTGAGGGAGCAAAGACAAAATAGTCAAACAAAACCATATATTTATTGTTACCTATGTGAAGAAATGGTATATCCTGCCTAATCAACATGGGCTACAAATATGGTCACATTTCTTTTATTTTTCAAATTAATTACTTGAACCTTCTTATATCCTATTAGCAGAGAGCGTAGTAATCCCTTCTTGAGGTTTCCCTGGCCCACCCACCTCCAATTTCTCAAAAACCTGGGTCCTGAACTGGGTTCCAAGAGAGTCAAAACCCAAAGCAAAAAGAACAGAGTCATACTGCCTTCCCCGCACACTGCCTGAGGGAAGATGGAAGTTCATTGCAGCCAGGAAGCCCAGGACACAAGTTGTCACCTTGGTGCAGCTTTGGTCATAATTCTCTGTCCAGTCACTCTTCTCAAAGCACCATGATGCCAAAGGACTTGGACTGGAGACCCGACTGGAGACCCATCTAGAATCAGTCCTGTGTTGTGCTGAAACTGCCTCCCTCGCAAATCTCTAAGCCTCTTCATTACACCCAGGTCAACAACCTAAACCCCTATCCTCTCCAAATCAATGACCTCACCACTTTCCCTGGAATCCGAGCCCTGGTCTGGGCCCCCTTGGAGAGCCCAATGGGCATTCTGATTTCAAACTTTGGGGAAGAGGAGTTGAGCTATCATTCTTTGCCTTACAGAAAACTCCAGGTTCCCTTTGTAAGTTAACCCACTTCTTCCATGCCCTGTACATCCTTCTTCTCCCTAAAACCCTACATTTGCTTGAGTCAAGGAGATCACTGGAGTGATCTGAAGAGCAAAAGGATCTATTATTTCAGCAAGCACTTATTAAGTGACTGCCATGTTCCAGACTATTCTAAATGCTAGGAATTCCTCAGCAAACCAAACAGACAAAAATTCATCCCTCCTGGAACTTCCATTGTAGTAGAAGTATAGATAGACAATAGACATAATAAATAAGGAAACTGTATGTGTTAGGCAGTGAGAAATACTATGGGAGGAGAATAAAAGAACAGATGGGGGGACCCAAGAGGGCTGGGAGAGTTGCTTCCAGGTGATTTTCTGTCTGGGCTATACCAAGAAGCACCTGTCAATTACATTTACTAAAAATAACAATAATGATAATTTTGGCCTCTCCAGATACCCCCTTTAATCTCTGCATTAATGGGCATTCTGTTCCATTGAAAACTTCAGATCTATACTTGATACATTTCAAAGCAGAATCAGGTTTATTGTCTCCTACCTTTACAGCAACCCATGGAGATTCCATTTACTGTGGCTGCAAAAAGTGAAATGACTTTCCCAAGTTCACACAACTGCTAAGTGTCAGAGGATCTCAATATGGCTCTTTTGACTTCATCATATGATTTTCTCAATTCTCTTGTAAAGAGCACAAAACATGAAGCCAGAAGATCTAAAATTGAGACCCATCATTGCCTATTACTAGGTGTACAAAACCTTGAAAAGCTGCCTGCAAACATGAGATAAAACTATGTAAAATTACATTATAAATCATAAGGCACAGTATAAGTATGAGGCTTTTGGGTAACTCTGCAGGCTGTCTCGAAACCCCACTTACCTACTATCTGTGTGATTCATTAAGTAAACAAATATAATTAAAAGGAGTTATTTTTATACATGCTGCACACAACTCCCAAAGCAATCCTTACTCAAGTTGGAAAAATTAAAACAGTATATATTTTCTGTCTATAATCCAATTATCTGATTCAAATGGATTCAAAGCAAGCCCACTTCTAAGGTGTTCTCTAAAAGCATGTGCATAATTACACCAAATGTATTGAAGAAGCACTGACGCATGGCCCTTGCTATGAGCCTCCAAGCAATCTGTGTGCACAGCATGAAAAGGACATCCATACGGCAGATCCCAAGGGTGTAGGTGTGGCTGTGAACAACCAGGTGGATTTATTGTCCTATTCCAGGCCTCTGCTTCCTCCTTGTTATCCCAGTCATTGGAGAATGCCCACCAGTGAACAGAAAGAAAGTGTCACATAGGCCTGAAAGACAGCTGGTACTGAGCCCATCAGTCTAAGCTGGTAAATAAGACTGAATTCTGCTTCTGAGAGAGCTTAGAAGGTACAAACTATAAGAAAAGAGGGCATACTCTACTTTCTGAAAAGGTTCTGAAATCTAGTTGCCCAATCCCTGTGCTTTTTTGCCCTTAAAAAAAAATTCTGTAAAAATAAAAATAAAATGAACCTTCAGAGAGCTGCCAAATGTTGCTGGCTCTATTCTCCCCATGGTTGGAGTGGGAGACCTTAGGACAACAAGGAAAGATAAGTAACCTCCCCACGCATCCCCCCAGCTTGGGAGATGCACAAAAGTGTCCCTGCCTCTGAAGTTCCTCACTATCAAGATTCCAAGGGAAGTTGGATAAAACCACCCCAAAGACAAAGATATCTTAATAAGCCCAGGTTCAAAATGAAGGAAGTGGGCAAGTCATATTTTCAGGGAGAAGGATGGAGAATGAACCAAGATAGAAGATGAAAGAACTCCATGAATAAATATAAAGGATATGGGGATGCTAAAATCATGATGATCACAGTTTCCAAACCAAAAATTCATGTCTCTAGCCTGATCAAGGTACAAAATAATTTAAATCTATGCCCCAGAATCTAGAACTTGTCTCTGTCTCAGCCCAAGAGCCAAGTGTGTGGTGTAGCAATTGTTCACTCCTGTGAGGTTATCTACATGGAAGATGATGGAAACAAATTATTTCCTTTCACTGAGGAAAGACAGACAGAGATGGGCTCCAGCTGAAGCTGTAGTGATCCTTTCTTTGTTAAGGTTCTGAGAGAGTAAAAAAAGTGGTGCCTGGTAGAGAATTCTGAGTTTTTTCAGTTCCTAACATCCCTGTCCCATCCCAAATACAGGCATCCATAAGGCAGTGGCAAACATAGCAGGCTGCAGAGTTTGTCCCTGGGCAATTCTGGGTTGACTCTAGCTCTATCTTATGAATTCCAAGATATTAAACTGATGGATAAAATGACCTTCGAAATCACAGTTATTCTATAGAGCCCATCCTCTAGAGGAGCAGTGCCCTCAGTGGAAAGTAGGAGAGCTTAGGATACCCATTACATTTCAAAGTTGTCAAGAGGTGTCCAGGAATCTGATGCCCTGAGTGTTTAATGATGCACAAATATCTCCTCAATGTCAAATGAATAGTGACCACGAGGCTGCCATCCACTTGTAGAGAGATAAACAATTTAGTTTGAGAGAAAAGTGAATGGGCCTGGCTCCCCAAGAGCTCACCAAGGTCCAATATGTCCCCTGACTTCCATGCTCCTCTCTTTGTCAGATTCAGACATTCCTAAGCACTTTCAGTTGTGTAAAGCCCCATGGTTTACAAAGTTTTGACACATGTAATACCTCACTTCATCCTATCAACAACCCTATGGGGTGTTACTAGCCCTGATTAATATATGAAGACAACAGGATCAGAGAGGTTGGAAGATGGCTCATTAATGTCAGAGCTGGGACTTGAGTTGGAATTTCCCAGTCTTTAGATTATCCAGGGCACTTTACATGGCTCTGGCTTGGAAGTTTAGAGCTGGGAAAGAAGCCTGCATATTATGTAGTCATGCCATTTTAGAGATGAGAACACTGAAGTCCAAAAAGTAATTCCATTAGCTTGGCCACAGGGCTTGCCCTGAGCTCAGCAGAGAGAGACGCCCTCCTCCCAGCACTCAGGTGGCCTGGTGTGGCCAGCTCAGAGATGGAGAGGCTGCCAACCCAAGGAAAAGGCCTTTGAGAGCTGACTGGGCCTAGCCTTCACCCTCCCCTCGCAGGAACGCTCCAACTTATTTCCTGTGGGTCTTGTGCCTCCATCTGCTCTGCATCCAGATCCCTGCAGGCAGTGTGGGCCTCCTCATGAAAACCTGCCCCAGAGCTAGAAGCCTGGCACTGAGCCCTGGGGCATGGGAGGACCTGGGGCTTCTTGGGGATAACAGCGAGTCACCTATTTCCTGTGTGGCTTCAATTCCACGCCTAAACTTACCACAGAAATGGGAGTGCCCCAGAAAACCACTTCCTTTGGGGATGTTTCCCCCTGTCCCAAAACTACAGATGCCCCAGGGAGGACTGGCTACCATCTGCTGAGTCATCCACATCGGTCAGATTATCAGCACCCACCCCCCAAGCTCCCTCTAGCTGAAGGCTCCCTCTGCCGCAGCACTATCCCAAAGTGATCGTGCCAAATTGCCTGGTGACCACTCAGCTGGGATCCCAGAGGCAGGGAGGCCACTGCAAAAGTAGTAGGAAAAACATCACAGCTCACTATTGGCTCCTTCCTCCTCAATGAAAGATCTCTCTGCTGCTGCATTCACATAGGCAGAAACCAGAGGCTATGAGTGGGGAAATTCTTGTATCTCTGTTTAGCACCTTTGTTGCCAAGTTACACTAGGAAAACACTGCCTGTAGGAAGGCAGCCCCTCAGAGATTCAGTTTAACAAACATCCATGGGTACTTACTATTCAGGGGATGCAAAGACAAACAGAACACTGCCTTCCCAGTCCCAGGGCCCCTGAATGACCGTGTGAGGCTGCCTGTGACCCAGGTCTGGTAGAGGGACATGAGGCCTCTAGGAAAGGGGGCAGTGGGTCTTAGAATGAAGGGAGCTGGAGCTTGGAAACCAGGCTGAGGTGCTTCCCAGTTATTTCTCTTGCAATCCACAACCACCTTCTGCACCTCTCAGTGGACACACAGGATGGGCCCAATTCCCCCTCTTTGTTGCCATTATTCAGCCCTCCAAAACATCCATTTCTTTATTATTTATTCAGCAAACATGTAGGGCACACTTACTACGTGCCGGGCACTGTTCTAGGGGCAGAGGACTCAAGAGTGAGCAAAGCAAACAAAACTCTCTGCCTTCAGGAGCTAGCATTCTAGTTGAGGGCTGGAGAGCATAGAAAGGATATTAATAAGTAGAAGATATGCTATGTTAGTAATCAGTGCTCTGAAGGAAAATAAAGCAGGAAATGAGGATATAGACTGGTGAGGAGTTTAAAACAGGGTGGTCAGAGAAGGTAGCATTGAAACATAGACTTAAAAGAAGGGGATGAGTCATACGGATAGCTGCAGAAGGAGCTTACCAGGAAGATGAAATGAGCCATGCAAAGGCCCTGAGTCTGAACAGAGCTGGATGTGACTGAGGAACTGCAGAGGCCCAGTGTGGCCTGAGTGGCCTCATCTTTAAGACTCAGCTGTCCAGGGGCTCAGTTGAGCACCTTTCTGAGTTCAAATTGACACTGCCCACTGGTTTTCATCAGAAGTGAGGATGTTCTGGCTGGGTAGCCAATTTCCCCATGAAAACACTTCAATCCAGTAGTTCCTAGGTCTTCGATGAAGGTGAGCTCAGAACTCTTAGTGGTGAAAGGAAGGGAAAAAATAAGGAGAAGCAATTACAGGACAGTCAGAGCAGTGGAAAGACCATGGACGTTGAGCCAGAATTAAGTGCTATGAACACGCTGTGCTGTTCTCTTCCTGCCTCTGCACAAGCTGTGCCCTCTATGGACTCCCCCCTCCTCCCCCTGCCCCAACTCATTCTGCAGGGCTCGGTCGCTCGTCTGCTCACACACACCTCTGTACTCACAGGACTGTTCTGTAGTTTGTTTATTGCGAGTTCCTTGAGGTCAGGATCGATACCATACCCCCAGGACCTCAGAAAAGCTGTTTGTTGAGTGAATGGAAATGACATTCCAGGATCACTGGGGCTAGAACCTACGCTCTGAGAGCAGTTACTGCAGCCACGTGCAGGAAGCATCTACGTCGGTGCAGAACAGTTCCTTTCTGGAGCTCCTTCCTTTCCCTCTGGGCCTGTGGGCTGACAGACAAGCCTGGCATAAGGCCACTGAAACAGTCAGTCTGTCCTATTCCCCATAGGCCTGGGACTTGAGATGCTTGCAGTGGAGCAGGGACTTCCCAGAGCTGGAATCAACCAGACATAGCCCAGCTCCTTGTCTTCATGTGCCTTGCAGGAGGCACATGGCTGGGCCTCTCCGGGAGTCAAGTGAGGGATCCCATCACTGGTACTAAGTGCCCACAGGATAAACCCAAGAAGGAATCTACATCAGTGCCATTTTTAGGGAACCAGAGGAAACTTTCATTGGCTTTGGCTGTTTATCTTTTGCTGAAGTGAGATTTCAGCTGTGGCATTTGCTACTTCAGGTGTCCAGGGGCTCGTTCTCAAATGCTCCTATTACTAACGGCTGTTTTGCAGGAGCCAGTTACCAGGGTGAGCCACACGTGAGTGGGAAGAGGCAGCGGTGGCCTGGCCCGGATGCCCATGGCAACCCACTCCAACGCAGTACCTTTCACACCTTACGAACTTGCAGAGTCGGCTTCTGCCTCTCAGTGTCACACAGAAGCACACCAGCACACTCGAGGTACCAGCGAGGCAGATGTATTTGTCTGGGGCACCACGGTGTGGGAAAACCAAATCCTTTGTAGAACAAATGTGGGAAATGCTGATTTATTTGTTAAACATTTCAAATCATGTCTTTTGTAAAACTGGCTCTCAGGCAAGAGAAGCTGCATAAAAAACTTGGAGGTTGAGATGATTAAAGCACAAGAATGAAATAAAGGATATTCTGCAACAGAGCCCTTCAAACAGGAGGGAGTAATCTTATCTTTTGAGAGAGGGGGCTTGGGAACTAGGAGTATGGGTAAGAAGAAGACCTATCTTTTACAGAGGATTTGTTTTCCATATTTGAATTGTTTTTATGTATGTGTAGTATATTTTCAAGAAGTTTTTAACTCATCATATGAATATATCTAGCCTTTCCCACATTTTATACTGATATTCATACTGTCCCTATGTATTTCCTCCTCAAGAAGCAGTAAAAACTACACTTACTGAGTTTACTAAGTGCCAACTGCTTCAACACTTCTCAATTCATCTTCACGACAATCCTGCAAGGTAATGGAATGACCATGAGTTTTATAGGTGAGGAAACTGAGACTCACTGACTTTAACTCAGCCCAGAGCACATGGTCAGTAAGTGGCAGTATTATACTTAAAATCCGGGGCCGTCTCACAGCAAAGCCCATGGTGGACCATGTTCTTGACTCGTGTATAAATCCTGAGCAAAGGGGACCTGGATGAGATTGGAGAGAAACTTCTAGAGAAAGGATGCTCTGTTTAATACTGACCGAGAGGCATGAAGATGAAATCGAACCATCTCCTCCCTCCTCTGGCTTGGAAATAACACTTCCCGTTTTCCCATCCGACATTTCCCCTCTGGGGTTTGCTTCTCTATGAGTCTCAATAATATCTGGTTCTGCGTTGTCTCCCAGACTATGTGGTTGAGACAGCCATTAGCTGTTCTCGCTTCTGTGAGCTTCCCATGTTGACGTGTCTCATAAATCAAGCCTACATCCATAATCCTCCCCTCCCCCCCACACACACAATTTCTGCACCCACATTCAAATGTGTCAAACCAATACTCTTACACCAGAATATTGGCTCTATGCTGAGACCTAGAGACTGGAATGAACCCTTGGTCCAAGTAACAGTAGGAGAAGGATGAATGAATGGATCAACAGTGAAGCCCTATGTGCCCAGGGCTATATTCCTGTGTGTATGGACCAAATGACACACTCACGGGTTCCTTTTAGGATCCCCAGAAAACCCCACTTCCAACACCTCCCCCTGCCAAAAAAATACCTATTGCCTACCCCCAGTGGGCAATGCCATGATTTTCTTTCACTGAAGGCTTTGATCCTATTAGAATGCACTTGCCCCTGGAAGGGTGGTCTGGTGCAGCGGCAAGAGAGATCCTTTCCTACTTCCATTCAGGCTGCTGTGCACAGTTCTGCAGTCTGTGTAGCACACAACTCTAAGGTGCATTTACATCATAATCATTTGTGATTTGTATATATTTATATTTTGTTCGTTTAGAGATGGGGGTCTCTCTGTGTTGCCCAGGCTGGTCTCAAACTCCTGGCTGTAAGTGATCCTCCCTCCTCAACCTCCCGAGTAGCTGGGACTACAGGTGCACGCCACCACACCCAGCTTTGATTTGTATATTTTTATGACAATTTTCTGGCAGTTGGCAATCAAAAGTCTAGTACTGGTATTGCCCACCCGCAACAGGACAGAATCCACTTTGTCCTGACTGCCTTGCTGCCTTGACTTACAGAAGGAAAGCAGGCACTGTGAAGCTTGTCTGCCCCATTCTCTCCTTTCCTCCAGGGCTTCTGCTCCCTAAGGGCTTCAATCTGCCTCCACTGTCCCCCCCTCCACCCATCTCTTTCTGCATCTTGACTGGAACTAGGGTTGAACTCTCTCTAAGAGACCTTGCCTGGGTACAGTAGCCCAGGACTTCTCAATCAATCAGAGTGGGGGAGAAGGGCTTGGAGAGGGCTATGGGGAATGATCAGAATCGTGGGAATGACAGCAACAGGAGTTTTTCAAAATACTCAAAGCTGGGACTCCTCACCAGAATTAACTGACCCAGAGGGGAGAAGAACCAGACCCATGCATTTTGAAAATCTCTCCCAGCCCCTAAACCCACTTCTGTGGGAAAGCATTTCACTAGCCTGTGTGGAGGCAGAGCAGACACAAGCCTGAAAAGCTGCAAGGGGCCAAAGCAGCTCATCCCTGCCTCACCGCAAGACGTAGAATTCCCACATTGCTCACACCTTTGGGCTAAGGCATCAAATGTAAACCTTACATTGGAAACAGGGACACTAATATTAACTGGATTTTGTTTATCTCATTTGTGTTAACATTTACCCAGCTCTAAGCAGAAGGTTTTGATAGGTGCCTCATTTAGTCTTCACGGCACATGCTATCCTCATCCCCATCCTACAGAAGGGAGGACATGCAACCATTTCTCCCATCGCCCCGATTGTCCCTTCTGATTTGATAGCCCCAAGTCCCAGCCATGGCTCCCTCGGCAGCAAGGACTGCACACCCTGCCTGACCCTCGAGTCACCAGGCTAGACAAGCCTTCCCAGACACAGCCAAGGGCTGTGGCCGACCCTCCCCTGCCACACAAATGGTAGCAGAAAAAGCACCAGGTCCAAGTCCCACCAGGTGGATCTCAGTAATACAAGACCTCCAAGCTTCCTCCCCTCCCTGCAGAGCCCAGAGGAGCTCAAGCGGCCTCCTGTCCGCCACCACCGCCGCAGTCCTCTGGCTGTTGAGGCAATCCCACTCCCCAGCCAGAATGCCTTTAGTTGCTTCCGCCGTGCCCCTAGTGTCCCTCGGCTCTTCTCATCACCATGAGACTCGGTCTAGTCCTCTTCGGAACCACAGCAATGACCCGAGTCATCAACCTGACGTTGAGGTCCTGAAAGGCTATGTCTCCACCTGTTACAATTCTCCCTGTAGGGTTCCCAAAATGCTGGCTTTGTGCTCTCACACTCTCCCGGCTCTCGCTCTCGCTCGCTCTTGCTCGCTTGCTCTCTCTCTCTCATTTTTACAGCTACCTTTCTCAACAAACTCAGGACATGACCCAAGGCCTAAGTCAAAGACATTTGTAGTGTCCCATGTCCCACCCCAAAACTACCCCACCCTCCGGCAGTCACTCGGAGTCCCAGGACAGACCCAAGGCACCTCAACTCCCTGTTGTCCCAGGTGAGCTCCCAGCCGAGCAAGGCCATCCTCCGGGAAGCTGGGGTCACCTCTTCGCCAAGACACACACATCCAGGGCCTTAGAGTCTTTCGTTCTTAATGTCCTTTTTCATCCATGGAAGTTTTTCTTCTTATAAGGTTTATTTTTAAAAGAAAGGCATGAAGTTAGCCCCTCACCCTCACCCCACACTTTTTCCTACACCTGTGCAGACAGGAGCATACTCCAGGCAGCCCTTTGGGCTCTGCCTATAAATAAGGTCTGCAGCAGCTGCCCAGGCATATAGAATCCCTACATAGATACAAAGCCAAGCCTCCCTCTACTGCTCTCCCTCATTAGGGTCCCTCTTTAATAGCTCTTTCTTGGGGCTTCTGCCTTTGTTTCACACAAGAGCCCTCGGGGCAGGCAGAATCCTCTGTTTAGGTGGGGGTGCCTGCCTCCAGGGCATTACTGTGCCTCGGGAGATTATTATTTACAGCTCCTTAATGTCTGCTTTCCATTCCTGGCTTCTTAAGAAACAATAAAGTGGGAGACATTCTTGCAGCTGTTCTAAATACTCACCTGGCTGCAAACAATGGCTTCTGGTGACTTAGGTCCCACCCTCTTCTCAGTGGGCCTGGGCAGGGGTTCCCTGTCCCTATAATTATGCTTCCTATTGCAAAGAGATCTGAGGCCACCCCTTTGAATGGTCTGAAACAGGGTGGTGTATTTATGAGTAAGCAAGCCAGCAAGCCAGCAAGGGCAAGCCCACCAGCCCGGGTCGGGGGGCCAGAGCACAAGTGCCTGGATTAATCCAGGAGCCTGCTAGCACTCAGGGCAGGGGATCCATCAATAAAACATCAAAGGCCGGTGCCATTAGAGGAGGCAAAGCAGGATATTTTATTCATGACTGTATTTTGAAGGGGCTTGCTCATGACTCACAAATTATTCATGAGCTTCTTCTATTTTTAAATGTAAATTACAAGGGTGTTTAAACGGGTGGAAGTTCTATACCCTCCCCCTGGTACTACTCTGCTATTTTGGGGAAAGACTGCCCCACTTCAGGTAGTGTCCCCTTGTTTCCTCCGAGGGCCTCTTGGAACCTCAGGCTGAGCACCCACCCCCAGGCCCACCTTCCTGCTGCTCGTTGTACCAACAGCTCCCCGCCAATCAGAACCAGAGGCTGTCACTGTGACAGGGACCTCAGAGGTCATCTTTGCAGCATTGATGAAAGGACAATTTGTAGACCTGTTTCTGAATCTCTCAGGGCACCCGTTCAAGGTGCAGATTTCTGGGCTTCTGTCTGACTTTCTAAATCAGAGCTTCTGGGGTGGGGTCCAAGGATTTTCATTTTAAATAAGTTCCCCCATATGATTCTTAGAGTGCAGTGTAAGGAGCACTGAGCTAGTCCAGTGGTTTTCAGACTTTCATGTGTATCAGCGTTACCTAGACAATTTGATAAAACATAGATTGCTGAACCCCACCCCCAGAGTTTGTGATCCAGTAGGTCTAGGGTGGAGCCAGAGAATTTGCATTTGCAACAAGTTACCAGATGATGCTGATGCAGCTGGTCTGAGGACCACACTTTAAGGACACTGATCTAGTTCAGCACCTTCCTGAAGGTTCTTGAGACTTGGGCTTGATGAAGGCTGCCCGTCTGGGTAAGGGAAGAGTCCCATGACAGTCCAGGCCTCCTAGCCCCCAGGTCTGTGGCCACTATTGACCACTGCCTCTCATCACCTCCCAGAAGCTCTTCCCACTTTTGAGCCTGTTAACAGGGCCCTCTGGCCTACCAGAATATGGCCAGAGCAGTGACATCAGATAAATAGCATGACAACTTGAAGAAAAATTTGCAAAGCCCCTCTCTTCAATCTCTCATCCCAGAATTTTCCACGTATATTGCAGTAGCACCTGCTTTACAGAGTGCCATGCCTGCATCCAACAAACACCAATGAAGCACCCACTGTGTATCCACCAGGAATACAAACATACAGAGCTCCTGCCCTCAAAGACCTGACTGCATGGACAGACAAACATAAGCAGATAATTTGAACACACTGCAGTTCTGGGCAATGACGGTGTCTATGGGCACCCTGAGAGGCACACATAACCCAGCCTGGGTTGAAGTGTCCCTAGGGACAAGCAACTCTGGAGCTGAGCCTTGAAGGCTGTAAGGAGTCAGCTTATGGAGACAGTGAGCGGGAGGGAAGATCAGCCTAAGCAAAGGACAAAGATGAGAAACAGCACTGGTGAGTGGCCACCCAGGAGCAGGGGAGGTGGGTTTCTGCGGGTCCTTAGTCCATTGGTGGCAGCATCTCTGAAATGTAACAGTGACGCATCCCGCCCTTGGGGAGGGCATGGGGAAGAGCAAAGAGGTGGGAGACAGGAGCTTTTGTGAGCTGGGCCAGAAAAAGAGAAGAAAGTAGAGCCGTGATGAACTTGACCTTGAGCATCAGCTTCCCAAAGAGCACTGACCCAGTGCGGAGGGAGTGAGGACTGAGGTGGCAGAACTGGGAGGTTGGCAAGTCTTTCTGGAGGGACCCTGCAGCTGGCCTTGAGGGAGCCAGGATCCGCTGACTGGCCTTGAGGAGAGCCCTGCAGACTCACTCACACAGTGGGCTTCCTCCGCTCCTGCTTCTCTACGTCCAAATTCAACCCACTCTTCAGGCCCAGCTTAAATGTGTCCTGTCTCAAGAAGACTTCCCTGCTCCCCCCTTTAAAAGTAAATTTCTACTCCTTACCTATGAACTCTATAGCATTTGATCTGTTCCTCACTTATATCACACACAATTTTCTCATGTGCTTGTCATTTCCGCAACTAGACCAAAGTTCCTAAGGGCAGAAGCTGTGTCTCATTCATTTTTGTATCGGGCACATAGCATCTGGCATAACACCTAGCACGTATTAGGGAGTCAAGAGATGTTGAATAGAGGAAGGAATGAATTGAATAAATAACTGGATGAAATTATTTCCCAATGTGGCCTCATTCCCGGGAAGCAGACTAAACTGCCATGTGGTTGGAATGAATATCCAAGAAGAGCTTACTCTGGATTATTGGGTGTTACTCACAGACAACCAGCCTTCGTAAGGAATGGGGTCCTTACGGAACCTCCCACATGCCGACGCCCTGAATGAGTAATTCAAAGCTCTCCAGCGAGAGCTCCTAGTGTCCGGCCAACAGACAAGGGCCTGCAGAGCCCCAGACCCATCAGAGGCCGACACAGCGCTCCTCACATGCTCTGCGGATAATCGGCTCGTGTGCACTGGGATGGCAGGCGCTTTGGGAAGATGATGATAACAGGTTAAAGGCTCAGTCAATGCAAAATCAAAATGAAATCATATGGACTGCTGAGGTCAGGAAAGGGATGCTCTGGTCTTTGAAATCCCATCAAAAGAATTAGGAAAGGAAGGTTGGGGTGAGGAGGAAGAAAGATGAGCGAAGAGGACCAGAAGTCAGGTTCCTGCCCCCGAGGAAACTGGGGGATTCTGGGTGGGAGCAGACCCAGCCTGACGGAGCACACCCCGTCTCTGTTTCCTCCCACAGTGGGGGCGGTGGGTGTGCAGGTGCTGGCCACGTGTGTCACTCTTCCTTCACTACACGCAGACACACACTCACTCCAACCCCTGTCCTCCTTGAAGCTCCGCCTGGCGGGATGGTTTCGAAGGAAAGAGTAAAATGACAACGCAGCGCTGTGGAATTGCTGAGAATGGAGGAACACTCCAATTATTCACTCCTGAAACCAGGCAATTTTCTGCTAAGCAGCGACTGTGTGCCCAGGCTTGTGCCATGCACAGAAGGAGTGGTTAAAAACAATAAGACTCATCCCACCCATCACTGGTTTATCCCTCAATTAGGGAAGAAAACTAAGGTACATGAAACAACTACAGAAACTACATGGCAAGCTGTGAGTCACTGTTAAGCCCTGGCATCCCAAGGCGGCGGGGTGCGCTGGAGCATGCATCCATCCCAGTGCAAGCAATAAGGGGGTGCAGTGTGCATACAGGATTTAGAAACAATAGGCTGACTAGAGGTAGGTCTGCTTTTTATATCACCATTGTCATAACTCTAAACAGTATCTGTGATAAAATATTCCTCCCCCAAGAACAGAGGCCCTACCATACCCTCCCCCAATATGCCACTGCTGTGAAGATTAAGCTTTCCAAAAAAGGGGAAGTTAGCATAAATTAGTTTGGGAAGACTTCTCAGATGAGGAGGGTCTGAGGTTAAGCGCTGACGTGTGGGGAGGATTTGAACAGCGAGCTCAGTGTATGGATTCCAGTCAAGATTCCACTTCTGTGTCTGCTGCATTGAGGACCATCCCCGAGCCTGATAGATTATCCAGCAAGGAGTGGGTGAGGAGGAGCCTCCTGGGGGTGTTCCGGAGCTCTGACAGGGAAGGGAGAAGCACATCTCTTCCCAGCAGGCCCCGGGGTGAGCCTGGGGCGCATGAGGGCGACAGGCAAGATACTAGAAGAGGAGCAGGGTGTCAGAGAGAGCTTTGATTGGGGTCCCAGGGCACTGAAATGAAGAGAGAAAGCACTTGTAAGAACCAGAAAATGGAACAGACAGCAAAGTGTGTTTCCTGGAATCCACAGAGCAAGCAGCAGGAACTGAGAGGCCTCTGTCCCAGGGGCATTCTCTCTCTGGAGCCTCAGTAGCAGCATCACTTCTCAGCAGGGGGTCCTGAGAGGCAGCTCCAAGTCACTGGAGGGCTGTCAGGAGGGAAAGAGATGAGTCTCTCTGTGTAGCTCCAGAGGCAGAATTAGGCTCCATGGGCAGAAATTATAGGGAGGCAGATTTCAATACAATATTATCCTGATGTACACTGTGTGAGAGGGGGTGAGTGCCCAGTCACTGCACGTGATCAAAAAGTAGCTAGATGACCACTTATCGGAGGATTGGGGGATGCTGTCGGGGACATTCTAGAAACAAGCATGCATCTCAGGAACCACCTGCAGATTCCTTTTTAAGTCTGAGGTTCTGTGATTCCAAGTCCTTCACCAAGCTTTTGGATTTAAATCATGCTGCCCAATATCCAGACTCACCCAAGGCAGTCATGGAAATATAAATGACAGTCCTCGGGGACACACCCTCCCTGTTAGCCCACCAGAGACAGTCAACCATCACTGAAGGGAGGCCAGAGAACCACGTGCCCTCCTGTTTATTAACAGTCAGAGTTAGTAAAAAGAATGCCGCTGTGGAAACAGGAGACCTAGGTTCTCTCTTAAGCCTGCTACTAACTAGCTCTGGAACCTTGGGAAAATCTCTTCTCTGGCCCTTGCTTCCCTTCCCTATCGCATGAAGCAGATGGTTCATGATTCTCAGACTCTCCCAAGCTCAGAGCAAGTCTCTTATTCCCATCACACTTTACTGAGAAAATAGAAGCAATCAGATAAGAGTGTCTCACCGTCCCACCTGCCTGCCTCTAAAGCCACATACCCTGCCTCCTTCTTTGTTAAGTTGGAAAAGTATCTCCGCTCCTCCCCAAAGTCAGCTTCCCTACTTGCGCTCCGGACCTCGCATTCACCACAGCACTTTGGTCCTGAAATTGTCCTCTCACTTTCCTGCATCAACAACTTTCTCCTCCCCACCAGATCGCTCTGGTCAGCACACGCACATGCCAAAATGCCCACAAAATGCATTATTTGGATCCTGACTTTAAGAAATCTACTCCATAAAAATATTTATGAAACAATCATGGAAAAGTGAACTCTGACTGAATAGTTGATAATATTAAGGAATTTCTAAAAATTTTTAGTTGCAATAATTCTATTGTAATTATGGGGTTTTTTTTTAAGTGTTTTTCTTTAAAATAATCCAGGAGGCAGGAGGAGTATATGGGGTTAAGGATGAAACAAGATTGGATATGTATTGATAACTGTTGGCATTAGGGGTGGGTACATGGGGGTTCATTATACTATTTTCTCTACTTTTGTATATGTTTGAAATTTTCCAGAATAAAAGTTATAAATAATAAACAAATAAGGAACAATGTTCTTGGCAAATTTCATACTACATCTTGGTAGGACCGTCCCAGGGCCAGATGCCTTGGCAGGGAGGAGAGGTAGGTAAGCTGTACAGATAAAAGGACTTACCCCCAGAAGGCTGGTCCAACAGGCAGAGAAGCAGAGGTGGTGTGTCCCAGGCACCTGCCCTACAGTGCTGAGATTGCAGGATCCCCGGATCCCAGCAGATCAGGTCTTGCAGAGAGAGATGACTGAACCAGGAAGGCTCAATCAGCCTGCCCAACTCCCACAAACCTGGTGACCCAGGTCAACTCCCATTTATCCAGTGCTGTACTGCAAACCTCACGTGTGCCTTGTCTCATTTGGTCCTCACCACCTCTTTGAGATTCTTCTCACTCTTCTCCATTTTGTTGATGAGGAAATGGGGGCTCAGAGTAGAAAAGTGACTTGCCCAAAGTTATTTAGCTGCTAAGAGGCAGAGCTGGGATTTGAACCCAAGTCTTCTCTCTACAAAAACTGTATTCTTCCCTTGTCTCCTCACTAACTGCAAACTTCTTGAGGGTAAAGACTATATTTTTTTCATCTTTGAATCTCAAGTGCAAAAAATCATTCTGGCAACATGATAAGACTTCAGTAAATGTCTGCTGAACAAATGAACAGTGTGAGCTGTGCCTCCATGTTCATTGAAGATAACCTCTTTTCTTAAGCAAGCTTTTCTCACAGCCTTGTGTTACAGGTATAACGAGCATGCCTGCTATCTCCCCTAGTGGACTGCAAATTCCCCAGTGGCCAGGAAGGACCTTCCATGCTTGTGTGGCCTCCAGCAGACTTCGGCCACTCTGAGTAAAACGGTTGGGAACAGAGGGACACGGATTCCTTGGGCATGGTGGTTGTGGGTGTCTCCATAAGAAGACACTTAGTACAATTGTGAATTTCTCCCTCAATGAAAGATTATAGTTTTATTGTCATTGAATAAATAGGACCATAATTTATTATTCACATGCTGATTTCTTACACTGCTGATATATATCACTTTTCTGACTTTTACAGGTTATTTCCTCTCTGTTGTTGCAAAGTCAAATTGGGACGTTGTCAACCACACCCCTTCTCCATCTCTCCACAGGCCTAGTTCGGGGTCAGACACTGGGCAAGCCAGGATCCTGCTCCATGGAGTGATGTTAGAATTCTCAGGGCCCACCAATGAGTTGGCAGAGGCTCAATGGGCATCTGAATTCACTGAGCTCCAAGTGCTACGGTCCTAGCAAATGGCAAGACTTACCACTCTCAGGCGCACACTGCACAGAATCAATTGGTTAACAGGAGGTAGGGAGGGCTGGGGAAATGCAAAGTTTAATTTCCTTCTCTGGCTCCCTGCCAGCTGGATATGACAGGAGTTGCTAATGTATTTCAAACAGCCAGTTTCATGCAACGCTTATAGTGTAAAAGCTGGGTTTTTGTCAAACCCTGGGAAGCTAAAATGGTGAATTGCGAAAGTCTAGGGCTGGCATAGTCCAGGTGGGCATGTCCACAGGCCTTGACCCTGGCAGCTCCAGCTGGTAGCAGCTCTTCACCAGCCCTGGCCTGAGGTTCTCCCGCCTGGAGTGAGGTGTCCAAGTGTCTGCCAGGAACAGCATGTCACCAAAGCTACCATGCATTTTTGAGTGAGACTGGAAAATTCCTAGGGATTTCAGGGACAGAAAACATCAGGAGGGCTGAGACACAAATGAGGCACAGAGCAATCAGAGTTTTTAATAAACAATAACATGCGTGTGTGCCGGTGACCCATTCCTGGCACATCTGCGGGATTTGTCCAGGATGAAGGGTGGGCCAGACAGGATTTGGTTGATTTGTTTGAGACAATGACCAAATAGGGTGGGCTGACATCTAACCACATCATTCTAAGACATTCCTCCTCCATCAAGGAACTGGGGGAAATCCACCCCAAAGCTCCTAAAGGAGTAGCACTGAGGAAGGAACCTATGGTGAGATGGAGTCAGGGTGAATGGAGTATCTCTCAAATTAGCTTCTAGCTCAGCCCCTTGAGAAAACTGTGCCAGGTTCTTGCAGAGAGAAGGGCTGTGATTAACAGTGATGCGAACGGAGATTTCCAGCACTTGAGGCACTGAGAGCCTACATTTTCCTGGGGAGAGGGTTCATTGCTTTCAGCAGACTCTCCAAAGGGAATGTGTCCCATAAAAGCTTAAAAATCTCCAACATATAGGCAGAAATTGGTTGATTTACAAACAGGCCCCATGGTCCAGCAGACCTGCCCGAGTATAGATTGATGCTGTTGATGTTAGACATGGAAAATAAACAAATTAGGAGTTCCAGATTTTCACCGCCTTTGTAATGCATCAAAACTACTAAACCTGATCTTCTCCCAAGAAGCTCTCAGGGTTTGTTTCCTCAGCCTGTTTATTACAAAGACTGGTGACTTCGCATTTGAATTGCAAATAGCTCTTTTGTGTTGACATTTCATTTGGTCTTGAAGGGCCCATAATATTTTTCCACAGTTGGGCGGGGTTAATGGCTCCCGTCCAAAAACCAGTAGATATTCATATATTCAAAATACAGCAGATGCTCGATAACTATAATTTGAATGAATAAGTGAATGAATGAATTTGAAGATATGTTTCCAATTGTACAATAGCAGTTGTCTCTAAACAATTATAAAATTAAAAAGCTTTGCTTTTTTTAAGATTAGATACTGTTATTCATCATTTGTTCATTCATTCAACAAATGTTTACTCAACGCCACATTTGATTCCTGACTGAAAACTCTGGGACAGCAGGAAGCCTAGGACCATGTCGTATTTGACTTTGTATCTCCAATATCTCCTGGTACATATGAAATGCTTGATAAATATTTGTTGGGTGACAATAGGAATTCTGGATGTCTTTTTGTTTTTTTTCGGGAAGGGTGGGAGGGAGGCACGGTCGCAGCCTACGGAGCCCCTTGGGCCATGGAAGGAATTTGTTTCAAATCCTAAGAACAGGGGGATGTGGGGATCCAGCAGAGATGTGATGTCACCCATGTTTGTCTCTTAAAGTATCTCTCTGGCTGCAGAGATCCCCATCAGGTAGCACTTGTACAGCTGAGTGATGATGGGGTGGCAAATGTAAAGGGGTGGATGAATTCAGGAAATATACAGGGGATAGAATCCAAAGAGCCTAATGATTCTTAGAGCATTTACTGAGCTCTTGTTATGTGCCAGGTGTAGACTTTCCTATTTAATTCTCCTAACCACCTTCATAGATTATTTCTATTATTATCTGCATTTTTGCAAAAGAAGAAACTAAAACAGTAAGCAGAGCAAAGTCCCAAAGACCACCAGCTTGTAAATGGCAGAGCTAAGATTCCAGCCGGGCAGTCAACCTCCAATCCTCCCATCCTTCCTTCTTAATCATCATGTCACACCATTTAGGTTTCTGGCTTGGCAATGGGGAGAATGGTGGTGCCATTTCCTGAAGCAGAAAACAGGAGGAGTCGGGATTTTGGGTGAGAAGAAAATTATGAGTTCCGTTTTCAACATGCTTGTGGGACATCCAAATGAAAATGAGCAGTGAGTAGTCTGGAGCTCAGGAAACAGATTTGGTGGGGAGTGGAGCAGGCATATAGATTTGAAAGTCATCAGCAAATAAGCAAGAATCGCACTTCACAGGCTTCCTCCTTGGGAATGATGCTGAGTTTGGGAACAGACTCAATGCTTTCCAAGTGAAGAGGAAGTGGGAAGATGTCAGTAGTAATGTGCCCCGCTGGCCCAGGGCACTAGGAGCTCCAGCAATGTCCCAGATCAGTCCCATCCATCTCTGCTCCCAGGTCATGTCCAATAGCCACTCAAACGGCATGACATCAGGCCCCAGTTGTTCTACAACCCCCACCTTCCCAGGCAGTTTTTGGCACTGTTGCATGCCTGTGCCACCAGAGCTGCTTTAGCACTGATTAACTCCTCCTTTAAAAAGTCACATTTCCACGTTGCCTGCCAAAATGGTAACAGACAGATAATGTACTGTGTCATTAACACATCTCTGTCTATTTAAAAACCTCCAGAGAAGCAAGCAGATGAGCCTTGGAGTTAGCTTAGCGGTGGGAATTATTGCTTGGCTAATTATAAACAGTGTTCTCAGAATGCCAGAAGACACGATGAGGGGTACAGCCCCTGTCTTCCTTAAGAATCTAAGGGTGATTGTTGAAAAATACCAACACAACAGTCAAGACATAGGAAGTTAAGAGGGGACAGGACACCCTGGCACAGTTGTAAAACCAGGGACAGACCCTCATCCCCAGGAAATTGTGTCAGTCAACCCCCCTATGATCCTCATCCCTAGTATTTGTACATGTGTGGTCCCCTCTTCCTGTGAATCATGGCTGGCCCTGTGTGGCCAATAGAACGTGGCACAAATGTGTGGATTTCAAGGATAGATGACAAATGGCATTGCAGATTCCACCTTGGTCTCTTGGATCACTCACTCTAGCGGAATGCAGATGCCATGTTGTGAGGTCACTCAAGCAGCCCTGTGGAGAGGCCCTTGTGACCAGGAATTGAGATCCCCAACCAAAAGCCAGCACCCATTTGCCAGTCATTAGAGTGAGACACCTTAAAGTTGAAAGTTCCAGCCTCAGTCAAGCCACAGCTGACACCTGACTACAATCTCATAAGAGACTTCCAAGCCAGAACCACCCAACCAAGCCACCCCCAATTCCTGACCAACAACAGCTGTTAGAGATAATAAATGATTATTGTTGTTTCAAGCCACTGTGTCTTGGTGTGATTTCTTACATTAACTAATACAATCAATAAAAAGAATGGGTCCTCAGCAGGGAAAGGAATAATATTAACTGAGTCACTACTATGCCCCGGGGACTCACATATAGTACCTCATTTATCAGGTCCATTTTACAGATGAGGAAACCAAGGCACCACATATATAAGATTGCAAAGTCTGCCTAGTCCCACAGCTAGGAAATACAGAACAAGGTTTGAATTCTGACCTACCTGCCTTCAAAGCTCCAGCTATTTCTACCACAGTGCTCTGTCTCCCTGGAAATAAGCAGCCAAAGACTCTGGTTCTAGCTCTGCCAGGAAATAGCTCAGTGATTTGGGGAAATGGCTCATTCTCCCTCAGTTCATTTTCTGTCCTGGAAAGTGAGGGAGTTTGAGTCTTTGGCCTTTAAGCTTCCAGTTAGCTCCAATATTCTTTGACCCTGTAGCTCCATCTCACCACCACCACCACCTACCTTCCTTCTAGGATGGATTGTTCTCAATGACTGCCCTCTGGCTCTGGATGTTCTCCACCTACCATGAGGAGTTGGCTTCAATTGTAGCAAGAGGGTCTTAGGTTAACTTTAAGAAATCTCTGAAAGTTCTGGGAAACTTAAGTTACCAAGAAAACCTATGCAACTTCCTCCTCTGGAGGCTTTCAAAATAACATTACTAACTGTATGTCTCGGCGCCTCTAGGCTAGCTGGACAAATTAGAAAGGAATGAAGCTAAGTCTGAAAGAAACAGGGTGGTGAGCTCCTAGTAATTTCTATCTCGCAGTAAGTGTCTCAAGGAGAATTCATGGAAAGAGTGAATGAATAACGGGCCTTTTTCCTTGTATCAAGTGGAAAGGAGATGTGTGACAGCGGCAAGTTACTCAACCATTATGAGCCTATTGCCTTATCTGTAAATAGTAATTAATTCAAAGGATTGTAATAAACATAAAACACAGACCAGGCACAATAGCTCATGCCGGTAATCCTGGCACTTTGGGAGGCTAAGCCAAGAGGATCGCGTGAGCCCAGGGGTTTGTGACCAGCCTGAGCAACAGAGTGAGACCCCATCTCTTAAAAAAAAATAATAAAATATTAGCCGGGCATGGTAGCATGCACCTGTAGTCCCAGCTACTCAAGAGGCTGAGGCAGGCCAGGCGTGGTGGCTCACGCCTGTAATCCTAGCATTCTGGGAGGCCGAGGTGGGAGGATCCCTTGAGCTCAGGAGTTCAAGACCAGCCTGAGCAAGAGTGAGACCCTGTCTCTAAGAAAAAAAAAGAAAAAAAAGAGGCTGAGGCAGGAGGATCCCCTGAGCCCAAGAGTTTGAGGTTGCAGCAAGCTATGTTGACACCACTGCACTCTAGCCTGGGCAACAGAGCAAGACCTTATTTCAAAAAAGAAACAAAAAACAAAAACACAATCGTGCATATAAAACCTTTAGCAAAATGTCTAGAAGATAGGATATGCTGAATAAAAATAAGTCATTATTCTGTTAAAGAAGAATGACCATATTGATTTAACAGAGATGAAGGATACTTCATCAGGATCACTGACAGCTGGAGTGCAGATTCTTTTTGCTTCTATGAACCCCTGAAAAGCATTGGCATCTGTTGAAAGGGAGTGAATTTTGGAAGAAGGCCAGATGGTAGACTTAACGATCCTTCCTGCCACCCTCCAGCACCTTGACAGCACCTCCCTGCTAGGGCGCTCCAGCCACAACCCCCACTTTTGCTGCATCCTCCTACAAAATCCATCTGTGACCCCATCACCCAGTGCACTAAAGTGCCAAACACCCAGTTTGCCCTCTCCTCATAGATTGAGAAATCTATCAGCTTTAGCAGCCAGTTTAGGAACCTGACTCTGATTGGGGGCCATGTGAGCCAGGGACTCCAGTAAGTGACCAAAACCAGGACCTTCCCTTCACAAAAGGGGCTTTCATCCTCACCAACTGCATAGTGTAGCAGCCACCTGCATACAGCTCCCAGGAGAACTCCGACAAGGGGCTTCTTGGCCTCCTCCCTCCTATCTCCAGATTAGACCTTCTAAGCCCCACCCCCCACCTCAGAAGGCTGATCCCTGTGGTTCAGTCCACACAAGGAAGTTTCCAAGAGTGTTAGATCCTGTGTGGGTCTCTAGGAGGCAGACCTATAGGTGGCACTAATTTCATTCTGATTCTTAGGATATCATATATGGTTTCTTATCACTTATCCAGCTCAGGAAAGTGAGTGTGGAGAAAGAAAGTGGCCCTGGCATTGCTATTATCAAGTCTCTGTAGTCCACAAAGAGATCTGTCAGGCTTCATCAGGGACTGTTGATGGGCTAACTCAGTTAAAGCCTCTCATTTCATTAGGGGGAGGAGACCATAATGATATCTCGAAGCCCATAAGTAAAGGATCATAATAGTTAAATAAGTGAGGAGGGCTCCAGAACATTCAATAATACAATTAGGTTAGGCTTAGAGAGAAAATATGATCATTGAATAAAAGATGCCTTTGTTTTTCATTAGTCCTCACTAACACGGCTGGTGGAGATGATTTGTTTTCCATTCCTCTGACTCTAAAGAATATCCTATTCGCTTCAATATCCTGTCATCAAAATATACCATGAACCCTACCAAGATTGACCCCCTAAAAAGAAAAACAAAAACAAAACAGCTTCACTTTAACCATGAATCTCATAGCTAATTTAGGGATAAGGAAATCATCTCAGAGTTGACATGACAAATATGGATTCGAGTCTTAAGTCAATCCTGTCCAATCTGTATTGCCCTTTTCCATTTATAAAGCCTTGTCACCTGCATTACCTCATTTAATTTATCCTCACAGCAGCACTTATCCACATTTTTCAGGTGTAGAAATGAACACTCATTCAACATTTATTGAACACCTACTACCTGTTCGATGATGTGTAAGGTAGGGGAGTGAGTGTCATGCGGGTGACTTGCCCAAGGTCATAGATCCAGTAAATGTCAGGGCTGAAATGTGAAACTTGCTCTTCCACCTCTTGATCTGGGTCTGACTGTGGCCTTGAAGTTTGGCCAACAGAATCAGTCCCAGTGAGTAGGGAAAAGACAGTCTGTTTGTCCACAGCTAAGTATATATTTGTCATCCTATGACTCAGATTCTATATTTTGAAAAGATCCACCATAAAATCATTTAAATGAAATCGGTTTTAAAATAAAAGATTTAATCTTTTCTTTTTTTTTCATTATGTTCATAAGAAGGATGGACAGATGCATGAGAATGTTCTGAAAGAAAATGAGAAACGTCCCATCATGTGAGCATCAGGACTTTGCTGTGTTCTGCACAACAAAACTATCTGCTTTCCGTTGCAAATTGTTTTCAGTGCCTGGACTTCTCTGATCCAGGGAACAATTTTTCTCTACAAAGAATAATTCAATACAACAAAATCTATGTCTTGTCAACAATCATCTTGTTATATATATGGAACTATTTTTATGGGTTTGTCTCAATTTCTAGACCCTAAGTTCCTCAGGGCAGCAATTGGACCTAACACAGTGCCTGACAAAAATTTGGAGTTCAATCAATGTTCACTAAGCTGAAATGATCTCTACAAAAACATCCGTGTGTTTTAGGCATGTTTCAATTACAGAACACTCTCGGGAAATCAGGTTTTCTACATGTGAGAAAATTTTCCAGGTAACTTGGAAATTCTCTTATATGCATCAAAACTTTTCACACAAAACTTTCCCTAATGTTCTTAGATGGGATGCCATCCCTTCCTTTCTGCTCCTACTTATTTTATGTTTACCCTTATTATAATACTGGATTACAATGATCGGTTTACACTGGAGATGCCTCATACACAGATTTAACTTGTATGCTGACATACATGGCTGTATGAATGTCTCTCCCATTAAACTGTGAGTCCCCTGTGTCTTTATGTCTACTTCTTCATCATGTGGCCTGGCACAGAGTATGTAAGGGCAGAGACTATGCAAGGAAAAAAGGAAGGAAGGGAGGGAGGGAAAAAGGAAAAGAAGAAAGGGAGAGAAGGAAGGAAGGAACGAACAAACGAACGAAGCAAGCAAGGAAGGAAGAAAGGAAGGAGGGAAAGAAGGAAAGGATGGGAGAAACAAAGGCAATGAGGGATAAGGGAGGAAGAAATCATGTGAAAATATTGAAGAGCTAACAGGATAGTGAAGAAGCACCAAGCCAATATCTAGAAGAAGATTGGAACTATAGAGAAGTGAGACCAACATCTTTCCCTTGGGGGATATTTGCTAAGTTCAGAGCTTTTGAAATCCTCTAGGCAGTAGGGGGACAAAATTTGATGCGGAGGGCCTAATAAACTCCTCATGTTTTTGTTTGGAACCTTGAAATACTGTGAGGATGAGCCAGGGGTGTACCAGCTCTTGCAGTGACCAGCTCCAATCTGCTCAAGCCCTGATTGCTCAGACCCCCAGGTGCCTCCAAGAAGCAAATGAAAATCCTCACTGGAGGCCAAAAACAAAAATGAACTCAGAATAAAGGCATTTTCAGACCAACAAAACCAAAAGAGTTTGTCACAAGCAGAACTGCATTAAAGAAAACCTTAAAGTTGAGTGTTTCAGGTAGAGGAAAAATTACCCCAGATAAAATGACAAAGATGTACAGGAAAGGAAGAGGAATGAAAAGGGAAACTATATGTGTATGTTACACATAACATGTATAATGAACCTGTCCTAATTGACATATTTAGAACACTGCACCCAGCAACTGCAAATTACACATTCCTAGTCCTTACATGTCTAAAAATAATTCTGCCTTCACATTTGACTATTTGTTTGTCTAGGCATAGAACTTTAGGTTAAAATTCTTTTTCCCTGAGAATCTCAAAGACATTTCTCCATGGATTACCCGTATCCAATGCTGCTGCTTCTGAGTCTGGTGCTAGGCTGTTTCTTGTTTCTTTGTGGACAGTCTATTTGTGTTTGTTTTCTCTTTGGGAGCTTTTAGGAGTTTCATCCTTGAGTTTGGAGTTTCACAAATTGGCTGTATAAACCAATAATAAATATGTCTTACAGAGTTTAAAATATACATAAACTAAAATGACAACAACAATGGCACATAAGACAGAAGGGGATAAATGGAGTTTAAGTACCTTAGATCTTTGCATTTTGTGGGAAGATGGTAAAAATACCACTTAATAATGAACTGTGATGACTCAAAGTTGTCATCTCTTAGGTGGTCAATAAAAGGATGATACGAATGTATAACTTCAAAGCTAATAGAGGAGGGAAATGAATTTTAAAAATCAATCTAAAAGAAGAGAAGGAAAAAAAGGCACAGGGTAAGATGAGAGATGTAAACCCAAATGAATCAATGATTATATTAAATGTAAGTAGGCTCGATGCTTCAATTGAAAGAAAGATCATCCACCTGGATATAAAAACAAAACACAACCATGTGCTCTTTACAGGAGATACGTATAGAGCAAGGAAATAGAGAGGTTGACAGCAAAATAACAGAAAAAAACATACCATACAAATGCCAAGTGGAAAAAAGCTGGTGAGCTCTATCATAAAGCTGAAGGCAAAAAGCATTACTAGAGACTAAGAGGATACTTCATTATGATAAAAGGCTTAGTTTACCAGAAAGACATAACACTTTAAAACTTTTATGTACTTAATAATTTAGTCTCAAGATAAATGAAGCAAAATCTGACTGAACTACTAAGAGAATAAACAAATCCATAAAGACAGTGGGAGATTTAAATACACCTTACTCAGAAATTGATAAAACAAGCAGGCAAAAATCAGTAAGGATATAGAAAATTCGAATAACATGTGTAACAAACCTATCCTAATTGACATATTTAGAACACTTCACCCAGCAACTGCAAATTACACATTCTTTTCAAGCACACTCAGAACACTTTTAAAAAATTAACCATATGCTGCACCGTAAAGCAAGTCTCAACAAATTTCAAAGAATAGAAATCAAACGGAGTATCTTTAACCACAATGCAATTAAGCCAGAAATCAATAACAAAAAGATTACTAGAAGCCCCATATGTTTAGAAATTAAGAAATACACCATCTAAATACCTAATGAAGACACCACAATATAAATTAAAATATAGTTTAACTAGAAAAAAAATGTTACAAATCAAAACTAACTTCTGGGATTCAGCTAGACCACTAATCTATTAGAAATGAAGCTAAAAATCAATAAATTCTCAATCATACTGTACAATTGCAACTTTTCCCCTCCACAGGCCTGTTCCAGTCCAATCTCCTCCCCCAGACTCCAGGCCCGCGGAGTGGACTTGGCCACTCCCCTGGGTTGCATCCACCACATCCTGGATCCCGTTTCTCTCTCCTCCTTGGTTTAGTCTTTCATTTGGATGCGGCAGATTCTCAAGCGACTTCCTGAGAAAAAGGAAGAGAGAGAAAATGAGAGAAAATCTCCTAGTCCTTACTTGTCTAAAAATAATTCTGCCCTCACATTTGACTATTCGTTTGTCTAGGTATAGAACTTTAGGTTAAAATTCTTTTTCCCTCAGAATCTCAAAGACATTTCTCCATGGATTACCCATGTCCAATGCGGCTGTTTCTTGTTTCTTTATGGACAGTCTATTTTTGTTTGTTTTCTCTTTGGAAGCTTTTAGGATTTTGAGTTTCACAATGATCTGTCAAGGTTTGAGTCAGTTTGCATTCATTATATTGGGAATGTGGTGGGGGCTCTTTCAATATGGAAACTTTGCTCTTTGACTCAAGGAATTTGCTTCTATTATTTCTTTGACAATTTTCTCTGCTCGATTTTGTCTGCATTGTTTTCGTAGGATCCCTCTTAGTCAGATGTTGAACTTCCTATATTGATCTGCCATGCAGTTCATTTAATTTCCTTAAAGATAATCCTCAGTTTTTGTTAATTGTTTGTTTTTTTGTCTGAGTTAAGGGGGAAAATGCCTTCCTTGATGCTAGTGTTTAGTGTGGGGAGCAAGAGAGAGGTTCACTGTTCCATATATAGGTCCAGTTAATTCTCCTATTTACAACCCTACATACCACTCCACCCTCCATCATGCCTGATATCTTCAGCTCCAATGCCTCCTTCTAAGTTTAATTTTAACTTGGTGTAACAGTTAAGTTTCCTGCTTAGGTGTAGCCCCTCCTTTCTTCTACTTCACCAGGTACCACTATTCCATCTTCAAGAAATTTGTCGAAATTTCTCATTCTCTTCATTGTAGAGAGATCATAAATTTTGAGGATTTTACTATTATTTTAAAGGATCTTGCAGAGAGAGGAGATACATCTATGTGCTCAGTCTTCCATCTTTGCTTGGAAGCTCAGTGTTTATTTCTTTACCTCTGTTAGGCCTCTATAGGGCAGTAAGCAAAGAGCAGCAACATGGGTTTTTCCTTTCTAACTTTAGTGCCTAACACATACACAGCTAACCATCATTCCCTAAATGTGTGTTGGACTGAATAGAACTACCTAGTGCACATTATGCATGCTCAGTCACCCTAAGATAATTGCCAAGGCCTGAAGGACACCCATGAGGAAAAGCCTATAATAACCACAGTCTCCAAACCAAAGTCAGGATAAAATTTCCAACAAATTCTAGTGAGTCAGTGAGGACCACGGAAGTGAACATTTTAAATGTGGATGGTCCTGAGAAATCTGGGACTTAACCTACTACTTTGTTGAATCTCTAGCACCTAACACAGTGTGCCTTACATACAAGAAACACTGTTGTATTGCTTTTTTTGATGGCAAATGAAATTAGAAGAAATATCACTTATCTTAATCATGAGAATATCAGGCATTTTCCAAGTTGAAAGCAAGAACTTCTTCTTCTCTCAGGGTAAGTAAACTGCTGAGTATTGTCCCAAATGTTGCCAGTTTTATTTTATTTGAGTTGATAAACTCTTAAGATGTTGATCAATGAATTGGGGCATTCTCCCTCTTATCAATGATTTAGAATCCAGCTAACAGCTGATGAAAGGGTTTAATTTGCAGGGGATTGATTTTTTTAAGGTATTTGTGGGGAAGCAGCCATTTGATTCACAGAAAGAATGACAGCTCATTTGTCTGCCTTTGTCTGAGCCGGCTGGGAGAAGCAGAGAACAGCCCAGATTGAAAGGTCAGGTTGACAGTGTGTACTTAACTCCAGGAGAAGAGAGAGTGTAAATCTTTAAACATCCTGAGATAACAAAAACCCAGTGAAAATCCAAATAAAGTCATGTGGGTCAGAATCTGAACCTGCCGCCTGCCATGCTACTCTGGTACAGATGTTCCATGGTACAGTGGAAAAGCAAGGGCTTTGGAGTTGCACAGATTCCTCCAACTCTGCTGCATTCCAACTGTGTGATCTTGGGGAAGTTTCTTGACCTCTCTGGGCTTCACTTTCCTTGTGTATAAGATTTTTAAAGGAAATCAAATGAGAGAATGAGTGTTAAAGACCACATCCAGGGAGAAGTAGGCGGCAGTTCCACCCTTCCTTTGATGTCTCAGGAGAGATAACCAGAGCCTCACTGCGGAGCCACGCCCACGACGGCACATTCCCGCCATCACCCCTCTGCTCTGGGGATCGGAGCCGGGAACTCCCCAGGCGGATTTGACACTGCTTCCCCATTTTAGGCACGCCCGCCGCCTGCTACTCTTTCTTATATTCTTCTCCTCCTTTCCTTCCTCCTCACCCCCAGCTTCTTCACCAAGTCTCACGTCGTGTCATAAGAAAGCACATGTAAAGCAGGCAGAGTGCAGAGTCAAAAGTGGAGGACAGAAGGGAAAGGGAGGAAGGGGATGATCACACAGCCCCTTCGTCCCTACGGGTCTGAGTTTTTCCCTCTCACCCCAGGCACTCTCGCTATGCCCTTTATTTCAAGGGCATTATAGGCCGATGGTTTCCAATTCTCTATCTCCAGCTAGACTTCTCTTCTCTGAACTCTAGAACTACATATCCAACAGCTATTCGACGTCTCCACTTCTGTGTCCATGAGCTCGGCCAGCGCAACACTTCCAAATGGAGCTCGTCTCTCCCCGCCTGGCCTCTTTGCCCCACAACGCGCTTATCCTCCCGGGTGGCCCATTTCAGGCAGTGGCGTTATTGTCCAACTACCCAAACCAGAAACCTCGCAGACATCCTTGGCATTTCCTCCCCACCAACTCCCACCTACATCCGTCATCAATCTCTCCCGGGTCTACCTTCTCTGGACACCTGTTGTTCACGTCAGGCCTCCTGGATCTGTTCTCCAAATCTCATTCTTTCCCTCATGATTTCTCTCTTTGTATTTTTTGACCTGTGCTCTAAGATATTTCTTTCACTTGAACTCCCAGGTCATTCATAAGGTTTGCAACATGATCATCCCTCCTTAATTTTAAATTTAAAAACCATGGCTGTTGTTTGTTTTTTTCCTGCTTCCGAAAGGTCTTTTTTATTTTTAATGCTGTATAAGTCTCCTGGAGTATTTATATTATTTTAAAAGTAAGACCAATGTCCATCTTCTCTAACAGTGGTATTCAAAGGTGTCACCTCTCTGAGTGTTCTTTTCCTTGCTCTGTGTGGCTGTTGAGAACCCCCAGGTGCATTGCATTTTTCTTTGTGAGCTCTGAGTTATGTTCTTTCTCAGGTCCCAGGTCAAGCTACCAAGAATGGCAGTGACCTTGGGAGCATTGGAAGGCACAGCAGCCTCTGACCCTAGGGGCCAAACCAGGTGGCAGGTGGACTCTGCCCTGATGAAACCTCGGAGGAAGTCTCTCTGCTCCCCATCTTCTCAGCAACAAAGATCACAGCCCTCGGGGTGGGGGAACACAGGCCATGCTGCAGTTCTGGCTCAGCTCCTTGGGTGTTCCTAGGAACATATGGAGCTGGCATTGACCTTCTATGGGCAGTGGATCTCCACGGTTCAAGTGTCCTGTAATAACTAATTTTGCCCCAGGGATTTCCCCTATCTCCAGGCTCCTATCTTGCCCAGAAGGCTGAACACCACTCCCAGAACCCTATAGAGCTCAAACCTTCAGCTGGTAGTTGGACTGGAGCTAGGGCAGAAAGGCAGTAGGACACATGCTCAGCCACCATCATCCTATAATTCCCTCACTTCTCTCCCATCTCTGGCATCCACCTGGACCAGGCACCACCATCTCTTGCCTAAACTACTACAATAGCCTCCTAATGTTCCCACTCCTACGTTCCTACAACCCATTTTCCCCACTGCACCCAGATAGCTCTTTAGCAAACAAAATAAACTTGAGAATTTGTTCATCTTATTCTCCTGCTTAAAATCTTTCAGTGACTTCCCTGGGTTTCTGAGGTAAAGACAAATACCTCTGACATAGCCTACCAGGCCCTGAATAATCTGGCCTTCTTTGAAGCCCATCTAGCCATAGGCAAGGGAAGAAGTTGTATGAAGTTGTCTGTTTCCTAGAAAGAGGAACAATGGCTCCAGATTCACAATACCTGGATTCGGGCCCTCCTTCCTCCACTGGGTGTTCTGACTAACTTGCTCCATCTCTCTGGACACCTGCTTCCTCATCTGAAAAATGGTGATAAAGTCTGCTTTGTCTAACTCACAGGGTTTTGGAGGGATTTAACAAGAAAATGTTTCCAATGTATGTTTTGTAAATTGAAAAGTAGTATAAAAATTGACCCGCCGTACTAAGTGGTGTGATTGGATGGAAGATATAAACTTTAAACAGGGCTTCTACCAGTTTGTCACTGATGCCTGTGTTTTCCACCATGAAAGTATCTCCTTTGGACTAAGGCATTATGACTCCAGTAAAGCCACCGTTAAAATGCACATGACACAGGAGAAGGATAAGGACATCATTAGGATTCACTGCTACGGAGGATTCTCATGAGATTGTCACTCAGATTGGCCAATGCTGAGGGCCTAGGAGACAGGAGAGGTAACACTTTGTAACTGAGAGAAGGGAGGGAAAAGCCCAAGGTGACACTCAGGGAGGAAAACCCGGCTATGCACAGTATGGGCATTCCCTGGCCAGTGGGCCAGCAACAGGGCCTGTACCCTGTGTCCTTGAGCAGTGCTGGTCTTCCTCTTAATTTTATTTTGGGAGATATTTCTTCCCATCAGACAAATATCTTTCTCCTCATAAGGGAAAATATTTCATGTATACGGGAGAAAAATTAGAAAAAAAGCATTTTGTTTCCTTGCTTCCCCTCAACCAAGAGTGCTATATAATATTTTACGTTCACATTTCATCCAATCTAAGATGCCATCAATTATAAGACATCCTAATTTTATGTAATACTAAGAAAAAAATTATTTCACATTTAAACTATGACATCATATTAAGGACAAAATGTATCCCAATTTCAGAGATGATAAATATGAAAAAAATGTACAACTTAAAATCCATGAAATATAACATGTAGACATTGACTGGATCAATATGTCCAATCTGCTGCCACTGTGACATAATACCACCCACCTGTTAGGGTGGGGATTACAATGTGGAGTTCTGCATATACTCAGAGTAGAAAACAGTTACTTCTTACCAAAGACTTTTTGATAATGATCATGATGATGGTAATCTGAAGCTTCAGTTTCTCCTGGAGTAAAATGGGGCAAACCCTATATGCAATAACAGATATAAAGGATTTTTTTAAAGGATCTAAATAGCTTTATTCCAAGTCTTAAGAAACAAATTTGGTTGTGACTACTATTTCTCAAATTGTAGCACAGAGGCCACCTGTAGACCCTAATAGCCCTCCAAGGGTTCCTGAATGCAGTAAGCATCCCAGACCCCATGCAAAATCCTGCAGAGGACCCACTGCAGTCCATGGCCCCAGAGAGCTCCTCCCCCATCACCCTGAGCTCCTCATCCCTCACCCATCACCCTGTTCCAAGGGTCCCCACATAACACAGGAACATTTAGTTCCTCTACTCTTCACTGAACAATGACTATGTGCCCAGTACCAGGTAATATTAGCGGTAAAAAGGAAGTTAACCACCCAGTCCCAGCCCTACTGTTCACAGAAATCCCCAAATAGAGAATAGGTTCTCAGAACATGGTGAGATCAGGATGTTCCCTGGAAAAAGCAGACAGGATTCCTGTAGTCAATGTGGGGAAGAGGAGGTGGATGCGTCATTACTTTAGCGAGTTCACCCACAATCCAGGCTCTGGCGCTGGGTCTTGTAAGGTCAAAAACGTGGTTTGTCAGCACAGTGAGAGCTGATCCATCTCTTGGGGTCAAGCTCACATTAAACAATACTGATGTGCAAAATCAGAATGTAAATTAATTCACTTACAGGATGAAATTTTATCTGTTCCATGGACTTGAATACCCCAGTCCCCATCACCTGTCAACAGGCTATGTGAGAAACCACACCACAGCTGGTGTTATTTGATGAGGCCGGAAGCAGGATAGGGGAGGATGGTGGAAGGATCAAATATACACTGGCAGCAGGCCAAGGTCACCGCTGGGGCACTTACCTCCACACCAGGGTCTTATCCATATGACTGGAAATGTTAAACATTTATTGGTTACAACTCTTCTTCACATCTCCACTTTAGACACGGCCTTGATAATGGGATCAAAATAACCAAAATTTCATGGCACCTCTTTCCTAAATGCTACTTGAATGGGCACTGTTCTAAGATTTGCCTGTAATTGTTATTCTGGGACTGACCAGCCCCCTTCTTTCTTCAAATGTAGTAATCATTTCCATCTGGCCTTACTCTGGCCTGACAGCCATTCTGTCTCTTGAAGTCACAATCGTTGACCATCCATTCAACAATTTCTAATTGAGCAACTACTATGTGCCAGGGTTCAAGGCATGCTGCTGGGCACTAGGGCCAGAAGAGTGAGCAAGTGTGATGATGTGTGTCACAATAGGCCAAGTACGGAGTGCACTGGAAGACTATATTTGTCTGCTGGGGCTGCCATAACAAAATATCAGAGTAAGTGACTTAAACAACAGAAATTTATTTTCTCAGTTTTGAAGGCTAGAAATCCAAGATCAAGGTCCCAGTAGGGTTGGTTTCTGGTGAAGCATCTCTGGTTTACAGACGATACCTTCTCTCCATGTCTTCATATGACTTTTCCTCTGCATGCATGAAGAAAGAGAGAGCTCTGGTATTCCTTCTTCTTCTTACAAGGACACAAGTCCTATCAGATTAGGGCCTCACCTTTATGACCTCATTTAACCTTATTTACCTCTGTAAAGGCCCTATCTCAAAATACAGTCACTTTGAAGATAAGGGCTTCAACACTTGGATTTTGTGGGGAGACAATTCAGTTCATAACAAGCACACAGGAGAGCATCCACAAACAGACTCTGGGGAAGAGTCATATCAGGAACTTGGTTGGAAAGTTGCCTGCAAGGTGTTGAATGACCTACAAGGGAGCAAGCAGGGCAAATTGGGCAGAGGAAGAAGCTGGCCAGCAATGCACTTACATCTGAGGCCTCGGCTGATCCCACACGGAGCTCCAAAGTTGAGATAGCCTTTCAGAGTGCTCCCATATCTAAAGTAATGCTCCTTTATCCAACTTTATGTTCTGTCCCCTTCATCCCAACCACAGTCTCCTGGCTCTGCGGAGTGCGTGCTAGCCAGTGCCTACAGCTCCTTGAGCATAAAGTCTCTCTTCTCCTCAATAGGCCCAGATTATCCCACCAAGTTGTGCTGTGATATGGCTCTTGTGATTGATCTGATTGCTAGGAGAGCAGACAGAGGTAGACTCTGAGAAAACAAGCATCATCTTGTAAGTGCCCACCTCAGTGAAGGCCTCCACATGATCTTCAGAATCTGTTAACAAGTGGGGAGTGGGCCACATCTGCAGGCCCAGTGGCTTCAGCAAAATCTGTAAGTTCACAGTTCTCAACTGCATCTATTCAGATTTCCCCATCCCAAGTCTCAGGGCCCCACTCCTTCCCTATTAGGACCCTGACTTTGGCATAGGACACCTGCCAGGGCCAGAATTCGCCTGTCTCTGAAGCAGCTCTTCCTGCAATTTAGTCCTGGGCCTGATTCCCTGTTCTTTCTGGCCTTACTGCAAGAGATTAGGGTTTCCTTAAATGCTGTCAAGGAGGCCCTCTGGTTTTCACACTCTGCCTAGAATTGGTGATTAATCCCATTCTGATCTTATCATAAGCTCTCTTTAATGAATCAATGGCATTCAGTGACTGCCACCCAATTCCATAGTCCCCTTAGTTACCATTTCCTTCAAACCTTGCCAGTGCTCAAAATACTGCATAAGCCAGTATCCTTCCACTGGCGTCCTATCTCAGTCTTAACAATTGCACCGCTACACACACCCAGGGCATCCTCACCCCACCTACCACCAGTGTTAAGGTTCTCATTGCTAGACGACTGGTAAGTCGGATATCCAAGATTCCATTTTAGAGTCTTCTTCCCAGGACCACTGCTGGTACCAATCACCTTAGCTTGGGTTTCTGGGAAACAGATTGAGGTAGACAGTTGTGTGCAGAAAATTGACCGGGGAGTTCTCCAGGAGATACATTGGTAAGAAATTGAGGAAGGCAGGACAGGGCAGAGAAAAGCTGGTCCACAATGAGGCTGCAACCAAGGCTCCTTCCAATAATACAGGGAGCTCTGGAGCTGATGGCCCTGCAGAGACCCAAACTGAAGCAGGGAGACGGAGCCTTTGTGACCTCAAGTCAGCTGATCTTTGCTTGTGGGCCATCCCCTGGGAAGGAATGGGATCTTGGGGAGGCAGTTTCCTGTGGCCCAGAGAAAATCTCAGAAAGATCTCCAGCAGCTGTTGACATTCCCAGCAGTTGGGAATGCATGCACTGCCCCTAAAGAGGGCTCTGGGCAGAGCCTCACAGTGTCTACCACAGAGTGGTATAGTATCCTTGGTCAGGAAATCAAAAGGGAAGCAGGTGTGAGAAGGAAGGTGGGAGTATCTCAGGCAGAGGAAGGACCATGTCCCAGATAGGGACAGCAAATGGAAAGGTTTACAGTGAGGCTAGAGGAAAAGCAGAAGAGGGATCCCGGGCTTCATTCTCCGGTGGGGAACATGGTGTGCATGGTGGCATGGTGTGTTGATTCCACCATTAAACCTTTCAGAGGTCATTCTTGTCTCTCTTATTTCTAAGTTTTGGTGGCAGTGAGTCACTACAACCCCAAGTATTGACAAAAGGGTCCCTTTTGAGGAATTAAGGTTTATGGACAAAAACCAAGAAGAGTTCAATACCTGGCTGTATAGGGCTGGAATACCCCAAGAATGTGCTGGGTAACATACTCCATCTGCCTTATGCTGTTTTCTGTGGGAGAGGCTGCAATTATTTAGCTGCTTTAGTGCATCCAGTTACAGCCAGAGGCCAGAGGAGGGACCTTCCCCTGGCTCCCCTGGAACCAAATGCTACATGAAGGCAGCTGAGAACGGACAGATGAGGGCTGCCAAGCAAAGGAGAGGGTGAGGTGAAAGAAGAGCTGGATAGGAAGATGAGTGGACATCAGTTCAAGGCCTGGCTCCGTGGGACTTTGGGAAAATCCCTTTACCTCTCTGGACTCCAGTGTGTAGAACTAGATTCAGTCCTCTGAGTTCGACAGAACTTGGATTCTGTATTCCTAGCAAATATTTTATAACATTTAATGAAAGCAAGACATCACTCTTTGATGCTAAAATCAGTCCTGGGTCTTGCTTTCTTTAGGGTGAGGTTTGCGGTGGTAATGCATGAGAGATGCGTGCAAACTGCCAGGCTAAGCCGCCTTTCTGGATGGTACACTGACTTCCCACTGCGGCATCATACATCTCAAAAAGAAAGTTAAATCCACTCGCCCATCCTTACCTTCAATCACGAGCAAGCAGTTTGCCCTTTCTAACCCCATCCTGACTTCCTCCCTGGGGCTTTCTTCTCCACACTTCACTTCCTCCTGCTTGTAGTCCACATTACTTGATTCACAAAAACACTGCATTCTTAGCCCAGGCACACATGTGTCAAGGCTTTGTCTATGCAATGGGTAGAGAGACTAATACTGAATTATAGATTGATCTTTGTAAAACAAAGTAAAACAAAGATCAATCTATAATTTATAACTAAGAAGACATCTATTAATTCCCTGTCCTCAATTTGCCATAGAGTATATTCATGCCTTAAACCAGTTGATTCTCTTAATAGATGTTATTAATAGTTGAAGATTGGCTTACTGCACTAGACACCAATGCACATTAGCAGATTACACGTATTATTTATTTAACCAATGTATTTCTTTAGTGGGTTCAATATACTAAAACATAACATCTATTTAGCAGGTGTGCACCTGCATCAAATATTTATTCCCAATGGTAAATATGCTTTACAAAAAGCCCACTGCCTCCCACAGTGACCATGTAATTCTGGACTTGCAGCAGCAGCAGCAGCTGGTAGTGTCTTTTGGTCAAGCCACCCACGGGGCTTCCACGTGGAGGATGCTCCCTATGGTGTGAGCAACCATCCTTCCTCGCATCAACAGGCAAGTGATGGGCATCTGCTCTGTGCCCAGGCCGTGCAGGAGCAGGAGACACAGCAGGAGGCAGTGGAAAGAACATGGGCTTCTGCACTCTCCAAATCTCATTCCAGTCCCACTGCTGTCTCTTATAAGCTGCATGAGCTTTGGCAAAATTCTTCACCTCTTTAAGCTTTAGTCTCCACACCTGAAGAATGGGGCCACCTATAGCACTGTCATGAGAATAAACTACCGTAGAGAAGTGAATGTGCTTGGTAAAACAGAAAAGCACCCTTTGAGAGCTGTTGTTGATGTTGTTGTTGTTGTTGTTATAAGACATAAGACAATCTCTGCTCCTTCAGTTTCCCATTTTTAATTATATCACAAGTTTCTCCACAAAAGAGTAGAGATTGTCTTTTTCGTCTTACATCCTCAGTGCCTGGTACAGTACCTAACACATCTCTGACACAATAATTATTGTGCAAATGAATCTCTTCATTATTATTGATCACTGAATTTTATTTTTAATTATTAAATAAGTTTTAAATAAAATAATTATAATAATACAAGTGATAATTATTAATAGACCATCATTTGACACAATTAAAGAGAAATGAAATATCATACTGTACACTCATTCATTCAATAAATATATATCAAGCTGCTGTTTGATAGGGACTTGTTCTAGGTGCTGGGGACAAAATGAGAACAATACACACAAAGTCCCTGTTCTAATAGCAGGGGTCCTATAGAAGAGGAAGGCAAACAATAAATAAGTACACAGATACCAAGATAATTCCAAAAGTTTTAGTACAGGGAGGTTTCAGCCACTTTAGAGTGACTTCTCAGAGGAGGTGATATTTGATCTGGAATTTTTAAATATCTTGGAATTTAAAAAGGGAATTTGACCCCTGGAGTGCTGGAGTCAGAGTGTGCCAGGCAGAAGGAACATGTACAAATGGCCTTAGACAGGAGTGAGTTGGTAAGTTCAGGACGCAGACAACAACTTCGTATGGCTGCAGTGAGGTGAAGGAGAGAAAGAGTGATACGAGGCCAGAGTCTGTACCATGTTGAGCTATATTAGGGATTTGGGATATTAATTTAAGTGGAATAGGAACCAAGCAGAGGCTTAAAAGCAGAAGAGACTTGATCCACTTTACATTTTTAGAATTTCAGTCTGGCTAATTGCAAAGAAAGATTTATAGAGGCATAATAGGCTATTAAGTAAACCAGGGTCTTGGTTTGGGTTCCCCCAGAAGCAAACTCTGCAATAAGGATTCAAGTGCAATTAGTATATTTAAGAAATGCAGGGGCAGAGGGTGGTGGCTCATCCTTGTAATCCTAGGGAGGCCAAGGTGGGAGGATCGTTCAAGGCCAGGAGTTAGAGACCAGCCTGAGCAAGAGCGAGACCCCGTCTCTACAAAAAGTAGGAAAATTAGCCAGGCGTGGTGGTACACACCTGTAGTCCCAACTACTCAGGAGGCTGAGGCAGGAGGATCACTTGAGTCCAGGAGTTCGAGGTTGCAGTGAGCTGTGATGAGGCCACTGCACTCCAGCCTGGGTGGCAGAGTGAGACCCTGTCTCAAAAAAAGAAAGAAAGAAAAGAAAAAGAAAAAGAAAAGAAATGCGGGGAACACCTTGGTGGAAGGGTGGGGTACTGGTATAGGAAAGATAAGGCGAGCAACAAAGGGCACGTTATTAACCCAGCCACCACAGCAAATGACCAGAGCTTAATCCTGCAGGGAAAGTTGGAGAAACAATTCAACACTCACCTCAGACTAGTTCCACCTGAAAGGCAAGGAGGCTGGGGTACACATACACCAACTCCCAAAGTCATATATTGAGGTCACAGTCAGGATGTAGTGGTATTAATTCCCCAGCACTTGCAGCCTGCAGCAGGTAGGCAGAGTGGCTTTTCAAGATTGGGGGAGGGCAGCCCCCAGGCACCAAGATGCAAGTATGGCAGTGGCTGGGACAACACGGAAAGGTCTGAGGGACACAAGTAGGCACTGACATCACCTGCTACATCCAGTCGGAAATAACGCTGGCTTGAAATAGGAGGTAGTGGTGGAGACGGTAAGAAGTGCATGGATTTCAGGTCGAGCTGACAAGATTTGGCACATGTGTGTGCGGAGTAATGGAAAGAGAGGAACCAAGGACAGCTCCCGGACTGGGCTTGAGCTACAGGGTGGATGGTGGGGCCTTTTTATGTAATGGGAAAGACTGGAGGGAGAGTCAGCTTTGGGAGCGAGGAATCAAAATATTTGCTTTGAGATGCCTATAAGATATCAAAAAGGAACTGTCAAGTGGACAACTGGATTTAGAAGTTGAACTCATAGAAGTTTCAGTTATGCAAGATGAATAAGAGATCTGCTGCTTAACGTTGTACCTAACAGTTAGCAATACTCTGTTTACACTTAAAACTATATCAAAAGGGTAATTCTCATATTAAGTGTTCTTACTACCATAAAATAAAAAATTTTAATGAAAATTTTTTTAAAAAGAAGTTGAGCTCATAGGAAATGTCCCTGCCCTCAGCCTTCCATCCCCACTCTAACCAGAATTGCATGGCTTATAACCCCACTTTCTAAGTCCGTTTCCTTGAAAGATTCCATCTGTATTAATGATTCTGCTACTTTAGAAGTATTTGCAAATCACCTCCAAGTTAAAATAGGTTGACAGCAGAAATTTGAGATCCAAAACTTACTGAATAGCTATTACATGCCAGGCCTTGTACTTGGCTATGTCACATACATTTTCTTATTTAAACCTCTAATAACCCCTTCAATAATAATAATAACAATAATAAAGGTTTTATTATCGCCATTTCATAGCTGGGCAAACTAATTCAGAGAGGTTAGGTGACTTATCCAATATCACACAGCTAAGGAGAGAAGAGGAATCTAGTTGTCAGGCCCCAGACCCATGCTCATTCCCCTGTACCATGGTCTTGTACTCTAGCTTGGGTCTGAGAGTTTGGTCCTGAAGGTTTTGGCATCACTTTTTAATCATGTGTTAGAGACCCTACTTAGAAGAAACTAGAAAGGAAGGTAGCATCTGAGCACTTCTCAGGCTGTGTCTGAGGAACAGCATCCACCAAATAAAGATCCCGTGACCATCAACCTGAGGAAAGACTGCATAGTATGCCCCTGTCTTGGAGAGGCACAGCACACATCAGAATGTTAGCAATGCTGATGACACTGTAGTTAAAAACAAAACCTGTCTACTTTGATTTAATCTGGCATTTTCCAAACCTCCTCTTTCATTGTGCCCTGATTTTATGAGAGGTCTATTAACGTAACAGAATGAGTGTTTTAAGGAACAACTTTGAAACTCCTGTATGTAACCAAGTCAGCATATCTTGGTTTTCATCCTGTCACCTCAGCATTTGATTGGCTCTGTATACAAAATGTTTGACCATTTTGCATATACTCTCTGAGACTCGGCCTCCCCCATTCTCATGCTGGCTGAGCCTGTGCCAGGCCCTGTGCTAGGTCTGCGGATTCAACAGTGAACAGTCAGCTCTTGACTCCTGGTGCTCACCTCCCAGAAGGCCAGGCCGCCTGCTTGTCACCACACAATCCCTAGGGCTTTCTCTCTTATTAGAATTTACTCAAGGCTTTTACCAAAGCAGACAAGAAAAGTGATCATTTTTCTACAGTGAATCCTAAGACCAGCTGAGAAATGGCCCTGAAAGCAGGGCTAGCTGTATATTTAGTGGGGCCAGTGCAAAACAAAAATGTCAGGCCCCCTTATTCAAAAATCAAGGGGTGGGGTGCAGTTAAAGGTTCCAAAATTTAAAGCTTTTTCCTTTAAAAATGGTGTGATAGTGACACATGTATAATAACGTAAATTTACAAATTGCAAAAATATATGTTGGTACAATTTTACATAGCATAATATATAATACTTTATTAATGTGATATCTTGATTGACCACAAGATTTTTCTGGCTTGCATTTCTGGAAATTCACTTCTTAGGTTATCAAAATTTATAGCAACTTCATTTTCAATTGAGATAATTAAAAGCAGCATCTCCTTTTTGGTAAGTGCAAGATTGCAAGTAATTTTTAGTAATTTTTAATTCTGAGAAGGATTTATGCTGGTGCAACTGTTAACTGGAACTGTTAAGAGTATTTGATAGGTTGACAACATTGGGGAAAATTTCTGATAAATTATTTCAAAATATAAATTTTAGTACATTTAGAGCTGATGATTCTTGCAAAACAACGTTTCTAAACAGATTTAACTCTTCATACAATTCATATAATGGCACTTTAATATTTCCTCTGAAATCTCCAGTAAGTTGTGGAGGATGTAAAAGAAATCAAAAGTAGCATCATGATTTGTATATCATTCAGAACATCTATGTATGCATTATACAGCTGTAGCTTCAGTTATAAGGAAGAAATAATTTTTAAATTGTCTTCCTCATTAATAATTGGTTCATTCAGAGTATCATATGAATGTGATGATCTTTAAATTTAATTTCTATTTCTTGCTTTGCAATAGCTTGCAAACCCAGAAATTCTCAAGTCTTTGAAAAATTGTAATAACTCTCTTGTGTGCTTTATTGCAACGTCCATGTGTACACTTTTATTTTGTAATAATTTGCTGACAAAGTTTACTACATGTGCACCTGCAGATCCTGTTCTAGTGCAGGCTGGAGAGTTAATATCTGTACAGATGCCACAGGGACAGACTAGGCATGTACGGGCAAGCAAGTCTCCCCCCCCCATAAACCCCTCATTACTCCCCTGTGGAGTTCCTCCTCTCTCCCACGACCGTGCCACTACTCCTGCTGCTTATGCTATTGCTACCACTGTCATCATCACCAGCCTGGGCCTAGGTCCCAGCCTGGCCAATGTTTCAGGCTCTGCAGCACCCTGGACAGCTCCAAGCATGGGTGTAGTGTGGCTGGGCCAACCTGCTAAGCGTGCACACTGCCCGCTGCCGGCTGTGTTGAGGGGCTTGGGCCTATCCTTACACACGTGCCACCTGGCATTTCTCCTCTGCTCACATGCATGTTCTATTGTACTACCAGAGTTTCTTACAAAACACAAGTTCAAAGATAAAATTATTAGAAATTTCAAGACAATACCAGCAGAGCATTAAGCCAAGCACCTGGCTCCTTGTGAGAGTAGGGCCCCATGTAACTGCCCAGCTCTCACACCCATAAAGCCAGCCCTTCCAGAGAGGTATCAGCATGAACACTATTCTTCAGGTTTGCCAGAAACCCTATGACATCCCTCAGCATTAATTTTGCCAACCAACTATGTGAGCCTGTCCTGAAGAACTATGCTGATATAAGTAGCTTGGCCTGGGGCTCTTCCATCAGATCCCTCCCTTGCCTGTGTCAAACCAAGGGGTTTGCCCTGGTGAATTCTTTACGACAGAATCTTAGCCCAACTTCCTTAGACTTCCAATTAATCCCCTGCCAAATAGTGCACTATCTTTACTTTCAAAATCCTCCACTGATGGGTCCATCTGATCTTAAGATTTCATCTCTCCTGCAGGTTCTGCTCACTTTGCTTTGCTGGGTTCCAACTTGGTTTTTTTAATGGCAGTAAGATTGGGTTTAAAAATAAACAAAAGGAATCATAATTGTGATAAGAATTAGCCAGGAGCAGTGACTAATGGAGGTGACTGTAGATTAAGTGACTAAGCAGTCAGTGGGCCAAGTAGCTATTATGAGATAAATTTCAGCTAAGATAAAGAGAAAAGCACCCTGCTTCTCTGGCCTTTTTCCTGCAAGAACTTCCTGTGCTCTCCATTCCTTTTGAAATGTTGAATTTTAAATTAGAAGAGACATCACTTTTCTCCTCACTGAGACAGCCCCTTGGAATATACTCTGAAAGGATGGAAATGAACATTCATAGGTAACAACTATATACCAAGCACAGTGCTGGGCACTTTATAAAATCTCATTTATCCTTCGTGACAGTCCTGTGAATCATCTGACCTCTCTCCCAGAAGGGGCATTCGGTAAGCCTGGCTCACAGCAACCCAGGAGGATGGCTGGGCTCTGGGCCTATTGATATGGTATGCTATGAGGGTGTCTGGCCAGAACCAAGGTGACAGGCTGAGGTAAGGTCATCAAATCCCACTGGGCTAGCCAAGAAGAGAGAGATGTCCAGCCAAGAGGGTGATTGACCCAGGGGACCCTCCACATGAGAATATTTGAAGAGTGTGGAAGGAAGTCAACAGCTGGAGGGGTCCCTAAGCTGGAGGTTTGGGGCTGGATTTATATGGTGGCCACAGCTGCTGATGTGGGCAGGCTGGCACCAGTTAAGGGAGCCATGGGAGAGCATTCACACAAGTGAGGCTTTTATTACCATTTTATAACTGAGGAAACAAAGACTCATAAAGGCTAAGTAGGTTGCCCAAGGTCGTAAAAACAGAGCCTGAATTCCAACATGGACCTGGTTCATGAAGTTTCCACAATTAACTGGTTATGACACTAAAACAAAGAGTTTGTTTTGTTAGCTTTTCTCCCCATCAGCTGAAGTACATGAGAACATCATGTAGACAAGATAGAGACCTTGGTCTTAGAAAATGCTCCATTCAACCAAGCTAACCTGGCAGGTGTAGGAACCCTGACACTCACAGTTAAGAAAAAAATTCTAGTCCAAGTTACCCAACTTACAAAATGAATAAAAATAGGCCAATTCCAACATACCTTGTTAGTCTAGTTCTTGCAAATCAGTTTTCAGACTACTATCCTTGCTGTGGGCTTAGACTCTTTGGCTTTTTTTATTTCAAAATATTACGGGGATACAAACGTTTAGGTTACATATACTGCCTTTGCACCGCCTGAGTCAGAGCTACAAGTGTGCCCCTCCCCCAGACAATGCACACCGCACCCATTAGGTGTGAATATACCCATCCCCTCCTCCCCCCTCCTACCTGCCCAACACCCGATGACTTTCCTATGTGCACATAAGTGTTGATCAATTGGTACCAATTTGATGGTGAGTATATGTGGTGCTTGTTTTTCCATTCTTGTGGTACTTCACCTAGGAGGATGGGCTCTAGCTTCATCCAGGATAATACAAGAGTTGTTAGTTCACCACTGTTTTTTGTGGCTGAGTAGTACTCCATGGTATATATATATACCACATTTTATTAATCCACTCATGTGTTGATGGGGACTTGAGTTGTTTCCACATTTTTGCAATTGTGAATTGTGCTGCTATAAACATTCAAGTGCAGATGTCTTTATTATAGAACGTCTTTTTATCCTTTGGGTAGATGCCCAGTATTGGGATTGCTGGATCAAATGGTAGCAAAAAGAACAAATTGTGAGGCATCAATTTACCAGACTTCAAGCTATATTACAAGGCTATAGTAACCAAAACAGCATGGTACTGGCACAAAAGCAAAGACATAGACCAATGGAACAGGACTGAGAACCCAGATATAAAACCATCCTCATATAGCCATCTGATCTTTGACAAAGCAGACAAGAACATACACTGGGGAAAAGAATCCCTATTCAATAAATGGTGCTGGGAAAATTGGATTGCCACATGTAGAAGACTGAAACAGGACCCACACCTCTCACCTCTCATGAAAATCAACTCATGATGGATAACAGACTTAAACCTAAGGCATGAAACCATAAGAATTCTAGAAGAAAACGTTGGAAAAACTCTTATAGACACTGGCCTAGGCAAAGAATTCATGAAGAAGACCCCAAAAGTAATCACAGCATCAACAAAAATAAATAAATGGGATCTGATCAAATTAAAAAGCTTCTGCACAGCCAAAGAAACTATCACTAGATGAATAGACACACCTAAGAATGGGAGTAAATATTTGATGCAACACATCTGAAAGGGCGATAACTATAATCTATATAGAACTCAGGAAAATCAGCAAGAAAAAATCCAACAACCCCATTAAAAAGTGGGCTGAGACTCTTATTTCCAAACAAAATTCTATTTTGAAACAAAACTGAGCAGTGACTCCTTTGTCTAGGCTGTGTTTGTCTTCTTCCAGAAGCAGTGAAAACCATTGATTTAATAGGTAGGGGCTCTATAGGCAGTTAGGAACTAGGAACAACCAGGACTTAACAAGAATAAAAAATAAACCAGTTCAAAAAGTATTTTTTTAATTATTCCATTCTGTATTTATGGAAGACCTCAATGTGCCAGGAAGTGACAGAGGGAGGTAGTTGGGGAAGGTGGCAACAAGTAAATGGAGTAACAGCAAGGTGTGGTTGGTACAATATTAAGGGATGACATCTGCTGGGGGGACACTTCTTTCCTTCCATGTGCAGTTGTGTCATTCCTGGCATCTCCCACCCCGCATTGTTCCTCCCCAGGAGAAAAGTAGTGGCTTAATCTGATTGGTGACTTTGGGAGGAATAAACTGGACATTCTCATCTTGGGTACTCCTTGTATCTCTGTTGGGAGAGAGTCACCTACAGAGAACAGGAGTTCTGCTCTTCTGCCTGGGGAGCCTGCCTTTGTCCACGCTGCCTTGAGGCCGAATGGTTAAGTCTATCCAATTGAGGGGTTTAGTTGGCTCTCACACTAAGCTGGGTCCTCTAACTCGGCCTTTATTGGTAATAAAGGTGACATTTTGGCTCTCTTATGCTTACTCTTTTGTCTTCTATCTCGATTTGTTCAGAATGCACATTGAAAAGATGGATGCTATTCATGGGGCCTCCTCAGAGACCACAGCTCTCAAGCCATCTATCAAGACACTTTGGAAATGGGCACTCAACTCATTTCACCCCACAGGTATCATTTGGGCCTCCTTTCTTCTCATCCACAGGTTCATTCTGAGGAACAGCATCAACCTCTTGGCCTACGTAATTGATGTCATCTACCAGTCTAGCTCCCCCTCACCAAAGGAGGTAGTGTGGTTACCTCCACTTGTCTTGCTTGCTTTTAATGAACTCGTGCTAGTTCCAAAGGGGTACCATTTCCTCTGCTGAGCTGACTTCTACTTAATGATATGCTCTGGAATTTTGTGAAGGGTCAATTGTCAATGTCAAGTCCCAGGAACTCACCCTTTGTCCTTTAGGGAAGATGGGGAAGCCCACAGCAGTGCAGCCCCTGCTTCTCCATCATTCTTCAGAGCTCAGGGCAGTGTTTCTGAGCACCAGCTCCCTTGGAAGTAAATCATCTTGGTTTGAACTCACTTGAGCCCCTGTACTGTTGCCCTGCCTATCTTAGATTTCAATTCCCTCTTAGTCATATTTGTTCTACTCTTTCCAGTTTTAAGGTCATTCTATTTGATAGAGAATACAGAGGCAAAATAACACCACCTTCTCTGTCATCTGTTAGCATTATCCCATCTGCCCCAAGCAGTGGGCCTATCATTCAACCCTTATTTTAGCTTCTTATTTCAAAAGTAACTTCAAAAAAATTTTTTTTGGTTCATAACAATTTTTATAAGCTGAAGCTCATCCTGGGCTTTACCCATTCTGCTACTATTTCTGTACATCTGTGTCTCTCATGTTTCCCTGGTTATTTGGCCATCTTTCCATTCCTTATACATGGTCTTTAAATATCTGAGCTCATCTGGACCCCTCTGCGTGGTTACTTAGCTCCCCTGGGTATCCTCCTGCCTCCATCCCACACTTTTGCTTCCTCATCCAGGTTCTTTGTGCTGATGTATTCTCAGAAATCTTTCTACCAGATTACTTTGTATTAAAATGTTGACATTTCTTTATTTATCCTCGATGTCCTGCACATTACTAGATCCATATCAGAAGCCGTAATTATTTGTTTTCCCTGTTTCTTCCTCCTTAGAATAACTGGACACTTCCACTGTTCTTCTTTTGATGTCACACTCCTAGTCTGCAGCAGTTAATGGTTGATAGTCTGGCATTTTCCTCCTTATCCCTGAATTCCAGTTAAAAGCCACCTCAGTCAGGTGAACAATCCTCTTGCTACACACATTCTTCCCCATCTCCCAAGCATTCTCACTTGTGGAGTAAGTGCTGAGCAACCAGGATGCTCAGGGTATGAGCACTGGGTTGGGTGAACAACCCTTGCAAAGTCCCTTCACCTCTCCAAAGACATCAGCTTCATTGTCTATAGCATGTTTAACTACCTACTTCCTACCTCTGGCCATTTTGTGACAATTAAATCAGGAGAAATCTATAGCAGTCTATGCAAATGCTCCCACAAGTCCATCTGTCTTTCTCCGTCATCTGCCCTGAGCAGCAGGCCTGTCAGTCCTTGTTTCATTCTACTGCATCTGTTTTTAAATCACACCCCACTCTCTGACACTATCTGCACAGCCAGAATCTCACGCAGATCTGTGGTTCTAGGCCTGCTCTGTTCTTACTGTACTGGGGAATAGGAGGACAATGAGGAATAGGGGGTTGCCACGGGGCCTCGACTTTATCTGACAGTTCCAAGATCTAGTGTCAATTGCTCTGGCAGGAAGCCCCAGTGACCATCCTCATGGGAGGAAAAAAGTAAGCAGGTCCTCCCTGTCCTTTAAACACCATCTTCCTAAGGAGAGAAGGGTAGCTATTCAGAGAGGGGACAAATGGTCTGGTGCCAGAAGTTTCTAGGAATGTTCTCAGCCCATATCCTAAAAGATACTATGATGATATAGAGAGATAGGGATTTCAAAGGCAAACATGGCACCTGCATAGAATGTCTCTAGAAGGATGCACAGCTTCTTAATGGTTAAGGTGTGAGAGAGAGACCTACCTTTCACCCTTCATGTTTCTATTCTATTTGAATTTTAACCATGTTTAAGGGCAAGCATGTATACATTGGTATATTATCAAGCCTGACTGTGAGCCCTTCTGGAGAGAAGAGAGTCAATCCCAACCCCACGCATTGGTGGTTGGTATTAGGATGGACAGTTCACAAGCTCTGCTGTGATAACTGAGCTGAGATTTCTACAAAATCATTTATTGAATACTTAGATATTGTGCTAAGGGCTTTACATATTATAGTAGTTTTCTCAGGTTGCCAAAACAAAATACCATAGACTGGTTGGCTTAAACAATGACAACTTATTTTCTCACAGGTCTGGAGGCTAGAAGTCCAAGGTCAAGGTTCCAGTTGACTCCATTTCTGGTGAAGGCTCTTTTCCTGGCTTGTAGATGGTTGTCTTTCCTAGTATGTCCTCACATGCTCTTTCCTTGGTGCATGGGTATGAGAAGAGAGAGAGTTCTGGTGTCTCTTCCTCGTCTTATAAGGACACCAGTTATATCAGATTAAGACTTCACACTTATGACCTCACTTAACCTTTATCACCTCCTTACAGGTCCTATCTCCAAATACAGTCACATTGGGGACTAGGACTTCAACATACGAATTTGGGGGGGACACAATTCAATTCATAACTTTCTGTCCTCCTGCCCCTCAAAATTCATGTTCTTTTTGCATGAAAATACTTTCATTTCATACCAACAATCCCAAAAGTCTTAATTCATTTCAGCATCAACTCTAAAGTCCAAAGTCTCATTTAAATATCATCTAAATCAGGTATGGGTAAGATTCAAAATGCAAGTCATCTTGAGGCTAAATTCCTCTCCAGCTGTAAACCTGTGAAACCAGACAAGTCATGTGCTTCCAAAATATAATGGTGGGACAGACATTCCCATTGCAAAAGGGAGAAGCAGAAAGAAAGACTGGTCCCAAACAAATCCAACACCTAGCAGGGAAAATTCCATTAGATCTTAAGGCTTGAGAATAATCCTCTTTGGCTGAATAATTTTTTTTTTTTTTGAGACAGCAGCATCATCCCCACATCCCTAGGTAGTGGCCCCACCCCTGTGGCTCTGCAGGATGGTCCTGCCCCAAGGCTCTGGACAGCCTAACTTAACCCCATTCCTGGTACCAAAATCTGTATTAATCTATTCAGGCTGCCATAACAAAATATTATATACTGAGTGATTTAAACTACAGAAATTTACTTTCACATAGTTCTGGAGGCTAGAGGATCTGTCCAATTTTATCCCTTGGAGGTTTGCCCTGTAAGAGTCAATAAAAACTAGCAAGTCTCTCCGTGGGCAAGGACCAAGCCTCGTGCTTCTTTAGCATGAAGGAGGCAGGGTATCAGAGTAGTTAAGCGAGAGAGGTTTTTGGAGTCGGAAAGACTTGTGTTCAAGTCCCAATACTGCATCTTCTAGCTAAATGACTTTGAGTACATTATTTAAAATCTCAGAGCTTCAGCTTTCTCATCAATAAACTGGGCATAACAATTCCTCCTCCATTGACTTGTGAAGATTAAATGAAAATGTGCATATAAAGTGCTTAGAGCCTGGCATGTGTACAAGCACATATGTGCACAAACACACAAATAATAAATTGGTAGCTACTATCATTCCTCATGGTGCCTAGCTGGGAGTATAGCACAGAGTACGTGTTTAATACAATTTATGCTTCTTTGATTCATTATTGTGTTTCCAGTCCCCAGGGACCCAGTAGAGAAAGAGTGTGGTGAATGCCCCTCACCAACCATGTAACTCTAGTGAGATTTGGCCAACATTGATGGGTCTAGAATAGGAAAGTAAGAGTGATGGGAGGAAAAAAAGTTCTCACTAGTTAATGATGCCTGTTTTTTAGTAGTGTAAGGACAAAGAGGAATTCCAAAATGGTCATCCTCTCATCTCCCAAAAAGCAGAAATTACTGGCTCAGAAGCTTGACTAACAGAATGCCCAAAAGAGACAATTGTACAAGTCAAATGGGTAAATAATCTCAGCACATTTCAGTGTTTTCCATTACTGGAGGCCCTGGGGTCTCAACTAGACCACTACAATGGTTAAGTATAACTTGGGGGGTGAAAAGAGTAACATTAGTTTGTGCAGATTGAAAGGAAGGCTCAGTGAAACCCAATGCACTGTTCTCTGCCCAGGAAGAGGCCATGTTGGGGGCTCATTTTTTTTTTCTTTTGACACAGGTTCTTGTTATCACCCTGGCTAGAGTGCAGTGGCATCATCATAGCTCACTGCAACCTGAAACTCCTGGGCTCAGCGATCCTCCTGCCTCAGCCTCCTGAGTAGCTGGGACAACAGGTGCATGCCACCATGCCTGGCTGATTTTTCTAATTTTTTTAAGAGATGGTGTCTCACCATGTTGCTCAGGCTGGTCTTGAACTCCTGGCCTCAAGCAATCCTCCTGCCTTGGCCTCCCAAAGTGCTAGGATTACAGGTGTGAGCCACCATGCCCTGCCTACATCTTCCAATTTATGAGACAAGCCGTGGTTTTAAAGTCAGTGAGAGTGAGGAATGACTCCACAGAAGAATATGTTGTTTGAATTCAGCTGTTGAAATGTGGCAATTTGTGAGTAATTAGTTGATTTGCTCCAGAGGATGAACTGAAATGCCCAACATTAAAGCCCAGGTTTCACCACTTGTTGTGAAGTTCAAATTTCCTCTTCCAAGTCCCAGATAATTTAATGTCTAATTTTTACTAAAGCATTGCCCCGTCCCGGGAGCCCTCTCCTCTCTATTGTTTGACACCCATGAATATTCTAAGGGAAAAGCAGTAATAGCAAATAGCTACACCCTCCATTCTCCCCCATCCCCCTTCCTTTAACTCTCAAACATTTTGTTAAATGATAGCTGCTAGCATTTATTGAGAATTTACCAAGTGCTGGACACTGTTCTAAGTAATTTACAGGTACTATCAAGAATCCTCATAACAACCCTATGAGATAAGTATTATTAATAACCACATTTAACAGATGAGGAAACTGAGGCACAGGAAGTTAAGTAACTTGCCCAAGATCATAGAAATGAAAGACCCAGACCTTGAACACAAGCTAACGCCAGTCCACACTTTTTACCATAATACCTCATGCCTCTGGACATGTTATATGCTGCCACACCCTGTGCCTTTACCTATACTTTTTCCTCTGTCTAAAATCCCCTTCTTGCCCCTGATCCATCATTTAGAAAGCTACTACTCATCCTTCAAGACCATGAAATCATTCCCTGACTCCACTGGGAGGGTTAGGCCTGGACTCGCCTCTCTGTTCCTACAGCATATTGCACATAACACAGCCATGTTTCTTCTACTGTCAGTGTAGCGCGTGTATCTGTCCCCTCTAGACCAGGTGACACTGAGCATCCTCAGAGGTAGGTCTATGTACTTTTTATTTTCACAACCCCAAAACCAAGCACACATGGGGTTTAGCAGATTGTTCTCATTCAAAACATTGTTGTCGAAATCAAATTAAAAAGCAGGATTTGGTAGTAAACTGTTCGGCAAACTCAGTAAACTTCTTGAGTTCAAGATCTGAACCTCACAATGAAACAGCTGACATCAAATTTTGTGCTGCAGATTTGCCAAGGATGAAATAGGATCCTGGGTTCTGTCGACTCCTCAGAAATTGTTTCTTCCTCTCCTTTACCACCTCCCTCCTCAGTCCTTGCCCGAACAATTGCTATGGCCCCCGGCCCTTGGGTCCCCAGCCTCTTGTCTTATCCTTTCCAATTTATCCCTGCTGGCACGACCAGAATGATCTACCTAAACAGATCCTACCGTGTCACTTGCTACCACCCTTTCTGCATCCCCACTTCCTCCTCTGCCTCCACCATCACACCCTACTGCGGGTGGTGCAATCTCACTTGTGCAGTTGCAGCTGTGCATTTTTAAACACTTAAATGATATCACATTTCAACATCAGAATGCATGTTTGGGGGAAGATGCTGAAGTCATCTTGCAGGCTTAAAGTGAAAAAATGTTAAACTCATTGGTTTTCCATGCTGACCAGGCTCCATTTGGCTGGAAGCAAACAAATCAATCGCTTCATTTTTCACTTAATTAGCCTTGAGCTGCTGGCCTGGGCATTCTCACTGCTAAGCCAGCACAAACCATGCCTACTTCATTCCCCTCCCCATTAGTCAGTAGAGGCCGTCATCCCTCCACACTTAACTCCGAGTCCTACAGTCACTTCCCCCGGGCTCCTTAGTCCTTTACTCATATCTATACTGGAAGCTTTTCTCATTCTGCCTCCCACTGGGAAGTTCTGAAGAAGCAAAGGCAATGCTCACTCATCATTTATCCCCAGGACCTGGCATAGAACCAGTACCAAATTAATTTTCAATAAATGATGTCACATCCTGGAAATTCCCAAGGGCCATGCTTAAGAATTACATTTAAACTTTTTGTTCTACTCCAATACCAGAATGCGGTCCTGCTGTCCAGTGGCACAGGACACCTTCACCAGCCTTTCTCTTTAGGTAGGTGTGCAACACTCTCTGTGTCTAGCTGCCAGGAGTTAAAGCCAAGCTCTGGCATCTGACTGATCTCCTCTCTCCAGTTCATGTGGATAAACTCCTCCTTGGGTTGTTAAAAAAGAAGTAACTAGCCAAATATCTTGCTAGTCTTAGAGGCATTCAGAGAGTTAAAGGACAATTATGACATGTGTGGTGAAGAACATGAGTGTTCTTTTATGGGTCAGTGGTCTTTGGATGATCCTAAGCAGAATGCAACTCATAACACCTCTCCTTGATCCTAGTCCAGGGGTGGGAACCTGCAGCCTCAAGGCCACATGTGCCCTCCAGATCCCCAAGTGAGGCCCCTTGACTGAGTCCAAACTTCACAGAACAAATCCCTTTATCAAAAGGATTTGTTCTGTAAAATTTAGACTCAGTCAAAAGACCGCACTCAAGGATCTAGAGGACTAGGACCTAGTCTGCTCGTGATCCAGTGGTTGCCAACAATAACTCTATCTGTGCTCTTAATCTAAGGCAAATTCTTCATTAATGCACTGGATCCCATTCTCTGTCACAGCAGTTTATGGAAGAACATCATTCTAGCAATTTATCTATTCTCTCCTGCATCATTATATTTTTTTCTTTACTGGATAATTTCCATCGTTGTACAAATGTACTATAATATCTCCCGTATTTAACAAAAAAGAATCCTCCCTTGAGTCCATGTCTCCTTCCAGCTGTACATCACAGAGCAAAAACTTTGGAAGTGTTTTCTATACTTACTGTCTGCACTTCCTCTCATCCTTTTCTTTGGAATCCATTCTAATTGGGCCAGTGTCCCCAACATTCCACCAGAACTGTGCTGATGAGTCACTCATCACCTCCGTGTTGTCAAAAGCAAGCCACTTCTCAGTCTTATCTTACTTGACCTATCAGCAGCATTTAATATTGCTGATTACTCCCCCCCTTCCTTACTTTGTTTCTCACATACCATTCGCTTCATTTTCCACTCCTTCCCAATCTCATCGCTAATTCCTCCTCACCTCTGCTTATCTACACACATTCCCTTTTTAAATACTATGTAGATGACTCCCAAACTTATATAGTTCTTTCTTCAATGCCTCCCTTAAACTTCAGGCTCATACAACCAGCTGACTTACCAGACATCTCCCCTCGAATGTCCAGTTAGCACCTCAAGCCTCATCTGACTACTGGCAACTGACCTAACCCAATTTGGTCACTCACAACACTTTGTGTCTTTTGATAAACAGTGACAGCTGCCGTTGAGGCTTTAAGGCAAATGAAGGTAAGGTACTCTCCCAAACACTCACCCGAGGCTATTGTCCGTCATTACTGGGGTTGATCACCATGTTAGTCACAGCATCATTTGGGACAGGTGACCATGTTTAACTTATTAATAACATCATTCATATCATAACTCCTAGACCAGGGCTGGGGAACCTATGGCCTTAAGGCAACATGTGGCCTTTAGGTCCTTCAGTGTGACCTTTTAATGAATCCAAATTTTACACAACAAATCCTTTTTTGTTCTTTTTTTTTTTGAGACAGAGTCTCTCTGTATAACCCTGGGTAGACTGCAGTGGCGTCACTGTAGCTCACTGCAACCTCGAACTCCTGGGTTCAAGTGATCCTCTTGCCTCAGCCTCTCAAATAGCTGGGACTATAGGCACGCACCATGACGCCTGACTAATTTGTCTATTTTTAGTAGAGACAGAGTCCCGCTCTTGCTCAGGCTGGTCTCTAACTCCTGAGCTCAAGCCATCTTCCCATCTCAGCCTCCCAGAGTGCTAGGATTACAGGCGTGAGCCACTGTGCCTGGCCCATTTTATTTTTATTAATACATTTTTGTTCGTCTTTTATATTTTTATTTTATTTTTAAAATGAACATATTTAAAATACCAAAGAATAAATAAGTTTCAATAAAATAATCCTCCCAGATTGACTAGCACAATTAGAACATTAGTAAGCCATAAGAGCTAAATCAATGGCTGCTACACTCATGATTTAGTTCTAATTTCCTCCACCTGACTGGTACCACTACCACACAAGGCTGGTTGGTGAGTGTTTATGGGGGTTGAGTATGCCAGTCTGTTATCAGCTTTTGACAACGGTGCACTGTGTTTCTGTTTGAAGTGGAGTTTGTGAATAGTTGCACAGCTCAGCAGTATTTTTTAATTCTGTTTGCTTAACAGGCCATCATGTCAAAGAAGACCAAGAAAATACTGAAGGAAGAAGACAGATTTTTTAATGAGGATTGGGAATTGTGATATTATCTTGTTTCTGCTAAAGATAAGATGATTTGCTTGCTTTTTGATACTGCAATATCAATATTAAAGAAATTCAATGCTCATCAGCATTATAACACTCATAAGGACCACAAATATTTTAAATTAGAGGGAGAGTCACAAAAGGTTGTATTGCAGAAATTAAAAGATGAAAAGTAAAAGCAAAGACAACTTTTTCAAGCAGCAATAAGACCTGGAATAATGCCACTGAAGCAACTTATAAAGTAGCTTACACACTCAGGAAAAAAGGGAAGCCATTCAGTGATGTAGAAATTGTAAAAGAATGCATTGTTGAAGTTGTAGGATGCTTAGACCCTGGTAACATTTCAAACTACAAACAACTGCCTCTTTGAAGGAGAACCACAACTGATCAGCAGCATGAATTAGCCTTCAACTTAACAGAACAACTTCATTTAATACTTCAAAAAGAAAAAATATATAATTCAATCACTTTGGATGAATCAACTGATGCTACTGACTCAGTGCAGGTTTTATACTTCATTTGGGTCACAACAGAAGATTTTCTTTGCTACAAAGAGTTACTCACTTTGAGCACTCTTATGAACAGAACATGGGGAATAGATATCTTCAACAACTTTCAAGATAAATGTAATGAAGTTGGACTGAATTTGGTAAATTTAGTGAGTGTATGTACAGCTGGTGCACCTTCCATGACAGGAAAACATGAAGGATTTATTGTACAGATTAAAAAAAGTATTAACAGATCCAGATGCTCTCATTTCTTTTCATTGTATCTTGCATCAGCAAAATCTCTGTGCTAAAGCTACTATTTTAAGTGACATTTTGCAACAAGTTATAAGTATTGTTAACTATATTTGTGCAAATGCAACATAACATTGTTAGTTTTGTAACATGCTAAAGTTGAATGAGGTATTCAGTGTGGATTTGCCATATCATTCTACAATGCATTGGCTATTGCAGGGACAGGTGTTAGCCAAAACTTTATCTCTGTGAGAACAGATAGTTATTAAAAAATTTTATGAAGAACAGAATCAGCAATGTGAATTATTGAAAGAAGATTTCTATAGGAATTCAGCATTTCTATGTGGTATCATGTCAAATCAAAATGACTTGAATCTTTCTTTGAAAGGTAAAATTAAGTCTATCTATATGTGGCCAAAAAAAAATCCAAGCATATTGAAAAAAGCTATTTTTCCAAAACACTTCTTCAAAAGGAAATTTCAGATGAACATTTTCCCCAATTAACAAAGGTCATTGATGAGCAGGATAATATATGTGAATCATTTGAAGAATATGCAGCTGTTATAGACCTATTAATTGGAGAATACAATGAAAGGTTCACTGACTTTGAAAATCATGGCATCACATTCAAATTAGCATTTCAACCTCACCTAGTTGATATCACCAAGGTGCCTAAAGAACTACAGATAGAACTGATTGAGCTCTCAGTACATGACATTTTAAAGGCATTGTTTGATGCTAAGAAAGGTCCAATTGAAATATGGAAAAAATGCAGAATACCCACACTTTTGGCAACATGCCCGAAAAATGCTTTCTTGCTTTTCAACCACTTATTGCTGTGAATCTACATTCTCCTACCTAACCCAAATCAAGACACCCTAAGGTCAAAAATGACTGATACCCATTCTAGAGGATTAATTGAAACTGTGGACCTCCATGCTGCAACCAACCATTCAAACGCTTTCCAACAAAAAGCAGACACAAAAAGGTCATTAAAAGTTTAGTTAACTTTAAAGTTAACAAATAGTTTTCATTTTTTGAAATTATTAAGTACATAGTAGTTAGATTTTTACAAAATAATGTACATTTTTAAGTATAAGTTTCTTGAATGTGGCCTTATTTGATTGCAGCTAAATTAATGTGGCCTTCCAACATGAAAAGGTTCCCCACCCCTGTCCCAGACCCTCAGTCTACACTCAGTGGCCCATACACTGAGTAGGGAGGGAGAGGCATGTATCTTAGACTCACTTACCAGTAAATGCTTGAGTGACTTCTGGTTCCCTAGAACAAGACCTGAAGACTGAGGGCCCAAGACCTCACAGTTCCCTGGTTTATAAAATGGAAATGATGAGACCAAGGCAGACTGGGCTAATTCAGCACCCCCGTCAGGCCTCTGTATAGGAATGCCAGATAAAATATAACCAAGAAATACATTTACACATACAGCCATGCTAGAAAGAAAGTGAAGTCCTCAAGTACTGAAAGCAAAGGGGAAATTCAGAGCCAAAGTACTATACTCCAAATAGGCCCATGAAGAAGGACCATAAGGACACTGTACCTAGATATGGGCTCAAGGGACTTGGACATAGAAACTCAAGGCCATCACAGGGACAGGAGAAGTGGGTTTGTGGTCAGCCAAGACAGGCAAGACCTGAAAAATCTGGGAAACTTGAAGAATTTCTATGTCCATGAAGAGAGAACTAGAAATCCCCCAATTCGCTTCCATCCCTCTCGTCTAGAGAAATCATGAAAGCTCACTCTTTGTCTCAAACTCTGGATGTCAAGCAAAAAAGAGTCATCTAGATATCAAAACCTGAAATACTTGAGCTTGTAGGACCCATGGCATAGTGCATCAGTTAGGATATGTGGCTGCAGGCATCAGAAACTTCTATTCAAATGGACTTTAAAATTAGGAAATGTATTATCTCTAATAACTAGAAATCTAGAAAAAGGATAGGTTGTAGACAGGAATGATCAGCATCTCAGTAGTGTCAAGTTGCTTTAATTTTTTGTTTGAATCATTTACAACCTTACTAATATTTTTTGTGCTTGAATTGTTTATTTCTTTCTGTAATTATGTCAATTTTTGCTTTATCTAGTTTGAAACTATTCTGTTAGATGCATATAGGTTCTAAAATATTATATTTTCTTGTAAATTTTTCCTTTTATTATTTTGTAATAATGTTCATGATCCCCAATGATGCTTTTTTGTTTTAATTTCTATTTTGTTGGATCATAATATTGCTATACCAGCTTTACTTTGGTTATTGTTTTCCTAGTATGCCCTTTTTTATTCTTTTCTTTTAAAATTTTGGTGTCATTATATTTAAGGTGTTTATCTTGTAAAGAGTTCATATCTCCATCTTTCAACAAATGAGTTTAATCCTTTTATATTAGTGTGATTACTGTTATATTTAGCCTGCTTCTACAGTCTTATTTTATATTCTGAGTTTTGTGGGATTTTTGTTTTCTTTTGATTTGATTTCACTTCCTTTTTCTACTTTCAATTTTTCCTTGAATTTATTTAAGAATTAAAGTTATACAACTCACATTATAAGGTTAGTATGAGGCTAATACAGTCTTATTACCTAAACTCGACATAGAGAATGCATGAAAGAAAAATTACAAATATAGATGCACAAGAATTCCAAATAAAATATAGCAAACTGTATCAAGGAATGCATAAAGAAAATATATATTATGATCAAGTAGAATTTATCTGGGACATAAGGATTATTTAACATTTGGAAAATCTAATTACATAATTCATCACATTAACAGATTCAGGGAGAATATCTGCTATGGTCTGGATGTGTCCCTCAAATTTCAGGTGTTGGAAACTTAATTCCCAATGCAATAGATTGGGAGGTGGGTTCTAATAAGAGATGATTAGGTCATGAGGGCTCTGCCTTCATGAATGGATTATTGTTGTTATAGCAGGAGTGGGTTAGTTATGGAAAGAGTGAGCTTGTTATAAAGGGAGTTTGGCTGCCTCTGGTTCTTTTTCTGTCTTGCTCTCACACTCTCTTGTCTTTCCATTTTCCACCATGGGACGACACAGCATGAAGTTCCTCACCAGAAGCCAGTGCCATTTCTTGGACTTCCTAGCCTCCAGCATCATGAGCCAAATAAATTTCTGTTCATTATAAATTACCTAATCTGTGGTAATTCTGTTATAGCAACATAAAACAAATTAAGATAGAAAACAAAATGGACTAAGACAATATCCATAAGATACTTTCAATAGAAACAGAGAAACATTTGTCAAAATTCACACATTTCTTGACTTTAAAAAAATTCTCAGAAAATTAGAAATTGGAAATAGAAGAAAGCTGTATTTTTTTTTAACAGGACAGAGGATATCTACCAAAAATTGATAGCAAACATATTGCTAAGTTGTAAAATATTAGAAATACTCCCATTAAAGTCAGGAACAAGACAAAAATCCCTGCTTTTGCCACAAATATTCACTATGTAGTCAAGGTCTTTAACAGTTCAGTAAGACTAGAAAAGATAGAAAGAGAAAAAGAGTTAGACAGGCAGAGACAGAGACAGGGAGAAGCATTTGGGAAGTAAGAAACAAAATTGTCATTATTTACTGATGATATGATTATCTATATATAAAGCCCAAAGAACAAGAAAGAATAATAAGAGAATTTAGCAAGGCTTCTATATATTTAAAAAACGAAACACAATATAAAGCAACAATATATCAGCAATAATTAATTAGAGAAAATAAATTTTCAAAAGTATATAACACAAGTTAAGCCTAAGGAAATACTTTGTATATAATTATAAAGCCTAATTTGGTGACACAAAATAAGACTTAAATAAATTGAGCAATGTACCACATTAATGGGTGGGAAGATTTAGTACCTTAAAGATGACAAATTCTCCCCAAAATTAATTTATACAGTCAATGCAGTCCCAATCAAAATCTCAGCAAAGTTTTTGGCAAACGATAACTTGATGCAAGTACATTTATATAGAGGAGTAAAGAGTCAGGAATAAACAGGACAGTTTTGAAGAAGAAAAATAAGGAAAGACTGTACCACATCAGTTGCCTTATTATGACACAAAAAAATTAAGATAATGAGACAGGCATGGAGGTTGCCTACCCAAAATCCATTTCCCCTTATTAACCTCTAATAAAACTTCAATTTTGTTTAGGTTGGCAATGTGAATAGTTAAAATGACTCGCTTTCTCAGACTGTTTTGCAGTTGTGTGTCCATATGACTACAGTCTAACCAAAGAGATACAAGTTAACGGAGTAAAAAAGCTGTTATTTCTCTGAGAAGTAAAGGGCAGAGTTGGGGACATATACTTTTTTTCTTTCGCCTATATTCTTTTTTCCTCAGTAAAATAAAAATGCTGTACCTAAAACTGCAGCAGCCATCTGGTGACCATGAGAAAGAAAAATGCATTGTAAGATTGGTGAAACAGGAGGAAGGAGCCTGGATTCTTGAGATTTCCTCAAGCCACTGCACTAGTCTTAACCTGCCTACTTCTTTATCTTTTGTCACAGAAGGAAAGTAAGTTCTTATTTTATTGAGCTGGTTCAGTAAACTTGCATGCAACATAATGCAACTCTAACTGATAAAGACAGAATTGTGTTAGTACACAAATAAAAAATGGCTTATGGAGCAAAACAGGGGGCCATCATGGACACCTGCATTTATGGAAGCAATATATGACAGAGAAGACATTACAAACTAGTATAAAAGGATGGAAAATTCATAAATATTAATGGAACAAATGGCTTTCCATGTAAAAATCAAATTAAAATTATACCTCACATAATATACATATTTAAAAATCCACATAAAGTTTTAGGGCAAAACTTTTTAAATTTTAGAAGAAAATATGTATAAATCTTTGATATTGGGATGAGAAAAGATTTCTTAACTAATACACAAAAGCATGGACCATAAAAGAAAAAAATCTATGAATTTAACTAGGGTTTAATTTAAAAAGTCTACACAACAAAAGTTACCCATTAGCAAGAGGCTAGGATGGAGAGTATCAAATGAAAGCATGACTTAGATAAGGTGGTGGTGGACGGCCTTTCTGCAGCAGTAACATTTAAACCGAGATGGAAAGGACCACGCAAAGAGCAGGGAGAGGCTCTTCCATGCAAAAGGAACACCATGTGCAAAGACCCCAGAGGTGGGAAGAGCTTGGCAGTTATACAAACAAAAAATGGCCAGTGTGCCTGGAGATAGAGATAAATAAGGAGAGTGATGGGTCACAAAGTTGGAGAGGTAGGCAAGAGAAAGGGCCTCGGGGACTTATAGGGTGTGATTAGAAGTTTGGACTGACTTGAAGTGTGCAGGAAGCTCTTGAATGGCCATGGACGGGGAGAGTCGTGAGCCACTCACTTGTAGTACAGTGCAAGCAATGATTGAAAAACAGCAGCTGACAAGGAACTCTGAACCCCTTCATGCAACAACTAGACCAAAAACAGGAGAACACATTCTCTAAGTCATTAGTGGGCCCAGAGAAGGACGAGGACCCCAAGAATGATGCTACCTCCCTACTACCAAAAAAAAAACAAATAAACAAATGGCTGAAGTGCCTTTTTGGGGGGCTGAAGTGGCGAGGACTTAGAGTCAGGGAGCTATGGTGGGCAATAAGGCCTCTCACAGTCAGAAGAGTTATCCCAACCTATATCCAGGCTATTGAGGAGATTTTGAAATTTGAAAGAATATCTAGGTGGAAAAGCTGAGCCTGGGATTCGTGCTCTGCGCCCAGACCCTTTAGGTGGGCTCAAGCGGTCCTGCCTTGGGGCAACTCTCGCCCACTGGCTGAAACCAAACAGAACAAATCATCTCTGAAGGGAGCTTCCCCATGTTAGGTCTACAAGACTCTCACAAACTAAGATCAAAAGGTGAGTTCAATACTTGCTTCAGCAGCACACATACCAAAATTGGAATGACGCAGAGAAGATGAGCATGTCCCCTGCTCAAGGATGACACACAAATTCATGAAGCTTTCCATATTTTTCTAAGCAAAAAGAACAAAACTGGAGGCATCACACTACCTGACTTCAAAATTTATTAAAAAGCTATAGTAACCAAAACAGCATGACACTGGCATAAAAACAGACACATGAACCAATGGAACAGACCAGAGAACCCAGATATAAATCCGTGCATTTACAACCAACTCATCTTCAACAAGGTGCCAGGAAGAGCAGGAAGAGCCATCAAATAGATGTGCAGAGAACAAGAAAGGAGGGGAAAGAGGTAGCACCGCATCCAAGAGGGGGAGGGTTGCAAAAATGACTTCAGTGCAATCCAAGGTCAGGTACGATGGGGCCAGAAGGAAGCACAACCTCGACAGAAGTTAATTTAGAGAAGTGGTGAGTGTTGAATTGGGTGGGAGAGAAGGAAGTGGGGAAGGTGTGTGAGATGTGCTCGTGAAGGTTGGGCAGGAAATGGGACACGGAAATGAAACAGCACCTGGAGACAGAAGTGAGGTCAATAGGGGTATGTGTAGATTTGGAGGTATCAGAGTGTTCCTGTATAGTATATGGACAATGCCAGGGAGGAAACAAATCATCAAAGAGGTGCAATCTTTGACACAATGAGAAGGGCTGAGACCCAGAAGATAAAGGAAAGATTGGCTCTTAATGGAAGAGGGAACACATCCTCTATTTTTAACAAGGGGAAGAAAATGTATTTACCTTTTCAGATTTAATGTCAGGAAGATGAAGGAGTTCACATCTGACCGCTTGTAATTTCTCATTGTCGTATGAAGTACAGTGACCACCTAGGGGTGAGGAGAAAAGGAGCTATAAGTGGTTGTGGGGGAAAGGTATGAAGTAGTATTCTCCTTCCTCTACATCACGGCACTCCACTTATTTCCTTTGTGGTAGTTATAACAATCTTTAAGTATTTTGTTTATTTTTCCATTTACTCATTTGTTATCTGCCTCCCCTATTAAAACGTAGGCTCCATGAGGGGCAGGAACCAGGCCAGCCTCATTCACAGTAGGTCCAATGCCCAACAGAGTGCCCAGCACATATTGCGTCCTGAAAAAATATTAGCTGAAAATTGAATGAATAAACATATTAGTGTATTCAATGGCCAATAATTATTAGAGAATTTTAAAACTCCAAAGTGGAGATTGTGCTACTGAGACCACTGTTGAGTCGGTCACCTGCCAGAGACATCTCCACCCCCAGCCCACTCCCAGCCTCACTACCTGCTCCACTCAGGCTTCAAGGACACAGTCAAGACCCTGGTGAGGTCCAACCACCCTCAGCACTTAGCACACAGCCCCACGCACAGCCGGACACCTGGCACTGAACACCTTCGCCTCCTACTCTGGCTGGCTGACACTCAAAAGTGGCAGAACCTTGAAGAAAATCCTGAGAGCCTCTGACATTACCAAAAAATGATTTTTTTTCCTTTCTCATAGGAAGCAGATGGATTGAAGATGGTCATAACTTTCTATTGTTCTTAAGTAAGTTAAACCAGCATCAGGTGCCCCTTTCCCTGAAAAGAGGCTTCTGAAAAAGAAGAAAATTTAACAATGACAGAATCTCTTCCAAGCCTCTCTATTTAGAATTGAAGCTGGTTTGATCTTTATGCTTCTGTCAGCATCCCAATTGAGGCAGGAGAATTATAACGATGTCATGACAGGCTTATGATGTCTGCCCCAGGGAAGATAATAAGACGGTTCATGACACCCCTTCCCACTCTTACCACTAGCAGTGCCGATTGTGTCCACAAAGCTTGACTGTGCACTGTGAGCAAATCTGTCTGGATCTGCCTTCGAGATCCCCAGGCTGATCAGACACTTGAGAAAATTCCACCTTTAACAGAAGCCTGGAGGAAGCACAGATAATATCTGACTATTGCTCAATGCTGGATTGGAAAAGGAATAAAGGAGCAGTGAGAACCTTCTAACACTTTCTTGGCTTTCTGAAAAGTCTATATTATTGCAATTAAAAGAATTAAAAAAGACTTGGCCCTGGGAAAGGAGCCATCCTCATGTTTGACAGGTTCTGAAACAGCAACACACAAGAACACAAATATGTTCACATACGCCACCCCCAGCTCTAGCAAGGTTAGAAGCAAGCTGGCAGTTAGTAGGCTTGACTAGTACACCTCATCCATCACCAGGAATAAAAGAAGATTCTTCACATACACACGAGGTGGAAAGGACTGCGTTTCACATGCCATGTTGACCCCATTCATTGCTATTCCGCTTGCCCAAAATGCCTACTCCACGCTCCACTGCAGTCCGTTTGTCCTTCAAGTCTCACTCCTTCCGTGACGCCCCCCAAATCCTCCAACACTTCTCTGAACTTCTACATTTCTGATCCTGGCCATTGAGTATACACTGCCTCTTAATGCTATTCAAATGTTTCAGATTTTTCATTTCATCTGCCCAAGAAGAACAGGGCAACTAATATATTGCCTTCCCCAGAGCTACCAGGGTGCTGAGCACACTGCAGATATTCAGTGATAATTCAATGCATACTTTCCCACTAGTCATATGGTCAAATGGGTATATGTGGATGGACAATCACATACAGGGGTCCCCAACCTATGGTGAGTTTTATAATTACTTCATTATATATTACAACATAATAATAATAGAAATAAAGTGCATAGTAAAAATAATGCGCTTGAATCATCCTGAAACCATCCTCCACCCTCCCCGGTCCATGGAAAAATTGTCTTCCATGAAAACGGTCCCTGGTGCCAAAAAGGTTGGAGACCGCTGACATAACAGGAACAACAATAACAGTAACAGATACTATATTTGAGCATTCACTATAGAACAGGTACTATGTAAGCACTTCCTATGTATTACCAAATTTAAATTTCCCAACAATTCTATGAAAGAGGTACTATTTTTATTCCCACTTTACAGGTGGGGAAATTGAGACTTAACCCAAATTTGTTGGTTAACTTTTAACCAATAACCTGATTCCAGAAATATATGTATATATGTACATGTGTGTATATATATATGTGTGTGTCTATATATATAATTTATGAAATTTTAAATAGGACATTATCAGCCCTACTAATACTTTCCAAACAGATTCATAGAATACCAGCCCCCAAAGGACTTTAGAGCTCATCTATTCCAACCCTCTTGTCCTGCAGATGAAGGAAACAAATGCCAGGGATGTGAAAGGATGTGGCCAGGACCGTACAGCTAGTAAGAAGCAGGGGGAAGGCTAGAGCTGTGAATCCCTTGCTCCTGGGGTGTGTGGCTTCTACCACTCACAAGTCAACAAAACAGTATTATCTTTTCTTCTCCTCCACACAAGTTCAACATCTTTGGGGTTTTTTGGGTTTTTTTAGCAGACTTGGTCCAGAGATCTGAGGCCCAGAGGTTGTTAACACACCCCATCTAGAGTGAGCCAGGCACTCCTCAACCCTGCCTTCCCTTCTACCTCTTCCCTGCCATGCCCCCTGTCATCCATCTCCTCCCCCCCACCTGGACCCCCATCCCAGATTGCATTGCCCCCTGCCCTTGCCTATAACAAAGCTTCTCTATGGCCAAGCAGAACCATTAGAGTGCTATTTGGGCTGCCAGGTAGCAGACAGTGACACAGACTGGGACACAGGCAGCCCAAGTAAGGCCTTTGACTTGATGGAAACCAAATTGCCCTTCACACAGACAGAGGGGATTTCTGCCCCTGCCTCTGCCTGGCCCTGAATGGCAGCTTCTGCCTGCCCTGGGTGGGGAAGCGTGAGAAGCAGATAATTGCATCAGAGCCCTCTAATCCAGTCACCGTCTAATCAAGCTGGGGCTGCCAGTAGCAATGCCACTTTTGAAAGACACTTTGATCTCCTGGGTGGTCACTGCCAAAGCTGACCACATCAATCCTTCTGGAGCTGGAAGCTACCAGACTCATGTACCCATTAGACCAGGAACAGGAAAAAAGGCCAGCACTCCAGATACACCAAACTAGATTGGAGCAGTTCCCAGATGTCTCACTCAATGGGGAAATGAGGCTTAGGCCCCTTAGAGGACAGCACGACAAGAGGCGCAAACAGCTCTCTTCTGCTTGCAGGAAATAAGTATTTTGCTTTATTTCTAATTATTAACACTAATGGTCATGTCATGTACACCATGTATGACAAAATGTTTCCCAATAAAAAGGCCAAAGCAATTCTGAGAGTGCCTTTCTTTCTTCAAATTTAACTGGGAGAAATACAATAATTGACCTCCACAGGCTCCAATCCATCCTCTCTCCAATTCATCCTTCAGAAAATAAATTCATTAGTCTATAAAACAAATCCTGCTTAAGTATCCAATCTGTGGACCATCAAAGAACAAAGATGAATAGGACTAGATCCCTGGGAGACCACATGGAGCAGGCCACTTCAGTGAGAGATGGGCAATAACTCACATAAGAAGCAGGAAGCTCAGAGGGTCACGTCACCATCCCGTACAAAAGCTTACCAGCCCACCCATGTTCTCCCGAACTGCAGCGATCAATTCTCTTCACCGATATTCCAGTGCTTTTCTTTCCAGGTGCATGGCGGGACTGTCTTGCCCTCCCCTTCTTACAACCATGTGACTAACCTTGACCAATAGAATGTGAGTGGAAGTGACAAGTTACTCTTGAGTGGAAGCCTTTAAGTACTGATATGCAAATTTCCATGTCTCCTGCCTCCAAACATAGCAAAGTATGTTTGAGAAGGTGGGAGCTCCATCAGCAGGAGCCCAGAGTGAGGACAGGGAGCAGCCTTCCTGCTGACCTGGGACAGCTTGTAGCATGAGTGAAAATTAAGCTTTGTTGATTTAAGCCTCTGGATTTTAGACTTGTTTGTTCCTACAGCATAAGGCAGCCCATCCAAACTCCTTAGGCTGGCACTCACAACCTTCCCATAAGTCAGGACTCCTACTCTTCCAGGCTTTTCTTTCATAATACTTACATGAATCCTACACTCCAGCCAAACTGGTCTGTTTACCATGTTCCAATCATATCCAGCACCATCTAACAAGTAGGCCTTTCCATGCCCTTTGATAGCACTGAAAGAAAAATAAGGAAATAAATGAAAAGCAGGCCTTTTCTCATGCTAGTCCCTTTGCCCAAAATGCCCTTCTCCCATCTAAGTCCTACCAACCTTCTAAAATCCAGTTTATCAACTCTCTCATCCAAGAGGCCTTCCTGAATGACCTGAATTAGAAATTCATCCTTCTGTGAATTCCAATAGCCGTTTAAGCCGTATAATATCCATCCATGGACATTATATCTTACAGAAATTTCTAGAATATTTGGCCATTTATTTGTCTCTGTCTCTGCTAGACCGTGAACTCCTTGAGAAGAAGACTTTGGGTCTCACTGGTCTTTGTGATCCACACGCCATGTAACCCACACTGAGTGCCTTGCACATTGTAGTCGAAGACTACTGTTTGCACAGGCTGGAGCATTCCCTAAAGCAGTTTTCATGAATCATTTTGTCTTATTTCTACATCAAAAATATGGTGCACTCTCTCAATCACATTATGAATCTGGGCCACTGCTTCCAGTTTTTATCTCAAATTTCTATTTTCTGGCCCACTTTCTGAACCCCCATTATTTCCTTTTCACCTCCGTCCTCAACGCTAGTTGTTAGCTTTCTCTCAGAGGCCATCTAAGCTGTTGTTATTTTGAAAGTTATGACTTCTGAGGAGTTGAGGTGCAGGCACTGAGCAGTCGGCAAGCCTCCCTCACCAGCCAAGGAACTTCCTTCTGCACCCAGACTCACAGTGCATGACACAACACTGTGGATTGCTGCACAACATGAGCCTCCAGGTTGTGTGAGAATATCTGCAGCTGTTAAGTGATAAGTTCTGTAAATTCCCACCTTGCAGGGTTCCTATGAGGATTAGAGACTAGCCTGGGCAATGCCTGGTACACAACAGGCACTCAATAAGTGACAGCCATTGTTGTTACAACACAGCTTCAGTCAGGCCACATGTGGACACATGTGTGCCTGAGGATAGTGGACATGGGGAGATCTAAGGGATGGCTGGCAAGGCTTCTGTCTTTTCACCACACCCCTCCAGCTCTGGCTCACTCTCTCACACACACGTAGTCTCCTCCCACTGTCTGTACACTGTCTGAAATTCCAACATTAGAAATTCTATCTTTTATGTTTGAAAATACTCTCTCTATCCAAGAAGGCCCCTAGGAAAAATGAAAATAAGTTTATGTGACAACTTAAGCTTCCATCATCTAACATTCCGTAGGAGATTCTATAACCAGGGGCCAGCCCAGGCACTGGGGCATGTGATCACAGGTATGGGAGATTCAGTAAACAGGGGCCAATCCAGGGATTGGGACATAGGATCACAGGTATAGGAGATTTAGTAACCAGAACAACCCAGGGATTGGGGCATAGGATCACAGGTATAGGAGATTTGGTAACCAGAACAACCCAGGGAATGGGGCATAGGATCACAGGCACTATCCCATTGTTGGGATAATGTGGGGAGAGACCCAGAAATATAGAAAGAATCATGGATCTTTAAAACAGAAAAGGCCTTGTAAATCATTTAGGTCAGCCCCTCATCACATATATGATGATACTGAGCCCCAGAGGTAGGAAGTGACTTGCCCACAGTCCCAGATGTATTAACAAGAATACTGGTTCCCAATCCCTGACCTCCTGACTCCCTATTTACTGCTTTTTCTACACCATGAATCTACTGGAGACAGAGGATGTTAGGTCTAAAGACCAATTTGCTGGGGCCAACCCTGCCCCATCCTCCCTATCACCTGCCACACGTGTCTTCATTCTGCACAAGTTCACACAGCAATCCCCTTTCCTGTAGCGCAAACATTGACAGAAAATTCTAGTTATTTAAAAAAAAGAAAAGTTGGTGGGGAGGGAAGGAAGAACCAAAAAATGGGGCTTCCCATACACAAGTACAAAGCCCTGGCAAGCCCCAAGGAAATATACAGCTGCTCTAGTTTTCTGATTTGAGCTGTTAGCGGAGATTCCAGAAATGCAGCTGCTAACAACAGCAGCAATGAACGCCTTGCCCACTCGGCCTCCCACATCTGCTCCTAGGCTCCAGAAGCAGGAGGGGAGGCCCAGCCCAGGAGGCCTCAAAGCAGATGGCAGCCCTGCTCCCCGCGGATGACTTCACTTGGGTAATCACACCTGATGAGGAGGTTGGGAGGCCTTCTTGCTGATGATAATTAGTCAGGATAAATAAACTGAGCCCTGCTTGGAGGTCTGGGAGAACATGAAAGATTACTATTAATATAATATTAGTGGCTGCTGGGCACAGGGCACCTACTAAGTGCAGGCACCTTACAAACCAGTTTTTTGTTAATCCTCCCTCCAAGCCTGTGAAGTATAGGTTTTATGATCTCTGTTTTACATGAAAAAAAAAACCTAAAGCTTAGAAAATATTAAAGCAACACACCCAAGAAGCCATCACACAGGCTTCAAGGTTCAAATCTTAGTTCAACTGACTCGGGAGCCCATGTTTTTTGGGGGGGTGCAACACATATACCCGTGATGTCAACAACCTGGATCCCTTTAGCCACTATGAATCCAGTCCCTGCTCTATGACAGACACTAAAATGGCCCTGAGCATCCAAAGACAAATAAGCCACCATCCCCACCCAGGGGCTCACAACTCAGAGGAAAAACAAAAACAGAGACATCAACGAGAATTACAACACTAATTGGGAAGTTCCTTCACAGAGGTGGGTAGCCGCCTGGATGGTTTCTGTTGTTGCTATTTATTTCCTTTCTATTGCCCCCAGGACCCTAAAGCACTGTGGCTAAATAGTAAAGTGTTTTTGAGAGAAAGGAAGAAAGAAGGAATAAATGCAAGAAAGAAAGAAAAGGAGAGGACAAAAGGGATGTATATATCTACATGTTACAGCAAGAATCTCCAAACTAAACTAAGAGCACACAATAGGGACTCTGTCAGGGCCATTTGGTCCTGGGAAGGTTGGCTACCAATGACCAGGGCTTCCTTCCACGGCTCAAAGACCTTTATGGTGGATAAGAGATCACTCAAGTCAGACATCTGCCTCCCTTACTTGACAGAAGACCCTGTGGCTCACCTCATGTCTTCCCACCCTTGGTCTCAAAAGGTCATCAGGCCTTCTATTGCAATCATTTTTCCCCCAGAAAACTAAGGATAAAATCTTAGGGCTGAAACTGGAAGTAGAGTGATTCCATACACATACTAGCTCCTAGAAAAATCTTCAGAGGCTGGATGATCATCTTCCAGGATAGGACGGGAGGCTTCCTGCACTGAATAAGTCAGGGAACTAAATAATCGATAAGGTCCCCTTCCACTGTGAGGGTCCTGTGCCATCTAAGCTGATCCCAGGCACAGAAAAGGATGAGAAGATATCCCATTAAAGCTTTGAAGTTATCAGAAAACCGGACAAAGGACCAAAATAAAAAGGTGAAGAATGTAATAGGCCAATCTCATTTGTGAATACATTTATTAAGCACCCATTATTCACCAGGCAGCAGTTCTTAGAAGCAGTGAGCAGTACAGACCAGAAATCCACGCTCTCAAGGCACACACATTCTAGTGGGAGGAGACAGACAATCAGCACATAAAGAAATGTAATCAGATAATTTCAGGTACTGGTACATTCTAAGAAAATAAAATAGGATAGTGTTATATAGAGGTATTACAAAGCTGCCTAACTAGAAGCCTCAGGAAGAACCTCTCTAAGAAGGTGACATCTGGGTTAGGTTATGAATGATGAGAAAGAGGTCATCCAGAAAAGATCTGGGAGAAGAACATTGTTTTGTGACAGAGTGAGGTTGGCATGTTCAAAACCAGTGCTGCTGTATCGAGAGGACATGGGAGAGCATGGAAAGAGAGCTAGGTGGCAATCGGATAATAAATGGTCTTACAGGTCGTGAGGAGTTTTATTTTATGCCCATTACAATGGCAAATCATCGGAGGTATTTAAGCCGGTGAGTGACATGATCTGACTTATGCCTTAGAAAGATAATTCTGGCTGCTGTGTGGACTTTGGACTGAAAGAGTGGAGACGGGAGGACAAGTTAAATACTATGAATGGGATTTGGTACATTAAAAAATAATCTCCAAAGATGAAGCAAAGTTCATCCCATAAATGTAAGGCTAGTCCAACACCAAGAAAGCTGTGAGTATATCTTATCACAACTTATGCAGTCATGCATCGCTTAACGACAGGAACACGTTCTGAGAAATGCATCATTAGGCAATTTCATTGTTGTGCAAACATCACAGAGTGCACTTACACAAACCTAGATGGTACAGCCTACAACACATATAGGCTGTATGGCATAGCCTATTGCTCCTAGGCGACAAGCCCATATAGCATGTTACTGCACCGAATACTGTAGGCATTTGTAACACAGTGATAAGTATTTGTGTGTCTAAACATGTCTAAACATAGCAAAGGTACAGTAAAAATACAGTATTATAGGGTCCGGGAAAATGGCGATCTGATAGAGTCCTCCCACCGCACCGCTCCCAGGGAAGGAGGTGAAAAACGCCAGCAGGTACATGTGAGCACGGACCGCTCACTCTGAAAACAGCATTGCGAATTACAGAGAAACAACGAGGAACGCCTAGCCCAAGAAAATAGGTACAAAATTTTCACAAAGATCGGAGGGCTCACGGAGCACAATGGAGCCCAGAGCGCGGGAAGGATGCACTCGTCAGGTCGGCGCAGCGCGACCTGCCCCCCAAGCGGTTACGCGCCTCCCCATCCACTCAGGCAGGGACAAGCCCAGAGTTGGGGCAGGGCGGTTGCACAAGACAACAGACCCTGTGGAGTTGGAGTAATTCGAAAGCCAAACACAACCCTCAGCTGCAGTATACAGAGACCGCGCAGGGCTGGGGATCACACTGGGCAGAGATTCAGCTTCCCGGGACAGTGCGCGGGAACCCGCAGACCGGCACTGCGTCACTGGAAGTCAGTGGGACTGGGCCCAGGAGTTTAATGGGGAGCGGGACACGCCCTTAGAGGCTGCTGGCAACTGCCGCTGCGGCCGGCGGAGAAAAACTGCACTCCCGGCGCGATCGGAGCCCGGCTGTGCGCCAGGCTGGCGGCAGCCACCATCTTTACAGCCGCCCGCGCGGAGCTGTGAGCCGCGTCTCTAGCTCCGCCCTGCCCCGGCCCGGGGCTCTTCTGCTGGGGCGAGACAGGCTTTGCCTTTGGTGGCCAGGGTCAGCAGTATCTGTGGGTTCCAGGTGGGGCGAGATCCCGGAACTGTAGCGGCAGGACCTTTGTGTATTGGAAACAGCCTGCAGCTCGTCCATCTGGTCCTGCTATCCCAGCTCTGGCCTCCGACAAGTCCGCTCTGTGCTGGTCCTAGTGCCCGCCCTTCAGGTCCCAGCCCTCCTGTACCCCAGAGATCGGTCATTTTGAAGGTTGCTGGCTATAGTGACTCATTTGGTATAACTTCTGGTTCTCATGACAACCAAATACCTCAAGAGCCACAGGCTGAACCAGAGCAGCTCCCCATAATCCTGCCCACTTCAATAGGGAATTACGCGCCATCCAAGAGCGCTTCCAGCGGCCACTACTCCCCCCTCCCCGTGGGAACATCCCCCCGGTGGAGACTGCTGGGGATAGAGACGGACACCCGCCTCGCCTTGGGGTCTAGTGGTGGAAAAGGGGTGCACAATTGGAGATCCCCCTATCAACCAGTATCACGCGGAGACACACATCAGAAGGGCAGACACACGTGGCTAGATGAGCAACCTCTGAGCTGTGTAGAATTTTCCCAACTCAGCTCTCACACTGCAGCCAAAAGAAATTGTGTTTCTACCTGCACCTCAGGAGGAGCAGGGTCAAAGTAACCCCTAGGAGCTACAAGGCCCCTCCCAAAGCACGGGGCTATCGCATACCCCAACTGGGGGATCAGAGTCTGCCACAGACATAACAGAATACCTAGCTAATAGGGAGCAGTGGACTCATATCCTCAAGTACAATTCATTAGCTTAGAGCCCAAGCTGGGAGGTCATTCTCACCACACTCCACTGGGAAGAGGAGAAGACCACAGGTCAGAGTTAACTCAAGATCCACCAAACTTGCTAAAATACACCTAAGGCAATACAGGCCACTACTTCTCTCCCTGGCTTTGCCAAGGAACAAAAATTGTGGGCCTGGTGACAGTGCCATAACCTAGCTCTAACACCCCCAGCTCTTGACCAAGTGGCCAGATGAGAAAAAACCAGCGAAAGAACTCAGGGAACATGAAAAATCAGAGTGAAAAGTCACCCCCAAAAGAAATTATCAGTTCCTCAGCAATGGATACCAACCCAAATGAAATGGGTAGAATGACAGAAGAGGAATTTCATTCATGGATTATAAGAAAGCTCAATGAAATTCAAGAGAAAATTGAATCCCAGCACAAAGAAACCACAAGAAAAATGCAAGAAATGAACGAAAATTCTCCAAAGAAACAGAAATATTATGGAAAAATCAAATAGAAATCCTAGAAATGAAAGAAGCATTCAAGGATCTACAAAACACAGTGGAAAGCCTTAAGAATAGGCTGGACCATGCAGAGGAAAGAATTTCAGAGCTAGAAGACAACTCCTATGCACTAAATAAATCAGCTGAAGAGAAAGAACATAAAAACAAGAGGCAGGAAAAAAGCATACAAGAAATGTGGGCTTATGTAAAGAGGCCAAACATAAGGATCATAGTTATCCCTGAGGGAGAGGAAGAAAATTCGCGTGGCCTGGAAAATTTATTTGAAGGAATAATAGAGGAAAATTTCCATGGCTTAGCCAGAAAGCTCGATATCCAAGTACAAGAAGCACACAGGACTCCTGGGAGAGTCAACGTGAAAAGGCATTCACCACACCACATAATTATTAGACTGACCAAAGTAAACACAAAAGAGGCACTCCTCAGAGCTGTAAGACGAAAAGAGCAGGTAACCTACAAAGGGAAACCAATCAGATTAACTGCAGATTTCTCAGCTGAAACCTTACAAGCCAGAAGGGAATGGGGAGACATCATCAGTCTCCTAAAACAAAACAAAGGCCAACCCAGAATTCTGTATCCTGCCAAACTAAGCTTCTTATACGAGGGAGAAATAAAGACGTTTCCAGATAAGCAATCACTGATAGAATTTGCAAAATCCAGACCGGCCTTGCAAGAAGTGCTTAGTCCTGCATTATACACTAAACAGAGCAACAGACACCCACCTATGTAAAACTACGCAAAAGCTAAAACCCCAGAAACCAGATTCCACAATGACGCAAGAGGTAAAACAAAAGACACCACCCAATAGAATAATCAGAAATTTACCCCAAATATCAATTCTCTCAATAAATGTAAATGGCTTGAACTGCCCATTGAAGAGACATAGGCTGGCTGAATGGATTAAAAAATACAAGCCAAGTATCTGTTGTCTTCAGGAAACACACCTTACACACAAAGACGCATTCAGACTCAAGGTGAAAGGATGGAATACAATTTTCAAGGCTAATGGAAACTAAAAGAAATCCAGAGTAGCCATCCTCATTTCAGATGACATAAACTTTAAAGCAACAAAGGACAAAGCAAAGAAGGACAAAAATGGACACTATGTAGTGGTGAAGGGAAAAATCTCACAAGAGGATTTAACAATCCTAAACATTTATGCACCCAACACAGGAGCGCCCAGGTACATAAAGCAAATACTGCTAGATCTAGACAACATAATAAGCAGCAATGCCATAATAGCAGGGGATTTCAACACCCCACTGACGGAACTGGACAGATCCTCCAAACAAAAAACAAATAGAGAAATAAAAGACCTAAACAGGACTCTAGAACATTTGGGCCTAACAGATATCTACAGAACACTCCACCCAAATAACACTGAATATACATTCTTCTCATCAGCTCATGGACCTTTCTCTAAAATTGACCACATCCTAGGCCACAAAACAGATCTAAACAAATTCAAAAAAATAGAAATCATACCATGTATCTTTTCAGACCACAACAGAATAAAATTAGAAATCAATTCCAATAGAAACTCACATCTTCCTCCAAAAACTTGGAAACTAAATAGTCTGTTGCTGAAAGACTATTGGGTCAAGGAGGAGATTCAAATGGAAATCAAAAGATTCTTCGAACTAAACGATAATGGGGACACAAGTTATCAAAATCTGTGGGATACAGCAAAAGCAGTCCTGAGAGGAAAACTTATCGCCTTAAATTCCCACATCCAAAAGACAGAAAAGTCACAAATCAGTAAACTAACGAATCATCTTAAGGAAATGGAAAAGGAAGAGCAAAGCAATCCTAAAGCCAGCAGAAGAAAAGAAATAACCAAAATCAGAGCAGAATTAAATGAAATCGAGAACAAAAGAACAATACAGAAGATTAATGAAACGAAAAGTTGGTTCTTTGAAAAGATAAACAAAATAGACAGGCCACTCGCCAGGTTGACCAGAAGCAGAAAGGAAAGGACTCTAATAAGCTCAATTAGAAATGAAAAAGGAGAAGTCACAACTGATACCGTGGAAATACAAAACATCACCTTCGAATACTACAGAAATCTCTATGCCCACAAACACGAAAACGTGGAGGAATTGGACAAATTCTTAGAAACATACTACCTCCCTAGGCTCAACCAGGAAGAAACAGAATTTCTAAACAGACCAATATCAAGCACCAAAATTGAAGCAGTAATAAAAAATCTACCCACAAAAAAAAAGTCCTGGACCAGATGGGTTCACACCTGAATTCTACCAAGCCTACAAAGGAGAACTGGTGCCTATACTGCAGAAATTATTTGAAAATATCCAGAAGGATGGAATCCTCCCAAACTCATTCTACGAAGCCAATATCACCTTGATACCAAAGCCAGAAAAGGACACAACAAAAAAAGAAAACTACAGACCAATATCCCTTATGAATATAGATGCAAATATTCTCAACAAAATCCTTGCAAACCGAATTCAAATGTACATCAAAAAAATAATTCATCACGATCAGGTGGGCTTTATTCCCGAGATGCAGGGATGGTTCAACATACACAAATCTATAAATGTAATTCACCACATAAATAAAAGCAAGAACAAAGATCATATGATCCTTTCAATAGATGCAGAAAAGGCTTTTGACAAAATCCAGCATCCTTTTATGATAAGAACTCTTAACAATATAGGCATAGATGGCTCATTCCTAGAAACTATAAGATAAACCCACAGCCAATATCATACTGAATGGGGAAAAATTGAAGGCATTCCCCCTTAAAACTGGCACCAGACAAGGGTGCCCACTATCTCCACTTCTTTTCAACATAGTGTGGAAGTCCTGGCCACAGCAATTAGACAAGACAGAGGAATTAGGGGCGTCCAGATGGGGGCAGAAGAGGTCAAACTTTCACTATTCACAGACGATATGATATTATACATAGAAAACCCCAAAGATTCAACCAAGAGATTACTGGAATTGATAAATGAATTCAGCAAAGTCTCAGGATGCAAAATTAATACACACAAATCCATAGCCTTCATATATGCTAATAACAATCAAGCCGAGAAACAAATTAAAGATGCAATACCTTTCACAATAGCAAGAAAGAAAATTAAATATTTAGGAACATATCTAACTAAGGAGGTCAAAGACCTATATAGAGAGAATTATGAAACACTGAGAAAGGAAATTGCAGAGGATGTAAATAGATGGAAAGCCCTACCATGCTCTTGGATAGGCAGAGTCAACATAGTAAAAATGGCTTTGCTACCTAAATTAATTTACAGAATCAATGCAATCCCTATCAAAATACCAACATCATTTTTTGCCGATCTAGAAAAAATAATTCTACTCTTCGTGTGGAACCAGAGAAGACCCCGTCTAGCCAAAGCAATCTTAAGCAAAAAGAACAAATTGGGAGGCATCTATCTACCAGACTTCAAACTATACTACAAGGCTATAGTAACCAAAACTGCATGGTATTGGCACAAGAACAGACACATAGACCAATGGAATAGGACTGAGAACCCAAATATAAAACCAACCTCATACAGTCACCTGATCTTTGACAAATTCCAGAAAAACGTACACTGGGGAAAAGATTCCCTATTCAACAAATGGTGCTGGGAAAACTGGATGGCCATATGTAGAAGACTGAAACTGGACCCACACCTCTCACCTCTCACAAAAATCAACTCACAATGGATAACAGATCTAAACCTAAGACATGAAACCGTAAGAATTCTCGAAGAAAACGTTGGAAAAACTCTTATGGACATTGGCCTAGGCAAAGAATTTATGAAGAAGACCCCCAAAGCAATCACAGCAGCAACAAAAATAAATTCATGGGACCTGATCAAATTAAAAAGCTTCTGCACAGCCAAGGAAACTATCACTAGAGTGAACAGACAACCTACAGAATGGGAGAAAATATTTGCATGCTACACCTCTGATAAAGGGCTGATAACCAGAATCTATACAGAACTTAGGAAAATCAACAAGAAAAAATCAAACAACCCTATTAAAAAATGGGCAAAGGACAGGAACAGAAACTTTTCAAAAGAAGACAGAATAATGGCCAGCAAACATATAAAAAAGTGCTCAACGTCTCTAATCATCAGGGAAATGCAAATCAAAACCACAATGAGATATCCCTTAACTTCAGTGAGATTGGCTCGTATCAAAAAATCCCCAAACAACAAATGGTGGCAGGGATGTGGACAGATAGGAACACTCATACACTGCTGGTGGGACTGCAAATTAGTACAACCTCTATGGAAAAGAATATGGAGATACCTCAAAGAATTAAAAGTAGAATTACCATTTGACCCAGCAATCCCACTACTGGGTATTTATCCAAAGGAAAAAAAGACATTTTATAATAAAGACATCTGCTCACAAATGTTCATAGCAGCACAATTCACAATTGCAAAGATGTGGAAACAACCCAGGTGCCCATCAATACACGAGTGGATCAATAAAATGTGGTATATGTATACCATGGAGTATTACTCAGCAATAAGGAACAACAGTGAATTAACACATCTGGTATTATCCTGGTTGGAGCTAGAACCCATTCTTCGAAGCGAAGTGTCACAGGATTGGAAAAACAAGCACCACTGGTACTCACCATCAAACTGGTGCTAACTGATGAACACTTACATCACACAGGGCAATAACATTCATCTGAGGGCGGGCGGGCGGGAGGGGGGTGGAAGGGATGGGAAAAACTCTCACTGAATGGATGCAGGGAGCACAGTTTGGGGGATGACCACGGTTGTGGCTCTGATACGGGCAGAACAGGGGCAATGGGTATGGCCAAAGTGTTGTACCCCCATGATATTCTAAAATTTAAAAAATAAATAAATAAATAAATATTTGGAAACCTAAAAAAAAAAAAATACAGTATTATAATCTTATGAGACTACCGTCATATATGCAGTCTGTCCTTGATTGAAACATCATTATATGGTGCATGACTGTGTTAGGTAGTTAGCAAGGGAATCTGGGTCTCCTAGGGATGAAAGTGGGCCCCCATCCTGGTGCTGCCCTACCTTAATCCTGTCTTGAACAACTTGCCCTACCTGGGGTAGGAGGGAACACCCTATGAATTTGCCAATCAGAACTTGGCACGCCAGCTGCAAAAGAATGCAGAGGACTCTCTAGCCCATGGGCCAAGCAGCATAGGTACCATAGAGTCCGGAAATTGACCTAGAACAACCCGCATGCTAGTAGTTCTCAGGTCATGCAACTCCCAGCTGTCCAATCAAAGTGGTTCCATGGTTATGTCTGAGCCACAAGGGAGGTCCCAATCTGGGCACTATAAAACAAGACACAGACCATAACCAGGCCCTTTTTTGCGCCCTTCCTTTTGCTCTCCCTTTGCTGTGACATTGGGTCTGGTCGTCATCTGTGGCATATGTATCACACTCTGTAAATCTATATCCTGCTCTTGCTCTATAATCCTATCTTTCTCTCCTCAATAAACCTCATTTTCATGCTTGCCTTACTTTGGTGCGTCTGGTCATTCTTTGGCCATGAGTGCACCAAGAACCGACATTTCAGACTTAAACCTGACAACTGTATATGATGAAGTATATGATTATTTCAACAGATGCAAAAAGGGCATTTAATAAAATTCAAATGCGTAAACAACATTTTGAAATTTGAGAATAGACAAGTTGTTTCTCAATATGATAAAGAGATTCAATTTCCAACTGACATTATTTTTAGCTGTAAAACAATAGAGGCCCAAAACAAAGATGCCCATCATCTCCATTATGGTTTATTATTTTGTTTGTAAAGCTCTGGATGATTCAATAAGATATGAAGCATCAATTTAGAAAGAAGAAAATTATCATTATTGATAGAGTTTGATTTCTTTTCCTGCTGAGAATCCAACCTTGACATGGGCCTACTGTGTGCCAACTGTTCCCCCATACGCTTCCTCACTGAATCCCACAACACATTAGGGGTGACATCTTTCTCCTTATTTGATAGACAAAGATAGAGTAACTCTCCTAACTATGAAGCAGGGAAGCTGAGATTTGAACATGAGTTTGTGATTACAAAGCCTGTGTTCTTACACCATGTTGCCAAAACATAAAAAGATAAAGCCAGAGGCTGCTAGCACTTCTTCTTTCCTGGGGTCCCAGTGCTGTGGAATTTCAGCCCGCCTCTGGGATCAAGGTAGGACCTAGAGCTTGCCAGCATCTCCAAAGTCTTGGTGCTGGAGGAAGGTGGTGTGGCCAGCAGCTGTCTCCCTCCCTGTATCCCCTGGGCCATTCCAACTGGGAAGAGGCCCAGAGCTTCAGATGCTCTGCATAAAAAATGCTAAGGAACCCTGCATATCATTGTGAGTCTTAGCCCTTCCAGGGAATATTTAAATTTTAAAAGTAGTTTTTTTTACCCAGATGAATCTACAATTAGTTGAATTGTGTGAACATTATTTTAAGTGTGGGAGGGGTGAGTCTTTTTAGCTCCTCTTGCCTCCTCCAAGCCTTTGCCACATGTCACATCCCCCTGTGCTAGAAGAAAGCTAGAACATTGGCCTCCTCCTCTGGAAGTGTGCTGACCCTGCCCAGAAGTTGCATATCACTGTATGGGGTGACTTGGAGAAAGAGTCAGGCCCTTGAGGTATAACTACAAAACCTGACTGGTCCCTCTGGACCCAGACATGGCTCAACTCTACACTCAGGAATGCTAAAAGTTGTCCTGAACCAAAGAATCCTGCCACGTGAAGCACCAAATTCCTGCCAAAACCATGGAACTTTCTGTTTTCATTTTGGATGTCAACATCAGAATAAAGTACACCTCTCCCCATATTCAAATGAAATCCTCAGTTCAAGGAATTGAGGCCTATTGCCTCTCCAAGATAAAGTGGACTAACATCTCTCTACATTTTCCTCATTACTCTTGAAATGCCAGTGTCACGGGCATCAGGCCATTCACCAGGTGCCTCACATCTGCCTGACTCCAAAGCTGGCAAGCCCAAACTGGCCTGTTCCCAGCTGCCAGTCATTTTGAAGCTTTTCACTTTCCTGCGGAGGTTTTCTTTCCTCCCATCCTGAATAACACAATACCCACCTGCAAGCAGCCTCTGTATCCTGGCCCTTCTCCCATCTCAGCCCTCTACCGTGGAGCAGGTGGCAAGCCTGGGGGTGGTAGAGAGGGATGGAGAGGACATGAGGAGGGGAGGAAAATAAAGGAGGATGGGAAAGGGGGAGAACCTAAAGCAGGGCCAAGAGGGTGCAACAGAAGACTCTGATCTGCAGGGTTGTGGCATGTGGCACCAGCTCTGTGCCTCAAAAGCAAGGGTACCAGCAGAAGTGTCTCCATCATTGCCTGAAGCATCTGTCACTGCACCACGAGGGCCAAGCTTTCCCCAGTTGTGTCAACTCATGATCCAGCCACACAGCTGGGCACTGAGGAAGGTGGTATTTCACTGTCCAGGAAGCTTAGGAAATCTGCCCCCAAAAAGGCCTCCTGACCAAACTTGCTGCGCACCCTGGAAGGACGGCCAGCGGTGGCCAGCAGCCGCTGTACCGTCTTCTGCCCCCAGCCATGCCCCAGCACCCTGGACAGCTTCTCTGTGGCCCCAGCCTTCAGAGGTTTCCAACAAAGTTTCACATCTTGCTGCTCTTGGATTTCAGTCACATCAACAATAGAAACGGATTTAAAAAAAAATTAATGTGGGGCTCTCTGATCCATAGAAAGGGTTGGTATTCTGCACAACACCAAGGCTCTTTACACATGGCTCCCACGTCCCCTCAAGTCGCCCCGTTTATCATTTATGACAAGATGTTTATTAGCAGCAGAGCAGTAAACGGTGAGTGAACATCTGAAAACAGGGCTATAAAATCCTGTAAATCACAACTCCGTATACACAGCCACCAGCACTGGGACGACCCCTCCTTTCATGGCTCTAGAATCCATTGTCAGTCTCCCTCCACACCTGAGTCATTTCCCCTGCCTAGATGCATTGGATGGCTTTTTCCTAGGTAGACTCACTTTGTCACCTGCCCACCTCATTTGCAGAGTTCCTACTGTGTGCCAGATGCTGCACTCAGTGCCAGGACATGAAAACAGCCCAGCCTTCTGGGAGCTCACAAGCCATAAACATGCATACAGTAGGGGCCAACCCCCCCAGCAGCATCCTTTGCTCTCTGAGGGACCCAGCCCCCTCTCTTTCTGTCTTTCTGTCTCCTACCACCACCATGCTCCCTAAGCTCATATTTCTTGTACAGGATCCAGTGTGCATGTGTCCTGAGATGAGCCTGGCCATGGATCACTGCTCGTTGTTACTGGTGATCCTCCAGAAGGATCGCCTGCTGCTACTGCATTCTTGTAGGCCACAGAGGGGAGGGTTGGGTCAGGTTGGAGAACAATTCATGGAGCTTCAGTATTGTCTTCATGGCGGAGGCTACATCATCGTGGTGTTTCACCTGCACATCCCTCTGGGCCCACAGCCGCAGCTGCTTCCAGTCCCCCATGTCACTCAAGGCACAATGTGGCAGCATACTGCATGAATCACAGGTCAGACTTCATGCCCGTGCATCCCATCTCCCACACTGCAGGACCCTCAGAGCCCTACCAAGCCCCTCAGCACACACAATGCTTGGCCCATGAGGCCCCTGCTGCAGGCAGGCAGGGAGGGTGTGGTGCGGGCTCACCACCATCTACGCTATGGGATCTGCCTTCCCCAGCAGCTACCCAGGGCATCAGGTAACACAGCCTAGAAGGAGTTAAGGCCCCATGGGGGAAAACTTTGACTGATCAGAGCAAGAAGATAGGAAGGAGACAGCAAATCCTCCCAACAGACTGTTCCTAGAGATTGTGTTTCTGTACAGCCTCTCCAGAGACCTCCCATTTGATGGAGCAATACCTATGCTTTTTGGTTAAACTGTACCCTGTTTGGTGAGACACCTCCTTGAATTTGCTTTCCCTCGTTCCCTACCTCATTGCCGTCTTTCTCTCCCTCTCGCTTCCCTGGGATTGCCCTCCTGCACACCTGTAGAGCCTGAGCTCGTGTATTTTGCTTCAGGCTCTATTTCCTAAGGAATTCAGGCTAAGACACTTCTCAACCATAAATGACCAAAAATAACTTCCTCACAATCTTCTATTTACCCTGCTCAGACAGTCTCTACAAAGCCTACTTCAGGCTTTGCCTGGGAGCCAGTGCCCTGCTACAGGGTGGAGGAGGAAGCCAGCAAGGAACTTTTCAAAAGAAGTCACAATGGAAGGTGAGAAAAGTTTACTCTTTGATAAATGGAATAAGATCCCTTATCAGCCTGGGAACTGGGCTCATCATTGACTGGCAGAAGAATGTCCCAAGCTGGAAAAGCTAGCTTATAACTTATACACACATACACATACACACACTGATATCCTAAGTTCTACAGTGATGATGGCTTATGTGGGTGGAGAAAACAGACAAACTATGAGGTCTCCTTCAATTTGGAGTGCCATGAGGAGCCATTTCCCAGCCAGCCTTTGATGGGGCAGTGCCAGCCTTAGTGGGTGCTTCTGACATGCTTGGCACCTTGCTGAAGATACAAAAGTGAGTAAGACTGTTCCTGCCTTTAAGGAGCTTACATTTCAGTAGGGTGCATCAGGAATAAAAACTGTCTGTCCTTTGTGCACACACCCCAAACCTCATCAAAACTGATTCAGATCCATAGTCACGTCAAGCTTCCCTTATGACAAATGGTATGCTCTTGCAATACAACTGTCCAAGAGATAGCCCACAAATGGCCCATTGATTGAGGTGTAAGGTGAATGGCCATGTTTGCAATATGAATCTATTTTAAAACATATATTCTGTGCTTACATTATAAGCAAGCTAGGAGCTAAAAATTCAAAGATAAATAAGGCCCCGATTCTGACTTCAAAAAGCTTACATTTATTCCAGGGCACTAACACATTCACAGTCTTAATAGGATGTGGCATTATATGAGAAAAGCATATTGGGAGCAAAAAGGAGGATATCTGGGCTAATCAGGAGGCTGGGGGAATGCTGAGCTGAGTCTTAAAAAATATATAAGAAGCAATCCGATAACATAAGGCAATACAGGACAAGGGACCCGCATACACGAAGGCTTGGGGGAAGTAAGCCATTCTAAAATCTCCTGCCAAACATTCCTTGAAGGGTTCCTCATTCAGAAGCCCCATGCTGCTGCTACTGCTGCCACTACCACCACCACCACTATGACCAGCCACACTGTACAATGACATAATTTGGGAACCTCTACATCTGTTAGGGGCACTACTTACCTCTGGCCTTTTCCCCCAAAGCCTTCATAAGCATTTACTGTACTTATTATATGGAACAGTGGATTGTCAGGCAGATACATAAAAGGCCTCTCACGTTCTCACCAATAACAGGGGCTCCCTAAGGCAGTGATTGCCAGTCTCGGGGTGGGGAGGGGGAGGAAAAGTAAGGTAAGAGATTGGAGCATGGGAAGTATGAAAAAAAATCCTAGGGTATTGACTGGGAAGGCCATGAGGAAACTTCCCAGGAAGATGGAAAAGCTCTATATCATGATAGGGATGTGGGTTATGGAAGCATATTCATTTGTCAAAATTGAATAGTTAAAATGTATGCAGAAATATTGCCTTTTAAGAAACTGTAAAGAGATAATAATTAAGATCGAGTGGAGGGTGGGCGGTGGGCAGAGGGATGAAGGAAACAAGAATGGCGAAATGTTGCTAATTGTGGCAGCTGGATGACGGATTCATATACTATTCTGTTTACTGCGTGCCGCACGTGTAAAGACTATGTTCTTTGTCATGTGTGGCCACCGAAGTCTGTTCTGTTAGCTTAGTGGTCAGCTGGTGATTTGACAGAGACATCCCTAAACACCTGGAGCCAAGAAGAAAAAGAAAGAAAAATGAAACTATTCTCCGGACCTTTGCATATCGGCTCTGTGTTGGGACACTCCTTCAACGCTGAGCCAGGCCATTTGCAATTCTGCCTTAGCCCTCACTTCCTGCCTGCAGGGAACCTAAGGTCAGCCAGAAGTGAAAACTTTGGGTCTTCTTCTGAGCATGTGTCCAGCCCTGGGCACATCGTGGCCTTCTAATTCCCTGGTGTACACAGGAGCTCTCCATAGCCTTTACCCTCCACCCCAAGTATCTCCTTCCCCAGCCTCTTCCTCCCCAGGAGTTCCCGTCTCTGCTTGCCCTGACTTTTATCCCTTGCCACAGGTGGCTGCAGCTAGTATACTTTCTTTTAAATGCTTCGACAAACAGGCTGGGAAAGCCGCTTCAGTCAGGAGAAACAGGCAAGCCCTGAGCCTATCCTTCAGGGAGCTACCACACAGGTTAAAACACATAATCATGATTAATTCTTTGAAAATAAGATTAAGAATGTCACCCCCCTGGTACCAGCAAGCTTCTCCAGGAAGGCAGATCACCGTCTTCATAGCTGCTGCAGAACTGGGTGGGGCTTGGTAAGTGGGTAAGTTAAAACAACACAGTGCTCTCTTCCCAATATTCAGCGGCTTCTTTCTTCGTTAGACATCCCTTGATGGTTGTGAGTTTTTTATTAGATTCCAGAGTTCTGAAAAAGTTGATTCTGATAGTTTTTGCTAGCTTAATCATTGCTTTAGTGAAGGAACAGATTTTTGGAGTTTCCTACTTCGTCATTTTCAGTGATATCACTCCTGTTTACTCTGTCTGTGTCTCAATTTTTCTATAACGAAAAGTTTTATAAAAGCCCCAGATAATTCTGGTAACATCTAAGTTTTTTTAAATCACTAGTTTAAATGAACTCTGGCTCTCCTTCTGATTTGAGCAACTTTAACTCATTGACCTCTGTCATCTTTGGGATTAACCAGCCCTAAAATGATATTTAATCAGTGTCCTCCAAGTGTCCAGGCAACTCATGTTATCCTCTATACCAACCAGGGCACCCTGTGCCAGCCGGTTCTGTTGATTCATTGCCAGCTGCTACAGAATCCAGAACTCACGAGGCATTACACAGAGCCCTCCACGACTCAGTGGGTGGGTGTTGGTTCTTCTCTCCATTTCTAAGCATCCCCGCTTCAGACTTTCTCTGTCCTTGCATCATTTTTCTTTGATGACAAGCAGCACACAGAGAGAAATATAAGGAAATTGCAACCAGATAAGCACATCTGCAATCGTAAGGATTATTTGTTGCTCAACATGGTTTAGTTTGGTTGTTGTTTTGTTTTGATTTTAATCAGTGTGTGTGTTACTTGCTCCCACTTCGCAGATTCTCCAGCAGACCCTCAGCAGATAGGCACCTAGAGGACGAGGCTTTTCTCCTCCTGAACCCTCTTCCCGGAAACTTTTTCCAGCAGCCACATACACTGCTGAGTAGCTGAGTATTTGTGAATGCCTTTTCTGACCTTCTGTCTTTTTTTTCGTTTAACTATTTTAGGGAACGTTTCTGGCCACCTAGAGGGAATTCTGAGTAACAAACAGATCTCCATGTGGTTGTTTTTCCTAAACCAGATGCATGTAGCACCTGGCAGCTGAGTGATTTGGGGAAAACAACTTCTTGTTACACCTCTCTGCACTCCACCAGCCCGGGGAATCACTGGGGGTTTCAGAAACAATAGCACAGAGCTTGGCATTGCCAATTCTTACTTCTCACAGAACTATGGGGAATATGAAACTCTGCCATCCTTCTTTTCCTTTTATATAGCCTCTTGGCTTCATCTCAGAAGGACAAGATGGGAGTGCATTCCTTTTCATTTGTTAATATTTTGTTAACGTACAACTCTATACATCATCTACTCCCATGCCAAAAAGATACCTCCAATGTCTCCTCACTGCCAGTAAATGAAGTCCAACATTTTTCCAAGCCTCAAAGAAGCAGAACCTGATCTATTTTTCTAATTCTATCTTGTAGTGTGTAGGGTGCTGTGATCTAAGCAGATCAATCAACATCCACTTTCTAACTTGCCCAGATTATCTTCTGCGATCTTGCTGATGCCCTCCCCTCCACCTCAAGTGCTCGCTCATCCTGTGCTGAACATCCAGCCGTCCTTCTGGAGTCAGCACAGTCCCAACCAACTCAGTGCTCACCTTCCTCTTAACCCCACAGCACTTTGGTGGTGCCGCATTTCCACATTTCCCATTCTGCTTCGTATTGCAGTGTTGGTCAGTCTGTCTCCTCCACTGTGTCCAAAGTCTCCTGAGGGTAGGGAAGGTGGTAGGGCCACTTCTGTTACTGATAGTATCTCGTATGTCTTAGGCACTCAAAAACGTTCCCCTGAATGAATCTTAAATGAACAGAGAGTGAAATGTCATGCCAGTCATTTCTCTTGAGCATCAAGCAGCCCCCAAGCAAAATTAAACCAATATCTGTCTCCTGGCAAGCACTCTGTCTAGTGCCTGTGAAGCTCCTGAGTTTTGTTCCCCAATCTAAGTCCTGACCAGCCAATGCAGTGCTCTTGGAATTGACAGATCAATGCCCAAGGGATTAGAAAAACTCCATTCCAGGTGCACTGCCTCTTCTCTTGCTAATTATCTGCAATGTCTCCTGAACTGCTCTGCTCTGTAATCAGTAACTTCATCCTCTGCAGAGAGCCTGGGTCTAACTTAAGATGTCTGAAAAACAGCCTCGTCGTCTCCCATGTCCAACAGGGATAAGAGGGCAGTAAGCAGGCCTGAGAATGGGGCCTTAACACTAAGTGGGTTCAACAGACAAGGAGGCTACAAGAGCTCAGTCTGGCCTAATGCTCTCATTTCACACATAAGCAGAGTGAAGACCACGGAAGGGGGCCACTTCCCGAAGGTCATGTAGTGCCTTAAAGGTAGGAATAAGACTGGAATTCTCCACCCTGAGCCCCACAACTGTGCTTGCCATCAGTTACACCGGTGTTTCCTCAAATCTGCCTCAGCCTGCAAATCACCTGGTGTTTTTGTTAAGAAGAAAGAATCATCAAGACTTTGTTACCACTGGATACTGGGAGTGAAAAAATGCAGGCAAAAAGATGACTCAAGTTTCATGCTTAGGGGATGAGAAAAGGAGGGGGCTTTAAACAGAAAAAGGGAAATCACAGGTCGATGCTGGAATTGCAGAGGGAAGTGGAGAGAATTCAGTGTTAGAAATGGCACTGCAGGTAACACAGAAGTGCAGCGAAGTCTTCTAGGATCTAATTGGAAAAATTAGACTGGAACACGTCACACCAGTGGCTTAGAATTCAGCACTACTGGCATTTGGAGGAGAGGAAATGACTGTGATTACTAAGTGATTGGTAAAGGCTTCTTGGAGGAGGTGGTGCTTGAGCCAGACCTTGAAGGAAGAGCAAGACTTACGTGGTGCAGCAGAGGGGTGTGGCACAAAGGCAGTGGGGAGGAGGGGTGGCCTGCAGGGGTGCTGGAGGCAAGCCATCACCAATTAAGGGACCAGGGAGACTTGGGGAAAAAAGTTATCTTCAAAGCAGTTATGTAAACAAACAATGCTTCTGTTCACTTCCCTACTCTTGGTGTCACTTACACACCTCTGCACACTTACTTTCTCACCAATATCACCCAGCACCTGCTCAGGGCAACACCCTACTTAGACCTGTACTGCCCTAGACAACTTCCCCCTCTTCCCAATAATCAGTAAACAGGTACAGAGGGCTTACTATATGCCAGAACCTGTGCCAAACAAATGACATGTAACATCTAATTTCATACTCACAGTTTATTACTTAATAATAGGTATTGTTATCTACATTTAATAGAAGAGTGAATTAGGTGTGGCAGGCCAAATAATGCTCCCACCTCCCCCAAAAATGTCCATATCCTAATGCCTGGAACCTATGAATATGTTACCTTATACGTGTTAGAAGATGTTACAAAGGGACTTTGCAGATGTGTTTAAGTTAAAGATCTTGAGATGGGAGACTATCCTGGACTCATTTCGTGGGCCAATGTAATCACGAGAGTCCTTAAAAGAGGGAGGTGGAAGCACAAAAGTCAGAGGGGAGATAGGATGATGGAAGGAGGATCACGGCGTTAGAACCATGCACCTTGAAGACGGAGGAAGAGGTCACGAGCCAAGGACGCAGGCAGCCCCCGGAAGCTGGAAAGCGCAAGGAACTTGATTCTTCCTAGAGCCACCAGAAGGAACACAGCCCTGCCAGATACCTTGATTTTGGCCCATAAGACCCATTTCAGACTTCTGACCTCCAGACTGTAAGATAATAAATGTGTGTCATTTTAAGCTGCTAGATTTGTAGCAATTTGTTATAGCAGCTGTTGAAAACTAAAATACTGGGTTTACACAACATTTGCACTTCAACAGAGACCTTACCACTTTAACTCAGTGGAGTTTCTTCAAACAAAGGAAATTTTGTAAATCTGGCAGGCCAGCAGGGGAGACGTGTGTGAGTGTGTGTGTTGAGTGTGTGCATGTGTCTGTCTGTCTTGCTGAGTATGAGCAAGACAGTGTTGTAAGAAATAGCTGATTGGGGTACTTGGAAAATTATCATAATGGCAACAATCAGTTCTAACAGAGAGAATTCCCCCAAGCAGTTAATGCCACACCCAGGATGAGATTCTGACCCAGCTGCCTAAAAAACCCTGGTCAGAAAGGGCCCCCCGTGGACTCCCTCCTTGGGTTCCACATCCCTCCCACAGCCTCCATCCTGGAACCAGTGCTGTAGTCTTTGTTCCCTGGGAGCCTGCTGTCAACCTGACCAATCAGGGTGGTACAATGATCAGAAATGGAGCCATAAAAGGAAAATTGCTGAGCAGTTGGCTGCCTATTACAGAAGGCCGTGCCTGTCACTCCCCATTAATAAAAAAAAAAGGTGGGATTTTGCATCAAATCTCCGCTCTAATATTGCCTGGCTGGTTTTTATCGGCCATAAGAGAATCTAAGCAGGAAATGCTGGAACCGTTCAAAAGAGCTTTTTATACAAAACTTACTTTGCATTCAACAAAGCAAAGTTGTTCTGCTGGTGGTTAGCTGGTGTGGTAGGGTACCTAAGCATTTTGTTTTCAAGATAATATAATTAGTTACTGGGAAAAAGACATAAAGACTACCCTATGGTGTGAGGAGAATGGCATTTTACCTCTCTGGTCTTCCTCCCAAAAACCCATACCCTAGTCTAATCCTGAGGAAAAAATCAGAAAAATCCCAGTTGAGGGAAATTCTACAAAATAACTGACCAGCTCTCCTCAAAACTACTGTATGTATTGGCAGCTACGGAGACTGCCACTTCCCTGTGAGAGATAATGTGACAGAGCTCTGGCTCCCTCCCTGCCCTGCTCCCTCACCACTCAGGCCCTCCAAACGTCTTAGCCTCAGGGTCAAGGTGGGCAGTTCTCCCAATTTCAGAAATAGCCACAGTAAATGAACACCAAGACTCACGTGTGCAAGGTCAGGAGACAGGAGATGTGCCCGTGGGCAAGTCATCCACCCTCTGGAATGCCATCTCCTCATTTTTAAACTGAAGAGTTTGGTTCAGATCAGGGCTCATGTGCTCTAACTGCATCCAAATCACCTGAAGATTTTGTTAGAATGCAGATTCCTATCCAGTAGATTTAGAGTGGGGCCCAGGAGTCTTCCCTTCTAACCAGTTGCTAGATGAGGCTGATGCCACTGGACTGTGGGCTGCATTTTGAGAAGCAAAGGTCTGGATCCATGGTTTTCAATCAGGGATGATTTTGTCCCACAGGGGGACAGTGGGCAATGTCTGTAGGCAGGCCTTGTTGTTACAGCTAGTTGGAAGGCAGATCTACTGACATCCAGTGGGTAGAGGCCAGGGACACTGATAATCATCCTACCATGCATAGGACAGCCACCACAACAAAGAATTATCAGGTCTGAAATATCAGTAGCACTGCATTGAGAAACTTCAGTCTAGATCAGTTGTTCTCAAACTTGAGTATCATCAGAATCACCTGGAAAACTTGTTAAAACACTGATTGATTGAGGGTGCCTCCCCAGAGTATCTGATTCAGTAAGTCTGGGGCAGGGCCTGAGACTCTGCATTTACCAGCTCCCGGGTGATGCTCCTGCTGCTGGTCCCGGGATGCACTTTGAGAACGACTGGTCTCAATGATGACTGAGATCCGTGCAGCTTCAGCACTCTTTGCCTCTCCCACTGCCCACACAGAGGCCGTGACTCCTTGTTTTAAAATACTCCAATGCTGAACTTGTTGATGCCAAGGTAGGAACTGGCATCCCTCCCCTGTGACAGCTTTAGATCTAGAGATGGGGCAAAATTAAGGTAAGGGAAAAGCAACTCCATCTTGAAGAAGATTCCCAGTACATCTGGCCCATGTTTAGGTGGATCCACTTTTAAATAAAACCAGCAGTCCTTCTCCTGACACTAAAAACAAAGTATCGGGAGGACAGTCTACTCCCAATTTTACTGTCCCCTGCCCCATTTTTTGTTCCCCTACAAGTGACCCATTAAATGTCAGAACCATGTAGAGGGATACAGCTAATAGGCAAAGAAAAATAGCTGTCTGTCGAGGGTGACATCTAGCAGGCCCACAAGATGGCACACTGTGTGACTGAACCACCCCCCCCCTCCATTCTCCTCACATGAAGCAGCACAAAAAAACGGTCCCCATGAATCCAGATGACCTAGGAGTAAGCACAATGCCCTCACCTCCCAGCTTACCCACCTCTCTGCATGACCTTGGGCAAGTCCTTTGCATCTCAAAGCCTTGGTACATGAGAATGATATGAGTACTTCACGGGGTTATTGTGAGAACATGCATGAGGCAATATAAGTTACTGACCCCTAACTATGTGCCAGCACCATGTTAAGCACCAGGCCTATAGCAGTGAACAAAACAGACTAAAATCCATACCCTGCTGGCTCACGGTAGGCCCTCCACATTTTTTGTTGAATTTACCCAAGGAAAATTAATGAGGGCGCATCTCCCTGAGAGATCGGTCAAACACAGCCTCCAATCTACTCACAAAGAAAAGCTCCAACAAGCAAGGCAGCTGAAGCAGAGGAAACAGAGCCCAGAGAGGCCTTCTCCAGAATGAATTATTGTTAGCTCAATATGGTACAGGGCTGCAGCTCCCTGAGCTTTAAATATTAAGGGTTTTATTATAACTATTTCATTACCCTGAGCGGTACATTGCAGGAGACAAAGTTACTCAGTGTGACCAAGGCAGGAGGTGAGGTTGGCTGGTGTCGGATGTCCAGTCTGGGGGCTGCCAAACTCCTGGAGGGAGGGCCATGTCCCGTTCAGCAGTGGACATGTGGGGCAGGCCCCTTTGTGCCAGGCACTGAGCAGGGCACTGGGGATGGCGGCCCTGTGGGCATGGGTGCTGAGTGATTGGCTCTGCAGCCGACTGCCAGACCCTGCCCCAGGACTGCCAAGAGCCACAGAGGCCTTTCTGGATGAAGGCTCCGTCTAGACTTCAACCATGAGCTCTGGCTGGTCAACACAGCAGATCAGTCTGAGCCTCCAGGGGCCCTACGTCATGGGTCCCAGCAGTGGGCCAGCAGCCTCGAGCCAGCCCTGCCCTAGCCCACCTCCTTCCCTCCAGCACGACTCCTCCCTGACAGCTCCCTGGCCCTGTGGCCTTCTTCTCCCTGTTGTCCCTTCTCCCAAGGTAATGCCCAGTGTTTGGTGTCCTTTCAGTGCTTATCCAGGCTTTGTGCCTTTCTCTTTGGACCCCACTCCCTGCTGTTCATGTTTAACTAAATGCAACAAACACTTCCCTAGGGCTGGGGTCAGTGGATACTGACTTGCTAGTGTTACTCCTCCCAGAAACATTGATTCAGTAAACATAGATTTACATTTTTCTTGTAGGTCCTTTGGAGACCGTTTCTTAACCCAAGGATGATGGATGTGGAAATTTGCAGCATCACAAAAAAAATGTGAGGGGACAAAAGGTAAGATATGGGGGTATGAAGCACTTATTCCTGCTGCCATGGGCTGCGTAGGTCCACAATAACCCTGAGGGGTAGATACTACTTGGGCCAAATTTTACAAATGAGGAGTCTGTGGTAAGAGAGCTTTAAAGAACTTTCTTAAGAGTTACACAGCTAGCAAAAGAGCCAGCCAGGTTTTTCTGACCCTAAAATCACATGCCTATCACCTCCTCTGGAAGGAGGGAGAACCACTGCCCTCACCATGAGAAGTCAGCCCTCCCCACACGCCTGGTCTCCTGTTCAAATGTGGGGCTAGGGAACCTGGAGAACTAAGGTCCCCTAACACCTATGCTGAACCTCCTCCTTCGCTTGCCCTCCCAGCCCCCCAAAGCCCTGGTCTGCGGGGTGTAGCTGCAGCAATTAGAGAAAGAAGTCAAGCAGTAAGGCCCAGCCTGTACCCAGGTGGGAATGAAACCAGTTCAGGTTTTCCCTAACAGGAATTGCAGTCTGGATCCAGGTAGAGGTAGCAACTCCATCTGAGAGCTCAGAAGTCCAAACTAACCAACTCTGACTCAGGACAGCTGACCCTCTGGGCATCATTTCTCCGAGACCTGCCTGGGATCACGGCTCACGGAAGCTAGGCTGGCCAACTAACGCCAGCTGCAGCCTAACAGCCGGTAGTGGCTTCAAATGCCAGCCCTCCTGAGTCACATTTGCATTCTAACAGCCACCTTCACATTGCCCTGCTGGGGAGAGGGAGGTGTGCTTGAGAGAGAAGGGAGGGCTTTCTTAAACCTGGAAAAGGTTTTGATTTCCCAAGTGCTATTTTTCTGTTTCCTACTCAAGCCTTCCCTGCCAGGCTGCTTCTCATTACTTTTCTACTGCACTGGGAGGGACTCACTGGCTTTCAGGGCCTCCTGCCTGTTTCCCTTCTGGTAAGGGCTCCAGCTAATGGGCTCCCTGGGCTCTTCCCCAGTCCCGCCTGGGAGGGGTCCCTCCTGCCCTTTCTGCTGCCCCCCCTGACTCTGCGCCACCCACCCCACCCCCACTGCATCCCTCCCCAAACTGCAGTGGGTCTCTGCGTCTCACAAAGTGCCTTTGACTGCCACGCCCCTGCCACCTCCAGAACTGACCCCCCTCCCCTGACCTCATCGATGATTGCATCACACCTCTTACCTCACGCAGCACACACACCCATGGTAAAATGGAACAGTCTGGGCTTGGCGCCAGGTGATTCAGGTGTGACTCTCAGCTCTGCCACTCATTAGCTGTGTGGGCTTAACACATCATCTGTAAGCCTCAGTTTACTCACCTGACGAATGGGAAGGAAACAAACACCTGCCTACCTCACAGAGCTGTTGTGAAGGTCAAGTAAGATTATGCATATAGGGGCCCAATAAATGACGCTCCTGTCCTCTCCTCCTGAGTTCAGAACTAATTGAGAAAAAAGATAAAAGTGAAGTACAGTATGTTTTTAAAAATCAGTTTCATTTGTAGAGCTAAAGTGGAAAACATGGATTAGATTTAGGGCCAGGGGGCTCCCTAATATGTCCCTCCTGAATGCAGACATGAAGGTGGAAGGAATTTGTTTGTGGAACCCTGGGCCAAGGAGTATACCATTTTTATCTCCAATAATCACACACAAATCTGACGCAGGTGTGGCTATTACAAGTTACACAAGAGGGTGCTAAGGCCCCACGAGGTGAAACAACCTATCTAGGCTCACACAACTAATAAGCTGTAGAGCTGGGATCTGAACCCAATTAGTTGGCTCCGGAGCCCAGGCTGTCACTACTAGTCTGGGGAAAGCCAGGACCCAGCTAACAGGCAAGTGACTTTGCTGTGGCTGGAGGCAGAGGCCCAGGACAGCAACTCTGTCGACCAAGGGGCAGTACTTACACTTTTCAAGAGGATTTCGTCTCCATGACCTCATTGCATTCCTTATCCATTTAATAAATATTTACGGAACATCTCCACGTGCCAAAGTCTTCTAGATTCTGAGGGTGCAGTAGGTAGCAACACAAGTCCCCGCCCACAAAAGTTTACATTCTAGTGAGACCACAAAGAACTACCTATAGAGGGAAAGGCGAGTAGACGATAAAGGCATAAACATAGATAAATTTAATGAAAAATTTAAGTCAGGGCTAAGAGGTAGACAGACTTGTCAAGGATGGCTGTTCTGAGTGTCACATCCAGCAGAGACCCAAATAAAGTGAGAAAATGTGAATATCAGGAGAAGAACGTTGCAGACAGGCGGAATAGCCAACGCAGTGTTCCCAAGAGGGGAGCTATGCAGTCATCGAGTACTAGCCAAGTACCATCAAGTAAGACATTATGGCTGAAAAACAGCAAGAAGGACAGGGGTAGGAGATGAGATCTTAGAGTTGGAGAGCTTGAGGGGGACATAATCTTTTTGATCACAAGAAAGACTTGGGTTTATTTTTCAATTCTTCAGTGTGTTAGAAACCGGAGGATTACAGAACCAGTGTGAGTGACTTGATCTGATTTACATTTTTAAAATATGACTATGGCTGTGATGGGGAGAACAGGCTAGGAAGGGCAAGAATGGCAGCAGGGAGCACAGTCCAGTTATGAAGCTCTTACAGTATTTCATCTGACAGATAATGTACCAGGGGTGAGCAGTGGAGATGTTGAAAAGTGGTTGGATTCAGGAGCTACTGTGAAGGCAGCAGGGTAGGTGTTATTCCCAGAAGCAGAAAGGGAAACCCAGAGCCCAAGAGCAGGGAGGAGAGGATGAATATGCAGTGTGCAAGGTGTCCAGTAATGAGATGAGCCTGCTCCGGAAGCAGCTCCCCCACCCCCAGGCCTGGGATCTCTGCATCGCATGCACTGGAACACAGAATGTCCAATCCAAGGCCCGGCCCAGCCACAGATCCATCCCTGGTGCCTCAACCCTCTCCTGTCAAGATGGCAGGCCAGATGCACCATCTAACACTTGCTGTGTATTTTTCAAATGACATTTTCCCAGTAGTAAAAACACAGCTTGCCACTTTAATGCAAGATGGTGGAACAAAGGAATGATTCTGGGGGAGGCATTTCAAATCCCTCCCTTTAGGGAGCCACACCGTATATCCCACAGAGAAGTGGTGACACTTCATTTCAGTGAATGTTCCTGAGCATGGCCTTGCTGGGTGCTTGCTGGGGTACCAAGTTGTATACTACAGAGGACTGTGCCCTTAGCCTAGTGGTAGGGAGAGAAGTATAAACTAAGGGGCCAGTGGATCATTCACCAGGAGCGGTGGGGATACAGGAAACAGAGCAAAAAATTAATCCAGGGGTGAGGAAAGAGTCTTCAATGTGTGCCCTGAACAGGATTCAGTGACAGTGTGCAGACAGAGACCTGAAGGTGTGAGAAGGCAGGGACGCTGATAGTCCCATGCAGGGAGTGGTCTAGAGTGGCCTGGGCAACAGGAGCTGCAGCAGAAACTACTATTTACTGACAAATGTGCCAGACCCTGCATGAAGAGCTCATAGGCATCCACTCATTTATTCCTCACCACACTGTGACGCAGGCATTGTCATGGCCCCATTGTGTGGGAGGAGGAAACTGAGGCTCAGAGGCCGTAAGTGGCTTGTCACTTAAGATCACACAATGAGTAAGAGGTGAAACTTGAATTTTTAAAAAAAAATAAATGTCTTTTATAGAAATATACTTACAGAAAAGATCACAAATCCTAAGAGTATAGCTTGATAAAATATCACAAAGAGAACACACACAGTAACCACCACCCAGGTCAAGTAATGGAATCTTACCATCCAAAGCCCCTCTCGTGCACCACCCCAACCCCTTTCCTCTCCCTCCTTCCCCAAGTAAACACTATTCTGACTTCTAACCCGACGGATCAGTTTTTGGAATTGAGGTTTGCACCTCGGTCTGCGGGAATCCTGAGACCAGGATTTTCCGTGGACACAGCAGTGGGTGGATGGGCTTCCCCGACCTCGTTGGGTCTGCACAGGATTGCCAGGACTATCTTCCCAACCACGTCCCATGCTGTGCCATTCTCCCTGCAGTGGGAGACAAGCGACAGCTCTAAATAGAGCCTCTGGGAGTGTGGGAGCCACCGGTGTCCAGTGCAGAAGAGCCCTTCCTGCGCTCTACGAGCTGGATGCGTGCTAGACTGCAGGTCAGTGAGGCTTCCCATGTCCCTTCTTTAGGAAAATATGATTTAATGACAACGATATCATTTTGGAGAGGGCAAATCAATAGCCTTGGGCAGTAACCTTGACTAGATTGAACCATATTCTCAAAGTTAAGGGTTTCAATCTGTGAAATGTGAAGAAAACTCTATAGTCATTACAAAATAAAATAGAAAGATTCCAGTTTGTTACCTGGATAATAGACTTACCCCCCACCCCTTGGCCTATGTTCTGATACCAAAAAAAAAAAAAAAAAAGCACCAACATTGCTGAGATGGTGATTAGCTTGGGCTCCTCCAAAGCCCTAAGTCACATAAGCCCCAACCCATCTTCTGCCGCCTTCATCCTAACGGTATTTTAGCCAAATATTCACATAGAATCCCACGGTCCAGGCCTCTGCTGACCACCCTCCTCTTGGCAAGCCTTATTTTTCCTCCATCCACTCAGGACAAGATCAGCTGCTGACTTCTCAAGCATCCTCCATTGAAGCTCTACTCTCCTCACCTGACAGTCCTGACTAGATGCTGCATCACCAGATGGAAAGAGTTTAATGGGTTGCCCCCCTCAGAAGCAATATCCCTGCCCTCAAAAGCTACTGTGAGTGTAGGAAGCAGCTACCCTAAGGGAGACACAGGCCAAGTCACGGAGCCAGCAAAAGAAATGTGGATGCTTGCATAGTGTCTAAGTTGGAAAAGGGCCTTTAAAACGCAGATATGAATGATAAAGTCCCAAGCAGGGATGTTATTAGGGAACATGAGGCCCAGGCTAGGCTGAGGTGATCACCTGCTGGTCGGGCGAGTGGTGACATCCAGGGACAAGCTCAGTGGGGAGCTGGGCGCTGTGAAGATATCCGGGTGGGGGAGGGTGGGAGGACGGAAGTCAATCTTTGAGATAACATGACATAGAAGAGGTAGCAGGGGGTGTAAGGGGATAAGGTTTAAGCTTTGCAGCCAGAAAAACACGGGTTCAAATTCCAGCTTCTCCACATATCGCTGACTTGACGTAACTTACTTAACCTCTCCTAACCTTCAATTGCCTTTATGGAAGGAGGGGTAATATAATCTACCTCATAGGATTCAAATGAGGTTTAAAACAAAACTGCATTTCAGTGACAGGCATACAGTAGAAGCTAACTAGACAAATGGTTGATGAATGAAATGAATGGGAGAAATTGCAATTGCGCCCCCTGGTGGAGTTTCAAAGACTAGCCCGTTGGAGGATCAAAAGCATTTAGGTGCGGAGATGGTGTAACTATTACAGGATGTGCCATGGCCAACACTCTCACACGCGCACGCGCACACACACACACACACACACACACACATGAGGACACAGAGTCTACCTCTGCCAGTAGTCTACAGCAGCAAAGAGTTAACCATGCATTAGGCCTTTCTCCCTGTGCTCACACACACAAAAATGCAACCAAGAGAAAAAATCTCCAGATCTGAGTGTGCCCAGAAACTGTTTCCAAGATCTCTACTGCAAAATGTCTGTTAGCAGACTGGATGGTATTGTTGTTGACTGCATGATCCTTGCAGGAGCAAATAAAGCTCTAACATAAAACAGCAGCCAGAAAACAGATTAAAACCCTCTCAGAGAAAACGTTCTGCTAAAATAGCCTTTCCTTTGGTGCCCATTCCTACCTCAGCAACCCCCTGCACACACAACACACACACACACACACACACACCCTCCACAAAGTATCTACATGGAAATTTCACGTTAACTGAAGTTTTAAAAACACCAGTTGTGATCAAATCAGTAAACAGGTTGTTTTTGAAATAGAATCTGAAGGAAGAGGGACCTAAGAATCTCACTGGGGTGTTCTTTGGTACAGCAGGAAGATAAGCATGGTGACATCCCCAGTCTGTCCTCATCTCCCTCCACAGATCATGGATAGGCACTTCAAGTCTCCCATCAGCTAGAGAAGAGGTAGGTTTCCTTCCCTCAAGAGTGAGAGGGGATGGCAAAGCCCCCACCAGCCATTCAGTTCCTTTATCACATTGGTCCCAAAAAGTGATAGTAGCTTTCTCAGCTCTGAGGTTTGTCTGAACCAGCCTGGTACACATCAACTTGTTGTGGGTCCCTCCACTCTAATCAGTTCAGTAAATGCCCATGGTGGACCCAATCTTCCTGAGCTCTGAGGGAACTTTAGGGAAATTTACATTAACAATGATTTTAATGCCTCATGAATATATGGCACTTAAGAATTTTCAAAGTATTTTAACTTTCATTACTTCACTTAAATTTGGCACAACCGTGTGAGGTAGTAAGGACTTGGTATTATCATCCCTAAATAAAGAGGTTAAAAATTGGAGAGTGGTTAATCCAGAGTCATGCAACTAGTCGAATGCAAAGCTAGGCCTAGGGTCTCTAGTAAGCAATAAGACATGCCCATGAAATGGTTGCATGAAGAGGGTGGCAGAGACTGAGTAGGTGGTTGACACAGGTCCTGTAGATTTCCTTCTTAGAGACTGACCTATCTGGGTTCTACAGAGAAGATACCAACAGTTTCTCCTTCTTGAGACCCCCTAGATCTACGAATTGGAAATGTACCTGTTTGTGTGCATGCCATTCTGCCTTGTATGAGAGTTGTGTTTATATGTGAGTGGCTGCTGGCCATTTATGAGGTCCCTGAAGGCAAGGAGGGCTTGGCACAGTACCTGGCAAATGGTAGGTGTTCTCTAATGTCTTTGAATTGACTGTCCTCCAGCTGTGCTGAAGGTTAAAGCAGGACTTCACTGTGCTGTGGCTCGCTTTCCCCATCTAGTGGCCAGTTCTAAGAGGAGCTAGATCACAGATGGAGCTGAGTTTCCCAAGCCAATCTGAAGGCACAGCCACACATAGTCCAAACTCCACCCCTTTTGGTCAGACACAGACATCCATGAAACTCTTTAAAAATACATGTGCATCTCATGATAGCACAGTATCTGCCTCTAAAACAAAAGTCATTAAGGAAATCAGCCAACTGTTTATCAGGCATTGATTATGTGGACAAGTACTCTGCAGGAACACATGAAGATATAGGAAAAACACATTCCACAGTTCCTGACATTAAAAGTCTACAATTTACTTTGAAGTAACAACACTCCACAGCCCAGGCATCCCAGTACACTTCACATACCTAGAGCAATGGAAGTTTTAGAACTCCAAGTAACATTTGACCCTATGGACAAAATAGAATTTCTCTAGAGAAAAAAGTTTGAGAAAACCAGTAAGACCCTTTTACTTTTTTTTCCAGTATCATAGCTTAGATAACCAGAAAACCCTTCTGCTACAAAATACCTAGAAATTCTAGGTAAAATTTTTTAAAAGTCTTTCTTAATGCATAGCTGAGGAGTACATAAGAAAATTTAAAAATTATACATGGGCCAAGAATAGGAATTAAAAACACGAGTATAAGACGCTGTAGAAAATCAACAAGCAAGTTTGGAATACAATAAAATAGGATTTTTTAAGCTAAAAATATGGTCAATGAAATTAAAAACTCAATGGATAAGTTTTAAACAGCAAACTAAACGTGGCTGAAGAGATAATAACTGAATTGGAAATAGATCTAAGGAACTTAGCTAAAATGTGTCTTGAGAGATAAAAAGACAAAAAATAAAATGAGAGAGAAAGAGACTTAGAGGAAAGAATAAAACGGTGCACATACATGGAACCACAGATCGAAAAGGAAAGAATAGAGGGAAAAGTGAGACAGCAACATTAGAAAAAAATAGCTATGAATTTTTCTAGAATAAATGAAATACATAGATCTTGCCAATCAGGAAGCACAAGACTAAGTAGGATAAGTAAAAATAAATCCACATCTCAACACATCATGACAAACTGAAAAACATCAAAGACAGAGAAGTCTTATTAAAGAAAAGACAGAAGATAGTAGAAATATCTGTTCAAAATGTTGAGAGAAACAGCTAACTTATCATTCAAGAGTGAGGGTAAAGACATTTTCCAACAAAGAGTGTCCCACTAGTACTCTCTGTCAAAGAATCACTTAAAATTGTACGTTAGGAGGAAAATTGAATCCAGAACCAAGATTGACAATGCAAAATGAAAAAGCAAACAAAGTCATTAGTAAAAATCTGGGTTAATCTAAATAAGCACTGACAGCATAAAACAATAATGGTAGCTAATGTAAGGAATATAAAAGCAAGGTGGAATTAAAATACATAGCATCACTAACATGTAAGATGGACTGGGTGGTCAGAGTTTAAGCTTTTTAAAGCTCTCATATTTGTTTGGGAGGGTAGAAAAATTGATTAAATTCAGATTTTGTAAAGTATGCATATTAATTTTAAAAGATAACCACTGAAATAAGAAAAATATAATGTTTAAGTTTCAAACCTGTGAAGAGGATAAAAGTGAATACAGAAATCACAAGAACTTCTGGTTAAACACGGTAGATTGAACTAGTGTTTTATCTCTGCTCCCTCCTGAAACCCCTCTAAAAGTAGTGAGTTTATCAAGGCTGCAGGATAAAAGACCAATATACAAAAATCAATTGTATTTCTATATACTAGCAACAAACAATGGCAAATTAGAATTTTAAAGAATATTATTTACAATAGCATCATAAAATATAAAAGATGTACAAGACCTGTACACTGAAAACCAAAAAAAAATTTGGTTTTTTTAAATTTCTGAGAGAAATTTTAAAAGACCAAAATAAATGGACAGACATACCCTGTTTATAGGTCAAAAGACACAACACTGTTAAAACATTGATTCTCCCCAAATTGACCTATGGATTAAACACCATTACAATTAAAGTCCCAGCACTTTCTTGTAGAAATTGACAAACTGATTCTTTAAAGTTCACAAGGAATGCAAAGGACTTAGAACAGTGAAAACAATTTTGAAAAAGAATAAATTGGAGGGCTAACCACCTGATTTCAAGACATTATAAAGCTACAGTAATCAAGACAGTGTGGTATTGACATCAAGATAGACTAATCAATGGAACAGAGAGTCTAGAAGCAGACCTACATATATGGCCAAAGGACTTTTTCACAAAGGTACAAAGGCAATTAAATGGAGAAAGGATAGTCTTTTCAACAATGGTGCTAGAACACACGGATATCACACACAAAATAATGACCTTCCATCTATACCTCACACCATTAAAAAATATTTAACTCAAAATGGATCATAGACCTAAATTTAAAACCTAAAACTATATAACTTCTAGAAGACAAGAGAAGATTTTTGTGACATTGGGTTATGCAAAGATTTCTTAGATATGACACCAAAAATATATTGATAAAAGAAAAAAATTGATAAATCAGACTTCATCAAAATTTTAAATATTAGCTCTTTGAAAGACACTGTCAGGAAAACGAAAACAAGCCAGAAAATAAGAGAAAATACTTGCCAAGCATAAATCTGAAAAAGACTTGTATCCAGAATATATAAAGAACTCTCAAACTCAGTAAGAAAACAACTCCCCCCAAAAAAGTGAGCAAAAATTTGATACACACAACATGGATGAATCTCAAAATTATGCTAAATAAAAAAAGCCAGACAAAAAGAAAAGGAATATATACTGTATGATTCCACTTACATACTTACATAAAATTCTAGAAAACACAAAGTAATGTATAGTGAGAAGGCAGATCCGTAGTTACCTGGAGTAGGAGGGAGAATTACAAAGGGGCATGAGGAAACTTTAGGAGGTGATGAATAGGTTCACTATCTTGATTGTGACAATGGTTTCACAGGTATGTGTATATATACGTCAAAACTTACCAAGTTGTACACCTTAAATACGTGTAGTTTATGTCAATTATGTCTCAATAATTTTTTTTTTTTTTGAAACAGGGTCTTGCTTTGTCACCAGGGCTAGAGTGCAGTGGTGTCCGACTCCTGGGCTCAAACAATCCTCCTGCCTCAGCCTCCCTACTAGCTGGGACTACAGGCATGCGCCACCACACCAGCTAATTTTTTCTATTTTTTATAGAGACAGGGTCTCGCTGTTGTTCAGGCTGGTCTTGAACTCCTGGCCTCAAGCAATCTTCCCACCTCGGCCTCCCAGAGTGCTAGCATAACAGGTGTGTGCCACAGTGCCTGGCACGCAATAATTTTTTTAAAAATAAAATTATACTAACAGCTATCGTCTATTGAGTGCTTGTCATATTTGGTTTTGCTTATACTATCATTGCACATTTCTTATTTTATTCAGAGTAGGAATGCACTCAGCTAAAATCTCCCTCGCAAATAAATGTAGACCTAGACTAAGTTCTGGCCAATGAGAAGTAAGCAGAAGTGTCATGTGGTACTTCTTGAAAGTCTTCCTAAACAATAAGGCATGCCTTTCTTCTCTTCCTCCTGTGTATGGCATGAAGGTCTGCTGGCCAGAGCTCCAGCAGCCTTTTTAGACCATGAGGTGATTTTGAAAATATCAACCACGTGCTGATAGAAACATAGGACCCTGAGTCCCTGATGACATGATGAAACCACTCTATTAGCCCTAGGCTTCCAAACCCTAGATTTTTTTTTTTTTTTTTTTTTTTTTGAGACAGGGGGTCTCATTCTGTTGCCTGGGGTAGAATACAGTGGCATCATCACAGCTCACTGCAGCCTCAAACTCCTGGGCTCAAGCAATCCTCCTGCCTCAGCCTCCCGAGTAGCTAGGACTACAGGCACGTGTCACAACACCCAGCTAATTTTTTTTTTTTTAATTTTTTGTAGAGATGGGGGTCTCGCTATGTTGCTCAGGCTGGTCTCAAACTCCTGGCCTCAAGCAATCCTCCCACCTTGACCTCCCAACATGCTGGGATTACAAGGGTGAGCTACCACGCCCAGCCAAACTCTAGACTTTTTATGAGGGAAAACAAACTTCTGCCTTGCTTCAGCCAGTTGCTTTAGGTCTTTGTTTTTCTATTACATGCAGCTGAACCTAATCCTAACTGCATCCTTCGATGATATTGGGTATGGTGGAGCTACTTCTCAGACATCGGGGAGGCTAGATCTTGTGACAAGCTGACACTTTGACCAGAAGTAAAGAAATGAACATTGTCTTCATGCTTCTTGCTGGCTCACATACACGGCCCCAAGCCTGGCTGACGCAGGCTTTGATTTCTTGAATCCACTTTGCTGTCCTCATCTGCTCTAATCTCCTTTCTAGCTTTGTGTGGACATCTTATTTTCCTCACCCGTACATTGGTCTAAGCTGAACTTGATCAACTGTTAATACCACTTCGGCCTAGTTGCATTTTACACTGAAAATAAATAACACACTTTATGTTTGCATTATAGTTTTTATTGTTTCTAATTCATGTTATATCAATTATTTCACATGAGCTTCCACTAAACCACAGAGTTGAAGAAGGCAGGGATCACGCTTTGCTCTCTCAGATCACAAGGACTGACAAACAAGTGACCTGCCAACATTCCAAGGAAGGAGCGGAAGTTCAGAACAGAAGGAGGCCCCGACTCTGTTCCCGTCCTGTGACACAGGCACAGCTCTCCTTTGGTCACTCATTCTTTATTCCCATTTGTTTTTCAAACGTTTGTTGAGCACCTGCTCTGGGGCAGGAACTATGCCATCACAAGTGCTGGGGACGCTAAGAGGAGCCAGACATGCTCTCAGATCTCAAGGAGCCCCCAGCCCAGGAGAAGAGAGCACTCACCACTCACTCACAGCTCTGCGCACAAGTGAGCCGCAGCAGCGTGGCATCTCCACATAAACAACTGAGAGGTGATGAAAAGGACAAGTCCCTGGTGTCTTCCCTTATCTGTTCTTACATAAGAACAAGGGCGTTCTGGTATTTCCTCCTCTTCCCCTTTGACCACCAATGATTTCCACCTACCATTTCATAATCATCTCCTTTTGACCTCTGTGGAACAAATGGATTTTTAATGTGTTCCTATCTATTCAATTTCATCACAAAGATTCTGCCTTACCATAATTCCTTATTGGCAGCTTTGTTTTTACTTCTCCCCCACCTTGGATTTCTTCGGAAAAGATTCACTTTCTCTTCACCCATTCCTTAACCAGCATTTACTCTTCCTGACGTGAGGTGACTCCCCGAGCCCCCCATGCTCCAGGTCTTCTTCTCCCCGGCTGTTTGGCTATTCTTCTGGCATCACTGTCACTGGACTTTCATAGAGGGCACCCCCAAAGTCCGGGCTTCTCCTGAAAGACTCAAGGCCTTCCTTTGGCCTTAGGGCTGGAAAAACGTAACCTTTATTGAAGGGCAGCGAGATAACAGAACCCCCCCTCCCCAGACCAGGGCCTAACTGAAGCCCTGTACTCTACCTAGCTAGCCATGACCTTGGGCATGACCCTCCTCTCAGAGCCCAACTATCCCCTTAGGGAAAAGGACAGCATTCAACTGGGGCACTTGCCCAGCCCTGACAGGATATAATTCCAATTATACTGACCTGTGCTGCCGAAGGAGATGGCCACTAGCCACGCGGCCATGGCGTCCTAGAAATGTGGCCAGTCCAAGTTGAGACGTGCTGTGAGTGCAAAATAGACACCAAAACCTTGTACAAAAAAAAAGACACAAAATATCTCATGAATAATGTTTATATTGATTACATGTTGAAATAATAGTATTTTGGATATATTATATACACAAAATGTTAAAATGAATTTCACCTTTTTTATTCTTTTAAACGTGGTTCCAAGAACATTTTAAATTACACCTGTGATGCTCACTGTGTTTCTATGAGCCAGAGCCTGCACAGCTGTCTCACAAGGAGCCCAGCGCCACTGACTGAGGCCAGGCTCAGTCAACACACACAGGGGAAAGGGGACAACCTTTGGTCTGCCGTAGGTGACCTGGAAGATCTGGATCTAGACCAGGGGTTGTTAATCTGAGGATTAAGGACAGAAGTACTGAGCAGAATTCAGGTGATCCATGAACTTGAAAAATGACATCTTTCTTTTTCACCAGCCTCTAACTGAAATTAAGCATTTCCTTCCATTATGAAGGCAATTTGCAGGCAATAAATCATAGGAATATTGGCTGTATTTGTTTGTCAGCAACAGAAATCAGTTATTTTTATAACACGTTGCAGATTTTCAAAATATCATTTAGGCTCATCACTACCACACAATTGTGGTAATTATTAGACTTGCCACTGGATCTTGTTATTTGATGTGTTAATAAAGCAACACATACATTACTATATCATGGATTTATTTTTGTAGTTTGGTAACTGTCCTTCAATGTCATTTATTTCCTTTGATGTTTTTGGGATGTTATTTCATGTATGTAAAACATTCTGAGAAGACAGGGTCCTTCTGCAGATGGCTAAGAGTCCCTGGCACCAAAAAAAAAAAAAGATTAAAAACCCTAAATGAGAAAGAAGAGGCATTTTCATCAGGCAGAGTACCAGCACATCCTGGGAGATGGAGGACCCTGGCCCTGAAAGGGGTTCTAGGAATGATGTGGGCTCTCCCACTGGAGATGCCCAGGGCCCTTCAGTTTGTGTGACCTCCAGACAGACCCTTCAGCTGCAGAACAGAGGACACTATCTCATCCCTTCATTTTGATGCCAGGACTTTTTGACTCTCCTAAAACACACACCATTAAATGTTAAGATCTACTTTAAATTATTAAATAATATGTGCAATATTCTTCCTTACTCCATCCCCAAACTCAACTTCCATCTCAAAGTGTCACCCCAGTGTGGGTGTCAGGATTGGCAGAGGCCCAGAAATGGGTGGGCCTCAGGCCAAGGAGGCTCAGAGCCACAGGCGTGGGCTAAACCCAGAAACCCATACAGTATATCTCTGCATCAAAATATCCTGCTTTGTTTTGCTAAGCCCCCCCTGTTCAACAGCTGGGGGCAGGGCTCTAGCAGTGGCTGCTGAGAAATCTAGTTTAGAGATTCTGCCCTAAGCCAGCCAGCTGCTCCCCGATCCCCTAGCAATGCAGCCTCCCACAGCCCAATCACCAGTGGCACACCAGGAGCACGAAAACAGCCACCACTCACTGGACAACTCGTGCCCAGGCACAGTCCTGCTGCTCTGACTACCTGGTCTCATTCAACACTCTAGGCAAAGCAGGGTAAGCTTAGCCCCAGGTTACAGATGGAGACTCTGAAGCCAAACAGCCTGCCCAAAACCATGCAGCTCCTGAGTGAGGGAGCCAAGTTTTTAACCTAGGTCAGTTTAAGCCCAGAGCTATCTCCCCAAACAAGCTGCCTCCCCACTTAGCCGAGGTCAGCCAACACTGAAATTCTTGAGCAGAAGGTAGAATCCCTTTTACAAAACTCAGCTGACATCAACCAACCAAATATAACGTTCAAAAAATGTTCAATTCTCTCTACAAAGCCCTAATCTAATCCACTGCAGACCTAGAGACCAACAGTAGGGTCTTGGCCCAGCAGCTTTGCCTGTGGGCCCTTTGCCTCTGGGCCCATTTCCTCGTGTGAAATGAGAAGCCTGGACTTAAATAGTTTCCAAGAAAGCCCTGAGAATTCTCAAGGGAGAGGCTGAGGGGAGGCTCGAGACACTCCTTGCCAGCTTCAATCACACAGTTTTGCTTTTCTCTGATGTCTACATTGAGACTCCAGGAAAGATTTCCTAAAGGGCTCCATGACTAAAACACGTTTGAAGTCAGCCACAGGACTAGCCAACTTCTAAAAGCTTGCCCAGCTCTGGAAGACATCCTAAGGAACTCTTCCAGGAAATCACAGCCCAGAGCCCCCTGGGGTCTGACAATCTTAGAGAGCAGTGCTGGCCTTGACTGGGCTTGAGGACAGCATCAGAACACTCTTTCCAGTCTGCCTGCAGGCAGGGGAGGGCCTTAAGCAACACATGTGACATTTCATGCAGAAATGGGACCACCAATCCAGGAACACCACAGATTTTAATGGTCTACATGGTTAAATACACAAATCTCCCAGTTTCCAACCCTGCTATTGCACCTGATTCACCTGTACAGTTTGTTATAAAAGAGCCCCTCCCTAGACCAACAGAATCAGAATCCACAGGAATGGATACCAGCAACGTTTTTAACAAGACCTTACCGATTACGATGACCAGCTGTGTAACCACTACAATACCCTGTAGCAATAGAGAAATTGAGGGTCAGCTTCTACCTGTTCTATGAAGGCTTTAATAAACATTTTCCAGAAAGACAAAGAGAAATCACATCAGTAGTTAGCCTTCTAGGGGCACTTGGACAACTCTTAGAAACCACGGTAGCCAAGCAAATGACATTACTCCAGCAACCCAAGGCAACTCCCCTGTTGCAACCTGAATCCCACCACTAGATGGCAGACATACACCAGCCCTGACTACACAGCTTGCCCTGCTTCCTAGCACTTGCTTTGGGTTAAATCTGTTTCAACTGGAGCACAACCACATTCCTTACATACTTCGCAGGACTCTGTCAAGGATAGAATGAAGCAAAGTGAAAGTATAACGAAGGCTGGAAAAATGTAATGTGAATATTACAATGCAAGTTGGAAATTTCAAGAACAGAAGAGGAAGTATACGGCACTGATAAAGAAAAGGCAAGAACATCCACAACTGTAGTTATCTTGTGGGAGAGAATCTGGGCTTTTCAGCATAAAATCCAGTCGTGACACATGAGCTATTTAGGCAGAGGCCACACTGGCTTTTCCAGGACTAGGACAGTCAGAACTCAACACTGCCTTGAATCTCGCGCCATTTTCATTCTGGGCAACAGGTCATGGACACCACAGATCTAATCCAAACAAATCCTCAGTATGAAAAGGCAATGCCAAGCATTGATTGGACTATATGAAAAAATGTGTCTGTATAAGGCAAAATTTCATGTTCTCCCGCCCCTTACTTCCATTCATTTAATTGAAAATATGTGTCTTGGGTTTAGTCCTAACTCAGATTGATTCACTTGGCCCTTTTCTTATTTTAGTTCATAGTTATTGAAAAAAACATAAGCATAGTCCAAAATCTAGCAAGTGGCCTTACTTCATTCTGGGTTTAGCAAACGATCTGATTAAAACCTGCTTTAAAATAGAAATCTAGACAACCCCCAGCACCAAATGATAGAAATCCATGTCTCTGGTTCCATCTTCTCAAAGCAGACTTTCTCACATCCCAAGTCTCCTTCTCCACCCCTCTTATTTAAAACTTTTCAGCAGGCCCGAACAGGTTTCATTTAATCTGTACCGATTAATGATTCGATTAAAGCAGCACTAGTCAAACAGGTGTCTCCTCCTAAGTGTGAAGCAGAAGGTTGGCTGAGAGGGTGTTGTGACTCAAGGGTGGGAAGACAAAGCAAATCTACTCCAGGGCTTCACTGGCCTGCACCTCCGCCCCTCCAACTACAACAAAGAAACAAGAACCAAGTTGTGAGAATTGAGTGGCGTCCCAAGCAAAGCTTCAAAGTCCAGAGGTGGTCTGCACGGGACGGGGGAGATGGGCTAGCAGGGCAAAGAGACAAACTGGACCACAAGTTAGGAACACCCGCTTGCACAACCACCTGTGTGACATCAGGCAAGTCAGTCACTCTGTGACTCACAATGTCTCCAGCTGCCAGAAGATGAGAGTAATGCTTGACAACACCAGCTCCTGTGGAGGCACCTAAGTGGTATTTAAAAACACAGCAGCCTTCCAAGGGTGGATTCTGTTACAAGATCTGCTAAATTCCCAGATGGGGTTGCATCTGTCAAAGTGGAACAAGTAGCTGGCGAGTAGAAGGCTCTGCTCATTAACAAGGGCCACTCGGTGCCTAGCAGGCAGCGGGTGAAGAGGAAAGGGAAGCTGAGAAGCAGTGGTGAGCCGGTAGGGGCTGGGGTGCTACAAAGAGCACAAAAGCCGATCATTTTTTAATCCCTGGTGGCAGGTGACTAGGTCTTTGAAAAACAGGGATGGACATACATTCATTCATTCCAAAGTACACACAGTGTGCTTATGTATTCAACCTGAAACTGTCTGCATGGTTATGATGTAAACTTTCCTCCATCCACCACCCACCCCCCTCAAAAGTTCACTTTAGAAGGTTTTGTTTGAGCGAGGAAGGGCTGGGTGACTGGCCTGGGAAGGCAGTAGGGGTGGAGACTGCATAAACTGGATGACATCAGGGGGACACAGAGCCAGAACATCCAAGAACCACAGCCTCCCAGCCATGCTGGCCTGGGCTTCCCACTCAACATGGAGAAATGCAAGTCCACTAGCCTTACCAGCATCTGAGCCTGGCTGAGGTCTGAGGTCTGCCTTGCCCATGGCCCAGGACCGTGCCCACGCTGCACACGCATGGTACTGCCCTCCCCCATGCCCACCCCGTGCCCCTCAGTTCCAGCAGCCAGCAACCTCGATTGCTCAGGGCCAAACACCACACAGAAGGCAAGAGTTGGATCTTTTTTGTTCAGCCTTTATTTACAGCAAAGTACATAATATGTGGTCATTTTGTAACTACTAACAATAAAGGTAGGGTGGTAAAAAGAAAAGGGGAGACAGCAAGCATCTGGAAGGGGGGGGAAAAGCCTAAGTCTTCATTGAGCTGCTCACCCTGCACCTGGGGCAGCACTGGGTAGGCACTCCCTGCCTCTACGAGCCACAGAAAAGCTCATGTGGAATGCCAGTTCCCTGGCACAAGGAGAGCAGCAGCAGACCAGAGACACAAGATTAAGGGGGACTACGAGCTCCAGATGCACCCCAGGCATGCCCTTCCTAGATTGCTGTCTTGCTTGTTTTGTCTGACACCAAGAATGTTTCCCCCACTCCGCCTTGAGAACGAGTAAAAGGGCAAGGGTGGTAGTGAAGTCCAGTTGGTCCTTTCCAGAAGCACAGCCTTGTACCCCAGAGCCTACCCTGGTTTCTCCTAAACCAGTCCAGTTCCTTGGCGCTGGAATCTTTAGCAGGCACACAGGAGACTCCAAAGCAGAGAAACATATTTCCCTGCAAGAGGCTACTTCCTTCCCACAGCCTTGGGTGCTGGCACAGGTGGAGGTTGCTGAATCAAGGAACCTGCACGAGGGCAAGGGAGGTGACATACAAACCAACCAGGCCCAAGTCCCTCCTCCCTCGCAACTGCTCTGAGGCGTATGCAAGCCTCCAGTGTGACCCAGTGGCCTAACAAGAGACTGGCAACCCACCCTGGGTGTGGCCACAAGCATCCAATTCGAAGCCCGGGTGAGAAGGGGAGCCAATTTCCCCATGATCACTGAGCAGCCAAGACCAGAAATAGGGTGATTAGGTTAGTTCCAAGGAAAGGTAAGCTAGAGACTCTTCCCCTCTCTCCTCCCCTGGCCTGTTCTATGGCAATCCCATAGTTTAACCCTCTGCCTTTTCAAGGGTCTACCCCATCCACTCCAAATCAAAGGACACCTGAGGTCATGACAGGTGCATCCTTCTTAGACTCCCTTCTCTGCTCACAGTGGCCTCAGGCTGCCTGGAAATAAGAAACTTGGGCCAGCAAAAGTTCCATTAATGTGAAGGAGCATGAGGCCAGGCCTTCCCATGACACAACGCTCAGATGTTTGCTTCCTAAACACTTGGTCCACAGACAATACCTAAGCAGGGAGAGAGAAGCAACCACCATTGGGCAGCTCTGAAGCCAAGGAACTCCCATCACACACGACCACTCTGCTCATCTGTGCCTCCTCCCTGAACCACAAAGAGTACCTAGATGACAAATGTCATGGTTCTGGTCTAATTCTACCCCTGACTCTCCATGGAATCAGAGATCCAGAAGCTCTTAAAAAGCTAAGACCATGCTTTGTCCTATAGATAGCTCACGTTCAGATACACCGTTGGCTGAACACTGGGTTGCCACAGAGGGGTGGAGCCTCCCACTCCTTCCTTGTCCCGGACACGGTATGTCACAGAACCTGGCATGCACTGCTCAGTGCCGCAGGACAAGCTGCCAAAAGTGGTGATCATTTGACCAGGGGGTATGTGATGAAGAACGCTAGAGCTGTTTCAAAGTTAGGAGTGGGCTTCGCAGAGACACTGGAAGCTTGGTCCCAACACCACAGGTAGGTGAGGAAGCGGCTAAGTAAAGGCTCAGAGATGAGAGAGTCCATCTTCCAAGGCAGTGGGATAGATAGCCAAGGCACTACATGGTTTGGCACCTGGGAGCTTCAAGTAGAGTTGAGCGAGCTATCCACTGAAAGGCCAAGTCTCTCCCAGACGGGGGTGGGCTTCCCCCGAGCACAGACAGGCCCCATCAAGACTGGGGCCCTTGAGTCCCCAGGGTGCTAACCCAGGCCTGCCATCCACCCTTCATCTCAGAACTGATCAAGACATGACTATAAAGGTAATAGAGACTGATCCTGAAACACACACTCCAGAACTTATCCATCCAGATGAGTACCAGCTTCCAAAGTAGGCACATGGGAGCCTTCCTTTGCTCCAAGGAGGCAGTGGCTGTAGTTGGGACCTCACTTCAGAGCCTGCCACGCAGACTCCTGAATGCCTCAGGGTGGCAAAGCTGTTGGGGACTAGGTTTGACTTTCTTGAAATAGCAAAACAGAGTTAGAGTCAAGATGAACCCAGAGAAGGGGAATCAGACTGGATGGTGCTGAATATGAGGGGAAATTTTGGTGTGACTAGATAGTAACGGAGGCAGATTTACCTGAATGGCTCAAAGGAGGCTCTGAGAGTAACGGAAGGAGAAGGTTCTCCAAAACATTTCCGGCAATGGCAGCCACAATGGAATAGCTAAGGGCGTGGCCTACCACGCACTAGGATGGTCAACAATTAAACAGAAATATCTGGCTCTTCTGCAGCTAGAAACTGAGGCTCAGGACTCTATCATCACACCTCCTCCACCTGGCTCAGCCCGCCCACTTCCTCTACCCCTCAACCTAGATTGTCAAAAATCTGTACTTCTTCCAGAGAAGTTTCCACCAAGAGGAAGCTGTCAGGAAAGCTAGAAATCTCCACCTCAAATGTTCTCAACCCAAGACTTCAACTTAGATACCCAAGACTTAAATATTCTCCTTTTAAATAATTTGTAAAAAGTACTTTCCTTTTCCTAGCCCCTTAAGCTCAACAGCCAACAATTTACTTGGAAGTACTGTAAATAAGTAAATCCTACTGGCCGTGATGGTGCCAGTGAGAATCCCTGATGGAAGGTGCATGCTATCCTCATCTCACTGCAAGCCCCCAGGTCTTGGTGAGTAACAACTACTACCCCCTACACGGGCAGAGCTCTCCTGCCACCCTGTGAGGGGCTACCAGTTACCACAAGCCCTCAACCAAAGCCCAGACTGCAAGGGGCCACTCTGTATTCCACAGTACAGGGAAGAGCCCAAAGAATATGATCAGCCACTTCCTTGAAAGGCAAAAGGAACCAGTGCTTCCTCAGACACGACAGCAGGCATAGTTCCACGCCCTTCTTTCCTATGTCTATCAGGAAGTGATCCCATAAAATTCCTGCCAGGGCAAGAAAGACAGGCAGCTCTAGCTTTGTGGAGAGACTGGGAAGCGATAGAGTAAGGAAGGCATCATCGAGCTATCTGAGCAGCCAGAGGTGGGGAGCAGGGCAAGAAGAAAATGCAGATGACTTGTTCTCCTCAGTGGGCCTCTTCCCTGAGTTTGATTTTTGAGTTGAGGTCTTACCTAATTTCAACTCAAAAAAAGATAAAAGTATCTCTCATCAACATATCATTAAGCTCCAGCTTCAAGAAGGTGGCATCTGACACCAATCGAGGGTTTCAAACCCCATTCCCATGGGTACTCAAGAGCAATGGGGCATGAGCCACCCTCCTCCACCACCCCATCTCTACAGATGCCTGAGCCCTCCCCACCTGGAACGCAAGAGGCACCTTCCTTGTGGTGAAATGCCAGCTCCAGTTCCAAAACACTCACGTCCAGGCCCTCCTGCAAAATACTTATGGCAAACAGCTTTACAGTATTTGTACATTTACACAAAAATAGATCCTTTTTTTTATATATATCTATATATATATGTATTTATAACTGGTTACACATTGGATTCATAATTAGGCATCAACAGTAGTAGTTGGCACAGTTTTGTCATTTAAGCTCAGGGTCAAGTTCTGTTTCATTTTGCTGTTCCAAAGTACAAAAAGTAAAAAAAAAAAAAAAAAATCATAGGGCCGGGCTTGGTGGCTCACGCCTGTAACCCTAGCACTTTGGGAGGCCAAGGCGGGAGGATTGCTTGAGGCCAGGAGTTTGACACCAGCCTGAGCAATATAGCAAGATCCTGTCTCTACAAAAAATAGAAAAAGTAGCCAGGTGCTGTGGTACACGCCTGTAGTCCCAGCTACTCAGGAGGCTGAGGCAGGAGGATTGCTTGAGCCCGGCAGTCTGAGGTTGCAGAGTGAGCTATGATGACACCACTGCACTCTAGCCCGGGAGACAAAGTGAGACCCTGTCTATATTTTTAAAAGAAAAAAAAAAAAAAAAAAAGCCTTTCTCTCTTCTGAGGATACCAAGAAGGAAAAAAAAAAGAAAAAAAGAAAAAAAATCAAAAGCATTTCATTTCCATGGTGTGTTCTTAAATACAGTCATGTCATAGGAAACAGTATGTACAGATGAATGCTCCTCCCGACCTCTCCTCTGTCTCTCGGAGACAGGGGCTGGGGTCTGAAGGAGACGGGGTCAGTGAGGCCGGCTGCTGGACTCCGATGCCTGCCTCTTGCGTGAAGGGGTGTAGCCGTTGAGATAGCCGTTGGTCTGCCGTTTAGAAAGCCCTCCATTTAGGATGTCCTGGATGTGCTGCACGATGAGGTTGATGGCCACTGTGGGGCAGAGACCAGCAGAGTGTTAGGGGTGCGGGCACATATGCAAGGCTGTGAGCATGGGTGTCTGTCTGGGTGGAAGGGCACACAGGAACCAGAGGTGAAAAGACTTCCAGGAAAGTGGCTCTGCTACTCAACCTCCCCGGGCCTCCGACTGGGCTGATACGATCTCCCTCGCAGGAGGGTTCTAAGGAGTAAGACAGACAATGCCTAGCACAGAGCAAGCCCTCAATGAATGGGCTTATCATCAGATGCTCAGTCACCACTGGATGAAGCAATCAACCAGAATTCTGCAGACCTGAATTGGAGCCACGGTTCCAACACCATCATTAGCTAGGAGAGCCTTCTACTCGGGAACCTACCAGCTTTCCACCCCAAGACAGAGCAAACCCAAGGAAGGTCTTCTCCCCCCAAAAATAAAGTGGAGCTGTCTTTTATTAACATTAGAAATAAATTATACACCTCGACCAAGTGTTGTTAACATACATCACCAAAAATGGGATAAACATCAAGTGCTTTCTGATATGATACGTTAAGAATAACAGCACGTGACAGCTCCCCTATTCCTCCAGATTCTATGAGCTGAATCTCATCATGAGGAAACAAAGGACAAACCCAAATTGAGGGCCACTCTACCAAACAATGGGCCTGTACTCTTCAGAAATATCACTGTCATGGAAAACAAAGGCAAGCTGAGGAACACCTCTAGGTTATAGATTACATCAATACTAAGTTTCCTAAATTTGGTGACTGCACTGTGGTGGTGAACGAGAATATCCTTGTTCTTAAAAATATACAGGGAAATATTTATTGCTGTGACTGACTCCCAAACAGCTCAGCAAAAAAATAAGCTTTTTAAAGGGAGGGAAATTTACATAAATTATAAAGAGAATAAGACATGGTCCTGTCTTAGAGATCGACTCTGCCACACTGTGCCTAGTCCAGAGATATTCATACTTCCCAGACAAGCACACAAGTAAATATAACAATGGTGGCAAGCAGCTCCCTATTTAGGAAGGACTATCATGATGGCGGGTCATTCTAAATTAGATCATGGAGGAAATCTGCTTTTGCTAGAAAGGTAACTTCAGATGCAAGTGTCATCACTGGGGAGTGTTCCTCACTCCTCAGTGAAGTAATCTACAGCCCTCTGCTTCTGCCAGAGAAGCACAAGTTCACGTCTGTCCACATACAGTACGCACATATGCCGAGGGGCCTATCCCCAAGGCCAGACGTGCAAGTGGAAATGCCTTTTGGCTCACAATCACAGACAGGTGATTGTCTGGTGGTGCAGCCAGGTCTACAGAGCCCATTTAGTCACCACATCCTGCCCCAAATTATGACTGACAAAGGGCACAAGTTATGCACCACAGGATGACACCCTGCCAGGACTCACCTAGATTATCTGCGCCTCTGGGGATTATCACATCAGCATATTTCTTTGTCTGTGGAGAAAGATATTTATAATGCATTAACAGAGGAGTTCAGAGACAAACTGGCCCTGGCCCCTCTGCAAGGGAATGTGGAGAAGGGGGCAGCCTAGCATGAAACTTCGAATATCACGTTGTTTACAACTTCATAGTGAAGGAATCTAGGAATCTGGGGAAACCTAAGGAAGTGCCTTGTTCAGGTGAAACGTGAATGGAAGAAGGGAAGCTGGGAACAAGGAATAAAGACTTCTATGTATCAGCGAGGGGAAGTGGTCCAGACTGAGTGGTTAATTCAAAACCAATTTATAATTCAACTATTAATTATCTACCATGGATTTTTATCTACATTATAATAACTCAGCTTTTTCTTGAGTTCTCATTACATTGTTTCAGCTTATGACCTGCACAGAGAACATGATCTTTGAAACCAAACACGTAACTGCCTCTACACCACTAGGAAAAATATGAATTAGAAAAACCCAAACTTAAAAGGGGACTGGTTCACCTTGGACTTTCACACAGTCTGAAAGGTATGTATTCACTCCTAGCACAGGGGTAAAATTATGAAAAGTAATCTCCACTAATGACCAGTTTCACTGGCTCTGTTATTATACTACTTTAAAAAAAAAAAAAAAAAGTAAAGCCACAGACACATTCCTTTCTTCTTTTTTTGTTTCAAATTTACTCAGCCAGGCACAGTGGCTCGTGCCTGTAATCCTAGCACTTTGGGAGACCAAGGCTGGAGGATCACTTGAGGCCAGGAGTTCCAGACCAGTCTGAGCAATATAGCCAAGACTTCATCTCTGCAAAAAAGTAGCCCGGTGTGGTGGTACAAGCCTGTAGTTCCAGCTACTTGGGAGCCAACAGAGCAAGACCGTGTCTCTCAAAAGAAAAAAAGAAAAAAAGCGCGGGGGGGGGGGGGGAGAAAAAATAAGGAAAGAAAGAATTTCCTGAGATTTTTCTGGACCATTCTACAAAAAACTGGGTCCAGGCATACAACCTAAATTTAGCATGAGACCACAAAAACAATGCCTTAAGTGTGTGGGCACCCTTACTCTGTGCAGCTTCCATCTAGAATTGCTGAAATTTAACGGTGTCAGGCCCAAACCCAACTGGACCTAAGCAGGCATTTACTAGGTCCAGGTTCCTGGCTTTACAGGGGAATGAGCTGGTCTTCCCTGAGTAAAGAGCGGGTAGTTAGTGGGGACAAGCAGAAACAACCCGGAAAACATTTGTCCCGAATTTTGAGCTCCATTACAACTAGGTTAAGTTAGCAGGACGCTGGCAGTTTACTCTAATTGATATCCAATAAATAAATGCACTTTGTATTCTTATTATTAGGTTAAAAAGAGCGGGAGAGGTCCTCTGATAAATAAAGGGATGGAAAGGATTTTACAGGCCTCTTCCCAGTAACCTAATCTTATAACCCAGTCGTCTTCGAAGGAGATGAATCAGGCATCAAGTTTACTCAGCTGACTCAGAAAGCCCACCTGTCCCTGCTCTGAAACAAAGTCTGGTTTGATGTAAAACCTACTAACAGACTTAAAGAAACAAAGACAGTTTGGGATCATATTTTTCCAGGAGAGGAAAAAGAAAGTTAATTATTGGAATAGATGGAGAAAGTCCCATACTGGCCTTATGCTAAACCTATTCTCAATGCTTTCACAGATTCCGCCTTCCCAAAAGACCTCACCCAAGACAGGTTCAACCCCAACTTCTCCCTCCCTCCCTCCCTCCCTCTCTCACAGCTGAATTATAAATAATTAAGGAGTCAGGCCATGGTTTGACCAAGCTGGAGAAGACATATAACTGAGGTGTAGGATTCTCCTAAGTTAAATACTTCTCCTTCCAAAACCAGGTTCTCTCTCGCATCTTCCTCCACTGGAACCCCACAAACCACACCTCTCGTCTCTGGTGCCCTTCCCTGTCTTTCCCTAGGAAATAGAGGGCATTTCCTGGGCTGAGGGCTGATTTGCTGAAAAGCTAACAGTTCACCCTTTTCCCTCCATCCTTCTCTGAAAGCCACCTCCCTCGGGAATTCCCAGCTGCCATGAGAATGGACTGGTAAGTAAGGAAACTTATTCCAGTACAGCACATTTCCTAATCGGGCCTTACACAGGGACCAAAGACATGCTCAAAGCAGGGCTCACCTGTAGCGGTGGGAGAAATTCAGAAGGGCAGACCTTGGGGCAGAGCCCTGGGTGCACCAACACTCCAACCATCTCGGACCTTGGAGAGATCCAAATGGCTAAGCGTGATCCTCAGACATGACATGCCCTCAGGAAAGGGCCTCAACGCCATGACCCAACCAAGCGAGAAGTGTAGAACTTGCTGGGAATTAAAGTGCCAGCCTAAAGACTAGCAGGACTGGACAGGGCTACCCCAAGAAAGAAAAGCAGGATAGAGCTCCCAGAGTACTTAGTGGCAGGATAGTGGACCAAAGGCTGCCCTCTCTTAGGACTTCAGGACAGAGGGTCACTCAGAGGGAGGACTGAGAGTCAAGCTCCCTTTGACTCCATCAACTTACATACCTTCATGTGTGTCATGTGCATCATTAAATTTTAAGTTCTACATTCAACAAAAACAAACCAAGAACACAACTCACCGGTAAGCAGAACTCCTCAAAGGCGGGCTTGACGAACGTAATGTACTGAGATAAAATCTGCTCGAGGTCCCTGCCTCTTTCACTGATGTCCCTCAATACTAGAAGAGAAGGAAAACAAGACTCAAGAAAACAGTGCAAGAGCCTGCAAGTATCCGCCTTTTGCAAGGCTGACCAGGCTCACACGGGTCCCACAAACGCTCCAGACGATTCATGAGGTAGATTCCTGAGAGACTGGACTGAGCACAGATCAGCAGCAGCTTTAGGAAGAAGTTACATTTTTATAGCTTACGATGGTCAAATTCTGCTGTGACGAAATGGTCTCTGAAACAAAAGGCTGCCCAGCCAAGGCCCACAGCCTTCTTGTTTCATGCAATATTTGACCCAAACAAAATTTCAGTGAGAACCAAAAAAAGGCAGGACAGCCTGGACAGCACATCATAATGGGAAGCAGTCTGGGCTTCACGCGCACCTTTGCACCCACTTACGTGTGCTCAGAAGTAAGTCCAGGGACCCACGACTAAGGCGTCAGCTCCCTGCTCCCAGCTCCCAGCCACACCACCCACAAGGGGCAAGGGCAGTGGCAGCAGAGGACCCAGCTGTGGGTTGCCACTCCCACTTACCTCAAGCTCTGAGGTTTGCAAACAGAAAAACCACTAGTGAAAGATGAGAAAGCCACGGGCTGGGAAATGGTGGGCTGGGGCTGTGACAAAACCAAGGTTGACACAAACTCACCATCTTCTCTCTGCTACCTTCTTTTCCCTGGTCAGGGACTTTCACCAGGTCCTTTTTTTTTCTAACAGAGTCTTTTGTCAAAAAAAAGAAAGGAGACTGATCATCCTGGTTCTGCCAGGTACACTAACGTCCCCAAGCCTCAGTTTCCCCGTAAGTAGTGAGTTTGCAAGGAGATTCTCTCAAACAAAACAGCCCCTCCCTACTGATGTCACTTTAAATCTTACCACCTGAACTGCTAAAGCCTTCACCCCACACTGAAAGGTTATCATCTCCATCTGCAATGATTGCAGTGACCCCTCGGCTCCTTCTCAACCACTTCTCAGTTAACAGACTCAAGCATGGGGTGAAATGCACTGTGAACAAACATGGGGAATATTTGTGAGCGAATTTCTGGAAAGCCATGCCTGTAAATAATTCTGTGTTTATACACACCTACGCATGTGTGTGTTTATACACCCACGGGCAGGGACAGGGAAGGAGGGAAGGTATCTCTGTTATGATCCAGACTGACACAAAATGTGGAAGGATCAGAAGGCTACAAAATTGTCAGCATGAGCACATTCCAGAAAGCCAGGTACTAACACTACCACCATCTGACTTTTGTACCAGCTCCTAGATTTACAAAGTGTTTCTTTCACAGCAGCCCTGGTAATGTTAATAAAATTGTTGGTTGGTCCCTAATGTGTCAGGACTTGCAGCCCAGCCGGACAGCGGTGCCTTCTCCAGCTAGGAAATGGTTTTCCTGGCATTAGCACACGGGGCCCTGCTCCTGCAGCTGAACTGCTGTCCTGACAGATCTGCTACGGAGACTCAGACAAGAAGGAGCCCCAAGGACCTGCCACATGGCCTGCCCCAGAAGTCCTCAGAGCTCTGGCACACAGAGTTAACGAGTTCAATATGGCCAAAACACACAGCAAGTATAGCCTCCAATTCTTCACGTGTCTCCAGATAAAGCCCAAAGAAAAAAGGAAACCAAATCAAAAGGGTATCAGAGCTGGGGAAAAACACACACACACCCGAACTTAAACAGCTTTTAATCTAAGCCCTACAAACACCCGATGCCAGGTTTGTTTCGCAACACATGTTTTTCACACAACTGCTGACAGTTCTAGCACTGTAGGAGGCTCCGTCATTCTCCCAGCATGTAAGCACACACACACTGTCATACAGCCCACCTACTGCCCTCAGCCGGGGCCTTGGCCCCCTTGTATCTGTAGACCCGGTGGCTTCATCCTTTGGTTCTGGAGAGAAGAAAGTGGCCCTGCAGAGAGCAGGTGGAGGAAGTGAGTCACAGTGAATCTGCTCTGCAGCCCAAAAACTGCCTCTTACTCCACCATCTAGTGGGTATGGGCCCTGGGGATCACACTGACCTGGACCCGAATCCTGACCCCAATAACTCCTACCTCTGTGATCTTGGACAAGCTACTTAACTTCTTTGAATCAGTTTCCTTAACTGTGAAATAGGGACAATAATGGTATCTTCCTCTTAAACGTTATTTAGGAATACAGGGAGATGTGTGGAAAACTACTCAGCACAGTAGCTGGCACCTGGTACACATGCAATAACATGTGTTTCTACGACGATGGTGATGCCAACAGAACCTAAGAAAGCTTCAGGAGCGTGGTGGCTCCCTGACAGGAAGCCCAACGCAGCAAGAGGACAAGAATCATGAACTGAGGCCCAGTTGATGGGAGGCAGCAGGTAGGAAGGACTACTGCAGGGCAGCTGGAAAGGTGGGGGTGCCGTGCAGGAGGGGATGGCAGGACACAAACACAAGGAAAAACATCCAGGAAGAGGGAGAAATGGGGAAGGTAGGGAGGAGTCATACTACAGCTTGCACTCTGGAAGAAGAAACAGGAAGCAGGTCAGAATGTTGCCCAGGCACTGGGAGCACACGAAATCAAAAGACATTGCCCACCTCTGCTCCCCGAGAGCCTTTGATAGAGCTATCGCCTTAAGCAGTCTGGGACCCCTCCTTGAGCCAAGGACAACACAGGGCCAGCCAAGTCATTGCACACTGAAAGGCCCTGCTCCTCAAGCAGTCAGGAAACAGGGCCAGGCAGGCCAAGGACTGAGTCAGAACAAGGCCTTAGCACAAACTGGAAACTCCAGGGACTCAAAACCAGCTCCCACATCATCACTCTGACCCCTGCACATCTGCTGGGCCAAGTCCCCTTTCAGAGGATGGGGTAAAGGGCTGGAAGCCACAAGTCTACCCACATTCCCTGCTGGGCTCTCCACTTCAGCCTTTCCAAATCCAAATAACTCTTTCTGGTTAGCCAAAGCCAAGGACAAAATTTAGAAGGACCCAAAATAAATACAATACCTCAGTGGTGAAGTCCATTCACTTTAAAAATCAGGTAAGAAGTGTGTTACCCTATAGTGAAAGAACAGACTGAACTCACCAAAGGCCTAGTGTAGCCCACTTCTACATGAACAGGCACAGAGAATGGTGTGCTAGGGAGACAAGGTGTCAGCATACAAATCTCCCCCCACCGCACCCACTCCCTCCCTGCCCCAGTGTTCAAGGGTGGGTCGGGTAAGGAACACAGAGGGCATGGGAAGCAGGCGTTGCCGGAGACCAATCCCTAGAAGTGCAAGGGGGGCACGTTTTCTCTCCAGGGCTACATCACTCACAGGCAGACCCCTCCAACATGAGGGTCAGCTTGAAATGCGGGGGTCCTGTGCCCAGGAGGGTGGGTGTGACAGAGGGGTAAATAATAGAACTAACTCCAGTCTCCAGGAATGTTCTCAAGTCCAACAACTGCTTCTGACTAACCCTCCCCACCCCATAGCACCCCCACACTCCACAATGCACATGCCAGGGATGTTTTTTATTCTACGTGGATAGAGAATTAATTTGTAAAAATAGCATATGGGAAAGTCCCAAGAGTCCACCAGGAAAGTGACCTGGTGGACACCTGTGAAGTCAGCAGATCTGAAACAGGAAAGCAGATCCTTCCCAGGCAGGGCCAGGGAAAGCAGGGGTGGCAGAACTGGCCTAAGAAACTCACAAGGATAGCCACCATTACCAGGGGATTTCCCCCACTTCACATAAGGATCCCCAGTACAAGGAGGGGACAGAAAATACTCTGTTTAACCTACCCATGATGATCTGTTTTAATTGGACACTAAGATTCACTTTATTTCCAAGGTCATCACCACTACTCAAACCTTGGTTCTAATGTCCTGTGCATCCTCTTGCACCCTCTCCTGCAAGGGCTCCGGCAGCATCACAGCACCCAAGACTGCATACCACCTGCCAGACTAAGAATGGCATAAGCCTGGGTATCACCATCTCCTGAAGATGGAACCACACAAGACTCCCTCAGAGGTCCTGACAGAAAACCCAGGGAAACAGAATGGCACTGACCACCTCAATAGAAGATTTGTGATCCACCACAGTTATTCATCCACTAACGTGCCACCAGGCATTTTACCTGCATTGCCTCTCATCTTCACAACTATCCCAGGGGTACTAATCATTAGACAATGTGCTAATAGGAAAATGAGGTACAAAGAGGTTAAAACACAATTTGCCAGGGTCAGACATCTACTAAGTAGTGAAACCAGGATCTCAGCCTAGTATACTTGACTCCAAAATTTAATTTTCCCACTATATCACACTGCCTCCCTGATTTGGCAAGTTACTATGGACATCTGAGCAGAACAAACAAAGTAGGACCTGGGTTTGTGGATTAAGGTAACAAGCCAGGCCCCGGGGCAGAAGCGTGAGGGGTTGTCAGGCTCAGGCTTCAATTATTTGTCCAAAAAGACCACATACAACTCATACCCTGCCAGAGTCACGATACTAAAAGCAGGCCTGTCTCCCTCACATCACCCATAAAGAAACTCAAGTCTAGAGTGTCGCAAGAGCCCAGTCACAAAGCTAGCTGGGACTCTGCTGGGACTAAAACAAAGGCCCCTTCCACTCCTGTTCTTTTTTCCACCACAAAGTACTACCTGTCCCCGACCCCACCTGGGAGCAGAAGTGTAGCTCTCACTAACTTAATGGAGTGTAGATCCTACTATGACTTAAAAGAGCAAAACCCAGGACTTGTTTCTCTATGCTCTACTGGTTCCATTAACAGTTCTTGCCATGGTAGTACTAAACTGGATAAACTACAGATTTGTTTCATGAACCAGGGAGAGGAAAATTGCCCAGACTTTGAGGTCAGAAGGCTCTGGGCTACAGCTTACAAAATTTGAATCTGCCAGTAATTTGCCCTGTGACTAGAAGCTACCTCATCATTTCCTGTGTCTCCCTCCCTCTTTCACACAACGGAGCTCAAACCTCAGTCATCTTCCATCCCCTTGTTCAGTCGCCCCCACCCACCGCCCCTGCTGGCTCCTGTCCATTCTAACTCCGCTAATAACTCTCATCTCTTCCCAACTCTCCACTCCCTCTCCCACCACCTAGGAACGACAGGTCCACTCTTGTCCAGAGCAGCAGAACAGTCTCCAAACAGCTGCCCCAGCTGCAGTCTTCACTTATGTTCCCTCTGTCAGAATCAACGTCCAACACAGAGCAGTGGCCATGTCACTTGCCTTGCTCGAAGCCCTGTGGCAGCTTTCCCCTGACCTACTGGGAATCAAATTAGAAGTCTCAGTCCCCACAACCGGGCCCCAAGCTACTTTCTAATGTCTCCTCATGCAACCCTCTGTACACTCCAGCCACCTGACACTCTTGGAACAAGCTGCTATCTATATCCGTGCCATGCACCTTCGTGGGTTGCCTGCATCGTCACCATACCCCACCCCATCAAAGTCCTGACCCCTGCCCCTTCCTCCATGAAGCCTCTCGATCTCTCCTAGTAGAAACAAGCTCTCTGCTCAACGTCCTACAGGGCTTAATTCACAGGCTCAGCTCCCCAACCAAGGGGCATTTCTGTGCCTTCAAGGACACAGGGAGCACAAGGCCTTAGCACAGGCAGGCACACACTCAAGGCCTGCAGAGGGACCAACCACAAACGAATGAGCTGGCTGGAAAGAGTGACAAAGCCCCCATAAAGCTTTCTGGAGATAAAGAGCTAGAAAAGCAGGATAACAGGCCGAGCTGTCCAGTGCTGCAGAACAGGGGCATCCTGTCCTCAGGCATCCTACAGTTAGTCCTCAAAATCAAGATTTTGAGGCCTTATGGAAAAATCACAAGGTTCTAAGCATTTAACCAAACTTTTTCCCAGCAAAACCAGAACATCGACTTCTTATTTCATCTCCATGCCCAAAATACCATGTGACTAATCCCTTCCCAAATGTCAGCAAACATCTGGGCAGCAGGATATCCTGGGGCTGACGCAGCAGGCTGTGCCCCATGACCACACAGCTACCTTCAGGAAGGCACAGGCTCCAGACTGGAGGGAGGGGGTGCCCTGGCATAGGCTTCCAGCTCCCGGCACCCAAGGCAGCCACCAACAGGACCACCTGCGGCTTTTAGAACGCACCTCTGCGGGAGAGCCGGGTGTCCGCATCTGTATCCACAAAAAGCTTCATCTGGAACAGGTCTCGTACCTCCTGGGAGTAGAAGGCCAGGATCCCTTCAAAGAGCACCACGTCTGCAGGATAGACAGTAACTGTCTCCTCCTTCCTGCAAAGCAAAACACAGAGCAGATGATGGGCCGCTCCAGGCAGGGGTTAGCACGGAAGAGGAGAACAAGGGCCCGAGCATCTGGCTGGGCTGAGTTCTGGGTTCCATCCCCCCTCGGACTTCAAAAGCAGGGGTGAAAGGCTCAGATAACACAGCCTCACAGAGCCCTCAGACCACCACCGGAGAGTAAAAAAAGTGGCCATCACAGCTGGGACAAAGGTCTCCTTTGACTAGTTCTTCTGAGCTTTCACCATAAAGCAGAAACAGAGGGCAAACGCCCTTCTTGGAATAAAAAAATCCTGTTGCTGAATGAAGAATAAAGACAGACAAAAGCAGATGTGATTTCTTTTTTCTCTGAAGGCGTCTCCAGGAATGCTCTCATGCCTGGCATTTATGGAACCTAACACTCTGAACTTTAAAAACAGAAACTCAGTTTTCTCTCAACTACCCCACTCCCTCCGCTAAGACTTGAGGCAACTGAAAGGAGAGAGGAAAGGATGGGGGAGAGAGAAAAGTTTGGGCAAAGAGGATACACACAGAAAGCATTTGTGTGGAAGTACAGAATTCCGGGTTCTGTCTGGTCTGGCTCTACCATAAGCCAGCACGGTGGCCCCCGTCAGTCCCTCGCTCCCTCAGGCTCCTCTTCCTTATCAGCGAGGCAGGGATACACATGACCTCATCCACCTGCCCCACACAGTTGGGAAGCCCAAGGCAGATACTAACATAAACAGGACTTTTCAAAAGCCAGAGGGGTTGATGAGAGCTGGCCTCTCACAGGTGGGCCTGTGCTGGGTCCAGCGCTGCCGTGCCTCACTTTCCCTGTGTTCTTATACTTTAACGCTATCCTATAACCACCTCAAACGTCAACCACTGCCTCTTGCTCAGAATTCACGGAAAGGGAAATAAAGATCATCACTGCAAGGTTTTTGCTCACTATGACTAGCAGATTGGAAAATATCTGTGAATAAAACCAAATAAAACAAATTTTTTTAAAAGTTCCTTAAAACAATAGTTCTATCTGTGCAAACACAGGGAGGTCAGCAGCAACCTCCAACTAAAGAGGATGGCGTTGGAACTTCCCTCCCATAAACACTCTCTGATGCCCTATTAGTTCGGACTCTCGGGTTTGTGTCTGGAGTTTTAAAGCAGACATTGCTGGGGTAACTGCCAAGTGGCAGAATATGAGGCACGGACAATAGTAGGAAAAGACCACGTTAGGAAGATTAGGAGATTCTCTAGAACCATGTTGTAGCCTGAATGCTTATTAGAATCATCTTAGAAGCTTTTTAAAATATTTATACCTGTATCCTATTCGCCAGGGGCTCTGATTTTCTTGTCTGGGGTAGAGCTAGAGCTTCCATATTGTTCAGAAGCTCGCCAGGCCAGGGTCGAGAAACCCTAGTCTAGAGGAATATCAGCTGCTAGAAAACAGGGTGCACCTACTGTACATAAAATAGCAACCCGGGGAGAGTTCAGCAGTGGAGAGAGAAAAGGATTGATGGGTTAGTGAACTAATGAGCTACTCTAGGCAATTGTCCTACACCAAGGAGAGGGTGAAAGGCTCTGTTGGGGAAACAGAGAAAATGTATTTATGGGAATCCTAGGTCCATTTGAAAAATACACTAACAGAGAAGACAATGACTGTGCTAGGTTTACCAGTACAGGCTGAATATCCCTTATCCAAAATGCCTGGGACCAGAGTGTTTTGGATTTTTTGGATTTTGGAATACGTGCATTATACTTAGGTTGAGCATCCCTGATGCGAAAATCTGAAATCTGAAATGATCCAATGAACATTTCCTTTCAGTGTTGGTGCTCAAAAAATTTCAAATTTTGGAGCTTTTCAGATTAGGGACACTCAACCTGTACTGACGTCACACCAAGTGCTTATCAGGATGCCTGATAAATACTGAAAAGGATAGGTGCTTTTCCAGGAAGGAGAATATAACTGCCTGCTTTGTTGCTGGTGCCATAAAAAGTTGGAATCAGTAATTTCCCAGGTCCAAATATAGGTCTGGGTAGGAGAAACTTTCAAAACAGCTCAGAGCTTTAAAAAAAAAAAATTATCGAGCAATAAATGTGCAGAATGTGCAAGAAGCCATACTTGGCTTAATATACCAATTAGGAGTTTAGAGTCTGCCTGGGAAGTCCCTAAAAGAAGCTTAGACTATTAGATTACTTGAGATAACCTAATCCAACCACCTCATTTGGCTTATGAGGAAAAGAAAGACCAGAGAAGGGTATTGCAGAGAATAGGTGTCTTTTGGTCTTCTTAGTCGAACAAAATGTCTATACGTTACCTAATGCCCATTGATGGGATGGGATCAGTTAACCCTAAACAGCTGGATGCCTAACAAGTAGACTTTGAGATTTGGGGAGTGGGGTGGAGAGGTGGCTATGATCTAGGGTGGTCAGGGAAAGTTTCTCAGAAGAGATGGGCTCTGGGCCACTAAAGAATAAGGTTTTACAGAATAAGGTATGAGACAAATCAGAAGGAAAAGAGAAACCTGTACTGGGAGTTCTGCTAGGATTCCTTTTGTTTAACACATGAACTTGATGGAACTCCCACTGCACAAGGCACTCAGCTTCCCCCCCTCCATTCCTCGACTCTGCACTGGTCAGGCCTGGACTCCTCCAACCACCCTCATTTCCACTGCCTTATCAATCTCTCACCTGGGCTGCTCCAAAGGCTTTTTCATAAATGGCATTGTGGATCCTCTCTCTTCCTGCCAGCAGAATGATCTTTCTGTTCCTACATTAGAGCCATTTGTGGCTCCCTACTGCCAACACCCTTGAGCTGCTGGCCCTGCCATCTACAGCCCTTCACGATCTGAGGCCTGCTTGCCTTCCCAACTCTCAAATGCAGTTCCCTAGCAAGCTTGTCTGAGCCTATCCCTGAAACGCTCCCCTCACTATCACCTTGGAAATCCTTTTCCCCAACAAGTTCTCATCTTTTCCAACATAAAGCTTAACCATCACCTCCTCTGTACAACCTGCACTAAAAATTCCAGCTCTTCCCTCCTTTATACACCTCTGCAGGCCCTTACCTTGGCTGTCACGCTGCATTTTAACTCTTTAGCAGGTGCCCACCCTGAACTTGGGAAGTGGAGGGCTGGACTGTGTCTTGTCAATTTGACACCACCACCATTCCTCTCTGAGGGGGAACTACGATTCCCTGAATCCCTCCCCCCTTCTGTTTCCAGGTTACTTTGCCAACAAGAGACTTAGAAGGTGAAAGTGAAGGAAAATCCATAATGTTCAGGAGATCATGATAATGAGACAGGGAAACTTTGCAAATACTTTGCAATACCATAAGCTCCCACGCTGAGGCTGGGGCCCAGGCATGGTGGTTTCTTAGACTTTTCCACGGACCCCAGCTTCTGCTCCAGTGCCTCAGGCTGGAGTCACTGGGGACTATTTTCTCTGATTTCTCTACAGCCTTCCAGGTCTTCACTCTCCCAGGCCAACGTCTGCATGAGCTCCACTTCCTATACTAGACCCCTTTCTTCCTGCATGATCTGTAGTGGTTTGGTTAGGAAAACAGACTGGCATGGGAGACGTGACATATGGTTTCTTGATCTTTACATCGCACAGTGCAATCTGGCCCAGAGTAGGAAGTGCTTCAGAGGACCCTGGTGAGAGGTAGCGGGCAGCACCAAAGCAGCCCCACTGCACCTCAATGCATGCTCTCTCCCTCATCGCCCTCCTCCAACCAAATTGTGCCACACTCTCAAGTTCTGGCTCATGAGAAAGACACAGAATGTGTGTGTGCTGTATTAAAAGCTGCTAGAGTTGCTCTGCACAGCTCTGAAGGAGTGTGGGGGTCTGGCCAGCAGGAGTGCCATCCTCCAGGAGGCGTTCTCACCACTCAAGGGAAGGAGGAGGACATGGAAATGGGACCACTCCTCTACTCCTAACCAGGATCATTAAGATCAAGGCTTCAGTGGAAACAGCTGGTTTGATTTGATTGCAAAACTTTCTGGAGGGTTTGGTTGATTCTGAGATCAGCGTCTAGTGACCTCACACCCTCACACCTCTGTACACAGTCCAATCCCAAGGGAACCAGGAGAGCTGAAAGAACAGTCTTCTTTGTTGTTCTTCCTGCCCTTTTTCTACCCACCCCCATACATCTTGTTCCAAGAACTACAGCTCAGGGATGTGCATCAGAACACACGTGCAGTCCTCGTCCAAGCTCAGTCATGAACCTTCCAAGTTAATGAAGCATGATGACTGGACAGTTCCAGGAAGTGTCTGGACAAGCTCCCCAATCCGTGTGCCCAACGGCACACACTCCTACCACTGCCCCACCACTGCCAGCTGCAGAGGTCTGAACTGCAAGAGATGGGGGTCTCAGCGCAGACCAGGGAGCGATGGGCAGCAATCCCAGCCCAGAAGAGCTCACTTACCGGGAATGGGAGACAAAGTCGTACACAGGGATCTGGACTGTTTTCCCTTCAGTGATTTCTTTAAGTGTTTTGAAGATGAGTTCATTGTCAAAGGCATCTGAAGGAAATTAAACTGTTAAAGTGTTTCTTAATTTTAAAACAGTATCTCCTATAATCATGCACAGGACATCCTCACAATATATAGGTACATCACACCCTAAAAAAGCATATTGCCCACCAAAGCAGAATCTCTACCAAAGCAGAATTAAGGTTCCCTGAGTGTCGAAATGGATGTATGAATGAGTTCTGACAAGCTAGTTTCTTTTTCCCTTCTTTGACATTCCATCCCTGGCTTCAGAAAGCTCTCTCCCCTCTCCAAGTTCAGCTATTACCCTAGGATTGCACATGTTTACCTAGAAAGCATACCCATGACTGCGGGAGTACAACAGGCACCATGCCAAGAAAGTTTGATTCCAACAATTGTAAGAAACCCAAACCAGCTAAAGGAGCAGTGTGCTCATCTGGGGCTAGAGGGCAAAAATCACTCTGGCAGCCACCCTGACCCCTCCCCATCTCCCCTTCTGCCGGTCAGTGAGTTTGGCACATGCGTTATGTGCCTGCATGGGGAGGAGGAGGGTGTGACACAGATTACGAAGCAGGAGGACCAGCTGTGTACGTTGTATCCTATGTCTGGCCCACCTTGAGTGACAGGATCATATGGAGTCACCCTTGTTCACATACAATCAGTATTTAATGAGCCAAGTGCAACATGAAGTGTTTCAAAATTCCTTCTTTCACATAAGCCCCACAATAACCCTGCAAGGTATTAGTCCCCTATTTTAGAGATGGAAACAAGACTCAGAGAGGTTAAGCAGCTTCCTCACAAAAAGAAAAACACTCCCCCCACCCTAACACACACACCCCCTTGGACGCCCCAACTCACCCGGGTGATCAAAGTTGAACTGGCCCTTCAGTGCTTTGGCTTTCTGCTCTGAGGTGAGGACACGGTAGAAGCTATCCTGGCTCACGATGACCACCTTCTTCTGATGATAGTCCACCTCATTCTGCCCCAGGAGCTGCACAATCTTAGCACAAACGGAGGACTGTAAGGAGAAAAGAGAATAGCAAGAAGAGTCAGCAGCTGAAGCATGCTCTCTAAGAAAGGGCTTTGGAGGGAAGCAACCAGAGGCTGCCATCATGTATGACAAATCAAAAGGCTAAGAGAGAAGGATCCACCTGACACGCCTGCTTCGAGGGAAGTTTAGGGATCCCGAAAGTCCCTCCCTCCCTTCCCGGTATCTGCAGTGATGGCAGAGGAAGGAAGGCAGTGAGCTCCATCTCTTCTTCCATAAAAGTCTTTCCCAAAGCCACTGATAAAAGGTGACGCTACTTTATCCCGCCTGCTTGTGCTCTGGTACAGATAAACAAAAAAGGCAGCAGAAAGTGGAATGAGGGCACACTGATGATGTGCTGAAGGGTCCAAGGGCCTTGGCATCACGAGGTGACCATGCTCAATGAATGGGACATCCCTCAGCCCTGCACATCTCTTTGTATCAACAGAATCAAAACACACAGCCAGGGAGCTCAGCTAGTTAGCAGCAGGGCCAAGCTCGTGGTTTTAATCCTACTTCTGTTGGCTACTTTTGCTCTACTCCATAGCCATGGACTTCTTCGCTCTTACAGTAAACCAGGCAGCATTTTCACAAATGTGTGCCACCACTTACATAAGTGCAACCAGGAACACAAACATCACCAACACCTAATACAATTTCGGGGTATCCCAACTAAAAGTGCAGAAGCCAATTCCAAACAAACTCAAACCCACATGCTTTGTGTTGTGTTGTTAGTAACAGATACATATATCTGCCCCCTTTTCTCTCCAATAACATATACTATTTGTAAAAGGAAAATTATAAAAAGAAGCACATTCAAAAGAATGAGGTAGCAAAGGGTTGTATTTATCAAACAACTGATTTCATTTTTTCATTTGATAAAAAGATTAATTTAAAAATAAAAACTGTTATAAAAACTCTAAAAGACATAACCTATGCCTCCTTATGGAACTGGCTGACCTAATTATAAGAGATGAAAAATAGTATATTTAGAGGTTTGGGGGCTCAACCTTAGAAGCCTTACTATTGAAATTTTACCAAATGATTTTAACAAAGAAAAACTAGGAAATCTTTTAAAAGTTATAATTCTTAGGAAGTTGTGTATGTGATTTGTCTGAGCATAAGGAAATCTGGCCATTCCTGTTGTACTAGTCAATGTAAATTAAACTGTTTTACACAATATGTCCTGTGCACAAGTTGTGACATACAATCAAATAAGAATCTTCAGAGGAACAATGATACAAATTTTTACTCTGTTGTTAATTATTTGAAAACAATTTCTTTTATTCTCATGACACTTTTGCATACTAGCACAGAAAAGTATTTAAAGCTACTCCGGACTTTCGGACTGCAGCCTTCCTCCCTAACCCCACAAAAGAAAAAAAAAAAAAAAAATCACAGGAAAGTAAAACTTGCACATGACAAACCAGATTCAAAAATGAAAATGTCACGATAAAATCAAAGGCTCTATACAATTATAAACTATAAGTTTTTAAACATCTGTAGACCCACAATTTCCTTTTCCTTACTGGCATCTGTTTCTTACATCTTATGGTTGCAGGTGGGTAAAGTCTATAACTGTAGCCTTTACTAGTAGTAGACAGAATTCCTTTTACAAGTCCAAAAAACAAAATGAAAAGAGGTATTCATCGAGCCACATGTATATCATCTATCTGGTTGTTCAAAATTATGATATTTTTTATTTGTAGTTAAAACCCATTAAACCCGTCTCTACAAAAAGTAGAAAAATTAACAAAGAGTGGTGGCGTGTGCCTGTTGTCCTAGCTACTGGGGAGGCTGAGGCAGGAGGATCGCTTGAGCCCAGGAGTTTGAGGCTGCAGTGAGCTATGATGACGCCACTGCACTCTAGCCTGGAGCAACAGAGCAAGACCCTGTCTCAAAAAAAAGAAAAAAAGTATGGCCTTTATTTCTGATCCATAGCTACGCATCTCAGTCCCATTTTTTCAAGAAAGACCTGGCTGGTGACCCTCCCCTTCCACAAACACACCACCACCAACTGCTGACACTGTAACTGATTACTTATTAGGTGGCAGGCCCTATGCCAAATGCTCCACTACAACCACCCTTAGAAGTCACATGTGCTGTCCTTCATGGATGAGGAAACAGTTAAATGACTTGCCCACAATCATACATTGCTGGCTCATTACCTCAATCTAGAAGTAGTAAGATGTCGCAAAGCAGAAGAAACCTTTTATCACTCAGGAGATAAACACAACTGCATGAACAGGCAAAGAAACACCTGCCTCTGGGTTGATCTAGATTTTTCAGGTATTTTCTTCCTCCTGGACTATGTTAGAAATGAGCCCTAAAAAAATCTAGACAACTGTTGGATCTGGGTGAAAGGTACACAGAAGGCTGGTTATACCATTCTTTGTATTTTTGTGTAGGTTTGAATTTTCACAGAGGGGAGAAGAAGGGAGGAAGGGAGGAACCCCACAGAGGCTCCACTCTGCCCTAGTGGATGGTCTTTTCCTTACTTAATGCCCAGCTCTTTGCATCTCCTTCACTTTAATTTCAGTGTTCCCCTTTTCCCTAACCCTGCTCCCCTCTTCAAAAGGATGAAATGGAGCTTTGAGATGTCATCTTCTTCCCTTAATGAAAGGAAATAATTCACTAATCACTAGGGTTTGAGAAGGCAGGCAATCATCATGAGCCAACAGAAACCTAAAAATGGTTCCCAACATGTAGAAATGATAAGTACTCCAGTCACAAAAAGACAAATGTCATATGATTCCACCTATATGAAGTATGTAGAGTAGTGAAATTCACAGAAATAGAAAGTTAAACGGCAGTTGCCAAGGACTGAGGGAAGGGGGAAATGGGGAGTTACTGTTCCAATGGATATAGTTTCAGTTTTACACGATGAAAAGGTTCTGGAGATTGGTCATCCAACAATGTGAATGTACTCAACACTACTGAAATGTACACTTAAAATGATAATGTGGTAAGTTGTTCTGTGTATTTTGCCACAGTCAAAAATAATAATTATTGTAACAAGAGCCCAGTTTCTTCCTATGTGTTAGGTACTAGGCTCAGCACTTTAAAATTGCCTTGTTTGCATATTCATATGATGGGAATTATTATACCCACTCTACTGATGGCACTGAGGCAGACAGAGGTTACATGGCTTGCCAAGGCTCTGGCCGGTGGAGCCAGGATTCCAACCCTAGCAGTCCATCTCCAGAGCCTACCCTCTTAGAACCTGCACTGCACCGCCTCATAGGCAAAATAACACTGCCCACTGGAGCTCAAGCTCAGCTTAGTTTTGCATAATTTATCTCCATATTTAGTGAGATGCATCCAAAATAATATATTCTGTCCCTGATACTTCTAGCACATTACTGAAAGGGGGTAGGGAGGCAATAGGCATGCTAGAACTGTGGGTTGCTGTCCAAATACAAAGTTAAGAAGAGGTCAATACAAAGTATCTTTAGAAAAAGAAAGAAAAAATCATATGGAAGAATCAGTGAAGGTGATTTACAACTTCTTCACTTACACGGCATTCTGAAGACATCTCATTTAATTCCATTACAACAAGATGTTATTTTATCTTTTTTTTTCTAACGAGAAAACTGAAGCTTAGAAAATTTATCTAAATGATTTGCTCACAGTCCCAGAGCTGAGTCTCAAACCATAGATCTATCTCCAAATGCACAATTTTCTTCACTATTCTAGAAGTGAAGCAGCTTTGGCATTGGCCCCAATGTTCTCCATAAATTTATTTCACTTCTGCAGAACAATGATGGGGGAGAGAATTGATTAGAAATAGAATACCGTTTCATCCCACTGCATCATTAAAGTCAATATTTATGTTAAATTTCATAGAATTTCATATAACTATAAATGCAGGCAAGTAATGTGTATATTAAAAGGAAGCCAGAAGTCCACCAAAAAAACTGTTCTAGAAATTTTTATGTTCATAACAATCCAGCTGTTAGGAGCCAGTAACCATGAGGCCCAGAGTCCGCTAGATGTGCTGAACAATGACCTCCTTTCACAGAGACTTCCCATTCGGGAAGCCCCAGAAACAATCAATGGTTCATCAACAAGCCCCTCCAGCTGGCAGTTTCCAAAGGGGCACCTGTTGCACATGCACAGGTTCCTGAATTGCTATAGAAAGGATGTTTCCCTAAAATCATTTTCACATGGGAAGTGGTTCAGATAGCCCAGACACCCTCTTACTATACTATTTCCAGTGTGTGTCTTTCAGGATGTAATCTTTAAGATCCTTGTGTCCATTCCAATATTGCTGGATGAGTAAAACAAAACAAACAGGGCAACGGAGCTCTTGTGGCCTCTTTGCCACGTACCCTCCACCCCTAACAAGTAACTGCTCAGAAGCAAATGGAGCCCAGGGCTGGACAGCTCCAGAGCAGCTCAACCCTCAGAGGGCTGGGGGGGGGGGGGGGGGAAGAGGTGTCCCTAAGGGGATGGCTGGCATTTCTCACAGGCAACCTTACAGAACATAGGACAAGGGCCATGCTGCCCAACACGTCAGAATCTCCTTCAGCTGTCTGTCATACTCTGGGTGGGCTGCTTCAGCATCAGAGGGAGGGATGTTCAGGGTGAGGAAAACCTGGCAACCACACAGCCCAGGGCGTACAACAGCCAATTAGCCCAAGTGAGGAGCATGGATTGATCACTTCCTCCCCGGAAGGGGAAAGTCAACACCACAACAGCTAGTAGTGCCAAAAGGCCAGACACTTGGCCTCTTCAGGCAGCAAGACCCCATCTAGCTCCTTGGCTCTGGGACCATGTGCAGGTCACATCAGTTACACTTGACAGAGGCTTTCCCTGTCACTATCATTAAGTAAGAAGTACACCACTAACTTATATGGTGTCCATCTCAAAGGAAACCATCACAAGCCCCAGACATTACATCATTCCTTTGGGGGCAGCAGTGGCTTCCCACGCAGCTCAGAAGCTCTAATTTACAGGCATGAGAAAACCAAAGCACCAGTAATTTGCCCTGGGTAAAACTACCAACAAAGTTCAAACCTGCTGACTCAAATTCCAAGCAAACTGACCTTGCTGCAGCAATAGGGAGGTGTCACTCAAATGCTTCCCTGGAATATCTGCAAGGCCATCTAATCTTGGAGTCGTGTATGGCCCCAGAAACCATGCATTGCCGAGTAGGCTCTCTACAATAAAATTACCAGCACCACCACCACCCAACACACACACAGAGGACCTAAATTAAAAACTCGCTAAATTGCTATTTAATATAAAGGTCTCCGGTACCAAAAAGCAGCCACGTGTCAATACAATAACAAGACTAAGAATTCCTGGAGCACACAGACCAATATTGTGATTCAGCTTTTATTCCCCGGGCCTGGCAGGACTTGGCACCTGGGCAGGGTGGACGGTGTCACCCAAATGTAACAGAAATGTCTCAATTCACCAGAAGTCCTCTTTTTTCCTCAGACCTGGAATTTCAAAAAATATAGTTTGCCCTGCTCATTCTTAGCATCAGCCTTGATTTAGGTTACTCTCCCAAGGTCTCCACCCCAAAGTTCATGAGTTACTGGGCAGAGATGATTCATTGCATGCTCTAAGTTATAGCTGAGTACATGGCTACATTTCTAGCCTCCCCTTGCAGCTCCTGGTGACCATGCTAAGTGCTGGCCAATTAGATAAACAGAAGTGTAAATGGTAGCTTCCTGGAATCTCCTCAAAGAATTAACTGTCCCCTCTTTTGACCCTCCTTCCTCTTGGCTGGAATGAAGATTTGATAGCTGGAGTTTAAGCAGTCAAGGTTTGCAGCATTGATATCATGCAAAGGATGAGAGAGCAGCTAAGTAAAGGAAGCCCAAGATTTAAACGACCATAGAGGCGAGAGAGGAATGACAGTGAGTGCTGAAGTCTGAAAGTGTCCCCCAGAATTCCTATGCTGAAACGTAAACCCCAATGTGATAGTATTAGGAGGTAGGGCTTTTAGGAAGTGATTAAGCCATGAGACCAGAACTCTCATGGCTGGAATTAGAGCCCTTATAAAAAGGGCTTGAGAAAGTGGATTCATTCTCTTCTGCTCTTCCACCACATAAGGACATAGCATCTGTCCCTTTTTGCCCTTCTGTCCCCTCACCAACTAGGACACAGGCAACAAAGCACCACCTTGAAAGCAGACAGCGACCCTCACCAGAGACCAAACCTACCAGCGCCTTGATCTTGGACTTCCCAGCCTACAGAACTGTGAGAAATAAATTTCTGTTCTTTATAAATTACGCAGTATCAGGTAATTTGTTATAGCAGCACAAACAGTCTGAGACAGCGAGGTAACCTATCCTACTTAAACCGTGTCATTAGAGGTTTTCTGTCACATTTAACAGAAGTGATCCTAATCCTGATGTCAATGCCCATATACCCAGGCTCTTGGTGTAAATGTTTTCTTGAAAGCTGAGGAAATCCTCTTGTTCTGGTCCAAGAAAGAGGCTGCCTTAATCATTACAGAAGCCACAAGTAATTCATCAGCCAAGTCATTTCCATGCGAGTTTTAAAGGGTGGGATGAGGAGCACTTACCTGGACCAATGTGTCCAGACCACTGGGCACAGTTCAGTCACCTGCCAACCTCTATGTATTTACCCAGAGTTGTCAGCACAGAGTTAAACATCCTACCCCTTTCTGCACAGCTTGTGCTACAGACCAAACTCTCCACAGAGAAAGCAATACCTAGGAGGGGGAAATCCAAAAGATTACTAACAATATTAGACAAAACATTCCCCACAATAGAAGAGCCCAGTTTTGATTCTTGATCCTACCTTTGCTGGTGCTGCAAAGGCAGTCCAGCCTAGAAAGACCCAGACATTAGACTGCATCTGAGAAAAACTGTGGTTGATCAACAGTCACCAACATAAACATGTTCCCAGGACTTTTCACAGTGAATTGCCAATCTCATTAAGCTCTATTGCTAGGAAAAACATGTAAAAATTCACTACTGGGTTCATAAAATTACATGTTTGGCTCTGCTCTCTTTAGAGTCACCAACACTTAGAAAGTAATTGGTTCAAAATCAACTGAAGGATGGTAATAGTTAACACACAGAAAATATCATATGCCAAGAACTGTTCTAAGGACTATACATATATTAGGTTATTTAATCCTCAAACCAACCCTATTAAGTGGGTATTCTTATTATCCCTATTTTACATAACAGGAAACTGAGTCACAGGGAGGTAGATTAAGTGGCTTGGTCCAACATCATACATCTGGAAAAAAGCTGAGCCAGTCTTCAAATTCAGGAGGGCTGGCTTCAGGACGCATACTCTTAACCCCTACACATACTGCCCTGCCTTGTCTTGCCTTGCTACACCATCAGCAGGGGATGGAAACTCCTTCTCTTCCCAAGAGCCACAATGATCCTACCAACAGGGTTATAAGTGCCAACATGGTTAAACTGAATACACAGGAACTGCCAGGAGCAAAACATCCTCAGCAAGGTTCTGTAATTTACTCCCTAGGGGTCTGCAAAGCACATGTTTATTGGACTTCCTTAGAAGTTCATTTTTCTGATAAATATTTTACCAGGAAAAGTGAAAGACAAGTCACTTCTGATCTCCTACAATTCATTCTCTGGTAGAAAATGGTATCTAAGAACATGCTTCGGGGGGCTGGGGTTGACGCTCTGGGAAAGAGGTAAGCCCATGCAGGTGGTCTGGGAGCAGAAATGAGTAGGCAAACTGTTTAAAACCTCACCACATCAAAACTGGTACACTCATACTGGCTGTTGTAGTGTGAACTAGCAAACCCCTTTTAGAAAGTAGTACACAGTAAGAATCATAACAACATTCCTACCCTCTTCCCAAGTAACAAACTTACAATGAAACTGATGGTTAAAAAAAAGAAAAGAAATGAGTAAAGGTTTAAGAGGAAAGGGGAGAATATAGTACAAATACTATAACTATAACCATTAAAAGATATGGCTAAACATGAGAGGGAAAATCTAAAAGGCAAGTTGGTCAAAAATGAAAGTTGTTGTAGTTCTTCTACATAATCTAAACAAAAAAAGGCTGTCCACACTGCTCACATGAAACCAAGTTCTAGACTCACCCATAGCCTGGTTAACAGCTACCACAAAGCAAGGGCAAAACATCAGGCAAGACAGGGCTGTGCTTGGTATTCAAGGGGCGATGTAGCTCTCACAACTAAGTTAAAATCATTCTATATAGAACAATGATTCACTTCAGCCTCCTGTTGCTTATTCGAAGCCTGAGTATGGAATTGATGGATACTACTTTGTATTTGTCCCCATAGGACAAACACACAAGACTGCTCGCACGCTCGCTCTCTCTCTCTCTCTCTCTCTCTCTCTCTCACACACACACACACACACACACACACACACACACAGAACTGAATGGATTTAGGCTTGTTGTTAGCTTTGGTGAATTTGCTGCTTATGAAGCCCTCTCCAAGGGGCAGAAACAAAAATAAGCACTGCTGGAGGATCAACTATTACTGACTTGTGGGTACAAGTAAGGTTGGGTCTATTTCGTCCCCCTTTTACTTGAGGGTTAGGAGGCGAGTTGGGATAGAAAACCCAACAAACTGAGCCCCTTGTCCTGGGAGGCACACCAAAACCCACCCACTTGCAACAGTCTGGCTTACTGAGCAAAGATGATATGCCTATTACAGAAATTATGGACTGAAAGAAAGAACTAAAGTCCTTCTATGTAAGAGACACAAAAAGAAAGCTGACTTTCCCCTGTTATTAAAAAAATGAATGGGTAAAGGAGAGCACAATGTACCAGCGGGATCCTCTGCTGAATCTTTCCAAATTGAAGGCCACACATGGGTAAACATTTAATGTGACTTAACACCACAACAGTGCTCAGTTGTACAAAATATATTTTAGATAACCCTTCCATTCCAGTAATCCTTACCTGAACTGTGGAAAACCAGAAATCAGACTGTGCAGTTATGAAGATTTTTTTTTTTAATTTCCTCTTTAGTTCTCCTCCAACACCTGCACCTATCTAATACCAACTGCAGAGCAGCAAGGGTAAGAAACAGAAAGCATGTGCCAAGTATCTACCTGAGAGTCTCTTTTACTGTCTTTGAAGACTCAACTTATTATTTACTGCTCATGGCATTTGAAGAAAGGGGCCCAATTCCTCCTATTAGCAGTCTCAACTCCCTGTAGTGTTTCCTTCTAAATTTTGCTGAATTCCTCACTCATCATCACCATCTCCAGGACCCCAAAACTCCTTCTAGAATCAAAAACCAAAAACAAAACAACAACAAAAAAACTCCCAAAGCCACACAGACCATGTTTTACTGTTTAAAGAATAGTGAATTGATAGCATTGGAAGTCATCATACATAATTAGGGCTAATCTACTACTAGCCAAAAAAAAAGGGAGGAGCGAGAGAAGTTAAAGGCACATACCTTTGAATATAATAAAACTGAAGCAACCATCAGTAGACACAGAGCAAATTTTTGTTTCAGGCCCATAGAAATACATTCCACTGACACAACAAAGGCGCAAGTGCAATCCAATGGAGGAGGACAGCCTTTCAAGAAATGGTGCTGAAACAACTGGACATCCAAAGACCAAAAAAAGACCTTCAATCTAAACCTTACGCCTTTTGTAAAAATGAACTCAAAATGGATCATGAACTTATTTAAACATAAAACTATAAAACTTAATAGAAAAAAATCTTAACTCTTCAGTATCTAGTGCTAGGCAAAGATTTTTTTAGACTTGACACCAAAAGCATGATCCATAAAGGGAAAGTTGATGAACTAAATTTCATCGAAATCAAAACTTGCAATGCAAACCCCCGAGAGGATGAAAATACAAGCTACAGACTGGGGAAAAAAATACTTACAAACTGCATATCCAACAAAGGACTAGTGTATAGACTATATAAAGAATTCTCAAAACTCAACAGTAAGAAAACAATTTAATTATAACATGGGTAAAAGACACGAAGGGGCATTTCACCCAATAGAGTATACAAATAGCAAATAAGCACATGAAAAGATGTTCAACATCATTAACCATTAGGGAAATGGAAATTAAAACCAGGATAAGACTAATTGATCACAACCAGTTACAGATTCCTTTGTTCCTTCTCCACTCCCACTGCTTCACTTGACCAGCCTTAAAAAAAAAATTTAAAAAAAAAAAAAAACCAGGATAAGATATCACCACACACCTATCAGAATGGCTAAAATAAAAAACAGTGACAGTAAATGCTGGTGATGATTGGGAGAAACTGGATCAATCCTACACTGCTAGTAGAAATGTAAAATGTTCACCTACTTTGGAACCAGTCTGGCATTTTCTTTAAAAACTAAACATGTCAGGAGCAAGGCAAGGATGTCCCCTCTCCCCACCCTTTTCAACACCACACTGGAAGTCTTAGCTAATGTGTTAAGACAAGAAAAGAAAATAAAAGGTATGTTGATTGGAATGAAAGAAATAAAACTGTTAGTTTACAAATTACATGATTATTTACATAGGAAATCCAAAAGAATCAACAAAAAATATACCGGAATAAGCGATTACAGCAAGCATGTAAGATACAAAGTTAAAATACAAAACTCAATCACCTCCCTCCTATATACCGACAATGAACAAGAGAGATTTGAAATTAAAAACACAATACCAGCCCAGTGGTATTCAGATATGAAATATTTAGGTATATTTCATTTCTAATTCTTTTTTTTTTTTTTTTTTTTTTTTTTGAGATATGGTCTCGCTTTATTGCCCGGGGCTAGAGTACAGTGGTGTCATCACAGCTCACTGCAACCTCCAACTCCTGGGCTCAAGTGATCCTCCTGCCTCAGCCTCCCGAGCAAATGGGACTACAGGCGTGCACCTAATTTTTCTATTTTTTGTAGAGACAGGGTCTTGCTCAGGTTGGTCTTGAACTCCTGGCCTTGAGCTATCCTTCCACCTTGGCCTCCCAAAGTGCTAGGATTACAGGCATGAGCCACCACGCCTGGCCTGAAATATTTAGGTATAAATCTAACAAAATATGTACAAGATCTGAGAAAACTAAAAAACTGACAAAAGAAATCAAAGAAGAACTTTAAAAATGGAGAGATATCCCATGTTTATGGAGAAGACAACTCCAACTTGATCCATCGATTCAATGCAATCCCAATAGAAATCCCAGCAAGTTATTTTGTGGATATCAACAAACAGATTCTAAAGTTTACGTGGAGAGGCCAAAGACCCAGAATAGCCAACACAATACTGAGGAGAAGAACAAAGTTCACTGAAGGACTAACACTACCTACTTCAGACGTACTCTAAAGCTACAGTAACCAAGGCAGTGTGGTATTGGCAAAAAAAAAAAATTAGACAAATAGATCAACAGAGCAGAACAGAAAGCCCAGAAATAGACCTACATAAATACACTCAAATGATCTTTGACAAAGGAGCAAAGGCAACACAATGGAACAAAGATAGTCTTTTCAACAAATGGGGTTTGGAACAACTGGACATCTACATGCAAAAAAAAAAAAAATTAATTTAGACACAGACCTTATACCCTTCACAAAAATAAACTCAAAATGAATCACAGATCTAAATGTGAGACACAAAACTATAAAGCTTCTAGAAGATAAACAGGAGAAAACTAGATGATTTTGAATTTAGCAATGACTTTTTAGATACAACACTAAAGGCACAATCTATGAAATAAATAATTGATAAGCTGGACTTCATTAAAAATTTTAAAATTTAAAAATTCTGCTCTGCAGCATACACTATTAAGAGAATGTAAAGACGAGCCACAATCTGGGAGAAAATATTTGCAAAAGACATATCTGATAAGGGTCTGTTATCCAAAATACACAAAAAGACTCTTAAAAGTCAGCAATAAGAAACAAACAACCCTACTAAAAAATGGGCTAAAGACCTTAACAGACATTTCAAAGACATACAGATGGAAAATAAGCGTATGAAAAGATGCTCCACATCTATTGCCATCAGGGAAATGCAAATCAAAATGATGTATCACTTCAATAAAATCTGGTATATGTATACCATGGAGTATTACTCAGCAATAAGGAACAACAGTGAATTAACACATCTGGTATTATCCTGGTTGGAGCTAGAACCCATTCTTCGAAGCGAAGTGTCACAGGATTGGAAAAACAAGCACCACTGGTACTCACCATCAAACTGGTACTAACTGATGAACACTTACATCACACAGGGCAATAACATTCATCTGAGGGCGGGCGGGCGGGAGGGGGGTGGAAGGGATGGGAAAAACTCTCACTGAATGGATGCAGGGAGCACAGTTTGGGGGATGACCACGATTGTGGCTCTGACACGGGCAGAAGAGGGGCAATGTGTATGGCCAAAGTGTTGTACCCCCATGATATTCTGAAATTAATAAAATAAATTTAAAAAAAAAATGATGTATCACTATATACCTATTAGAATGGCCAAAATTGAGAACACTGAACAACACTAAATGCTCACGAGGATGTGGAGCAACAGGAACTCCCATTCACTGCTGGTGGGAATGCAAATTGGTATGGCCACTTTGGAAGACAATTTGATGGTTTTTTTACACAACTAAACATAGCTTTACCCACAATCCAGCAATCACATTCCTAGGTATTTAAGTGAGTTGAAAACCTGTATTTACACACAAACCTGCACACAATGTTTACAGGAGCTTTATTCATAATTGCCAAAACTCAGAAGCAACCAAGATACACTAGAGCAGGTAAATGGATAAACTGTGGTACATCCAGACAATGGAATATGATTCAGTGCTAAAAAGAAATGAGCTATCAAGCCATGCAAAGACATTGAGAAACCTTAAATGCATAATACTAAGTGAAAGAAGCCAATCTGAAAAGGCCACATGTGGCATGATTCCAACAACAGTCTATGACATTCTAGAAAAGGAACAACTATGGATACAGTAAAAAGATCAGTGTTTGCCAAGAGTTAGGGGTGAGGAAGAGATGAGTAAGTGGAACATAGAGGCTTTTTATGGTAGTGAAACTGTTCTGTACGATACTATAATGGTGGATACATGTCATTACACATCTGTCCAAATACACAGAATGTACAACACCAAGAGTGAACATTAATGTAAACCATGATTTTGGTGATGATGTGTCAGTGTAGGTTCATGATTGTAAGAAATGTACCTCTCTGGTGAGGGATGTTAATAATAGGGTAAGTTACACATGTGTGGGGCCAGGGGGTACAGGAGAAATCCCTGCACCTTTCGCTCAATGTTGCTGGCAACCTAAAACTGCTCTACCAAAAAAACAAAAAACAAAAAACTAAACATGCAACTACCATATGATCCAGCAATTGTATCCCTCGGTATTCATCCCACAGAAATGAAAACATGTTCGCACCAAAATATGTACACAAATGTTCCTAAAAGCTTTATTTGTAATAGCTAAAAATTAGAAACCACCTAGATGTCCTTCAATAGGTGAATGGTTGAACAAATTGTGGTAAATCCATACCATGGAATACTACTTGGCAATAAAAAGGAACTACTGATACACTCAACAACCTATATGAATCTCCAGAGACTATGGTGAGTAAAAAAAGGCAATTCCAAAAGGTTACATAGTGTATGATAACATTTATATAAAATTGTGGAAATAGGGAACAGATGAGTGTTGGGGTGGCGGTGGTGGGAGAAGCCAGGGGTGGCTCATAAACAGAACAGCAGCAGTGATAGAAATGTTCACTATCTTCACTGTATCAATGTCAATACCCTGCTGTGTTTTGTAAGATTACCATGGGGGAAAGTACATGGGATCTTTCTGTGTTATTTATTACAAGTGCATATGAATCTACAATTATCTAAAATAAAGTTTATCTATAAAAAAAGATTAATGACGATCCATCTTCTGTTATTTGTCTTTTTTGTTTATTCCAGAAATCCAGCCTTTCACCTTTCAAAATTCTTTTTTCCTCACAAAGCATTGTTAATTAATAATTAATTGGGATGGGGTAAATATATTTTGTACATGGGACAAATTTGGGGGGATCAGGAAGGCTATAGTAGGTTGAACTGTTGCCCCCCCCCAAAATATATGACCATGTCCTAACTCCCAGAACCTCAGAATGTGACCTTATTTGGAAAAAAGGTCTTTGCAGATGTAATTAAGGTAAGGTTCTTGAGATGAGATCATCCTGGATTAGACTGGGCCCTAAAACCCAATGACAAGTACCCTATAAGGAACAGAAACGGTGAAGACACAGAGACACAGGGGGAAAGCCATGCGAATGAAGATGAAGGTAGACACTGGAATGCAAGGAATGCCACCAGAACCTAGAAGAGAAGCATGTGAACCCAAGGGCTAACCCGATTAGGCCCGCCAAACTTAACTTGCCTGGCTTCCTTTTAATCCCTTACTTCTAGCTAATCTCAAAACTCTCACCAACAAGTCACACAGCCAAACAACACACAACTAAACTCCCACTAGCTTCCTCATAGATAACATCTCTGACTGTGTCACTATAGTAACGGGTGCTTAAAGTGGTCATCTAGGAACTAGGGCGCAGGTCTTGTCCAGTTCAAGCCGACTGAGATCACGGACCCCTCACCTGGGCCTGCGGCGCTACCTTAAGGGAGACCTTTTGGCATCAGAGGGCCAAACACTCCCACCTCAGATCACGCTAACAGTGCCACTTGCTGCACATGGGTCCTATAAAGAGCCATGTAGCTTGATTAGCTCACCTTTCCTACCTGCCAACCACCTTTCCTCATACTTTAGCTGACCCTGCTTTCTATCCCATATAGAAACCCTATTTTTTGGGAGGTGGATTTGAGATTTGTCCTTCCACCTCCCCGCTCAGCAGCCTTGTGAATTAACTCTTTTCTCTTTTTCTCCTTCACAGTGACTGGCCTGCTGCACACATGGACAGAATAAACCTGGTTCATATCACATGGAAGTATGGGTCTCCTTCAGATCGTCAAGAAGGAACTAATGCTGTCCAACACCAAAATTTTTATCTTATGGGAATAAATTTCTGTCATTTTAAGCCACCAAAGGCAGGCGTGATGACTCCTGCCTATAATCCCAGCACTTTGGGAGGCAGAGGTGGGAGGATCAGTTGACAATAGGAGTTCGAAACCAGTCTGGGCAACAATGAGACCCCCATCTCTACAAAAAAAAAAAAATTTTCAATTAGCCAAGCACAGTCACACGCACTTGTAGTCCTAGGTACCTGGGAGGCTAAGATGGGAGGGTCACATGAGCCCAGGAGTTCAAAGCTACAGTGAGCTGTGACAGTGCCACTGCATTACAGCCTGGGTGACAGATGAGACCCCCCATCTCAAAAAAAATAAAAGACAAAAAGCCACCAAGTATGGTAATTTGTTACTGTAGCCATTAGAAACTAATACACCTGTCATTTTTTCAAATGGGTGAATTCAATTTCTTTTTCTAAATCTCAGAGGATGTGAGCACTTTCTTCAACTTCTATTTATGTACACTCCTGTACATAGATTGTTTTTATCTCTTTCCAGGGGATATATGCCATAAAAATGTATCGTTTCACTTTATAATTTTTTCCTGCACAATTTTTCCTGGTATTTCTGTTTGCTCTAAGAGTGAACTGTTGATATCTGGAATATAGAAGTATCTACTTCATCAAATATCCTGGTTAATAATTATCAAACATACTAAATAGTCTCAACTTAAAAGTAAAACTACGTTGAATACCACGACTTAATCTAGTGTTTCCTTGGTGACTAAGAAGTTGTTGGGTCTACCCGGAAATGGGGTAGATGAAGTCAGACAAGGAACACACACGCACACCCCCTCCAGGCTCCAGAGACTCCAGAGGTTGTAAAGATAACTCTGAATTACAAAGGCTGGGATGGAGGCGGCAGAAAGTGGCGGGACTCCTCCTCCCCAAACTTTCTATAAAACTCTCCACCCTTCCCCTCCTCTGGGTGGACGCCCTTTTCAGCCTCCACCCACCTGCACCCAGGTGCTCAAAATAATCGGAATTTTACCATGCCCCCAGGCTTGTAAGTCTTCCTCTTGGCTCCGACCTAACAGAAGTCACTTCCAGATCCAACAGTGTGCTTCAAGGTCTTTAAAATGCGTAGCAATTATTAGGCTGCAGATGTGTAAACGTGCCATTTAAGAAAGCTTTTGTGTTTTCATGGAAATGCCCAATAAACTTCTGGGAAAGATGGATTTTTTTAAAATCCTACTTGCGTACCACAAAATTCTAAAAAGCAAAACATGGGTCCTTTAGAATCCAGCTGGGCACACAGGACCTGGCTTGATTCCTGACTCTACCACACTAGTGACATCACAGGCAACTCAACGTCTTAGAACTTTGGTGTCTTTATTGTAAATTGTGGGTAAGGATACTCATTCCACAAATGGGCTATAAGTGTTAATGGGATGATATGCATAAGATAATGGCCAGCACAAAATATATGTTCAATAAAAATTATTGTCTTCTCTAAGACCCCTCAAATTTTCATTTAGACAAATCTTCCCAGGAAAGTCCATTAGGAAGCTTTTTTGGGGGGGGCTGTAAAAATTGTATAAAAATACACGATCATACTGCTGAACCACACTACACAATTAAAACACCATACCGGTGATTATATGTTATATTATATTATGTTCCAGGAAAGAAAAAGCATCCACTTCCTTATAGTCAGTGTTCCTGCCAAAGCCACCTGAGGAAACACTGGGTCAGAGGCAGCATCCTCTCCTGGAATGTCCTTTCTCCACCTAGCTCTGTCTAGCAACTGCAATGCCTTTCAGGTCCTTCGTTAAAATCCTCCACTTAACAACTGATAGTGGGAAGAAAAGGAACTCTTATGTAAAGAAGATCTCTCGGTACTATCAAATCATAAACATTCCCTTCAGGAGCAGACGGAGGTCCCAGGAAGAGGCCTAGGTGATTCTGAACCACTCCTTAAGAGGGTGGAATGCATGTTCCCACCCACCCCCACCTTTTTTTGTTTTCAAACTAAAGGTAGTAGAGAAGTAAATTGATAAAATAGAAGGTTGTCCTCAAAGGACGGAATGCATGATGTTAAGGTTATGGAGGACTGCAGTTATTGGTAACGATAAGGTCTAGAGTAGAGAGAGTTAATGATTAAAGATCTCTTATGTTTACACTGAATCGCCAAGAACTAAAGGGAGGAGTGACACTGGGAAGAAAAAGACAGTAAGGCAGGAGACAAAATCAAGGAGAAATGGCTTAGGAGTAGGGGCGGGTCTGATGGTGTGTGATCCGAAGGCAGGGAGGGGGCTTTAGGCAGGAGGGAGGGAGAAGGGTCTGAAAGTAATAAAAATCAAGGAGGGGCACCACCCTACCAGTAGACAGCAAGGCCTCAAGGCAAAAGGGGTGTGAGGAAAGCTTCTCCTAAGGCCTGGCTGTAGCGGAAGCAGGGAAGTCAGGAGAGAGCAGGCTTCCCCTAGAAGAGGTAAAGGACACTAAAAGGAAGGGGTTGAGAATAGGAGGTTTACAAAGGGGTTTCTTTACTAAAGAAAATTTTTATTGATGTGGTTGAACTGATTAATCTTCTGTTTTTTATCATGTTATATTTAGAAATGACTTCCATCCAGAGATTTGTTTTTTAATTTCCCTAAGTCTTCTCAACTTCATGCCTTTTTTACTCCTCCGTGGTTCATTCTTTCTTTGCCTTCAACGCCCAAGATCCTGAACAGATCAAAGGAGGACCACAAGAGGGCACCAATCCAGCAGCTCCTTGAACCCTAAAAAGGCAGGGCAGACACCCAGGGAGCACAGAGGGCAAACAACTGAAAGGAAACGAGATCTAACAGACTGGGTTGTAAGGAACTTCCTGTGCAAATACAAAGAGTTACAGAAAGACCTGCAGCTGTGTCCCTCTGGAGTTCATCAGGAAAGGGACACAGGATCCACTTTCAGCCCTCTAGCCCACAGCTGCACACATGCTAAGGGATCAGGCAGGCTCATGGCACAATCTGAAGAACAGAAATCTGCAGCAAGTTTGGAATGCATCATAGTTCATGAAGGCCAGTTGTAAAGCTATTTTTCTTTAAAACACAAGGTATATTTTCCCACCCCATGCAGGGTATTGTGTTAAGAATGTGAAATCCTGTTTCTCCCTACCTTGAAAAATAGCTAAAATAAGTGCGCGCACACACACAGAGAACTCACCCTCCTAAAAAAGACACCACACACTAAAGACTAACAGGTAATATCTGTCCAACCAATCCTTCTGTAAAATATTAATAGTAATACATATATAACTGAAGACAGAAAATTAAGAAGCACAATAAACACCATGTGTTTCTAATCCTACCTTGATAATCTCCTCCTTCCCCCTTCTCACTTGAAATGGTTCTGGCAGACTTCTAGAAAACAGTACGCAGAAAGTTCCCTCAGGGAAGCTCCCTGTGCTATACATTCTACCCAAGATGCAGTGAGGCTTGAATCTCTTCCTCCTACATCATTCAATCAACACCTCTCTAGGCAGACACTGTGGCTCAGTAACTCCTGTGAATAGCAGCTAAGCATCTTCTTTCACATACTAAAATTAGTTTTCAACAAATGGTACTGGGAAAACTAGATATTCCTATGCAAAAAAATGAAGTTGGATTCTTCCTTACCTTACATCATATATAAAAAATAACTCAAAATGGATCAAAGACCTAAACTTAGGAGCTAAAACTATAACCCGTAGAAGAAAACAAAGGGGTAAAGCACCGTGACATTGGATTTGGCTATGATTTCTTAGATACGACTAAAGCACAGGCAACAACAACAAAAAGACAAGTTGGACTTCATCAAAATTAAAACCTTTTGTGTATCAAGGGGCACTATCAACAGAGTGAAAAAAGAACCCACAGAATGGGAGAAAATATTGCAAGTCACATATCTGATAAGGGGTTAATATCCTGAATACGTAAAGAACTCCTACAACTCAACAACAAAAATAAAGAAAATGGGCAAAATAACTGAATAGACATGTCACCAAAAAAGATACATAAATAGCCAATAAGCACATAAAAAGATGTTCAACATCACTAACCAAATGCAGCTTTTCTTCCATTACAGAAATGCAAATCAAAACCACAATGAGATATCCTTTTATACCCACTAAACCGGCAATTATTTAAAAAAAAAAAAAAAGAAATAACAAATGTTAACAAAGATGTGGAAGAACTGGAACTCTTGTGCATTACTGGAGGAATGACAATTGGTGCAGCCACCGTAGAAAACAGTATGGCAATTCCTCAAAACATTAATTGTAGAATTACCATATGACCCAGCAATACCATTTCCGGATATGTACCTAAAAGAACTGAAACCAAAGACTCAAACAGATACAGACATACCTTGTTTTAGTAGGCTTTGCAGATACTGCATTTTTTACAGTATCAAGCAAGGCTACCTGTGCCATTTTTGCAAAAGCATGTGCTCACTTCATGTCTATGTCACATTTTAGTAGTTCTCAGAATATTTCAAACTTTTTCATTATTGCCCTATCTGTTATGGTGATCTGTGATCAGTGATCTTTGGTGTTACTACTGTAATTGTTTTGGGGCACCATGAACTGCACCCATGAGATAGTGAAATTAATTGGTAAATGTTGTCTGTGTTCTGACTGCTCCATCAACGGCTGGTTCCCCATCTCTCTCCCTCTCACTCCCTTCCGGGTCCCTGGGACACAACAATATTGAAATTAGGCCAGTTCATAACCCTAAAATGCCCCCCCCCAAGTGTTCAAGTGAAAAAAAGTAAGAGTCACACATCTTATCGCTTTACATCAAAGGTAGTTCCAAGCACTTCTAGATTGAAAAAAAAAGAAAAAAAAAAAGGTAGAAACAAGGCCAGGCGTGGTGGCTCACGTCTGTAATCCCAGCACTTTTGGAGGCCATGGGAGGAGGATCACTTGAGGCCAAGAGTTCAAGACCAGCCTGGGCAACATGGCAAGACCCCATCTCTTTTTTTAAAAAAATTTTTTTTAATTAGCCAGACGTGGTGGCTTGTGCCTATACTTCCAGCTACTCAAGAGGCTGAGGCAGGAAGATTACTTGAGCCCATGAGTTCAAGGCTGCAGTGAGCTATGATCACACCACTGCACTCTAGCCTGGGCAACAGAGCAAGACCCTGTTCTCAAAGGAGAAAAAAAAAAAGCTAGAAATCATTAAACTTAGTGAGGAAGGCATGTCAAAAGCCGAGACAGGGCAAAAGCTAGACCTTTTGTGCCAAACAGCCAAGTTATGAAAACAAAGGGAAAGTTCTTGAAGGAAATTAAAAGTGCTACTCCAGTGGACACACAAATGATTTTTTTCTTTAAAATAGCCTTACTGTTGATATGGAGAAAGTTTTAGCAGTCTGGATAGAAGATCAAACCAGCCACAACATTCTCTTAAACCAAAGCCTAATTCAGAGCAAGGTCCTAACTCTCTTCAATTCTATGAAGGCTGAGAGAGGTGAGGAAGCTACAGAAGAAAAGCTGGAAGCTAACAGGTTGGTTCATGAGGTTTAAGGAAAGAAGCTGTCATCATAACATAAAAGTGCAAGGTGAAGCAACAGTGCTGATGTAGAAGTTGCAGCAAGATATCCAGAAGATCTAGCTAAGACAACTGAAAAAGGTGGCTACACTAAACAACAGATTTTCAGTATAGATAAAAACAGCCTACTACTGGAAGAAGATGCCATCCAGGACTTTCATAGCTAGAAAGGAGCAGTCAATGCCTGGCTTCAAAGCTCCAAAGAACCGGCTGACTCTCTTGTTAAGGGCTAATGCAGCTGGTGACTAAGTTAAAAGTCAAGGCTCATGTACCATTCTGAAATGGTAACGGTCAATCCTAAGGCCCTTAAGAAGTATGCTAAATCTATCTACACTGCCTATGCTCTATAAATGGAACAATAAAGCCAAGATGACAGCACATCTGTTTACAGCACTGGTTACTGAATATTTTAAGCCCACTCTTGAGACCTACTGCTCAGAAAAAAAGCTTCCTTTCAAAATATTACTGCTCATTGAAAATGCACCTGGTCACCCAAGAGCTCTGAGAGAGATGTACAAAGAGATGAATGTTGTTTTCATGCCTGCTACACAGCATCCATTCTGCAGCCCATGAATCAAAGAGCAATTTTAACTTTCAGCTCTTATTTTAAGAAACACATTTCATAAGGCCATAGCTGCCATAGATAGTGATTCCTCTGATGGATCTGGGCAAAGTAAATTGAAAACCTTCTGGAAAGGATTCACCATTCTAGATGCCATTTGTGATCATGGGAGGAAGTTAAAATACCAATATTAACAGGAGTTTGTAAGAAGTTGATTCCAATTCTCACAGATGACTGAGGGATTCAAGGCTTCAGTGGAGGAAGTCACTGTGGATGTGGATGTGGATATAGCAAGAGAACTAGAATTAGAAGTGGAGCCTGAAGAAGTGACTGAATTGCTACAATCTCATGATAAAACTTGAAAGGCATTTCTTCTTACGGATGAGCAAAAAAAAATGATTTCTTAAGAAGGAATCTACTCCTAGTGAAGATGCTATGAACACTGTTGAAATGACAACAAAGGATTTAGAATATTACATAAACTTAGTTGATAGAGCAGCAGCAGGGTTTGAGAGGACTGACCCTAATTTGGAAAGAAGCTCCACTGTGGGTAAAATGCTATCAAACAGCATCGCATGCTACAGAGAAACCTTCTGTGGAAGGAAGAGTTAACTGATACAGCAAACCTCATTATTGTCTTACTTTAAGAAATTGCCACAGCCACCACAGCCTTCAGCAACCACTACCCTGATCAGTCAGCAGCCATTAACCAGCAAAAAGATTATGACTCATTGAAGGCTCACATAATCATTAGAATTTTTTTGCAATAAAGCATTTTTAATTAAGGTATGTACATTTTTTTAGATATGATGTTACTGAATACTTAATAGACTATAATATAGTGTAAACGTAACTTTTATATGCACTGGGAAACCAAAAAATTTGTGTGACTTCCTTTATTGTGATATCCACTTTATTGCGATACTCTGGAACAGAACCTACAATATCTCCAAGGTATAACTGTATTTGTACACTCATGTTCATAGCAGCATTATTCATAATAAATAGCCAAAAGGTGGAAGCAACCCAGTGTCACCAAATGTGAGATATACATAGACTGGAATGTAGCCTTAAAAAGGAAGGAAATTCTGTCCGGGCACAATGGCTCAGGCCTATAATCCCAGCACTCTGGGAGGCCGAAGCAGGAGGATCACTTGAGGTCAGGATTTTGAGACTAGCCTAAGCAAGAGTGAGACCCCGTCTCTACAAAAAAATAGAAAAATTACCTGGGCGTGGTGGCACGTGCCTGTAGTCCCAGCTACTTAGGAGGCTGAGGCAGGAGGATCACTTGAGCCCAGGAGTTTGAGGTTGCAGTGAGCTATGATGATGCCACTACACTCTAGCCGGGGTGACAGAGCGAGACTCTGTCTCAAAAAAAAAAAAAGGAAGGAAGGAAATTCTGACACACAACACACTACGTAAAATGTAAAATAAGCCAATCACAAAAGGACAAATATTGTATGATTCCACTTACATGCGGTACCTAGAAGTAGTCAAATTCAGAGCCAGGAAGTAGAAGAGTGGTCTCGAGGGGCTGGGGAGAGGGGGAAATGAGGAGTTGTCTAATAGAATTTAAGTTAGAGAAGATGCAAAGTTCTGGAGCTGGATGGCAATGATGGCTGCACAACAATGTGAAAATAATTAATGCCACAGAATTATAAACTTTAAAGTGGTAAATTTTATGTTATGTATATTTTACCACAATAAAAAAATTACCAATTTGTATTACTACTCCTCTCTTCAACACTACACTAAATAAGTCAAGGGCAGGGATCTTATTGTTATCAATCTTTGCACACCCATCCCAGTGCCAAGCCCTCAGTAAAAGTATACTGAACTTAGCCACATTTCTCCGGTAGAGTCTGTAAAACCAAGATGTCCTCCAGGTTCAGAGTGCTGGAAAATAGCTCCTGAAACCACAACCGGGCAGGGGAGACCTTGTCCTCTAGCCCTTTTCTCAGTTATAGAAGTCAATTCACTCATTAACAAATACTTAATTTTCAAAAAGAAATCAACTGGCATCACTAATTGTCAACTTCAAGCCAGGCTCTTCCTGGTATCTGCTAAGAGCACAGTAGAGGCTCCACTCTCCCTGAGTTAACTTCCTCTTCCAGGAGGACTTAAAAGATTGCTCCCTGAAAGTACTCTGCCCCCTACTCCTCCTTTTCTTCCACACCCTACTCCCCATACTACTTTACTGCTCAGTTTTAAGCAGCCCTTCCTCAGTTTCCAGCCACATACCTAATAACTGTTAACAAAGCCCAGGTTCAAGAAGGGGAATTAAATCTCCCGGCTAAGCAGGTGGTAAGCATTAGGTCTGGTCTCATACTTTATAGAATCCAAAGTCCTGGCCTGAGTTCTGCCACTGTTGGTGGAAGTCTGGTAGCGTGTTCCGTAATTGGTCATTATGACCATGGTTATCCCAGTTATCCTCCCCAAACACCCACCCTGGCTGCCTTTTTCAAGCTCTCTCTCATCAGGGTGCTTGGACAGTGACAAGGGGCGTGCTTATTTCAGATCCTCTTAACTGTCTTCTTGTGGTACAGCTTTGTTTGAAAAGCTTGCTACTGAAAAGGAATGGAGAGTCTGTCCGTGGCTCTCTTTCTCCGTGTAGGAAAGACGTTTAAAAAGTCAATATACTATAGGAGGTCTATTTTTTTTTTAACATGAAAAAAAAAAAGCAAAGGTAAAAGAAGAAGTTGGGAACAATGGTTTTTCTAGTTTTTCTTACTGTGGCTCTTGCTGCTGCACTGGTGGGGAGCACACTGCACCTGGGAAACTGGTCACAGTGCTGCCAACAGCAAGCACCAAGAATTTTGCCCACCAATTTGGCAAGAGTATAAAAAAATCTGTTCTTTTAACCCATAAATTACACTTAATTTATCCTAAAGAAATAAAGAGAATAAAAAAATTTAGTTAGGAAGATGGCCATCGTCGCACAAAAGTTGATTAACAAACTACATGGTCACCAATGGTGAGGGTTGTTAAATAAATCTGGGTACATCACAAACACAATGTAATATATACAGCTACCAAAAGTCATGCTTGCAAAGAATATTTGGTAATGTGGAAAATGTTACATTAAGTTACCAAAACTATATATAAAATCTCAATTTTGTCCAAAACCAAGGTCCATACATATAAACATATACACACATACATACACACATATATATACTAATTATAAGTTCACAAAGAAATGTTAAGAGTGTTAGCAATAGTTAGGTCTGGAGGCTGGAAGGATAAATCATTCTTTTCTTCTTTATACTATTTTAATTACTTTTTATATACCCAATAAGGCTCAAGCAGAAAGAGGGCAAAACTCTCTAAGCCCCATACACAAGATGCTGGTACCCATAAAAATAATAAAACATTTGTTTCCAAAACGTCATTGTAAAAAATCTATTCTTCACTTGGCACCCTGGGTGTGACCACCACAAAAGCCAAAGATGGCATAAAAAGGTGGCAGATCCAGGATCCTGCTATGTGGTCACTTACCTGGACATTGAAAAATAAGGCAGGAACTACTAAAAACTAGATAACGTTTTATAAAACATGTAAGGTGACTGCCATATTTAACAAATATATGATATAATTGATATATACCATATATGCTTTCTATATAAATGTCAGAGAACTTTATCTTCATCACAGATCAAACCAGTCTGCAAAGCGGCAATCAGAAACCACTAGATGATCTCTCTAACTCTACTACTAATATTCTGTAGGGGTAGAAAACCCTGCTGGAGGTTATTCAGGCTCAACTGTTCTAAGGTCAAGTAAAAACATTGAGCATGCTTTTTTAACATCTGGTTCCAATGACAATTCTCCTTACCCCACAGAAGCCCTGGGCTTGAAAAGAATGTTCCCTTTTTTACAAAATACCCTACAGGCAGTCCTCAACTTAGAAACACATTGCCATTGGAAAGTTCACTAGCTGTGCAAAACTGGGAACACATGTTCCCATACAAATGAGTGAGGATTAGGTTCCCAGCATAGTTTCTAATGCCAGTTTAACCCATACTGCTGATGAAATACTGAAGATCTGTTTAACAAAACAGAGAAAAAAATGCTGCTGTAAATCTAAAACTTAAGTTAAAAAAATCCAAAATGCCGGTGCTTGCAGATACAGAAACGCCTATGTTTCTGAAGCTTTTTTATCCATGCCATTCTCAGCAAGTGACCGAAGTGGCTTGTTCTCCAACATAGAACCTGCCACCTCGTACAGACTTCACTACTTCAAACCTCTCTGTCCTGATAATTTTCTGTGTCTCCAGAGATGAGCCCTCAAGTGCATAAATCCCTCTCAGGGCCAATCTGCAAAGCAGACCTGTAGCACACCTGGGCACCTGGCACTGGGGAGAACAGTGCCCTCTGATCAGGCCTCACAATAGCCATATGGCTCTTTGCTCTGGACCCATAGGCTCACACATAATGACATGTTTTTTATGTTCCCCATCAGGCTGAGGGCAGTTGAGAACCAGACAGTAAAAATGATTTCTAAGTAGCCAAATGCCTACCAAAACCCCCAATTTAAATAAAGTTTTGCTTTTCTACACAGGAAGGTCCTGTTATTTATTCTATATTTCCACTCACAAATCTGACCAGCTTCTTTTCTGTATTTCAAAGCCCTTCAAAAGGGAAGTGAAAGGGAAGGTGCCCAACATTTGTTGAGTGCCTCTCTGTGTTGGGCACTTTTTTGCTCTCATTTACAAGAGGAAACGAAGGGTTTAAGTGCCTTGTCAAGGTCCCTCGGCAAGAGCCTAAGACCTGTGAGCTGAAACTAGAACCCACCTGGCTGGTCTAAAGTCAGTGGAGGCAGTGTCACAGCCAGCTGCCACCTGACTGTACAAGGAACTCAAAAAAGCTGACATCAGACTCTGCCTGCAGCGGTTCCATTCACTAATTGCTTCTAAGGACACAAAGCAGTGGTTGAAATACTTTTCAAACATCTCTCTCTAAAATTAGGTTTTCCCAAGTGCTGGCACTTCAGAGGGGCTATCTGAAACGCTGCTAACCTCGAGGTTCCAGGAGGATGGGGTTTTTACACCAAGGGGCCCCCAGTCATCTCTGCTTGCCTTTGCCTTGTGCCTCACACTACACCCTCCGGATATTTTCTGATCTGGATGCAGCACTGTCCTGACCCTGGCTGCCTTATCAAGAGCAACTTTTCTCTTCAATTGTTTTATAATGCAGCATGGAGAGACACTCCAGAGCATCGGTAAAGGAATTAGCTTCAAAGAATTTTATCATCTGAGACTACAGTATTCAAAAGGAAAGGAAAACAGAGATTAAAAGACTATGCAAATGAACAAATATTGATGAGAGCCAAACCAGGTGACTTTAATGCTTTCAGTCAAGAATTTAGCAAGGATTTCTACCATGGGTGATAAGAGGACTTACGACTTTCTTTTCAATAAGCAAGGACCAGCGAGGCGGAGTGGCTCATGCCTGTAATTCCAGCACTTTGGGAGCACATGGAGGGCGGACTCCTTGAGGCCGGAAGTTCAAGGCTGCAGTGAGCTCTGTGCCACTGCACTGCAGCCTGGGAAACAGAGCCAGACCCCGTCTCTAAGAAAGAAAAAAAAAAGGCAAGGACCTTCAAGTGGGAATCCTGAAAGAATAAAAAATGATGAGGGCCTCCACCAGAACCCCTTCTATCTTCCAAGGACTGCCCATTAATTAGCAATTAACTGAAAATGATAAAAAATAACTTAATGAAATTATGGAAGTGGTATCACAGAATTAGCCTATATTTTGGTAGAGAAAGGATGGGCATGGTGAAGAGAAAAATAGGCTTAAGTCACGCAAGCTGATGTTTGAATACAGATGTGCTGTCTGACCTTGGACAAGGTGGTTAATCTCCTTTCCCCCCTCCAAGTTCCTTCATCTGTAAAATAGCCAGGTAGGGAACCCCATCTTACATAGGCATGTAGTAAACAGTTAGTGAACTGATTAATGTTACCACTTTTAAAACAAATTATATTTGACAAGTTGTTGCTGTGGTCTGCATGTTTATATCCCCCTAAAATTCTAATCCCAAAGCAACAGCATCAGGATGTGGGGCCTCTGGGAAGTAATTGGATCATGAGGGCTCTGCCCTCATGAATGGGGTTAGTACCTTTTTAAAAGAGGCTTGGGGGACCCCTTTTACCCTTCTACCAGTGAGGACACATAAAAGTCATCTCCTACGAAACAAAAAACAAGCCTTCACCCAGACACTGAATCTGCTGGCGCCTTGGATCTTGGGCTTCCCAGCCTCCAAAATTATGAGTAATAAATTTCTGTTGTTCCTTAATTACCTAGTCTAAGGTATTTTGTTATAAAAGTCCAAACAGACTAAGACAGTTGCTTTCTTTTCTTTTACTTCTTCTTTTCAACAAAGACAGTTTCAAGCACTTACTCCTGGTAAAGTAACAAGCATTTTAGGCAAATCGTGCAGACTTGGTCCCTACTCTCTTGGAGTTTATCACAGCTGCAAGATACTAACAGAACAAGGGAGTAAAAAATAGTGAAGATATAAAATTAAGAGTTTACTCTGTACAACAGTGTCCAAAAGAGAAGGCACAGGCTTCTTTACCAGAGTTGAGTTTGGGAAGGGACTTTCACTTTCAACCCATTGATCTTGTTGACAGGGTGCTATTTAGGTTTGAATTGCAGGGGAAGATACAGGGATCAGGGCCCAGAGAGCAAAATGTCATTTCACTGAGAGCTGCAATACTTGTAACAAGGAAGAGTTCCGTTAAGGTTAACCAACTCAGCAGCAAGGACAAGCAGCGAGTCTCCAATAGAGGAAGACAGCAGCTCTGGACTAGAGGGGCTCCCTCCAGAAAATGCAGGAATAGCAACTGGTGTCAACCTCCACTCTCAGGTTGCCAGCACCCTCCTCCACGGGGGAAAATGGGAAGATGGCACTCACTCAGAATCCCTGCCCCAAGAAGTTCAAAGTACAAATAGAAAACATGGCCTTTTATGGAGATTTAATTACAGTCCTCCATTCCCCGTGCCATAAATGTTACAACTCAGTGAACTGTCTTATCCTTTTCACTCTTCAAAACACATGGTTATTAAACACGTTGTAGCAACAAAAAGCAATCCCAGCAGAGGATTTATCCAGCAGATGCCAATCTAGAGAATCCAATTCATGATTTACCCAGCCTTTCAACATTCACGTTGCTAACAAAACAGTCCCTGAAGGCCTCAGAATGATGAATACATAAAACAGGACTCACTCCTACAGTAATTGTCACTGCTTTGAACACAGCTGGAATGCCTGGCTTCCTAGTCACCCCTGTCTCCTCAGCAACTCATCTTTGTTCTTGCAAGAAGGGTCCCTGGCCAGGCCATTGTGAAGATTCTCTTGGAGATAAGGAAAGGAAAGTTCTTATGGTACAAGGTACAGAAGTCCCTGAAACTCTCCCTCCTCCAATTGGACCTCTCCTGGGCTGAGGAATGAGTTATCAGGCAAGGAGTCAGCACAGGGCCCTACAGACTTGGATGATAAAGCAGGCACTGCTGGCTCAGCAGATTCTGTGACATGTCCAGACACTTCTGCTGCAAGGCCTGGCATAACCTTCCTGGACTTGGCCACTCTCTCCAGGGACAAGTTCCCAGGCCTATCAGAGCAGCTGCCTGCTTGCTTGCTCACCTGTCAGCAAATCGAGCTAATGTAGGCAAGGCTGCCAAGGGGGCAGACTGGGAACCACAGCCACTCTGTGTGACACCCACAGCAGTACTGACAGACCCACCTACACAGGTAGGAGGCATAGACATGGAGGAAGAGCTGGACAAGCCCTCATGTGAATCCTTGGTTCCACCCCTTACCCGCTGGGCAAACTTAGGCAGGTTAACCTCTGAGCCTCCACTCTCCCCTATAACACAGGACCAGTACCCCACACCTCAGGAAGGCGCACATAGGCTAGCAATCTTTACGTGCATCTTGTACAGTGGTTAGAACACTCAGTACATGCTAGCGAGGCCTCACACACCCACCTCATACACACACCCAATACACCCTGAATTCGTGAATTTGTGTAATGGTCTAGACAAGGAAAAGACCTTTCTCCAACCCTACTACCATGCTCACCTCCCCCACTTTTTCAAAGTGCTCATTCTAGATGCCGTGATCTGCAAAACTCCTTCCATACCTCTCTCTTCATCCTTCCAGCACACAGGGCAATCTCTCCTATTAGACAGATTAGGCCTGGAGGGAGCATCTAACCATTTAAGGATGGAGTCAACACTGACAGCCTAAGGCAAAAGCTGAGCAGGGTGAAAAGGAGAAAGTGAGGCCACAGGAGGGGGCAGAATGACAGTCAGCCAGAGCCGCAGGGGAGGGACATGTGGTGTACAGTGGTAATGGGACATCATTCAAATGCCTTGCTTGGCACACAGGGCTGGCAAGTTGGCCTCCAACTGCTGTTCCTGCCTCTTACTCCTGCTCTGTACCAGGTATGAGCACACACTCGCATTCCGAGCCCTCCAGTGCAGCCTGGAATGCCAGCCTGTGCATGCCCACCCCCTCTCCCATCTGGCCAACCCCTGCTCATCCTTCCAACTCCAGTTAAGTCATCACCTCCTGTCCTCTGCCTTCTCCAACTCCCCACTCCAAGCAATTATGTCTCCCTCGTGGGTGTTTGCACAGTGCTCTGCCACTTACTCAACTGCACTGTCATGGGTTCTATCAGGTATCTGTCTACTGCCTTACTCATCTTCACATGCTGTGTACTAGGAACACAACAGGCACTCAATGTTTGCTGAATAAAATTAATGGCTCAGGTGTCACTTAGTACCTTAGGCTGCCTACTGCCTTGATGGACCCTGATCAGAGAGAATAGGGTTCAAGTACTGGCTGTGCCCCTGACTAGCTGCACACACTTGGGGAAGACACTTTCCTTTCTGAGTCTGAGCTTTATCATGTATCAAAAGAAGGAGGGATGAGTAATATTATCTACCCCACAAGACTGTGGTTGACTCAGGATCACTTGAGAAAGCAGATATGAGAATTCTAGTAACTGAGTGCTCCTTTAAAGTCCAAATGTTTTCCCAAACCCCTTAAAATGTTCCATCTGAAGAGAATGAAGCCATGGCACATGTACGACTGCCTTCTGAGTCTCATCTGTGTCAACATGTTAGCAAAAGTTAAAAAGAAAACCCCAGGGCCTATGAGGGCCATATTTAACACCTACCCTTAACTCTCAGGCTCTGAATACTTGTCCCAGTTGACATCTGCAGCTGCCAAAGAAGTGACACTTGACTCTGGAAGTGTGTTCCAATTAATTTACTACTAAAGCTTTCCAGCTGCCACTAAGTAAGCTCAAGGCCGAAGACTTAGGAAGGTTAACAGTTAAATCGCCTCTTGGCAAAACAAACATAAGCAATTTGACACGATCATGTGTCATAACTCATAGTTCACTTACTGAAATCATTCTCTTTTCCTAATAGATACCCCTCTGGCCAATTACAGGATAAATATACACAGGAATGTCAACTAAGAATTTACAACTAAGAACCACGGACAGAGTAGTTAAAAAGAGGGAGGCTTTTTCTAAAAAAGCTCAATGCCTTTGAAGCTCATTACAAGTTACGTAAGAGAATAAATTTTAAAGACAACAAACAAAACTCACCTAACACCTGAAAAGCCAGGAACTAGGGATATAACAGGCACTTAACATTTGCTGAATAAATGAATGTATCAGATGGTACTTAGTACCATAAGGTGCCTATTGCTTCAAAGGACCCTGGATCAACTTAGTAGAAACCAGGATTCAAAGAGAATATTCAAGTACTGGCTATGCCATTGACTACCTGTGTGAGCTTGGGGACAACACTTTCATTTCTGAGCCTTAGCTTTATCATCTATTATAATTGGGGGTGTATATGTATGTGTGTGTGTGTGTATATATATATACACATATATATATCATGTAATATGTAATATATATAACATGTATGTGACATATTTTTTATATATGTTTTTTATATCTTTATATAAAAAACACATAATACATAAAACCCTCTACATTGGAAGACATACATCACTTTATCACGGAGAGTTCTTCATGGTTTACAAACATATCAACTTTCACATTTTATTCTCACAACACCTAGATGCTATAGAGAGACAGATTCCCATCCACTTGACAGAGATGATCAAAAAACCATGATGGTATGGCTGGGTGCGGTGGCTCACACGTGTAATTCTAGCACTCTGGGAGGTCATGGTGGGAGGATTGTTGGAGGCCAAGACTTTGGAGCAAGAGCAAGACCCTATCTCTACAATGACAAATTAGAAAAATTAGCCAGGCATATTGGCACACACCTGTAGTCCCAGCTACCCAGGAGGCTGAGGCAGGAGGATCACCTGAGCCCAGGAGTTGGAGGTTGCAGTGAGCTATGATGATGCCACTGCACTCTAGCCCCAGGCAACAGAGCAGACTCTGTCTGAAAATAAAAATTTAAATTAAAAAAAAAAAAACATGAAGGTTAGTCAACTTGCACCAGGGCATACAGAGGCTGAGCAGAGAACAGATTCACAGTATTCTGACTTCTCTCTACTCTGCACCTTTTCCCGAGGTTCCACATTGGCCAAGACAAGGAAACAGAGTTCCAAGTCTCCACCCAGCCAGGCTGGCTCTGTGACACTGCACATGCTATCCCCATCCCGTACCCACCCACACTGCTGGAATATTCATATTCTCCATCACAGGTGGCCCCAGCTTCTAAACACTACAGTCTCAGACACAGCAACTCCAGCGGATTGCCCAAAGCAAGGTTCAACCAGCACATTTCTACTGCTCTGCACGTACTCAGACAACATCGCAAAGCCTGGAATGTGCAACTCAGCTGAGAGAGGTTTGTGGGTCCTGGTTAGGCAGGACAGAAGTAGTTTGCAAGAAAAAAAAAAACAGAAAAACTGGGAAGTGACTGCATATATATGTAAAAACAGCTTTACTTCCTAGCATGGTAGATTTTGTGCCTGGTAAAATGTGTTAAACTGCGTGAGCTGTTCTGAAACAAGAAGTAGGATCTGTTGCTCTACATAAGCACCTTATCTGGGGACATCTTTGCTGCAAGATAAATGGAGATTCACACAGGGATTAGGAATAGGTGTTTATGGAATGAATTCAGAAAGCTTGACACATTGCAATTCTCCTCCACATACTAAGAGCTAGTCGGACCCTGTCAATTACAATCTGTCATTCCAGAGATAAAGTAAGTCCTTTTCGTTTATGAGTCCATCCCTCCAGGGTAGGACAGTTTAAAACAGGAAGGGAAAAAAAGCATAGGCTGGCAAACAATCTGCACTATTTATGATTTAAAGCTAAAAAAACAGCAATGGTAATTTTCCCCAGTGAGCTACTGTATAGATTCTGTCCCTTCTCCTTTCAGAGTTCATTTGTACAGGGTATCTGGCAAATTATTAATTACTCCTTCATAAAGGAACTCAGTATTTCAAACCTAGTTGAAATCTTCTCAATTATGTTTTCCTAAAGTAGGGTTCTGAACATGATGGGGATCTGTAGGAAAAACGGAAGTATAAGGGAGAGATTGAGGACAGGAATAAAGAATGTAAGTTATTTATGGACTAGAATAGATATGGTGAAGTAAGAGCTAAGTGGGGAAGGTGGGGGAGCTGCTTCAGAGTGAAGGGCTGAACAAAATCAGGACAAACACAGTAAAAGAAAATGCAGATTTCTTTTTTAATCTAAAGAGATTAATCTTTAGAAACTGTGAAAAAAGATACTTTTTTTTTTTTAAAGGAGGCAGAGTAGGCAATGTATGGTCTAACTCTAAGAGACAGGGCTGGTGGAGGGGGTCCCAGTTCCCTGCTACCGTGGTACACTGGTCAGGTAGGCAATGGGGCTATATACCACCTGTCAGTTCCCTGCATTATTTGAGAGATCAGATCCTACAGGGAAACCAGGGAAATTGGTTTACTTTCCCATGGGACACCTGGGAGTCTCCAGAACGAAGTTTACTAATATCTAAGGACCAGACACCATCCTTCGCTCCTGTAGCAGTACCAAACACCACACACACCTCCAGCAACAGGAGACAACATAACACACAGGCAGGGATGGTTTCCAAGCCCAGTCGTCTTTTTGTGAGGGATCATACAGACATTCTTAGGCCTGCCACTGTGCTCCAAAGTGCCTGAGTGAAGCCATTCCAGAATGTATTGTTGACTGCTTCCTACCCTCTTCCTCAGGAACTCTCAATAGGCATTCTGACCCCAATTACCCAGATTTGATAAATTCACACTGTGTGCCTGTATCAAAACATCACATGTACCCTATAAAGATACACAACTATTATGTATCCATAATAATTAAAAAATTTTTTTAAAAAAATAGGCATTCTGCCTCACAGAATTTTGAAAGTTTGCCTCACAAACTTTGAAAGATGAGATCTTTATATTCCAGTAACTAAATGCAGCTGTTTCCATGAGTAGACATTCCAAGCCCTTGAGTGTTTATCCAGAGCCTCATGATTACAGCAAGAGTTCCCAAGAAGATAACTCACTTGTCTCCAGTTGTCAAATACTCAAGAAGGGAGGTGCAGTTAGAGCATGGAGATAAAAATGAAAATGTTTCAGGGTACCACTAGTACCTAAAGCTGGTAATACTAGGGGCCCAGAACAAATACTTGCCATTATTTTCATGGGTCATAAGCATCAAGGGGAGGAGGAGGGAAAAGAGAAGAAAAGAAACTCTCTGTGAAATATGTTCTGGCTGAGGATGACATTCAAGGAGGGAGGGACTGAGGGTAAACAAAAGAACTTAACTCTCAGGTTTCACGTTCCTTTTTGGATAAGGATCCTTTCTGTAAATACCTGGTTGGAGAGGGGGAGGGGGAGAGAGAACCCACTGGATTTAGCAGGCAGACAGAATACTTAGCCTACTTTTTAAAAATTATTTGGCATTTTTTAAAATTTTTCATAAAGACAAAAAATTCTAAAATATCCCTGACAAGTTAAAGGTAGGAGATGTAATAGGGGAGCATCTTTCTCCTTTTACTCTGCAAATACAAATGGGCATTAAAATCACTGAGATGATCTGCTCTACACTCAGTTGCTCCCTAGCACCCAGATTTTCTCCCATCTCTGATTATAGATCCAGGAAAGAGATCATCAGTAGGTTCAGCTCTTCCTGGGGCCTCCTGGCACTACCCTGAAAGACTGACAACACTCCACAGTTTTAAAACCTGTTCTCTGTGACGCACGTGGTTCTGCAAAACTCTGCTGGAAGAAAGCCCCTCAGAGCTCTCGTGGAGACAGGATTGGAATCCTGATATTCACATGACAAGTAACCAAAGAGGCAACTTAGAAGAAAAGAAACTGGAGCCAGGGCAGTAGCAGAGGGATAGCCTAGGGAACAATAACCTTTAAGGGGAAGACCACTTTTTGATATTTGAGAGATGTTTGGCTATGCATTAATCATATACAACATCCCAAGAGTTTCCACAGAGCTGTGGTAACGCTCCCCATGCCATCTATTCCCCAGCCCAATCTGTCCACATATCCATTCGCTCTTTCTCCTTTCTATCCACATAACAAGCCACCCTCTGTCCCGAATCCAGGAGAAAGGACTTAAGAGGACAGATGAGATACTAGAGGTAGGTAAAGGGATCTGGGATCTAGTAACACTAAATTATGTGGGTCCCTTGCCTTAGGAGGCTTTAAAAATCCACAAGGAGCTTCAAGCATTGAGCCTTAAGAAGGTCACATTTTAATAAATATGGGGGGATGTTTTACACAAAGCAGCAGAAGTAGCTTTACCAGCTTGACTCTGATTCTCATCCCTCAATATGGGGGCCTTTTGGAATGTTCAAATTAAGCCACACTAGACCAGGTATCCAGACTGGGCTCTAAGGTCACTCCAAAGAACCACACCTAGATCCAGGAAAAAGAGCAGGGGCACAAAATGGGGGCTTCCAAATGTTCAAAAAGAAACTAAGACAAAGGCAAGAGCCTGAGAATCTGTGCTTGTGGGTGAAGCCAGGAGACAAGGATAAACCACCAAGAAAAACCATCATGATAAAGCTCCTTTCACATACTGCCTTTCTCACTCCTGCCGCCCCAGGGGGAACTGCGTGATCTTAGAGATACCCAGGTGCGCTGGGCCAACTCCAAAGATGAGACACAGATAACAGGGGGCACAGAATCTTGGGTTTGACTTCGCAAAGACTCAGACCGTGTGACCTGCAGGGGGACTTTAAAGGCTGTTTAATCCAGTCCCTTTAATGTACACCCAAGGCAGGTGACCACTCTGGGACACACGTGATCTCAGGTTCTTCTCGCTATTTCATACCATTTCTGGGTCACTCCAGTCAAATCTCTTACCTGTTAATCCAGTCACTCTCTGAGTAACAAGTGTTATTAATTACACCTACTTTACATAGATGATGACTTGCCAGTAGCTACTCAGCAAAACCTGGTAAAAGCTAGATAAAAAGTGTGGAGTCAGGCACCATACCAAGAACAGAAAGGGAAGAAAAACTACCTTGAACAAGAAAACCCTCTGCTACTCAATCCAAGAGACCGGTCTTCCTGTCTAAAACCAGCTTTTCCATTTTTACAGGTTTTCCAGATTCCCTCCCTACCATCACTCTCCAAAATCAGTCACTAACTCCCAACACAAAAAGTTTAGAGCCAAAAATGGAAAAAGGAACTCTGTTTTAGGCAGAAATTAACTTCATGTTTCTCTATGCATGCTGGAAGTTGTCACTTTGTGTAAAACTATAATTAGGACCCAAGCTCCAGCTTCCTGGAGAGAACAAGGCCAGGAAGGCCTTCCTCATCTCGCTTCTCCACCTCCCGCTCCCTGCCTTGCCCCGTCCTCTCCACCGCAGAGGCCAGAAAGCCCCCACCCAGGCTCCTGCAGGACTATTTCATTAGCTGCATCTCCAGAGAGAAATCTGTTTTGGTGCTAGGTCCCCCACCCTCTTCCCAGTTCGGAGCCCACAGTTTTGCCGTGTTCTACACAAAGACAGACCTCTTGCTCAGAGCCTAAGAGCAGAGGCTCTCCGCCACCTGACCCCCTCCATCTGGCTCACTGGTCAACACTTGAGATCCACAGAACCACAAATCTCCCTCTGACCTTATCCTCTGCCCCTCCCCCACCCTGGGTAAACCGTACCAAGTAAAAGTGAGTCAATATTGACATCCCAACCATGAGATCAGCCTAATTTTTTTGTTGAGTGCACTTTTAAAACACCTCTGCTCCTCCCTATCATTCTTATTTACTTTCCATAATCATATTATTTTGCCTTGTCCCACTCTGGGCTCATTTTGTACCACATCCAACGAGGCAGTCCCACTTGTGTTTTCCTGTGACCCACAGCATTTTCTGAAAGGAGTTAAAGCATCCTATCCACAGAGGACATCAGCCTAAAAATAAGGACACGAAGGGCAGCTAGCATCGAAAGCTGCCAGACAACAGGTCCCCCATTTCTACCCCACACTCAGCTATCTAAAGCCCAATGTTTCTTCAGTAAGTTTACCCCCTACCGATTCTTAAGATTTCAGACTGTTTTTATAAACCAATGAGGCAAAACTGAGCATCTGAGGAGAAAAATGAGCAAGTCTCAAAATAAGCCTAAACAGACAGCAACCACATGCCAACCTTTAATTTCACTCATAATTAAAGGCCAATTGACAATATTCCATTCTTTTTTTTAAATTCAGATTAGCAATTAAAATGTTCATATGACCATGATGTTAACATTAAATGCCAATTCAGCCAAAATTTGATATAGTTATATCAGACAAAGATGAGAAGTGTGGGGAAGGAAGAAGTGTCACTTAAAACCTCATCTACTACAACAGCAAGTCAATAAAGAATGCCTAATATGGGGGGGGTGGGAAATAGCAGTGTAAACATAATTTCTTTTGAACTATAAAGATAAATAAAAGGAGAAATAACCAGAAGAGTTAAAAGTGGTTGTCTCTGGGAAGTGGGATGGAGTGAAGAAGGAAAGACTACAGATTTTTGTTCACAGGCCTTGCAGCAGGGGTAGGCGTCACTATTGTCGTCACCCCCACCATCATGAGAGCTAACACTTACTGTTTCCCAAATACCAGGCAACATTTCGATTGCCTTTTCTGTATTGTTTTATGTAACCCTTACAACCCTCATAAGAAGGGCAGGCACTATTTTGGTACCCACTCGTACCCACTTTACAGATGAGGAAAATGAAGCACAGCAAGTAACTCTGCCCAAGATCACCGCACTAGGAAGTGGCAGAGCTGAGAATACGATTTGTCTTTTTATACCATACACTTTTTTTTTTAACTTTTACCAAAGTAATAATCTATAGGTTACATTTTTAACAATGTACATGCACACACACACTTGGCAGCAGCAGGATTTGAAAATAAATTTGGCCAGTTAAATATGAGGGTGTAAGCTACATAAGGCTCAGAAGGGGACAAAAGCAGGCACGACACTACCTTCATACCACAACATGATTACTTAATCTGAACAGGTGCCCCCTGGACACAGGCAGATCCCACACACTCACCTGTTGAGTGGGAACTCCTGAGCTTTAATAAGGAACAGTCCAAACTGCCCTCTCTCATTTTATCCCCGCCCACCTCATTTTCTGGGACTGGGACAAAAAAGTAATTTCTCATTCCTAAATCAAGTCAGCTTCCAGGATCCTTGTTGCCAAGGTGACCGAGAGTATGCCGATACCCATATCAAAAAGGGCTCTGGCCCATCCTCACGCTGGGATCTGGGATTGAACGCTCTCCCCAGTAAAACGTGCACACTTGACAAAAGTCCATGTGCAGTTTCAGAAGACTGATGGCCCTTCGGAAGCCCATCCATGGTCCCCAGACTAATCTAAGAGCCCTGCCCTACTTGGATACTGTCTGCTCCCCTAGAGGAGAAGAGAAGCAAAGATAAGATTTAACCACATTTCAGATTAAAAAAAAAAAGGCAGTCTCTTTTTCCTTATCAGCACAGTTAGAGACTAAGAAAAGACCACAGTCAGTCAAAATTCCAAAGAAAGTATATCCTCCGGAATTCAGGAACTTTCTTTACAGGGGATGACATCTTCTAGTAAGAATCAAGGGAAAATGGATGGCAGCAGCCACCTGCAGGGGTACCGCCCCCCTCCGAATAGTACTATGAGACTAAAATGCTTCCCAAATCTCAAGGAGACTGACATTTAGCTAATGTAAAACAACCTCAGATCCAGTTCATTGTTACACAGCTAAGATAATGTCACCTCTCAAGGGACACGATCCCCAAGGAGTTGTGAAGAAAAAAATGGGTTTCTCAAGAGAGATAACACTTATGTAATAAGTACTGTATCTGTGCAAATGTATATTTGTAATTGAAAAGAAAAAGCTTTATGAGGAAAACAATCAAATTGTAGCAAATAACCTCTGAGGAAGGATGGTCCAAGAAGTTATAGGAAAAAAAACAAAGGGCCTTTCCTAACTCTCTACTCTGAACAGAATATTTCACCTCTAGTCACTTAAAACATGTGGGGATTTCTCCCCACCAGCAATCAATCAATTCTCCAGCAGACAATCAGGTGTCCTATAATTCAATTCTGACACTACCTACCCGGAGTCAGTGCCAGATCCTACAGGTAGGAGGGCTCAGTCCCATAAGACTGCCCCCTCTTCAGAGGCCAGTCCAAGTCCCAGGTTGTGACCTGTACTCCTGACCAACTGGCCTCAAATGAGGGTTCCATGACTCCTTCACAGGTTCAAGTAATTTGCCAGAGTGTCAGGTCTGGCGGAGGGTAAACAGATGACAAGGAAGTGGCTAAGTGTGGAGAGTGGGAACTGAATTGTAGCAAGGAACCAAACTGCAGCTAGGAACCTAGTGGGAACATACATGGTAAAAAGTTCCTAGTAACCTTTAACTGACCTAGAGCTCATTACCACCTAATTACCATAACATGGGTGGAGCTTCGTGAAGAATTCTGGGGAAGTCTCATCCGCAGAAATGGAAACTGTTATAACCTAGTATATAACCTGTTATATAACACCAACCTGTCAATCACCCCCAAAGGCAGGAAACGACAACCAATCCTGCCAGGAGAAATGCGGGACAAACTAATGAGCTTATAAAAGGCAGCGTGTGCTCAGACTTCAGGGTCTTTCTCCACTCACAGAGACCAACCCATTCCACTCTCTCTCTGGAATGTATTTTCATTTTGTGTAGCTTCCTTCTTTACTTTCATTCTTTCTTTTATGTGATAAACTGTTCGTATAAAATTGCTCTGTGTTTGTGATCACTGGGTCATCAGCGAGACTCGGTACCAGTACTCAATTCTTGACACTGGGAACTGGGGGACCAGGGTACATCCACACAGACAAACCAACAAGAGCAGTTCACAGAACTCAGGAAAACACTTTACTTACATTTACCCATCTACTACAAAGGATATAGCTGAAGAACCAGACAGCAGAGATGCATAGGGCAAGGCACGTGGGAAAGAGTGCTGAGCTTCTACGCCCTCTCTGGGAGCGCCACACTCTAGGAACCTCCACATGTTCAGCTATCTGCATGCTCATTTGAACCCTGTCTGTCCTTTTGGCTCTTTATGGAAACTTCATTACATGGGCATGATTGATTACATTATTGGCCATTGGTGATCTGCTCGACCTTTACCCGCCTCCCCTCCCCGGAGATGGGGGAATAGGGCTGAAAGTTCTAACCCTCTCATCAATGTTTGGCTCCCCCTGTCAACCAGCCCCATCCTGAGGCTATCCAGGAGCCCACCAAGAGTTGCCTTGTTAAAACAAAAGATGCTCCTATCACCTGGGAAATTCCAAGGGATTTAGGAGCTCTGTTATCACCAGGGAAATTGCAAAGGTCTTAGGGGCTCTGTGACAGGAACCAGGGGTCGAAGACCAAATATTAGAACAAGAGATTCTCTAGTGCCCCTATCCACAGGGTTTTAGGAGGAACAAGGAGCAGAGACCAAATATGCATTTCTTATTCTATCACAGGTGCTGAAAGATTTTATTTTTACTTTTCACTTGGAATGGTCCATGTTCATTCTACACTGAGTGCCAACTATGAGGAGGGTACCGTTCTAGGTGCAGACACTGCAGGAGCAAGCATACCTGCCTGAAGACTCAGCAGAGCAGAGTGGGTTCTTTGGACTTTGGAGCCAGGCTGCTTGGTTTAAATTTCAGCCCCACCACTTACTGGCTATGGAACATAGATACTTATTTAACTTCACTGTGCTGCAGCCTCCTCATGTTGAAATTGGGGATAATTATAGGGACATACCTCATGGGGCTCTTGGAGGGAATACAGGAGTTAACACACGTAAAACACTTGGAACAGCACCTAGTATATAGTCAGTGCTCAAGAAATATTGGCCATTATTAGATGTACATTGCAAGGAAATAGATAATAAACACATAGTAAATAATTTCAGATACTATTAAGTGATATAAGGAAAATAAAACAAGGCAGTAGAACAGAGAGCAGCAATAGGCACTCTAATAGGACTAAGTCAATGTTTTACAAAAGCACGTGTTACTTTTGATTAAGAAAGAAAAATGTGGCAAAATGTGATAAAAGTTGTTCTTTCTGATAAACTAAAAGCCTGTGCCACCCCTCAAAAAACCTGTGGCCTAACAACTTCTTGCAACCCAATCATCTGCCTAAGAGCTAAACAGAAAAGCAATAATTTTTGCTATAAATACAGGGTTCATTTATAGCTGACTTTCCCAGAAACTATCCATATGAGATTAACTTTTCAGATCTCAAATTCTGATGTTAGAATGAGAATCAAAAAATGACCCAGATGAACCCTCACATAACCCAATCCCACATTCATGGCAAAAAAATACTTCAACACATTCACTCAAGCACTTCTAAGAAATTAATGTATTTTAGGCACAATGGATAGAGATAAAGACAGTCTACTTGGAAACTGGGAAGACCAAACAAGTAGACAGCAGCACAGGGTGTCAGAGGAAGAGAAACGCGGGATGGAAACCTTGATTCAGATTGCGGTGAGCTGACAAGAGAACGCTTCCTAGGGGAGGTGACAGCTGAGGAAGGCTTTGAAGGATAAGCAAAAGTGACCAGACAGCAGGGGAGAGGACAGCAGGAGCAGCTGCAACTCATGCAGAGGTGTGGCGGGGAGCCCTGAGAGAGCTGGGAACCGGGAGTAGCTGACAATTCGGGAGGACAGGTACGGGGAGATGGGGGGGTGACAGGAAGCAAGGCTGGAGAGACTAAGCCTCATGTGGCTTAGCTGGGAGGAAATGATGACAGCAAGACCAAAGGCAAAGAAGAGCCACTAAAGAATTCCAGGGGAGGGACAGGCATGATCGGAGTTGCATTTTTTAACAGCTCACTCCAGCAGCAATGTGGAGAATATTTTGGAGGAGGTCCAGATTGGCAGCTGAAAAATCAGTCACTGGAGAGTTATCCAGGCAAGAAGTAATAGATACCACCCAGGAGGGGAAGTAATTTCAAGAAAAATTCAGAAAGTAGAACTGACTGCACCAGGAGATTGGATGGATGTGGGAGGATGTGGAGGCACAGGAGTGACAGAGACAACTACAAGGTTCCTGTCCTGCACGTTTGTGTGGAGAGAAAATACAGGTAGTGCAGCAGGTCTGTGGCTGGGAGCAGGAGAAAGCTGAGTATTATTACGAGTCTAGTTCTGAATAAATTTAGTTCAAGGATATCAAGTGGAAATGCCTGGTAACAGATGAATGTGAAAAACCCAGGAAAGGACTCAAGGCAGGAAATAGCCAACCTGAGAATGACTGACAAATAAGGAACACAGAGTGCGGAGAGGGAGAAACTGGTGAACCAAGAAGGGGATTCGGAGGCATGGCAGGTCCACAGGCAGAAAAGAACCCCGAGATGACTGAGGAAGAATGGTGACAGAGGCAGAAGGCAAACCAGCCAGGAGTGGTGAGTGAACCAAGGGTTTCCCAGAGGACATGGGTACTGTCAAATGTCACAGAAAAGATAAGGAATCACTAGCTTTAAAGGGCTTTAGAGACTGGGTGATTATTGGTGACTGCAGCAAGAAAAGCTTTACCATAGCCATTAACACTTTGCAACTCCTCCTGACCTACAACAGACAGCGACAGAGACAGCGACAACTTACTGACTATCCCACTTCTTTGCACTTACCACATCTTCAACACTCAGACTGAAGACCTCTCTACGTAAGAGGCTGGGGATACAGGGATAACCTGCATTCCAGGATTCTGGAATCTAAAAGTCAGAGGTATAAACAGCAGACCATAATATAAGAAAATGAATGCTACGGGAGACCAGTAAAGGGAGTATTATTTTGTTCAGTTTCACAGACACTTATTAAACACCTACCATGTGATCAGGTAGGATGCTGGGCACTGGGTTAACACAGAGTTAGACCTAGAATGTAAGCTCCCTGAGGTCAGGGCTTTCTCCAATGCACTCCTGTGTTCCCAGCACCTCACAGGTGCCTGACCCACTGTGATTAAGTAATCAATACATATTTACTGAATGAATGATTGAATGAATGAATACATGGACCTTTTCTTTTAGGAGCAGGAAAGGGTGGAAGCTTCCAAGGAAGTAATTTGTGATCTGGATTAAAGAAAGATTTTGCTAGGCACATGGAGACTTTATTTTCATATTTATGTATCTCCTACACAGAGCTAAGTTCCTATGGTCACAAAGGTCTTATAAACTACGGCTGTAAAACACTGCCTTATTTCTAGTGGGTAATCAAGAAATAGTTGATAGGAGAGGTCGTGATGGGTGGGGGGCTTTCCGTGGTACCAGTAATAATCTATGTCCACTTTGTGATCATCCATTCAACCATACGTTTATAAGCTGTACACTTTGTTGAGTTCTATTAAAAGGTTTTTTAAAAAGAGAATGTTAATAAAATGCTTTTTCTTTCCCTAACTACCCATTATAAAACAAGCCACCTTAACTCTTTTAAAGAAAAGGTCCAACTTAATTAAATACAGAAAAAGATAGCCAAGGCCTACAGCAAGCTGGTAACAAGAGATTAAGAAAACTGAAAGGTCACTCCTAGAAAACAGTGCCCAATATCTGACTAGTTACGGGCCCTTCAGCAAAGAAGAAATTACAAAGTGCCTTAAGTAATTAACACCACATTAGTCAGAGGGAATCAAACTGTTAACTAGTGGGTCCTTATCAATGCCACCGTTCATGGACACCATCAGACTCAGGTGCCAGGGAGCTGTGCTTGTTAGAACTGGACACCAAGACTGGCCCAAGATAGGCAGGAGGAACAAGCTCAAGAGATATATTGTACCACATGATGACTACGGTCAACAATGTATTGTGTACCTGAAAATTGCTAAGAGAGTAGAGTTTAAGTGTTCTCACCACCAAAAAAATGGATGAGGTAATAGAAATGCTAATTAGCCTAATTTAGCCATTCCACAATGTATATATACATCAAAACATTAATGTGCGCACCACAAATATATAATTTTTTTCAATTAAAATTTTTTTAATTTTTTTAAGAGACTGGCTAAAGAGCCTGTTTCAACAGCACCATCTGTGCAGAACATGAATCATGGTACAGGTGACTGACTTTTGCCCACAGCAGAAATGTTACTATGTACGCACTTCTGCACACATTTTATCATTTAATCCTAACAGCTCTCCAGACTAGACATTATCTCCTTTTCACAGACATAGGAATGGGTTCAGAAGAAACAGATTAAAACTGGCCAAGCAGGAATGCTAACACAAGCCTGGCCGACTCCAAAGCCTATGTTTTTTCCACTCCATCAAGCTATCTAGGCTTACTTCCGAACAAACCAGGGGTTCTCAATCCTAACTTGAAATGGACAAATAAAAAGCTTCAAAGACAACTAGGCCAAGGGCAATGGCTCACGCTTGTAATCCCAGCACTATGGGAGGCTGAGGCAGGAGGATTGCTTGAGGCCAAAAATTCAAGACCAGCCTGTGCAAGAGCGAGACCCCATCTCTACAAAAAAATAGGAAAATCAGCCAGGATAGTGGTGCAGGCCTGTAGTCCTACCTACTCAGGATTGCTTGAGCCCAGGAGTTTGAGGCTGCAGTGAGCTACGATGACAGCACTACACTCTAGCCCAGACAACAAAGCAAGATGCAGTCTCCAGAAAAACAAACATTAAACCCCACCAAGACCCAGCAAACAGAGCCTAGAGGCAGACCTGGAAGTTATTCCCAAAGGACATGTCTGAGACACAAGCTTTTCCACCTCAAGCATGGATGTCTCCTGACCTTGTCTTCCAGAAACCAAATGGTTACTCTGATGCCCACTTCAGTTTGCACCCTCTGTAGTCAGTCAAGGAGGGCTCACTCACCTTACACTTCCTTCCAGAAGAGTATTCACTGCCTCTATTGTTCAAACACTATGTACCACTCAACATTCTGCTGCTCCTACTCTCAAATGTTTACTTTAGCCATAAAGGAGGCAGAAAAAAATGCAGCCACTGATTAATCAAAAAACTATGTCTTACCTCAATTTTAAAAAATCAACAGGTCACCACAAGGTGTGCCACACCAAAAACGGCAAGGCTCTTAGCCAATCTCCACACCAAATTCAGACTTCTGGAGAAATTCCAGGAAAAGTCCCCTCAGACAACCAAGATGCCATGTTAGAGACACAGCCTCAGAAACCCTCTACTGAGATGCAGCAGTCACACCACAGCTGCTTCAATAGGTGTCACCCTGATCCCAACGCATCTATTGGCAGAGACGCCAACCCATGAGCCACACAGATGGGGCAGGCTACCTGCAGCCCTTAGTAGTTGCCCTGGGTTCTGAGTTCTAGACATGCTCAGAACTACTTATCAATCCTATCATAAATTTACTAGAATAGAAAAGCAAGCAACCTAACTGCTTCACAATTTACAGGGTGTCTGCACTTCTTTTGTCAAAAAAGAACATTTTTAATAGCAATGTCTCAGATCTTAACACTGCTGTTCCACAGCAGAAACTATAAAAATTTGTAACACATATAATTATATATCATCTGTGTTGATGAAAGGAAGAATACTGATCATCCAAATGGGACAATACAAACTTATACATACAGCTTTGCAAAGTGTCTTTGTCAGGTCATTTTGAAGTCTCTGTGATTCAATGAGGACATGCCCTATTCCCAAGAAGCACACAAACTCAGCAGACCAGGTTTCCCCACCACAGGACTCTGCTCAGCACTCTCCTAATTCCAATCCATGCTAGAAAAGACCTATACTGAGACTACTACAAGCTGCCCAAAGCAGAGATGGGTTTTTTCTAATGTTGGATCCATCTTTCCCTAAGATAGGGAAGATAATCATTTTGGTTTAAAAGATCTGCTCTTGTGGTATTTCTTGAGTTAAAGATCCAGTTCATATCAATAAGCATTCAATTAAACCAAATAGGTGACAACTCTCTTAAGAACTTGACAACAAAGAGCTGTTAAAGTCACTCTCCAGCTGTTTTTACATTTTTTTAAAATGCACCATTAAACAAGCACCTAAGTGGTCTAGCATGCACCCTTATGCCAAGCTCTGTAACTGACAATGTGCCAGCAATCCTATCCAGGTGAAGGGATACAAGAGGAAGTAAAAATGTGAACAGCAAAGGGACAACCATCCATATATCTCCCAGCAACAGGTTTATAATGCTGAAAACTAATATTAGAAGAGGTAACTGAGCAACGAAGTAATGCACTCATTCAATAGATATTTGAGTGTCTACTGAGTACAATCTTAAACAGGGGGGTCATGAGAAGACACATGAGCAAACACTTGAAGGAAGCGAAAGGGTTGACCACACTAATATCCAAGGGAAGAGATGTCCTGGCAGAATGAACCACCAGTGCAAAGGATCCACTTGCAGGGCCTCGTTGACCTTTTTAAGGACTTTCGGAGTAAAATGGGAAGCTACCGCAGGGTTTTATGCAGAGCAGGGAATTATCCAACTTTAGCAGGGTCACTCTGGCTGCTATGATGAGAACAGAACATACAAGGACAAGGGCAGAAGAGGGATATGAGTCAGGAGATTACTGCAGTGATGCAACCGAGAGATGACAGTGGCCTGGGCCAGGGTGGAAGCAAAGGAGGTGACGGTGGCCAGGCTGTGGGTATGCTGTGAAGGCAGGGCCAACAAGAGGTCTTGATGGACTCAGCAGTCATGAATGCAAACATGTTTGAAAACCATCGTCCAAAATCAGCACTCTTACCAGCCCATTCTACCAGAAGCTCTTTCTGGATACCTTAGAGACTATAAGAGACAAAGAGAGTAGTCAAGGATGACCCCAAGGTTGTAGGCCTGAGCAACTCAAAGGATGAAGCTGCCATCAACTGAGATGGTAAAGGTTGCAGATGGAGCATGTTTGAGGGGGTAAGATGAGGAGTTAAATACTGGACATGTTGAGATTCCTATTGTACATGGAGTTTGACAAAGAGGTCCTTAATATTAGGTTATTCAACAAACATTTGAGAACATACCCTGTCTTTGGACCACATGTTAACCTCAGGCAACAGTGAGGAAAAACACAGTCTCTGATCCTGAGAGCTTGGTCCAGAGAAGACAGAATAAACAAGCAAGGACCACACAGCGTCGGGCGGGGGGGAGTTCTCTAACTGAGGTCTGTTTAGGATGCTTTAGCAACACCGAAGAGGAGCACCCAAAAGGAGCAACGACTTACAAAGGCTTGGAAGTGAGAACAAGCACACAGGGTCCCGGGACCTACAGGAAATCTAGGGGGTATCCAGTTGAGGCAAATGTTAGCAAGTGGCAGGGGATGTCAGTCTTTCAGAACTCCACCAAAGAAAGCTGGTAAATACCTACCACTTACACAAGCTCAGATCAAGAAGTATTAATACTTGGTCTGTGTGACCAGTGGTAGGAAAATAACTACAGGATACGCAAGGATAGTCATAGAACTGTGAAATTTTAAGGGCTGTAAGGATCCTCTTCTACAGATGAATATACACTCAGTTAAGTGGCAACAGTCGGCTGGAACCCAAGTGCTATGTTTTGAATGTGTTCCCCAAAGTTTATGTGTTGGAAACTTGATTCCCAGTGCAGCAGTGTTGGGAGCTGGGGCCTAATGGGAGGTGTGTGGGTCACCGGGGCACCACCCTCATGAATGAATTAATTTTGCTATCATGGGAGTGGGTCCCTTATAAAAGGAGAGTTTAGACCCCTTGTGCACTAGCCTACACGAGCACACTCTCTCTCTCCCTACCCCCCAACCCCCACTCCGCCCTTCCACCTTCTACCATGGGATGACCACAAGACAGCCAAAAGTCCCTTGCCAGATGCCAGCCCCTCAATCTTGGACTTCCCAGCCTCCTGAACTGTGAGAAATAAATTTCTGTTCATTATAAATTACCCCAGTCTCAGGCATTGTTACCACAAAACAAACTAAGACACCAAGTTATCTAAATCAGTTATCCTCAAACTAGGATAGATGGAGAGTTCCCATGGCATGTGAGGGCAAGGATAGTTTTAAGGGAATCAATTAATCAAGTCCCAGATTTTCAGCTCTCCCAAAAGGAGTCTTTCCCAAGATCATGAACAGGAGATGTCACCTTTCCCACTTACCCCTTCAGTCAGGTTTCTCCCACCCACCACTCCTCCATCCTGAATTCATGCAAGGGGTGATTTGAAATACTAACGCAATAGTAGAAAATGAATGACTTAAAGACTGCATAACAAATCCTTTTACAAGTCTGAAGGTTTCCAGTTTTCTGCTTTCAACAAAATCAGAGGTGGCAAATGGCAAGCTGGTTGATTCACAAAAATCCATTGTGTTCTGACATATAATATGAAAAGTTAAAAACTGAGTGACCTTGACCTTGATGTAACAAAACTCCTTCCACTCTCATCTACTTATTTATGTCAACACAGTCCTCAAAAGTTTAGATCTGTACACATGAAAAATCTCATTCTAGCATTAAATAGTAATCATCCACAGAATCATGAAATAATTGGGGGTAGAGGGCTCCATCTACCTCATCAAGATGCTTTCCTCAATATGTCTAATACATCTGTTTTGATCAATGTTATACTAGTAAGTATAGTAGTAATGCAATCCAAAAGAAATTAATACTTAAGAGACTTATAAGAACAGGAAATAAAACCTCAATATATATACGTACTTTTGTCACACGAGTATGATAGAACGACCAATAGAAGATTTCCAAGCAGAAAAATAAACTAAATTGGCTGGGCACAGTGCCTCATACCTGTAATCCCAGCACTATGGGAGGCTGAGGCAGGAGAACTGCTTGAGGCCAAGAGTTGGAGACCAGCCTAAGCAAAAGCAAGATTCCATCGCTGCAAAAAATAGAAAAATTAGCCGGGCATGGTGACAGCACCTGTATTCTCAGCTACTCAGGAGGCTGAGGCAGGAGGATTGCTTGAGCACAGGAGTTTGAGGTTGCAGTGAGCTATGATGACGCCACTGCACTCTAGCCCAGGCGACAGAGCAAGACCGTGTCTCAAAAAATGAACTAATTCATTAAATGAAATTAACATTTTGTGGGGGAATTGGAATGGAAATTATGATTTCAAGGAAAAAAGAAAAACATGGATATTTCTGACTCAAATAAGAGCTTTTTCATGTATTTTTAAATGTATGACAATAGGTCAAATTATTACAGTATTTAGAGCCCACAGGATACATTTAAGAGAATAATGCAACAATTATTATTTTTAAATGTCAGTATTTACAATATATCAGAAATTACTTCCTTTGCAACTCTTTACTCGTATGATGAAAAAAACTGATATCAAAAATATTCGATGGGATAAGGAATTCTCCAAAATTCTCTTAGCGATTATCAATGCAAATATGTTTGAAGACCACAGTACAAAATCAGCACTCTTACCAGCCCATTCTATCACAAGCTCTCTCTGGACTGCTTGAGAGACTAAAAGCCTGCAAAGGACAAAGACAGGGACAAGGGCAGAGGAGGAAATCCCAGAGACACCAGCAGAACTTTGGATTTCTGGAGGATAAGCAAGGGAAAACACAGCATGCTTGCTGAGATTACAAAATGGCCCTTGGCCGCGGCTAGTCAACCACGGAAAAAAAAATGGCCAAAATATTAGACCAGAAAGCACACTCATGGACTGATAAAAGCAATAAAGAAGCACAACTCTACACCACCACACACAAAATTCTTATGCGGCTGCCATGTACGTACCAGGCAAAACTCTTACCACAGACCACATGCGACAGGAAGCAAAGGTACTGCCAGTCACCTGCCCAGTAGGGAAGGTTAAGTGTGGGGGTTCACAGAAATACTCTGACACTTTTCCTGTAGTTTCACAAGGCATAACCAAATGAAAAGTACTGCTTAAAAACCACCACCACCAAAAAAAAAACAATGCTACGAAAAGAGCATCTTTAACAGCCAGTTGGCAAAGCAAACTGATTTTTTTTTCAGAATTATCACCTTCTTCCATTGTTCAAAATTCTCAAAAGTATACATTTAGAAACATCGCCCCCACATCTAATCAAGTTACTGCTTTTGAGAGGTCTGAAAGCCCAATGCTGGAGGTTTATATAGTTCTTTATATTTTTCAGGTCATTATATTGTCTACTGATGGTGCTTTTATGATTGTAAATATTTTGGCTTTCTCTATGTGAATCCTCACGTTAGACTTTTACTCTTGCCATGCATGTGAACTGAATGCTGATTAGTATTTCTTGTCAACCTCTGACAACTATTACAACCTTTCATTTTGTCTTTTAAGAAATCCCGTCTTTTCCTTTTTATTTTCATGTAAATTTTGCCATTACTTGTTCATAATATTTCACTTTTAAAAAGTTTTTACTTGCTATTTTATATAGGATTAAAGTTTTATGTAGGACTGAAAGAACATTAAAATATTTATTAAAAACTATGTTAAAAAAAATACTTGAAAATGTTTCCATCATTAAGCAACTTCGTGGCCAAAAACTGTGTGTACCTATAAAACTCATAAACAGAAACTTATAAAAACTTGTAAATAGAAATTTCTAAACTATTTTAAAAATACTCCAAATGAGGCTTTTCAATGGGTTTTTAATCTACTAGTGAAACTTTAAATGTAGCACCCTGGTTTGCAAAAACAACGGATGGACAACAGAAGATAAAAATTTCCTAGCTGGTTTTTAACAAAAGCCACTGCATAATTGGGGGAGGGGAATATCATGATTTCGTAAGTACTGCAAATGATGACTTTCTTCTACTTGGATCTTTTTATGGGGTAACTTTTTCAAATATGACAGTCATCAAATCAAAATTCAGAAGACCAAACTTAAATCAAAACCTTTGGCCTTGTATTATCACCAAAACTAATACCACCAAGGTCATCCAAGACTCACCAAGTATTACACAAGACTTTTAAAAATAAAACATACTTTCATCACAAATAAATATTTTAGTTAAGAATCAAAAGAGTTTATTCCATTAAAGATATCATGTGTTCTAAATGTTTCATTTTTCTCATTCTTTTATAATTCCTGTTGTTGTATTTCATAATTATATATGGGTTATGCCAATCTTTTTATATATATGATACATAGATGAAAAGATGATCAAATGCTTTAATGATAAATCAGCTTAATGATAAAAATGGTATAATGGACAAGAAAGCATATATACATACATACACACACATATATAAGGAGTACACAATCAAACTTTTATTGATTTGAAAAATTAAAACATAACGTTTAAAAGATTTAGAGACCTTGAGCAGTTCCAACAGAACCATCACAGAGCCCACTAGCAAAAAAGGTCAGGTCTTCAGCAGTGAAATTCCCAAAAACAATCTGTCCCCATCACAGAACCTCATAAAGAACAAAGCTCCATAAAGAAATGACATCAAAGCAAATGCTATGTAGTGAGCTGGAGTTAGGTGACCACAGACAGAGAGAGCATCAGAAACCACACTTCAAAGACACCCGAGGAAAAAAGAAGGAATACAGGATGGGGAAAGGAATATGGCAGCAGGAGAGGAACTGCTGGGGGCCACAGGACCTGCTGTTTCTTCTTCCTTCTACCGGGCACTGTGCTGGGCACCACACAATAAACAAGACAGAAGAATTTCAGGCAGAGCAAACTTCAAGTGCATACATCCTTGGACGAAGGACAGCATGGTGTGCCAAGCAGCGGGTGTGGCTGGCCTAGCCAGAGCAAGGGGGAGAGGACAGGAGGTCAGAAGGGCCAGATCACACCAGGCCTTCCCAGCCACAGCAGCAGTTTGGGTGATGGAAAATACACAATGCCAGCTCTGAGAAAAACAGGGCAGAAGGACCAAACCAGTCCCACGGGTCTGGAAGCACCAACAGAAGGATGGTGTGGAGTAAGTGATCTAGCCGGATGGCAATGGCTGCTGAGGTTCCAGGAACAGGGCAGAGGGAGCCAAAGGTGACATGAGTCCAAGCACATTCTGAAGCTCTCCAAAAGCAGATGCTGACTCATGGTCAAGCTGCACTGAGGTAACAGTCCATACCTCTGAGGGGACTGCAGTTTCCTCTCTTGTCCTGTATTACTCACACACAGACCAACCTCCCTAAAAATACTTAGAAGGAGTGGTCGCTGCTTGTGGAGAATGTTCAAAACAGGTATAAATTTAGAAAAGGAAAGATCTGGATCCCAATCCCAGTTCTATTACTAAGTCAAAAGTTCCCTTAACCTCATCTTCCATGGTGATCTACCAATGGGGAAGACACTTACCTGACTTTAAAGGGAAGAGATAATCAAATGCTTTAATGATAAATTGGCTTGATGATAAAAACAGTTTAAGTAGCTTATAAACAGTAAAACACTAAGGACAGAGACCTTCTCTCATATTTCCTTAAATTCTGATTTCCCCCTAATTCCAAGCACTCTATACAGTATTCTCTTATAGTACATATACTCTGATGGGGGAAGCAGTCAACAAATAAGCATAGTACAAGGCAAAATGTGGTAAGTCTACGGAAACAGAAGAGAAAAAGATAATTCTGATTAAGGAAATGGATAACAAAGCTCCCTGGAGGATGTATCAACAGAGCTGAGGCTTAAAAGGACTAAAGGCCATTTCCAAGTGAAAACAGTTCAGTAAGATATGTCTGTGTGCATCTGGCTGTGCAGAAAAAGAAACAGCCTGGGACCACATTTGGGGGCCAAGGGGATTTGCACTGTGCTGAAGTATCTGACCTGTACTCTGAGCAATGAGGAGTCATTCAAGGTTTCCAAAAAGGAAAATGGCACAACCAGAGCTACACCTAAGGCAGACCACTCTGATGGCAGTGTAAAGGAGCAGATTTAGAGGCTATTTTAATTGGCCAAGGAGGTGGTCATAAGAACAAGAACAGCAAAAATGAAAAAGAAAAGAAATGGCACATAAAAGTCACGGATACACATGCATGCAAAAAAGTTTAGACTTTTTTTTTTTCCTTCCAGTGTTACTTCTTGCTATCTCTGTACTCATCCTTTAGGAGGAAATATGAGAATCTGGTTTTTAAACACAGGTCAGAATAACTTTCTCAACCCACCACAATTTTAAAATGAGCTTTAAACAATAATTTGCCATGTCAGCCTAGCAAAGTTTACTCTAAGGTTCTAATTCATCTTCATTTATATAACTAAAAAATGTGATATATGGAGTTGTAATCACTCGTCTTGCCTTCTACAACCAAAATAATTTAGTCTGAGATAAAATACTTGCACTCTGAGCAGCCACAACATTGAGACAAATTAGAGCCCACACAGGAAAATGCCTCCTATCCCTCAAGAGAAACTTTTTATGAAGGAGGGATGGGGGAAGGGAGAAAACAATCAAGATCTATACAGAACTGCTGGGCTATAGGGTACAACACAGTCTGCATTTCCATTTCCTTTGGGTTGGGTACCTCTGAAATCCAACATTCATTCCTAGCCACTTCCAAGTAGCCCCCTTCCAAGCTGACAGCGTAAACATGTGCTATCTCCTTTCCGCACGCCTTCCTCAATTCTTAAACTAGGCAACAGCAGGGACTGAGCAGCAGTGGTCTAGTCCTAGCTCCGCCACTAAATACACGATTTGAATCCATTATTAACTCAGGCCTCATTTTCTTCACCTGTAAGTGATAAAACTAACTGCTGGGATTCCAGAGCCTCTGAGCTTCCTTCTAGCTCTAAAACTGTTATTTTTGATGATGCTCTAAAGCCCTCTGCCTTCTCCCCAATCCCTTTAACCAGCACCAAGGATCAGCCTGCCTTGCTCCCAAACCCTACTGCACCACAATGTCCAGGTCTGAGCCTTCCCAAGAGTCGGGTCTGCTGACGCTGGCTAGCGTCCCCCCGCCCCCAACAAAAAAAGAAAAATAAAAAACTTTGAATCTCTTAGAAAGGCACTAAGGACTGGAATAATATGAAATGTCAGAAGCCCAATGCTCCTTTGGACTTTCTTTAATAACAAAAATTATAAAAATAATCCTAAACGATGGCAAACTATCCTATGTCAAAACCGTACAACATGCTTTGAAAAGTGAATGGAACAGACCCTTCCTTTCTTGGGAGTTTCTACACTCTTCCTCCTGGATGTAAAACAGGGACAGTAGAAAGTTGGTTTATTCTCATATTGTCTCACTACTATCCCCCATTCCACACATTACCTAAGCAACACATACAGCTTATACTGATTACCAACTACGAACAGGTGACGACTGAGAAACACAAGAATAGAAGAACGGAGTTATTCCACCTTTCAGGGTCTCAGTGTTCACCTCTGTGGTGATTAAATTACTTAGATGATTACCAAGGTCATTTTGTTTCTTAATATTCCACTCATCTGCAAGTTTAAGTGACCCCCCACCACCACCAAGGAAAACTGAACTTTGGGTTAAAATGTGGACCCCACTATACGCCAGGCATTGTGCTAGGAGGGCTGGAAATGCTACCGTGAACAAAAAAAGGTCCCAATGCAACAGGAATATACTACGGAAATAGGAGGGCAAGAATAATTCTAAAAGAACAGGTGAAGTTTCCCGAAAGGGCTGGCATCTTGGCTTTGCTTTGAATTACTACTAGTAAAGAACACATTAAAAAACGACAAATTTTTAAAAAGCATTCAACCAAGGAGCAAACAGAATACAAACTTAAGGGACCTAAAGCAGGCAGATTCCCAGCCCCAGTAGCTAGGGAAGAGATTAACTTAATAAATAAGTTTCACAGCACCCGCCGCCGCGTCTGGGTCACTAGCGCCAAAGTAGTCCAGACCTGGAGGGAAAAATGCAAAACCAAAATGGAGGAGGGGCTCCGGGCCAGTCGGCTCGGGAGCGACGAGCTCGCGGCTCTCTGCTCATGGCGCCAACCAGCCTTCCTGCTCTGCTCTGCTCTCCCCAGCCCTGGGAGGCAACATCGTGCCTCGCCAAACCAGCACGCAGCACTCAGCTCTCGCAGGCTCCCCTTGCGGAACCCGGGCTCCACATGAAGTTGGAGGCTGTTAAACGGCGAGGGAAACGAGCAGCCACATCTTAAAAGGCAGTTATGGGAGCAAAGAAAGAACCATCTGGGAGGACTCCACCCTTCTCCACCTGCAGATAAAGCCCCGGGTAAAGCTAGGAAGTCATTTCCCTCGTCTCTCCTTGCCTTGCAGATAAAACAAAGGCAACAGGCTCCTAGGAGAGTCAGAAATCCCTATGATGACCCCTTTCCGTGGATCCAAGACGCGTACGCCCCGGACACCGAAGAGCATGGAGCCAGTACAACTTTCTCATTGAAGCCGACCACGTTTCCTCTTACAACCATAAAAAACAGAAGCCCCTACTATTATCGCTTCATAGAGGCACCGCACCTACTGGGTTCTCGGGCTTTTACCCGGAAACCCCTGTAATCCTCAACCCTTGCGCCCAGCCCCGCATGCTGCTCCGCTTCCCCCGGACGCCGCATCGCGCGCTCACGCCACCCTCGTAGCCCTCCCAGTCGGGCTTCCCGGCTCGCTCCGCCCTTGGCACCCAGGCTGCGTCGCAGGACGAGCGCGTCTGTGCAAGGCCGGGGGGAAGGGGTGCACCAGGGACCCGCGGGGGTCCTGCTTAAAGCCCTCGCCCCCAACACTAGACTTGCAAAACAATAAGCATCCCCTTTCTCTGCCCCTCCCCCATAGGACCCCGGCCGCGAGTGACTGCCGCGCGGGGGGCAAAAAGCAATCGAGAGCGCGCCAGCCCTGCGACCGTGGCCGAGTGCCCCGGCACCCCGATGGCCCAAGTCTCCGCCCGCCCCTCACGCGGAGCCCTGAGCCCGCGGCGGAACTCTCGGCGCTGGAGCGTGGCCGGGAGCGGAGGCGCGCGGGCCACGCGGTGCCTGCCGCAACTGACACGGCCCGCAGCCGCCAGCCACAAGCGCCGCCCGGGCCGGGAGGGGAGCGCGGCTCCGCGGCCCCGCCGTACCTTGCCGCTGGCCGTGCCCCCGCTGACGCCGATCAGGAAGGGCTCGCCGCTGTCGGGCTGCTGGTGGTTCTGCAGGGTCTGCTCGCTGTCCCCGGCCATGGCTCGCGCCGCCCCTCCTCCCGCTGCCTGTGCGAACGGGCGCACGCTTCCCGCCCGCGCCCGCGTCCGACTGCCTCCGCTTCCCGCAGCCGCGGCCGGGCGCTGCCGGGGCCGAGGCTGCTGCTGCTGCTGGCCTAAGAGCCGCTCGGAGCCCGGTGGTGGAGCTAGGTTTCTCCGAGGAGCCGAGAGCCTTCCTCCGCCCGCAGCGACCGGCCCAGTTTACAACCCAGGCAGAGGTCAGCGTGATGCTGCTGCTCCAATCCGGGCGGGCAGCGCGCTGCTATTCGCCAAGGCGGAGGCGGCGAGGCGTCTGGCCCCAGCCTCCGCCCCTCCAGGGCCCCGCCGCCGCCCGAGGTCTCTGGGAAAGGTGTGAGCCGGACCCTCCCTCTCATCCGCCCATTAACCCTTTCCCCGACGCTCCCTGGCGGACCCGGAGAAAAGAAACAGTCTGTTCTGTGTTTTACTTTGGTGTGCTACCACCTATTTCAAAAGGAATAAAAATCTTGAAGGGATTAGTGGGCAGATGAAAGAATGCATGGAATGACCCAGGTCTGAGAAGCAAAATTTGAACACGCTTGGAAGATTAAGATGGAACAAAGAGTTAATATCATTTACCCATTATCCAGGCTAAAAACTTGTGTTTCCAGAAAATGAGATTTTTCCCCCCCTCCCGTTTGCCAAATAATATGTCAGCCGCTGGCTTTAGATATTTCCTGTCTTGGAAATCCCCAAGCGCCATCCTCCAGCAGGCCTGTCCTCAGGCAACTCCCCAAAGAAGGGCGACTTGAGGGTTTTACGTGAAGGGTGCCCTCCCTAGAAAAATCAATGCTCTTCCAAACCACAGTATGTCAAGTCCCGTACACTGAGGTTCCTGTAGAGTTAGGGTTTGTGGAAACATTAAAATAACACTTAACGCCATTTTGATCTATTAATACCTTTAATTGAACTGGTTTTTCAGAGATTGGCAATTACTCACTTGGTCAGAAAGGCAGTCACAGATGGTGACTAAGAACAGACTCCACCTCTGAAGCCAGAGTTCTGCATTCACATCCAGGTCCCTAAGCAAGTTACTCAGACTCCCTGTGTCTCAGTGCTCTCATCTGTTAAATGGGAATAATAGTGGCAATAACATCCTAGGATTTTTGCGAGGATTAAATGAATTACTATGTGTAAAGTTCTTAGAACAGTATCTAGCACAGTCTATGCCCTATATTAATGTTTGAAGAGAAAAGACCTCTAAAGGGCTGAAACTGGGATGGGAAGTTTTGCTGGGGCACCTCACAGGGGTAGGAGTAGACGAGCAACTTCCAGTCTCTGCTCCTATGAACTTGGGACTGGTATCAACCAGCTAATGGAGGCTACAGTCTAAAACAAAACTTAAGTCAATAGCATTCTGTTTTAAAACTTACCAAGTTACCTTAAGTTGAAAATTATTTTGAAAAGAAAATTAAGAGTTTTCCTCATTAGTATAGTGGTGAAAAAAATAAAACAACTAGGGCCTTCGAGGTGGCTCACACCTGTAATCCTAGCACTCTGGGAGGCGGAGGCAGGAGGATTGCTTGAGGCCAGGAGTTTGGGACCAGCCTGAGCAAGAGCAAGACCCCATCTCTACGAAAAATAGAAAAATTAGCCAGGTGTGGTTGCGCATGCCTGTGATCCCAGCTACTCGGGAGGCTGAGGCAGAAGGATTGCTTGAGCACAGGAGTTTGGGGTTGCTGTGAGCTAGGCTGACACCACTCCACCCTACCCAGGGCAAAAGAGTAAGACTCTGTCTCAAAAACTAATGATAATAAAAATAAAATTAAAATAAAAAATAAAACAACTAGAATGAAGACTAAATGAATCAAAAATAATAAATTTAATTTTAAAATGTTAAAAAGATTTAAAACAAAGTATCAGAAAACACAAACATTCTTTTCACTTTTGAAATACAGTTGATCCTTAAATAACACGGGTTTGAACTCCACAGTTCCACTTACATGTGGCTTTTTTTCAACCAAAGGCAAATGGAAAATACAGTATTTGCATGTGGAGCCCACCGATACTGAGGGCTAACTTTTCCTATTTGAGGGTTGCACAGGGCCTACTGAAGTTCTTGAAATATGCCTGGATTTGGTTATATACAATCTATCCTGGAACTAATCCCCCCCAGATACTGAGGGATGACTGTATTTTGTGTCACCTTCCAACACCAAACTCCATCATCGCAGCTCAGACAGGAAACTAAGATGGGAAGAGTGGCCACCTGGTACCCAGAGGCAGGTATTTGGGAGAGGTTTCCTAAAGGAGGGTGCTGGCTGGATGCAGTGGCTCACGTCTGTAATCCTAGCACTCTGGGAGGCGGAGGCTGGAGGATTGCTTGAGGCTAGGAGTTCAAGACCAGCCTGAGGGCTAGCCTGGAGATATTAGGTAGCTGAGGGGAAGAAGAGGAGGATAAAAGAATGCCACATCCTCCATGAACTTTTCCCAAATCCCCACCTTCCTTATCATTCCTATAGCTTTGTTTCCATAATATTTTCTCATAAAAATTTTTAAACATTGTTAAAAGATTTTATAGTAAACACCAATATACCCAACACCTAGACTCTACCATTAACATTGTACTGGCCCCGCATGGTAGCTCACACCTGTAATCCTAGCACTTTGGGAGGCCAAGGCGGGCAGATCACTTGAGGCCAGGAATTCAAGACCAGCCTGAGCAACATAGTGAGACTCTACAAAAAAATAGAAAAATTAGCCAGACGTGGTGGTGCACACCTGTAGTCCCAGCTACTCGGGAGGCTGAGGCACGCAGATCGCCTTAGCCCAGGAGTCTGAGGTTGCAATGAGCTATGATGATGTCACTGCACTCTAGCCCAAGCAACAGAGCGAGACCTGTCTCAAAAACAAACAAAAAAAAGTACATTGTACTGTGCTTGCTTTCTAACTAGTCCTCTACCCATCATCCCTCTATCCATCAAGGTATTCTTATCATAGTACTTATTTCCCTTTGATTGATTAGTTTTAATTGGCTTACTCTGAACTAGTTTATACATTTCTTGCTTTTTTTTTTTAATTACTATATCCTCAACACCTAGAACAATTTCTGGCACATAGTAGGACCTCAATAAATGAAGAGACACTATGTCTCACTTCTGCATTCCCCAGGCCCACTGAGCAGAATGACAGGCAAGTCGGAAGCATTCAGTAAGTGATAACTGAATGAATGAATGCACAAATGATGACCATGGAAAAGGTAAGAAGGCACCAACAAGTGAACTTCATTTCCACCACTTTGGAAGGAAAGGCAGTATTCCTTTGATAGTATTTATGTGATCACTACTCTTATTTCTAAATGTTTTGTTTTCCTGGCATTCCAGAGTGACTGGCTACATCTAGTCCTAATTCATCTATTACCTAGTTGAGCTAACTCATTAACTCAACTAATTCACTACACTTCTCTACACCTGGTTTAATAATAATATTTGACCTCTGTGCATGAGTTATTATAATATACATAAAATGCCCTGAAAAAAATCAAAAGCATTCTATATAAAGATAAAGCTTAATTAGCAGAGGACAGCCAGCTGCACTCTGCACTTCCTGTCTTCCTTTCTCTTTCCTATCCCTAGGACTGGCTTGCCTACATATAAGGAAGTTACCTGTGTCCATTTAAATTATGAAAAGTCTCAGCACCAGTGACCTCAACAAGGACTTTCGCATCTCTGCTCCCTACAAAGCAAGGCAAGCTGTCTGTGCTATCCCCTGTGCTGTGTCATCCTCTCTTGGGAGCCTGATCACCAAATCCCATAGCTAGGGATGTTCAAATCACTTTTGAGCCTACCATAGCAATTACACTGCAGATTCTGAATTAAGTGATTCCAAGCTGTCCTCCTTCTCCTCCCATTAAGAAAAAAATCAAATGTTTTTAATAAAATTCAGAGTTAGAACAGATTCAAGGAAATACATTTTCTTGGTATTTATGATAATTTTTTTTTTCTTTACACAGATTTTAGTCTGTTCAAGTTCTGGCCTAGTTAACATTTGAGGATGAAGTCAGCATGAGTATGCAACTGTAGCTGTAGCCAAAGAACAATAAGAGACATTGCCGTTGACAGTCCCTTGTCTGCCTGCCTTCTCTCCTTAAGTGGCCGTAGTTCTGAACTAGACAAGGAAGATTACGTTTTGCATCCCACTGAAATGTTCTACCTCTAGGTGCTTCCTGCATCATGATCAACTCTCTATTTGTTTATCTCATTCCACAACCAGAAGAACAGATGTTATCACACTTCAGCATCCAAAGCGTTTTAGTTGTCTGTATTGCCTTTCTAACTGCTTTCCACCTTTTACCAATCTGCAATTGCTTTGACAGATCATAAGTACTGTTCTGAAAGATGACTGGATGATATTAAAGTTACTTCGACATCTAGCTCTGTGACCTTAATCAATCACGTTCTCAGACACTGTTAGGCAGCACAATACAGTGCAGTCTCAGGCCAGAAGCAGCAGCAGCAGCAACAGCAGCATCTGGGAGTGCAAATGTTTGGGCTCCACCCCAGGACTAGTGAATCAGAAACTCTGTGGGTGGAGCTCAGCAATCTGTGTTTTATAAGGCTTCCAGGTGATTCTAGTGCCCACCAAAGTTTGAGAACCACTGATCTGGTGCAAAGAAGATGAATAAGCTCTAGTTAGAAAACCAAGGTTTACAACCTTGCTTTGTTACTAACTTTGTAACCTTTGACAAGTTACTTAATCTCTTTAAACCTGGGTTTCTTAAACTGGTAAATGATACCTGGCTCTTGGGATGGTTGTGAAAATAATGATATACGTTAGTGCATAGTAGTTATTAAATATCATTTCCCTTCCCCTCCTATTTCTGTCACAGCTCTCTGATTTATCACAGACATTTACCATTTAGGGATCAGGAGTTCCAAAGTAAGAATTCCTAATCCCCAAGAGCACTTCAAATAAAAATTAAAAGATAATATCCAGAATGGGCAAATCTATAGGGTCAGAAGTAGATTAGTGGTTGCTTACAGCGAGGGAGGTTATCAGGGGGAAATGGGGAGTAACCACTAAAGGGTCCAGGATTTCTTTTGGGGTGAGGGAAATGTTCTAAAATAGATTTTTGTGATGGTTACCCAACTTTAAATGTAGTAAAAACCATTGAATTGTACAATTTTAATTGGCAAATTGTAGGGTATGTGAATTATATCTCAGCAAAGTTATTTTAAAAATAGGTGTCAACCAGGAGAATAAGAGAAGAAAGAAATTTTTAGGAATTGGGAACAGAAATGGGCAAAATTATAGAGAAAAGACTGAGAATTAAAAAGAATGTCAGAGAACTTTGTAAACATTATGCAAATTTAAGTTATTAATTTTGTTGAATTCAACATACACCCTCCCTCAAAAAAGATAATAGTCATTCGAGGGCCCTTAAATTTTAGTTGACCCAACTTCAGAAATCCCATATGCTCCAAGAATCCTTCCCAGACATTGAAAAAATTAACATACAGATTTTAGCTCTGTAGAGATTTTCTGATTTTCTCTCCTCTCCCCATACCAGGATGTACTTTCTAATGTGATTCTATGAAAATAGGCTAAGATAAAGTCAAAATTCAGTTGTCTTACCCAGCCAGCTACCAGCACCCAATAAAAGCAGGCCCCAGAATCCATGTTTTGTTCACTATGTTCTAAGGTGTTTAGCTTCATCCTGTTCCCAGGTCTCACCCTAGACCCATATCTGACCCTTTGCTTTTTTTCCTATCTGCAGAGTGGATTCTTGCTATCCTACTTTTCTGTGATGACTTCCTTCACCTTCCCCAATTAGCTCCTAGGTTACCTTCTCAGCAAACAATCTACTTCTACCTCTTCCCCTCTCCTGGGGCTGATGCTCTATCACACCATAATGGATGCTTTATAGTTGGCAATGCAGGGCTGGGATTAGGGTGAGGCAAGGGAAATGCCTAGGGTTCAAAAAGTGAGGAGGCACTTACTGTCAGGTTGAGCAAGTGCAAATGCGGGGTGGGCCTTAAAAAGGAACACCTCCTTCAATGTTATACCCTAGCCACCTCCTTTGCCTCACCCTAGTCCCAGCCCTGGTGATTATTTGTCCACAAGAGGAGAAGCAGAGGATGGTACCACTGATGGCATCTACCTCAGAGGAGTAGTTACATTTAGTCTGGTGGCTTGTATGTAGACTGGTGACTAAGGATGACAGGTTGCACTGTCCTTGAGATGATGGGCTGAGGTGCCAATTGGTGTTGGAGGCCAAACGAGCTTAGCAGAAGGTGCAGATTAGTTTTTTTCTCAGTGTTCATGACATGCTGCTAAACAGGCATTCTGGTGTCTTGAAGCAAACTCTACCCAGGTCATCAGGAGAGAAGATTAGTTCAGTTCTGCTTCATAATGAAATTACAGCTGTTCTTGGTGGCAAGGAGGCCTAGTGCTTCAAGTGATGGAACCTAGTGTTTCAGAATTATTTTTAGTCTCAGACATTTTAAGAAACCAACAAAAGCAACAGACTCCTCAGGAAAACATGTGTACATGCACACACAAGTAGAATTTTGAGTATAATTTAAAAGGGTCAGAGGCGGCCTCAAGAAGCCCGTTCACGCAGAACTCTAGAAATCCTTGATTAAAAACCCTCATGTAACTGGAAAGACCTAGAACTACAGGGAGAGGGGACAGTTAAGCAAGTTCTCCTTTCAGGATGGTGGAAGAGACTGGTTTGATCCCTGGATGCCTCTCCTGAGAGAGTTTGCAAGATCTTCAGTTGGTTAGGTCATCAGAGCTGGAGAAATAAGAAGATATCCTCCCCCCAAAATTATGTGTGTGTGTCTGTGTGTGTACACATAGATGTATATATTTGTATTATATTGTATAGATATATTTTAATATATTTTGTATCTTAAGACAGAAAAGAAGTTAAAGGTATAAAAATTTTTTAAAGACATAGCATCATAAATTGTAAGCTATTATGATCAAAAGAGCATGATAGGCTTGATTAACTTCCAAATAAAAGCTCTAGGACATCATTTCAACAGCATTTTTCCTAGCCCCAGGCTGGAAGCTTATAGAGTGCAATACAAGAGGAGACAAATTCAATATGACATTAAGTTATGACAAGGATACAGTAGAATAATAGCATCTCAGTTTTTCAATAAATAATAACATAATCAGCTCTAGTCAAAAGTTAAACACCTTTTCTAGAGACTATTTCTATTTTTCTCTCCAAATTTCCCTTTTTTATTTTTTTTGTTATTATTATTTTTTCGAGACAGAGTCTTGCTCTGTCGCCTGGGCTAGAGTGCAGCGGTGTCATCGTAGCTCACTGCAACCTCAAACTCCTGGGCTCCAGTGATCCTCCTGCGTTAGCCTCCCAAGTAGCTGGGACTACAGGTGTGCGACCACACACAGCTAATTTTTCTATTTTTTGTAGAGACGGGGTCTCGCTCTTGCTCAGGCTGGCCTCGAACTCCTGAGCTCAAGCAATCCTCCTGCCTCAGCCTCCCAGAGTGCTAGGATTACAGGTGTGAGCCACTGTGCCCGGCCCAGATTTCTTTTTTTTAATTCAACTTTCAAAATACATAACAAATTACCTGATTTAATGATATCATTAAAAAAAAAGCCTCATTCCTTCATTCCATTCCATAAGGCACATACCTCTACTACTTTGGGGCCCCATCCTTCCCGTGAGTGTTAATGAGCCCTGTTCTGTGACCTCTTCCCTTCCCATCAGCCCTGGCTTGCAATGGAGGGCCATCACCAAATTTCTTAGGGTTACTGGTATCTCTCTTGCCAACTCATTCCTGATGGCCTTGGCAAATGGTGTGTCCTTGAGGCCTTCCAGTGGAACATAATTCTCTGGTGGGTCTTCCTGCTTTACATGACATATCAAAAAACATATCAATTTCAGCATGTTCACCTCCCTCTACTATCTGTCAGGGCAAGTTTGCCCCATCCCGTGGAGTTCTTGGTAGGGCCTTAAATTCTTTGTCCTGAGAAAGTGCTCCCACATCAGTGAAGTTTTTTTTATCTAGTCTTCCATTCTGGCATCCTTGATTAAGCACCCTTAAACACTAATCTCAGAAATACTCCCCTGACTTCTGCTAAGTCTAGCAATTCTTTAAGTATGTAGTCTCTTTCCCTTCTTATCAGACCCAGCATAGCCCTGGTTATCAGTTTGGTAGACAGAAAAGGAGGTGGGGGTGAGGTAGCTTCAGAGGAGGGCACTTATCACCAACACAGTGGAAGTGATAGCTCTTATTAGGAAAGATGGGCCACCTCTTTAGTAAGCCCAGAGGGTCCAGAGGCACAATAGTTGCAGAAGTCAATATCTTCAAAGGCATCCATCCGTATTTTAGGATCCCAGGTTTTTATCACCAAGACCCTGATCTTCACCTAACACTCTTGCTTTGGCTGAGCAATGCAAACAATTATTGAGCTCTAAGACTCCAATGATTAGGTCTTCAGCCTGCTGCTCAAGTGTGTCTGCCCTTCTACTGGAAGAAATCAGGGTCTCTCTATAAGCTACCACAGAGATTCTGAATCTCACACCTAACCATTAGCTGCTTGTTAAAGGTCCTCAGTCTTACATTATCTTTCTTTAGAGTATCACTACAACTTAGCAGCAACAAGCCAACCCCACTGTTTTTGTAAGCATTATCCCCTCCCCTCTTTTATTTTTTTGGAGACAGGGTCTCGCTTTGTCACCAAGGCTAGGGTGCAGTGGTACAATCATAGCTCACTGCAACCTTGAACTCCTGGTGTCAAGTGATCCTCCTGCCTCAGCCTCTTGAGTAGCTAGGTCTACAGGTGCGTACCACCATGCCTGACTAATTTTTTTTTTTTTTTTTGAGAGGCAAAGTCTCGCTATGTTTCCCAGGCTGGTGGTCTCAAACTCCTGCCTTCAAGCAATCCTCCCACCTCAGCCTCCCAAGGCACTGGGATTATGAGCATGAGCTACCTCTCACGATCTGATTCCCCCATATTTTTGAAAGGCCTAAAATGTTGTACCTGCCACAGCTTTCCCCTCTATCAGCATTCCCCTTCAGTGATGACATTTTTCCGGGTTACCACTAGTGAAACCTTTAGCAACTGAACCTCCACCTTGTGCCATGTCCCACTTCCCAACCAGGACAGCATCCTTTTCATCTGCTGGATGGTAGGTGAGCAAGTCGCATGTGAGCCAAGTCCCTATCTTGCCACCTATTTCCTTGGATCATTCCTGGTACTATTTGTGTTAGTCTGGGCCTTCCAAGAAGCAGATGCCAAGATGGGATTAAACACACAAAGATTTTATTAGAGGAAATGACTGTGAGAGGAAATAGGAAGGGACGAAGGGAACTGGGGAAGCCATCAGACTGCAATATAAGCCTAAACCTCAGTGAAGGAGAGAGACAAGCAAGGTTAGGTAGAAGCATCCTAGGCTTCTACCTAGGCTTCCACTGCACAGTGTAAGAAAGGTTCAGCAAAGCTGTTGCGAGTCCTCAAGTCAAAGTCGTTGACAATCAGAAGAGCTCCATATCTCCCAGGAATGAACCTGCCTCAGATTTCTAGCTACATACAGTCATTTATGGTCCTTGTAGGTGGAGGTCTTTGGGCACTTCTCTTGGCCACTACATACTGAGAATGAAGTACTGAAATCTCCAAATAAAATTGTTGAATTGTCTATTTTTCTTTTCAATTTTGTCAGTTTTTTGCTTCATGTATTTTGGAGCTCTTTTGTTAGGTGCTTATATATTTATAATTGTTATATTTTTTGATATATTGATCCTTTTTCATTATAAAATATCCCTATTTGTCTCTAGCAATATTCTATATCCTAAAGCCTATTTTGTCTGATATTAAAATAGCCACTCCAGCTCTCTAATGATTACTGTGTGCATGGTATATCATTTTCTGTCTTTTACTTTTAACCTAGCTGTGCCTATGAAGTTAAAGTGTGCCTCTTGTGGGCAGTATATAATTAGATCTTGCTTTTTTATACAGTCTGACATTTATGGTAGATCTGCTAGCAGTATAGTGGTCTGCTAGCAACATGTTCTTTCAGTTTTTGTTTATCTGGTAATGTCTTTCTTTCAATTTCCTTTCTAAAAATAGTTTTACAGGATATAGAATTCTTGGTTGAGAGGGTTTTTGCTTGTTTGCTTGTTTTCAGTGCTTTGGTTATGTCTTTCTGGCATCTATTGTTTATAATGAGAAGTTAGCTATTAATTGTATTGTTCTCCTAAATGTGATGAGTCATTTTTCTCTTGCTGCTTTTAAGATTTTTTTTCTTTGTCTCTGGCTTTCAGAAATTTGGCTATGATACGTCTAGGTGTGGTTCTGTTTGTTTATCCTACTCAAGTTTCATTGAGCATTTTGGATCTGTAAGTTAAGGGTTTTCATTAAATTTGAGAAGTTTTCAGCCATTATTTCTTCAAATATTTTTTCTACCCTTTTTGCTCTTTTCTCCTTTTAAGACTCCCATTACATATTAGCTGAAATACTTGACTCCAGGTTGTTCAAGGCTCTATTTTTTCTTCAATTTTTTTTTTTGGTCTGTTCTCTGGATTGGATAATTATTTTTAGCCTATCTTCAAATTTAGTGATTATTTTTTCTGTCAACTCAAGTTTGCTATTGAGCTCATCTTGTGATATTTTCATTTGAGTTATTATACTTTTCAACTCTAGAATTTCCATTTGGTTCTTTTTTGAATACGATTTCCCTAGTTAGAGTCCTTTTTTGTTGATTCATTGTTAGCATTCTAAAAATTATTTGAACATACATATTATATCTGCTTTGAAGTATTTACCTGTAAAAACTAAAATGTCTCTATAGTGCTCTGCTACACCACTTGCTTTGAACCAGAACCTCATTCTCAAGGTGGTAGAGCTGTGCATTTTCCCTATTTGTGCCCAACTAAGTGCACCACTTATTTTTGGTAAGGGTGTTGAGTTTTGCCCCTCATACTGAATGGAGTCTGACTCCTTTCACAGAAATTAAATCCAAAATGAAACCTTCCCAATGAAATAAAACACAACAAAATAAAATTCCAGGCCCTGAAAGTTTTACCAGTGAATTCTATCAAATATCCAAAGAAGAGTTAATGCCAAGATTACACAAACTCTACGAGAGGGAAGAAAAGATGAAATGCTTCACAACTCATTTTATGAGACCAATATAACTTTAATACCAAAACATGACAATACATTACAAGAATGGAAAACTAAAGGCCAATCTCACATATGTGTATAAAATGTAAAAATTCTGAACACAATTTTAACAAACCAAATCCAGCAATACATAAAAAGGGTAATACATTACAACCAAGTTTTGTTTATTCAATAAATATAAGGTTAGTTTAATACTTGAAAAAGCCACACTTTAAATAATTTAGATCTGGCTCAAAACTATGTGCTATGAGCAGTGTACCATTAGATATGGGTAAATCCCATGATAAGTAAGAAAGTGTAAAACCCTTCTTTACCCCTCACTATGAAAAGAACTTTCTTGAACTCCCTTAAAGCAGTGTTTCCTAAAATGCATTCCTTGGAACAGTGCTCCTGGGAGGAAAAAGGATACTAGGAACAAATGAGCTTGGAAAAACCTGCATACTAAACTCCATTCCCACTTTAACTTCTTGGAGAGAGTCACAATATGCATTAGCATATTAAATATCCTGAGAAATACTGTAGTAAGAACACATTTATCTTTGCTTAAGCCAGTGTCTTACCAAAGTTACCAAACAACAGAATCTTTTTTCCTGGTATACATATTACCAAGCAGCAAAACTAATGTTTTGTGGAGCTCACCCTAAGAAATGTTTCTCTGGGGTACCCAAGTGTTCGTGTAGCAAATTATCTCTTACAAAGAAATAGACAGTATTCTGATGTCTTGGGAAAGGCCCAAGAGAACTATTTACATGGAGAACATGTTTATTGATTTAGCTTTCTATCTGATAAACATCTCATGTTTAATATTCAGTTATTTAATAATTTATTATAATTGTTTTCTGGCTTAAAAAGTTATAAATGTTTGGAGTAAAAAAAATGCAGAAAAATTTTATATAGGATATGAAAGTCCCCTTTAATCCTCTGCCTTACAGATAATCATTATTAGCAGTTTAGTGTTATTATTCAGCTTTTAATATTTCATATTTGCAAAGTTGTTTTAGAATAACTGCTCACTAGTAGAAAAGTTGCATCTGTTTTCCCTATCTAACCAAAAATGCACACATTAATAATATAAAAAATCTAAACTTGAAAATAAATGTGAAAATAAATATTAGCACGTAAAAAATATGTGGGAGAAGGGAATATCAAAAGTTAAACACGGAAGAGAAGACTAAAGAAGAAACAAACCTCAGGAAAAGAAAGCTGAAGATTGTGAAATCTGATAACTTCCAACAAGAAATAGAACACACCAAACATGTGAAACAAAGTGATAACTTGTTTATTTTAGCATGCACAAAACATCCTTTGAATGCTCTGATAGTATTATAAAAAACAGTTTCCTCTATGGCTATTATAAATCAAGATATACTTACACAGGAAAATATTCACAGCTTAAAACTATCATTTATGCCCAAAAGAGAAAATGAATAAAAGACACATCACTAGTTGATAGTTATGACTAAGGGAGACATGTATCTCATCCGTACCAATTCAAGATTTGGAATGACATGATCAACAGAAGAAGGGCTCTAGATAACTGTTACCCTGTTGACACCTGCAGCGCCATGAATGGCCACCTGAGAAAACAACGAAGCATTAATTTCCTCCTTTCTTTTAGTGGCGTTCCCGGGGACAAAGTAGAGTTTGAAATTATAAGACAAAGAGTTTTGTAGATAAGGCCATATGAATTATGATATTGGATCAGTCTTATGGTTCATTTAATTCATCATAGAACATCTGACAATGTTTCCAGGACTACTTTGTGGAATGGGCTGAATTTATCTAGGTGACAACTTCAAAAGATAGGGGTGCAGACCCAACAACTGGATTTTCTTTTATTATCTCTACCTAAAACACCAGAGTGCTTATATTCTATTCTCAATCCTTCCAATTCTCAGATCAGTTTCACTTCCCCTGTGGCCCTTCTCTAGCTTTAATGTGTGTTTTCTCAGGTAAGGACACGGAACTATATACAGTGTTCAGATGTGGCTATTTTCCTTTTCCATTACAATACCATTTCTAATGATCCCAAATTTTTGTGGGTCTTTGTAGCTGAAGAAGCAATCTGCATCAGATTGCTTCTTTCCTGGATTTAGGTAGTAGCCAATCCTTTTTTAAGTATAGTGGGAAAGAGAACTAGATCCACAGGCAGGAGATCTGGCTCAAGGTCTAGGTCTTACAATAACTAGCTGTGTGACCTTATACGTTATTTAAACGGCATTGCCTTCAATTTATTCATCTATAAAATGAAGGGGTTGACTTTTATTTTTTTTGTTACTTAAAAGATATGTTAGCAAGGGGTTGACTTTTAGATGCTCTAAGATCCCTCCCAGCTCTGAATTTTTATGATTATGACATTGTAGCTTCTCTGCCACTTTTCCCTACACTCTTACATCTGATAGGAACTTTTAGTAGTATATCCTTAGTTTGGCATTTCATTTATGGGAACTGATTAGTGTCAACTACAAACAAATGTTTCATCTTAAAATCTCAAGTCTTAAATGTAATATACACTTCTCCTTCAGTGTGTAATGTGCATATCTCCATTGTGCTTTTTAAAACCATTACCCTAGGGGCCGGGTGCAGTGGCTCATGCCTGCAACCTAGTACTCTGGGAGGCCAAGGTGGGAGGATCGCTTGAGGCCAGGAGTTCGAGACCCCGTCTCTATTAAAAAGAGAAAAATCTGGGCGTGGTGGTGCAGGCCTGTATTCCCAGCTACTTGGGAGGCTGAGGCAGGAGGATCACTCGAGCCCAGGAGTTTGAGGTTGCAGTGAACTATGATCACGCCATTGCACTCTACCCAGGGCGATAAAGCAAGACCCTATCTAAAGAAAAAAGAAAAAAATCCTTAGCCTTTATTTCCTAGCTTTAATGAAATCTCTATTTGTTAGTTTGTATATTCTTACATTAAATATTAAATTCCTATAATGTGCCAGTAAAACAAATATCATTCCTACTCTTATCGAGCTTACAATCCAGAAAGACAGGCGTTGATACCAGTGATGACAACAAAATGTAATACTTGGAAAAATATTAGGGAATACACAGCAAAGACATCTAACCAAGTGCCAGAGCAATTTCAATTTTTTAAAATAACCTTTCGGCTTGTTTATTTGAAACTCAGAAATTTTAAATTAGTTACATCCACAGCTCTCTTTTATTTAAAATAAAGTAATTAAACTAAATAATAACATTTAGAAATTCTCTTTTCCCTTAAAAGTAAGCACATTCAAACAACTCTGTATATAAATAACACATTATAACCAAGGAAAATATTTGCCAAATGCCTTAATATTTCCTAGTAGCTGGGAGAATTGCTTCCTTTCTTCTGTACGATAGTTGATAAACAACCTGGCATTTTCTCTAAGTATTGTGCAAGAGTGGCCTGGCATAGGTGAAATGAGTCAAACCTGATATAATTTATCCATTGTTCACAGAAATGTTTCAGCTATATTCTATGGAATCAATGTAGTGCGCTACAAAGGAACATAATTAGCCAGCATAAATAGTCTTTTGTGCATTTAAGAGAGTAAGGCTTCACTATTGCTATTGTTGAGTATATTTTATCTTAAATTTTATGATGTTGACTTTTATTATTTCCCCATTATATAAATAATATAAAATTGTTTTTTTTATTTCTTAAATGGACTTCAATCATACAGATTTGAACTACTCATAAACCTTATTTTGTAACTTACTCTTATCATTGACTTTCTTTACTTATTATTTATTTAATAGTCTAATAAACATCTGCCATCCTATGCAAGGTGTAAAATATTGATAATAAATTACAAGTTGTCCATAGTCTAGATGTTTTTCTATGTATAATGTATATAATTTTTTAAAAAGAGGTCTTTTTTTGAGAGCTGAGGAATAAACCTTCACATACATGGTCAATTGATTTTTTTCTTTTTATCATGGTAAAAAAAAATTTAGCTGTAACTTTACCAGCTTAACCATTTTTAACTGTATAGTTGAATAATGTTAAGTATTTTCACACTGTTATAAAACAGATCTCCAGAACTTTTTCATCTTACAAATCTGAAACTCTATACCCGTTAAGCAACAACTCCCCTTTTCTCCCTTCCCCCAGCCCCTGGTAACCACCATTCTACTTTCTGTTTCTATAAATTTGATTATTTTAGATATCTCACATAAGTAGAATCATATAATATTTGTCTTTTTGTGAGTGGCTTATTTCTCTTGGCATAAGGTACTTAAGGTTCATCCAGGTTGTAGCATGTGATAAGATTTTCCTCCTTTTTAAAGATGAATAATATTTCATTGTGTGTGCGTGTATGGATGTGCCACATTTTATTTATCCACTTATCTGTCAATGGACGTTTGGTTTGCATCCACCTTTTGGTCTTGTGAATAGTGCTGCTATGAGCATGGGTGTGCAAGTGTCTCTTTGAGACCCTTCTTTCAATCTTTTTGAATATATACCCAGAACTGGAATTTCTGAATCATATGGTAGTTCTATCTTTAATTTTTTGAGGAACTTCCATACTGTTTTTCATAGCAGCTACAGCATTTTACAATCCCACTAACAGTATATGAGGGTTCCAATTTCTCCACATCCTCACTGACAATTATTATTTTCTGTTTTTTTAATTGTAGCTATACTAATGGGTATAAGATAATATCTTGATGTGGTTTTTATTTACATTTCTTTATTGATGAGTAATGTTGAGCATTTTTTCATGTGTTTATTGGCCATTTGTATATCATCTTTGGAGAAATGTCTATTCAAGTCTTTTGCCCATTTTTGATGGGGTGATTTGATTTTTTCTTTTTTCTTTTTTTGTGTAATACAGGTTATGAATAATTTGATTTTTTCTTGTTGAGTTGTAGGAGTTCTTTATATATCCTGGATATTAACCTCTTATCAGCTATATGATTTACAAATATTTTCTCCCATTCTGTAGGTTGCCTTTTCACTGTTGTGTCCTTTGATACATAAACGTTTTTAAGTTTGATATAGTCCCATCTGTCTATTTTTGCTTTTGTTGCCTGTGCTTTTGGTGTCATATCTCAGAAGTTATTGCCAAATCCAATGTCATGAAGCTTTCCCCCTACATTTTCTTCTAGAAGTTTATTAGTTTTAGGTCTTATGTTTAGGTCTTTAATCCATTTTGAGTTATTTTTGATATATGGTATAAGATAAAGGTCCAACTTAATTCTTTTGCACATGAATATTCAATACCATTTGTTGAGGAGACTATCTTTTCCCCTTTGAGTGGTCTTGGCACCCTAGTTGAAGATCATTTGATCATCTACAGGAAGGTTTATTTCTGGGTTCTCTACTTTATTCCATTGGTCTATTTGTCTGTCTTTATGCCAACACCACACTGTTTTGATTACTGTAGCTTTGAAATATGTTTTGAAATTAGGATGTCTGAGTCCTCTGACTTTGCTCTTTGTCAAAATTTTATGGCTATTCAGGATCCCTTGAGATTCCATATGAATTCTAGGATAAATTTTCTATTTCTGCAAAAAATGTCATTGGGACTTTTATAGAGACTGCATTGAATGTATAGATCAGTTTGAGTTAAAAGAGGGCTTTGTCAGCAAAAGTTTCATTAACTAAGTCCCCACAATTAAGGGATTGCACTAAGAAGCAAGGGTTGTCCTAATAAATATTTACCAATGAATTATATTTACCAGTGAACCAAGATTTATACACTGTATGGTAAACTTTTAATGCAATCAATATACATTTATATCATTCCTAATACTGAAAAGTATCCCATTGTGTAGATTTACTATAATTTATTTGATCAATCCCTTTTTAAAACATTTAGATATTCTGCCTTTTTAATTAGGTAAGAATGTGAAAACACTCTTAAATACGCTTCTTGGCCCATGTGCCTGATGGTTTGTTTGGTTTTTTTGGATCAAAGAGTATGCACGTTTTTAAGGCCTTTGCTATGTCTTGCTAAATTGCTTGTAAAAGTTTAACCCAATTTAGGCTTCCACCAGCAGTGTGTGAGTATCTACAGTCCTTTATCTTGTCTATAGTGAGTGCTATTATTTTTAAAATATTTTTTTAAATTTATCATTATTTTTTTAGAAACGGGGGGCTGAGCATGGTGGCTCACGCTTACAATCCCAGCACTTTGGGAGGCTGAGGCAGGAGGATCACTTGAGACCAGGAGTTGAAGAAATGTGGTCTCAGTATGTTGCCCAGGCTGGACTTGAACTCCTGGGCTCAAGTGATTCTCCCTTCTCAGCCTCCCAAGTAGCAGGGACTACAGGTGAGCACCAACATGCCCAGCTCATTTTTTAAATCTTTGTCTTGGTTATTTTTTCAGTGCTCTAAGCAAACTTAGTTACATATCCCAAAATCCATATTTGCACAGAAGAATATTAGAAGATATTTGTTCAAATTAAGGAGTGTTGACTAAGCTCTTTCAATTACTTGGGAGAGAGTAGAGAATTTCAGGTCCATAGACACTCAATTTTTCTTCTAGTATTTTCAAAACTTCTAACTAGTCTCTACAAGCTTGTTCCCCCTTCTATTCTACCGGCCACTCTCATACCTCTTTTCAAAGTAAGTGCTGATGGCTGATGGCCTTCAACACCTAGCCAAGTAAGACCAAACTCCTTAGTCTCATAGTCAAGCTTTTCCAGTTTTATCTTTCACTTCTTCCATACATGTGCAAACACCCCAGCCAATGAGGCTACTCTTACCATGTCCTAAACACAGCTAGTGTTTTCCTGTATCTGTGTTCATGTTGCTTCCCTTGTCAAAAGGGCCTTCTTGTCATCACAGCATATTGAAATTAAAATTAATATGCCACCTCCTTCATGATTCTCCTTAACTGAATAGAATTTTTCCCACACAAAATAGAACAAAAATAGAACATTTTGTATGCGCCTCTGAGTATTCTGCCTTGCATAATTTTTTTTTTTTTTTTACCAACACTAGCCTATGAATGCCTTCAGGACAAGAGGTAACCTCATTAATCTTTGTATCCATTATAAAGCCTAACAGAACATCCTATTTATTATAGTAGTTCCACACTCATACATATTTGTTGATTAATGGATGAAGACAAGATGTTACTTCTCCTACTACAATGTAAATCCACTAGAGAAATAAACATCTGCTCATAAAAATTCAGTTTACAAGCATCCCTTTAGGAACAACATGGTTTCATTAGAATAAACAATGTTTAAGGCCCCCTCCATTTCTGATATTTTATAGCTCCAAAAACATCTGGACACTGTAATACACCTGATTTCAGCCATTATGTCTTAGTTCGGATTCCCCCCAACCAGACCTTGATATAAGGATTTGAGTGCAAGTAGTTTATTGGGGAGGTGACTCCAGAAAATACCAGTAGGAGAGTAGGACAGTGATAAAGGGAAGGGAAAGCCACAAGTTTTGAAGCCAGTTGTCACTGTGGACAAATAGAACCCTAGGAGTCAGTGAAGATATATATTTCAGAGCTATCCCACCCGTAACAATCAAAGAAACAAACACCCAGAGGTATTCCACCCAGGAAGGGAGCTGAGGTATTTCTAAACCAACCTTGTCAGTCATTTGGTTCACAGCTCTCCCAAGAGGCCTTAATTCTCTGCATTTCCAGATGGCCTGGCTAGAAGGGCAGAGGCTTCTGTTGCCAGAAGACCACAGGCAGGTGGAAGTTGGTGGTATAAATACAATAGTCAGACCCCAAGGGTGGGCAGGAAACTGACAGGGTCTACTGTGCTTCAGGAAGAAATCATAAATTATATACAGTTTTTAAAATTTGGGATATTTCAGGATATTTTTAGGTTATATACGTAAGAGTAACAGCAAAACCCATGTTGGAATGAAAAGTCACAGAAACAAAACTTGGTATAGCCAGAGGTGCAAGATTCTAATAAAAAAACCAAATTATATGATGCAGAATGTGAAAATCATTTAGAAAAACAGTAAGTGTAACTATTAAATCCAATCTAATTTTTTTTCTCTGTAACCCTTTCGCCTGCCTATTTGAAATGTGCAATATGTAAGCCTTTAGGTAGATGAAGACTAGAAAAAATATTTTTAAACTCTTAATTTTGCATGTTTCTATATATGCATGTAACCAACCCATACCTAGTCCTCCTATTTACCAGTTATTTTACGTTTCAAAAGTGGTAAAAAAAATTTTAAGTAAAATTTTAAAATATATACATACATAGAGAGTGAATAGATAACATGTGCATGAGGTAAAAAAATTAAACAGTACTAAAGAGCATACAGTAAAAAAGTAAATCTTTCCAATGTGTTTCCAACATTCCTCCCCAAAGGCAGTCACTCTTACTGGTTTCTCATATATCCTTAAGATAGTTACACATATAACACACACATACACACAGAGTATATGTGTTTTCCTCCTACTTTAAAAAAAATAGTAGCATATGCCATAGACTATTCTATATTTTTAAAAATCACTATATCTTGGAGGATATTCCATATCAGTACAGAGTTATTTGCCTCATTAAAAAAATAACTTTTAAATTAAAAGCACAAAACAACATGGTTTCATGGCCTAGAAGAAATTACTTCTGAGGAAGGCTCAGTAGATATTCTCAGAGACATTATTGTAATAAAGAAAAGATGAGGGCAATGTCTATTCATTCATTCCTTCATTTATTCACGTTTTGAATGTTTACCATATATGAGGCACTGTATTGGGTATTAGGAATAACAAAGATTAATTAGAAACCATTTCTGCCTTTTAGGAGTCACAGACTCTTAGGAAATATAGTCATATAAACAATTAAGCATTTGTAATACTGCATGATATGGTATTGTGGTACGCAGCAGCAACACAAAGGATTAAGTAATCAACTCTACTTGTACTAGGAACAAATGCTAAGCAAATCATGAGTGTTAGCTCAGATAAGACTCACCACACCCCTATTAAATGCCTGTAGGGGGTCCTTATTAGTCAAGATCTCATTAGCCAAATCCCCACAGTGAAGAGATTGCACTAAGAAGCAAAAGTTGCCCTAATATGTTTGCCAGTGAACCAATCATTTATAAAATCAGTTCTCAAACATCCCTCCTCATTTAACATGTCTCTTTGTCCCCATTCACCTATTTGCGAATTCATTCCAAATCTCTTGCAAAAGATGTAGGACTTTCATAAAGGCATGGAAAATAGTAGTATAGAGCTGCTCACATCACAAACAAAGCCACTGACAAAACTAAGGATGTTGTGGAAGTAGACTAGTTAATGATTGAAGAACAGAAAACCAACAAGGGTGTTGGCATAAACTGATACTTCACAAGAAAATGATTTGAAAGGAAAAGGATTCAAAAGTTAAATATTAATATCTTTCAAAAATGACCCTTTGGGGACAAGATGGCAAACTAATATGTCTTTCTTCTTCAACTCAACTGTGAAGATGCCACAGAAGCAAGAAGGGTTGACAGATACCCAAACTTAGTATAATTACTGTAAGAAACCTCTAGGAGTAAAAAAGAGTGTATCAGTTTCTGAACCAGAAGGAAAAGGCAGTCTGAATAAGTAAGAGGGCTAATATCATGGAAAGAGACATTCTCGATGAGAATTTAGTTGTATGTTTTTCTTTCTCTCCCACATTGGACTGGGCACATCATTTCTTACTCCTTTTCTACCGTGGGGTAGAAAAACATCAACAACATAGCATCAGGCTAGTCCTGGAGCAATACTGGGGCAGTGTTAGAACCTGGAGGAGGTAATTACAGGTGCAGGCAGACTACTTGGCTCCAACTGATTCCTCTGGATGCCTCCCCACCTCCCCTCACCTCAAGTAACTGCAAGAAAGCAGCTCTGTGCACTGAGGGAAGTAAAACTCAGTGGAAATCAAGCACGGGGGGTGCGGGGGCAAAAAACCCACCTAATGGGTACAATGAACATGATTTGGGTGATGGGCACACCTATTGCTGTGATTCAAGCATTACAAAAGCGAACCATGTAACCAAAAACATTTGTACCCCCTTAATATTTTGAAATTAAAAAGGAAAGAAAAGAAAGAAAGCAGCTCTTAGGAAAGAGCAGAGCAGAGATAGAAGCTTCCATGAGGGGCACAGTTCCCTGATTTGAAGTGAAGCGGGAGTGATGGGCAAATAAAAGGAGACGGTCCAGTCCAGACATCTGAGGAGTACAGGCACTGTACGGGAAAGACAAAACGGAACATCTTACTCCAGAGAATTCATAGGTAAACCAGAACAAGAATTTAAAATAAACATATTAAATATCCTAAAAGAGATAAGAGAGGATATTGGAAAAAGGAAGCAAGAGCAAGAAAATTATGCTGGGAATCAAAAATACAATGACTGAAAGAAAAAAACTCAATGAAAGAATTAATGTGAACAATGAGTAAATCCAAAGAACAAACTAGTGAGCTGGAAGGTAAGTTCAGGAACTCTCTAAGAAGACAACTTGGAGAAAGTTAAAAAAAATTTATAAAGGGAAAATATAAGAGAAAATTTAAACCATATGGAGACAAGAAATTGTAATGCTGAAACCCATATGTAGTAACATGAATCCAAGAAGGAAAAAAAAAAAAAATGGAGGGGCGGGAATATCTGGAGAAGTGACAAGAATACCATAGAACTGACGAAAAGTGAAAGTCCTCAGATTGAAAGGGTTCACAAACTACCAGTAGGGTAGAGAAGGAAAAAACCTTCACTCAGACAAATTATAGTGAGAAATTTTCAATATTTTTACAAAAACGTTCAAACAAATAGAGAAGTTGAGAGAGCAATACAATGAACACCTGTATATCACCTAGATTCAACGAGTATTACCATTTTTTGCAATATCTGCTTTTTCTCACTTTTGGGGAATCATTTTAAAATAAATTGCAGACATCAAACTTCACCCTAAATACTATAATATGCATGTTCAAAGGATAAGGACATCCTTCTACATAACCGTAACAACAGTATCATACCTGAAAAATTAATAAGAATTCTCTAATATCATCTAATTTTCAGTGTGTATTCAAATTTCCCCAAACTGTCTTTTATATCTGCTTAATATGAGCAAGACCTAACGAAGTTTCTCTCATTGCATTTGGCTGCCTTTTCAGACTTTTAAAATCGAGAACATATCCCCACATTTTTTCTTCATAACATTGATTTTTTGAAGAGAGTAGGCCTATTTTCTTACAGTATATACCACATTCTGGGTTTGTCTAAGTATTCCTTCATGGTGTCATTAATTAGTTCCTATATCTTCTCTATTTCCTGAACACTAGAAGTTAAGCATAAAGTCTTGATTAAATTCAGATGAAAAGGAGCTTGACAAGAATTCTTTACAGATAATGCTATGTATTTCATAATACATCTTATCAGAAGCACATGTCAGGTTTAGTGATGCTAAATTCAAGCTCTTAATTAAATAGTCAATAACATAGCTTATTCAATAATCCCACACAAATAGATATTTAGGTTGTTTATAATCTATTGCTATTACAAATTATGTTGCAATGTACCTTTGAAATATATTTTTATATGTGGAAATGTCTCTTCAAGGTAGTTTCCTGAAAGTTGATTTGCATATTTAATTTAGATACTGCTAAATTCCCTTGCGTGGGGCTGTACAATTTTGCATTGCCATTAGTAATACACAAGAGTGTCTGATTATTCACAGGCATGCTAACAGAGTGTGTTCTAGAATTTTTGGACTTCTGACAATTTGATAGTTGAGATAAAAAGATAGCTGAGAAATGGTGTCTTAGTGGGGTTTTTTTTCTTACTTTATTTTTAGTTTTTTTGCCACAAGAAAATTCAGAAGAGAATTAGTGTTGTTTTAAATGTATTTCCTCTATGTGTGAGCTCAATTATTTTTTCATATGTTTAAGGAACATTTTACTCTTTTTTTGGTGAAGTATTTACGAATTTTGTCCGTTGTCCTTTCATGCTTTTGGCTCATCTTCTCAGTTTTTAAGGCAAATCAACTTTTTGTCTGTGGTACAGCTGCAATTATTTTCTCTCAGTTTTTCATTTGTCTTTTGCTATGCTTATGGTGCTGTTTTCCATGCACATGTTTTTCACATTACTCTTTAAGTACTTAAAATTGTCAGTCTTTACTACCATTTCTTCTGATTTTGAGTAATATTAATAGAAAATATTTTCCCTCTCCTACTTCTAAAGGAATTCATTCCATTTTTTTTTTCTGGGGCTTGTATGGTTTCTTTTTTTACATTTAGATCTCAAATCTATTTTGCTAATAATGTTTTTCAAGTCTTTTATATCCTTACTGATTTTCTGTCTACTTGTAACCTAACTATAATTGTAAATTTATCTATTTTTCCTTCAGATCTGTCAGATTTTACTTCATGTATTTTGAAGTTCTGAATCAGGTGCATATACATTTAATATTGTCATGTCTTTATATTGAACTGACCCTTTTATTGTTATGAAATCTTCTCTTTATTCCTGATGATATATTTGTCCTGAAGTTTATTTTGTCGATACCAATATAGTCTTCCAGCTTTCTTATGATTAATGTTTGTATGGTGGATCTTTTGAGCTTATCTGTGTCTTAATATTTAAGAATATATTTTATTGTCGCATAAGTTTATATTTGTGTATTTGTATAATATATAATTGGTTTTTTTACTCATTATAAAAATTCTGCCTTTTAATTGTAGTATAGACCATTTGCATTTAATGTATTTATCTATATGGTTGAGTTTGCAACTACCATCTTGCTGGAGTGCAATGACGTGATCATAGCTCACCACAGCCTCCAAGTGCTGGGCTCAAGTGATCCTCCTGCCTCAGCCTCCCGAGTAACTGGGACTACAGGTGTGTGCCACCATGCCCTGCTAATTTTTTTCCCCTATTTTTTATAGAGACTGCATCTCACTATGTTGTTCAGTCTGGTTTCAAGCTTCTGGACTCAAGTGAGGGATCCTCCTGCCTCAGCCTCCCAAAGTACTAGGATTACAGGCATGAGCACCACGCCTGGCCCATACTTTGTCTTTGTCAAACAAACGCTATAGTCATACATTTCACTTCAACGTATGTTAAAAACACATGTATTAATATTAATAATACACTATTATTATTTTTCTTTAGATAGTTATCTTTTAAAGAAATTATAGTTTTCTTATGAGAACAATTATATTTACCTACATATTTATTATTTCTGGGATCTTCATTCCTTCCTGTAAGTCCACATTTTTACCTTGTATCATTTTCTTTCAGTCTGGAGAAATTCCTTTAACATTTCTTGTAGTGCAGCACAAATCTTTTAGTGACAAACTCTCTCAGATTTGACTGAAAATATCTTTATTTGCCTTAATTTCAAATATTTTTACTCCATTAAGAATTCAGACATTTTTTCAGAACATTAAAGATGTGGTTCTGCTATCTTCTGACTTGCATACGTCCTAACGAGAAAGCTGCTGTCATTTTAATCTTTGTTTCTTCTTCTGATTGCTGTTTAATTTTCTCTTTATTAGTGGTTTTCAGCAATGTGATTATAATGTGACTTGATGTGGTTTTCTTCTTACATTTATCCGGCTTGCTGTTCGTTGAGATTCTTGGATCTATGGAGGTAGTTAAAAACAGTATAAAACATTATCATAACTGCATTCCATATGGTCAGAAAGTTAGAGGAAAGACTGCATATGTTAAGAGGAGACATGGAAGATATAAAAATGTCCCAAATTGAACTCCCAGAAATGAAAACTAAAATGTCTTAGGTGAAAAATATACTGGATAGAACAATGTATTAGTGAATTTGGAGACAAAGCGCTAGAAATCACCCAAAATAAAACACAAAGGGAACAGAGAAAATTTACCACAGAGCACCTTACATTTCTGAGAAGAAAGAGGTGAGGTTATTGAGTCAAAATGAGATGATCTCCAGCGTGGTGAAAGATGACAGAGAAGTGGAAGTGTGCAGAGGGGGAAGGGGATAGGGATTTAACAAAGGGGACAGATGAAAAGATTGGCAGAGAGAAGACAAAACCAAGCTGAGTTTACACGATATGGCTTTCGTTATGGGTCCATTCTCCCATCCACCACGTTGGAATTGTTACAGGCTCATCATTTCCCTCCCTTTTCTATTCTCCAAACCGTGTCCAATCAGTCCTGGGAATTGTTTTCCTGGTTTCTCTTCAATAATAACACCCCGGTTCTGGCTCTTCTCTCTGTGTGGCTGCTACCCTGCCGCCCACCCTGAATGGTGCTGCCAAATGAATTTCCCTGAGGTTCCACTTTGATGGTGTCGCTCTTTTCGGCTCTAAAATCTTCAAAGGCTCCTCTCTCACTGTCTTCTGAATGAAGTTGGGATCTGTGTTTATCTGCAATTCGAAGTTCGACTTATTTTTCTAGCTTTTCAAAAGTCCTGTATCCATATTAAATCATCTGTTACCTCCAACCAAGTTTCATGTAATCGCCTCTTGCTTTAGTCATTAACTTAACAAACACTTACTGAGCACCTACAATGTGGCAAGTATTAGTCTAAAGGCCGATGATAAAGTCACTTTCTTTCCATCATATTTCATAGAGGTTGATCACTGTCATTTGAACCCATATAATCAATTTTCTAAACTTTCAAAGTTGAAAATCAGACCTCAGATAGAGGTGAGATCATCCTGGTATAGTCACTTCAGGGGGTTTTACCTGAAATAGCCAATTGGTGTCTCTCCATGTTCAAAACCCATGGGATGAATTACTTCCAGGGAGTTCAAAAGAGAACACTGAGAATAGACCACAGAAAAATAAGAAAATCTTACTGAAGTGAATGATAGAAGTCTGGCTAGCCCTGTAGAGAGCAATTTCCTTCTACCTGGGAAAGCATAAGTGGTCTGTACCACACTAATGGAAAGTGAAAAATTCCCTGTGCTTTTGGATGTAAAACATACATTTCATCCTTTTCACAAAAATTTTTGAGTATTTGCCATAAAACAGGCCCTATGCTAGATGTGTAAGTCAATTTGAGACCAAGATTCTGAAAAGGCCTAGAATCAGGGACTCGAATTTATGGACATTCAATAGTATTGCTTATGGTATTTATGTATCTGTGTGAATAAAATCAGTGTTTTTTAGGCAGCACAGTGAATCATTAACGTGAAGGGTAAGAGTCTAAATAGTGAGTAAAAGTAGATCGTTAGCCAAAAATGAATCTTGGGAATACCAAATGAGCATGACAATATACGTTTGCAATGGCAAAGTCACATCAAATTTTAGGTTTCTATTAAGACCGTCCAGACTCACACATGAGGAAAGGAATGTGAATTTGTTTAGGTGTTTAAAGTATTTTCTAAGGCCTCTTCTAACTCTAACATCATAAAAGTTTACTGTCAAACTGAAGTTTCTATATTTTCCTCTCCTGATAAAAAGGGCCTTCTCAACCACTCTATGGCAGGCTTGTTACCGTATCAGGTTAAAATCTGGAGACACCCGCCTGAGAAAGAGCAAGACCCCATCTCTACAAAAAATAGAAAAATTAACCAAGTTTGGTGGTGCATGCCTGTGATCCCAGCTACACAGGAGACTGAGGCAGGAGGATCCCTTGAGCCCAGGAGTTTGAGGTTGCAGCGAGCTATGATGACGCCACTGCACTCTAGGCGGGGAAACAGTGTGAGACTGTCTCAAAAAAACAATCCAGAGACAAATTTACCATGAAGTTAACAAAACTTGGATTTCTGGGCTCCTCATTTACACTGGTCCCTTCAAAATGAATATTCACATTTGTACCTAATTTTGACTCATAATTTTGTATTCTTTTTCTTAAAGAGAATTGTAAAGGCTTTAGGTCACATAAGACTTTGCAATGCCCCAATATAAACCTTAGAATTGCTGATGTATTCTTATTTACCTTATCTTACTTCTTTTTAAAATTTGTTTATAATTGATACATACATCTTATTTGATTCTAAGAACTACTGTTTCAGGGGGCCAGGTATGGTAGCTCACACCTGTTATCCCAGCACTTTGGGAGGCCAGGGCAGGAGGATGGATTGCTTGAGACCAGGAGTTCGAGACTAGCCTGGGCAACATAGCAGGACCCCGTCTCTACAAAAAATTGGCCCAGGCATGGTGGCATGTGCCTGTAGTCCCAGCTAATGGGAGGCTGCAGCAAGAGGATCGCTTGAACCTAGGAGTTTGAGATTGCAGTCAGCTATAATGATACCACTGTACTCTAGCCCGGGCAACAAAGTGAGACTCTGTCTCTAAAAAAAAAAAAAAGAAGTACTATTTCATTCTTCAGAATGCTCTTGGATTTGCTCTTTCTTCTCAATTTCTGCTAATACCACTTACTTGACTCAGGGCTTCCTTACTGAAAAAGTCATGGTGACAGCCTGATAGTTGGTTTTCCTGACAGTAATCATGCTCCCAAAGGAATCTACCCGATATGAGGTTTCCAGACTCATTTTTTCTAAAGAAACACTGCTTATTTTGAAAATTCCCATCCAAGATATTTCAGTGACTTTCTACTATTGTTGATCTAAAGTTGGGATGCTTCAGAACCATTTGATAGCATATAACAATAAAATATAACATAAAATGGGGATGCTTAAATGCCTAGGCAAAAAGTGGCAATCAATCTGAGGGCACTTGAATCCACAGGAGAAATGTGACACATTTTTCCAGAGTATCAATTTTACTTCGTTGTGAGTAATTTAAAACATAACTTCCTCCCAACTTTCCCCTTACTTATATCAAGCAGATATTGAGTTTAATGTAAAAAGAAAAAAAATTTTTGAGCTCTGATGCATAGGATTAGATACATTATTACTCTTGGATCATGACACATTCTCATCATTGGTGCATTCAAGGCCCTCAAGCATTCTTTCATTCAAAATAATACAACAAATACCTACAAAATCACTACCAACATGAAAACTAGAACATGAATTTCCGTTTACATTCATCTCCTTGATCTTCCATTGCATCACCCAGCCTCTTCCCATTCAAGGTAACACTATTGAAATCATCATTCTCTTGCTTTCCCTTTTAATATCACATGTAAATACATTCAAAATATTGTTTTTTAGGGAGTTAGATGTTATTAACTTTATAAAAAGTCTACCAATGCTGTATGTAATCCTTAAGGACATACACTCTTCATTTAATATTATATTGCTAGATTTAATCCGGATTGTGGCATATAATTGCAGTACATCCATTTGGACTGCTATATAAATATACCCTAATTTATTTATCTATTCTCTTGCCTGTTCGTGGGCATTTGGGTTGTTTTTAGGTTTTGGTATTAAAGAGCATGCTTACATGAAACACTCTTACATGCATGCCCCAGTACTTGTTCAAAAATTTCTTTTGAGTATATACCTAGGAGCAAAATGGCAGGTTAAAGGACATGCAAGTGTTTATCTTTAAAGGATAATGCCAAACTATTCCAAAGGGGCTGTACCAATTTATACTCCCACCGTGAAGATTAAGAGATTCTGCTGATCTACATCATCTAGGTATGGTCCAACTTTAAATTTTTTTTTTAAATTGTGATAGTATATACATAACCTCAAGTTTACCACTTCAAACATTTTTAAGTGTACAGTTCGGTGGCATTAAGTACGTGCACATTGTTGTGCAACCATCACACTATCCATCTCCAGAACTTGTTTTTCTTCCTAAACTGAAATTCTGTACCCATTAAACAAAGATAACTCTTCATTCTCCCCTCCCCCTAGCCCTTAGCAACCACCATTCTATTATTTGTCTCTATGGATATGACTACCTTAGATACCTGATGTAAGTGAAATCATACAATATTTGTCATTTTGTGACTGGCTTATTTTACTTTGCATAATGTCTTCAAAGTTCATCCATGTTGTAGCATGTGTCAATGTGACCTACTTTTTTAAGGCTGAATAACATCCCGTTGCATGTATATACCACATTTTGTTTACCCATTCATCCATCAATGGACACTTGGGTTAATTCCATCTTTTGGCCACCGTGCATAGTGCTGCTGTGAGTATGGGTGTACAAATATCTGTTGGGGGCTCTGCTTTCAATTCTTTTGGGTATATACCTAAAAGTGGAATTTCTGGATCATATGGTAATTCTACGTTAACTTTTTTGAGGAACAATCATACTGTTTTCCACAGTGGCTGCACCATTTTACATTCACCTTAGCAATGCACAATGCACAAGGGTTTCAGTTTTTCAACCTCCTTACCAACACTTGTTTTCTATTTTTTTTAAATAATTGCTATCTTAATGGGTGTGAAGTTGTACCTCCTTGTGATTTTGATTTGCATTTCCCTAATGATTAGTTATGCCGTCCATCTTTTCATGTGCTTACTTGTCATTTGTATATCTTCTTTGGAGAAATGTTATTCAAGTTCGTTGCCCATTTTTGAATAGGGGTTTTTTGTGAGAGTGTTTTTTTTTTTTTTTTTTTTTTTAAGAGATGGTCTCACTCTGTCACCCAGGCTGGAGTGCAGTGTCACGATCATAGCTTACTGCAACCTCAAACTCCTGGGCTCAGGTGATCCTCCCGAGTAGCTGGGGCTACAGGTGTGTGCCACCATACCCAGCTAGTTTTCTTTTTAATATTTTTTGTAGAGACAGGGGTCTCACTATGTTACCCAGGCTGGTCTCAAACTCCCAGCCTCAAGCAATCCTCCCGCCTCAGCCTCCCAAAATGCTGGGATTACAGGTATGAGCCACCCAGCCTGGCTGAGTTTTTAAAAAATATATATTTTGGATTTTAATCTCTTATCAGATATATGCTTTGTAAATACTTCTCCCATTCCACAGGTTGCCTTCTCTGTTTGTTGTGTCCTTTGATGAACAAAAATTTTTAATTTTGATGAAGTCCAATTTATTTTTTGTTGCCTGTGCTTTTGGGTCACATTCAATGCCATTACCAAATCCAACGTCATGAAGCTTTTCTACTGTTTTCATCTAAAAGTTTTATAGTTTTAGTATTTCGTTCAAGTCTTTGATCCACTGCATGTGGGTATCCAGCTTTCCATTTATTGAAAAGACTGTTCTTTCTCCATTGACCGGCCTTGACATCCTTGTTGAAAAACATTTGACTATATATGTAAGGGTTTATTTCTGGGTTCTCTATTCTATGTCTGTCTTTATGCCAGTAATACACTTTTTTGATTACTGTAGCTTTATGAGACCTTCAGCTTTATTCTTTTTTTTTTTTTTTTTTTGAGATAGGGTCTCGCTCTGTTGCTTGGGCTAGAGTGCAGTGGTGTCATCATAGCTCACTGCAACCTCAAACTCCTGGGCTCAAGCGATCCTCCTGCCTCAGCCTCCCAAGTAGCTGGGACTACAGGCATGCACCACCATGCCTGGGCAATTTTTCTATTTTTTTGTAGAAAGGGTCTCACTATGTTTGCTCATGCTGGTCTCGAACTTCTGGCCTCAAGTGATCTTCTCGCTTCAGCCTCCCAAAGTGCTAGGATCACAGGCATGAACCACCATGCCCAGCCCTATTCTTTTACAAGATTGTTTTGGCTATTTGGGGTACTTTGAGATTCCATATGAACGTTAGGGTGAATTTTTTTATTTCCGAAGAAAATGTCATTGAGATTTTGACAGGGATTATAGATTGAGTCTGTAGATCACTTTGGGTAGTATTAACATCTTAAGTAGTTTAATCCATAAAGACAGGGTGTCTTTCCATTTGTGTATTTTCTAATTTCCTTCAGCAACATTTCGTAGTTTTTAGTGTACAAGTGTTTTGCCTCCTTGGTTAAATTTATTCATAAGTATTTTATTTTTGATGCTATTATAAATGCAATTTAAAAAATTTTCCTTTTTGGGTTTTTTCATTGAAATGCAACTAATTTTTGTGTGCTGATTTTGCATCCTGTAACTTCACTGATTTTTTTTTTAGTTCTAACAGTTTATTTTTTTAGGTGGAATCTTTAGGGTTTTCTACATAGAAGAGTATGTCATCTACAAACAGATAATTTTACCTCTTCCTTTCCAATTTGATGGCTCAACTTTTAATTTTTGCCAACTGAACAGATTGGCCCTGAATACAGTTCCCTGATCACTAATGAGGTTGAATAGCTTTTTACATAGAAGTATTAATACCAGTCCCTTAATATAAAATTTACATATGATGTTGGGATAAATACAAAGTGCTAAGCTTCACGCTCTATCTCCAGCTCTTAGGTTGTCATTCCCTCTCTACGGCTCCTAATGAGTGTTGTAGTAGAAAAATTTTGAGGACCAAATGGCTACAGCATCAAACTTAAGCCTTTCTATCAGTTGCTCAAATGAACAACCTTTATTGGCTTATAAATGCCTTTGAGAATTTGATGAAAACTATGAGTTCTCAGAAAAAAATTCACATATGAAGTTTTGCATACAATATCAGGAGATTTATGATCTCCTTAAGTTCAACCCTGGACCTCTTACAAATATAATACAGATTCACCTTACTTAATCAATCTTCAGTATTGTATATATTTCTACTGAATACATATCCTCTTCCAATATTTTAGTTGTTTCTACTATACACTAGCTCCCATGTCTTACCACGTTCTTGTTACCAGGCTTTTGATCACTGCTTCTCTTGTGCCCTAATTTTATCTTTTCTTTAAGGTCCACCTAGAATTTCCAATTCTTCCAAAATATTTCTCCAACCGATTGTCCTCTCTGCCAGAAATATCCTTCATTCATTCAATAAATACATATCAAGCAGCTTCTCTGTCCCAGACCATGTTCCAAAAGCTGGAGATACAACAATGAACAAGACAGTCACTATCTTTAAAAAGTGCTGGATTATCCAACAAGTAGATTAAACATGTACTTAGGGCACACACAAACACACATGTACACACATACACAGACTCACAGAGAGAAAATTATTTGGAAAAAAATACTTCAGGCTGGGCTAGGGAGCTTACACCTGTAATCCTAGCACTCTGGGAGGCCAAGACGGGAGGATCATGTGAGGTCAGGAGTTCAAGACCAGCCTGAGCAAGAGCAAGATCCTGTCTCTACAAAAAATAGAAAAATTGGTGGGGTGAGGAAGCACGTGCCTGTAGTCCCAGCTACTCGGGAGGCTGAGGCAGGAGGATCACTTTAGTTCAGGAGTTTAAGGTTGCAGTGAGCTATGATGATGCCACTGCACTCTAGCTAGGGCAACACAGTGAGACTCTGTTTCAAAAAAAAAAGAAAAGAAAAAAATTTCAAAAATAATAATTAAGATCATATTTTACTTTGAATTATATTTGGGAAGAAAGCTCATGATCTTTTCAGTGCCCAGGGTTTCTGAAGGTCTTCATCTAGTCCTCCTAGCCTAGTGGGGAAATTATCTTTTCTAAAAACTTGACTCCTCTCCTGTTTTCTCTGATGTGTATCTATTCAGGTGTCCCCCACCCTCTCTCCCCCACAAAAAAAGAAAAAGAAAAAAAAAATCTGGGAGCTGCCCTCAACTCCTTCCCCTTCCTAATTCTCCACATCTCGCCATCTTTGTATTTGAGAAACATCACTATTGCCTACATGAGAAGAATGGCCTGGAGAGGACAAACTTGGTTATAAAACTGGAAAACAGTTAGAAGGCTGTAATATAAATGAAGACAATGGTGACTTCAACTAAAGTGTAGTAGAGAAGATTAAAATATGTGGAAAAAAGAGATACGAAGAAGGGAGAACGTGTCAATCTTGGCAGGTAGACACGTAGATAAAGAGGAAGTTACTGAGAACAGTTCCCTTAAGTTTGGCTTGAAAAATATGTTAGACGGTGGTGCGACTCATTAAGAGAATAAGGCAAGAGAAGATTGGAGTTGGGGGAAAAGAGCATGATGGATTCAGTTTGGGATATCCAAATGGAAATGGCTAGTGGGCAGTTAAACACTAGATCTGAAACCCAGGAAAGAGACTTGGGCTACAGATGCCATTTTATGGATCATCAGTGGATAGATTGAAGAGAACAAAATCACAGGTAGGAGGAATAGAATAAGAAAATTAGTTCAAGGATTATGTGCTCAGGGATTGAATAGAGCCAATAACAATAATACTAACATTTATTGTCCGTTACTATGGACCAGGTCCATTTCTAAACACTTTACTCACATATTCTTTTTTTATTATTATATCATTTTACATTCAAGGAAACTAAGGCACAATGCAAAGTCATTTGCCTAAAACTGCACACCTAGTTGAGTAGAGAAGCCCGGATTTGAAGCCAGGTAGTTTAACTACAGAACTTTGCTCTCCACCCTAAATAAACCTCACAGTAATAGAGGATGGTAGGTATTTTTACCTTTACTTTACAGATTAAAAAAAAATGAGGCTCAGAGAAATTAAATAACTTGCTAAAGTAATATAGCTTACCTATGGTGGGGCTAGGATTGAAACCTAAAGCCCTATTGTTTCATACCTCAGATGTAAGCAGGGATTTATAATTCTCTTATAATCTTTTATAATGCCTAGCTTAGTACTAAGTGTTTATTTAAAGAACAGTATTGTTATTTCTAATTCTACTAATAACATGAGAACACTGAAGGCTCAGCTCCCATTCACCTTTCACAGAAAGTTACTTAAAGATGTACCACAGCATAAATCATAAACTAAGGAGGAAAATGTGGGTCCAGGAAATAGTGAATCCCACCCAAAGAATATTAAAAGGAAGTCCCAGGACAAAAGCCTTGGCTTCCTAGAGATGGAAGTAGGACAGTGAGCTTTGGGAGAGTGGTCTTCATGGGGAAAACTTTGAAATCTAAAAATTAGATAGTACAATTGAGAGCTTAGAGAATTTGGGAATATTATAAAGAAAACTGGTATGTAGAAAAGATGTTACTTAAACTTGTCTCTAGCACTGTTCTTCAACAAGAGGCATAGTGTCATAACATCATTACCCTAGAAAAGGAAGTGTTATCCCAGCAGTCCGCGGCTCTATAGTAAACATTTACATAGGAATAACTGAAATGCTTATTAATGTATTTCATTAATTCTGAGACTTATTTTTTCACATCTTAACATCTCTGAATGGGATTCATCTTACAATCAATGGTGTGCCATGGTTTAATTAGCAAGTTTTTTCTTTTTTAGTTATATATAAAATGGTGCATCTTAAAATCAATAGTATGTCGGATTTGATGAACTGTGTGTGCCAAACACAGCTTGAAATGCTTTAAAATATTCTCTTCCTCATTCAGTCTTCGTTAACAGTTTTATGCAGCTGGTGTTATTATCATTTTACAAATAAGGAAACTGAGCTCAAAGATGTTAAACAGTATGTTCTAAGACTGCTGTCAAGCAAATGGCAGAGACAGAATTGAAAATTCTGACTTCAAAGGTCATGATTTTATTGTATCTCAGCATTTATCTTGGGTGATACAAAGTTGAGTAAAAACCTACCCTTGTCTGAACTATTAGCTCAAGTGTGATTTTTTTGAAGCCTTTCCAACTCTCCAGGAAGAACCAATCTTGTTCTCACCTGTGCTCCCATAACATTTTAAGAATACCTCTACCATACCTTATTATAATGTATAATCTCCCTGGGAAAACAGGAAGTTAGGAATATTATCTTATTCTTTTGACCCTACAGTGAACACTACTGTTTGTGACACATAGTAGAAGTTCAATGATGTCTGCTAAAAGGAGGCAGGGTCTCTGCTGCTAAGTCTAGAAGAGGAGACAAGAAATGCACATATAACTAAAAAATGTCAAAAGTAGTGCTGTAGAAGAACTATAAATTAAATGCAGAGGGGTTTAAGAGAAAAGAAAGAACCAGTGACAGAAAGTGTAAGTCAGCTGGGCACAGTGGCTCACGCCTGTATCCCAGCACTTTGGGAGGCTGTGATGGGAGGATCACTTGAGCCCAGAAGTTTGAGACCACCCTGGGCAACAAAGCCACACTCTGCCTCTACAAAAAATTGAAAAATTCCCTGGGCATGGTGGTGCATGCCTGGAGTTCTAGCTACACAGAAAACTGAGGCAGAAGAATTATTTGAGCCCAGGATTTCAAACCTTCAGTGAGCTATGATCATACCACTACATTTCAGCCTGGGCAACACAGCAAGACCCCATCTCTTTAAAAAAATAAAATAAAGTAAAAGATTTTGTCATGTCTAACTTCTTTAAAAAAAAAAGAAAAAAGAAAAAGAAAATACAAGTCAAGGGGAGACAGCTTAGTCAGCTTTCATACACACACACAATCAGTCTGAGTATCTCTAAACAGCCTGAAACCAAGCTACTGAGACAGTTTCTTTGACCTACACAGCATTTTTAAATTTTAATGAGTTACCAGTATTTATAGGTTGAACTTTCACATAAAAATCAGGATTTCTGGATTTTATTAAAAAATGGAAAGATCTCAAAAACTAGGTACTCATTCTCCCAGAGAACTATTGGTTGGATTTGAATATCAAATGCTCTTTTCAGGTGAAGTTAATACGCCCCTTATCCATCATAGTACCCCCCCCACCCTTTTCTTAGGCTCAGCTTGCATAAGGTAATTTATATTTTCTCATCACTGTAGGCATATGGGTTTACGACTCCTTCTCTAGACACACCACTCACTGCTTTATTACACACTATGCAATTTCAAGCATGCGTGTCTTTGCCTTTCACTTTGCCTAGAAAGTCCTTTGCTTTCTCCAAAAGCACTCCTACTCCTCTAAGTCACTGCTTCAATTCCTTTCACTAGCTTCTTGTGACCACCCCTTCAACCGTGCCACCGCAGCATTCCGGTCATATCTCTATTTATACCCTAATTACACGGTTTTCTCTCCTTCGCTCTGGCGTGAGGTCCTTGAAGCCAGCGGCCCGCGACTAATTTATTTTCGTGTCCCCAGCTCCATGTCCATGGCCTGGCACCTAAACCCAGGCGTTCAGTACGTGTTTGCGGAAGTCAGTCTTCTTACTTTCTGGCAAAGCTAAGCTAAACTATCTAATATTACGGCCATAGAAGTGGGGATGAAGCCCAGACAAGCCCAGTGACTGCATCGTGGCCAAGAAGAAGGCACACGCCAGCGGACCAGCAACCAAACGCTACCGCGCAAAGTTCGCCGCCGCCCCTGCAACTCTCTCTCAGGGGCTCAAGTTTCAACTCTCGCGAAATTTGGCCTGAGACCCAGACCATCAGCCCCAAGAGACTATTCGCGTGGCCACTCAGCGCTCTGGCCCGAGCCTTTCCGGTGCTGTGCCCCGGAAGCGGAAGTGCGAACTCTAGTCTGTCGGTGTCGGTGTGTTACTCCGTGGTCGCGGCATCTAGGGAAGTCGTTTTCGCTTCACTTTTCCTGGCTCTAGAGCGCTTCCTCCCCGTCGGGTGGGAGTGCAGGGAGGAAGGTGCGAGATGAGCACCATGTTCGCCGACACTCTACTCATCGTTTTTATCTCTGTGTGCACGGCTCTGCTTGCCGAGGGTGAGAGCGGCTATTTCTCAGACGTTTGATCAATCCCAGAGGAGAAGGGTCGCTGGGCCCCTCGCGCCCCCAGGGGAAAGATCGCGAGCCTTATTTGCTTGGGGGGCTTGTTTACTTCAGGAAATCTCTGGGCAACTCGTGAACAGAAGCGGGAGGGGTTGTGTGGAATTGATTGCCGAATTGTCTTTGGTCTAAGGTAGTTTTCACTTGCATATTTGTTGAGACACTTAACATCATGTTACAGTTCTTTTGCTGAAGAGTCAGTTGTATTAACATTCGAAAAAAAGTTAACTACAGGTAAATACAAAGCAAAAAGTTGGATTCCTCCTTCTCCAACAGTAACCACCAATAACAGTTTGTTGTGATCGTTCCAAACAATTCTCTGTTAGCATGCTGCTTTTAATGTTCTAGGTATAACCTGGGTCCTGGTTTACAGGACAGACAAGTACAAGAGACTGAAGGCGGAAGTGGAAAAACAGAGTAAAAAATGTAAGTATGGCAACACAGTAGAAGTAGTTTCAACACCTCCAGCTCATTGAGTGCACGTTCACAGTAAATATTTCAGGAGCACTACCTGTTACAAAAACTTCATAGGAACACAGAGATGAATCCAACTTGAAGTCTATTTAGAAATAGAAGACTTTTATGCAAAATGTATAATACCAACTAGAGGGGAGTGAGGGACATGCAGGTACATGTTATGTGCTGTGGTGGTTCTAAAGAGGAGGTCCCATTCAGTTGTGAGGGACCGTGGAAGCCTTCATGATGCAGATGGCCTTGCAGTCCCTAATGGATAGTTAGAATTTTAATAGAGAATGGGTTGGGGGAAGGAAATTCCAGGTAAAGGAAATAGCATATGAGCAAAAATATGGAAATTTTAACATGTAAGGTGGCTTGGAGAATGACAGGTCCTTATGACTGGTGTCAAAGTAAGTGGTGTCTTCAGGGATAAGCCAAGTTTCAGTTGGGTGAGGAATTTGAAGAAGTGTTTGAGGAAAAGATTGAAAACAAGTAGAGTTTGTTGTCTTTGAAATAAAGCAGTAATTCCACTGGATACAGCTAAGGGTACAATGTGAATGGTTCCTTATAGGGCTGATTTCAATGTTCTGTTCTTCCTTATAAGCATTAAATATAACTTTCTGTATTCTGTGGCATAAGAGTTTGGTTTTTTTCCCTTAAATTATCTCACTTGATCCACACAGCAACCATTTGTGGTCAGTTGTACAAATATTACCTCCACATTTTAGGAAAGGAGATTGAGACTTAGAAAGGTAACGCCAATTTACGTCACAAAGCAGAGAATTAAAGACCAAACTCAGGCTTTTTTAAATTACAGTTTACTATTCCTTCATTTACTCAATGTTGATAATGCACCTCAACATATTTAAAACCAAACTCATTATCTTTACCTTCACAAACATGATCCTCTTCCAGGATTTCCCTATCTTGGTGACTGGTACCTCCATGCTTCCAGTTGTGCAAGCCAGAAACCTTACGCTTTATGTATGTGGCTTCCAGGACATCTTACTTTCCTGGTTTTGCTCTTACTGGTCATCCATTTGCAGTTTCATTTCTTGGCCTGCTGTTGTTGGGAGGTGACACAAAATTTAGTTTTTTTGTTTACATTTACCTCCTTGGTGAACTCATTTTTGTGCTGTATTTACCAATGACGCCCAAATTTATGTTTCCAGCTCTCTTTCTCTAGTGCAAGATTCATATAGCCAACTGTCAATTTGTCATCTCTGCCTGAATGGTTAATAGACATCTTAATCCCAACATGTCCAAAATTAAACACTTATTCCTCACTTCTAAGTCTGCTTCATTTGTAGCCTTCATCTTGGTCAATGGCAAGGCTGTCCTTATAATTACTCAGGCTATAATCCTTGTGTAGTTATCTTTGACTCTTCTTGCAACCCATATCCAGTCTGTCTGCAAATACTACTGGGCTGCCTTCAGATGTATCCAGAATCTGACTGTTTTTCACTACCGCCACTGTGGTCCAAGCACCATGATCTTTTGTATAGATTATTGCAATAGTCTGCAACAAGTGTTCCTTTCTCCCTGTAGTCTGTTCTCAAAATAATAGCTGGAATAATTTTTTTAAAAGCCCATCAGATCATGTCCCTCCTATGTTCCTATGGTTATAACCCTGTGATGGTATCTCATTTTCACTCAGAGGAAAGGCCAATGCCCTTGGAGTGGCCTACAGAGCTTCCCTGTTACCACTCTGATAGTTTGTCCTTCTCACTGTCTCTGTTATGCCTACACTGGCCTGCTTGCTGTTCCTCACACACACCAGCTACACTCTTGTGCTGAGATCTTTCTAGTGGTTGTTCCCTGTGTTTGGAAATGTTCTTTCCTACAATATCTGCTTGGCTAATCCTCTTACCTTCTTCAAATCTTTCTTCAAATCTCACCTCTGAGTCTTAACTTGACCACCCTATTTAAAACTGCAAGCTGTCCACCACTTCTACTGCTCCTCCTCCTAATCTCCTTTACCCTGCTCTACTTTTTCCCCATGGCTCTTATCACTTTCTAATATACTATACGATTTACATATTTATTGTGTTATTGCTTATTGTTTATTTCTACCTGCTAGAATAAAGCTCCATTAGGGCAGGGTTCTTTGTTTAAGGTATTCTCATACTTTAAATATTTATGTAATATGGATTTGCCCTGTAGATTTTGTGCTTCATTAGGTCCATAATATTGCTTTGTCTTTAATTATTTGCATTATAAAAATAAATAAAAAGTCTCCTTCACTTTACACTTAAATTTAAAGTATAATATAGTTGCCAGGCTACACTTCCATTGTTGTGATTTTTATATAATTCCTTCATATGCTTGCACTGAAGATAAGTATGAGGTAGGTTGACAACTGGAATGACTCATGGCATTTCTCATGGTCTTAAGTCCTCTACTTTAGATAATCTGTCAAAACTCAGTAAATATGTATTATTTTCATTTATGTGATCAATTGACATATTTGATTGCTTGCTGTATGTTGAGTTTATCATAGTAAGTGCAATATGAAATGAATGGGCATAGATTCTGTCTTATGGAATTTATAATCAAATGCACAACTATAATATTTAGCATGAGGAATATTTAAAAGGAAGAATGTAAAGTAAATTCCCTCTTTGAACAGATGCCTTAATTGCAAATATATAATCTCTTCTGATACTTTGTATTCAGAATTTGGTAATGGATCTGGGCAAAAGAAGTTTGTAGGGTTTTTGAAGAATTGATAAAAGGTATGTTTTCTTAAAGGTAGTGAATTGTTTGATTCAGAGGGTCTCTGGGCTTATAGGTGTGCCCTAAATGTCGGTAGGTCTCACTTGATTGTGTTACCATTGTAATATAGACTAATAAAGTAATGGTAAAAATTAAAGTACAGTATATATAATTTGATTCTTGTCACAGAATTGCTTATTTGAGAGCATTCATTAAGTATAAATTATTGTGAAGTATGAGATATTTCTGTTGTTTACAGTGAAATAGGATAAAGCTTTTAGAATAATTTATCAACTGTTTGACAGAACTCTGGAATTCAGAATGCAGGAATACCAGGTGATGGACAAAAATGTGTTTCATAGTAGACATCTTTTATTTTTGTCAACTCTGACATTTCCACTTCTTGTTATGGGGTGAGGTTCTAGTGAATAAATATCAACACACAAGGATATCTTTACAATCTCATGAAGTTCGAAAAACATTAGATTAATTTATCCCTAAAAAAGATTTGTCTAGTCTCAATCTGGTCTGCTGGAAGACCAGGTTAATGTTTATAGTAGTATCATGTTATGTTTCTATTCTCTAGCCTTTTGTCTTTTTTTTTTTTTGCCCTTGTTTTTTATTCAGTCATGATTAAATGCCAAGTAGTTGTGTTTTTAGTCCTTCTGGAGTGGGAAAGAAATATTTTTATTTCTTTTTTTAATAGTAATGATTAAGAATAAAACATTTGATGTTTTCTGTGCATTTTGTCTTTTAAAATGTTATTTCTATAACATCTTGTGGAATTTGACTAAATTTCCTTTTATGATCTCACACTAGTAGGTTCATTCTAAATCTCTCTCTTCATGTGTATGTTTCATCTTATGTATCTTTTATAAGATATCTTTTATATAACTTACTATATAAGATAAAACAGTACCTGTTACTTAGGCTCCCAGAAAATACACACACACACACACATACCCCATACATATTTTATTTTGGTCAGCACTTTAAATTTTATCTGCAATATTGGAGTCAAATTGAATTTTACATGTCTTTGATAGAGCCGTAATACCAATTTTGCTTTTCTTTCTTTATTTATTTGATATAGGGTCTCACTCTGTCAATCAGGCTGGGGTGCAATGGTGTACTCAAAGTTCACTGCAACCTTGAACTCCTGGGCTCAAGTGATCCTCTGGCCTCACCGATTTTGCTTTTAGAATTCAGGAACAAGCAGTGTACTAATGAAAAGAGTTCTACCTGCTAATTCTCTTTAATGCAGCTTTTAGGAATGATACAACATATACAGTACTGTTCGCTACTGGTACACTAAGATAACATGGGGAATAGATAATGTAAATAAACTAAGTAAAGGTAATTTTTGACATATCTATTCCTAGTCCATTCACAGGGGATTAAAGATAGTAAATATAAAATAAATATATTACACTATTCTTTTTTTAAAAGCTTTCTGTTATTCTATCAACATATTAATTGAGATGCATCAAAAAATTCAGTTTTAGCTTTTCTGACCCCTAATTTTTATACCCTGTGCGTATCTCTGTATTGCCACCTTACTGTAATTGTCATTTGATTATCCTCCCTCACAAGATTATTCTTCAGAAGGCAAGGATCATATTTATTCATCTACCTAGAACAGTGCCTGTTACTTAGGCAGCTAATAACTGATTGAATGAATTTCTACTTTTGTTGTAAATATGAGAATGGAACTATAATTAACCATAGGTATCTGAGAGAGTACAATTTGAAAATTGTGCTTTGATGCTAGCTAAGGTAATCATCCTCACCTGATGGTCTGAAAATCATCTCAGTTTTTATTCTGATTGTGTCATAATACAATCCTTTATGGGTATTTGATTAATGTGGCTTATAAATATTGGTTTATTCTTAGAATATTGTATCTACCTTTTACTGTCAGTAGTCGTGTGAATGTGCCAGTTAACTTAATCATGACCATAATCAAAGTCAGTGTGTAACTTTCTTGTAAGCATCTTTCATTGGTTCAGCTGTGATAAATTATCCCTTTGTTTCTTAAGAATATTGTATAGTTAATTTTTAATGTGTTACTATGTTGTTTACAGTGGAAAAGAAGAAGGAAACAATAACAGAGTCAGCTGGTCGACAACAGAAAAAGAAAATAGGTAAGATGAGATATTAGTTTAAACAAAATTTGTATTTTCTTGGAAAAAATAAATTCTTAGTTGATGAAAATATAATAAAGTCATTAATAGTGATAACTCATGTTATTCATGTTTATATGATTTTATGATTTATAAAGCACTTGCATACCTTATCTCACTTGATTCCTAACCATTTTGTGAGGTAAGAAGGACAAATTCAAGCAGTTGCTCTTTTTTGCTCTTAGCTTTGAAATTTGAGTTTTAGTAAAATGACAGTTGAGGCTTTTGAACTTGGCTGAGGGTTCTTGGCATAGTTTGTAAAAGTGTATTGTTTTTCATATCTGAGATGATTATTTACAGTTAATTCTGAGTTACTTGTGTTTATTGTTTCCATGGCTTCCTTATTGAGAATTGACTAGTGATAGAAATCCACTAAGGGGTAGGAAATTTTTTGCTGAGTAGTTTTTCTCTACTCTGAGAAATAGTGGGTTTTGATTTTTTAGTGTAATTTAGAATTTAAGTAATTCTGTTCCCAAAAGTCAATTTATAAATTATTATATATGATTTGTGTCTATACTTTATGATGCTTCCTAATTCTGAAATCAGGAAAAAATTGTTGTGAAATTGTATATTTGGTTCAGAAACTATGTCTCTATAGCTAGATCACTGCTCTTATAGCCCAGAGGAGAATTCCACCAGGCTGGACTATGCCAATGTCCTGTTCTGACTAAAGTTTTTCAATGTAGTGTAGGGCTACCACACATTTTTTAAATGGCCTGCTCATTTATACCCATGGCAAGATACTATTTCACATCTCCTCTGTGTCAGTTGCTCTATTAGACATTGGAGAAACAAAGCAGAAAATGATTCAATCTTTATAAACTCTGTTAAGAGAAGGAAAACAGACAAGAAAATAAATGATTACTGTGCATATAAGTACTTTTATAGAGATATATTTTAAGTGTTATAAAATTAAAGAGAAGGGATATCCAAATCAACCCAGGAAATCAGGTTTTCTTGAAGATAGAGTGCTTTAGCTGAATCTTGAAGCTTTAATATGAGTTAGCTAAATAAATAAATATATTACACTATTTGTATGTATTGAGCACTTCTGCAATACACTATGGTAAGCACTTTACACATTTTAAAATTTTCATAACAACGTATGTGGTAGGAAACAGTGTTATCTAATTTTTATAGATGACAAAATTGAGACTTAAGTTAAATAACTTGCACTAAGTCTTTCAGTGGTATGATGGGATTAAGTCAGTGTTAGAGAAGGGGTTTGAACCTGGTCATTTATACCTTTAGAATCCACCTGTACATTTTAAAATCCTGTACATTCTGGGCAGAAGATAGACATATGAAAATGCATGGAGGGCTAAAATAGCAAGGTACATACCCGGAACTACAAATCGTTTAGTGTAACAAATAAAAGATATGTGTGAAGTACAGGCACATGAGGCTAGAAAAATACGTAAGGCCCAATTAATAAAGGGCTTTATAAATTAAACTAAAGAAAGGAATTTAACTTGAATCTAGAAGGCTTTAGACAATCATTAAGGGATTTAAACAGAAGATTCACATCAGATTTTGTTTAAGGAAGACAATTCTGGTAATAGTTTGGAGAGGGTAAGTTGGAGAGATCATTTTGGAGGTAGGGAAGTCATGAGGCTTTTTAAGTATCCCAGGCATAAAAATGTTAAGAACTTGAACTTAAGCAGTGGTAGTGGGAATGGAATAGATGGTACAAATTTAACAGACCTAGAAAACAGAGAAGCAACAGGACTCTATGACTTCTTTTTTTTTTTTTAAGAGACAAGGTCTTGCTCTATCACTCAGGCTGGAGTACAGTGGCACAATCATAGCTCACTGCAGCCTGGAACTCCTGGGCTCAAGCACTTGTCCTGCCTCAGCCTCCCAGGTAGCTAGGACTACAGGTGTGTGCCACCACGCCTGGCTAATTTTTAAGAAACATTTTTATAGAGACGGGGTCTTGCTTGTTGCCCAGGCTAGTTGCACTCCTGGCCTCAAGTGATCCTCCTGCCTCGGCCTCCTAGAATGCTGGGATTACAGGCATGAGCCACTGCTCCCAGCCCAGTGACTGTTTAGATATAGGCTATGGAAAGAGTGATGAATCTAGGAAGATGCTCAGATTTCTGATTTGAATAGGAAATATTGGAGGAATAGCAGATTGGGATGGGAAAGAAAAAAGATGATTTCAGGTTTGAACATGTTGGGTTTGAAGTGCATGTGTGACAGGGTGGGAATGTTTGGTACACAGTGGGATGTACAGTTTGGGAGCTGGCAGAGAGATAAGGGCTACAAATAGATTTTAGAACCGTATGCTTATAAGTAGTAATTGAGTCCATAAGATAAATGAGATCACACAGGGACAGAATATAGGGCAAGAAGAGTAGAGGGCTGAGAGTGGAGAGTGTCTTGAGGAAACAGAGAATTTTAAGGGGTAGCAGAAGTGGAGCTCTGAAAAAGCATTATCAGAGAAGTTGGAAAGGAATAGTGTCACAGAAATTGAGGGGAGAATATTTCAGAGGGAAAGTAGGGTGCGAGGATACATGTTAAATGTCTAAGAAATGGATATTATTAGTGATTTTATTAAGAATGATTTCAGTGGCATGATGGGGGACAGAATCCAGATTGTATAGATTAAGGAGATACTGTATAGTGAGTAAATGAAGACATTGAACATGAACAACTCTTTCAAGTACCTTTGCTGTAAAGGATAGGAAAGATATGAAAACGGAAGGCAGATTACCCTCTGCCCTTAAATTGACAACACAGAGTATCTGAACGCAAATGATCTCAACATGGAATGCAACCTTGAATCGTTTGCTTAGCCAAAAATATCTCATCAGAAGTTATAAGAAATAATATCTATGAAGAGTTGCTTAAATTAAAAGGCAACCTATCCATTTTCTAGACTTGTAAATTATACTCTTAGATTAAGCCAGACTATTAGAAATCTATAAACTGCATTATTTTGAACTTCATAAAATTGCTTTTACTCTATTTCACCTTGGCATTTGCATTGTTAGGCATCTTGTGAAAAATCCAACCAGTTACAGTTTGTTGTAGTACTAATATGGGATATTTTTGAGAACATTATCCACAACACTACACAATTATCTTTTGATGACAAATTGTGGAAATTGTTTCTATTAGTTTTCAATGTCAGGAAAAGCAGCGATTCTCATAAATGATTGATTTATTTTATCTTATGGACACTGTGCTTGGACTAATTTTTTTCCTTTGAATTGGCTACCAATAAGCTTATAGTCATATTTGCTATTCATTTCCAGCAACTTTATGGGACCAATTAAATGTATTTTTATGTATTGATCCTACCTATAGTTTTGTTATCGAACCCTTACTTTTCCTTTGCTCAGATTTCCCCCTTGAGCTTATTTACAAAAATATATATTGTACTTGGTGAGTCAAGGGGTGTAAAGAGTGATGCTGCTGCACTGAAAGAAGGGAGTTTTGAGTAAGAGTGGCTAGCAATGTTCAGTGTTTCAGAGCAGCAAAGTGTCACTGATTTCACCAGATGAAGCTCTTTGACAACGATCCTTGATAGAGCCATTAATGTGAAACTGAAGTGTTGTGTAGCAATGTACTTTAACTGAAGATTTGATGTTCCCTATTCTTAATTTCAGAAGCAGATGTTTTGACTATTTTACATTTCTCTCTTAGAGAAAAGACACTAATTTACTTTTGGTATATAAATTTTATTTAGCTGTTTTGGGCTGCACTCAGGTTACCATAGGTAATGAGGGGTTTATTTTAAAGATATATGTGATCAGAAACTCAGGAAAAGCTGAACTAACTAGTTAGAGGAAGGTAGGAACCATGGTAAAGGAAGTCCTACAAGCAGAGCAAGCCCTGAGGAAAAGCCAGACAGTGGAATGTTCACTCTAAGGCTCCACTATCAATACATAATTCTTTCTCTTCTATTCAACTTCTCTGTCTCCATAGTGTTTTTCTAGCATTTAGTTTTAGCCTTCACCTAACATTGGTTTGTGTCTTGGGGTTCTTTCTATCTCAGTATTTTCGTAGTGCTATCTGTAGACTACCTACATCAGTGTTGCTTGAGATACTTGTTAAAAATGAAGGGTTCCAAGTCTTACTCCCAGACTTTACTGAATTAGAATCTCTGGATGTGGGACCCAGGAGTCTGCTTTTTTATTTTTTTAAAACACCAGCAAGTAAGCTTTTTTAACAAGCTGCCCAGATAATTCTTAGGCAAATGAAGGTTTGAGCCAGTATTACATTATAATTTTTCTATTTCTGCTCCCACAGTTAATTGATTTTCTTTCCCCAAGATTTTCTGAGAAGGAATCCAGCTGGCTCAGCTCAGCCTTTTATGCCATAGGTTATGGGAAAACTGATGGATTGGGTGCCTCTTGGGTCAGCAGTGGCAGGACAGGGGATGTTATGAATCTTTGTGAAGTTGACCCTTCAACAAGGACTGTGGTGAGAGGCAGATATCTCCAGAAGATGTCTGGGGAAGGGAGGAAAGGCATTCTGAAGCTTGACTGGGTGGGATCATCTCCTTTTGGCCGGGCTAGAGTGCTGTGGCATCATCATAGCTCACTACAACCTTCACACTCCTGGGCTCAGATGATTCTCTTGCCTCAGCCTCCTGGGTAGCTGGGACTGCAGGTGCATGCCACCACGCCTGGCTTATTTTTCTATTTTTTGTAGATACAGGGTCTTGCTATGTTGTTTAGGCTGGTCTCGAATTCCTGGCCTCAAGTGATCCTCCTGCCTTGGCCTCCCAAAGTGCTAGGATTACAGGCATGAGCCACTGTGCCTGGCCTGGTATCTCGTTTCTTGAAGACTTGGAAATATGAGAGGACATTTTTGAAATTTAATATGTTTTGGGCCCAGAATTTATACATTTATTCTAGGCCTTTTTCTATGCTATTTGGATTGGATTGAGGTCTGTTTATTCTGTGGTCAGAATGGATGTTATAATTGCTACTAGTTTATTCCAATAGCTGCGAGAAATGTAGCCTCAATTTAATTGGAGTATTCCCTTTTAGAATTTTTATTTTTATTTTTGCTTGTCACTTTGGATAATAAACCATTCTAGAACATAAATGTATGTTCTGCATATTTCCAGATTATTCTCTCCATGAAATTTCCTCAAACAACATAGAGGCCATATTCCAAAAGTTCACTAGTAAGAGGGTACATAGAATTTCTTCCATATATCTTCAGCATCCCCACTCTCCTGCCTGTGTCCTTTCCTTCCAGGAAGAAGAAACTGGATAGAAACAGTTCAGGGCAAGGAATCTTACGTTCATCTGCCATTTACTGTTTGGAAACTTCAGTCTAGTCTGCAGGTTAATCTTTCTGTAGGCCTGTTCTTGTTCCTTTCTTTTACCTGCATGAATTTGCCAGCTTTCACATCAGTTTAATATATCCTAATGGTATATAGAGGACATTTTTCTGTTATATTTTTACTGCATAATCTTTGTATGAGAATGGGGATTTTCATGTTTTGTTTATTTATCCTCAGTGCTCAGAAGAGTGCCTTGCATGTAGTTGGTAATCATCTATGAGTATTTATAGAATGAATTAATCCTGGTGATAAAATACATGATCAAAGAAGGCAGTAGCTTAGTGAATGTAGAGATCATTGGGTTGGGAGTTAGGAAACTTGGATTCCAGTCCTGGCTTTACCATAAAATACCTGTGTGGTCTCTGACAAGATACTGCCCCTTTGCTGGGCTCAGCTTTTTCATTGGTACAACAACAAAGTCCTTTATGTTGATGGCATACAGTAAATACATAAAAATGTACAGTTGAGACTTCTTTAGTAGTTTGGGTTTTTTAGGAGTTTCTATGTATGTAACAATTTTTTTTGAAATATAGGCCAAATTTCCTAGGTTTATAAGTGACTTAACCATAAGACTCTGCTTATTTTTAGATGGGTTAGAGTGTAATATGAAAGAACCTGAATTCTAAAGTTATCAACTGGCTTATAATTTTTAGGCTGTATGCTCTTTCAGAGAAATTGAAAAAGAGAAGAAAATATGAGTAGGTATTTAATATTTGAGATACCTAAGTATAATCATTATGATACACTAATGAATTAACCAATTGGCAATTTCCATAGATGTAATATAAGAGTATATCTTAATGTACAGACTTAAGACTTTTAATATGAGAGGTAATTTAAAAAATTAAACTTTAAAGATTTTCATTTATTTAATTGAAATATTTTGGTGCTGTGCTATATTTGAATTTTCTGTTAGTACAAAATATACTGTATTCCATATGTAATAATTACTTCATCTTATTAAGTGATATTGAGACAGAGTGCTTTTTTATTTACCAGTAGTGACGGTTTACGTAACAACTGCTTTGTGCTCGGCACTATATGTATTAACCATTTCATTAATTCTTTTCAGAGAGGCAAGAAGAGAAACTGAAGAATAACAACAGAGATCTATCAATGGTAAGAATCTTAAATATAACTTCTTAGTAAACCACATAATGTTTTTAAGAAAAGACTCTGACTTGCATCAAGTGCATTGCATCTACCTTTTTAGAAATTTATCACCTATGAAGGCTATAAATAATATCATGAGTTTTTCTGGACCAAATGGAAGTCAAAATATGCTACTGCTCTTATACTTCATTTTAATAATATAAATAACTTTTAAAGGCTGTCTTGGAGGTCATAATTTGTCCTCTGTACACAGCTCTTGCATAGTTTCCCTCTTATGTTTTCAAATGAAGTAGTTTATTTTCTTTTTCTTTCTTATGTTGATGCTGAATCTTTGGTTTTATGGTGACTTATGTAATCCCAGTATAGAAGTTGGAACATTATAGTTGGCTTTTATTATTGCCTTTTGTTCTTTAGGAGGCCTTTTGTTCTGAGTGTCAGGCATACCATTAAATATAAGGAAAAGTGATTTCATTACCCATTTACTCATTATTTATAAAGATTAGGTTTTGTCCAAGCATGTTTTCCTAAGGCATAGATAGGCTAATTATATAGCTTGACTAATTTTTCTACTTTTGTATATTTAACACACAGCATCTGAAACATGCAATAGTTCTCTTTCATTTACTGAGAGACCTTTTACTTGTACTTATAACTCATTGGCCAGAATGGGGTCACGTGGCCATCCCAATATTATTCACCATCAGGTGGCAAGGAGAAGAGGAATTGGAGGTGGAGGGTAGGTTAGGCAACAGACTGCTTTTTGCTAAGGAGTGCTTTTTTTTATAAAAAAAAAGATATGAAACCAAAACTTTTGGGGTATGCTTTGGAGGTGGTTTTCTTTAGTGTGAAATAACAATTTGTTGGTCTTATTACAGGTTCGAATGAAATCCATGTTTGCGATTGGCTTTTGTTTTACTGCCCTAATGGGAATGTTCAATTCCATGTGAGTATTTTCTATATCGTTTTGCCTAATAACTGTTATTCTGTATTTGTATGTTAATATGAACTTTTTTGGTAATATTTTATTTTCATATAATGTCAAACTTACAGAAAAGTTGCAAGAATAGTATATCCATTATCCAGATTCACAATTGTTAATTCTTTTCTTTTTTCTCTCTCTCCATATCATATGTATACTCATACATACATTATTTATGTATTTTTCTTAATCATTTGAGACTGTTGTAGGCTTCTTGCCCCATTACTCATAGCTACTTCAGTATGTATTTCCTAAGAAAAAGCAGAATTTTTTTTAATTTTCATGAGAACTTCTGGATTTTTTTTTGTACAAAGACATTTTCTTATATAACTTCAAGACAGTTACCAAAATCAAGGAAATTTAATTTTGATAAAATATAAATACACAGTAACTTTTTTATCCTCTTAATATTGAGGATGTTTTATATACATGGCAAAAGCTTAGCTATTATGAGGTCTCTAAAAAGAATTTAATATGTTCCCCCTGTTTTCAAATTGCTTACTAACATGCTACTTCAAAATGAAGGTAGTCATGTAAAGATATTTTGACTCTTAAAATAGAGTCTTAACAACTATAATCTTGTTTAATGATAAGGTAAGTTACTGTTGTCTAAACTAGCATATAGCAGACCTGAGTAGTTGTGGAACTGTTTTTGACAGAAGCTAGGAAAATATCCAAAGAATGACAGTCACTTATTACCTTGCCAAAGCTCACCTGAACTATACCATATGTATTGGAATTTCCCTCACTCCCTCCTTTTCTTCCCTTCCTCTTACTCTTCTTCCTCTGCTTCCTTTCTGTCTCTCCCTCTCCCTGCATCTCCTCCCCATGTCTGTCCTTCCCTTCCTACCTGTTAACTGTGTACTTTGTGCCAGCACTGTGCCAGGTATTGGAATGTAACAAATAAGATGTGACTCCTCTCAGTAGAATCAATTTTTTTTTTTTAGCAAGCTTCTATATGCCTATAAAGAATCAAAATTTTATGGGAAGAAAAGACATATAAACAAATGAATACATTGATGGGTGTTATTATAATAGAAATATGGGTGAGGTATAGTAGGAGAGAAAGAGAGTGGTCATTTTTGTCTAGGTGGGAGATTAGAGAGGTTGTCCAAAATGATTTTAATACACGATTTCCATTTAACTAACCGTTACTAGAATTGTAGACCTTTAGAGTGGAAAGGGACCTTTGAAAGATTAAATAACTGGCCCAAGGTATCTAAAAGTCCTATGATTCCTATCTTAATTCTAAACCCAATACTCTATCTAACTCTTCGTGCTTTCTCTCATTTCTTGGGTACCTATCACTGTGAATTACCAGGCAAACCAAACACTGAAAGGTTTCATAGTTAATTAGTAAGCTTCATTGGTACAACTCAAACTACTCAGATATTCTTAAATTTGTTACATTCTGGACAGTATAGAGCTGCCTTAACACTCATTTATACTTTTTGTATTCGACGCTTAACTTCTGCTTATTTTTCTCGTACTTCTGATTTTCTTAATAATATTTTTATAGGTTAGTGTTTTGTGTGTGTGTGTAGCTATTCTTATTGGCTTTGGCTTTACTGTGTGATTACTGCAACAGATTTGAGTCCTCCTTAGCTTGAAGTTCAGCATGAAGTTATATTCCTTAGTCTTAGGCACAGATGAGTTCTAATGAAATAGCATGGGTAAGAAATAACTCTGGCAGTTTATACTAGTAGTAATGCCGCTTTGTATTCATGTGATTTTTTTTCTTAATATTATTCGTGAACATATTATGGTAAACAGTCTTTTAAATCTCCCCTGACACACACACTCTCTTACTGTGAAAGACTGCTTTATGGGAAGGGCATCTGCTTTAAAATATAATTTTTTATCCTAATGCCATATATTTTCCTTAAGATAGAACTTCCTTTATTACCTTTATTTTTTTCTAATTATTAAAGGGACATATTCTCACTGGAAAAATTCTAATACATAAATGTATAAAATATAAAGTAAATACTCTGCCGCTTTCAAATGTAGTATATATCCTTCAAGATTTGTACTTTTTTATAAATATACAGATATTTAGATATTTGTATAGATAAATTTTTATACACAGGAATGATTGTTTTGTAGCCTGCTATAATTTTTGTATACACAAAAACTTGCAATAATTTTTTAAATACTATACATATAGTTCCAACATATTCTTTTTGAAATGTCTATTTCATCCATTGAATGGATGTACCCTAATTTATTTAACTTATTTTCTATTAATCTTCATATAGAATATTTTCAGGTAGTATACATACCAGTGTATATTTATTATTTCCTTAGGGTATATCCTGGAAGTATTGCTTCAGTACAATTCTGAGAAAAATCGTTCTCTAGAAAGGTTTTATTACTTTATATTTTTAGATTATTGTCATCAGTGCTTGTGAATATTTCTCCATAATCAAACAATGTAGAATTATATAGAATAAAAAGTGAAAGTGAACCCAAATGAGTTGAAAACTTAGGTACATACAAAACCCTGTGTACAGATGTTTATAGCAGTTTCATTCAAAATTACCAGAACTTGGGGTTAGGCCTGATGGCTCATGACTGTAATCCTAGCACTTTGGGAGGACAAGGTGGGAGGATCACTTGAGGCTAGGAGTTTGAGAGCAGCCTGAACAACGTAGCGAGACCCCGTCTCTACAAAAAAAAATAGAAAAATTAGCTGGGTGTGGTGGCACGCACCTGTGGTCCTAGCTACTCGGGAGCATGAGGCAGGAGGATCATTTGAGCCCAAGAGTTTGAGGTTGCAGTGAGTTATGATGACACCACTGTACTCTAGCCCAGGCAACAGAGTGAGACCCTGTCTCAAAAAAATTTAAAAAAAATTTTAAAAATTGCTAGAACTTGCAAGCAACCAGTATGTCCTTTAGTAGGTGAAAGGATAAACAGATTTGTGGTATATCCAGACAATAGAATATTATTCATTTCTAAAAAGAAATGAGCTAGCAAACCATGAAAAGACATGGAGAAACCTTAAATGCGTATTACTAAGTGAAAGAAGTCAGTCTGAAAAGGCTACATACTGTTAGGATTTCAACTGTATGACATTCTAGAAAAGGCAAAACTATGGAGACAGTAAAATGATCAGTGGTTGCCAGGGGTTAAGGGGATGAGAAGGATGAATAGGCAGAGCACAGAGGATTTTTAGAGCAGTAAAACTATTCTGTATGGTACTATAATGGTGGATATGTGTCATTATACATTTGTTCAAACCCATAGAACATACAGCACCAAGACTGAACCCTAATGCAAACTGTGGACTTTGAGACTCATTTGGAACCCGTCACGTTCTCTGCCAAAGCAGCACTCATCCCTGATATTTATGTCTTTCAGTGGTACTCAGTTCTAGTCACCGGGAATTGAAAGCTTTATTGTTTTCATTTTCTCCCCCTTCCTTTGACCAGATATTATTCCATATCTACACTGTCCCAAATTTAATGTGAGGTACTGAGTTATATCTAACCCTATCAACTCTCTGTTCCTCTCAGTTAACAGTTCTTGTTTGTCTTTCTGTGTCTGGCTAGTCATGCCTCCGTCTGTGCATCCCCCCCACCGCCCCTTTTCATTCGTCCTAGCATCAGCTCCCAGCCTAGTTCAGCACTCATTTCCTTTTCTCCCCTCTACTGTTACCTCTTGCCTTTAACTATTCTCCCTCCTCAGGTATCTCCTTTCTCCCCGTCATTGTTAAGTTAACCATCCTTAAAAAACTGTTACTTACTGCCTAATAACATCATCTACTACTGATTAAATTGTAATCGTGTGTTGGACACTATACTAAACCCTTTACATATATTACCCTTTTATTCTTAACAGTCTTCTGAGATAAGGATTATAATCTTGATTTTGCAGATGAAGTTATGAGACTCCAAGCTATATATAATAACTTGCTCAAGGTCTCAAAGCTAGTAAATGTTGAGCTGGGACTTAACCCATGTCTCTCAGAGTCTAAAGTCCACACTTACCACCATGTCACTCTGACTACTGATTTTAATCAAAACTCCTTACCCTGGCTTTCACGGCATTCCGTGCTTTGGCCCCCGACCCATTTTTCAAACTTTTTTTCCTTATCATTGCTTACTAACTACTCTGTTTTAACTGTATTTTTGTTCACTGTTCCTGGGACACTTATTCTTTCACATGAATTTTAGAATCATTCAAGTGTCAAGTTCCTCTCAAATCCCTTCTGAGTTTTGACTGAAATTTAATTAAATTTTATACATTAATTTTGAGGTATTAGACACGTTTATAATTTTTAATACTTCTATTCAGGAACATGGTATTTCTACTAAGTCTATTTTAAAGACTACTTTTTCTAGTTTCTTTCCAAGTAAGTATAAGTAATATCTTGTATTTTCTAACTCATTACTGCTATATATAAGTAGGTTATAAATTTTTGTGATTTTATTTTCTAACTGGACATCTTATTGAACTCTAATAGGTTCTGGTAGGCTTTAATTGATTTTCTAGTTCTCTAGGTAATCATATGATCAGACAAATAATACTGTCTCATCTTTTCCAAATTTCCCTTTCCTTCCCTCCCTTTTTTTCTCTCTCACTCTCCTCTAGTTCTGAGGTGCATTGAATTAGAACAACCAAAAGAGGGTTATGTACTTAAAGGTGAAATACTGAAGATATTCCAGGAAAGATGGGAACAAAATGAAGAGAATGCCTGTATCACTACTATGATATTTATGAAATTTTTAGAAGACTGAGGTTTTGAGGCCGGGAGCAGTGACTCACGCCTGTAATCCCAGCACTTTTGGAGGCCGAGGGAGGAGGATCGCTTGAGGCCAGGAGTTCGAGACCAGCCTGGGCAACGCACCTGTTGTCCCAGCTCGGGAGGCCGAGGCGGGAGGATTGCGTGAGCCCAGGAGCTGGAGGCTGTAGTGAGCTATGAGCACTCCACTGCATTCCAGCATGGGCAACAGAGCAAGACCCTGTCTCAGACAGACAGACAGACAGACTGAGGTTTTCAAAGTTATATGCAAGAACATGCAGGGAACGAAATCACTTTCCTTATCAAAAGAGCCCTCAGATTCATATTCTTCTGTATTTTTATAGCATTGTTACCTGTATAAACCATCAAGCACTGAATAGTAGTCTCTCATGTGTTCTGCAGTGTCATGCATTTTCATTTTATTTTTCTACTCTTAAAGCTCCTGAGTCAAGGGCCATTTCTTAAAAGCATATATGCTACATGATTCTTAACAGACTTAATCGTATAATAAATAATCAGCAAATATTTGGTGATCAAGTTATTATACCTTAGACCAGTAATTGAAATGCCTGATTATTTATGTAGTTGATCAGTATTAGGTAAAATATTAGATGCTTTTTTTTTTCTTTTTGTGGTATAGATCTTCCAAGCTATAGAAGTCAAAGAAGTCAAATAGAGTTCTTTGGAGGAAAATAATATGACAGCTTCATTTATAATCCATCTTCTTATAAAAGGCTACTATTGACAGGAAGGAAGGCTATTTTTTGTTCTTAAGTATACTATTTTCTTTTTGTCAACCTTCTTATTAACAATACTGGCAAACAGTAGCTTTTTACTTGCTTGTTTTATTTTCCAGTAGTGGTGGAGGTTCATATAATGTAAGTACTTTGCTCATATTAGTTCTGTGTTCATGTTTTTTTTCTGGTCTTTTTGCCCTGTACATTTAAAAAAATATTGTGGCTTAGATTGTCAGCACCTAGAAGTTAAAGGCTATGTCTCTATTTTTACAAACCAGCATATGAAATTAAAAGTCTAGTACGTATTTTGATTATACTGAACAAAAGTTATTCAGTCTTTAACACAATTTCTCTGAGTTTAACTTTGACCATCTATTTGGAATATACAATCTCTTAATATCCCTTATAGCCTTAAAATTTGTTGACAGCTGGCAAATGCTTTAAGAAAAAAGCCTAAGGTTAGACTAAGAAGGAAAGGACTTGAGCTCCCCAGGTTGCCAGAGAAGCAATACAAGGCACTAGATACAGCTACTTACTTTTCTTTGGCTTCTCTTCCTGAATCATTTCCATAAAGCTGAAATAATAGGATTTTAGAATTGGAAAAGATCTTAAAAATCATTTAACAGTACAGAAATCCCATCAGTAATGTCTCTTGTTGATAATTTTTCATCCTTTTTAAAATTATTTCCAACAAGGAGGGGCTTGATTGTTTCTGAGATGTCATACTTTTATTGAGTGGTTTTTAGGGTTTGAAAATAATTCCTCTTACTGGCCAAAATATGTCTCCTTATATCTGTAGTGATGAGTAGTGGTCCTGTGCTCTAGAGTTTCAGAGAGTAAGTGCACTTAAAGAAATAATCTATCTCTTGTAAGTCATCTTTTTCTGTGCATCTTCCTGCTTCTCTCCCTAACTTTTTTATTAGGCTAGACACCAGTTCATTTAGCTATTCCTTCTAGTACCCTGAAAAAAATTAGTTCATTAAAAGTAAGAGTTCTTGGAAATTTTTTTCATGTTTTTGCTGGTCTACGGTCTCATCATGCATAGTAGATGTTCAGCTTCACACAATTTGAATAATTTACAGGACATAAAGGTTTTCTTTTTGGTTATAATTTCAAGTTGAAAATAACAATAAAATGACTATATGAGGTGAATTTGTTGGGTGTATATGTTAGCAATAAGAGGGATAAACATCATATCTGTTCCATTCCTTCATCTCATAGTTTAACTGTACAGAAGGATAATCAGAGTGGCACGCCTAGAACAGCATACTTTATACAGCATATAGTCAGAAAATAATGGGGTAATTGTGTTTAGTACTTCTTGTGAGGGAATGGGAATATGTCTTCTTGGAAAAATTGTTACTTTTGTTTTGCTTTTGTGAGAGTAGCAGAAAAGAATGAGAATAATTAACTTCAAGCAGGTCTTTAAATGTTTTTGTCAAATGCAAGTAAAGTTACCTCATGATTGAGCCCTTTCTCTGTTTAATATATATTAGGAAGGCAGTTAGAAGTAAAGTATTAAGTGGGCAATCATATATATAGAAGATGTCAAATTTATTCTATATTCTTTGTAGTACAGTTACACAAGACTTTTAGAACCACACAATAGTTGATCTGGATATTTAGGGTTTTTCCCCCAAAGAAAAAGGTGTATTACTACCTCTCTCTTCCCCAGCAGAAACAGTCTAAATACCAAGTGTTTGTCTAAAAGGATTTTCTAGCCATTTTAACTAAATTAAAGACTATTGTAATTTGACTAATACTGTCATTTTTTGTTAATATTATAGTTTAAATAAGTATCACTATCCTTAATCACATTAATTTTTATAAGTTTCATTATTGTCTCATTATACAACTTATTCATAGAAAAATATGAAAGAAGCTTATATCCCCAGCACTTTAACATAAACACTGATATGTATTTGCTTCTGGCTGTTTTCCTATGCTTTTCTCTTTCAGAAGTATTTCTCTTTTCTATTTCAGAAAAAGTAAAAGGATTTTTTTCCAAACCCTAAAAGCTATTAAGTAAAAGTGAGTTATCTCAGAATATTGTGTATCTAGTTTAGTAATCTGCTTTTTTCATTCACCACTATGTATTCTATTAACTCCTATTCAGAAATGTTTATCCTACTTAATGTGTATATCAGGGATCTTTGGGTCTTGGAGAAGTTCTTATTGGTGTTATGGTTTAGAATAGTGGTTCTTAAAGTGTGGTCTGGGGATCTCTGGAAGTTTCTGAGACCCTTTCAGAAAGTCCTTGAAATCAAAACTATTTTTACAATAATTCTGAGACATTATTTGCCTTTTTTACTCTCATTCTCTCATGAATGTTCAGTGGAGTTTTCCAGAAGCTTTGTGATGTGTGATATTGCAACAGCCTGAAGACTGAGGCAGCTATGCGAATCCAACTGTTTGTTAAGCCAAACATTAAAAAGATAGCCAGGTGTGGTGGCACACACCTGTAGTTCCAGCTAGTCAGGAGGCTGAGATGGAAGAATGGCTTGAGCCCAGGAGTTTGAGACCAGCCTGGGCAACACAGCAAGACCCTGTCTCTTAAAAAAAAAAAAGATTGCAAAAATAAAACACTGCCTCTCTTCTCACACATTTTTTTGTTTTTGAATATATTTTCCAAAAAGTTATTTTTCATAAAAATATTTATAACAAAATGAATTCCTTGCTACTTTTAAAATAATAAGTATTTTAACATTTCTCAGTTTTAATTTTTAATACAGATATCAATAGCTATAACCTACACAAACAAAAACTTTTTAGGGTCCTCATAATGTGTCAGTTTGTAAAGGGGTCCTGATTCCAAAATAATTGAGAACGACTAGTCTAGAAAAAAATTGATGGGAATAATCTAGGCCCTTCCTTACATCGCTGTACTTCGGGTTCATGTCTCTTTTTAGCATGTCACCCTTTCTTTGTTTTTCAGAGATCAAGAGACTTAAAGTTCTATTTCTGTCCCAGATTCTTCTCTGGAAGTAAGAAGCTTGTCAGTCTTGCAAAAATAACAATTCTTTGTTTTTTCCTTTTTAGATTTGATGGTAGAGTGGTAGCAAAGCTTCCTTTCACCCCTCTTTCTTACATCCAAGGACTGTCTCATCGAAACCTGCTGGGAGATGACACCACAGACTGTTCCTTCATCTTCCTGTATATTCTCTGTACTATGTCAATTCGACAGGTGAGTGATCATATCCGCGATTTAATATGTATAGTCTTCCTTGCTCTCATACCCTAAATTAGCTGTTACTTCTGTAATACTGGAAATGTTTACCTGTTGTTACTGAGTTCTTTCAGTTGCTCATTTTAGAATTCCAGTGTATCATCCTAAAGCTATTTTACATGCCTCTAGGTCAAGATTATGGATCCTTAGGGATGAGAAGTAGTGATAAAACCAAACATGGATTCCACATCCCATTCTTAGAGCTCTCGGGTTCCTTCTTCATTACAGCTATCTAAAGTTACAAAAGTAAAGAGTGGGTTTGATCTTCCCATTATCATTTCTTCATTATACACCAGCACTTTTGGCAGTTCAGGGGCACAAGTAAGTGTAATAATTTGGTGATTTTAGGTTATTCACAGTTGAGATAAAGTCTGTGTTACAGAATTTACATTTGGCCAACTTGATGATTGGACATTCATAGTGAAAAACAGTGAAAGATAAGAGGGGGGTAAAAGGGTTACAAGGGCCCACTAGAAAGTGAAGTGGCTTTGAGATGGGACTTTAAAAGTGGAAGGGGTAATTAAAGTCTCTGGCCCAAGAATCCTGTGTATTTCAGGACATCTTTCAGTTTCTGAACATACTGCCATTCAGCAGGCGTTGTAGTGGAGAGGTTTGCACATGCGTCAAATATGAGCATAATTCTTTCAATATTTGTTACATAAGTGATTCTCTTAGAGTTGCCTTTATACCTCCCTTCCGAATACTATCTGTGGCAGTAGCTTTGTGGTTGACCTGGCATGTGAGAATCAGTAGGAAATGGAATTATAGTTTATGGCTCACCAATATCTTTGTGATTATATTGCTTAATATTTTTTCACTACTCATCTTTCTTCACATCCCCACAAATATGGCGTTTTGGCCATTCTGACTTTCTTTTTTCTTCCTTTTCTTTTCTTTTTTCTTTTTTTTTTTAACCATCTCAATCTCTCTCATGGAACCGACTTTCTTAACAGTTTTCATATTACACTTACCCTGATGTACTTTTTGCTTATATTTTTTCTTCAAAAGAGGAGCACGGCTAAACAGAAGACGACTATTACAATAGTCTAGCAAAAATCCATTGTTATAAACTATAATATAACAGTGATGAGAGGGAGGAAAAGGAGGGGACAAGATTGAGAAATATATAGAAAGTAAAACTAGCAATTGATTTAATATGAGGGAGAAAGCAGAAACTAAGGTGACTCACAGGTTTCTGGTTTTGGTGACCAGTGGAGGGTAATTTCACTAAGAGGTTGGGGATAGAAGAAAGAGGAGTAAGTTGGTTAGAAGACATGCTGAGTTTGAGGTGTTTGTGGTGAAGCTAAGTGGGTATGTCTACCAAGAAGTTGTACTCTTGTGTAACTTTCTCTCTAGTGGAGCTGTCTTAATCTGTTTTCTCTTGCTATCACAGAATATCACAGATTGGGTAATTTTATAAAGAAAAGTTTTATTTAGCCCATGTTTTTGGAGGCTAGGAAGTCCAAGAGCATGGCACTGGCATCTGCTGAGGGCCTTCTTGCTGCATCATAACATGATAGAGGGTATCACACGGTGAGAGGGCAAGAGCAAGAGAGCCAGGGAGAGCTCGCTTTTATAACAAAGCCACTTCCGTGATAATGAACTCACTCCCATGATAGTGACATTAATCCATTCATGAGGGCAGAGGAATTAAGTTTCCAGCATGTGAACTTTTGGGGGATGCATTCAAACCATGGCAGTAGCTTATCCAAAGGCAAAAGCCAAGGCAGTGACAACACAGATCTCTTTTTTGCTTTTGCAGAGGTCCTTTGACCTCTATAGAATATTACTCTTTAATTTGATTGTTTAAGTCTGAAATTTAAACACTTAAAACTTTAAAATTTAAAAATTTAAAAAGTCATTTACATGTGCCGTTCATGTTGCTGCCGAGAAGTCATCATCTGAAACTGTAGAGTTTTGAAAATGAAATAAATGTTAAGGATTATCATTTAGGAAGCGCAACTCAAGCTGGTCTTTATACTCCTTTTAGTTATTTCAGAAAGTGTGATGAATCGTACAAGTATAGCAATTGATTTTTATCAGGAATTAAATACTCGTTACATTGGGGATCAACAAACTTTTTCTGTAAAGGTCTAGATAGTAAATATTTTAGGCTTTGTGGGCCATAGAGTCTTTGTTACAACTGTTTAACTCCATCATTATAGTATGAAAGCAGCCATAGACAATATATAAATGAATGAGCGTGGTTGTGGTCCAGTAAAACTTTATTTACAAAAACAGGCAGCAGTCTGACCGTGGTTTGCTAACCCCTGAGAACCAAACTGTCCAATATGTGCTATTAATTTAAAATAGGAAAGTCTACAGATCCTAGACTGGTATAGCCTAATAAAACAAATGCTTCTTGACTACAAAAATGGGGATGGGGGGTGTGGCAAAAAACATAAAACAATTTATTTGTTTTCACCCAAGGAGAATGTATACCAGTACTTTTTATTTCCACTTACCCAGTTCTATGCACTGATATGAGGAAAAGGTATATAAGCACTATTATTAACATAGCTGATGTAAAACTGTTGTATTTGAAGGATTTATTCTTGCAATACAGTACAGTTATCTTCCCCAAGATCAAGGTTGGGTTTTAACTACTTGTTGCAGCACCCTGAGTGATAGTCACCTTATACATAGTTTTATTACCTAAATTCTAAAAAGAGATATTCTGAGATACTCAAATCTTGGAAAAAATCACTGAACTGACCTACCTTTATACTTTTTATCTTATTGACTACAAATTGTTTCTGTACCTATTACTCACTGATTGTTTGTTTACGCACTGGAGAATTATGGACATATATCCAGTCTAAAATGCCTTAGCATTTGAAGTGTTACTATGGAATATGCTTCTTCCTTTGAACTAAAATGCTTATTAGCCTGTGATTTCCACATGTTGTTATTGTTTGTTTTATTTGCTAGGTCTTAGGTTACATGACAGTTGACTATATGGATGCATGTGAAATGAATCATCAAAATATGAGGCTTTCAGAAACTCAGATTATAGACTATACTGTGGTTTACCTACTGAGGCCATAGGCAAAGAAATAGGCTTGGTTGTAGATACACACTGTAGCATAAAGTAATTTTAAGAGAGCATAATGAATTGGTTTTTTGCTTTGGGTTGTAAAGCTGAATGAATGTTGGGGAGACTAAAATAGGATGTTTCAAACTCCCATAATGATTGGTAATATTCTGCTTTATCTTATAAGGGCTTTTATTTGTTTTTGTCTGTTTGTTATTTTCCTCTACATTCTTACCCTTTCCTCTTTTATGGTAGTGATTTCATAATTGTCCTTATATACCTTAGAGTGCCTTTGTGTAGTGTATATGTATAGTACACGCCTGAAAAGCATATATTAAACAAATGGTAGATGCTACATGGAAATATAAGCTTATAAATGTGGCAAATTGAGGTTCTACCATTTTTTTAATCCCTAAGGGGCAATGTATAAAAATGCACGTTTCATCCAACCTAACCAGTAGAAAGTTAAATATTTGGGTTTTTGCCAATTTGATAGGTAAGAATTGCTATCTCATTGTGGTTATTTTGCATTTGGATTGAGCATCTCTTTTTTTGTCTAAGAGATGTTTCTGGTTATTTTTAAATTTTGGGGGGAGTTGGGGGAGCATGTGTTTTCTCTTATGCCTATTTCTTTATTAAATTTTTGGTCTTTTTTCTTAATTTCTAGCTCTTATTTAGGGAGATTAGCTCAGTTTGTCATTTGTGTTTCAGTTTTACTTACAATGGTTTTTGCCAGGAAAAATTTTGTTTGCTGAGATTTTATTTCTCTTATTGTTGAATTTATCAGTCTTTTATGGCTTTTAGATTTTGAGTTATGGTTAGAAAGGTCTTCTCCACTCTAAAGTTATAAAGAAATTCATCCTTGTTTGTTTATAGTACTTTTGTGGTTTCGTTGTTTAGATTTGAATCATGGATCCATCCATTTGGAGTTTATCCTGATGTACTTCACTTATTCTTTGCTTGCCCTCTTGTACTTTGCCAACTTTTATGTGATTTTTAGGAGGGAAAACATGAAAACATGGATTCATTTGTGACATTATAGGTTGCCTACCCCTTTTTTTTAAAGACTGAGAAGCCAGAGACTGAAAATAATGCAGTGAGCTGAATGATTATTCTTGAATCTGGTGTGTTTTTGAATATACTCTGAATTCCTATCAGTAGCCTAATTTAGTATTTTCTCAGGAGTGCCTGTCTAAATTCATCTTTCACATGTGAAAGTCTGTTTGGATCCCAGCGACAAGTGTTTGGTTGGAAGTGCTTCTTCTTTCTGTATACCTTATTTAGATAACCTGGTCTTTGGGCATGTCCTCATGTCATAGGGTCAGCTACACAGTGTGACCTGAACTCCTAGAATAAAAGAACATGGAGGAGCAGGTCAAAACATATATTGCCTAGAGAGGCTCAAGGGTCTCTAAACTTGTTAATGTTACTGTCCATGATAGTAGCTTTCTTGTGGAATTCTGAAGCCAATCCTTTCTTATGCCCAGAAGCTACTTTCTGGTTTTCTATATTCAGTAATCCCAGTGCTGTTAATCTTTTATTTAAAGTTGTGGTAAAATATATATAACATAAAATTTACCATTTTAACTATTTTTAAGTGTACAGTTCTGTAGCATTACGTACATTTTCATTGTTGTACAACCATCACCACCATTCATCTCCAGAACTTTTTCATCTTCCCAAAATGAAATTCATTAAACAATAACTCTGCATTGTCTCCTCCCTCCAGCCCCTGGCAACCACCATTTTTTAAGAGACGGGGTCTCACTATGTTGCCCAGGCTGGTCTCGAACTCCTGGGCTCAAGTGATTTTCCTTCCTCAGCCTCCTGAGTACCTGCAATTACAGAAATCAGCCATCGCACCTGGCTTATCTTTATGAATTTGACTACAGTTCTCAAATTTGTGAATTTGACCTCATTTAAGTGGAATCATGCAATGTTTGTCCTTTTGTGACTGGGTTCTTTCACTTAGCATATCTTCAAGGGTCATCCATGTTACAGTATGCATCAGAATTTCCTTCCTTTTTAAGGCCAAATATTTCATTGTATCTACATACCACATTTTGTTTATCCATTCATCCATCAGTGGACACGTGGGTTGATTCCCCCTTTTTGGCTATCATGAGTAATGCTGCTATGAACGTGGTGTACAAATATCTGTTATAAGTCCATGTTTTTACTTCTTTTGGGTATATTTGCAAAAGTTGAATTGCTGGATCATATGATAATTCTGTGTTTAATTTTTTGAGGAATTGCCATACTATTTTCCACAGTGGCTGTACCATTTTACCCAGTGCTTTTAATCTTAAGGCTTCAATTCACTATCAGCTGGAGACCATTTGTTAAAAGATACAAATAATTTCTCATGTTTTTGTTTGAGTAACTGGAAGGCATAATTTCATTCACTCAGGGTTATAGTTTATGCTAAACATGTAAAAACAGTGTACATTTATGTAAGTTACCTCCAGCAATGAGGTTGGCCTTGCTTGTTTTAATGTGCCTGTGTTCTTATAGTAAATAAGAATATAGCATCTAGGAGAATGAGAAGCATTTCTATGATTAACGTCTTTAAGGTGACAACAGTTTAGTTGCTGAAGTGATTAGATATTTTTACCACCAGGTTTCCTGAGTTTATGTTTTTAAGGTCTTTTATTTATAAAAGATTATGACTATGTTTGCATATGTGAGTTAATAAAATCTCTATAATATTAACCGGGATCTACTTCTTTTACTAAGTATAAGCTATGATGTAATTAAACCAACCAGCACTAGTCCCTTCAAGACAATAATGTCCTTTTACTATGGTGGAGGTATAATATAAGGTTGAATTAAAGATATTCATCTGTTTCAACCACATTTTTTCCCATCCTTAAGAATAGAACATTCCATCACATTAGTAATTACTCCTTTATAGACTTGGCTGTTTATTCATTTATTCATTCAACAAAATTGGGCGCATATATGTGTCAGGCATTGTGCTAGGTGCTTGGTATATAGTTGTAAACAAACCTGATGTGATGGTCTTTGTCCTTATGGAACTTAGGTTTTGTTTGAAATAAAAAAGTTAGTTTTCCACCTATAGCTTCACTTTTTGAAAATCATTATCAAATATGAGGGTGTTGAAGTGCATTTAAAATTATTTCTATTATACTAATCATTCAGTGTAGAAGCAGATTAAGATAAATTTTAAACCTAAACTAAAGCAATTTTATGATGTATTACTAATTCACATAAGTATTTGTGAGTCTAGTTTTTATCTGTTTTGTACTTTTTGTAATTCTAGGATGCTATTGATTATATGACTTACCATCGACTTAAGAGCTTTCAAGAAAAAGCAGAAATAATACTATACTGATTATGTAATAGATTTTAAGATGCATTTCTACTTCAGAAACCGTATAATGATGGGGAGAGAGGAGCAATACGTTGTAAGGTTGAAGAAATATGGTATCTGGAGATAAAACATGTAGGTTTGAATCTTACGGCAACTTACTGGCTGAGTGTTTTGGGGAGAGTCATACAATCTCTCTGAGTCTCAGTTTTAACAAAGGTGAAATGGGATTTGGTGTACAACCTCACCATGTTTTGATAATTAGATAATAATGATATAGAAATGTTAGTAGTTGTTCCTAAAGTCAACACTTTTTAAAAAATCAAGTCCCCCCATTTGGAGTATTTTTAAAATTAGAATTTGTTTTCCAGCCCAAGATAGGATCAAGTTTCTTTCTACAGGTTAAAATATGATGATATGTCATATCAACTGAAAATAAATCTAATTATTATACCTTTTCTCATTTTATCTTTCTCCTTAACTTTTGTTTACTTTCTTAATGTGTAGTGATTAGCTGCCTTGACCTGCACATCACAACTATTTCCTTTGTGTGAATTTGTAGCAGTGGAAATGGTAGGTTTGCCAGCTTTCACCAGAGGTGTTATCTTAGTTCAAGGTAGTGATGAAATTCAAGAATAAAAAGAAATTTCTTTAACTCCTAAAATTAAGAGACACTTTTTTTTTTTATTATGAGTCAATAGTGGATTGAGTAAATGGTGATATCGTCTATATAAAGTGCTCTAAACCTTAGCAAAACTCTAAGCAAATTTACCTGGTAAACAGTTAAAGGAAAACTGGTCTATTCTTATAAATTTATATGATTGTAAAAACTATAAACAGGCTGGGTGCAGTGGCTCATGCCTATAATCCTAGCACTTTGGAGGCTGAGATGGGAGGATTGTTTGAGGCCCAGAGTTTGAGACCAGCCTGAGCAAGACCCCGTCTGTACAAAATATAGAAAAATTATCTGGGTGTGGTGGCGTGTGCCTGTAGTCCCAGCTACTCAGGAGGCTAAGGCAGGAGGATCACTGGAGCCCAGGAGTTTGGGTTGTAGTGAGCTAGGATGACGCCACTGCACTCTAGTTTGGGCAACAGAGTGAGACCCTGTCTCCAAAAAAAAAAAAAGTTATGAACATAATTTTCTTTGAAAGCAAAAAGGATTAGTATGCTCTGAGGAAAAGTGGAAGAACAAGTTTCCTGTTTTCCCTTTTGTGACCCACATCTTAATATATAACTGTATATGTGTATTATTATAATCTGAAAAAATATCAGTGAGAGGTTTGTCATTGTCTCCTTCAACAGGTATGTGTGCTAAGGACAGTGATAAAAATAATTTTACTTTCTCTCACAAATTTGGCTTCCTAGGGCAAAGAATTTTGTGAAATCTAAAAAAATTAAACTCATAAAAGCAGAGTAGAATGGTGGTTGGAGGGGAGTGAGGGTGGGGGTGGGGGAAATTGGAAGATGTTGTCAAAGGGTACAAAGTTACTCGGGATGAATCAGTTCTGGAGATCTAACGTACAGCGTGGTGACTATTGTTAATAATACTGTATTGTATACTTGAAATTTGCTAAGATGATAGATCTTAAATGTTCTCACCACAAAGAAAGGGTAATTATGTGAGGTGATGGATATGTTAATTAGCTTGATTGTGGCAGTCATTTCACAATGTATACATACATTAAAACATCACATTGTACACCTTAAATACATGCAATTTTAATTTGCCAGTTATACCTCAGTAAACCTGGAAAAAATAAAAATTAAAAACAATTTAAAAAGAATTTTGAGATGCCATTTGTTTGTATAAAAACTGGTTCTGATTATGTCAGTGTCAGCATATCTTAAAGTCAGCAAAATGATAGAAAGACCAGACATCTGCCATCTCCTGTACATCATCATTAATTTATGTCACATTATTTAAGGCATAGAACTTAATTCGTTAATACCAGTTGTCTCAGTCTGTCTTGTGGTGCTATGACAGAATACCTGAGACTGGGCAATTTAGAATGAACAGAAATTTATTGGCTCACAATTAGGGAGGCTGGGAAGCCCAAAATTGGGGGGCTGGCATCTTGCAAGGGCCTTTTGCTGCATCATCACATAGCAGAAGGTAGAAGAATAAGAGAGGTTGAAAGAGAGAAGGGGGGGGCAAACTCCTACTCTTATAATGAACCCACTCCGGCAATAACTAACCCACTGCAATGATAACAACATTAATCCATTCGTTCTGCCCTCATGGCATAATCATCTCTCATTAGGACCTACCTCCCAACGTTCTTGCATGGGGGGATCAAGTTTCCAACACATGAACTTTTGGGAACACATTCAAAGCATAGTACCAGTATAGCTCATCTACAAGCAGGGTATTTTCATTTATAACTTCAAACCAGTTAGAGAATGCATGTGGTTCAGAAAATGATAGCTAAATACTAATTAAGAAGAACAGATTCAGTCATCATATTAGTCTGATCTCTTTATGAATTCTTTAAGTGCCTGGGTTCAAGGCACTGATGATTGATTCCCTGTCATTGTTGAAGATTGATTCCATTCTTTATACTGTGCCAGGAATTCTTCTCTGATGCTGAAAGATGGGTGAAAAGTGGTGATCTCTACCCTGTGGAACTCACATTCTAGGTGGGAAAACAGACTCATAAGTAATAGTGAAGTGGTTGATGTCCTTTGTGTTTGTATGTACATGTACAAAATGCTGCAAGAGGGGGAAAAACATGCAATGGAAGTATAATAGCCGCAGGGATTATTCTGTGACACTAAGATTTTATACAAGAGGGCCATTTGAGTTGTGTCTTGAAGGATGAGTAGGGGCTTTCCATTCTTAACAGTGTTCTTGGTTTTGGAAACATGGAGCCATAAAAGTGTGTAGTGGATATAGGGATTACTGAGTCTAGAGTTGCTGGTGGGATGTAACAGGTGGTGAAGCATGTCACTGAGGAGGACTGCCTTAGGTATCTGTACCTCACAGTACAGCATTAAGTGATTTCTTTTTTTTTCCCCCTTCCTCTACTCTGAAGGAACATTAAGTGATTTCTTTTTTCTTTTGTGTTGCTTATAGTGCAAGTCTGTTGGTGACGAACTTTCTTTTTTTTTTTTTTTTCTCCCTCACCAATCCTGGTCTAACGAACTTTCTTAATCTTCATTTATCTGAAGATATTTTATCCTCATTCTTGAAGGATATTTTCACTGAATATAGAATTCTGGTTTGACTTGTTTGTTTGTTTTAATCCTTTAAGCATTTTTAATGCCTTTCTTGTTTCTGGTAAGTTCTTCCTATCTTTGTATCCCTGTAGGTAATGTGTCACTTTTTTCTAGCTACTTTCAGAGTTTTTCTTTAAGGTTACTCAGAAATTTGACTATGATGTACTTAGGGTATTTAAAAAAAATTATGTCCCACTAAGGTTTATGGATTTCATTAAATTGGGGAAAATTTCAGCCATTATTTCTTCAACTATTTCCTGCTTTGTTGTTTTGCTCTTGTTCTTCTGGAACTCCAATTGCTTATATATTAGTCTTTTTTTGGTATTGTCCAACAGGACACTGAGGCTTTGTTCAATTTTTTAAAATCTTTTTCTCTGTGTTCTTTAGACAGGTTAATTCTATTGATCTGTCTTCAAGTTTGTAGACTCTTCTAATCTGCGTTAACCATAAGCCCATTTAATGGTTTGAAAATTTTAGATATATTTTTCAGTTTCAGGATTTTCACTTTTTTTGTATCCTTTTTCTCTGGTGAGATTTCCTGTTTGTTCATTTATTATGAGCATATTTTCTTTTATGGCCTTAGGCGTAATTATTTAGCTGCTTTAAAAACCTTGTCTGCTAATTCCAACATTTGGAATTTGGACTCTGTTGCCTGTTCTCTTAAGCATGGGTCATATTTCTTAATATGTTTAGTAATTTTGGATCATTTCCTGGACAGTGTGAATGATAGGTTGTAGAGACTCTGGATTCTTTTATTCTTTGGAAGAGTGTTGATATTTTTGTTTAAGCAGTCAGTTAACTTGGCACTTGTCTTAGTCCATTAGGGCTGCTATAACAAAATACCGTAAATTGGATAGCTTATAAACAACAGAAATTTATTTCTCTCAGTTCCAGAGGCTGAGAAGTCCAAAATCAAGGCATGGATAGATTTAGTGTCCGGTGAGGGCCTGTTTCCTGCCTGGTTCATTGACAGTACCTTCTTGCTGCATCCTCACATGATGGAAAGCACAAGGCAGCTCTTTGGGGCCTCTTTTATAAGGGTACTAATCCCACTCATGAGGGCAGAGCCCTAGTGACCTAATCACCTCCCAAAGGCCCTACCTTCTAATACCACTACCTTGATAGTTGGGATTCAACATCTGAATTGGGGAGGGGACACAAACATTCAGACCATAGCAGTGCTCAAACTCCAAACTATCTCCTTTGTGGTAGACAGCAGTTGAAATCTCAGATCAGTTATTTTGGTCTTAGCTGGGCTGCTTGAAGGCTGCCTCACACACATACATAGTTTAAGAGTCAAGCAGAGATTTGGGCAGAGTTTATATGCAAAATTTGGGGCTCGCTATTTATTGGCTCTTTATTTTCCAGGATTCTTTCTCTCAATTTTAAGTTGCTATGGTTTTCCTGAACTGTTTTTTGGTTCTTCAAACCAGCAAGACTACGGTTTCATTCTGAGTTTTAGACACTCCACACAGTGCCACCTGAGTCCTCTCTCCATTATTAGATTTTCAAAAAATAAAACGTCTTTCTGCACTAAACTAAAGTTGAGAATATTCTCCTTGACTGATCCTCAAAGAAGGGACTAAAAGAGATCTAGGGACATTTTCATTGGAAACATCGGAAGAGAGAGAGAGGGAAGGAGGGAGGGAGAAAAAGGAAGAGAGATTGTTTCTTGATCCTCTTACCCCAGCAGAAAAGACCTTCATTACAAAGGAAGTGGCGTTACTCTAGCGCAGATTTGATGTGCTCATCCTTCTTTTGGGATTTTGATTTCCACTCTGCAAATTAGTTTTGAGGTCCTGCAATATGATTTATAACAATATAGACACATTCTAGAATGTTAGAGCCACAGGGAACTATGACTCTTTGAAGATGCTTGGTGAGGAAAGAGGGGTCAAAGAGAAGGACCCAGCAGGGGACTTCAAGTCTTCAATCCTATTTTGTTTTCTGTTTGCTTTTACGTCACATTTTATTTTTAAAAAGATTCTATGACTTAAGGAGTCTGAAAATTATTGATCTAGTCAACCCTCTTTTTTTTTTCCTTATTTATTTATTTATTTATTTATTTATTTATTTATTTATTTATTTATTTTTTAAATTTCAGAATATCATGGGGTTACAACACTTTGGCCATACACATTGCCCCTCTTCTGCCCGTGTCAGAGCCACAATTGTGGTCATCCCCCAAACTGTGCTCCCTGCATCCATTCAGTGAGAGTTTTTCCCATCCCTTCCATCCCCCTCCCGCCCGCCCGCCCTCAGATGAATGTTATTGCCCTGTGTGATGTTAAGTGTTCATCGGTTAGTACCAGTTTGATGGTGAGTACCAGTGGTGCTTGTTTTTCCAATCCTGTGACACTTCGCTTCGAAGAATGGGTTCTAGCTCCAACCAGGATAATACCAGATGTGTTAATTCACTGTTGTTCCTTATTGCTGAGTAATACTCCATGGTATACATATACCACATTTTATTGATCCACTCGTGTATTGATGGGCACCTGGGTTGTTTCCACAACTTTGCAATTGTGAATTGTGCTGCTATGAACATTCGAGAGCAGATGTCTTTATTATAAAATGCCTTTTTTTCTTTTGGATAAATACCCAGTAGTGGGATTGCTGGGTCAAATGGTAATTCTACTTTTAATTCTTTGAGGTAATCTCCATATTCTTTTCCATAGAGGTTGTACTAATTTGCAGTCCCACCAGCAGTGTATGAGTGTTCCTATCTGTCCACATCCCTGCCAACATTTGTTGTTTGGGGATTTTTTGATATGAGCCAATCTCACTGGAGTTAAGGGATATTTCATTGTGGTTTTGATTTGCATTTCCCTGATGATTAGAGACGTTGAGCACTTTTTTATATGTTTGCTGGCCATTATTCTGTCTTCTTTTGAAAAGTTTCTGTTCACGTCCTTTGCCCATTTTTTAATAGGGTTGTTTGATTTTTTCTTGTTGATTTTCCTAAGTTCTGTATAGATTCTGGTTATCAGCCCTTTATCAGAGGTGTAGCATGCAAATATTTTCTCCCATTCTGTAGGTTGTCTGTTCACTCTAGTGATAGTTTCCTTGGCTGTGCAGAAGCTTTTTAATTTGATCAGGTCCCATGAATTTATTTTTATTGCTGCTGTGATTGCTTTGGGGGTCTTCTTCATAAATTCTTTGCCTAGGCCAATGTCCATAAGAGTTTTTCCAACGTTTTCTTCAAGAATTCTTATGGTTTCATGTCTTAGGTTTAGATCTGTTATCCATTGTGAGTTGATTTTTGTGAGAGGTGAGAGGTGTGGGTCTAGTTTCAGTCTTCTACATATGGCCATCCAGTTTTCCCAGCACCATTTGTTGAATAGGGAATCTTTTCCCCAGTGTACATTTTTCTGGAATTTGTCAAAGATCAGGTGACTGTATGAGGTTGGTTTTATATTTGGGTTCTCAGTCCTGTTCCATTTCAACCCTCTTTTTTTAAGGGTAAGGAAATTGAGATTTGGTAAAGTGAAAAGATATTACCTATTGTTTCTTTGTGTAATTTGTCAGTATTAGAACCCAAGTTTGTGACTGCTAACCCAATAATATTTCACCTATACCAAGCATGTACTGTGAGTTTTTTCAGCAAATATTTAATCTCTACATCATTTTCCCAGGCCTATGCAGATATAATGTGAGAGTCTTGGGAATGTTGGAAGGGACCACTTGAAGTGATTGGATTTTACACATTGCTTTGTTGGTATAGTAGAGATTATGTTATGGGAACTAATGAGAAATTGTGATTCATTGTAAGCAAAGGCTAGTTACAAGATGTTGGAGAAATAGAGTGAACGGAGGATTGCCATAGCTGAATTATTTTAGCTAAATAACTAAGGAATAAAATTTAGCAGAATGTGTTTATTGCCACTGATCTGGATCTTCCCAAAATATCCAGTTAGCAACCAACAACTTCCTTTTCTTGATCACTGGTTCTTAACCTTTGCAAAGAAGAAGGAACACAAATACTGTAGTGGTATTTCTCTGGATTTCCTGCCAGTAGAATACACGATTATAGGAAAATGTTTTTCCTTTGTTTTTCCCTTCTGACATACATTGTTCAGCTGTTACCCTATTACATAGGACTGGACAGAAATTCAAAATAATTGTTTTATAGTTTTCCAAAACCTGATCACATCTTACTGTATTTTGCATTTGTATTTTCTTCCATAACATCTTTATTATATATTAAAACTCCCATTTTTTAGCAAAATGCGTTATTTCTAAACTAAATCTTGCTAATTAATAAGGTCTGAAATATTGACCGCAAGGAGGAGAATTGAGAGACTATAGGAAAGCAGTCAGATCAAATTTAATGGATGAGGTTGCTGAAAGATGTAAAGGAGATAGTATGTATAAAAGTGCCTGCTATACAATGTGGTGTTCAGTGAGTATTTCTTGAATTACAGCATGGCAGTTGTAATCTTCTTTTCCTTGTCTGCATAGAAGGATAATAATAATGTCTGCTTTATTGAGTTTGAGGATTTAAATGAGAAATATGTGTAAAGTGCTTAGAACAATGTCTAGCATAATGTAAGTACTCAGTAACTGTTAACCATTATTATTATTGTTATTCTTGTTTATTTATTATTGTATTGTATAGTTTATTATTATTGTTATTCTTCTTTGCTTCATAGCTTTGTACTATGACCTTCACTTTGAGATAGCACCCACAGGAATATTTTTCTTTATTTTAAATTATCTTGTTGGGCTGTATTTCAAAAAGTTGGGGAAGTTGAGGTATGAGAAAAAGGTGTACAACTATTATTAGTACAATAATTATTTTGCTGTATATTCTTAAATATTCTTTATATATATTTTTTATAGACTTTATTTTTTAGAACAGTTTTAGATTCACAGCAAGATTGAATGGAGGTACAGAGATTTCTTATAAGTGCCCTACCCCCACATATGCACAGCCTACCCCACTATCAACATTCCCAGAGTGGTACCTTTGTTACAGTTGATTAACCTACATTAATACATCATTATTACCCAAAATCCATAGTTTACATTAGGGTTCCTTCTTGGTGTTGTACATTCTTGGGAGTTTTTGCATAGTTATGACATAGCATTTATATTTTATATGTAGATACATAGAGAGCATTTATTCATCTAACAATATAACATATATATTTTTCTATGGTGTATTCATACATAGTCTTCATAATTGTGATTTTTTTATGGGCCTGCTACATGGTTTTTTACTCTTAAGATAAAAGTGCATTACAGAGAGTTGGTTTAATAAAGGAAAACTGGTTGGACATAGTGGCACCAGCCTGTAGTCCCAGCCATGCCGAAGGCTAAGGCAGGAGGATCTTTGAGCCCAGGAGTTTAAGACTAGCCTGGGCAATATATTGAGATCCTGTCTCAAAAAAAAAAAACCAAAAAACAAAACCATCGCTAATAAACATTTTTTTTTAAATAAAGGAAAACTGTACTTGGCATTATATGTCAGTTTACTTCCTGACATAAATTCTCTCTGCTTCAACTTTCTCATCTCAAAAGCAGGAACAACTAAGGACTGTTATCTGGTCCTTAGAACTATTTGCAAACTTTAAAGTGCGTAGAAATGTAGAATGTTATTACTACCGTGGAGATATTAGTGGCCACTGGTCCTTTCACCTAGGGCTTTTGCATCTTGAGACCATCAAGTTAGTTCCTGCATTTGTTTTGGAGGAAAAGATTTCACTGACAAGAAAGCAGGGGAAATTTTATCTTAAGAAAAATGGTCAGAAGACCTAGGTTTCATTTGTAAGACTATAGGAATTTGAACAGATTGGTTTAGAATTTCACTAAAGGATAAGATTGAATGCAGTGAATGCAGAGTGTTTGTATTAAAATGTAAATATTTGAGTAATGTAAGACTGATACATTTAATTTAGTGTTCCCAAAGAGGGCTTGTGGTAAGAACCACAAGGAAAACAAACCAAAGAGCTGCCTGGATTTCCATGAACTTGGGTTATGGCTACTAAAGTGTCTCATTTTGAACATTTTTTGTTGTTGCTGTTGGAGCTATTCCCAGCTCTAGAGCAGTGGCTTACACTTAGTAGTCATTTTTATGTTTTGAGTTAGTAAATGAAACTGTCAGCAGTCTATTGGTTCACTGTCTGATTTCTGCAAACTATTTTTTCTTTATTTTCCTTTCAGTTGTCTTCTTTAAATCACAGTAAACCTGTATGTAATTTAAAGGGCATCCAAGATTTTTACATTGGTTTTTATCTCTGAAATGATAAGGACTCATTTAGCTGACCCCTGTTTCTGCAGAATAACTGAGCAAGGATCCTTTGTATATTTTGTCCAGACTGTATTTACTGTACTTGTTAACAGGACAAATGTGTTTATCAACAGCTAATTCTGTAATGTCTTACTATTTCAAATTTTATCTTTAATTTCCCATAATGCCCAGCTCAGTGCTAAATACATTGTGGATGCTGAAGAAATACTTATTGATTAAATAAAATAAATTGGAGACTGTTAATATTGTATCATTTGGTCTTTTTATGGCTTTGTGCAATGGGTTTTTTTTACAGGTGGGCATGAAGGAGCTATTTTTATTATAAAAGTAATACAAGCTCTAGCTTTACTAAGAAGTATGCTGATTTATGAATGATTTTTCTTCTTAAGCATTTTCCAGATTTCTTCTTAAAGTATAAGCTGTAGTATTATGGAATATATGTATTGAGATATTTTATAGTAAATATAACTTAGATGAGTTCTTAAAGTTGTGTTCCTCATATTCAAACATTCCGTTATATTCTGACAGTGTTACCTCAGAAATGCACACACTCCTATCTGTAACAGTCATCGTTCCTTATGATGAAGGATTGAGGGAGTGTATATTTCCAGAGAAGCCTGGGTGTGGGTATTCTCATAGTGCATTATGTCCAGTAGGTTCTCGGTAACTATTGAATGAATGGTTCAATGCATGCAAACCTGCCTACCACAGGGTGAAATTTATTCTGAAGACCAGAACTTTAACACAGAAAGCACTGTGTAAGTCTTACAAGAGAACCCACTAGACTAAGAATCAAAATACATTGATTCTAACTCTGCTCTTAATTTAGCTTTCTAATTTTGGACAAGCCATCATACCTTTCCAAGTTTTAGTTTTCTTAAATATAAAATAAAGGAATTGGGCAAGAATAATCAGACAATCTCTAAGATTTTTCCCTCTTTTGAAATGCTATATAAACTTTTAACAACTGGCCTTTACTTAACCTTTACACATTCAAAAACCCTCTTCCTTCCCTCTTTAAGGTATACCAGTTGGTCCCTGTATATCACCGTCCCGCTTGTGAGTGCTCTTTAGTATGCCTACACTTGTCTGCTTCCACGAGTTGAGTCATTACCTTAAGAGAGTCAGTTGTGTTTATCCCAAACCTGTTTATGCTGGTTTTACTTGTTGTTATACTTATGTAATTTAATTAAATGTTGTATTAACCAATGAAATCTGAGTATACCACAACCACGCTTGACTAGCTATGTAAAAAAAAAAAAAAAAAAAGAAATCTGAGTATAAAAATAGTTGTTTTGGGGGATGGAGAAAGGTTGGTTAATGGGTACAAAAATACAGTTATAGGGAATAAGGTCTAGCGTTCAGTACCTCAGTGGGGTGACTATAGTTAATAAGATTTATTGTATATTTCAAAATAGCTAGAAGAGAAGATTTGGAATATTCCCAACACCAAAAAAAAAAAGTAGATATTTGAGTGATGGATTTACCTGACTTGATGCATATATCAAAATATCACATGTATCCCATAAATATGTACAACCATAAATACACACAGTTATCAATAACAAAGATTGTTTTTATGAGGGCTAAATAAGTTTTGAAAAACTGAATAAAGGTGAGTTTCTAAAAAAAAAATACTGCTGCATTAGATATGAGTGAGATAACTGAAAAGGATGGGGGGGGGTGTGCTGAAAATTTAGGAGGATTCTGAACTCAGATTGCTTTGCAAGTGTCTGAGTTTTTTCACCACTGGAAAGAAATTGAAGCTGAAAATTGTAGACAGTGCAGTCATGACCAAATCCAGCCAGAAGACCCGTACTCAAAGAAAAGGCCCTGCCACAAGAAATAGCTAATGAATGTACTTTATATGCTTCATGTTAAAAATGAAAGATTATCTCTTTTTATGATTCTCCACTTGAAAAAAAATCAGCTTCTTTGATTAGTAGACGAATGTCCCATCAGGTAAAGTGGACTTTCGCTGTTCTATGATCTTTCTTACATTGTAGGTCTTTTTAAAAATAACATAGTGATAATCTTCCTACTGCAGGTCATAATGGTACGTTTAACTTGTATGAGTTCTCTTTGCCTAAGATCTACATAAAACATGTCCTCAGTATATCTCATGTTAAAACCCAATTCTTACTATGTTTTCTTCACAGAACATTCAGAAGATTCTTGGCCTTGCCCCTTCACGAGCTGCCACCAAGCAGGCAGGTGGATTTCTTGGCCCTCCACCTCCTTCTGGGAAGTTCTCTTGAACTCAGACAAGAACTCTTTAATTCCTGTTGTTCTTTTCAGATACTCACATCAGACTGGCAACTATTCTGCAGCAAGAGCCATAGGCAGCCTTAGCACTTGGGCCACTTTCTAGTTTTGAGTTATTTCTAGGCCTTTTGGATATGTTTAGAATGAGAATGGCACTCAACAAATATAATAGTGCTTTTGGTCATAGATGAATTTTTTTTTAATGAATGGGTTGATTAGTTAAGTTTGGGTGATGTTTATGTATTGAGAAACAAATAGCATCTTTCTTATTTTACTTACATAAATATTTTCTGTGGGACCGACTCTCAAGGCTGTTGTGTATACCATGGAAGTTGGCTTTCTATGAACATTTAGATATCTAGAAGAAAAATTTTGTTTGTGTAACTCTTAATTGGAACTATTGTGTTGTTTTTTTCAAGCCAAATATATGACTTGATCAATAAAGAGGCCAAATTTTTATCTATTTTATCTACAAGGAGAGATCTGTTTCATTTTGTTTTGCCATATTTCTAGATACAGGTTTTTACTAATTTGAACATAAAGATAAGCATTAGCCAGGAAGGGCTAAAATAAAAGTTTTTAATGTACTATACTTTTTACCATACTTGCCTCATATGCTCAAAGTACAGAGTTGTCCTAGTATAGGAATTAGAAAGCAGGAGTGGAAAGGGAGGTAATGACTCATGGGAATTTAAAAATGAGAGTCCTCAGCAGTTCCCTTCATACCCTGTTACAGTCTGTTGGATTCTTGTGAGGGCACTCTTAGGTCTTCCTTGGAAGCAAGGTTATAATTATATGTGGTTAATCTTGCAGAGCTTCCTTTTATTATAGTAACAACGGACTTCAGTTTCTGTCATGTTTGTTCATAAGGGAGGAGGATGCTTATACCATGATCCTCTCCCATAATCCATGGAATTAGGAATCTTGTGCGGAGTAATAATTCTATCAATAAATATATACATTCATCAATAGTCTCCTTAGATGTCGGTATTCTACCAGTGAAAAAATACACATAATTTGCCAAGTAATAATTTAAACCAACAGCAAATTTCTCATCAGCACCATGAAGTCCAGAAAACAGTGGAAAAATATCTTTAAAGTGCTGAGGAAAATAAGTATCAACTTAGAAATTTTGTTTTTTTAAGGCTACCCTAGCTTCAGATCAACTTAGAGTTTTATGCACAGCTAAACCATAAGATTTGGGGCAAAATTTTCAGACATATAAAACCAAGATAATGGAATTATTAAAGGATATATTTCAGAAACAAAGGGAAGGTATAGGATATAAGAAACAATGGTCAACACAGAAATTAATAAAATATATAGACAAATTTAAGTGTTTTATGAATTATCTAATTGAAGGATTATCTCAAGACAACCCTACAAGGTAATTACTGTTCTTACCCTCATTTAACAGAGGAGGAAACTGGGGCAGAAGAGGTTAAGTAACTTGCTCAATATCACAGAGCTATTGATTGAGCTATTGGCTGAATTAGGATTTGAACCCAAGCAATGTAAAGCCAAATAGTCCAGGCTGCCAGGCTCTATATTATAGCCTCCCTGTAGGGGTGTGGTGATTCTCTTCTCATCACCTTCCCTTACCTCTGCAGCTATAGTGTATAAACTCTTTCAAGTTGGGCTGTCTTTTGTTGTTGTTGTTGTTCTCCTTTTCCATAAAGTCGTCAACATGGGTGGAAGCACAGCAGAAACTCAATAAAAGCAGATGAAAAGAAAAAGAAATCCATATTTTGAGGTTATTTTTATCAGGATGATGTCTGATAATGGATGGTGATGCCTTTTAATGGTCTTTTCTCCATGTCATCGACTACTCTGAGCAAAATAATAATTAAAAGAATAATGAAGAGGACAGGTATGGTGTAATCCTAGCACTGTGGGAGGCCGAGGCGGGAGGATCCCTTGAGGTCAGGAGTTTGAGACCAGCCTAAGCAAGAGCGAGACCCTGTCTCTGCTAAAAATAGAAAAAATTAGCCGGGTGTGGTGGTGCACGCCTGTAGTCCCAGCTACTTCAGGAGGCTGAGGCAGGAGGATTGCTTGAACCCAGGAGTTTGAGGTTGCAGTGAGCTATGATGACACCATGGCACTCTAGCCCAAGGTGACAAAGTGAGACTCCGTCTCAAAAAAACAAACAAAAAAAAGAATAATGAAGAAAACGATGCTCATGATAACAATGATGACAAATATGATGGAATACCTGAAATAAAGCATAAGCAGTGAAAGAAACACCCTCAAAATTCTGTCATCACTGTTGTAAAATGAGAATGTATAGCCCACTCTACCACTCCTACCCTGAAGCTTTGAAGCTGGTGCTTTCTAATCAGATTTCTTATGGACCAGGTTTTTATATACAAATTATGTTTCCATGGTAAAGAGTAAATAAGGGGAAATTAAAAAGGAGAGAATATCTATGCATCCTGTTCTTAAAAGCACAATAACATGGGTGTATTACAGAAGAAATAAAGCTATTACATCACAAGGATTAAATTGAAGGAGTTATTAAGGGCTACTGGCATCTTCTTATAATTAGTTTTTTAAAATGCCTTATCCTAAAAAAATTTCAAGACTAGTCATTTGGATGACACTCTAGATCCAGAGCAGTGAATCATTGGAGATGATGTTTCAAGCCATAGAGGCCTCTGAACATCTTTTAAACATGATTTGGCTATTTTCCCTATATAAGGGATAGATTATCCCCTTTCTAGGGAAAAAAAAAATCAGCCATTATTAATATCTGCAATAAGCTACTCAGGTTGCATTCATAATATGCTAACCTTTTGAAAATGCAGATAAACCTGAGTTTATTAACAGATTGCATTGCAAAAGCTAAGCTAGTTTGGAAATTAGAAAGCAGATGTGTATAGGTATTCGTATGCCCTTGACCAGACTCTGGTCCCTCTCCTCCCCGGTAACTCATCCTCTTCAATGGAGTCAGTGACTTAAAATGACATCAGAGGAATGATAGAGCATCCAGATTCCCCTTGTATCCAAAGCAAAAGCATTGTGCCACATACTAGTGTATAGATTTTTTCCAAATATTTTTTCACTTATTTTGTGTATCTCAATACTGCCCTTCAAGTCCATGTACTTTTTCCTTTTTTGGATTCTGCTTAAGTTACAGTCTTTTGTTTTAATTTATTCTTATTTGAGTTTTTAAAAATCTTTCTAAAATGGAAAAATCTCAAAAATATACTATAATAAAAAAAAAAAGTATAAAGAACACCCAGGTACCCCATCATCCAGCTTGAACAATTCTCAACTCCTAGCCAATCTTGTGTTATCTGTACCCTCACCTGCTTCTACCCTTTCTGTATTATTTTGAAGCAAGTCCCAGGCATCCTGTCATTTATCTGTAAACACTTCAGGGTTTCTTTTTAAAATATGCATAAGATGGGTCCAGTGGCATATGCCTATAGTCCCAGCTACTTGGGAGGCTGAGGCGAGAAGATCATTTGAACCCAGGAGTTCGAGTCTAGCCTGGGCAACATAGTGAGACTCCATCTCTACCAAAAAAAATCAAAAGTAAATAAATTTCAAAAATATGTCATCACAATACCACTTTCACACCTAAGAAAATTGACAGGAATTCCTTGATATCATAAGTTGTTTATAGATGTCAGTTTTTTACAGTTTTTCGGAATCAGGAGCCAAATAAGGTACCCATATTGCAGTTGCTTGATATGCATCCTAAATCTCTTCTAACCTATCGTAGTGGTCCTCAAACTAGAGTGCATCAGAATCACCTCGAGGGATTGTTAAAACACATGCTAGACCCCACCCCGGAGTTACTGATTAAGTCTGAGGTAGAGCCTGGGAACTTGTGTCTCTAACAAATTCTCAGGTGATGCTGCTGGTTTGGAGTGCACTCACCTTTTGGCTCCCCACAATCTCTCTCCCCAATTTATTTGTTGAAAAAATTGTGTTGTTTACCCTGTAAAGTTTTTCTTAGTTTGAATTTTGCATGCCTGTTTTACGTACTGTTGGTTGTCTCTTTTTGTGATATTAGCAGCTTTTGATCCATTAGTTAATGAGGTATTATAAAGATGGTATTTTAAGTCTAGTATTTCTTCATTTATTAGCTAAAATACCTCTATAAATAGAAACTTCTCTTCATTTGCTGTTTGGGGAAAAGTGGTAAAGTTTTTTAGGAAAGGCAGAATAAATGCTTGATTCCCTTGTCTTCAAAATAATGAGTTGTTTACCACGATCCTCCAGTGGTGAACAATTAATGTGTGTGTGTGTCATTAGCAATTCATGGATTTAAACATACTTGATATACTTTATTTTTTTCCTTTTTAAAAACATTTTAATAGATTTAGGGGGTACAAGTTGAATTCCATTACATGTATATATTGTATAGTGGTAAAGTCTGGGCTTTTAGTGTACCTGTCATCCAAACAGTGTACATTGTACCCTACAGGTAATCTTTCATCCCTCACCCCATTGATGTGCTTTAGTCTACTGAAATTATTACTCTTGTGGATGCTTAGATTGTCTCATTTTTGGCCAGTGACAGCCTCTTTAATTTGGTTCCTGAGTCCATTTTCATGACCCTAGTTGTCACTGGTAGCATCCTAAGTGATACGACAAGATGTTCCAGGCTCATGTTGTGTATTTCCTGCCTGACTTGAAGGCAGCAATCTCTCCAAAGAGGCCTGGTTCCTCTTGGCTGGGAAATGGTGTTTGGAGATTGCAATCAGAGCACTAGGAATGCTCATTGAGACTGAGTTACTAGGTTTCTAGGCCCTTCTGTGGACTAAGATAGGTAATATTTGTTGTTATTTTAATGTAAACGACATCATGAATTTATAGTGAAACTCAGGGCTGCATAATTTTTACTTCATTTCTTTGGTCTGTGTCTCCTTTATCAAACCGTGCTAAGAATTCCAATTTTCACTAAGAATCATATAAGTAAAATATCACATAATTACTCATTAACATAATCCCACAGTATACACCCAGAAGTCTCAGAATATCAATATAAATATTACTACTAACAATTTGATTACTTAAAATTGGTTTTTTGGGGTTTTTTTGTGGGAGATAGTGAGGATTGTGTAAGATACATCTCACTATGGGTTCATAGTCTTAATTACTGAGATTTCAAGTAATCTGGAATGGTTTCTTTGAGGTTATGCCAACAATATACAATTACTTTCATTTGTTTGATTTGATTTTCAATTTTTAGAGATTACTCTTTAATTTTACTTTATAATTATATGATGTTTTGATGGATTTCTAGGCTAGCCCACAAAAGCATATTTAACCTACATACATATGGGCACCTAACCAACCATTATCACACTTCTTTTATGCGTATAACCCCATAACGTGTGGAAAGATGGGCAGGTACAGGTTATTAGCAGAAACACTTTTGTCTAATTTTAAGCCAATAGTGGGGCCAACAGGAACACCATCTGCAGTGACATTGCCCTCTTATTGTTGGGGGGCATACTTGTTGGCTAAAGGGAGGAGACCTAGTAGGAAGAGAATACCATGTAGGGATGTCGCCAACACTGACTCATTCAGGTCCTCATCACCATCCCCTTAATTTCCCTGCAGTAGTCTCCCAGGTAGTGTGCTTTATTCTGGTCTGTCCTGGCTCAAGTCCATCCTCTACCCTGCCATGGCAATGATCTTTGTAAAATATAAATCTGATTGTGTTGCTCCCCTAAGGAAAGTTGGACAATGGCTCCCAGTAGCCTTTAAGTAAATTTAAACTAGTTAACACACAAAATCATCCCAATCTGGATCTCCAACCTCTCCCCACCTCTATACCCCCTACATCTTAGGCTCTAGTAAAGCAGATTTATTGAACAAATTCTGCATTTTCATGTTCTTTTTGGACTTTACTACCCACTTCTCTGCCAGAATGTTCTTTCTCTTATTTGCCTGGTTTTCTATTACCTTTCTGACTTAGCATCACCTCCTTGTGGAATTTTTCTGTGACCATTACATAGTTGTATTAGATTTCCCCTTTCTCTATTTCTGTTTGAGCTTTTCATATTTGAGTCATTCATTTAAAAATAGGCAATTACCATAACTTTCTAAGCCACAATAGCCTCATCTGGAAAATGGTGTTAATAACCCAGTCAAAGCTCCCTTTTCCAATTTCCACTTATCTGAGTTTTCAGATGGATCCTCTCAGTTAGTTCTCTCTGAAAAGCTTGCTGACCAACCGCTCACGTCATGCTGAATGCTTTCAACCACGCTATGAACTTCGGCTCCCACCAGTGAATTGTATAACATATTTTGCTTGTTATTTTAATTAAATGAAATATGAATACAAAAAAAGGATTGCTTCTATGAAAACTAAGCTGAATTATTTGGAATGACTTAATAAAAAAGCAAGTTGGTAAAAATAATTGCTGTTCACTTACATGTGGGTGAAATAACTGAGACAAAAAAGTAACAAAAAATTTAGAAAGATTGAGCACTCATATCTTAGCGTTCTAGTTCATACTCTACTCTAAAGAAACCCAAACTGGTAATCAGGGGAAATACATTTTGGGTTTGGTTTATGCAGAAAAATGCAATGGCACTCCACTCAATAAACTCATACTCCAGGAAAATGCCTTGGCCCTACATCAAAAGTGAATAGGTATATATTTGCATGTTTTAGGTTAAAATAAGCATGTCTAAAGTATCTATCTTTTTTTGACATCCCACCCTGTTACTGACTTTTTAGATTTACCTACAAATTACTGGTTCTGGTCACATCAAATAAATAGGTTTTAACCTCATGGTGTTTTTGATGAATTATATAAAGCAATTGATATTATACCTGACATATTGAAAGCATTTACTCTTCAAACACAGCAATCCTATGAGGGAGATAGGATATCTTTTTATTATCCCCATTTTATGAATGGCAAATCAGGTTCCAAGATTTTAAGTGATTTATCCATGATCATGCACTAGTAAGTGACAGAACTGGGAAGAACCCAGATCCTTAGGTTTCAGGGTCCGTGCTCTTTCTACTATAGCACCTAGTAAAGCTAACTCCATTGGGCCTACACTGTAAAACCGCTGAACTTGAATCTCATTCAACCAGTTACCCTGTGTGCAAAATGTCTTCATATAAAATAAGTTGGGGTCTGCAAAGAGTGTCATTTAAATGATTACCACTGTCTCTATTCCTTTTTTTTTTTTTTTAAAGAGATGGGGGTCTTGCTGTGTTGCCCAGGCTGGTTTGAACTCTTGGCCTGAAGCCATCCTCCTGCTTCAGCTTCTCTAGTAGCTGGGATTATAGCACACGCCACTGCGCCTGGCCTCTATTCCATTTTTAAAAAAACTTTCTCACATTCCTGTCTCACTGTCTAAATCGTATATTTTAATAAGACTTTTCGAATCTTAGAAGGAATTTAAAAATTATTCAGCTGTCACCAGATGGGTAAGGAAAAGGATATACACTGTCTACTAAGAGATGATATTTCAAATGGCCTTCTGCAGATGGAGGCTAAACACATTTTTAAATTCAGAAATTTATATTTGGATCCAAAGTTCATCTGGCTGCTTAAGAAATCCTTCAATATAATCAAAGGCCTTTTTTTTTTTTTTACACAAAATTGATTTTTAGGCTTATAGCTATTTGTTGTTAAACAGAGGTCATATTAAGAAAATTGAAAAGTTTGAAACCTGCTTGATCTGGTGACAGCTTGTTCCATTCTAGAGAAAATTTTACATTTTTAAGCAAAATAGGGCAATACTTTAGTGCAGTGTTTTTCAAACCTTTTTGACCACAACCTCAAGGTAAGGAATACATTTTATTATTTTATTTCATTTTTCAAAAAGTTTGGCCATATTCCACTAATTTTACCACCCATTAATGGGTTGCAACAGGTAGTTTGTTTTTAAAAAAAAAACTATTCTAGAGAAGGAGAGTAAGAGATCTCTTTGGCACTTGAAGAATTAAGGAAATTTGACTGAAATCAAGTTTAGAGCACCAGAGAACACTATTTAAATTAGATGTGGTGGACTTACAATGACTACATTATACTAATGGGTAACTCAGTGAAAAAAATGAAGAACAACCAGTTTTCTAGAAAGGCAGCCAGGAATGTGACTACTTTTGTCAAATATTCTGGAATATACTTTCTGGAAGACCAGAAAGCACAAGAACCTGATGTTTGTATCAGGATATAATTGCATACATTCATTCACCCATTCAAGCACCTTTACCACACCACCTTTGTGCAAGACCCTGTGCTAGGGGCATTATGGACACAAAGGTGAATTGAGTAGCAATCTTTGTTCAAAAATCTATCAACTAGTGGCTACTCTGAGAACATCAGTTTCCTCATCTCATAAGAGAAAACAAGAATTCCTGCAGTGACCTGCAAACTCATAAATTTGTTGCAAAGATGAAGTGAGATAATATACATAAAAATTCTTTGTAGATTGTAAGGGGACATTACTAAAAATAGTTGAACAGTGAAATGTTCAAAAACATTTAGAAAGATTCACTCATATCCTTTCTGTATACACTAAGCAACCATTTGACAATTCATTTTTCTTTTTTTCCCCTTTAATCATCAATTTAAAATGACTCTAGGTTGGTGTTAGATTATTTTTCTAAAGGTTATTTGCATTTGTTTGAAAGCTTTAACTTTATCAAGTAAAATCTTGCTGATGAAGTGCTAGACTTGTGGATGAACAAATTTCATTTCCTTCTAGTCTTGGTTGCACCCCATGTTCACTGGATAATTTAAGGTATGCCATTTAATTAAAAACCTTATCTTCTCCAATAAAAAATAAATAATAAAACCCATTCCCTGCTTATCTCAGTAGATAGGATTTATTGATGCAAAATAAGGATTAAAACACCCAGAAGACTTCAAATAACATGAAGTACTCTTAGGTCTACTCTCAAAAAAATGACATGACTCCAGATACAGAGATCATAATCTCTGTAACTCTGATATGATGCAATCCTTAAAAGTTCTAGCAATATGAATATCACCTTCCCATCATGATTCTTCTCAGCCATGTCAGAGCAACTCAATGGCACCAGGCTAGGTGCAGGGATTAATAACACATAGTCAATATCCTCTAGGAGCAAGGGAGATAGACATTAATGATTGTGATGTGTACTGCATAGAGATAGGTACAGAGAAGAAAATAATTGATTCTGTTTGGGGAGGATTTTGGGTATTGTGTCAGCAAAAGTTAGTAAAACAAAACCCTTGCTTTCATGGGGCTTAGAGTATAGATGGGATGGCATTTGAATGAATCAACAAAGTATGGTAAAAAGAGATGAACAGTATGTGTTATAGGAGCATAGAGGAGAATATCTAACACAGGTCCAGGAAGGGTTCTGAAAGAGGTGACAAGAGCCAAGTTCTGAAGGATTTATTGGAGTTGGCTGGTGAAAAAGTTGGAGGAAAAGCATTTGAGACAGAAAGAAGAATGTACACAAAAGTAAAGAGGCAAGAAACAGTAGTTTAGGATGGCTTGGAGCATTGGGGATACACAGGGAGGTGGCAAGTAGTGAGACCACTTTGTGATAAGCTAAAGGATTTAGTTTGAAATCTCTGAGAAGCCATCAACTACAAGCAGCGAAATGGCATGATCAGATCTACATGTAAGACCCTGGTGGCAGGGTGGACATCGGTTAAAAAAAGGCAAGCCTTTGGATAGGTTAGGAGGTCATTCATCAAATGTTTGTTAAGTGCCTACTGTGTGCCAGGGGATACTGTGGTCCCCCAAAATATACGTAGTCACACCTTCTGGAGTTCCAATCTGGTGGGGGAAATAAATGTCAAACAAATTATCAAATGAACACGCAATTACGTAAAAAGTAAGTATTCAAATAACTTATGTTGTAAGAAACAGTGTCACTGTAGCTGATCCTGCTGGTTTGGTCACGTACTTCCTTCTTCCTTCTTAATTCTTTTAGGGAAACATTACCTGCCCGATCATGTGTCCTGGGGTGTCCAGTAGTTGGTCCTTCTTGCAAAAAAGTGGAATTATCCAAGATTATCCGGTGTTTTGGTCTCCAGTGATAGGATTTTCAGATGGTAGGAAAAAAAAGGTTTGTTTTGCTTTTTTTGGCTTTTTTTTAGAGCTAAGAATCTTTCTCGCAGAGATGACCTCCTTGACAACCCATGATTGCTCATGGTCACACCTTCATGGGTTCCATCTGTTCGGGAAACCTGCCATGAAACCCCCCACGATGCAGGGGTAAGCACACTTGAATGCTTATCTTTCAAATTTACACTAAAAGTGGATTAGACACGGGCAAATTGGGGCTCTGCCATCGGAAAAAGGAGAAATAACTTGGGAGGATTACCATATTAAGGGGTGGACAGTGTTTAGAGGCACGCAGACAGAATGGGCTGCCTGAAGGGTATTGGCCTTGTACCTGTGGTTTGTCAACGTCTTTTATTCTGTACCTTGTAATTTGCTGCCCCCTGGTGCAAGGATATTTCTGTCATGACCAAGTACTCAGCCTCAAGTCCTGATGGGGCACCAATCAAAAGCAGTTTGGTGGTAAAGATTCAAACATACAATTTTAAATTGTTTACCTCATTCTTGAAACTCCTTCTTTGTTGTATGGGTTTGCTTTTTCTAGTTTTCTAACTTTTATCTTTTCTACGACTCAACTTACTGCTTATATGAGTGTGCCACCTAGTGATGGTAATTGGCCCTGCCTAGTTTTTAGGGAAATGAAGGGCTTTATATCCACTGTACTGGGGAAGGGCAGCAGGTAGAGTGGATCACACACTGAGAAGATTTTAGAATGGGTACTGTAATGGGGCCAGCCGGAGCCATTATGTGGTGGAGCATAGACATGGGCCTCATAAATGCATGGCAGGTATTATTACATTTTACCATTCCTAGACTCTCCTTCTGCTACTCCTCAAGCCCTTCAACGTTCTTCTATGAAAAAAACAACAAAACAACTTTAAAAGAGGTTTGTTTCCCACTTGACAGGATGACAAACCTTAAAAATAGGAGAGAGAGAGAGCAGGTGGAGCCGGGAGGGACTCTCTGGCATTCCTTTCTGCCTCCTTGGCCCCTTCTGCTGGTCCCCTCACTGTTGTCTTCCCTTTTACTGCCTGTCCCCAGTCAGCCCAGCCTTTCCTCCTCCCTGGCTCACCTTTGCTCTGTGTTGAATCCTTTCCAGTGTGTCCTCTGCAGCCCCATGCTTTGCTGAGACTTTGCTACATCCTCCATTTTATCATAAAATACTCCTACCGCTTTAACTAAAAACTTAATTTTCTTATGAGAGAAACACACAATGTAATTACCTAAATATATCCGACAAGACGTGATAGTCCACAGCCCTCTTGAGCAGAGGCGGCTGTTTCCCTGCCCCTTCTATCTGTGGACTAGGAGGCAGGGTTGATGTGCTCTCAGCTACCCATTGCCTCATCATCTTTTTCAAAAAGACTTTCTTCTTTTCAGATATTGTCAGTCTATAACATCTTACTCCCCTTCTTAAAAATAACAGTTTTAAAAAAGGAAGTAAGAAAAATAAAAAAGAAAAAAAAAGGAAAAAAGAAAGTAAGATACACACATTGTACAAATACAAATATTTAGAAAGGTATAAAATGAAAAGCAAAAATCTATGCTTCTTCCCCCCACACTGTCTTCCTGGCCATTCCTTACTTCCTACTCCAGAAGGTAACTGCTGTTAATAATTAGGTATCTGTGACGGTCAATTTTATTTGTCAACCTGGCTAGGGTATGGGACCCAGTTGTTTGGTCAAACACCAATCTAGATGGTCTGTGCGGTTATTTTTTAGATGTAGGCTTCGAGACTACATTTACAATTAGTACATTTTTAGTAAAACAGATTACCTTCCATAACGTGTATGGACCTCATCCAATCAGTTGAAGGCCTTAAGAGCAAAGAATGAGGTTTCCCAAAGAAGAAGAAATTCTCAAGATTGCAACATAGAAAGCTTACCTTAGGTTCCAACTTGCTGCCCTGTGGAGTTTAGACTCAAGACAGCAACCTCAATTTACCTGAATTTCCAACCTACCAGCCTGCCCTACAAATTTCAGACTTGCCAGTTCCCACAATCATGTGAGCCAATTCCTTAAAATCTCTCTCTCTCCGTCTCTCTCTGTCTGTATATGCCGTGATTCTTTTTCTCTGGAGAACTCTTACTAATACAGTATCTGTGATGGAGATGGACTACCGTCTCCCAAAACCCATCTTCACTCACAGTTAGTTTTCCTTGCAGTTCAGTGTGGCCATTCAACTCAGTTCTCTCCACTGGTGTGGGAAGAGAAGTGATGTGAACCACCTCATGCCTGATGCATTAAGACTTGCTGTTTTCGAGTGGATTAATAAAATGTGGTATATGTATACCATGGAGTATTACTCAGCAATAAAAAACAATGGTGAATTAACACATCTGGTATTATCCTGGTTGGAGCTAGAGCCCATTCTTCGAAGCGAAGTGTCACAGGAATGGAAAAACAAGCACCACTGGTACTCACCATCAAATTGGTACTAACTGATCAACACTTACATCACACAGGGCAATAATATTCATCAGGGAATGGGCAGGTGGGAGGGGGGTGGAGGGGATGGGAAAACTCTCACTGAATGGATGCAGGGAGCACAGTTTGGGGGATGACCATGATTGTACCTCTGACACGGGCAGTGCATGGGCAATATATATAGCCAAAGTGTTGTACCCCCATAATATTCTGAAATAAAAAAATAAATAAATTGAAAAAAAGAAAAGACTTGCTGTTTTTCCTCTGTGGATGACTGGCAGGATGATCCTAAAGCATCCTGGGGAGCCATGTGTTGAAGATGCATCCTGGTCCTTCAGTAACTACGTGGAGCAGAGTCACCTCTTCCCTGCCTCTGCCGCCAAAGCTCTTGAACATTTTACCTAGATGCTCCTGAACTGTTAGGTAAATAGTAAAAAAATTTCTACTGTGTTAAAATTACTATGTTTTGAATCTGCTTTTGTAACGGCAAAACTGGGATAATGTTGCCAAGAGAAACACTGAGAGGTGCACGAGGTCGTAGAGAGAACAGGTTTATTTTACGCCAGTGGGCTCAGAGGGGACTCTGCCCCCAAATTCTGAGCATCGAGCTTTAGATGTAATGACCTTTTATAGAGGTTTATACCAGGAAGTGTACAGCTAAGGAAGTTACTGTAATGTACAGATGAGGAAGTTACTGTAATATATAGATAAGGAAGTTGCTGCAAGGGAACTGCTGAAAGCTGATTACAGAAGCAAGAGTTGCAGTTGTTAAGCAGTTCCAGTTTTCTTTATAACATCAGTTTCACAAACATTCTTGTGACCAGGAGGTTGCGATAAGCAGTCTTACAGAAGCAGATAAGCAATTTAACATAAACAGGGCTATAGCTTCTCATTTCAGGGTGAAAGGTTTTTAGTGAATTTTCATTTTTCCTTCACACTTTGTGGACGGAAAAAATCCAAACTCTGAAATAGTTGAAAGAAGTTTATTCCGAGCCAAATTTGAGGACCATGACCTGGAGCCACACCCAAGAAGCCTTGAGCAAGTGGACTTGCTGTGGCTGGGCCACAGTTTGGTTTTATACGTTTTAGGGAGATAGGGGTTACAGGTAAAGTCATAAATCAATACATGGAAGGCATTCATTGGTTTGGCCCGAAAAGGCGGGCCATCTCAAAGGGTAGGGGGGGCCCGCTTACAGGTTATAGGTGGGTTTAAAGCCTCCTTGACTTGTAATTGGTTAAAAAATGAAGTTTTGTGGAAAGGCTTGGAATGTTTTAGATAAGGAAGAGACAAGTCATGGACATGTATTTGTTGTGTAAATTGGGGACCTGCAGGTTTGTATTGCATAGCCTCAGGCCTGTTGATGAGTTACAAAGGCTATCTCCAAGAAGGGAGGGGGGCATGGTGAGGAATGTTTGACCTCCTCCTCCTGGCAGACAATTTTGTTTTAGGATATCCTTTTGGCCAGGAGGGGGTCCATTCAGTCAGCCAGTCGGGGGGAAGCCTTTTATTTAATTTTAGTTCACAGCTTAATAAACTAGCTTAACATACCCAGACTGATATGGAAATCAAACACTTAAAATACAGGCACTGACTTAGAAGACGCACAGCAGTAGGTGAGGAACTGATATCATTGGCTGAAAAGATGGTGCATCTTCTGATGCCATGGCAAAATATTTGGTAAAACTGTTGCTGTGGTAACTTGAAAGGCAGACATAATATTTATTATGTTGGTACTTCTAGGGAAGGTAGTTGGAATGAGCCAGAATGTAAGTGTGAATTGGTTGCTACTTGCTGTTTTTAGTTAGGTATTAAAAAAAAAAAGATGTGAACTCAGATCAGAATGTCCTGGCTTGCAAGCAAAGGAAGAGAATAAAGACTCCAGAAATTTGGGACCTTTCCGATTTGGAAAAGCCAACTGCTTCAGTACTGTAATAGCAAGAGATCAGACTTGTAGCTCAGAGGCCTCTTATTAAGACATCTCAGTCAGACAAAGATCTCGTCACAATCTTGCCCAATTCTTTCAGATGGTTTCAAGGCCAGTTGCTACTAAATTAAGAAAAAGAGACCTTGGGGCAAGGTAACAAAGAGGTAAAATAGGCTTAAGGACTCTGTTTAGAAAAGAACTCTGGGTGTGGTTACTGGCACAGGGAACCGAATAGAGTAGATGCAAATAGATTTAATGCCTTGTAAGTTTCTGAAGTAAAGTATTGCTGAAGAAACCACAGGAAGTCTGGCCTAAAAAGTCTGTTAAAATAAGGCAAATCATGTGCTCCCAAGCTTGTAGAAATCAGGCTGCAAAAGCTGAATAATCTTTGAAGAAGGCATAGTCCTCAGTACCTACTTTAGAATTTTTCTTTGTTACAGATTTTCAGCATTTTGATTAGGATGTGTTTTGGTGTAGTTTTCTTAATGTTTCTTCTGCTTAAGGTTTGTTAAACTTCTTGGATCAGGTTTGTAGTTTCCATCAGATTTGGAAAATTTTGATCATCATTTCTTCAAATATTTTTCCTTCCACCTCCCAGTTGCCCTATCTTCTGAGACTCCAGTTACATGTATGTTAGGTCACTGGATGTTGCTCCACAACTCACTAATTCATTGTTTTCTTCTCTGTGTATTTCATCTTGTAGAGTTTCTACTGCTATGTCTTCAAATCTACTCATCTTTCTTCTGCGGTACGTAATCTGTTAATGCCATTCAGTGTATTTTTTTTTTCCTGAGATACTTCACTTAGGACATTCAGTGTATTTTTAAATTCAGATACTATATTTTTCATCTCTAAAAATTTGATATGGGTCTTTTATTTATCTTCCATTTTCCTACTCATCATGTTAATGCTTTCCTTTACCTTCTTAAGCATATGAAGTATATTTATAAAACCTATATTAACATCTTTGTTTAATAATTCTATCATCTGTGCAGTTTCTGGGTCTGTTTCTTTTGACTGGTTTTCCTCGTGATTATGGGTTTCTTTTCCTGTTTCTTTGTATGCATGATAATTTTTGACTGACTCCTGGACATTGCAAATTTTGCTTTGTCAGGTGCTGGACTTTGTTGTATTACTTTAAATATTTTGGGAATTTTGTTCTGTTCTGGGACACAGATAAGTTATGTAGAATTGGTTTGATTCTTCTGAGGTTTGCTTTTAAGTTTTGTTATGGCAGGCCCAGAGCAGCCACTAGCCTAGGGCTAATTTGACCCTACTTTTGGGGCAATACCCTTCTGAGGACCCTACCAAATGCCCTATAACATCTTTCCACTCAGGCTGCTGGGAACCCAAAGTATTCCCAGTCCTATATGGGCTCAAGGGATTTTTTCTACCTACTTCTCTCTGCTGGTTTTTCTCTTGGCCCTGAGTAATTTCTTCATTACTGAACACTGCAGATCAGTACTTAGCCTTTAAGTTAAGGGGACTCTGTAAGTAGAATGTTGGTTTCCAGGAGCTAGGAGTAGGGGAAATGGGGAGACATTGGTCATGGGGAACAAAGTTTCAGTTATACATCATGAATAAGTTCTGGATATCTAATATATAGTGTGGTGACCATAGTTAATAATGCTGTAGTGTATGCTTGAAATTTGCTAGGAGAGTAGCTCTTAAATGTTCTTATTACAAACACAAAAAAATGGTAACCATGTGAGGTGATGGATATGTTAATTAACTTGATCATGGTAATCATTTTATAATATATATGTATATCAAAACATCACATTGTACATCTTAACTATATACCATTTTGTTCATCAATTATGCCTAATAAAGCCAGTGGGAAATGGAGGGGAGGACTCTCTGCAGATCTCCAAAATTCTGTTTTTGTACAGCGTCTACTTTTCTGGTGCTGAACCACAAATGCTAGCTACCTCTGGATTATGTCTCCTCAGCTCAGCAAAATGGCTGGGCTCTAATTGCATTCCTTCTCCTGCACTGTAGGAGAAACTACTACTCTGTCTGGAAACTCTTTTTAGGCAGAGAGCTGGAACACTTGAAGGGCTCACTTTCTTTCCCTTCCCTCAGAGATAACTGTCCTATGCTACTTGTTGCCCAAGGTCTGGAAATCATTGTTTCCTATGTTTTGTCCAGTTTTCTAGTTGTTTAAGAGAAAGGAAGGTAAATCTAGTCCCAGTTATTTCATCATGGTTGGAAGCAGAAATTTTAACACCCACTTTGGATAAGGACATGGAGGGTAGTGGATAAGAAAGTACCTCCCAGAAGACACTGGCAGGGACTTAACATTGTCTGGGTTCTCTCAGATCTTGATACTCTCCTTTAGCTACCTACAAGTCAGTCCCCCAGATTTGCTGAGGACTTACACACACTTAATCTTTTCCTTTCTATCTTTTTTTTTTTTTTGAGATGGTGTCTCACTCTGTTGTCCAGGCTGGAGTGCAGTGGCATGATCATAGCTCACTGCAGCCTTGAACTCCGGGGCTCAAGGGATCCTCCTGCCTCAGCCTCCCATGTACCTGGTACTACAGGTGTGAGCCACCACACCCAGCTCCTTTCTATCCTTTTTTCTCCAACATTCTAGGCATCTATAACATCCTCATATCAATCAATCCAATAATAATAGCTGTTACATATTAAGCCCACTGTGCCAGATATATTATATATGTTATCTCTTTACATTGTTCCTACCAGTTAGTTATCATTTTTTCCTTTTTTTAAAAATAAGAAAACAGTGGCTGAGAGGGTTAAGCAACTTGTTCAAATTCATTTGTTGTTAAGGGACAGAGCCAAGATTTAAAGGCGGCCATTGCTCGTTGTATACGTTGTCAGCGAGCTTTACAATTCCTAGGCATCCTTCACTGCAGCAACCTTCCCTCCAGTTCACTCCAGCAATTCATTCTCACACACCTCTCTAATCACCACCTAAAACTTTGAAATATCAAACATAGAAATCTGTTTGAACATACCCTGTTATCCTTCCAACTCTTCCTTCTCTATGTCCCCTGCCACCAAACCTGTTCTTCCATATCCTAGAAGCCTCCACAACATTAACTTTCCCCATTCTTCTCTTTTTCTAGTTTTCTTTTCTCACAAAGTTATTATTCAATAGCACTCTCATAAGGAACTTTGATTCCCTTGTTCCTCTTTACCTGCTCCATTAATCTTTCACCCTGGATGCATCCAAACACATGCTTGTTCCCCTCTTCTGAGAGTCCCATATTATGATTCTCAGAACGCTAATTTTGCAAGATGCTCCATACAAAAAGGATTCTGTTGATAAATAGGTTTGGGGAACAGAACTTACTATATCCTCCTCTTGGAAATCATAATGATTATTAGCATATTTCGAGCTTAAATAAGTGCTTCTGAGTGCAGATGGAGAAAAATCAATTCAATATTCAACTCAGAATTGAATTCTGCTCAACAATCTTTTTACTAATTCTTAGTTAGCAATGTTTCTTATTTCCCATAAATGCTGTTCCAGAGCTTTATCTCCCATCTCAAGCTAACAATCTTTTCCTTTTCTCCTCATTTCAGCAGGTGATTTTCTTTCCTACCTCATAGAGAAAAACAGCTCTTTTAGCCACGTTCCTTCACTTCAAACATATATATTTGTCTATACCTGTCTTTTACCTTTTCTTTTTTGAGGAAAGAAAAACAGTATTACTTCTCTTTACATCTCTACTTGGCCTCTTGACTCCAGCCCTTTTTGCCACCTTTGGGACTTTGTGTCAGTTATTCCTTCTTTCTCTTGGGTTTGCAAGCTCTCCCTCTTCCTGTCTCCTTTTCTCTTCTGGAAATTGTATTGCACTTTTCTTCCTTTCACTGTGCTTTTTGAAAGTATAGTTGTATACTCATTGTATCCTTTTCACCTCCGGTTCATCCCATAATTGATTATAGTCTGGCTTCTTCTCACCGTTCAAGTGAAATAGCTCTATTTAAAGATACTAAAGATCCCTCACTTGCTAACTTTAATGGTCTCTTCTCAATCTTACCCCTGATTCTAAAACAGCATTTCCTAAAGAGGGTTTAATGAATGTCACCTGAAAAAGTAGTGCTGAGCTCAAATAAGTCTGGAAAACATTGGGTTGTATAACATTGAACAGATTTCTTTACTGCAGCACTTATTTAAGCTCTAAATATGCTAATAATCATTATGATTTCCAAGAGGAGGATATAGTAAGTTCTGTTTCCCCAAACTTATTTATCAACAAAATCCTTTTTGTATGGAGCATCTTGCAAAATTAGTGTTCTGAGAGGCTTAATATGGGAAACAATGCTTAGTTGTTTTGAGTGTGGTCCAAAGATGTGCACACCTGCATCAGAATCACTTTGGATGTTCGTTATTGATATAAAAGATCATAGCCATGTATTGGTATGTAAGAAGCTCTTCTATCAGAACCTAAATAAGAACAGCCTTTCAAGGAACATGAGAAGTTAACATGTGAGGGCATCAGAACCATAAGACAAAGGGTGCCTGGGTCCCTAACACTTCAGAGGCCACCATATTATCCCTGGACTGCTTAGCATGGACTGTTACATAATAGAGAAATAAATTTCTTTCTTGAATGAGCCACTGCTATTTTTGCCTTTGATAATGCCACTGATCTGAAACCTAATTAATTCAGAGATAAACGGAGAACCTACTTCTGACTAATCATGGTGAGATGAATTTAAGTGTTCCCTGTTCTTTATCATAAAGCATGAATTTCTCTGTTGTGTTTTCCTGCTATTCGAGGTAAAAAGATAAGGAATCTCTTTTCAAAAGTGTTTTACTGCAGTTTGTGTTACCCATCTGAAATGTAAACCTCATTATCTGTTTGGAGATCAAGGTTTGGGAGATGTAATAACTGAAGAAAATTATAACATGGCCAGGTAAGAGATATTGATAATTCATAAAATCACTTCACATAGAACCGAACTTAAAGTGAATTCTACTTAAAAAAATATTTTCCATTAGAATTAATCTGTTCTCCAACATTATAAAAATTTCACTGCAATTTTTTGTCTTCGAAATTTCAGTCTGGGTTCTTGTTTTTCTTCTACAGAGGAGTAGAGGAGAAATAGATGAATTCAAGATATATTTTAAGGGTAGAAACGGATTTGGTAGAACATGATAATGGGTTGGATGTGGGGCATTTAGAGGATGGACAGGATGGGATAAAAAAAAGTTCTGAATTGTGATTTATGTTAGAAATTGTCCAAAGCACTTTTGTTAAACTTCTGATTTCTCTATTGTGTTTTCCTGCTATACAAGGTAAAAAAAAAAAAAAAAGAAAGAGAAAGAGACTGGCTACACAACAGCTATTTATTAAGTTCTTACTATGTGCCAACTTATTCAGCTTTGTATACTCCTAACATCTAATTCAATGCCTGGTTCTCAAAAAAATAATGTTTATTGGGAAGGCAGATGAAAAACTGCCTATACATTAGACTTCTCAATAGCGACATTGTAAACTAGAAGATACTAGGATATTACATTCAAAATTCAAAAGAAAGTTATTTTCAATTTGGAATTCTATACTTACCCACCCAGATCATCAATCATGTGTGAGGAGAGAATGAACATTTTTCAGTTAGGCAGTTTAAAAAAATTTACCTTCCTTGCATCCTGTCTCAGAAAGCTACTCTAGATGTCTCTGTTAAAATAAGAGAGTATACCAAGAAAGAGGAAGATATGGAAGACCGGAAACAGAAGATACCACAGGGCAGAGACAAAGGCAATGCTTATGATGACAACAAGAGCTTGGCCAGCTGGTGGAGAGATCAGTCCAGAGTAGATGAGGAGGTCAGACGACTCCAATACAGGTATCTCCAACGGAGAAGACTTTAAAGAAGGGTTATTTTAACAAGGTCTGTATAGAATTCTCTTGGTCTTGACTTCTTGCCCTTAAGGATAAGGATGCTGCTTCTTTCACATGGGAATTTCATCTTTTACTTTTAAGAAACAACACAGAAGTTAGAGAGATCTTTTTGCACCTGCTGTTTTTCAAGTGCCTTTAACTAGTCAGTATGCCAAAAAGGCCTATTTTTAAGTCCTTTAAACTCTGTATCTTACTGTCTAACCTCTGGCAAATTACTTAATCTTGTCAAACCTCAGTTTCCTCAACTTAAAATGGGGATAATAGTTCCTAACTCATTGTCTTAGTTTTGTGCTGCTACAAGTAAATACCTGAGATTGGGTAATTTATAAATCATGGAAATTTGTTTTCTTACAGTTCTGGAGGCTGAGAAGTCCAATATTAAGGCACCAGCATCTGATCTGGTGAGGACCTTCTTACTGCATCCTCACATGGCAGAAGGCAGAAGGGCAAAAAGGAAATGAATTCCCTCTGTCAGGCCCTCTTACAATGGCATTAACTACTCATGAGGGTGAAGCCCTCTTGACCTAAACACCTCCCAAAAGGCCCCACCTCCTGGCACTGTTGCATGGGGGATTAAGTTTCCAACACATGAATTTTGGAGGGGACACATGAATTTTGGAGGGGACACATTCAGACCATAGCACTCATAGTGTCGTTTTGAGTAATAAATGAGATAATATAATGTAAAACATAATATAGTTAATGCTATGTCTGAATGTGTCCCTCCAAAATTCATCTGTTGAAACTTAATCCCCAATGTGATAGTATTAAAAGGTGGTACCTTTAGGGGGTGATTAAGTCATGAGGGCAGAGCTGTCATGAATGGGATTAGTGACCTTATAAAAGAAGTGTGAAGTGTGAGGGAGCTCCCTTGTCCCCTTCTGCCATGTGAGGATGCAGCAAGATGGTGCCATTTTTGAAGAAGGGTGAGCCCTCATCAGATACCTATGGGGCTCTGAAAGTGATACCCCAAAATGAAGGCCTTAGAAGCAACCCCAGAAACAAAAGTTTTTCTCTGACCTTCTCCTGCCCTTCTATCTCTGGCCCCTCATTCTCCCCTAGGCTAGCCATAGAAACTAAAATCCCTCTTCCCCAAGGTGGGTCATAGAAACCAGAACCCCTTTTCTCCAAAGCCAGCTATAAAACCTAAAAATATTATTCTAACTTCCCCCTTCCTTTCTGTGTAAAAACTGGCCAGATAAAGAAATTATCAGACCTACTTGTTTGATTATAGGTCATAAGACCTCATTCCAGAGAAAGCCCTGCCCCATACTCAGAAGGAATGCTGCACAGATAGGCCAAGAACAATCTCAATAGATCTTTCTGGGTTTCCCCACTCAGTCCATTAACACTAGATCAGTTATATTTCTACGTGGCTGTCTATACATTGTTAAACCTAAACATAAAAGTGTACAGTTTCCCCTGCATCTTTGGTCTTCATTGTGAAGGCTCCCATGTCACATAAAACTATGATCAGATACATTTATATGCCTTTTCTCCTACTAATCTGCCTTTTGTCAGTTGATTTTCAGCAAACTATTAGAGGGCAAAGGGGAAGCTTTCCTTTTGCCCCTATACACCAGATCTGATGGCACCTTGATCTTGGACTTCCTAGCATCCAGAACTGTAAGAAAAAAATTTCTGTTGTTTATAAATTACTCAATCTAAGGTATTTTGTTATAGCAGCCCAAATGGCTGCTATACTACTAAGACAGTATCCAGTAGGAGTTAGCTAGCTATTAACATTATTTCTGGGTGGCAAAATAATTGTTTTAATTTTCCTTTAAAAAATCTCTACTTTTAATATTTTTCTATAATGAGCATGTGTTCCTTGTTTAATTTTTCTTTTTCTTTCTTTCTTTTCAGAGATAGGGTCTTGCTTGTTGCCCAGTTTGGTCTCGAATTTCTGGGCTCAAGCCATCCTCCTGACTTGGCATCCTGAGTAATTGGGATTACAGGCATGAGCCACCATGCCCGGCTCCTTGTTTAATTTTTCAAACTACTTATTTTGAATACTATAGACTCTCAAGAAGTTGCAAAAAATAGTACAGAGCAGTCCTTGTTTAAGTTTTTAAAGTTTGTCTTTAACTACATATTATATACATGCACATAATCAAAGTTCTTCTAGGTTCTAGAAAAAACACTGACACAGGCCAGTCACAGTGGCTCATGCCTATAATCCTAGCACTCTAGGAGGCCGAGGTGGGAGGATCACTTGAGCTCAGGAGTTCAAGACCAGCCTGAGCAAAAGCGTGACCCTGTCTCTACTAAAAATAGAAAAAATTAGCTGGGTATTGTGGCGAGTGCCTGTAGTCCCAGCTACTTGGGAGGATTGCTTGAGCCCAGGAGTTTGAGGTTGCTGTGAGCTAGGCTGATGCCATGGCACTCTAACCTCGGCAACAGAGTGAAACTCAGTCTCCAAAAAAAAACAAAAAACCCCCAAACACTGACACCATCACTGATATATCTTATACATTCAAAAGAGTTGGAATAATTCCTATATAACTCTGCTTTCTTAGATAACAGACAGGTTCTAGGGCTGAGGGTGGGTGTGGGATAAAAACTTACCCATTGGGTAAAATGAACACTATGCTGGTGATGGGCACACCAAAAGCCGTGAGTTAAGCATTATACAAGATATCCATGTAACAAAAACACTTATACCCCCTTAATTAATATTTAGAAATAATAAAACAAACAAAAAAAACCAGGTTCTAAATGTTCTGCAAGGATAGTGGTCTTCAGTTTCCAGCTGATTATCAGCTCCAAGAACAAATTCCAAAGTCAGTGACCCTGAGTTTCATTTGAAAAAAACAGGAAGGCACTGCAAACTATGAACATTGCTATTATAATAACAATTGCATAATGCTTTCCAATTTTTAGAACACTTTCACATATTGTGTTTCATATTATCTGGAATTTATAAATTAATCCTATTTTTGAAAATATGACTAGTATAGCCTGAAAAAACTGTTGAAAATGAAAAAGACTGGATTCTCCAAGTAGAGATACCTAACTAGCTTCAGGGGACATCCTTATCAGGGTGGTGATTTCAAAGTCCAGGTTTCTAAAACCTCTGACTTGAATTATTGTTCATTTGTTTATTCAGCAAATATTCATTAAGGTGCTAATCCTAGTGTCAGGCTGCTTGGATCACGAAACCGGTTAGTTTTTCAGTGAGAAAATTATTCTCTATATAAGAAGAACGTGAGGACACTCAAGCTTAAAACTGAAATTCAATCTGTAAACTATTGTAATGTAACATAGTTGCCCCTCCTCCCATAGAGATGGAAGCATAAAATTGAGAGTAGGGACTATGTAACAGTGGGGAATGTCCTGGAAACAAAAAGGACAAAAGATGTTTTCTGTCTCTTTAAAACTTTCCTCAATCTTTTTGGGAACTGAGGCCTGAATCCCTGGCTTGGGCAGGTGTTTGGGAGGGGCAGGGGAATGTCTTTTGTTCTTTGTTACAGGAGATGGCTCAGCTGAACTGTTGGCTCCATCCCAGGCCTGGAGGCCCATCCCAGGCCCTGGCACCTGGCCTGCAGAGGAGGTCTGGGTGGGCCTCCCAGGTGGGCGGAGGTCACGGGGACACAGCTTTGTCTTCAGCAGACATGGGACTATTAGAATCATTAACAACAATAGCCTAGAACTGAGGGCCTTCCCTTTAAAAGCTCTGTATTTCTGCTTATGTAGAGGAATTTGGATTTTGAGACTATAGTTTACCATTTTCCTCCTTTGCCAGCAAAATAAAAAACTTCTTTTTCCTTCTCCTCAAACCATTTGTTCTGGTTTTTCTGATGCGGCCTCGAGGACAAGTGCCAAGCTTTCAGTGGCATCTGTGGCTTCTGAGCTGCTTTCGGGGTATTGCTGGCAAACTTATCCTAGGAAGTTTACATGTCCTTTAAATCTTTTCCCCAGGGCCAGCTTTCTGGGTGTCAAAAATCTCCCTTTTCTTTCATATGAGGACTGAACTCTGATCTTTTTCTTTTGCCCAAATTCCTTTCTAAAGGGGCCTAGTGAGTCACACCTACAAATGATAAAATCTCATTAAACAGGTTTTGTTAACCAAATATATAGTGCAGGTTTACTTCCCAACCTGATTCTGGTATAGCACTAACATCATCCAAAAGACAGAGAACCCCCTTTGTCTTAGCTCAAGCATCCCAGCAGATCCTTATCTTAAGGAAGATCCTCCTGTCTGGACCTCTCAGAGTGCTCAAACCTTTCATCTTAACTTAAGCATTTCCTTTCTGGTCTTTTAGATAAAGCCTCTTTCAGCCAATTGTCAGCAAAAGAATCCCTAAACCCACCTATGACTTGTAAGCCCCCACTTCCAGGTGGCCCGCCTTTTCAGGCCAAACCAATGTACGCCTCCCATGTATTGATTTGTGACTTTACCTGTAACCCCTCTCTCCCTAAAATGTATAAAACCAAACTGTAACCCAACCACAGCGAGTCCACTTGCTCAAGGCTTCTTGGGTGTGGCTCTTGGTCTTGGTCCTCAAATTTGGCTCGGAATAAACCCCTTTAAAATTATTTTACAGAGTTCAACTTCTTTTCTGTTGACAGATAACCACCCAAATAAGAGTGAATTTTGATAGCATCCTTCATGGGGACAACATCTGGACCTGGTGTAGTAAGAAGAAATTTGCTTTGGACTCAGCTGATTGGAGCTGGACTCCAATCTCAGCTCCTCCATGGGGAAGCTCTATGACCTTTCTGAGCTAGTTTCCTCCTCTGTACAATGAGGACAGTAAAACTTATGTTGCAGAATTACCACTGAGATATATGTGAAAGTGCCATGTACTACTTCCTAGCTCAATCTGTGTTAGTCTCTTTCTTTCGCAGGGTTATTAGGAGTTTTAATGGAGAAAATAAATGTGAAAGTGCTTTGCAACCTATAAAGGTCTCTCTACATGTTGAATTTTGCTAATAAAAATAATATGTTAATTAATAATAAAAGCACAGATGAGAGGAACAGCTAGATATTTTGGAGAAGGTTTGTCATTTTTATAATCTATTAATTAGTTCAACAGATGTCAAGACCACATTTCTAAAACAAATATCAGGCATCATGATGTGACAAGTCAAACTACATTTGTTGGGTGCAGAACATTTTAAATAGAAATTGTCCCACAAAATTTTAGATGTATAGTCTCCTTACACATAAATGACCATCCTTGCTCCAGTGATCCTGAAGATCTACAGTGCTCATCACCAACTCCTGATATGTTTCAATTGTTTCCAACGGACAATAATAACAAACATAGTCTATCTCAGTTTGGCTTCAGGTGTTCTGAGTTTGGGCACTGCTGTTCCCATTTGATGACCAGGAGCTACACATCTCAATAGCATCGAAAGGGTTAACAAATTGGTATCGAATTGGTATGGAGTGCAGGAAAAATTGACCAGAATAGTTAATATCTACTCTAAACCCGCAAACCACACTTCCTAAAATTTTGCTGCAGTGCTGGTAGGTAAAGGAAAAAACATTGAGAAAGAATGCAGCCTCTAGAAGAGAAACAAGCCTGGAGGAAATATCCAAATTGCCAATTAATTTCTGTTCATCAAAATCTCTACTGGCATGCACGGTAGTTTAGTAAGAATAATAACCAAAACTGCCTTTGTGTAAGATTCCTTAGCTGACTGAGGCCTGTGAGTGCCTCCAAGTGGCAGATTTGTCTTACAGAAGGCTTCCCCCTCCCCACACCCCACCCCGTGGCTTTTGCTCTTTGTCTCCTGTACGTTAGAGCCTTCGGTTTCTATCATTATTCGTCATTAAGAGCATTTACACTGCACTTTTAGAATTTAAAAAGCAGTTTCTCACCACAATATCGTCTATCTTCTTCACAGTCCTTCCCTCGGTTTTTACAGTAACCCTTTAAAAAGTATTTTTATACAGATAAAGAAACGGTGGCTTAACGGTGGAGTAACACTGGGGTCTGCCCCGGAATGCATGCGGTAGACGAAGTCAGATAAGGACCCCCACAGGCTGCAGGCTCCAGAGACTCCAGAGGTTGTAAAGATAACTCTGAATTACAAAGGCTGGGATGGAGCCCCCAGAAACTGGCGGAACTTCCCCTCCCCAAACTTTCTATAAAAGTCACCACCGTTCTCCTCCTCTGGGTGGACGCCTTTTTCAGTCTCCACCCACCTGCACCCAGGTGCTCAAAATGAAGGGCATTTTGCTACACCCTAGGCTTGCCTGTCTTCCTCGGGGCTCTGACCTAACTGTAACAACCGAACTAACACTCTTGGCACTCCAGTCCTCCGCCTTCTTTAGGCGGTGAGACTAAGAGCGGGGTCCGAGGGTGACTACCTGCGATGATGGACCCGAAAACGCTTGTAAAGTGCCGTGCAAATATCCACCCGGAAGAAGGACGTGCTTTCCCCTCCCCCCGTCCCTCGGAGACGGCGTGGGTGGGGGAGGGGAGAGAGGACATCCGCATGTTGCTCCACCTCCCCGGCCAGGCGAGGGCCTGAGCTGGACCGCGGAGGAGCCGAGTGACTGTTCCCCAGAACCTCCCAGACCCGGTCCCCGGAGGCCCCACACTGCTCTGAGGCCCCGTGACCCCGGCGGGACAGCGCCCCGCCGCCCTTGAGCGAGGGCCCGGGAGCCGGGCGCGCCCCCATGTTTCCCGGCGCCGGCCGGGCCGCGCTGTCTCCGCTTCTCCGCGCTCTTCGCGCAGCCCCTGTCGCCGACATGAGCACTGGCACCTTCGTCGTGTCGCAGCCGCTCAATTACCGCGGCGGGGCCCGTGTGGAGCCGGTGGACGCCTCCGGCACCGAGAAGGCGTTCGAGCCGGCAACCGGTAACCGCACCGAGAGGGCGGCGGGGCGCGGCGGGGCGGGCCGGGCGCGGGCCTCCCCCGCAGGGGGGCGCGACCTCCAGCCTTCGTTTCGTGGCCGCAGCAGAGGTTTGCTGAGCACAGATAGTGACAGCGGAGAGTGTCAGGTTGTCTGTGCAGGCAGCTAGCGATCCTGTGGAAACATCAGTGTATCTGGACGGGGACGGGAAGGGAGAAAAGGAAGAGCTGGTGGGTTGCGTGGTGGGGTCGTGAATAATTTTGCAGCGGCCAGAACGGAGAGTCCGCAAAGTCCCGGTGCGTGAAGTTGTGCCTCTATTTATTAATTTTTAAAGCTGGGACTGTTGTAATGTCTTCAACTGTGTGCCCAGGAGAGGATTTCCAGAAGAAGGCTGGGGCAAATAAACAAGGATGAGGACTTTGTCGCCATCTTCTAGTATTAAAATAGTTCTGTACAAGAATCAGAATTGGGAAAGGAAAAAACCCCATCTTTATCCAGTACTCCCCCCAGGCTTATTAAAATGTAATTGACAAATAAAAACTGTACATATTTAAGGTGTAAAACGTGATGTTTTAATGTATGTATACATTGCGAAATGATTACCACAATCAGGCTAATTAGCAAAACCTCTACATAGTTACTTTTTTTGGTAGTGAGAACATTTAAGATTTACTCTCTTAGCAAATTTCAGGTATATAATACAGTATTTTGTATATAATATTATATATATAAAAAATACTATTATATAGGCACCATGCTGTATATGAGATCTCCACAATTTTTTCATCCTGCCCTACCCAGACTTTTTAATCTAGTGCTTAATGTGCTAGGCACTGGATTTATTCTGGGAACTGCAAAGATCACCCAGCTAAGGAGGAAGAGGCTTTCTGTTTGTTTTTTGCTTTTTGCTTTGGTTTTGTTTTGTGTTTGTTTTGCTGAGTTTTATGGAATTTTTTGTGGGGAGAAAAATGTAAATATTTTGTGTAAAATGTAGCCAGAGCAATAAAACTGGATTGCAAGCGACTGGAGAATTTAGGATTGACCATCCACCCTAAACCACAGAGCAGTGACTTGTCAGAACTGAAAGGGGCCATAGACATCACAGCTCTCCTTTACTTAGGAAGAAACAGCTCTGCCCTGTCCCCCAATATTGATACAAAAGAAAGAAAAATTGCTCTTTATTTTAATTACCTACAATGTATGTGATCTTCAATCACTGCCTTTCCCAACTGTCTGTTCAAGTTTGTAAGAGAAATTGCAGATTTATGAAATCTCTCTGGAAAAAGCAGAGTCCCAGGAGTTCTTGTGAGAAGGAACTGCTGAGTTGGCATACTTAAAAGAATTCTTGTTGGTAGCATCAGTAAAACTCTTGGGATATGGGTCTAGAAAAATTGTCCATTTCATATTTTTCCCCAAAATAGGGACACGGGATATAAAGTTGGAGTAAGAGAAGGAGAGCCTGGATTTTTTTGTTTGAGAAAAAAATTTTCTTGCTTTTAGGCATATCTTATCCTGATATTATTGCTTATTAATCATATTCATCAAGTATCAGTAGTATGATATAAGCTATATAGAACATAGACAAGGGATTTATCTGTGTTAAAATCACAGTTCATAACTCAGTAGACTGATTACTTTCCGCTTTGGTTTTGCAAGACCTCTGAGATTCTGGGACAATGTTAAGGAGTGTTGCAAAATGATTTATAGGGAGTTAATGTTAGTAAATCCAACTATAGTGGAGGGCAACGATTCTTAACCCTTAATTCATGGTGAGTTTCAGGGATATGATCTCTGTAATTCTGTGATGTGGCTAAGTACATTTTTCTGGAGAGAGGTCTGCAATTTTTATCAGACTCTTAAAAGGGGTCAGTGACCACAAAATATAGTTAAGTACTGTAGAGGTGGTCCCTAAATCAAACCATACTTAAAAACAGAAGGGGATACCTAAGAGAATGTTGATACATAATATTTTATTTAAATATGTGGCAACAATTTGAGATAACACTGACTTTTCCCCTCTTTACAGGCCGAGTGATAGCTACTTTCACATGTTCAGGAGAAAAGGAAGTAAATTTGGCTGTTCAAAATGCAAAGGCTGCCTTTAAAATATGGAGTCAAAAATCTGGTATGGAGCGTTGCCGAATCCTTTTGGAGGCGGCCAGGATAATAAGGGTAGGTTTTAGTTGACTCCCTTCCAGAAAACTCCTCATACATGGCTCTGAGGGTTCTTTGTGATGATTTGCGGTTAGACTTTGATGCAACGTTGTTATGACATTTTTATGAAATAGTAAACCATTTCCACATGCTCACCTTGGTATACAAAATAAGTTTTCATTCAGTAATTCCTGTCTGGATCTTGGCTCTTGGACATCTCCCTTGGCAGGTTTTCTTTTCTGTTTTTGTTTTGTTATAATGTATTCTTTTTTTTTTTTTTAAACCATGTTTGTGTACTTGTTTTCTTATTAGTACTTCCTTTGATGACTCTGAAGTCTACCTTACTTTTGCAGATTTGTTTTCAGGTAAAGTTTCCGATATGGTTTTGTTACCTTAATTGCCTAGGAAGATTTCATAGATTCATAGATGTTCCCTTTAATAAAAAGAAAGTTAAAGTTTTTATAGTCTTAAAAATCAAAAGTACTAAATGCTTATTACAGAAACTTAGAAAATTTAGAAGAATATGCATTAAAATATGAATCATGGATATCTCTGAGTGGTAGGACTGTGGTGACTTTTTGTCATATGTATGTTAAGTCAGAAACTGTTAAGGGTCTGAGAGTTACTCTACTTGCAAGGGTGGAATATGTACATATATACACATATATATTCTATATATGTATATATACATATTCCATGTATGTATTTATATGTACATATTCTGTATATATATTCTGAAAGACATGCAGCTTTTTGAATCACAGAAAAAGATAGTTTATTATACACAGCAAAGTGCAGCAGCCAGAGCATACTTCAGCACTAACTTTCTGAGCCCCAGTCTCCACTGGGGGATGTGGTAAGAGCCAGGCATTCCCTGTGCATGCAGTGGATTGCACCTCAGGAGAGGAATTCTAAAATTGTGAAACTCATATAGGGGCTGCTGGCACATCAGCCCATCCTCTCCTCTGGAGAGAGAGAAAGACTGCTTGTTAAGCAGCTCTCCAGGGTTGAGAGGGAAGATGTTTATTACCCTGGAATGTAAGCAGATGTTTCCAGGGACAGGAATTAGAGAGTTTACAACTCTAAATCTCTCCAGAGGTCTGTGTCTTTAGGGAGACACTATTTCTGCTTTCCAAGGCTTTTGCTATTCAGTCAGCTTGCCAGTATTCTTTGCTCAGAAAACCTGGGCCGTGTAGAAATACCAAAATATTCATGGAGAATTTTCTCCCAACAAAGCATTTTTCCCTATTGTTAAAAATTTATTTTTAATTTGATAGACCAAAGGTGATAACACAAAGCTGATAATTTATCGTTTTAATTTGTCCTTCATTTTTTTCTAGTGCATGAGCATGTAGGGTTGGTTGTTAAGAATTGGCTCCTTTATTTGTTATGAGGTGACTTTTATTAATCCTGAATAATATTTAATAATATTTTTTGCTCTGAAATCTAATCTGGCTGATATTAATTTTCTTTTCCTTTTCCTTTCCCCTCTTCCTCCTATTTCCTTTGATACCTATGTATTTTATTAATCAAAAACATATTACTACCTTTCTTTAAGCTCTGGTCTGATAATCATGCTCTGGACCTGCCTTCACCCAAAATTATTTCATAACTGAAAAAAATCCCTACCACAACCCATAATTATATTAACCCTCAGTTATTTCTTATTTTAGTGATTTTTCTAGTTACTCAGTCTGCAATTATTTGTGCCTTCTATTTTTAAATTATAAACAGTCAATTATATTTTTAAAAGATTTTTAAAATAAGGTAAAAATATTTTATGTTTACCCACATATTTACCATTTCTGGTGCTCTTCATTTGTTTGTGTAGACCCAGATTTCTATCTTCTATTATTTTTCTTTAGTGTAAAGGAATTTCTTTAGCATTTCTTATAGTGCAGGTCTGCTGCTATTCTTTCAGATTTTGTTTGTCAAAAAAAGTCTTTATTTTGCTTTCATTTTTGAAAGAATTCTAGGTATATAATTCTAGGTTGACAGCTTTTCTTTCAGTACTTTAGAGATGTTGCTCTGCTGTCTTCTGGTTTGCGTTGTTTCAGGAGAGAAATTTGCCATCATTCTTACTTTTGTTCCTCTGTGTGTAATGTGTCTCCCCCCACACTCGCTGTTTTAAGACTTTTCCTCTTTATCACTGGTTTTAAGCAATTTGCTTATGATGTCTTTGGGTGCAGTTTTCTTATTTCTTTTGCTTGAGGTTTACTGATCTTGAATCTGTAAATTTATAATTTCATTAAATTCGGAAAAATCTTGGCCGTCATTCCTTCAAATATTTTTTCTGCCCCCTCTTCTATCTCTTCTCCTTCACCTCAAATTATAAATATTTTGGGCTGCTTGAAGCTATTCTGCAAGTCACTGATGCTCAGTTCATTTTTTCCCTAGTTTGTGTGTGTATGTGATTTACTTCCCCCAGCCCTTCTTCCCACCTGCTGTGTGTTTTATTTCAAATAATTTCTATTATTTTGACTCAAGTTCACCAATCTTTTATAGTGTCTAATCTGCTGTTAATCTCATCCAGTGTATTTTTCATCTCTAGAAGTTTAATTTGGGTCTTTTCTGGGTGTGCTCCATGTCTCTCCTTAACATGCTCCTATTTTCCTGTGCCTTCTTGAACATATGGAATATAGTTTTAGTAACTTAATGTCCTTGTCTGGTAATTTTGTCATCTGTTATTTCTGGATCTGTTTCCATTGATTAGTTTTGCCTCCTGGTTAAATGTTTTTTTTTTCCTACTTTTTGCATGCCTGGTAATTTTTGATCACTAGATATTTGATCTCTAGAGCATATTATGTTGTTGGGTGATGAATATTCTTGTACTTTAAAAAATATTCTTGAGCTTTGTTCTAGGGTACAGGGAAGTTACTTGGAATCAGTTTTGATCCCTGCAAGGCTTGCTTTTAGATCAGCTAATTTTGCCCCATTACTGAATATTCTCTGACTGCTTGACTCCATGCTCTGTGTATTAATGAAGTTTTTCTCACCCTGGCTGGTGGGAACATTAATACCCAGCCCTGCGTGAGTTCTGGGGATTTTTTTCACCTTTTCTTCTTTGGTAGTTCTTTTCCCAACCTTGGGTGGTTTCCTCATACTGGTACTCACAGGGGACTCTGTGCAGATTTCTGGAGTTTTCTTTCTGTGCGGCTGTCTTCTCTTCCATACTTAGCCTTGAAGACTGTAGCCACTGTATGTTCCCTGAATTCCCAACCTGTCTCCTTACTCAAGAGTATCTGCCGGGCCCTGTTAGGTCAGAGCCGAGAGGAAAACATGTGAAGCCCAAAGATATAAAGAATTATTTGTTTGAGTACCTGGGTATAGGTGGGTGGAGGCCGAAAAGGGCATCCACCCCGAAATGGAGTCTAGTGAGTTTTTTATAGTGCGTTGGGAGGAGGGAGTGGAGTTGGGGGGAAATTAAGCAATAATCGCAGTATACAGCATGTCTCTGAAGTTTGGGAAGAAGTTGTGCTGTAGCAGAGGGCTAGTCCTGGAGATGTCTTTCTTTTTAGTCACATCCCCCTTTTAGGCTTGCAAACCTTCCCCATTTCGCCTGCTCAGCTGCCTCTTATCTCTCCTCCTCCCTCCCATCCCCTTTTCTGGCTTTGCAAACCTTCCCTCGAGGTAAAGACCACATACCTAACAGGCCCCACCTAGGTTCCTCCTCCCTGCTCTGTGGCCTGAAAACTCTCTCCAGGCAGTGAGCTAGCGATGGTAGGGCTCACCTCATTGGTTTCCCTCTCTTCAGGGATCACTGCCCTGAGCTGCCTAATGTCTGATGTCTGAAAATTATTGTTCATGTGTTTTATCTGGTATTTTTAGTCATTTAAGGTGGCAGAGTAAATCTGGTTCCTGTTACTCCATCTTGGCTGGAAGCCCACTGATTCCTAGTGGAAATGAACATTTTTTCCATATGTTTGTTAGTCATATGTTCTCATTTTTAGTTTGAGTCCGCTGGTACTTTTAACAGATTATAAAGATCTTGTCTGTGGGACCCAGCCATTTTTCAACTGGAGTCTCCTTATGAAAGTAGCTGTCATTTGGCTTAAAAGGAGAGGGAGGATGTTATTTAAAATGATGACAACACTATTTAAACAAAGAAAAGATTGTGTATGTGGATTATCTGCTTGCCTCCAGCCCAGGCCCTGGTCCATTTCCCTTGCACATTGCCACCAGCATGATCCTCATACAAGCACACATTTGACCATCGTACCCGCTGGGGTAAAACTGCCAATGGCCCCCTCCTTAACGTGGCTTTCAGGCCCTTGTTTCTCCAGCCTAGTTTTCTCTCTTCACATACTATAAAGCCCAGCTCCCCTGCACTACTGGCCCTTCTTCCTTGGCCATGCATGCACTCCCACACCCCATACTTTTGCACATGCTGTGATGCTGAGTTTGGTGCTATTCCTTTGTTTTTCTTGCCTATTGTGCTTGTATCCTTAGCATTTAATGGGCTGTACTAGAAACAGTATTTGAAACTAGAAACAGTATTTGAAAACAGTCTTGATGGGTGCTGAGTATTAGAACGTATTAGAAAAGAGGGCCGGGCATGTTGGGTCACACCTGTAATCCCAGCACTCTGGGAGGTGAAGGTGGGAGGATCACTTGAGGCCGGGAGTTTGAAACCAGCCTGGGCAATGGTAAGACCCTGTCTCTACAAAAAATAAAAAAATTACCAGGGTGTGGTGGTGAATGCCTGTAGTACCAGCTAGTAGGGAGGCTGAGGCAGGAGGATCGCTTGAGCCCAAGAGTTGGAGGTTGTAGTGAGCTGTGATGATGCCACTGTACTCCAGCTTGGGTGACAGGGTAAGACCCTGTCTCAAAAGAAAAAAAAAAAAGGAAAAGAATATGCTGCATTTCTTTGAGTGAATTGAAGTGTGTTATAACCTCTGAAATGTGATTGTGTTAGCCTTTTTTTGTGTAATTTCCCTAAGGACTGTTCTCTCTTATTATATATGCACAAACATATATACATATTTATACATGTGTACATATAACATTCATTTCTCAAAATGTTCTTTTACTAACTGATCTTGAAATGAGTTGTGATCTTAAATCTTTGTCAGTTAACTTGTGGGGAAGAACAGGGCTGCTATTTAGCATTAAGCTTTTATCTTCCTTTCAAATGTAACATTGCCATTTCTTTTATTTTCATTTAAAGTGCAAGCTGTTTCTATCTTTAAAAATCAAGCAATGTATTCTATTCAAGCATTGACTATGTCAAGACATATCATAACATGTCTTAAATCTAGTCTCCTGTTTTACCCCAAGGAACGGAAGGATGAAATTGCCACTGTGGAGACCATAAACAATGGCAAGTCCATCTTTGAGGCCTGCTTGGACATTGACACTTCCTGGCAGTGCCTGGAGTACTATGCAGGCTTGGCTGGATCCATGGCTGGTAAGTCCTCGCCTGGCCTCTGTGACCAGCTGACAGGAGCACAGCCTAGTGATAAAGGGCAAAGATTTTGGAATTAAGACAGACTTGGGCTAAAGTCCTGGGTTTATCTAGCTGTGTGGCCTGGGAATTACTTTGTCTTTCCTTATCTAAACTGGAGATAATAATCCCTACCTTCTTGGGTTGTTTTAAGAATTAAACAAGATAATGCACGTAAAGTACCTAGCATGGTGCCTGAGCTTTAGACCAAGTTGCTGCAAAACCACTTCTCACAAGAATCAGTATTTACCAGTTCTACCTAGTTAGCAAAAAATATGTTGACAATTTGTAAAGTTTACAACAATTGCTACTGATGGTTGGTAGGGCCCAGGAGGGCTGTGGGGAGCCAGAAGTCTGAGGTTTTAGGGTCCTCAGAATCTTCCCCTGCTGCTGAGTCTTGCCCTCTTTTCCATTTCATTTCATCTAAGTTATCTAGTAGATGTTCAGGAAATTTTGGGAGAATTAAATCGAGTTGGGTGAACATGCGCTTGAAGGACAGGTAGGATTCTCTATGTGGAGAGAGTATGTGGAAGCCAGTGTAAGAGTGAGTGGAAGAAGTAGAAGGAGGGAGAGGGGTGAGCCCGCTGTCCTGGGAGCAGTGAGGAGGCTGGTCGGACTGGTATACTGTATGGGCATTGGGGGAATCCTGGGAGTGCAGACCTACATTCTGCTTTATTCCTCTCTTTTCCCATAGGTGAACATATTCAGCTCCCAGGTGGATCCTTTGGTTATACCAGAAGAGAACCACTTGGGGTATGCGTGGGAATAGGAGCATGGAACTACCCCTTTCAGATCGCCTGTTGGAAGTCAGCTCCAGCTTTAGCTTGCGGTGAGAATGAGTTATTTCTCCGCCAGTGAGCCATCTGTTCTCTTTCCTCTCTCTACCCCTGTCCTCTCCATAAACATGCGCTTGAAATCAGAAGGGGCCTGCTTTGGAATATTCAAAGCCTCAGAGGGCATGGTTGCATTTCTGCCCTGTCTTTCCCCTCAAACAGCTTACAGATTAGGTTGTCCACACAGATCATGCCTAGATATTTCCGTTATTTATTTATTTAATTAATTTTTGTATATGGAAAAAAAGTAAGTTAATTTTTTCCTGTTAAATTGAATTAGATTTGTGATACTCATAAGTTCTCTTCCTTTTTGGACAAAGAATTTTTACATAGGAGGTAGCACTTAGGAGTTTGACTTCATTTAGGAAGCAGGAGATAAACTCCCTTCTTCATTGGTGTCTTAAAGAAATGATAAACAAGGCTTCCATTAGAGGAGCTTTGGATGATTGACTTAAAAACAGTTTTCTTATACTATTTAAAGGGAAGAATCTGTGGGAAAAGAAGACTTACTATACCTTAGAGAAAACCATAATGCTAATAAAGCATCACTGTTAAGACATTGTATTGAAATGCAGCTTCTGTCCTGTTACCATTGCTCATTGTTGTTTCAGCACATTGTTTGAGAGACAGCTGTGATAGAGGAAAAAATCGTGTTAGAATTAAGTCATTAGCTTTGGGGACTGTCATCAAATGAACCTTTCTGGCCTTCATTTTCAACTTTTCTAAAATGGGGCTAATCATACCTGCTTCCTACTGCTGTTGCAAGTGTTAAGTGAGATAATATACGTGGAATGACCTAGATATGCAAGTGTAAGCTATTATTGTTTGAGACTGGGCAAATATATGGTTTGGAGTCCGTTTAATGAGAGAAACCAAAGAGGAAAAGACAAGATATGTTTACCTATTAGTAACATTTTTGGTCTAGCATTTGATGGAGGAACAGGAAGTAACTGAAATCATTCTTGAAATTGTCCTCTAGTCCTGTCCTCAGAGGATCACCAGTCTTAAAAAGACTTTTTGTGTTTGTGTCTTGGGTTTATGCAGGTAACGCCATGATCTTTAAACCTTCTCCCTTTACACCTGTTTCTGCGTTGCTACTGGCTGAAATCTACACTGAGGCTGGTGTGCCTCCTGGGCTCTTCAATGTGGTGCAAGGAGGGGCTGCCACAGGCCAATTTCTGTGTCAGCATCTTGATGTGGCCAAAGTCTCCTTTACTGGAAGCGTGCCCACTGGCATGAAGGTGAAGATGAAACCAGTATTGGTTAACAGAAATGGCGTCTAGATATGGCAAAGCCGGTCCTACCCTGAGTATATTTTGGGGTCTTCTCTTCTGATTTTACCTAGCTTTTATTGGGAACAGGGTAGGAGATTTTACTGAGCGGAGGTCTGAAGTTTCCTATAAAAGTGTGAAGGGGGAAAGGAGCATACATGGTATGATTTGTGTAAGTCTAAGGGGGTGGAAGTTATCATCTCCTGCCTGAGGAGGTGATGGGTATGAGTGGGCAGGGGCCTGGCCTGCACGTGTATTGTTTGGTGACTTAATTTCTTGTATGAAAGAAGGGTATTTTCTCAGGTTATTTCAGATTCATTATTTTAACCTTAATTTGTGTTCTGAGCTCTGTCAGCCTTAAACACAGTAACACAGAAGAATTTCTGGCTAGGATGGTTCTGTGAAATGACAATATTTTTAAAATGAATTCCCTCTTCAGAATGTCAGGTGCAGTTCTGTGAATTCTTTTCAGTTTTCTGGAAAAGAATATTTTAATAGATGGGAGGGCAAAGTATATTGACAAGTATAAGGCTGCAGGTCATACACAGTTCAAGATGACTTTGTAGGTTCAGGGTTTCATTGACCTAGCTTGCAATCTAATTTGTGTTAAACTTCTTCTGAATGCATTGTTCTTGTTCTGTAAGATCATGGAGATGTCAGCTAAAGGAATCAAACCTGTTACCTTGGAACTTGGAGGCAAATCTCCACTCATCATCTTCTCAGATTGTGATATGGACAATGCTGTGAAGGGGGCACTGATGGCCAACTTCCTCACACAAGGCGAGGTATGCACCTGTCCCTGGGAAAGTGTCAGAGGAGTCTCCACCCCTTCATCCAACAGCATGTTTTAAAGCTTTTTATTCTGAAATACTTTCGGACTTACAGAAAAGTTGCACAAATAGTACAAAGAATTCCCGTGTACCCTTGAACCAGATTCCTCAAATATTAACATTTTAACACATTTACTTTATCATTCTCTTTGTCTGTACATACATGTGCTTATTATTAAGTTTTTCTGAACTTTTCGAGAGTATGTTGTAGACATAAGGCCTCTAGCCTTTAAATACTTCAGTGTTCCTAAAAACAAGTGCATTCTTTTAACACAAGCACAGTACACTTAGTAAAATAAAAAAATTAACATTGATGTAGTACTGTTAATCTGTATCCCTTATTCAGATTTTGCCATTTGTTTTACTAATGTCCTCTTAGCAAAAGAAGATGAGCATTTTTTTTTCTGGTCCGGGATCCAATCAATGATAATACATTGCATTTAGTTGTCTTATCTTTAATCTCCTTTAAAAAGGAACAGTTCTTTAGTTATTCTTATCTTTCAGGACCTTGACATTTTTGAAGAGTACAGGCCATTTAATTTGTAGAATGTCCCTTATTTTGGGTCTGTCTGATGTTTCCTGTCAGATTCATATTATGCATTTTTGGCAAAAAAAACCAAAAGCCGCAAACATGATCTTGTATCCTTCTCAGTGGTGATTTAACTTTGATCACTTGCTTAAGGTGAGTCTTCACTATAAAGTTACTGTTTTTTTCCTTTGTGGTTAATAAGTACCTTCTAGGAGGTATTTTGAGACTATCTGGTTCCTCATCAAAATTTCACCCAAAATAGTTTTATCACCCACTGATGATTCTTGCTGAAAACAGTTTTTATTATGGTGGTTGCAAATGATGATCTTCCGGTTCCATCATTCCTTCTGCATTTATTAGTTCACCTTCTACTGTCAGAAAGAACTTGCCTTTCTCCTGTTTGTTTTTCATTCACTTGTTTATGTCCGTATGGACCCATGGATTCTTATTTCATTCTATGGCTTATAATCTATTGCTGTCATTATTTATTTTGGTGCTCACATAATTGCAGATTTGACTAGTGGGAGCCCCTTTCTCTGATCTTTTGATATGTCCTCATTATTCCTTGAGTACTTCGTTACTTTGTGGCACAGCAAGGTGTTCTGATTCATCTTGTACTTTCCCTGGCTGAGCTCTGGAATCAGGTATTTCTCTTAAGGAGCCCTGGTTCCAGTTAGTGGTAAGTGGTATTTAGAGACCAAGATCTGAGTGCCAGGTATGCTCATTGCTACTGGGGTATCATTGCTTTTAGGCCTTCTCAGAGGCCAGTGCTAGCTAATACATGTGTGTCTATATGTATATAGACACACATCTATTTCTGTATCTGGCTAGATTAATAACCACAAGTCCACACAGATACTTAATTATAGTCTAATACCACAGGGTTCACTTTGGCCTTCTCCCTTTCCATATTTGTAATTTCCTTCTCTGTCAGTAAGAAATTTGGCTCCCATTATCCACAATATATTTATTTAATTGCTCAGTCCTAGAATATACTTATAGTAGTTTCAGATTTGTGAATCCATACCACTGTGGAAAATAAACCTTCTAATTATAGAGTTCAGAATTTTTTACAGTTCTTCTTGTATTTAGCCTGAGAGTATAGTCAAAATACTGTGTTCAAAAGTTACTTGAGTCAGTTCCCCTTTACCTTCCCCTTCCCCACCTTCAGTGTGGTTATGCTAGTTATTAAAATAAGAGATTCATTTGTTTGTATTTTATTTGGGTTTTATTTTCCCCCATCCTTGCTGATATTAAATTTTTATTTTGATTAGGGAAATACTAACATGATTCTAAATCAGAATTTTACAAAAAGGTGCACTCAGAAGTGATACTCCTCCCCATCCCCTCTGCTCTGTTCCCATTACCTCCTTCCCACCATTCCTGTCCATCTCCGGTAGGTAGCCAGTCTAATATGTTTCTGGCTTTTCCTTCCTGTGTTTCTTTTTGTACAAATGAATGGGTATTTGTATATTTCTTATTTCCTCTTCTTTTTTACCCAAAAGGTAGCATGTACTCTTTTGCACTTTGCTTTCTTTGCTTAATATATCCTGGAAATAATTCCATTTCATTTCAGTCTTTAATTTTTTTTTTTAATCACAAGAATAGGTTGCATTTAGGTTGTTTCCAGTATTCCAGTACTGCAATATTCCAGTATTGCAGCACAAACAGTGCTGCAATGAATAACCTTGTGCATGTGTATTTTCATATTGTTGGGGTTATATTTTCAGAGTAAATGGCTAGAAGTGGTAAATGTATATGTGATTTTTTGTGATTATTTTTAAAAATAAAAGTTGTATATATTTCCACTATACAATTCAGTATTATTAACTTAGTCATCATGCTGTATATTAGATCTCTAGACTTATTCATTCTACATTACTGCAACCTTGTACCCTTTGACTGACGTTTCCCTATTCCTCCCCTCACCCCACCCCACCACTGGTGACCAGTGTTCTACTCTGCTTCTGTGTAGTAGATGTTTATAGATTCTACATATATGAGATCATGCATTATTTTTCTTTCTGTCTCTGGCTTATTATACTTAGAATAATGTCCTCCAAGTTTGTCTATGTTGTTGCAAATGGCAGGATCTCATTATTTTAAGACTGAATAATATTTCATTGTATATATGCACCACAATTTCTTTATCCATTCATCTGATGACGAACACTTAGGTTGTTTTATTGTCTTGGCTATTGTAAATATAATGCTGCAATGAACATGGGTGTGCAGATATCTTTTCAAGGTACTAATTTCATTTCCTTTGGGTATATACCCAGAAGATGGATTGCTGGATCCTATGGTAGTTCTATTTTTGATTTTTTGAGGTGCCTCCGTATTGTTTTTCATAATGGCTGTGCTAATTTATATTCCCACCAATAGCATACAAGTGTTCCCTTTTCCCCACATCCTTGCCTACATTTATCTTTTATCTTTTTGGTAGTAGCTGTCCTAACAGGTGTGAGGTGTTTTCTCATTGTGATTTTGATTTGCATTTTCCTGATGATTGGTGATGTGGAGCACCTTTTCATGTACCTGTTAGCCATTTGTATGTCTTCGGGAAAGTGTCTATTCGGACCTTCTGTTCATTTTTTAATCAGGTTATTTTTTATTTTTTTATTTTTTCCTATTGAGTTGTGTGAGTTCCTCATATACTGTAACTATTTGTGTATGTGTGGTAAAACATACGTAACATAAAATTTCCCATTTTAACCACTTTTAAGTTACAGTTCAGTGGTATTCAGTACAGTTCATGTTGTTATGCAACCATTACCATTATCTGTGTCTAGAACTTTTTCTTCACCTCACACTGAAAGTCTGTGCCCATTAAATAATAACTTCCTATTTCTTTCCTCCTCATGCCCTGGTAACCACTATTCTACTTTCTATCTCTATGAATTTGACTATTCTAGGTAACCCTTATAAGTGGAATCATATAATATTTAATATTTATTCTTTTAGGCTTAGCTTGTTTCACTTAGTGTAATGTCTTCAAGGTTCATCCATGATGTAGCATGTGTCAGAATTTCTTCCCTTTTTAAAGCTTAATAATATTCCATGGGGGGGTGTGTGTATACTATACATATATACACACACGAACCACATTTTGTTTATCCATTCTTTTGTTTGTGGACACTTGGGTGTTTTCACTTTTTTTCCTATTGTGAATAATACTGCTGTGAACATTGATGTACAAGGTATTAAATTTTCACTATATGGGTGACAAATAGTATTTCAGTGTAGCTTTAATTTCAAGTCTCTAATTATGAATGAGATTGAGCATCTTTTTTTCCTATTTACATATAGTAAAGTTCACATTTTTGGTGTATACTATGAGATTTGATTTTCCCTCAATTTTTAAGGGTTCTTTAAAAATTTTTTTTTAAAAGAATTTATTTTCTCACAGTTCTGGAAAGGGTTCTTTAAAATTTAATAGCACTAAATTCTTCAGTGATATTAGCCTTTTATCTGAGATAAATGTTGCAAATATTTTCTTCCAGTTTTTCAATTGTCTTGGCTTAGTTTAGGGTATTTGCCATGCAAAAGATTTTTATTTTTATGTGGTCAAATTTATCAATTTTTTTCTTTCATTGCATCTAGATTTTGAGAAATAGTTAGTAAACCTATTCCTATGCTTAGGTTATAGAGGAATGACCTGTATTTTCTCCTAATTGTTGTATGGTTTCATTTTTTATATTTTGATTTCCGATACATTTGGAGTTTATTCTTGTGAATGATGTGAGATATATATCTGATTTTATCTTTTCCACATGGCTAACCGTTTGTTCTAGCACCATATATTTAGTCCGTCTTTGTCCCGGTGGTTTGAAATTTCACCTTTATCATAAACTATTTCCATGAGCACTTGCATCTATTCTTGGACTTTCTTTTCTATTCTGTTTTTATAGCATTTGAACAGTATTTATCTTCTTTCGGAGGGCCTAAATAGTGATGATTGGCATTTTTAGAGACATTGATTTAAATGCTCAGTTGAAACATTAGATTTGAGACTACAGTTCTTAATCGGTTTTTACTCTGCAGTTCCCACCACTCTCACCTCCCAATCTTAAAATACACAGGCAGCTTGTGCAGCTGAGGACGTAGGAGAGGCCCTGTGGGCCGTATAGATCCAGTAACGGCCTTAAGAAAATTTAAACAAGCAAAATAAGAACTAACTTTCATCTCAAAGGTCGGACTGTGCGTGGGGGGTGGTATGTCCACGATTACACGTGTAATCCTTTCTATTCAGTACGGGGTCAGCTTTCAGAAGTGGAGCTGTCCTTTCAAAATGTGTAGTGCCTCTTTAAGTTTAAAGCTATTAGATTATTTTTCTTTTTCCCTTTTTTTCCCCTTACACACATACCAATTTATGTCTTGTGTCTGTCTTTTAGGTTTGCTGTAATGGCACAAGAGTATTTGTGCAAAAAGAAATTCTTGATAAATTTACAGAGGAAGTGGTGAAACAGACCCAAAAAATAAAAATTGGAGATCCTCTTCTGGAAGATACAAGGATGGGTCCGCTCATCAACCGGCCACACCTAGAGCGAGTTCTTGGGTTTGTTAAACTGGCAAAGGAGCAGGTAAGAAATAAGTAGTGGTGGAGAGGGGTTAGGGGAGGGTTATATTACTCCTGAATTACTTGTTGTGTGCCCTTTTCATATGTTAATATTCATTTGACTATTGTTATCCCTAGCAATGTTCTGTTTTGTACTTTTTGTACTTGTGTTGGGGAGACTAAGTATGCCTTTGTTCAGGATTCACTCAACATTTTATGAATGTGTATTGGGGTTGTATGTTTAATACAAAATATGTGTTTTTTGTTTTTTGTTTTTTCCTTTTTGGCAGGGTGCTAAAGTGTTATGTGGTGGAGATATCTATGTACCTGATGATCCCAAATTAAAGGATGGATATTACATGCGACCTTGTGTATTAAGTATGTCCTCTTCTTGTTTGCTTTTAAGTGACTTGAATTAAACATTGAAAGGATAGAAATGAATAAAATATGAAAATCTATAAAATATGTATATGACGTACAGCAGGGGTTGGCAAACTATGTGATCCTACTACCCAGGTTTAAGAAGTAGAAGTATCCCATTACCTTTGAAGCCTTTTATGTGACCCCTCCTCTAGGGCAACCATATGTATTAGTTTACCTGGGACAACACCTATTGTTCTGGAAGCAAGAACTGAAAAAAATGAAAGTGCATGTTTGATAAAGAATTAAGTAATGCATTTTAAAAAAATTTTATTTACTTTTTTGCAATCACCCATGCTCACCCTGTAGCAAGAGGGTTAAGCACACAGGAGCCTAAGTAAGGAATTTAATTCCTAAAGAAAACAAAGAATTTTTTTCATCCCAACTATCGGTCATCAATATAATAAGACTAATTTATTAGATAATGTATTAATGGTTTAAAAAAGTAATTTAATAATTTTTAGCACCTCCTTTCAATCTTAAAAAATCTCCTAGTTTGCACAATCAAGTCTATATGGTCATCCTACTCACACCCATCTATTAATATTTCCCTTCTACCTCAGAGATAACCACTATTATAAATTTTGTTTTTATCATTCTCTTGCTTTTGCCTATTACTTTACAATATATGTTAATATGCCCTGTAAAAATATTGTTAATTTTGTAGGCTCTAGAAAATTATGTATGTTGAATCATGTATAATTCTTTACATCTTATCTTGAAGATAAACTAAGCTAATTTTTGCTTCTAAGGTTGATAGTGGTATTAGTTTTTAACACTTGATATTTGATGCAGTTTAACCTTTAAGTCTTGCTAAAGAGATCCACTGATGTTTAAAAGCTGAGAACCTAACGTCCATGCCATGGATTAGTTTGCAGTTATTAAATAAATATTTAATGAATAGGAAAAGCTTATAATATATTAAATTAAAAATTTTGCTTATATAATAGTATGTATGATATTATTCCAAATTTATTACAAACCAAATATGTGCATAGGAAAAAGAAGGAATGGAGGATGCATCCTAATATTAATAGTACATTTCTTTGGATGCTAGGATTAAAGGTGATTTTTATCATACTGTGTGCATTTCTGAATATTACAGATTAACTACAGAGAACATGTATTTGACAATTAGAAGAAAAGTTTTGTTTCTTTTTTTTTTTTTTTGAGATAGGGTCTTGCTGGTACGGTGGTGTTGTCATAACTCACTGCAGCCTCAAACTCCTGGACTCAAGTGATCCTCTTGCCTCACCCTCCCTCACACGCTCAGCTGATTTTTCTATTTTTTGTAGAGACAGGGTTTTGCTATGTTGTCCAGGTTGCTTTCAAATTCTTGGCCACAAATAATCCTCCCACCTCCACCTTCCAAAGTGCTGGCCTTATAGGTGTGAGCCACCACTCCCAGCTGAAAAAAAAAGTTATTTTTAAACAAGCTGTGAACCTAGGCAAAGAACAGGGAACTAAGTACCTTAACTTTATTCTAGTGATTCTGAAAGCCTGGTTTGTGGTCCACTGCATCAATATTGCTTAGAAAACTTATTAGAAAGGCAGGTTCCTGGTCCCTGCCCTAGACCCCTGACTATAACTCTCAGGGGATGGGGCCTAGAGATCTGCATTTTAATAAGCTCACAGTTCATTTTTATGCACATTAAAATTTGGGAATGACTCCAGAGTGTAGCTTTTTAAATTTATTTACTTAAGATTTGGGGCCTGTAGTTCCAGCTACTTGAGAGGCTGAGGCAGGAGAAGCCCTTGGGCCCAGGTGTTTGAAAAAAACAAAAAAGATTTGGGGACTGACATAGTGGGTAATATGTTTCAGGCAGGAACCTTTCCTTTTCTTGTATGTCATCTGCTACTTTATACTTTCGTATCTTTTGACTGTCCAACATAGAACTCAGTGCACATAGACCCACATTGTATTATCAACCTGCATAAGATAATAAAATATTTTCTGGGACTATTGGGTAGTAAATTGTCTTGAGTAATTAAATATTCTGGCTAATGATTTCCTCCCAAAAATTATATGTAGATTACTAGTTTTCAAAGAATTAGAACATAATAAACTATCCTTAAACATATCTAAATATTGCTTACTGTGTCTTTGAAGGTAGTTCAGGTGTCTCCAAAGTACAGTGCAACACACAGGTGACCAGCATGCTATTCTTTGTAGACACAAACTCTAATCCATCTCTTAAGAGATTTCAGAATTGCTTTGTTTAAAAAAAAGCTGGTGTTTATAGTAAGTCTTTCAAGATCATTTTCTGTCCCCACATCATTTACACATATAACACAACTTTACAAGCAACATTTTTCACCCCATGTAGTGGGTATTGTGTGGTATTGTAGTGAGCTGTCCTTCAGATACAGTGCAGGTAAATGCACACTTCCATTTGAGAATCACGAGGGTTTAGTGTTGGACGTCTAGGTAGAAGAGCTTCTTTAGATACACATATTTAAAAATGTTAAGTATGAATTAAATTATGTTGGGGAATTAGCCTTTAAAGGAACTTATGTTCATTTTTGTATAAAGTGAGCACCCTTAATTGTTTATTTCTAAGTTTATGTTTTTATATTAGATTTTCTTTTTTTATAACATTATTTATAATTCCAATCATACTACAGAGTCATTAAGAAAATATGGAAAAATATAAGAAAACAATTATATATGAAACATTTTAACAGAAATTGGGACAGTATCATATACAGTTTTGTATCATTATTGGTGAATGTTTTATAATGAGCATTTACTTATTAAGTTTTCTTCAAAAACATTACTTTTAGAAGCTTTATAAAAATTCATTAGGTAACAGCCAGGTGTAGTGGCACACACCCTTTGTAATCCCAGCTACTCGAGAGGTTGAGGTAGGAGGATCACTTGAGCCAAGGAGCTTGAGGACAGCCTGGACAACATAGCAAGACAAGAATAAAAAATAATTCATCATTAGGATGTGTATATTTCATGTGACCATTTCCTCTATTTTGGATGTTTCATTTTTTGCTTCCAGTTTTCACTATTATAATGTTGGATGAATATCCTTGTAAATAAATCTTTATTCACCTGATTAGCTGCTTCCTTATGATGAATTTTACAAAGTGGATTTGGAATTGCACAAAGGCTATGACTTATTAATATATGTTGTTAAATTACCATGCAGAAATGATGTTTCAATTATACTCACACTGTCAATGTCACATTGAATTTTTTTTAAGCTATCTATGATATTTTCCTGTTTATTGTGAATAAGAAGACATTATCAAGTGTCAGGAATAACAATCCCTTTCCTGACATTTGGTTTCATTTTGATGTTTGCAGCTAATTGCAGAGATGACATGACCTGTGTGAAAGAAGAGATCTTTGGGCCTGTTATGTCCATTTTATCATTTGACACTGAAGCTGAGGTTCTGGAAAGAGCCAATGATACCACTTTTGGACTAGCGGCTGGCGTCTTTACCAGGTACATGCAGGACCCCCAAAGCGGTTCTGAAGGAATGGGGCTGCAGTGTCTGCTTAGACATGTGATTGATCTTACTCCCTCACAGAGCCATCAGCATTTTCTGTTTGCTTCAGGTTAAGTTTGAAGATGCCAAAGCAGCATTTTGTAGTTTGCCCTGAATGGCCAGAGAACCCTGCTGTTGAGTTTAAATCGAGCTGTAAACTGTTGATGAATATTCTGTCCTTTTTCATTCATTCATTGGATAAATATTTAAGGTTTGATCTACGTAAAGCCCTGAGTCAGGTGTCTACTGAAAACATACATGTCAAGAAACTTAGAAACCTGTAAGCATATAATTCGTGGGCAGTATTCCTAAAAAACATGATTTTTAGTAGCATTATAGTAGTTCCTAACTGGAATGCACGGCGACTCATGTAGGCATTTTTCTGTTGTTGGATATTTAGGATGTTGTTTCCAGTTTTAACTATTGTAAGTAATGTTGTGATTAATATCTCTGTACATAAATTTTAACAACTACTAACTAGTAGAAGTAAAAATGATTTGGGAGTGCAATGTCTCTGAAAACAATTGCAGATTGCTTGGTTTTGTACAAATTTTGATTAGTCTTTAGCAGTAGTAGGCAGTTTTCTAAGGCCACTTTTACACTTGGGATTATGCTGTTTCTTGGGTGATGTGCAAAGTTAAATTTTTTTGTAGCTTTGTGGTCAGGAACCTGGGAAGGAAGGCCCAAGTCTGCCTTGAGAACCTGATGCTTCTCTTTGAGCTCTGAAGACAAGATAGAAGAGCTGCTTTTTTGATTTGGGGATAGAGTAGGTTAAGTGCTCTTACTTTGCTTTGCCACCCCAATACAGACAAAGTCCAATTACAAAGGAGGGTAACTCCAATATGCTTTTTTTTTTTTTTTTAACAGCTTTACTGGGATAATTCACATACTATACAATTCGCTCATTTAAATTGTACAATTCAGTGGTTATTAGCATATTTACAGAATTGTGCAACCATCACAATAATCTATTTTTAGGACATTTTCATCATCCCAAGAAGAAACTCTGTGCCCATTAACAGTCACTCTCCATTCCCCCTCCCCCTCAGCCCCTGGGCACCGCTAATCTACTTTCTGTCTCTATGGATTTGTCTATCCTGAACATTTTATATAAATGAAATCATATAGTATATATTCTTCTTTCACTTGGCATAATGTTTTCAAGGTTCATTTATGTTGTAGCATGTATCATACTTTATTCCCAAATAATATTCCATTGTATGGATATGTACCACTTTTTGTTTATCCGTTTATCTGTTGCTGGATATTTGGGTCATTTCCACTTTTTGACTATTATGAATAATGCTGCTATGAACATGTGTTCGAGTCTTTGTGTAGAAACTATTTTCATTTCTGTTGGGTATATATATAGTGGTAAAATTGCTGGGTCATATGGTAACTTTATGTTTAACTTTTTGAGGAACTGCTAAACTGTTTTGTGAAGTGGTAGCACCATTTTACATTCCCACCAACAATCTATGAAGGTTCCAATTTCTCCACATCCTTGCCAGCCTTTGTTATTATTCGTCCTTTTGATTTTAGCCGTCCTTGTGGGTGTGACATGGTATCTCATTGTAGGTTGTTGTTGTTGATTTTTTTTTTTTTTTTGAGACAGGATCTCGCTTTGTTGCCAGGCTAGAGTGCAGTAGCATCATCATAGTTCACTGCAACCTCAAACTCCTGGGCTCAAGCCATCCTTCTGCCTTAGCCTTCCAAGTAGCTGGGACTACAGGTGCACACCACCACTCCTGGCTAATTTTTCTATTTTTGTAGAGACAGGGTCTCACTATGTTGCCCAGGCTGGTCTTGCACTCCTGACCTCAAACAATCCTCCCACTTCTGCCTCTCAAAGTACTAGGATTACAGGCATGAGGCACCAAGCCTGGCCTTCACTGTAGTTTTGATTTACATTTCTGTGGGTTTTCTTTTCACTTTCTTGATAGTATTATTTGTAGCACAAAATTTAAAATTTTGACCAAGTCCAATTATGCTGTTTTTTGTCTGTTACTCTTAGTGTAATATCTAAGAAGTCTTTGCCTAATCCAAGGTTATGAGGATTTATTCCTATGTTTTCTTCAAAGAGTTTTATAGTTTTCACTGTGACATTTTGGGCCTGTGATTCATTTGAGTTAATTTTTGTGTGCAGTGTAAGAAAGCAATCCACCTTTATCTTTTTGCATGTAGCTATACATTTGTTCCAGCACTATTTGTTGAAAAAATCTGTTTTTCCCCATTGAATTGTTTTGGTACCTTTGTTGCTGCAACTTATTTTGTAGATACTTTTTGGATGAGACTATAAAACCCAATCTATGTCTGTTTTGCCTGGATGATACAAGATTTTAAAACATTTTGAAAAAATAAGAATTTAGTAAGATTGAGACCCCTAGAACTGGCAGTCTAACTTTTCTTGTTAAAGTAGTAGCATAAGAAACATGAATAACTAACACATTTTTTTTTTTTTCTTCACAGGGACCTCCAGCGGGCTCATAGAGTGGTGGCTGAGCTTCAGGCTGGAATGTGCTTCATCAACAACTATAACATCAGCCCGGTGGAGTTGCCCTTTGGTGGATATAAGAAGTCAGGTGAGGAGCTGGGAAGTGTGAAAGCAAACCAGGTCTCTAGGGATACTTGTCATAATTCATCATCCACTGTAGAGTTTTTAGATTCAGTTTAGGTAAAGTGTCTCTTAAGTAATATTTCAGAAAGCTTATATTAATTTTTTTTTTATTATGCCAAATTAATAAAATATTTTAATTTATATCATTTAACAATCGATTATAGTCATTATCATTGCACTTGATGGCATATGGGAATGTTTTCCCAAAGCCACTGCTCACTCATTAGGTTTGAAGCATCAGGAATATAGCTGTAACTTTGAGGTTCTTTCTTTGGAGTTTGTTGCCGATAAACATTCATTAATTTCCCGTACTGTTCTTCTAGACTGAAAATTGGTTTGGACTTCATAAAGGCACCATTCTAAGAGTCTGACCTCTAGTTTCTGTGGCAATTATATGTAGCCATCGCAGTGTTGGCAAATATATAAACTCCGATGAATACTGATGAGATGATGGGTGTTAATTTGACAGCCTTGTTTGGTATTTAGTTTGGTATTATCCTGGCATTCCCTAATCATACCCCACTAATCATCTTCGTCCCTGTGGTTTACTCAGAGGAGCTGTACACACAGACACAAATGCAAGTGGAAACTAAGGTACCATTTTATTAATCATTTCAGTGCAGGGAATCTGCAGCTTAGGCCTTTGGGAGGCCTCCTAGGTCACCCTTCCCTTCCCTTTGGACCAGGCATACATGTATGGGATGAGAGAGAGAGAAAGATGGCCAGAACTGCAGAGCAGCACCTGGCCTGACATGCCTAACCTTAGCTATGCACTTAGAGGATTTGAGAGGAACAAGAGACAGAGCTAGGTCTTGCCAGGACCTGTGTGTATATTATCTTTTGAATGGTGCCCCTGGAAATGTACATTTTTGGGGACCTAGGCCTTGCCCCTAGATGGCAGAGCCTACCTAGGTCTAGTGCAGGGTGCACAAGAAAGGCCAAGTGTGGGATGCTGTCCTTTTGGCACAATAACCTCATCTACTAGTAATTGGGCAGTGTCTTGGACTCTGAGTAATCAGAGGCGACCTAAGTTGTCCCCTCCCTCATGTGAGTGGGCAGGGTATAAATGGTAGCTTACTCTTACAGATTTAATATAAGAAACAGTTAATAAACCTATTATGAAGAGTTAAGTTTTAAATTAGCACCAACTTTCAAGGGTGTCAGGTTTGTTGTTGTAGAGACTGCTTTAACACATGATTAGAAATCTGGGCATTTTCAGACCTGAGCCCAGAATAGCAGATACCTCAAGTTAAGATTCCTATTGGTAAGAAATGAGACCTGTGTATTTCCCTGTCCCTATCCCCAAAGGCCAGTGGGTCTTTTCCCCATGCCTAGCTCCGCAGCTAATATATGGATTGAGGACTTTATTCCAGACGTCTCGCTCTGTGTTCTTCCACAGCCCTGATAAGCCGTGTCTGCCTGTGAAGATCACTGAGACTTTTCAGACTGTTGCAGTTGTGGTTCATCCTGACCCCTTCTCTTCCTTTCAGGATTTGGCAGAGAGAATGGCCGTGTGACAATTGAATATTATTCACAACTGAAGACTGTGTGCGTGGAGATGGGTGATGTGGAATCTGCTTTTTGAAAACCTGCAGTGAAACCTGTTGACGTGGCCAGGCTGTGGAATAATAAGAACTGACTCGCTCGACAGAGGCTTGACCACTGATGCCATTTCACATCCAGATTTGCGGTCATTCAGGATGAGAGAATAGTTCAGTGTTATTCTCCGTCTCTCAGTCGCTCTCCTAACTGAAAATGTGTCTCAGTGCCTTTTAGATACTAATCAAGAAAGTTGTGATTTTCTTCAAAGCAAATTTCTGTGAAATCTTTAAGAGCCAGTAACACACTTCCAGAGAAGAGGGAGCAGGACTAGGATTATATGTTTTCCAGACATTCGGCCTACTGGCAATGTTCATTCTCTAGCTTATTTTAAAGAACTTGTTCCTTTATAGGTTCCTGGTAGAATCAGTAGAGATGATTTCTGCTCCATTGACGTTTTTTAGGCTATGTCCCGTTGTCATTCCGTTAAGAAAGCTGACAACCAGGATAGGGAAGGGATTAGATAATAGGTCAAATTCTGTGTGATGTTGACTTGCTGTCGTAAGCACTTTTGTTTCCATTTGGTGCTGCGGTGGAGGAAACCTGTCTTGGGTTCTTGAACTACAGCCCTGCTCTTACACCAGAACAGTTACCTTTTAAATGTACCAATTATTTATGTACTAATGTAGTATAGTGAAATTAAATCACATCACTTATAAAATTACTTTTACTTTCTTTGACTTTCATGTTTTGAAACTAAACACGTCTGAAGGTTACAGTAGGACAGAGGACAGGGCTACAGTTAAAAGCACAGGCAGAGGGACTTAATCTTTCTAGTAAGTCCAAAGGGCAGGTTTAGTTGCTGTAATGAACTTTTTATGGCCCACGTAAGCATTTAACCCCCATGTTTGTCCCGACCTTGATAAGCAGTGCCTGTCCTTGAAGAGCTGTTGCAACAGATCATTGCAACTTTTCAGACTATTGCAGTGATGCCTCACTCTGCCCCTTCTCTTCCTTTCAGGGAAATAGTTTATACATAATAGCTAATTTAGTAGTCAGAGATAAGGGATGATTGTTGTTACTGGGCCTGGATCTAATTATATATTATTATGGGCAAATACTATAGTTTTAGAGCATGAGAACAATTGAATCAGCCTTTCTTGGTGTTTATTTGCACAGAGGACACATATATGGTCCTGAACAAGGCAACAGAGTTGCATCACCCTGTGTCTCAGGGGAGCCTTGTGCCACTTAAACAGTAGGTGCTGCCTGGGAGAAGAGAAGTTTCTAATCATCCCTCTAAAGAGAAGACAGCAGGGGAAAGGAAACCGACATTTGAGTTCTCACTGTGTTCCTACATTCCTTCCCATTTAGTCTCACACTAAACCTAAAGAAGGTATTATCCCTGATTTTCAAATGAGGAAACTGACATTTGGAGCCTTGGTCCTAGGCAAGTATGATATTATGATATACATACATTGGTTTTCATCCACAGTTCCTGGCTCATAGCTCCCATAGCCCTTGTCACAGTCTTTTATTATAATGTTCGGGTAGTTTAAGCCTCAGAAAACAGATTCTATCTCTAACCTTCTCCTGCCCTCCTTTCACCTGCCCAAGGAAGGACTCTAATCTCCCCCGCCTTTCTGATTATGGGTCCTAATACACTCATTTAAGAAAGTGTTAGACTCCATACCCTGGAGGAAGGGATGCTGCACAGAGAGGCCAAAAAGAATCTGGACAGACAGGCCTTGCTGGGTTTCCCCACTCAGCCTTTTTGTATTAGATCATACCCTTTTTTTCTAATCACATTTAACATGGTTGTTCACGGTTAATTGTGCCTATCCAATGAAGTCTCTGTACAAGGCCCAAGAGGACAGGATTTGGGGGCTTCTGGAGAGCCGAACACATGGAAGCTTTTATAAGAAGGTGAACAAGAACTCATCCATGTGCTGGGAAGGTGGCAGTCCCCAACTCCATGGGGACAGAAGCTCCTGTGCATTGGACCTCACCCTATGTATCTCTTCATTTGGCTGTTTATTTGTATCCTTCAAAATATCCTTTGTAATAAACCAGTAAACATGTTTGCCTGAATTCTGTGCGCCACTCTGGCAAATTAATCAAACCCAAAGAGGGGGTCATGGGAACCCCAAATTGAAGCCTGTTGGTCATAAGTTCCAGAGGCCCAGACTTAATGACTGGTGAGGCAAGAGGCAGGCTTGTGGGACTGAGCCCTCAACCTATGGGACCTGACGCTGTCTCCAGGTAGATGGAGTCAGAATTGAATTGGAGGACACCCAGCTGGGGTCCACTGCAGAATTGATTACTTGCTTGGTGTGTAGGGAGAAACCTTCCCACATTTGGTCACGGTCTTCTGTGTTGATTGTTGTGTGAGAGCAGAGGGAAAACACAGTTTGAGTTTTTCCACATTCAGCAAGTCTACAGGTTGAAGAGCAGGTTCAAAGCAGGTATGGGCCATTAGTTCCTGTGCTTTCTACTACCCTTCCCTGGTTCCTAGAACTTAACCCAGTGTACTAGTTTCCTATGCCTGCTATAACAATCTCCCAGCAATTTAGTGGCTTAAAACAACACAAATCCATTATCTTACAGCTCTGAATGAAGATCAGAAGTCACTTGGCCAAAACCAAGGAGTTGTCAGGGTCACACTCCCTCCAGAGGCTCTAGGAGACAAGCCTTTTTCAGCTTCTAGAACTGCATTCCTTGGCTCATAGCCCCTTCCTCTATCTTTAAGCCAGCAGCTTAGCATCTTCAAATCTCTCTCTGCCCCCATTGCTTACTTCCTCTCTGTGTAGTCAGATTTTCCTCTCACCCTCTCATGAGGACACTTGTGATTGCATTTAGAGCCCATTCAGATAGTCCATAATAATTTCCCATCTCAAGATCCTTAACTTGGTCATATCTGCAAAATCCCTTTTTTGCCAAATAAAGGAACATGCACAGGTCCTGGGAATTAGGACTTAGACATATGGGGAGGGCATTATTCCTACCATACCCAGCATGGTCCAAAGTATGTTTCAGAATGTCTTTAGCTATTGTTCCACAAATTGACCTGAACAAAGATTTGAACAAAATTTTTTTACCTGAACAAGTTTACCTGGAAAAAAAAATCAGTTTGTTAATGAAGCATCTTCTGAGAGTAATAATTAATATCACAGAACATACTTAGGGAAACATTGACTTAATCAAGAGGCTGAGGCCTTCCTCTGATTTGGAAGAAGTTGTGTCATCTAGTTAAATTTTCCTGGGGTCTTCTTTTTTTCTCCGCTACTATTTTGATTTACTTTTTTTTAAAGCCACATTTTTTTTTTAATTTCAGAATATTATGGGGTTACAACACTTTGGCTATATATATTGCCCATGCACTGCCCGTGTCAGAGCTACAATCGTGGACATCCCCCAAACTGTGCTCCCCGAAACTATTCAGTGAGAGTTTTCCCATCCCCTCCACCCCCCTCCCGCCTGCCCTCCCCCGATGAATATTATTGCCCTGTGTGATGTAAGTGTTGATCAGTTAGTACCAATTTGATGGTGAGTACCAGTGGTGAAAAGCCACATTTTTAAATTTTATTTTGAGACAGAGTCTCACTCTGTTGCTGTGGGTAGAGTGCAGTAGCATCGTCATGGCTCACTGCAACCTCCAACTCCTGGGCTCAAGCGATCCTCCTGCCTCAGCCTCCTGAGTAGCTGGGACTACAGGCGCGCACCACCACACCCAACTAATTATTCTATTTTTAGTAGAGATGTGGTCTCACTCTTGCTCAGGCTGGTCTTGAACTCCTGAGGTCAAGCGATCCTCCTGCCTCAGCCTCCCAGAGTGCTAGGATTATAGGCGTGAGCCACAGCACCTGGACTTGATTCACTTTTGAGAATTAAGCAGCAGAAGGTACCCTTCTCCCTCCCTCCCCCACATAATCTTACCTCCTAGAAGTAACTACTGTTAATGTTTGGGTGTGCATCTTTCCTAGGATTTTCTTAAAGGGAATAACTGCTAAGTAACCTTGGATCCCAATGAGACTGCATATAAATGGGAGCCCAACTCATGTTCTTTTATATGCATTTCTGATTTCTTTGCTATATTCCTGTGCTAAAGGTACTGATAAAAGTTTTTTTGGAATTTTTTTTCTCTCACGATGTTGCTCAGGCTGACCTTGAACTCCTGGAAGTGATCCTCTAGCCGCAGCCTTCCAAGTAGCTGGGACTACAGATGTGCATCACCACACCTGGCTTGGAATTGTTTTAATGCAAGAAAGAAGAAAAAAAAAGCAGTCTCATGTTGGCTCGCTTCTTTGCAATAGCTCAGAATCCTGATCTCTAACTTGGCTTTTTAGTGACCCCATAGAGAAGTCCCTAACTTGGGCAGGTCTCTTACATAGAAAATGTAGCCACTGAGCCCCTTCTTTACTACACTTTCTTTCTCACACCAGAGATCCTATTGCTGCTCCCGGGCCTTCCGATTTCGTCTTATGTTACTCTCCCCGATTACTCTCTTGTTCACCTGTTGATTACTCTGCTATGCTCGCTCTTGCCTCAGGGACCTCAGAATTGCTGTTCCCTCTTCCTCTTAGAGTATGGTTTCCCTAGATCTTCACCTTCACTTCATCTTCACTTACTTCAAAGTATTTATTGCTATTTGGAATTGTTTACATGGTAATTTTATCTGCCCTAACTAGAATGTAAACCTATAAGCAAGAAATGTCATGTCACTTGGCTCACCGTAAGTTTTACTCAAGGTTTGAATAAGTGATTAGAAAGGCTGGGTTCGAGCCTTGCTACTCAGTGTGGTCCAGGGACCAGCAGCAGCTGCTTCTTAGAAATGCAGAGGCTAGGCACGGTGCCTCACACCTGTAATCGCAGCACTTTGGGAGGCTGAAGCAGGAGGATCACTTGAGCCCAGGCCACTGCACTCCAGCCTGGGCAACAGAGGGAGACCCTGTCTCAAAAAAGTAAAAAAAGAAATTCAGACTCTCAGTTCCCACGTCAGACCTATGAATCTGAATCTGCATTTTAACAAGATCCTCAGGTGATTCGTAAGTACAAGTCTGCCTAGCACTGCTTTTGGAGCAATGGTTTTCAACTTTCGAATTGTCCAGAGAAACCTTTACTAGTACTGAGATTCCAATTTAATTGATACAAGCATCTGGAGTCATAAAAGGGCCCCAGGTGAATTTAATGGGCAGCCAAGGTTGAGAACCACTGCTTTAACAGCCATGCTATCCAAGTGCAGTAGCCCAAGCCATATGTAGCTACTTAAATTTAAATTATTAAAATTAAATAAAAATTCAGTCATCAGTTGCTCTAGCCACATTTCATGCACTTAATAGCTACACAGGTGTAGGGGTTACCTTGTTGGACAATGCAGATGTAGAATATTTCCATCATGTCAGGAAGTTCTACTGGACAGTGTTGCTTAAGAGGGAAGGAAATGAGAGACTCTCAGTTTTTGATAAAGTTAAGAGAGCATCTTTGGAGGCAAGTGCTGTTAGGTATGAAATGGGAAGTGGGCAAAACTGTGGGGTCCCGAGAACATAAAGAAAACCTGGTTGCTGACTTTTGTCCAATGAGTTACACCAGCAGGTGGCTCCTATGCTTCCTACCACAACTTGAACTGGAGCCTGAGCCGAGCCTTTGGCAACGAGAGCCCTGGGTAGGCACTGTGCTTGTGTTATCGTTTGATCCTCACAAACCTCATATAAATATTTTCATTATCCCCAACTTACAGCTGGGCAAGCTGAGGCTTAGAGAGGCTAATAAACCTGCCCAAGGGCACATGGCTACCTGCAGGTGGCGATACTTAAGGTTCATTATGGATCAATTAGGCATTTATTGGCTGGTATGGTTCTCTAATTTCCATCTATAGCAAAACTCTGAATGTTTCTCTATGGAAGTAAATCGACTCTTTAGAATGTACACCATCACTAGATTAGTAGTTAACGCTAGCACTATTTACGCCAATTTTTTCTCCACAAGACAAGGGAATGTAACAGAAACTAGCTTGCCAAAGAGTATCATTCTCTATAGCAGCCATCTACCAGCTGGATTCTGCCAAGCCCTGGGGTTCCCTGGAAGTGCTGTTAGTGGGGAACTAGCGAGTTGAAAAGGCAGAGCTCTGGGTTCTGCACTTCACCCATAGCACCCTTTATATATTGGAGTTCTTACAAAACTCCATCTGAGCCCATTGTGCAATAGCAAAATGACAAATATGGATCACATTACAGACGCTGCTTGACTTACCATGGGGCTACGTCCTGATAAACCCATTGTAAACTGAGAATATTGTAAGTTGAAAATGCATTTAATACATCTAACCTACTGAGCATCATAGCTCAGCCTAGCCTACCTTAAATGTGCTCAGAACACTTACAGTAGCCTACACTTGGGTAAAATCACCGTCCTGACACAAAGCCTATTTTATAATAAAGTGTTGAATAGCTCATGTAATTTTTTGAATACTGAAAGTAAAAAACAGAATGGGTACTCAAAGTACAGTTTCTACTGAATGCGTATTGCTTTCACACCATTGTAAAGTTGAGAAATTGTGAGTCAAACTATTATAAGGTGGGGAGCATCTGTTCTTTAAAAAGTATACCCCGTTAAGACTTCAAACAAAGGTGAGGAGCCAGCTTCATCTCCAGGTCTGCCCCGGCCTGCTTCACTGCTGCCTGCGCAGTGAGAAAGGAAACCTCAGCAAGCTCTCCAGCCTCTTTAGGTGAATTTCTTATAAAACAAAAAACAAACAGAAACCTAGCTTATTATAAATTCTCAATTATTAATATATCATTTTTTCAAATCAGGACCAAAAAAATCCCTACTGTTCATCATCACCATCATTTCATGAAGGAACATTTTGATGTTAAAAAAATACAAGTTAAAGCTTTATGAAAAACTGTCCTCATTTTCCTTGCTTTTCTCTCCACTGGTAAAAATTTCTCATAAACTAACATTGGAGTATATGCTGACCTAGTCCAACCTCCCCATCGAATGCCCTGAGAGCTTCGGGTGGTCATTCGGCCAAGGCTGGCCATCCTTCATGGCTGACCATAGCACTTTATCCTTAAATGCTTCATCTTCAGAGCTTAAGTGACAGAGGGGTACAATGGAAAATGCATGGATTTTAAAATCAGGCCTGGATTCAAATCCTGTCTCTAATCCTCATAGGCCGTTGAGCACTTGAAATGTGCCTAGTGAACTGATTTTTTTTGTTTTATTTAAATTGTACTAATGAAAATTTAAATAGCCATATGGGGCTAGTGGCTACTGTATTAGACAACACAGGTCTAGACACTGTATTTCTGTTAAGGTACTTTATGGCCACATTAGTTTTTTTTGTTTTTTTTTTTTGAGGCAGGGTCTTGCTCTGTCACCCTGGGCTAGAGTATAGTGGCATCATTATAGCTCACTGCAACCTCAAACTCCTGGGCTGGAACGAACCTCCTGCTTCCACCTCCCAAGTAGCTAGGACTATAGGTGCGTACCACCACGCTCGGCTAATTTTTATATTTTTTGTAGAGTTGGGGTCTCACTCTTGCTCAGGCTGCTCTTGAACTCCTGGCCTCAAGCAATCCTCTCTCCTCAGCCTCCTGGAGTGCTAGGATTACAGGTATGAGCCACCTCGCCTGGCCCACATTAGTTTTTGGAGCTACCATCTTACTCTGCCAACTTGCATTGTTTTCTAAATCAACTAAAGTAAAACCTTCTAAGTCTTCCTGATTTTTATCTATGCAATCAAATCTTTGTATCCAAATGTTAAGTTTCATCTTCTTAAATTTAGTCTATTGCTTCAGTTTTTAAGCAGTAGAAACAACCTCCAATGGAGATTTTTAAAAAAATGCTTACTGTTATCCTAAGTATTAGTAGCAAGTGATAATACTATATCCTAGAGATAAAAGGCTTTCCTTAATTTTTCACCACTGTGGCATGATTATGAACATATTACCACAATCAGACTCTTTCTCATCTTCACATACCACATAAGCATCCGCTGGCAGGGTGAGGAGAGGTACTTAATACTTGTGGCTCCTCTTTCACCTAGCAGGAACAGGCTAGTGATTTTAGATGGAGACCCAAAAAGAAATGAGTGGTAAGAGTCAGGCGGTTTAGGTATGAGGCTGATGCCAGATAAGTTTTTATTATATTTAGAAAAAAAAATGTAACTGGAAATAAAGGTAAGTCATTCAAAATGAATTAGAATTTTTAGACCCCTTCAATTCTTTAATGGCAGGATTTGGACCCACCACCCAAGCCAGTTTTAACCCAACCAAGATGCTGGAAAGCAGAGCACACAGTTGTGCCCATCAAGCCAATGAGGGCAATGGACCCCAGGGCTCCTCGACTCCGCTTGCTGGGTTCTGAAAAAGAAGAAAGAGCAGAAGTTACCAGGAATGGTCCAGTATTATGATGCTTTCAACATCCCCGAGCCATTTATCATGGCATTTGGGGTTGTACATTAGACAACCTGGCCTCACAAGGTTAACCAACTGTTAGCCGGAAGTCAGATACTTACTGATAGCTTCAGATACTAATGCTGTCAGTAATGCAAACCAAGTAATGTGTCCCCCTAGTATTGCTTGGACCTTAGAAAATTATGGGATAATAACTACAGCAACTTTGCTCTAGTACCTTTAGTAGCACTTCCCTCTTTTTCAAAGAAGTATTAGGTTATTAAGTATGGAATGTCTGATTTCCTAAAGTACTAAGTTTGACAGTTGGTATCTCTGACATTTCACTTTGACACTTCTTGGTTTTTTTTTTTTTTTTAACGTGAAGGCACATCCTCATTCTTTCAAACACACATTTTGGCTTCTGATTATCTTTCAAATTTTTTTTAAAGCAATTTTTGTGAAACCATGGATAAGTCAAAAATCTGTGTTGTTTTTGAATATAAGTTCCATCGTGGAACCAGTGCAGCATAGACAGCTCGAAATATCAATGAAGTGTTTAGAAAGGATGTGGCTAGTGAATGCACAGAACATCAATGGTGTGAGAAGTTCCATTCTGGTGATTTTAATCTTGAAAATGAGCCATGTGGGTGACCTGAGACCAAGGTGGATAATGCTGAGCTGAAAGCCGTAGTGGAAGCGAATCCATCTCAACCTACGCGTGAATTAGCAGCAAGGTTTGATGTTACTATTCCAACAATATTGGACCATTTGAAACAAATGGGCAAGGTAAAGAGGCTGGATAGATGGGTTCCACATGAATTAAACGAGCATCAGAAGAGAAATCGTCTCGAAGTTTGCCTTTCTTTGCTGTCACGACATAAAGGCGAACCATTTCTATATCGTATTGTTACATGTGATGAAAAATGGATTCTTTTTGACAATCGCAAGCGTTCAGCACAATGGTTGGATAAAGATGAAGTGCCGAAACACAGTCCAAAACTGAATATCCATCATAAAAAGCTAATGGTGTCTGTTTGGTGCTCCAGTGCTAGTATTATCCACTACAGCTTCATGAAACCTGGTCAATCGATTATAGAAGATGTCTACTGCAACCAACTGGACAAAATGATGAGGATGCTTGCGATTAAGCAGCCGAGATTGGTCAATAGAGACAGGCCAATCCTCTTGCAAGACCACATGTTGCAAAAAACAACGCTGCTCAAACGACAGAAGCTGGACTTGAAACTCTCTGTCATCCACCATATTCACCAGACCTTGAACCAACTGACTACCATTTCTTCCAGGCTTTGGACCACTTTTTGCAAGGAAAAATATTCAATTCTCAACAAGCTGTGGAAAATGCCTTTCATGATTTTATCGCCACTCGCTCTCCAGGCTTCTTTATTGCTGGCATAAACAAGCTACCATTAAGATGGCAAAACTGTGTTGATAGTTTAGGCATATACTTTGACTAATTGTACTGCTTCTTGTTTGAGATATAACAAACTAAACTTCTGATTTGAAATCAGACATTTCATATTTAATGACCTTAATATGTATAGACAAAAATGTCTTTTTTCCCTTCTCTCTGAGGTATACCATTTGTGGTAGTGCTTAGGCTTTAGAATCAGACTGTGTGGGTTTGAATCCTGATTTACTAGTTTATACTTAGTAGCTATGTGACCTACACCCTTAATGTTTCTATGCCTGTTTCCTCATCTATAAAATGGGATAATATCTATATCACAGAATTGTTGTGAGGTTAAATAGCACATACGAAGTTCTTAGAATAGCAATTGGCACATAGAAAATGCTCAATGAAAATAAGTTTTGTTACTATTCAAAGGTTAGTAAAAAAAAAAAAAAAAAGAAGATAATAGACCTTTCACCTAAATATCAAGCTATTTCCCCTTTTCTTAAAGCCCCAAGAAGAAAAATATAGTAGCATAAGATTTTAATTTTTAAGTTTGTTTCCTTGGCAGATGTCAGTATGTACTTACCTCCCGTGTAATAGCCATAAGCATAAAGAACTCGTCCAACAATCCAGGCCAAGCCCAAGCCAGAAACTATACGCTAAGATAAAAGGGCTACATTAGTATTTGCATTAAAGAAACAGGCAAACCTTTATTAACACCTAGGGTTGACTACACAATGTGTTAGTAAAAGCTAACAATTTCATGAATTTGCTAAACTACTCCCCACCAAAATTAGGTAGAATTAAGTTATTTGTTTCGATTAGGAAAATCAAAGATCTGTGATTCTTCTTTGAACAGCTCATGGAGTGGGGAGATGAGTACTGGTTTCCTGGATAGGTGGGATGAAGGGAGCTTCCAGCTCACTCTGGCATCTTGGGGAACTTGTGCTGGAGCACAAGAGAAGGACAGGCAGGTCTGGGGTCTCGGGGTAAGCCAGAAGAGGAAATTCTCCCAAACACATGGCTAGAGGAAAAGCCCTGTTGTCTCCAATGGGCCTCGGAGCATGAGACTAACTAAAAACTCCAGCTGCTGTGCATGCATCATCTCCAGTGAAGTTACCCACTGGCAGGGCTGTAAGCAGGTGCTGCAGCCTGCACCAAGGGTGGAAGTCCACTGCACAGAGTGGGAGAGTGTGTCATGTTGCAAACCCCAGAATATGTGCTCTTGGAAGGAAAAGGCTCCCTGTTCCCAACACCCTTGAGAAAAGAGAGTAAAACTTATGAAGATGAAAAAATCTTCCCTCTGGGCGCCATGTTAGGGTGACCCCTTTGGTCCAAAGGAGCCAAGGGAGAACAATGAAGAAAGGGCGTAAGGGAAGGCCACCTTCCCCAGTGCCTGTCCTGTTGAGCGGCGCTACCACTGGGGTGGGTTACTGCACAGGGTTTTTGTTTGAGACGACTGTGGGTAAAGTTAAACATCCATAGGAGGAGTGGCCTTCTCACTGCTCACCACATAGACTGGGCAGGCACCTGCCTCAGGCCTTGCTCTTGGCTTCTTCGGCCTGGATGTCTGGAGACCTGTGCGGCACTTGCTCCCTTACCTCCTTTGCTTAATTGTCACTTTCCCAGCAAGGCCCTCCTCCCTGGCCACCCTAGTCAGAATTGTCCCTGCTCCATCCTCCCTTTCCACCTTCCCTGCCTTGTTTTCTTCCATGTACTCACCAGCTTCTAACACACTACATAATTTACCTATGTTGTCTTTTATCTGTGACCTCAACTGAAAGGTAAGCTCTAGGAAACCAGGTATCTTTGCCTGTTCTGTTCACTGCTGGAACCCCAGGTGGTGAGTATATGTTTGTTGCATGAATGAATGAATACGGCAAATGAAAACTCTTATGGATATGAAACCTTTAGACTCAGACAGACCTGGTGTGAATTCTGATTCTTCTACTCTGTAGCTATTTGACCTTGTAAAGGTTAAATAGTATCCAACAGAATTTTCCTTATCTATTAAAAAAATGGGGAAAGCCCCACCTACTTTAAAGAACTTTGTAAGGAATAAATGAATAAAATCCTTTTAAATACATGGTGTCTAGACACTGATGTTCATTATATGTTTATTTCCTTCTTCCTTCCCTGAGAATAGCTCAGTGAACTAAATCCAAATAGGTGAACACTCTGTGGAAAAACTTACCGGATGGTAAATACCTCCAACAGCTAGAAAAAATAAGAAGGGAGGATACACTTCCAACCTGGAACAGATAGAAAGAAACTTTTAAAAAATGTGCCCCATTTAAGTATGCCTATGTAGAACTAAGAGTCCTTTACATTCTTACTTGCCAAGTTAGAAACTTGAGAGCAAAAATAAACATTGACTGGAGGGAGAAGACCCGGTCACTAATATCTACCTTCTTTTGCTTTGCATGGGATTAAAGGTAACTCAGAACATGCTGAGTAAAAGGACCTCACATCGAACAAACTGAAGAGGAAGGTCTGGGGGTGAATTAGGGTGGATTTCCTGACAGAATTCAAAACCTTTTCGCTCCCTAGGGCTGGGAGATTCAACATTAGTTTAAATGGGACATGCTTCAAATACTATAGAGGGTAATGAAACATTAAAGACATTTCTAAGAAAGATTATCCAGAAATCCCACCATTCTAACAACTCTTAAGTTTGCTTAATATTCAATCTGTTCACGTACATAATTTTTAATGAGGTACCCATGATTGTCAACATCACTATTACTCAGCAAATACAGAGCACTAAGGGATGAGTTGTCGGACAGAAAACAGCCACTCTGCAGATGTGTTTGGTGCCTGGCAGGGCTGACACTCACGTGTTCTGGTGGGCTCGCTGAATGCAGTTGAAGAGGTGTCCATTTTCAGGGTCCGTGCTGTACATGGTAGGATACTATTAAACAAAGCACATGTTGATCAAATGACTAAGAGTAGCATTCAGTGTTGAAAGTTAAAATTAACCTTAAAAATAGTATATCCCAAACTATCTCTTACATTCTTAACAGCTAATCATTCTATTTCTACTTAAATATTTACAGTGACAAGGGTCTCAATTCTCAGAAACAAGATTCAATGTTTCTAGAAAATATCCAGTAATAACAGTATATGTCTGTGCTGTAGTTGCACAAGGGGTAGAGGCAGCTTGTGCCAAACTCAGTGCTTTTCATTGATCTTATGTATCAATGGTAGATTTCAGATGCATCACAAAGACACTGTGGGGAAATAGCTCTTTCCCAAGAGTCATCAAATACCACATTCTTTTAAGATTTCCCTAATGGAAGAACAGAAATTGAGTGTGTGAGAATTTTAATGGAAGCCTCCATTAGAAGGGAAAAAAAAAAAAAGGAAGAAACAAGATATGAAAACCCGAAAGCAGCTCTCTCTAGTGAGGGAGTTTAATTATAAATTGCTAAGCAGAAATAGACATTTAAAATTGCTCACCAGGGACAACTTTAGTCATTATCCCTTCTAGATCAGCTAGAACTGAAGGAAGTATTTAATAGACCACCTTCCTATGTCTAATGTCTAAGTCCAGGCTAACCTCAGCACCACATACTTCTTTTCTACTTGGAAAACAGGAAAATCACCTTAAGACATCATTTTTAAAGGGCATACCAGGAAACAATGTTACCATTTAATCCTTTGTAGAAAATACAGTAACAAAGCTTCCTAGCAAATAGCTCCAGCCAAAAACATACTGTTCTAATCCCAGCATACCTGGTCTTTCTACAGAAGAGATAAAGTCAAACAAGATGGAAACTACTCCCCAGCAGGGCCCCATATTTCTTGCCTCTTTCCTGACAGAAAGGAGCAGAATTTCTAATAGCCACAGTCCTGAAACTGCCACTTCCCACCACTAGCTCCTCATCTCCCCCTCCATGACTGAAGACAAGTTCTTGGATAAGCCCCTGGACAAGCCTACAACAGCACCAGCTTGTGTTCCCACTTACCTCCACCTTGTACTTCTTGCGGGCCTTGGCAACATTGATGGCTAGGTGGCCTACCATTATGAAGCTGGCAGTACCAGTTAGAAGCACGAAGCCGTATTCCTTAGAGAGGACGGCCATCCTGGCTCTGTGGAAGAAAGAACAGCACATTGGGACACTGCCCCCAGGACAGTGGGCATCACATGGTGTGAGGCCTTAGGGAGCATGATACTTTATTACATATAGATCAAATGCATACATGCAGATCAAAAAGGTGTGAGTCAAGCTGATGTTTCTAAGAGGTCATTAGAGATATTACTGTGTATCATATAACAGATTAAAAAATTATCTGAGTATGCAGTATACACAGAAAAGTATACAATCATATATTATATTTTCCTCTTTTGTGCCTGGGTTATTTTGATCAACATTATATTTATAAGATTTATCTACACCACTGCAGTAGTCATTGCTGTAAAGTGTTACAGCCACTAAAGATCACATTTTTGAAAAAATATTTAACGTGGCAAAATGCTAAAGTATACATTGTTACATTGAGAAAGAGAAAGAGAGGGAGAGGAGGAGAGAGGAAAAGACAGAGGAGGAGGAAGAGGTAGGGGAGAGGAAAGAGAAAGAAACAGGATCCACAACAGCATATACAAAGTGATTCCAAGTTTTCTGCCTGAGCCAGGGGCACACTGTTAAAGCAGGACAAGAACCTTAGGGCCTCCCTTTGATCCTGGGGCACGTGCTAGAACAGCAGCAGAAATCTCACACAGGTAGGGCAAGGCCAAGTTTGAGTGCTTTGAAAGCACAGCATGGCTCCTCAGCTTAGGATGCTTTGGGCAGCTCCTGGGAACTCAGGTTGCCCATCAAATCATCAATTCAAAATTAACCCCAGGAAGTGTTCTGATGTTTAGAACTTATTTTGATCCAAATATATGGATCTTATGCATCCCCCCAAAAATGATGGTACATGCAAATGGAGCAAAATGTTAATTGTAGATGCTGGATGGTAGCTATATGGATGGTCAATGTACAATTCTTTCAACTTTTCTGTATGTCTGAAAATTTTCATAATAAAATGTTTGGAGAAAAAGCTAATCCCAGCTCATTTTCCAGTGTTCAGTAACTTCTGCTACTTAAGCTATTGTCCTGCCCCCGGAGGAAAGAAGAGAGAAGGAAGCAGAGACTAGGTGTCAAAGAGAGCAGCACCTGGCAGGTGGGAGGAAGCCCAATGATCTCTTGGCACCTCAGTGCCACCCCTTCAGCCTCTGAGCTTTGACCACCAGATGGAAGAAGGGCCAGGGCATGGCAGGACCGGAAGGAGCAGCTATGATGCTTCAAGAAACCTTTCACAGACTGCCTGCTGTGCGCAAGGCCATCACAAGTCAGCAGCTCCACTGTGTGTTCTGCTTTCAGCTTTAAAATTTCCATCCCTGATAACTGTCTGGCTTCAAAGAATGCCCTGAGGTTAAGCAATGTCCCCAAGGTCTAAAACTCAAACTATCACAGCTGGGACTCAGATTCAGATTCATTTGCTTCCAATGTCCCCTTTCAGGTCTCACTTGAATATTTAGAGCCAAACTAACCTGGGGGTCAGAGCACCTTTCTCAAAATGCAATTTAGGGGCCAGGTACAGTGGCTCACGCCTGTAAACCTAGCACTCTGGGAGGCTGAGGCGGAAGGATTGCAGGAGCTTAGGCGTTCAAGACCAGCCTGAGCAAGAGCGAGACCCCCGTCTCTACTAAAAATAGAAAAAAAAAAACTAGCCGGGCATAGTGGCACACACCTGTAGTCCCAGCTACCTGGGAGGCTTAGGCAAGAGGATTGCCTGAGCCCCAGGAGAGGTTGCAGTGAGCTATGATGACATCACTGCACTCTATCCAGGGCGACAGAGCGAGGCTCTGTCTCAAAAAAAAAAGAAAATAAATAAAAAAGAAAAAAAAAATGCAATTTGGTGGGGGCAAGCAGCTCAGTTCCTTAAAAGTAAGTTTCTCTTAGCTCAGAAAAATAACATTTGGGGCCTAAATCCTAAAAATCTCTCCCCTTCCCACCAGGATTCACAATAATTTTCATCAATTTTCCCTCTCTAAGTTCTTCACCATGAGCTGCTCTCTGAGTGTGCCCATGTCACTCCTCAGAGGGGAGGAGACACACACTGGAAACAAGGCTCAGCACAGGACCGCTCCACTCAGCAGGCCCTGCCCGTGTGTGTGGCTGCAGAGAGCAGAGTCTTTGGCTGCCCTCCAAGCCACGCTGCCCTCATTCTCTTCCTACGTTTAGAAAATCAGCATGAGGAAGAAGCTATAGTAGTTATTAAAACACAAATTTAGAGTGAATTCTGAACACCTCTTGAAAATAAAAAGGAGCTTTCTAGCCTATCCTTGAAGTTCGACACACTTGGGCCAAACAGGCCACTTAAAATGCAGCTGCCTCTAACTCTGTCAGAAGCTGCCTGTTCAAGGACAATAAAATCATGCACGTTTGCATGAGATCAAAGATTGCAAGCCATGAGAGTCTGCTTCTAGACCTTCACCTTTGGATGGGCTCCCGGGCTCCCTGGCTGGGTGGGGATTACCTTGTGTTGGTGCAGCACTTTTTAGCTCACTTTTAAACTTCACAAAAATCCTATTAGCTTCATTTTACAGAAGAGGAAATGGAGGCTCAAGGAGACGAGGGCAGAGCTAAGGACAGAGTAGGCTTTAGAATTCTTCCCCCAAACAGGCTGGGCACAGTGGCTCACACCTGTAATCCTAGCACTTTGGGAGGCTAAGGTGGGAGGATCACTTCAGGCCAGAAGTATAATACCAGCCTGAGCAACATAGCAAGACCTCATCTTTACAAAAAATAGAAAAATTAGCTGGGTGTGCTGGCACGTGCCTGTAGTCCCAGCTACTCAGGAGGCTGAGGCAGGAGGACTGCTTGAGCCCAGGTGCTTGAGGATCCAGTGAGCTATGATGAGGGTACTACACTCCAGCCTGGGCAACAGAGCGAGACCCTGTCTCAAAAAAAAAAAAAAAAAAAAAGAATTCCTCTTCCAACACTCCTGCTAGCCCAGGCAACACATTAGAACTTGGTAGCTTCATCATTGATCTGTTTATGTGATTTGTTAGGGGTTAGGCAGGGTAGCTGGCAAGACAGAGAAGTGCCTCCTGAGTATATGTCCCTGTTGCAGGCAAGAAACACTCAAGAAAGCAACTGCTCTACAATCTACAATTAGAATCAATAATTAGAAATTAATATTTACTACTGAGCTCCTCTTTTAAAGTATAAATGCAATCTACAAGGTTAAACCTGTTAGGCCTTCACACCTTAGTGAAAGTTACTCTCCTCATGCTTTGTCAAGGTGATATGTATTGAGTATGAATCTGGATAGGGGCAAGCAGAGCCAGAACACTAAGTCCCTTCGAAGGGCAAATTCATGGTAAGAGGGACCCAGAGTTTGACTCTAGAGTGGATGGTTTGCAGAGGACGCATAATCAGTCACAGGGACAGTGGGAGTACCCAGGGCAGCAGCATACCTGCTCTCCCTGCAGGAGCCGTGGACACACTTGCACAGGGGCAGGAGCAATGACTGGAAAGCTGCCTGAGAGAAGACCCCTCCCTGATGTCTTCTTGCACTCCTACCAAGTGAGGAGTCCTGCTTCATAGGCCATAACAACCTGTACTTAAAACAGAAGAGCGGCCAATTATAACAGCTGCTAAGCTTCCATGAGGGACGGACCATGTCTGTCTGGCATCTTCCATGCCAAGTACAGAGTACATGCTCATAGATGGTTGTGGAATAAATGATTCAAGCTGAAACTCCAGTTGGCTTTCAGAAATGGCCTCCCTGCTGCCACACACAACCCTGAGATAATGTCCATTATCTGGCACAGTGTCTGGTATAAAGTATGCACCTAACCAATTTGAGTTTCCTTTTCTTCCCTCAAAAGTATCTGTTGAAACCATGGAAGAAACTGGCTGTGTTAACTACTTAAGAGAGAGGAATTCAGAACACACAGAAAAGCTGTCATCATGGCTGCTAAAAACATAAATCCAATAGGGAGTAAAAAATGGTTACGGCTTGTCCTTTAAGGAAAGAATCAGCTTAATTTAATCAAGGTTCAAAAAAAACTTTCTCATTTGCTAAATCCGTATTTTCTGAGGACTCCAACACAAGAGATGGATGTTCCTACCCCTTAGAGAGTGGCCTTTGTGTGTGTGTGGGTGTGCACTGGAAAGGAACAGGCAGCTCAGCTCACAGGGGCCACACCCAGGCAGCCACAGCCACACCCTGGGGTTGTGCCAGTCCCAGGGGTAGCAGATAGCTTTCAGGGACAGGCTGAAGGAACTGATAGCTGGCACATAGCCTCTCTCTGGCATGAGCACTCATTTGAACTGCACACCACATTTTGCTGATTATATACCTGCTCTGTGTCACCAGCAACCCTTTCACGGACCCAACAAGATAAGGTTCTTGAGGGTGAGAACTTTGCCCTACACTTTGTTTTCTACATGGTGTTAGACACATAGCACATAGTCCAATAGTCCTTTCTGAGCTGAACTTCCAATACAGGTGAAGATTACTTTGCAATGCACTTGGTTATATCACAGCATTTGTTAATCATCATCCAGTTTTCTGGGTTAGGCATAAACCAGCTCTATAAATTAAAATCTGTGAGCTGAAACCCTCTACCATATAGAGTCACATGCCATATAATGACATTTCCATCAATGAAGGGACTGCTTATATGATAGTAGTCCCATAAGATTATAATGGAGCTGAAAAATTCCTATTTCCTAGTGACATTGTAGCACAATGCATTACTCACATATTTGTGGTAATGCTGGTGTAGACAAATCTACTGCCCTGCCGGTCCTATCAAAGTATAGCACATACAATTATGTACAGTACATAATACTTGCTAATGATAATAAACTATGTTTCTGGTTTATGTATTAATATTTACTATATCACACTTTTTATCATTATTTTAGAGTGTACTCCATCTACTTGTAAAAAAAAGTTAACTATAAAACATCCTCAGCCAGGTCCTTCAGGAGGTATTCCAGAAGAAGGCATTGTTATCACAGGAGATGATAGCTCCATGCACGTTACTGCCCCTGAAGACCTTCCAGTGGGACAAGATGTGGAGGTGGAAGATAGTGATATTGATGATCATGACCCTGTGTAGGCCTAGGCCAATGCATGTGCTTAATTTTTAACAAAAAAGCTTAAAAATTAAAAAATAAAGTTTTAAAAACAGAAAAAAGTTTATAGAATAAGCATATAAAGATAGAAAATATTTTTGGACAGCGTACAATGTATCTTTTAAGGTAAGATAAAGAGAAAAGTTTAAAAAATTAAAAAATTAATAAAGTAAAAAAGTTACAGTAAGCTAAGTTTAAATTATTGTTGAAGAAAGAAAAATATTTTAAAATAAATTTAGTGAAGTCTAAGTATACAGTGTTCATAAAGTCTACACTAGTGTACAGTAATGTCCTAGGCCTTCACATTCACTCACCACTCACTCACTGACTCACCCAGGGAACTTCCAGTCCTGTAAGCTCCATTCATGAAAAGTGCCCTATAAAGGTGTACCATTTAAAAAATCTTTTATACTGAATTTTTACCGTAACCTGTTAGACATGTTTAGATATACAAATACTTATCATTGTGTTACAATTGCCTGCTGTATTCAGTACCATAACATGCTGTACAGGTTCGTAGCCTAGGAGCAATAGGCTATCCCATATAGCCACGGTGTGTAGTAGGCTCTACCATCTAGGTTTGTGTAAGTACAAAATCATCTAACGCATTTCTCAGAATGTATCTCTATCCTTAAACAATGCATGACTGTAGTTAAAAGTACCTAGTTTGCACTATTTACACACTGTTGGGGGAAGTGTAGAATAGACCCATCTGAAAGACAGCCTGACAACAGGTAATATTTTTTACAATGTTCATACCCTTTGGCTCATTAATTCTGCTAGAAATCTATCCTGAGGTAATATTCAAAATGCAAACAAATTTGGTTCAAAGACATTTACTTCAGCACTATTTATAATGGCAAAAACAGAAATAGTACAGACGTCAAAGAATAGAGGGCAGTTAAATAAATAATACACCTGTAAAATAGAATATGATACAACTATTAAAAATAGTGTATATAAAAATTAACAATGTTAAACCAGGCTTAACATACAATATTAAACAGGCTTAATATACAATATTAAATGGAAAAAAGAAAACAAAAGTGTATATGCATCATAATCTTAGTTTTCTCAATAATAAAAAAATAAAGGAAGAACATACCAAAATCATAAGCATAGTTATTTATAGATGGCTGGATTATAGATTTTCCTTTGTACTTTTCTGTAATTTCCAAAATGAGCAAATATTTATTTTTAAAAGTTATATAAAACATGGCCTGACAATAATTAGTAATTGAGAAGACAGAGGAACTGGCAGTTATGTTATGACAGAACCAAAGGATCAGATCTGACTTCTGGCTGGAATCCTGTCACTTATCTGCTATGTGCAGTACATGAGACAGCTTTGCAGTTAAGAGTACAGCTTTGGAATCAAAACTGTCTGGGTTCAGACCCTGATTCTCCCATGTCCTAGTTGAGTGTCCTTGGGAAAATTACTCAACATCTTTCAGCAGCCTCAGTTTCCTATTTGTTAAATGGAGATAAGGATGGTACCCCACCCAAAAGGCTGTTGTGAGGATTAAATGGAGACACTGTCTATGAATATTCATCATGATGCCTGACACATAGTAAGTCCTCAATAAATATTATATATCAGGTTATATTACATATGTCAATGCTCTGTGAACTATCATTTCCCTGATTCAATTATAAAAGGTGATGTTTGACTAAATGATAATGAATATACATTTAGAACTTAAAATTGTCATTTTAAAATAGCAAAGCTTAGAACTACAGATATCCCCCTCCTTTTCTGAACTCTCAGTAGCTAGCCATGTTAAAGTATATCATGTGAAAAGTAAGAGCGTTCAGGAGGAAGTGCTGAAATCAGCATATTGCAGTCACTCAAACCCTCACTGCAGCCAGACACTGCTTATCACTGCACGGGGGTATCCATGCATTCATTTACTTATTTGAGTTTACTGAGTGCCCATCCTGTCCTCATGATGCTCATGTTCTACCAGGAGACACAGGCAAATAAATAAACAGGTATCCAATTCCAGATTTTTTCCTTCATAGCAATGATCAAAAACTGGGTACAACAGAGCAAAACAAACAAAAACAAACTAAATAGGTTGGGGAAAGGAAGAAATAGGACAGAAAAGTTTCTGTTCTCTCCTCCCTTATTAGCAGTCACAGAGGTAGCTTTTTCTAGTCAACTATTTCTTGGAAGTTTTGAGTTAAAATAGTTCAGCTGAGAGAACATTAAATCGAAGGGTTAAAGGGAACCTGAATCATCTATGTATTTTTTTTTTAATTAGAAAATTCTTGTCACTTATTTAAGAGTAGAGATCCTTTTGGGAATTTTTTTACTCCTAGTGGACCTGAATGGAAAATCTACAGGAAAAGAGACAGAGGGAATCTGGGCGTCATGCAGACCCGTGTTCACAAACTGCCTCAGCAAGCTCTGGAACATTATTTCATGTCTCTACAAGATGGGGAAAATACTACCTACTTATTTCACAGGGTGGTTTGGGGAATTAAATGAGATAAACTAGATACATACCTGGTATGAATATTTAATAAGTGGCCCAAATATGAAGATATATCGTAAATACTGGTGAAGTGTATATATCTGCCCACATAAACAGTTCCTAAATGAGGAGATCAATCTTCCTACAAATCAGTACTGTCCTTTGACTTAGACAATAGTTCTGATACTTTTTTAAATGATTCAAATCTGGCAAATGGCTGATCTACTTAGACTGCAAAATGTAGTCAGTTTCCTAGCATGGATAGCATAATGATTCAAAGAACACGTAGTTCACTTATTCAACCACAATACGTAAAGTGCCTACTACATGCCAGGTGCTGCTTAGGTGTGGGAGATGCAGCAGGGAACAAGACAGGGTCCCTGTCCTCAAGGCACTTACATTCCAAGAATGACAGGAGGCTGCCTACAAGCATGCAAACAAAAGCAACTGCAGAAAGTGGTAACTCTTGTGGGGAAAATACAAGGCAATCGTGTAGAGACCGGGTGGGGGCTATTCTATCAGCCTCACTAGGAAGGCCTCCTCGCTGTGGCAACATCCACACTGACGCATGAATGAGGAAGAAAGAGTCACACAACATTCTGGGGAAAAGAAATTCAAATCAAAGGGATCAGCAAGCTCAAAGGCACAGTGAAGAAAAGCCTGGCACATTCAAGGGACAGAAAGGTGGCCTGTGTGGCTGCACCACTGCAAAGGGTGGGAACAGTAGGAAATAAGGTCAGAGAGACAGATGCAGGTGATGAGTTTACAGGCCATGTACCAGTTAATACTTACTGCTTCTTTTTCCAGGAACTAAGATAAGAGGCTTAGAGGAGGAAAAAGTGTGAGATCGTAGAGCTAGCAGAGAAAGTACTACTGCCCAATAGGAAAGGTGTGTGACCAGACATGCACCACCCTTAACCAAGATAGCCCTCTGCGTGGGCTCAACTCTCAGTCCACTCTTAGCATGCAAGTAGCTTTCCCTAAATTTCAGGGTAGGAAGGGACCCAGAACAGCACAGACCCTAAAGGTAAGGGAAGAACTGACCTCCTCTGCCAAGATGCACAAACAGACTCAGAATATGATCTTGGCTTTGGGGAGAGGACCCTCTAACAGCCAGGTTTTAAGGCAGTGGTGGAAGGTGGAAGGAAGCTCATGTGCTGAGGGTTAAGAAACAAGCGGGCTGTGAGGCCATACATCTGGGAGGCGGGCAGTCCCACTTCGCAAATCTGCTCACATTGTCCACCTGTCATCACAACCCAGGGCAGGTGTTGACCAGGCCTCCGTGAAGCTTTAACTCCTCACCAACCCTCACAGACCACAGGCTCTGCCTTGGAGTACTTGCACCTTTGTTTCCCACTCATCAGTGAGCTACCAGAACATGCAAGGAGCACTGACCAATGAATACAGGATACCTCTCCAAATGGGCTGTGTCCTCTGTCCTGACAGAGGACATGTCTCCTACTTATATTTTTTATAGTAACTTGCATGAAGACAAATTCAGTATGAGTGCTGCTGTTCTAGATTCTAGGTCTGTGCTACTCAAACTTCATTGGCATCAAAATCGCCTGGTGGGTTTGTTAAAACACACGCCACTCTTAGAGTTTCTGAGAATTTTCTTTTTTTTTTTTTCTTTTCTTTTTCTTTCTTTTTTTTTTCTCACATGAGGAGGAAAAATTTTTCATCTCTAACAAGTTCTTAGGTGGTACTGATGATTCTGGTCAGGGACCACATTTTAAGAACCACTTGTTCTGGGCAAAAAGAAAATCTGTGAGAGATGGTGATTTTATCTGATTCAAAACCAGAGGCATAGTCTTATCTTGGTGATCCATATTCCACCGATGTCCTTGGAGCTCCTGAGGTGCTCCGTCTCCTGTACCACCCCGAGAACAGAATGGGGCTGAGGAGATTAGAGGTTGTTGGCAGAGCAAGTGCCAGCTAAGCCCTTCACAATTACTCACTAGGAGTGTGCCCACCAGAAGACTGATTTCTCCTTTCAGCTTTCACAGAGGCCCAAAACAAAACCAACCAAGTAGGTAAGACAGCTTAGTATCTCCTGAGACTTTATCTTGTGAGCCTAACCTGTGACAGCCACTGGGTTCCCAGATTCCTCTTCATGGTCACAGTTGCTCACCAGACCAGATTTCCCCACTAGTCAAATGAGTTAGAGGATTAGGCTCCCCATCCTTCAAAAGTGATACTCATTGCGCTACAGGATGAACTCCCTGGGACCCTCACTTCTAATAGCAAGGATCAGGTGCACCTCAAATTCTGAACAATCAGCAACATGACTTCCATGGAAAGGCCCATTTAAGGATTCAGTGGGACCTCCTACTAACTTCTCACAGAATTTTTCATCCTATCTGGCAGAAACATCAAAATGGGAAATATTTAATAATATTAAATATTTATTCACTACATATTCAACCAGGCACTGTAATAGAGTTTAGATAAATTAACACTCTTCATTCTCACAACAATCCTGTATTAGTTACTATTCCCGTTTCTACAAATGAGGAAACTGAGGCAAACAGGAGTTCAGTAATTTGCCTAAGGTCCCACAGCTGGTAAGTGCAGAGCTGAGGTCTGAATGTAGGCAGACCGACACCACTGTCCATGCTCTTTGCAACTAAAACCACACTGCTGGGTTTTCCCTTTACCCGGTAGTTAAATTATCTCTTTCCCCAGCATGGGGAGCAATAAGGAGAAGGACCTCTGTAATGTTCCGTTCAAGGGCAGCACTGCTACACCCTGGGCTTCTGCTCCAGGAAGAAACAGAGAGAAACAGAGCCAGGCCACAAGAGCATAGGGGAGGGAGAGCTAGATCCAGGATCTTGGAAATACTTTACATATAGGATCATATCATCTGCAAAGAAAGATAGTTTTACTTCTTCACTTCCTATGGGGATGCCCTTTATTTAACTTTTTTCTTGATTGATTGCCCTGGCTAGAACCAATGTGGTATTCAACAGAAGTGGTAAGAGCGGACATCCTCGCCTTATTCCCCATATTAGGGGGGGACAAATTCAGTCTTTCACTCTTAAGTATGATGTTAGTGGTAGGTTTTCATAGATGCTCCTTTTGAGACTCTTTTAGAAATCTAATTATTTCTATAATATTTTAAAGGCACAGTAGCACTTCAACTTGCAACTTTTAAATTTATCAATGTATTACTTGCCAAATATAATTTTTTTTTGAGGACATATCAGGTTGGAGGAAGAAAACTAGCAACCGCATTTTGAAGCAGGTGGGGTACGGCACTTGGGGGCAGCAGAAAAGCCCCAGGCCACAGTGGGTTTCTATGGGAGCAGAACATGCCCTGGTAACCAGCAGGACCTCAAGGTCTGCAGGTGGATGGAATCGCACTCAGGGCAACAACTCTTCAGTGTAGCCACAGTCAGTGGATGCCTAGTGGGTTTCAAGTAAGCTACAAGGCACCATTGCAAAATCTCACTTTAGGAGTGATCAAACTTGGGCTTAAAATGATGCAATGTTGGTCTAACCCCTAGAAGATATGCTACATTCCAGGACTTGAGTTAGCAACATAGGATTTCATTATGATACTCGGCCAAGTTACTCATCGCCAGAAATTTTACTGAGTCTCCTGGGAACGTAACTATTCTAGTGCCAAAGCTTTGCTCAACCTCTCCTCTAGTTCCTGCTTCTGCCTCCATTTACCTTATTTCACTGGAGCAGGGTTCCCTTGGCAGAAGGAAGGCTTATCCAGAAAACTTCCGGAACTTCATTCAATGGAACACTGCCAGGGTAAAATTCTCCTTCAGTATTTACCCAAGTCCCTCTTGGCTGTCCAACAGAAATTCCCTAAGGCACAATCAGCATTGCACAAATGGAGCAAAAGGCAGGCTTTATGGATCCGTGCACTTGCCTCAAATAATTTATCACTTCTGAGTCATGGAGTTACACCATCTTATCTTTTACTAAATGACAATTAATCAGACTTTTAAGAGAGAGATTTTGCCTTTAAGCTCTCCTTTTACTCCCAAACAAACAAGCCAAGTCCAGCTTGTACAATGATAACCCCTTCTTCCAGTTGTGATATTGTTCTCCTCAAATTGTACTATAATTTCTTAGCTGCTTTTTTTTTTTTTAATGCATTCAGGAATGGGACAATGACAAACATTCACAGATCAACTTGGAGCCATTTCCCAATGTTTCTTTAAAATATTTATTTGGCTGCCTGTGCAATTAATCCAATCTTCCTTACATAGGGTACCTTATTTGATGTGGCAAAACCCAACATTTTAATGAGAGTAACACGCAAGGATGGTAATTTAAAGGGCTAGTCTGATCATATTAAATGGACTTCCCTGAGTCCCAAACCCCAGAGAGCAGCTCAGACAACTCTAAGGTGGTGCTGGGAGTCCATTTGGCTCACGTAAAGCTCCCTGAATAGCTGCCCAGCCTCACTTCTGCCTCCAGATGTTTCCACAAAGAAATAGGCCTCAAAATTATCTTCAGACAGTACAGCTGCCCCTCCTGAGCCCATACGAAACTCAATGGAGAAATGAAAGGGCCTGGAGGGAAGTCACACAAAAGTAATTCTCTTGATCATTACACAATGTCTGTGTGTATCAAAACATCACATCATACCCCATAAATATGTCCAACTATGTGCCAATTAAAAACAAAATAAAACCTAAAAAAAGTAATTCTCTGTTTCTGCGAGAGGAGAGAAAAAGGAGAGACAAGGGATTTCTTTGGTTCAGACTACAGTTCCAAAATGCTAGCTATGGTCCACTTCCACTTTAAACACATGACAAAATCTGTTCGAGTGTCAAACTGCCAGATTTAAAAGACATTTAAAAGAAGGAATAAAAAGCCCAGGTGATGAAAAGTAACTATTCCCACACAGTTGCACTGCATATTCAGTAGATAGTTCTCCAAGGGCTAAAAATGAAGTTAGTTGAATAGAAATAACTTTATCCAGCACTTGATTATTAATTCAAGTGAGGCAAACAGCAGTAGGCAGGTTATAAAGTAAGTCTTTCCCACTACCTCGTATTCTTCAATTCCTCATCAGTGTCGCTGGCAGAATATTTGGAAAGTAGAAGCTAACTATAAGTTAGGAGGAGGGGAGATCTGTCCCTTTAAGAGATAAATGTGTTATAATCCAAATATATTCAGCTGTATAGTTAAATAGCCATAGGTTGGCCATATGAAATATTCAAGTCTCAGATGTTCTTTTTTTTTTTTTTTTAAGTGACAGGGTCTTGCTATGTTGCCTGGTCTCATACTCCTGGCCTCTAGTGATCCTCCCTCCTAGGCCTCCTAAAGTGCTAGGATTACAGGCATGAGCCACCATGCCTGGCCTCAGATGTTGTTTTTATTCCAACACTTTGGTGAATTGTTAGTTCTGAAAACAATCGTTTAATACATTACTGCACTGGCTGGGAGTGGAGGAGGGAAGATCAGCATGATGCTCAAGTCCACGTGAATGGTTCTTGGTTATAGGGGATAAGCTTGTACTGACACGAATCCTATTAAGGCCAAATAAAAAAATTATCTGCTCTTTTCTTCTCTGGAGTTTGCATGTGATAAGGCACTAAACACACATGCCTGAATGGAGCTGAATCTCCTCTGGGAAAAACTGGTAATTCTGCTCTTCAGGAATCTAAGAATACTAGATTTATAACAAGACAGAACAAATCCCAGCTTCCCCTATAGATATGATGACAAATTTCCCCAAACAGGTTCTCGATACATAAGGCTCCATGGGTAAGAGTCCTCTGAAATCTAACCTAAAAGCCCTGGGCTTTGCTAAACCCTCTGGAGCTGAGCCTCCCAGGAGATGTGATCTCAAGGACAGCCCTCAGGAGACTCCTGTGGTCTGAAGGCAACAACTTCAGAGAGCAAGGGAGAGAATGGGGAGAAGCCATGGGACACAAGAGGAAAAAAAAAAAAAAGCCCCCAGACACATAATGCATTAAGTGAAGTTGGTTTGATAAAATAAATGTAGGACAAAGCATTTTACCTAAATAGAATGCTTGCCTCAAGTTTATGTCTACCACCTTCTTCAGTATTTTCTCAAAATTATTCCTTCCCTTATTTACCCTTTACTAAATGCCATGCACCTCTCCAGGTATAGGGCTACAGTGGTGATCAAGAGTGCAAAGGAAGGTCCTGACCCTCCAGAATACATAGTCAAGTGTGTATGTCTAGGAGTGACAACAGCATGGGAGGACCGTAGAACAGGAGGGTAACAGATTCGGATAAAGGCTCTGAAGGACACAAACAGTGATGCGTGAGAGAGAACACAGGTTAAGAAAACAGCAAGTGCAGAGACTGGAGACAGGAAAGGGCTTGATTTGTATGAGGAAAAGAAAAGAGAACAGTGTGTCTGAAGGGTGATGATAACAGACTAGAGGAAGAGTAGTAGGAGAAATTAATTATTATTAATACTTATTATTAGCATGCATATTGTTTAGTATGGGTCAAACCCTGTTCTAAGCAGTTCATCAATATTAACTCATTAAAATCCTCACAGTATCCCTATGTTATTAACTCCATTTTACAGATGAGGAAGCTGAGCATCAGAGAGGTTAAGTAATCTGCCCAAGGCCACACAACTACCACAGAGCAAAGCCCAATTCTCTCATTTCAGGCAGTCTGGCTCCAGAGTCCACGCTGTCAACCCTTCGCTATACTGCCTTTCAGTAAGGTTGAAGAGCAAGTTTGACTACACCTGACATCTGTGAATCATTTCTACCTCCCCAGAACCTCTCCTGAGCATAAAACATATTAACAAGAAGAGAGACCTAATAATTAACTCCAAGTCAGTGACTGATTAAAGTCTGAGATGTTTCTAATTGAAAGGGGGAAAAAACTTGGGAAACACCCCCCCCCCCAAAAAAAGAACATCTTCTTTTTAATGAATGTCAGCACTGCAGTATGATAAAAGTAGAGATTACAGGATGGAAAAAAAATGTCCTCCAATCTTTCAGGCATACAGGTTTGCAAGGAGCAAAGCAACACAGAAATTGGTACTTCATTTTTATATCATGATTCCCATATACCTGTCCCTTAACTGGGATTACACAGGAATCTAGAATCACAGGGAAACTAAGCTATGACTTCTAGCAGAGGGAAAAAAAATCTCCAATGAATCATAGTGACACCACTTGCATTTTCCATCACAAGAAATGCAGGCAGACTGTAGTTGATTCTTAGCGGCTGCTGAATCCCTGCTAGAGTACCAGCCATTCCAAAAGAAGGACCCCCCTAGGCTGCTGGGTTTTGCCTGAAACAGGGGTTTGACCTTTTCATGCCTGTCTGTACTAAGAATGAGCTGTGGCACAATCATTCACATTGCTTAAGTTGGAGAAATAAAATATCATTTTTTTTTTTTTGAGTGGACTAAGTCACCAAAATTTTAGCACCCAAGTTGCAGTTACTGAACAGGTCAACTCTAGAAAGAACTCAGAGGGTAACAGAAGGACCTATGATTCCAAATGCTGAAATCCTTAAAGACATTTGCAAATGCATTTAAAAGATAGTACAATTTCTCTGTTCCCTCATTACTGCTTTTCTCCCCACAAACACAAGGTAAGAGAGAGTGAGCAAAACTCAACCAGGAATTTTATTTTACATAGCAATAATCTACCTGATGCTAACTGCCACGTTCTTCTTGTCCAGGAAGATGGCATGCTCATAAGTAGCATTAATAAAATCAGTTGCAAAAACAGTAGCAGTACACTCTTGTAAGCAAATATTGCTTTAAAATGCTAAATGGTTTATGATGATCGATTGTGGTCAGCAGTGGTGTTGTGAATACAGATTCAGAATATTTAAGTATAAATGTAGGGAACATAAGTTTAAATACAGTTAGATGTGCAGTAGGCACTAAATGACTTTTGACAGATTGCCTTGACATCCACTTCATTCCAGACTGCTCCAGGGGCTTTTTAGCATATCTCTGGAAAATATATGTATGGTCCTCCCCTGTGCTAACCTCTAGGTGAGGAGCTTTCCTTTTAGGACTGTTTCCTCAGAATTCTAGGCCGGCAGGGAGAAGTCTAGATAAAGTGGAAGGCTGCCCTTCTCCAGGTCTGTGCCTTTTGGCACCAGGGACCGGTTTCATGGAAAACAATTTTCCCACGGACGGAGGTGGGTGGTAGGGGCGGGGCCAGGGCCGGAGCTCTGCAGCCCGGTCCTAGCAGGCCACGGACCAGTACCGGTCCGCAGCCCGGGTGTTGGGGACCGCAGTCTTACTCTAAGGAGGCCCCTGGAGCGCAGTTTCTATGGCTGGCCATGGTATCCTTGCCGTTTTATATATAGTAACATTGGTTAAAAAAAATCACTTGACAAAGTTTTCTATTTCTGTAACATTGTGTCAGGAGGGAAGCCTAACAGAACGTCTTCCCAGGCGTAAAAGTATTTGTTTGGATTTTAGATGTTAGCTTTAACTCAGTTAAATTTAACTCCTGTGAGAATAAACATTCTTGATCTCCTGACTCAGACAATATATTCTCTGAATCCACTGAAATAAAACTCAGCCTGTAACTCTCACCAATAACCTTGGGTGCTTCCCAGAAACTGCAGGTTCCAGGTGATCTACAGATTTCCAAAGAGAAGCCCTTGCTCCAGCTCCCACCCACGAGGAATCTAAAATCTGCAGCAACACCGCATGACCACACCTAGGCCCACAGCATACATCTGCAGAGCAGGAAGCGGCCTTCCCTTCTAGGGCACCTTTCCCCAGTAAAGGGGTTAAGGTTCCAACGCCAGCCACTCCTTTCCTACCCACCCTCGGCTCTGCTTTTCCTTTATCTCCTTTCCCACACTCACTTGTCCCCGACGCTACAATGTAGCTTGTGAACTTGTGACTCCCAAGGAAAGTATTAGCAGAAGCCACAACTTGGAGGAATGACTCAGTAAGGAATCTCCAACCCCTTCCACCGCCCTGCAGCTGCTCCACCGCTATGGCCCTGGGTCTCCCTGCTGTCACACCAGATAAGTAGGGACATTTTCTGAAATCCAAGGAAGGACCTGAAATGAAGATTCCCCCAGCCCCACAGAAGTGAATCCTGCTTTAAGGCAGCGGTAGGAAATGGTCCACTTACAGGTTCCAATACAAATGGACAAACGTTTCTATGAGGCAGGAGGAAAACAAACACAATTCCCTCCGGGGCTCTCCGACTGTCCCTAGCAACACATCCACATCTGCAGCGGGCGCAGCGCTCGCAGGCCACTTTCGAACCCGTGTTACCGATCAGGCCTGCACAGCCAACTCCCCCTGCAATGCCCCGCTCGCCCATCCTCTGCACCAGAGCTGCAGTTGGCGACGTCGGGTGGCCTCCGGAAGGCAGAAAGAGGGAGCCTCAGGACTGCACAGCCCGGGAAGAGGAGGAGAGGAAAGGAAGGAATTGAGGAAGGGTTGACCTTGAGAATATCCCTGCGTTATAGATCAGCGAGGCCGGCCTCGCTTAGACGCCCCAAACCCATTCCATCAGGGAGAGGATACAGGGCAGATAGAGGGCAAAGAGGATGAAAATGCAGAACTTTAATTTACTGATGGGGGTGGGGGTGTTAGAGAGTGAGTCCCTATTCAGCTCGGGGCAGCTGAGATATGGGCAGTGCCCAGCGCAGGAGCTGAAGTGTCCTCGAAGGGCTAGTGCTCCTTGCTGCCCGCAGGTGCTGGCACTCACCTGGATCACCTTCGCGCGGCTGGTGCTGGTGCAGACCGAAGGTGCGCAGCGCAGAGTGGTGCCGCGCCCTCGCTCTGGGGCAGGGCGGGGCCGGGAGCAGACCACGCCCACGCCCGGGGCAGCGCGCGGCCACGCCCCCAAGGCGGGGCTCGTGGCGCAGAGACGCACTTTCTAAGTTTGCCAACTCCCGGCTACTGGTTGGGAGATGGAGACTGAATTTTCTTCCCGCTCGTGGTCGTCCACAGATTTACTCCTCCCACTCCCAAATCCATATATCTACTTTCTCAAGTGCCTTCGTGGCCGCCTTCCTAAACTGCCCCAGCAGTTCATCTCAGATTGCATTTGCAGAACAGTGGCACGTTAATAATTTGTCCCCAGCAGAGCCACCGTAGCTTGATTTTAGGCGCTCTGGGGTAAGGGTGTGGAGCAGACTTACACGGCGCGTGCGCGGAAGGAGGAGCGCCCGGATCAGTGCCTTCTGGTGGCGCGTTGCTGGGGTGCGGGAGGCTCTCAGTATCTCACGTTGCTACATTTACTGAGTGACAGGATTTAGGGATGTTAGGGCCCGTGAGCTTCGCTAAGTAGTAAGCACTGTTAGTTTTGCCAAGAGCTGGAACCGAGCCCTGCCCGCGCGGTGGGCCGGACCCACCTCGCCCACGCCCCCTCTGCGTGCCGCGTCGCGTGGTCCCGGAGTTCTTTTTCCGGAACCGGACGGCCCCGCTTCCGGGATCCACAGACCTTTCGTAGTGAACACGATCTGGTTACGCCCTAGTGTCCAATCTCGGGGCGGGCTGGAGGCGGGGAGGTCTTGGGTAAGACCTGCGTGCGGAGTCTGAACGGAAAAGTAGAACTTGCTTCTAAGAGTTGTAAAAGCCGAAGAAGCTGACCACAGAAGACACCAAAGTTTCCAGTTTTCACTTGTCTTAAGTGCCCTCCCCCGCCCCCCTTTCCTGTGGACATCCCTTATCCTACCGAAAGTTGCCACGCCTGGGCCGCCTCTAGCGTCTCTCTTTTGGTGGATATCTTATTTCTGAGACAGTGCTTGGGATCCGAATGGTTTCAACTCAACGTGTGGAAAGGCTGGAATCTAGGTTTTAGAAGGGTTTAGGTTGGGTGTTTGTTCCTTTCTGTTGGGTTGTCATATCCACGCATTTAGAAGTACTTTGAGGGCTCATAAAATCTTTACAATTGCTGTTTCAACAATTTCCAACCATTCTCATGCTTTCTTCTCCTTAAGTACAAGAAGGCCTTATATTTTAGGGTTTCTGGCATGCTGGGTGTAGGGAGCTTGTTTTGTTTGAACATTGAAAGGAAGCAAGTGGGAAAAACATTTCTGCATTATTGAGGGAGGTTCCTCCCCTTGCTGACTGTCGTACATAAGAAAAGGCAGTCTGAGGTGGAAGAAGGGATGATTCAAAAATCAGGAAAATTCTGGCCTCTTCTTTCCCAGTTATCTCTGACCACAGACAAGTACTTAACCACTCACGACCTTCTTTTTAAAAATATCTTTACAAAAGCAATATTTGTTTATTGTAGAATTTGGGGAAACATAGATAAAACCTACAAAAAATTACAGTGGTGTCATGCTGCATATACTGTTTTGTGGTCTGCTCTGTTCACTTTATAAATTGTAAAACATTTTCCATTTCATTTCTTGAGCAGTTCATTCTGCAACATTATTTGGCAATGATTACATGTCATTTCATAGCATGGACATACCAATCCTCTCTTGTTGGAGTTAGCTTGTTTTTAGTTCTTTCCTATTACAATGTACAACCTTGCAGATAAATCTGTATACAATGCTTTTTTTTGGCTAAATTCCTTTAAAGAGTGCTCGCTTCGCAGTACATATACTAAAATTGGAACAATATAGAGATTAGCATGGTCCCTGTGCAAGGATGACACAAATAATATAAATATTAAAAAAAGAAAAATTCCTTTAAAGAGGAATTTCTGGGTCAGAGAATACATACCTTTTAAAGTCTTTTGATAATCTATTAACAAGACACACTCCAGGAAAAGAGTTATAATCTTCTCATATATTCAAAACCATGAGTTCACACCAATATTTCTAATTCCTAAGCAACACCACAGGTCTCTTTCCAGGCTTTGCTTTTCCATATTTATAATTCTCTTCTCAGATAGTGAGAAACTTGGATTCCATTTTCTCTCGATAGATTTAATTCTTCTGTCAGTCCCCCAGTGTGTCACCTATCTCCTGGCTTCTCAGCCTGTCTCCTTGGCTAGCCCCCGACCATGCTGGCTGAAGTCCCACCAAGCACACTAACTACACCAGTCAAATCTTCAGCCTTAGCAGTCCTGGCCACACTGCGGGCTGATTCTTTGGTGTAGAGGCCACCAATCATGCCAGTCAATGTCCCAGCCCCAACTCTGCTGACCGTGTTGGCTGCACCCATTAAAAAGATGTTTTTTAAAAGCCCAGATAGTACTGCCGTGATTAAAATAGTCTATTACTGGAGAAGAAAAATACATCAGTGGAACAGAAAAGAGAATCCAGAAATAGACCTAAGTACACATGGCATTTTAGTTCATAATAAAGGTGCTATTTCCAATCAGTGGATTTGGCGGTGTACTCAGTGATTGGTTGATTAGTCAGTCTTTCAAGTGCAATCAAGGTATGAGAATCCAGTTTCCAGAAGCAATAATAGCCCAGTAGCGATGAGCATACCTAGTGCCCAGATCTTGGTTTCTAAATACTACTTTCCACAAAAGGAACCAGAGATCCTTGAATAAATGACTGATTTCAGATACGGAACAAATGAGTACAAGATTAGCCTGAAAGATATTTTTGTGCCAGAAAGTAAAATGGCTTGAAGAATAATAAGGGGTATTATTATTCTTTTTATTCATAAAGACACAGAAATCAGCTTCATGAAGCTTCCACTGACCAAATCTGGGACAATTTAAGCATCAAAACAAATAATGATAATAACAGACATAATCCACTGAATAAAATAGAAATCCGTGAGTTTATACTGACATGAATATATGCATGAATAAATACATGAGTAATTGGGCAAAATGGATAACTCTACCTTTCAGTAAGATGCTAACTAACAAGTATAGAGGAAATGATAGCATTAGGATCATTTTGCAATCCGTACAGTAATAATTGATTCAAGCAAGACTCATCAATGGATGCTAAAACTACTGGATGAATGATTAATAAGGAATAGGATATTTGCATAATTCCAAAGTTATTTCCACAGACTGCATATTAATACCAAATACTTATCAGTTGATTTTACAATAGAGAAGTCAGGTAGACACTATCTTATAAAAGTTAGAATATAACCAGTAATAGGACAAATGAACACTGTAAACTTCCTGATAGGATGCCATTAGAATACACCATCACTTTTAGAGTATTTCTGCTAAAAAATGTGTAACTTATATGTAATTATCAGGAAATATCAAACCCAAATTGAGGGACTTTTTACAAAGTGAGTGGCCTGTTCTCTTTGAAAATGTCAAGGTCATAAAAAATAAGGAAAGACTGAGAACTGGTTCAGATTGAAGGAGACTAAAGAGACATGACAACTTCATGTTATGTGTAATCCTGAATGAGATCCTGGTATTATTAGGACAATTGACAAAATTTGAATGTGGTCCGTGAATTAGATCAAATCAGGCGAACCCTTTAAAAGAAGGTGACATGTCAGAGAGATGTTCGCCTGCTGGCCTGGAAGCAAGCAAACAACCATGTGGTGAGCTGCCTGTGGAGGGGCCACATGGCTAAAACTCGAGGGTGGACTTCAGGAGCTGAGAGTGATCCTCAGACAAGAAGAAAGAGAACAAGGACCTCAGTCCTACAATTGAAAGGAACTGAATTCTGCCAACAACCTGGATGAGCTTGGAAAAGGACCCGAAGCTCCGGAGGGGACTGTAGCCCGGCCAACACCTTGATGTTAGCCTGATGAGACCCTGAGCAGAGAGCCCTGCTATGCTGTGCCCAGACTTCCGGCCTTCAGAAATTGTGTGAGAGAGAGTGGTGTTGTGAGCTGCTAAGTTTGAGGTAATTGGTTATGAAGCGATGGAAACAAATACAGACATTCAGAAAGCAAATGAGATGTTCGGAAAGTCTTGACCACTGGGAGAAGTATCAACCTTCTGAAACCTGGTACAGATGGTGCTGTACTACCAGCGTACATTTTGAAGTTTGTGGAATCCAAATTGGACAGGAAAACCCTGCATACAGAATAATGTACAATATTACAAGTTAGGCAACCAATATTTGAGAGCTGTTATCCCAGGTAGAAGCCTCATTTCATGAAAAATGGTGGTATACTTAGTGATTGGTTGATTAGTCAAACTTTCAAGTGCAGTCAAGGTGCAGGAATCCAGTGTATAGAGAATGGCCCAACTTCAGAGTGAAAGGGTAACTGGATGGAGTAAGATCTTGGTATTCTTATATACTTAAGGAATGAGTCATTTCAAAATAGCTCATTTTTCTGAAAGGCTGAATGCCTTTATGCCGCCAAATATTCTTTCTTTAAATTATTTTGAGAGGGCAACCACTTTCACATTCTTTCTCTTCTTTTTATCTTAAATTTTCATAGATAAAACTAATGCATATGTGTAAAATCAGATGGGGTGGGGGGGAGAGGGAGAGAAAGAGTTCACTTCTCTCGACCTCTCTTTCCCCATCCTCCAGAGTAGTTATACTGTATAACCATTCTCAGTTCTTCCACTTGGAATCAGGGCATTTTTTTAGATGGGGTCTTGCTCTGTTGTCCAGGCTGGAGTGCAGTGGCGTGATCACAGCTCGCTGCAGCCTTGAATCCTTGGGCTCAAGTGATTCCTCCTGCCTCAGCTTCCTGAGTAGCTGGGATTACAGGTGTGCATCACCATGCCAGGCTAAGTTTTAAAAGTTTTTTTGTAGAGATGGGGTCTCATTATGTTGCCCAGGCTGTCTCAAATTCCTGGCCTCAAGCGATCCTCCCACCTCTGCTTCCCAAAGTGCTGGGATTACAGGCATGAGCCTCCATGCCTGGCCAGAATCAAGGCATCTTTAAGCAACACATTTAAACCTCAACTTATTCCACAAACAGGGGACAGGATTTCTTAATTTCCCACTTTGGATCTTGATGCTCCCACTGCTTTTTGCCCCTCTTTACCCCATTTCCATTGCCCTACTTCTGTCAGCTATAGCCCTACTTCGACAATATCCATATTAATAACATTTACACTTTGTCCTGAATCTATGGTTAATTTTTCCATAATTTGTCTATAGTTCAATTCTATAAATTGAAATTAAATAACTAGTGTAAATATTATTACAGCAGTGTAAATACTGTGTACAGTAGAACCAAATACTATGTTGGGCTTCCTCTCCTTGTTTCATGTCTAATATGACCCCCATGCCTCTTAATGGATAATGGTGCTACACAGGAATATAATGTTCCTAATTTAATGTTCCTTAATAACTCAGGATCATAATTGTGAACCCCAAATATTTTGCTTGCCACAATCCAGTGGTGTCTATAGGGTTTACTGAGATACACAGAGTGATTTTCTCCTAATTTTTTTTTTTATACCCCCTCCGCTCGGTGCCCGGCGGGGGCTCAGTGCTCCATTTTCTCCTAATTTTAATAACAGCCATCATTTATTGAGCACCTAATAAGTAAGTGTCAGGCATTCTGATGGGAAATTTTCTTGCTTTATCTTAATAACCCTGTATCACCCCTATTTTTACAGATGAGAAAATACAAGTTAATTAGCTGGGATGGCTCAATTTGAATAAAGGACTGACACCAAGTTGGGCTGACCAACTAATCCCATTTTGGCTTCCTGGGGCTTTCCTGGTTTTAGCACTGAAAGTCTTACATCCTGGGAATCCCCTCAGTTTCAGGCAAATGGGAATTGTTGTTTACCCTATGAGTCCAGACTCTCTCTCTTTGTTTTTTAAAAATTAATAATAATAATAATCAGCCATTACCATGGCTTGGGCTTTATTGTTCTTTTTCTAGTCAGTTCATCATTTGCTAATGGATTGTTTGAATTGCGAGCGCTAACCAGAGCCTGGACTGGTGTCAAAACTGCATGTATCTGCTGAGCTGTATGCCTCCTATTTTTCAGTATATCAAAAAACATTCTTCTCAGTCAGTCTACATTAGGATGGTGATTTTTCTATATGAAGCACCTTGGGAGCCTGCCTTTGCTGGTTCCCTCATCTTCATCCCTCTACTATGGGGCACCTCAGAACTCAGACCTCTAACTTCTTTTCTGTCTGTGCACTTGCATGATGAATCATCTGCTCTCATAACCTTAAATATCATCTATGTGAGCTAATGACCCCTAAATATATGCTGTCAGTATAGACCCTCCCCTGAACTCCTGACACAGATATTCAATTACCTATTGGACATCTCCTCTTAGAGGTGAAATAGTTATCTCCAACTTAAGATGTCCCAAAGTGAATTCCTCATCTTCCCTGGAAAACTGCTGCTCTCATAGCCCTCTGCATTTCAGAATGGCAACGCCATCCTTCCAGTTGCTCAGGCCAACACTAGAGTCATCCTTGACTCTTCTTTTAATCTCTTAGCCTATATAAAATCTGGCAAATCCTGCCAACTCTGCCCCCAAAATGCATCCAGAATTTGACCACTTTCACTACCTTCACCCTAACAACACCTGGGTCCAAGCCATGTCTCACTCAGATTATTGCAATAGCCTCTTAATCGGTCTCCTTGATTCCGTTCTTGCCTATCTACAACCTATTCTCAAGAAAAATCCAGAGTGGTCCTTTTAAGACATGTGTTGGGTCACTCCTCTGCCCGTAGCTTGTTTTCCATCTCTCACAGAGGAAAGCCTGGCTCTTAGGATGGTCTTGTGTTATGTGCACATCACCCCCTGACCCCATCTCTGGTCACCCTGGCCTCCTTGCTCTTTGGAAACTCCAGGTGTGCTCTTTTGTGTTCTCTTTGCCTGAAAGACTCTTCTCCAGTTATCTGAAATCAGGACTGGCTACACGATATGTGGGGCCCAGTGTGTAATAAAAATGTGGGGCTTCTTGTTGAAAGGTATTAACAATTTTACGATAGTGACAGCAGAGAATTAAACCGAATGTGGAACTCTTCTGAGCACTAGGCCCCGTGTGAAAGTCTGCAAGTCTCCCTCCCTCAGCAGTTTGTTCAATAGTCACCTTCTCACTGACTCCTCCTTCCCTGACCACCCTATTCAAAGCTTCAGTACCCATGTCCAACCCTGGAACTCCTTATAACCCCATTACTGTTTTCTCTTTAGCATCTCCACCCTCTAACTCACCGTATAATTTGCTTATTTATTCTGCATTTTCTGTCCTCTCCCTGCATTGGAATATATGAGGGCCAGGGGTTTGGTTTTAGTCACTGTTGTATCTTCAGCTCTTAGAACAGTGCTTGGCATATAGCAGGTACTCAAATATTTGCAGGAAGGAAGGAAGGGAGGGAGACAGGAAGGAAGGAAGGAAGGAAGGATTTTTAGCCTTCTGGTAGGAATAATCAATTTTAAAATCCATACTTCAGAGGGAGAATCTTATGGGCCTGCAGTATCTGTATAAAAATTACATGAATTGCTTTTATCTGCTGCAATTTGTACCCCAGGACACACTTGGGCCACAGAGTTGCTGGGCCTCCTCACGTGGGCTCTTTCTTATGCAACCTGTCTCTCCTTATAAGGTCCTAAAACTGTTTTTTAATTGTGTAAACTCTTGGCTCTTTTTCCCTTTTAAAAGTAACTTTGTAGGTGAGATGATTTAGAATTCATAAGTTGTAAAAGTGAAAGTCTCTACCTTTGCTTGTCCAGCCACCTGGTTCCCTTCCTCAGACAAAAAACAAATAACATTTTTCAAGTCTCTCATGAGTCCTCCCAGAGATACTCTCTGCAGAGACTATACTAGTAACTATGGGTGTGATGTGTGTATGCTCCTTTTTTTTCCCCACGAAAAATGATTGCATAATAGGATGCGACAATGGGACTATTTCTGTCTCTGTTTTGACTGAGGTGCCAGGACTCCAAGTTCCAAATACTCTTGTTTCCCAGGGAAATGTCAGGGGACCTTTGTAGTACTCAGAAAGGAGGTTTCTGAAAACTGGTGTTGCAACTCTTGGGCCTTATCCACTTGAGGGTATAGACGAGGTTGGAAAGGCCAAGGTAGAGTTAGAAATTGATGAGAAGGGAGCTGTTGCCTTGGGCTTTGAGCCCCACACCCCATTCCTGCAAGGAAGCCTGCTTTCCCTCACCTTCAGTTGAGGGCTCAAGTGGCTTGCCTGCTAAGGTGATTTTACCTCCCAGGGGGGCACTTGGCAATGTCTGGAGACATTTGGGGTTGTCACAACTGGGAGGATGCTGCTGGCATCTATTGGCTAGAGGCCAGAAATGCTGCTTGTGTTAGTCTGTTTGGGCTGCTATAACGAAATACCTTAAAATAGGTAATTTATAAAAAACACAGTTCTGGAGACTGGAAAGTCCAAGATAAAGGTGCTGGCAGGTTTCGTGTCTGATGAAGGCTTGCTCTCTGCTTCATAGATGGTGCCTTGCTGCTGCATCTTCACATGGCAGAAAGGCAAACAGCCTCCCTCAAGCCCCTTTTATAAGGGCACTAATCCCATTCACAAGGGTGAAGCCCTCATGACCTAATCACCTCCCAAAGGCCCTGCCTTTTAATACTATCACATTGGGTATTAAGTTCCAATGCATGAATTTTGGGGGGGACACCAACATTCAGAGTGTAGCACTGCTAAACATCCTAGAATACACAAGGTAATCCCCTACAGCAACAAAAAATATGCCCCCAAATGCCAATATTGTAGAGGTTGAGAAACACTGGTCTAAGGAGAAGGGCTTCTTCAGGACCACTTGAGAACTGGTTCAATGTTTCTTGGAGTTGGTGGACAGAGGAGACCTATGTCTGGCCCGTGTGTGGAGGCTGGTGCTTGGCTCATTGTGCTAGTGGCAGGGTTGCTGAATGGGAAGGCATCTCCATTCCCAGAGTGTCTGATAAAGGGTGCTGAGTGATTCCTGTGGCCCAGATAAGGACTGTGAGAGGGAGCGTGATGGAGAGATTCAGGGAACACTGTATGGAGAGGAGCGGGGAGCTCAGGAGAAGGAGGCTGGGGGGATAGTGACAGAAGCTCTGGGAGAAGGAAGCAGTTGTAAGTACTAATCTACCCCAAGGGAGCTATCTCCAGTTGGGGGAAGGTGTGGTGTATGTGAAGTGTCTCCAAAGAACTTCCCGAAGTTCTACAGGAGAGAATGAGACTATATCAAACACCTGGAAAGCCCGGAGAGCTGATGACAGCTCTCAATATTATTAAGCAAGTGAGAGCTTGGCTGACACTCCAATGGCACATAGATAATAAAATCTAGCGTTCACAAGACCCCACTTGACGTGGCCCCTGCTGGTCTCTCTAACTCCGTCTGCCCTTTACTATTTTGCTATAGCCACAGTGGACCTTGGGGCTGTCCTTGAACACACTGAGCTTGCTCTGACCTCAGGGCCTTTGCACTTACTTTTCCTACCACATTTTCCTACCTCGCATCACTGCTGCCTCTCTTCATTCAAGTCTCTGCCCAAATGCCACCTTCTTAGAGCAGCCTTTCCTGATCAGCCCATCTTAAACAGGAAAGAGAGACTGTTACTGTCTCCTTCCTTGCTTTATTTCTCTTCAGACGACTTAATACCTAACCTGTTGTTATAATGTATTTAATTACTATTTCTCTCCTCCATTATAAGTAATATCCCTGAAGGAAAACACTTTATCTTTATATTCCCAGGGCCTAAGGCAGATTTAACGTTTTGGTAGTTGTCCAATAAAGATTGTTTAATAAAGGAATGAATGAGTATCTGAGGAATGCTATTGTGATGTGCTGAGCTGCTTGATTTGGCTTCAGCTTTGTGGATGAGCGGAGTCTCAGCTCACTTCTGCCTCTTCTGATGCTGAGCTGTTTTGCAACAGCTGACCTGTTTGCTCAGGTAGCATGATTAGCATGCCTTATGTGTAGTTCTCCTCAGCAAAGATCTGCTCTCCTCAACTCTGACCCTGCCTATCCTCTGACATTCTCCTGTAAAACTTCCTGGCCTCTGAGCAAAAGACAGCCAGGGCAAGGGAATAGTATGGCCAGGCCAACCAGTTCACACAGCTTTTCAGATAAAAAACTTGCTAGAATCTTTGCTGAGGTCACGCTTCCCTGTTTAAGCACTCAGGTTAAGAGTCGTGAATGAAAAGAAAGTAATGACAGCCTGTACCCTTTTATTTTTTTAACTCAAATATGGCTGTGTTTTATATATATTCTAATTTAAGAGATATATATTTTTTAACACGTTAACTGCCATGTGAGTTGTATTTAACTCACACTAGTTTTGAGCCCGGGGCCTCATGAAGCAAAACCTGGCAAAACCTGCAGTTGGTTCATGAAAACCTTACTTGATATTCTTATTGTTACAATTAATATTGACAATTTAATTCTAAAACATGGATTAAGTCAATAACAAATTTTTCATTAAATTAGAAAGGATTGTTTTGTTTTCCAAGCTTTTATTCTATTTTTGTAATAAAACACCGTGGCCCCAAGGAAAAAAATTTTTTTTCTAGTGTGGCAGTCAATGTGTTAAAATAAAAAATAGTTATCATTGAGTTTTGGGAAATGTAAATCAGGGGAAAGTGGAATGAAATCATCCACAATTCTCTTACTAGACATGACTACTTTTATCATTTGTGTACATTCTTTCCATCTTTTTTCTATGCATATGAAATATATTTTAAAATGGCATAACATTAAACAATATATCAAAATAGCACAGACTCACAAGGAATGCCACATTGTATTTTATGGATGTATATTATAACATTGTATGGAGGCAACCACTATTAATTTTTGTAGAATTCCCTCGAAAACAAAACAAACTCCACACACATTGCATCCTATCATCTACAATATATCTATCATTTTTCTGTGCATCTATATATCTATGAATTAATGTATCTATTTCTATATACCTTTGTATCTTGTATCTTTTATGTTTCCATGTATCTTTCTGCCTATGAATTCTATGTATCTATGTACTCATTCACTTATCTTTCTATCTATTCATCATCTGTGTATAGATCTCTCTCAATGAGTTTATCTATTTCTCAATGAAAATATCTATAATGTAATATGTATATATTATATTACATATATATAATATAATACTTAGTTATGTATATATGTATGTATGTATCTGTCTATTGTCTTTCTATTAATGCGTATATTATATAGCTATGTATTTATTTTTCTATCTATTGATTTATCATTTATTTTTGTATCTATTTATTGTCTATCTTTGTTTCTATCTATATATCTACCTATATATCTATCCATCATCTGTCTATTTATCTATGAATATACTTATGTATCCATCTATCATCTATGTGTCTGTCGTTTTTACTTACACAAAAGACTTTCTGTTATGCACATTTTGGCACCTTGTTTCTTCTTTGCATTAAGATGTATTAAATGCATCTTAGAGATCTTCTACATGAGTACTTCCAGAGCTATTACATTCTATTCTTTAATGGTGGCATTATTATCGTCATAAGAATGTCCCCATGATACATTTAGTATTTCTTCTGTTCTCATTTTATTGTACTATATAACATACATACAGTTCTAACATACACATACACACACATACCCTTTGCATACTGCTTAGGTCAAGAAACAGAACATTGGTACCACCCAAAGGCCCACAATTGGGCTGCTACTCAATTACAACCTTATCCCTACCTATTAGAAGTCACTCTACCCTGACTTTATTTTTCTGTTTATGAACGTTATTTGAATGGAGTCATGCTTTATGAATTTTCTTGTTTCTTGCTTCTTTTGCTCAATGTTATATTCATGAGAGCCATCCATATTGGAGCACATAGCTGGGTTTATTTATTTTCATTACAGTATTCCATTATGTGACTAAATCACACTTTAAAACAAATCAATTCTAATGTTGGTGGACATTTGGGTTGTTTCCAGTTTAGACCCACTGTGAAAAATGCTTTTATGAACATACTTTTGGAAGTATTTTGGTGCTTATGTGTACCATTTTAAAAAATTAATTATTTTTATTGATACATATTAGATGTACATATTTTCAGGGTACATGTGATAATTTGATGCAGTCAAATATAATCAAATCAGGGTAATTGGTATATCCATCACCGTGTGTATTACTTTTTGTTTATTTGTTTGTTTGTTTGTTTGGAGACAGGGTCTTGGTATTTTCCCAGGCTGGGCCAGAACTTGTGATCCTCCTCCCTCAGCCTCCCAAGTAGCTGGGACTACAGGGGCACACCACTACACCTGGCTCCATGTATACCATTTTATAAAGATATATTCCTAGGCCTGGAATTTCTAGGTCATAGGTATGTCAACTTCACTAAGTAGTACCAAGCTGTTTCTAAATGTTAGTACCCATTGACCACCACCTTCCATGTAGCAGGCAGTGGCAGAGACTTCCCACTGCTCAATAACCTTGCTGACATTTGGTGTTGTGAGGTTATTAAATTATTTTTTATAAGTTTCCTGCTGATGGTCAATTTACTTCTCTCTCTCTTTCTTAAGATTTTTCACTATTGAAAAAGCTGTAATGAACCCCATCTCGTAGATTATCTTGGCAAGCTTTTGTAAATATAGCCATAGTGTATCTCTTTTTTAGTGGGAATGCTGAGTCAAAGGTACTATAAATGTTGATAGCTACTGCCAAATTTCCCTCCCCAAGATTTCATCAGCTTATATTCCCCCAGCAGTGCCCAAGAGCCTACTTCCTCCCATCACCAACAACACTGGCTATCATCAAATTTTAAAATGTTTACTGATCTCATAGATTTTAATTTTTGTCTTGGTTTTTACTTACCTAATTATTAGTAAGTTTAACTATTTATTTATTTGTACTTAGTGACTATAACTTTTTTCTTTGAAAACTGCCAGTTCTTATCTTTAGCCCATTTTCATATTGGATTGTCAGTTTTTCTTATTAACTTATATAAGATTTTTGTAAATTAAGGAAATTAACTCTTTGCTGTCATATATTTTGTAAATATCCTTTTTTATTTGACACTTGTCTTTAATTTTTTATTTTATATATATTTGTATTTTTAACTGATATCTCATAGTTGTCATATTTCTGCGGTACATGCGATATTTTGATAAATGTATATAATGTGTAAGTGACCAAATCAGGGTAATTGGGATATCTGTCACCTCAAATATTTATCTTTTCTTTGTAACACTGGTCTTTAGACTTTGTTTAGATAACGTTTATTTCACAGAGAAAAAAGATTTGTGTATTTACATTTACCAGTTTTTTACTTTATGGCCTCTAGGCTTTATATCCTTAGAAAGGCCTTTCCTACCATCATTCATGCTTTCGTTTTGAGATTTTATGGTTTATTTTATATTCAGCTCCTTAATATATATTAAATCTTTGATAATTTGTGTTCAAATTTTTGAGACACCAAAATAAGGGAATGCAGTAGCCATTGGGTCTTTCTCCTCTAACAGTTTGTCAAAGGATACATGTTTTTCCTTCTTCTTTAAAATGCCACCTTTACGATGAACTAAAATGCTCTGTGTATTAGGTCAATTTTTGGACTCTCCATTTTGTCTCACTGATGTCTATTTTTTCTCCATTATAGAAACTGTTTTAAGTTTTGCTCACTGCTTGGGTTTAAAAAGCAAAAATGTTATCTTTTCTCTCAATCAAAAAGTCAAAGCCATATATAGGCACAAAGAACACAGGCTGTAGGAACACACAAGGGACAGTGAGGGAAGGATAAATGTGAGGCCATCTGGCACAGAGGATAATGGGCTGTTGGTGCCAGAAGTACAAAGGTATAATATTCTTGTGGATTCTTGATGGGAAGAAATGCTCTGTATAAACATAACACTGTAAGTTAGGCGAGCAGTATATATTAGGGCCAATATCTTGGGGCAAAGTCTAATTCCATTCAAAATACTAGTGTACCTAGTGACTGATTGATTAGTCATTCTTTATTTAAGTAGTTACAGTGCAACCAAGCTGGTGTTCAGTGGCTATAGGAAGGAGGTGAACAGTGACCTACTTCAGATAGGAAGAGGAACTGGTGTAGTAAAACTTTGGTTATCTGACACTGCCCAGAAATGGCTCAGTTTTCTAAAAAGATAAGGGACTTTAAATAACACAATATCCTCCATTTTAGCTATTTTAAATGGCTAGCTTTCTCAAGTGCATCGCAACCATCCCTTTCTTATTTCTAAAATTTTCATTAGTGCAGTTCAGGCACAATTGTTAAATAAATCAGGTAGGACAGAAAAGGGACAGTTCCCAGTCTTACCTAATCCTGCTATAATGGAGCAACTACACTTTAACTCTTTCTATATTTGATTTTTCTGGTAGTTTCCTCTTTACTTCTATATGTTACTTGTACGCTACTATCAACTTTAGACGTTCCTTCTTGCCTGTATGCTATGATAGTTGACTTTTGTCACCCCGTAGTCACCTTACTTACTCTATACAGTTACATCACCTTGCTCTCTTCTCCCCTGATTACCTGTGCACTAACGACTTATTCATGTCTCTATTGCTTTTTCCATAGCCCAGAGGCGGTAGCCCTAGCCTCCCCCTCTCTTGTCCTTGTGCTTACACTTTTTCCTCCTTTTCCACTTCCCTACATCTTTCAACTAAGTTTTTACTTTTACATATCAAGGTTGATAACATCTACTCTCTGTTCTATAAGCATGGTTAACTCTGCAAGGACTTGTTAATAGTTGTGAGTATCAGAAGAAGGTGCTGTCCTAGGGCCAGGGTAGAGCCCACACCGCCTTCAAGGGGCTTATAGTACAGGAGGTATGCATAAACAAATAATGACAACACAAGTATTGAATGCTCTATAAAGATGCTTTTAGAGTGCAGGTGGGACTCCAAGCACACTAGCTGCTTCTCCTAATCTATGAATCTCCAACTCTCTCTCCAAACTTTTTCATCCCTCAGGCTGCGAAAGCTCAAAGGTTGCAAAACCAGTTTTCAGAAACCTTCTTTCCAGGCCCTGCTTCAAACTATGGGAGTGGCCGGCATTTATGGTTTGTGACTACAGCAAAACAAACAAATGAGAAACTAGTAATATTTATTGCCTCTGGAGAAGAAACTGGGTGGGTGGAGGACAGGAGTGAAAAGAAAGGCTTTCCACTTTTGTAAGTTTTGAATTCTAAACCTCTATTACCTGTCCATAAATATAAATTTACTTTAAAAATATAGCCAAGAATTACCAAAAACATTTTTAAAAATGTCAGTTTGAGGACTTCAGAAAGAGAGGCAGTGTTGCACAAAGGGAGGGCTGAATTAAAAGACACAGAGTCCGGCGCTCTGCAGGATTGTCAAGGGAAACCAGCACATGCAGGCACAAACAAGTGCTGGGGGGAGGACTAAGACAGGTGAAAGGAACTCAACGCTACTTTCACACAGACATCGCAGGTCCATGGACTCCCCCTCTGAGAGCAGACTTGAAAACTTGAAACTCTTTTCACCCGGCAGCTTCTAAAGTAGGCTTCATAATCAAAAATTTTCACCCCAATGTAGACAAGTTGGGAAGGGTGGATTGGCTGTTTTTCAAGATAAGTGGGGTCAGCAGCACTGCTCTGAAGGCGAGCCAGGCCGTGTTTCCCGCTCCTAATCCCAATTTAGCAGTTGCCTATCTAAGTGATCAAGACTAATGAAGCCCAATCTGTGAAAACAGTGAGGGCTATGTTTTTCAATCTTTTTGGACCACTTTCTCACCGTAAGAAATAGATTTCACATTGCAACACAGTATACACATTCATACAAATTCACACACATATATTGGGAATAAATTTTCGTAAAATAATACTTCTTTTAACACATGAGATGGACTCAATTTATATTTTTTCCAATTTGATTTTTCGCCATCTTTATTAGTTGGAAGGTATGATTGACAAAAATTGCATACATTTATGTTGTACAACGTGATGTTTTAGTATATATGTACGTTGTGAAATGATTACCACAATCAAGCTAATTAACTTATCCCATCACCCACATAGTTACCATTTTTTTTCTGGTGAGAACATCTGAGATCTATTCACTTAGCAAATTTCAAATATGCAATACATTGTTATTAACTATAGTCATCATACTGTACATTAGGTCTCCAATACTTATTCATCCTGTTTGGCATTTTTAAAATGCTGGTAACATCTCACTAAATTGATTTCATGACCCACAGTTGAGACAATCCTAAGCTGGAACATGTATACGTGTATACTGAGTTATGATATGAGAGGCATATTTTATGGTAGTCACTGTCAATAAAATTTGAAAAACACATCACTAGGCCATGTCCCAAATATTTAAATTTGCTCTTGTCATCAAGATCTCTTCTGTCAAAAATCTCTTCCATTTTTTGTTTATATTCAAGGGACCCAGTCTTGGAAATATTACACAATAAAAACTCAGACTCTCCAGTCCTTTAGTGATTAAGAATGCACCAGAAAATCTGTGTTTTGTCCTCACTTTTATGATAATTAGTTCTTTGCTTTTTCTTTTTTTTCTGGATACAACACTTCTTTGCTTTTTAAAAATACTTTATTGGCCAAGTGCAGTGGCTCACACCTGTAATCCTAGCACTCTGGGAGGCCGAGGCAGGAGGATTGCTTGAGGTCAGGAGTTTGAGACCACTCTGAGCGAGACCCTGTCTCTACAAAAAATAGAAAAATTAGCTGGGCATGGTGGTGTGCACCTGTAGTCCTAGCTACTTGGGAGGCTGAGGCAGAAGGATCGCTTGAGTCCAGGAGTTTGAGGTTGCAGTGAGCTATGATGAGGCCACTGCACTCTAGCCCAGGCAACAGAGTGAGACTCTGTCTCAAAAAACAAAAACAAACAAGCAAACAAAAAACCTTTATTACCCAACTTTGCATCCCTAAACACTATAGTTAAATTTTTTTCAGTTTAAAAAACGATATCTTCTAAATCTGTTTTAATTTACAACCCCCTATACTTTTCCTCCACCTTGCATTTTATTTATTGAATAAACTACTTGATCAATAGAGATTCCCATAGTATGGATTTTGCTAACTGCATTCCATAGTATACTTTAGCATGCTCTCTATCATTTGTATTTTCTGTAAATTGGTAGTTGGATTTAGAGTTTTGATCAGATAGGCTTGATTTTTTGGGGCAAGAATACTTTGTAGATAATATTGTATCCTTCTATCAAGTGGTACATAATGGCACATGCACACGTGTGTGTGTGTATGTCTGTGTGATGGTAGCAGCCATTGATGTTCAATGCCTAGATCTATTAACTCGTTAGAGGTTGCAAAATGATGATATTCTAATTGAATCACTCTTCCTTCATTTATTAGCTTTATTTATTTATTTATTTATTTATTTTGAGAGACAGGGTCTCACTCTCTTGCTCAGGCTGAAGTGCAATGGTGCTATCATGGCTCACTGAAACCTTGGAATGCCTGGGCTCAGGTAATCCTCCTGCCTCAACCTCTAGAGTAGCTGGGACTACAGGTGCACACCACCACGCCCAGCTAGTTAAAAAAAGATTTTTTTTGTAGAGATGGGGTTCTCACTATGTTGCCAAAGCTTGTCTTGAACTCCTGGCCTCAAGCAGTCCTCCTGCTTTGGCCTCCCAAAGTACTGGGCTTACAGACATGAGCCACCAACCTTGGCCGGGATTGGAGTATTAGCTTTAGTATGTCTATTAAGAGACCTCTCTCCCAGCCTGAGCAAGAGTGAGACTCCGTCTCTATGAAAAATAGAAAAATTAGCAGGGTGTGGTGGTGTTCACCTGTAGTCCCAGCTACTTGGGAGGTTGAGGCAGGAGGATTGCTTGAGCCCCCAGAAGTTTGAGGTCGCAGTGAGCTATGATGAGGCCACTGCACTCTAGCTGGGTGACAGAGAGAGAGAGACCCTGTCTTAAAAAAAAAAAAAAGAGAGAGAGATCTCTCTTCCCCACTATTTGGTTACTTAGAGATGCAGTTCATACAGGAAAGGCAGAACAAATGTCTGATTCTTTCCCTTATTTACCAGTTCTCAGAATAGTAAGTTGCTTCCTTATATACCCTAAAGGTGATCAAATAAGGTTTTTAAAAAGTATCATTTTTTCACCAGAAATTGCATCAGTATTAAAAAAAGATAAAAAGTATCCTTTTAAACCCATGGATTTAAACATAGTTGGTGCATTTCAAATGATTTCAATTATTATCCTTATTGATGCTCATGCTCCAATTATTATGGCTTTGCTAATATATAATTCCTGAATTTCTTTGACATGACCCTAATGGTCATTTGTAGTTTCCTCACTTTTTATTATAAGATGTTCCAGACTCATCTTGTATCTTTTCTGCCCTAGACCTGGAATCAGGCATGGTCTGTTTTAATGGAAAATAGATTTCAGAGCTATAATATTGGCACTAGAGATGTTCATTTGATACTGGGTTGATCATTATCTATTGGCCTTCTCAGTGGACACAGCAAGGGAATTTTTCAAAGATAAAATGCCTTACAAGTTAATATTGATACTTCTCTATTTCAAATTCAGCATTATGGGGTTTTAACTTAACCTCTTGTAATACTTGTATCACCTTTCTTCCTCACCGAGACCTCTGGTTCCTGAGAATAGTAGAGATGATAGAATTATATCACATAATCACTCATTTGCTTTTTGTATATTTCACACAATTGCAATTGCAATTGTCAGTAAAGTTCTGTTAAATATTTCAGCCTTGTCTCAAACGTGCTCTATGGAATTAGGGAGAGGTCTTTATCCATGCTTCTAATAGACTAGTAAAAGTTTAGAAAAAGATTTTCCTGTTTCCCTGAGGCCAGTATGTTGGTAGTATCCTGGGACTAAAGGAAAGTAGTTTGGAACCATGGAAGTGACCAACAGCAAATCTTGTGACAGCCTGTTTAAAAAAGGAGATTGTTGGTGTGGAATTGGGTGGCAAAGGAGATGAGACAAAACTTCTTTCCAATTATATTCTATGGAAACTTTATTATTAAACCTTTTTTACATAGGTGGGGGCTCTTGAGCTGGGAGACATTTGAATTACAGTTGGAGCAAGCATTTAACCAAAGCTCTAGGTATTTACCAAACAACCTTAGACATAGTATCTCATTTTGTCCTGATAATCCTGTCTGCCACTTTATTCCTTAAAAAGCACTTTTGCTTATATTCTCTCATTTGAAGGTCACATTTTATCACAGGAATAATAAAAGATTTTATTCCCTGGCAATAAAATCAATTTAACCTATTTATTTCTCTGAACACATTATCTGGTTTCATAGTTCCATGTCTAGCCTGTCTGGCTTTCTCTGATGAAATCTCTTTACCTATCCTGTTTTCTGTTAGAACATCTATTTGGTCTTCAAAACTTTGTACAGAGGGGCCTTTGCCCCCTTCCTATGGGTGTGTGGTCAAGCAGCACAAGGTGGGAGAGAGGCGTTTCTCAGACAGTGGTGGGGGACAGGCTGAGTTTATCTCTCTTCTAGGGAGTCTATGAAGTGCCATAGCCATGTTCAGGGCCCCAGAAACAGCAGCTGAGACCCAGGGGCATCTGCCTTCTACTCCTAGGTTTTGTCCCTGTCTCCCAAGGGAAAAGCAAACTGCGTGACTTTCCTCTCCCCACTTCTCCTCAAAGGCACTCATTGTCACCTCTTCCTCTTTCTTCTCTTCCTCCTCCTCCTTCTCTTCTTCTCCCTGTCTTCCTCCTCCCTGCTTCTTCCTCCTTCTCCCCCTTTTTGAAGGGGAGAGGACACCTTTTGTTTGATGCAGGACAAAGGTGGGAGATCTCTTTAGATTTTGCTTTAGGGCCTATTTATATATTTTTATTTACACAACAGTGAGCTGCATTGTTACTAAACATCTAAATTATTGGGATAAGCTCTCCAATCAACTGATTTTGGACAGGGGCAGATAGCAGAGGTGTCAGACATACTCCTGGAGCTACTAAGGACTTCTTACAATAGGCTTCATTTTGGGAAAGACAGGGGAAGAAGAAAACTCCTTCATTAGTGATGTCTGAGCCTCCTGTAAGGCTTCTCTCCACCCGGGTATGGGGGAGACACCCAAGTCAGAGTCGGCGGGGAGCCATGTTGGGACACAGAGAAGGCTTCTCAGGTTGCCTCCTTTCAGAGGTGGGATGGTACCTAAGGCTTGGAGAGAAGGCCACATCCAGTAAGTCAGATTAATGGCATGGTATGCTCCATGGCTGATTACCACTCCTTTAAAAAAACAGTCAACTTTATTGAGGTGGAACTTACATACATTTAAATGCTTCCATTTAAAGTGTACATCTCGAGGAGTCTTGACAAATGTATACAATTGTGTAACCACCACCCAATGAAGGTATAGAACATTTCCATCATCCAAAAAGTTCCCTTGTCCCCCTTTGCAAGTGGTAGATCAATCCCCACATACTCCTGGCCCCAGCCAACCACTGAACTGCTTTTGCTTTCCTTTTATTATCCCTGTGAAATGTGATATGTGAACTAAAAATAAAATTCTAAGCCCCCTACTAACTGAACAGACCCAGACTCAGCCAAGGGGACCCCAGAAAAAACCTTAAAACTGAGTTCCCATCCATGATGGGGTGGGAGGTAAAAAGCACAATTATACATGTGTGTTTTCTCTTCGTAATTGTTCATGACTCCTCCTATGGCTTATTAAATATGTATATTTAGCCACCCCACTCAGTATAAAATCTTGTTCCCTTTTATCTCTCCCTTGAAACATGTGTTCCTGGCTTATGGCTGGAGCAGTGTTGCCCAGCTTGCCAGAATGGCCACTGTGAGCTGAGAACCCTTCCTGAGAAGTAAATCTCTCCTTTTTCCAAAATATGAAACTCATTTTTTTGTTGTTGTTGTTCACAGACAGTTGATCCCAACTAATCAAGAGAGAACTGTTGGGTCAGGGTAAGAAAGGACAGCTGTGTGCTGATGAGGCCAGTGTGGAGGTGGCCCACAGTGGTGACTTGTGAGAGATGCCCAAAGAAGGATGAGTCCTCAGGGATTGGAGTTGATAGGTGTAGCTTGGCCTTCCAAGGTGGGGATGCACTCTCCTCTGGAAGCCTTAGAGAGTTGGCTTAACTTGCCAAGATAGTAGTCTTTTCAGGCTATGGATATGTGAATGAGGATAGAAGGACTGACCCTGATGGAGTGGAGACATTGGAGGTGCTCCTTTGGGAAAACCCAGTTCCAAATGGGTAAGGGATTAGGGTTAGGAATTTGACTAGGAACTTAGGCCTGAGCTTCTTCGTGTTAAGACTGTACTGGAATTTAGACCATATTAGTGAACCAAATCTGGGTGAGGGTCAATAGTTGGAGTTCAAGAAAAGGTATAGGGCTGCAACCAGTAAGCAGTTATGAAACAAGAACTAGAAAGGGAGGTTGGGAACGGTGGCTCATGCCTGTAATCCTAGCACTCTGGGAGGCCGAGGCAGGAGGATTGCTTGAGGTCAGGAGTTCAAGACCAGCCTGAGCAAGAACGAGACCCTGTCTCTACAAAAAATAGAAAAAAAAGCCGGGTGTGGTGGTGCGTGCCTGTAGTCCCAGCTACTTGGGAGGCTGAGGCAGGAGGATCACTTGAGCCCAGGAGTTGGAGGTTGCAGTGAGCTATGATGGCACCAGTGCACTGTAGTAGCCCGGGTGACAGAGTAAGACCCTGTCTCAAAAAAAAAAAAAAAAAAACAAAAAAAAAAAAACTGGAAAGGCACAGACTGCTGGAGAATACAGGAGAGCAGTTGGCAAAGGCTGGACAGGAGTATGGAATATGGAAGCCAATGGAACTTAAAAGAATGGGCACAACAGTCTTTAAATAACATATCTAAACAGCAAAGGGAGGGAGAGGTTAGGACTCTTGCCAAAAAATCACAGCAACTGGTGGTGGTGGGCAGAGTTCAGGAACTTAAATCAAGACCTACTGGAGAAAACCAAACTGCTCATACAAATGCATGGTCAATATAGCAGATGCTATGGACCTCCACCCACATCTCAACATTACCATTTCCATGGATTAAGATTTCCAATTGCCAGAAGCTGCCACTCTGCTTGAGGACACCCTCTGGCAGCGAAGCCACTCTACATGTGGATGCTATAGATACTGGAGAATTACCTGAGGCTCCTCCACACCCCCAGCTGCTCTCCAGATTGCATTGTCCTAATGGATTCAGCTTCCCACCTCTCCCTGTGCCACAGGCCCACTTTATTTCATTCACTAAGATGTAGTTCCTCCAACAGGTCATTCTGTTTCACAATTTACACTTTTGCACATGCTGGTCCCTCTGCTTGAATTCTCTTCTGCAACAGTCTTCTCTGACAGTTCCTACTCATCCTTTAAAAATGGTCTAAATGACCATCTCTACAGGGAAGCTTTCTTCCCTAATGGTAAAGGCCCTTTCATTATGTTCTTATAGCCCTAGGACATAATAAATATCCAGTGAGTATTTGAAATAAATATGAGCAGCCGCAAGTAAGGGTCCCAGGCACCAACCAGCACTCATACAGTTTCAACTGGATGTCCTTCTGCCTCCATCAACAAACCTCTTCCAGAATGCATCTAATCTTATAAGTTCCAGGCCAGTAAGTAGACCCAGGCAAGCAGATGCATCTGGCTGGAGGCATTAGGAAAGGGCAGAAATATGGGCCATGTCTTAGTAACTCTCCCTGTATTATTTAATAGTTTTCTGGGATTACATAACAAGGCACCCCAGACTGGGTGGCTTAAACAACAGAAATTTATTTTTTCACAATTCTGGCGGCTAGAACTCTGAGATCAAGGTGTTGGTAGGGTTAGTTTATTCTAAGACCTCTTTTCTTTTTTTGGCTTCTATATGGCCATCTTTATCTGGTGTCTTAACGTGATCTTCCTTTGTGTGTATCTGTGTCCTAAACTCTTCTTATAAGGACACCAGTCATACTGGATTAGGGCCCACTCATATGACTTCATTTTACCGTAACTACATTTTTAAAGGCCCCGTCTCCAAATGACATTCTAAGGTACTGGGGTTTAGGACTTCAACACATGAATATTGGAGAGACAAAATTCAACCCATAATACTCCCCCAATATGGAGAACACATGTTATTCAACATTAAGTCCTGAAAACATCAACTCAGGTGTCAACCCTGAGAGAGAGAGCTTCCAGGCCCTGGGGTCATTAACTTGAGTCATGGGCTTTGTTTTCTTAACCTAGCTCTCTGTTTAAGGCCAGTACTAGAGGGCTAATAGGTTAATGTCAGAAAGTGATTCCATTCTTTCACAGTTGTTTTATGATTTCCCTACATCTGCTCTGAAAACTAAACTCCGTCTAGGAAATTCCCAGGACTGAGGGATGTTGTTGAGGCTGATTATTGGGAGAATGAAGGAAACAACTGCAGTCAGCTTCCAGAGATTATGCAGTGTCTCTTCCAGATTTGGAGCACTGGGCTCAGGCATCAGGGTTTGCAGGAAGAGCTGGCTCGTGTAATCATTAGCTTCTACCCAGAGCATCCGACACTGGTGGCGTTTGCAGTGTCCCTGGGCTTCTGAGAGGAGGTAGCAGGGCACTGAAAGGAAGCTGCTCCTGAAGAAAGTGTCACAGGTGAACTCCGCTGGGACTTTGCACTTTGGGAGGTCGCTGAGTCTTTCCACTATAAAGTGGTCATGTCTGAGGTTGGCCTACTTCCTATTCATTTGTGGCCTTTGGTTGAGGGGCAGGAAACTGTTCTGCTTCTTCAAAAGGTTTGGAGAAGAAGGAGTGGTGGAGAATGCTCATGGAAGTATAAAGCAGTCCTGTTTTAGTTTTTGATAACTCCTGTTCTCCTCAAATTAGGAGATACTTTATTATCCATTTGCTGCTAGTCTTCCATTCATTTATGGGAGTCATCATGATAATGAAACGCAGAACGGAGAATATTAACATTGGAAGGGACTTAAAGCTCTAGCACAGTCCCTTTCATTTTGCATAGGAAGGGAAAAGGGAGAACTAATGTTTATTGAGTTAGATATTTTTCATATGTTATAAATCCTACAAGATGGATAGTATCTCCATTTTATAGATAAAAAGATAGTATTCAGAAAAATTAAATAACTAGCCTAAAGACACAATATAAGTGCCAGGGCTCCCAGTTCTCCTGACTCCTGGGTCACTTGTCTTTGGGTCATAACTCTATAACAAAAATCCAGTGAGGCACTGCTCTCTCAGTCTTTTTTGTTTTTTTTAAATAGAGATGGGGTCTTGCTATGTTGCCCAAGCTATGTTGCTTGGCCTCAAGAGATCCTCTTGCCTTGGCTTCTCAAGTAGCTAGGATTGCAACAGTGAGCCACCGCACCAGCTGATCTCTCAGTTTTAATGCCCCAATCTGTTTCTTCTGTAGAAGATCATATCATCTAAAACACTCAGAATGACACTGCTCAGGCAATTTTTGAAGGTTATATAAGGTAAATCAACAGCCCTCTATTATTCAGCCTATTGGACTCCAACTTGACTGGTGAAATGCCAAAACCCATGGAACCCGGCTGCGTTCTTTGCTCAGACTGCACTGAATGTGTGACTTAGAGACACATGGGAGGAACCCACTTTTTAGAAGGGGGAGTTGCTGACTACAGGGCCAGCAACCAGGCTCACCTGGGAGAAAAGGGAATCTGCTGTTGAAATAGTGAGAATTGAGACCTGTTGAAAGAAAAGAGAGGCTGGGGAAAGAGAAGGACCACAGACAGTGCAATGTGGGAGAAGAAAGAGGTACAAGTTTTTGCAAAGGCAGCTTCCAAGGGCACTAAGTTGTTAGAGGGTGAAGACAGCAGAAATAGAGCCCCTGTGGTTGTCATCCTGTGCCACCTTGTGGCCACCTCACCACTTCTCACCAAACTCCACTTTCTCTTACGTTCTTGACATCTCTTGCCTTTGAAAGTCAACGTCGCTTGTGTTGTACCCACAGCATTGCTTAATTTCAGTGGTGGATCTCAGGACACTGATTTCTTTGGCCTCTCCTTGGAAGCATGGAAGGACTGGATTGTGGAACACTGAGAGTTATGGGGGAGAGAGACGGGGAGCAGAAGAGGTTTCCACATATTTCTTCCTCTGCTGCTAATATACTCATAGAAGAACTATTGTTGAGAAATTCCCATAAGGAGAGCTAGCCTGCTCTTTCCAGCACCCTTCTGCTATAGCATTTCATAAAGCTCTGTGACTCCTAATGAAGACAGATTCCAGCTAAGATTGAAAAATGAAACAAGAGAAACTCTCGAGGGACCAATGGAGAACTGACTAGGAAGAGCTGCTCAAGGAAGTGAAAATTATAGTAAAACTGGTTTTATAAGACAGTGCCCAGAAGACAATCAAAGCATAAGGTAAGTAGCATCTGTATATCTCCATAATGGAAAAGGAAGACCTTTCTTTTTATTAATAATGTTCCTGGAAAAGCAACTCTCTATACAGGAAGCTCAGATGATAGTGCCCTTTGTGGTAGTCAGAAACAGTCTTGGAAATGAAGTAAAAAACAGTATAATGATGTGAGCAATAGGAAGCAACTTAAGCAGAATGGAGGCAAAGACTTTGTGAGAACAGGAGAGATTCAGCCAGGCACTGTCAGGGGAGAAGGCAGGGAATGGGGTAATACATGATTTGAAAAATACAAAGATGTCGCACATGTAGGGCTTTAAAAACAATCATTATTATTCCTTTCAGAAAAAGGGCAAGGTCTGCACAGCTTAGAAGCACAATTCTGTGTTTTATGTGAATTTGATGGAAAAAAACTGAAGTGAATCTTAAATAATTCTGACAAAGAAATGACCATATTCTGTGACTTGCTCTGAAGGTTTCTGAAGGAAGTACCATATCCGCTCCGAGTGCTGGTTGGATGTGAATTCTTTCCTGGTCATTCAGGCATCCTGGTATCCTTCCTCTATCCATTCAGGTCCCTGGGGCTGGGCGTGGTGGCTGACAGAGTAATTCTAGCACTCTGGGGGGCTGAAGTGGGAGGATCGCTTGAGCTCAGGAGTTAGAGACCAGCCTGAGCAAGAGTGAGGCCTAAGCAAGAGAGAGGCTCGGATTTTCAGGAGCAGAGCTAATTTAAATCAGCCCCAACCTTCCTCACAAAGTACAGTAGCTTCTTTTCATCATGTAACCTGATAGTGGGCCAGAAAATACACTTACTCTACCCATGGAGAAACTTAGAGAATGTTCATTTCCTTCTATTTTTTCCCACTGGCTCAGCCTTTCCTTTTCTTCTTTCAAACTTTGCATTTATTTCTCTCTTCTTCCCTCTTTGTTATCTTCCATTATTTTTGTGCTTTCTTGCTGAAACTCTAGTCCCTGCGAGGCTCACTAGTCTGCAGAATGGGGCTGGCAGAATACCAATCACATCACTGTATTCACTTTTTTCTATAGCTTTTTATTTATTTTTTTTTAATGACAGTTTTCTCTTCCCCAGAAGCAGCATTTTCTTCTTCCACTCAGAACCTTACCTCACCCATATGCCCAAATCTCCCCCAAGCCTACACCATCACCGACTTTCATATGACCTGCTGCAACCGACCCCTCCTAGGGCAATTATTATTATTGTTGGGTTGTTTTGTTTTTCGATGTCAGAAGCAAACCCTGGACTGCTGATCGAGCAGGTTGACCAGACGCCGGCTGGGGGTACCGGAGCCCAGCTCTGCCACTACCCAGCAGCCTGTGATCCCAGGCAGGCAGGAGAGGGCTCTGGGACCCTGCCACATGCCAGCAGACTCCCGCTTCCTGGGCTTTCCTGAAACCACCCTCGTGGCCCCACAGAAAGCCTTCACTAAAAGCCCTGGCTCCTGCCGTAACTGTCGTATTGGGCAGTAATCACTAAGACCCTTTTAGCCAGTGAGGGAAGAACATCCCGCCTTTGCGAACCGGGTCTTTCCCCGGCCCCGCCCTCCCTGGGAATCTGACCACTCAGCTTAGGGCTTCATGCGGCAGCGCCTGATTGGAGGATCACGGCGAGCCCGTTAGCGAGGGCTGAGCTCATTGGGCGGACTCGGCGCGCCTCTACCTGCGGTCCGAGCGGTTTGGAAATACCGCCGCCCCGACCGGCGTCGCACTGTCCTCGGCGGCAGCGCGGAGGCGGCCCGTTGCCATAGCAACCAGGGAAGCTCTCCGCCCGGGCCGACCGTCTGGCAGCGCGCTGAGCCCCGCGCGGATCCCGGGCATGCCAGGGACACAAACCCCAATTCCTTCAGGAAGTCGTTCCGGATTGACGAGGAGAGATAGGATAGCCCCAATTACTTCTGTCGGCGAGGGGAAACCCTCACTTATTCTTTATCCCCGAAGTATTAATACTTTTTTTCAACGTAAAAAACCCATTTACGTTTGACATGGGCATAAGAAATATTTTTAATTTGATGGGTCATTGTAATTGTTTAAAATAAGTAAACTCTGAAAACGTCAGCAGTCAGCCTTTCTTTCACTTCTCTATTCTTGGCCTTTTAAATGAGAAAAACACCTTCCCTGTTTTTTTAATATATTTGCTAGACATTTACATTTTGTTATTTGGGTGTCCGTCCATGGTGTGTTTCTTCCCACGTGGAGAGATTACACCGTGAATCCCCGCCACATTCTGAAAAGTAGGTGCAGTTTACCTACTTTCTATTTTCAGATACGTTAAAAGATGCAGAAAGAGTAAAGAAATATACTGAAGTTACCCAGAGTGGGATTGGGGTTGGCCACTATGAAGGACATTCCCCACCGTCTCATTCCTAATCACCTTGGTCTAAAGATAACACACCTGTTTTTCTTTTAGAAGGTGGAGAGTACTGATGGACGAGGTGGGTAATAAACAAACAGGGAAAGTGAGAGAACCTACCAGGCATTCTTGGATATCCTCATTGTAAAAATTTCCTTTTCCTGAGAGTAGTTTTTATTTTATTTTCATGTGTGTATATATTTTAGGAAATAATAAAAAAGCATTTGGAACTAAGTTTGAGAAATAAGTAGATCAATAAGCTGGTTGATGCCACTTTGGAATTTAAAAACAGAAAGAAGAAATATAACTATTAAGGACTGTACTTGCTTTCTTATGTGGCTTGGAAGGTGGTTCCAAAGGAGGAATTCCATAAACATTCTGATCAATGTGGTAGAGTCATCTGGAATTAGATATTGTAGCTTCCCATGGGGACTCCTTTGAAAAGCAATCCTCATTTGAATGTGTAAATTCTGATAATTAAAATTTGTCTATCTTTCCTTTTTTCTTCCATCTTTGTCTCACTTTCACAAAGGATTTGGGGATATGGCTTAATAGATTAATTTCATGTAAAGTTACTTTGAAATATAAAAACATATAAATGTGGAATGTATTACTACTATTTTAGGCATTGTCAAATTTATTACCAAAATTCTTAGTCATCACTGATTATATCCTATGGTACTCAGATTAAAACAGGCCATGTTACTGAAAAATTATGCAGATAAAAATGGAAAACATTGAACTAATTATTTTCCTGTAGACTTTGAATTGTAATTTGAGAAATATTTAAAAAAATATTTATTTCTGCAACCTTGAAATTTGTAGAGAGTCTTAATGCTTTCTTTAAAATTTTCTAGCACTTATGCTAATGAAATGTATAGATTGAATTGCCAGAATTTTGGGTGGTTTTTTTGGTAAAAAATGGTCAAATATTGGCAGTTTCATATGATTCAACCTAATATGTGAATAGGGAAAATTTTGCTTAAATATATTTTAAAGTTAGTCCTTCTTGATATAAATGATTAGCTCCTAATGTGTTGATTTTATAAGTTAAGATTTTATATACTTACAGCAGGGCCCATGTAGACTTCACCAGACTTTTCTGTTTTGCACATGTGTGGTATGATATCTTGACTAGAAATTCAGGAATTTAAGGGCAACTAGAAATCTTTCAGCACATGTCTTTCACAGCATTAACCACAATCCTCCCTGACAAGTTGGAGGTTACTGACTTTGAAACACAGCCAGTTGCTGGGAACCCAGTGTGTATTCTTTCCATGACCCTTAGAAACCGGTCTGTTTCCTATTAATGATTTTTTGTTTTGTTTGAGGCATGTTATGATCCAGTTTCCTGGTTAATTTCCAGATCTTCTGCCATTCTTCTTATACAACTCATTTTCTTTGTGGTGGGTCTTACCAAAAGATACCGTGTACAGAAAAGGGGCTTCTGGAAATTATCATGTTTCAGCAACAAAATTGTTTAAACATCTGACAATCATTTACAACCAAACATCTCTGGTCTCATCCATGGAAAATATCACACATAGCAGAGGAAATTGAAAAGAGCTGGCAGAAGATATCTGTTGAATTTGCATTGTGCACCATTCAAATGTGTTCCTAGGAGACCTCAAACCAAGGTTATTTTTTATTTCAATTTAGCTTGTTGGGCATGTTCCCTCATGCTGAGAGTGAGTGATCAGAGTCTGGTTTTGAAGGTGAACTTGAGAAATCAATTAGTCTGTCCTCCTCCTGTCTGGAAACTCAGCATCATTATGGACATAGAGCCTGACTTCAAGGGGCAAAAGGAGGCTCTGAAATTCTTGGGCAGGCAGGGTGTGTTTCTGCTGGCATTTGCCCTTGCCGATGAGTGAGTTCCAGTCCTGGTTATCAATGTTCTGAAGGCCCTGGAAAAGTGGTAACTCCATATGGTTTGGACCAGTGGATTGTCAGCCTTGGGAGTCATCGATTAAACCTGCCCTTTTAATCCCTAGTTAGGAACTTTGACTATATCTTGTCTTTAGGCATCCACTGGCCTGTAGATTTCTCTAAGGCCATTTTTCCAGGGTTCTTTTGATAAGAAAAACCTGCAAGAAACCCTAGTTAGCCTGGAAATGAGCCTTTGGGGTGAGTTGGTTTAATACCAGGGTGTGATTAGTCTTTAGCTCACAGTGACATTTCTATCTAGTTTAAAGACATTGAACTAGGTAGGGGTAAGAAGGTTCCACAGTCTTTTTTAGGAACACACTTTTGAGTGGAATAGTAATAGCTCCACTTTCTCTAATGTAAGAATGTGAAGTCATTGTTGAGCCTGATAGGCCACATGCTTCTAGTTTATAAATTACTCTATTATTAACATAATCTGCAGGATAAATACTTTAGTATAATTAGTGAACAAGTCAGTCACCTGTAAGACACACAACCAGAGAAAATCAGGCTTCATTAGTTTCCTCACAATGTGAAACTCCTGGTTAATAATTACAGTTGTCTTAATTGAACCTCAGCTGGCAGTTTTCTGCCTATCAACTGAGCAGGAAACAGATTTCAATTTCATGCCTGTGATAGTCTACTAATTAGTGTATGAAATGCTTTTATTTACAAAAGCCTGCTTGCATATCTTTAAACCAGCTCTATCTAGAAATACAGTGCTATCCATATACATAATTTAAAATTTTCTAATAGTGTCATTTAAAAAATAAAAACAGGTAAGATTAGTTTTAACAGTATACTTTATTTAACCTAATATATCCAAAATAGTATCATGTCACCATATAATCAATATAAAAATCATTAATGAGATATTTTATGTTTTGATTTTTATATGAAGTCTTAGAAATCCAGTGTATATTAATATTTTACATGTACAGCGCATATCAATTTGGACTAGCCAAATTTTTTTCCCCCTCCTCTACTCTGAAGGAATGGACTAGCCAAATTTTAAGTACGCAGTAGCCATATGTAGATAGTGGCTGTTGAACTGAACAGCACAACTTTGTTACAGTATCTATAGTTAGGCAGAGGATTTTAGAGGGGAGAGGGAAATAGGACGGGAAAGAAAAAGAAAAAAAAAGAGCCCTTGCTGGATAAAGAGAATCTGCAGCACCAAAGCTCCCAGAGTTGGCATCCCTCTGTTCGCTATTTATTGTTTTTAGAGACAGGGTCTTGGTCTGTTGCCCAGGCTGGAGTGCAGTGGCACAGTCATAACTCACTGCAGCCTCCAACTCCTGTGCCTCAGCCTCCCAAGTAGCTGGGACTACAGGCCCTTGCTAGCAAGCCTGGTATATTTTGTCTCACTCTCTTGTGCGGGTTGGTCTCGAACTCCCAGCCTCAAGTGATCCTGCCCCCTCAGTCTCCCAAAGTGCTCGGATTACAGGAATGAGCCACCATGTCGGGCTCTGGTCAGTATTTAAACTTTAAACCTAAAGCATTGGTTTCCTTTACAACCCAAAAGGAAATCGTGATCAAAACAATTTTGTGTACTCAACATCCGCCCTAAACAAATTTGAGAAGTGAGAACAGGTGGTTTTGATCTGGTAGACTGAGAATGGACTTTGGGGACAGGACAGATAGAACTGAGTTCAAAACAGCCCTGCTGTGTCAGAGCTGTGAGCTTATGCAAATCCGCAGCCCTTTTGACTACACTGTAATAGTGGGGACAAAAGTGCTAGTCTTGCGGGGCTTTAGTGGGGACTATATTAGACTTCTCATGTGGATGTCCCTCGTTGAGTCAGTGTGTGGTGCATGGGAGGCGCTCACTCTACCAGAGCTATTATCTTCCTCTTCATCTGTTTGCCTTATCAGGACTCTTTAGCTAGCCTTTCTCTCTCTCTATTACTTTCAGGGTCTGAACTGATTTCCTACCCTACATTCCCCAGTTTCTGCTGCAGCCCCTGCTCATAGGCTTGCCTAGCTTTAATTGTGATTGTGTTATAAATATAAAAAACTTACTGTTGAAGCGCTAGTAATAACGGTAATAACAATTCAGTTACTGCCCATTCTAAATCCACACGAAATGCTCCGTTGAATCACTCCAAACATGGTGAAAAGACCAGCAGTACTTTTATTTTTGACCGGTGGGTGGCAGCATTGTCTAAGTCACTGATCTCTGAGCAGCTGGTCTGCTAAGAGTTTGTTTCCTTCTTCGTGCTTTGTATTAAATAATTATTGGTGGTTCATTCTCTCGACCTGGAGAACTTTTCATCAAAAAGTCTAGGGTGCTGGACTACAGTGTCAGCCCCCAACATGCTAGAGGAAACCCAAGATGCAGAACTGCTGTGCATTTGGACACTTGGGGAGACTGCCCAGGCCCAGAATCAAGGTCTTATTAAGAGGTGACCCACTGGAGGTGGGTGGGTCCCTGGCAGGTGCTTCAGAAGTTGATGACAGGAGAGAACACTTTCCAGTAGGAGATCCCCAAAGGTCAAGATGACAGGGACAAGAGGGTAGAGAGGGGGATCCTAGGAGGCTAGATGAAAACTGCAACAGACTCTACAAGCAGAGACAGGCATCAAAGACTGGTCTTCTGGTAGGTTCACTGTAGTAACTAGGAAGTGGTTTTCTTACTCTCACCCCCCAATCCCCCAGTAACGCCTGTCATCTTTGAATTAGAAGGATGTGTTTTGAAAAAAAATGTTCTAGTTTTTTAAATATTTTGTCACCTGGAATTTCTATGCACCCCCCCACCCCAACACCCAATACAATGATAGTTGGTGTTCTAAATGATAATCTTTAGGAACCACATTACTCAACTATTTGAATGGAAGAGAATCTAACTGTATTTGCAAACTTAAAGTTCTTTCAGGCTTTCCTTTAAATGTCCTGATTTTCCTCAGATAGGTCTGTTTGATTTATTTGGCGTGGATCAAGTGATTAACCAGAGAACATTAAGAGAATGCAGAAAAACACCACGGACAAAATGAAAAATGTCCATTAGCTTTAGAAAAGATATATATCTTGAAAGACAGGATAGAAAACTATTGGTTATTGTTCCAGAGGTATGGACTTAAACCAGAAGAACTTCTGAATTGAAGTCAAGCTACATGAATTCTATGACTAACCATGCTAACAACAACAAAAAAGAGTGCGAAACATCTAGGATTATCTTGGTTTGTTGGATTATTCAGTCATTCATTTATGTACTAAAAAATTTAGTACCTTAAAGTGCCTTAAATTGTTTGTTTTAAGTGCCATGTGCTATGTATTGTGCTAGATGGAGGGCGGGGGAGGGGAATGGAGCAATGAATAAGGCACAGTCTTTGCTTGTAAGTCCTTACAATTTACTGGAGAAGAGAGACAAACAAATCAATAATTCCAGTATGGCAAGTACCACAGTAGAAGGATATACTTTGTTATAAAAATAGAGAGAAAGTCTCCTAACTGCCCACTGGCAGCCAAGAAATCTTCACAGGTTGCTGACACAAGCTGAGTCTTTAAAGGCAAATAAGAGTTATCCAAATTGGGCATGGGAAGTTGGAATAAGGATATTCCAGGCAGAGGAAAGAAATGTGCAGAGACATTTATACCAGATTGCTTGATGTTTGTGGGGAATGGCAAGGACACTTGTATGAAGCTGACGCAGAGTGTGTGAGTATATTGGGGCATGGGGTGTGGTAGGGAATGAGTCTGAACAGGGAAGCAGGTGTAAGAAAATGATGGGCCTTTTATGCCATGCTGGTAGTTTGGAATTGTATCTTATGGATTTGGTGACAGGTGGATGTAGGGGTAAGGGAGTGGGAGAAATGTGGGATGGTTCCCAGGCTTCTAATTCAGATGATAGGATGAGTGCTGGGAATACAGAGGGGCAGGGGTGTGGAGGTGAGAAAGATGATGAGTTTACTTTGGGACCTTGAGGGATCCTGCCACAGTGACAACTGACTACAAAGAACTGGCCGTCAAGAGAGAGCTAGATTTCCAGTTCCAGATTTTGTCTAGTAAGAATGACCATTTACTGAGGACTTACTATGTGCCAGATTCTGTATTAATCCTCACGTTAGATCCTCTTAACAACCCTGTACCCACATTTTACAGATGAGGGAGATCAAGGCACATGACTTTTCCAAAGTCACATGGCCGGCAAGTGGTAGAGCTGAGATGCGAGCCTAGGCTGATAGCAGAGCCTGCGTTCTTAACCACTGCCTTCTACGGGAGCCATCTGCGTGGCAGTTGTAGTTGAAGCAACAGGTACAGATGGGACTTTCAGGGACAGAATGTAGAATGAGAAGAGCAAAGACTGAGGCTGGAGCTCTGGGGAATAAAGCCAGAAGGGGAGCTCGTGGAGACTAGGCCAGAGCTGCCACAGAGCAAGGAGGAAAACAAGGAAAGGACACTTTCCAGAAATCCAAGAGGAGAATTTCAAGGAGAGAGATGGTCAACGATGGCAAATATCACAAAGAGGTAAGGTAAGAAAAGGACTGAACAGTATTTTTGGCCTGGCACCAGTCCCACATTTCCAGCAGATGGCCAAACATAAGTTAGCATTTGGGCATTCCACAGGCATCTTCACCTTCTAAGTTTCTTTTCTGTTGAAAATATTACTTTATTCTCAGACATCCAGAATACACACTTCAGGATGACTTTTTTCCCCCCTTAGAGACAGGATCTTGCTCTGTTGCCCAGGGTGGAGTGCAGTGCCATGATCATAGCTCACAGCAACCTCACGCTACTGGCTCAAACAGTCCTCCTGCCTCAGCCTCCCAAGTAGCTGGGACTACAGGTGTGCACCACCACACCTGGCTAATTAAAAAAAATTTTTGTAGAGACGGGTCTCACTATGTTGCCCAGGCTGGTCTTGAACTCCTGGCCTCCCAAAGTGCTAGGATTATAGGTGTGAGCCACCATGCCCAGCCCAGGATGATCTTTGATGTCCTTATTCCACACGACCACCAATGAGCAAGTCCTGTTGACCCCAACCTGACAATGTTTCTCTCATCTACCCCTTCCTCTTCGTGCCCTCTCTGATACCACAGTTCTTTGCTTTTTACCTACACCGTTGTAGTTCTGTCCTGATTTGTCTTCTTGCCTTTGGTTGCATTCTCCTCTAATCTCCCTTGCCCAATTAATCCTTCTGAAACCTCACCATGCCACTCCCCAGCTCAGAAACTATTTTCAGTAGCTCTTCATTGTTTATGATATAAATTTCAAATTCCAGATTGAAGGCCATCTGTGAAATGGCTCTAGCTAATTTTTTCCACTCCCAGCTCCCCCCTCCATTATGTGCCTTGCAGCTTATTCTCCAGCCAGAATGAAACAAATGTTTTTTTTCCTGTGTTTGCTTCCTTAGATTCATTGCTTAGAATAATTCTTCCATTTGGATGCACTCTCCTTTCATCTTTCAGGTTCAAATCCTGCCTGTCCTTCAAAGGTCATCTTAAATACTGTTTTCTTTGTGAAGTTTTTCTTGACCCCTTCCATCAGAAATAATTTCAGCCTTTCTAAACTCACATGACTGTAGCACTTTATCTATACCCCTCTTAGGGCAATTAATGCTTTCTACCTTTTTTTGGGGGAGGTATATAGGTCTTGGCTTAGTTTTTGAAGGCCAGGTATATTTTTAAAACTATTTTTATATTCCTTATTTTGCTTGCCACGTAGATGTTCTATATATAGGTGTTTTGTTGAATATTTACTTATTGAACTAATGTCTGGATCTGGCAAAGAGAGTAATTCAATGGATGGCTGATTTCACTGTCAGGATCTGTACAATCTCTGGATATTCCTTTCTTAATTACCTCTTTAGATCAAGACTCCCTAGTGCCCTGACCTCTCAGCTGGATGGTGAAGACCCATAGCTAAAGTTTGAGAAAAGTTAATTTTAAGAAGTGTCAGTGTCTGTGATAGAAGGGCTTAGGCAGATATTTGGTTCCTATAGGAACTACATTTTCATATTTGGGGAAAAATCTGCAATTCTCTGGATCATCTCAACATTCAGTCTTGTTATCCTTGAGATGCTTAATGTAGTCACCCTCTGCAGAGGCAACATTTAGAATGTACCTTTGAAGGTGGATAGATATCAGGGTAAAAGAAAAAGGTGCTTGTCTTGGGATGGAATCCTGGATCTCTTGGAAATATCTTCATGTTTGGTGACTGTATAATATTTCCAGGTCTTCCCTTGACTCATAGATAGAACCAGATTAGGGAATTAGAAGCCATAGCCAGGACACTGGACCCAGTTTGGTGGTGCCTGTCTGTCCTGCTTGTGAAATTCGATCTAGAGTGGAGTTTCCATGGCTGAGCCTTCTATCCTGCCTTGTTCTCTTTGCCCTTCTCTGGCCTTGGAGGGTATTTTCTTCTCTAGCCACATATGGATGAGCTGCTTGTTAAGCAAAATGCAGGAGAACTCAAGGGAGAGATCAATGGAAAATATCTTACAGTGTTACATTTATTTGGGTTTCAATGTCAAGTTTAAATTTTATAATTTGAGCATGTGGCCAGTTGGAGTTCTTAGCTTCTTACCTGCTTAGACAGAACTAAATTGCTCCTCTGGAATAAATAAAGACTGTTGAATTGCTGTCTTTGCCAGATCCTATACCAGGCAGCTAATCAGCAACAAATTTAATTTCTTGTGGTCTTCTCTAATGAAGAACGCATATCCTTCCCGGCTGCTTCTCCCCACCCTTGCTTATCCAGCTACCTCCCTCTGCTCAGTGGTAGGCCAGCCAACAGGCAGTTGTGAACCAAGGTAAATGCCACATCTTCATGAAAGGTCGAAGCACCTCCAATCCTCGGGGAGAGGAGGGTGGGAAATGATACCGACCAACTGCTGCATCTTTTGAGCAGGTGCTGCAGGGACTGTCTGATTTTTTCCCCCCATCTGGCCCATAGGGACCCATATCCCAGATGTGAAGCTCAAAGATTAAGAATGTCCTAGCTATAGGTGCCATCCTTCTGTAGCTTGAATATCACTTTGTGCTTTCTTCCTTTCTCTCTTTATGTCTCCTTTTGTCCAATCTCTGGCTTGTTCACACTGACACCTTCTTACATGGAATCTAAAGAGATTAATTTGGAATCATTTTCACTGCAAATCAGTGGATCCACATGTGCTTACAATTCTTTTATCTTCTATTTTAGAAGGAATGGTTTTGGTATTTTTGTATAAGTACTCTAGTGACTTTTCCTTAATTCTTTTTTTCTTTGGTCCTGAGTCCTATATGCTTTTTCCTTTCTAATTTAGCTCCTTTTATTTTATTCCCTGTTCTCTTTTAACCTGTGTATGATGCTTTTGCCTGCTGTCCATTAGAAACTTGGAGGTTGGGGGGGGTGTCTTGATTTGTTAGAATAGAAAATTAGATGAGAATCTCTCCTTAAAAGGGGGGCTCAGTTCAGAAATACCTTTTGTGTTATGGTCAGAGATTTTAGAAATTTTAAATGGAGGCTGGGGTTGAGAATTAGAAATTCCAATTTAGAATTGATTGTCTAAAGACTCTGGATTCCAGTTTATGGGGTGCACCAAAATGGGTTGGTAGAATCAGGTGGCTCATTAAACAAGCAAAGGTAACCAACCTTTAAGACTTTACCCAAGATTGTGAAGAGTGACCAACTAGGAAAACAAACTATATTGTATCTCTAAGTAGTTGATTAAACCTTCTAGAGTGACACTGAATGATGTATATATAATATTCTAACCAACGTAAAGAATTAAAGCCAGCAGGATTGGGAATCACGTACATAGAGCACTTTATAGCTTGTTATTCCTTATGAAAAAACATGTTTTTTTGTTTAATAATCACCACATCCTTGTGAATCAGGTGTTACTGTTACCTCATCTTAATAGGTAAAGGAACTGAGGCCAGAAAGTTTAGGTTAATTGCCCCAAAATTACACACAGTGACAGAGACAATCCAGGTCATCTGACTTCAGACCTCAGTCTCTTTTCATGTATTTAAGCCTATATTTTGGTGAGCAAATGTGACAAAGACAAAAAAATTAACATATTCGCATTCAGAAACTTTCCTTTTCCCCTGCCTTCTAAAAGGAAGTAGGTTTCTTGGATGGCCAGCCACTTTTGCTCAGTGGAGTCTGGTAACAAAAAGGGAGAACTGAATGAGCCCCACTGGTCAGGGCAGGGAGGTACTGACGGGAGAGAAGAGTATTTCAGAAAAGGGAGCAGGAAGGGGATGACAGCAAATGCAGGCTGAGATTTCATAGTTTTTGGGTGTCGGGTGGAGTGTGAGACATGAAATTGGTAGCATGTCTGTGCTTTATGAAAGAGTAGGAAGGGGAGAGGGGAAAGAGGGTCTTAAGAAATTTTATTTTTATTATGAATGGAAAGCTCCCTTGGTGCCTTTTAACACATTGACTGCCACACTAGAAAAAAATTTTTTTTTCGTGGGGCCACAGTGTTTTATTATGGAAATAAAATAAAAACTTTGGAAATAAAACGATCCTTTCTAATTTAATGAAAAATTTGTTATTTTTTATTGTTTTCTGTGCACGAGTTATATGCTCCAAGGTAAACAGATGTGTGAGTTATATATGCTTCACAAGGCCCCGGGCTCAAAACTAGCATGAGTTAAATACAACTCACGTGGCAGTTAATGTATTAAAGAAATTGCAGCAAAGACTTCAGTTGCTTTTCAGATCTCTTTGAAGGCTAACTTGTTCTTCCTTTAGGTTCAATGCCTCTCTGTGGCTGGTCCAGTTTTATGTATGTTATATGGGCTCATTAACATAAAAGATGTTAATTCAGATTTTCACTCGCTCATGTACAGTTACGTAGGGAAGGAGAGCCAACACTGCGTTGAGTCCAAGCTCCACAATGCCGAGGAGGACTCTGAGGAATCGGTAAAGGGAAAGTCTCTCCCTTATTGCCTTAGCTCTGTGGGTGGAGGCCACAGTCAGGCCTGAGCCAAAGGGTCTCAGGTTTGCATTCAGACAGACCTCATCTCAGAAGTCCTTCTGTTCAACTTAAACCCAGGAAATTCTTCTTGGTGACTATCTGATCCTTCTATAATTGCATAATGACCATGAATATCCTTTTATTCATAGGGAGAGAAACAGCACAGCTATAAAGGGAGAATTTTTTTTTTGCAATTTTCTCCCATTTCATAGCTTGTGATAAACATGGTCTTGTGACTCTATTCCACTGGCATAATAGTCGAGGCAGCAGTGCCAGCTGTGGGTCATGAACTGGGTATGGAAATGGGCTGCTTTAGCTGAACCGCTGACCTTGTCCCAGGAGAGATGCCACTGAGTCTCAGCCCAGTCAGGGCTGGGAATAGGAGAATCTAAGGCCAAAGGTTGACCCTGGCATATGACGTGTCTGAACATCTGGGGACTGCAGGTCTGATTTTGTTGAGAATTGGTATTTTATTTGCAGACTTCAAGGCTGTTGGTTCAGGGGTAGGAAGCTCATTACTCATTAATTATATACCAATGTTCAGAACAGACTAATTAAACAGAGCAAGAGCCTGTAGTTTGAATAGGAGTAGAAACAAATACTTTCCTTTCCTGTTGCTTGAACTACTTCCTACGACAATGTGAAGTAACTGTGTTTGCAAAATGATGTGTTTTGTTCATTCCAAAATACTGGTCAGTGCTTGATCAATACTGTAATTTAGGGGCATCTTTTCATAGCCTTTCCTCTCTTTGGTCGCCTATTGACATGCCACTTCACTTACCCTAACGTGACTACTTCGAAAGGAACTGCTCTCATTTGGATGAATAAACTTTGATACGTGAGTTTTTAAAAAGTCATCCACACTATTTTATGGTTTCACCTTGCAGGTGTTCATTTTTGTATTAAATAGGACCCTTCGGGTTGCAAGCATCAGTTAAAAAGCCAAGTTGTTTTAGTCTGTATGGGCTGCTATAATAAAATACCATACACTGGGTGGCTTATAAACAACAGAAATTTATTTCTCCTATTTCTGGAGGCTGGAAAGTCCAAGATCAAGGCAGTGGCAGATTCAGTGTCTGGTGAGGAACCATTTTATGGTTCATAGATGGCTCCTTTTCATTGTGTCCTCACGTGATGGAAGGGGCCAGGGTTCTCTCTTGGGCCTCTTTTATAAGGGAGTACTCTATTCATCAATCCTATTCCTGAGGGCTGCACCCTATGACCTAATCACCTCCCACAAGGTCCCACCTCCTAATACCATCACTTGGGGGTTAGAGTTTCCACATATAAATTTTGGGGGACATAAACATTCAGACCATAGCCAAGTCCAACTAAAGTAAAAATTGTAGTTTAATGGCTCGTGTGACTGAAAAGATTATGAATATGTTGGTAAGGCTTGATTGTATCTTGAGGGCCCATCTTTCCCCAGCTCTCAGCTCTAGCCTCCTGGTTGGCTGCAATTTTTGTCTAATTGACAAGACAGCTCCACACAGACCTAAAGAGACATGAGTAACTAGAGTGGCTTAAATAATTTACAATTAGTCTTGAGAAGTCTTATGACCTCTCTGAGCCTTGGTTTCCTTATCTGTAAAATGGGATAATAATACCTCATCTGTAGAGTATTATGTGAATATTTCATGAGTTAATGCAAGGCATATACCTTTGTGGTAAACAACATGGGCTTTGGAGTCACATCTGTTTCTATCATTTAGTAAGTTACTGTGGGCCGGATGTGGTGGCTCATGCCTGTAATCCTAGCACTCTGGGAGGGCGAGGCAGGAGGATTGCTTGAGCTCAGGAGTTTGAGGCCAGCCTGAGCAAGATCGAGACCCCATCTCTACTGAAAATAGAAAAATTAGCTGGGCGTTGTGGTGTGCACCTGTAGTCCCAGCTACTCGGGTGACTAAGGCAGGAGGATCGCTTGAGCCCAGGAGTTTTGAGGTTGCAGTGAGCTACGATGATGCCACTGCACTCCACCCAGGGTGACAGAGTGAGACTCTGTCTCAAAAAAAAAAAAAGAACAGTTACTGTGTATGCGGATACTTATAATGCTTGATCATAGGTTGTTTGGGACTTAAGATAATACAGTGTATGTAAAACCTCTAGTAGGTGTCTGGCACATATTGCCGCTCAGTAAATGGTAGCCATTAATTGAGTAGAATTTTGAAAAGTGACCATTAATGGTTTGAATGAAAAGGTAAACTCAGGCATGGGAAATGGCAGAAAAAGGGCATGGGCAGTGATTCATAAGGGAGGCAATTTGGGGAAAGGCAGCAAGATAAGCTTGGGTAGCACCCAGGTGTAGAAATGTGGGTCTTACTCCTTTATTAGAACTATGATAAAAATGCAAATGCCAAAAGATGGTCTGGGGAAGAGCCTGTCCACCAAGCAGGAAGTCAGCACCTCAGGAGGAGAGTTCTGGTCCCATCAGGGATGCTGTGTTTTTGGAAGTATTCTTTTCGTAGAATTACAGTACTTAGCTTAGTGTTCATTGCACTGACCTGAATTGCCTATAAAGTCAGAGACAGTTTTATTAATACTCTTGATGGTGGCAAATCTTCCTTTTATGAGGTGCATTCTGTAATTCAGAGCCAAATCTAATGAATAAGGTGGGGAATAAATCTGAGTAATTCTGATTCAGATTAAAAAGGAAGACTTAAACTAGTGTGATTATGAGTGTTATAACACTTTAAAAAGCAGTTTTATAATTTTATGTTTTACATATGGAGTATATTAACTCAACAAATTACTAGTACTTGCTAGATGCCAGGCATGATATTAAATGCTGGGGTTACCAAGATTAATAAGTATTGCTCTTTGGGGAACCCACAGTCTGGGGGTGAGAGAGACCACATCAGTCATCATAATGCATGAAATCAGACTTGCGGAGTCTGTTCAGGTTCTGTGAGTTGTCACTGCCAGTGGGTATGGGGGAGTGGGGCAGGGTGTGGTGTCTGGGAAGGTTTTAAACTAGAAGTGATTCTTGAACAGGAAGTTGAAGAATGAGTATGAATTTACACGAATAAGGAGGGTGTAGAGGGGTGTGTGTGTGTGTAATTCAGATAGAGAGAAATGCACGTGCAAAGGCCTGGAGACCAGGGTGGAGAAGAATGTTCTGAGGAATGAGTGAGTTGACATACTTATGGGCAATTTCTCCCCTCTAGTGGGGCTGGGAGAGGCATTCAATTTCTGATGTGCAACCAGGATTAGAATTTGAGGAATCCTTCTAAGATATTCAGACTTTTTTTTTTTTTTTTTTTGAGATGCGATCTTGCTGTTGCCTAGGCTGGAGTGCACTGGCTACTCACAGGTGCGGTCACAGCACACTGCAGCCTCGACGAACTCCCAGGCTCAAGCGATTCTTCCGCCTTAGCGTCCTGAGCAGCTGAGACTACAGGTGTGTGCCACAGCACCTGGCTAAGATGTCTGGTCTTAAAAGTCAGCAAACAAAAAGCAGCTGAGAGAGAGCCATGGTTCCTGCCTGATTACCTGTCCCAACAACCCTTGAGGATTTTACGATGAGGAACCTGACACTGAGTTAAGTAATTTCCCTGAAGTCTCTGCTAGGAAGAAGCAGAACTGGGCTTTCAGTCAAAGTCTTTCTCACTCCAAGCCCGTGATATAGTATTAACATAATTTCATCCTCATCTGATGACTGGGGACTTCGCCTCACCTCAGGACTGCCATTCTGAACATGAGATTGTCCCACACAGTTTGGTAGCTGCAGATGTAACAGCAGGTGCAGTGGTCTGAGCACATGGACTGGCCGTGAGCAGCGTCCAGACCGGTGGCTCTCTGATTTCAGTGCCTAAGGATCCTCTGATTCCCACTTCGGATTCCCAGCTCCCACTTCAGAGAGTCTGTCTTGGTATGAAGCACCTAGGGTGACTCTGATGCAGGTGCTCTTTGGTTCACGCTTTGATTAACATCACTCTAAATGAATTTCTTGTATGCATTTGGTTCTCTCTCTCTCTCCCTCCCCCCCCCCTTCCTTTTCTGCTTCCTTTCTCTCCCTCCTTCCCTTCCTCCTTTCCTCTCTTCTTTTCTCCCTTTTGCCTTGTTTTCATTCTGGGTGGTTTGCTTAGTCTCAGATTGTAGTGTAGGGAAAAGCCAAAACAATTGAGGTTTCTGTCAGTTGGGTTCCAATGACTTGAGGAAATTACCGACAAGTACTCTTTACTCTCTCTCTTTCTGTGTGTGTATTCCCTGTCTCTCCAACAACAGTGTGCATTCCTTGTAGGCAGGGTTCTTGTATTCTGTGTGCCTTTCATAGACATTTCCGTGGGTATGCTCCTGGGATTAAAATGTACACTGGGTACCTTGTACCTTGTACCTTCTGATTACAACTAGGCATTTTGAAAAATATAATTCAGCCAAGGCAGGCAGGCTCAGCTATCTGTCTCAACTCTCTGTGCTGTCTCTGTGGCCTCCCTGTGAACTTCCTCCACATAGCCTCTGCCTTTCCTAGCTCTCTGCCCTTCACGCCATCCTGGAGGGGCCTTGCTGGGTAGAACATAGACTAGTGATACTTTTCCAGTCGCGGCTCTTGGCATTTCTCACAGCCTCTGGTGAAACCTCAGCCCTTGGGAATCTCCAGACCTGTGCTTCCCTAGTCACGCTCACCTATTTGGTGCTTTTCTCATCTTGTGTTTCTAAAAAAAGAAATCCTTTTTGGTTTGCCTTTGATTCAGCTGTCCTTGTTGCAGTTGGCTTAATATATGGTCAGAGCCATGTGGATGATCTGACCTTGTCCCAGTTAGGCATCTTTCTCTACTGGGCGCTGCTGGTGAGAGAAGCTCAACTTTCTCAGCAGGCTGGGTTCTTTGCACATCACCCAAGCAGGGAATTCCTTTCTCTCTCTCTGCCTTGGCCTGGCTACCCGGATTCTTGAGTCAGGTTATATGGGTTCATATCCTGCTTGTTGATGTGAGCTTGGGCAAATTTTTTAATCCCTCTAAGCCCCCATTTTCTCATCTGTAAAATGAGGATTATAAGGTGGTTATGAGGCTTAAAGAAAAGGATGCTTGAAATGAGAGTGCCTGGTGTACAGTAAATGGCCACTGCAATTATTGTTATTGGGTGATTGCTTTTGTTGTTTCTCTGCTTCTCCAATTCAAATTCTATTGGTCCTGTAAGGCCCAGCTAGAACTCGGCCTCATCCACAAAGCTTTTCCTGTCCACTCAAGCCAGCAGGGAACTTGTCCTAAATTCTCATGGTCACTTATGTTTGAGAGTCATGTTTGATTATTTCCTCTTTAATATTGTGTTACTATTGTACTAGGTGCTAATTGGCTTTATTCTTGGTCCCTGATATAGAGGAAATCCTTGAATACTAAAAATAAATGCTATTTTTTCCTTTTAGTCTCTCCACTACAAGTTGTGTTATTAGCATTAGCCCTTCTTTTGGGTGTCACAATTAAGGACCTAAAAATCAATACACTTAGCATAAACTCTTCTGGGTTAAACTGAGATAAATTGGCAGCATCTACACTGCAAATGACATCCTGTTGTCTGACATTCAGCTGACTTTATCCTGTTGCTCCCCTTACTAGATGGGGAAGAAGTCCTTGTTTAGGGAGTAATGCATTTTAGGCTGTGAATGAGTCACTGGTGGAAGATGGGTAGAAGACACATATCTTCTAAAGCTTGATGGGATTCTACTGAGCCTTGGATGCTCAGTAGAATCGCCTGGGAAGCTAAAAAAAACTCATACGCAGGGCACATTCTGGGCCATTAAATCCAAATCTCTATGGGTGATTTGAATTTACTGAAAAATACACTACCTGATATAGTATTGTTAAAAAGCTTACTAGGTGGTTAATTATATAGCTGAGGTTGAGAACATTCCCCTGTTCTAAAGTCAGGTTCTCCAGCCCCTCCACCTGATAAATGGGCTTTAGTTTGAGTTATCTGCATTCAGTCTGTTTTTCAGGGTGTGCTGGCTGAAATTGGCTTGTGGGAATTAGCTTTTAAGAGAGCATGGAACTCTTAAGGGTCCAAACCATACCATGAAAGAGATAGTTTATTATGCCAGAATGCCTTGCAGTCCTGCTCACTCAGTATACTTAGGAGTAGACGTTTCGTTGCTCTAGGTTACTGGTGCCACAACAGAGAACTGACAGAGCTCCCCAAGGACCTAAAGTATTTATAACTCTTACAGTATTTCTGCAAGGTGAGCTTTGCTGCCAGAGGCCTGAATTGGGGCCGCTAAGTCACTAGGCAGAGGAGTCCAGCACAGCTGCTGCAGGCTGCTCGTGAAAATAGTTTTTAGTGTGGAGATGGAGGGACTCAGGTGTCCTTCCCAGAGATCAGAAAGGAGGAAGGCTAGAGAGGAGATTTACTCAGGCTACCTCCTTCTCTTGGTTTGTGATATTTTGCGGATGATCAATTAAGACCTGTTAAAAGATAGATTTATTGATGTATAATTTGCATACTATAAACTTCATCTGTTTTAAGTATACAATTCAATGAGTCTTAGTAAATTTACAGAGTTGTGCAACCATTACCACAATTTAGTTTTAGAATATTTCCATCACCCCCAAAAGATCTGTTGTACCTATTTGAATTAAGTTCCTGCTCCCAGTCACAGATCCAGGCAACCAAGAATCTTCATTCTGTTTCTATAGTTTTGCCTTTTTTGGATATTTCATACAAATGGAGTCATACAATATATAGTCTTTTGTGTCTGACTTCTTTAATATTTCTGAGGTTCATCCATGTATCAGTATATTGTTCTCTTTTTTCCCTGAATTGTCCATTATGTGGATATGCCTCATTGTATTTATTCATTTATCAGTTGATTGGCATTTGGATGGTTTCCACTTTCTAGCTATTATGAATAATGCTGCCATAAACATCCTGTAGGAGTTTTTGTGTAGATATATGCTTTCATTTCTCTTGGGTAAATAGCTAGGGGTAAACTCACTGGGTCATATGGTAAGTTTATGTTTAACTTTTTAAGAAACTGCCAAGTTTTTTTCCAAAGTGGCTATACCATTTTATATTCCCGCCAATAATTCATGAAGTTTCCAGTTTCTCCACATCCTCATCAGCTCTTGTTATTGTCTGTCTTTTTGATTCTGGCGGGTGTGAAATGGTCTCATGGTTTTAATTTGCATTTCCCTAATGATGAATAATGTTGAGCATATTTTCATGTGCTTATTTGTCATTCATATATCTTCTTTGGCTAAATGTCTCTTCAAATCTTTTGCCCATTTTCAAATTGGTTTGTTTGTCTTATTATTTAGTTGTAAGAGTTCTTTACATATTCTAGATAAGTACCTTATTAGATATATGATTTGTAAATATTTTCTCTGTGGCTTATTTTTTCACTTTCTTAATAGTGTCTTTTGAAACTCAAAAGTGTTTATTTTGATAAAGTCCACTTATCAATTTTTTCCTTTTTGAATCATGCTTTTAGTGTTATATCTAAGAAATATTTGCCTACCCAAATCAAGATTTTTTCCTAGATTTTAGAAGATTTAAGATTTTCTTCTAAAACTTTTATTGTTTTAGCTCTTACATTTAGGTATATGTAAGGTTAATTTTGAGTTAATTTTTCTGTATGGTGTGAGCAAGGATCTACACTAATCTTTCTGCATGTGGATATTCAGTTTTTCCAATACCATTTTTGAAAAGATGATCCTTTCCCCTTTGAATTGTCTTGGTGCCTTTGTTGAAAATAAATTGACCATAAATATAAGGGGTTATTTCTGGACTCTCAATTTTGTGCCAATGATTAATATGTTTATCTTTATGGTCAGTATCATACTGTCTTGATTACGGTAGCTTTATGATAAATTTTACAATTAGGAGATACAAGTCCTCTAACTTGGTTTTTTTCCAAATGGTTTTGGTTACTTTGGGTCTTTTGCATTTCCATGTAAATATTAGAATCAGCTTTTCAATTTCTACAAAAAAGGCTGCTGGAATTTTTTTGTGTTGTTGAAAGTATTTGGGGGAACTATTGTCGCAATATTGAGATTTCCAATCCATGAATATGAAATGTTTCTCTATTAATTTAGGTCTTCTTTAATTTCAGCAATAATTTGTAGTTTTTGGTGTACAAGTCTTACACTCAATACCTTTTTGAGGGTTTGTGTGGTCCTGTCAGAGAGACATTTCTTTTTCTCGGAGGTCTCATTTAAAGCAGTGGAGAGAGAGCAGGAGGCAGTGTGCCAAGCGGGAAAGGTCCAGCTCTGAGCTGCGGCAAGCCACACAGCCTCTCAGCTTGCTGGGCTCTAAAATGAGTGTAATACAAGTTATTTTGCTTCAAGGTTGTGAGGATTAGAGGTGATGCATGGAAAGGACTTAGAAAAATGTCAGTATCTAGCGGGTGTTCACTATTTGGTGCCTGAGCTTGTTGGTGCCCGTGCTGACAATTAGATAGTGCTGTGCATGCCAATAAAGGGGATGGGGCCACTGAGGGAGATGCTGCTCTCTGGATCCTCATCCTGGCCACAGAGTCTCTTTGCAGCTCAAAGTGGAGGCTAATGATCCACAGTGGAGAAGTGAATATTCCATCTCATCTGATCTCTAAACAACTCACTGAGTTAGCTATTATCATCCACATTGTACACCAAGAAAACTGATGTTCAGAGAAATAGAGTCAAGTTCCTGGGCCACAGAGCTGGTAAGAGGCAGAGAAGGATTTGAACCCAGACTTGTCTAACTTCAAAGTTTATGCTTTTCTGCTATTCCTCACCACACCTCTGACCCACAGGTCTCATAAGAGGACCTGCAGGGCAGCAGTACATTCTGAGCGAGGTACATAACTAAATCCTCAATGGACAAATGGACACTGATAAGTGATTAGTATATCTTATCTTTTTTTTATTCAAGTTCTCTCATGGGGTTGCAATATCTTGCTTATCTTTGTTTCCTATCATGTTAAAGGTTTAATTTGGCCTCAAAATTCAGGAAGGCAGTTATGACTCCCATCACCAAGGATTAGGTGAGCAAACCAAGCTGAATTCATGAGGGGTGGTGATCATAGTGAGCTATTACAAAAAATCAGCTGGTTATAGCGATTGAGATAAAATGCAACCTTTGTTTCCAATTTTTAGTGTGATCTGACTTGAGCACCAAATTTCAAGCTATAAGGCTTTCATTTTCTCAGCTGTGATAGTTTGTGAGAGCAAGGTGGAGCTGTGGCAATGTGAGATTTCAGATCCAGAGCTGTAAATATCCTCCTGCTAGTTGCTCTGGACTTGCTCAACAGCAGTACAACTACCAATGTGTGTTAATATACTCTAGAGCTGGGCCTGCATTGATGGTTCGTCAGCCTTTTCTTGCTTCCCATGTGGGAGACCTAGGTTTGAGTTCTAGGAAATTCTTTAATATGGCAATATAGAGAGTGCACGGGCTTTGGAATCAGTTAGATGAATTTTTGTTACATTTCCATTATTTGCTTGCTTTGTAATCCTGGGAAATATATTTAACTTATCTGAGCCTCAGTTTGCTCATGTAAAATGGTGCAAATAATTGTCATGAGGATTAAAATGAGACAATGTCTATAAATCACTTATTAGTACCAGGTGTGTAAGATGATCTAGACAAATAGTACTTTTTCTCCTTTCTACTGGAGTTTGAAATAACTAGATCTAGTTTTAAAGAAATCTCACTGTGGATGAGTATGCTGGTCAGCCTTTGCTGTGGTAACAAACAGCCCCCAAAGCTCAGCAGTTAAAAAATTATGTATATTTGTTTCTTGCTCATGTCTCATGAGGGCTGAATTGATTGTGGCTTTGCTGGGCTTTGCTGGGTTGGGTTCTGCACTTTGTATCTTTTCATTCCAGGACCCTGGTTGAAGGAGTATGTTGTTCTCATGGTGGAGGGCAGCAACTCCAGAGAGCTGGAGCCAATCCATATGAGCGTATTTAAAGTTTCTGCTTGGTCATGGCATATTTTTGTTCACATCCATTGTCATATGGCCAAGCACAAAGTCCATTGGTGGGGAAGTATACTTTGCCTAGAGGGAAACGTGATAGGAGCTTTGTAAATGAATAATGCAATCTACCTTGATAAGTAAGAATTTTAATAGAGGCAATTCTTGGTAATCCAAGGATTAATCATTGCATACATGAAATATTTGAGCCTTTCTTTTTTTAATCTTTCCCTTTGGCTGTGGCAATTTTTCTGCTTTTTCAGTTTTTCTTATTTAAAGCAGAGCTGATGAAAGATAATTTGTCAATGTCTGAGAAAAGATTTCCTGTTTTTCTTCCGACCTCTTATTCTCAGCCATTTGTGATTCATCCTTTACTTGTTTGAATGTTGGCATTCTCAAGGCTTTCCCAGGCCCCTTTCTCCTCTTCTTCTGTGCTCTTTTCTACAGGGATCTCATACAGAACCATGGCTTTAGTTAATTACTCTCTGAAGACTCTTACTTCAACATTCTCATCTCAGATGCCTCAGAGCCCCAGACCCATATAGCCAGCTGCCTGCCTGACCTCTCACCATCGTGTCCCCATAAGTCTCAGTACAGTAAAACCCAACTGTGGTCACTCTGAGTGTATCCTCAAGGACTAGACCATTCGGCCAGTTGTACATGTCGAACACCTAGAATTCGTGCTCGGTACCTCCTTCTCCCTCACTCTTCTGTCCAATCCACCTACAGGTTCTCTCGCCTTTACCTCCTCCAGCCTCTCTGATTGGCCACTTCTCCCCATCCCTAGTGCCACCACCAAGCCATGACCCTCTTTCCCTGGACTCTTGCAATATCCCCCAACTGTCTCCCTACATCTTTTCTTTTTCCTTTCTAATCTGTTCTCTGCACTACAGCCATAACCAGAGTCATTTTTTTGTTTTTGAAAAAAATTCAAACTTGATCATGCTCCTTTTGGCTTTAAACTCTTCAATGACTTTCTGTAGCTTTTAGGACAAAGACCAAAATGCTTTTCATGGCCCACAGGGCCATGCTGATTTGGCCTTTTTCTGTCTTTCCTACTTTATTTTGCAAGACTCTTCTTATTGCCGATATTGTAGCTACAGTGTCTCTCCTTTCACATCCTTGAATGTTTCACCCTCCCACCTACCTTGGGGATTTTGTGCATGCTTCCCTCTGTTTGGAATGTTCTTAACCTGACCTCCATTCTTGAAATCTCAGCTCAAATGTCTTCTTCTTGTTGACATACTCCTCAGCCTCTCCAGGCTGAGAGAGTTGTTTTCTCTTCTGTGGTCTAAAAAAAGTTTATGTATATATTTATGTGTGCAGCATGCATCTTATAATGTTATGATTTGCTTATGTGACTCTCTGACTGTGTTGTGAGGTCTTACGGTAGGGCTCCATCTCATTCTCCAAATAATTTTGAAAAATTATTTTAGACCAGGCACGGGGGCTCATGCCTATAATCCCAGCACTTTGGGAGGCTGAGGCAGGGGATCGCTTGAGGCCAGGAGTTCAAGACCAGCCTGAGCACCATAGCAAGACCCCATCTCTACAAAAAATAAAAAAAATTAGCCAGGCATGGTGGTATGCACCTGGAGTCCCAGCTACTCAAGAGGCTGAGGCAGAAGGATAGCTTCAGCACAGGAATGCAAGAGTACAGTGAGCTATGATTGCACCACTGCACTCCAACCTGAGCAACAGAGTAAGACCCTGTCCCTTAAAAAAAAAAAATTTGCTTGTGTAGTAGGCTGCAAAAAAAAAAATTCATTTGATCTTAAATAAAATTGTGCAAAAACCCAGTTAGGGCTTAGAGAAACCAAAATTCTCTGCTTAAAGAGCTCTTTTGGGCTAAACCCCATAATCACAAGCATACAAATTTAGAGGTAGGAGGGATATCAGAGGTCTTGTTCACAACCTTTATTTTTACTAATAAAGAAGTTGAATACTAGAGAGATGAAATGATTCGCTTAAGGTTATGCAGCTGGCAGGTGTCAAGCAAGAACAAAACACGAGTCTTCTGAATCCCACCTGAAGGGCGGGTTCTCATGTGTGGGGTGCTAAGGTGGCTCATTCTTTCCCCAAAGCCACCATTTTTTGAGGACTTACTTTGTGCCAGGGAGTCTATTAAGTCGTTTATATATAGAATCTCTAAATTTGAGAACTATAAGCTGAGTTTTACCCCCATTTTAACTTCAGGGAAAATGAGAATAACAGATTATAATGTGTTCAAGGCTCATGCAGCTCGTGAGGAATGTCTCACTACATCAATAATAATTATCATTATAGTGAATTTCTTTTTACTTGTCATTTGTTGGGTGGGGTGAGGGGTTAAGACTAGATCAGCCTAAGGAGATTTTCGCTGGAAACTGGTAATCCCTGAGAGGCTTTCTTAGTAGGAGACTTGAAAGGTTTCAGTGCTTCAATGTAAAGTGGTTGTGAGATGGGTTTCTGTGAGATTGCAATTCAGGGAGCTTTATGGAGTGTCTCCTGTGTGTATTGCATTGTGCCAAGTTTGGTGGTAAAGAAGAACTTATAAGCAACTTTTGAGGGAGATCAGATCAAAGGAATGGGCCAGTTCTAATCCATTTTGCTGATTGGGAATGATCCTGGAATGACTTAAGTGAGTCCAGGGAGTGATGTGCAAGTAGACCGTAAGTTATATACCTGAGTGTTTTGTTCTCAAGTGTTTATCTCTTGGCCTAAATAATTGGCCTGCTTAAGAAACCAACCAGTCTGCACCATTTCGTCATCTGACTCTCATCAAACACTTGGCATTGCCTGGAGATTTCCCCACATTCTCAGTGGTTCCTCGGTGCTCTTCAGCTGTATCAGAACTATTATATTGCCAGAGCTGATTGCCAGTGGATGGTCTGTACCATCTGGCTCCTCGCAAAGAATGGATAATCCCTTTAAAGTCTTAATAGTAATAGATGATTTGTTGGGCCTTATTTTCTAACATTAGCTTTGAGACAGCCTGTGTCAAATCCACAGGTTTTGAATTTGAATGCTAGAGATGGAGAGCAGTTAGTTAGAAACAGGAAAGAGTTGAGAAAAGGATCATGCAAAACCAAAGTTGGAAAAATTAATTTTGTTAATTTCCCTAACATGGAAGTCTTCTCTGTACTGAGAGGGAGAATGAGTTGGTAGAGAAAATGTGAAACATGGCATCAGGAAGACCTGGGTTGCTGAACATTTCAGTTCTGACAGGTACTTGCCTGTGAAGTAGGCAGTTATTAATCTTTTTAAGCCTTAGTTTTCTTACCCATACAATGGGGACAGTATTATCTTTCAAAGTTGGGAACAGCTTTGTGGTTTGGATATCACTCTAAAAATGCTAGGTGGTGTTCTGTGTGGAGCCCAGTCCTGTCTTCTTCAGGTGGGCTCTGTGTTTGAGGAAACGTGAGGAGGTAGTGGGTGTACTCTGAAGGGCTGCCCGGGAGCTATCCTCAGCCCGGTCACGACCTGGAAGTCTCAGAGACAGCTGCTGTGTAGATGAGCAGAGGGTCCTTCCTGCAGCCAGGGCTTTGCCTGCTTATTCAGGCAAAAAGAGAACCCCCAACAGACAGGTTCAGGGAGGGTGGACCAGACGTTGCTTCCTCCTCATCCCCTTTGCTAACCTCTAGTACAGAAGGTTAAATTACTCACACTCCTCAATTAATGGCACATTGTCATCATTGTTCCACACCAGGCTCTTCTCTTACTTTATTCAACTCTAATTCCCGCTCACCATTACCTGTATACACATTCATGTAATGTATTTAAAAGTGTAGTTGAAATAGTGTCTCATTTGTGGTAGTCTCTATTCTAAGTCTTGGGAGACATCAGTGAACAAAACAGGCAAACGTTCCTGTCCTGGGAGCTTGCATTCTAGTGAAGGTGGGGGTGAGAAGACAGTACTTATCACCTTTTAGACAGGATATAATTTATTTATTACATTTGACTATCATCTAAGTTAAAAATTGAGCGAGGTAAGGGGGATGGAGTGTGTGTGTGTGTGTGTGTGTGTGTAGGGGTTGTGATCCTGGACAGAGGGGACAGCCTATGCAAAGGCCCTGTGGCAGCGTCATTGCCCAGTACAGTTTGCAGCAGCAAGGAGGCCAGTGGGGCTGGGGCAGAGCGAGCAGTGGGGATAGTGAAGGAGATGACATTAGAGAGGCAAAGGGGATAGCAGGGGCAGGGGCAGAGGCAGAGCACGTAGCGCCTTGTACTTTGGCTTTTATTGTGAGGGAAGTAGGGAGCCATTTCAGGGCTTTGAGTGTTATAAAGGGTTCTCATTGTATTTCTCCCTTTTCCTACTCAGCATTGTGTTCATCCATGTAGCTGTATGTACATCTAGTTAGTTGTTTCTAACTGTTCTATAGCACTCCAGAAATGATCCCTAGCCACTCTTCCAACTCTCTGGCACTACAAGTAATACTGCAGTGGATGTCCTCATCTATGTTCCATTATGGACTTTGTGTGATCATTTCTGTGGGTACACCCAGGAACCAGTGGGCTTGCTGGGTGGCAGGGTAGACAGACACTGAATTTAATGTAAGTAGTGCCAGATTACTCTCTAGGCTGGCTGTACCTGTTTAGGTTCCCTTCAGCAGTCCACAAGGGTTCCTGCAACCCAACATCCCTGACTAAATGTGACATTATCTGGATTTCAAATTTTTGCCAATCTAATAGGAGGACAGTGACATCTATTGTTTTCATTTGCATTTCTCTGATTACTAGTGAGTGTGAGCACCTCTTCATATGCTTGCTAGTTGTTTTTGGTTTTCTTCTACAAATTTCCGGTTCATGTTCTTAGCCAATTTTTCTATCCGAGTTCTGTGTTTTTCTTTCTGATTTGCAGGAGCTCCTTGTGTGTTCTGGATATTATTCATAGTCGTTTTCAGAAGGTTAGATTTAGAGGGGGCCTTTGAGGTAATCTAGTCCAACCACCTCATTTTACAGTTGGGGAAGTTGAGACCCAAGCAACGAAGTCACACATAGTGGAAAAGCTGAGACTTGGAATCAGCACTTTTCCACCACATCATATGAAGTGGGAGGCCTTGCACGGAGGCAGGAATGGCAGGAAGAGGTGGGCAGGAGCTGTAGGGCATCACTGGCTCTTCACTATCTGCATTTCTCTGCAGACAGAGGGGCCACTTGACCTGACCTGTTGGCCAAGGCCAGCTCTGGACCCAAGAGGCCCTTGTAGTCTATGAGGTTCTATCTAGGTCTAATGACCATTTCCTTCTCCTATTCACATTGTCACTATCTTATTTCAGGACTTTATCCTCTTGCTTGACCAATGTTTCTCAAATTTTAGTGTGTCTGAAATTCACCTAGACAACTGATCAGAATGCAGATTACTGCCCTACCCGCTCCTGAGGATCTGAAGGACTGAGAGATCCTTGGATCTTGATGCAGGTGGCTCCTGGACCTTATTTGGAACAACACTGCACCCAACAGTGTCTTCAGCTCCCTGACTGATCTTCTGTCCCCATCCTCTAGTCCAGGGGTTCCCAACCTATGATGAGTTGTATAATTATTTCATTATATATTATAATATAATAATGATAGAAATAAAGTGCACAATAAATGTAATGCGCTTGAATCATCCTGAAACCATCTCCCCCGACCCGGTCCATGGAAAAATTGTCTTACATGAAAACGGTCCCTGGTGCCAAAAAGGTTGGGGGCTACTGCTCTAGTTACCTCCATTTGTCCTCAGGCGGCCAAACAGAGCTCCCATCCCCCAACACATCTCTCGTTGTCATACCTCCACATTCTAACCTTTACTGTCCGTCTGAAATGCTCCTTCCTGTGGAAAATTCTATGATTTTTTCAAGATCTAGGTCAAGCATGGTCTCCCCTAGAAAGCCTTCCATGATTTTTCTGGGAATCAAGCTAGGGGCATGGTGCAAATGGAGAGACGTAGCAGGTAGGATGATTGTCTCACCCACTAGCACACCGCCCTTTGTAATTCTGCTGCACATCCGTCTGTATAAGGTGGTTACAGACACCTCTTAGAGGAAGGTTAGCAACATTGTGGACCAGCCAGTCTTTTCTTTTTTTAAACACCTTCATTTTTATCAAGTGTATGTGCACGTAGTTTATTTGAAGAGTAGCAGTCGGACAGCATTTGTTGTGAAAAACAGTGTCTTCCATCCTTTGTTCCTATGTTTTTCCCTCTTCTGAGGCAAACACTTGAAACTCTTTTGGCTGATTCTTTTGGTATCTCTAAAAAATATGCCGATATTGCTCCTATTTGATTTTTCAATGAGAGAATGAGGGTTTAGCCCTCCATCCTCCCCCTTTGCCTTCCACACATGTCTGTTCTAATTTCCCATATTCTATTGCTTGGCCAGTTTTTGCATACAGAATGCTGCATGGTTGTTCTCAAATCAGAAATTTGGGCACCTTCCTTAACTCCTTCTTCTTTCTCCTAATCCTCCCTCCATTCACTCTTCCGCCACCTCCCATATCCAGTTAGTCACGGAATTCTGCGAACTCTACCTCTGCCGTAACCTCTTAAATTCATGCAGGTCTCTGTTCCCGCAGCCACTGCCCTTGGTCTGTCCGCTCCCCTCCCCCCAGGATACTGTGATACTGCTTGTCTCTGTTTTCTGTCACACCTCCTGTCTCCTCTTCACCTTACAGCTAGAGCGAGCTTTCTGAAACACAAATCAATTCGATCATGTGATTCTTATGCTTAAAACTCTTAAGACTCAGGAGAAAGTTCCAGTTTCTTATGCCGGTGTGGTAGAGACAATACTTAGTTCCCCATAGCATTTTGTCTTCCTGGCTCACAGGCTACATTTCCTTGCAGTGAGGTTGGGGCCGTGTGAAACGTGAATGGAAGTGACATGCGTCATATCCAGGCCAGGCAGTTATGAGTATGTGCCTACTGCATCTCTTTTCTCTTCTGGCGTGGATCTCTGAGGCCATGTTCTGGGTGCTGGAGATACAGGATGGAGGAGGGCTGCCCTACCCACATCAGACTCTACATAAGAGACAAATAAGTCTTTGTCATGCTAAGCCAATGAAACTTTGGGATTTTCCTGTTCATGCAGCACAGTCTATCATAACCCTGACCCACACGAGGTATGCGTAAGGCCCTTCAGGGTCTGGCCTTGCTTCTTTAACATTATTTCCCTGTTCTTCCTTCCCATAGACTCTATATTCTAGCTATAATGACAGGCCAGGCTTTTCCCCGCTTCCAGGCCTTTCTACATTGTAGTTCTTGTTGCTTAGAATGTCTTTTTGTCAATCACCTCCTCTTTACCACTTTGCCTGGTGAATCCCAACTCACACTTCAAGCCTCGGCTTAGATGTCTCCTCCTCTGGGAATCCTTCCTTTTTAAATTTATTTATTTTCTTTTTTAAAATTTTTTTCCCCCACAGATTGTTCACAAGGAACCTCTGGGAAACCTTCCAAGACACCCTACTTTGTGTGTCTACCCTTCACTCACCACTGTGTCCTGAAATTGCCTGTTTACTTGTGTCTGCAGCAAACTGAACTGGAAGCTCCCTGAGCATTGCAACTCTGCCCTATCCACCGTGGTCTTCCTAGGGCTGGTCAGAGTGGGTGCTCTATCCATTTTTGTGGAATGAGTTCTTGTTGGAACATCCAGGCACAATCTCAGAGGAGAAGCTATTGTAAAAAGCTGCAATTCAGATTTCTTCTGCCAAGACTTTCTTGGTAGTTTAAATTCCTGAGATACAGTATTGATTAGTGGTTTGGAGGAAATAGTCTATATTCAGACGGAGCTGGTTTGACTTCTGGCCTTACTAGCTGTGCAATGTTTAGCAAGTTATTTAACTTTTTAAGTCTAAATTTCATGATCTAATGGGAATAATAATAATGATGTGCATCTCATAGGGTTGTTGTGATGGTTCAGTGAGTTGAGATAGGTATATATGCACTTAGAAAAATGCCTGGCTTATAGAAGTATCCAATAAATATTAGATATATTATTATTTTTAAAAACATCCTAAAAAATATCCTAAATGCAAATGTGGTATCCTGAATTGGACCTTGTAACACAAAAAAGGGCATTGGGGAAAAATTAGTGAAATCCAAATAAAGTCTGGAGTTTAGTTAGTAGTATTCCAATATAAGTTTCTTAGCTTTGATAAATGTACTGCTGTACTGTGAGATAACATTAGGGGAAACTGGGTGAGGGGTATATGGGAACTCTGCGCTATCTTTGTAACTATTCTGTGAGTCTAAAATTATTCCATCATAAAAAGTTTATTAAAATAGATTCTTATTATAATTGATATTCATTTTATTCTCACAATATCTCTATGTGATTTAAGTACTGTAATGATTGTCATTTACAGATGCAGAACTGAGGTACATAGAAGTTAAATAACTTCCCATGGCCACCCTCAGTTCAGGATAACACAGGAAGAATGTTTGGTGGGCTGAGATTTAAGTAGAATGCAATAATAAACATTTACTTTGTATAAGGTGCCACCCTATATGCTATGTCAGTAGAGAATGTTGAAGGTAGGTGATCTCTGCCCTTGAGGTCATTACAACTAGGAAGCCCAAGGTCACACAGTGCTAAGTGCAGAGCTAGGGTGGGAACACAGCTCCTGATTCAGGACCGTGCTCTTAACCATTGCACTAGACAAACTGGGGGGCAAGTGGTGATTAGAGTCACGTGCAATTCACAGTGGAGGTGCAGCTCTGGTTGCGTTTAGAGACACCTAACTTCAAGGTTGGGGGCTTTGATCTGAGTCTTCAACGTGAACATCATTTGATGTGGGTAGGAAAAGCAAAACCCAGAATGGGTCTCAGGGCCTGGGTTGAGCCTCCCCTTTCTGCTCCCTTTCCCTTCCTTGGACCAGCCCTGAGAGCTGGATCATGCATATGACATTTGGCCATTCTGTTTAGCACTTCATGAAAAACAGCAGCTCATAGTGCACGGAGCATGGGCTTTGGCATCAGGCAGTCCACAGTTCAGCACTTGCTCTGCTCTTACCAATTATGTGATCTTGAGCTGGTTACTTGCCTCTCCCAGCCTCAGGAAAATGAGGGTGACAATGACCGCCTGACTTGGTTGTCATCAGGGTTCACCCACTGTGGAAATGCGTATCAAGCTAGGTGTGATGCTGGGCCCCTGGTGAGGACTCACTAAGTGGTGGCCACCTCTGTGTGCCTCACTCCTTTATTTTATGCAAGGCTTATATGATAAACCTTTGGTTATGTTGCTTAATATTCCCTAGGGAGGCAGCTTCACAAAAAGGAAAGAGCATGGACTTTGGGAGACTGTGCTACTTACCAGTTGGGTGATCTCAGTCAGTTGTTTAACTTTTCCAGGCCTCAAATTTTCAATATTATAAATAATAATGTTATAGGATTGTTGTGATAATTATGAGATGGAGTGTGAAGATGGTGCATGGACACATCCCATTACTGTTAGTTCTTGTCATCGTGTCTTGTATTTTTCTCTATTTGATTCATATTAATCTTGACTTCCCCCCAAATTGTTTGCTCCTTAAGGAAGAGCTTAAATTGTGTATTTACTTTGGGGACATAGTAGATGCTCACTAAACATGAGTAGGCTTGCTTTTGGGATGCCCTTTCTCAGCATTTAGATGCATCCAACAACTTTTCAAGATTTTGTTCTACCTCATTCAGCTGAGCTGAAGGAATTATCCTTGGGCTGGTGAAGCGGGAAGGGACCAAGCTGTGAAATGGCCACCAACATTTTATTTATTTTACTAGTAGGCTTCAATCTCTAAGACAGCTCTGAGGTGGTAGGATGGGGAGGGCAAGAGAGAAAGCTGGGAGGCTGGGGGAAGGCACGTAAGAATGGTGGTCTCTGGCAACTAAATAAGCTGAGGGAATTCTTGGCTCGAGTTAGCCCTGGTCTGAAAAAGAGTCTGCCCACTAACATTCACCCTGTGCCCGGCTTCATCCTCGGTGTCATCCTCGCTGGACTTGCGGTGGACATTCTGGTAGAGCACAGCACACACGCCTGTGAGCCAGGCAGCCACAGTTCCCGCAGCAAAGATGCAGAAGCCGATGAGCAGCAGGAAGATGTAGTCTTGGCGGTCCAGGTGCGTGATGCACATGTACCGGAGTGGGTTCCCTACCCGTGTGATGGGCCACTCTTTCAGCTCTGTGGGCTCCATGCACGTGGCATTTAGATCATCTACGAAGAAAAACACAGCAGGCAGGGTGCTGAAACAGTGGAACTCCCAGGGTCCTAAAGCCAAATGGGACCTGGAGGGGCTGTCTGGACCCTCACTGCTCAATGTGTGGTCTGTGGGCCAGCGGCACCCACATCACCTGGACCTCATTAGAAAGGTAGAACCTCAGGCCCCACCCCAGGCCTCCCAAATCAGACTCTGTGTCTAAACACAATCTTCAGGGGTTTGTTGCACATTAACGTTTGAGAAGTACTGTGCCTGGACTACTCCTTATCCCCAGGCTTTGCTGCACTCAGGTTGTGAGTATGGGCTTTGCTTCTTAAGGATCCTCAAGGAAGGAAAGGCCATATGGGGTCTGGGAGGTTGGGAACTCGAGCAAGATTGCTGTGGGGTGTTGGCACTTCCCAGACCTCCACCAATGCTCATCTCCCTCTCTCCTGCCTCTTCTTGATCCCAACTTTCCCCTTCACCTTGTCCCTTTCTCTTTACCTGAGCCTGAGTTTAGCCAGGGACATCACCCAAGAACATCACAAACCACTTGGCTCAACTCTAGGGAGGGGTGAGATTCTCTGGAAATGTCTACTGTGTGTTCTTTGTCCCTTCCCCCTTCCTCCCAGGAGAAGTTGGGGGGAGCGCTCAGGGATTGCTAATGGGGGAAGCAGTTCTGCATCTTAGTGGCTGATCACATGACCTACACATCTTCAGTCTTTTTTAGCAGCTGACTCAGCACCCTGGCTACTTCTTTGAGCACCTCCCCGTCTCTAGCACCATGGATTTCAGTATGTAACAGAAAGAAAAGTGGGCTCCAGAGCTAGACAAGCCAGGGTTCTAATCCAGACTCTGTCACTTGCTAGTTTTGTAAACTTCGGAGAGAGACCCAAGTCTCTCTCCAAACCTCATTTCCTCATCTTCCCAGTGCAAAGAATGATACATCTTCTTAGGGTAGTCAAGAGGACTGATACAGCCGAGAAAGCAGGCTGCTGTGCCTGCAGCACAGAATCCTCAGGGCTCCGTCCCCAGCCCTGCATTTTTCTAACTCCATATACTCTGCCATGCCAACGCTGAGGTGCCTGTGTATGGTGCCAGGAGGAATATATCCAGCACTTATTAGATCAATGAGCTCCAGCTCAGGACTGAGATAACCACGACCAAACTCATAATAGCAGCTGATATTTGCTAAGCCCTTGCTATGTGCTATGTGACTTGCAAATGTTATAACAACCTTGATGCACATAATATTATTATCCTTGTTTTATAGATAAGGAAACTGAGACTCAGGAGGTTTCATAACTTGAATGTTCTAAATAACCTGCAGGATCTAGGCAGGAGATAGAAGACAGAAATCCAGGAATGAGCTGTCGGAGCTTGTTTTGCAGAAGTGGGAAATGCAAACAGAAGCTATTGTGGAGAGAAGCTTCTTCTAAACTTCAGGGCAGAAACCTCCTGACTATGTGGAAGCATCAGTGTCCTTGGTGACCCAGGGAGTTTGGGAACTCAGGTTCAGTTAGGGAAATCCTGAGGAGAGCTAGAGGCAGCATCAGGGAAAAGAGTTCAGAAGTGAGTTGCCTGGCGAGGAGGCAGTGGGTTTGGGTGACTGGAAAGAGCTGTCCTCTGTACCTGGACACCATTACCTGCACCTTGCTTCTGTATCAGTGCACCTGTAGTGAAGTCATTTTGTTATGTTCAGGAAGACGGCCTGAAGTGTGTGATGCTGTTTAGGACTCACTCTCAGAGAAAGGTGTAGATACAGGAGGTGAAGCCAGCACAGGGGCTGTGTCATGTCTACTGTTTGCAATGATTACAGGGGAGAGAAGAGGAAGAAGCCTCTCTCTAGACTGCATGTGGGACAGTGACCCTCAGGGCGACCCTGCCCACCCAAGAGCTCTCAAGAGGGAAAGGGGTTGGGGACATGAAGAGGAAGGAACACAATTATGCCTCCAGACCACCTTCCAGTCAGCCTGGCTCCACTACCTCTGGGGCTTTGCTCAGGAGGCCTGAGCATGGGGGCTCGGGGGGAGCAGGGGCAGCTCCTGAGAACTGTTCAGGAATTCTAAGGGCGGGGGCTCAGGTCACCTGCCCAGACCGCCAGCGACACAGGAATATACAAAGATGTATTTGAGAAAGGAAAACTCGGGATTCTGAGGGTCTGGGGTGTGTCTAGGGGGGTTTATCTCATTCTGTTTTTAAAAAGATTGGGCTTTTAAATTGGAGTTGCGTGGCAGAGTGGAAAGATGAGACTAAACATTATACACACGTTTCCCCATTTTGGAGCATTAGCCTTAAAAGGAGCAATTAGGCAGTGATTTTAATGCATTGTTAGGCTGCTGTTAAGTGAGGGAGGTGGGTGGCTCTGCTGGGAGGGAGGTCTGGGCTTTTCTACTGCTGCATTCTCTCCCCCTCCCCAGTCCCTGCCATGGCCAAGGTTTGGGCTGTCCCCTCTCCGCCTCCCTGTCTGCCTCGTTTCCACGTTCCCTAGCTCTGGTCCATTCCACACACTCCTGCCAGATTGCCTTCCCCAAGTACAGCTCTTCCCAGGCACACACTGGCTCAAAATCCTCCTCTGACTCCTCTATGGGCCTCAGAATAACGTACAGACCACGTGGCCTGGCATTCAGAGCCCCTCAGCATCTGCCCCCTTCTCCCTTTCCCACCTTACTTCTCAAGCACTGCCGGCAGCCCACCTTTGCTGCAGTTAAATTAAATGACATATTATTCCTTGATTACGTCTGGCCCTTGCCCTCCTCTGCAACCAGCTTTGTTACACTGTACTTTTTGCATCAGTTGTCTCACCCCCTAGGTTTTGCATGATCAAGTTCTTCCCATCCTTCAAGATCTAGCCTAAATGCATCCTCTCCAAGGAGACCTTCCCTCACCACCCCATCTTCATAGCTCAGAGGATATGTGATTGTTCCCACTCCTGAAGTCATCCCTAGCATTTCACTGTATCACTTTTAATGCATCTGTCATATTCTGCCTGGCATGAGGGTTATTTACACGTGCATCTTTTCTTCCCTACTAGACTGACTTTTAGCTCTTGAAGGCATATGCCGTGTCTGATCATTATTGTTCTTGTTAATAAGAGCTATCATTCATTGACTTAATTGAATAATTTGTAAATATTTAGGAATTTTCTAATAATATTTTTTATTATTGGATTCTAGTTTAATTCTATTGTGGTCAGAAACAGTTTCTGTAATTTTGTTACAACAATGATGAGAAAAAAAAAATGGATTCCCAGCCTGGGTCACTGTCTGTGTGGAGTTTGCACGTTCTCCCCATGTCTGTGTGGGTTTTCTCCAGGTACTCTGGTTTCCTCCCACATCCCAAAGATGAGCATGTTAGGTGAATTGGCATGTCTAGATTGTCCCACTCTAAGTGAGTGCAGATGGGAATGTGTGAGTGGCCCTGCATTAAGAAGGTGTCCTGTCCAGGGTTGGTCCTGCCTTTCCCCCGAGCTGCTGGGATAGGCTCTCGCCACATGCGACTCTGAACTGGAACAATTGGGTAAATAATCACCTTACTTGTTTTTGTTAATCTTTCTTAAATGTATGTATAGTTCACACTTGTTTCAATGTTTAATGTTAGAAGTGTTTTGGGTCTTTATTTAGAGGTTTGGTGATGTTTTTGTGACCAGAAATATGCGGTAGGAACTTAACTCTTGTTTATATCAATCAGCTTATGGTAAAATTAGTGTCATTATATGTCATTTTGCTTAAAGCTGCAGTTTCCAAGAATTTATCGGTGACATTAAGTGAGAACTTATTGTATTCTGTCTTTGCTGAATACATTGTTCTGTGTATGTCAATTAGGCTGTGGTGGTGTACAGATCTCCTATACCCTTATTGACTTTTTATCTATAAATGTCTATTGTCTCTTGGTTACTATTAGTCTATTAGTTGTCTATTAGTTCCTGTGAGAAATATGTAAAATCACCACTTATTGCTGTGCATTTGTCTACTCCATATAGTTTTGTCAAGTTTGGCTTTACAAATTTTAAAGCTATGTTATTACATGCGTACAAAGTTATAACTGTTATACCTTCCTGGTAGATTTACCCTTCTGTCATTGCACAATATCTCTCATTATCTCTAGTAATGCTTCTTGCCTTAAAGTCTACTTTATCTGACATTAGTATGGCTGTATTGAATTTGTTTTGGTTAGAGTTAGTGTTGTGTATCTTTTTCTATCTTTTTACTTGTAATCTTTCTATGTTCCTATATTTAAGGTATAATTTTGCGAGCAACATGTAGCTGGGTTTTGCTTTTCATCCAAGCTAGCAAACTTTGTATTTTAATCAACCCATAGATATTTAATATAATTACTGATATATTTGGATTTGTATTTAGTATCTTACTATTTGTTTTTCATTTGTCCCACTTATTTCATGTCCCTTTTCTTATCCTTTGTTGCCGCCTTTTTTGTCATTTCACTTCCTTTTCTTTTGCTTGTCAGTCATACATTCTTTTTCTATTCTGGTATGATGACTGTATAGACTTTATTTCCATCTACTGATCCTGGAGTGCCTGGTATGTCCTAGATGCCTGAAAAAATTAAGTTAGAGCTAAGCTCTACTCTTGACCATCTCCCAGGGTATTTTTCACTATTTCCATGTTATGGAATGAATAAACTATATGTCAATTCTTCCCTATCTGGCTTTCTTGATTTCCTTGCCTCTCATACAAGGGGCTACCAGGTGCTGTTGTGCATGCTGTGCACTGCACATCTCTAGGAGGCTCCTTTCACATTATAGACAGGTGATTCGGCCACATGCTATCTTCTTCCTTAGCCCCACTCCAGTGGGCCTGGGGCATTTGCCCCAGTTAAAGTTCCCAGGTACAATTACAGATGTCATTAATGTTTAACTTCTCCTTGCAAATAGTTCCTAAGGAAACATAAACCACCATTATGTTTATTTCTGTACATAGCTTATTGTTCACAGGCAGAAAATCTGTCTGCCAGAACCAGATGCATGAAGAACTAGTTTCTGGGGCCAACTATACTCGTTGGTGTGGAAGCCCAGGAGTTATTTTTTCAGAAAACTTTGAACTCCCTGGTTACAGGAAGAATTTTTCCCTTTCTTGTTCTGCAGAAGGGACCAAAGATCTGCCCAGGGGTCTGCTATAGGTTCCCAGGTCTTGGTGCCCCAGAGGAGCCAGGTCCAGTACAGGCAGCTTGGTGCCCCCTGTGGCAGCACTAGCTCAGGAACCATGTGGGTTAACTGGCAGGATAAGCACCTAGGTGGTGGCAATGGAAAGTGGGAGGATGGAGTTTGACAACAACCCCACACCCCATTGAACTGCAGTTACCTCTTAGAGAGTGAACACCAGTTGCTATCAGCTTAAGCACTTTGTCAACTCCCACTCTGAACCCAGAGAAATGCCTAATTCCACCATTTCTCCTTCCCAGGCCCTAGCTTGCCCGAACATCAATAGATGTACAGTGATTTGTCTTCTTTTTTATTTTTTCTTCAGCTAAATTATGTATTTCTCAAGGAAAAGGATTTGCCACCAATTCATTTGTGTGCCTCACCCACTAGATCAGAAATGCTATGAGGATATGAATCTTTATGTGTTTTGTTCACTATTGTATCCTCAACACCTATAATGATGCCTAACACATACTAGAGCTCAGGGTATGTTTGTTGAATGAATTAAATGTTATTTGTTATTACTACCCCTTGGGGTCACTGTCACTGACATAACACTCAGCTGGAGGAAAGGGAGCCTGGGGGGTAGAGTATGGTATAACTGATGGGTCAGCCAAGCTCTGACCACCTCAGATTACCTTACACTAGGTGAGTACCAATCCCTGCCTACCCTATGGGAGTCTGGGGAGGATTTGGTGGGCTAAGGGGTGTGAAGCCCCGAGGAGGTGAGAATGGATGGTCTCTAGGACCCAGTGGAGGAGTGAACCTTGAACTGGGAAGGGTACCTCCTCTGTCCTCTGAGACTGCAGAAAAGGAAACCAGGGCAAGAGTGTGAGGGTGAAAGTGCTGCAGGCCTGACATCAAAAGGTGATTATTATCATTACCCAATTACTGTCTGAGAACTATTTGAGAGCAGAGGCTGTTTTTGTTCACCTTTGTATCCCTAGTGTTTGGCACACAGTAGATGCTCAATAAATGTCTGTTGAATGGCTGGATTATCAGTCTGATCACCTATAGCACTTCTTAAACTCTCATGTCCTTGGCCTGCTGCTTAGGACAGGTTGCCCGGTTGGCATTTGAAGGGATTGCTATTATATTCTGCTGTGCTATGGATGGCCCAGAGGAGATGATTTCCTAGAAGGGAACCTAGATTGGGCAGTGTAGCAGCCCAACAACACCAAAGCCAATCAGCCAGCAAGGCCCCCTTCTCAGGGAGTCCAGTGAGCATTTTGAGTCCTGACACTGGCTTCTACCTTTGCATTTCTGGAGCTCCATTTCCTCATTGCCCCACTGTCTTCCCATGATGGCATAAGCCAGGGATCAGCAGACTATACCCATGGGCCAAATCCAGCCTGCCACCTATTTTTGTAAATTAAGTTTCATTGGAACACAGCTATGCCCATCCTTTTACATATTTTCTAATGCTGCTTTTATGCTAAAGACAGAGTTGAGTAGTTGCGACAGAGAACCACAAAGCCTAGAATATTTACTATTGGTCTTTTACAGAAAGTGTGTGCTGACTTCTGGTCTAAACCATCATTGGCATCTTGAAACCTTAAGGATCTGGATGGTTTGGGCTTGTACAAAGTATAGTTCTTATCTGGTGTTCACAATTTTTTTCCCCTTGGATAGAGAGTCCATAGATTTTTAAAGGTTAAATGTGATTCATAGACTCATGGAACATGGAGAAGAGACCTTGAAGTTCAGCAAGTTCAACCTGATTATTCCTGTACTTTAAAGGTGTTTTAGGTTACAGGACTGGTCTTGTGTATGACTGGTTGCATGTGGGCATGATTTAGAGGCAGAGAGGCCCCTTTTCCTCATAATTCCTTCTCATGTGCTTGTCAATACCCAGAATTCTGTCAGCAGGAGAGAAAACCTTTCATTTCACCAAGAATGTAAGACAAAGTATAAAGTCTTCCAAAAAAAGAAGCAAATGACTTAATCCCTACCCAGGGGTAGCTCCTGCTGCCACCTTTCTTGAGTAGGTTTTGGTGGGGAGAGGGAGCAGCTGTGTGGCAGGGCTGGGGGATGGTACCAGGTGGTTCTTGGAAGATAAAGGCAAACTCTAGTTTCTTCTCAGTGTGTTCAGAGCTGGGCCTGCTTAATATTATAACTACCCATCTGCTCAGGAAAATCTAGATAGTGGAAAATTGTCCTCATGGATAGCAAGCCACTGGTAAAACCTCAGTAGCTGAAGGGCACCACCACTCACCAGGCAACCAGGCAGAAATGTGGGAGTCCTCTCTGCTTCCTTTCTCACAGCGCATATTCAAACCATAGCAAGTCCTGTTAGTCCCACCTTCGAAATGTGTCCCAATTCTTACCTCTTCTCATCACCTGGACCGCTGCCCTGGTCCCGGCCACCGTCCCCCCCGCCTGACCTACATTAGCCTCTGAACTCGCGTCCTTGCTTTTCCTACAGGCTCTGTTCCACACAGCAGTGGGAGCAGTCTGTGAGCACAGATCGTGCCACCTCCCTGCTCAAACCCTTCCATGACTTCCCATCACGCTCAGGATGAAACCGAAGCGTCCCCACGGCCTGTCAGCCCTATGTGATCTGACTGATTTTCTATCTCATTTCTTTGCTTTCTTTTCTTCCTTCACTCTATTGCAGCCATATTCACCTTCTAATGTGTCAAACTCATTCCATGCCAGGGCCTTTGCTCTTCCCTACGTCTGGAAAGACTCTCTCCCCCCACATCATAGTTCCATAGTTTATCCCTCCCTTTATTCACTTTATTCAGTTCTCCACTTAAAAGGCACCTCCTTAGGTCCCTTCGACTTCAAGTATCTGCCTTGTCCTCAACCCCAGGCCTACTCTTCCCTCCTGTCCCTTATTTTCCTCTACAGCACTTGTCATCTTATTTGACATTATGTCATGTATTTATTGTCTTCCTCTCCCACTAGAATGCAAGTTCCATGAAAGCGTATTTGTTTATGTCCATAGCAGTATGCCCAGTGCCTGGCTAAGGCCCTCGTACCTAGTCGGTGCTCAGTAACTATCAGTGAACAAATGCACTCAGGTGCCAGGCTGGGCTCCTGACCCTTCGGTAAATGTCAAATCGGGATAATAGTGCCTGTACTTCACCTCAGCCAAATGCTGTGGCCGAAGCATCTTGGCTGTTAGAAGAAAACACACTGGAAATTACAAGGGGTTGTCTAACATGACTTTATTTCCAGTCTTAACTATGTTTTATTTGGATGTATCAGACTTATTAGTTATTCCTATATCTGGGTTAAGGGGAAGGCCAAATCTACCACTGTGTGATCAAAAAAGATACCATTGCATATGGGCCAGCCCTTGGGTTAGGTGCTTTTTATATAATGTTGTCATTCTGAAAGCTTTAACAATCTCCTCCCCACCCCCAAGAGCTCTAGCACCCCTGAGTTGGACTTCCTGTGGACTGTGTGCCCCAGCAGAAGGGCAGCATCTGCTCACCCTGTTTGTTTCTTCAAGCCCACATTGCTGTCCCCCTCCTCTGCATGTCACGTGGCACTCAGGGTCACCACCAGGCAGTGGGATCTTCACTTTCTTTAAGAATCATAACAACAGTGATAGCTAGCATTAGTTGAACACTTATTACGTGCAGTTCTAAAATCTTCATGTGGGTTATTTCATTTAATCATCATCACAAGTCAAGGAAATAGGGACTATTTTAGATCCATTTTGCAGATGAGAACCTGGGGTACATGGAGATTGTTGCCCATGGTCAAGTAGTTGGCAAGTGACAGAGGCAGATGAAAAACCAGGTGGTCTGAATCTACAGCCCACCTGCGTGTTGCCTGCTCAACTAGGATGTGAGCATCTCAAGGACAAAGAGGTATCTTATAATCACCTAGTTTGACTGGTGTTATGGAAGCCTCATAGAAAACTTCATGTGAAGCTGTGTACTTTATGAAGTCATTCTTTGTTTTTTACCTGAGTGGAAGAGAAATAGAGGCACTCAGGTGGCCCTTCGACTGCACTCATCCCCATCCATGCTTCTCTTGCCCCTTTCTCTGCAGCCCAGGGGACAGGTGCCACCCCCCTCAAAGCTTACCCTCCCTTGGGTTCTGGTGGCATCCGCTCCTGCCCCTCAGGGCTTCACCCCATCAGTTATTCCCCCTCTCGCCTGTGTCTTTGCCCTTTCTTTTTGCATCCACTCCTTCCCATCAGCAGATGAACACACGACTGGATCTCTTTTCTCCTAAAAACACTCCTTCTTTGCTTGCTTCCCCTCCAACTATCACCCTATTTCCTCCAGTCCACAGCCACGCTTCCTGGAAGAGTAGTTTATGTCGTCTTCTCTACCCCTTCTCTTCTCCGATGTTCGGTCCGTAACCCATCGCTGACACTCCCAGAGCGCCACTGACCTGTCCGGGATGCAGGGATCTCCTGGTGGCAAATCTGATGGGCAGCTTTACGCCCTCATCTGACCTACTCCCACTTTTTGGAAGTCTTTAGCTCCCATGAATTTGCCTTTTCTCACTCCCTTTCTCTGGCTGCTCCTGGCAGCATCCTTCACGGGTTGTGGGTTGCTCTTCCTGACTTGGCCCATCTCTACGCTGCTTCCCCAAAGCCTCTGCGCTTGGCCCTATCATCCTCTCGTTCTGAGCTCTTTTCCCTGACTGAGCTCATCTTCTGTTTGCGTTCAATGACAGCCAGTGAGCCAATGAGCCCCCGAGTATATGCGTATTTTATGCCATGTTCTATATTCTGAATTTCAGGCCAGAACCTCCAAATGCTCAGTGATTCACAGGGACCTCCCACTCCACAAGCTCCACATGGGACCCGGCTTCTCCCCTAATGTCCTCCCTGCCCCCTTCCTCCAAGAGTGTTTGTCTCAGCGAAGCCCCCGCCCTTGTCCACGCAAGGCCTTGGGAGCTATCCTTGATTTTTCCCTTTATTTTATTTTCCGTACCTCATTCATTCATTCAGTAAATACTAACTGAGCATTTTCTCTGTGTCAGGCCTTGTGCTAGTTTCTAAAGATTCAGACATGCTGTCATGGAGCTTCCAGTCTATCGGGGAGAACAAGCATTAAATTAATACAAATTTATTAATTGCTTAGAATTGTGCCAGAAGTTACAAAGAGAGTACAAGGAACTATGAGAAGGTCTAGTTCAGTCCCAAGTCCTGTTGTTTCTACCTCTTAAGGATTCCTTCTGACCTGTCTACACCTCTCTGTCTGCATTGCTGCTATAGGCTGCTGTACTCTTTTGCCTGGGTGCCCACAGGAGCCTCCTTCCTAGCCCCACATCTAGCTTGCTTGCCTCCCAGAGCGCCTCAGGATACATTGTATGTTCCCCAGAGAACCATTCATGGCTCCTCATGGCTGGACCACGATCTTCCTTATAGCTGCATCCCCTCTCTGCCGGATTACCTCCAGGTTGGGGAACTCTTCACCTCTAAAAATGGGGAAACCGAGCTTGGCTGTGTTGGCCAGGCATGCACTGCTGTTTTCCCAAGGCCTGAGTGATGTCGGGTGACCTGAAGGGCCAGGCATAGAGATCTGGTGTTTCTGAGCTTGAAGGAACCTTAGACTACCTACTCTCAGGGGTCCCAACTGGCCTGAGTCAGGGAGTGCATCAGAATCACCACACATGCTTACCCTTCCTATCCCTTCTTGCATTTTCTGGGTGGCTTAGGGATCACTGACTCAGTTGCACCCCTTGCAGCCCCCTCATTGCCCTCAGGAGGCTGCTCTTCCATCTATCTGTAGGCCAGGGAGTTTGTCACAAGGCAACACAGCCATGCTGCCAGGGCAGTTGACAGCTTTGGGACCACCTGCTGCCCAGCAGTTCCCTTTTTTTGGCCTCTGGTCTTTAGTTCAATTTCCCTGATGGAGGAGAGGGGCTAGCGTTAATAGTGGAATAATGTGAGGATCTGCATTCATTCTGGAAATCTAAGTTTTGGCACAGTTGTAGATGACTTTGTACTTGGTGGGTTGAAATGGGGCCATTATCCTATTACAGCAGCTCTGAATACAGGATGAAATAGCCTCGTAATGAAGCTAGGATGTTCTCTGCTCAGAATGCCCTCAAAATGACTTGGACTTGAAGCAGCACATGACTGGACCCAGCTGCTCCCTGCAGATGGCCCTGAGTGGCTCTGTCCACCTGCCTCTGTGGCACCCTTGCCCAAGCTCCTCTTTGATGTGTGGGCCCCACCATTGGGCTCACTTAGGACTGCCTAAGGACTGTAAGTTAAGAGCTGACCCGGAGGGACCCTCTGTCCTCCAACTGCACCACTCCTGCCCTTAGTAGCCTGTCATTTTCTGAATTCTCACTGTTTCTTGTTGTTCCCTGTCAAATTGCAAATGCCCCTTGAGGAAGATATTTCAAAACGTTATTAGCCATTACCATCTCAGTGCAAGTCAATTTATTTGCCAATTGGAGCAGCTGCGGAAGGTCCAGGACACAGGCCATTGCCCTAGGGTTTCTGAAAAGTGGCCTAAGGACCACCTGCATGGGGAGCTCACTGAATCAGAAACTCAGGACCATGGGTCTGATCCAGTGATTGAGAACCGCTGTTGGAGCAGGTCAGGCCTGGGAGAAAAGTCTGGGGCACTGGGTCCCTTGGGGTGGAGGCATTATTCTAGTCAAGTTGAAGGTGCTTAAGACAGGAGGTGGGAGAGTGTGGGAGTTAGCAGCTGTCTGCTTCCTAATTGTACTTCCTAATTATGTGAGTGTACCCCTTGTCACTAGGAACACCTCCACCTCAGTGCTTGCCCATCATCGCCTGCTTACCTGGGAATCTGTCTGCTAACCATTGCTCTCTTCTCACGTCACATGTGTCTTATCTTTCTATTCAGATCCACAGACTGCCAGCTGGGAGGGACCTTTGAGAGCATCTAATCCTACTCCCTTATTTTAAAGACAAGAAAAGTGAGAGTCAGGGAGGGAAAGTGACTTTCCCCGACTCACACGGTGGCATTGCTGGGACCAGGAACAGGGCTTCCTGGCTTCCAATTCTATTTTCTGTCTCTTGTATCCCTAGATTGTCCTATTAAAAACAGAAATTATGACTTCTTTCTCTGTGATAAAACCACCTCATCATTATAATATAATGTTGGGCACATGATGAGCATACAATACATATTTCAGAGTTGAATGGACTGTGGTGTGCTTGATAACAGGGAAATATCATGGCATGGGGGAAAAACGTTGAGCTTGGATGTCAGAATATCTCTGTGCTGGGCTTAGCTCCTACAGCCACTTACCTGTGAGGAGGCTGGATTCTAAAGTTCCAGCTTAAGCATCCTATGCTAAAAAGCTGCCCTGACCAGTATAATAGCCACTAGCCTCGTGAGGCTATTTCAATGAATCAAAATAAAATAAAATAAAAAATTCATTCCTAAGCCAATTTTAAGAGCTCAATAGCCACATGCATCTAGTGGCTACTGTATTGAACACCACATTTATAGACCATGTCCACCACTGCAGAAACTTCTGTTGGACAGTGCTGGACCAGACTGTGAATGTGGAGAGGAAGGGGAGGTAGGAGGCCAGGTTCCTTATGTCCAGGAGCTTAGAGTTGAGTGAGCTTTTGAGAGCATCCTGAGAGGCATTCGACCCTGTCCTCCTAGGGAAATCAAATATCCTGGGAAGAACTCAATTGCCACTCTCACCTTCAAATAGCACTAATGACTGGAAAATTATAGTTCTGGCCAGGAATTAGTCCTCCTGCATGCTAACCTGGGCCAAAAAGGAAATGAAATGTGTGGATCTGTTTTAACTCTGTATTGATCAGGGCTTACTAGAGCACCCTGGCAATGGACACATAACAACATACTTCCATCTCTGCTATAACTTTTGTGTTTGGAAAGTGAATATGCGAATTCTTTGAGGACTGAATACTTTTCAGTACATCTGGTGAGTATGCCGTTGGAGAGTTTCTTTTGATTCAGACCTTTGATAATAGAACCAAATCTCTTGCCAGTTTGGGAAAGTTTTGATATTGCCATTCAGTGTAGCCTTGTGATGAAACACGGTGAATGGAACACTTGGCCTCCTCTATAGCCCCTCTATAGGGGGTGCCCTTAGCCAAAATGTGACATAATGGAAGGACATATTGTTGTTCTCATGTCTTTTTTATTTCAAGACCTCTATATTTCCTTCTTGGACCTCTGTTTTTTTCAAGGTTCTCCACTGTTGCAGAATTAATCTTAGCTGATCAGATTTCCTAAGAATTCACTCCTCCCTCTGATATGATAGCTGATAAAGGCTTAGGGGCATTTGTATTATTATTCCCAGGAATTTGTGATTTTTTCAGGGTCCTCTTCAAGACCATGACGCTTTTTTAGGACCCAAAGGGGTGAATCTCTAATGGCCAATTTCAGTTCAGTGGCAGGCAGTGAATGGGAGATATTGGGGCATCGGCATTGTGCAGCACTTTTAAATCACAAAATCACACCCTGTAGGTGACTTCTTTCTCCCAGGGCCATGTCTGCCCGACAGTTGGGCTGACTTCCTTGCCCTCATCCCTAGAAAGTTGTTTGTACATCCACACCTGCCTCTGGAAGTGGAACTTACCTTTAGGTGGAGCTTCAGTTCCAGATTCAGGTGACTCAGGAGCAGCCACCTTGCTGCTGGTCCAGCCCTGAGTCTTATGGCCCAGGCTGAGACCAAGCCTAGATTTGGGCATCTGCTTTTGTTCTCTAGGGTCTAAACCCCTGTGTTCTTAACTTATCATAATGCTCAACTCCCTCTAGGATTCTCCTTGCCCCATTTTCTCAGGGATTAGAATCCTAGGATGTGCTGCCCACCTTCCCCCATCCAATCTATATTCCCACCTGTGTCTGTAGTCAAGTCTCCTAGACAGTGTACACTGTCCTCTAAAGCCACATTTGCTGAGCCTTTCTGAAGTCCACTGCTTGTCCAGGGAACCACCTGGCTGCTGTCTGCTACTTTACTCTCTTAGGATCCTGTGTCTTTCCTACATCTACCAAGCATTTGTTTATGGAGTGCTTATGGTGTGTCAAGCTTAATGCTAATGGCAGTTCATGAATGTTCTCATTTCATTTTACGACAGCCCGAGGAATGTTGGTTTTATTATTATCCCTGCCTTAAAGATGAGGAAATTGAAGTTCAGAGAGGTTAAGTAACCTGTCTGATATCATACAGATAGCAAGTGGCAGGGCTGAGATTATAACTCAAGTCTGTTTCACTCCAGAAACTGAGCTCTTCACACTGAGCTCTGCTGCCTGCATGGTGGCTGCCCTGCATCACCTGTAGGATAAGTGGCTTTCCCAAGTGCCTGCCACCCCAATAGGCACATGCTGACCTCATTGTCCTGCCCTGTTTAGCTCTACTATGCCTGACTGGATTATGGCACACACATGGCACAGATGACCCAGAGTCACATAAGCCTCCTTACACAGTCCTGGGCTTCCTGGTTAGTTACCTTCATGAGCACTTGTTTGGTACATGGTAGGCACTCAGTAAATATTTAAACAGATGAATGGATGAACTGAGTGGTAGCATGGAAGTCCCTTACATCACTGCCTTGCTTTTCAAGGGATATATGTACTGGCATTCCATTGTTATACTGCCCTTAATGTTGCACCACAGCAAAAATTTCCCAGTGCTAAGCAAAGTCCAGTATCTCTTTGGGTCTATCTCTATGAACCTATCTGCAATTGGATTCTGCTTCATAAATAACCAGGTTACTCAGCTTATTTCATAGAAATCCTTGAAATGTGGGCACATAGAGAGAGATGTGTGGCCTCCATTCTAAGACATGGCAAAGATCACCATTTTGATGGCAAATATGGTATAAATATGTGGGTTGAGAGTTCACTAAGTGTTTGTCAATAGCAAAGATACTTCCACCCAACAGAGACTCAATCATCATATGAGAGTCAAATGAAATAAATATCTTCCCTTGCATTGAGGTATGGCTAAAGGGCAAGAGAAGCATCTAGTGAATTTTACCCTGTGTGTGTTCAACTTTATGTGTGTGCATGCATGTGTCTGTGCATGTGTGTGGGTGTGAATATGTACATTTATGTGTGTATGTGTTACATGTAATATGTGGGCGGGTATGTGAGTAGGTATGTATGTATGTGTATACAGTACATATGTGTGGGTATACCTTTGTGTTTGTGTATGTGTGTGTTCATATGTGTGTATGTGTGTGTGTTCACGTGTGTGTTTATGTGCATGTTTGTAATTGTATGTGTGTATGTGTGCATGGGAAGGGAGAACCAGACTGAATAAGGCCCACATGAGAACAAACACTAGGGTTAGATTCATCCTTTTGACTTTGGATAGATTAGGGTGAAACCTGGGTTTGCAAGGGAAGTACAGGCATATCATAATGAATATATGATGGTTAGCATTATTATCCAATAAAAATGATCATGGGTGAGTTCCAAGTGGTAGCAAAATAGGAAATAAAGCTGCAGTTCAGATGCTGTGGCCATATGTTTATAACACGGCTTGGATTTATAACTAAACTCATTTATAGGATGATAGCTATTATGTAATTTGAGGATTTAAGAGATAGTATAGTATAGTTTCACAGAAAAAGATGCAAATTTGAAATCAAGAGGTTCAAATCATTTTCTTGCCATTTACTAGCTGTGTGATTTTGGGCAATTCAGCCTATTTTCTTATCCAAGGATAGGGTTAGAAATACCAATCCTAGCCTTTTGCACAGGCTGAGAGCACAAAATGTAAGGGTTGGTTACTCCAAGTAAAGAAAATGAGACACCATATGTGAAGAAGCTCCCCCAGCTGCAAAGCTCTATACAAGTATAAATTATTCTTATGTCCAGTCTTGGGCTTGCTCATGTTTTTAAGAGATAGTAGTGAACTGGAGCAATGAGACTATATTTCTGCATGAAGTGGCCTGAAGGGTTTCTCTGGGCCATCAAATGGCAGAGGGAGATGAGTGCAGATTAGCTGTCGTGGGTGCACGTGCGGGGTCCCCCTGCCAATGGATGAAAGCTTTGTCTACCTCACAAGACAGACTCTTCATTCATGAGGAGCTTACGGGCTTGACAAGATAGATACTCCCTTTGGAAGTCTTTGAAAACATGCAGTGAAACAGAGTTGGTTTATAATCCTGTTCAATCATGGATCAAAATGCAGAATCAAGGAGTCCCAGGTGGTCAGCCTGAAAATTCTGAGAGGACACAACTGTGCAAGCAAAATTTGATGAAGGGAGATTGAATGGGAGGTGAGCTGGTAGGCTTATGGGCTGGGATAGAAGCCAAGCTACTTCACTCTTTTCAGCCGGGGTACGAAGTCCCTCATGGCAACCTGGTGGCTCTACTCAAGGAAAATGTGTATGTATGGTGGGGAGGGAGCAAGAGATGACAACGCCCTTCCACAGGCCGGTTATAAGAACATTGACGGGGGAGAATCCCATTTAGGAACCACAGTTCATGCATGAGAATGATTAATATTTGACCCTCTTTTAGAGAGCTTTCTAGAAACCCTCATGGCACCAGTTATGAAGAAAAGTAGAAGATATTATCTCTGGCTCTTAGAGAAGGTGGTACAGAGAGGCAAGGCAACATACCCAAGATAACTGCTTCTGTCTCCTTTTATGATTGATCCTGTTAAGAAGGCTGTCTGACATAGTTCTTTTTGATTTATTCTAACAACTCAAGTTGAAGTATCTGGCAGCATGGCCAGGTGCCTAGGGCACAAGACTTAAGGAGGCACTCACCCCAGTGTGTCCTCTCTCAGTGCCTCCTTTAATTCTGCATCCCAGGAGCCTGCTTGCCTCACCCTAGTCCAGGCCCTGCCTGGAAGACATCCTAAGACAGGCCCACTGGGAGGCCAGGAGGGCACATTTTTACTTGCTGTCACCACTTAGCACCCTCTCCCCCAGTTCCTCTTGAAGTCTTGTCCTTCTGGCTAGGAATATTCCCAGGATATTGCCACATGGGCAGGACTTCATGGTGAAAGCTTCAGCAGGACTTTTGTGAAGCTATGTCTGTGAAAACATTTTCAAAGGCAAACACCCAGGGCAGGGAGAGAAGGCATGGTTTTGATAGGGCTTGATTTTCTATCCAAAGTCCAATTTTGTCAGATTATATCAGCGACTCTAGGCTTAAGTTCTCACTTCTCTGAAGTTCCAACATCCCCGGGGAAAAGCCCTATTGGTGGAGAGGGAGACTTGGAGGATAAGGGCAGGACAGTGAAGTCCCTGAGATGGAGAGGGGATGACGCACAGGGGCCGTGGCAGAGGGGGTGGGGACAGTGGGTAGAGTGGCGGCAACTAGCTTGGAAATCTCCCAGGTAAGACTCAAGAATCTGCCTGTAAGACTGGAATCTCCCTGCATAATGCAGGGAGCACTGGGACCCATTCTCCACTGATGCAGGCCGTTCTCTCCTTCCTTAGGAGGTCAGCATCTTGAAAACAAAGCAGCTGTCCAGAGGCTTTTCTTCTCCCTTCTTCCTTCCTCCCTCTCTCATTGTCTGGGTGGCTCACGGCTCCTCCCTCCTTCTCCACTGAACCTTCCCTTCTATGTGTCACACTCCTGTTGAATTCTCTACTGCCTATGACCGAATTGACTTTAAGTTCCTAGAAAAATTCAGTCACTGAATTAAACACATTAAAACAGTTTACCAACAGAATACAGTGTCCCCATATTTGTTACTTTGCAATGATAGCACTTTATCATTTCCACACACAACACTTTGACACAACAACTCTGTATGTTAAGTAATATTGTCCCCACTTTATGGATCAGGAAACTGAGGCTTAGAGAAATGGTGACTTTTTCCAAGGACAGCCAACTAGTAAGTGCTGAGTTTGGGACCAGAACTCAGCTCTTGGGATTCCTATTTCAGAACTTTTTCTAACGAGCCTCATTGCCCCTCCAGTCAACCCAAGGATGGGCCCTGCCGAGTAATAAGAATGCTTTCACTCAGCTTCACCCGGCCCTTTCTCCTATCCTGACCGTCTCTGACTTTATCTTTTCTGGAACCAATTCCTCCTACTCCATCACATCCACGTCCCCACGCCCAATCAAGCCCTCACCTGAGGGGTCCATGTGGGACACTATTAAGAAGATGGCGAAGTCCAGGAAAGAGCAGTTGCACTTCCAGGGGTTTCCACCCAGATACAGGGTCTCGAGTACCATGAGGTGATGGAAGGCAGCACGGTCCAAAGTCTGCAAGCCGGTGTTTCTGAGGTCCAGGTATCTCAGAGAGGTGGTGTTGGCAAAGGTGAACTTGTGAAGAGATAGCAGGTGAGGATTGTTGGCAATGTTCAGCTGCACCAGGTTGCTGAGCACCGAGAAACTGAATGGGGACACCGAGGTTAGGTTGTTGGAGCTGAGGTCAAGGTAGATGAGTTTGAAGACCCCGATGAAGGTATAATCCATCACCTCTTGAATCCGGTTGTTCTGACAGTCCAAGTAAACAAGGTCACTGAGGAGTCCTAGGTGCATTGCTGGCAAACTAGTGATTCTGTTATCATTCAGGAGCAGCCTCCGCGTGTTCAGGGGGATGTCAGGGGGGTATTCAGTGAACTGTTTCCCTGTGCAGATTACTTCTTGGGCTTGACACAGACAGTTATTTGGACACTTTGACCCTGATACCAGCCCCATTCCAAAGGAAAAGAGTAACCACCCGGGGCCAGGGCCTGAAGCAAAGGACATAGTAAGAAGCCACAACTACCCTCCTTCCACTTTCCTGCGGGCGCTGTCCCTCTGATCTGAAGGCTGCGGTTGAGGGGGGAGGGCAGGGCAGGGGAGGGGCGCTGGAAAGAACCGTAACACTCTAGCTTTGTGCAAAGCAATTTTCCATTACAGGAGAACTGAACAGAAATTGAAACGCGAGGCCCGATGCCCCGCCGCCTGGCTTGGTGGCTCTGCCGCTTGCTCACTCCCAGACTGCTGCTGGAAGCTCGCCTACTTGGCAGCTTTGAAAGGTCTCACCCTTTCCCTGCGTTTGCAAGTGAAGGGGAGCCAGGGGAGAGCCACATGACAATGAGGTTGCCAGTCGACACCTTTGTGATGTCAGCAGCCTCAGGACACTGCCTGGCTGAGGGAAAGAAAGAGACTCCTCACCTCTCCTTCTGGGTGGTGTGGAGGTGTTTTGTGTATCTCGGTAAGCTGGCTGTCCCTGGGGGAGTCGGGGCTTCATGGGTGGGGGCCTGCAGCATGTTTGTGTTGGGGGGGACAGGCACAGGTTCACTGTGTGTATGCATGTGGCCAATGTGTGCCTGGAGTGTCTATACCAGCTTCCCACCAAGGTGTAGTAGAGGATTAGGCGAGATTGGACCCCCTAATCTGTAGGCCATGAAGGGAATGTGGGAAGTCTGCAGTTCAACTTCCTTTTCTACTGATGAGCAAAGTGACTTGCTTGAGGTCAGTTCTTTTCTTGGGTATTGAATTTGCCATTTTTTTGGTATTTTCAGAAGATGGGAAAGGGGGTGCTTCTTTGAAATGAAGCAAAGGGAATTCCTCTGATAAGGCAGTACTCTTTTAACATTTTATTCCTAGGTTGCATACATCCCTCTCTGCATTTGGAATATATATCTGTGCATTTTCAAAAGCTTTTTGAACAAGTATAAGCTGCTCTCCCTAAAACAAAACCCAAATGTATGTATAAAAAAATCTGAGTGCAATAATATGAACTATTTTTCACTTGTATTCCCCTAGGACTTTTAACACAGTGAGTGCCTCTTTAGTGCTTCTAGTGTGAGTTTATATTCATTAACTACTTGACAGATGATGGGAGTCTGGGAGGGAGGGAGAGACGGAGAACTTGGAAGCTTAAGCATTGGGATGTATCACACACTCCATGGAGGAAGGCACATTGGGTAGAAATAAAGATAAAGCATCTCAGGAGTTGAAATTTATATTTTTGGTAAAATAGGATTTCATTTTTTAAAACATTCATATATAACTTGGTCGTGAATATTGATAACATAGTGAAACCTATACTTAGCATAGGGCCTGGCCCCTGTATATAATAAATATTTATTAAATGAATGATGTGTGAATGTCTCTGATGGTTTGCTTCCTTTTCTTGCTTCTCTGCCAAGAGAGAAATTAATAAACTCAAGTGGATTTGTGGCTAGTTAGCTAATGCGTGATTATGTTTACTTACTCAGCATTCTTTGGGTGACTGGCTGTGAATTAATATGATGACTTAGGAGTGTTTCCCAAATTGAAAGTGACCTTATTTAAGTAGAAATTTTAAACACTTAAAGTAATGACCCAAATGATAGTTGTACTAATTGAAGCATGATTTAATTGATAGGGGAGCCACCCTTTCCTCATAATTAAAAAAAAATTCTATTAAAAAATAAATTCCTTCCTAGATCTTACATGATTGTGTGGGAGAGAAATTTGGTGCATAAAATCTATAGAAAATAATTAATATCCGAAATGAACTTTTGCTCTGGGAGCTGCAGCAAGGGTGTGTTTCGTTGGCGGGTTGTTTGTTGTTGGGATGCATTGTTTGGAGGGGCTGTGTTTGTGTCTGCTTCCTTCTGATGAGAGTGATTATTGACTCACCTGCCAAAGCTCATGGAATGATTTTGCTAACTTTCCACGTTTTACATCACTCTTCCTCTTTCTGACTCTTCTTTCCTCCAAGTTGTCCCATTTAATTTCCAGCCTCCTTATCTAGACTAACTTTCTCAAGATAGTAACCTCAGGCTTGGGCTTACCTGTTTGGCCATATGATGACCAGTGTTCTCTCTTAGAAAAAAGCCTTAGATAAACATATCATACCAAGGGAGATTGATTGACACCAGGCTACTATATCTCACTCTCTAGAGCATTACCATTTTAACAAAGCATCTTGAATGTTAACCACATTAATGTTGTTTGAAGTAGCTGTGTATTTTTTTTTTTTTGACCTTGAAGTCTGAACAAACACAGGCTAGTTTCAGCTTTGCCAGGTTAAACCAGATCCCTAAAATGTGTTCCTCATTTTCAGTCTGAATATATATCTGTTAAGTAGAGAATGAGTAGACTACATGAGGAGAAGAGAGAATGTAGCATTGTCTAAAAAACCTGATCTCAGAATCTTAAAAAAGTTTTTTCCCAAGAACATCTTGTGAGACTATTATTTAAGAGGTGGGCTGCTTTGGGAAGTTCTAGACTAGGCCGTTTGCCCTCCGTTGAGGTGCTTAACCTTTCTGGGCTTTATTTTTCTCATCTACATATTGAGGGAGGTGGAGTAGATACTTTCCAACTCTCCTTAGGACTTTAAAATTCCTTCCTAATGGAAAGGTTTCAGGCACCACCCAGAAAACCAGTAGAGGAAGTATTTCGGGGCCAAGAGGACAGCCTTCCTGCTCCTTCTAATTACACCATCTAATGAACCCTACTTGTCAGGTGGCTGTAAAAGTGAAATTTGCTTTCCCTGGTGAGCTGTTCATACAGCTTCGGCAGCAGCCAGGTGCCCTTAGTGAGTGCGGCTGTTTCATGAGCTGACCTCTGCCCCTTTGGGTGGCCAGTGTGCCCATCCTTCTAGGAGAACAGGTGTGGTACCAAGTGAGTACACAGAGAGGCCCCTCCTGCTGTACCAACACATGAACTGAATCTGGTCTTGTGCAGGCTCCTGTTTCTAGTTGCATCTGATGGAGGCACTGCCTTCCCAGCAGTGGCCCTCCCAGGTGCCAGCATGCCTCCAAACAGCTCTCTGGTGATCCAAAAGATAGGTGAGTACAGCCCCTGGTATCACACAAGGAAAGGGCAGGGTGACCCAGGGCAAAGTGGACACAGCTGAGAACTGAAATTCTGCTACCCACGAGGCAGGGTGACTTTGTGACCTCCCAGGGCTTTGATTTTCTTTGTGTAAAACAACACAAGGTGCTCTCTATGGGGCTTCTCAGTTTTAAAATTCCATCAAGATTCAGTTGTGAGCTGGGCGTGGTGGTGCACGCCTGTAGTCCCAGCCACTCAGGAGGCTGAGGTGAGAGGATGGACTTGAACCCAGGAGTTCGAGGCTGAACTGAGCTATTATGGTGCCAGTGCACTCCAGCCTGAGTGACAGAGCAAGACGGGAGAGAGAGAGAGAGAGAAAGAAAGGAAGGAAGGAATGAAAAATTGATTCAGTTGTGAAGGGAAAGGACAGATGTTTTAAGGGCCAAGCAACAGGACAGAGAGTCAAGCAATTACAAAGCAGTCCATAAATGTTAGCTAGTAAATAGTCCACTCAGCTGCCTGGGTGCAAGTGCTAGGGGAATTTAATTTTGGCATACTTTTATTTGCTCAGGAGAAAAATAACAGAAAGAAATGAATGTGCCATTTTATTCGGTTAGAACAGCTAATATGCTCAATTTGGGAGTTCCGTGGGGTTAGCAACCTAGGGACACATAAGTCAGTACTTTGTTCTGCTTCCTGGGCAGGGAGTGTAGAGGATTCAAGTCTAGAGAAGGTCATGGTTTCAAGGACTTTGGTGTAGGAGCCGCTTGTGGTGTCCAATTCACTCCATACTTTTGACACTGCCTGGGCCTCTTTAGCAAAGTCATCTCTCAGCAAGTGTGGGGCTTGGGGGCAAGTCCCATGGGAAGCAGATGAAAATGAAAAAGCAGTTCAGCTTGGAAGAGAATGAAAAAGCTCCAAAACACGCCGGGAGGACTGAGGCTTAAGGGCCAAGTATATATCTCTCTATCTGCCTATATATGAGCCTTGGGTCTGTTTTTAATACCAGCTGGTATAAACTATTTTTGTCTTTTTCCTTCGGCTGCCTGAGTCCCTACTCAGGAGATTGGACCCTTACAGAGTAAAAGCCAGAGGAAATCACTCCAATTTGTTGCATTCCCCAGGGATGTCTTTGTTTTCAGGCTTCATCTACATTGTACGATTCTACAGCATTCATTATCCAGAGGAATTCAAGGGAAAGCCTAGAAATTGCAAACCATTTTTAGGGGAGAAACTGGATCATGTTTTCAGCTTATAACAAATCTACATACTATTGCCTGTGGCTAGGCTTATGTGTAGTAGTCATTATGCTTGAAACTCGATTTGTGACTTTGCCAATAATGGCAACTGTCTAAGTTCATTGATTTGGGAGGAGAACATGGACCCTCTTTGTAGGCAGCTTGTAGATTGTAGTGTGAGAGACTGTGGTGCAATATGAGCTTTGAAATGAGAAGATTCCTCACTGAGTGACTTTGGGCAAACACCTTAGCTTCTATGGGCATTCATTTCCTCTTTGGTAAAACAGGGATGATGAATATTGCTTTTCCAGGGTTGTTGCAAAGATTGCCTGTGATTTAAGGTAACACAATAACCACCATTTTCTATTTACCCTGTGTCAGACATGAGATCCGCCCAGTAACCCCATGAGTCCTGTGGCATGACCCCTACCTTTTTAGTGAAGAAACAGAAGCTCTAAGAGGTGCCACTTGCTCAATGTCACTCAGCTGGTGAGTGATGAAGGCTAGGTTGGTCCAGGAAGTTTTACTCCTGAGCACAAGCCCCTAATTACTGAGCTGTACCCCCACAAGTGTCTCAAAATGTTCATTATTGTTTTTATCAGCTCCATGGAATAAGTTGTCCCTTCCTAACACTAAATAGTACCTTGACTTCAGACCACTGTTTTTAATGTGATCTATTTATGCTTTGGGGTTCCTTGTCCTTCAGAAGGCTTATGATGCTTTTTAGGTTTTAAGTTCTTATATTAACCTTTGAGATTATTCAGTATAATTTTTTTCCTTTTGCAGGTGAAGAAACTCAAAGGAAAAACAACTTGCCTAAGCTCACTCAGAAAATGAGTGGCAGAGTCAGCTACAGGTGACCCATCCATGCACAGGGTGACTCAAATTCCCTATACAGCCACTCTTGTAGTGAGGAATTCCTTCCAAGATAATCTAGAACATGCTATGTCCACTTGGCAAACTAGTGTATGCATAGCAAAGCCCCCAAGGTGCATAAGCCTGCTCTGGTGGAAATCTCTCCGGAACCAGGGATGAAATCTGCTTGGTGATCCCATCCCCTGCCCTACTCTTCAAAGCGATATTTAAAACTAAAATTCTCATGCAGTGAAAGCCTTTGGGTGGTCCCTTAGGTGGGATCTATTCCTCACATTGGCTTGTGAGGTCATAGCTCAGAGGGAGGACTGAAGGGAATTGAGTCCTGTCTCTCCTCAGCATTCTTGTGGAAAGATTTTCAAGACAATCTGTGACGTAGAAGGTGAGAACTTTGAATACAAGCACTGCAGGCAGCTGCTAGGGGTTTCTCCACTTAATGCTAAGTGGAGGGGTCAGCTTGGCGTAGGGTTTGGAAGTTGAGAGGGGTAGCATTAACCCTGCCTGGGCTGGTGGGATTGTCTCCAAGTCTCAAAGTTTTCCTCATGTTTTTGAAAGGCTGTTCCTTTTCTGCATGGGCAGCTATAGAGAGATAAAGTGAATGACAGGGCTATGTCATCACAGTATTCCTGAAGGGACAAAAGGACAGATGGAGCGAGACTGAGGGGTTCCTAAGATGCAGGCTGACTCTGTGGTGGCCTTGAAAAGAGCTTCAGTAGTTCCCGCCTGGAGCTCACGAATCCACTCGCACGGGTAGGCTCTTGCTAGCACTTCATTTCCTGGACAGACTGAAAACGTTACTTTTAAGTCCCAACCATCGTTCCAGTGACACCAGACTGGAGGGAAGCAGGTAGCTGAGTGACTGGGCAACACGGGGGTGAATGCCTTTGCTTCTGTCGGCAGGCGTGCTCTCCATCTGAACTCTGCTCCATGGCAGCCCCACGATGGGAGACATGGGGCAGGCACACCCCCACCCCCGTGTCCTTAGATCAGTCTAAATATCAGAGGCAGGGTTGCTAATCTGTCCCTGCAGAGGGCGAAAGGTGGAAAAAATGCCTGTGTGAGGAAGTCCTGGGCCTCAGGTCTTGCTGCATCACTTGGCTACTCGCCTTCAACCCTGTTTTCCCAGCTCAGAGCCACCACCCTTCTGTGCAGAAACAGGCCACGTTGGGTTCTCTCTGAGATAGGTTCTTGTGCTGTTGCCCTAGTAACAGCATTATTAAACCAAGCCCCAGCCTCGGGAGTGTTTGTGCCTGGTGAGGTAACGTCTGTCACATCCAGCCTTTCTTTTCACTCCTACTCCCACTCCCTCACTTCAAGCCCCTCACACCTAGACGAATGCACTCGTCTCCTCCCTGCCCTCTGTGCCTCCTGCCCGCCCTTCCCGATGGGGCTTCTCCCGGCTCAGAAACACCCTTCCTCGGGGTCAGACTCTCCTCCTCTGCCAGCTTCCCCATCTGCCTGGCATTCAAACTCCCCGTGATTGCCCCAAATCACCGTCCTCCAACCCACCAGGCTCAGTAAATGACCTGTCGGTAGGGAGGCAATGTAGTATAAGGTTTAAGCACCTGGGTTGGACACTCAGACTGACTATAAAATCTTAGCGCTCTCACTCACTAGCGGTATGAGCCGAGGAAAGTTTCTTAACCTCCCTAAATCGCACCTCCCTCAAATGCAAAATGGAGATAATGTTAGTATCCTCCTCCTAAGGGTGTTTTTGTCCTGCCCAATCAAAGCAGGTCATCTTCTAAAGTGCTTGGCTTAGCATCTTCGGACATAGAAATGCACCAAAAATGTTGGCTGTGATGATGATGATGGCAGAGGGAGGTGGAAGGGTGACGGGATGAGAGATGGAACTGATTTTGGTGAGTGGGTGGAAATCATGCAGATAGAGAATTCAGGCGCAGAAGAAATAGGTTTGGAGAACAGATAATGGTTCAGTTGGGGGCTTATTGAATGTGGTCTGTGGTAGCCTCCTTTTATTGATTCTCACTGAGTCAGGCACTACACTAAGCGCTTTACACCTGCTATCTCTTTTCTAATTCTCAGGGCTGCCCCTTAGGTAAGGGTTATTAACCCATGACAAGGGTAAGTAACTTGCCCACAGTTATTAAGGAGCAGAGCTTGGATTTGAACCCAGGACTTTGTGTCTCCAGAGGTGGCACACTTTACCACTGTACACACTGCCTCCTAAATACCTTTACTGTAGCTACTGAGTCAATCCTTTTTCTCTGTTTTTAATACTAAGGTAGTCTTTGGGGGAACATAATAGCCTGCTTGGCTTCCTAGGTCATGCCTAGGTCATGTTCTCTCCCCTCATCTGGGGTCCCTTGTGTAAATTTGGCCCCCAGACCCCAAGATTTCTTATATGACATGTGCTCTCCCGAGCCTGTGCTCAGAGCAGTGGCTAGTTCTCACCTTTTGCCTTGGTTCTTTTGCTTCACTCTAAATCCCCCCTGGGTGGGATCTTTGGTCTTAAAATGAATTAGTGTCTCTGAGCCTTGGTTTCCTCCTCTGAAAAATTTATGCAGTTACAGAATTGTAGTAAGAAGAGGTCATGGAGGAGAAGGGCCATTTCTGATTCCTGTTAGCATTTGCAGGACCTGGGCTAGTGCTGGGCGTATATCAGGGGTTCTCTGATCATTGAATGAATAGATGCCCAACTGAATGCATATGCTGGTGTGTATTATGTAGGTTTGACCCTTTTGTTTGATTCTAGTGGGTCTGTTTCCTTTTTCAATTGCCCTGATGTTTTGGGCGATTACCACAATTTATTGTGTTTTGGGGGCTGGGGGTGGACTGGATCATATTTCCTCTACAGACTTTCTTTGTAATGGAGGAAGATGGTCTAAGAACCAAAGGGACATGAATTTACCTGTGGTTAACAGAACCCAGGGTACAGTAAGTTGTTTTTTAACAGTAGTTTTCTGTTCTTTTAATAACAATGCTTCAACATGGCAGCTTTCTAAATATTTTTTCTCCTATCATTCCAGGTACTTAAATTTTAAATAACCTGCATATGGATTTCAGTGCTATTTAATTAAGCTCTAAGCCTATAAAAATGCACATTTAATACTCAGAGTAAACCCTTGCCTTGTTCCCTCCAAAGATAAACAGGTGAGATATCTTCTTGAGCTCAGAGTTCTGAGATAATTAAGATTAGTTGCTATAGAGAGAAAGAGAGAGAGAGAGAAACACATTAAAATGTACCATATTTTCTGTGTTTGGAAAATTCATTTAATGAAACATTCAGTGCCATCAAATCTACCCAGACCCAGATACCTATTAATCTGTTGGCCACCCAGGCTCTAGAGGGAACTTTATTTGTCAGAAAAGCTTTCTGATTGCTCCAAAAATTGTCACTCCAAAAGTTTCTGCACTCAGAAACTTTTAATGGCTCACCATCGTCCTGTGTACAGATGATATTAATGTGCGATATTCTAGGCCTTTTAGGATCTGGCCCCAGTCTTCCTTCCCAAGCTCATTTGTTACCAGCTAACCACAGAGGTGCTTGTTGGCACCTGTTGGCACTTATGGTACCTTAAGCATCTCTATGTTATTTACCCTTTGGAATTCTCTTTCTCACACTCTGTTGACTTTGCAAGTTCCTGCTCACTTTGCAGGACCCAGTTTAAATTCCATATCTAGTTCAAATGCCAGGCTTCCCTGGATTCCTCTAGAGGGCATTACCCTAAGCTTTCTTAGACTTCGTACTTTCATGGGAATTCTCATCATAATGCAGCATAATTATAAATTTCTCCCACTAGAATGTAAGCTCCTTGGGGGCCAGGGACCTTGTCTTATTTATTTGTATAGTCATATAATGCCTAGCTCATAGTAGATCCTGAATCACTCTTACTGAAGGAAATTAAGTTAATAGCATCATATTGTCAGTTGCCAGTTAGTAGTATGCATTATGATGTCATAAACATTTTTTAGGGGAATGAATTACCTGACCCAGATCTTATCTGTGGCCTTACTTGTATATAAAAGTTCCACAATTTCCTATTGTGGAGGAGGATTTTCTTCATGTACCTGGCAGCAGTAGCATGGAGATAAATCTAGGGTTTATTGCTACCCCTTTGCTAGTAGAAAGCTCAAAGTTAGAGTCTACAAAAGAATCACTTCCTTCATGATGCCCATAGTATACTATATATGCTCTAAGTACTCCTCAATGAGAGGTCATGTAACTTAGTAGTTAAAACTACTAAGTTTACAGGCAGGAGGACCTGACTTCTCAGCTGTGTGACTGGCAACTTCCTGAACATCTCTTCAGTTTTATTATCTGTAAAATGGGGATAATCATAATTTATTACTAAGGTTGCTTTAAGCATTAAATTAGATATTCAGGCCACTTGATTAAAAGAGTACTTAGGGCTGGGCATAGTGGCTCACACCTATAATCCTAGCACTCTGGGAGGCCGAGGCGGGAGGATTGCTTGAAGTCAGGAGTTTGAGACCAGCCTAGGAAACATAGTGAGACCCCGTCTCTACCAAAAAATAAAAAAATTAGCTCGGCATGGTGGCATGTGCCTGTTATCCCAGCTACTTGGGAGGCTGAGGAAGGAGGATTGCTTGAGCCCAGGAGTTTGAGGTCTCAGTGAGCTATGATGATGCTGCCACTGTACTCTAGCCTGGGCAACAGAGCAAGACCCTGTCTCAAAAAAAAAAAAAGCACCTGGCATATAGGAAAGTGTTCAATAAAAAGAGCAGCTATTATTTTCATTTGATTTTATAATGATTATGAGTTATTAATAAAATATATAATAGTAATACAAAATAATATAACAAAGTACATTCCCCCAAAGAAATAGCAATTGCAATAACAATTACTAATTTGCTGATGAGTTAGAATATGGTTTGCTATTAATAACTGAGTATTGTCAGCAGTTAGAGCCAGTCCCAGAAGAATTCTAAAGGAGCTGCTTGGCTAAAGTCATCCCTCAGAGAGAAGCTGCTCAGATATCTGTGGTTCTAAGCACAGCAAGACCAACAGGTGGGGTTCCTGGACCAAATGTTCAAGGCTGTGTGTGTTCAGGTCCCTCCATGTGGATGAGGCTGGGACACAGCTGTGTGGATACAGACTTTCAGCACCACCACAAAAAGCATACACGTGGCAGGCAATCTCTGCACACAGCACTGGATTACATGAGACTGTTGTTCCCTGCACTGGATAGAAAACTCCTGACAATGAACTTTCTTGGGGGTATTACAGGAGGATGACTCCTAAATTTGCCTCTTGATTCTCTTCCTATCAGACCTGTTATTCCCAAATATTGTCACCCATTCTGATTAGGAAAGGAGAGTGTGTGTGCGGTCGTTGATGAATAAAACCATTAGAAGTTGATTCTCATGTCCTTGGTGTCTTCTTAAACATTCCTCTATATGATCATGCATTACCATAGAGAAGAGTTGCTTTATTTGATCATTCGATCTCTGCTTTTACAGTGTCCAGTCCCCCTCCATTTTTTTTTAACAGTAAGAGGTTTTTGTAGTCAATATAAAGTATACCTGCTTCTGATTTGGGAGCATGAGAGGGAAATCATCTGTGTATTGAGGTCTGCAAAGGAGGTCTGAGGAAATTACTAGGGTGTCCCTAAAGTCCCAGGAGTGCTCATGAGCTGGCCGCAAGCACTTGTCAAATCCGGAGAGTCCGGTGTCCCTTCAGAGGCCCCAGAAGCTGCTCTGGTTGTGAACTCTTTCTCCTCCTCCCTCTTCTCGCTTCAGCTCCCACTGAAAACCAAGCGTGGAGCTGAGGGGAAGGCTAATTGGGTTGGATTTAGGATTGGGATGGGAGATCTAGTTAGAAACAGCCCAGAACTGGGAATTTGGGGGCCTGGATTTTAGTCCTGGTACTTTCATAAACTCACTGTGCAACCTTGGACAAGTACTTCATTCTCTAGGCTTCTGTTTTGTCATCTGTGAAACAAGACATCTATGTCTTTGGGTCTCAGGTTCTGTGGAGCCAGGCCAGGGACCAGCAGTGGGGTGGGAAACAGCCCCTTCACCTCCTTCTGAAAGGCACATGCCAGCTGTCCTTTAAAAATAGTGTTGTCCAAGTTAATGAGGCTGGTGCAAACTGAAATTGGCTGCCTGGAGGTCTGGAACAGTCAGGAGCCACTAGGAGAGCAGGGAACACTATAATCTGGGAACAGCAAAGCTCCCAGCTTCCTTGAGAGGGGAGTGGAGAAGAGTCCCTGTCCCTGGAGCCCATGAGGATAGTGTAGTTATATGACCTCAGGAGGAGGAAAGAAGAAATCAAACTCTGGTCTTTGGTCTTCGTGGTGAAGAACCTCCCTCTTGCAAAAGAGAAAAGAAAAACAAAACCTACAGGATGTTGTGGTCTCCATTAAGTGGAGTCAAAGTGAACTGGAAAAGCTTAAGAACACTGGTGGGCAATCGAGGACACTGAGGGTTTTATCAATCAGGCAAATGTGGCTAGTCCACTGGGCCAATTAGAACAACCATGTGACCAGACAAAAACGGGATTTTTAAAAATTGAAAATATAATTCATGCCCATGGAAATAATTCAAACAGTATAAAAAATTATCACTGAAAAATATGTTTCTCTTTTACTGGCACCCCTTAGACTCCATTCCCAGATGCAACCACCTCTTACAATTTCTTGTGTATCCTTCCAGAAATATCCTATGCATCATCTATACTTTACTTTTTTATGTAGCAATATATCTTGGAGATTGTTCTATAACCGCACATATATTCATCACTCAGACCCCTCGCCACGGCCGCAGGGCCTCATGGGCTCTGTCGCCTGCCTGCCTTAGCTGCACAGAGTGTCCTCGATTGCCCACCACGGTTCTTAAGCTTTTCCAGTTCACTTTGATTTCACTGAATGGAGACCACCACATCCTGTGGGTTTTGTTTTTCTTTTCTCTTTTTCAAGAGGGAGGTTCTCCACCACCAAGACTGAAGACCTGTTCCTCTAGCGTGCCAAGCACATCCCCGCCCTGGGGCCTTTGTCCATGTTGTTCCCTCCACCTGGAAGTCTCGTCCAGCCTGTCCTGGACATGTGTCACCCCTCTCCTCTGTGTCATCTCGCCAGGTGGCCCTCCCTGGCCATCTCATCTAGAAGAGCTCCCATCACTTCTACCCCCAACTATTTTTATTTTCCCTCACAAGTGCTCATCACCTGACATTACATTATATAATTATCTTTTACTTGTTTATTTTCTGGTATTGCTGCTAGAATGTTGAGGAGGGCCGAGATCTTGTCTTGCTTTCCTGTTGCTATATTTTCAGTGCCTAGAGCAGTCAGTGCCTGGCCCTCAATAGGCACTCAAGTATTAATGAATGCAATATTCAGAAAGCATGGGATGTTTAATTTAGAGGGCACGGCTTAGGTTAGTGTTGGAGATAGAAGTTTAGGTATCATCAGAAAATATTTTAAATGCTGGGATTGAATTTAGAGAGAGAATATAGAGAGAAGAAGGGCAGGGACTTATTCCTGGGTCACTTTAACATTTAGAGGTTGGGCAGAGGAACAAGGGCCGAAGAGGAGACTTAGCTGGGACAGCCATGAGGGAGGAGGAAGGTGTAAGAATGTGGTGTCCTAGGAAGCCCAGCATAGACAGTGTTGGGTAAATCCCCTAATTCTTTTTTTATGTCTGCATGGTATTCCCGTTGCCTTACTGTGCCACAGTGTATTTAATTAGTCCTCTATCTGTTGGTGTTTGGATTGTTGCCCATCTTTTGCTGGTAAACAGTGCTGTGGTAAGTGCAGTTGTCTTTATCAGTAGTTCTGGGTGAGGCAATCACAGGGAACTGTTTAGAGAACTCTGCCTCCCATACAAGCAGAATGAATTCATACATTATTTAGATGTGGCATGGCAATAACACTGGCTTGCTGAGAGCACTACTTATGCATATATAAATGAATATTGAGAGAGTCAGAGGTTAAGGGCAGGAAAGCCCTTTTGAAACCACTAGTCCCAGCCACTGCTTCCACAGGCAAGAAAACAAATTGTCCAAAGTCATCTGACACCTTGAACATAGCCAGTGTTAGAACACAAGTCTCTTGACTCTCTGCCCGCTCTTGGCAGAACACCACATTGCACACAAAGACATTTCTGATTATCAGCTTCCCCAAATTTGCTAAGCTCCAGGATATGGATATATCTTGACTGAAAACAGTGAGGTGTAGATGAATGAGCAAAGATTTGAGGCCAAACAGACCTTGAGTCTGAATTGTCTCCAGCTCTTACTAAATGTGTGGCAACATACTTGACTCTGAACCTTGTTTTTTTTTTTTTTTAGAGTGGTGATAGATAATATCATGGATTGCAGATTATATAATGCTGTAAAATCCCTACCTCTACCCTACATATAGCAGGCAGTAGGTATGAACCCCCCTTCTTTGCCAACCCCGGCTCCTTCTCTTTCTTCCAACAATGAGAGAGAAATTGGAAACTTTCTCACAAACTTTGAAGGCAGCAAGGACCTCAGAAAGCCAACCGAAGACAGAATTCTGTGTGTATATGTGTGTAAGTTAAAGCTTTGTCTTGTTCTGGAAATAACGTCCTAACACAAATATCTCTGAACAAACTGTGAATATATTAGAGTCATCACTCTCAAAGGATGTGTGAGGATGGGAGTAAGAGAGACCAAGAAAACCAGAAATCCCTGGAAAGTCCTTATTTTAAAATAAAAAAATCCTATTGTTCTGAGTCTAACACAATTTCTGATTATTATGGTTTTTGCAGAAACATGGAAAATATAGAAAAGTATAAAGAAAATAAAAATAATGCATCTTGGCATTCCCAGTCTTTGTCCTATGTAGATACAGTTGTGGGCTACTCAGATCCCCCTTCCAGAGACACCTTGACTCCAGTTGTTAGCTCCTTCAAGACTGGCTTCAGCATTGAATCAAGGTCCCACTGTTCTAGTGGCAGCCCCAGCCGGCGACTGAACAAGGTTGTGCTGTAAGAGTCTGGCCATTTCCCCTAGTATAGGACTCCTCCAAAGGGTGATCTTCACTGCCTTGCTAGCTGCTGGGCTGGCAAAGATTTTCTACATCTGCATTGTAGTTTGCATGCTATCCTGCTGTTTCTCCTTTTCTTTTACAGGTATTACTCTCTAATAAAGTTTTTTCCATTTCTAACTCCTTCTTATTGTCTATGTCCCAGACAACCCACCTGTTCATATGTGTAGTTATATAATCAAGATCATATTATAAATACAGTGTGTGTGTGTATATATATTTGCCATTTCATTAAAATCTTTACATACATTATTTTGAAAACATTTCTTAATATTTTATATTATATACAATATAGTATATTATATTATTTAGATATAATAGAATGTTGAATTGTGCAAATTAATTACTGTTTAAATATTACTGATGAACATTAACATACATAAATCTTTAAGAATATGTCTGATTTTTTCCTTGTGATAGCTTCCCAGAGTGGTAGAATTACTTGATCAACATGTCTGAATATTTTTCAGGCTCTTGGTAGGTAGTTATTAGCTGCTCTAGAAGGCTTACATCAGTCTACACTTTCATCAGTGTAAAGGTAGGGGCCACTTCACCATCACCTGCATGGTATATTACTATCACAATTAAATTGATAGGTGAAAACAGTGTTTCATTATTTTATTTTTCACATCTTTGATTCTTACTAAATTTGAACCTTAGAAATATGTTTATTAGCTAATTATGTTTACTTTTCTACAAGTGTTCTATTCATTTTTTTATGTATGTTGATTTCTTTTAGAGACATTTAAAAAATATATTTGCATGAAATCTATAGTTGAGAAGGCATTCCTCTCTCAGGCAATTTTCCCTCAGATTGTTGGCTTTCTATTTGGTTTTGTGACATATAAATGTTTTACACTTTTATGTAGATTGATCTATTAAATTTTTTTCTTTTGGGGTTTCTTCCATTGCTTTTATGTGTAAAAAATCTTTCTTCATCCAGAGATCAGGAAAATCTTTAGCTACGTTTTCTCCTTTGTTAATAGTTTTATTTTTTATATTTAACCATTTAATCCATCTGAGATTTATTTTGTTTTATGGTGTCAGGTGCAGGATCTATGTGGAATTATTCCCAAGTAGTTTTCCTGGCATCATATATTGCTTGACCAAAGGCAAGTTACTTAACCTCTTTTAACTTCCATTTTCTTATTAAGAGAGATAATATAAATGCTACTTCACAGGGTTATGTCAAAAAAAAATGAGATCATGGATCTGAAAGTTTTCAAAAATGTTATAGAAATGCTATTCTTAAGAGTTGTCATCCTCAACATGGCCTAAATGAGAAAATAATGTGTGAATAAATGCTTGTTTGATATAGTCCTGTCTCAGTTCATTGAAGGAAACAACCCAAACAAGGCTAGCCCCCTGGATCCTAACAAATTCAAGACTTCTTGGACCAAAAGAAAGCATTTACAATACCACAAATAAATTAAAATATAGGCTATTTATAGTAAGTACAGTTCAAGGGTACATATGTTTAGGGGTGAGGAGCAAAGTAGAATGCAAAGCCTTTGTTGGGGTTGGGGGTGGTGACCAGGGAAAGTGGCCAAAAGCCTTTCATAAGGAGACAGGGTCTGATGAAAGGAAGGACTTAGTCATTCTTCTCTGAAGTCATAAGGGAGCACAGACAGGGTGGGATTTCAGGAATTATTTAAATGATAGAAGACATATGGCTTGGCATGGTGAGAGGGAGGGTTTCAGGCATCCTGTGCTGTTTGGAGTGTGCCCAGAGGCTGGACCAAGTCATGCTCAGAAGGGTAAGTTGGACTTCACTATCTTGGTGTGGCCATGGTTTCAACCCTTCGTTTAGACAAGAAGAGAGATGTCTTGTTTCTAATCAGAGGGAGATGCAAAAGAAGTTTTCTGGGACATACAGCCAACTTTTAACCACCGAGGAGCAAATAGCTGAAGGTCTAACATCGTAAACAAGGCACTCAAACTTTAACTACTTTACCTCCAAAGCCAAATTATTTACTACTTGTCTTCCTTCTCTTCTTAAAGCTACCGGCATGATTAAAATGTGTTTATTGAGGAAGAGCTACAGAAGGTCTAGTTTGGTGGAACTCCTAAATAAATACTGCCTCTAAGAAACAGTGGAAGAGTAGAGAATTGTGGGAGAAGAAAAATAAGAGGAAAATATGTTCTTTGAAGTTAAGAATTCAATCTCCTCCATTTTTGAGTGATTTAGGGAGTTTAGTACAGAGATTAGCACATAGCGGGTGTACACTTTATACTGGTTGGAGGAAATAGATAAAGCACAGACTAGAAAAGCAGCCTTTGGTTAGCCAGGAGTTAACATGGTGCTCCTGAAGAGTAATTGGTGGGGCTGAGTTGTGGTAACACTGCACATTCCTTGCTTAAGTGCACATTTCCTGTTCAGGACAAAGATTTGATGGGCCTCTTAGAAGTAGGTGGCTTGGGCGGTTCTTTTCATTGGGGAAAAAAATAAAGAAAATTTGGCCTGGCTTTGGAACCTAATTTCCCATTATTCCTCATCACAGGGCCTTCATCCTAGCCCAGCAAGTCTGCTCATTATTCTCCAAATCGAAGCAGACTGTGTAGTTCCTGCCGTGTGCCTTTGTTTATGCTGTTCTTTGCGAGAGTTATGCCTGTTCCTCTCCCCTCTGTTGAGATGCTGCTCTCATTCAAGATCCAATGCTTACTGCCTTTGCAAAGCTGCCCTAAAAACCCTTGCAGCTTTCCTCCTTTTCCGGTACTCTCTACTTATATGAATTCTTCCTCTAGCTATTATAGTCTATGTGGCTTATTTGGCACTCATACACTGTGAAGTAAAGTGAGTTTGTGTTTCATATACATATATTTAAATCTCTAACAAGATAATGTATTTCTTGTGGTCTGAGACCTAGTTTTATATTTCCTTATTACCACCCCCTCCCCACCATGGTGCTTAGTATAAATCTGGTCCCATATCAGGTGCCCAAAGATGATTTGATAGATTCTTTGACCATTTCGGAAGATTCCACGAAGCTCATCTTCAGGTAAATCGTGGCATCTTATTCTCTTCTTGATGCTAACAAGGTAAGAACAAAAGCAGTGCTCTATTTAAGCTTAGCATGTTGGCACTGCTCTTGCTGGGAGGGTAGATATTACCAGTGCTCCTCCTCTGGTATTCCACTGGCAAAGCTGGGAACATGGATGCAAAGTCAACTGAGGCATGGCTTGTCCTATTTGCATAGGCTAAGTGTGGGAGATGATAGGACACTGGTGACTACAAGACTGTGTGGCAAATATTAATATTATGATAGAGGCATATAAAAGGCTGTGGGAGTCCAGAGGAAGAGCATCAAAATGTTGCTGGATTAGCTAGTCAGGAAAGACTTCCTGGAAGAGGTAGTGCTTGACCTGAATTTAGACTTAGAAGAAAGGGAGGAAAAGATTTTGTTGACCCATCACAGCCTGAGTCGGGAAAGAGTGTTTGGGGAAATTTAGAAGGGGAACTTTTCTAAGATAAAGTTATTTTACAAAGAAGCAGCATTGGGAAATCAGGGAGATTTAATTACAACTGCCTCACGAGCAGGATTTGAAAAGGAGTGGGAGGCTCATGGAAACCTTAATTGCTGAGAAGAGTTAAGAGGAGAAATATGACAGAAGTAATGGGTCTGTATGTCTGATTGTCAGGTCTGATTTGTCATTTTTCTAGACAGGCACTCTGCCTCCTGCCTTCTTCTAGGTTAGAGAAAAAAAAAACCCTTCAGCAGCTAAGGTGAAGATACCATTCAAGATGCAGAAATGGCACCTGGAACACTCCTTATTCCTTTTAGGGAAGAAAAGGTCCGTCTTGGGTTACCTCATTGTTAAGAATAATAATAAGCATTTGTTCAGTAATAACAATGTGTGAGGTGCCTGAAACAGCCCTGAATAAGGCTAAATAATTTCTTCTTTCCTTTAGAAAATAAAAAACAGCTTGCCTGGTTTCTCATCCAGTTTATTCTTGTGGCTTCCCATTTCTTTGGAAATCCAGGAGGATGCTTATTTAATGAGCTTTTGTAGACTAGCCCTTCTATATTCATAGAGGATGTCCTTGTGTTCATTATCTGGGTCTTTAAGATTAACGTAATATGCAGGAAAATGTGATAAATGATGTAGCATTAGCAGCTTTTGGCTTGTTGAAATGGCTGTGTGTCGAAGGCATCTGGAAAAATTGCAAATTGCAGTGTGATCAGAGCATAACTGACAGATGTCAACACAGAGAAGTGGCCAATTGAGAAAGATGGAACTGGACCCAACCTCTTGGGATGTCTGCATAGGGATTGCTAGAGAGAGGGCAGGATTTAAGGACGATGTCTTTTATAACTGTGAGAACATAGAGGTGCTAGAAGGAGCAAGTCTGTTGGTACAGACAAAAGAATCAATGTTGCTGAGCGAAGAAGAGATTTCATGCACAGGTAGAACGATAAGACTAGACCATCTCCAGGGTCCTGTCCAACTCAAACTTTGACCCCATATTCTCTGAAACAGGATTTAATGAGATTTTTCATAGACCAAGGGAGTCCTTGGATGTATATCTATATATCTCTCCCCCACCACTGATTTTAATAGTTTACATTTGTGTAGTACTTTAAAGTTTATGGGAATCTAATCTCCAGACTATTGATTATCTGTTGTCAAAATAATGCAGGGTCACAAACAACCATGAAATCTCAGTGGCATACAACAATATGTGTTTATTGCTTACACGTCCAGAGGTTTGCTGGTGGCTCTGCTGATCTTGGCTAGGCTTGTTCACATATCTGGGGGTTGGTGGCTGTCAGTTGATCTGGGATGGCCTTAGCTGAAATGACTTGGGTGACTCAGCTCTGATCCATGTGTCTCTTATCTTCCATGAATCTAACCCAGACATAGGGATTGCTACAGAACTCATGGTGATGAAGAAAGTGATATAAAAGTCACAAGAGAGCAAGCAAAACCTGCAAGGCCTTATATAATGGCCAAAACAAGTCACATGGCTGAATTCAGTGTCAAGGTGTGGGGAAATATATTCTATGCCTTTTGCTGGAGGAATTTCGGTCACCTGGAAAAGGGTGTAGATATAGGGAAGAGAAAATAATTGGTACAATTATAGCAATCTACCACACAGATATTGCCTCATTTAATCCTCATAATCCTTGAAGATTGATATTATTATCCCCCCTTTTCCGATTACAAAAATGGACACCAAAGTGCTAAGAAAATTTTCTAAGGCCGCATGGTTGGTTAGTAGCATTTCAAAAAGAAGAATACTGGTCCTCTTATTACAAATGCAAGGAACTTTCCATGGTACCATTCCATGCTTAATTAATAGCATGAATCCCAGGAATTTTGTCAGGAAGTCCCTAGAGGTAGACTGGTAAAATAAAGTGTGTGGCTCTCAATGTTGTATGAGTTGGAGAATACACAAACTTTTAGTTATTTTTTCTTAACCTATTTATAAAATTCCCAGCAGTCCTATAAAATGTAATATTTTCACATAATATATGATTCCAAGGGATTCACTAGGAATCTAAAAGTTCATTTACTTTAACTAGGTAGTTACTTAGTGTATTTGTCAGGGTAGGCTAGCTGCTGTAACTAAGTACTCCTAAATCTTAGTAATATAGAACGATGAAAGTTTATTTCTTATTCATACTGGCCAGAACTCAGGCACATAGCCACACTTAACAGCAAGGGAGTGTGGAAAATATAGTTGATCTGTGTGAAGGATATTGATAAAGATTTAGCAAGACCCAAAGGAAAGGACCATAGCATAGGTAAGTTTTGCAGGGAGACTAGGAGGTACATATTAGGTGATGAAAGGTATAGGTAAAGGAAGATGGAAGAGAAGTGCCTATAACTTGAGACTCTATTCAAGGAAATGTGTAGACCCTGGCTTCTAAGATATTATACACAATCTGCTCTCTACTTAGCAGGCAGAATGGTTATTATGAATTAGGAATTTAAGAATTTAAATCTGATGATGTCACTCTTCTGCTTAAAAACCTTCACTATTTACCCTAGGAATAAAAAATGCTTAATGTGGGTTACACAATCTTCCAAAATGTATTCCCAGTCTATCAACCTTATCTATCACACCTTCCCATTCACTCTTTGTACTTTGGCCCAAAATGGTCTTTTTAATTTGCACAAAATATGAGGCTCTCTCCTCACCTCTAGGCTATTAATGATAATATTTCCTCCATCTCTTGGACCCTCTTTTCTAAAATACTTCCTGTCCTTTCTTTTCCTAATATCTACTCACTCTTCATTTCTCAGCTTAAAAATTACACCTGCATGATAGCCAAAGATAGGTCCCAAATTAAGACACTAAACCACAGACCTAAGAAACTCAGAGGACATCAAATAGGATAAATACCAAAACACAAACAAACATACACCTAGGCATATCATTCAAATCACTGAAAACCAAAGACAAGAGATATTCTGCAAGGTAGCTAGAGAAAAAAGATATATTCATATTACATTTGGATGAACAAAGACAACAGTTATAGCAGACTTCTGGCCAGAAACTGTGCAAGCCAGAAGACAATGGAGTGGCATTCTTAAAGTGCTAAAAGAAAAAACTGTCAACCCAGAAATCCATACCCAGCAGAAATATCTTTCAAAAATGAGGGAAAAATACAGACCTTATCCGACAAATAAAAACTGTAAGAATTTATTGCCAGCTGACTTGCACTACAAGAAATGTTAAAGGAAGTTCTTCAGGTAGAACAAGAATGATACCAGACAGAATCTTGAATCTACACAAAGAAATGAAAAGCACTAAAAAGGGAATAAATGAAGATACATTTGAATGTGTTATTTCTTCAATTTTATTTTTTGCCTTGTTTTCTCTTCTTCTGGAATTCCAATGACATGCACATTAGACTGATATTGCCCCACAGCTCTTGGGTACTCTGCTCTGGTTTTGTTTGTTTGTTTGCCTACTTTTTTTCCTTTGGGTTTCAATTTGGGTAATTTTTATTGGTCTATTTTCAAATTCACTTATTCTTTCCTTGGCTATTTTAAGTCCACTGATGAGTCCATTGAAAGCATTCTTCATATTTGCTGTTGTATTTTTCATTTCTAGCATTTCCATTTGATTATTTCTATAGTTTTCATTTCTTTGTGTAAATTACCCATCTTATGCATGTTGCTTATTTTTTTCAACTTTAGCATTTTAACATAATAATGGTAGTTGTTAAATTCTATGATAGTTTGATAGTTCTGACATCTGTCATATCTGAGTCTGGTTCTGTTGATTGCTTTGCCTTTTAACCATGTTGTTTTTCTTGTTTCTTTGCATACCTTTTAGTTTTTTGACAAAAGCCAGATATCTTGGGTAGGATAGTAGAGGCTGAGTTAAATATAGTTGTGTGTCACATAATGATGTTTTGGTCAATGCTGGGCTGCATGTATGACAGTGATCCCATAAGATTATAATAACATCTTTTTGTTGTACCTTTTCTATACTTACCCTTGTGTTACAATTGCCTACAGTATTCAATATAGTAACATGCTGTATAGGTTTGTAGCCTAGGAACAATAGGCTATACCCTATAGCCTATGTGTGTAGTAGACTATACTATCTAGGTTTGTATAAGTACCCTGTATAATGTTTGCAGGGAGACTAGGAGGTACATAGTTTGCAGGGAGACTAGGAGGTACATGACAAAATCACCTAATGACAGATTTCTCAGAATGTATCCCCGTTGTTAGGTGACACATGACTATAGTTGTTATACCTGGAAATGGGCAGGTATTTCCTTATTCTTAACATTTAATGTGAGGGATGAGTCAACCTACTCAGGAGCTGAGCCAGTTTGAGATTTTTTTTGTTGGTATGGTTACCATCAGAACAACACAGTTTTCAAGTTCCTCTAGTGTATCTTGTATTTGGGATGGGGGCTGGTTTGCCAGAGGTTTTTTCCAATGTTCTGCTCTACCTTCAGCTTTAGGTCTTCCCTTTGCATTGTGCCTCAGTGAGGGTTTCTCTCCATGCTTTTGCACCTCTCTCAGCAGTAGACTGCTATCATGTGTTACTACATGCTTGTTAGTCTGGTGATGGGGGACAGGGGAAGCACTTTTTCCTGTTCTGATTAAGTCTCAGTTATAGGCAGGCATTGTGTCTCTGGGTCTTGGGGGTAAGACTTTCTCTGTGGTCATCCTTTACCTTTAGCTTGTAGGTCTGAGCCCAGCACATACTCTTGCTCCTTCTCATGGTGGAGGCTTTGCTCCTCAACTCCCCCCTTCTTTCAGATGCAATGGCTTTGTTTTTTACCAGTGCCCTCAGGGTGACAGGGTTTGTTGCCCTTCCACGAACATTTTAAGGTTTTTGCTCTGTAGGAGAGATATCAGGGATAAGGATCCAGGTGTGGCTTCATGCACTTCCCACAGTGGCTGCTGTTCCTTTCTCTCAGGCTTACAGCATGAAGGATGCTATTCGAAGACTCCTGTCTTGTTCCCAATCTTTTTTGTGTATAACCAGTGAGGTCTGTAGGAAAGAGCCTGTGAAAGGGTATAAATTTTCCTTTGTCTGGGTCCCAAGGGGTTCAATAGTCTCTTGTTAGCCTAAACTCAGCCCTTAGCAATTTGTTAAAAATTTTAACTGAATTATTCTTATTTGGGACCAGTAGCATCTGCCCCTAGTAATCAAGTGCTTATGTTTGTCTCTCTTTGGAGGTGTCTGTGTTTCCTTAGATTTTGGATTTGCTGGTTGCCCTTCAGCCTCAGCTCTCTGATGGGTTCAAGAAAAGTAAATTTTCAGATTGTCCAATTTTTTTTTGGTGTAAGCATAGGAGCTATGTTCCTTCCAGTTTATATGTCCTAAGTGGGAAACTAACACATAATTTTAAGAACATTGTTTATCTATTTTTCCAGTGGGAAAGGGTTTAGAACAGTATTTCTCATGGTGTCATCTCCAGACCATCTGTAATCAGAATGGTGAGCTTATTAAAATGCTAATCCTGAAGCCACACTCTAGATTTATAATCTGAAAATCTAGGGGGTATTTATTTTATCAAACTTGCCAGGCAATTCTTTTTTTTTTTTTCCAGGCAATTCTTATGTATTTTAAAGTTTGACAATTGCTGGATTCAAATTTAGCAGTGTTGGAGCTCAGAACACAATACTCCCAAGTATGGTGCCTTGGCATACTAAGTATTAATACTTTGAACCGAAAGAGATTAGAAGGTCTCAGAAGCAAGGTCTTTCTGACCTTTTCCCCTCTTCCTGTCTCCCACCCCACTTTCTTTCCTGAAGTGAGTTGTAGAATTCCTCTCCCGCAAGGTGGGTCATAGAAACTAGAACTTCTCTCCCCAAAGTGAGCCATAAAACCTAAGAAGGTCACTCTCTGACCTTCTCCCTTCTCCCCTGAAGACCCTCGTGTGACAGGTGTTCTGTCCTAAACCTGGAGGAAAGGAATGGTAGAGAGGCCAAGAATAATCTGAACAGAGGCCTTGCTGGGTTTCCCTCTCCAGTCTATTACCATGAGATCATACCATTTTTGTCTAAGCACATTTTTACACGGCTGTCCATTCTTCATTGAACCTAAGCCTAAAAATGGATGGTTTCCCTGGGTGTTTGGGTCTTCATTTCTGAAGTCTCCCATGTCAGGTAAAACTTTGGTTTTAAATAAATTTGTTATGCTTGTCTTTTTGTAACCTATCTTTTGTTAGAGGAGTGTTGGCTGTGACCCTTGTGATGGGTGATCAAAGAGGTGTTCCATCTTTTTCACTCCTACAGCAGCAAACGTTTATTAGCACTTATGATGTACCAGTGTAAGGGAGGAAAAAATTGCTTCCCCCTACTCTTCTAGGTTCTTTGGCTGGTCTACAAATTAAATTGACATGAAACAGATTAATAGGAGAAAAACTATTTTAGTAATGTATGCATGCATAGGAGTCCTACAAAAATATGAGACTCAAATAAATGGCCAGATGATCGAGGGTTATATATTATCCTGAGCTACAGAAAGGAATAAGGTTTGGGGATTCTGGGGGGTGGGGAGGGTTAGAGACAAATTATGGGAGGGTGAGGGGAGGAAATGTATGGTGAGCAAATGCTGTCATGCAGATAAAAGTTTCTCAGGTGATAAAAGTTGTCTAGGAGTAGCTCTCTTTCTTGCGAAGACATCTTGATTAATAAAAATTTTCTTTATAAATTCAAATTTCCTTTACAAAAGGGCAACTCTTCAGATCTACTCCTGTGCCTGCAGTTTCTCAAAATAACCAGCTTGAAATAATCAATATGCCAAAAAGTTATATTTTGGGGTACTGTATTCTGGTCTTGTGCAGTCATATTTTGGGGTGGTGTGTCTTGTGCCCCAACACAAGGCACTTTTTACAAAGATTATCTTATTTAAATCTCATAACAAATCTATGTCATAGGCACCATTATTCTCTTTACAGACAATGCAACTGGGTATCAAAGAGGTTAACTAACGTGTCCAAGGTTACACAGCTACTATGTGGCAGGGTCAGGATTTGAACTCAGGTGGTCTGATTCTAAAGCCCCAGACCTTTTTAAAATTGAGATATATTTCACATACCATAAACTTAATCTTTTAAAGTATACAATTGCATGGTTGTTAGTATATTCACAAGGTTTTGCACCAATCACCACTATCTAATTCTACATTTCATTTTCTTCACCCCCAAAAGAAACCCCCATACCCATTAGTCCCTTTTCCTCCCTCTCTCCTATCCCTGGCAGCCACTAATTTATTTTTGGTCTCTATGGATTTGTCTACTTAGGATATTTCATGTAAATAAAATTATATAATATATGGCATTTTGTGTCTGGCTTCTTTCACCTAGTGAAGACAGAGATCTTAACTACTATGTTAGAAAACCAGAAATAGGAATTATATCTGCTTAGACAAAAGGACTAATGCCTTTCTGATTGTTCATGCTGAAGGAGACAGGATAACCATAAAAAACAAATACAAGAATTCCATTCAATTTAATCAAGACTTATCGAGTGCCTCCTATGAGCAAAGTCTAGGGGCTAGATACTCACTGGCATTGGTGCATATCTAAATTACCTGTAGAGTGTGAATGTGATAAAAATAGATTTCTGAGTTTCACTTCATGGAGATGTTGATTCTGGGGTCTGAACTGGCCCAAGTCCTGTGTTTCTAACAAGCATCTTCAGGTAATGACGGTTGTAACTGGTCAGGGACAAGGTGGTAAGCATAGCTGGAGGGTAGTGCTTCTCAACTTTTAATGTGCGTATGAATCACCCAAGAATCTTGTTAAAATTCAGAATCTAATTCATTCAGTAGGTCTGGGGTGGGGCTGAGAGTCTGCATTTCTGATAAGCTCCTAGGTGGTGCTGATTTGCTATTCTGGGGGCCACCTGTTGAGTGGCAAGGCTGTAGGGGATGACAATCAAGGATAGAGAAGCCCTGGTTCCTTCTTAAGGAGATTACTGCCAAGTGCAGAGAGACCTGCATAGCGCTAAGTCAAGGCAAAGGAGGCTGTCTCAATAAAGACCCAAATACGCTATGGATGGAGACTGCCCCCTCACCCCTGTGCTTCATTGCATGTTCATAATGAGACATCCAGAAAAAAAATGTTGTATGTAGTACTTGTTATACTGTTTAGCAAGATAGGAAAGTGTATTACATATTTGACATATATTTCCATCCCAAATGGTTAATATCTTCAGAAAAAAGTACTGAAGCTAAAGTGGTAAGCCCTAATTTTCCAGAAAACTTGCTGATGTGGAAAACTTCATTTCCTGATAATGCTGGGTAAATCTGTGTTTTGTAGGGTGCTCCATATGTTGTTGGTGCTCACGAATTGTTTAGTTTTATTATCCTCATTAACAGGGATAATGGTTGCTTTTTAACAATCATGATCACCATCTGGAGCCTGGAAAACCATAGTTAGAGGCTCAGGTAGAAAGAGGAGACTGTCCTGACTGGGCCCCAGCCCTGAGCACGTCCCTGTACCTGGCTGCCAGTCACACAAGAACCACACAGACAGATGTGGTGTTAGTTCTGGTCCAAGAGAAGACAGAAACAAAGCAAAATAGAACAAAACTCAGAAAGCACAAGGAACATTGACTCCAACTTGGGTGTCTAATCTCATTCTAATCTTAACAAATATTCACAAAGTAGCTGTCCATGTATGTTCCCCTCACAGCCCTGGTGATCCCTAACTTTGCTGTTGGCATTGTGACAAGTGGACGATGTGACTAAGTCACTGCTCTCCCAGCTCTTGGGATGAATTGGGTTTGAGCACCTGAGTGTCTTCTCTTTGTGCTTCACAGAGAAGGAAGGGTTGCCTTGTTGGGAGGAGGTGGCCAGACCACCAAGCTGTCTGGTGACTGTAGCGACCATACATGCCTGACCTCGTGAGTTCTTAGGGCTCCTCTCTGACCTCTCCCAGACCTGTCTTTTTAAGCTCTCCCAGCCTGTAGGAAAGCAGCATCTGAGACCCACTCAGCCTTAACAAGCAGGGGCAGATAAGGAGTGTAGCTTGGCAGCCTTTTCCTGGTACCCAAACAATTAGCACCCCATGGGCTGAGGGGAGGAGCTGGAAGAACAGGGAAAGTGAGGAGGACAAAGCCCATGAAGGAAATTTTGATCAACTCAAAATAGGAGAGGGTAAAATGCTTATGTTCAAGAATGTGCTCACCCCATGCTACAGAAATATGCCTAACATTTGCTGGAGAAAAAAAAAGTTTGCTGGAGGGATGGCCAGTACGCAGGTTAGTCTGGATGGTTTTCTAGAGAAGAGTTTCTAGCAGGATTCTGGAGGCAAAAAAGGGGCTGTTAGTAGTTCCTTCACCAGGGTGGTGTATTTCTTCAGAGGCAGGGGTGGCAGGGGAGAGTACTGTGAGGCTGAGCAAATGGGATAGAGGACTGGGGCCTGTGCTTGAGGTTTGCAGCCCTCGTCCCCCAGCAGAAACTCAGCCAATTCCAGGGTGTGAGACAATAAAACAGAGAGGGCAGGCTCCCCCATGTCTGTCCTCCTGGAACCTCCAGCCTTTCTGTCTGCCACCCCCGGACTCACCCCCCACAGCAACCTCTTCCTTGCATGTAGCTTCTAGGAAATCAGTGCCATTCCATCAATTGGTATCAAATAGAAAGAGGTTGAGACCAAATGTTGACATTGCATTGATGCTTAAGACATTGTTAGGGGTCAGCCAAACCAACTCTTTGTGGTTTCTTTTTTTTTTTTTATTTCAGAATATTATGGGGGTGCAACACTTTGGCTATATATATTGCCCATGCACTGCCCGTGTCAGAGCTACAATCGTGGACATCCCCCAAACTGTCCTCCCCGCATCCATTCAGTGAGAATTTTCCCATCCCCTCCACCCACCTCCCGCCTGCCCGCCCCCTGATGAATATTATTGCTCTGTGTGGTTTCTTGACCATTTCTCTGATGATATGTAAAGCTAGTGAGTGTTTACAGCAAAGAACGTGGAAGGATGCACATTCTGGTTGCCCTTCCCTGCACCTCTCCCGTCATCTCCTGTAAACAAGGGGGTGTCCTTGGAAATGGAGTGGACTGCTATGTCTTAAGTATAAGGGATATTTCACCATGGGGGGTGAATAGTGGTGTTTCTCTCCCCATCTCACTGTTTTTGCAACAAGGAGGAGTGTTATTTTACATTAAAAAATAAAAATATTTTACTTGAACACTTTCAGAAGCTTTTGATCCATTGCTTTGTATTTCTCGACACCTGTCTTTGAGGAGGCCCAGGTTTAGAGTTATACCTTCCGTGGATCTAAAAAGAGTAAGAAATAATGGTTCAAGTCCTATGGCATTTCAAAACTAGCCATTTTCTCTTTTCAACTTTTTAAAAAACTCTTTTAAGTACCTCACCTACTGTCTTTGCCCATTAGTGCTGCTATAACAAAATATCTGAGACTGGGTAATTTATAAGGAACAGAAAAGTTTGGTGTCTGGTGAGGGCCTGGTCTCTGCTTCCAAGACAGTGCCTTGTTGCTGTGTTCCTCTGGAAGGCTGTTTCCTTACATGCTAGAAGGGCAGAAGGGCCAAGAGGGCTTAGCTAGTTCCCTCCAACCCTTTTAGAAGGTCATAACCCCATTCCCGACAGCTCCATCCTCATGATTTAATCATCACCTAAAGGTCTCACCTCTTAATACTATTACATTCAGATTTCAGTTCAAACACACAAATTTTGGAGGGACACACACATTCAAACCACAGCACTGATCTAGCATCTTTCATATTGTTCTGGAGCCAAGTTTGAATAATTAGAGTATTGCTGCTAATCTGCCACTCCAAGGGACTGGTATCATCCAATTTTGTCATTTGATTTTAACTTTTCCTAAAGCTACTATCTCTCAAGCTTAAATGAGATTGATCACATATATGGTCCACAGGTAAGCCAGATTCAAGCCGTGAGATTGAGGTATACTGACTAGTTGTTTGGTTTATTTTAGAGGCAAAGCCATGTTTTCTTGGGCCCCCCCATGCAACACCCCTATTTCTCTTCCAAATCACGGTAGCTATCTTCTGCATTTAGGAGATTGACTACAGACAGTAAGAGTGAACTGAATGTAGGACTTAGACCCTAGCACACTGCACTGGATGCATAAATGAATATTTTAATTCTTTACATCTTAATGACATGTTTTTTTGACAGAAATAAAAGCCACATTGGTAAAACACTATGGTCTTTTTTTTATGGACCCAAAACTGATGGACTGTTTCAGAATTTTCCAGTCCCAGTAATTATAAGATGGAAGGGGTAGAAATATACAGTTTAATTTTTTACTATTTGTTCTTTGGGGGATGCACACATCATATCAGACCTACCTCATATTGAATATGGTCCTAATTGGGTGAGATTATGACCCTGTCCTCCACAGCTGGGTGGTGACTGTGACACCATCTCATGGATTGTATGTAGTAACTCTCCTGTAACTTACTGGGTGATCTTGGACACTTCACTTAGCATCTTTGGGCCCTGGTTTCCTCAGTTCTAAAATGAGGGGAGTGGAGGTGGAGGGAATTAAACTAGATGATAATTAACACCCCTTCCTGCTTTAACTTTTTGTAACTCTCCTGGGTGCTGGGAAAGACTCAAGTTTTAATTATAGGATTGCCCACAAGCCCTCGCAGTCACAGACTGGAGCTCCATCCTCTGTGGCTCTGAATGGAAAGCGATACATTTTGTGGTAGGGACTATGGCACATGTCCAGTTGCCTACATGGAACTGCAAGGCCACAAAATCCCCAGGACCCAGCATGAGAGGCAGGAAGGAAGCTCCCTGAGAGCAGGGATGATCTGAATGAATTAAGATTAAGTGCAGCTATATATTTCATATAATGAAAAACCTAAAATAACTGTCTTAAAGCAGTGGTTCTTAAAATGTGGTTCCCTGGCTAGCAGCATTAGCCTCACTTGTTTGAGATGTAAATTGTCACCCTTCATCTGATGAATCAGAAATTGGAGACCATAAATCTGTATTTTAAGAAACCTACCAAGTGATTCTGATGCACACTAGAGCTTGAGAACCACTGCCCTAAACACACAAGGATTATTCTATCATGGAAAAAGAGGTCTGGAAGATGGCTATCCTAGGCTGATAGAATGCCACCAGGAACTCAAACTGGTCACCCAAGTCTGCTTTATCAGACTCAGCTTGGAATGACTTTGACTCTCCCACCACCCTCCATCCATCCCCCAAATAAATTCCACTCTCAAAGCAAAAAGATTGTATAGTCATTGAGAAAATTTAATATAATTTTGTTCACATATTGAAAATAAATCCCGAATGTGAATCATAAAAATATTTTGAGCAACAATACCATCAATGGGCTAAATGCTTCCTAAGGCAATGTACCACTCCTGTGAATATATAGATGTTGGCATGTTTGCTTAAAAATTAACCTCACTAACTTGTGGTCATATATCTTAACAATAAAGTAGCATTATAAGGCCATATCTTATGATCCTTTTGTATCCCCCTCATAACACATTACTGATCACTGAGTAAAATTTCAATAAAAAATAATTGAATTAAACTGATGACTTCACAGAGACCTAGGCAAGACACAGGTTGGGCAAAATGAACTCAAGAATCAAACTCTTATCTGGGTAACTAAATCAATGCAGACAGTGACTCAAGATGTATCATAATTTCAAATATTTGCTTCTCAATAGTAGATATATATATATTTCAATATAGTTTGGGCTGTGTTGATATGAGGAGTGGACTGGGAGCTGCGACCCACATTTTAGTCCTATCTTTGCCTTTAGAATTAGGCAAGTCACATAACTCACTTTGCATCTCATTTTCCTCATGTTATGGGCAAGGAATTCTTACAAATACAGGGGTTGGACAAGAACTAGTCCTTGAATCTATCTTTCTTCTCCTGAGGGAATATGGATATGGGTCTCCCCTTTGGAGAGAATGGGTTGGTAGCACAGTTAGGGCTCACCAGGTACCACCCTTGACTCTACAGTCTTTCCGATGAAACTACTTTCCATCGATCTGCGTGATTCTATGGGTGGGAGAATCATGGGGTGAGTCTGAGGACAGAGAATGACACTGTGAGTTTTCATCTCTAATCTAACTGAGAAGTCTTGGTGGTTTAGAAAATTGAAATAATTTCTTTTCATTTTCACACAGCTATGGTTTCCAAGAGAAAATATCAATGTTTTTGACCAACTCCTAATCACAAAGACTGGAAAACTCATGATTATTTGCCTAGCCCCTGTACTGAAGACCAGACTAAAGGATGCTTCTTTATGCAAGCAGAGAGCAAAGCCACTTCTAGATTAGATCACCTGCCTGCTGACAGTCAGATCAAACCAGCAGCATTTAATGAGCTCCTCCCAGTGACAGCGCAAGGTATTCCAGAAGATACAAGGGTGGTGTGGCTGATACTGCAGGCTGTCTACTTGGCATTCATTCCCTCTTATTCCCAACCAACAGAACTCCTATATCACTGAGGGCAGCAACGTACCAGTTATCAATTACATTCCTTAGCTTCCCTTGCACCTGTGTGTAGCCTTGTGACTACATTCTGGTCATTAAAATCCAAATACAAACTTTGTGTGGATCTCTAGGAAGGCTCTTTAAAGGGAGCTGATTCAACCAAGAAGTGTGCCCATGTTGCCCTTCTTCCCTTTCTCTTTCCTGCTTCCTGGAATTTGAATGTTGTATCTGGAGCGTCCGCTGGTCATCCTGGACCATAAGTGTGGAAGCCATGTGTTGAGGATGGCGGAGCAGAAAGTTAGAAGGAAACTTAGTCCCTGTTGATTTCATATCAATGATAGATTGCCTCCCCACAGACCTCTTTATTGTGGGAGAATAATGTTTAAGCCTCAATTACTTTGGGCTTTCCATTATATGCTGCTGTACCTAATCCTAGCTGATACAGGTGGTCCCTATTCTTAGGAAACTTCATGCCTCTGGATGCTGTGTAGCCTGGCACATTCCAGGTACAAGCAGGTATCCCTACTACAAAGTTTATCCCTCTTCAATCAGAGCAACAGAGGATGAAGCTAAAGCCTGGAAAACGAAGGACTCAACAGATGTTTTTATGACTGGGCCTTAAGGCTCCCCTAGCACCTGAGAAAGGGTCACAGACTGTTAGAATTGGAAGTGATGTTAATGGTGACCTGGTTTAGTTTCTCCCACCCGACCTGCACATTTACGTTTTAAACATGAGGAAACTAAAGCCCAGAGATGCTAAATGAAGTATCTAAGATCACCCCTTAAGTTGTAGCAGAGTTATGATGTTGGATCTATCAGAAGGTATTATCCATCTCTTCAGTGGAGGACTCTTTTAATCAGTGGAGGAGAGGAGCATGGCCTCACCCAATAAGGACCAAATCCCAACGTGAAGACTGGTGTGCTATAGAATGTCTGTGCATCAGGCCTAGTTTCCTGGTGGGGTTTTAAGGTAACTCTCAAAGTCAGCTGAGATGAAAGATCTCAAAATGTTTTAGCGATGATTTGTTTATGCATCTTTCATCCTCACTGTCCCCATTGTTGAGAAGTGATTGCAGTGAGACCTAAGAAAAATTTGTCTGACACCCAGAAAGTCATATAAAAGTTTTACAGGAATCATATTAACACAGACTTTTGTCAATCAGATCTTCCAAATTAGCCTCCAAAGTGAATGAGTATGTGGGGTAGGTTCAAATATGTGCATTACCCATGGGAGAAAGGGTGGCTACAAAACAAGGCTATTTTGCAGTAACTATATCCAAGGGCCCATCCTCAGAGGACAGACTAGTGCAGTGTTAGGAGCTTTAGGGCTAGAGGTGGTGGTAGATTAAAGATGGTTATAAGGTAGATGGAACCAGGAACACAGAAGAGAACTGTTGGCAGGTGTGTCTTTTGCAGAAGTTTCTTGAAGAAACTGTAACTCAGGGGTAAGCACTGATCTTAGCATAGAGGGTCCAAATTTTATTACTGTTTTGGTAGTGTTTTTTTTATCTAACATTAAATCCATTTAGCTGCTGGTCAAATACAATTTGATGAACAGGGAAACCCACCCAACTGGAATCCATACTTTTCGCAAGCACTCTGAACACTGTGTTGCAGAAAGACCTTGATTACAGACAACTTCTACACACATCACTTTGCTTACACATGGTTAATGACAGCCTTAAAAGTCCCTGGGCTCATGAGTGTCTCCCCAGACCACCCACAGCCCAGGATCTCCTGAACCAAGAGGTTTCTTGCTCCTGACTCTATTCCAGGACCTTCTCCAGTTTGGGAAGTTCTCAGATTTTTGATAGCAGGTGTCTCTAGAGTCTTCTGCTTTCTGCTCGGACCCCATGACACTGGAGCACCTTCTTCACCCACTCTCTCAGCCACCACTTCTGTACTTGTTCTTCCTGAAACCCTCCTCACCCTTGACCCAAAGCCAGAATGCAGAGCTCTAGATGGTGCATATGCAGCACCCCACAGTGCAGTACTTCATGTTTTCAAGTCTTAGGGAATCTTTTGAAGGCTTGGAGTTGGAGGGTCATACAAACTCTTTTTCACCTTTGGTGATTTCTCCTGCAGAGGTAGGCCAAGTTCAGCATCTGATACTTATAAAATGGAGAATTCAGAACAACAACCCTGAGTTACTGGGACCTGGAGTGAAAGCTTGGATCACTGAATCAACTCTGCTTTAAGCATGAAATGGAGACAGGATTATGTGGATGATAATCTCTCTGAAGTGATTTTGTATTTATCTGGATTTCAGCTGCAGAATGCAGCTAAGGAACTAGGTTTAGGCCCAGCTGTTCGGGTCTGAGTGTTCTCTTGGCACATACACAGGAATTTTTAATTAGCTGCACCGGTCTCAGTTGAAGTTGACCACGGAGGCTGGACGTGGTGGCTCATACCTGTAATCCTAGCACTTTGGGAGGCCAAGGAGGGAGGATTGCTTGAGACCAGGAGTTTGAGACCAGCCTGAGCAACATAGCAAGACTCTGTCTCTACAAAAAATAGAAAAATTAGCTGGGCATGATGGTGTGCACCTATAGTTCCAGATACTTGGGAGGACGAAGCAGGAGGATAGCTTGAGCCCAGGAGTTTGAGGTTGCGGTGAGCTACGATGACACCACTGCACTCTAGCCCGGGCAACACAGCGAGACACTGTCTCAAAAAAAATAATAATGATAAAAGTGAAATGAAAAAAAAAAGTTGACCATGGACCCCAGTTTATAATTCCAACCAAGGTGGCACATGGTAGGGTTTTTTTTTTTTTAACATTCTCACCAGCAATGTACAAGGGTTCCAATTTGTCCACATCCTTGCCAACACTTTTTTGCTTATAGCCATCCTAGTGGGATATTTGGTGGCAATATCCTCACAGACTGGGCAAGAATGTGGAGATTTTTGTACAGGTTTTTGCCTGCTCCTGATCCAAACTTTGCAAAACATAGAGCTTCAGAATGAGAGCTGTAAAGGGATATGTGCAGAGAAAATAAGGAATTGTCAAATAAGCACAGTATGAGAAAAAGCATAATGTTATGATACAAAAATCATGAGTTCAATGTACACTTTAGGTCAACATCTATCATATGTTCCTACTGTGTTAGGCTCTGTGCTAGACACTGAGGGCTTAAACTAGTTAAACAGGAATCAAGACTCCAACATGTTGATTGTATAGAGGGGGAGCACAGAGCAGGGACCTTCACACAGTCTAGGTATCAGAAGGCTTCCTGGAGGTGAAGGAATGAAAAGTACAGAAATTCTCATCAGATGATAAGGAGCCATAGATGTATATGGGAAAAAAACATGCTGGAATATTTGGGAAATATCCTCTGGATGGCTTGTTTTTCTTTGTCCGTTAGGCAACAATTTTGATTAGAGTTTTATTTCTTTCATTTCCCAATCAGTAATTGGTGGGTATAACTCTTTCTAGAGGAAAATAAATCATAGCTAAGACCTTTGCAAATATTGCTAGCTTTTGATTATTTGCACTGATTAAAGGGGAACATATAATTCAGAATGGCAACAATATAAACATAGTTCATGTTTTACTTTGGGATATGTTTTTTCCCTCGCTTCCCAGATGTTGCAATGACAGATGTTCTCAGAACTCACAGATCCAACTAAACCAGGAAGCCTTAGGAAAAGAGACTGTAGTCTCTCAGGATGGTGCACTGGCTTAAGTGGAACAATTTTCTTTTGACAAACCTTCTTGTTCACACCTTTCCTGTGGTGAGAAATAATAATTTGGGTTTTAGGTTTTCTGTCTAACTTCTGCTAGACAGGAAGAATAATTCTAAAACCTTTTGATCTATTTCAAAGGTGGCAAAAAAAAAAAAATACTCAGAGATCACCTATGGTGCTCATTCTCTCCTGGTACCATAAAAACTTTTTGTCAAATTCATGGGAGGAAAATAAATTCCTTTGATGAGATAAATTCTCTGGATGAAACTCTGTGGCTTTCTAAATCATTACAAATAATTTATTAATTCATGCCCCAAATAACAGCCTAGACATCATCATAAAATATATATAAACATACAATAGACCAGCTTTTAGATGACTTGTCTCTGGAGGGCCACCAGTGGAGAACAGACTCTAATCCCAAATAAACAAAATACCAATTGGTCAAAGTAAGAAACAGACTCACGTAAGTATAATAAAACCTGAAACTTATTTGGGCTACTTATGGGGAATTAGCAACAAGTTTTTATTAAATATTTCTTAAGTTTTAGAAAATAAATGTCCTTGGGTATCTGGTTTAAATGAATGATAAGAGTAACTTTCAATTAGCACATGAGTTAAATATTTGTTTTCTATTGCTACACAACAAATTACTCTAAAACTTAATGACTTAAAACAACGACAAACATTTGTTATCTTACATGGTTTCTGGAAGTCAATTAGCTGAGTGGTTCTGGCTCAGGAACTCTTATGAGGCTGCAGTCATTTGAAGGCTTGACTGGGGCTGGAGGATCTGCTTCTAAGATGGCACACTCACATGGCTGGAAAACTGGTGCCTCAATTCCTCTTCAGATGGAACTCTCCATAGGGCTGTTTGGGTATCCTCACAGAATGGCAGCTAGCTTCTCCCAGAAGAAGCAATCCAAAAGGGCAAGGTGGAAGCAGTGGTGTCTTTTATGACCCAGTGTGAGAGGGCAGATAGCATCACTTATGCCATGTTTTATTTGTCATACAGACCAACCCTGGCACAATGTAGGAAAGGGCTACACAAAGGCATGAATACCAGGATGTGGATATCACTGGGTGCCATCCTGGAGGTTGGCTACCACAGCTATTAATATATAAACTATAAATGAGTCATTTAAAAGAGAATTGGCTAAAAGACCTCTCTGTTCCAACAATTAACGTCTGATTACTTCTGTTACAAAAAAATTCCAAATGAGTGTAGCCAGATTATGAATTTATTGGTTCTCTTTTAGGGAGAAAGATTATGATCAACATCAGATGGACCATGGGTAGTTAGCTAGATTCTGTCCTTTGCCATTGTGAACATAGAGCCCTGGGGGCTTGGTATCCTCCACAGGTGCTCTGAAATACACAACAGGCCTTCAACAGTTATTCCATGGCATCTCTTGTATTATTTCCATGAGGCTACTCAGTTTGCTTGACCTGAGCAGCAACCATCTCCCCCTGTGACTGGTGATGTTCCCTAATGTCATACGCCACACTCCCATGGGCAGTACTCAGATTACGTGCAATTCCCAGACCCCTGGCTTTTACCCCATTTCTTTCTTTTTAATTTAAGAAAAACATCGGGATACCAGTGAGTGAGAGAGGCTTATTACAGGGACAAACTCAACTCAGTTCTAATTTACATAAATAAATAAAGCATGTGTATAAATAAGACATTTTCAAACTTTAGCACGTTACCACTAGTAACAAATTCCTTAACCCTGAGATTGAGAGCCTCGGTAAGGACACCAGTTTGGTATGTACGAGTTTGGAACGTGGGCTGGCCTATCAGTTCATCCTGTTTCACAGCAGGCTTGCAAGCATATGCCACAAATTGTCAGGTAAGCCAGGTGAGAGTGTCTGTGTGGTTCCCTTCTGTCCATTCAAACAGACCCGGCTGCTCCCGGCAAATGGGCTGTGAGAAGTATTTAAAGTCCAGCTGTGGATACTGGCTTGCCACCGGAATTTTTTTCAGACTGTCTCCTGTTTTCCTGTTTCAACTCACTGTCTTTGTTCTCATCTCCCTTTGTTCTCCAACCCTGTTTTTCTTTACACTCTGGCTCCTGGTGTCCACCAGGGCCTCATGCTTGAGTGATTGGTGTAGATGTGTTTGTTGAACCCACTCTCTGGGTCCGAGCACCCGCTGAGCCGTGATGAAGCTCTCCTATCTGCCCGCTATGCTCCCCAGTGGGAATCCCTCCCTGCTCCTCCCACAGCCCCAGGGGGCACAGGTGGCGGGTAACACACCATCCCACACAAATACGTCACTACTCCTAGGGGAAAACAAGTCAAGGACCATTAGGTAGGAGCATTTTTGTAACTTAATTCATAATTGTAAGAGTCAACATTTGTTCCTGCAGGTTTTTTATTCCTTTTTTAATAAATGAGAGTATTTATGTGGTGAGTTTTCTTCTCTCCCATTTAGCAAACGAGAAAACCAAGCCTGAGAGAAGTTAAGCCACCCAGCCACTATGGAGACAGGATTAGAATCTCAGCCTCTGACACTTGGTCTAAATGGTTTTCATTGTGCTACATATGGTATTGAAAAATGTCAGAATAGAGGATGTCACAAACCAAGATTAATTAATGGATTAGTTTATGAGAGTGCTTAATGATACATCTTTTAAGAATGATCTTTTCAGAAAAACTGGACTTTTTAAAAAAAGAATGTGCGATGATTTTCAACATAAGGAGCTAATAATAGTTTTCAAGCATTAGAAAATTAAGTTCAGGTTAGCAAGTTAAGTTGGGTGGAAGGGCAGTGGCGAAAGTATCAGAATTACAGGGTATTTGGAAAAAGTGCAATTGTAGTACCTCATATACATACATTAAAGTATAGATAGTGAAGAGCCAAACAGCTAAGAGTGTTTTTACTTCTCAAATATTTATTGCAAACATACTGCAGGCAAGGCATTTGCCTTGCCATGTCGGCCCCTGAGGGGTCCGTATTTTGTGGAATACCATAGCCCAAGTGTGCTTTGAGGCTACTCTAATAAATGCTGTGTGAAACATCTTTGAATTTATCTTGGGGATGCTGTGGAGAACATTGCCATATTGTGCGGTATGTCTTTTGATGATAGAAATATTATTTAGATGTCAGTGTGTCAAACAGCTTCTAAGAAACTGTAAATCTCAGAGCCTGTTGTGTTTCCTTCTTTGAGTTTGTCCTACAGTTTGCATCTCTGTGTACTGACTTTGCCCTGGCTTTATCTTACAGACTCGCTCAGTTTTTGTTTTACCTGTGCTCTGAGTTTCCTTACCTATGTGTGCATTCTATTGCCATACATGTGACTCTGAAGAGGCTCTGAAGTGAATGGATGAATGAATGAGTTTCCAAATTAACCTGGGGAGATATCATAACTTTACAAAAATCCACAAAGGAAGGTTTAGCAAACAGATGAGCTTTCCTCTTCTTTAATAGCACTCATTTGCTTAGAAACGATGTGCTACCAACAAAGGAGTGAGCCTAGATAGAAAACAGGAGACGGTACAGGCCTGGCCCCTGTATTTCCAGTCAGTGGCCCACAGGGGCTCTACTGGGAAGGCTGGGATTCAGCTCCTGGAAGCCCCGTGAGTTTTGGCGCAGAGCTGACTGAGAGACCGTTGAGGCCTCCTGAAAGACTGGCTGGTGGGTCGATCTGATGATACTACTCAGTACGACCAATGCGTTCATTGAGCTTTGTGTCTGGCGGGGAGGAGTGTGTGGGGAAGAAGAAACGGTTCTATCAAGAGATTTCTCCAGAGGCAGAATAGCTCAGACCAGGGATTCTCAATGTGTGGTCCGGCAGCATCAGCCTCACCTGGGAATGTGCTCGCAATGTAAGTACGTGAGTCCTCAGGCCCCACTCAGAGCTGAATCAGAAACTCTGGGAGTGTGGCTCAGCACTTTGTGTTTTAACAAACCCTCCAGATGCTCCTTGGTGCTCAGGTTCTGGAGCTGCTGGGACACAGCTGGTTCAGAGACTTCCTTTGCTAGAATCCTGGCACTACCACTTACCCTTTGTGTGACTCTGGGCAAGTTGCTTGAGCTCTCTGTGCTTCATTTTTTCCATCTGTAAAATGGAGATAATTATAGTACCATCTTCGGAAAGCAAAAGCTCAATAAATGTTAGCCATTATTATTGGAAGACATGTTTTCATGGAGGAATGGGGGGATTTCTCTTTCTAGCCTCCCTCTTTCCATAAGAACCCCATGAACTTCTCTAATGCAGCCTTCTCTGAGCAGCAGCTACAGGCTAGAGTTGCTGGGTTAGAGTCAGAATTGAGGATATGTTCAAAGCCCTAACTGCACATATCCATATATGTTGCCCTAGAGGGAACCTTGAATTATGAAAAACCTACCGCTTCTTCATAGCATTGATAAGACCAGTCCCTGACCTATGGGGCACAGAGTTGATTCCTTGCTTTATTTTTTGGAGAAACATTAAGTGTCTAAGACAATGTAAGGTTATTATGAAATTCACTTAAAAATCTCAAAATAAAATCATTTATAATGAATTTTAAATACAGCTTTACTGGATTTTCTAAAATTTTACATTTGGGGGAAGAGTACAGACAGAACCAAATAGCTGTTTGATGTTATAAACCCCCTCCAAAGTTTGCGGATCACTGTTACAACATTTAAATGGATCATATTCCCCAGAGTTGCTACAGACACACTCATCAGCACAGCCTCAGAGTTTCCAGCTGAGATAGGTGGTGGTGTGATTCCCCTTCTTCCAAGGTTTGAAACTTTCCCAAGATGAAATGCAGCTTGACTGAATTAAACTATTGTCAATAAGATGAAAAACACCAGATCACTTGAGGCTTTTCTTCTGGCAGCCCTTGCAGCCAAGCTGGCTCATCTGTATAGCTGATCCTTTCAATCATGCACAAGTAGTTGCTGACATGACCAGAAAAAGTGATTTATTTGGGGAAAAATGGTTGGAGTTGGAAAGAGCTGGGATTAAGCTCAGGAGCTCAGAGGTTCTCGCTTTGCCTTAGTAGCCTAAGGATTCAGCAGCCACTTTTCCTACTCTTAGTGGGGGTCACTGGAAAGAAGGAGAGGAAACAACCAGAGAAGGCTGGGTCAAGGTCTTTTGAGTCAATTTGTATCTTTGGGTTAATGTAGACATATAGGCTATGATGTGTAAACTGGTGTCCTGGAGACCAACCCATGAACCTTGCATCTCTCTCTCCTTCTCAGGTTCCAGGCCTGAGAACCTTTTGAGGCCAAAGAATACAAAATTCTAAAGCTCAGTCCTAGGTCCGGCAGGCAGCATGAACACATGTGCCATGGAGATGCAGCCCCGCCTTCCAGTAATGTGTTCTATGACCAAGTGCTTTTCTTATCTCAGAATATTTTCCTCCCATCCCATCCCTCCCACCTCACTGTCTCTCCTCATTGAAGCTCCCAGTGAATTTATCCTGTTGCTTTGACAACAGCTGGAAGGAGCATGGGGGGGATGGTGACATGGGAGACTGGAAAACACCATATCGGCATATTGGCCCCTGGTGGAATTGCTGATGACACCCAGCAGGGAGCACAGCCAGCATGAGATGTTAACTTGAGGCTTGGAAACAGCAGCGTAGGGTGACTTGCCCTGGCATGGGGGGGGCTTCTCTTACTCCTTTGCCTGCCCCTTGGAATACTCTAGGACTCTGAAAATGGATTTATTTCAGGGGACAGAGCTGGCATCTTGCCAAGAGAAAAGCAAGCTGATGGCAACAGGTTGAAGCCCCCTCTCATGGCATAATTTATGATGGGAGGCTTATCAGACTGAAAGAGGCAGTCTGGGGGCGGCCAGGGTGGGTCTCTCCCCACAGGAATGCTCCGCATGATCCTTTTGCTACATGAAAAATGAAGTGTGGGGGATTGGTGGGGAGACCCTGTAATACCCGGGTGATCACACAGACTTGGACACGGAGCCTGGCTTCAGAGCACGAGAAATGACCCAGGTGATACCACGTAGGGTGTGGAGATGAGTAATGGGCAACTCACACAAAGAGGTCAAACATCTGACTTCAAATAACATGTTTTCCTCCTGAGCTGAGTAGCCTAGAGTTGAATGAGGGTCAGATTTGCATTCACATATCTTTCCTTAGCTCAGCTCATAACTTTCTATGTTTTTTCCCCGAGGGTGTATTAAAAACAGAGCTGCTTAACATGAATGTGATGGTTCCCATTCAGAACGCTGTCACGATTTTGTCTTCTCTCTCTCATCTTGAAGGGAAAATTATGTTCCACAGTTTCAAGGTCAATTGTGAGCTATTTGGACTTGGAAATGAAATAAGACCTTTGGAAAGCTTGTCCCTTTCTTCACTCATATTTTGCTGGTGTTTAATAAGACTCAGTCATTCTCCAGCTTGGGGTCAGAGGACAAATAGCCATAAACAGGCAGCCATAACCTGCAGAATTCATTTCATTAGGCGGAATTATTTCTTCTTGTCCTTTTGCTACAAAAGGAAAGGTTTTTTTTATTTTTTTGGTGTTTTCATTTTGCTGTTTTGTTTTAAAATTGTTTGCTTTTGCTTTATATTTTGTTCCGGTGGCTCTTTAGAACTGGTCCTACCGGCTAAAGGAGTGCCTGGAAATGAATGTGTAAACAGCAGTGGCCTCTCTGCCTGGCCCCCCACCCTGCTCCTTTGACTTTCAGACTCGGCAGCTGGAGTCCCCAACTCTCCAGGGGGCAGACCTAGCCCTCCCCTGGCTGAGGAAATGAATGTAAGGTCAGGAGTGGGAGGCCTGGCTGCTGCCTGGTCACGTGCTGACCTGGTGCCCTCCGTCCCAAACCAAGCCCCGGTCCTAACGCTCTGTTTTCAGTCCTCTTCCTGTTTGTCCTCTCTGCAGCCCTGGGCCTATTGACCATTCCCTGCTCCTCCCTTGGTTTCTAGGCAACCGCTTGTTTCCTGCTTCTCTTCCCACCTCTCCTCAAGTCTCCCCAGCCTCCTTGGCAGGCTCTTCTCTGTACTCCCTGAAATGTTGACATTCCCTGGGGCTCTATAATTTGTCATCTTCTCTTCTCTGGATCATCTTATTTACCTGTGGCCTTAATCACCAAATCTAGGCTACTGGCCCCCAACCATTGCTACCAAATTCCATACGTAAGTTTCCAATGCTCTCTGGCCATATCTACTAGTATACGTCTTAGTAGCTGAACCTTAGTACATCTCAATATGAACTCATTATCTTCCCTCTTGTCTTAGTCCCTTTGAGCTACTATGACCAATTAACATAGACTGGGTGCCTTATAAACAATAGAAATTTATTTCTCACCTTTCTGGAGGCTAGGAAGTCTTAGGTCAAAGTGCCAGCAGATTTAGTGTCTGGAGAGGGCTCGCTTCGTGGTTCATAGATGGATGTGTTCTTGCTGTGTCCTCACATGGCAGAAGGGGCAAGGATGCTTTCCTAGGTGTCTTTTATAAGGCCATAATCCCATTCATGAAGGCTCTGCCCTTATGACATAGTCACCTTCCAAAGGCTCCTCCTCCTTCCAAAGGCCCCACCTCCACCTTGGGGGCTAGGATTTGACCATATGAGTTTTGGAGGGACACAAACATTCAGTCTATAGCACCTCTCTAAGTAAACCTTCTTATAGCTTTGATTTTGATTGATGAATTACCATCCATCCAGTCTCTCAGGTAAAAAATCTCAGAGTCATTCTGGACGATTTCTTTTTCCTCATTCCCCATGTTCAGTCAATCACATGTTCTGAGGTTTTTACTCCAGAAATTTTTCTTGAATCCTGCCTCTCATTCCATTTTCACTGCTACTATTTTGGTCAAAACTCTCATCCTCCTTCCCCTGTAAAATACAACATTATAATTCTTAAACAAGCACAAGCTCAACAAATAATAAATAAATGAATGACCTATCTAGTACCAGACAGAATATTGTGAGGGTTAAATGAAATATTTTATGGAAAGCACACTCAGTACAATGATTGGCACATAGTAAGGGCTTAATAAATGAGTTGTTATATATTATATATATGAAATATTTGAAAACATGGACTTTGGCCCTAGGCAGCCTGAGTTCAAATCCAAGTTCCACCATGTACATTTATTATGTATATGATCTCTGTGCCTCCAGTTTTTCATCTTATTCGTGATTCTAATAAGGCTGTTGTGAGCACTACATGACTTAATTTATGTGAAGCACTTAGAACAGTGCCTGGAATATAGTTAGTGCCCAATATGTTAGTTGTTACTATTATTACTGTTACTTGTTTCCTGCCTCCTATTTTTCATAAGTCAACATGTTGGTTTTATTAGAGGAATAAAGTTGAGTTCTCTTGTATGGTACCCTAAAATTATATATAGAAAAAAAAAATCATCATCTCATTTTCTCCAAGTAAAAATCATATCTATCTGCTATGAAATTTCATGAATGCTGAACCACAGTCTATTTGCAGTGCAACATTTTATAACAGTTCTTTAGGGTGGTCAATCATCCTGGTTTGTCCAAGACTGAGGGGTTTTCTGGGATGGTGGACTTTCAGTGCTAAAACTAGGAGAGTCTGGGACAAATCTTCTCCTCTTCAGATGGACTGCAGGGGCCACGAGGCCCAGTGGCAGCTGAGCAGCTCTGAGCACAGCCACTGCATAGAAAGCCCAGTTTGCAGTGGAGTGGGACTTTTACTCCCCACCAAATAGTGAGTGGCTTTTCCCTGCTCCACTCCTGAGTTTTTAAACTCCAGGCTCTATCTTCCTCCATTGGCACCAGACTTCATTAAGAATAAATCAAATCACATTAGTTCCCCACATAAATCTGTTGATTCCAGAGGTTCATGGGATCAGTGCCAAATCCTCGACTTGCTCTTTAAGGGCTTTCACAGTGTGGCCCCCAGGTATCTCTCCAGCCCCTTCTCCTTAAACTCCTCGAGTGACTTCTACTTCAGTAACCCAGAACTCACTGCTATTCCTCAAAGCCCACCATGACTTTTCATTAACTCAAACTTCTACACTTGCTATTTTGCCTTTGCCAGACAAATTCCTATTCATTCCTGAAAACCCATATAAAAGATCACCTCCTCTGTGAAGCCTTCCTTGGCTCCCCTCTGGGTACCTATAGCACTTTGTTCAGACCTTAAAGAAGTTACCATTTTGTATGAGAACACATTTGCATGTCCATCCCTCATGGGAGTCTTTGAGCATCTTGGGGGACTGGACCTCTTCTTGGAATTCACTGTGTCTAGTATGGGTCTGTTGAGTGACTGAACAACAGCAGTGACAAAGTCACAACCATGACAACAACAGTTAACCTTGATTGGGAGCATTTATGCTGTGCCAAGTGCTCTGCTCAATGCTTTACGAGCCTCATCTCAGTCCTTTAAAAAAGTGATGCAACTACTCACCTTTTATAATGAAGATAACTTAATTTGGTCAGGAACTGGAGTTCATCTTTGATCTGTCTAGGAGGAAAAAGCTTAGAAGGCTCAGATATATTACGAACAGAATGTTTTTTAAAACCTCATAGATTAATTTCAGTACAACCTTTCTCAGTCCATTCTAACATGTTGGAGGCTCTCATATACAAAGAGTTGGGTGCTACTCACAAATCCAATCAAACTGCTAACGCATCCTCCAAAACACCTATTATATATTTCCTCAAGCCAGTGTCACTGTTAGCTTGTATTTGAAAGTTATAAAACAGGTTTTCTTTTAAAATACCCTTAGTTAGGATGTTTAACACAGCTGCATTGGCCTTGCCCTAGTTATTAATAGTATGAATCGGGCTTAAGAGCCATTGAAGGCCGTGCCTCCTACTCGTTTCCCAGGTAATATCCATGCTAGTCTCAGCCGATGCCTGTGCTTTGCACTGCATGCCCTTCTTGGGTGTACAATTGGAAGCGCTAAAAGCACTCACTGAAAAATTAAGCCAATCCACAAAATATGGCTCTGAGAAAATTTTGATTAGAGGAACCGATTCAGTTAAAGTTTTATCATTCCAGGTCATTATAAAGGATAATAAAAATAACTAAAATGTCTTGAGATCCTCCTATGTTTCAGCATTTACGTTGCCTCAATCCCCACAATAATCCTAGGAAGTATATTGTTTCTCCATTTTCAGGAGAAGAAACTGAGGCTCAGGAACGTGCGTAACTTGCCCAAGATCTCCCCGTGAGTAAATAGAGGACTTAGGAATGGAACCAAGGTTAGTCTTACATCAACTCTTATGCTCTTCACCAGTGTGCAGCTATGCAGCCTTACAGTGCAGTCAGCACACAGTGCTGCAGGCCTGGGCCTCCAACACTCGAGTCTAGTTTGTAAATCACCAGCCTGTGTTCCCCACATGGCATCTAGTGCCCATTCCTCACCTCAGTATTTCTAGGGGACGTTCCACATTCTCTGTTACCGGGGTGGGGGTGGGAGGGGAGTTTATCCAGAAGTAGATACTTGTTGGCTGTTCTATAGGGTTGGAGATTCCTTTGGACATTTTCCCTGGGCGTAGCAATGAGTGAGGCTAGGGTAAGGGTGCAGTGGGTGACAGCTGGCATAGTAGCCTGAGAGCAGGGAAACTGGCTGACCTGTTTAGTGGGACATGGTTAAACCTGTCCCTGACCTTTCCCCAGGCACTCTCTTTCTGTCTTATCTTGTTTCTACTTCTGGTGTGAAGGATCTAGACTAATTTAATGATGAAACATAACAAAGCTCAAGAAATGTTCTTACTGACTGATTTTTAATCTTGAGAATGAAGAGTATGTGGGCAAGCAGAAACTCCAGGCGAATTCCATGTAAAGACCCAGGTGGCCCTCCTAACTCTTTCACACACTGAGGAAATCTTGGTGGAGACTGCAGTTTTACAGAGCTGGAGCAACTTGAAAATAATTCTCTAGGCTATAAAATTTACCCCATGAAAACCAATCTAATCCATTGAGCCAAAGATCAAACTCTTTGCCAGATGTAGTTATACATTGTCATTATAACCTTCAGGTGGGAAAGCAATTGTTTGTTCCATAGCGAAAACGAAGTGCAGGTTGAAGCAATTAACTGGACAATTCAGTCAATAAATGGAGGGTTTACTGATCAGAGTGTCTAGACCTAACTGCCTTTATCCTGGTTTGAATTTTGTGGTTTATCAAAGGTCTAGAATTTTGGTTTGGTTTGTAAATTTTATCTAACTACTTGCTTTTTTGAAACTGGCCTTGAATTAGCACTTCTTTGGACATTTTTCTCCCTTTGGTTTGCTCTCCACAGCTGGAATCAGAGACTGGATAGTGTTGAAATGAAGTGCTGGAGCCATCCATGCGTGCGCTTCCAGGGTGGCTCCCTGGCTGTGAGAACACAGTGACCTTGTGAGGCCAAGATGGACTCAGTTCTCCTAACATAGCATGGCTGGAGGAGCTCCAGCTTTGGGATGTTATCTTGCTGTTTTACGCTGGTGGTTCAGCCAGCCCATGGGAAATTGAACTTGGGCTGGGTGATCTGGCAGCAAATCCAAACCAAAATAGGAATCAGTCCTTTAAGTCTAACTATGAAAATGCACGCAGGCCCACAGCCCAGATGCCTAGAGGACATTGGGAAGGGTTAAAGTGGAATCAAGGAAACTTTTGGCCACACCGCAAACACCACTTAATCCAACCTGGTAGTTTTGTAGGTGCACTGAGGTTGGACTATGAGAAGGGCTATTGAACATCTTCCCAGGACAGCAAAATATTTCAGAATTGCAGTATGTTTAGGAACCTATGTTCAAAGCTGCTTTAGACTTTTTGCTTGATTGATAGATATATTCAGTTTTCTTTTTTAAAAAGAAATGGTGGTCCTTTTATGAGGCTGGTACTAGGCTTGAGTGTTCTGGGATGTATCAACAATTGGTTACTAACCTCTTCTAATAGCTCAGGCACCCCCAAAAGCTAGGACTCCTAAGGCCAAGGGAAGGCAAGAGCTGAAAGGGAGCATCAAGACCATCCAGGGCAGTGGTTCTCATCTTGTGCCCACATTGAAATCACTGGGGGATATTTTAGAAATACCGATGCCTGGGCCCCATTCCAGACCAATTAAATCAGACTGTCTGGGGGAGACACTCAGATGTTGGTGTGTTTCAACACCTCCCTAGCCATTCTGCTGAGAAGCTGAGGTTGAGAAGCATCGAACTAGACTAATTTTACATATGAAGCAATTGAAACCCAGAGAGGTAAAATATGTTGCCCAAGTCATGCAGCTAGTTAGTGTTAAAGCCAGATTCTTATTTAGTGCCGTTATGTCACATTAAGTTGCTTCTCTTTATCGTGGTTTTGCCATAAATTAAAAGCATACTTCAAAATGTTATTAAATAGTTTGCAAGATACATTTAAGAAATGGGTTTCATTTTAAGGAAAATAGTGATTTAATCACCAATGCATGGATGCATTTCTACATGATCTTCAGACAAGCTTGAATGTGGATTGTGTTTGGGGCCAGCTGAGTCAAACATGGGCTCCTTTGCTGCTTCTCCATTGCTGGCCTAGCATGCTTGCATTCTGTTTCTCCTCCAGAAACCTTGCACACTACTTTGATTCACTTGTTAATGGAAAACACTCGCCACAAACCTTTAGGTGGTGATACGTTTCTACCAGACGCATTTTTTACTGAACTCACTTCATATGGAGACCATGTGTTCAGGAGGGCCATCATTTTCGGCAAAGGGCACACCAGACACATGTGCCAGCATTACCCTAGGAGACATCTGGTTGCCAACTAAATGACTACGCTGTATGTCAGCAACCAGCCATGGAAACTTACTATTTTTTGTCCAGCCCACCATATCTGCCACACTGCAACTAAAATTCACAGCCATTTAATCACATACCATTTAATCACATTTCATAGACAAGACTTCAAGGTGTTCAAATCCATGTATGAAAATATAATTTCTTCTTATATTAAAAAAGTGGAATAATCTATGACCTAAATTTCAAGATACTTAGAGAAATTGCCTTATTTGGACTAATGGTCCTCACACCTGGCTACATTAGACTTACCTGGGGAATTAAAAAAAATATATTAACGCTTGGGCTCCACCTCAGGGATTCTGATAGAATTGGTCTGGTGTGGGCCCAGAGAACTAACATTTCAAAATGCTCCTCACCTGAGTTGCACATGCAGCCTGGTTGAGAACCACTGCACCTGACTATAAAACAGGGCTCTGAACTTGGAACTTTTTGCTGTGACCTTAGTGCTAGGGCAATTTCCTTTCATTATATATATTTAACAAATTTATGTTTAAGAGGAAAATATTTTTGAAGTACTTCTTTAGGTATCTTTTGTCCCAATAATCTGTGTACTTTTTTCTTTACCTTTGCAACGTCATTATGGTGAAGGCAGAGATTTATCACCCTGGGGTAGGAGAAGGTGGGTTCTGCCAAGAACAGTGATTTGCAACCCTAGATGCCCTTTAGAATCGCCTGGGGAGCTATATAAAAATTGCCAGTGCCTGGGATCCACTCCAGATTAATTAAATCAGAATTTTGGGGGATGGGCCCAGGGGTTAGTATAAAAGTACCCTAGGCATAATACTTTTTTATTATGCACCTAAGGTTGAGAACGATGGATCTAGTAAGAAATGACCTGTCAACTTAAAATGATATTCTTATTTCTTAAAATCTTGCATGTTTTATCTCAAGCCTTTGAAATTCAAGGAAAATTATCTGCTTGCCTGTAGTTGGAAGAGTTGGAGCTTTGTTTTATAATTGACAATATGCTTTTATGATTTAATTGAGCACCTACTATATGCAAGGAAGTTGTGATTAAAAACACCTCCTGGAAACTTTCATTTGTTTGCTTACTTTGGACCAGAAAGGAGTCCAGGGTAGATGTATGAGTCTGGATCCCAGCAGGAAAGAGATGACATACTCAAACTGGAGATATGGCATAATAGTGCTGGACAAAAATTTGGCTTTGACACTAACTAGTCACACAGTATCTTAATGTTATTTTGGAATTTTCTATTTTCATTTTCCTAGATACAGAGGTGTGACTTGGGCACAGTGGGGGTAAAGATGCTGCTGAAGAAATTTAGGAGAGGAAAGAGGCCTTTCCTTGTAGCTGCAGATGGTGTCCAGAATAAATAAGAGATATTCATTCATTCAAAAATAAGTTTGTTAGGGCTGGGCTCAGTAGCTCACACCTGTAATCCTAGCACTTTGGGAGGCTGAGGTGGGAAAATTGCTTGAGGCCAGGAATTCGAGACCAACCTGGGCAATAGCAAGACCCCATCTCTACAAAAAATAGAAAAAATTAGCTGGGTGTGGTGGCACATGCCTGTAGTCCCAGCTACTTGGGAGGCTGAGGCAGGAGGATGGCTTGAGCCCAGGAGTTTGAGGTTGCAGTGAGCTATGATGACACCACTGCACTCTAGCCTGGGCAACAGAGCAAGACTCTGTTTCAAAAAAAAAAAAAGAAAAAAAATTATTGGGTGACTATCATGTGTACACACAGGGCTAGGTTTCAGGGATCCCAAAATAATGACAGAATCCTTGCCCTCAACAGACTGTGGTTTCATGGAACAAAAGTGAACACATAGAGGTAAATAGTAACATTATTTACCTGGAAGTTGTAGAGTTATCCTTTTGGAATCTCTTGAAAATGTCACAGTTGCCTTTAAAGAGAAGGATTTGATTGCCTGCCAAATTCTAGCCTAAAAAGACTTGTGTGCTTTTGTGTGTGCACACACATGCACGCCTGCACATTCACTCTTCACATAGAAAGAATCTCTACTGGGATACAGTGGGGGAGGATGGAGGGAGAACCAATAGCTTTTTTCTTAATGTTTTTCTGGTGCGAACATAAGCAGAAACCCTACACAGCACAGGCTGTGAGGAAGGAAAATTCATCAAGTCAACTATATGCTCTCTGCTGGCTCACAAGTAAGTGACATCAACAGGATGTGGGGTTTCAGGATGAGCCTGGAGTCCAGTGCAATGAATTAAACTTCACAACTCTTTGGAACAGGGACCTATTTTCATGGGAGTTCCCCAACGGCTTTTGGGGGAGCCTTTACACAAATAGATTTAGCATCTGGGGTTTTTTGTTAGGTTGACCTTGCTTTTCTAACATTCTGTACTTTGCTGAAATCTTTGAACACAGAAAGTTAAACCAAAGCCTGAGGAGGCAAGTGTCCAAAACATATGGAACCCTAAGAGGCTACTATGCTGCTCTTTGTCTCTGTCATAATGTACCTCCTTTCAGGCTTGACTTTCAGCAAGTGACCTTTAGCAGAGGGTCTGTCACTCTTGCATTTGACAGCTGTAGAGATTCATTCTGAACAGAGCAACAGTCACAGGTTAAAGGGGCAGGCTGGCTGGCTTGTTCTAGTTTTTGTGAGGGGGGAACAACACCATGGGAGGCCGATTCTCCAGTAATAGGTATTTTGCTGTTGCTCAACCTCAATAAGAACTAGACTGACATGGGTCCCAGAAGAAACAGAGGAGACAGATTGAGGAAGGTCTGAGTAAGGAGCAGAGGTGATTGTTGGCATTTATTTAGGGACGTTGCAGAGTTTCCTTTTAAAGGTATATTTCAGAAGATACTGGGAAGGAGTAGGGATGAGTGACACTGTAGCTCTGGGGCTTGGCATTCTCTCATTTCCTGTATACAGAAGGGTATCTCGTTATTGCAGTTGGACGCCCCTTAAATGTTGCAAACTTTCTTTCTGGATGTACCCAGGGTGACTTTGTGGTGTTCATGTGGCCTCACAGGCAAGGGGAGATGCACGGTGATGACCTCATGAGGTAGTTCTAGCATCTCTAACCCTGCTTTGTCAAGCCTCTGACCCTTCTCTGCTTCGAGTAACCTATGTTTAGGAGATTATGTAAAAAGGAGGGAAAGCAAATAGCCTTTTTGCTCTAAGGTCAGAGTTCTGCTGTGCTTGATAATGCCACTCTGATCTCCAGGACTCTGCCTGTCTAGATCTATGGTATCTGCCAACTAGCTTCCCTCTGCACTTGACCTTTCGCTTGCCTGGACCTGTGGTTACTGTCAGTACTCTAATCTCTCAGCATGTCACCTCTGGCAAATTTTTTTTTTAAATTTAAAAAGCCTAAGATTCAGACATTTCAGATTCTGCACTGGCCCATTGCAAAGGCTTTTTGAAATAAAAAAAAATGAGAGTGCAAGGAAATGGTTTCAAGAGGAAATTTCAAACAAATTACAAGATCAGTGATGCAGCTGGACTTGGTGACAGCAGTTTGCTCGGCAGAAGCCTTCTAGAAGACACTTGTAATCATAACTGAATTCTAATAGGTCTGGGTGAAACGGAGAAATTATTTGTTCCAGCTCTCTGTTTTGGGGCAGGTGACCCTCCAACAATCAAAGACAGATGCTTATCTCTTGTCCTTTTGAATTTCTGGGTGTGTTTTCCTTTGATTTTCTCATTTTGATATTTTATAACCCTGGCAGCCAAAAAGTGCTTCCTCATGTCCAGCTGGAATCTTGCTACTTAATTTAAAAATCTATTTTCCATCTCCTGTCAATTTTGGTTATTTTTTTATGAAACCTTTCCAGATGTGCACATGGTTTTCACAATGTGGTAAACTAGCTTGGATACAATACTCTAATAAGGGTCTGACTGCTGCAGAATATCTTGGAACCACTGGACTAGGAGTCAGAAATACCCTAGTCCCCTGCCTGCCAGGAGCCGACTGTTTGACCTTGGACAAGCCACTTCCCCTGTCTGGACTTCATGTTTTTCATCACTAAAGTGAGAGAATCAGACTACATGAACTCTAAGATTTCTTTCAGCTCTGATGATTGTGTTCAATAATTTTGCTAAAAGCACCATGCCTCAAACAATAAATCTTTGCTTAGCATGTAATTGATAGACAATAAATATTTGTCAAACTGAATTAAATAATAGGAATTTCCATTGAAGATTTCTCTCAATATGCACTAAACCTTTTAATCACCTCGGCATCCTCTGTCCCTCTCAGGAGTAATACCTCTCTTTTGTAGAAATAGAAATCAAAATGCAGTGGTGAAGTTGCTTTCTTCCTAAAGTGTAGCAGGCACCCAGCATTAGGATTCTCAGGTTCTGCAGACAATCAGACCCAAACTGTTTCTAGTTACTTCTCTGCTGCCATAGCCAATCTATTAAAATGCCCCTGTGATTCAGGAAAGAAAACAAGAACCCACGAGAAGGAGGTTATAAAAACATCCAATTATAAATATATCCCATTAAAAATAGATATTGACAAGGAGCTCCAGATAGAGATATCCTCAGCAAACTGAGCCAAACAGAACAAAGTGGCCTATTATCCGCAAAGCAATGATACTTTCTTAAGTGATTCCTTAGTAATATCTTTGGGGTTGTAAATACCTCTTAACTAGTTGCTGAAATCAGAGGGCCTGGGCTTCCACTCTGGGTCCCCCATGCCCTAACCAGGTGACTGTGGGGAAACCAATTAATCTCTTTCGAGCCTCAGGTTTGCATTAAAAATTACATGAGGTAATATATGAGAAAGCAACCTACTATAGTGTCTGACATGTGGGAAAAACTCAAATGTTAGTTCCTTGTCATGACGGTCTGAGGTCAGGAGTGATCTGGGAACAAAATGGCAGTGAGTGGGCACAGCCGCAGTCTAGGCCCTCCTGGGAACCCTGTTCAAACTGTGTGAGGAACTCTTTCCCCAGTGGTTTTTTTTTGGCTAGGGCTGCCATAAAAAAGTAACACAAATTAGGTGGCTTAAACAATAGAAATCTATTTCCTCACAGTTCTGGAGGCTGGAAGTCCAAGGTCAAGGTACCTGCAGGGTTGGTTCCTCTGTGGCCTCTCTGCTCGTCTCCCTCTTGCTGGCCCTTCACAAGGTCGTCGCCCTGTGCACTTGCGCCACTGGTACCTCCCTGTGTGTCCTGTTCTGTGTATAAAAGCGGATTAGGGCCCACCCCAACAGCCTCATTGTAATTTAACCACCACTTTAAAGGCCCTGTCTCCACAGTCATATTCTGAGGTACCTGGAGTTGAGACTTCAGTATAGGAATGTTGCAGGAGACACAACTCAGCCTATGACACCCAGGAACTCACTGAGCCTACACAAGCAACTTAAATCATGCGGCCATGGGGGTCTTTGCAGTCCTGCTCCCACATGACAACGTGTGAGATTCTATGCTCAAGGCCCGGCCTCCTTCCTCCCCTCTTCCTGGGAGGAAGACGCAAACTAACATCTCCATTTAGATAAGTGAATACTTCTCCTTTCTTTGCAGAGATTCTGACCTATGGTTGCTCAGGTTTATAAACAAGGAAGCTTAAGTACCCTCTCCCCCACTTCCTGGGTGAGCCCCTGGGTTTTGGGGGATTCTTAAAACCACCCCATAAAATGGCTTCTGAGCACTGAAGCCTGTGCTGTTAGCTGGCCTGTGTGAAGCTGTGGGATGGAATACCACCCCCAGGATGCTGAAGGGGGTTCCCCTCCTCTGTGGTTTTTCTGCTTTCTTCCCACAGCGCCCCTCCTACATAGCGAGTCATCCAAAACTCCACACACCCAGCCGCGCCAGAGGCATCTTGGCCCGCCCCAAACTCTCTTCTCTGTCTCTCTTTTATTGCTCATTTCCCAAATCACTTTTTTCCCATCCTTTCCCATCCCCATCCTTCTCAGGGCTTAACTCACGTTTCCAGTAACACTGAGTCTTTGTCAGCCAATGTCTGAGTGCTCATAAAATTAGTATTTACCAAACTAACGGTTGTATTAAAGCCCTCTTCTGTGCATTCAGAGTACTGCGTTTCTTTCTTAGGGTAGGGTCACTTTCCTTGTTGTACCTAGAGTATTAGCTAATATCTAGACGACAAGCTTCTCATGCACAGGGACCATACTGCATCTTCCATGGCCAATGCTTGACATATAGTAATGCTCAAAATACTTTTTGAAGAAAGCAATGAAACTTTTAAAAATAATATTACTCTCTATTTAGGCCTATAGTTAGCTTTAAAGAAATCTGGGAAATCCTCTCAATTACCTAAACCTGGAGTCAAAGTGTGTGGTACAGGTGTTACCAGTTACTTTGGTGATGCAATTTGAACCACGAAGCTTAGCCATAGGTATAGTTTACTTAAAAAAACAAAACAAAACAAATATTACTTCTCTTGATGCCAAACTATAAAGCAGATAATCATATAAAGTAGTTGTCATAGACATAAATGCCAAAATAAAATGTACCACCTTATTAACTAAATATGATTTTATCATGTCTATGTGTTTTTAAAAATATTTTGTCTGTCTTGGGCCCTTGTTGTTAGACATACCCTTTTAAATGCTTGCTCTGACATTGAAGTCCCTGAAGTTTCATTGAAGTTAATGCCATTAGCTAAACAGATAGGGGCAGTGGGCTGTGACCCTGTCCTAATTTTGTTTGCTGTCTTTCTCTCCTACTCTCTGCCCTCAGAAAAAGAGAAAAGCAACGAAAAGATAGAATGGATCTCAATTTCCCTTCTTTTACCTTTATTACACTCCTTGTCATTTAGTAGAAATAGGAATTGAAATAAAAGTTGGGTACAAGTGTGAAATTTGTACTCATTCATTCAACAAATATTTAATAAGCACCTGCTATGTGCTAGACATTTTGCCAGGTACAGGCACTACAGAGATGAGAAAGTCACAGTCCCTGCCTGCAAGAAGCTCAGTCTACTGGGGAGTAGGAATGCAACCAAATCATTCCTAGGTACTGAGATAGCAGAAATATGTATAAAGGGCTATGGGAGTACTGAGGAGGGGTCTGTCTCTTAGCATGAAGAGAAGGAAGCTTAGAGGCTTTGGAACTAGGCCTTGCAGGATGGGGGGGAGATGTAAGGACTGTCTACAGCTAAGCTATCCAATATGGTAGCACTAGCCACATGTGGCTATTTAGATTTAAATTAATTAAAATTAAGTAAAATAAAAAATTTAACTTTTCAGTTGTTTTGGCCACACTTCAACTGCTCAATAGCCACACCATCACATTGGACAGCACAGATATAGAACATTTCTATTACTGAGGAAAAAGTTCTATTGGACATGTGCTTGAAAAAGCTCTCCAGGACAAAAAAAATAAAAAAAGAAGAAATTTTTATTGGACAGAACTGTCTGGAAAGAGGGAACAACATAATCCAAAGCTCTAGGACATGAAAATCTGTATCATCTTTGGGGAATAGTGAACTATTAATCAGAAGGGATTAATTGTTGAACTTTATTTTAAAAAATACAAAATTCTTCTTACTTCTGATAAGTGTAACAGATGCTAGCAAGTTTGTTGGACATTTTGGAAAATTTTAATACAGTGGCCTAACAATACTACTTCTCTTAGTAGCTGAAAGTAACATTTGAGAAACCTGTAGCTTTATAAGCTGCCTGAATTAAAGGGATAATTTCGTTTCCTGCAGAACAACTTTTTGGAACAATATTTTAAAGGGAAGGAAGAACTTCTTAAGGTTTTAAAATGTAAGCATACATAATATTTAATCCTCAAAGCAAATATGTGAGGCAGATATTGTTTCCCCCATTTAATAGATGAGAAAATCAAGACTCAGAGACATTAAGGAACCTGCCAAGGTAGTGTCTCTGCTTTTAACCAGTGGAGTGATAATTGGAAACTGGGTCTTCCTTCTCCAGAACTCGTGACCTTTCCCTTGCATGGTTTCAGGGCAACAGCACAGCCTTGTCTACAGCTGCAGAGGGTATAACCACAACACAGCCGTCACTGTGATGCCCTGCCAGTACAAGGTAGACCTCCCCATGCCAGCATTCTCAGGGAAGATTCATGCTGCCCTCTTCTAAATGTAAAGGCACCTTTACTAGAGAGGCCAGGGCTTCTGTAGATCAGAGGTTCTCAAAGTGAAGTCTCAAAGAGAGCTCTGTAGACTAGCAGAATCATCTGGGAATTTGTTAGAAATGCAAACTACTTGGCATCTAGACCTACTGAATCAGAAGCTCTGGGGTTGGGCCCAGCAATCTGTGTTTTAACCAGTCCTCTGGGGAATTCTGATGCACACTCAAGTTTGAGAAACTCTGCTTTACCCTAAAGGATTTTTACAGTTGAAATAAAGTTAAAAGGAACACTAGTAGAAGATTAGTAAGAAAAAGAAGGCAAAAAAATGGCAAACTGGTAAGAAGTTACAAATAAACAAGGGGGGAAATCTAGAACAATCCTGTGGTACTGAATTAGAGTCAGATATATCAGCATAAACTCATATTTATTTTAATATATGTAGGCAGATAGATATAGAACATATAGATATGTGTGCATATGTAGGTTAGTATACTTAAATATATTTCCTACCTCTGTCTGATGAGAGGTGCTAAATGCAGTGACATCCCAGTCACTGCAGCCAAATTTTGGTTTCTAATTATCATTCTCCAATAAAAGAAACTCAGGGACCCTTGGAGAAATGGCAGATTCTAGGGGGAGTAGGAAAAAAAATACAAGTTAAGCCTGGAGCATCTTGTGGTTTTAAAGGTCCTAAGGAAAACAAAGAAGTCCCAAGGAAACAACAAATGAGGATATGTCAAAAGAACACAGGAGCCAACCTGAAAGAGCTCCCCATGGCTACAGCTGGAACAATTTAAGCAACGAAATAAATAACAATAATTTAGTTCTATAACCCCCCAAAATAAAGTAAATATTGACGAGTCCATGCTTAAGTAAATGATTGAATAAATAAATGGGGAGGAAAGGCACAAATATTTCTTACAGAAGAATTTTAAATATTAATAATATATGTAGACCCTTCCTTCTTCAGGCAGTGGAGCCTGAATCCTCCTCCCTTGAGCGTAGGCTGGACTTAGTGATTCAATTCCAAAGAAGAAAGTATGGAAAGGAACAAATAGTAACTTTGTGGAGTAACCTGGCAGATACCATCTTGACCAACTGACGAGGGTTAGTGTCACTAATGATGTTGTGTGGATACCATGTACCTCTGATAAGATGATGAGAAGGCACCACACCTGTGTGGTATTATTTCCCAAAACCCATAACCCCAGTCTAAGTATGCAAACCCATCAGACAGACCCACATTGGGAGATATTCTACAAAAATATCTGACCAGTACTCCTCAAAAATATCAAGGTCTTGAAAAATGTAGTAAGACTGAAAGGCAGTCCCAGACCAGAGGAGACTGAGGAGGCACGATGACTAAAGGCAATGTGGTACCCTGGATTGGATCCTGCAATGGAAGAAGAACATTAGTGGGAAGACTTGCAAAATCCAAACAAGGTCTGTAGTTTGGTAATGATATTACACTAATGCTTATTTCTTGGGTTTGATAAAGGCACCGTGGTTATATAAGATGCTAACATTAGGGGAAACTGAGTGAAAGGTATACAGGAACTCTCTATACTGTCTTTGTAACATTTTTGTAAGCCTAAAATTATTCCAAAATAAAAATTTACTGAAATAAGAAAGATAGCTTGGTGAAGGTAAGATAGCTTAGTAAGGCCCAATATTATGTGCTGCCCTGATATCTGGTAAAACTGGGAGGGCCTCAGATGGCCTAACTGCAAGTTCTGCTCCCACTCTGCTCCTGCAGATGGCATCCCCTAGTCAAACCACCCTCCTTATCAAAGGGACCAGGCATATTCACTGCTGAGCCCTGAGTAGCAGGTCTCAGTTCCCTGCCGGCCTGCGGGTATTCAAACAAGCCAGTCACAGCCTCCCATGGGAACCAAGGGGCATCACACCCTCCTGATACTACAAAGCCTGTGTCACCCAACCCCTGGTTGTTCACCTTGTTATCTGGTTGAACCCCTGTGTGGGTAGCATATGGTATTCTCCTTTCCCTGGATGTGTGCATATGTGGCTAACGCACTGGCTATCTCACCTGTCCAGGGTTGGGTGTCGTGTGTTCAGCTATCCCATGACCTAGCGCGGGAATCACTCCCTCACCAACAGGGTGAAGAGGAGGTGATTAAAATAAGACACCTAAATTCTCACCCTGGATCCCAGGTGTGCTACAGAGGCCTGTCTCCCCAGAGCCTGTCTCTGGGTCAGAGCTTACCTCTCCTTGCTCAGGGTCAGGAGCTCTGGGCAGGGAAAGGACAACATGGTGAAAGCTGGAGATGAGAAGGAGGAACACGGTGATGAGGAGACACAGGAAGCGAAGCCAAGGAATGAGGAAAAGGATGATGCACTTCCAGGGCTCCACTCCACCCTCAGGATATGCCAAGGGGCTTTAGGGGGCTTTAGGCCAGTGCTGACCACCCGACCATGCAATGGGCACTGAATTGGGTGTGACAAGCTTGGGATCTGGTTCCGAACCCCCGACCCAGTTGTGCGGCCTAGGACAAGTCTTCCAACCTCTCTGAGTCTATATATTAGCCCATAAGTGAGGCTAATGGGACCTGTGTGGTCCATACTTACCAAAACTGGGGGAGACTCGAATGTAATGATACCCTTTTAAAACATATTGAACAGATTACTTTCCGGGGCAGGAAGATTATTAGAGAGTATAGGAGTAAAAGTGAGAAGATATGGCTTCTGCTCTCAAGAAAGTTGTGATCTAGTGGGAAAGACTAACACAGCAGAGGTCATGAGAGTCCTAGCAAAGTCAGTGGTTCCATAGGAGAGGTGTAAACAGAATGTTGCAACAGGGAATATTTGACCTCAGAGGTGGGACGGACATTCCGCAGGGGAAGTATGATATGAATGCAACCTTGAGGCATGAGTAATTATAAAATATTATGTGGGGTGATGCCAGTGGGTTTGGAATTGACAGACTGGTTCAAACACTGATGTCTATACTTACTAGTTCTGTGAACTTTGGCAAGTTTGAATTTTTCTGAGTCTTAGCTACCTCATCTTCAAAAGGGTATAACAATATCTATAGTTGGTGATGAGATCAAATGGAAAATGTAAGTGAAAGTGCTCCATAGAGTGTCTGGCACACAGTAGGTGCTCAGTTAGTGCTGGCTGAGTCTGAAGTATTTATTGTCATAAGGCCTGGACCAGGTTTCACTGGACACGGGTTGGATCCAAGGAGTAGATTAAGAACTTGACCTATCCCAGACATTTCCCACACATCAATGGATTGGTCTGAGATGCTTCCCTGAGAATGCCTTTTATGCCATCAGCCTAAGAGCCTTCAGAGCTGCCTCATGGATAGAGAGTGGCCCATGGGGCGAGGCCTGGCCAGCTGGGTGCCCAGTGAGCACAAAACAAGGCCGGTGAGTAAGCATCCCTTGTGGGCCATCCACTGTGGGGATGGGGCAGTGGAAGTGGGCACTGCCTTCGTGGCCCCCCCACATGGCCTGAGTGGCTTGCCACCTCAGCAGGTGGTCCACTGGGTCACTCATGGCCATCTGAGCTCAACACATCCCACCTGAACACCTCATCTCCAACACCCACCTGCTGAACCCTCAGCCCTGCACGTCAGATGACAGCTCCATCTTCCAGTGGTGCAGTCCCGCTCCTTAGGGTTGACTTAAGTGCTCTCTTCTTGTCCCTCCTGCCCACCCCCAACCCACTTTTCAGGAAATGTTGTTGGCTCCACTTTTAGAGTATAGCCAGAACTGACCACTTCCCACCACCTCTGTTGCTGCTCCCTGGGTCCAGACTCCATCGTTTCTTCCCTGGATCATGCTACAGCCTCCTAACTACTCTGTCTGCCTCCACCCTTGCCACCCACCACACAGCCTGTTCACAACAGGGCAGCTGATGGGTTCTACTGAAAGTATGATCATGTTAGTCCTCTGTTTAAACTTTTGCAAATGTCTCCATTTCACTCAGAGTAAAAGCTAAAGTCCTTGCAATATCCTACAAGACCTCATGTGACCCCACGACCCAGTTTCTGTTCCCTCTCTGACTTCATCTCCTGCAACTTCCCCCCTTGGGCTCTCTGCTCCAGCTATACTGGCCTTCTCGCTGTTCCTTGGGGCCTTTGCTCTCTGGCTGTTTCCTCTGCTTGGAAAGCCTTTCCTCCAGATATCCGTATGCTGACTCCCTCATTCCGTCACATTTTTGCTCAAATGTCAAGCTCTCAACGAAGCTTATGACAATCCTATTTAAAATAGTAACCTGCACACCTCCCCCTGCCCCCCGCATGCTCCATCTCCACTTCCCTGTACCTCTTTTCTCACAGAGCACTTGCCACCTAACAGGCCTTTTAATTTACTTATTATGTTCATTGTTTGTTTTCTGTCTCGCCTCACTAGAATGTAAGCCAAATGAAGACAGGAGACTTTGTTAGGCCTGTTCACTGAGGTATCCCAAGCACCTGGAATGCTTAGTGGTTGCTGGTGAATATTCACTTGCTGTTTGTGTCCCTGGCCCCTCCGTGCTGCTGGAGGAGCAGGTCTACTCTATATAGGAGCCAATCCGTGGCCTGGGTTAGCAGCCCAGCTTTCCCTTAGGATCTCTCAGGTAGTTTCTAGGAATGAACTGACTTGCCTAATTCCTCGAGCTAAAGCTGGAGGCTCAGCCTGGTGTGGACCTCCGGTGAGCTAATTCCAAATGGGTCTTCTGCTTCCCTGAGGCTCCCAGGTTGAGAGAGGGTTGCAGTGGGTGGTTGGAGCAGCCAGGAAGGGCTTCTGGCAGGAGGTGGCTTAGGGCCCTCTGTTCTGAGTGGGGAGTTTAGCATACCTGCAGGATGTGCCCAGGGCTGGCTGTCCCTTTTCAAAACTGCTATCCCCACCCTGCTCCACCCCTACCAGCTACATGACCCTCATGTGGGCATCTCTGATGCTTTGGTAGCTGAGTGGGATGGGGAAGATTTTGAACATTAGAGCTGAGCTTGCTAACGAATGGATTCTGGACTTGGAATTGAGCCTCCAAGAGAGGGAGAGCGCTACAGGCAGGGGAGTGGGAGCTCTGGGTCCCCCTCACCCCAGCCACTAAGCCATGGAGTTTTCATCTGCTCAAAGGGAACAGTTAAGCCTGCACTGTCTCCCTTTCCATGTTCTGAGGATCAAGTGAAATAATGTATATGAAAATGTTCCCCAAAGAATAAAGAGCTTTGCCAGGATAAAAAATGGCTTTTATTCCAAGTGATAAGTCAAAGGTGAGGTTTGTAAGAAATCATTTGTGTGTGGGCTGTTATTTTAAATCCTGTTTTGTTTGTTTAAAAAAAACCCACACAACAAACCTGGGCCTGCTCTATCAAGAAAGAAAGAGGGGAGTGTGCCCCGCAGCTCCCCAGTCGCCCATCTCTCACGGCCCAGCACTCTCTCCCACGGTGGCCCGTCCTCACGGGGATATGCCATGTGCCGGGTGGCTGGGCACCCTCCACCCGGCAGGACCCACGCATGCCTGGGATGGGGCTGCAGCTTTGCCGAAAGCAGGATCAGTGCTGCCTGGTCATGGGGGCGAATCACTTGCCCCAGAGCTGCACTGGCACCGCTGGGAGGCAGGGGGAGGGTGGGTCAACCACTTGGTTTGTTCAGGACCTGAGTGGGAAGCAGTAGAAACAGAGGAAGGAAACTAATCTGTAGGACGCCTGCTCCGTGCCGGGAGCCTTCATTACTTTATACCTCACAACAAACCTGCGTCTCCCTAAGGTATTATTATTCCTATTTTAAAAATTAGAAAACTGAGACTCAGAGTGGATAATAACATGTCTCAGGCTCATTAGTAACTGGCACGAGTGGCACTGGGACTCAGATCTGTCTGGCTTCTCCATGGTACTGTGCTCCCCTTCCACAGAGCAGCGGACCGGGGTCCCTTACAGGTGTGAAGTTGGGCAAGTCATTTAACTTCTCCCGCCCATTTCCTCAGTTACAAAAGGCAACAATAACTTTGTCCCTCTCTGGGTGGCAGTGAGAATCAAGTGAGAAATGTATGTGTGGTGATCTGAAACATAGAGCAAAACCTTACATGCAAACAGGGAATTGCTATGATAATTTTGAAAGTGTTGTTTTCATCCCGGGACAGGAGACTTCAGCGAGTCGCTCTCTTCTGGCCCAGAATCTGCTCGGTCCTCCCCATCCGTTAGGCTCTCACTGCCCCTCATCCAGCCAGCCCTTCTCTGTGTGCTTGTAAATGGCGTGTCCTTCACCCGAAATGGCCTCTTTGCCACCTCTCTGCCAATCTGGATCTCTCCCTGCCTTTAAAGCCTGACGCACGCAGGGTCCCTTCCCTCAGCAAGCCCTCCTTCCCGGGCCCACCTGGCTGTGCTGCCCCACTGCTGGGTGCAAGTGCTCTTCATCTGTTTCACAAGCACAAGCATGTCTCTTCAGGGAGGTTTGCAGGTCCTGCAGGGTTGAGATCATGTTTCTGCACTCTTTGAATGTTCTCATACTACCTCATGCAAGTACTTGGAACCCACGAGCTAAACATTCAGAAATTTTTGAAGGAGTCACTGAGCCAGGGAATTGGATCCATTCCTCTGCTTTCTCACGGTTGTGGCAGGTCATGGAAGGGCACGACAGTGTTTCCAGTTTGCCTCCTGCAGCCCTCAGCTCTCTTCTGGAAGAGGAGCCTTCCTGCCTGAACTCACGCAGTGCCTAGCTGGAATCTGCAGCTCCTCCCCTCTGTCTGGCCAGACTGCTCTGTTCTTACAGGGCTGCCTTGCTCAATGACTCTGACCTCTGATCTTCCCTTCTTTGTACCCTTTTCATACTCCATCTCTTGGCGCTTGCTTATGTCCTTGGCTTGTTTTCCAAGAACACTGAGAAAAAAGAACAGTGTTGGGCCTGCCTTGGGCACGTCTTAGGTACAGAGTACCTACACTTTACCAGGACTGCACATTGATCTCAAAGAAGGGTCAGCTGAAATCTGTATACCCAGATTGCAAAAGCTTCCCAGGTGCTTTTTAGTATTCAGAATGAAGGTGCAGGTTCCTCAAGCAAGGGAAATTAACAGAGAAAGCCTAGCCTTGGTACTGATCATGTTGGTTTGAACCCTGCTGCCGGGCACGTTACCTTACCTCTCAGAGCCTTGATTTCTTGACGGTACCTTGCAGATGATAATAACACAGGCATTACAGAGTTGTAGTGAGCATGACTTTAAATTCCATCCCAAATTGTGTCCCCAACACCATTGTTCAGGTCTCAGCTCAGATGTCACCTTCTCAGAGAGACTTTCCTCACACCCTAAGGAAGTCCACGATGTTGTTGTGTACCACAACACCCTGTTAATTTCCTTCCTAGCACTGCTTACTATCTATAATTATGTCATTTGTGTATGTATGTATTGTCTGTTTCCCTACTAGAATGTAAGCTCCATGAGGGCAGGGAACATGTCAGTCTTATTCACCATTGCATCTGTAACTCCTAGAACAGTACCTGGCACTTAGTAGGTGTTGAATAATTTTTTATTCCCTTTATTTCCCTTTCCTCGATGCATAGCACATTGTCAGTTTCAGTGTCAGGAAGATAAAGGGTCTCCTGGAAACCATTCGGAAAGCTCCTGTGACCACATGAAGGGTGGAGCATGCACATGTCAAGAAGAAGCTCCTACAACACAAAAGCCTTTCCTTTAGAAAAAGGCAGATTGGCGGTGGGGGTGGGGGCAGGGACAGGTGCTGGTGATCTTTTCATCTGAAGCAGCAGAACAGATGCCCCTCTTACACCTCATGAGCTGGGTTTGGGGTGTCCTCTGCCTCTGCAGCTGGGTACCTAGAATCCCCAGGCCATGGGGAGAACTCTGAGCTGTTCCCACCTAACCACCAAGAGAGTTGCAGGGGCACAGGCATTTCTGGCAATAATAGCCTGGTCTTGCCCAGCTCCCTGCTCCCCCCCTGCCCCCTCAGGGCTTAGGTAGTCAGGCTGTGCCATACCTGGAGTCTGTCTTGGTCATGGTCCAGTATGCTGCCATGTGGCCACCAAGGAAGGGGCAGAGCTATGACCTTTCCCACCCAGTGCACTGCACAAGGGCGATGGTGGGTGTGTGTGTGTGTGTGTACATGTGTGGCTGTTTGTTTTTTGAGAGAAGAAAAGTGGGAAAGGACAGAACAGCAGAGAGAGGGGAAAGGCAAAGGCAGGGGAAGAAGAAAAGGGGAGGGGAGGGGGATGGAGGGAGAAACGTTGGATCAAGGGACTTTTAAAATCTAAATCTGGGAAAGGTTTAAGCTGATAGAGAGGAGCCAGTTGAGAGGGAGAGTTTGAACATACAGGATAAAGAAAGGCTAATGAGAGCAGAGTCTAGGGCAACTGACTGTCCCAGTTTGCCCATGACAGGGGTTCCTGGGATGTGGGACGTTCAGTGCAGAAGCAGACACGTGGGACTTCTCTGCAGGCAGGTATTGGCACAGGGGTAGCTTTGCTGGAGGGTGACGATGGGATGACTTAAAGAACCACCTTTTCACACACACCTGAGGTTTTCCACGTATTGAACAGAGACCTGCTGGCCTCACCACCGCCTCACCTCAACCCCTGCAAAGGCAACGTTCTCCAGGCTAGCAGTGTGACATGGGATTAGACAGTGTCAGGACACTTGCCAGTCCTCATTGAGCTTTTTGCAAGTCAATGGGATAGGGTGCATGTGGGGGTCCTGATGGCCCTGGCTGAGGGCTGTTAGTGGAGAAACCATCAAGGGAAAGTCTCCAGGGAGCGCTGCTTCGGGCTGTCATTGAAAGCCCCTCCCGGTTTGAGGACATAGCTTTGGGACAATGGGGGCTCACATGAGCGTAGATGGACAAGCGAGTGGGCAAATACTAAAGCAGCAAGACCGTCTTCCCTCAGGAAACCCTGCTGCCTAAGTAGGGGTCTGGGCTACCGGCAGTGACAAGACATCAATCTGCGTGGGACTGCGTGCTTTCATCAGCAGCACCACGTGGCAGGGGCTAGAAGTGACAACAGTGGGAAATGGGGGGGTGGGGCTGGTGAACTGATCAGATTTCTCAATTATTTCTTTCCAGTAACCAATTTGGGCTGAGTGAGCACCTGGGGCTCTTTAGTTGTGGAGGAGGAGATCCCAAGGGAGATGATACTGGCCATTCTTCAATTTGGGCAGGTGACAACTTGAGTGATTAATGTGCCTATGGAAAACAGATATCATTTTATTTATTTTCCAAGCTGGTGAGCAGGTCATGCCAGTTACATCAGTCTTTTTTTTTTTTTTAAAGAAGCAAAATAAAACCAAATAATATGTGTGGGTCTGTTGTGGTGTTCACATCTGTTATATGTTGGGGGGAGGTGGCTGAAATCCCAAATCAATAAGGTAATTGACTTATTTCCTTCTGGTGTTTAAGGCTATTACTTTAAGTGAACACAGGGCAGTTGGCTGTGTTTGCTTGGCTGTAATCAACTTTGGACTCATTGGGCACATTGATCTCTTCCAATGCTGTTTGGTGTTCTCCTTGAAATATCAGCAGAAGTGTTCCCCTCCTCTTCTCCTTTCTCCCCTCCTACCCTCCCTCAATCCCCAGGCTTGAAAAGCAGAAACTCACTTCTCTCTGCTGGCTGAACTGTAAGTTTTCCGCTCCACATCACCATCACTTGTTCTAAAAGCAAAATTTAATTTTCCAGGACTCTTTATACTTCTATACACACACACACACACACACACACACACACACACACCCACAGCCTCTGTGCTTAACAATGTGCTTTTTAATATAGAAAAAAGCAAAAACAACAGGTCCACTATAGTCCTGCGATATCCTCGGGCAGGGAAGCCATTCCCAATCCAGCAAGACATTGTCCTCATTGAGGCCACTCTCCAACTCTGGGCAGCTCACAATCCCAACCTTTGTGATGGCCAAAGAATTGTGGCCTGTCCCCTTCCACTCGGACTCCACCCTGCTGGCCCCCAAAGGTCACTGACAGTGATGTCACGGAAAAGCATGTGTTCAGAGAGCCTCTCCTCAGAAGCAGCCCTGGAAACTATTGGCAGATCCCAGAATACTGGTGACGTTATCCCTCCTTCCACCCCCCAGCCCCCAGCCCCAAGCCCTGGAGAATTTCTCCAGCTTGGAGGTAGTGCACTAAGAGTGGACTCCATCTGGGCCTAAGTGGCCTGCGTGGGAGATTCCACAGAGAGGGTGTGGACGTGCTGCCATCTTCCCTGCTCTCCATGTGTGCCCACCCAGGTTTCAATGGATTCCTGGGCAAGTGGGAACCTGATCCTCCCCCATCTACTTTAACCCTCTTTCTTGCACAGCTGAATTCTTCTCCATTTCTTCTTTGTATTCATTGGCTTTTCCCATCCTTTTCCCTCCTCCCTTCACCATCAGCAGTACTGACATGCAAATATGCACAGGCGTGCACACACGCATGCATGCACACTCACACATGCATGCACAATCCCCCAGGCTTCTGCATTACCCCAACCCTCTCTGTAAGTGTTAGCTCCTTCCCAGGTCCAGGCTGGAAAAATCCAAGAAAGCCCCACTGGAGTGGTGTCAGCAGTGCCATTAACCAGAGTCTACACATGTCCCTTGCCTGTCAAAGACAGCTTCTCCCTGAAAGTTTGGGGGCGTGGAAGTTTGGGGGAATGTAGACAGGATCTCAAAGAAAACAAAGTTTACATTAAAATTGCATTGACTGAGCACTGTCTATGTGCCAGAACTGCCCTAGGTATTTCACATGCATTATTCCAGTCTCAACCACTCCAGGAGGATGTGTCTCCAACAGGGCATTTTAGGGCTAAAGAAGCAGCAGCACAGCAGGGAGCCCAAATATATAGGAGCAGATCTGAAACCAGCCTTTTAACTCCAAATCTGAGACTCTTTACTGTCTTGTGGTTTAGAAACTGCAATGGTAACTAGGATTATTTACACTACAGAGGGGTATACATGGGCGTGTGTGTGTGTGTGTGTGTGTGTGGGCGGGGGCGGTTGGGAGGCTAGACAGTTTAAGGAATTTGGAGCCCAGGTAATGTGTGCTTTCCTTTAGTGCTCTCCTCTCTGATACGTGTCTCTTCTTTTCGGGATCAGGGTCTTTCAAATGAGCTCTGCCCAAGGCCTCCACTGTAGCTCCTGGCACCCTACTACCCCACTGCCATTAGGAAGAGCCCTGTCTCCCCATCTGGCCCCACCCTCCCTTTCACCCTCTCCTCTGCTAGCTCCTCTCTGCCTCCCTCCCCACTCCCTCTACTCTTCATTACTTTGCCCCAAACAACCATGTACTTTAGGACTCAAAGCTTTGCATTGGCTATGCCCTTTGCCTGCCAAATCTCCTCCCTGCTGCTCTGGTGCCGTTTGGTGACCTCCTATGATCTTTTGAATCCCAATTTATGACACTTTCCCTTAGCTCCCATCCCTACTTGTGTCCCCACAACACTTTGCACATCTAACCTTGCATTCCAAGTCTGCTCAAAGGTGTGTTTTATAAAGATCGCTGTATTGGTAGGTAGCAGTTTTTGGGTGAGGCTAATGGATGGGAGAACATTAGGAGTCTGTTGCACCCATTCAAGAGAGAGAGGAGTTAGAGCAGAGGATGAAAAGAAGAGACCTGGCTGGAAGTGGGGAGAGATTCTGGAGGTTGAGCTTAGCAGGCACGGAGCTGAGAGTGATTCCAGGACCAGATTAAGAGAGGCTATAACATGCCCAAAGTAGGTTTCAGGAAAGTTTTGCCTCCCTGCCGGAGACTTTCCTAGAAGACCTTTAGAAGATCCTTTCAACCCTTTCACTGTTTCTGTTATAGCTGTGGCATTCTTCGGGTTGCTCAGAAGGCAGAAGCTCTAAAAATAGAAAGCATTATTATTACCGATTAAATTTCTTTCCACCCACAGAATTTTCTGAAAGTAATAAGAAGAGGAAGCCTGAGTCTGTGCTCAAGTGTTCAGGGAGCAAGATGTATTTCAAGGTGATGAAAGAAGAGGGAGGGTGTGGAGAAAGGGAGGCCAGGCCGGCAAGATGGGAGTTAGGGTGACAAAACACTGATGGGACACACTGGCGGGTAAAGGGACCTTTCAACAGGCACTGACTTTCAAGGGAGATGCACTGGATATTAAAGCAATAGAGTTCTTCCTGAGGCCACCGCCTCAGCTGCAGCAGGACTGGGTGCAGGGTGGAGCAGGGCTTTGCACCTGTCTCTGCATGGGGGAATGCATAAGTGCTCCCCCTGACTCTGACAGGTGTGCAGCCTCTCATGCCTTCACTCTTCTGCTTCCTGGTGCATTCCATGCTCGTAAAAACTCATCTGCAAGTCTGACTACAGCCTTGCAGTTTTTGAAGAGGGGACCCATGGTGACTAAGGATCTGAAAGATCATATGAAGAGATGGTGTGAAAAATATCCAGTTTTATATGTGTTCATTTTCGTTTTATTTTTTCAAAAGAGGATCCTTCACGTTGACTCAGCGTCAGGTCCTACAAACCTGGATTCACCCCTGTGACTCTATTAGGATAATTTAGATTGATTTTAATGCTCTTTCATACAACATGAAAAAGTCAGAGTCATTTTCCATGTGTTTCCAGTATCCTTTCTTCTCCTGTATGGCTTAGTTCGTTGTCCTGGGCACCCTCCCCAGTCATCCCTGCAGGAGTGTTCTCATCAGCATGAAATACATCAGGGCATAGGCTTGAAGCTGGCTCTGCTAAGAACTGGCTTGTGCTACTTGCCTCTGAAATTAAATTATTCCAAATCGTTATTTGTTCATAGGTAAAAAATTTTGTTGAAATAACAGCATTTTCCCACGGTTTGACTTAATAATTCCTCTGAGTTTTTTTCTCTTCTGCAAAATAAAGATAATAAAGTCTGTCTCACGTGATGGTGGTTAGGATGGAATGAGATAATGTACATAAGGTGTTTTGTATACTTCCTGACACGTGGTCAACGCTCAGTCAATGTTAGCATGTGTTAGTGGTATTAGCATTAATAGTTGTTGTTCCCCAAATTGGCCTTCTCTTTTCCCAGGCTAAAATCAAGTTGTTCCTCTAATAGTTAGGGAGGGGGAAAGCTATAGGGAATCCTTACCTAACAGAATCTCCAACACTTTCATTGTTGTCCTCAGGCTCCCCCTTAAACTACAATCTGCATCTCTTTATAATGATAATAACAGCTAGTGCTCATCTTGTGCTTTGTTCTGAGTACTTAACACAAATGAGCTCATTTAAGCCACACAAAAACCCTCAATGATGTGTGTAATTATTTTCCTTACTTGCCTGAGGTCACACGGCTAGTAAGTGACAGTTCGGATAAGGCCGGTTATTCCAAAGCCTATGATTTTGACCCCTAAGTCATCTGACCTTCACCCAGCCCACCAGTGCTTCAGAGTCTCTGGATTAGACCTTGAACTTGTGGCCAACTAAAACCCGTTAGGCCTTATTCTCCTGCAACACCAGCCAGCCATCTCAGATTTGCAGGGTATTTTGTATTGGGGGATGTAAGAAGGGCACATGTGGATGGCCGCTTACGCTGGAAGAGCCCTTGAGGAGCATCTAGAGGTTGCTCCAGTAACTGCGTGTGGCTGCTCTGTTCAAACGTGCCTCCTGTCAGGGAGTGTCTGTTGGCCTAGAACTTCTATTTATTTAGGTTTGTGTATTCTTCACTCACTATTTAATTAATTCAAGTAATATATGCACAGGCCGGGGTGCAGTGGTTCATGCCTGTAATCCTAGCACTTTGGGAGGCCCAGGTGGGAGAATTGCTTGAGCTCAGGAGTTCAAGACCAGCCTGAGCAAAAATGAGACTCCGTCTCTACTAAAAATAGAAAAATTAGCTGGGTGTCTGGGTGTGCCTGTAGTCCCAGCTACTTGGGAGGCTGAGGCAGGAAGATCGCTTGAGCCAGGAGTTTGAGGTTGCAGTGAGATATGATGACGCCTCTGCATTCTACCCGGGGCAACAGAGTGAGACTCTGTCTCCAAAAAAAAAAAAAAAGAAGAAAAAAGGGAAATTGAACCCCCTTCCTCACTCCCTCTTCATAAAAATATAATTTAAAAAATTTATAAAAGAAAAAAGTAATACATGCACGGAGTTACAAGTACTTGAGCCATACAGAACAATATAAAGCCAAGAGTAAAACTGTCCCTTTCCCTTCTCTCACCTGTCCTTATGTTCAACCATTTCTGTTTCTAGTTCTGGTGGTTATTTCCAAACTTTTAACGTCTAAATGCTTACATAGCTTTTTCTTGGTTTTTCAACCTTAAACAGCGTTTACTGATTTCTTACTATAAGAGAGGAAGAATTTAACTCATTTATAGTAACCTCCTAATTTTGCTTTTTTTTGGTTGCGTCATGTGTAATTTTAAATAATATATTTAAATTTATATTTTAAAAGATTACCTTTCTTGATAGCTCAGCTTCAGACAGTATTTCCTAATTCTGCACTATGAAATGAGGAATTCACCCTTCATCCACATTCCAACTTCTGCCTGCTGTTCTATCACTTTTACGTTGCTCTGATCGATAGTATTTACATTTTCCTTTAATTACTGTTAAATCCTCTGTCTTTTGTTTATATGTTGATTTTATAAATTGGAAATCAGTGAGTATTTACATTATGATTATATAATTACTATTCGCTTCAGAACCAAGTAGTGTGATTAGACCCGTAGAAAAGATACTATTCTATATTGTTAAATCTCCTCCATTCGAGGGAGAATGCTCTAAAAATCAGCGTTAGATGCATCCTGTTGTCATACACTCTATCCATGCTCAGAATCATGATAACATTTTAAAAATCATTTTTGTATGTTTGGACTGTGACTTTCTTTTATAGCTCTTTGTTAACTTTTCCTGGTATTCCTGTCTTTTTTTCCTTCTTATTTACAAAACAATGCTATTATTTCACCTTATCAATAAGATCATCCAGCTTCTCCTGCTAATTGCTTGTTACAGGAAATTTCCTTGACTCTTGAAGGCATTGTTCTCAAAGAGCTCTGTCCTCCTTTTCTAACTTGCTTGGTTGACCTTCTAGAGAATCACCACTCTAAGATTCAATTCATTTCACTACTGATTTACTTCCACTCTTTTTGGACCCCATGTTCTCTTAGATATCTATTTTGCTTGGCTGGAGTATGCTTTCAAATGATCTTTACACAAGAGTTCATTAGAGGTGAACTTTCTGGGTCTTTGCATGTCTAAAAACTCCTACTACCTTGATTGGTTTGGCTAGAATTTTAGGTTTAAGATAGTTTTTCTTCTGAACTTTCACTTCTAGCATGCAGTTTTAGTGATGACGGTCTTATACTTATTGCTTTGTAGGTGATCAACTTTATTTTCCCCTCTCTTGGAAACTTTTAGGATCTTTTTTTTTTTTTTTTATCCTTGGTGTTTCTAAACTTTAACTGGGATGTAGATGTGGACCCAATTTATACTTTTTGTAAGCTCCAGGCATTTGTCCACTTTTCTTTCTTTCTTTTATTGTGTTCTCTGTTCCATTTTCTCTGTGCTCATTTTCTAGAACTCCCATTACATGGATGGGAATTCCTACTGGATTGACCCTCTATGTCTCTTGACTTTCCTCTGGCATTTTCCATCACTCTCTCTTTTTGATCTGTGGATCTAAAGGATTTCCTTGAATTTGTCTTCCAGTTGTTCTATTGACCTTTTTCTTTAGCAATTGTGTCTTTAATTTGCAATAACTCTTTCTTGCTTTCTTAATGTTTTATTTTTACAGCAACAGTTTTTGTTTTATGATATAATATCTTTTTGAATCTCTCTGAGCACACCAGTTAGAATTATTTTTAAAATTCTCTTCTATTTTGTTCTCTCTGGGGTCAGTATTTTATTTATTCATCTATATTCTTTTGTGATGTTGATTTTTCTCAAATACCTAGTGATCTTTGGAAGTCTATTCATATTTCTTGAATGAAGATTAAGTTGGTTAATTTCTGAAGCCAGCACATATTTCCTTTGTTGGTGTACAGTCCTGTTTTCTGACCAGGCCTGTTTTCCAAATGGAAGACTATTGAGTCACAAAGTCCCTGCTCCCATGCTACTTACAGTCTTAGGGATGCAAACATCATATACATAATGAAATAAATAAATATAAAATTTTGATAAGAATCATGAAGAGAAGTAACAGGGCTTTATGAGGGAGTATAGCTGAGAGATCTAATTTAGAATGGGGTTTTTGGGATGACTTTTCTGAGGAGGTGATAGTTATGCTGAGGCTTAACAGGTGGGTTGGAGTTGCCTGGCAGAGTGGGTGTAAAAGCCTTCCAAGCAGAGAGCATAGCATGTTTAAAGTTCCTAGGGCAGGAAAGAGTGGTGTGTTCTAGGCACTGAAAGGAGACCTGTGTAGCTGTGACACAGTGACTAAGGGCAAGAATACGTGAGGTTAGAGTAAAAACAAAACAAAACAAAAATAGCTAGAAGCTGGGTCCTAGGGACCTCAAAGATCAAGTTACAGGAAGAGAGTTTATTTCTCAGTGCAATGATAAATCATTAAAGGATCTTAAGCTCGGGAGTAATATGATAAAATTCATGTTTTATAAACATCATCAGGCTATTTTGTGGCTAATGGAATGGAGAGGTTAACAGTGGAAACAGGGAAAGAAATTAGGAGGTTTTTACAGAAGTCCAGGCAAAAGAAGATAGTAGAACAAGGCAGATACATCAGAGAGGATGAGATGGTGGATGAGGAGCAAGGGATAAGGTTGTTTCATGGATGACTCTTAGATTTTGGGCATGAATAACTTGGTGGATAGAGATGCCATTTGGGGATGGAGGACCTGGGGCAAAAGAAAACAAATTTGGAGAGAAGATCATGAGTTTACTTGGGTTATGTTAAGTGTGAGATGGTTGTGAAACATCCATGTGTGGATGTCTAGAAGGCTTCTTGATACTTGGATCTGGAGAGAATTGTGCCAGGGAGGCCAAAGAGCATGCTTCAAGAAAGGCAGGGAATGGTCAATAGTGTCGAATGCTGCCACACTGCCAAATAAAAAATAACTAAGACATATTTATTCAAATTTGAAGCAAAGAGATTTTTTATGACCTTGGAAAGAGTGGTCCTATTAGAATGGTGGGTGTAGAGGCCGGACTAAGTGGGTGAGAAGCAAGTAGAAGGTGGACAAATGGACGGGGGTGGAGGTGAGGGTTGCTTAGACAACCCCTTCAAGAAGTATTGGCTGTGAAGGGGACGTGTAGCATAACACAGGTTTCCACAACAAAATTGTTCATTAGACTGTGCACTCCAGAAGGGCAGGAACTATTTCTTAAACTGTTTTTGTTCCTGGGGGCCAGCATAGTATCTGGCATACGGTAGTTTATCAAACCATCTTTATTGAATCTATTGGAATATACAAAGCCTTAACGAAGAGAAGCATTCTACTGCTCCACAGCAGGCAGAGCTGGCTCAGTGCTTAGCCGCTAGTGCTGTTGTTGAGACTGATCACAGATAACGGCAGACTGTTGACAGCCATGCTGGTGTAAGCCATCCTTGGCAACCTGACCCCTTGGGGGTCAAGTGCTGAAGGGTCCACTTGGGAAAGATTAAAAGGATCCAGTGGATGTGTTGGTTAACTCCAGGGACTGGTTTTAGGGTTGAACTGTCCTCTCAAGATAAGAATAGCTGTAGATACCATCACAATTAGGAAAGAAATAATTTAAAAAAATAGCTGTAGACCTTCCATAAATTTACTGAGCACCTGCTATGTATTGGTCACTGTGTCATGTATGTTTGCATGTCTTCTCATCTTATTTTTGCAACTACCATCCATATTTCATAGATACGAGCATGAAAGCTCAGAGAAGATAAGTATATTTCCTAAGGTCAGAGGTGTTGTAAATAGCTGACTCAGGATTTGAACCCAGGTCTTCTAATTCACTGGACACACACTATATAAAGACACATGGAGAACTAGCAGGACAGAAGAGGACCAAGACAGGTTTTAATGGTCCAAGAATCTTGATGGTGTGTCTTTCCAGTAACTTTTGAGGGATGTGAAAAGCAGATGGTAATTAAATGATGGGTGGGAGGGAGTAAAAGAGAGTGGAGGGCGGGAGGGACAGCTGAAATGATTGATTCATTATTGTGATGAGACAGTCTAAAGTAATTCAGGAGAGTGGGCCTCTGAGGGGCTGTGCCCAGGGGATGCTCATAAGACTGGTTTTGAGCTCCAACCTTTTTTTATTTTTAATAAATTTTATTCTGTCTATTTAAGGTACACAACATAATGTTATGGGATGCATATAGATAGTAAAAAGTTTAGTATAGTGAAGCAAATTAATATATCCATTATCTCACATAGTTACCCATTTTTCTTTGTTGTTGTTTTTGTGGCAAGAGCAACTAAAATCTACTCATTTAGCATGAGTCCCATATACAGAACACTTTTATCACCTATAGTCCTCATGTTGTACATTAGGTCTCTAGATGTGTGCATCTTATATAGCTGCTACTTTGTATCCTTTGAGCTACATTTCCCTTGTTTCCTCCCCCTCCCACCCTCAGCCCTGGTAACTACTATTCTCTATCACTGTATATTTGAAATTTTTTTTAGATTATACATATAAGTGAAATCATGCAATATTTTCCTTTCTGTGTCTGGCTTATTTCATTTAGCATAATGTCTTCCAGGCTTATCCATGTTGTGGCAAAAGGCAAGATCTCATTCTTTTTTAGGGCTGAATAATATTCCATTGCATATATGCACCACAGTTGCTTTATCCATTTGTCCACTGAAGAGTACTTAGGTTGTTCCCATATCTTGGCTATTGCGAATAATGCTTTGATGAACATGGGAGTGAAGATATCTCTATGAGGTGGTGATTTCAATTCCTTTGGTTATATGCCCAGAAGAGGGATTGCTGGGTCATTTAGTACTTCTATTTTTAATTTCTTTAGAAACCTTCATACTGTTTTTCATAATGGCTGTACCAGTCTACATTCCCACCAGTAGTATACAAGAGTTCCCTCTCTCTGCACCCTTACCAAGACTTATCTTTTGACTTTTTGATAATATTTGGCTCCCATCTTATGGCTTTTTCGGGGAAGTGAGGATTCCAGGCTATTTTTATACGTTTTTGTTTTTGTTGTTCCTCAACTACTTGCTTTATAAAATAAAATTTTTGTTTTTGTTTTTTTGAGACAGGGTCTTGCTCTATCACCCTAGGTAGAGTGCAGTGGTGTCATCGTAGCTCATTGCAACTTCAAACTCCGGGGCTCAAGTGATCCTCCTGCCTCAGCCTCCCGGGTAGCTGGGACTACAGGCGCATGACACTGTACCCAGCTAATTTTTTCTATTTTTAGTAGAGATGGGGTCTCGCTCTTGCTCAGGCTAGTCTTGAACTCCTGACCTCAAGCAATCCTCCTGCCTCAGCCTGCCATATAAAATAAAATATATGGAGGAAATGGGTTGTGATTTTGATATGCCAATGGCAAAAAGAAACAATTCTGAAGACTAAAGAATATTTTTATTTAAGATTTTAAAATATTTTAATTATTTTTCTTATTGTAAATATAATATGTGGTCATGGAGAATTTATAAAATATTAAGAGGTTTGCAGAAGAAAATAAAAATCACTTCAAAATTGCATGACCTAGAGTTAATCATTGTTCAAATTCTGCTGTATTTCTTTCTAATCTAAAGAATATTTTTGAAAAATCCAGAGCTACTTGAAATTCACATAAAATACTGAAAGGAATGGTAGGAAGTTCCTTTTTTTCCTTGCAGGCATGTTTGATCTTACACTAATGAAGGAAAGGAAGAATCTAGTTTTTCTTTAAAAATTCAAAGAAAAAGAATATTTGTAGCTACCCACGGCACTACCTTCCATTGGGCCCTACAGCCTGGTAGCCAGGAAGTTCTTTCAGTTTCCTAATCTAAATCCCTCTTCTTTTATCAATACCCACCTCCTTTCATCCTGGCAGCAGCAGAAATACCTATGTTATTTAATAAACACAAAAAATAGTCACACTCAACTTGCCTTTGAGGCAACTAAGATTTTACCAAAGGAGCCCAAGACAAAATGTAAAACCGAGAAGGAACCAAACTGTCTTCATTATTTTGATTGGCCCAGGACCTTGGTTATATCTGAGGAAATAGCAGGAGGTAAAAACGAAAGCAAAGGTTAACTAGGAGACACTTAGGTACCACATGAAGGGGAAGCTCTTTTAATAACAGAATCATAAAAAATGTCTATGAACAGATGTGCTTCTCTTTAAGAAAACCCAAAGCTCTCCTAGCCAGCTGGTGGCAAGCTAGGTCCAGAAGCCAAGCTATCAGACTCCCTAGAAGAAGCTAATGTGGAAAAGTACCCAGTCCAGTGTCTGAAACATAGAAGGACTCATTAGGCATGAAGCTCCTTCCTTTGCCCCATCTAATGTGCTTTCCCTTGCACCAACAGCCTTCTAAGTCATATATCATGCTCTCAGACAGATAGGTAGTATTTTAATAAGGTAATGAAGTTTGATGGCATGGACACAGAGATTGGCATTGACCTTCTATTCATACTGCACAAACTTTCTGGTTCTGCACATTGGTAGGACTCATGGAGAACAACTTCAACAAGAGTTACAGGAGAACTTGCTAAAAACATCCGTCAGTGTGTTTCTAATCCTTTTGTAAAATCACAGCCTGGTTTTATACAGATTTTGCATGTGCTTATGTCTTTAAAGAGCCATTGACTGGGGCTACCAGCTTAAGTACATGGGGATCCGAAATTGCAATAGCACCTGAAAATCTGGAAATGTTCAAGATACCCTCCAGCTAGTAGGCCACCCTGAGAGGCAGGCACCAGCAATACTGTGTGTTTGTTCCCTCTGGTGCTTACTCTATCTTTCCACGGCTGCATTTCCCTCCACCTCCATCCTGTGTGCATCCCCACCCCCTTTTCCCATCTGCAGGCTCCCTATTCTTATCAAAAGCTGCTCCTCTTCTCCACATCATGTAATGCCCGTTACCATGGCACCCGGGTACTTCGCATTATTAAGACAATCTCTTTATTAGTAAGCCAGCTCCTCCCAGGAAGCCAGGAGCCTTGGAACCCATTTGACAAGATGATGAACCTGTGTCTCGGAGGCTTAGGGATTTGTTAGGGGGTCAGGACAGACAGGTCCAGAAAGCGTGGACCTCATGCTGCATTCCTGGCCTGCACCTCACTGCCCAGAGAGGGACTAAAACTCTCACAGCTGTATTTCATTCCACTGCCTTTTCCTTTTCATCAGGCACTCATAATAATTATGCATGTTACTACACTTCACATTTTACAAAAGGCTTTCAAATACATCCCGTCTTTCAATCCTCCCAATATCCCTGTGAACTAAAAATTTTGTGCTCATTTTAAAGGCTGAAGAAACTGACATTCAGAGGGTTCTGAATGCTCAAGGTCATAAAGACACTTAGGCAAAGCTGGAACTCCAGACCAGACCCTGCACTGTCTCTACAACCACTTCCCTTATCATAGACAAACAGGCAGATAGACAGGTAAAGAATCCTATGCTTTTTGCTGAATGGGTGCTTAATATTTATTGATTTGTTGGACTAAATGTGTCTCTTTTTGAATCAAATATGATGTTACTGACTCACCATCACTGGCTTTGTGTTACTTTCCCAGTAGAGGAATAGATTTAACAACTGTTTTTTTGAGCACCTACTATGAACAAGGCACTGTTTGAAGTGTTGGGGGAAGACAAAGAGTATCCTATATCACTTATATTCTTCAAGACAATGAAGGGTGAGTGAGACATACCGTGCATACAAACTATAATCCAGTGCAGAGTGTGATAAATTCATCCATTCACCAACTATTTCTTGCCTACCAACTGTGTCCCAGGCACTGAGGATTCAGGGATGAATAAAAGAAATATGGGTCTTGTCCTCATGGAGCTTTCTATCTGTGCAGGAAAGCAGGCATTAAACTACCAGTTAGATTACTATTAATATTTAAGAATGGATGCACAATAAGAGTGTAGAAACATAGGTTCCAACTTTGGCCAGGACGGGAGGGTAGGGGGCATGGCAGGGAAAGCTTCCTGCTGAAGAGACACTGATGCAGAAAGATAGGATGACATGCCCTGTCCCCCCGAAGGGAACTGAGCTCCCTGACTCATAACAATTAGGCCAAGCCCTTGGTATGGAGGCTGAGGTGAAAGCAAAAGGGACAAGGGATGGGTTTTTTAGTAGCAGCAGGGTAAATATCAGTTTGTGGGCCTGCTTCACATTGAGAAAATCCAAAGTTCACATGGCTAAGCTCGTCGTTGTAGATCAGAAACAGAACAGAGGGGTACAGATGCTGGGAGGTGGGGGTGGGGATGGGAGTTTCAGGAGCAGGAAGAGACAGAGAGATGGAGAAAGGGACACATAGACCCACACACAGAGAAGAGAGAGGGGAAGGGCAAGATAGAAGGAGACAGTGACCACCTAGTTAGGGAGGGTCAGGAAGAGGTGGCATTCAAGATGACCAGAGAAGTATGCCCTGGGATTCAGCTAGTGGGGATGGGTAGGGAGGAAGACGGTGTTCTGGGAGGGGAAAGAAGCTTGTGCAAAAGAAGAGAACAAGGAATGGGCAAAGTATGTTTGGGAAAGAGTATGCTGTGCCCTTTTCTAGAGTCATTTTCTGGAAGGCAATTAAAACAAACAAACGAAGTAAAATCTGAAATGTGCCCAGTCAAGTGGAGGGTTAGGGGGCTTAAGAAGTGGGATGGGGCCAAGTGTAGACACCTCTGTGGGCAAAGGGGGAGCCAAAAAAGGTCTTTGGTCTGAGGATTCCCATCAGAGCTGTGCATCAGGAACATTAGTCTGTCAGGAGCTCGCAGGACGGGTGGGAGGCAGGAGGGAGGAGTGGCAGCTGCCCCTCCCCCCTCCTCACAGCATCTTCCTGGTCTACCACTGGCAAACCCATCCACGAATGGGAGTTTTAAAGCAGTCCTCTGCTTACCCTCCCATGGGAAAATGGTGATTCATTTTTAGTGCTAATCATTATTGCTTTTCTTAATTATCAGGCGTGACTGATCCCTCACTGAACTGTGGAGAGAGCATATCCCTGTCCCTCAAACAGTCAGGAGGCAATGGATGTTCAAGAACCACTTGTTGGATTACTTGAATTTCCTCCCTTTTTGCTTTTGCTTTGGTGGCCTGACGCCCTTGGAAGCTCTCTTCATCTGCCAGGATGTCCAGGGGAAGTCCTCTGTCGCCCCTGCCATCTCCATCTCTGCTTTCACAGCCCTTCCTGTCTTGGCTGGCTGAGGCCTGCCAAGGATCGAGAACAAAAGTGTCAGTGCAGGACCAAGTGACCTCTTGGGGGGTTGGGGGGAGAAGCATAACATCAACATCAGCCTCACACATAGGCTTTGATATGGTGTCAGAAAGGCTCCAGTTCCTAAGTATCTGTGCCCCAGATTGCTGATGTATCTGAAATTCCACCACAAGAGTCACTAATGTTTGGGCCATTGCAGAAATAGCGTAGCATCCTTAACAGCTGCTCCTTAAAAGCCCTCCTCTCTGCAGAAGAATTGGTTTTTAATCTTGACTCTACTACTTATTAAGTTACTATTTAATAACTGTGACTTTAGGAAATTGGACTAAAATGGCATTAGTGCCAACTCTTCAGAGTAACCAGAAGGCACCAATGAATAATCTCTGACACTGTAATGTGGCATACCTGGTTAAGATTTGGCCTTCTGCAGATACCATCCTGTAAGGCTGTGATTCTCACATCTCATGCTCAAAGGAATCACCTGTAGAGCTTGTTAAAGACATACATGTCTCGGCACCTCCAGCCCCCAAGATTCTGATTCAGAGGGTTGGAGCAGGGCCTAGAAGTCTGTGTATTTAACAAGCCTCCCAGGTGAGTCTGAGGCAGATGGTGCCTAGACCCTTAAAGCAACCCTGCTGCAGGGGCAATGTCTCGGCTCCCAACTTCCCCTCTCTCCCACAGATGCTATGAGCTCTCTTCAGTGTCCCACGGTTGATACCAGCCAAACTGGGTTTAGTCCCTCCTCTAAGGCTAATGTGGTACACTAAATACAGAGCTTTCTCAAACTCTGATATTGCTAAACATTCTGACTTTAATAATACCTTCTCTCCCTGTCCCCAACCCCCTGCCCCAATCAATTGTTTCTCTACCTACAGCTATTTCTATTAGTTTCTGCTACTAGAAAGAGTTACCTGAATGCTGGTGCTTAGTATGGCTCTCCCTCAATTCCTTCCATAACTAAATGCCTTCTGGCCTTTTGGGATTACCTGTCTGGAAATAGAGGTGTTTACAGAGGGGCTTATACAGTATTTGGCTTTTAGCAGGAAGAAAACCATGTCTCTGCTGAACACTAACTCAAAAGGCCTTCCCTGCTACAGAGAAAATCATTACAGCAAGATAAAGTCTCATGTCCTGATATCCAACATCCTTTCTGAAGGTTGTAGCCTTCTTGGATTTTGCTTTTAACAATATTTTATACCTGTTCATGAATGGGCTACAAAAGCATGTTGTAAATTAGCAAGTGTTATACATCTAGGAAATTCCATTACTATTGTTTCTATAATTATAAGACCTTCTTGTGAAGTAAATAACTCAGAACAGAACAAGGTCAGTTTTGCCTAAATCCCACCTTGTGAAATCTATATGCTTTGCTCAGTGGATCTTTGGAGGGCACAACATAGTGGCTTTTCCTGCCATACAAAACCCACACCCAGGAGCTCTTAAATGAAAACCAAGTCAAATATAATAGACACTTGCCCTTATGTAAATATAGCTCTACAAGTGATGGGGGCCTTTTGGGTTATGCTAAGGTTAATGGTGAGGCTCCTGACGTCCCTGTCTGCCCCACCCTGCTCAGCTGCCAGCAAAGATAATCTGCCTCCTGCAGTCACTGGATGGTATATTTAGAGCTTCTTCCCCAAGAGTAAGTGGGTTCTGAAAATAGACTGCTTTGCCTGTGTGCGATTGGGTTGCAGCCTCCAAATCTATACCTGAAAACATGAATATGTGTAGCCAGTGGCCGGCACACAGTGGTTTTAAATATATGTCTGTTCAACAGAATCCAGGTGGCAATGACTTGTTCTCAGGGGCTGGGCTGTACTTCAAAATTTCTTCGTCTCTCTCAGGGACTTGAACAGGCTTCCCTGAGCTTGAATGCTGACATCTACCTCTTTGGCTGGGACTCCTTGGATCTGGACCCACTCTGGATTAGAGTGTCCCATATTTGCTCTGCTGGCTCCTCTCTGGAGGGGACCAGGTGTTTTCCCCTGGTCTCAGCCTCATTCTTGTCTCAGCATGATCACAGTTGTTCTGTATCCTGAGAGCTCCCGCGTGTGTTGCAGCTGTGGTTGAGTTGTTTATGACAGGGAGGGGTTTGTGATCGTCATTTGGCTAGGAACCAAGAGATGGAGGCATCCATGCAACTGTTCCTTCTACCTTAAAAATGTTATAACAATGTTATTTAGTTTGGAGTTGAGAGTAGTTATAAGTTACCCTTAAACTCCTAGATCATAGTTCCATGAGAGCAGGGATAAAGTCTATCCTATTCATAGTTGTAATCTCAGCATCCATTCAACAAGCATTTATCAAGCACTTACTGTGTACAAACCAAAATGCTAGATTCTTTGACAATATAAAGATGAGTAAGAGATTGTCCCTGTACTCAAAAGAAGATTCCAGTTTAACAAGTAGTTATGATACCAAAGGAAATTAAATTAGTGCTGTAATAAAGATTTAAGCATATTTTTGGGAAAGCAGTGGAAGTATTAACTATTTGTAAGGAAAGACTTGACAGAGGAACTGGCCTTTAATAAGTAAGATTTTGACAGCAGAGGCAGTGGGTGAGAGCACATCATGCTGAGGACACAGTGCCAGCAAACCTCAAGTCAATATATGCTAAGTCTACACAGCAGATGGCTGTAGCCACCATGTCTCCTGCTAAGCAAGAGCTTCTTGGGTTCATAAGCTCCAATTGTGTATACTAGCAGATGGGTAAAGTGGATCTTATTGGTTCCTTGGAATTATCCTGGGAGACTGTTTCTCATTTTCTGCTGATGCGTCCTTCTTAGCTTCTTGTGTTAAGAATGTTCTCTTGCCTTAAGTCAATGGTTCCCAAAGTTGTCTGTGCATTAGAATCACCTGGGGTTCTTTTAACGGTTCCAAATTCCAGACCACAATCCCAAATCAAGCGAATAATCGCTGGAATAGAACACAAGTATCAGTGGTGTTTTAAGCTTCCTGGGTGTTTCGAATGTGCAGACAAGTTTGAGAACCACTTCCTCAAGGCAAACAACTCAGTCAGCTGGTTTCACCAGTGACTTGAGCTAGACGATACAAATTTATAGTTGGTTCCTAAGCCATAGATGACACCTGGTAGATATAACTTGTGCCATTGGACACATTCAGGCCTTATGGAAGTGGTCCTGTTTTTGATGACAGCTGAGACAGTTCTAATGGAAAGCCAATCAGCACTCTTTCTGATTTAGATGCCTCATTTCCATATTCAGAGGGTCTCAGTCACCAAGGCTGATGTACTAATGCCAGTGTTGAGCCTGTTCACACCTGAGTCCGATTCCAGGAAAAGCAGCTCATGAAAATGAAATTTGCGCTGTTAAAAACTGTTGGGACCTGGACATGGGCACACTCACTTCCTCATGCCCAGTGCCCTGGAGTTGACACTGGGAGACCTTAGCATAATCAACAAACTTTTATTCATTCATTCCTCATGTATTTACTGGGTTTCTGCTGTGTGTTAGACTTTGTTGTAAGGCTTTAGGGCTACAAAAATGACTCAGACTCAGTTGCCAGTCATTTAGTAAGAGGGTTTTTCAGATGCATTCATGATAATAATGTGAAGAACATGTGGTGACACAAGAGTGTCCCAGCCACAGGCTGTGGGAGTCTTGAGGTTAGAGAGAGTAGTTCAGCCAGAGGACCACCTAAAGGCCCTGTGACAATGGCCTTGAGGAGCAGGCAGCATTTGGACAGAGAGCAGAGGGAGGGGAAGTCTACTCTGGGCAGCGGAGCAGAATGGGCACATGCATGAAGGCAAATTACCAAGGAGTGTCATAGGAAAATGGGGAGCCATTTGTTTGGCCAGCACGTGAAGGGGAGACAAAGCTGGGGGGAAGTTGTTCTAGTAGACAGAGCCCGAAGTTGACATGGCACGTCGGACAGAGAATCGTGAGTGAGACAGTGAATGGTGGAGCTCTGGAAGATCTGGATGAAGCTGCACGTTTCCACCACTCAGCTTCTCGGATGCACTGAGTTCATCCCCTCCCCAGGGCTGTTAGACCTGTTTTTCTCTCTTCCTGGTGCCCCTCTCCATCCTCCTCCTTTCTTGCCCAGATTGGATCCTACTGATCCTTTAGATCTGAGTGTAACTGTCATTTATTCAAAGATGTCTACCCTGACCTTTCAATTTAAATTATATTCCCCTGGCTGGGCACGGTGGCTCACGCCTGTAATCCCAGCACTTTGGGAGGCCGAGGTGGGAGGATCGCTTGAGGTCAGAAGTTGGAGACTAGCCTGGGCGACACAGTGAAACCCTGTCTCTACACAATAAGTAATTTAAAAAATTAGCTGGGCATGATGGTGCGTGCCTGTGTAGCTACTCAGGAGGCTGAGGCAGGAGGATCGCTTGAGCCAGGAGTTCGAGGTTGCAGTGAGCTATGATTATGCCACTGCACGACAGCCTAGAAGACAGAGAGAGACCCTGTCTCAAAAAAAATAAAATAAATAAAATAAAAATAAATTAGATTCCCCTGCTATAGTCTCTCATCTCATCCAATTATATTCCTTCATAGTACTTATCAAGGTGTATAATGATATGTATTATCTGTTTTAAAAAAAAACTTTAAAAAAAAAACCTTTCTCCTCCATCAAACTGCATGAGCTCCATGAGGTCAGGAACTATGTGTATCTTTTCTCTTAGGATATCCCCATCGATTGACAGGTAAGAAGCTCTCAATAAGAGTTGGCTGAACAATAAATGAAAAAATAAGTAATAGCAAAGAGAAAAAACAATATATAGGAAGAACCTGCCTCCCACCCCCCCCCACATATGTATAGTGGAAACACGTTACTAATGAGAGAAGGATCATATCTGGTGAAAGACATATTGGCTAGGAGTAAGAGTTGGGGGCCTGGCTTTTATACCCATTTCTGTCAGTACCTAGTTGTGAGACCAGATACAAAATCCAACCAGCTCCAAAGATAGAGTAACTATCTTTCCTTCTCTAACTTCACAGCATTGGTCTCAGATTCCTCATTTATAAGACTGGGATCATAAAGCCTGCTCTGCTTAACTCTAATATTTGGGAAAACACATTGGAACTTAATATACTGTTATGTAGGTAAAGTATTACAAAAATATAAAAAATGTTAATACATAGCCTCAGTGTGGGGATGTCAAATGAATGAGTTTAGTCTTTTATTTGTGTTTGCTACAAAATATTATTTTATACCACCATTGGTCAAAAGAAAAAAAAAGCCAGAAATAAAGCTATATTCTTTGATTACCAAGGTGAAAATAAGATATTATTGGCTGAGTTTGTGTCAAACATACTAATGAAAATGCATGCCCTTTCCATTTACTCAAAGGCACTAATGGCTTTAATAAAAGCAGAACATATTATTTAATAGGGCTAGATAATTAGCCTTGACAAGAAGTAAGCCCAGAATTCTCATGAATGAATTAGCTGATTTCTACTATGGACATTGAGCATTTGGTCTTTCACTTGGCATCCTAATGAGAATTCAGTAACCGCCGGAGACACACAGTGACTGCAGTCAGTGCACTTGTTTGGGAAGGGCTTAGGTTAGAAACACCAGCCACTTAGGATAATGTTGTTATATCAATAATGGTCTTAGACAAGACACAGTGGTGCTAAGCAAAAAATGCAGATTAAAAAGAAAAGCCACAGTCATATTTCTTGAACTTTAGGCAATGTTTATGGTTTGTTATGGGATGTTAAACCATATGGAAGATATCACCAGGAAAGTATGCTGGGGTGCTTTTTGGCATATATTAAGCATATCAAGCATTTTTCATGCAAAAATATTTATTGAGCACCTACTGTGTGTTCTAGCATTTATGTGAGAAATTGAAGACACGTAATATATTATCACTGTCTTTGAAGAGTTAACAGTCATGTTATGAAGACAAGACATATTCAAAGGAAAGATATCCATTCAGCTCCATTGCCCTAGGAATGCTGCAAGGCCACACATGTTAAGTGTCACCTGAACATGTCAGGTCAGCAGTCTGAAATGTCGGTTCTTGGTGTGCTCTTGGCTGAAGAATGACCAGACCCACTGAAAGCAAGGTAAGCAAGAAATGAGGTTTACTGAGGAAAGAAAGACAGGATTATAGAGCAAGAGCAAGATACAGGTTTACAGAGCAAGAGCAAGATACATTCACCACAGATGACGAATGGACCCCTTGTCTTAACAAAAAGGCCTTGGTCATGGTCTGCGGGCTTGTTTTACAGTGTCTAGATTGGGCCCTCCTTGTGGTTTAGACATCACCATGGAACCACTTTGATGGACAATTATGAGCACGTGGCCAGGCACGGTGGCTCACGCCTGTAATCCTAGCACTCTGGGAGGTTGAGGTAGGAAGATCACTTGAGGTCAGGAGTTCAAGACCAGCCTGAGCAAGTGCGAGACCCTGTCTGTACAAAATATAGAAAAATTAGCCAGGCATGGTGGTGCACGCCTGTTGTCCCAGCTACTCAGGAGGCTGAGGCAGGAGGATTGTTTGAGCCCAGGAGTTTAAGGTTGCAGTGAGCTATGATGACACCACTGCATTCTAGCCCAGGCAGCAGAGTGTGATCCTGTCTCAAAAATAAATAAATAAACAAACAAACAAACATGTGCTCAATTCTTATCCTATGTGATCCACAAAACAAAAACCCAAACCAGAAACCTCAGTGAGGTAGGTGGCATGGGCACTGCTCCCAGAAAATAAATGAGCTTGGCCAAACTTGGGCAGCTGGAGAGTGGCAGAGTGCTGTATGTGTCCTGGGCCTCCTGCTTACTACCTCAGAGCACTTCTCTCTACATAAAGCTCAAAAGGTAGGTTGAGATGCAATGGTGAAGCCTCTCCATGGCAGGTTAAGGAATTTGGTTTTTATTCTGTGAGGAAAAGAAGTAGACAATGTACCCAAGTTAGTAAAAGGGGAAGAAAGTAGAGTCTGCCACAAATAGCCAACGATCATTCTGACATTGATCTTGGACAAGGCTCTAGAATAGGCTTTTTGAACGATGGTTTTGAGTACCTGAGTACTTGGAAAAACTCTTGCAAGCAAGGTTCACCAAAAGGCCAGTTTTAATAACTCATTTCCTTCTCTGGCATGTGTACAATAGAAAAAAAGTGTCTTACAATAGTTTGTAAGACATTTGCTTCAGATACCACTGTGGAGAAAATGGACAATTAAAGAATGGGTGGTGGATTGGTTTGCATTCAGTTTTAAAGTTGAAGGGGATATTGGAACTCATCTAGCTCTGCTCCGTTGTTTTACAAATGGAAAAAGGAAATGAAAAGTAAAGTGACTTGCTTAAGTTTACATCCTCCTCCTCCACCCCATCATCCTCATCATCAAATTAGCTTACACATATCAAGCATTTACTATTTATCTGGCATATTCCAAATGATTAACAACGTGTTGACTAATTTAATCCTCACAGTAACCCTATAAAGTAACAAAGGCCCAAGGAGTTTCAGTTACTTGACAATATCATGAGACCGTAAGCGATGGAACCAGGATTTGCACCCAGCAAGGCTGGCTTGTGAGTTGGTGCTTTCTCTATAGATATAGCCTTTCCAGGCCGTATAACTAGTAAGTAGCAGAGCAGAGTGTCAAAGGTACTAATGAATGGAATTCCTAATGTTGTGTTATAAGATGTTGTCTTTGCTATATCGTTTTCAACATTTTCATCAATGAGTTGGATGAGACATGGAAAGCCGTTCATCCGATTTTCAGAGGTCATGAAATGGGGGTAGGAATAAGAAATACACTGGACAACAAGAAGCAGGATCCCAAAAGATCTGGGATGATGGATGAATCAAAAAAGTTTTCATTTCAGAGGAATATAGGAAGTATTTCACGTGGGCCCTCCAACTGATTGCCCAAGAATGGGATGAAAAATGTGCATAAAAGAGAACACAACTTGGGGAAGGGCAGGGTGGGGAGGTTTTATCAAGTGAGTCCTACATGAGTTAACATGCAGAGCTGCCCAGAAGCTAATGCGCCGGGCAAATGGTCCTCCTGTATTCTGCATCGTTTATGTCCAACTGGCTCTCAAATGATTCTCTGAGATCCAGCAACCATCCAGGGAGGCTCCCCAGCCTCTTCACAGTGACAGCCTAGATCTTCCTCCCTTTCTGACATGCTGTTACTCTGGTCCCCATCTTGGCCTCCTCCCTCTGGCCTTTTATTCTTAGTGTTTGTTCTGGGTTCTCCTAGCATTTGAATCTTGATTTTTTTTTTTTCTATTGGGTTCTGATTTGACTTATCTCTCTGTCTCACTGTGTCCTGTGCTGCATCAGGAGAAAACTTCTTATCCTTGTTCCAGCCCCTCAGAGCTCTCAGTCCATGACACTGACCCTCAGTGGGTATGTGCACAGCCCCCTCATCACCCCGCCCAACACATACACCATGAAGAAGAGATTTGGACCATATCTGGAGCATTGCATCCAAATCTTGCCAATACCCTTCCTCACCATGAGGGTATCTATATAAACTGAAGTACACTATTAGAAAAAGGATAGGTTGTGAATAGACTTGAACACTCGGTGATATATGGAATGACTGGAAGAGCCAGAAATGCCTAAAGAAACTGAGATTATGGGCACAGCAGATCTATCTCAGAATGTGCAGAAGATCCCACTGTGAAAGACCCCACAGGCTTCTCTTATGTGGTTCCAGGGAGTAGCCTAGAACCTGTGGGCAGAAGCTGTAGGGAAAAGAGGCAGATTTCAGCTCAATAAGAAACTTTTTCATGGTGAGAACTATCTAGAGATGGAATGGGAAAGTAGTGAGCTCCCCATTATTGGAGGTGTTCAAGTATAGGCTGAGCAGTGACTTGTCAGGAAAGCTGTACAACAGACCCAAACACCAAATGGGTGCTTAGACTCTTTGATCTGTGGGTCAGTTCCACACAACAGAGTCTCTGTGTCAGTGAGGCCCCAGTGGTGTTTTTGAACAAGTGGCATGATGACAATGGTATATAAAATGAATGCATCCCCCCAGCAAAACATCAGAGAATGACCTCCATGTCCAGCTAACACCTCTTCCCTACCTGTAAGTTTTCTGTGTGAGCGAGCTCTGGCTCCCAACTACACTTGTCAAGCTCCCACTGTTAGCACGGACAAATGCTTCTGGCCACCAAAGCAGAAGAGGCCCACCCCAAATCTAAGGGCTGCTCTATTTTAGTTTCCCATAGCTGGAGACTGTCTCACAGTTTTCTAATCTTGTGCTTATGAAAGGGCTCTGCTCTCTCTTGGCCCCTACCCTCACCCCCTTTCACAGATCAAATACCAAGTGCATTGGACAGATAGAAGCCAGAGTGAGAAAATAAAACCCCATTGATTTATATGGGTACAAGTCAAGGAAAAGGCACCTAAAGAGTCTTCCATCCCCTGCCACCTCCCCCCTCTCTCCTGACCTACTCCGGGGCTGTCATACATCGATTGGCTTACTAGATAATAGATCGTGCCACCCGGTAGGGACCTCTAGGGACCAGCCGGGAGCTGGAAGAGTCGCACGCTGCAGCCCAGCCCTGAGTTAATCAAACTAGCAACAGGATCTCAAGCAGCAGCGACAGCGGTGGCAAGAGTAGCGGTGGTGGCAGTGGCGGCGGCGGCAGCATTATGCGTGATTACTGACAGGCACCAGCTGCTGCCGCCACAGCCGTCTCCAACACACTATGTGGGCTCTCCGATCTAGAGGCAGATTCCTGACTAATCCCAGAGGGCTGGCCCAGCCTGTGCTCCCCGGACTGCTAGGAAGCGATGACCACTCTTGTTAGCCCAAGTTGAAGATAGCCCGGCGCTGCCTGGGAGCCGGGAGAGGCCGAAATATTTCAAAGACGCACAAGAGAGGAACATGAACTGAAGAGTAAACATGTATGGAAATTATTCTCACTTCATGAAGTTTCCCACAGGCTTTGGCGGTAAGTATCTCACTTGGGCTTCACGGTGTGGACCTGTATGGATAGACAGAGGGGAAATTGGGAAACACGGATAACTGGATTAGTATTGAATTAGGAGAACACATATGTTTATATGCACATATAGTGTGTTTCCATGTGAGTGTGTGTGTGTGTGAGTGCAAGAGAGAGAGAAAGAGAGAGAGAGACAGAGACAGAGAGAAGGGTCCGTAGGTGAGGACATGCTTGCATATCAGAATGAGGATATGGGGATATTCTAAGGAGAATGTCTTTCTAAACCAATATGCTTGAGAATGTGTCTGAGACAAAAATAGAATATGAGTATTGTTATAACCTAGTGTGTTTGTGTGGGTGTGAAAAGTGGAAGAGTTAAAGGGAAATTACTATGATATTCCTATTATCCAACTTGTAATGAGAAAAAAATGTGATTAAAAAGGCTTTGCCTATATTAAGGGTTCCTGGGATACTTTGCAACAAGGGCATGATTGTTTTACTCAAAAGCAGATTTCCCTATAATTAGATTTTTAAAAAGAAAACATAGTGCTTTAATTTGCTACAGCATTTTCCTTTCTCTGTTTTCTTCCCTTTTGATTTGCTAATAGCCTCTTCTCTCCTCCCCTGCTGCTGCCCCCATTCTCTTGCAAGGGTCGCAGCCAGCACTTCCACTCTGGGAGGTCAAGAGCTGGGGGTGGGCGATCTGGGGTCTTAGAGAATTGGCCAACTGAAGATCCAAGCCGCCATGCCAGGCAGGGCAGCCCAGTCACACTTCACGGAAGCTTCCAGAGACTGGGTCCATGGGCTGCCTTAACGCCCAGGCACATCCGTCCCGGGGATCCCTCGATTCAGTGACAGAAGCAGCACAGCCGCCCAGCTCTGAGTGAATGGAACCAACAGCTGACCAATTGGCCTCTCACTTGTCAGTTGGTGGCATGTAGCTTATGTTCTTGGGAGCCAAGGGGGTATTCTGGCAGGCAAGACAAAGCAGAAATTCTTGTAAGGTCTTGAGAACTGAAAAGCTCCTGCTCTCCTGACCTCCTCTGTGGATAGCTAGCCAATTCACCCGAAGGCTTGGGAGTACAGCAAGCCTACTTGGCTGGGCAGAACCTCTGCGAGGCATGGTGGAGCACTGCAAAGTAGAAGGGATGCCTGCCCAGGAGGTGTTAGACCAGGGAGTTTGTTCATTCATTCTGGGTCCACTGGGTAGTTTATATGAGTCAAGCATGGTGTTGGGCACAGGGAATACAAATATGAATGAGACAAAGTCTCTGCCTTTTGGACTGGGGCCAGGCTTGTTAAACGGACACATTACAATACTGCGTGATGTGTGTAATATGGAAGGCATGAGGAGGTTGTACTTGGATCCAGGGGTGGGGGGCCATGGAAATATTCCAGAGACAATGTTCAAGTTATTTGGGCCAGTCTGATGACTGAGTGAGAGCGGGCCAGTGCTGTGGCCTGGGCATTTGATCTCCAGTTATGCTTGGGCCCTGGGCGTGAAAATCCCCCTCAACTCCCATCGCACTCCCACTCAGAGCTGAGAATTGCGTTTTCCTTTATATCGTAGTTCAGTTGTTAGAGAAGCATGTTTATCCTCAGCCAGATTCTTGGGACCCCCGAGCTCTGCGAGATTATGGCTTCATTAATGCCAAAGAGACCCTTGGAGACAGTTGGGGTGAATAAAAGTTTTGAAGGTAGAAATATCTAAGGAGAGAGCTAAAGTAAAAACCAGAGAAAGAAGGTCTAGTCTAAAATTCACTCGGGGCTGCTTGCTGGAATCTTGGAATGTTAGCATCCTCAGGGACCTTAAAGAGCATCTTAGACCTCCCATTTTATAGATGTGTAAACTGAGACCTAAAGGAGGGCAGGGACTAGTCCAAGTTTACATGGGGCTGAGTTGCAGTGCACTTCCAGAAAAGTCCCTGACTCAGACTTATAATAGTATTGCTTTAATCTGATATAGTGAAAACAGTGTGGGTGGGGAGGGGGCAGAGAGAGACAGTGTGCTGAGTTTGATTCCCAGCTTTTCATTTACTAGCTGTGTGACCTTAAGCAAGCTGGTGAACCTCTCTGACCCTCATTATCTTTCTCTCTAAAATGGGATTTACAATCTCATCTTGAAGTGTTGTTGTGAGAATTAAATAAGCTAGCACATGAAAAAACAGCTGCTATAGTATAGTCCATATATATGGTACCTAATACAAGTTAATATTTACATTCCCTCCCTTTTGCTCAAGTACTAACATGCAAATTAATTCAAAAATCAGATATTACTGTAGAATAATGAATTAGGAATCTGGGAGAATAAAATTAAATCCGCAAAGACCCACATATTTTGCTGGCTTAGACTTTCATAATTGTGGGGGCTCTGGTATTTAGTGTAATTAGGTTTCAGATGGAAGGAAATGCAGTGGTTTCCTTCCAGCCCTGGAAGAAAATGCTTCAATATAACATGGGGAAATGGAGGGGAAAGAGTCATCTAGGTTGTTTAAACATTTCCCTCTCATGCTACTTTTCCTTGCCATTCCTGAGGGAGGAGAACAATCATCGTGTTTAGTTCTGTTGATGATTTCCATTTTGCTTGCACGTTGCAGTTAAGAGGCCTAAATGTGAGCAAAGGACTCCACTCCCTCTGCAGGGAGGTCTGTCTGAGAACTTGCAGTGACCAGGGAGGAAGGGATGCGGGAGGACCCAGCAGCAGGCACAGGGGAAATCAGAGGATTAGAGAGGACGTCACCTGCAGCCTCTAACCTTTGTCCCAACGCAGCAAGTTGTGTTGCACTTATTAAATGATTTGGTGTATAATCCCCTGCCCTTTTACATGTTAGCAAATGGAACCACAGAGGGCTCCTGTGATTTGTGTGAGAATCTCTAGGGAAGCAATGTCACCCTTGGGAGATAACTCCTGGGATTTGTGTCTGGGGCAGTGCTTACCAGATGTCAGAGCATCGTCTGATCAGCGCACACAAGACTGGTCCAACTGGCAAAGTGTGGTGACTACCTGGGTGGCAGTGGCCACAAAAACGCGCCCACTCTCCTAGCTCCAGGCCCTGCCGTGCAACCACGAGAGGATCCTTCTCTTCTCTGCTGAGTCCTGGGTTTGCCAGCTGCTCAGTAAGAGATTTGTTTTCCTGGGATGAGACAGTTGCTGCCTCTTAGAAGATAGCAAAACAAAGCCTGTAATCCCCTCATCCAATTGTGCAGTAATCCCCAGGGTAAGGAGGAGATGAGGAAGGAGAGGACCTCTCTCATCTCAGTGAACAAGCAACACCGGACACTAATGCCAGCTACCACTGTAAGCACTTTACCAGTGTCAACTCATTTAATCCTCATAACAACCCTCTGAGTACGTACTATTACCATCGTTATCATACTCCTTTTATAGATGAAGAAACTGCGGCATTGAGAGGTGAAGAACTTGTTTAAGGTCTCAGAGCTAGAAAATGGCACAGCTGAGGCCTTGAACCCAGGCAGTCTAGCTCCAGAGTTCATGCTCTGCTGAGCTGCCTCTCGTGGCTTCTGTGAGTGACACACTTTCTGTATGAAGCTAGGGTCTGCAGCACTACCCCCGGAGGGGTTTCTGGAGCCCCACTCCAGTCTTAGAAATCCAGCCCCAGCACTGACAGGTGGTTGCGGACACAATGGGCTAGCCACTGAGGAATAAACCACAGGATGGTTTAAGAGCTACTGAGGAGCAACAATGACCTCTGGAGAATTAATTGGTGGCTTCTCCTGGGGACCTACTGAATTGTAAGAGTCCTGCCTAATTGACCCTGACCATTTGTGTAGAATATTCCCTTTTTCGCCTGAGGATAGCCATAGAGGAGGGTTGAGTTGGAGGTGCTTGTGTATGTGTGTGTGCACATGCATGCACATGCTGGAACATATTTTTCCCTTCCACAGATACATGGGTGGCTAACTGGAGCCTACCATGGTTGTAAGTGGTTTGGCTTTATGTAGGAAGGAGTAACTGTTTATGAGATTTAGGAAGGAACATAATTAGTATAAACTATTTTCTGAAACATTTACAATCTTACCAAGAGATAGAGAGCTGAATAGCCACTGGGGGAAGAAATTGTGCAAAGAGTAATCTAAATGCTCCACCTCTTCCTTCCCCTCATTATGTGACTTCTGGATCTGCAGAGAATTTAGGCACCAGCATTGGGTCGCTGACATGCCAGGGGCTCCCAGAGGAAATTGGGATTTTCTCCTCTTATTTGAAAGTAGAAGACACAGAGGCCCAGGGAATGGAAGTTTATTTTCTAGAATGCCTGGGTTTTGTTGGCTGTCATGAGATTGACTCAGCCCTGGCTCAGTGATCCTCACAAAAGAGTGAAAATACAGGTTGAGCATCCCTAATCTGAGAACATGAAATCTGAAATGCACCAAAATCCAGAACTTTTTCAGTGCTGACACGATGCTCAAAGGAAATGCTCATTATAGCATTTTGGATATTGGATTTCCAGGTTAGAGATTCCCAACTGATAAGTATAATGCAAATATTCCAAAATCTGAAAAAATCCAAAATCTGAAACACTTCTGATCCCAAGCATTTTGGATAAGGGTTACTTAACCTGTATTAACTCATTTCATACCTACAACACTGCTTGAAGGTTGGTACTCCTATTATCCTACAGATGCAAAAACTGGGGGACAGAGAAATTAAATAACTTGCTGAAGGGAACAGGGCTAGTAAATGGTACAAATGGCATTTGAATCCAGGGAAAAGTGGCAGGTCTGGATTTTAATTCCAGCCCCACCGTTTCTATACTGTACAACTCTGCAAATTCTTACAGCAGTTACCCAGGATGGCCCTTCCCGCCCCTTCCAGACCCAATTCTTGGCTTCTCTCAGGATTTTGCCTGAGGACCTTTCTGACTAGGATGCTCCCCATCCTGACTCCGGCCCCTCACGATTCATACTCCAGCTCTGGTTCCCTTCCTCAGGGCTCCCAGCCCAGCCCAGCCCAATCTTCCCTCTACTCCTTCCACAGAAGAGCCACTCAGACACCAGGGATTAGCTGATATACGTTTCTTATATTTGAATTATTATCAGCATTTTCAAAAGCACTTTCACATAAACCTTTGGGCTGCACAAGCACCCTGAGATCGAATAGGAAGGTGATTTATACCCGTTTTACTGGTGCAAAGCTCTGTATCTTAACAGATGTGGAAAACAAGATGTTAGACATTAAATTCCCAGTGAGTAGGGAACAGAGGTAGAAGCCACATCTCTTGATGGGAAGCCTCTGCTACCAAAGCCCTTTCTGGCTTTCTCAATGGGGAAAATCTAGGAATGCATGGGGAATGGAGAGCGTGTAGAAGAGACCCTCCTTCTGCCCCCGGAGGCTCAGCCCCCATGGCCTTTCAGTGAGAATGTGAGGACGAAAAGATGCATTAGCTGGCGGGCGCTGCTGCTGCTGCACACAGCCCCAGTTCCGACCAGCTGGCCGGCCTTCTGAGCTGCACAGGGCAGGTCCACCCGGATTCATGCAGCCCCCAAAGGAGGGTCTGACTGGCTGTTCAGGGTGGGGGCTGGAGGTTATTAGTCCACTGCTTGGAGGAGTGCGGAGGGGAAAGTGGCATCCCTTCGTCTCTCCCCCCTCCTCCCTCCCCTCCCCCTTCCTCCGATCTCCTTCCACCACCACCCCCGCCCCCCCTAAAATCTGTAATGATGGAGGTAGTGAAAAGCAGGGAAAGATTGATAATCAGCCTCATTATTACCAGCATTATGTATAATTATAGCAAAACCTCACTCATTTGGATCAATTGAGAGAAAAATCAGTCTAAATTCGTGACAAGTTGGCAGATTACTTTTAAATTACAATTTTATTACTTCTAAGTAACACACGTGAATAGTTTGTGTTTCAAGTACCACAAGCTAATGGTTACTAAGTGGGGATTTTATAAAACCTGCTTTAAAAGACTCTTTGTAATTAACACCCCGTTAATATGCTAATGATATTCCTACTATGCTTTTTAAATTGCTTGAAAACAGATGTATCTTAAATAGGCTCAACACTTCTCTTACCATCTTATTTGCTTAACAAACCCTTTTTTCATTATTATTTTGTGAATGAGCAAATACAAATTAGTTCATACTGTGACCGATTTAGTCACCCGTCCAAATTAATTATGTCACAGATTAATAAGACCACATTATTTTTGTTTAGAAACCAGACTTTTAGGACTTAAAGAACCACCTCATTTTATAGAAGAGGAAATAATCTCAGAGAGGTTGAGACACTGTCTTAAGGCTACACAGGAGAAAAACAGCAGGTCTTCTGGCTCCTGGGTCCACGCTTTTTCCATTCACTTCATAATGCCTTATATTCATAAACTCTTTATAAATATATGCTATTTTTCCATGTCAATTATTGGTTCAGTCAAAAAATATTTGTTGAGCACCTGTTATGTGCCAGGCCCTGTGTGAGGCACTACAGATACAGTGGTTCCTCCCGGAGGCCACTGACTATTTCATTTAAGCTTCAGACTGACTCAGAGTAGTCTGTAAGGCAGGCATTATCCCCACTAGACAGATTAGGAAACTGAGGTTCAGAATGGTGAAGTGGCCCTTTCAAAGGCTTGCTACGAATTATTATTATAGGCCTAGAATCTGAGTCTAGTCTAAAACAATTTCTGCCAACCTTTCTGCATGTAATTAATGGCATTTTGCTTGCACACCACCTTTCCCACCCAGCCAAATTATAAACCTTGCTGGTACAGATGGATATTATGCCATCCCTAACAAATGAGAGGCGCCAGGGGACCCTACTAACAAGGAACGGCTGTCTGTCCCTTTAAGCCAGTTCCTTATACTGGTACACCACGTACTGGTTGTTCTACAAAGATAAATGCCAATAACTGTTTGAAGCATTTGCTGAGGGTGCTCCCAGTTCACCTCTTGTTCCTGAAGTCCTTGAACCCCAACTTTGTGCACACCCAGCTCTTGAATCCATGACCTCTGTCCCTTTCTCTATCTCTCTGGACTTCTTGTTCAGATACGCTCTCCCTAGCCTCTAACTATGGACTTTCTTCTAGAGTGCAGTCATCTTAAAATATAGTGAACTATATTCCTAGTGCAATGTTACCATTGGGTAATATAGATAGCATTTTTTGTTCTTGGGTTCTAAATACCTACATTCTTTGGATCCATTCACTTAAACTCAGCCCCAAGAAAAATTTCCAGAAATGATTAATCTCCAAATGTTTTGAAGGCTTCAGAGCTTGTAACTAGTTTAAACATTCAGGGCAGGGGATGGGCCTCATGTTCTTGGTGTCCTGCACAGTTGCATAAGCCAGGTGCTTAGCCAATGTGTGCTGAGTGACTGATGGACAGCCTTCCCCACCCGTCTAGGATATTCTTCCCCTGCTGTCTAACCTCTGCTCTGTTCTTCACTTCGCTGGGGCTGAGAAAACACAACACTGTGAACCTGAAACCCTCCGAGAGACTGCTTCCACGTGATGCCAGTGACCAGTAAAATGAAAAGTAGGAACAAAGGAGCTGTCAAGTCATAGAAATGAAACCCAGGCAACCATCCCAAAGTACTTATTAAGCATTTTGTTTGTTGTTCCTCTGACTTCCTGTAAATGTTTTTGAATTAAAGATCACAGACCTTTCCATTTGTAAGTTTGGATGTTAATTCTGAAATCCCACCAGGAGTTTGAGATTGATCTTCAAACTATAAACTCCTGCTGCCTCCATCCCCTATCCAGTTACAGTGGCTGATAAAAGGAGGCAAGGGACTCCAGGTTGTTCAGTTTGCAGTTGAGGATACCGAGGGGGGTTAGGACTCCTCCAGGGGTCTCTTGAAGATTATAGGGGCTGGAAGTCCCAGGTCATGGCTCTCTTTCTGCCTGACGTCCTGAGTGCCTACCCTGGAATGATTTGTTAAAACGTAATTTTCTGAAACTGGGGCTCTTTCCAAGGCAGAATTCATAACCTCTTTACTTCACTCTGTCAGCATTTCATAGTATGCAGTCTGACACTTTACGAACAGGCATACCTCCTCTAAGAAAAATGTACGTACAAAATTCTGGCTGAATTTAGTACCATACTCTCCAAGTTTTCTAGGAAAAAACGGGAACGAACTTTTATTGTGTTTACGATATTCCAGGCTTTATTTTATTTAACCCTTACATTGTGAAAGGTTAGCCCTTACCCTATGTGCTCAGCAGCATTGAGCTATTTTACCAAAGGGTGGGGGCAGACTGTCTGGCTTAGCTCCCTTTACTCCTCTTCCTGCCACCCCAGGTGGCTCCAAGGGGAACCCAGTTTGAAGACCACAAACAGCCTCGGGTCCCAGGCAAGCCACACCTACTTTCCCAAGTGTCCTCACCTGTAACTGAGAGGTGGGACCGGAAGATCTGCAGGCCTCTCTGTCCAGCTTTGACAATCCAGCTCTGTGGCAGGGAAGCCAGAGGAAGAGCGGTGTGGAGCTGAAGTACTGGGAATCACGGCTAACTGTAAAGCAATCAGAAATGGTCGTAAAACTCCTCCAGAATGATCCCCTAGGGGTCGGCAAGCTTACTGGAACATAGCCACATCCATGCACATTAGTTTATGCATTGGCTGTGTCTGCTTTCACACTACAATGGATATTGTGTTTAGTTGTCACAGAGACTGTATAGCTGGCAAAGACTAAAATGTTTACTGTCTGGCCCTTTAGAGAAAAGTTTGCCAGCCCCTACCCCACAATGTAAAATCTGGTTCCACATATTAAAATCAAGTGGGATCCACCTGGAAAAAGATTTTAACCTTTCTTTTATCAGCACCTTTGACAGCCCTGTCCCTTCCCCCCTCCCCTTAGTCATTTTATTCATTTGTCACAATTACGTGTGCTTAAAAAATGCATCATGATCCATAAGTAATTTGTGAAGAGCATATGGTAACAATTGAATATCTTAGCTGTTCTTACACATAATCAACCCATTTGTGGCTTATCTGGGATCCCCCCCACAACTTCTACCTCTAGCAAGTGGCAAGCATTGTGCAGGGGTTAAGCACAGCAGCCCTGGCAAAAGACTGCCCGGATTTGAAGCCCGGCCCCGCTCCTGACAAGCCAGTTCATCTCAGGCAGTTTGCTCAGCTTCCCTGGGGCTCCTCTTGCCTGTCAGTAAAATGGGGATGGTGATAATAATAGTACCTTACCTCCAAGGGTCCTTGAGATTATTAAATGAGTTGATGCATGTAATCTTGGAAGAGTGGGTGGCACATAGTAGGTGTGTAATAAATGTTAGCTATTACACACAGGTTGAGTATCCTTTATCCGAAATGCCTGGGACCAGAAGTGTTTCAGATTTCTAATTTTTTCAATTTTGGAATATTTGCATTATGTACTTACTGGTTGAGCATCCCTAATCCAAAAATCTGAAATGCTTCCATGAGTACTTCTTTTGAGAGTCATGTTGGGGCTCAAAAAGTTTTGGATTTTGGAGCATTTTAGATTTGGGATTTTCAGTTTAGGGACATTTAACCTGTCTATGTTTAGAACGATGTCTGGCTCATGGCAATTGCTTGATGAACATTAGCTATTGTTATTGTTGTCACTCAGCAGAGGAGATGACATTAGCGTCAATTAAAGTGCCTTCGTAGGGCAGTCTCCTGCTGACCTTGCTCAGCAGCCTGTCTGTGCATTCAGAGCCAAGCAGGGAAAGGATGTGTGAGTGAGACAAAGAAGAACAAGCCAGGTGTCTGCAGAGTCTATGATTGCTAGGCTTACGCACCATATCCCTCCACTGGAGAAAAGGAGGCTGCTTTGGTGTGTGATTATCCCACCGTGGGAGAGATCAGAGTGGGATAGGACCCCATGGTGTGCCCTTGACTTCAAATGGAGACTCCTGACTCTGAGAAATAGCAAGTCTTTAGCTCTGTCCCTTTCCCCCTGGGTGGGCATTAGCCATTATCAATGATTCATTATAAGTTTCCATTCCATCCTGAAGAGGTTGCTAACGGGAGAGCAAACTCTGTACCCTGCCTGGCACAGCAGCAAAGGGGTGGAAACGCCAAGCCATTTGCTCCCTTGTCTGGCCAGTCAGAAAAACTGCATCCTTGACATTTTACTTTTATTGGCTGAGGATGAGGTTGCTAAGCAACTTCCTTACCTTGGTAAGAATTCTGTAGTTCTGAGTACCCAGGCTTTTCTGTCCTCTTTCTCAGTAAGACTCTCTTTCTCTCTCTCTCTTTCTCTGTCACGCATGCACACACACACACTCACACACTCACACATGCAATTTCTTGTTTAGAGATTTTGGTTCTGGTAAACATCAGTGACACTGATTTCTTATGCAAATAATTTCTGTTCATAAACTCTACATCTAGTTATATACATTACTTAACAAAAAAATTAATGGACCTCATGGTCTCAGGCACCCTCAGCAGTCCTCTGAGGTGGGCATGTTTGTCTCAATTTACGGCTGAGGAAACTGCAGTTTAGAGAGGTCATGTTCCTTGCTCAAGTTTACATGGCTGGAAAGTGGTGGAGCCTTGAGTCCATTCTAGGACTTTTTGGCTTCAGAGCTCTTGTCTTTTCCAGAGCACTGCACCCCTGAAGCCCTAGTGCCATAACACACACAAGGACTCATAGAGTTATGCACCCTACAGATTCCCTTCACAGTTTTGGCTCCTGGTGACACTCTCAGCATCTCAAACTGCAATTCGGAATACCAAGCACCTTCAAGATCTAAAATGGTACAGTTGATGATGACAGAGTCCCGTCAGCAAGTGGTCCAGACTCAGATTGCAGTGGTCCACCACCACCTGCACTTCTTTCTTTTCAATGTTAAGGAGCCATGTCCTACCCAATGCTCATGAAACATGAGAGCTAGGAGGGATCTTGTAGGTCACTGAGTGCCAACTCCTTCCTGGGGGAATAAGGCTCAGGAATATGATACATTGTTCTTGGGTATGTTGCCAGGAAAGAGGAGAACCTCCTGAGAAACTCCACTAGGCCTTTCCCATTAGATATGTTATTTTTAACAAAATCTTTGCCTGAGCAAAGAGAATGAACTCTGCAGAGTACAGAATTTGTGCATTTTCCATGCATCTGGATGGTAGGCATGGTATGAGTGGCTAGAAGATCAAGAGGGTGCAGGGTCAGGGAGGAGAGTGCAGGTCGGGGAGTGGGCAAGGTGGATGTGATGCAGAGACCAGGGGTCCCTCCACAAATTAATTGTCTCTCAGCCCATTCCTGCTGCTATAACACCTCAGACTGGGTAATTTGTAAATAATAGAAATTTGCTTCTCACAGTCCTGGAAACTTGGAAGTCCAGGATCAAGACACCAAGAGATTCGGTGTCTGGGGAGGGCTGGCTCTCTGCTTCCAGGATGGCACCTCTTACTGAGTCCTCACATGACAGAAGGGGCAAAGAAGGGACAAGTGCTGTGTTCTCACATGCAAGGAAACGGAAGGGCCAGGTGGCTCTCTAAGGCCTCTTTTATACAGGCATTAGTGCCATTCATGAGGGTGGAGCCCTCGTGGTCTACTCATCTCCCAAAGGCCCTACTTCTTAATACCATCACCATGGGGTTTAAGTTCCGACATGAATTTTGGAGGGACACATACATTCAAACTATAGCTGGGACCAAAGGGGAGCATTGGAGAAAAACTTGACTTCAGATTTGGACTAGGCTTACCCTGGGCTGAGGGCCAGACAGAGCCTATCCCAGATCAATTTGCAGTGAATGACACTCATCTTTCAAACAGGAGCCTGCCCTCTCCTGCAGGGTTGAAGGGAAACCTGTCAATTTTTCTGTCCTTGTTCATAGCTTAACCAGAAGGCTTGGTGAGGAAGGGAAAGAAATAAGGTAAAACCAGGTTTCTGGAAAACTTGTTGTGCCTTTTGGTACTGGCTGTAGTTTCCATATGGCTGTGAGAAAAAACAGCAAGAGAGGCTGACAAAAATGTCCCGGACAGGTATGCATTATTGTCTATTTGGGAGAATGAATTATTTTCCATTATGAAATAGCTTTGTTATAAAAGTCATTGTTTTCCAATTTGTCTAAAAGCAAAACTATTTATTTCTAAGAACTACTGGGTCATTGTGGGAGATGAAGAACTAAAATGCATTTGTGTAAGATGTATTTGTCTCTTTAAATTCTATTTTATTTTTAAAAATGTGGTTGTAAAATAGCCCGCCACTTCTAGGTCTTTGACTTAACAGAAGCAAACCACCTTTTTAAGGCTATTGAAACCCAAACGTTAGCTCACTGTTTCATTCTATCTCAACAACGTACTGTTGTCACCACTGCACTGAGTAGTGGAATTGCCTTACTTTTTATTCATATTAATAACAACAACAATGTGCTTTAAATTTCAAGTCACTTTCACATCATCTCTTTTTATTTTTGAAACAACTTGTGAGTTCTTCAAGGTCCATATTTGTATATTTTTGTGCAGGTTGATGTTTCCTAAACATCGTTCCTTTGCATAGTATTTTCATGATATTTCATATATAGAGTACCCTCTGTCCTTAGACTTTTTATTAAATCAATTTATTCTTTTATAAAAAGCTTAGATAGCCATATTGCCAAAGATAATTTTATACCAAAAAAATGAGAGCCCAGTCACTTGCTATAAACGTAAGGAAACAGAAAACATAAATATAAAACTACTAAGTTTTTTATAGAATTTGCCTACACACCACCTAAAATGTCCTTTGTCCCTGATGGCACAGGTTCCACACCCTGGGAACTCTTGGGTTGATGAATGTGTGAACAAACTCTTGTTCTTGCCTGTCCCATTGGTCTAGGCCTGGTGTCAGGCACTGGGCTGGACCCTGGGGATACAGAATTAAAAGGCACAGTCTCTCTGAGATCTGCCTAAAGCAGAATGAAAAGGAGTGTTGCAGGACCCTTTGGTCTGTTTTTGGAAAGCGGAAGCTGGAAGGGAAAGTCGATTTCCGTCAGATGGCTTGGCTGTAGGGGAGGGACAGCTGCCGCCCCAGTGACATTCACAGCTCCTCACTCATCAAGTCAGGGCTGCTCCTGACTCACCTGTCACACTTTACTATAAAAAGATCAGGTATCAATGGTTCCTCTTCAAAGGTACCTCCAGGGCCTCAGAAGAGTCTAAAACAGTTCTTTCCAATCAGTGGCCGTCTGGAAAGATTTTTTATTTCCTTGGCTTGAGTTCTTGAGCACTGCCACCTTTCCTCTCCTTCAGATGAACTTTCAGCTTGAGATCACTTCATAATTGAGTCATCTTGTACGCTTGATGCAGATGGCTCTCCAAATCATCCTTGCTGTCCTTGACAGCAAACACAGGAGAGAGCGTGGGCTTCAGATTGACAATTTGAATCTAGGTTCTGCCACTTACTACCCAGGCAGTGCCAGGGTACCCTGCTAGGGATGGGGAAACAAAAGTGGACATGGTTTTTTCCTCCCTGTTTAGCAGAAAAGACAGGGAAATAAACAAATATGGTAATAAAGTATAAGTAAGATAAGTAACAAGACATAATAGATTAAACATAAAAAGGCATTAAACACCAGGAACACCAGGAATACTCTTGAGGGGATGACACTTGATAGACCTTGAAGATGGAAAGAGTTCCTGGAACAATGGAGGCAGTGCTGGACAGGAGCCTAGGGGTGCATGCAGAAGGCCAATAAGACTTTCTCATTGTCAAAGGAGAAAAATCTATAGTGTATTGTCAGGATAATGGTATGTAATGGAAAAAATTGCCTGATGCGTCATTTAACCAAATTACATGTCCCGCTTGTCATTAACCCTTTGCCCCCCGCTTGTGGGCGCACAGCTTGTGGTTCCTCCTCAGTTGGGTGCTTAGGACGTAGGGTCTTGGGATTTATCTGTTTATGAGGCAGTTGTCCCTGATAGACTGAAACTCTATAGGTAGAATGACAAGAAGGTCTCAGCTTCTTTGGATATGGGTGTGGCTTCTTTCTATAAGTAGCCCTTAACTAAGCTAGCAAAAGCTCCAAGAGAAACTCCAGGGTGACATTTTTCCAGTGGGATATTTATGTTTAAGGAATAGTTTCCGGTTATGTTTCTGACACTCCCTGTTTTCATCCAGAATTTAAAGGAAGCAAGTTCCTCCCTGCATCCTCCTCTGAACACTATACCTAGCACCCGCTGATGTCTCCCAAAGGCTCAGGACAGTGCCCTGCATGTAGTAGGCACTCAAGAAATATTTGTTGCATGAACAGTGAGCCATAAAAAGTCAGGCACATCTCTAAACTCCACTCAGTATCATATCTGTGTGGCATGGTGTCTGACTCCCAGTAGGCATTTGAGGATGGGTAGCTTCTACAGCAGGCCATGCTTACTGACCACTTAATCTTCTCACTCTCTATGCACGTGGATGACATGGATGCCATGGTTGAGCCGAGTGCAGCTATCATGCGCATGGTTTCTTTGCATCTGTTCGTGCAAGCTGGCTGTACAGGGATCCAGTGCAGTGATCCCGGCTGGGCTGCCCTATCGTGTTTTCTAGTCTCTTCTTTGCTGCCTCAGGTCATGAAGTTTATAGGTCCTCTCTTCTGGAGAGAATGTTCTATGCTGAGCTCCCAAGATGACAGGAGGGTACCCTCCTGTTTCATCTTGAGTTTGCTACTGGCTGCAGGGGAATGTGGGCTCAATTTATCTGAGGAAAGTGATACGAGATGACCACCTGGCCGATGTTGCCATTGTGCCCATCCACCCAGAACCTGTTCCACAGACACTTGTGTTTGCAACATTTTATCATCAGAGGTGGAAACAGCCTCTGGCAGGCCTGTCTGCACTTGCCTTCCTGCACTTTCCGGGCATCTGTGGCCATAAAGCCTTGTGCAGCCATTCCAAGCCTTTCCCTGAGTACTGATTATCCCTGTGCTGTAGAAATGTGCAGGAAGAGAACCTTGTGGGCATGAAGCTTTAACACATATAGGAAGCTAGGTGTGTGACAACAGCCACTGCCCTCCTCCTCATCACCATGGAATGGGACCCCCGACAGCAGGAACTGTGTTCTCTTCAGCTCTGAATCCCCAGCACCCAGCACCTTAATAAATGTTTGTTGCACATGAGTGAATGAATTTCGGCCCTGCTCCAGTTCTCAGAGCAATATGAGTTAGAGGCAGGGAATTCTGGGGTAGCCCGGGTACCTCCTCACCCCACCCCCTACATGGGGGTTTGGTATTGACTTGCCTTCCTTGTCTGGCTGGCCCAGGCTACAGTTGCCCGGGCCTGGAGATTTGGGGGCCGTGCCCCTTTTTGCACTTGCTGTGGATCCAACTCAGCCCAGAGTGGCTTCCAGGCAGGGCCCCAGAGAACTAAAACATCAGTGGGGATTTCTGTCATAGAGCAGGTCCTCTCCTCTCTCTGTCCCTTTTGTGTCTTCATACTACCAGCTGGGTGTAGGTGTGAGCACCTAGCATTCATGTGTGTTCAGGTGTAGCTAAAAGGAAGATACAGGAAACAAAAGCAGGGGCAGGGCTGGGCCTCTGTCCCCACAGGTCCCCTTTTTGTGCTTCCCCAACCTCCTATACTCTTCTTCTCCTTACAGGCTCCCCCAGCCACACTGGCTCCACATCCATGAGCCCATCGGCAGCCTTGTCCACAGGGAAGCCAATGGACAGCCACCCCAGCTACACGGATACCCCAGTGAGTGCCCCACGGACTCTGAGTGCAGTGGGGGCCCCCCTCAATGCCCTGGGTTCTCCATATCGAGTCATCACCTCTGCCATGGGCCCACCCTCAGGATCACTGGCAGCCCCTCCAGGAATTAATTTGGTTGCCCCGCCCAGCTCACAGGTAGGTGTTCTTCCTCTCCAAGGCCTTTCCAGCCATCTTAAATGGTTTCACCCAGGCTGCTCCTGGAGCAGACCCAGCACTCAGCAGGTGCTTGATGTGTGCTTGCTGAAGGGATTGGATTGTCCCTGCAGACTTCCCTCCTGCAGGGCCTTCATTACATGTGTCCTCAGGCTGAGCAGTCCTGGGGAACTGACAACTCCTCGTGATCCAGGAAACTGTGACCAAAAGGGAGCCTCTCTTATGGTTTTAATGGTTCAGCTCTGGCTGTGATTTCAGTATCTCTCAGAGCTATTTGTGTCATCAGTGGGATGGGCCCCCTTTATTCTTCTAAATTCAATAATGAGTATTTATTGAGTCATTAAAGTGCCACGTGCTGTTATAGAAATGATTAGGACGTGGTCTTTTTCTCTAGGAGCTGCTAACCAAGAGGGGAAATAGGCAGGTATGGCACATGGATAAATCTAGAACAAGGCAGACTATGTTCCATGCTGCCTCTGAGACTATGGAAGTCAGGAAGAAAACTTTACCTTAATTCCAAGTGCCTTCTGCTGTAATGGAGAAGATGTGTGTGCATGGTAGACATTAGGTTGCTGCTCTGCGGAGCCTACAGGATGGCCAGATGCCTTTACTTCCTCCTAGCAATGCCACCCTAAGATCATAATCCTTCCTGTCTTATAGGTTGGCTGTTGCTGCAATAATGCTGCATAACAAACAATCTCCAAATCACTGTGATTTACAAGTCTTCTCACTCCCAAGTCTGCATTAGGATAGGATAGCTCTGATTTAGATGGTGGGTGAGCTGGACTTGGCTGCAGGCTCCTTATGTCCCAGTCTAAAGGAGCAGCAGCTACCTGGGGCGTGCTTTTCTCATGGTATCTCACAGCAGTACAAAAGGCCAAACCAAATCCAGAAAGCACAGTGAAGCTTCTGCTCACATCATGCTCACAAATATTCCATCAGCCTAAGAAAACCATATGGCCAATTCTAACATTGAGGGGGCAAGGAAATAGGCTGTGTTTATCCTAGCAGGAGGTAACAAAGACTCAATGAAAAGGATGTGAACAATTAGGAAAAGTGAAAAATTAGGAATGATAATCACATGTGCCAGACCTTCCTCTCTCTCTACATAACAGCCAGGGTCCCCACTGCTCTGACCACCAGCATACCTAGAGGCAGAATTGGTACGTCCTTATCATGGTTAATTTTATATGTCAACTTGGCTGGGCCAGAGGGTGCTCAGATATTTGGCTAGCCATTATGCTGAGTGTTTCTGGATGAGATTAACATTTAAATGGGTAGACTGAATAAAGCAGATGCCCTCCCTAATGTGGGTGGCCTCATCTAATCAGTCGAAAGTCTGAATAGAGCAAAAAGGCTGACCCTCCCCTGAGTAAGAGAATGTTCCCAGCCTTCAAGTTAGGACTTCATTTTTTTCCTGCCTTCCACCCTGAACTGAAATATTGGCTCCTCCTGGGGCTTGAGCCTGCCGGCCTTTGGACTATGCTGTCACCTCTCCTGGGTCTGCAGCTTGCTGAGTCTCCCTGTGGATCTTGGGACTTGTCAGCTTCCATAATCATGTGAGACAGTTCCCTATAATAAATCTCTTAATAAATACACACACATGCACACACACATAAACCTCCTACCGGTTTTGCTTCTCTGGAGAACACTAATACAGTCTTGAAGCCTCCTTGGTATTTAGTTTTGAAAAAGAGGCAGGAGTCCCCTTGTGTCAGCATTTTCTGCTACTATAGAGAAAACTTCAGAGACCATGCCTAGAGTCTCTTCTGAGACACCTCACATTCTAGGGGTCTGAAAGCAAAGTCGTGTGGAGCCACAGAATATTAGACCCTACAGTAAAGACTTCAAAAATGGATTGCTCCGTGGATTAGAGAATGTGGAGACAGCCTTAGAGATCCCCTAGTGTAGGAATGGCACAGGTGAGTGAACGAGGGTGTGTGTAAGTCAATAGGGTGGGTGGGGACTGGGGGAGTTGTTCTGTTCTCTTGAAGCCATTCAAATTCAAAGACTTCTAAAGCCCTCCCAGGCCAAGTAAAGTACTTCTGTGGGTCATTTTTAGCCAGACATTTTCACCCCCATTTCTAATCTAGTGGTTTTCGTCTGTAGGATCTTTTTCAGAGTACCCATTTCTCCCCCATCCCATATTTTGGCCCTTGTGCAAGTTGCCAAAGCCCCACAGGGGATTCTAACTGCCCCACCCCTGCCCAGGTGAGGATCATTCATCCTGTCTGGATCCTTCATTCCACAAATGAAGGAACGAGACTCAGAGAGCCCAAATGATTTGTCCAACCTCACACAGCCGGTCACCATGGAGCCAGAATCAGCACCCTCGTCTCCACATCTCCAGCCCTGTGTTCACCTAGTGCTGTGATGTATGCTGACTTCAACAGTGACCCCAGTGACCCCAGCCGGTTGGCTGCCAAGGACTAAAGGATGGATAATCAATGCTCCCCAGGAATCTCACAGAGGAGGTGGCCACATCATGCAGATAAATTTCAATGTGGTGTTGTATGTGCTGTCATAGGTATAGGGGAAGAACCTGAAGGGAGCAGAGAGAGGGGACCTATGAACTGCTCCATCATATACTCCTTGACCCCAGTGACAGTGTCAAACTGCTCAGAGCAGTGGGGACAGGGCAGTGGCATACATGCATTTATGCCACTCCCACCTGCTATAATCAGCAGAGGTGCTGAAAAGCTGCCCTTCATAATGTATGGGGTTTGTTTATTCCCTGTCTTTCCTGTGGACAGATTCCAGGAAGGTGAGTGAAAGCCAGTAGTTAGAGGCAGAAAGATACATTGAAGTTCTGGGATGAAAGTACAATTTTGCAAAGGGCATTGACATTCACTCCAGTAGCTATTTATGAGCACCTACTATGCTTCAGGCACTACATGATACTGTCCTAGGTTTTAGGGATAAGCGCTGAATATGGTGGCCAAAGTCTTTACTCTTGGGCAATTACACTGTAGCAGGCAAGACAGACAAAAACCTAAGAAATAAATAAGATACTTTCAAATGGCAATCACTGTATCTATGAGGAAATAAGACAGGGTGAGGTGATAGAGTGACAGGGCTTGTGGGTAGGAATTGGGCAAGGCACCCTCCCTCTAAGGCTGCTTTTAGCAACCACACTTGAGTCTGACTGAGCCAAACCAGGCCAGTCAATTCATCTGCAGAGCCGGGTGAGTAGCAGGGCCGCTATTCCTGGACCATATGTCTGTACAGAGGGATTGGGGTTGAAAGGTCAGCTGGAAGCTTTTGTCCTGGCCAACTGGGCTGTGTGCAGAGGCCAAGGCCAACTTTGGCTTTTGGGAGCTATATTAAGCTTGCCAAGTGCTGGTGGAGCTCTGCAGGCTCAGCTTCTGAACAGCGTTCTGGGCTTGGGCTCTGGAACCACATGGTGGCAAAACTTTGCCCAGTTAACAAGATGACACCAGACAAAAGGCCTCGGTGTTAGCCACGGTGAGTTGGACTCTGAATAATCTGGGCAGATTACTCCTATGCATCCTGCCTTCCTTGCCTGGGACTGGGTGTGAGGGGCGCCGTGACGGAAGCATGCTCCCTCTGTGACCTGGGCCTTGGGTGAGCGCGATTCAGAGCACGGAGTGTGGGGGATAAGAGCAGTAGGCAGGGTCTCTACTCCACGCTCTGTTGTTTGGTTGTTTGAACTCTTTTTGCACTTGTTAAATTTTTGATCTTGAGGATTAAAGAGAACTGAACTGGTATTATGGGAACAGGGACTATGTAGCCTTTTGCAAATCACTTTAACTTGTTTTTGTTTCAGTTTCTTTTTCTCTATTGTGGGGTTACAAATACTTGCCCTGATTACCGGGATTTTTATGAATGTCAAATGAATTTTTATGAATTCATTTTTATGAGTGTGTGTGTGTGAGAGAGATGCTGTGTATTTGTCAGTGTGATGTCTTTTGGCTGGACTCTGAAACAGGCTCTATACGTCTTTGGAATGCACCCACCTCTTTTTCCCATCCTGAACCCTGCTGCCTGGCCTGGGTTCTATCCCTGCTAATTTCTGCTTAGGTATTTATTGATAACTGAATTATTATCTTTTCAAATCTTTTGTCGAGAATACTTAGATAATAAAAATTGCAAATGTTAGAGGTGGAATAGACCTTAAAGTTTAGCTAGTCTGATGGTTAAAAAAAATTAAGCCATAAATTCTTTTCTTCAAACGAAAGCATATTTGGAAGCCCAGTATACACAGCAAATAAAAACAGATCTGGTTTGTGCAGTCTCAACCTCCCTGCCTTCTGCCACACATACACACTCAAGGTTTGAAAACCACCGATGTAGTCTGGAGATGAGGAAACAGGATCTCTGCTAGGTGAAATGACTTGGCTAAGATGGCACAGTGAGGAAGTGGCAGGTGTAGACTAGAACCCAGGTCAGAGGTCCAGGCTCTTTATTCCTCATGACAAAGACCCTAACTAGATTCCAGAAGTGCTACTATAAGGGGTCTGCACCCTGGAGCAGGAGCTCCTGTCTGCAGCCTGGCCTTTGCTGGAATGATTTGGGCTAAAGACACCTTGGAAATGCAGGAACCGATATTCTGTGATGGCTCCAGAAGCATCCAGAAAGCATTCGGTCCCTGTGGAGGAGTCTGCATAGGGAAGATAAGCCGGCAGGCGAATATGTTTCCATCCTGTTCTCAGGGAGCAGCCGGCTTGCGTGCAGCAGTAGATAGGAGCTGCCTAATGAATCTTGTCTCTAAGTGCTTATTTCAGTAGAGCTGCTTCTAATGGAACAAGACAGCTGGGGTTGGGGGACTTGGGGACCAGGCAGCTAATGGGTTTATGCTCTGATGGCTGCTTTTGATCTCATCTGCCGTTGCTCTGAGCCCAAACCCCAAGCCAGCCAGAGAGATGGACAGAGAAGAGAACATCAACCCACCTGTCCCGACCACTCCCTCCCACTGCCATCTGGACTCATGAAGAGGAGGTGTGTTGGAGAGGGGCTGCTGGCTCACACTGGGGAGAAAGTGCCCCAAAGCAACTCTGCTCTTTCAGGGGTTCCTGGCCAAGGAGATGGGGTGGGAAGCCGCTAGGGCAGGCGAGGACTGAGGCTCTCCTGTCACTCAAGGCAGATGATGTGGTGAAGGAGGAATGATGACGTAGGACCCAGGAGTGTGGGGTTCTAGCTCCAACCAGTTAGACCTGGCAAGTTACCTAACCTGGTACCTGGGTAGGCACAAAAGCCTTGAGTGTCTCCTCCAGTCTTTCCTCATGCTGCTGCCTCATTTATTTCACTGAGGTGGAGTTTCAGGGCCTTATTTCTCTGCTCCACACCTCCAGGGGCTCCTTATTGCCTCCCAAGCTAAATCCATTCTCCTGGCCAGGCATTCTAGCTTCCAGGCTCTACCACAGCCCACTTCTCAGCCTTATCCCCTGTCTGTCCGTGGGCATGTTTGCTCCACAAATGCTAGGGCTTCCCTCTAGGTCTTTGCTCTCACAGCCTTTTGCCTATCACTGGCCCATGCAAATCCTACCCATTTTTGAAGGCTGTCAGGCCCCAGCTCAAATGCCACCTCCTTCAGGAAATCTTCTCTGATCTCAATAGCACATGATCTTTCCTTCCTAAACTATCCCAACTGATTTTTAATCTCATAATGGCCAATTCCTTGAGGCGGTGTCTGCATCTTCTTCCTTTTTGTATCTCCATAGTATTTCTGAATGAACAAATGAATAAACCACTTTAAGACTCAATGTTCTCACCTGAAAAATAGGAAGACCTCTTAGGGTTGTTGTGAGGATTAGCAGAATTAATTAGCGGTGAGCAGACGTTCCATAGATGGTAGCAATGACAATAATTACTCTTTGGTGATTGCTGCAGGCTGGTGGCAGTGGAACTGGTCCTTCTGGAGGTGAAGAAGAGGTGGGGTCCTCCTGAGCTCCAGGTGATGGTGGGCTCCTCTTTATCCCATGACCTTTCTTGTCCATCTGAGGATTTGGGGACAGAGCCATGGTCAGCTAGAAAGCTCTCTTTGTGGGGTCATCTGACCTAAAATTCTTCCATTTCATGGAGCAGATCTAAGTGCTAATCTCTATTTCCTTGAAGCACTTGGCAAAAGTTGTTGCCTAGAACTCACGCTGACAGAATTCACACTACCCTGGTGGTTCCTAACCCTGGCTGCATATTAGCACCTGGTAAACTTAAAGCAATGACAGAGCCAAGGCACAACCTCAGACCCACTGAATCAGAGTCTCTAGGTGTGGGGCCCAGGCAACAGTTTTTATGCAGCTCCCAGGGTTAAGAACCACTTTACTATACCAAAACAAAACAAAATACTGGATACAAGTTCCAGATGTCTTGTCTTAGCCTTGTTTAAAAAAGGGGAGTGGGGAGAGAATTCTCCTATCACATATGTGCCTTCATCCATTATGCAGATTAATTTCTTAAAATTCCTGGTAACTCTGATTTTAAAGCAAGGCACTGAAGGCTGTGTTGTGGTTTTTTTTTTTTTTTTTCCATGTCTCACAGCATTTTAAGCCAGAGCCTCTGTCCACCTCCTAGGCTCAATAAATATTTGCTTAGTGAATTGAAAAGCTAGTGAATTTAGAAGAAACCTAACTCAGGCTCTGTTGTAGTTTATGTTTTATTGATCATTGCTTCTGTCCCAAAGGCCTTGAATAAAGAGGAAAATCCTACCTTTGGTTTAGTTTGAGAATTACAGTCACTCTGTTTAGGCAATGTGATTCAAAATTCACATAGACTGTGGGAAGTCAGTGGGCCCTCCTTTTAACCCCCAGATATTTACCAGGTGTCTCTACTGGATACTTAATGCATACATAAGCTGCACCACTTTTATTTGCATTTGCTTGTAAGTATTCTTAATTTTTGTGTGTGTTCTGATGCTTCGATGAGATTGTACATTTTTGAGGAATGAGTGGCATACCTTCTAGGTTTTATGTCTCCCTTCCCAGGGCCTAGAATGTTGTTCTATAGCCATGGACACTCAGAAATATTACTGATTGGACGGCTGGTTTATATTTATTCAACTTGTTTTCTTTGGCAAATACAAAACTCTTAGCAGCAGCTTCTTAGTAATCGTCCCAGGAACACTGAGAGACACAGGGGTGGTGATGGGGAACGGATGTTAACTTGTGATAACAGATGAGGAAAGGGGTAACACGAGACTCGTTTATACAGCCATTCAAATGTACCAGCTCCCTACTAGGTGCAGGGCCCCGCTGAGAGGGCACCGTGAATACAAGGCAGACACAGTCTCTGGCTCTACAGATTTTGCAGTTTCATGGGAAGATAATCTGTTAGTTACAAACAAATTCAAAAACATGATCTGGGGATTTTTACCCAATTTTTTGGTGCCACTGCAATGATTTAGGCATTTGGGTTAGCGTCTTCAGTGGGTTCATAGACATGAGCGTTACACATGTCCTTCTCTTCCATTTTACTGTGAACTACTTCTGGGTGTGAATTTTTCTTTGCCTTTTTACCCCAGAGCCTGGCACAGTGCGCGCTTGGGGAATATCTGTTGATTGACTAATGAATGGATTTGCATTTTTTGCTTGGTTCTCTTAGGGTATAAGTCTTTTGCCTGAGGGCCTTAGCTCCTCGTGAGCACTGCTGAATAGGCAGTTGGTAGGTGATAAAAATTTAAAAATGCACAGCTGACATTGTCCTAGGTGTGTAGTTTGGCATGGATTTCTAGCTCAAATAAAACACATGAATAAAATGAATAAAAGCAGAGAGAATGGAGATATGTTGTGACTTTTGGTTTAGGTTTTGGCTTCTAGAAATGGCTTTGTTCCTCCTGAGCCACTTTTCTCCCTCCCTTAAATTCATATCACAGGTAGGCAGTTTCAGATGCTCTGTACTTGGAAACTACTTCTTGAAATAGAACTTTTTTTTTTTCTCAAGTATGCTGTCATTGCCTTAGGCCTCAGGGATTGGGTTTACTCTGGCTCTGTGCTTTATAGTGTTTTTTTTCTCTTGCAGCTAAATGTGGTCAACAGTGTCAGCAGTTCAGAGGACATTAAACCCTTACCAGGGCTTCCTGGGATTGGAAACATGAACTACCCATCCACCAGCCCTGGATCTCTGGTTAAACACATCTGTGCCATCTGTGGGGACAGATCCTCAGGTACGTGCAAAAGCTGGTGGCCCTCCCATATGCCTGAGGGGACGGGGTCCCAGAGAAGGGGTTGCTTTCCTGCCCGCCTAGATACTTTGTACCCAATGAAAGAAAAATGGCCCTTTAGGATGGTCCAGCTAGGGGCCCAGCCTATTCATTTCTGTCACTGGGTTCATAGCCTGCAGTCTTGATGAATTGAAGGTATGATTTTATTTTTGAGGATTAGATTTACAGGAAACATTTCAGAAGCCTCTCTCTGGAGCCACGCTATTATTGCACATGTATCTGGGATAGAGAAGCTGTTGTAATTATCAAGTATGTCAAGCTAGATTTTCCTTAAGTTGTTATAAAAAATTATTTTTAATTATAAAAAGTCCCAAATAAATGATTATAAAAATAATATACCAATGTAGAAAATTTGGAAGAACTGGAAAACTACAAAGAAAAATTAAGAAATTAGCCATAATGTCCTCATGAAAGATAAACGCTTTAATAGTTTAGCATATTTCCTTCTACAACATTCTAAGTTTTTAACATATTTTTATGGGCAGAAACACATGTGTTTTCAGCAATTCATCTTTAATCCTTTTTTGCTTTTGCCAAAATTATTTCTTTCCTGACTTCTTTCCCTTCTTCTGCAGCCTTCCCGCCCTCTATTTCCCTCCCCACCAATTTTGAACACATTTGAATCTCTGATTTGATGATTTGAAGAGCAAGAAGATGGGGAGGTTCTTTTCTTTTCTATAGCTGTCCATGATGGCTGACTATTTCCTCATCCTCTTATTGTCACCAAAGCCACTACAGAATGTCATGCCATTGAAAGTTCCGGGTACCTGGAACTTATTTAGCTACATGACTGAGATTTGTTTGCTCTCAAAAAATCCTTTCCAAATCATGCAGACTTGGGACAGAGAGTTCTCTCTCCTGTGGTTATTTTAGTTGAGAGTCTGGGAGGCTCATTCATATATTGAAAAGCCATGGAAATGACTGTGTCACACAGTTGACAAATTGGTGCCATTTTTCTCTAAGACAAATATTTCAGAGCTGAGAGCATTAGGTTTTTTGGGCCCAGGACAAAATCCCATATTTATCATTGCTGTGAGTTCAGTAAATTAGTGTGGTCAATTAATTAGGCAGAGGCTTTTCTTCAGGCAGGCTATCTCTAGCTACCATTTCATCTTAGGGTGGCTTCCTCTGAAATTTAAACTCCAGGGATGCTGGGAACCTAAATAAAATATGTCAGGTGTGTAGCTCAGTGGCATCACATATTACACTCAAGAATCAGACATATATATGTTTTGGATGATTTGTTTTCTTATATTTTTCAAGTTCTGCAATTTTAATTAATCAAGCATAACTGCCTGATATACAGTATTGAGAAGATTTTTACTTAGAGTATTTTGATTGAGTCATGATGTCTATGAAGGGATGGGCATGGTGGCTCTCCTGACACAAATTAGCCACCCCTACCTGGGGTAATTAAAAACTGAAAGTGTGGAGCAGGTAATAAAGGCAATGAAACATACACTAGATTATTCAGGATCAAGCAAAACCACCTTCTATAAGATCTTTATGTCATATCTCAAGATTGAGTGTCATATTATGATATAAAGATCATATACCAATTTATTTCCTTAACAGGCAATAACACTTAAAGTTTTATAACTTAGGATTCTATTCATAGTTTATGGTAAAGGATAATAATTTTAAGTGGGTTGCCTATGACCTTGGGCCTCAATTATGGAGAAATATTAGTTAAGCTGAGGTTCTTTTCCTGCTAGGTAATATATAACCAGCATATATATTTTTTATTTATTATGTACACTAATATCTTAAACTGAAGCAGAGCATTTGCTTAACCAAACCCAAGAGTTGCCTTGAAAAAAAAATGTAAACAAAATCTTAGGTCAGACATTTTCTAATAATGCTATCTGGAATTAGTAATATAGAGGGAAGAAACAAGGAAAAGTATATTTACTCTGTCTTAGTCTGGCTACTGTGATCAAGCCTGCATTCTCTGCTAGTTATTATTTGCTTTCTATCTCAGTGCCCAGGTGATGTGCCTGTTTCCCTGGGGGAGAGCCAAGGGGTTCTTTTGAATGAAAGAGTCAAATAAACACAAGAACAATCTATGGAATGCTCTTTTCTTGTAACCAGGAAAGCACTACGGGGTATACAGTTGTGAAGGCTGCAAAGGGTTCTTCAAGAGAACCATAAGGAAAGACCTCATCTACACGTGCCGGGATAATAAAGACTGCCTCATTGACAAGCGTCAGCGCAACCGCTGCCAGTACTGTCGCTATCAGAAGTGCCTTGTCATGGGCATGAAGAGGGAAGGTGAGGTCCCCCACGGGAGAAGGTGCATAGGAAAGAGCCCTGCTGGGTTGGACTGTGTGGGAAGGAGAAGTTTGAAGTAGAGCTTAGGATGACTTTGTGTACCATGATTTCTCAAGTATCGCAACTGAACGTCCCCTTGCCATAACAAATGTGTATCTCCAGAGCAAAGAAGGCAAAAGGCATCTTCCTCCTCCACGTTCACCCATCCTCTCTTGGAGCCCAGGTGGTGGTCCTCAAACTGGTCCCTCTCCCTTTTCTTCCAATTGCCAGGCAGCAAGTCTCAGAGCCAAGGTTTCAGGGTCCTGTGTTCTGCTCTACCAATGGAACGTCAGATTGACCTTCAGCATAGAGCTGACTTCTCCCCTCTAATCCTAGATCTCACTCTGGGGAAAACTGCAGATTTGATTTCACGTGCTGGGCTTCTATAACCTTGGTGTGCTATAAATTCTCTCATATTGTTCTATTCTATTGTCTTTTGGCATCATTGGCATTACGTGGGTCCGACAGACCTAGCCGCCTCATTCAGAGAGATGACCGTTGTGCATTTCAACAGTTACGTACTTTATAGTGTGGGTTAGCTGGGCTATTCTAGTGTCAGAGAAAAAAAAATCTGAAAGTGCTTTCTGTTCTTTAAAAGATTGAAAAGTCTTTCCATTAAGTAACACAAATAAATTGAGGTGGGCAGTTAATTAACCAGCAAACTCAAGCAGGTACCCGGGGTTAGTGGTGAATCTTAATAGATTCCAGAGTAAGGAAGTCCTGCCCCTCTCTAGGAGATAGGAACAAGGGGTTCAGGCAGTCCCAGTGGGCTCCTCATTCTTGAGGAACTTCTCTTCTGTGGGGAGGGGGAGTCAGACTGAAAGGGCCCATAAAGGGACAGGTTCTTTGTGTCTTTGCTAAGAGGGAATGCCACCAACAGGAAAAAGAAATATTCTTGGGCTGTCAGCATGTTGAGATAGAGTGGCCCTTAGGAATCACCTAATCAACCATAACCACCCTACAGATGAGGAGACAGGCTCAGAGAGGTGAGGTGAGTTTTCCAAGGTGCCAAAGGCAGGCGATGAGTAGACAGACCCAGGTCTCGAGTCTCCTCTCTTGCCAGGGTGTGAAGGAACCAAGAATGGCCCTTGCTCCGACATCTAACAGCAATCTCAAAATCCACAGACTCGGATCTGAGCTCCCAACAGGCTGCCCCACGCCCCCGCCCGTCCATCACACAGTCAGGGAGTGGCTGCTCAGGGAAAGGCTCTTCCATTTTGCAGTTGCTCAGACCAAAAACCTTTGACTCCCCTCTTTTCTTTCACACACCACACGCAATGGGTGAGGAAATCTTGTCTCTTCCTCAAGATATGTCCAGAATCTTTCCATGTTTCACTACTTTGACTGTTACCACTCTAATCCAAGCCACCTATGTCTTTTGCAATAATCCAAATAGCATCCTAAGACACCTCCCTGCGTCCGTCTTTATCTTCCTACAGTCTCGTTTTGGCAGAGCAGCCGAGTGAGGCTTTGAACAAGGGGGTCAGGTCAAACTGTTCCTTCACCAAAATCCTTCAACGTCTGCCCTTCTCACCCAGAAAAGAGGCAACATCCTTGTTAGGACTTCAGAGTTGTACGTGGTCTGGGTGCCCCGTCGTCTCTCTGTTTCAGCCTTCCTGGCCTCTTTGCTGATCCTCAAACATACCAGGCATGTTCTTGCCTCAGGGCCTTTGCACTTGCCATCTGTCTGTCTAGAATGCTTTCTTCCCAGGTGTCCGCATAGCTCACTTCTTCTTTTCCTTCAGATCTGTACTCAGTTGTCCCCTTCTCAGTAAAGCCTTGCCTGGCTGCACTGTCTAAAATCGAATCAGCTGCCCCCAGCCTTTCCTTGTCTCTTTTCTACAGCATTTGTCACTATCTAACACACTTATTTATCTTGTTTACTGTCTGTCTCCATGAAGGCAGGGGTTTTCACAATTATTTATCTTGCTTACTGTCTGAATCCATAAAGGCAGGGGTTTTGTCTGCTTTTTTTCTTCACTGCTATATCACCAGTGACTAGTACCTTACAGCCATTTAATGAATTGTTGAAGGAATGGTTTAAACTGAATGTTGAAATCAGAAGTCGTAGAAATGCAGGAGCTCCTAAAAATGACTCATTCATTCATTGAGTATTAATTGAGTGCCTACTTTGTGCTCAGGTCATAGTTTCCATGGCAGGGGGATCAATGATGTTAGAGATTGGAACATATGATGTGAAATATCTGCTGGTGAAGACTGTCTCTCCTTTTGATCAGGACAGAATTGATACTCCTCATAGTTTCCCACACTTTGATTGTCAAAATATGAAATTAATGACCACCAAGTATGTTTCCCATCAACTAGAGCATAATGGCTGCAGGGGTTATTTTTTTCCCCCCAGAACAGAAGAGATAAGTTTCAAGTTGACTTGGAAAAATAACAATTTTCATTAAGCACATGCTATTGAATTAAAGGAAGGTGAATGGCCTCAGTTAGAGAAGCCGTCATTTCTACTTCTTTATAGTTAGTCTAATTTATCTCTCAAAACTCAAGCTGAATATCCCCCAGCTCAATCAGGATCAGAGTGGTCAATAGGCCAAATGGTGGGAAGTGTGCTTCTTTCATTAAAAAAAGGAAAAGAAAAGAAACAGTAAGTAAAACAGGAAAACGTGAATTGTAAGAGACTGGGCAGCTCTTCTTTTAAATCTAACATTGTTCTGGTACTTTAATGGGGTATTGGACTCGGTTTTTGCTCCTACATTCTTAAAAAGGATGTGGAGAAATAGCAGTGATGAAAAGCTGAGTAGTAAAAATAAGGAGAGGGAAGGGAGGTCTTAGAGAAATTTCTGAAGGGGTTGGTACCATTTACCCCGACAAAGAGAAAGAAAATAGTGATTAGTTCCTCATCTCACTATAGGAGGGGCCACCATCAAAAGGCCACTGGACAGCCTTTCCTTCACCATCATCATTTCTGGCCTTGATTTCCAGAATTTGGGGCTCAGTTTGGACCCTTTTTTGAAGACAAGAATAATAACATCCTGGAGCAGATAACTGAGAGGGACTATAGAAATTACACAGATAGAAAGAGATGGAATTGAGGTGGGCTCAGAATTCACCTGCCTGAGACCAGGGGCTAGGACCTGCTGCCCTTTTAGGATATATAATGTTAAAACTGGAATGGACATTTGCTGTTCTCTGATGTAACACATCCATTTCCTGAAAGAAGAAACAGAGGTTCAGAGAGGCAGGGACCTGCCCACGCTTACCCAGCAAGCAAACGGCAGACCTCATATAGGAGTGGGGCCCTCTGACTCCCAGGCCACCTCAGGAATTCTGAGGAATTCTATTTCCATGATTTCTGGTTATGTACATGTAGTTTCAAGACTAGAGAATAGAGTCTCTTCGAGCCCATTTGTGGGCGGCATTGGCATCCTCGTGAGCCCTGGGTGGTCTTTATTAATACAACTAGCCTAGTACCTTGGAGGCAGCACAGAGAGGTTAGAGATGGGCTTGGGAGGCAGCCACTGGGGGTCCACATGCTGACTCCACCACTCTGTGACCACAGGCAGGTTACTTAGCTTCTCTGTGGCTAATAGTACTCAGAGGGTTATTGTGAAGATTAAATGAAATATAATCTATATAAATTGTTGAGCATAATTCCTGACACAGAGAAAGAGCTCCATAAATTGTGGCTATTGTCATAAGTTCACAATAAACATATGTTGGATGAATGGATAAAATCCTGTTGCAAGACAGGAGTTTGGTACTATTTTAGATGATCCAAGGGTCCTTAACTGTACCCTGATGTATGCCGTAGCAGTAGCTCAGAATGTCTGCCAAATAGAAGATATCCTCCAGTAACAGGTATTTGACTCCTCATTTACGACAGATTTATGGCACAAAGAGGAAAAGTGAATAGCAAAAGATTGCTCAATTAATGGCAAAGTTGAAATTAGAATCTAATTCCCTGAAGCCAAGGTTATTTCCTTTGAAACTTGAAGGTTATTTTCCTTGTTACAAGTCTGTAGAAGAAATGGATTGAGCACTGCAAGTGAAACTTAACTTCGTTGCTTTCTCTCAGATTTCTTTTTTTTTAGAGACAGGGTCTTGCTATCGCCCAGGCTGGAGTACAGTAGCATGATCATAGCTCACTGCAGCCTCAAACTCTTGAGCTCAAACAATCCTCCTCCCTCAGCCTCCTGAGTATCTAGAACTACAGGCATGTGCCACCATGCCCAGCTAATTTTTTTATTTTTTGTTGAGATGGGGTCTTGCTATATTGCCCAGGCTGATGTTGAACTCCTGGCCTCAAGCAATCCTCCCGCCTCAGCCTGCTAAAGCACTGGGATTACAGGCATGAGCCACTGCCTCCCTCAACTTATAAAATCAAGACAAATAGAAGCCCATTAACCTACCTATAAAAAAATTAATACAAGAAGCATTCAACTTTAGCCGGTAAATCCAACCACATAAAAATACGTATTTAAAAAAATTTTTTTTTAAATTTCAAAATATTATGGGGGTCCAATTTTTTTTTGTTACATGTATTGATTTTGTTACGCTTGAGTCAGGGTTATAAGTGTGCCCGTCACCCAGATAGTGTTCATTGTACCCGTTAGGTAGGTTTTCACCCATCCCTCCTCCCGCTTGGTTTCCACCGGGTTTTACTTCCCTCTGTGCACATGAGTGCTTGTCGGTTAGTTCCAGTACAAATACATATTATAGCTTCTATATGTTGTTGGTGAACGAAGACTGATAGAGTGAACACAAAGTAAGGATGAGACAGAAAGGGGAAGAGAAACAAGGAGAGGGAGGAACAGGTCAAAAAAGGAGAGACAAACCCAAAGGGGGTAAAAAGAGACAAAGGACAGAGGAAACAGCTATTTTTATTGAATTTTTTATAACTATTTCATTAACACCCACAAAACCATTTCAGTTAAGTACTACAATCCCTGCTTTACAGATAAGGAAACTGAGACTTAATAGGCTAAAGGAGTATGTCCAATGTCATTTAGCAGGTAAATGGGAAAGCTACATTTTGAGAAAGATTTCTTTGATTCCAAGTTACATGTTTTTTGCTCTTCTCTCTCCTGTTTTCTCCTCTCTGTTCCCTCCCCCTTCTGTTTCCCCTCTTCCTCACCCCCCGCGTTGATTTCTCTGCCTCTCTGCCAACCCCACAATACCATTCTCATCTTGAGGCTTTTCAGCACATCTCTCCTAGACTTTGAAGTATAAGTTGTGTTTCCACAGTCATACCCTTCTCTGACCTACCTGGCAAGATCAATAATATTGCTTGCGTGGCAAGCTGGGTGCCCAGCACCCTGGCTCAGTCCGTTCTGCAGCCATGTGGCTCATTAGCACCTCAGAGAGCAGGAGGCACGTTTGCAAGTGGACTCTGGGGAGGAAAGCAGAGAAGCTGAGAGGTAGGACTTGCTAGTGGAGTGGCTGTCACTGAGTTTCAGGCTAGTTATCTGCTTACAGGGCAATTTTCTTGACTCTTGGGATATAAAAAATGTGTTCTAATATTGAATTCTGCTTATTGCTGCTGGGAATAAGATGGAAACCACAGCCTTCTAGAGGGTGGAAACTAACCCAACAGAGACTGTTCTTCTGCTGAAGAGGGCAGAATTGGGAAGGGAAGGGAAGTCTGCCTTACATCCTGATGTACAGACCCAGAGCGTTCTGAAAGTTGCAGTGAGCCTTGATGAAAACTTTAAGTTTTGGGGAGGCTGCGATAATTCCAGCCTACACCTTTGCCTAGGGACCCTCCCCCACCTCCAAAATCAGCCACTGATTCTGAAATGTCATCTAGGTGACATCCCTCCACCCCTTCACTTACTAAATACCCACAGCTGGCTCCCTGAAGATCTTCCCTGACAAGTTGGATCAGGTGATGTTGTGTTCAAGCTAGTGCACGAGGGGCAGACCTAATGGGACGTGAATGCCAAGGATGATGCATAGGATCTGACAGAGGGAGTTTTTAAAGGAATAGGCTTACTGCTTAACTATTTCATGCTCACAGTTTTTTAGAAGCAGCAGGTAAAGGAAGATTTGTAGGAGACTGCAGGGATAGCAAGGAGATAGTGGCTTATTAGAAAAGAGGGTAAAACTGGAGTTTATTAAAGCTTCAGATGCAAACTTCTTAGCATGATCACCATAATACATTGGAAAGAATATGGACTAAAGAGCCCCTAGTTCTGCACAGGCATATGCAAATAGCTTTGCTTTCCTGTTTCATCTGTCAACACTCCAACATCCCTGATTCAGTACCATAGTGATCCTCATTTTACAGATGAGGAAATTGAGGCGTAGGTAGGTAACTGAGTTTCCTGCAGTTTTCCTGGGCATTGTAGTAACCTCAGCATGTCCTGCTGCATGTCAGCTGTGCAAGAAGAAAGGCAGAGGAGCCGTGAGCGGGCCGAGAGTGAGGTGGAATGTGCCAGTGGTGGCCATGAAGACATGCCCGTGGAGAGGATTCTAGAAGCCGAACTTGCGGTTGAACCAAAGACAGAATCCTATGGTGACATGAACATGGAGAACTCGGTATGTGGTCTTAGATCTCCATCCATCTTCCATTTCTTGGGTGGGGCTAGAGGTGGGGTGTATATGAAAGTCCCAGAACCTCTCACTCACAGTACTTTTCTCCTTTTTCAGACGAATGACCCTGTTACCAACATATGTCATGCTGCCGATAAGCAGCTTTTCACGCTTGTTGAATGGGCCAAGCGTATTCCCCACTTCTCTGATCTCACTTTGGAAGACCAGGTCATTCTGCTCCGGGCAGGTAAGGCATATTGGCTTCCTTTTTCTTGGGACAATAATCTGGGCTGCCATTTTGAAATTACTGTTGGGATCCTAAAAAGAGTGACCCGATGGAACTACAACCCATCCAAGCTGGGTACCACGCTGATGATAAGATAACCCTATCCAGAGTTGTTCTTTTTAATGTTTATTTGTTGGCTCTTCAATTTGGATAGCCCTCCCAAAAAACTTTCATTCCCAAAGGAAACATTGCTAATGGCAGACTGGAACTTTTTTCCCATGCAAATTTTACCATGGCTTTATAATTTGCATTTAATTTTCAAAGATTGTTAAATCACTTTTTTTGAGGATAATTTGAAGCAGTGCTTCATTATGGTAATGAAATTGGCAAATACAGATATTCCCATTTCACAGGTGAGATAAAGAAACCAAAGATTTTTGCTCAAGCTTATACTAGATGGATTCTAAGGTCTCTTTCTATTTTAAGATTCCATGTGCTATATTCTCCCTTGCCTCCTATTTCTGGGACACTGTGCAGTCCATTGACATATGCCATATCTCCTCTTGTCACTGAGCCAGCAAGGAAATTTCATGAAGATTGGCTGAGCATTGGGAAGCAGTCCACTCATTCATCCCTGTTAGATAATGAGCAATCACTGAGTGTCGACTGAAAGCTACATACTGTGTTGGGTGTTACTAGAAAACACCAAAGAAATAAAACTAGGTTGTCAGGTCCTGGGGGCAGAGACTGTAAGGTATATTTGCTTTATCCACCGTGGCAGCTAACATAGTGACTATTATCTGCTAAATGTTCAATCCATATTTGTTGACTGATTAAAAAAAAAAGAGCCCTTGTCTTCAAGCTGTCATTCTGGGTTGCCCCCGAGAGACAGTGGGGGATGTGCAGAGCCATGAGTCAGGAGACCCCAGTCTTATCCTTTGTTTCTTCACTAATTAGCTATATCGTCTTCAGCTAATTCCTAACTTCCCTAGATTTTCAGTTCTACTTGTAGTACATGGGATACTGATACATGCATTGGATGATTATCAAGGAAGCAAGAATGTGGTCTGTTTCCCCTCAAGGCCTCCTCCTTATCCTTGCAGGGTGGAATGAATTGCTGATTGCCTCTTTCTCCCATCGCTCGGTTTCCGTGCAGGATGGCATCCTTCTGGCCACGGGTTTACACGTCCACCGGAGCAGTGCCCACAGTGCTGGGGTCGGCTCCATCTTTGACAGGTGTCTCCCTTCTGCTTCCTGTGTGTGTGTGTGTGTGTGTGTACACATGTGTGTATACATGAATTCACATGTGGGCATGAACCTGTGGCTAGTTCTGGGATGTAGGATGGGTAGCCCAAACAGTTGCACATGACTATGCAGAGACCATTAAGCGCATGAAAATATAAACTTGGGGATTGAGGGGGGGATAAAAGAAAGGTTGAGATCACAGCAGGCAGAACCAGTCAGAGGCCAGCATGGTTGCTGGGCAGATGGGAGACCCTGTTATTCCTATGGGTTTCCGAAGAAGAGGCTGTGTCATTGCCATTCACGAGTAAGCTGGGGGTGGGAGGGTAAACTGCTTACCCTAGGGACCAGGGATGTGGGAAGGGTTTAAGATCTGTCCTCAGGAGGCCAGGCAGGATGGGCTGAGGTTTATGCTGGACTCTGCATAATCGGGAGCAGGCTTGCAGCAGGAGCCGACCAATCTCAGTCAGGCAGTGACACCCAGGCAGAAATCCTGTGCCTCAAATGGTGCTACGGGAAAATCAAGCCATCTGATTTAAAGAGACGAATGAAATGAATAGATTACTGACTTGTGCGTGAGAGGATGGGAGCTGGTAAAGAGGAAAGGAAAGTTGAAAATAGTCTTTCTGTCCAATGCGAGGGCCCCGCGGCTCCTCACCACCCCCATCGTAAATGGTCTTCTCGGGCTGTGTGCATGTCCACCTAAGATGTCGCTACTCCTTCCCTGCCCTTTCCCACAACACGTTCCACGTGGAGTCCAGTATGGTCTTTGAAATGACTCAGCCCCCTTCATGGTGCCTGGAGGTTCTCCCCTGTCACTGACTGCTCCCCTTGGCTGTGTTCTTCTGGATAAGCAATGACCTCGCCTGGCTTTGCCGGTAGCATTTCTAATTTCCAAGTCTTCTATGGTGCCTTTCCAGGTCCCTGCTCAGAGTTCATTGCTTCCTCCTTGGTGCACCCTTGGACTTTGTTCATGCCAGTTACTTCACTGGGCTTTTTGTTGCTGCTTGCTGTTTCTATGTCTGTTTCTTTAATTAAACTGTAAGTTCCTTGCAATGAGGGACTGCATCTTATTCATTTCTATACCCCTAGTACCTGGTGCATCATCAGGAAAACAGAGTGGGTACATAAAAAATATTGGTTGAATTCATTTTATTGGTCTTTGGCCTAGTACTCATGATTTTCTCATTACCTGCCCTTGTTTCCTGTGAACAGAGTTCTAACTGAGCTGGTTTCCAAGATGAAAGACATGCAGATGGACAAGTCAGAGCTGGGGTGCCTGCGAGCCATTGTGCTGTTTAACCCAGGTGACTGCCATTCAACCTCAGGGGCTGCATGGTGTTCAGCCCTCCCCCATGGCTGGCCTCCAGTGCTCCAGCAGTGTTCGGTCTTCTAGCTCAGCTGAGACAGAGAAGGCAGGGCTAGGAATCCAAGAGAGCACAGAGAGTCAACTATTCATGCCCTCTGCCACTAGAGCCATCTCAAAAAATGTTTTGAATGGGCATGTTTGGGGGCAAGTAGGGAGGCTGAGAGATGACAGTGGCCTAGGGTGGTAGTGAAGGAGGTGGTGAAAAGCGGTCTGAGCCTGGATGTATTTCTGGGTAAAGCCACTGGGATTTGCTGATGGATTGGATATAGGATGCAAAAAAAAGAGAGGAGTTAAAAATAACTCTCAGAGTTTTTTGTTTTGTTTTCCCGAACAATTGGCAAAATGAAGTTCTCATTTATTGAAGTGGGAAAAACTCCAGGGGGAGCAAGTTCTGAGGGTGGGTGGGTAGGAATCAGGATTTTGTTTTTGGACATTAAAATTGGAGATGGACAGCAGACATCAAAGGGTAGCTGTCCGGGAAGCAACCACTTACATATGTCTGGACTTCACGGGAGAAGCCAGGACCAGAGATAAACTTCTGGGAGCTGTCAGCCTCTACCTGGCATGTAAGGCTGTGAGACTGGGGTGAGATCATCTGGGGAGTAAATAAAGATAGAACAGACACAAGGGCTGGGGACTGAGTCCTGGGGCCTGCCAGCAGTTAGAGGTCAGGGGAATGAAGAAGAGCTGGCAAAGGAGCCTGAGGAGGAGTAGTCGGGGGATAGGGAGATAGCCAAAGAGAGTGTCCTGGGAGCCCAGGGGAAGAGCATTTCAAGAAGGAGGAAGTGATCAGCTGCATTAAATGCTGCTGTGGGCCAAGAAAGATAAGCCTTCAGAATTATGTAGTGAGTTATACACGTGCTTTATCTCCCGAATTAGGCGGTCCGTCCATTGATGCAGGGCATGTGTCAATTCAGGTTTTGTACCTCATCTCATCACTCATGTATATAGTAGACACTCAATAAATTCGTGAAGGTGATATTTCTAGAATGGCCTAGATAAAATAAAACTCTCCTCCTTGGAGTCAGTGGTGGGTACATTTGGCTATTAACAAAGTGTAAAACCTTTGCCCCAAGAGTTTGTTGGGTAGATTGGGCACAGAAAGGGGTGCAATTGGGCACAAATGCCCAGCTTTGTTTATTTCCCAATTACCTCCATCCAGGGCATCTCTGATAGTGCCAGGAGAGGCGGCCAGAGGGATTAGGGACAGCCTTGGTGGCAGGGTGTGTAACCAGAGGCTAGATCAGTCATCTTTTTTAGATGCCAAAGGTCTGTCCAACCCCTCCGAGGTGGAGACTCTGCGAGAGAAGGTTTATGCTACCCTCGAGGCCTACACCAAGCAGAAGTATCCGGAACAGCCAGGCAGGTGAGAATGTGCTGGAAGAATGGTAAGAACAGCAGCAACTCCCCCCACTCTCCACTTATTGAGCAGCTAGTGTGCAGCAGGCACTGTTTAGATGTTTCCAAATGTTGTTTAGTCTCCATAACAAGCTGAATGTTCACTCCACGAAGCTAGAGGTCTTGCCTGTCTTTTCACTGTTCATCACTCTAGCATCAGCTCCTAAAGCAGTGCCCAACACATAGTATACATCTCTAAATGTTGGATGAACAAGAAAGTGAATGAATCAATGAGGGAATCATTGTCTCCAATTTCTATCAAGGAACAGAAGCTCAGAAAGGCTAACCAACTTGCAGGAGATCATAAAGCTGGTCCTTGGTGAAGGTGAGATGCGAACCAGGTCTGTCTGACTGCACAGAGCCTGTGTTTGAAGTGTGACTGCGTTGCTCTCTGGTTCGCCCTCACAGAAGCCTCCATACAGTAGAAAATACAGGCTTTGGGAGCCAGGAGATGTGGCTGCTGGTGCCCAGGGTGCCATCTGTGTGGCCTCTGACAAGGTGCTGGGTCTGGGCTCCTCATTTGGAAAAAAGGATGTTGGTCTAAAAGATCTCTGAGGCCATCTGGCAGTATAGGTATTCCTGAGTTATTAAAAAAAATTCTTCTTAAAACTTTTCCTCAAGTACAGCTAAAGAAAAGAGTTTTCCCTCTCTGCTAACTCCAGTTAAAATGAGAAAATATGATCTTTAAATCTCATAGAAAACTTCAAATGAAACTGAAAAGACTGACTTGAAGACATATTAGTTTTGTCTTTAAGATTGATTTTACATGTTTCTGATTCTCACTAATGACTTTTATTCCCCTGTGAAGTTTAATTTCTGTTAAGCTGCTTATCCTGGATCATAAGTCAGTATCTATCAGTCGTCCAGAAGAGGCTGAGCTGTGTTATTTGTCGGAGGCTGTGGCTAATTCCGAGTGGGTGGGTTTCAGCCCTTTGGTGCAATGAATAGGCAGGCCTAGTGTGTGAGTTAGAGAGATTAAGCTGTACTAGTAGACCTATCAAATGTCAGGAATTTAACACAATAGAAGTTTATTTCTTGCTCATAAATCTGGGGGGGGGGCAGTCAGTTCAGAGAGCTGCTCTCTTCCATGCCATCATTCAGGGACCCAGCCTCCTTCCTTCTTGCGGTTCCACCGTGACCCAGAGTTACAGCATGTTTTGCGTCCAGATGAGGGGAGGGGAAAGAGGGGAAGCAGCAGAGAAGTGGGGCCCCGTGGGTGAGACCTAGGTCTGGGGGCGTCCTTCATCTGTCCCTCACTTCCATGGGCTGCAGCTTAGTCGCGTGGCCCAGCTAGCTGCAAAGGAGGCTGGAGGATGTATCCAGCTAAATGCCAAGGAAGAAGCAGAGAATGGATTTGGGTGAACACCTGGAAGTCTCTTCTTCGCCTACAATAGGCAAGATTGAGAGCCCTGCTCTAGGGGCCGGGACCTGGCTGCCAGCATTAGCCTGGCCTCTGGCAGGGGTGAGCCCTGGGCAAGTCACGTTAACTGAAAGCCCTGAGTTGGATGCTTTCTACTGATTCTTCCAGCTCTAAAGCAACATTAGATGTGTTTCTGAGCACATATTGTGTGCAGGGCATTAGGAATAACGACTCTCGTACTCATCCGTTTCCTGGAACTGGCTCTAGGTCCTGCTGCTTATCTTAAAAAAACAAACCAAAAAACCCCCCAATTCTCTTTTTTCTTAATTATATAAGCCATGCGTGCTTTGGTAGGAAATAAGAAAAATATTTAAAAAATAAAGCAGGTAATAAAAACTGTGAATATTTTGGTATATTTCTTTCCAGTATCCGTGTGTATCTATGTATGTACACATGGAGATAGGTATTTATAGATATGAAATTATACAGTTTGGGTTTTTTTCTTCCCTTAACCATTCTAGGAATTTTATCAGATTATTGAAAGTACAAAATTATCATTTTCAAAGGTTTTGTAATATTTCACAGTGTGGATGCATCCTAATGTATTTAGTCTTTGCCCTCTGGTTGACATTTAAGTTGTTTCTAATGAGTATTACTTTTAAAACTTTGGAACTTGATCCTTATCTGGGGAGAGAATTGCCAGGGGCCTGGGTTGCCTCCAGACCCTGGGGAGAGATGCCAACACTTGTTGCCTGGACTAGGGCAGAGCCTGGAACTTCAGAAACGTGGCAGAGGCTGGGTCCCCTGTGTGTCCCCAGGTTCATCCAGCACAGCTTGGACAGAGGGTGACTGCCCTGGCCAAGTGTTCATGGGAGGTTCAGCAGGGACATCAGAGGTTCCCTGACCAGGCAGGTAAGTGTGCTGAAGGCTGGTCACCTCTGGTTGGCAGAAAATGGTTGAAGGGGATCCTGGCACAGGCAGGGAAGGAGGTTTTCTTGGTGGTAGAGTGCTGCCACTCTGTGGAGATGCTTTAGAAGTGCACTTCACAGGGCCCGAATTCTGCTTTCTCTAGTCAGAAAGCCGAGATCAAAATTCAGGAGGGTGCAGAACTGGAGCGCACACCCTCTCGCACACACAGCAGGCGCCTCTGAAGGCACGGATCCCCCTGCTGCCAACATGCGAGTGAGGAACGCAGTGGTGGCTCCATGGCGGTGACCGTTAATGGGTGTGTTTATTTCTATTAGCCCTAATTGCAGTTCCTAAATCCAGGGCGTACAACAAAGAGAGCAGTATTACATATGTCATATTTTGCATTTTGCATATCATAAAACTTTGGCATTTTTAGAGTAAAAAACCCATTTTCAGAGTTAATCTCAGTGTAACTTTTCACCTTATAGAGAAGTCGTTTCCTTTACCTAATTCCATCAAACTTTAATGAGGTAGAACCGAGACCAGGAGCTCAGCCCCTCACTCTTACTCTTCATGCCCTCCTCGCCACCTGGGGGTGCTGTCCAGATGCCTTCAGGTGCTTTATCATCACAATCTTTTGAAGTTTTGTGTTGGCATTGGCATAGGCCTTTAATTTTTCCATGTAGATAAGCGATTTCTACTTTTTTAGATGATGCCACTTTATTTTCTTACAGTGCTACATTTCCTTAAAACATCATGTGGCATGAATATAGAAATATACACATTTTCAAGGCACATTGGAATTCTAATTTGTAACTTTTTCATGAAATAATATGACACTTAGTAAAGATCCAACTAGAACCAGAAATCTCTTAGGGCCACAGTGACTAACGCGATTTTGGTCCTTACGCTTTTTATTGGAAGATGTGAGTAGAGTGACTGAATTTTTAGTAGCATTCATAACATTAAAAATGAGCTGGCATTGCCCTGGCGAAAAAGGATTCTGAGAGATGCAGAGGGCTGCACAGGCAGAGTTAAAAATGTCCCAGAGTGAGGGGCCTAAAAGGACATGCAAGGTGAGAAGAATTCTTTCACACGCTGGTCTCTCTCCCTTATGTGAATCTCACAATGAGTGTCCTCGGTTATAGAAAAGTGTGTTTGGGGGTGCATATGTGTGACAGTGTGTGAGGGTGTGTGTGAAGCACATGTGAGTGTGTATGAGAATGCGTGAGTCATGTGTATGCATGCATATGTGTATTGTCTCCCCAAACGGACCATGGGCTCCTCAGGGGCAGGGACTACTATTTTCTATTTCTCTCTTCTCCTAACTTAAAGGTAAGCACAGACTAAGAAGCTGATCATAAAAATTAATAACAATTGGTTACAAATTGGCAACAAAAATTTGGTAACTGCCAGACATGGTGGTGACCCATAGCTATAGCCCCAGCTACTCGGGAAGCTGAGGTGGGAGGATCACTCGGGCCCAGGAGTTTGAGTCCAGCCTGGGCAACATAGCAAGACCCTGTCCCTGCTCCCCCCAAAAAACTTGGTAACTCAAGCAAGTTGAGGTCACAATGCCTAACATGACTGCACTGTGAGGGAAAGTGCAGCCTCCTGAGAGCAGGGACTACCTCAGCTCTTGCTCATTTTCATATCCCAGAGCCTATCATAATGCCTGGCACATAGTAGGTACTCGAACAAGTTCATCTAATGGTGACAGTTACATGGTAATAGCTTCTGTGCATCTGATGCCCTCCTCATGCTCTGTTCTAAGTGTTCCAGTAGATCTTCCCAGGAAGCCTCTGGGACATAGGAAGTGTCAGGGACAGCAGCTGGTAAGGGTTGGTGATGTGAGGCCCCAGCAGCAGTCTAGTCTTCCTCTTTACCACCATGAATGAGCAAGGCCGAGGGCAATTCCGGGACATGGCAGCAGAATTCAAGATTCTCAAGGCGCCATATACTCCAGCTCTGCCTTTAAAACCGATTAACCCTCTAGCCTGTTTCTGAAGCTCCCTAGGATTAGAGATTCTCCAAGTCCCTTTTCTCCCCTTCCAGCTCTTCTATCACAGATTGGTCGAGAAGACCACGTGAACTGCCTCTGGCTGGCAGGTGCGCCGTGCATGCCCTTCTGCCATCCCTGATGCCTCCTTGGCTTCCCTGCAGGTTTGCCAAGCTGCTGCTGCGCCTCCCAGCTCTGCGCTCCATCGGCTTGAAATGTCTGGAGCACCTCTTCTTCTTCAAGCTCATCGGGGACACCCCCATTGACACCTTCCTCATGGAGATGTTGGAGACCCCGCTGCAGATCACCTGAGCCCCAGCAGCCACAGCCTCCCCACCCAGGACCACTCCTGGGCAGGTGTGTGTGGACCCCCACCCTGCACACTTCCCTCCACCTCCCACCCTGACCCCCTTCCTGTCCCCAAAATGTGATGCTTATAATAAAGAAAACCTTTCTACACATGAGACTTTTATAGGTGGAGTTTTGTATAGATGTTAAAGGTAACCCTTCTTTGCTATCTAAGGGGCTGGGGGATTTTCTGGAAGTTCTTGGGAAAACTAACCAAGCCTCTGTACATACAACTGGTTTAAATTATTTTTTCACTTGCCATGGAAAGCAAACAAACAAATAATAAAATAATATATATAACATTGGCACTGCTGGAGCATGGGGTGTGTTATTGTGCTGCAGGGACGTTATCTCAGATGTGGGGAAAGGGGTATTGGAGGCTGGGGGCGGGGGATGGGGCTGAGGTCCTGAGACAATAAATCACAGAGCTACACACCTGAGTCTAAGCTGCGCGGCACCACACAGCCCCGAGGAGACTGGGAAGAGATTGTCTTTCAGAGTCAGCTGGGTTTTTTGTTTTTGTTTTTGTTTTTTCTTCTAAGAATAATGAGCAGAAAAACCTTATGCCGATTGGGGGCAATTGAGCCTAAAGCCCAAAGAAGATGTTCTGTTGATGAGGGAAGATTCTCGGGTCCTGGGAGTTGGTGGGAGGTGGTAACAAAGGGATGGATTTTCTGTCATTAAGCAGCAACAACAGCAAAAAGGCTAGAGCACACCAAGTTCATTTCCATCTTTGTCTAACCCTACATAGCCTGTTCTTAAAAGGGAAAGAGAGAATACCTCTCCCAGCTTCTAGCCTAAGATCTCCAGGTTTACTTAGTGGTCTTGGAGCCCTACCGTTGCTGCACAGTGATCTCCTTGAAGGTAGGGACTGTGTCTAATAGACACCACAGCCAGCATGTACAGCCCATTGTCTTCAAGTTACCTTTCTGCCATCTGCAGGGATAGGGCTTAACAGATACACAAATCTATGTGTGCTGTGATTTACATGGTGCCCCCAGGGTCGTAAGTGTACAACCTGAACAACTGCACATGGTAGTGCTGCTTACCTTCTCCGTACCACCAGCCCCTGACCCCAGGCCTGGCACATAGTGGGCACCCAGGAATTTGTGTTGTTGACCTGGGTTCCACACAACTGGAAAGAATTCCCTTAAAGGGCAATGAGGATGACATTTGCCTCATTCCCCATCAATAACTTGTCCCCTCAGAAAACCCCAGGGCTAACGTTCCAGTTCACAAACATCCATCAGTGATCATACAATTGTGGAGAAATTAAAGTTGCTTTATTACTGGGAAAAGTTTAGGGAACTCTTAGCCTTGGACATTAAGTAATGGAATGAAAATCTTAATCCTGCCGGTTTTCTTTTGCTTTTTATCTGCATTTATTATGGATCATGATAAAAATGGTTGGGTGGGGGGACTGAAATTTAACTGTAGGCTCCCGGAGCTCTTCCCTCCGCCAGCATAACTCACTGAACACAGTCAGCTGCCTTACAGGTGACACGGGCCTTCCAGGAAAATTCAGTGCCCCCACCTCAGTTACTGGTGATAACCTGGGTCCCATTCCAATCTTTGATCCCTTTCTCATGGAGCCCTAGCGTTCACCTGCAGCATAACACAGGCTGATCAAGGCCCAGCAGGGCGTCTGCACATCCACGGGGCAGGTGTCTCCCAGAATTGCAGTAACAGAACCTCGTTGCGTCTGCAAAGCACAGGAGCCAGGCCGGCCTCTCTTGCTCCCCTGAAGGGCCTCATAGGCTACCTCCCTCCTGACCCAGTCCCTTTCACACCCTGGGATGAGCATCTGAGATGATGTTTAGCCCCAACTGGAGCGAGGTTCCATCTTCCTTAAGGCTTAGCTCCACAGTGGCCAAGGCAACCTTCCACAGCCCACGTCTCTGCAGAGAGCACCCTTTCTCACTCAGCACACCTTACCAACAGGCAGGATCAGCTCTGTGGGAGGGTGGTCAATGCTAACTAATATTTTCTGAGTCCCACAATCCTATGCTACCCAGCCTGATAGCAGGATTCAGCCTTGTTTTCCATGGGGTTCTCGTACAGCCTGGGCCCATGGCTCCGGGGTGAAAAGCTACAGACCCTGGACTTAGACAGCGAGAGCCTCGCTCCTGGACCTGCCAGCTGCTGGTCTCGTGTTTGGGGGAAAGCTGCCAACCCTCTTTGGCTCTCATTTCCTTCTCTTATTGTAAAAGTCAGATAAAAATACCCACCTTATAAGATGCACACAGCCCAGTGTGACAGCATGTGGTTTGGCATAAGACATCCTTGCATTTGAGTCCTGACTTTGCCATTCATGATGGACTTGAACCTCACTGAGCCCCAATCACCTAGTCTGTAAAATAGGATAGTTATACCATCCGCACCATGGGATTCTTGTGGGGATTATGTGAGCTAATGTGTGTAAAGCTCTCAGCATAGCGACTGGCATAGAAGATGGGCAAAAATATTAGTTTATTTTCTGCTGAAGAGTGAGATGGTAGTTAAAACTTAATCTTGGGTTTTTAAGGAGACTACCAGAACATTCTGTTCCACAGCCTGGCCTGGGTCGTTCAACGTACTGTACAAGGAATTAAGAATTTCTGGTTTCGAGTTTTATTCTAGGTTGTATCTTCATCAGCCAAATGGGAATAAACCGCCTCATTTTCCTAACACTGCTGATAACGGGAAAGCCTGTGTATGCTGTGAGGACCGTGCAAGTGAAGGAGTTTTGTAACAGTGGAGATCATACAAGTCAGATTGGAGGAAACGGTGTAGGAAGGTGCCATGGTTACGAACAACAGCTTGGAGACAGCCCAGCTGGCCTCAATTAAAATCCCATCTGATCGCTGAGTAACCCCAGACAAACGACTTACCCTCTTAGACCTTAGTCTTCTACTTGTGAACTGGGAATAATAATAGCACCTATTCAGAGGGGCTTGTTGAGAGAATCGAACGTGATGATCTATGACAGACATGCAGGACTATGTCCAGCACGTGGTGAACTCTCAGTGAATTTTAGTACACTACCTAGTATTATCGATCCAAATACCCTCTACAGGCTCCTGTTCTGAAAAGAAAGTCAGACTCCATGGAAAAGCCCCCTTCCTACACCTGACTGCTCCTCTGCAGCCTGTTTAACTTGATGGCTCCATCATCCACAATGACAAATCGCTAGTGAAGTATGGTCCCCGCCTTCCTCACATGGTTGGTGTGGGATAAAGGAGGTAATTTCATGGCAGCACTTTGTACGCTGTCAAGGATTATTTAAAAAGATGTCACTTACACAGTAAACACTTCTTGGTCTTGGCCCCTCCTTTTCACACCATTTAGCACAGGCATCCAAAAATTTGGTCATATTTTATACTACTTCCTTGCTCAAAAACTTTCAATGACTTCCTTTTGTCTATTAAGCAGTCTTGCCAGGCAGCAAGTCTGTCCTCCTTCCTTGGGGACATTTGGCAACACAAGTGTCTGAAGACATTTTTGATTGTCATGACTGGGGGAGTTGTACTGCACAGAGGCCAGGGATGCTGCTAAACACCTATAACGCACGGGATGGGTGCCGCAACAAAGAACTATCTCACCCAAAATGTCAACAGTGCTGAGATTGAGAAAGTCTGCTATAAAGCATCATTAATGGAATAAAACATCAAATAGTATTTTCCAATTGTTTTGGAATTTTGGTTAAAGCCGCAAGGTGAGGCCAGGAGGTTCCCTCATATTCCAAAGAGGAACTACTAGATGTACCCACACAGGACTTATTAAGGTAGACGAGCTGGTTTTGTGACTTTTACTTAATTACTCTTCCTGCGCCTATATTCATAGAAGGTTGAAATTTAAAAAGAGAGTTCCTTAGAATAAGGAGTATTGGGGAGTAGTGCTGTGGCTTTATCCCCCCCACCCCAGGGTGTATAGGGAGAGGAAGAAGCCTCCATCCCCAAGCCACATGAGGGGGCATGAAAGAACCCCTCACTAAGGGTGTGTGTGGGTGCCTACATAATGGGGAGGCTGGCACTGGCATCCAGGCTAGATGCTTGCTGGGCAGCAGAAACCCACAGAGCCAACCCTGATGCAGAGGGCAGTGAGGGAGTGTGCCTGGGCTGGCCTGGGGCCAGGGGGAACATTGAGACCGGTGCCTCTTCTTAACTAGAGACCTCTGAAGACAGGGCACACTGGGAGGGTGCTAGTGGGGCAAGGAAAGAGGGCAGCAGGCATACCCTTTCCCCGCCCTGCACTTGGTTTGGCCAAGATATGGCACTGTCTGTGTGCCAAGTGAATACCTTGGACAGAGGTTGTGTTTAGAATATTCTGAAGGTACCAAGCCCAAGAGAATGGCCTCTTAAGTCAAGCGGACCCCAGCAGTAAGAGGCCGTGGGGTGAATTATAGTGGGCAGAGGGTGATGTCATGTCAAACCTGGTTACCATGCAGCAGAGTTCCCCAGGACCTCTTCAAGAACTCGCCACGTGCCCTAGGAAGAGCCACCTGCTGGGTACTTGCCACATGGAAGGCATCAATGGCACCGCGATCTTACGAACATTTCTTTCTCTTCTCATCCTTCCTCCAGGGCCCAATTCCCTGGTAGAGAGAGGGAAGGAAGACCCAAAAGAGGAAGGAGGGGAAGATGGTGGAGGAAGAGTGAAAGAAATGACCACTAAGTTTGGGTGAGACTAGACTTTTTGACTACCAGAATGAGATCTTCTGAGCTTTGCCTGAGGTACCGTTAATGGGCAAGGAGTGGGAACACCACAGAGCTGGCTTGAGGAAAATAAATCTTTTCCTGTTGGTATTGCACTAACTGTAGATGCTTTACAGCACTAGTTGCACTGGTAACAATTGGGGCCCAGGCATACACCACCTTGACTCCGTCTTCTTTGGTCACCAGCCTCTCAGCCTTGGCAACATCTTTTCCACTTCACCCCTTGGGGTGAGCCAAGATGGGACAGGCCATCTCGGCTCACCATGATTGAGCCCATCAGCCCAATGCATCAGCTACAATGATTTAGTTCTGCCTCTGAGATAAGCCCAGGCTTTTTGGCAGGACAGTCAAGGCTGTCCATGGCTAGGCCCCAACAAAAAATTTCCAACCTTCTCCTTCTATGCACATCCCACAGCACACCCGCCCCCAGACGATTTAGATATTTCTCAAATGATCGGCTGTCTACGTCTTTGCTCAGATGTTCCTCTCTGCTTGGCATGACTCCTTTACCAGCTGTGCCTATCCAAGTCCTACTTGTCTTTTACGGCCAGCTCAGATGCCACATCTCTGTGAAGCTTTTCCTGATCTCCCCATCTTTGTAATATTATTATTTTGTGTCTCTGTTTTGAATGCATTCAACACTGTGCTGCATTATTGACCAGTTGCTTATTAACTTTGCTTATAATCTCCTTGAGAGCAGAGATCATGTCTGATTCGACTGTGTATCCACAACAGCTCTGAGCAGAGTTTCCAGCCCAAGGTTGGCATTCAATAACCGCTTAGTGCAATTGGTACCTCTGCTTTCATTCCCAATAGATGGCAGCCCATTGCAAGCAGTGCAGCCCCACAGTAGGCCCAGGAGCGCCCCCACCAGAGCCACGAGTCAGAAAACCAGCCTCGGGTAGGCTGTTAACAGAAGGTATAAGGTCTCCACTGCTTGCCATGTTACTCTTCATGGGCACAGCAGGCAGTGACCAAAGAAGTTGAGGCATATTCTTTGCCTTCAGGGAACTTACAATGGAGAAAAGCAGAAAGCACAAGGATCAAGGTATACTAAGCAATGATATGGTTATAGCACCGTGAAGTTTACAAAGCACGTAAAGACCTGTGATTGCAATCTGGACTGGAGAAGTTGGCAGGGGAGCTATTGTGATCTCCATTTAAAGATGAAGAAACTAAGACTCTAAGAACTCAATGACTTGTCCCAGGACACACTTGGAGGCCAGTCTGAGGAACACAGCTACTCTCAGCACAGATGCAGAGCAAGTGCCACCAAACTGCAAGATCTCTGGTCCAATACCCATGGCCAACTTTTTATATTCTGTGCCCAAGAAATATCTGTAGATTGAGGGATTGGTATACACGAGGAGCAAATATAAAATAATAAGAAAGGGTTTTTAAAAATAAATGTGGAACCTGAATAAACACATCAACATTTAGTTAACATCTCCTTCAGGAGTTTTGCTACAATGATACTTTCTTTGGATAGTTCCCTTTTAGATTTGTCTTCAGAGCTGGTTTAAGGCCACCTAAGAAACAGGATCTCATGACTCTATACTAAAAATTCATTAAATTAATAACAACAGCTACGATAAATACCACATGACCCAGATTCACATACCATCCCCTTCTGCCCCGAATCCATCTTATGCCAGGCCCTTGGCTGGTACTTTCATATTCCAGCTTTATTTCCTACATTATTTAATAGAGTTGGAGCTGCATGATATTTGACTGTTTCCAAAAATCAAAATCTACCCTCTATGAATAATAATTCACCACCACCTCTGTCATTCAGAAGCCTGGCTCAGGCTCTGGAGGAGCCAGATCATCGGAACCAAATGATCTCAAGGCTTCAGGCAGTAAACCAACAGTGCCTTCCTACTAGGCGAAAGGCTGGGACCCCTGTTACGGGATCCAGCGAGGGTGGCACGGGACAGGGGCTCAGTGGGGAGTGGAATGGGCAGCATAGTCCGCCCCCCTCCCCGAAAGCAGGTAGAGGAGGCCCATCGGGGAAAGGAGCCTCTGCCAGCTTGCGAAGAGGCTAATCAGAGACCCAAACTCTTTCCCAGCCAGGAAAAGCAGCTTTCACCTCCTCCGTGGAAAGCTCCATGGATATGTCTCCCGTGACAGAGTCGGAGCACACAGCCATCTCCGACCGCAGACCACAGAGGAACTGGCCCGGGCCCAGACCCCGGGGAGGCTCCTGGCGCTGCGCAGCTTCGGGGAGTGCTAGCCACCCGCCGGTCCCCAGACGGACGCTCAGCGCCCACGAGTGTTAGGCACGGGCGCCGTCTGCTGTCAGCTCAGGGCATCACACGCGCCGTCCCGGGAAAGCGGCTTCCGGGAGGCCTAGCAAAGATGGGATTTGTAAAAATTGACAACAAAAAGAATAGTTTGAAAAATGAACCTCAGGTAGACTTAGAAGGGATGGTACTCCTAACCAGATACTCACCCCTGAGAAAGTATCACTCAATGAAGTGTTTGCTTCAGACTCTGGGGAGAAGGCATAGAAACGTGAGCGGGTCCAGGTTGGGAAAGAACGATGCCCTCCTCTCCTGCCAGCTGCCTCACTAGCTAAAGGGGACGCAGACCTGTAACTGCCAAGTCACCAATACCACATAGGAGGCCGAGGGCTAATGCCACATCAGGACTGGTCGTCAAAGCGGGTTACCACTCTGTGTAACAGTAGTGTTCCCATTGCAACACTGACAACCTGACCTCTTTCTCAGGGGTGGAATTTGGGATTTTTGAAAGTGGCTAAGTGTTTGTTTTTAATGGGACTATGTTTTTGGGAAAATTTCTGTTGTTCCTGTTTTCTGATTGTCATGCAGAGTGTGAAAATGCCAGATCAGCCCTTCCCATACTGTGGAGCCGGATAGGGGCATTCAAAGCAAGCTGAAGTGGCAGCACACTAGAAGTAGCAATGCTAATGGCAGGTTACCTGGTGGAAGAGGCAGAGGATTGGGCAGTTAGAAGGCCTGTGGTCCTCTTCCAGTCATGCAGCAGGTGACATGGGTAGGGTCCCTGGACCTGTCAGGGCTTCAGCTTCCTCCTCAGCAAAATCAAAGATTCTAGGTAGACAATCTCTAAGGTTCCTTCTACCTCATTGAATCAATGATGTCTGCAGAATGATTGAAATTCTATCTCAGATCTTACATGAAAGCAGGGATCACTCTGAGCTCTGGGCACTGGTTTCAGAGAAAACGCTGAATAATCTTATTCCTTAGACAGGCCGGAATCCACAGGATAAAACACACAGATTAAAAAATTATTAAATTATTAATTGAGCACCTGCTATGAGTTTAGTGCCCTGTTAAATGATAGACTTATAAAGATGGTTTCTAGCCCTAAGTGAATAGAATTGAATTCATCCTTCTTAGTTGATGGTAAAACAGACCATTCGGGTACTTCTCTTGTTTTATTTTTCCACTGGCATTGGCTATCTCGGGTCTAAATCCCTCCCCCCCACCCCAAGGTACCTACTTACTTTTGTCTAGTAGATCCTTAAAAAATCCACTCTCCACATGTTTATTTCTACATAGGACATCCAATGGAAACTGTATGGTGTTATTTTGTGTGTTCTAAAATGTATGTGAATGATTTTTTTGCTATCAATCTCATTTTCATTCATTCTTCTTTGTTTTACTCAGCACTATGCTTTGGGATCTGTCAGTGATGTTCTGCGTAACTCCAGCCAATTCCCTTGGATGGCTGCACAGCGCTTCAGTAAACACTCAGGCGGCCTGCAGTTCTTTACCATGATGGGCATTCTTGCACATGCTCTTCGTTTACCTGTATGGGAGTTTCTCAGGGTTGTATACCCAGGAGTAGAACTTGCCTAATTGTGGGATATTCACAAATTCAATTTCACTAATACTTTCATGCTGTTTTCCAAATGTTTGTGTATATATATATATATACACACACACTACCACCAGGGCACAAGGATCCCAGTTTCACACGTCCTTCTTAGCGTTTGGTATAGTTCAGATTTCTAATTTTGTCAGTATGCTTCATGTAAAATATCTTTCTCTGATTTGTCTTTCTCTCGCTCTTTTTTTTTTAGAGATGGGGTCTTGCTTTGCTGCCCAGGCTGATCTCAAACTCATGGCTTCACCTGATCCTCCCTCTTTGGCCTCCCGAGTAGCTGAAACTACAGGTGTGAGCCACTGCAGTTGGCTGTCTTTCTCTTGCTAGAAATGTTGAACTTCTGTCTGTGTCCTTATTAGCCATTCAGATTTCCTATTTCTCATTTGTTGCTTGTCTTACAAGAATTAAAATTTTGGCCTGGCCTAGAAGGGGATGTTACCCTTTTGGGGAACAAATGCCTAATATATATTGCAATACCCTAAATGTTTATGTCCCCCCCAAATTCATATGTTGAAATCCTAACCCCTAAGGTGATGGTATTAGAAGATGGGCTTTGGTAGGTGATTAGATCATGAGGGCAGAGACCTCATGAATGGGATTCGTGCCCTTTTAAAAGACTCCAGAGAGATCCCTTCGTCCTTCCACCATGTGAGGATACAATGAGAAGATGGTGTTCTATGAGCTAGGAAGAGGGCCCTCATCAGACACCAGGTCTGTTAACACTTTGATCTTGGACTTCTCAGCCTTCAGAACTGTGAGAAATTTCTGTTGTTTATAAGCCACTCAGTCTATGATATTGATCCCCCATGCTCTATTTCCTCCAAATCATAGACTCCCAGGGAGGCACTTTGGTGGCCACTTCTTACGTCTGTCTGATCTAACTGCAGAGGTCCTAGAGACCTAGAGAGCAAAAGTGCCAGCAAGTTGGAGGCAGAGAAATATTTGTTTTCCAAACATGTCATGAAGAGTTCTGCCCATTGCTGGATGCTTTTAGCCTTGAGCTTCTGTTTCAAAGAGGACTAATGTAAATAGTAGAGATTCAACTCAAACCGGTTTAAATTTTAAAAAAAGGAAAGGATTATCTCATAAAACTGAAAAGTCTAACGGTAGGACCAGCTCCAAGTACAGCAGGGCCCAGATGCTCAGATGATACCTTCAGGACTCTTGCCATGTCTTGGGTCTGCTTTTCTGTCTGTCAGAGTCATTCTTGGCAAGCTTGACCAAAAGTGACCTTCGGGAACTCTAAGTTGTCATCCTTGCTGGCCAGAGACCATAGCCAAAAGAGAGGGGAGTTTCCCTTTGCCCATTTTCCAGCAGAAATCCTGGAGCATATATTCACAAGCTTTAATTGGTTGGAAGTGGGCCCCCAAAACACCCATGGGAATGGTGGTAGGGACAGCAACACCTGAGTCAGGTGGCTGAGAATGGGAGGTGTAGTCACCAGAAGAGCTGGAAATTGATCCCAGAAGGCAGAAAAACAAGATGTCAACACAACTGGCAAATCCAACATGCAGCCACATCTGTGTATTTCTCTATTACTACCACTACTCTGCTACCAGGCAACCTATATTGCACACACATGGTGTGCTAGCCACCTCTGGGCCAAACACTTCATATACATTACCTCAATTTATCCTCAGTGCACTTCTGTGAGGTGGGTACTACCATGATCTGCATTTTAATGGTGAGGATTTCAAAGCTCAGGGAGGTTTCATAACTAATTCAGTGTCACATAGCTGGTCATGGGCTGAATCCAAACTCAAGCTCAGAAATGCCCTAACTTAAACCACATACTTTTAACCACTGCTCTCTACTGCAAATAAAACAGCTAATTCCAGGAAAAGAGGACTGCCTTTATGCTGCAGATAATATAACATAAGTCCTCCTCCCCTCCCCCTTCCCCAGCTACCAAATTGTAGAACAGAAAGTACAAATCCATATTGTCATTGCTTCTGATTTCTTTCTTGAAATCCAGGCTTTCCAGTCCATTCACAGACACTTTCTGTCTTGGATAAAGCTGACCACCCACATGAGGGAACCGATGTTATAAGGGGACAGCTGTTTTGGGGTTGTCCACAGCCAGAGATACACATTATTTGTTTTTCAGTTGAAGAAGGATATTCTCCCCCAAGTTGCCTGATTCCAAACTGGCTAAACCACTTTTGTTCAAACTTGCCAAACCATTTCATCCCTGGGGTGGAAACAGAGCATGGAATGATTTGGAGCAAAAGGACAATTTTTGGACAATTATAAGTGAGTGAAAACAGGAGGTTATAATGGAAGTTGTCTTTCAGCCCTTAACTCTAGCATTTTGTAACCAAGAATTCTGTCTCTCAGGTTTTGGTGGTGGGAATGTAATGCTGTGCAGTTGTCTGGAACTGCTTCTAGATGTTCCATAATTAGAAACAGTAACACTGACTCAGGAGCCCGTCAGTTGGGTTGCAGAGTGCCTCTTCACAGAAGAAAAAAGAAAAAAAAAATGTTGCAAACTTGTAAAAATAAAATTGAACAAAACCCAATAAACACGTCATATGTTTTAAAAGTGACTTGTATTTCTTCTTTAAAAATTGCATTGTCAAATGTCTAATATAAATAACTCCTATCTGAGGAATGAACTGGAAGAAAAGTTGAAAAATTTTCAGGAATGACAAGACGGCAAAATCTCTTATTTGGGGGCATGCCGTCAATAGAAGGAGACAGTGTGGTTTAGTAGTAAGTCAGGTGACACAACTAGGAAGCTAATTTGCCTGCAAAAATATACTTTGAAATTTGGTCCAGGATGGAATCAGTCATGTTACAATTTCCTCAAAGAGATTTAAAAGCTGGAAAACACCCAGCTATTGTCCATGACTTAGACACAGGCTTCCTGGAGACAGAGAAACACTTTTCGGAGCATCCCTTTCTACTCAGTGATTTCCCAAGGCCTTTGCCTTTCCATCTTACAATGAGTGTGATAACATGGAACATACGGAGCACCCGTGCACACACAGACTCACACGCGCGCGCACACACACACACACACAGAATGTTAATGTTAGGCAGGAAGGCTTCTGGGGCATACGGTAAAAGAGAGAACAGAAGGCACAGGTGGAAATGGGAAATTCTCTGACAGCATGGAACAGTCCTGGACTTGGTGGAAGAGGAGAAAAGTTTTCCACTCACTCATGAGTGCATCCATTGCAGCAGCTGAAGACATTGTAGCCACTCTTTTCTTTCCTGGGTCCATCCAGGGCAGGTGAAGCCTGCTGGCTGATGGGATGCAGACACCTGCACCTTCATGTGCCACTCTGCTCCATTCTTGGGATTATTCTGGAAGTAGACATGGTTGGGGCCTTGCATAAGTCTACACTGTAAATGTCTGTTGAGGGAATAAGAGACACCTCTCAGATCAGTGTTAAGGGATCTGGCCTGGGGCTGTTCCCAGTCTTCAATGCAGACTGTGAACACTAACAGGCTCTTCGGCTTCTCCAGGAAGAACTGAATGATGGAATGCTGTCTACATGTCAAACTCCAGTGCCCTGGGAAGGTGCCACCCCAGTCTCCCCCACATGGCTACAAACTGTGCCTTGTTCACACTTCTTCCCTGCGCCTGAGGAGCCCACCAAAGCACACATCCATTAACCGAGGGAGACAGAAGGACCAACTGCTGACCTTGGACCTGACCCTGATGCTCCACATTAGGTAGGCCTTTTGAGAAGCTTAAGAAACTCAATAGTCATCAAAAATATGTAGAGCAAACATTTACTCTGTGCAATTCTATGCCAAGTTGAAGGCCGATGCATAAAGTATGATTCTGTTTATGCAAAAAATAATTGTATAGGGGATTTATATGGTATATAAAATTGAATAGAAAAAAGATAGGAAGGATGTACCTTGTTAACAACGATTACTTCTGGGGAGCAGAGTGGAATTAGGGGAGTGCTAAAATATACTTTCACTTTTTATTTTATCTTTTCTGTTCCTTTTTTACAATGGGTCTGTATTCATATATTACTTCTAAAATTATTTATAATATTTATCATTTCTTGTCATGAAATACATATAAATGTATATATATTTGTTTACTTTCTGTCTCCCTCATGAGGACAAAGACTATTTAGGAGGTGGAAAGGACTAGGGGATGTCTATTTTGTTTAGCATTGTATCCCGAGAACTTAAAAGTGTCCAGCACAGATTAAGTGTTCGGTAAATATTTGTTGATTAAGTGAATGAATTATTTATAAAATAGAAAAAATTGGAAAATGTATGCACTCCAAACTGAGGGGTTAGTCTCTGGAACAAAGCTGGGTGTATGCTAAGTATTTAATGTGTGAATTTAAATTAAATACTTTGGTGCATAAGGCTGCATGCCTGCTCTTAGAGCTTTTACAATCCAGACAGCCACACTCGTAACCATGTTACAAAACAGATCATGAAAAGTCTCATAAAGAGGCATAAGCAAAGAGTGAAGGGGCTCAGAAGAGGGAGCTACAGTCACCATCAGAAATCATCAGGGCAGGCTTCATGGAGGAGGTGGTTTCTGAGCAGGACTTGGAAGGATGATATATTAGTTTCCTGGGACTGCTGTGACAAATCACTACAACCTTGGTGGCTTAAAACAACAGAAATTTATTCTCTTACAGTTCTGGAGGCTAGAAGTCCCAAGGTGTTGGCAGGGTCCTGCTTCCTTCACAAGCTCCAGGGAAGAATTTGTTTTTTGCCTCTTCTAGCTTCTGATGGCTGCCTGCCATCCTTGGTGTTTCTCAGCTTATGACTGCATCACCACAGTCTCTGCCTCCGACTTCACATTGCCTTCTCCTCTGTGTGTGTCCATCTAATCTCCCTCTCCTTCTGTTTTATTAGAATACAAGTGATGGCATTTAGAAGAATCTGAACTAGAATTGGCAGGTGAGGGCAGTTAGGAGGCTGTAAGGTGACTTGGAGGTTCCCAGCCTGGGCCACTGGTGGTGGTGGTTTTGACCGCCATGGGCATGCAGGGCAGGACAAGGTTTATAGTGGGAGAGGAGGGAGTTTGAGATGCTGGTGCAAGTCCTGATATGGGATGAGGAAAGGCTGCCTCAGCTGGAGGGTTCACCCAGCATGAGAAGGAAGGCTCAGGGCAGAGCTTTGGGGAATGTCCACTTTGAGGGGAAGATGCCAGTAAAGGAGGCAAAGAAGGAGAGTATCCACCCAGGGAAGCCAAACGAGGAGCTGGGCAAGAACGTCAAAGCCCTGCAGTGAGAACTAGGAAGATTGCATGTGCATTTATATATGTACTTAGGTGCTGGCAATTTTTCCCAAGTAGAACAAAGATGGCATATCTGGTTGGGGTAGGACTGGGCTTCTGAACTCTTATCCTTTTACCACTCTTGGTTACCCTCTCCTCTACCCTGCCCACCTGTGCTCCAGCGCCTGGGCATTTGAGCAATTTGAAACCCAGACTATCATCCTTGGGTTGACCCCATGGGAGCCATTTCAGGTTCTGTATAAGCCACAAATATATTTGTAAAAATCAATATGCAGCCCAATCATAATAAACTATAGTCCTAAAATATATTACTCTAGCTTCCCATAGAAATATTACCCAAAATGACAATTTATCATTATTCTTTCTAGACAGAGTCATTTTGATAAAATTACTTTTGGAGATATTGTCTATTTTATTGTTCAGTATAAATATCATTAAAATAAAGTGTTCTTATCCTTTCGGAGTTAGAAAATGATTGGCTTTCTATTCCATCTGATGTAATTTCTCTTACAGACAGCTAAGGGCCTTGTAATATATCCAAGTTCCTATTTTTACATTGGCAATCAGGATGCTCGGGGCCAACTTCTGCACCACATTGTAGGAACACCTTGTATTTGGTTTTCTGATATAACCATTCCTCGTATTCTCACCTTTACCCAAGTCTTCTTCAATACCTGTCCCTTGGCCTACTTCCTTCTCTTAATGGCTTGATGGGTAAAGGTGTCATTTATTGTAAGTCTTTCCAAATCTTTTTTGAAAGTTGGCAAGATGTAGAAACCAAGTAAGTGGGATGATGAAGACAGACATTGGTTCCATGATGGGCAGATGACTGAGCCAGCTGGGAACATGCACTTCATTGATGCTTCTCAAGTCATACCACACAGGCAGTGGCCACAATATAAGTGTGCCACTTGTGAGACCAGGATTGTATGCAAAACATAAACCTCCTTGGCATTGTGTGGCATGGAGCAGATGGAGGTGGCATGAGGTTGCTATGCCATCAAGAGGAGCAGAGGCAGCCATGAATATCCTAAGCATCTTTAGGCAAGAGAGATCGGCCTTGTACAGAAAGACCACTCTGCTCCCCTGCCCTGGATGTTCCTTGTATGGCTCAGGGTCTACAGAGAGGGGTATGGGAGCCAGGTGAGCCTTTTTCTCTATTCTATTAAGCAGCCCCTCCTGTGTTGATGATGAAGGGGGTGTCAGCCTTTTGTTGCCTTAACTGGATGGCTAATTTGCAGCATGATTCCATTAGACTCCCAGGAACTGGAATGTACTCATTAACCAAGGTGGACACATGCCTTGGCCTCTGCTGTGGAGCCAGGCGCTGGGGCTGGGCAAGTACCCAGAGGCTTGGCTGCAGCATGCCAGCTGGGCAGCCACCCCAAGTTCTGCCAAGAGGCTGCTGGGAAGCTGGAGGTCTTCCTGCTGGTTCCCTGGCATTGCTGTGGTTTCTTCTCCAACCAAGACCACAGCCAATGCCATCAGTGTCAGGATGACAGATCCAAAGGGTAGGGAGGTCCTGGACCAGGAGTCTATCAAGAGGCAGATCTGAAGAAGCTGTGAAAGTAGGCTGGCTAGTTCTATGTAGGCCAGGAGAGCATTGCCTGGTGGATTGAATTCAAGAGAGAGAGAGCAATGCCCAAGGCAGGAGCACAAGGATCCCATTCATGATGAAACTCCTCTGGCCTAAGAGTGTCACCTTCCACGCAAGTTTAGGTGCTGTCTCTAGGAGCCTTCTGCTTACTGACCTTCCCAGCCCCTCAAACCCCTTTGTATCCAAAGAGGGAGGCCTTATTCACAAAGGTGTAGCTTGAGAAGTGGGTTTGGAGCCCCTTGGAATTCCACTGTCCCTCTGGCACCTCTGACTTTGTGGCTCCTGGAGTCCTGGCAAAGGCCTCAGACACATTCCTTCCAGAGGTCAGAGGTGGGCTCCAGGAATGGCCAAAACACCCTTGACAAAAACACACCTACAGCAAGGGCACACCCCAGGTGCTGAAATAACAGAAAGGTGTTCTAGAGTGGTCTAGTCAAGGGACACTCAAATCTGCCTGTGCACCATGTCCTTTTAAAAGCTGCTTAAAACTATAGAGGCCTGTGCACTGCCCCCGAGCCACTGAATCGGAATCTCTGAGGCTGAGCGGATATTTGTCTTTTTAAAGCTCCCCAGGTAATGCTAATGTGCAGGCAGGGTTGAAATCCAAAATGTTTATTCCACATCTCGGAGGTGGGCCCAGAAAGGTGACTCACCAACGCTGGCCCAGCCAGGCCTGGAACCCAAGTCTTCCAGGACCCAGTCCAATCTTGTGTTACCCCGAGGACTGCCAGGCCTCCCTGGGCGCAGCCTGCCCTGCCCACCCCCACGGCTCCCTCACACCCTCCTGACCTTGCTCGGATGCACATTCTATTCTTCTATGTGTTCCTGGTGTGCCTGCTGTATAACCTGCTTTTGGGGGGAAAAAGCATTTACTTATCTCTCTGATTCCTTCATTAAATCATAAGGCTAATGAAGCTGTAGATTACAATAAATCAAACTCTAAGCCATAGTTGCAGAACAAAGGCTGTGGGGTCTGGAGGAACATAGAAGTTGAATCTCTTCCCACATAGAAGACAATATAGTATAGTGGAAAGGGAATCAAATTTGGAATCAGGCAAATCAGCTTTGGAATCAGTTTTTTAACCTGAGCTTTGAATCCTGGCCTTGCTGAGCTTCTGTTTCCTCACCTGTACTATGAGGCTGATGGGGTTTTGGTGGTGATCACATGAGTTAATGTATTGGAAAGCACCTGCTTTATTACATGGATGATATAGTCAGGACAGGCTAGGTTTGCTGCTGTAACAAAACCCCAAAATCTCAGTCCATAAAACAAAGCTTTATTTCTCATACACACTCCAAGTTCAAGGAGGAGTTGGAAGGGGGGCTCTGTTGGCAGTAGGCACCCTGAGACCCAAGCTGCAGAATCTCCACTGCCTCCGCAACATCAGGCTTTGGGTTCACAGTGACAGGAAAGGAACATGGAGAGTCACACACGGCCTTCCAAATATTCTCCCCTGGAATTAACATACATCATTCCATTCACATTGCATTGGCCAAACAAGTCACAAGGACATGTCTAACTTTGAGGGATGTGTGCTCAGAAGAGAATCTGAGAGCATGGTGAACACTGGTAACATCCACACTGTGTGTAGGGACTTACTATTGTCCAGGAGGCAGAAAGAGACATTACCACACCAAGACTGGAGCCCAGGTTCGCATTTCCCACAGCATGCAGCCACCAGCCGATAGTTTTCTGTTGTATGAACTCCCTCTTCGAGTCACTTGCCTCTCTTGTGGTCAAACACTGAAAAGAAACGTTTCCAATGGGTTACAAAAATGTCTGCACAAATAGAATGAAATTCCATTGTCAAGTTCAAGAACTGTTCCTTCTTTCAGGGTTCATAACTCTAAATGGCTTACACTTGTCAGCAATAGTACTTTCTCTGTAAACAATGGAATTCGAGGTATGACTTACAAAAGATATATCACTCTTCAATACATGCTTTGGACTTGGGGGCGGGGGGGTAAGTTTACATCCTGTGTCCCTGAGCAGTTATTTGCAAAGAGCTCCTCTTTCAGCCAACTTCCTCTGGAAGCATCCTTCCTATTCTCACTGAGGGAGCCCTGGCTTTGGGGGGTGTTCCAGCTCTGCAGAAGCTGCTCTTTCCAATCAAAGAGCGCAGTAGGAAGAAGGGAGAGATTCAGCAAGTGGACCTCTTCCAGCTTATATAAAATTCTTCCTTATGAACCAAAAGCACACCTGGAAGTTCTTTCAGTGACCGATTACACGTGCGTATTATATTCAGCTCCTGCGATAAGCCAGATTTTGTTCCTGGCTTTGGGATTTGGAGATGAGTAAAACAATTCCCTGCTCTTGTGGAGTTTACATTCTGGGGAAGAAATAGAAAAACAAAGAAACTCATTGGTAAAGAATTCTACTTTAGGCAGAGTACATGATAAAGAAAATAATGCAAGGTAAGAAAAGAGAGGCTGTGTTGGGCTGGGGGAGGAGGATTGCTATTTTAGATAAAGTGACCAGGAGAGACTTCTGAGGAGGAATCAACTCATCAGAGGTGTCAATGAAGAGAAAGGGCCAGTAATGCTAAGATATGGCACATCCATTCGAAGGGTGTATGTGTGTGTAAACATGCCCACAGACAGGGCAGGCTATAAGCCCATGATGTTTGTGCAGGTTGGTACATACTTGGGGCACTAAGTTCAGCCTGCCACGTAGACAGGGATAGGAGCAAGTGTGTAGTCCCTGAGGCAGGAAGTAGCGTGGCTTGTAGAGCACAAGAAGGTAACAGTGACCAGTGCCTGGTGAGCAAGAGGAGGGAGAGAGAGGATGAAGGGCCACATCAAGTCTGGCCTTGCTGGCCATAGTAAGTTTAAATTGGAATGCACCACAATATAGAACTTTGCAAAGCCCACGTTGATCTTTGTCACCTACAGTACCACTCTGCTATACAAAGGGGTCCCGTTGTGATGATCACTTCAACTGGGAAGGATAAAACTGAGCTCCATGGTGACCTTCAGTACCTCCCTGAGGAAATCTAGCACCACCTTGTAGCTGGCCTGGGAAGAAGGTAGGTCCTCTTTCCCACTCAACTCACTTCTACCCACCCTGCTCCACCACACATCCTTATAATTCTAAGTGTTTTTGAATCCACTTTACTTCTGGGAAATTGCTGGGGCTTTTATTGAGCCCTGCTAACAGTCTGAAGGAACTGAAAGACAGATGCTCTCCCTTTTAGGAATGGATGGTGGGACATTGAAGTCCAGTAAGTGGGGAGCTCTGAGCAGTCGCCAGCAAAAGGGCCTCCTGGTCAACCCTGAGATAGAACAGGAGTTCGGAAAACAAACCCATCTTTGCCTAGCTCATCCATGTCCACCATCTGCTCCCTGTGCTCCATCGCCCTGGTAATTGTTTTTCTTGGCATTCCAGGGTAGTAGGTCACCCTACTAGATTCTTTTCTTTCAAATATTCTACTGACATCAAAGTGGAAGGGATGTAAGGTAAAAAGAAATAAATCGGGGAGTATTCTGCATGTTTCACAACTGCTTTCATGTCCAGGATGTGCAGGAATGCTGGGGTGGGCACACATTCTGTTATCTCCCCCAGTTCAAGGAAGGGTGGTGGGTGGGAGTGTGTGTCCAAATGCAGAAATGATCTGGACTGATAGCAGGGCAGCGGGCTGCACAAAAGCAAGAGTCAAGGGCAAGATTTTTCAAATTGAGATAGTGTGGTGGATAACACAGGGCTTAGATTGAGCAATAAAACATGCAAACTGGTGGGAGCCGGCGGGAGGTGATAGGAGGAATGTGGAGAGACAGAAACGAGGCCCTATTGCTTGCTGTGTGCCCTTGGGAAGGGCACGTCCCCTCCTGGAGTCCAGATTTTCTCACCTATAAAGTGGCATCTGTAAGTAGAACTTTTCCATGTCTCTTATCTTCCTGAATACTTCTGATTTGGGGACAATTTATTCTATTCCCAAACAATAATTGGTTAGCCAAAGAATCAAAAGCAATTTCATTTTTATAACTTAGCTATAAAGTTGGACTTTGGAAGTTTGCAGTCTGATGGAGGAGTTGGTGTGAGTATGTGGCAGAGACTGCAAAAGTCTCGAGCAGCACAAAGTCAAGAGGTGCCTCAAATCTTTGGTAAAGAAGGGTTCTTTAAGAGGGGTTCCCTGGAGGAAGCTGTGGAGGATCCATGGAGGAGGAAATTTTTAGAAGAGGGAGGCACTGGCACTGGTAGGAAGAAGGCTGGTGAACGGTCAGATCATAACAATCGGAAGGTATGAAGGGTATTGTCCGTGTCTGTATTACTGAATGAGCCCATTATAGCATTGGGCACACGGGGCTCAAAACAAGTTTAATTTTTAAAAACTCCTCTGTGATTACTCCTTCTTTTAAATGAAATTTACATACTGTTTACAGTGCAACTTGGCAGTATGCCTCAAAAAACTTCAACATGGTCAGACCTTTTCACCCAAAAGTTCTACATCTAGAAATGCATTCTCAGGAAATAATCAGGGCTAACAATCTCTATTAATTGAGCTTTATGTGCCAAACATGATCAAAGCAATTTATACATACTATTTTATTTTGTTTTCACAATAACCTGTAAGGAAGATATTATCACCTTATCTATGTGTGATCATCATGAGAAAAATAAGACCTAGAATAATTTAGTAAATTAGCCTAAAGTTATATCTAGCAAGCAGTAAAGCCAGGATTTGAATCCAGGTCTGAGTGATTCAAAAGCCTATTCCCAATTTCCACAATTTTCTTCCTTTTTAGGCACATGCATAAGGATTTATGTATAAGGATTGATTAAACCAATTATAGTTCATTCATGGTGAATATTACAAAGACATAAAAAATGATGTAGAACACTTTAATGCAATGAAAAATTATTTATAATATGTTATGCTAAGTAGAAATAGGTTATGGTATATTGTGTACAACATGAGCCCAATTTTACGAAAAGATATGATAGTGGTTATGTGCTAATGAAATAAAATATTGATATTTATTATGTGTTATTTTCGGATTGTGGATGTTTTTATTTTCTTATTAATGCATTCCGTAGTTTCAAAATTTTCTTAGAAGAAATGACAATGCTTTTTTAACCGGAAAAAAAAAAGAAATATTACAAAACAGTTTGCTCTTAATCATAAAACTTAATACCTGGTCAGAAATTTTGGAAACTACTTAAAAGTAGAAGTAAGGAAATAGTCAGCTGCCCAGGGATAACTATTTTGGTATATTTCCTTTCAGTCTTTTATCTGTGCTTAATCTATTTATTGGTTTATTTTACATAGTTGTGCTCAGGTGAGCTATGTTGTTTTAGTGTCAAATAGGAGCAATAAAATTGCATTCTTGTTTATCTGTTTTCTTCTCTCGACTGTAAATTCTTTAAGGGCGGGATGTTTTCTTCTTGTTCATTATTGTATCTGCAGCCCATAGTTCAGTGCCTGGCACATTATAGATGCTCAATAAATATTTGTGGAATGACTGAGTGGTGGAGTAGAGGAGGGAGAGGCTATAAAGTTTTGCATAATCTGAGTTTTGCATTGGAAGATTTTGGAGAGAAGTCCGCTGAGACAGGGCAGGCAAGATGGGGGGCCGCGGGGAGGACCTTAATGGTCATGGTTGGAATTGAGATTTGACATATGAGGCCGCCGGGACGCACTCCGGCCTTCCAAGTGGGGATGTTACATGATCAAAACCATGGAACGGAAACGCGATTCTGGCAGCTGTGCGGTGGAAGGCTGGGTCGCGGCGCAGCAGAGGGGAAGGGCTGAAGGGAGGGAGGTAGGGAGGCTGCCCTCGCTCGGTCCAGCCAAAAAACGCTTGCAACTAATCCCCGCCTGGGGAGGCTGGGCTTGGACCGGGGCTGCAAGTGCGCACGTTGAGAGACGAGGGTAACTCGGGGCTTTGCTTCCAGGGCCAGCGTCCAAGCGAGGCAAAGGGGCGAGCGGAGTCGCAGACAATGGGGGGCGGGGCTGAGAGCGTAGGCGGCTCCGGGTGCCAGCAGCCAGTGACACTGAAGTTGAAGAGCCCCCTCCCTAATCCCCCATCTCTTTTGGCTTCTTGGTTGCCTGGGTGTACAGAGGAACAAATTTGTGGTGTGGAAGGATTCCAGGCCAGTCATCTATCATCCACAACGATACTCACCAAGCACTGATCACACACTCGGCGGCCTCACCCCGTCCAAGAGAGAGCTCTGGCGGCAGTCCAGGGTCTGCCCAAGGTGACTTGCCAGATTCTCCCTTGAACTTTACTCTCTTCTTTGCTCTAGTCCCCTGTTTTCTTTTAATTCAGAAAAAGCAACAACAAACAGTTCCCAGCCCCTTCCCTCCTCAGCCCCGTCCCTCCCTGTGGTTTGGCAGAGAAAGCGCCTAGGCAGTCCCTGAGATTATCTAATCCTCGTGCTTGGGGCCAGGCCGCGAGCCGGCTGGGCGGGGCCCTGGACGCCCTCGGAGAGCCTCCCCAGCCCCCCGCAAACCCCGCAAAGGCGGGGCAACAACTCAGCCAAGCCTCAGTTTCCTCAACTGTAAAACGTGAGCGGTAGAACCCACTCTGCTTACTGGTGTGTTGTCAAACTCCGATGCGGGAACACTTGTAAGCCTTATTAAGTACTGTATTTAACATTTATTAAATAAGTACTTGTATTTAATATTATTCATTATCAGTATTAGTGTGCTCAAGTGCTGCCCTTAAAGGTAATATGAGGAATCCGACTGGGTGATTTTCTTCTCATTGGTTCTTGTAATACAGCACTAGCTCATCCCAACAATGGTCTTGTATGATCCCATGTCTTTAAATGTTTTATGATGATGTTTTCCACTGATTATTTGTGCAGTATTATGGACCTACACAAATAAAATAATGTTTCAGGTTTTAAAAAGCTGTAACATACAAAGTATGATAAAAAGAAAACCAAAATTAGAAATCCTTACCTAATAGACTTGTAAAGCTTAGCTCAATTTTAACATATACGACAGATGAAAAAATGGAACTATAATGCCAAGGAAAGGGGTTTAAGGCAGGGTGCCTGTGTCTACCTGGAAACACCAACTGCACTGACCTGAAACTCGGCTTTCCTTGGCCATCTCCTTGCTCCCTCTCCCCGCTTGCAGTCAGTGTGCTGCTCCAGAGCAGGGGCTGGCACTGAGCAACTTTGCACTGGGCAGCACCATTCATTCAGGACACAGAAAGTGCCAGATGACCATTTGATTACTGAATGGCTGGGTGGGCGTGTCCAACGAATACTGTGGAAGTGGAGGGCATTGTGGAGGTCAGCATGGTTTTAGGTGGATGGAGCGAGAGGATCTTTTACCTCAATGGTTGGCTCTCCTTCCTTCTCTCTCTTCAACACACAGGATGGTTGCAACTTCAGTTGAGTGCTACAAAGGAGAGAATTTTGCTAGTACAGTTGACTCAAAAGGGAACAAGCTCTAAGTGTTGTCAGGCTTATCTTGTGATCCATTTGAGTGACTTCATTTTGTAAGGTGACTAACTTGTGAGAATTTTTGATACGTATTTTTAATTGCTCTCAGGTGGGGCAGATGGCAGTCACCCAGACAACTCTGAAGGCAGTTTGGGAAGTCCATCAGATGATTTCAGCCTAGTGGATCAGTCTTAAGAGACAGAACATGAAATCTGCTGTCAGTACTTCATGTAGCTGGAAAATCCACGGGGATTTAACTCCCAGGAGCTGAGTTTTCTCACCTGCAAAACCAAAACTACTGTGTCTGGCCTTTGTGCATCTCTTAGGGTGAGACAATAGGAACTTATAAAATTTCCCACAGGGAGTTTTGCTGAGGGAACACGCCAAGTCTGAAGTCTGTGTGCTTGGGCCCTGCTGCTGACAGCCAGCCAGCCAGGAAGGGGAGGTGTGGCTGACCCTCCCTCCCAGGTGGACAAGTCCTATGACAGACATGCACAAAGCTGAATCATGGATCTGTAGAGTAAGTTGGTCAATTTGCTAAATATAAAAGTCGGCTTTTAAATAACACATATTTGGAATAAACCATTAAAAAAATTTTTTTGAGACAAGGTCTTGCTCTGTCACACAGGCTGAAAGTGCAGTGGTGCATTCATGATCATGGCTCACTGTAACCTCCAACTCCTGGGCTCAAGTGAGGAGCTAAGACTACAGGCACACACCACCATGCCCAGTTAATTTTTTATTTTTGGTAGAGATGGGGTCTCACTGTGTTGCCCATGATTTAAAACACACAGGGGATCAGTTTCGATCAAACCTAAAATCTATATATTTCTTTTTATTAAGGAAAGATGTTTTCCTTTCTAGTAGTAATGCAGGTACATAAAAAGTTTGTTTTCACAGAAAAGTCAACAGAAGGGAAAAAATTCACCCTAAGTCATACTACCAAAAGTTTAACCATTGCTAATTTTGTGTGACCTACATAATATGCAGGAGTGTTTGAATGATGCAAAATCTCATGAACATGATCTTAAAGGAAGGCTGAATACAAGACTTCATTTGGCTCTGCCTTGTAGAGGTTAGAATAATTTGGGTGTCCACTGTGGAGTTAACAGTGGGATGGATTCTCCAGGCTTTGCTAGGCCACCTGCATAGGAAAAGCAGGTATGAGGGCAAAGGCCATCTGTCCCTGGAAGAGGCAGTGACATCCCAAGTTCTGCTCCTTAATGCAACTAGCGTTTGAAAAGGAAATACAAACTCCTGGAAAACACCAGTTCCCACATTTGGGTGCATATGGGCATCACGAGGCAACCAGGACTTTTGAGTATCCATGACTGGATTTAGCTCCACTGGGGGAGGAGATGGTGGAGGACAAATCTGAAGTCCTGGCTTGTGATTGGAGAGGGGGCTCCCTCCAGTGCCCTGTGAAATAGACAAGGCAGAGCTGGGCTCCTGCAGCGGTTAGAGATATGTTCTTACCACAGAAATATATCCTCCACGATCGCATGGGTACATGTTAGGCTTGGAATCTGCCTTGAGGTTAAGGTGGTGCCGAGATTTGTGGCATGTGTGAGGGAGAGGCTTGGCCTACGTGGGGTACCTTGGGGCCACGCTACTGATTAGAGGAACAACTGAGACCAATTTGTGAATGGAAATCATTACTGAGAGCTGCCTCACCAGTTACTCAATGAAACCTGGAGGAAAAAAATCAGTGTCAGGCAAGAATGTTCAACATACCATGGACCAGACAGAAGGGCTAACAGGTTTTTTCAGGGGTTGTTTAGGATATTTCCCAGGAATTGTAGCCTGTGCATCCCATGCTGCTGTGTATGAACAACTTGGAAAGAACCCTGGCAGCCTAGGAAGTTTCACTTGTCCTGCTTATGATTCCAGGCGAGAGCTGAAAGATTTTATGTGTGAGTGGAAAAGGTACACTTTTCACGCTCCAAACCTCCAAGATACCAGTCTGCCCCAGAGCAGTGGAGAAACTCACTTTTGTATGTGGTTCCCGCTTGCAGACCAGATTGCAGCTATTGTCAAAGGATTATAGATGGCTCAGATTTGAAAGAGAAATATGCACACATACCAGCCCAGGGCCTACTGCATTCAGAAGTGGTGATCATACAGAAATATTCCAATTTGAAATCTACCTTTACACTGAAAAAAGAAAAAAACCGAAGATGAATAGCAAGTTACAGGGGGATTGCTTAAACTACTTGAGGATGAGTAACATTCAAGGCATTTTAAAGGTATTCTTTGCGTTCAGTAAATGTGCCAGTTAAAACAATCCAAAAATTTAATGCAATCCTTCAATCACTTCAATTGTCAATACATCTGGACAAGAAATTCTAGACGAGTGATATTCTGAATACCTGGTTCATGAAAATTCAAGCAAGCTGAGGACTCTCTAGCCTTAGCAATCACTCTGGAGGTTTTATGGGGAAGGGCTGACTTAGAGACTCCCCCAGTTATTGAACTGACAACAGAACATGATACTGTCAGGGTCTCAGAGGAGTCCTGCCATGGAAAGCCCCTGCGCTGAGCTTTCTGTAGTTGGTGTATTTGATTTCTCTCCCCTCTTGGCTACCTCTGTTATTATCATCTCCTTCAATTGACAGTGTATTTCTAATCTAAGTTGTCATTTCTACTTCTGCGGCCATAGCTGTCTACCCTTTTGTTCCTTGTTCTCTGTTTTAGCTTCCCCCTTCATTGTTATATTCTCTGTACCTCAGTGGCCTCATCTGTAAAGTGGGGATAATAATAGCACATACCTAATATAATTGTTATGTAGATTATATAAGTAATACATGTAAAGTAATTGGAGTAGGGCCTGTACTCCATATAGTAAGTGCTCAATAAATATTAGTTGTTAATGTTGTGGTGGTGGTTATTATTATTAGTAGTAGTATTAGTATTATATCTGTTTCCTCCTGCTCTGCTTGACTTGGGTGCTGGCAGAGTTTCACCTTTATGGGCACTGATAGGCTATGAGAGCAGCACTTTCTGTTGGTTAGCAAAACAACTGAATCTCAGCAAATTTCCTGCTTTTGGCTATTTTTGGCTATTTTCATTGCTGCTTATGCCTGAAGGACTCTTTGATTATTTCTGGGCTTGTGGCTTTTCTTGGCAGTTGAATTGAATTAAATTGAATTGGGATATTGAGTGCCTGAGTGCTGAATAAGGAGAGTGCCCCTGAATTTGACACAAATAAAAGTGTATTCCATTGAAAATGTTAATAGTCTGAACTTTCCAATAATTCATTTTTGCCTTATTTCTGATTAGTCTGAGTTAATGAGGCATTTTATATGTGTTGAGAATGTATGTTTTGTCAGTTTGTATATGTTGCACATTTTTGTGTTTATACTGGTAAAAGAGAATAGGAACGTTTACACTTACAATTAAATTATTACTATGAACTTTGTTCATATGGATGTTGTCCACTTTTGTATCTTGCCTCTGTTTCAAGTCACTCCATGCAGAGAGCAGGTGGTTCCCTTGCAGAGCAAGGCAAAAGCTTACCCCTTTACAAAGTCCTTCATTTGTTTATTTATCTATTCATTTATTCCTTCATTAAGCATGTATTTATTGGTGATCTACTATGGGCATTGTGGAAGCAGCAGCAAGTGAAACAGTTCCTGTTCTTATGGACATTTCTTCTAGGAGAGGAAACAGAAAATCAACTCTTAAATAACCAAATAATAAATTTGATGGTGATTAATGCTATAAAGAAAGCACTGGGTAAGAAGCCAGAGTAAAGATGCGGGTGGAGGGTATGTGTTTATCTAGAGAAAGCCTGAGACACCTTCTCTGATAGGGCAGTAATTGAATGAGCCCTAAGGAAGTGAAGGCATGAGGCATGTAGGTAGGTATCCGGAGGAAGAAGAGTGGGACAGGCTGAAGAGAAGCAAGTGCAAAGGCCCTGAGGTGGGACCATGTTCAAGAACATATTGAAAGAGCACAGATACCCAAATCTAAAAAAGAGGGAGGAGAGACAAGAATTTGAGATATTTACAAGGCCATAGTTGAGCCGATTTAGAACTCAGATTTGGAATAGCAGTTGTCCCAGATGATGATACATAAATCACATATTTGTATTTTGAAGATCATAACTTTAAAATAGACCAGAACCAGGAGGAAGGTTAAATCTTGTTTGTCAAATCCAAATTTGAAGTGGCTGTTTGGTTCACTGTGAAGCAGAAATTTGAGCTGCACCTTAGCCTGCTGCTGTGATCAGTTAGTTGTATATTCCATGGGAGTGTGTGTGTGTGGGTGTGGCGAGGGTGGGGTAGGGGTAGAGGTAGGATGGGGGGGGGATGGAGGTGGCATGGAAGCCTCATATTTGCCATCCTGGAAATAGGACAGTCTCAAGGGAAGGTATTTGTTTTACATTCAGATTTCCAAGAGATCTCCTTGCGAGCTGACAGTGGAACAAGAGCTGGGAGAGATAAGCACCTGCAGTCATTCCTGACCTCTCAGCCCACGACTGTGTCTACCCCACTTTGATCCAGCCTCCTCATATACCTGCACTGTGCGCTTTGACAGCAAGAGTGAAGAGGGGTGCTTGAGAACTATTTGCCTCCCTTCAAAATTTCTTGGGAAGGGACTAAAGCAAGGAATTTGAATGCTTACTATTCATTAGGAAACGAAGTGAATTATTGAAAAAGGAATCCACACCTAGGTAGGTTAGGGGTGGGCTACGTTTACCCAGGCTCACACCTCTTCAGAGCCCTGGTCCACAGCTCCCAGGAGAGGCGAAAGCGGCTGACCAGTTAGCTATCCTGGCCCAGGGATGTCCTAGCCTGAGGTCAGCTGGCAGAGTGGCTCTGGGATGGTTTGCTGAACGTAGTGTCTCTGCTTGATTCCCTAGGGTTGGTTCTCTAGTTCCAGGTCCCTAAGACCACAGAGTCTGAGAGGTGGGAGCGGATCCCTTCCTGTTCCCCATCCCCACCCTACTCTCACCCCTCCGGTAAATGCAGTCACTTTCACTAAAGACCAAGAGCTGTGCCCGGCGCCCGGCGGCGTGAGGAGCCAGGTGCGGCTGGGTTAAGCAGGGAGGCTTGAAACAAGAGTCTGCGGTGGGGTTGAGCAGGGCAGGAGCCACAAGGAGAAAGAGCTGGGTAGAAGAATCAGCAAGAAGAGGGAGACGAGGAATGCGGAAAGAGAACAAAAGGATTTGGGGAAAGGGACACCTTCAACTGCGAGGCTGCAGTGCACTCAGGGGGGCCCGGAGGCAGGGGGTCGGCGCCGGGGCCTTGGCGGCCGTTCGCCACCAGGGCGCGCTCAAGTTCACAGCGGCGTCCCGGCGCGGCCGGCGCCTTGGAGGGGCATTCTGGGAAAGGAGGGGCCGAAGCGCCAGCGAAAGGGATCCCAGTGGCACAATTTGGTTCAGTCTGTGCTTCCCAGTCATCGCAGCTGAGGCGTTCTGTGTTCTGGATGCCACAACCAGCGCGATTTGTCATTTCAGTAGCTCCTGAAGAGAGGGCTTTGACTGGAGCTGCTGGTCTGCGGAGCCCAGCTTAGTTCCAAGCAGAGACGGCGCCTACCTTTCTCCCTGCTCGGCCCGGCCCCGCCAGCCTTCTCTTCCCACTCCTGCCCTGCGCGGATCCGCGTCTGCTGCTGGCTACTCTTAGGCAGGTTAAGCCGTCAGGGAGATAAGTTCTGTGCCTACTTGTGCCCGAGGTGGCTTCTTTCTCTCTCCCCAGTTACGGTGCTGCCCAGAAGGAATCATGTTTGAGAATTAGGGCTGTCTGCCAGACCAGAAACAGTTACCAGAACGTCTGTGAGAGTCTGACTTTCTCACCAGGCCATGGTGGGGCACCTGTTCCTTTTATTTTCCTGCGTTCCTTTGGATGGATGGTGGGGTTGCATGGGCTGGGTGAGAGTCAGCCAGAGCAACAAGGAAGAACACGTGTCAGCGAGGGAGGCAGCCACTTAGCCTGCGTTCTGCAGGGCCCCGAAGAGGCGCACTCCTGGAGCAGCCCTGCCGGGCCAGGCAGAGAGCCAGGGTTAGAGGTTGGAGTGGAGGGTCCCAAAAAGTGTGAGCCCGTCAGCAAAGTCCAGTGTCTTTCACGTGTAGATGCACAGTAGGCGTTTGTAGATTTAATTTTTCAGATGGGCTTTAGGAGGATCTGTGATCCAATAATCCCGATTAAATCTCTCATTAGTTTTAGACCTGAGAAAAGTTATCTATCAGTCAGAGTCCAGTTAGGAAACAAAAGCCACCCCCAGTTACTTGATTAGAGAAAATTTAATGTAAAGAATAGTTAAGTAGGCATAACATCGTTAAATAGGCAACTGAAAAGGCAGGAAGAGAATACTAGGTTATCGTAATTGGAGCAATGGCAGGAGGCCCTACCACCTGGAGTAGTGGGTAGTGCTGGAGGGACAAAAGGAAGAGTTTGGAATTATAAAAATGTGGGAACCTTGGAGGAGAGGCCCGGTGGAGCATAGCTAGCTGGCATGGGTGTCTCTGAGGTGGGCACCATGGAGCTAGCTCCGCAAGTGCTGGGAAGATGCAAGCTGGGCTCAGCTGCTATCAGCGGAAAGCACTGCTACTCCCGGGTGCAGAAGCATTGCTGGGTGTTGCTCATAGCAACAGGTAGAAGTAAGGAAGCCCAAGGAAGAAAATTTCTAAGAAGAGGTAAATCTCTTCTTCTTCCACCCTAACCCAGCAGAGCCTACCCTGGAGTTACCTGGCAGAGCACAGAGGTGCTTTGCTGAGTCCCAGCTTCAGCATCTCAAGGCAGAGTATAGAAGAGTGGATTTTGAGCTGAGAGACAACAGCCTAAAAACTGGTACAGTGTGCTTGACTGGAATAGCAAGAGGGAGTTCAGCAGTGAGAGGAACTTACCCAGCATTTTCTTTTCTTTTTTATTGCTGACACTTTCAAGAATAACAGATTTGATGATAAACCACCAAGATGTCAGACTGGCTTCCTGGGACCAGAAGGCTTATATGGGTTCCTGCAGAGTAAGGTGGCCTGACCATCAAACTAGAGAAAGTTCTGGGGAGGCTTACAAAACACTGAGGTCCCCCCGGCTGCAATCCAAAGCTGGGAAGGCCACCAGAAAACTGCAAACAGAAGAGCTGCTGCCCTCCTGTGGACACCTGCGCTTCTGCAGGAGGGCAATCTGACCTGCCACCTGCAGAGGTAGTTGCTTGGCTGGAAACCCTTGCCCATTTTGAACTCCAGGAATGACCAGCTGAGAAAGGTCAGTTTGATCCTCTGATGCAGATGAAGGAGATCTCTGCACTAGTTCATGGTGATAATGCTTTTCTTCAAAAAGAATAAAAGTCTCATCAATGAGATCCTATTTGGCCAAGTACAAACAGCTAAAGCGGAACGAGATGAGCCTATTTGATCTAGACGTCTGTCTGCTTTGGTCTTGCAGTGTCTTTCAGAACAGGGGTTAGCAGGCTTTTTCCATAAAGGACCAGATAGTAAATATTTTAGGTTTTCGACCGTACAGTTTCAACTACTCCACTGTGCCATTGCAGTGTGAGAGCAGCCAAAGACAGTAACTAAATGAAAGAGTGTGATTGTGTTGTGATAAAACTTTATTATGGACGCTGAAACTTAAATTTCATATAATTTTCACATGTCACAAAATATTATTTTCCTTTTGATTTTTAAAAATCATTAAAGATGTAAAAATCATCCAGTTTGCAGGCTATGCAAAAACAGGCAATAGGCTGGGTTTGGCCCATGGCTGCAGTTGAGGGACCACTGATTTACGGTCTTCAACAGTTAAAGTCATTAGGCGGTGCCACTGTGAGCTAAAATCATCAAAGTAGCTTCTACACTACCTTGCCAAATCCCAGGAAGTTGCAGGTGTACCCTCAGGATCCGACTCTGTAGATCCAGAAGGTGGGGGCAGCCCGAGCTATCAGTTTCCAGTTTAAGGGGATTTCTGTGGGAGAAACTCTGGCTCTAAATTTTACCTTTTTTCTAACTGGACAGAGAAACTTCTTCTCATTTAAATTGGTGTTGCTGAGTTCTAAGAAAATGAGGTGTTAACAAATCTGAACCTGATCAATAGTTTGGGGAATAGCACAGTGTACCATTTCCTCACTGATAAGAAGTGTCTTTAACAACATACCCCCTCAATGCACTGAAAATATGACTGGCTTAATAAAAATATGATTTTTACATGATTTTTCAGAACTCAATTATTTTTAAAAGCAAGCTGCACCTGTACTGTGACTTACATTAAATAGTGGTTTGTTTTGTGGATAGTTAGAACTACAGGTTAAAGATCTAAATGGAGAGAGGACGAATATGGAGAACTTTGAAGGTTTCAAAAAGGGGCCTTTTGTGGGGAAAAAAAAGGTTAGAACAGTGCTACTTTTGGAGTCGTAAGGGGGGAAGTAAAGGACCTATATTTGTGTTTTCTTGGAGGTGCATAAAGACTCTCTGGAAGGATACCTAAGAATATAGAATACCTGGTATATTATATACCATGGAGGGCTAGGCAAGTAGGGGACTGGAGGGAGACTTCACTGCACTCCCTTTTTGCATCCCTGGTTTTTACACCCTATCAATGTCTGCCTTTTTCCTTCTTCCCTCCACATCTGTCACCAGCGTCAGACACTGCGAGGCTCTGAGGACACCTAGATCCCTAAGACACAGATCTGTGTGTTTTCTAGAGAAGCAGGCAGGCAGCTAAAGAAAAACTGGTAATACTTTGTGATAAATGCTAAACAGCCTGCAAAGGGAGCGCAGAGGAGGTGTTAATTACCTGTCTGAGAGCATGAGAAGTGGGTTTTCAACTGGGCAGAAAAGGAAGTGAAGGGGACTTGGGCTGAGGATACCGGCTTGTGCCAGAGCACAGGTGTGTGCCAGAAAACGGCTGGGGAGTGTCGGAGTCACTGGGTCGGTGGGTGGAGTGTTGAGTGGCTGGAATTGAGTGGAGTGGGGAGAAGAGAGAAGGGGAGTTGAGGAGATGAGGCCGGAGATGCTTGCAGGGGCAGTTTGCGCAGAGAAATCTGTACTTTCCTTGGGACATGGGGGTTCATCAGAAGCCCCAACATGTGTGTCTGAAAAGCAGCGGATGACAGTGTGAAGTGGTAGTGGTTACAGACGGGGGCCCCTCATCTGCGAGGTGAGAGGCAGCTGGGTGTTCAGCCAGGACTGACTTTTCATGACGAGGTCAGGGTTTCTTCTCTTTATTCAGTCACTCGTGCCATCCAACTGAGGCCCAGCCAGGCGCACACAGAGCCCTCTCATTAACGCCCTGCTGTCTAGGAGGTGAGGAAATATTATCTGCCCCATTGCTCAGGGGAGACGATGCAGCCTGGGGTGAAACCACTCGCCTGTGCCTGGGAGTGAGTCAGTGGTGAAACCAGAGCCTGCTACCCAGCGGGAAGAAAGATGAGATGCTAAAGAAACTCTGATGGCTGTGTTCCTCCCTCCCCACCCTGCCCAGATGTTCTGGGAGACTCTGGCTGAACTCTGGGGCACACCCATCCGTGTTCCTGGCAAGCATGGCAGGCCGCAGTGTTTGCACTACCCGGCTTTTAGCTGCTGCTGGCGCGGAACCAGGATGGGGTGGCTGAGCTCCGGTGAGGGCTCAGGGCTTCCTGGAGAGGGCAGGGCACCTGCCAGTGGGTGCCCTGGTGCCGCTGGAAGGATGGAGGCAAAGGTTTGGTCATTGAAACTTGGCAGCTGTAAACAGGGGCAGAGCGGTTTTCAGCTGACATTCAGGGTGGATCTCACTGCACTTGCATGTGAAATCAATGAGATAATGGATGTGAAAACATTTTGAATAGTCACCAACTTCTTGCGCCCCATCCTGCTGCTAGTCCTCCTGCATTTCCTCCTTCTGTTACTGCCCGGCTATTCCCCAGGCCTCTCTGATGCCTCTTCCTCTTTTCCCCTCACCACCCAACTAAACAGACACTGAACTTTGTTGACTCCGTTTCTGAGATGCGTCTTACATTCATCCCCCTCAATTTCATTTCCGCTGTCCCTGCCCTGGTCCAGGCCCTAGATTTCTTACTTATACCAGAGAGACTCAGTTTATCTGTTCTACTTCCCGTTTTTCTCCCTTTGAATTCATCAGCCACACTGGTATCAGACTTCATAATCTTAGGCCACACTCCTGATTATTTTATTCCTCCAATCCCAAACTTTCAAAGGCTATCGTCTACAGAGTAATAAACTCTAAAGTCTGGTAGTCAAACCTCCTGGACTGCCCCACTTCCTTCTGTTCACGGAGATCCTCCAACTCAGATTGACTTTATGCCCTTTGTGCCCTTGTTCAAGTCATGCCATCTGCCTGGCATGCCTTCCCTTCAATATCCTCCTGACAATTTTTTTTTTCCTTTTGAACTTCAAGGTTCAAAGAGGGTTGTGGAAAAATTATTGACAAGATAAGAAAGAAGGAAATGGAATCATATTTTAGATACATCAAAGAACCTTTCTTTTTAAGGATCTTATTAATATATTCATGCAGAAAATATTTATGCAATGCATTATGCAGAGGATTGGGGTGGAAAGGTTCACTGTTTGCCCACTTGCGCACAAGGATCTAGACCTATTAGGATTAAGGGTGCGCTTTTTTGTTTACTCAAAGAAATCCACAATCACAATGCTAATACTGGTGCAAAAATATCTGTAGACTGGTTATTTTCCTTTTTGCTCTAGCTACCAGGAAGCTCAAAGGCAAAATTGACTCTCAATCATAGGATTCATTTGTTCCTTTAAATGTTCACACATAATAGGTATGTACTCAGAACTATGTTAGTTCAAACCATGTCATCATGGTTCCTCCCCTCAAAGAAACAACTATTAGCTTTTGTATTTAGCATATCTACATTATCTGTTTTCTCTATTCCTGATTTTGTAGGGTCTATCTTACTAATTTTTGTATGTGCCATTAATTTTACATTCACTAAAATTCTTTTGAGAAGAGGTGAGATACAGTCAATACATAAAAGTATAAATGTTCAAACACTGTTAAGGAGATCACAGATTTGATCTCCATTGTCATGAGTTATATATGTTTGTTCTTTTGTTATAGACTCTCTCCTAAAGCCAACTAGACATAAATATAACTGATACACAGTCTGATCCTATCTTAGCAATTTTGGAATGCTTTAATTTTTTCTGTTCCACCTTGTAAACATAGAATGACATTTAATATTCTTTCACAATTCAAATTACTAGCCCAAGGTTATTATTTTGGGGGTGATTTGTTTTTCTGCTCCCAGTATATAATTTTAATTAAAAAATTCTTGTTAATGTCAATAGTATTTGTATGCCACCTCAAATCCTGTTTGGAAATTAGGTGAGATATATTATATAAATAAATTAACAATGGAATAAACAGGGCATACCCGTCAGAAGAATGAGGGCAGATGTATGTTCAGGGGTAGGGGAGTCCTTAGGGTTTTCTCTGTCACCACTGTGGTTTAATGTCCTTGGTGGGTAGAGATGCAAGAGGGGGTCCCTTCCTTCCTGAAAACGCCTGTAGGAAGCTGGAGTTTTGCTACTGGGTTGAGGGAGGTGGCCTCCACACCTGTTTCAGCACAGAGTTTGTTCAGGCCAGCTGCCTCTGCCACGGGCATTGCCTGCCTGCGGGCCTGTTCATGGCTGCTGCACCCAGCACTGGATTCCCCAATGTTGCAGAAGGCTTCAGGCAGGCTCCGAACTGCTCCCTGGGTATTGTGTCCAGGGACCTCCGCCTAATCCACCCACACATTCACCACATGGTAACTGAAATGTGGTGGCACCTGAATTAGGCCCAGGAGCTAACAGACCTCGCTCTTCACAGATCTCTCCCTGTTGTGGTGCCTGGGTGAGTTCACCCCTTGTGCCCCCACCTGTGCTCCCCCCATTATTTCCAGGTTTCTGGTATTTGGTGTGAAGTATCACATGTAGATGTCAAAGATAGGGTTTGTCAGAGCCCAGGAGTGAGGGGCACATGCAGGAAGCCTGCAATCTGGGTACTTGTGATGGAGCATGTGGAATTGCTCCAAAAGAAATGAGCATCTCAGATTGTGGGTGGAACCAAGAACCAGATACCACACGAACCTCGCTCAGTGCCAGTGGCTATCTTCAACTCAATTCAGTTTAGTTTAATTCAAATCGCATTCTCTGCACGCCTATGTCTGAGTGCTAGGTGCCACAGATTTAAATAAAACATGATCCTAGAGGTGCTGATTGTCTAATAATGATGATGATGATAATAATCATAGCAACTAAAATTCACTGAACCCTTACTATGAGCCTATCACTTTGCTAGGTATTATGTATTTATTATTTCATTTAACACACATTCCACTAATTTCCTCAATTTACCAAATGGGGAAACTGAGGCTTGGCAAGATAAAAGAACTTGCCCAAGGCCATCCCAAGTGGCAGATAATCACAGGTGTATCTGACTCCAGAGCCCATGTTCTTAACTGTCCTGCAATGCCACCCTCCCAGTTGTAGCGCACAGCCTATCCCAGGCACAGAAGTGCCTCAATTCCACAGTGACAACTGCTATCACCAGACACAGGGACTCTATCTGAATGCTGGCATGGTTCCTGTCTGTTCATGAGAACAGGGCAAAGCCAAGGTGGTGATTTTCCTTCAGAGGCTATACAAATTCAGTCACGGGGAGTGAGAGGGAGACTTCTGGGTGTTTGAACATGAACTTAATCAGCTAGATCATTAGATGTTTCACAGCCATCATCTCTATTGACTGTCACAATAACTCTGGAGGAATATCCTGTACTGATGAAGACACTGAAACATGGAGAAGTTGAATCATTGAAAATTGAACAGCTTACAAATGTCAGAGCTGGGATTTGAACTCAGGGCTCTGTATTTCCAAAGCCTGTGCATAGTCGTTCCAGTCATGCCATGGAGTAGACTACAACTTTAGGGCACTATTTAGTCAACAAATGTTCCTGGGTCTCTTTGGTATGTGAAGCATTGTGCTGTGCTCAGGAGAATCACAGGTGAGTCTGACATGGATCATTTTCTTAAGGTGCTCACAGTCCAAAGGATAAAGTGGGCATACAGATAATTCTACTGCGAGGTCCAAAGAATGTGGTGCTTTAAATGGTACCTTTGTTAGCCGGACAAGTCTCCCCTTTGCCTAGGGCTGTCTTTGCCAGGCTGGTGGGAGAATCAGGCTTATGCTTAGGGAGCGATCCACATTTGCATTGCCTGACTTCCCTCCAATTCCAGCAGCTGGTTTGGGATGTCCCCTTTCACCCCAGAAAGCACAGAGGCACCTGGTCCTCTAGCTCTGTTGAAAGATCTGAATGTCATCACAGGACTAGGGATTCACGGGAAAGTAGTCCAGAGGTCAGGGTAGTGTGTAGTTCAAGTGTATCCCCCCCACCACACCAGTCTCTGGCTGCTCCTGTTAGAATATTGCCTTCTCTCTCTAGGCAGTAATGTTTCTGCTTCTTTTCCTCTCACTTGAAATGCACTTTGACATTTTTTAACAAATAACACAATTTTCCCTTTGTGTTTCCCTTAATAAAACACAGAAATGAGAGCAAGAAAAGAAAAGTAAAAAAACATGTTCCTGTCATCTCCACTCTACAGCAGGATGTCCACCCCCTCCCCTTCTTCTTCCCTCCCACCAAGCATTGGTCTCTGGCTCCTCAATCCTCACCCCTCTCCCCAAATCTCAGCCACAAAGATTAGTGAATCTGGTATTTTTGCTTCTCTGTTTTCTGCCGTAGAAGGGTGAGCTCCGCAGCTGGCCTGCACCTCTCACCTTCATCTTCTGCAAAGGTGCTATTGGACTAAAGACAGAGGATGGGAAGAACCAGACAGGGTCAGGAGAACCTCCCACTTGGAGAAGTACCCCCAGCTTGCAAGGTCCCTGCATACCCTCTGGGCCCCACAGATACTCCCATTTATTGGCCCTGACCTGTCTTCCTCCCATGACGGCAGCTTCCAGACCAAGCTGGCAAAGGCCCCACATTTTCTCCTCAAAGCAAAGCACTAGGCTTAAAACATAGTTCCTGGATCTCTTGGAATCTGCTTGAAGTTGCAAGATTCCTGATGTTTGGAACAGCCACCCATCTCTCAGCAGGGATAAATGTGAGTTTCCACACTTGGATCCAAACACCAATTGTACAAATGCAATATGGCAGAGATGTGCCCTATCAGCTCCCATGTGGAAGAGGACTGAAGAGGTTTTGTTAGTGACACATCCAGTGTGAGTCAACAGCAGGCACAGAATGCAAACACAAACTCAGGCTCTGTTAATAGGTGTTGTATTGCTTGAGAAAGGTCCAGAACACCCTATCACTGGAAAGTCGCAGCAAGTCTGGCTGCCATAATTTATGAGAGACAGAAAAACTGGATCAGGTTCAGAGAAAAGTAGACAGGGTGTTGAGGGCAGTGCTGCCCTCATCTGAAGGTTTTATTAATAGAAGGTTTTGTTTCTGAGTGGCCAACCCTGAGGAATCAACCCGCCAGAGTTGAAGCTCTAGGGAAATGAGTTTTGACCCATTACAAACAAAATAGTTGCATGAGATGGGCTGTAAGATCACTTCCAACTCTAAAAGTATAATTTTTTGGGTCCCCTCTGAAGCATATTTACCTCACTTCCACAAAATGTCAGAAGGAAATTCTTCTTTCTGATAAAAGGGAGAATGTGGCTTATTCTCCATACAGAGCTTTTGGACAGTGGCTCTGTGGCATCTTAATACATTAAAAAGGTAAAATAATAGCATTTGAATTTAAACCACAGGAAACCCATGAGGTATGGTCAGGAGAAGCTTTCACAGATGGGTCGTGGGGACCCACTGTCCATCTGCCCACGCATCTGTGTCACCGAGTTGGCTAAAACCAAATTAAAACCATCCTGGGGTAGGAGTGCAATTCATGATGCCCACTTCATTGAAAGAGGTTAAATAAACAAGTTGTATCTTGGTTGGCTTAGACTCATCATTTAGACACATCAGGCCAGTCTACACCTAGACCACCACTGCCCAGCACACCATAAGGATCCGTTGGTTCTATGGCCTGCGCCACTGGCCAAAGCCAGTCTGATTTCACAACCTTTAGACTGTGAGGGCCTTACAGACCCTGTAAAATAGCCCCTTCATTCCAGAGAGAGGAATTGGTGTCCAGAGAAGGGCACCCATGGCCCTCTGGACTTTGGCAGGGCTGGGAATAAACTGAGGTCCTCTGACTCCTGATACTTCACGGCAGTGCTACTGGACTATATATACCGAGAGAGCCACTCATCCCTCAGCCAAGGGAAGGGTATATGTGACTCACATATATGTATCTGGCTAAAATGGTAGGGCTTATAATGTGATTATGAGATACAGCCCCTATTCTGAACTGCCCAGTGGCCAGCTGGGAAAAGATATTCTCACCAAAAACTTGAGTGATCTACACTAATCAATCAGGCTGCCTTCCAGATGTAAGAATCGTTTGAAAGATTTGGGTCTCAGATCAAGTGAGAATTTAGCCACTTTCAGGATATTCACTAAAAGGAACAGTCTTATGACTAGTTAAATGTCCATAAACTCAAGACCAAACTCTGCTGGGCATTTAAAAATGTTCCTGTGGTTGTATTTGCCTTATTCCATTTTTTCTTGCCTAACTTTAATTTTTATATTATTTTTATTCTAAGAATACTTGTTTATATATATATATATATATATATATATATATATATATATATATATGTAAACAAATACCCTGGTCTACCTGGGGTGACAGAGAGGATGAAGGTCAGGTGTTAGGAGACATGCCACTAGCCATCTGGGCAACATCAGAGAAATCTCCCAGCCATGGTAAGCTCCAAAGATTCATCTGAAACAATGGATAAAACTATTTGTTCTGCCTACCTCACAGGTTTGTTGTAAAGATCAAGCAAAATCATATATGTGAAAGTACCCTGAAAAGTATAAAGCAGCATTCAAATATTAAGTATTAAACTCTTTGCCATTTTCCCTGTTGCTCTGAAGTCATATTCAGTGTTTGGCTTGTGCCTGCTGGCAGAAAGAACTTATAATGGCGAGTGGGGTCACTACTCCTAAGCGCACTGGAGCAACTTGCTGCCAGCACTTTTTCTTTAAAAATTAGAAAGTGGTTCTGTCCTTGGAGAAGGTAATAGAAAACCCTTGATATGTGGCATCTCCTCTGCTAGGGTTCACCTTGCCAAAGTGCCTGCCAATTTCAATTCAGTTCATTTCAGTTTAGGAACTGAGGGTGCCCTAGAGAATCCTATTGATTTGAACCTTTCCATGGTATTCACCTGATGATGGGACGTGGGTTCCACAAGCTCTGCTCCATTTCTCTTGTCTGTAATAATTGGGATAGTAATTGTCTCCACCTCATAGGGTTGTTGGGGAGATTAAATGAGATGACTATGTGACCAAGGCTAGCGCAAAATAAATGTTAGGTAAACCTTAGCCACTGTTATGATTTATTTGTTGAACATCCACTTGGGGCCAGGCAGCATACTAACCTTCTGGGATACATAGAGGCGACCTTGTTCCTGCCCCTAGAGGGGCTACAGGCCTGTCACTGTAAGCTAAAGTTAGGAGGTATAGGGAATTAACATCCCCCCCGCCACAGGTACTTAGCTCCCCTAAGAATGTTCCCCTTAGCTGACTTCCTGCTCAGTGTCATTGCAGGTTCATCATCTGGAGGTCAGATCCCACCTAGTCTCTCCCAGGAGCCTAAGTCCCTCCCTGGCCGTGGGTCCTATGGCATCTGCACACCCCATCAGTGAACTAGTTTCGGGCCCAAGGGAAGCTGGGAAGTTGTGAGAGCCCCCGGTAATGAAGGGTTTGAAGAGCTTGGAGTCGCTGGGGCCCGCAATCACACGCGGCAAACAGCTTCTTGGCGCTTCTCGCGGCCTGGGTGAGGATTGCCGTGCTTTTATCGCTTACAGTGGTTGGAGAGTGGCGGGGAAACCGGCGGGCCCGTGCCGCGGTCCAGGTGGTGCGGAGATCTCCACCAAGGCCCAGCTGGGGCGCGGGGCCCTGGGTGGCGACAGGGCCAGAGTGCCACGAGTTAACAGTTACACGTGGAGGGAAGGAAACTTTGTGTGCACGGGAGGTCGCAGCGGCGGAGGAGCGCACCGGGCCGCGGCCTCGAGGTGCACCGCGCAGTCAGGCTGGGAAAAGGAGCACCGCGGCCCCGCTACGGGACGCGCTGCCAGCCCCCCGCCCAGCGCACCCCACCCCCTTCTCTCCGCCGCGCCCGCAGCGCCGCGGCCCCTGTCAGAAGCGGCGAGATCCGCCCCAGCCAAGCAGGGCCGACTCGCACCCAGGACCCTGGGCCTCCGCCTTCCCTCCTAGCCTCGGAGAAGCATCCGGCCCTTCCGTCCCCCTGAGAAGCGACGCGGGCTGGCAGGACGTCCCGAGAAGGCCAGCCGCTCGCAACCACGTCCCGGCTCGGCCCAGGCGCGCCGAGGAGCAGAGCCAGGGGCCGGAGTTCGCTCGGGCTCCCTCCCGGGCGCGCCGGAGCCGAGGGCGGCTGCTTCGGCTGCAGCCTCCGGGGCGACGCCTTCCCCGGCCGTAGCTTCCCGCTGCGCTCCGCAACTTCACTGCGCTCCAGCCTCTGGGAGGGAGAGCTCGCCTATCAGGTAAGGAAGGCTGCGGGTTCCAAGGCTCCGGCTCCCGCGGGCGTGTTTCTGAAAGTTGATTTGAAATGCATCCAAGAGTGAGCCCGGCCAGCCGCGGCTCCTCCCCGAGGCGACTCCTTTGCTCCTGCAGACATTCCCAGCACTGGCCGACCGATGGGAGGACCTCCCCACGCTCCCCGCACGCCTGCTCCCGCGCATCCCCAGGTAGAGCTCAGCGCCAGGAGTCCGGAAGCGGGCGGGACGCTCTCCTAGTCCCTTACCCTGCTCCTCCCCGATCCCGGGCAGGTGAGGGCTGCAACCGGGCGGCCGGGACGCGAATTGCAGACTCCGTTTTCCCGTGTGCCTAGACCCGCCGCGCGAGGGAGAACACCCACTCCTTTTATCCCCATGCATACCCCAGTAGCTGGGTTCCTGCAGAGACGTCCCTAGGGCCCACATTCATATAGGTTGGGGCGGAGTCGGACGCGGGATGGAAAACCTGGGGCTGGGGACAGAGGTGGGGGTGGGGGGTGCAGGAGAAGGAGAAACGCAGTTGGGGGGCGGAGGCCTAAGTACATAACGCGTAGACTTCAAGTGAAATCAGATCAGTCAGAGCAGTTCGCTGTTACTCGTCTCTCCTCCCACCCTACATTTCTCTTGGCTGGACTCTACTCTCCCTGCTCTTTCTGGTCGCCCTGGACACTCCCTCTGTTCTTTCCCAGGAGTGCGGCAGCTGCGGGCGCCGAGTCCCAGCGGGCACCGACGCCAGACGCATCGTTTCCTCTCCTCTACAATTCTTCCCGGCTCTGCCCGAACATGCTGGACGGCCTGAAGATGGAGGAGAACTTCCAAAGCACGATCGAGACCTCGGCCTCCTTCTCCTCGCTGCTGGGTGAGTGGTCAGGCCACGCGTACGGGGAGCACCCTCTATGCACCCTCTTTCCGCCAAGCCCCGAGCTTTGGAGACCGGCTGGCTGGGACCCGATCGGCGATGAAGGAGCTAGCGCCCCTCTTCATGCACTCAGTTGAGCCTACTCACTGTCCGTCAGCCCTTGTGGGTCTTCTCTACCCAAATAAAACCAACAAGCCACCCCAGGCCACATGCGCAGGGCACCAAATTCCCCAAAGCGGAGAGGGGTGGGCGAGCTTGTTCGCAGGCGTCTGAGTGGCAAGTGATTAAAAATACCCGGGGTTGGATTTTTAATCACAGAGCTGATCGACGTCTCATAAATGCCGCCCTCTTCTCCGTGGCCTAGGGGCAAGCATCGAGACCCGAGGCACCGAGCCTCCAAGTTCGAGGCGGCTTCTTGCCCCCACCGACTACAGCCCCAATTTCAGCCTTGGGCACGGCCGAGAGACTTTTCCGGGCCGGTGGGCAGCGCAGCGCGGGGATTAGCTTGCTCGGCAGGGCCCTTGCCTCGGCTTTAATTAACTGGAGCTGGATCCCGGGTCCGGTGGGTCCCCCCCGCCAACTCCTTCCCAGAGATTGCAGAGGAGCAGCGAGTCAAGGGCCCCTGAAGAGTGTCCACACGCGGGTCTGGCGGAGCTGAGGCCAGGGATTCTGGTTCCGCTCCCCGCTCCCCCCGCCCCCCTTCCTTAGTGCTTTTCAAGTTTGGGGAGAGGGCGTTTTATTTTATTTTATTTTTTAGCTGGAGCAATTTTTCGTTTTGTCATTTAAACCTCTTGCCTCTTTCCCTCACTCGGAACCGCTAGAGTGGGATGCATGTGGAGGATGAGACAGTTCGGCTGGAGAAACCATATCCAGAGAGGAATCTCCCCACCCCGCAACACCCCAGATGAAACGAAATCACGTACACTGCGCTCCCCTCTTTCAGCCCCCCTTTCGAGAACCTACGGACTCTGTCCAGCCTCGGGAGAGCGCGGAGGCCAGAGTCAGCCCTGCCCGGGCAGGCGGCGTGTGCGGACTTATGTACACAACCCGCATCGCGTTTCGCCCTGTGCCCTCGGCCGAGACCCTACAGAAAGAATTTTTAAATTGAGAACTACCTCGCCGCTTTTCCTAGCCCTATTTACCCGCTCCCCAAAGCGGCCAGCACAGCTCACGAGCCAGTGGCCGGGCCCCTGAAAGGGAAAGCGAGATGAGTGTAGCAGGGGAATGGGGAATGGTCGGGCCCTTTGGGACACCACACACGAATGTTGTTACTGGGGGACAAGGACTACTTTAAAGAGCTGTGAAATGTGCAGACTAATGCGGCCAAGCGTCCTCCCTTGAAAAAAAGCAATCATCTCCACCCCCGCAAACTAAAGGAACAAAACATAAAAAGTCCAAGAGGTGGGACAGAGTGGATTCCCTGCCTGCACTGAGTCGGTCTGGGGACCGTTTCGCCCCCACTCACCGCTGCTGAGCTTGCTTGGTTTCGGGAATCCTGGCCGGGACACTCAGCGGCGTCTCCGCGGCCTGCTTCTTCCCCCTATTTTTTTCTTTCCTTTATTTTGGCGCTTCTTAATTATTTTTTTTTTTTTAAAAAGCCATCTGTAACTTGCACGCCAGCTAAGACGCTGCAGTTTAGGGTTCATTGGTTTGGACAAAACTGGGTTTGCCTGGGGGCCAGACGGTATTTTACTGTATCCACAGGACTTTTTTGGAAGAAAAGAGAGACAGGTTAACGTCTCCATCAAAAAATGGAACAGAATTGCCTTTTAACAAAAGACAAAACCAAACAAATTATTTTTACTCATTCACAGTTTAAAAAATAGTTAATAGAGACAAGCATAGTGGTGATTTAATATTAATTATGACGTGATAAACCTGGGAGCACAAATTTATTTGTTGTCTAATTTTACTGGAAGCGCGCACATTTGCGCGCATACCTGAGTATGTTTGATAATTAAAGGTCGCTTATTGATTTCCGCCCCCTTCCCCGGCTAGGATTTAAACCTTCCCACATAGTCCCTGTTTATTAGAAATACCACTTGGTTTGATTTTTCCAAGTCTCGGCTTGGTTGATTAGCAGAGGGCTCCCTGGGGTGGGGGACACTGGGGCAATCCGTGGGTGTGAAGGGATCGGGAGCGGGTCCGGCTGGGTTTGGCAGGGTCGACCGGCCCGGGCGGCTCACCCGCGAACGTCTGTTGTGGCTGCAGGCAGAGCGGTGAGCCCCAAGTCTGTCTGCGAGGGCTGTCAGCGGGTCATCTTGGACAGGTTTCTGCTGCGGCTCAACGACAGCTTCTGGCACGAGCAGTGCGTGCAGTGCGCCTCCTGCAAAGAGCCCCTGGAGACCACCTGCTTCTACCGGGACAAGAAGCTCTACTGCAAGTATGACTATGAAAAGTAAGTGCCTGCGCCGCGGGAGCGCTCCCCACGCATTAGCATCAGTGTGCGGGCGACTTTGTCCTCCCTTACCCCCACCTTCTCTTCTGGAAGGCGCAAGAGTCAGCCGCACTCCCAGAGACGCAGAACTATCCTTCATCCCAGCCCGGTACACTCCCCACGGTGGGGAGGAGTGGCAGAGATCTGTGCGCGCAGCCATGGCTAGGTCCCGTAGGAGTGAGCGCGACTGCTTCCCTGCCTGGTCTTACTTGTCCAGTTTTTAGTTCTCCCAGGTCCTTTCCCCCACTTGGCCATTCCCAAAGGCCACTCTTTGTGGGCCTCTGACCCCTTCCCGCTTACTCCCCTTGTTGATCGGGGTGCTCTGCGGGCTGCCAGTGACCCGTTTCTCTGTGCTAGTTCCCACCCCGTCTTACCATGGCGCATCCTCGCGCTTGTTCCGGGCGGTGAGGCTGTATTGACCCCACGGCTTGTGGCCCCTGTCCGCGTTTCCTGCTTGGGTTTGTCAACTGGAGTCCGGTCAGATTGGACTCGGAAATGGCGCTGCTGCCGTTCGAAGCTAAGCGCGCGCAATCGGTTCGCTTTTTCTCTCTCTGTACCCCTTCCGGTTTTCTCCAAAGCCCTAGGACGCAGGGGCTGTTAGTCCAGTAGTTGAGGCCTGACCTGACGCCCTGTCCTCCAACCTATGCCCTCACCTGAGTTCTGGTTGGGGTATACTCTTCTACCACGAAGCAGGTTCAGTTCCCTCCTGTTCACACTGACGTTCTGATGTGTTTTGAGGAGAATTGGGAGGCAGGTATTTGAGAAAGTGGATTATTTCGAATCTGGATTTCTGTGATGCCTAAAGCCTGGATGAGGCCAGGGAGTGGGAGGTAGAAGAATTTCCTTATTCTCGACGGGCAGGCCCCGAGGAGCTCAGAGAATGTAAGGAGAGGGAAATGCTTTTCCTTGCGAAAACGGCTGAGGAACAGGGGCATTGCTTTGGCAGGTCTGTGGAGGTTATGGAAGGAAAGAAAAGCGGCTGAATCGGAGACCTGCTTTTGTGCATTAGGACTGGAGACCTGCTTTTGTGCATTAGGTATATTCTGGCTGTGTGGGTGCGCGCGTGCACGCGCAGGATCATTCTACATTTGCCACTGGTGAATAAAAGGGAGCTATATGAGGATTATCAAAGGAGAGTTAGCGTGTGTGAAAAGCAGTTCCTATCCTGTTATTAAAAACACACAATGAAAGGGGGTGTGCGGGAGAAGTCTCAATGTAACAAAAAGCACTGAGGAAGAACAGAAATATTTTCTTGTCGGTGTTGTCTGGGCTGTGAGATTTACTAAAAACTGACAAAGTGATTTGTGACCACACAAAAAAATTATTTCTGCCACTCAGTGCTCCTTTGCTTAAAATGCTTGAATTTCCCCCCCAGATGGAGAGAGTACTAGACATTTTTTTGTTGTTTTGAAAAGATTAATAACTTTTTCAGAACTGAAAAAATATGTGCTTGATTTTAGATGAGTTGGACAATACAGAAATATATGAAGAAGTGAAAACTCCTTATGACCACTTCACGAAGTGAGGATTATGCTGAACACTTTTGAAAGAAGATATGTCTGTCTCTGTTCTTGGGTGTCTGTTTATTGCCACAGTATCTGAGAGAAAAGTGCGATTTTTAGGTCATTAAGCAGATTTTGCCCACACAACTGCAAGTATCACCTTTGAATAAAGCTTCTGGTTGATTGCTCGCTTCCCCCCCCCCGCCCCCCCCGCCCCCCCTCTTGCCTTTCATCCAAAGGTTTTGGTATTGTGTGGATCCAATCTTTAACTTTCTGCTTATAGATTACTGAAGTGTCCACATCCTTCAGGCACAACACTGGCAAATTCACAAGTATTGGAGCTTAGGAAAGGATTTAGGTTGTGAATTTCTATTCTGTTTGTTAAAAAAAAAATCACGAATCAAAGAAGGCTTAAGGGTCAACACAGCTGTCTGGCCAGTCAAATCTTCTTTAAGGAAGTCAGGCTGTGTCAAGAGGAGAAGAAACAGTTGTTGTAAAGTACTTAACACAACAATGTCCCTTGCATTGCATCCCTCCAGGTTTGGCGCGGTTTGGGCTTATTAGCCGGTAAGGGTCAGTTCTCTTCTCACAAAGCTATTTCTGCAAAGGGAAAATTGCAGGGATCAACTTGCCAGCTGTTGGCCAGAACCAAGAAGATTTTATAGAGGGATGTGAGCTACATTGTTCAGAGAGGTGTTGATGTTACAGTCAAGAATTTTAATTTTAATTTAAAAATATTTTTGGAAACGTGGATGTCCAATATCGAACTGCGTGTCCTCTTTATCTCTTGGCATGCTATCAGTCCTGGTCCGTGCCCAGCCTATCAATTGCTTGTTAAGTTAATTTAGATTAATTTATTCCCTTTAAAAATTCCTTTTTTCTCCTCTATCCCCTCTCCAAATCCCATTCTTCTTCCAACAAAATAGGGTTTTAATATATTTGATCATGTTAACGGTGTTAGTCTGTATGGTACTGGCTGTAGGAGAGAAAGGAAAGGTGGTTTTGTTTTGTTTTTTGTAAAAAATTAGGCTCAGGGAAAATTCCTTTATTCAACAAGCTTTTCTGGAACCTTTATATGCAAGACACTGGGCTAGGTAAGGAGAGGATAATGAGAAAAAAATCTCAGAGCCTGCCTTCAGGAGGCTTACAGCTGAGCACTTTTCCACTTGTGTTGTCCTAACTATCAAGTATTTCTGAACAGCTTCCTCCACTTAGAGCACAGGACTAGGTATTGCACAGAAGCTATCTGGAGTGACCAGATATTTATCCTCCAGAAGGATACAACTCAATTTTAAACAATAGTCATGAAACAATCACAGAAATCATTTTTACTCTTTAAAACCTACATTTATAAAAATAGCTTTGCTTTTTTTGGTGGCTTTTTAAAAAATCTGAGGCTCAGATAAGGGTAAAGGGAGAGAAAATGAGATAGAAGTTAAGTGGTAACTTACGGAACACTTAATAAAAAATGAAGATATGGGCAGCACCCTGGTCTCCAAAATTCATGAAGTTCAAATGCCATTTCTACACATTTAAATGAAAGAATATATAGCTAATGTGCAGTCTTCAATGACAGTCGTAAACATAATATTAACAAAGCAGATTTATCATATTTATTTTAGCCATGTGTATGTGTATTTCTGGCTGTTGGGCAGTTTTGTATTTGAATTATGAGCTATGTATCCATGATGTCAGGCAGCCAGTTAAAAAATGAAAAGTTCATTCTATCAATTAATTGTTATACCTTCATGATGTCAAACACTAAATTTTTCTAATTAAAAAAATTGAATTGACAGTGGCATCTTAGACATACAACCATTCATTTGAAGACTTCAGGATGTTTTATTAAGTATTTGTCTCATATACTATGACACTCTTAGGAATAATTTATCTTCTGATTATCCAAAACAAATAAGCATTTAAAGCAAGAGTGTAGAACACTGATTTATGAATGTCCAGAAATTAAGAACTGGAGGCAACATTTACAAAATTGATGAAGTTGTACATGTCATATAAAACATTAGGATGCTCTAGGTGTGTATGTTTAAAAACTGGATTCAACTGTCTTCAATGTTCCTGAAAGTTAGCAGGCAAGCAAAATATTTTCCAGTCTAGGGGACTTCTATTTATATAACTGCTGTTCCCTATTTAATGGAGTTCTCTATGATCTGGTTAGTTTGGAGTTTTCCCTGAATTTGTTCCAAACAAATACTGTAGCTGGACTTAAGTCTGAGACAGAAGAGACTGCTGAATAACGGCAATGTGGTAATACAATAAATAATTAAGCCTTCTGGAAGGGATCCCACATTTAAATCAAGTTTATATTGTTTCTTTCATGTGCCTGGCGGCTCCGTGGGTCAGGCGGGGCCCTCTCCCCTCACATGTGAAGTTTATCATGATCCCTTGGATTGTTCTGGACATCCTAGGAGCAATGTGGGATAGTATTGCTGTCATCAGGGCTGTTCTCACAACATCGTAATTCCCCACATGTCAGCAAATCACAGGCCTTGGGAAACCTTTCCTCGGAGAGCCAGTTGATATTTTCTTCCCTCTTTTTTGGAGCAGACCAATTTTCCAAAGAAGGGGGGAAAAAGCGGGGGTTGGGGGAGAAGTAGATATCACACTTAGAGTTTTCTCTGTATCTTTCTTTTGACTCCATAGTGAAAATGACTTAGGTAATGATATCTATTAGGATCAGTAATGAACTAATTCTGCATGTTATCAAGGTGTCGTGTAGGAGGTGTGCGTGTAAGGAGGAATTAGTTTGGTTTTATTACTGTGACATAACTTGGAGATCAAAATTGGGCATGCAGTTACTCATAAAGTGGCCCACAAATGAAATTACGGAGGCAATTGTTCGAGTTTTGCTTTACTTTATCTTTTGTTGGCCCTGCTCCTGGCACAATAAAATTTAAGGAATATAAGAATCAAACACTTAATTTATCAGTAATAAACTGATGTCTGTGTTCAATTGCAGGGGGTTTAGCTCAGCATAAGCACAGTCCATGGGTTATGGCTATGTTTGTGCAGGCAGACTTCTCTCTCTCTCTCTCTCTCTTTTTAATTTTAGAGGGTGATTGGAAACATTCCTTGCTCAGAGGTGTTTTCTGTTTTTATATGTATTGGTCCCTGGGTAAGACTTTCTTGGAATCTAAGACTTAAAATTTTGAAATAAAATTAGATAGCAGAAGTAGATATTAATAGTATTCTGGGGATTAAAATACTAGATATGAGCATTCCTTTTTAGAGTAGGCTTATGGGATTCTTTTGATCCTTACATAAATGGAACACATATAAAACAGTTATTTATCCAGGCTGGTTTTACATACTGTAGAGTCCTGGGACTTTTGTCATCTACCTGGCTAGGAAGTAGCTTTTGATATTCAGATTTCAGTGATAAGAGCTTTTCTGATCCTTCATTGTTTTCTTGCTTTTTAGTTTCATTTTTCATATTTATAACCTTTGTATTAACCAAAAAAACTGTTACTAATTTCAGGAGACTTCTTCATTGTTGCTTTTTAATTCTAGGAAGGTTTTTGAAGAGCAATTAAATGGAATTGCTCTAATGAGAATAATTCCATTTAATTAATCATCAGCTAATTATTTTATAGTTAAAGAAATTATTTGGGTCATAATGTTTAGAAGTGAGAAAATAGACAAGGCTTTAAAATACTCATGATATTATAAGAAATTTAATAAAGCTTTTTACAGTAAATGCATATTACAAAATACTGTTGAATTTTATCAAGTTCAAAATAACCAATATTGAATCATGTTACCTTGATTATTAAGTACAGTTGTACAACACTGGGAAATGAGTTATGGGGGAAAAAGTGCAATCATATTCACAATACAAAGATTTAAAAATAATTTCTGCTCTTAGTTCTACTTCAGTATTTTTCAATTTTTTCTTTCTTCCTTTGTTTTTTCCATCTTTCTGACATGGATTTTTAAATGTTCTTTCACATCTTCAGAGAGAAAGGTTCCCAGATGAGCCACTTGCAGGTTGAGATAAAGAGGCTTGGGAGCTGGATGGGGTGAGGCGTGCCTCTCTTAGCCTCTGCGTGAAGCAGAAAGCTTCCTAGATGGGAGGGCTCTGTCCTATTTCCAACATGCCTGAGAGTTCCCCTTAGGAATACCCTCTGTGTTTTTCTGAAAGGCTTTCAGGAACATTAGAACAGTGTTGTTGCCAGCAGTCTTTTCAGACTTGGTTTGGGGAAGTTGGTAATTTTAGGAGCAAAGTATAGAGAAGGTTCTGGAGCAAATGTCAGAGAAGACAGAAAAAATATACCTTTTTCTCCCTCATGCCACTTAGAATGGCCTGTTTTCTGGAACCAAGAGAGACTCTGGCTTGGTGCTTCTTAGGATTTACATTTTCTCCTCAGTCTCTTTTGACTGGCATGATATGGGGTGTTTTAGTGAACTTACCACAGTTAGAATTAGTTATGTTATCCTTGACCAATGTTGACTACAGCTTTGTGTCTCTTTGTCATTTACTAAACGAAACCTAGCCAACCGTCTTGCTAAAATGAAGTGAACACCTCCCAAGTGTCAAATAGTTATTTTAGTAAAGCACAATTATCTGTCTCTATATTTTTAAACAAGATGAAATTAATAAAATTGCTATGGCCCTGGCATTAATTAACGGGAGGATTAGAGCTGTATCAGCTAAAAAGGAGGTGTAAACACTGTAATCTTGCTACATGTTTGTTTTCACACTACTGAAAATAAATAAAATGAGATTTAGGATAGGGATTAAGTTTCTTTTGGCATTAGACAGCAGAAGCAATTGGAATGCAGCAGAAACACTGAAGTATTAGTGAAGACATTATGTAAGGAATAAAACTGTGGCCCTATATCAGTTTTCTACCCTGTGGGTATACTTGGTCCCATCACAAATAGCCCCATCTGGGTAGTTAAAAAGGGATTTTGAAAGCCTACCTCTGTGCTGTTCTTTTCAGTGGTGAACCAAGGCAAGCAAGTCATCTGTAGAGTTTGTCGCCATGCTGCCATGCACAGATTAGCTAGAATTTAATAAAACCATTGCCAGATTCCCCATTATCGCACCATAATGTCATAACAACTAAAAATACAAAATGGACTGTGCTTTTCCTAGTCCTGTAACTGAAGTCACATGAAAGAGTTTGGTCTCTTCCAGCCTCTCAAGATTCCAGTTTGGCGATCCTATTTTTGGATAACAGTAAATATGTCTGGCTTTTCTGACCCTCTGGGCCTCCAGTATCTCTCCACACCAATAGATTTGTGTTTTATCATTATTGTCATATATTGAACAAGCCCTGATAGATATCTGGCCACTATGGATTGGACTACCTTGTCTGACAGGTCTGATCAAGCTCTGTCTATGTAAAAAAAATCTTAAGCATCCAGCCTTGCTGCGAATGGACCACACGCTGTATTGAGACTCCACACCTGGCCCTGTCTCATTCTCACTGCCCTGTGCCCTGTGGAATTCTGTTGTTAATAACTTGACTCTTGCAAGCACCAGATATTACTTAAACTCCACCTCATCCACTATCTCATTTTTATCCCAGGCCATTTTCGTGTTAGTGTTCTTTTGATTTTCTCATTTGGAAGAACCCAATTAGCCTTTTAGATGCACAAAATAATAGCCACATGACCACCCAGTTGTTGGGCGGGACTCAGGTAAGCAGATGGTGGAGGCATAACTCTCAGGTTTGCATGACCCCATGACCAGTACTCTTTGGGTGACCATTCAGAGGCCCCCGAAAACCTTTCTTAGTGTGCCTGGCACCTCTGTGGATGCAGGTTATGTCCTACTACTGCAAATGGGTGTGTTTTCATGGGTCAGAGAAGTGCCTGAGTCAGATGCTGTCACCAGTAAACCTGGAGAAAGAGTCATTTGCTGAGAAGTCTGGTTAGCATTCTGATAGGATGCAAACACATCACTCATTTTCAACTCTTTGCTGCTTCTCTGGACACTGCACTTCTCCAGCCCAGAAAGAACCGCCCCTTGTCTCTTGAGCACCAGGTTCTACCACTGCAATAAAAAGAGCTCTTTGGAGCAGCTTCCTCTCCTAATTCCATCCGCCCCTTCAGTTGCACTGCGCCACTCCTTGACTCACAGTTCTGTTGCCTCCTCCCTGTCAAGCCTCAGGAGCCTTTAAAAGGATTTTTTTTCAAAACAAAACAAAACACCCCCTCCTGAACTCCAGATTAGCCTCTTAAGCTCATTAAAGTTCCTTTAAATACCAAAATGTTGGGCTCCTGGGGACTATCCCCCCAAACCATATTTTCATTCTTAACATTGTTGTCATTCACTGTGCAGCAGATTAAGGCCAGCTCCCCCTGGGCCCAGAAACAGTCCCCTCTCTCTCTGCAGGATGGCCCGAATATGTCTTTGTCTCAGCACCCGGACAGCCTGAGCCTGAGTGGGAGTTGATGCCAGCTTGGCCTGGGGCCCCCACCTCCAGGGCGAGAAGAGGTTGATGTCTCTCCTGAGCATGGGGCACAGAAAAGGGAATGGGCAGTTGAGTGGTGAAGGTGTCATTTTTACAGTTTTCAGGAGCTTGGCAGTCACTGGGTCCTATCACATTTGTTGGAGAGACCAGGAATGGGCAAGTGCTCTGATGGCCTGGATTTAAAGAGCTGCCCTTGCCCTAGAGAATCAGGGTGGCTTTAGGAGCCTTTGTCTGGGACTTGGTGGAAACGCTAGTGCCCAGTTTCTGTGCATCCTCCAGGCATTCCTGTTCCATCATAGTAAGTCCCGAGGTGGATTTTTATGGACACACCTGCCGTTTGCCTGGTACTCCTTCCCTTGTTTCAGCCTCCTTTCCCAAGAGCCTTCTAATAGCATCCCGCCCCCTCTCTGTCACTTCAGGCTTCCTTCCCTAAAGCTGGCTCTTGGGGAGAGCTTTCTGGTTTTGACAGTGGAACAAATCCTTTTTAACATAACCATCTAGAGTTTCCTCCCCTGCTGCTGGCTGCCCCTCACCCTTTCTCCTCTTGCTCCTCCTCACATTGTGGCAAGGATTCCTGTTGTGCATGTGTTCCCCAGTCATGACAGCCACCGTCTTCACAGGGATGTGGGCACGGCCCTTCAGAGATGAAATCCAGTTGGCAGTGCCATGAGGTAGACTTTGGAGATCCAGAAGGGAAGAACATCCTAGGGTACCCATCCCTGCCTCTTTCTGGCTGGAGTTTTGCACCTCTCTCTCCCCTGGAGCTCTGTGCCCCTTGAATCACTGGATTCAACCATAGCACTTGTTTTCTAGCTTCAGAATCTCAGCTCAGCTTTGTCCCTTGCTTGTGTGATGCTCTGAACCCATCTTGTGACCTTTTAAATTTCAGATTACTCTGTGGGCAGGCTGGAGCCTGCTCTTAAGCTAGCTGTCAAGTTGGAGAGGATGCTATGAAATAATTCACATGGGGATGTACATGATAATATTCTATTCTTCTGAGGGTACTTTTAAACTGGAAGGGTGTTCAGTCAAAGGAATGGCTATCTTATGGTAGCATTTTAGGCCCTAGCATGGGACAGGTAGTGGAGGAGATAATCTTGGGCAGAATGCATATAACACTTTGTAGGGAGCTTCCCTGTTTGTCTATGTGTAAGGCTGGCCAGTATTAGCACCCACTCCTTTTCTTCTGGGTTTTATCTTCTTTATACTTTGTTATTGGTTGTGATCTTCCATTCCAAAAAGCCATGTTTGTAGATGGAAGGGGATAGATAGGTGAAGGATTTGGACACTGCATAACTCTCTGCTTTACTGAAGAAATAATTTGAAACCCATGTGCAATTGTTAAGAGATGTCAAAGCCACAGTTTTCTCATCTATGCAAAGGAATTTAATAATAATGACCTCAAAAGGTTATTGTGAGAATTAAATAAGATAATGAACATGAAAAACCTTTTGGTAAAACATGGAGTACTCTACAGGATTGGATATTATTATTGTTTTTTTAAATATATGAGTAAAAGCTTGTACATATTTTTAGGAACTGTGTACGATAACCCAATATAGTGTGGTTGTTAACAGCATAGATTCAGGAGCCAGAGTGTTTGGGATCAAATCCTTGCTCGGCTACTCAGTAGCTGTGTTACCCTGGGCAAGGGTCTTACTTGCCCTGTGCCTGTTTCTTCTCTCTAGAATGGGCATAATAGTACCAACCTCAAAGGGTCGTTTTTGGTTCATGTTTGTAAAGCATGCAGATCAGTGCTTGGCTTATAGGAAATGCTATATAAAAGGATTTGTTGGGGAAAAAAAGGTATTCTTTTCAATTTTCAAAGAGCCTTCACATATATTATCCTTACAACAATTTTGAAAATTAGGTAAGTAGAGGTTTTTGGTTTTCTCCCCTTGCATTTTATAGCTCCAAGAGGTTAAGAACTTACCCAAAGTCACGCTGTTGGTGAAGAGAGAAGCTGGGATGCTATCTATCCCCAGCTTCCAACTCCTGGTACAATAGCCTTTCCACTAAATCACACCATCTGCTGCTTGAATTCTAGTGTTCACACCCCAGTGAGATCACAATTCTCAGTTTGTCCTGTTGAACCAGCTCTTGGAAAACAAGTCCCCACCTGCTAGAGACTTGAGCTTTCAGGGCAGCCTTTTGATGGTCAGCTGTTTGTAGTATTCTGTGGTTTTGAAGGAAGTTTTAGGATTTGGAGATTGCCTGAGTGTGTGTCTGAGTATGGGAAGGCTGCTTGTGTACGCCTATTGCTCTTGTTTGTCAAATTTCTCCACATGTGCGAAGCCATCCTAGCCCGTCCTGTCCTATCCCACGTCATCCATACTGGCCTCCATTGCCTTCTAGCATAGCTATTCTTCCCCACCAAAGAACCACAAAAAGGCAGACAGCATCCATTTTCCTTCTCTCCAGCTCCCAGTGTTTGCTATTGGTGACTTTTGTCCTGGGAGCCTGTCTGCATATTTGGCAGCAGAACTGTTAAGTATCTGATCCAGAGCTTCCAGCATAACTTCCATTGGGACTAGCCAGCAGCTGTCCATCCATTCCTTGCATAAGCCCTTTCCAAGTTTTCTTCTGAACTGTGTTGTATTTTCAAACAAGCCCCGGCTCTAGCTAGAAAAGATCCCACTGTGCTCCCATGTGAGGCTGATTTCCAGAACTGTTGACATCCTTCTTGTTTGTTACTTGCCCTGGCTGGATCAAAAAGTGATAATGGAGTCTCAGTTTTTAAGGAAACTAAGTATTACTCTATTTATTATTTCTCTCACCACTGCCAACATTTTATTCTCTTAAAACTAGTTCCAATCAATTTTAGAGAGATGAAATATATGTCTGAATTTAATCTTTGTAAACTGGTGTTTAATGAAACAGGAGATTTCAGGTAATACGTGAGCAACTGGAATGCATTTTACCTAGTTGCATGTGGCTTTCTCTAATTTCGAATTAAAGGGACTCTTACAACAGTTGGCTCATTAATTAAATCACTGATTCATTCAAAATCAAACAGACTTATTAAGTTCCTATATGCGTCAGGTATGTGAAAATGAATAAAACAAAGCGCTGATGTACTAACGGTCTAGAAGAGACTGTTTAGAGACATAAATTAAACAGATTTTTGAAAGAAGAGTAAAATTACTTTAAGAGAGGCATGGCCAGAGGGACAGAGAATCACCTTATCTAAATCCTTTGGTTCTGTATTACTATGTGATGTTCATTATCTTCAAAGTGCTTATCACAATTTGAAATATATATATATATATATATATATTTATTTATTGGTTTATTGTCTGTCTGTGACACTAGATCATAAGCTCCATGAGGGAAGGCACCTTCCTGTTTTTGTTTCATTTTTTTTTTTAACCCCTGTACCTCCAGCATCTTGCAGAGTACTTGACTCATAGCAGGCATTGACAAGTACATGTTGGTTGAATAGATAAGTTAATCAAAAAGTGACTTGTTTGGGGTTGTTGAAAAAGCTTCTCAAAAGAGGTGACATATTAACTGGCTCTTGGGGTGCAGGAAAAGGGGAGCAGATGGAAGAATTCCAAGTGGAGGAAGAAGCATGTGCCAATGGATGGAGTTTTGGGAAGGAAGTGTGGCAGTCTCTGTAATCACTGATTATGGACGTGGTGGTGACCACAGTGTCAAGTGCATTAGGGGTAGGGCTTGGTGTGGACTGCAGAATCACGCCAAGCAGTGATGAGCATTGTGTAACATGTAAAGGACTTTCAGCTTCGTCCTGGGGTTAGCAGGCAGCCAACCGGGATTTCTAAGCAGTGGGATGATGTGGCCATATTTATTTTCTGGAAAGGTAATTCTGATAGCAAACTGGGGCATAGTAGGAGCCTGAGTAGAGACTGGGCAGGGAGGCCAGTTACACAGTTGTTGCTACAGTCTAGATGAGAGAGAATAAGGATGTGAGTTAAGGTGAAGGCCTTGGGAAAGGAGAGGACAAACATGATCTTGAAAATATTCCTGACATAGGATGAGTTGAACTTATAACTTTTGATTGTGGGAAAAGGTGACAGAGACGGAAGGTTTGAGGATGATCCAGAAGGGGCAAGGTGGACAGTCATGTCAGTACCCCATATAGGAGATTCAAGGAGTGAGCGGGAGTTTGCGATAGACAAAGGTGGATAGTGAGAATAATTGTGGACATGCTAGGTTACTGGGGAGACTTTCAGGTGGAGATGTTCAGGAAGCAGTTGTCAAAGAAGTTCTGGAAACCAGCCTGGACACAAAGCTTTAGGGTATATTACCATGTAAGTAGGAGAAGAGGAGAATGTCCCAGGGGACACTACATAGAAGAAGAGAGCCAAGGATGGAGCTCTGGGGACCACCAGCATTCAGGGAGCCTCGGGGGAGGCTGTAACCAGATGACACAGGGGCAGGGGAGGACACCAGTGTGAGCAGGGTTCTGGAAGTCAGGGACGTGGTAGGGAATTTCAAGAAGTAGGGCTGCCTGTTTGCCCTTGGAATTGGCAGTTAGTCGTCAGCAACGTTATCAAGAGTAGTTTTGTTAGGGGCCTGGTGGGGACAGGACAGCATTTTAATAGGCTCTGCAGTAAAAAGAAGCTGAAGAAGTAGAGGGAGTGATGTGGCCGCTCTTTTGAGGAGATGGATAGTGAGAGAAAGATAGGAGCAAAAAAGACAGTGCTTGGGGTGGAGACAGAATGAAGGGAGGATGTTTTAGGATGAGGTGGTTTTGCACATACATGGTGGCTAATGTGAGTTTAGCCAGGAAAGGGGGGAGGTAGAAGATCCAGGAGAAGCCTAGGGGAGGGGCAGGGACACATCTGGCGCCCAGGTTCCGCCCCTGCTCTGCTCTTTCCCAGCCACTCATTCCCTTTGTCCTTCTGTGCATTCCCCTGTGCGCCGGCTGGAACTGACCGCCACAGCACAGAGGCTGGCAGAGGTGGCTCTGCCTCATTTCACTCCTCAGGGCCTCTTCTGAGGTGGCCCCTGTGGCTTCCCACAGAGCATCTCTGCCAAGGCCTCCCTGGGTCATGGGCCTGGGAATGGCAGCTGAATGAGGCTCCAGCCTGTTTCCTTCTTCTTCAGAGACCAGTTGTCTCAGTGTGGCCTCTCTTCTTCCTGTTTTTGCTCCTGATCGGTGCAGAGCTCTGTCGGTTCACATCACGGGCCAAGGTACACCACTGCGTGGCCGATTCCCTGAGACAGGTCTGTAAGCCTCCCCAGGCCAGGAACCAGTCAGCTGTGCTTATCTGCAAGCCTGTCAGTTGAAGCTTTTGCTTTCTGTGATACACGGGAGAACTTTCAAGAGAAGGGAGTTCGGAATGTGGGTGCCATCCTCCTTGTCGACCAGACTGCGGTGGCATGGTCTCTTTACCCAGCTATCTCTGTTTTACAGTCTTGTCCACTTGGTTGGTTCATGTGCTTACTTCCCCAGACTGGTGGCTAGCGTGACCTTGTGGGTAACAGTGGTTTTTCGGAATCCTTGAGCTTTAATTCTGTCTTTGCCTCTGCTTTGGCTAGGTGGGTCTGGGCAAATCATTTAACCTCTTTGAGATTCTTCCATTTACTGCAGTGCCTTTACCTCGAGCTCTCTGAGGTGTGGAACGTGATCACAAACTGCCTGATGTGTGCAGTGGTGGAGAGTTAATTGCTTTGACAGACAGGGAGTGGGAGAGCAGTGTGTGGTTAGGTGGGAATCCTTCCTTAGGTCTGGGGCTGTCATATCCGTATGACCCTAGGAAAGAAATGGTGACAAGGTCATAAGGGGCCAGACCTCTTAGCTTAGAAGGTAATTAAACTGAACTTGGTGCTGCCAAGCAAGCTGAGTATTTTCCAATGGCTCTGTCTCTATGGGCAGTAAATTCAGTGGAAAATGTATTAGTGATGGGTTATTTGATATCATTGACATCCAACTGATTCATGGAATGAATTTTTCTACTTGTCAATTGGTTGTTAGAGTTTAGTTTAGACTGAGCTCAATAGTGCTAGAAGGGAGACTTGGGTAGAGAACTGTAATACAAATTGCAATACTTAATGATGTATAATTTTTCAATTTCCCTGTTGACAGTTAAAGAGCAAGGGCCAAATGAAATGTACTCTTTTAAATGGCAACATGGACACAGTGGGATTGTTGGAAAGCCATTAGTAGCCAAACTAGTTAATATCAGCTCAGGTAAGTGGGCTCCATCACTGGCCCCTTTCCCCAACTCAATTATTAAAGGATTAAAGGACTTCCCCAGTGAACTCCCTTAAAAAATTTAATGATGTGTAGTATTGCAGAGGTCAAACTGTTACGATGAAGTGATTTCAGCTTTGCCCTGACATCGTTGGTTAATCAGACAGGAAAGAATTTTCTGAAGCTCACATTACTTGTAATATGGTAAGACCCACCATCAATAAAGTCACACGCCGTGGAATCCAGGAAGCTCATATTCCTGGCTTTTACTAGATTGTGCTAATTTCTGGAGACAAGATGGAAGGAGAATATGTCCTGCCTGTGGTCTTCCAATCAGTGTGGCATCTGTCCAGATAGTACTTATTCTTTCTTAGAATTGAATAGTGATTTTAGGAGAAGCTAATGGGAAGAGATGTGTTGTGGGCCTTGGTTTGATATTATAATTGTGCATAAGGGGGTAAGTCAGTCCCTCAATGATCACTTGCAGCCTTCTTAAACATGAAGAATGTGCTTCAAGTTGTCCTTTTTTTGGTCATATGCACACACAGACACACACACACACGTGGACACACTCTGTCCTCTGTATAACTGAGGATATGCATTTGTGGGATTGGTGGTCAAGGTCAGAGGTATAGCCTGTGGCCAGGGAGCTGAGCCAATTCCTCTTGGTTTCCATGGGGACCCAACCCATATGTTTAGACTTACCAGCACCAAGGGATAAATAACTGAACTAATCAGCCACAAGCAAGCTCAAAATCCAAGGACATAAGTACACAGTGAGTGCTATGGAAACACAGGTTTACAGTGGGGAGTACAGCAAGGGGTAACGATAGCACAGTGGTTGGCTCTTCTAGATTGGTGGCATCTGTCTTACTTACCAAGTCTCCATGGTAAGAGATGACACACCTCATGGACAGCATTTGTTAATGAATCATTTGGCATTCAGAAGCCCTAGATTTCAAGGGTCATTTCTGATTTTAAAACCTTATTTGGTATAGGATCTACTATTTTGTTGTTTTGTAAAACCCACTTCTTATTTGGTTATTCTGATAATTAACATTTTCCATATGTACTTACCTTTCAATCTTCCCTTCTAAAAGGTGAACCCATCTTGACTCAGTTTCTCTTCTCTATGCTCTGAAATTACCATTTAATTAAAGATATTGTTGTGTTTAGAGTACAATTTAGAATTGTGGCCCTGACCCAGGTGGGACTTTTAGCCCACCGGAAGGATAAATTTTAACCCATTCATTTATTTATTCTACTAATATTTATTGAGCAACTACTATGTGCTAGGCATTATGATGGGTACTTGGGATTCAGCAGTGAACAACAACAAAAAGAGAATCCCTGACTTCATGTAGTTCATATTCCAGAGGGGAAGAAAGAAAATAAACAAAATATATTTTCCCCCAGATATCCACAAGTTTGACTCCTTCTTCGTGTGTGTACTCACATGTCCATCTACTCCTACCATGACAACCTATTTAATATTGCAGCCTACTCCTACACTCCCCGTGCCCCCATAACTCCTAGTTCCTCTTTTCCCAGACCACTAATCATCTTCTAGCATATGCTATAATTTACTTCTTCACTAGGCAAATGTATTGTTTATTCCCCTCATCAGATTGTAAGCTCCATGAGCGCAGGGGTTGTTGATTTGTTCACTAGTCTGATGCCTGGAACATGAAATGCACTTGGTGATGGCTGTGGAAGGCCTGGAGCAACTGAATGCAGGACTGCATGAAAATGAAGACATCCGAGATGTTCCACCTGAGCTGGTGTGCGGTGGTGCCCTGTACTTCGGTGGCGAGGACGTGGGGAAGGGCAAAAGTAGAGGATGTGGGCAGCAAGCCTTTTATTGGATATGCACAAAGTAATATTCTGCTTCTTGGTTCCATTATTTTATTCCTTAGAAGCTCCCTCAGAAGCCAAAAAGGAGAGAGAAGTGTAAAGGAGGCAAACAAGTGAAAAATCCGGCAGTTTTGCTATCTGGGGACTCTCTTTGAAATGGAAGTTTTAGGATATTCATGAATCCCTTGAATCACTTTCCCAGAAGTGTGTGTGTGTGCGTGTGTGTGTGTTTCTGGGGAAGAGTGCCCATAGGTTTTATCAGATCTTGGAAATTGCCTGTGATGCCCAAATGGTTAAAAGTTAATGATCTGGAAGCCAGGGGAAGGATTAAGTATTAGGCACATTCTCACATGAAGATAACAGCATTGCAAGAATGGAGAACAGGAAGATACATAGACACCCCTCCCCGCAAGAGGGACATAGGTTCAAATCCCAGTTCTGTTAACCTCTGAGGAATCTGTTTCCTTATTTCTAAAAGGCAGGCTCTATCTCTTTACATATGTTTTAGGGATTAAAGATTATGTATGTTTATAAAGCATCCAGTAAAGATTCTCAATAAATGGCAGCTAATTATACTGATAATTTACTCAGTAATATTTAGCAGTGCCAGTCAATTGTAGACTATGCCCATATGGGCAATTTTATTCTCATACCAGTGGTTTGTTTCTTTCATTACTTTTAAACCTCAGCATTACATTTCTAAGAATTCTCAGTGGATATATCTAATATTTTAAAAGGATATAAAAGCAGACAGATTGCCTTGTAAAGTAAAAACACACATCAGAGTCAAGAAAGAAAAATCAAGAGCAAGAAATGGTTTGTGAACAGGAGCTTTAGATAAAACAGATAAAAAATATACTTAACCAGTGTTGGTTTATGAACTGACTGATGAACTTAAGTTGCATCATCCGGTATTTATTTGTTACATTAATCCTAAACTGAAAGATAATCAACAAATTTGTTAAGTAGGCTATGTTTACCCTTTTCTCATCATTGTGATTGTTTTTTGGTAACAATGTTGAACTGAGTTCCACTGACTTGATTATAGCCATCAGGAGGATATAATACACTTAAATTTCACAAACATATGTGAACTTTACAGGTCTCATATTTAAGAAGGGCCCAGTCTCTCTGAGAAGGTACACATAATGATAAGACTTATTAAATTATTGATTATCCTTCAAAAACAAGCCCACACGAGGGAACTTAATTAATCAATTTGCTAATATTAATTTAGTGAATGGACATACATTCAAATTTTCAAATATATTTATGACCCTCATCGACTTATACACATGTTGTGTGAGTATTTTTGCTTTTATGAGAGTTCAAAGTCTTTGAATTTGTATTTTATTTTTAAAATCACATACATTTTCTCTCAACCCCTCTAATATTCACTTTGAAGGTACCATGCAAAACTATGGGCAGTGGGCATTGAAAGCCTAAAAGAGGAAGGTCATATTTTAAATGAATAATACAAATTGTTCCTAACTTATAATCCTGTTTTCTATCTTCCCATTTCGGAACCCAAACTAATTTGTATAAAAACCCATACAAATTCTAACATACAATACATCTCTTAACAAAGGGGTGATGTTTCAGTGACACAATTCAAGGTCAAAAAAATTCAGGATTTGTGGGAAGAATTACTGCATCAGGGCATGCTTTAGAATGGGAATTCCCTCCCTGGCCAGCACTGGAGGGTGACTCTGGACCTTCTGGGACTGCCTGAGATGGGCTGTGGCTCCCAGGCACAGTGGCCAGAGAGTAGGCATTCCTGGAAGGCTTCTGCCCCTCTCTCAGCAGATCAGGAGACTGGCCCTGGGCCCCTGAAAGACCTCATCCCCTAGCTTGTCCCATTGTTGCCTTTTTAGGTTGTTATAGACCTGCTGGGTACAAAGAAGAGTGAACTTCCTCTCAACTCCTCTCATGGCCAGGACAACTTCAGCATTTAACTTAAGCATCACTGCACCGTACTTAGCACTCCCCATAATAAGTCATGTGATTATGTACATTCAGTTTTGAAATAATGGCAGGGTGCATGACCGTCAGATCTGGGTTTGAATCCTGGACTTGTTTATTAGTTGTGCGACCTTGGATGGGTATTTGATGTCTGTATGTCTCAGTTTCTTCACATGTAAAGTTAGGATGATACATTACCAACCTCATAGGAATGTTATAAGTTTTATTTAATAAGAGATTGATGAATGTAAATAACTTTAAACAGTACATGTTAACTCTCATCATTATGGGATTGAAGACAATTATGATAGTAGTCACTGGAATTTTCTGTGTCTGTTCATTTTTGCTTGTGCCTTTTGAACTGAACTGTGCCCTGGTTAGTTGATCTATCCAGCAATCCATTGATTGCTTTATTCATATCAGTTGCAGGTCAGTAGGCAGTCAAAATGATGCATACTAACTCATCCTGGGTTTGGTGTTACAGCTGTTTTGTGTGTCTTGACCCAGTTTTGTCTACGTGAGCCCATTTATCAATCTTTAGTCTTTTCTACAGTGATCTTTGCTGGTCCCTGTGTTTAACTTTCCTTAACTTGGATTTATTCACCTCTATAAGGGAGACACCCATCTATTTATTTCAACATGTGATTGTCAAAGGAGACACTCTATGCAAAGGTGCTTCAAAAACTGTAAAAAGCCATATAGCTATGAGGTATTAGGAATATTTAAGAATCATAGACCTGCAAGAGATATGAGAAAACACCCAAAGTAACTGCTTCTTTTTAGCAACAAGGAGCCTGAGATCCAGAGAGGTCATCATTATTAGCGGGCATGGTGTTTTCATGGTGTGTGTGTAACGGTACTTGTGCTTCAAGAATGATGAAATATTGTTGGAGTGTGAAAATGTATTAAAAATTATATATGTAGAGAACAAATTACTATATCATTTAGAGAAAAACAGTGTAGAAGAGACAGTGAATGCAATGAGAAATTTATTTTAATTTGAAATTAAAATTTAAAGGGGGTGATTGATGCTATCTGAAATTTGAAGGAGTATCACCATAAGAAAGGTGGATTTGAGTGGAGCCTTGAAGGATAAAAAGTAAAAGCAGAGAAGAAGACAAGGGCAGTCCCCGCAAGGAGGTGAGAGCAAAGGCCTAGGGAGTCTATGAAAGCAGGTATGGTATTATGTAATCATCACCACAGTCTTATTAGAGATGAGGAAATTGAGGCTCAAAGAGGCTAAGGGAGTCCTGATGTCCCATGGTTTCTAAGTGGTACACGTGGGAATCGAGCTCGGGTTCTCCAACGGCTGGTCCAGTGCTCTTTGCACTGTGTCACAGCTGCTTTTTCTGTGAGACAAAGCCCTGGAGATGCTGTCTACTCTAGTCACCGGGCTATGTAGAAAGGTTAGCCAATCCCTTCCATGAAAATTTAAATTCAAGCAGTTCTGGGACAGTTCTGTTACTAAGAAGATAGGTTTAAGTCACTCTTCAAGAATTAGTGAAGTGATTTTTCTGGACACAATTACCCCAAAACTCCATCTTATTACTTGACAGAATGAATGTTGATTGAGAAACAACATAAGCAATGATGGGTGTGTTTGCTTGATAAATTGTCCCTTCCACAATTTCTTCTGGGTTTGGGCAAACATAAATTTGACCATTAATTATTGTAATTGTATCCTGAGCATAAAAATATATATTATATATGTATTTTTGTATATATGCGTATACTCATATACATGTGGAATTATTGGGTTTTAGAAATGGAAGGTACTTCTTAGATATAATAGTTAAAAATAGGATACAGATTACCTGATTTCTAATCATTATTTTTTAAAGTGTATCTCCTGTAGACAGTAGATAACTTAGTCTTGCTTATCCATTCCAACAATCACTTCCTTTTAATTCAAGTATCTAGTTCATTAGCATTTAATGCAATTATTGATACAGTTGGAGTAAGGTCTACCATTTTGCTATTTACTTTCTATTTATGCTTAGTTTTTTGTTCTCTGTTCCTTCTTTCATGCCTTATTTTGGCTAATGGAATTTTTTTTTTTAAGAATTTTATCTTAATTTACTTAGTGGCTTTTTAACTATACCTCTTTACATTATTGTTAATTTTTTTTAGTAGTTGCTTCCAAGATTACAATATACATCCTTAACTATTCACAGTGTACTTAGATTTAATATTTTACCACTACACATAATGTATAAGAACTTCAGAATTGTATACCTCCATTTAATATCTGCCTCTATTCCTTTTGCTATAGTCATCATTTTCCCCTCTGTTCTTCAGATTATATAATTTCTATTTATCTGTCTTTAAGTTCATAAATACTTTTTTTGTAATCTCCAATCTGCTGTTAAGCTAATCTGATGAATTTTTTATTTCAGGTATACTTTTTAGTTCTAGAGCTGCACAGCCCAATATAGTAGGACTAGGAACATGTGACTATTTAAATCTAAATTAATTAAAATTGAATAAAAAATTAAATTCTTCAGTTGCACTAGTCACATTGCAAGTGCTCAATGGCTACATGTGACTAGTGACACTGAATGAGCAGCCCAGGTAGAAAACATTTCCATCATTGCAGAAAGTTTTACTGGACAATGTTGTTACAGAATTTCCATTTGATTTTTTTTTATAGTTTGTATCTCTCTGATGACATTTCCTATCTTTTTATTCTTTTTGAGCATATTTTCTTTACATGCTTGAGCATAGTTGTAATAGATGCTTTAAAATCCTTTTCAGCTGATTCTAACTTCTGGGTGGTTTTGGGGGTAGCCTCTGTTCATTATCTTTTCTCTTGAGTATGGTGGGTCATGTTAATGATTTTAAATGGTATCTTGGATATGATGCATTGTAAATAACCTGAATTGTTATGTTCCTTCAAATAGTATTTGTATCTTATTTGTTAAAAATTTCTAGTAGGCAGTTAACTTGGCTAAAGGCAAACTGCAAACTCTATCTTCCCTGTGGTGGGCTACAGCTAGAATCTCAGTTCAGTTCTTTGATCTTTAACTGGGCAACTTGGAGTCAGCCCAGCATGTTTGTAGATGAGAGGTCGGCTGGACATTTGGGCAAGGCTTATATATAGAATCTGGGGCTCCTCCTCTCTGGGCCTTTCCAGTTTCTTCCCTCACTTTCTAGATGCTATGGTTACCCCAAATTCTGTCCTCTGGTTCTTTTCGTCAGTAAGACCGTGGATTTTCCTTCTGAGTTTCTTAGACACCCTGCATGTCTAAGGCTGTAAAAACAGGAAAATCACCAAGTTCCAGTCCTGTCTTCCATATTGTGACTCCCATTCAATATCTGCCTACTGTTGGTCCACCGTCTAGTATCTTCACATAGTTGTTTTCTATATTTCGTCTAGAATTTATAATTATCTGGGACAGGTTTGGTTTCATAGAAACTACTCATTCATTACTACAAGAGAAAACTTGTTTCAGATCTTGACTCAGGCACTTACTATGTGACCATGTTACTAACCTCTTATGCTTTAGTCTTCTCATCTGTAAAATGGGAATAATAATATCCATCTTACAACATTGTTGGAAAGATGAAATATGTGCAATTATGTAAAGCACTTAGAGTTATTTCTTGTCCAGAGTAACTGCCCCATGTTAGCTGTTGTTCATATTATTAGAGTTCAGTCTTCTCATTTTGCATATATGGAAGTCAGATTGCTGATTGGTGGCAGAGCTGGCGCTGAAACCCTAATCCCCAGCTGGGCCCCACAGATACTCCACACACTTGTGGAAACAATATGTCAGTCTTGGAGATAGCCATTGGTTATCGATAACATTTTTGATTGTTTGATGCCCTATAACTCTATACATTATTTTATATTTCCATGGTTTTTGGTTTTTTGAGAGGTAGATGAGAGGGCAGTCTGACAGGTTTTACTAATAATAGCCTTTTCTGTCAGTTTCCACCAAAATTTTTCTTTTCCTCCATTTTTTCTTTTTTTGGCCTCTGAGCACTTGCTGCCTTCAACTACATTGTTCTGTGCTCTTTTCCCATTTAGTGGGAATATTCAATTTCCCTTCCTTTACTCCATGCATGAATTAACCTTCCCAGGCCACGTCATGCTGGTTGCCCTTCAGGGAGTGGCCTTCAGGTTGTTGACATGTTTTGGGGACAGAGAGGCCCAGTCTTGCTTAGAGATCAAGCCAAATCTTTCAGCTCTTTGCACGTCTTGTCTGGGAGGGAGACCCTACAGTTCTCAGCTCACTCTCACTGTGGGGTGAGGTATGCCCTGGTGTCCATTGTGTAGTCATAAGCATCATTTTGTATTTTGAGATTTCTGCCCCAGAGAGACAATCGCTTCATTTTCCCTGACAATTGCAGTGGGGGCTGAGATTATCTCTGGAAGCATGTTCTTTCCATGTGGGAAAGTCTTATCTTGAGATAAGACAAGAGACCCCCAAAGAGAGAGATATGCATAGTGCATGCATTTCCCTTTGTTATTCAGGACGAAACCTAGAACTCACTGGAAAATTAAGGTCTGCTTCGCGTTTTATTCTAGTTGTGTCTCTGTGAATATGGCTGAATTGCGTGGGGCTGAATCTCTCTGTTGGCCACTTCCTCGAGTTTCATTCCTGCTGCTGTGCCTCCAGCAGGATGGCAGCCATCATGGGCACAGGTGCAGAGCTGTAAAGGTGCCGCCGTCTGGTAAATCACCTATCTCAGTCTTTGCTGGCTTTTGGGTCAGGTACTGGGACAGACTTGCAGGTAGGTGGGACAGCTGCAGAGGTATCACTGGTAGGTCGCTTCCAGACCTGTTGAGCTTGTACGAGACTCACTTGTACCTGCTTGTTAACTTTCCATCCTAGGGACGTAGCACTATGGGACTGCCTTCATGCCCAGCAATGGGACAAGAAACATGTATGCCTCTCTGTGACCTGTTTATGTCACTCTCTGACAGGTTGTTGCTGGGGCTAAAATCTAGATGAGTGAACACTCTGTCGCCAACATTGATCATGGAGCAGATACTTGGCCTGTGGACAACGCATCAGAATACAGAGGTTTCTGCGGGAAGCAGTGAGAAAGAGCTAAACAAGGGTGTAGCTTGGTGTTCTTGTTAATGAGTTTTTCTTTCTTCCAGTTTGTGTCTCATGTTCTCTTCTTCTCTCTCCTCCCACTCTCATCACTATTCCTTTCCCCCAGTTTCAACCCTACAGGCAGAATAAAGCCATGTAATTTCCTGGTTTCCATGTTAGGTGGAAATATTTTTCCATTAAAGTTCCTTGTTGGACTCTCTGAATGGAGGTGATGGCTGCAGCAGCTTTGGCCTCTCTCACCTTTGAGAATTCCCCAGTAAAGGCGTCTTAGTGAGAAGGATTTACAACTGAGACAATGCTGCTTTCACAGCTTTTAATTACACTTGACTCCTTCTGAAGCTTCCTGCTGGCCGTAGCCACCTTGTGGAAAAGGGAGTGGGTTTGGGCTGAGAGCAGTGTGGGAGGCTGTCCCTTCCTTGCTGGGCGGTGTGTCCAGACCCGGAGTGGCTCCCCCAGCCCCGCCTCAGCATCTCTCCTTGGTGGTAGAGTGCAGGAGGGAATGAAACCTGATACTGTTAGTGAGGAGGTGATTCCTAAGTGTAGAGTGTTCAGGGCAATGGAGGAATGGCTGCCCTTGTGTTTGGTGTCTTTTTTGGGTGGGTTCCGGGCTAGGATTTGGAGTTCAGGGCTCAGCTCCAGGACTTAGCAGCAGCCCTGCCATTGTCTCCTGGTGGTTCTGAATACCAGAGGGCCATCATGACTGTTCAGTGGCTCTCTCTCTGAAGTCAGGCTTCCCTTTGTTGGGGTCAGAATGGCCTGAGGCTTCCATATCTAGATGTCCACATATACTTCAGTAGCCTTTTGAAACATGGCATGGGCCTGTAGTTGGCTCTGGGTGATGTGCAAAGGTAGAGTTAGCCCATGGTTTGGGTTGCACTAGAATTTCTTCTCTCCTTGGAGTGCTGCTTCTTCCTCCTTTTGATCCCTCTGTGGTCCTCTCCCACAGTCCTCTTCTTCTCTCTCTTTTGCCTACCTTCTCCCAGCCAATGAGCTTATCCACTCACAGTTTCAGCTAGCATCCCAGGAGAGTGACTTTTGGATCCCAAGGCTACCAAACCCACCTCTACCCTAGTCTCTAGACCCATGTTTTCAGTTGTCCATCAAGGAAATTTGAAGGTAACTGAGTTGTTGAGCCAGTGTGGGTATAGTAGGATTTCTCTACCTCAGCACTGTTGCCATGTTAAGCCAGATCATTCTTTATTGGCAGGGAGTGCTGCCCTATGCATTGTAGGATGCTTAGCAGCATCCCTGGCTTCTACCCACTCAATGCCAGTAGCGACCTCAGTCATGACAATCAAGAATGTCTCTAGACATTGCCAGATCCCCTCTGGGGGGCAAAATCTCTCTCAGCTGAGAACCACTGGGGTATAATGATACTGATAACTGAAATAGAAACCACAGGGAACTAAGCAATTTTTGGGAACTAGATTAGTTCTGTTTTAGAGATTTGACACCAGCAGTCTTGATAGAAAACAGGATGAGGAGGGCCTGGGAAGAGCTGGGGAAGAAAAGGGTGCAGTCACTTGCAGAAAGAAGTTGTCTTGGAGAGCAAAAGGCCGGGGGTCCAGTCTAGGATCTCTTCTTAACTAGCTGGCCCAGCCACTCAACTTTATTGGGCCTCAATTTCCTCACGATTAAATGAGAAGTTGGCCAAGATGAAATGTAAGGCCCTCCTGTCCCGTGATCCTTTCCCCACTTGTTAATACAACCGACCAGTTCTAAAAGGCTACCGCCTCCATGGCTTGAGTGATTCCTTCAAAGGGAAGGAATGCAGGTGAGGGAGGAACACATTTGCTGGTAGTCTGGAAAGCAGTTATGGTTAATATCTCCCTGCTTTGTGGATATTCTTAGCTGATCCTGAAAGCACCACACCTTGCCTAGAGGGTGCGTAGATGTATCCATCCTTAGAAGCCATCACATGGAAGTCGGGCTCACTGACAGCTCGGGTATGTCCAAACCCAAATACCTTCCTCCCATCTTATCCGCCTGCTGCCCCTCCTCCCTCCCTCCAGCTCCTTTAATCACCATTTCCACCCAGCCTCCTCCAACCTATTAGAAAGATCTGGGAGGCCGGTGATGGATTTGACTGAACAGTGTGTAATATAAAAGGGCAGAGCTGGGCCTGAAGGGACCGGGGGCTGCACGAGCTCCAATATTGCTTCCTCCAGCAGGGCAGTGCTGGGGAGCCCCTCTGGGATTACTCACACAATATTACTGCCACCGGTGCGGGTGGGGGAGGAAGGGGAGGCAGACAGCTCGGGGGAGGGTCTTAGGATAGCGGCAGATGAGGCCGAGAATAACAACAACAATGATAATGGCAATATTTGAATAATAGTAAAAGTAGTAATAATTGTGTTTTCCAGGTTTATTAACTTTGGGAAGTCTGGTTTATTAGCTCTCCTGGCTTATTAACTTTGAGAAGTCTTTGCTCATCATGGCATATGCCTGAGGCTTGCTGGTGTTTGAGTTCATCAGTCTCAGGCTCTCAAAGAGAAAGAGGGGCACAGGAGAGAGGGAAGGAGGGAGGCGCGGTGATATTTGAAGTAATTAGAGAGACTTTATTGAAATCAAATGCACAGGCAAGAAATGGTAATTAACTTAGAGAAGGGGATGCTCTGTTCTCTCTCATCCAAGGGCTGTGGGGCTGTCATAGATAATCCTCATCTTGGGGGCACTGGATAGCTTGTGAAAAGGCAGTGTTGGAAAGAATATATATATTTGTGTGTGTGTATATATTTTAAACAGAGATCTAAATTGAACAGTGCAGGAAAGGAAGCTTACCTATCCCTATCTAGTTTATCCTTGGTATAAAATACAAAAGAAAAAAATTAAAAAGATAGAATGGTTTAATTAGGAATTCCGGTTCTGTCCCTGAAGTTATTCACTAGTACAGATGATCTAAGAGTAAAAAAGGGGAAAAAATGATTATACAGGTTGGGGAGGTCAGATAGAGATCTTTTGCTGAGAATTATGGTGAGGAGCAGGATCTTGGGGTAAATTTCATTGTTTTGAAACTGACGTCATGATATTGGGGTTAAGAGTCTAGTGGGTTGAGTCAGCTTGGGTTCCTTTGGGGGCTGTGCAGTCACGAGATGAAGATGCGGTGGTCATCTGGGCCTAAGGAGTGGGTAGGGATTCCATGAAGAGATGTTCAGCTCACTTAAAGAAGACTTTGTAACACTGCTTTTAAACTTAAAATAAGTGAGTCCTTTGTTATGAGGTTGGAATAGAAGGCATTCAAGAATCCTTCTTACATTAAGCACTTATTTACTATCTACTGTGTTTCAGTACAAAGAAGAAAACTGGCTTAACAAAATGACTTTGAGATCACTGGGTTTTGAGTCAGAAAACCTGGGTTTAAGATGTCCTTTGAACTTCCGTTTCTTCCTTTGTAAAAATGGGGCAAATTATGTCTCTGAAGGGGTTTGTATAAGGATCATATGGGAAAATGAAATTTGAGTAACAGTTTGTAGACTGTAAAGAACTATACACCTCTAGGATTAAAAACAATTACTCTTATTATTAATATTTATTGTTATTTTATGAATCTGAGGCTCCATGGTCCTGTAGTTGCAAACATTCTCTTTCTCCTCACATCTCTGGTGGTTTTGCTTTACGTTTGCCCTCCTGGAGCAGGACTAAAGAGCTGGTCTGTCAACATTGACATAAGGATTGCTCTGGGTCTGGATGTATTCAATCAGTGATTTCACTTGCAGCTTCTTTTGTCAGTGCTTTGAGACTCATGGCCAAAATGCACTGTGGACACGCAAAGGCCCTCCTGTATTACAGGGATTTACTTCTAATTAGGAGAGTATCAAGTTGAGGACTGGGTTCCTCATCAGGGTAGAGCTGCTTTGGGGCTGGTGGAAGGAGGCTTTGGTCAGAGCCCTGAGTTGAGTTGTGTGGCCCAGGCCTCGATAAAGCTTGGATGTTCAGCCCTAGGTAGGAGTTAATTCTTCCCACGCTGACTAGTCTGTGTTCATCACCTTCTTTCTGTAGGTGGTCTGTTTGGTAAGGCTGGGCCAACTAAATAATCATTCCACTTAATCAACATCTGTTTCACAAAATCTACTGAATGCCTGCAATATGCCAGACAATAGTCTCATTTTAATAAACCATCTTTCTCACTGATTGGTGTCTGTATTAGGCTGTTAATGTGGCCATATATAGACTAGGAAATGATGTGGGTAAATTTTACTCTATCTTTAGAAATGAGATGTTAGAGAACTACAAGCATTTGGTAAGCACTTTTCATTCATTCAAACTATTATCCATTCAGCAAATGTTTGTTGTATTGTAGTTGGGCCCATGGGAAGGAAAAGGAAACAAGCCAAGGTCCTTGCCTTTTGGTATTTTACCATCTAGTGCAGGAGTTGAAAGCACAGATGTGAAAGTATTGAGAACAGTGAAATCAAAACGTGCAAAAGTGATGGGGTATAAATTAAATATGCAAGGACTTACCATGAAGGAGCAAAGAAGTCTCTAAAAGGCTGAATAGTAGATCAGGAGAGGTTTTCTAGAGTAAGTAAATTTGAATTTAGGTCTTTAAGAAGGCAGTTGGCAGAGACCAGTGTTTCCCATGTGTGCTGCTACTGGTGGTACAGAAGGTGACCTGACTTTATGTGGAATCTGGGTGCACATTTTATATTGTAATAGCAGCATCTTTATTTTTAACACATGTATGGAAAAATTATAACATCAAACCAATGATGTCATGGCAGTGATGTAAAGTTTCTGTTTTAAAATAAATCTGTTACAAGTAAAATGAATGAGTTGATTACAAATAGTAAGTGACAATTGTGCAGGTAGTGAGACACTTGGCATATAGCATGTCTGTGACATGAAAATTCCTGAAGCTTAGGAAACACTGGCATAGATGATGTTATCACCTTACATAGGCTTGGTGCTTTACAGTTCACACAAAGCATTTTCATATATTTTGTGTAGTTAACTGCCCTATATGGTGGACCTGGAAAGTATTATTACTCTGGCACAAACTAGAATTTTAATACGTATGTTTGTTAATTGAATTTTGACTACCCATTTTACATATAAAGAAATGAGGCTTGGGGAAGTTGACTCACCCAAGGTAAGACACCTAGTAAGTAGTGGCTTGGGATTAGATCCTGGCCCTTTTGGTTCGGAGACATTTATTCCACAGTAGAGAAGTAAGGGAGATGTTCCAGGTGAAGAGAAAGGCATTTGAAGAAATGGAGATTGGAATTAGCAAATTGTGTTCTGATCTAAGGGGTACAGCAAGAGACTGGTGTACTGAATCAGGATATGATAAAAAATGAATTGAAAAATCAGGAAAGACAAGGACAGGAATAATTGAAGAAGGGTGTTCAAAGTCTAGGTGTTAAGGAACTGTGATGGGTTCTTTTTTTTAATTTTTAAGGTAAAAGTCATATAACATAAATTCACCATTTTAGCCATTTTGAAGTGTACAATTCAGTGTCTTTTAGTAGATTCACAGTTTTGTGCAACCATCACCACTATCTAATTCCAGAACATTTCCTTCATGCCTCAAAGAAACTCTGTACCCATTAAGCAGACATCCCCTTTCTCCCTTGCCCTCAGCACCTACTCTCTTTTACGTTTCTATGAATTTGTCTATTCTGGATATTTCATGTAAAATAAATCATGCGGCCTTTTATGTCTGGCTCCTCTCACATAGCATAGCCTTTTCAAGGGTCATCCATGCTGTGGCGTGTATCAGCACTTCATTCCTTTTTATGGATGAATAATATTCCACTGTATGTATAGACCACGTTTCGTTTAACATTCATCATATGATGGACATTTGGGTTGTTTCCACCTTTTGGCTATTATGAATAATGCTGCTATGAACATTAGGTACAAGTTTTGTTTGAACACCTGTTTTCAGTTCTCTTGGGTATATACCTCGGGTTGGAATTGCTTGGTCATATGGTAATTCTATGTTTAACTTTTTGAGGAACCGCCAAACTGTTTTCCACAGTAGCTGCACTATTTCTCTTTCCCACCAGTAATGTATGAAAGTTCCAGTTTTTTCATATCCCCACCAACACTTGCTATTTTTTGGTTTTTTTGATTATAGTCATCCTAGTAGCTATGAGATGGTATCTCATTGTGGTTTTGATTTGCATTCCTTCAATGACTAATGATGAGTGTCTTTTCATATGATTATTAGCCATTTGTATGTCATTTTTGGAAAATTGTCTATTCAAGTTTTTTGCCCATTTTTAAATTGTGTTTATCTTTTTGTTGTTAAATTGTTAGAACTCTTTATATATTCTGGATACTAGATCCTTATAAGTCATATGATTTGCAAATATTTTCTCCCATTCTGTGGATTGTCTTTTCACTTTCTTGATTATGTCTTTTCATGCACAAAAGTTTTTAATTTTGGTGAAGTCTAATTATCTGTTTTTTATTTTGTTGATTGTGCTTTTGGTGTCATATCCAAGAATCCATTGCCAAGTCAAAGGTCATGACCATTTATCCCTATATTTTCTGGTAAGAGTTTTATAGTTTTGGCTCTTACAATTAGGTCTTTGGTCCATTTTGAGTGAATTTTTTATGTGGTGTAAGGTACAGCATGGTGGATTCTTGACCACAGAAGTTATTTGATGGCAGTATTAGGAAGATTATTCTGGCAGTTATCTTTAGAATTAAATAGAAAAACTGGGAGAAAAACAAGGAAGCTATTGTAGAGGAATCAAAACATATGGTTTATTTTTTAAATAACAGTTTTATTGAGATATAATTCACATATAAAATTTACCCTTTTGAAGTATACAATTCAGTGGTTTTTAGTCTATTCACAGAGTTATGTGATTGTTACCCTCATTTTCATTCTCATTTTAGAACATTTTATTTTCATTACCTCCCAAAAGAAACTCTGTATTGATTAGCGATCTCTACCCATCCATAATCCCACAGCCCCTGGCAACCACTAATCTTTCTGTGTCTGTGGATTTGCCTATTGTGGACATTTCATATAAATAGAATCATACAGTATGAGATCTTTTGTGTTTGGCTTCTTTCACTTAGCATAATGTTTTTTAGTTTCATCCATGTTGTAGCATGCATCAGTACTTTATTCCTTTTTATGGATGAATAACACTTAATTGTATGGATATACCATTTTGTTTATCATTCATCTGTTTATGGACATTTGGGTTGTTTCCACTTTTTTGGTTATTATGAGTAATGCTGCTATAAACATTCATGTAGAAGTTTTAATGTGGACATGTTGTTTAGCTTTTGTGTAATATTCATATAGTATTTTGTCATTGTTCTCTACCTTTATCTTTTCTTATGATCTCTCTGATTTATCCCATGGAATTATTATTCAGGTGCCTAAAATTACTGGTTTCCCTTTTAGGTGGATAGCCTTATTGCTAGGCAACACTCCTAACATCCCAGGAAAACTGGGTTACTTGGTTACTTGTGATGATGCCCTATTTTGAAAGCCATGCAAAGAATAAGAACAGGCAAAACATTTAGTGAGAATTGTTAATATTTTGAAGGGTGTAGCATTTGATCTTAGAGATTCCTTTGAAGTTTTTGCTGAAAATGTGAATGTCTCTTTTAGGTTTGAGAATGACTCTGTGGTGGACCCCACTGTTTGTTGCTCTGGCCTTGAAAAGACCTGTATGGCCAGTGGCCAGCACACAGCCAACAAGCCTAGAGCCCAAGTGCCCAGTACTCTAGGCACCAAAGCCTCATGCACACACAGTTTCCTCCTTTCTCTCATTCTTCCTTCTCTCTTGCAGAATATCTTTCGAGAGTCCCATCCTGACCCTTGATTTTTAGGGAAAAAAACTAAGTGGCAGCCCCTGCACTTCATTTATGTCCAGTGTCTTAGCTAACAATGACGTTAGGTTGTGCTCAAGATCTCAGCATACCAAAGACATCAATTTCTTTGTAGCAGGTTACATATAGTGTAGGCATTTGCCATCCTCACCATATTCGACAGTTCTGGGGTTGGCTGGTTCAGGTTGCAAGGTATCTATCAATAGCACTACCTTTAAACAATGTTAACATGTAGAAAAACATATTTTCTTAAGCTTTTTAGTGTTTGTGAAAGAAGTATTTTTATCCCTTTACAGGGAGAAAACGTATGTGCCTTATAACCTGAAAAAGAAAGAAAAAATCTAGGTGGGAGTAAAGACTGTGCTATCCTACTGGCTGTTATGCAGAACTATAACCCCAATAAAGCTGGTGGTCCATGTGGTTGAGCGTTACAATGTTGTAATGATCAGAGACACTGATTTATAAGGTAATTTAATGCTTTTGGAAAATATTAAAAATGTGAAGAAACTGAAAGTGACCTATGATCCCACTAGTCACAGACTACCCGCTTAGTATTTTAGTGTCTTTCTTTCCAGTCTTTTTTTCTTCCCTTTATTCATTTGTGTTTCTGTTTGTGTGCCTGTCTGTCTGCTTTTTGTCTATTTATTCATACTGTACATACATTCTTATAACTGTATGTTTTCATTCAACATTATATTGTGAACGTTTTCCTGTGCCTTTGGCCTTTGAAAGTATGGTTTTAATGGTTATGAAACTTACAGTATAATTTGTTTACCCATTTATGTTTATTATAACTAACATTTAGGTGACCTTCCTGAATTATATGTATTTTATTATATCTTGGATTATTTCCTTAGATTACTGGAGGGAGGATTATAGCATAAAACATATTAACATTTTTTAAGGTTCTTGATATCTGTTTCTAAGTTACTTTCCAGAAAGGTTCTACCAGCTTGGACTCCTATCAAAAGTATATGAAAGTGTCAAACGTTTTTCATCTTTCCTTCAGCAACCATTTAAAAAAATAGACTTATGGTTTACAGTAGTTTTAGGTTCATACCAATATTGAGCTGAAAGTGCATAAATTTCCCATGTACTCCCTGTCCCTGCACATGAACAGCCTCCTCCATTATCCACATCCCTCACCAGAGTGGTGCATTTGTTACAACTGATGAACCTACACTAACATGTCCTTGTCACCCAGAGGCTATAGTTTATATTAGGGTTCACACTTGGTGTTGTACATTCTGTGAGTTTCAACAAATGTATAATGGCATGTATCCACCACTGTAGCAGCATACAGAGTAGTTTTGCTGCCCTAAAAATCCTCTGTGCTCTGCCTACTCATCCCTCCCTCCCTGCTAACCCCTGGTAACCACTGATCTTTCACAGTCTCCATAGTTTTGCCTTTTCCGGAATGTCATATATTTGGAATCATACAGTACGTAGCCTTTTCAGATTGACTTCTTCGCTTAGTTATATGCATTTAAGTTTCCTCCATGCCTTTTCATGGCTTGATGTGCTCATTTATTTTTATTGCTGAATAATATTCCATTGTATGGATGTACCACAGTTTATCTATTCACCTCCTGAAGGGCATCTTGGTTGCTTCCAAGTTTTGGCAATTATAAATAAAGCTGCTATAAACATCCATGTATAGGTTTTTGTTTGGACAAGTTTTCAACTTCTTTGGGTAAATATCAAGGAGAACAATTGCTGGATCATATGGTAAGAGTATGTTTAGTTTTATAAGAAATTGCCAAACTGTCTTCCAAAATGGCCCTGCCATTTTGTATACCCACCAGCAATAAATTAGTGTTCCTTTTGCTCCACATCCTTGTCAGCATTTGGTGGTGTTAGTGTGCTGGATTTTGGCCATTCTAATAGATGTGTGGTGGTATTCTTATTATTGTTTCTCATCAACATTTTAAATTTATAAATATTTGATGATTTGATAGTGTTAAATTGCATTTTTAGATTGCATATGAATTTGAATAATTTTTCAAATGTTTATCAACCATTTGTACTTTTCTGTTTTGTATTTTTCCTTCTTGTATGTATCTTTCCTCCTTTATAACACATTTTAAAATTTTCTTTCATTTGTAAATATGTGTTAACCCTTTATCATATTTATTGGATATGCTTTCCCAGTTTTCCATTTGCTTTATAATTTTTATCATATATATATATGTATACACACACACACACATTTTATTTTATGATTGAATGTTAATTTTCTTTTCTTCCATGGCATTTATGTCAGTTAGTAAGCAGATACTCATATGTACTGAAGTCCTTCTATGTGCCGGTGACTGTGCCAAGCACTGGAGTGAGATCTAGGTGTGGTCCCTGTCTTTGTGGAGCTTGGACTTCCTGAGATCACCTATAGTTCGTTCTTGTTTTTAAGGTTTCATTTTTTATACTTAATTCTTCCATTCATCTAGAATTATATTACTATATATTTTCAAGTAAGGAAATAATTTTTCTTCAATATCCATTTTTCTGGCATCTTTTGTAGAATAGCTTATCTCTTATTGATTTATAATGCTTTTCTTATCATATGCTAAAATCTCATGTACAAGAGGGGATTTTTCAGGGCTACTTAAATGGTTTCATTGATTTGTCTGTCAATTCTAGGGCTGCCAGTGCCCATACTATTTTAACTTTTGTGGCTTTATAATATATGTTTTAATATCTTGATAAAGCAAGGCCTCCTCACCATAGTTTTTCTTAATGAAGACTTCTTTTTTCCTTCTCAATTCATTCTTTGTGTTGTACTTTTTATTCATTTTGTCAATTTGGAGAAAAAAATATGGTTAGAATTTTGACCAGAATTGTCTTAAGCTTTGGGAAAGGTTTGCTTTAGTAGTCTTCTTCAGAAAAATGACAAGTCTCTCCATTTATTCAAATCTGCTTTTATATGTCTCAGTGAAGTTTGCCATTTTCATCATATTGGCCCCACCTATTACTTTTTAGCATTATTTCCAGATACTGCATGTTTTGTTGCCCCTGTGAATGAAATCCCCCTTTCTCTCTATTATAATTTTGTTTGTTACTAGAAACACAGAAAAGTAATTAATTTTTACATATTGTCTTGTGTCTCTAGGCTTTACTGAATCTATTACTTGTAAGAGTCTTTCCTTGATTTTCTTGGTTTTATTCATTTGCAAATAATGGCTATTATATCTCATTCTTTCCAGCAGTTGTATCTCTATGTGTTTGTTTTATGTATTTTTTTAAGATAGAACTTCTTAAGTATTTAAACAGTAGAGGTAATAGAAAGCACTCTTATCTTTTCCCTGGATTTTAAGGGAAAATGAATGCTTTTTGGTTTTTTTAAGTATGATGTTGGCTGTAGGTTGACAGCTGACATTCTTTATCATGTTATCTCTATTTTGTATTAAGAGGTTGGTAGTTCTTGGTGTGTGTGTGTGTATGAGAGAGAGAGTGAGAGAGAGACCTCAGCTGAAATACTTTCAGCTTCAAATAACAGAAAACCCAATTAACCCTGGCTTAACCAGAAGGGGAGTTTATTTTTCCATGTTCCAAGAAGTCTGGGGGTGGGCAGTGCAGAGATGGTATGGAGGCTCATCATGCCATGATGAGGCTCAGCATGAACAATCCGGGCTGTTTCTATATTTCTTCTTGCCATCGTTAGGCCTTTATCCTCATGGCCACAGGAAGACTCTGCAGCTCCAGCCTCGGAATCACATTCCAGGCAGGAAGAAGAGGGTAGGGCCAAAAGGTGAAGGGTAAAAGGTCAAAGGGTCACATTAGCTGAGTCTTGTCTCCTTTAAAAAGCTTTCTGGAAGCCACCCAGGGGCTTCCACTTAGCCTCATTGTGTCAAAGGGGTAACTCTTAATGGTGGAAATTGTCTGGGAGAAGGGCCTGAAGACGTGGGTTGTGTTAACCAACCAACAGCATCTACCACAGCTTGCAAACAAATGGCTTGGAGCCCCCATGAAGGAAGATAATATAATGCCTCAGCAACTGCTCTGAACCTGAAGCCAGCAGATTTTGTTTGAATTCTGACTTCTCTTTTAATCCTCTGTGCCAGCACGAGCAAGTCACCTCTCTGTCCATAGGGTGATATCTGCCTTCTACGCAGGAAGATGCTTGAAAAGTGCAGATGAAGTCAAATCCTGAAAGTACTTCTATTTTCATTCCTTTTTTGCATTAGGATAATTTGTGTTTGGTTAATGAATAAATTGTTCTTTCCCTGTGATTTTTATGGTGTTATTATTAAAATACTTTTGCCTGAACAGAACCTTAAGATGAACAGGGTGTCAAAGAGGTAGCATGGACAGCTATCAGCAATGGGGATGATTCCTTTGAGAAGGAGTGGAAAGAAGGTGCTAAGAGAAAAAGCCAGAAAGTTGTCTCAGCTTCTCTCCAACCCGAGAAAGGAGGAAGATTGAACATGTAATGAAGTGATTTAGTACTTTTCCTCAGTTTGCTCTGCTTCCCTTCTCTGCCTTGGGGCAAAAGAAGTGTCTTGCTTAGAAGTTTTATTGAGAAAAGCACTCTGAATCATGTTGCTTTTGTGGCAACTATTAATTGCTTCCTGAATTTATATAGCATAAATAAAATAGGTTGCCAGGGAATAAATTACCCAGTGGATAAATGGTGGGTCATTAATGTAGCATTGACCCTGAACCCAGAGGATGACGTGAGATCTGTGAGAGCGCTCAAGAAATTTACCAGAACCCATTTCAGCTGGAGGTGATGTGTTTTAAATCCCCCTGTACAGCAATGAGGGGAATCAAATTAGATAATAGTTTGCAGAAATCTTCTGGGCCCAGAGCCCCACTCAGAAGGATTTTGTCCTCTTGTGTTATCATGCTTCACATTTTTGGGCTGTACCTGTGTCCCAGTGGTTCCCAGAAGGGCTTTATATTTTCCCCACATGGTAGAAGCCTGAGCTGACACATCTGAAATGCTTTGGTGTGCAGGCATGCTCTGTGTCTGTACTTTTTAATACTGTAGTTATTTTGTATTAATAAGTAAATTCCAATTTCACCTTATTCTGAAGTCTAAGATCCTAACTTATACAAAGGAAAGGGTAAATTCAGAATGCAATTTTACCTGTCCTGCTGCCTCCCTTGTAACTTTCTCCTCTAAAAATATTCAGGTGTCATTCCCCAGGTATCCCATAGTTGGAATAATTGGAGTATGTGTGTGTGTATTAATTGTATTTGTGGATAGTTACGTTTCTATGGGCTTTTAAAAAAACTAGAATCGGAACTATTGGGGTTTTCTCTCTCTACGCTCCTCTCTCTGCCTGGGTTCCACAAGTTCAGCGTACCCCTCGATGCCCAGAATAGTTAACCCGGGTTGAGGGCCCCCTGTATCTGATGCATATGCTAGTATGGTGATGGTGTTGGGGTGGGTTCAGAAACATATGAGGGACAGTTCACTTTCTTCTTGAGCCATTTATAAGTATCAATTCCATACATAATCCTATCATCAGGGTAGTTTTTTTCTGAAGTGTTTTTGTTCCTTCTAGTTTTTGTAAACTCATTCTCATGTAACCAGATCCTGATCAGAAATGCATGTATCTCAAAGGAAGAAATGCATGTATCTCAAAAGGAAGAAATGCATGTATCTCAGTCCCGTCAAGGGAAGCAGGAGAGAGGGTAGGAGCTTTGCCCAGGCCTGGGTGCTCCTTGGGACTAAGGTGGGCAGGTGCTGGCTTGCCAGAATGACAGCTACTGGACTTCTCTCAGACCCTGGCTCTTCTCTGCCCATCCACTTTTTCTTGTGCTGTGAAAGTACATCTGGCCCCACGGCCAGCTTTGTGTGTGTAACTTAGATGCCCCTGGCCCCCGCTCCCCCCCCACACATAAGGGCATATTAACATTAAAGATTTCTCCTTTGGCTCCACCACCCTCAATAACACCCCCTGTAAGGACCACCCCTGCCCCACCAAGTACTTCTGTATGTGGCTCTGCACCAGCCTGGCAGCGCCCGTCTCCAAGGGCATTCCCTGGCCTTTCTCTCCCGCCCAGCCCCCTCCCTGCAGTATTCTCTGCTCATCAAGCGGCTTGAGGGAGTCATAGGCCCTACTGCCAAGGGTGCCCACCATGAGGCTGCTAGTGTAGGGGCCAAGGGGTGGTTCCAGTGCCCCCAGGACCACTAGTCCTCAAGGTGACCTCGGTGCTGGTTCCACATGCATCTGGGCGTTTTGCTCTGTCCCTGGGCTCTGAAGCAGCAACGCTACACTCCCAGGCCTCTCCTCTCTGCCGTCTCCCACCTCCCTGTGGTCAGCTCTCAGCATGAGTTCACGGGGCTGGGAAGGGAACACTGAGTAACCTCCTCCATTGCCCAGTTTTACCTGTCTCTCTTTCAGACCAGTGTGCTCTCACACACACATGCACACGCACACTGTACCTACACAAGACAGAATATCACTAAGTAAGCCTTCCAACTAAAAAAGAAAAACCTTCCTCCTTTTATCAGAAAATGAAATGCCCCTGTGCTACCATGTCCCACAGACTGTGGGCAAGGGGGTGTCTGTTTGCTAATAGCCTGGCTTTGACTCTGGCTCGCTGCTACAAGGGATGGACAGTAGGTCCTTATGTGACCAGCACTTACCTGCCTCCCGTATATGGTATCCAAAATACTACCATAGAGAATAAGCCCTTTGGGTCTTTAAGATTTCCAATTTTCAGGACCCTTGATTTAAAACCAGTACTGCTGAGAGGGATGTTCCTTACATCTTTTCCTAGGCAGCACCTTGGTGAGGACAAACTCTCAGCGGCCAGAGACAAGGTTCTAGGACAGCGGCACAGGTACTTGGTGGGTCACGTGTGTCAGGAGTGGATGGGACTCTCCAAAGCCTCATCGTGCCTCCTTAATGGTTTTGGGGTTTTCCCTGCTGGTTAGAGGGGCCAGATCTCAAAGTAGTGAGACATAGTGCAGCATTGTGAAACCTTGTGCTGTGCTTCAGCCTAGCAAGGAGTCAGGGTGACAAGGATTTAGTTTTACAGTGTTGGATTAAGGACCAAATACAAGATGATTTGGATAATTTTCACTTTGCTGGCTCCTTAGCTACAAGTAATTTATTCTAACCTTCCTCCATAATGCCAATTACAGCTGTTAGCACATACTTCAAAGCCAGTATTCAAAGTACAAAGCTATGGTTAGGATTTCTGAAGTTCCTGTGCTGATGTTCTGGGCCCAGGGGGCTTTAAACCAAGGTTGGAGTGGGTGGAGATGAAAGGATGTGGAGCTGTTCCTGAATGTTCTTTGGTTCTTGTGCATGTTGGAAGAGGGGAGTTTAGGGAAGGTGGGTGGAGCCCACCAGAGGCCATGGCCAGAGGGGAGGACCAGTCCGGGGTTGCGCACGTGGTCTGTGGGGACATCCCCTTCACAAACATAAAAGCTGTGGCTTACTAGAATGGTTTTCTCTACACGGTGAGGGGTAGAGAACAGAATGAAGGGGAAGATGAAGAAAGGGAACAGGTCTAATAAAAGAATTAATTGATAAGACATGTCTTGCTGGACATGTCGAGAGAGACAAACGGTGGAACTCCAGGCTGCCCTTTCTTGTGCAGGGTGTCTGATCAGTCATGCAACCTGGGGGTAGGCAACAGAAGAAGGAACTGTGCAGCTGGCCCGGCAGGAGCCTCGGGGCGTTGACACGCAGGGCTTCTGCCTGGGATGGCCTGCCTGTGATTGCTGTGCTCTCACTGACGTACAGTGGAGGCCATCGACTGTTATCTGCTTAGTCAGTTAATTCTAATGATTATTGGCTGCTCACTGGGAGTAAAGACAGCATGCTTGGCTACTATAGAAAAGGGAAACTGCCAGTTTTGCTTAAAGGGAGAAAGTGCTGGGCCCTAGAAATCTTGTGGGTGTGGAGACCCTGAACATCTGTGTTCTCTTTCTGTTCAAGCATCGAGAGACTTAAAAAAAAAAAAAAGGAGAGACAAGCGAGTGAATCTGCAGAATGAGAGGTAAAAAAGAAAAATAAAGATATTGGAAGGAAATATAATTTTAAAAGGTAGAAGACAAGCTAGAAGCAACAAAATGCAGAGTGAGAGAGAGAGAAGCTAAGACCTAAGGAAGGAAAACTGTCAACAAGATGGGGATCAGCTAGAAAGGGGGGCCAGTCTGGCGTTAGAGCTGCCCACCTGATCTCTAGCAGGTCTTAAAACCAGAAGAGAGTGACTTATGCAAATCCTACCTCAGACCTGGAGATACCCTGCACTTAAAATGCAAGCATAAACGCAAAGTTGCTTGAGCCCTTTTGAAGCATCCTGGGAAGTGGGGTTTGTAGAGGCTGGTTGGAGGAAGGTGCCCCGTGCCCCCTTCGCCAGGCTCCCTGCTTTGTTCTGGAGCTCAAATATCTCGCATGTGGTGGCTGTCTCCCCGGCCCCCCACGTCTCCCACACACATGGCTGAGACAGCAGTTATTTCTCAAGGAGGTGTCAGCTTGTGGAGATGTTTGCTGCCTGGCTTGGAAGCTGGCTTGGTGGCCTCTCTCTGTTTGCTGTTAACACTCCTTCACATGGCTGTGTGGTAAGGGCTGGGCCCTGCCATCTCTAACATGACCACTCGCTGCCTTTATCACCCCAGCTGCCCAGCTCAGCCGTGATTTCTGAGAGCAGTTTGGGAAATGGCAGCCAAGGGGTTCCTCCTCTGGTGCTGAGTTTTTAATCTTCAGGGACTAAAAGGAAAATGTTGAGATTTTCTAAAGAGGGCTATTCCAGAATCCTTAAAAATAGGCTTAACTTTCACGGGTGATCCCGTGCTACTGGCTTGCATGTCCTGCCTCAGTGAGCTCACCTGTTCTCTGGTTTGACCAGTGAGAGGCCCTGGTAGGAGAACTTAGGTCAGAAGGGAAATAAACTTGGGTATTCCTGGCTCCATCCCTGTTTGGTCCCTACATATTGGGTTTTGTACTTTCATCAGAAGCCATAGCTGCTGTCACATGCCTCTCTCTGTCCATACAGCTCTCTCTCTGTGTTCTACTAACTGCTCCCTTCAGGCTAGGGGTGGTCATGCTCCCTGAAGTGTCCATCTGGGGTACCATACCATCTTTTGTTGCTTTCCTTAAACCCTGCCCACACCTTCGAAAAACTCTTCTCTATTACCTAACCCCAACAACAACAACAGCAACAAAAGAAAAAAAAAAGAGGAAGCGGGGGTGTGTGACTAAATATCAAGTTGGTTGGTCATTTCTAAGAGTGTTTCATGACATGAGGCAGATTTTGTCTGGCTTGTTCCAAATGAACATATCAGGATGGGTTGGGCTAAGAAGCAGAGGAGATGGATATGTGTGCTTAGGGTGTGAGTCAGCCAGGCCATTGAGCTGAGATGCAGGGAAAGCTTCTTGGTTTAATTCTCTGCTCTTGAAATTCTTAATAATTTTATTTTATATAAATATAAAATTATAATTCTTAATTTTTGAATAAGGGACACTGCATTTTCACTTTGCCACTGGGCCCCATAAGTTATACTGGTCCTGCTGGGATGAACTTGCCTATGGACTCTCTGTTGTTTCCAACTGGGATAAGTTGAACATGACTAACCCTCTGCCAGTGACAGCAATATAAGACCATTAGACTAGAATGCTACTTCTTCAGGAAACTTCTTTTGTCTGGTGTTCAGCCTCTTTGTGTGAGCCAGAGAGCTATAGTTGAAAAAGATAATTTTTCTATATTTAGTTTAGCTTCCTTTTCATCTCCCAAAAGTCTAAATATAAATTCCCGTTATTTATTGCCATATAACAAACCAACCCAAAAGTTAGTGGCTCAAAACAACAACAGCTATTTATTTTGCTAATGAATCTGCAATTTGGGTAGGGCTCAGCAAGAATGGTTTGTCAGTTGTTTAGTGTAGTGTCAGCTGGGGTGGCTCAGCTGGGGATGGAGGATCTAAGATGGCTCTCACATGTGGCTGGTAAGTTGGTCCTGGCTCTTGCCTGGGAGCTCAGCTGGGGATGTTGGCTGGGGTAGGGGGAGGTTTGTTTCCTCTCTGTGTGAGCCTCTACACAGGATTGCTTGGGCTTCCTTACAGCATGGTGGCTAGATTCCAAGCATGAATGATCTAACAGACGGGGAGTGGAAGCTGCCAGTCTCTTAAAACCTGGTCTGGGAAACTGGCATGGTGTGACTTGCATTGTCACTTCCACTCACAGAGCCTACCCAGATTCATGGTGAGGAGATGTGGTCACAGCTCTTGATGGAAAGAGTCAAAGAATTTATGACCAGATATCTTTTATCTGCCATGAGAAGCATACCTCTTTTATACATGAAAACATTAAGGGCAACATCAGAGCAACAGCAAATATGGGGCAGAGCTGAACTCAGTGCCCGTAAGCTCCTAATTTCCCGGACTGTGCTCTGTCTAGCATACCATATTGCTACTTTGCTAATCTCATACATATCAATAACTCTTCTCTGTCCTCATGGCCCCTGTTTTCAACCTCAAAGCACATTAGAATAGTAATAAGGGGGACATTCTAGCACTTCTTCTAAACTAGTGCAATAGAGTCTAGGGGCATTTAGAAAACAAAGGAAAACATCTAAACCATTTAAAACAGAAGAATTTCTCATCTGTCTGGGTTGATTAGGAGATATGAGGATGAAACAGTACATGGTTGCCTCTTGTATTTCTAGAGGCAGAGCAGGTAGCTCAGGACCACCTGCTTGCATGGTCATGATGGTACTAGGAGTTCTTTTCTGGGTTACTTCAAAGCTGTGAGTTAAGATTGAAGGCTTTTGAGGAGCTCTCAGCCCTCATGAAGGGCACGTCACAGACCAGGGCCCTCTGAGAATCTCCAAGGGGAATTGGGCCTTATAGAAAAAATTGGCCCCATCTTCTTTCAAAGAGTTCAAATGCCGTTGCACAAAGAGAGCCCAGAGCTCATTATTTCAGGAGTCTCTGGGGCAAGCACACCTTTCTCTTTCTCCCTCATGCAGGGTCTACAGATTAGAACTTGCCTGACCCAGGATGACAGTCCTTAACCTTTGAGGACAATTCTGGGAAAGAGGTTGATGATCCTCAAAGTTTGGAGTGTGTGGTACTCCTACCTTCAGGCATGTCTATGCAGTCGCTTCAGGGACATGTGGCTATTACCAGCCAGCCAGTGGGCCTCCCCAACTGACAGTTACAGTACCTGGGGTTCTGAGGGGCAGGGTCCTCCTGTCATGCCATCTCTTAGGTGGAAGTAGAATGGGCTTGGAACTTCCGATGATTTCAGAGTCCAGTTGAGTGATGGTTTCTTGACACACAAACCCACGTAAAGCTGGGAATGTAGTACCAGGAAGACTGGGCCTGAGATTCATTTTACACATGGGAGATCATTTTTCATGTAATTGTGAACCTCTGATAAAGTATTTATCACTTAAGGCCTTTGTACCCATCATTTTGAAAACCTCTGATGCGTAGATGCAGTTTATTCTGACCGCTCTGATTCCAGTCAGGCATTCCTAGGGAGGAGCAAGGGGCCCTGGGGAAAGAAAAAATGTGAATCCTGTTGATTGAAATGCTGGGTTCTTGGGATTCTATTACATCTGTGGATGAGATTCCAGATAAGTCTTAAACTCCTTCAATGTTAGAACTAAAAGAAGTGGTAACGCCAGAATACAAATAAACTCCCAGATTTGGTGGACATTATAGCGAATATTATCATAACGGCAGCTTTTGCATATAAAGTTCTTTCACTGTCCTGCGGATGATCACATCTGTCCAAGATTATGCTAGGCATGGTAATCAAATACAATCTGCTTTCTCAAGCCCTCATCCATATAGCATTCCCTCTTACTGCAGGCACTTGAAGGATGCAGACGAAAGGAGAAGAGAGCTCTCCAAACTCTTGGTTCTGGCCTTCAGGTATAATTACTGTCCAGCAGATCTCAGGGACCCACACCCCACATGTCCCAGGGACTCCTGACTGAAGTGCCTGCGTATCTTTCCAAATCATTCACTGATAAAATGAGGGCAAAGATACAGGAGCAGGGAGGAAAACAGGGAAGAATGAAGGTGCGTGGGCATCACCTGCATCTCTACCCAAGTGGGTGAGGGACCCTTCTGTTAATTGTGTACACAGAGACAGATCTGCTTTGTTTCCAGTTTTGTCTGAGTGTGTGATGATGTCTAGCTATGCATGAGAACTCACTTTTACTTACTGTCCCATGTTGGGTGCTCTGTGGCTTTTGATTGAGGCAGCTTTGAGTTTAGAATGCTACATTTGATGACTTTCTATTAAGAATACAAAGACAACAGGCAAAGAAGTTTCTTCTTATCACCTCACCATACTCATTTATTTCATAATTTGAAGCCTTTCAAATATTCCTACCTGGTAAGAGCTGGGGGGGATGGTACAGAAAGTTAGGAAAGTGGAAAGAGAGAAAATCTGGTCAGAGAGGAAGTATCATTGCCATCCATCACTGGCAAAGAGTTCAAATTTATACTGCATAGTGCTAGGATGAAATTTTGTGGGATGCCAAGTGTCTCTGCCTTTAAGGAACTATCAGGCCACTGTAGGGGACAAGAATTCAGAAAGCCTGGAACTCTGTGAAATGAAGAGAGAGCAATAGCCTTTAGTTACAAGATCTGGATTCAAACTGTGACTGTCACTTACTGGCAGTAGAGCACAGGGCGACATCTCATATTTCTGGGGCTTTTGCTTATCTGTAAAACGGGGGGAATATTTGTGCCATGAGATTATTATGAATATCTAATGAAACAGCTTTGAGGAAATGACTGTTCAGGGTAGGGAGGTGAACATTTTTCTTATTTTAATTTTTTTTCATGGAAGCACTGGAATGGGATATGTCTTCTCTCTGGGACCTTACAATGTGGTGATTTTTGTAGAGTATTTGATGCTGTGATTTGGCTTGCCTAGACCAGCCTACCAACAAACTTCTAGCTGGAGACACAAGGGTTGTGGGGAGGGCAGGGGGTTCACTGGTCCTCTTGAGCATCCAGCAATGTTAAGTCCCTAGTGGGTTTTGTATTCCTGCCTGGAGAAGCTGCTGAGTGCCATGTAGGGAGTGCAAATTACCTCAAGAATCTACAGCACAGGCTGAACCTCCAGGAAGGACTGGGTGGGACTTGGCTGGAGGTGGTGGGGGAGACTTCCTTAAGGAAAAGGGGCAGAAGCCACTACGCAGACAGTTGCTGCTGTTGTTGGATCAGGGGGCAGAGGCCTGGGGAAAGGTCACAGGGTGCCCTTGCATCTGGGGGGGAGGTAACAAATGAGCTGACAGTCTGCCCTCCAGCCCCCCACCAGGACTTCCTCGGTTTTGCCACTGGGGGCTCTTGCTAGGCAGAGGTGCCTTCCCTGCCAGGTTTTTGTTATTAAAGTTGATCCCATGTATCAGAAAGTGGAAAGCAAGCCTTGGAAATCGGCATCCAAGTGGGATTCCAGGCTCTCTTTAGCAGCGTGTGCCAAGGGCTGGGGGTGGGGAGTGTGCAGCGAGCTCTTCGCTCAGCATCCAGGAGCCTTCGGCATCATTCACTCTGTCAGGGTATCTCAGTGGTAATCACTTCCAAATGGCCGCAGGGTGGGGAGGGGGCGCCCCTCCAATCACCCAAGGAATGCCTTGACTCAGGACGGAAAGGGAGGTTTTCCATAAGCATCTCTTCTTTCCAAAGGGGACCAGCAATAGAATATGAGGTGCCCAAGAGCCTTTCTTAGCATCATCTATAATAATACTCATGTCAACAAAACAGAGGGGGAGGGGCAATAATCCAGGGTGGTGTCAGGTCTCATTGGCTGACCCAGGGGGTGCTTTGGGATGAGCGGATCACCCCTCCAGAAATAACACATTACTTCTCAGATGTTTTCTGAGGCAGAGATGTAAGGATGTGTGTGCTGGCACAGATTCAGTCTGGAAATTGATAGATGCAGTAGAAGTCACTCATCACACACACACAGACCCAAGCTGCAGAGGAGCACAGTGCAGGGGAATCAAAATCACAAGTCCAGGGGACCAATCAAGTCACTTAATCTTTCTGAGCCTCAACTTTCTTACCTGTAAAATGGGGAATATAATGACTATTTTGTAGAATTATTGTGAGGACTAAATGACACAACTCTGAGAAAGTGTGAATCCCCAAGTAGGTGCTCCGTATAGTTTTACAAAACTTTATCAAAGAGATTCGGTGTCTTAGCTGTCATTCCGTCTTAGGGACCTCACTCTCTTCAGTTCTTACCAGACACTTTGCAGAATCACACATACACATCGTATCTAAAATTTTTATAGAGCTGTATTGAATTCAGAACTGTTTTACCTGTTTCTTTTTTTCCTTTCTTTCTTTTTTCCCCACAGATCGTTCATAAAGAAATACTTTGTCTGTTTCTTGCTGCAGCTCTTACCACTTCCATTTGCTGTTCAGGAACCTGCGACTGGTACGGCTGATGTGACTTGGCCACATAGCTCGTACGGAGGGTGTCTGACTCCTGGTCCAGGGTGTTCTCTGCTCTCCTCCCTGGCCTCTAGCTCTCGGAGGGCTTGACTGTGGATTCCCTGGAGTCCAGCAAGTATTCACCAGTGCCCCGTGGACTGGCCTCCTGTCCTGTGGATTTGGTGAATACCACAGCATCAGTGTATCTATTTCAGACTTGGACTAATAATTTCCTTATGAAAATGCTGACTGTTTTTTCCCTCAAAACTATTTCTTCCATGTGTGATTCTTTCCTTCTTTTTTTCCCCTTATGTTGGTGAGCAGGTTCCAGAAGCCCTCTTCTGGCTGCTTGACCTCCTGAAGTGGTTCTGAGACTCAACCTTTGTGGAACCAAGGAGGAAGTGGAGAGTAGCTTTTGTAAACATGGGTAGCGACCCTCACAGTCTGTTTTTTTTTTTAAGTTAAAATGTAAAATGTCTTGTTGCTCAGGGACTATTTTTCGTGTAAATCCTGAGTCCAAATGCCAGTTCAAAGATAGATGATTTGTTCGTGCTAATAACTTGTCATACTTCTTCTCGGTCCTTCAACCTGCGGGCCAGGCTCCCGTGGGTGGAAATTCCATGGAGGTGTGTGCAGAACGCTGGGACCAGCTGGTGTGGGTCAGGGTGGCTGCTCAGTTGCAAACTCAGATGGATCTGTTGCAAGAGTATTGAGGTTTGTACGTTACGGGTGAATCAACCAGCATCTCAGCGGCGTGTGCGTACAGTGTGTGCACACCACCCAGACTCCTGGGCATAGCGTGATCTTGGGGAGGGGTCTTCATGCTCTTCTTCATTCTGCCTGTGGCACAGGCCCATTTGTGGCTAAGAACTAGCTCAAGTTGTGCTATGGCCTTGAGCTTGCTCCAACCAGCCCATTCCTCCCTCCTCCTCCCGATCTGGCACCTTGGCTATCCAGAATTCTTGTGGAACGTCAACCACATTTTCTGCATAGCAGATATTTATAAGCCTTTTTGGAACAGGGTTTGGTAAGGTTTGGGTGGACGGAGTTATGAAGGCTAGTGATGCAATATAGATTGATTCACACGAAAGTTGTAGTTGTGCTCTTACGTTCTTTGTCCCTTGTTCCCTGTTATCTTCCCTCTACTTCCTTCCCTCTTCCAAAGCTGTGCCCTGGCAATCCTTCCTGTGTGGGTCAGCAGAATGAGTTTGCTGCCATTTGTTTCACTGTCATTTCTGGAACAAGAAGGGAAGTTTGGCCTGCTTTGCCTCTACCGCCTGATTCCCTTGCATGAAGCCACAGGGAGTTCTCATTACCACGGCCCATATGCACAGACGTAGCATCTGTCTTCTGCCCGAGAGGACGTAGGGAGAGTTGCTGCCAGCAGCTCAGGGCTGAGCCCACCTCCTGCTGACTGCTTCACTCTGTGTGCTGCCTGGGCAGGGGGAGGAGGAGGAGGAAGAGGAGGAGGAGGAGGAAGGTGGCATGGCACATGCCGCTTCCAACAAGGACCGGAGTGTAAATCCTGCTGATGGTGGGAAATCAGGCAGAGGCAGTCAAACCACCAGCCAGCTCGTCTCTGGGAGGTGTCAGGCACTGTGTGCTGCATGTGTGGTGGTGTGGGAGCCACCAACAGGCTGTTGGTGAGATTCAGAGACCATCCTGTGCTGAATGCATTTGGGAAGGAGCCATCACCGCGTGATACAGAAAAATGAAGAAACAGCAAGCTAGCAGTCAACTTCAGCTTTTACAGGAGTGTATTGGTTAGCTATTGATACAGAAATGTTGCATAACAAAGCATCCTCAAACTCAGGGGCATAAAAGACCGAGCATTTATTTTTCCCACTCATGGGTCTCTGGGCTGGCAGGGGCAACTCTGTTTTAGGCTGTGGGTCACCCAGACTTGGCTCCAGACTTCAGGTTGCATTCAGGTCTGTTCCACATTCTCTTTGGATCAGCAGCCACTTAGACATGTTCTCATGGAGGATGACAGAAGCCAAACCACACAGTTAACGTTTACTCACATTCCATTGACCAAACAAGTCATATGTTGAAGCCCAACATAAGTGGAGGAGGGAAATTACTCTATGTCAGGGGGAAGTGGTGGGAGATGAGTGAATGTTTATTGCATGATAATCTAAAACTGCGGTCCCTAACCCCCTAGGCTGCGGACATGTACCGGTCTGTGGCCTGTTAGGACCTGGGCTGCAGAGCTCTGCTGCCCTCCCCCACCACAGCCCCTGCCTTGTTCATGGAAAAATTGTCTTCCATGAAACTTAGAAACCAGGGGGCCACACAGCAGGAGGTGAGCAGCAAGTGAGCGAAGTTTCATCTGTATTTATAGCTGCTCCCCATCGCTGGCATCACCACCTGAGCTCTGCCTCCCCCACCCCCACCCCTAGTCCCTGGAAAAATAGTCTTCCATGAAACTGGTCCCTGGTGCCAAAAAGGTTGGGGACCACTGATCTAAAGTATCAAAGTTATACATCTACAAGTTCCATTAAGGGAGGTCTGAAGACTGAATGGACAGGTAGGTGGAAGAGGGAGGTTGAGGGAGTGAAGGATGTCTATGGGTGGGTGTGAGTTTAGCTGGGGGTGGTGCAGTAGGGGTACAGATCCAGGCAGGAGTTGGGCAGTGGGAAAGCTGGCTTTTTCTGCAGCACATCTGAGGGGTGGGGAGGGCTGTGCTGGTTTTCCATGTGCCATGGTTCTTGGTTGTTCAGACCTTGGCCCACTCACCATACCGTGTTTCATAGGTCTTAACTCTAGAGTCCAGGTACTTCCCCTGCTGTAATGTTCAGGGAGCTGTGAATGTAGGCTTTATGCCTATCAGTGAGAGAGTAATAAAGGTAAAAAGAAGCCAGGTTTAAATTGAACACTGCCAGTACCTTGGGTCAGATTTTTGTATCTTTGTGTTTCTTTTGAGCAACTGCTGGATATCCAATTTGACTTTTTCACTCTGAAATGTGTTGTTGGCCAAGCTCTGCCCAGGAGCCTTGTCAGGAAGGACAGTGGTTGTAGGGACTGCTCTGCTTCCCGACTCTTACACAGCCCTGTTCTTTTCTCAGCCCGCAATGGAGAGGTTTGTTTCAAGATGCGATATTTGGCCTATTGGGTCCTTTCAAACTTATGCTTCAAGATTTTTCTCGTGATGTCTTTTTTCCCCCCCTCATGCTAGTTTTCTAGAACATTCCAGCCCAGATAGTGTTGTATGTGGGAATTTTGTTCCTCGTCTTCTCTCTTTTTCCTCTTCCGTTTGCTCAGGACTGAACTTTTCATGGAGGGCCCCTTTCTCCAGGGCCCTGTTGCTGCTGGGTGGCAGAATGTGTCAGTGAGTCCATCAGACCCCATTACTTGGGCATTGTTCTATTTAGCTAAATCACTTCTACCTATAGACCAATCCAACTGCACATTTCTCTCTCTTCCTTCCTGTCTTTCCTTCCACAAACACCTACGATGTGCTAGGCACCTGGGAGACACACACACACACACACACAAGACAGAAAGACACACTCCTTGCTCTCAGGCAGCCCACACTCTGGAGGGCTCAGGGGACAAGGAATAGAGATCATTATAATGCAAAGTGGTAAGTGTAGTGATAAAACCATATGCAGGTTATGACTGGAACATGAGGTAGGTGCACCCCAGCCTGCTGGTGGGGTAGGGGGTGGGGGGAAGAGCATGGGGGGTGTCCCCAGGGAGGTGATGCCTGAGCAGAATTGGCAGACAAGGAGAGGAAAAGCTTTCCAGGCTGGTGGGATGTATGAGTAAAGGCACCAGGCAAGCAGGAGTGTTTTGCTTTGCTGGATTACAGAGGCCGAGACAGGGACTGGCAGGTGATGAGGCAGGGAAGGTCGAGGGGGTGAGGTCATGGAGGTCCTTGGATGTCATGCAAGAAACTTGGATTTAGGGATCTTGGAAAGGTTTGACATGGTAAGGTTTGCATTGTGTTTATTTAAGAGCATTAACCATGTACAGTTAATTCTTAACTATCTGGGTTGAGGGAGTAGAAATAAGGCACAGACTCCATAATAAATAATTTCCTTCTTTTAATGTGCATCCAAACCAGTCTCATATGCCCCTGATGGCCAAGGTTAGAGGAGGCATATCCTGGGTGTGATGGTCCCCAAACAGAAAATATGTTATTTTGGAATGTTCTGTAAACTTTGCATTTTATTTGTTTTTGCAAATAATTGAGAGAAGGTTGAATTAACCCTCATGGTTATTGAGTTCCTTTTACTTTCTGAGTCTGGACTACATTATAATCTTGAAGGACAAGAGTTTATATGACAATGCCCGGAGCCCGGCACATACCATGGGCTTCCTGATCCCATGAGGTGGGTTCCATTACTGTTCCTGTTTTACAGACGAGGAAACCAAGGCCCAGAGAGGTTAAGTAACTTTCCCAGGGTGACCCTGTTAGTGAAGAATAGAGCCTGGCTTTACCACCTCAGTTCTGACCACCTCCAGAACTGAACTTTAAACCAAGTGTGTGACACAGTGACCACCTGTGACCCCTTCCTCCCTTCAGGCCCAGGGTCTATGAACCTTTTGCATTTTAAGAAAACAACAACCTCTGGCCTGGGATAATCCCATCTGTGTACTGCATATAACATCCTGGGTAGAATATATAGAAAGCTGTATGGTCTGTTGCTACTGCCCTGAAGTCTGTCCCAGTCTCCATAGCTGGGACCCAAGGCCATTTAGAAAGATAATTGTTAGAGCAGAGGGGTCTTAGAATCCAGCAAGGGACTGAATGTGGGCGATGTGGCTTCCTTCTTGCTCCTACCTTGGCCCCTGACATTCCCGTCCAGTACCCGCCTACTTCCCATCATGCTTTGCCTCCCTGGGACCCAGAGGGCTGGTGGTCTGAGTGAAGAATAACCGACTGCAGGCGTAGGCGACGTCTGGAGGAACAAGTCATTGGGCTGCCGAAGCCAAGTCCGTGACCAGCATGATCCCAGGAGGGCCGGCAGTTTGTGGTTACTTGGCCACTCTTCCAGCTGAGGAATGCGCTTCCCCCTTCTCATCTGTCTTGTGCTTTTGTAAATTTTGACGAGGATCAATGAACAACCCAAAGCACCAGGGTGGGTACAAGGTCAGCCAACCGCAAAGCATTCCCAGCCCCCAGCACATTTGGAATAAGTCAGATGCCACTTGTGAGCCATAAAGGACATGATCACTTTCGTAGATAAATGTGGGCTATGGAACGGCAGAAGCACAGGGAGCTGGTCTCAGATTCACCTTCATGTTCATGAGCATCTTGGAGTTCTCTGTTTTGTGTCGTAATCTTGGCACAAAAGGAGTGTTCTCACTAGCTTAGCATTCCTGGTTTTGGACCAAGATGCATGAAAATTTTACATTATCTTTCTCCTCAAAGCTTGAAAAGTTTTGAGAGTTTCATTTATGATTATTTATACTCTACCCTTCCAAAGAAGATTTGAGGCAATTTACAACAATTAGATGCAATAAAATGACTGAAACAAGAATAAAAGAATGATAGCAAAGTAATGAAGGGGGCGGTGTGGAGCAGGAAGTTTTCCAAAAACCACAGGCAAAGGGAATTATGTTAGTTGAGCATATGAAACCTAGTTCTGAGCTTCCTAGAAGCCAAGTGGAAAAGCAACTATGCTGAGTTACAAGGGTCTCAATTTCTAGCAAATGGTAGCCTCCCCATGCATCTGGAGAGAGAAACCTAACCCTGGCACTTTTCTCTAATGAGGAGGAATCGTAGGGATGATTCTCCTAGGGTCATTGGGCAACTTAGTAGACAGTGATTTTGTAAAAATGACCTTACCAAAAATTCAGTAATACTGCTATGTCATTCATCCTTATTATGCCCGGGTGAAGTTAAAAAGTGATTGTTTGGGCACAGATATTTTTGGTGGACAGAAGAGGAAACTGAGGGCAAGGACATGGCACGTCATTGTCAAGGGTAGTCAGTGAGTGAGGAGGGAGGGTTTGAACAGAAGCAATATCGGCATTACTAAAACCTTCTCTTCTTTCAGTAGTACAGAGAGAAGGAAAGCAGAAGGTGGGGTTTGGGTCTGTTTTCATATTGTCTCTGCTGTTTGAATGTCTATCTGCGTGACATTGGGAAAGTCACTTAATTGTGGTTGAGCAAGATTTGGGCTTTGCAGTTTCTTCTTCTGTAAAATGAGAAAGCAAATGATGTTCTGAAGATTGCTTTGTACTCCAGCATTCTGTGGCTGGATATTCTCCCCCCTTAAGAGCCATAAACTTAAGTGGAACCAAGTGAAACAAGTCATCTCACAAAGAAATACTTCACCTTGAAAAAGTAAGTGGCTTTCCAGGGATAAATAACTTGGCAACAGTTGAAAACAAAGGAAAAAGAAAAAGAAAAGAACCAATTTAACCTGGTTTTTTTTTTTTTTTGGGTCCTTTCTGTGTTCACTATCCTGTTGCTCCTGCCCTGATTTTGTTTTCTTTTTAAAGTACTATCTTGGAACCTGGCTGTCATTTTTGACACTGGAGGAGCATATTTAGCAGAGTAGAGTGTTCGCACCTTTTTTTTTTTTTTAACACTGAATTCCCTCAGGTTGGAAGCTGCTTGTCTGGGTCAACAGGGAGGAGGGAACTTCTTCGAATGGGCATTGAGTAAGCAGGAACATTAGCTTGATATGGTGCGCAGTGCATTTCCTAGCTCCTTCTTGTCTTCTGTGAGTGTGTTGTAGGTAAACTTTAGGTCTTACAGAAATCACAGTATGTTATAGTATTGTACTGGCAGAAAAGTGTGTGTGTTGAAGGGGTGTTATCTTGGACTCAGGCTAGTTTTGGGGTGAGCTAAATGCTTTGCAGGGGTGGGAGTTCTGGAGTTGGGTCTTCAACCATACAGGTGCCAGGTGGGATGATAGGCAGGTGGGTATAATACCCAATAGACCCAGAGCCATGGTTAAAGGGGAAAGGATATTAAAATGGACCATCAGGGGTTTCCACAGATGGCACAGTGTGGCTTCTCACCAGGTTTGGAATTGTGTTAAGCCAGTCCTGAGAGTTGGTGGTTTTGAGTCAGCATCATGCAAATCTGCACAGTGGGCAGTGAGGAGAATTTTCCTCTGACTTCAGGTATAAGGAAAGCAGATATCTGGGCTCTATTTCATTATAGATCGAACCAACTGCCCCCAAACTCCTGCCCCTCAGATTCCCTATCCCTTAGATACCACCAACAGTTTCTCCAGTTTATCTCCCCAGGGTGCTAAGTCCCTCTGTAGTATACCTGGGTCCACAGGCATCCTGGAAATCGTGGAAGAGGAGGAGCAGGCAGGTGGAAAGGGGGAAGGGAGAGTTCTCGGCATTTCTATGATATTATATGCAAGTGCTCTGCAAATAAAATGCAAATTAAAACTGAACGCTCTAGCACTGAGCAAAGGTGATGCAAATTTGCTTTTAATTTCTCTTCTGTGCAGTTGCAAGAGCTGCCAAAGCATCCAGGGATCTGTTGTGGGGAGGAAGCAGGGAGCCTCAGGGAGAAGCTGAGGCCACTTTGTGGTCATTTATGGACTTGACCATTGGATCTTTCTGCTTGATGTATATGAATAAAGTGCTGTGCTTCTGGGAACAGCTAATGAGAAGCACTTCCACTCTGGAGTTTTCTCTGCACTTAGAAACAAGGGAGGCTTGGGAGAAAGGAGAAGAGCCCTTAACCTGGGTCAGCTCAAAGTTGTGATGGGGAAGAAAGATGAGTTAGGTACTTTCTTTTGAGTCTGAGCAACTCTGTTCAAAAAGGCCTTGGAAGCTACCCCAATCCAAGTGAACATTAGAGATGAGAAAGCCCTTTCCAAAAAATCAAGGGAAGAGTTAAGTAATCAGGTCACACATCAGACCTAAGGTTGTGAGCACATTTTAGTTGATGACAGGCTCTGGTCAGTCTAAACTTAAAATGATTTGGTGAAAACTCAGGGTGTCAGCTGGGAATTGCATGGGTTCTGAGGATGAGACAGGTGAGGGTGCTGGCCTGGGACCACCTGCTGGGGTCATGCTCAGCAAGGCACCTGATGAGATCAGAATCACCCTCTGACTGATACTTCCCAGAAGGGTCCGAGAAAAGTCCCCTGACCCAGTGGCTCTTGTCCTACAGAAGATTCTTGGGTAGCCAGTCCTAGGTGTCTGAATCAGGCCAGGCTCCAAAACAGGGCTCAAAATTTCCCCGACTGGGAGAAGGTCAGGGGGAAAAGAAGGGATTTAGGAGATGAAGTCAGTAGTCAGGAAGAACTAACTGCCACCTCTTGGAAGATGCTAATACTACAATATCATTCCTAAAAGAATACTTTCTCTTTCTTTGAGTGTGTTTCTTGGTTGCCCTGTTATCAGTCATACGTGCAGGAACTCCAAGAGAGAAATATGTTTTAACATCCTGAAACTGAATTATTAAATGGGGATTAACTTGGTGTTGACTCTTCTTCATGGCTGATTTGCAGTATAAACTGGGTTTAAGGCATCTTTTACTAAACCTTCTGGATTTTAGTAGATCGCATTGGATGAGCCATTCATTAAAGATTTCATGCTGATGTTATTTGTTTAGGCTTTGATGCCCTTTTTCTGTTTTCCCTCCCCTTTTATTCAATAATGATATCTTTCAGGCAGAAAATACCTTCCGTCTTGTGGTATTAAGGGCTTTCCATGATAGAGAGCATGGCCTTGTGGCCAGTGTCTAGGCAGGAAATCAGAAAACTTTGGTTTGCTCTCTCCCTGATCCCCAAATAGCCATATAGCTAGGACTGGAGGCAAGAATGAAGGGTGCTGGACTCCACGTTTAGGCAAATGCCTCTTTTAGCTGCTTATCAAAATCTCAGATCCATTAACAAGGGAACTTGCCCTTTCATTTTACTCTTAAACACCCAGAGAGAAGTAATGGCTTAAGTTCATACTTAAGTGTAAATGTCCATTACCACATTCTTGTCAGAGAGCAGATATTGAAGGTGAGAGGAAGGACGGCTGTCTGGCGCTGAGGCATACCAGGACACTGGCTTTGTTAAAGTCATGGGTCTGAAACATACTATCCTTGGGCAAGGGTTTTAGCTTCTTTGAGTTTTATTATTTTCATCCACAAAGTGAAAAAAAAAATAAAAATAGCTCTTGGGGTTGTAAGGATTAAATAAAATTATTCTTGTAAAGAGCTCAGTATACAATAGAAGTTCAATATTTATTCCCTTCCACATGCAGACACACTTCATATAGCTGAAATCATAGTGTTTATGTTATTTTAATATGTTAACTTCATAAAATAAGCACCTTCCTTCAATCTACAGTCTGTCTTTTCATCATTGTTAGTGGCTGCCCAATTTGCTAAATTCATAATTGTTAGTTATTTTGGTTGTTTCCAAAAGCTACAGTCCTTTCTGTGGGTCTTGAAAGCTCCGTTTACGGGGAAATTACACCTTCTGTGGGTTCATAACAGAAAATGCTGCTTCAGTTTCTTTTGGAACACTGTAGCAAGAGATGATCTCAGATGGTGTGGCAGCAATTTACACAGGGCAGCGCCTTGGCCCTGGACAGGGGTCAGCCGCCAAAGTCCAGAATGGCATGTAAAATGTCATTCCCCGCCCTTTGGGCCCCACGTCAATTGTGTGTTCTTGCACCTGGACTGCCCAACTGTATGTGTCTGAGTCCTGGCCTGCAGAACCACAGCAGCACGTCCTGTGCTCTGTTTAGAGCATTTGGCCTATGGTGCTGAATTCCTCCCTGTGACCATGCTGATGGCTGCCTCAGCCCCAGGCTGTGCTTTCCCCAGCGGGGCTGAAAGTTGCACTTGAGCCCCCGGAGTCATTTCTGTCTTCAAGGGATGAAGGTCCTCACTGGCAGTAAATCAGCTCTCATCTCCCCAAATAGCTGCATAAAAACCAGTCTTACCAGAGAAAAGCACACCTGCACCGAGGCGCAGGCATGCTGTGATGGACAGAAAGAAGATCAGCCATGGGCTTTGGTATTTGCACCCCAGGAGATGCCTCTCTGGAACATTTTAGGTTTTAATTCTTATCACAAGTTTATTTTTTTTCAAATTCTGTAAGGCTCCTTCTTCAAGGAACACCTCGCATTGTCTTTATGCCATATATCTGCTTTTCCGGCTTAGGAAATGATAATTAACTTTTAATGCAGTAGACCCTGGACAGACATTGCCACGTTAAAGCCTTCTCACGGCTCAGTGCAGTGAGCTGGGTTTTGTTATTCCCATTTTACGGATGAGGAGTCAGGCTCTGAGAGGCTAAATGGTTTGCGTGAGCTCCCACAGCTATAAAGCATTGATGCTGATAGTGGGGCTCAGTTCTGCTTACTCCAAGGCTTGGAGGTCGCAGAGTAGGGTGAGCCTTGTCCCTGGCTTCATGGGCTTCCCTGGAGATGGTTTCTGGAGGGTCTCAGAAGGGGTCATTTGGGACACAGCCCTGGAGGTCACAATAAGAGCCTGAAGTTGGGGCCTGGAGTCTCTTGGGAACCCCTTTCTGTTTCCACCAGTGTCCACCCACTGGCCCATCCCCATCCTGACTGCTTCATCCAGAGTGTGAAGGTTGTAAGACCTTTGTCTGCCACCCTGCTTTTTGGTGTTGAGTGTTCTGCTCCTTAAGTGCAAATTAGGGACATCCAGAGACTTTATGTCAGACTGTTTCAGCCTGACTGGGAGTCCAGACTTCAGGGCTGCTTTCAGCCCCAGGTTTGTCAGCTCAGATAAAGGATACAATGTTCCTTCCTTGGGAAGCTTTAGAAAATACTGATGCCAAGGCCTTGCCCAGACCAATTACAGCAGGATCTCTAGGAGTGTGGCCTTAGCATCTGACTTTTTGAAAAACCCATGTGGTGATTCGACTGTGCAGCTGGGATGGAGAGCCCTTATTTTAATCTCTGAAGGAAAGAGATTTCCAGCAGCTGGGTGTACACAAGAACAGAAGTGGCAAGGGTCTGAGTGAGCAGAGGTAGAGACAGAGAGTTTTACGTGTTCATTCATACAGGACTTAATGTGTTGCAAGCACTGTACTGGATACTGGGCTCTGGAGACATCTCAGACACCCTCCTTCACAGTCTGGCGGGGGAGACAGACGCGCAGAGAATGAGCTGTGGTTGAGCTCAGACCAGGGTCTCTGTTAGTGGTTTGCAGACCTCTCTGTACATCTAAATCACCCAAGGAGTCTGTTACAAATGCAGAAGCCATTTGGCTAACACAGTTGCTAAATGTGGGTCTACCCTCTTGCTAAATCAAGCAAAATCAAACCCCAAACCTTTCTTGTAATCCATACAATAATGGAAATGAAATATAAGTTCTTTAAAACAAAAACAAAAACATAAAGATACATTGCTTGCAGCACCAGCTGGTTCAGAAAGTCCTGTTCTTTGAGATATCTCCTCATTCATACAAGAAAGAGCGGGTGTGAGAGGGAAAAGGGGCAGAGGCCCGAACCCCACTGTATGAGATCTGATTTAGGAGCCTTGTGGTGGGGCCCAGGCACCTGCTGATTATACTACACTAGAGGTGTAAAGAGAGTGCTCCGAGGGAGCTCGGGGAAGAAGCAGTTAAGTTTGAATGGAGACATTGAAGAAGGCTGTTCAGTTGAGGTGATACCTGGGACTGGCCCTTCTCTATTCAGCCACACGTGCTTCCACATGGCACACAGACCATTTTGCAGGGCATGCTTGTGCCTCTCCTTTGAGAAGGTGCACTCCAGCGTGACTCGGAAGGCCTGCCCAGCCTCCCCCGACCTCGACGTTCCCTGCCTCACTCTTCCGGCTCCGGTATGTGTCTCTGTGCCTTGCATGTGCTCTTCCCCTGTCCGTAACACCCTCCCCACTTTTCCTCAGTGGATTAACTCCCCTTTGTTTTTCAAACTCAGGCCCGGCACCTTCTTTGGCAGGAAGACTTTGCTATATCTGAGACTTGCACTTTGAGAAACATATAAGTTTGGTACTCGCTGTTTCACCACGTCTTTTGGAGAGAAAAGTGTACTAAGGATGGACAGAATTTGACAGGGGGAGATATGGTGGGAAAAAACAGCAAGTTCCATTGATTCATCAGCTTCAATTTATGTATATATTTTGGGTGGGATTGCTAAACCAGGTATTTGATCAGTTCTGTAAAGGTTACATCAGTTCTGTAAAGGTTTTCAACAAACCTTTTTTGGCTAAAGAAATATCTGGAGCAAGAGAGGAATACGTGTGCAATATCCTCTCCTGTAGTTCAGGATGGCACTCCAGACCTGGCACGCAGATTCCAGGCCCATCTGTTCAATTTGCTTCTAACAGTGACATGAACTTTATGTTTATCCCAGTTCTCTTCCTGTCTTCTCCTGGGTGTGTGGCTAAGACCTGACACTTGGGGGATCCTCTCCTTAAACAGTAGGGACAACCGCACCTTTCTGTTTATGGACTTGATATCCATTGTTTCACTCTATCTCTTGAGAAGAAAAGTATCTCCACACCATACCCAAGCGTATGTAGAATTTACTAGTATCCACTGGTGATGCACTTTGATTTCAGTTAGGTGGCTTTGACACAGATGCCCTTTCCTTGGGAAGGCTGGGATCTTATATCTGGGGGCTGGGAAAAAAATGAAACTTCAAGCTTGTCAAGGTGATGTCATTAGGTTATTTCTCTTTAAAAACTAATTATATCTGATTATAAAATGTCTACCTATTTATTGCAGCAAATTTGGAACATATGAAAAAATCATAAAGAATAAACAAAAATCATCTATCATCTTACTATCTAGAAATAATCACTGTTGATGTTTGGGTACCTAGCCTCCTATGGTTTTTTTATTTTTTCTTGCACATATATTTTTATGGAGATCATATTATCTTATTTTATAATCTGCTTCTTGATTTAACAATTTATCATGAATACTTTCCCATGTCATTAAAAGTTCTTTCACATTTCTAACATCAGTTTAAACGGCTGTGTAATATTAACTGATATACCATATTATCTAAGTGTTGGACATCAGTGATTTTTTTAAAGTTATTTATAGCTGAAACTCATAGATGGGCTTCAGATTGACATTCATGAATCCTCTGTAATTGCACGCAAATGTCACGTGCATTTGATTTTCATAGGGAGAGGAACCATAGCTTTTTATCAGATACTCCAAGGCTTAACTGCTGAAGGGTCAAAAATGGGGTAACTTAAGATGAAATTTCCTTAAGTTAAATTCTTAGAAGAGGAATTGCTGGGTCTACATGATCTGTACATTTTTGAGGCTTTTGATAGTATTGCCAGATTGTTGTTCAGGCAGGGCTGTGGTAGTTTACGCTACCACCAGTAGGAGCCAAGTGTGCTTGTTTTTGATGATGCCAATGAGTGTGATGAGGGGGCAAGTCCCGATGAGACACCAGGCTGGGGTGGAGGATCTTCTGTAGCCCTAGGTTATATTTTTTTTGTCCCAATTCCCTGGGTCTCATTCATCTTTGAGCCCCAACACCTAGCACACAGTTTCAGAGAAGGAGAAAATGAATGATATCTACCTGGGAGAAACAAAGGGAGATGATTTTCACCATCAGCCATTTTAAAGTATAAACCAATCCAACCTGTTAGTTGGTAGGTGCACAGATTAATGCTGCAGGCTGAGCGCTCCTGCTGGGCAGGTAGCCCTCCTGGTGGGAGGCCATTCACTCTGCTCTATATGAGCCTTATAATAGCCACTTCTTATGTCTCTGATATCTTTTCTTTCCCTCTGTGCCTTTTGATACATAACAACTACTCCTATCCCTGACTCACTTTCCTGAGCCTTGCTTCCAGCTTTTATCTGTGTGGTTCTCAGAGCTTTAAAAATAAAAACAAATGTTTTCAGAATGGGAAGCTGTGAGTCTTGAGCTGCTATGAAAGAGAATTTCCCAGGAGCCACAGTCATTTTGATCTATTTGTTACAAAAAGAAAAACCCCAGCATCCTGTTGAAACATGATACCACATTCTGCTTTTTACAGTTGGTTCACGTTGGCTGTCTCTGAAAGCCAAAAGTAAGTGTGGCGGCCTTCCGGAGGCATCCCTGCCCATCTTAGTCAATGGTGAGCAACATACGGCGTCTTGGTTCATGGCACAGGTTCAAATCCCAGCTCTACTACTGACTAGCTGTATGATCTTAAGAAAGTTATTTAAAATTTCTCTGTGCCTCAGTTTCTTATCTGCAAAATGGAGATGATGTCAGAACCTCACAGGGTTGAAATGAAGAGTAAACGAATCACAGTGTTTTAAAACAGCACTTGCCATGAGTCATTCAGAATCAGTTGTCGTCATTATTTTGAATTCTGGCAGCAGTTCTGGCTGCACTGAGACATTGATAATTAGACATTGTCCAGTTCATTTTCCTCATTTTCTAGACGAGGAAACTGAGCCACAGAGAGGCGAAGTGATGGGCCCAAATTCAGCCAGCTGCAACATAACAGATGGAAAGAGGCGAACCCGGGTTCTGACCTCTCCTCTTCATCTCTACATGGGGGTGGGCACCTGCTGCTACTTCCCATACGTGCTTCCCATGCCTGTGATTGGTTTCTCTATTCTGATTGCCACAGCCTTAAAGCCAGCACCTGTGTGCTGTGTCCCTTTGTATCCCTTCCAGTGCTCAGGACAATGCTACAGACCAGAATTTGTCATTTACTTATTAGCTGCTTAATTACTCAAGCACAGGGCTGTGCAAATCGGAACAGTTGCTCAGATGGAGAATATTGGTGATGTCTAGTGTTTGTAGGGTAACTGGTAATAACAATTCTTTGATTTTATATTAGTAGCTTTGAGCCATTTCTAACCATTTGAACTGTGAGCAATGGAGTGGGCAGGTATATAAAGTGGTGGTATTTAAGCAGAAGCTGGTTATACATTTAGCAGAGATATTGAGGGAAGAACATTAGAATAAAGGAACTTCATTACCTCTAGACCAGCGGTTCTCAAACATTAGTATGCATTAGAATCACCTGGAAGACTTGTTAAAACACAGATTGCTGGGCTCCACTACTGAGTTGCTGATTCAGAAGGAGTGTGGGGCAAGAATTTGCCTTTCTAACAAGGTCCCAGGTGATGCTGGTGGTCCAGGGACCACACCTGGAGAACCACTGCTCTCTTGTGCTTTCCAAATCTGAGAGTCTGTAATTCTCAATACTCCTTGAGAGCACAATAGGGTCTTGTTGTCTGCTGTGTACTCAGCAGTTAGCACAATGCCTGACCCATGGTAGGTGTAGTAGGCTGAAAATGTCACCCAAAGATATCAGGTCCTAATCCCTGCAACTTGTAAATGTTATCTTATTTGAAAAAAGATGTAATTAAATTAAGGTTCTTGAGATGAGGACATTATCCTGGATTATCTGGGTGGGCCCTAAGTGCCATCACAAGTGTCTTTATAAGAGAAAGGCAGAGAGAGATTACACACACACACACACACACACACACACACACGGCAGTATGAAGACAGAGGCAGAGATGGGTGTGATGTGGCCATAAGCCAAGGAATGTTGGCATTTGCAGCCATCAGAAGCTGGAAGAAGCAAGGAACAGATTTTTCCCTAGAGCCTCTAGAGGGAGCATGACCCTTATTGTACCTTCATTTCAGCCTAGTGAAACTAATTTTGGACTTCTGGCCTCCAGAACCGTGAAAGAATAAATTCTATAGTTTTAAGCCCCAGGTATGTGGTAATTTGTTACAGTGGCTATTGGAAATGACTATCATAGATATTCAGGAAACATCAGTGGAATGAATAGGGGAGCCTGATGCAGGTGTTATGATGCCCATTTAACTGATATATAAACTGAGGGCTTGGTGTATCTGATCCAAATGTATGATATGTTTACTGAAAGAGAGGCCCAAGTCTGTCACCTACCTAACAGCCCAACTGCACGTTGGAACAATTAAATCAGACTGCCTAATGGTGGGGCCTGTGCTTTGTTATTGTTTAAAATGTTCATCAGCCAGGCTGAAAACTGCCCAGACCAGGCTGCATCACAGGCGCTGGCCAATCTTCGTGGTGGTGACTGGCAGCCTTGTGGTGGGGGTGGTGCTGGGGAGTGTGCAGAGCACGCCCAGCAAAGGTGACCCCGCAGCAGCCCTCTGGGCCAGGCAGTGTGGCTGCCATCTTCCTTTTCCTAGGAAGAATTAGATATCTTGGAGTGGCTGATCCTTGACCCAGACCAAGCCCCCTGACTCTGCATTCAGAGTCTGCACAGCACAGTCACGACCCTCAGCAGTTATTTGTGATCGTGTATACCTAAAGACTATTCACAGGGATTCATTGTCAGGCCTGAGATTTTGGACTCTGGAAACACAAATATTTTATATATTGAATTACTTTAAACTTATGATGGGGGAAGAGGTAGATAAGATTTGAGGCCTGGGAGCCTTGGCAATGTTTCTTCAGAGGGAGTTTCAAATTCTTCCCCAGACCAGTTCCTGGGACATTTTGCATCTGACTCTTTGGTTAGGCTCGGGTGACAAATGGCCTCAGACACATGTTAGAGTGCTCACATCAGTGAACGAAGGATCTCCCTTTGGAGATAACTAGATCTGCAGTGCCATTTTGCTTGTGTGAATATCAGGGCAACTGGCTCTCGCTTTTTACCAATAATCAGAGAAAAGCAGTTGAGCACACATTTCAGTGACTTTGGGTCCATGGTTTTTAAGGTGAATCAACAATACACTTTCCCCCTTCCAACTCCAGATGGACACATAACCATAACTTCATAAATGTGACCACAAAAGATTACATGAAGGCACAGAACAAGGAGGCTGGAGTCTCTGCTGTGGGTGTATTTTAAGACAGCCCCAGTGGGGGCCAGAAGTCTGTTTACTTTGCCCACTCGGCCCAGCTGCCAGCTCCAATGATTCACTCTGCCAATTGGATATTACCTAGTGATTTTTATGGAGTTAAATCTAAAGGAAATTTGAGGAGGAGATCACTTCCTCATTTTAATTAGAGTTCTGAGACTGTTTGCCTCAAACGCAACCGCACCACCGCACATCTGTAGCAGTCTACCTTCTGGAACAGCAATAAAACACCATGAATTTTAACTATCTGGAGAGGGTTATTTGAAGAGCTGGGTCATGATAGCTGCTGCCGCCTGAGCATGTGTGTGTGTGTGTGTGAGAGCACAGGCACGCAAACATGCACACACATGCACACACACACAGTGTACCTCATACAGATGTTTGAACAGTCCCTGGGGAACACACATTTTCTGTTGTAATAAAGGAAAACACAGTCCTCAGCTGTAACCTAGGAGACATGGGATCCCACCAGAATTGGAATCTTTAACCGCATCTTGGCTGTTTGCAGGACCAGCCCAGGAGGGGTTTTTCTAGCACAGGCTTCACGTTGCCTTATAGTTCCTGGTGGCCGCCATGGCTGAGGAGACAGCTGCCTGCTGTTCGCTCACACATAAATCCCTGGGGAGAAATAAGAGCTAAGTGGTTGTTACAATGGGACGATGGGTTTGACTCCCATGGCTAGTCGCAGAAACATTTCTGCCTCTTCCAGACCACACTTTCTCATCCTGAGACACCTTTCTGCCCCTAATCTTTGTGCATGTTTTGGAATCACAAGGCTGGAAGTAGACTTGGGGTCCCCTACCCGTTTCCCCACTGCTTGTCACTTCCTCATCCAAGCTGGCCTGGTCCAGGAGAGCTGTCCATCCCAGTGACCCCCTGGGATGGGAGTAAATATTGTTATCTCCATTTAATCATGTGGTGCTAGAGCAAGGTGGAGCGTATTTGTTCCAGGGGAAATGACAGTGGTTTTAAGCTTAGTGACTTGGAGGTGATTTAAAACTCATCTGGATTTGTTTAACACACTTCAGGTTTATTATTCGGTTTTCATACAGGAAGTTAATGAATAACGCAATCTGGCTCTGCAGCTATACAACCAAACAAGGGACCCTGGCTGGGAGGCTCACTTGCAGGACAAGTGAACCTCACCTTACACAATAGCGGCATTCCTGGGAAATTGTCTATAAATCAGATTTTTGAAATAAAAGTTTTTTAGAGGAAAATAGTAAGTTACCCAATAAACTGACTGATTTGTTATTGTTTGTTTTATTTGGTTTTTAGCAAACCCAAGATCCATCTTGGAACATGAATAATTTTGTCCTAATTGACTTTTTATAGATTTGTTGGGATAAGGTATTCCTCAACAAGACTGTATTAAGCCTGGGAATGGCTCAGAGGGTGGATGTGGCCCTTGTAGGAGGTGTTGCCTGGGTGTTGAGGGAGGCAATACTGCCGAATCCTGGAATGTTTGGGCTGGGAGTCCCAGCAGAGGGACCCACCTTCACCCTTCCCAGATGAATAACTGGAGCATACCAATGCTCTGGAACACAAAGGAACAAAAGAATTCACAGTTGTAACTCACCCAGGGCCCAATTCCAGCCAAGTCTTGTCACCGCCTTCCTTTTGGCAAATTACTGTCTGAATTTGGGCTTCTTTCTTTAAGGAGGTGTGTAGTCTGTACTCCAATTTACCTACCAGGAATAGAGTGAGAGAGAGTTCAGTTTTTTGAGTTTCTTAGGGTAATGGACTATCCCATGCGTGGAAAGGATTTCTAAAGTCACTGATCACATTTTGCCCTCAGAATCATCCTTAGGGTGTGATGAATTGGGCTGGAATAGGTAGACTTTTTGGAAGGCAGCCCACCCTGTCCTACCTAAGGCAGCTGACTAGCCTGTAAGGTAGCAAGTAGTTCAGACAATTGGTAGTTTCCTTTTTAAAGCTCTCATCCTTCCTATTATCAAGTATGATAGGGGACTGTCTTGATTTATTCTTTCTATTAACATATTCTTAATTCCCATTGTATTTGATTTTAACCTAGTTGGGGTGATGGGAAGAAGCAGAGAGATGGAGAATTAAAGTTAAATTCAACTTGGTTTTTGTGGTACTTATGAATTGTTGGTTCTCATCCAGCACCCAATATCATTTGTAGTGTGATATTATCATTCACTTTTCTCTAATTATTTCCAGACACAATCTTGTAAATGCTCAGAACACCTCTGTGAGATGTTTAAAAGTTGGAAAGGGGCTTGTTTTCAGAGCTGAGCAGGCTGGGTTTGAATCCTGGTGCCAAACATGATCTGAGTAGTCTCAGGTAATTTACTTTTTTGAACCTCAGTTTCCTCACCCTGCAGGATTCTTGTGAGGATTATATGGAAGAAGTATGGAAAGTACAAAGTTTAGTGCCTGGTACATGGTGGGCACTCTCTTTTCTACTCTGGATACTCTTGTTTCTTCTTTACTGAATCAGGGGAAACTGAGGCACCCAGAGCTAAAGTAACTTTCCCAAGGCAAAGCTAAGTATCAAAACCACAGATTCTTGTTTTAGAACCTGTGGTCTTTCATTGTCCAGGTATTCAGAATTGGGGTAATTTAGGCCAATGAAGGGTCTATCATGAAACAAATCAAAGGAACTGGACTGTCAGACCCACCATGGCTCTTCCCTGACTCCTGTCCTCCAGGGGGGATTTCTGCAGTCTATCAGGGCCCTTCCTACACAGATCCAGGGCCTACCAGGAAGTAAAGAAGGAAACTGACATTTATTCAGTGTCCACATATCAGGTGCCTTTACAGCAAGTTATCTGAAACAAGAAGCCGCCAAGATTGGAATTTTTGAGCCCCTTTTACAGATAAGGTAATTGAGATTCAGGAGTTTTAAGTAGTAGTTTGTCTATACTCATGGAAACTGTGCAGGCAGTGGAGGTGAGAGTCAGCCCAGCCCCTTGGGCTCTAGACACAGGTTCTCAAGACAATTCCACTGTACAGTGACTGTTCAGGGTTCTTGCCTCCCCTTGGATTTCAGCCTTTGAGTCTGGATAAGTCTTGGGCTGTGTTTTCTTCACTGGACAAGGAGAGGGACTATAATTTTCCTAATTAACTAGTCCAGGCTCTGATCACCTCCAGGGAATAGTATCACACGTGGCTGGCAAAGGAGGGAAACCTCACAGACCTGTCTTTCCTCCCCACTTCTGTACCTGGACAACTGAGCTGCTACTGATAGACAGCGGTCCATGGGGCCAATAAAGGCATTTGGAAACTAAGCTCAGATGCTCCCTTCTCTTAGTAACCTGTTTCTGTGTTTCACATCCATCCTGGCTGGGAATGCATCCCTACTTCTAGCCTAAGACCCAGTCGTTCAGGCTGAGCCCATTCCTTTTTGTTTGATTCTTGGTGGTGATGGCAAACAGTTGGTCCTCATAGGCTCTGCAATAACCCTTCATGAGGAAGCCAGTTAGCATGTGTTCACTTTGGAGACTGAAGCCTTCTCTTGTCTTCTGTTCAGGAAGACTGTACTGCCAGGCAGCCTGGAGACACAGAACAGCTTTTAAACCAGAAAAGGTCTGCAGCATCTCTGAGCTGTCCCTGATTTCTTTGCAGAATGGTCTCTGATTTTGTAGATGTCATGGAAAGGAATAAGAAGAATTAGAGAATGATAGTGTTTAGAGCTGGAAGAATTGTAAAACACCGTCTGATCCAACCATCTCATTTTATAGATAAAACTCATCCTACAGGGCCCATACTCACCAGCACGGATGGGGAAGTGGAGTCTAGAGTTCCTGCAGAACTCTCTCCACCTGAGGATTTCCTTCCAGGTGTGCTATGGGCCATAACTGTGAAATGGAGGCAAGAATTCTTTTATTTTCCTCATTGGATTCTTGTATCCAGGCTGAGAGATCGTTATGCCTATTCTAGATTACTATTTAAATCAGGGAAACTAAACATTTAGTCTTTTTAAGAACAGCACTGTGGCTGTATGGCTACAGTATAAATGACATTCCTCCAAACATCAAGCACTTCCCACCTGTCAGAGCCTGGCAAGGTCAACCCATTTCACAGGTGGAGAGACTGAGGCACTCTGTCTCTGTTAAAGGTAACAGCTATATGTGTTTTTCCTTTGGCTGTGGCTCCTGGTTCTGGTAGCTATTGCAGGCTTGTCAGAAATCTGAAAACCTCCTGCTGTCTCTCCACACGTTCTTCCCGGCAGGAAGGAACACCCAGATGGAGGCTGCCTTTCTTCCCATGAGGGTGCTGAGGCGGGTGCTCGGCGGCCAGGCTTTGTAAACGGAAGGACTTCTGTGTTGGCAAACCTGCTTGCGCTCAGCAGACGCGCCTATAAATCTTGCTGAAAACAAATGCTTTAACTAGAGGAGGAAAGTTTAAAAGGCCCTGTGGGCATATTCTAATCACTGCTCACTAATATCAGCCAGCTCAGATTTAGAATGTGGTTGTTCCCAGTGGAGGGGGCCTGGGTAGGCACCATGTAAAATGCCGCTGGCTGTAATTAACTCTGACCTCCGCAGCCTGCCTGCGCACTTGCTCTTAATATTAGCTTTGACTCCCAGAATGAGCCTTCACTGTTTGTTGTTAGGATGTGTTCTTTAAAATTCTTCTTGAGCAGCCCTTCTTCAGCTTCTGTTCTAGCCCCAAACACACCCTGAGCCAAGCTAATCTGATGGTATCAAATGAAATCAATAATCAGGTAGATTTTGCAGTCATGGAAAATTCCACTCATCTCAACAGTGCTAACAACCCTTACATTTACAGCTCATGCATTACATGTGCAAAGTGCTTTCATATACTTACTTGTTTCTCATTACAACCCTGTCTGGTGGGCAGGGCTGATATTACATTTATCTAACAGATGAGAAAAAGCAAAGCTCAGAAAGGGGATGTGGCTTGTTTGGCATCCTCCGTGTAATAAGTGGCTGAGCCCAGATTTAAACTTTGGTCTTTGGACTTCAACACTGTTTCTTAAATACCAGTGTCCGAATGGACCATGGAGATAGATTGTAATGATGAGGGCTGGGGTGGGAGGAATGAGTTCGATCTTCTCTTTACCTCCTGCCAGACAAGGGGATGAGCATTCAGCAATTTCTTTCTTCTGCCTCCTACAAAGGGGTATTAGATATAAAGTAAGCATTGGCTTGTGGTACATGACATACTGTGGATAATGAGAATGCTGAGGACAGCCCACCTAATGTGTTAAGAACTACATGTTTGTGACTATGAGTATGTGTTCGTGTGTATTTTATTGGTTAGAACAGCCATACATTTGAAAAATGTTTTGAGAATCTGCTATTCCATGTTCTGTTCTAGTCACTCAGACATGATTTCTCTGCTCGTGGAGTTACACTGGAGTTGGAGGAAACAAACCAGGAATAGACAAGCAAATAAGAAAAGCAATGCTATGTATGGTATGTGGTAAAGTGACCAGATGGGTATGTTAGGTTGGGGGATCAAGGAAGACCTATTTGAGCTAAGAGTTGAATGCCAGGAGCCATTCATGTGGAGGCTGGGGTGGAGGAGGGGAGGAGAGGGAGGAGGCAAAGGAGGAGTTCCAGGCAGGAATATGGCCGGTGAAAAGCCCTATGTTGGAAACAAGCTTAACATGTAGTCATGTGTTGCTTAATGACAGAGGTATGTTCTTAGAAATGTGTTGTTAGGCGATTTCATCATTTTGCGAACATCATAGAGTGTACTTACACAAATCTAGATGGTACTGCCTACTACACACCTAGGCTGTAGGGTATAACCTGTTGCTCCCAGGCTACAAACCTGTATAGCATGTTACTGTACTGAATATTGCAGGCAGTTGTGACACAATTGCAAGTATTTGTGTATCTAAACATATCTAAACTTAGAAAAGGTACAGTGAAAATATGGCATTATAATCTTATGGGACCGTGGTTGTATGTGCGGTCCATCGTTGACAGAAATGTCTTTATTTGGCATGTGACTGTAGTTGCAGCACAGAAGGAAGTCAGTGTGCTGGAGCTCAATGAAGGAAGGGAGAGTTCTATGACTTGGGGCTAGAGACAACAGCAAGGATCAAACTGGAGTATTTTGTAAATCAGAGTAAGGATTTTGGCTTTTATTCTAAATCCACTGGGAAACCACTGGAAGGCTTTATGGGGGAGCGATATCTGATTTACTTTTTAGAAAGATCACTCTGACTGCTGTGTGCCAATTTATACAGGCAAGAGATGGAGGCAGCAGAGGAGAGAGTGAGGAATGGAAGAGCTCGGGACGTGATTTGCAGCCTAACAGGACTGGTGGGTGGGAGCAATGAATGGAGGGCATGGCGAAAGAGTCTGTGTGGCCCTGCAAAGTTTGAGATGTGTGTTACACGGTCAGCGTCTGTATATATGGGTTTTGTATTAGAGGATTCAGCAAACTGTGGATTGAAAATGTTAAAAAATAATAATAATACAATAATAAAAAATAATACAAATGAAAAACCAATACAATATAACAACTATTTACATAGCATTTACATTGTATTGGGTATTATAGGTAATACAGAGATGATTTAAAGTATACAGGAAGATGTGTATAGGTTATATGCAAATCCCACACCATTTTATATCATGGACTTGAGTGTCTGAGGATTTTGATATCCAAGGGGGGGTTGTGGAACTAACCCCTCACAGATACTTAGGTACGACTATATATCCAAGTGGAGATGTCAAATAGGCACTTGGGTGTGAGTCTGGAGTTTGGAAGAATAACGAGAGATAGGGATTTGGGCTTCCAACTGTAGGTGATATTGAAAACTGTGGGGTTGAATGGATTACCTGGGCAGAGTGTGTGGAGAGGGAAGAAGCAGAGGCCTGGTGCCCAGGGTTCAGTGTCCAGCAGGAAGCAGAAGCAGTGAGGCTGGGGCCTGGAACATATTAGTGTGCTTCCTTCTGCCGGCTGCCTGAGGTGTCTGTGCTCCTAATCCTAGGCAGCCATTTCAACCTGGGGGCCGCTGATCACAAGGGGGCTGAATAAGAGTTTGATTTACAGGTGAAATCCCATTACCATCTCTTGGAGGAAAACCATATGGATAACCTAAAAGTCAGCAGAATTGCTGATCAGTTAATAGGAAACTTACTAAACATTTACTCTTTGTTAGGCAATATGCTAAGCAATATAGCTTCATTTTCAAAGGACCGTGCATTGTGGCTTCACACACACATACACATTGCCTGTGTGTACGGTGGCTGAGTGGGTGGTCCTTAGCAAACAGTCCCTGTTTACACATAAATGCACACACTGATCTCCCTCATTCGGTTGCAGCCATCATTTGCAAAGCCTGCTTTCCTTTCTGCCTGTGGTCAGCCTGAAACCTTCCCTTCAACGCAAGTTCCATTGTCTTCACCTCCAGAAATCCTGGAGTGTCTTCTCCTGGGGTTGAAGTTGGACTCGATTGGCAAACGCCGTGCTTGACATGTCTCCTGGCCTCCGTGTTTGCAGCAATCACCATTTACATCCACCTGACCAGAACCCATGAACATTTACATCACAAGTCCAAGCAGACTTCAGTTGTGCCTTCTCAGCTGACACTTGGCAGTAGAGACAAGGATTCAAGGTGGCCACATGCAGAAATTTCAAGAACTAAAGAGTCCTTTTTCAGAAAGCTTAATATCTTGCATTTCTGTATCTTTGTTCTCAGAGGCACTAAAAGTGCTTTCTGCTCTTTTTCCTATTCACTCCTGAGTTTGAGGACTTGTTATTCTTATTTTATGGGGGAAGAAGTCCCTAACAGAAAATCTTGCCTAAGGTTACAGAATTAGCAAGTAGTGTTGGTGGGACTCTAACCACCAGGGCTAATCCTTCAAGTTCTGGAGTGGAGTGGTGCCTTCTTCTGCAGGAAAAGAGTTGATCTCATTAAATGTGCAGATACTATATTCATAAGGATCACAGTCTGGTCTCCAGACCTTAACTTCCTGACCGTCAGTAACAGTTACAAAGGGCCCATCCAATGTACAGATCTTGGGGGTTTGGGGTAAGGGGTCATCAGGATACCACAGGGGGGCAAAAAAGAGTGAAGCTGCATTTAGTAATAATAAAATCGTAATGTTTGTGTTTGGTCCCAGATGTGTAAGCCTGCTTCCATACCTTTTGACATTTCTACCTAACCCTATAAGTTGTGCAGTAGGAAACCAGACTAAACCACAAAAGCATGCCTACCAGTTTATCAAGTTGGCTTTCTGTGTGGGTGCCTCAATGCTAATAATACTAATGATAACCATGGTTTTTTAAAAATAACAGTGACAGTAGCAAAGGCAAAAAAAAAAAAAAAATAAGTAACCTCACGTTGAACTTTCAGGACCATGGTAATGAACAGCATAACACAGCATTGAATAAATACGAGAGGTATCGCTGGAGGTAAAATGGTAAGACAAGGAGGGGACTCCCTGAATTCCACGCCCCTTCATCTTTAAGAAGTCAGCCCTCAACCCACTGAAGAGGGCTGGCCAGATCATGGCTCACCGGGTGGGGGTACTTTGGGGTAGGGGGCAGTTATTTTTAAGGGTTAGGATCAAATTTAAAAGCACCACCATTTACCTTGGTTGCTAAGCCCCCCTGAGCCCGAGGTGAGGAATTCTGATTGGCAGAATCTGAGGAATTTAACAAGGGGAAGCAGTACGGGAAAACGGAGCATAGGATGGGCCTGGCGCAACGAACTGTCTTCAAAAGCCAATCTGCTGGAGATACTTTTAGAATGCAAGCAATGCTGCCTTGTTGGGTTTGTTAAGCTATAAATGCATGCTTTCAGCCATGCTCGGTGTGAAGTCTAATTTTCCCTTTCTGGGCCGCGGTCGTTCATTTTTCTCTCCCAAAAGGGACTGCAGCTCTTGGTACGCCAGCCAAACAAATCAGTCACTATTTAGCACTTAGCCCCCCCAGTGGGTGCCAGGCAGTAAAAGGCACATGCGCACCAGGGAGAGGGGGCATGTGCAAGGTAACAAGGGTCAATTAATGACTCTAGCTCCCAAATCTCCACTGCACTCTGGGGCAGTGTGTTTTGTGGAGAGACAACTCAACAGGCCCAAACGTGGCATGTGCCGGAACTAATATAAATTATATTTATTAGTGTTGCTAAGCAGGATAAGTTTGCCCTGTGCCATGTCTGCAGGGTGTTAGATGTACTCATTTGAATAGTGTTGTTCTGGACAGGCAGCATCCACCCCATTTAACTGAAGGGGAAACTGAGGTATAAGAAAGCTGGGCTTCTTGCACTGAGACAAGAGATGAACCAAGCACCAGCACCACCCTTCTCTCTCAAGGGAGGACAGCATTGTAGATGGAGTTAATGCCAACTTCTCTCTCAGATCTTCTCTCAAGTTCCCTTGTGGTAGAAAAGCCTGCAGGAGAGAAAATTAATATGCCCTTCAGTTCTGGACATGCTTAACTGTGTCCGTTGTTTTGAACAGGGCCCTGAACTAGGCACGCTGGGGCTTCCTCCACGGCTTGGCTGGAACAGGAAGCAAACCTGGGCCAGTGCTTGCTGGCCACAGTGGTGGCTTTGGGGGACAATGCCTCTTCCCACTGGATGGAGTCTCTACACACTTATTTCTCACAAACCACAGAGTCCCTGTCAGAGGATAACACATGTCAGCCTTTATCGGACAACTGTGGTGAGTTTGCAACCCAAGTTAAAAGGCTCCTAATTCTGTTCTGGAACTTATTGGCAAATGAAAACATATTGAATGCCCACAGGATATACAGCTGGTGGTGGAAGTTTAACTTTTGGGCTCCTCAAGCTAAAATTCTAGAAAAGGCCCTCACAAATAGACAGGAACCCACCTTCTTTAATGCAGGGTAGCTCTTACCTGGGGCCCTCCTGGGCTGAGGTTCCCTCAGGGTGTTGCATAACAAGGCTCACTCCTCAGCCCCTGGCTGCCATGGGGCAGTGCCCTGTACTTTCTCTCAGCCCTCAGCGACGTCAGCACTGGGTACAGGGTTCACACTCTAATGTCACCCTTTCTTCCTCTTTGAGTGGCTCTCTAGAGGTGAGTTTCTCTGCGTGAGAACCAGGCTTCTGTTCTGCTGTGCCTAAGGCCTAGCTGTCCCCAGAAGGAGGGAGCATGCTGAATTCATCCAGTCCTGCCACCTCCCATACAGCTGCCATCCAGACCAGGAGGTGGTCCAGGAGCGGGTGGTGTGGGCTGCCTCTGGGGCTTATGGAGCAAGTGAGGTCTGGAGAGACTTCAGGGGGCGTGGGAGGAGGAGGAAAGGAGAAGACAGGGGAAGGAGAATGCAGAGGCAGGCAGAGAGAGAGAGAGGAAAAAAAAAAAATAAAACCTGTGGCAGCAAAAATCCAGTGTTTGATTAGGGACTTGGCATCACATAAGTGCCAAGAAGTGAGAGAATGTGAGAAAGAGGTTACTCCAAAAGAAAGAGGTCAAAGAGGGAGCCTGGATCCTGGCAACTCTTGATTCTTTCATTGAGAAACTGCTGAGTTATGGGAGCACGTGCCAGGCAGAGTTCTAGATCCCCGGTGTATGAAGATGGGTAAGTCACAGCCGTGCGTTAGATGTTGATGGCAAGATGCCTGCAAGACAGTTCAGGTTTGTGAGGTCATGGACTCCCCAAGAATATGAAGTGAACTGGGCCAGAACATCAAGGTGGCTTTATGAGCAGAGGCTCGGAAGTCAGATGGCCTGGGTTTGAATCCTGACTCCACCACTTATTAGCTTTGTGACCTTGGGGAAGCTATTTACCCGCTTGGTACCTTCCTCATCTTTAAATGGAGGTTAAAAACAGCTTATATCTCCTGTGTAAGGATTAAATTAGCTGATATGTGTTAAGCCCTTATGATAGCGACTAGCACGCAGTAGTTGACATTATTAGCTATGTTAGTTATTCCCAGAAATTCACATAAATATACACAAAGCCACATAATTTCTGGGGGTTCACAGACCTTGTGATGTCTAACCATAGACCCTCTTGGATAACAACCCCACCGTACTTCCTCATTTATGTCACCCAGCAAAATAAAAGAAGCTGGATTCTAGCCCCAAATGACACCAGATCCCCACTTCCCTTTCCCTGCTATTTTAGCAGTAAGCATTCTAGGTGCTGGAGGGTGCTGTGGGGGTTGAGGGTGGAGTGCACCCAACAGAAGGATCAGACTTGCCTGGGGATTCCAGGAATCTGAAGCCGAGACAGGTCTGATGGAGCACAGGATGCCTTGGGTATTCCTAGAAGCCAGGTGCTCTGTGGGATTCATGTGGAACAGTGACAATCCAGGATAAATCCATCTCTGATACTAACATACATTTGCCCATGGCGAGAGGGAATGTGAGGTGAGGGAAGACTCAATGAGTGACATTATCACAGGGCTGGATATTCTGTTTGTGGCCCCTGGACAGTCTCCTAGATGCCTGCACGGCCCTGGAATGCCCCTTCCCGAGGGAAGGACTTGGCAGAGATGTCTTCTTGAAGCTGGTGCTCCTGGTAGTGAGCTCTGGCAGAGAGTGGGGAGGTGGGTCGATGCCAAGACAACTTCATTGAGTGGACATGCCCGCCACAGAGCATTTCTGACCCCATGTCCTGTGGCCAGTGTCTTCCCACTCTGGCTTTCCCAGCATTCAGAATTCTACCAGCCCAGCAAACTTGCCATATCCTCCCCACTTGCACCTTTCACCAACGACCCACACAGATCCCTCCCTTGGCCACTCACTGTTTTTGTCCAAAACGGTCAAATGCAAGTCTCCAGAGCTGTCGCACTAGTGCACCCTGTATGCAGCTTCTAACGCTCATTCACACCCTCTCCAGAGGTTGCTAATAATTATTAACACAGTTGTGGCATGCCTTGCATTTGGCTGATTACAGATTTTAGAGCCCAAATCTTGGGCTCAATTGAGCCCCTCTCTTTATATATAAAGAGTGTATCTCTTTACTGTTCAGAACCCCTTTCTCTTCCTGTAAGTTGGAATTATCAACAATAATGATAACAATATCAAATTACATGTATGGGGTTTCTATGTACTTTATAAAGTATGTTCATGTGCATTGTCTTACTAATATTATCCTCCTTCTTAACTTCATGAGTGTGTACTTTTTTCCCAACCACTCTCTTAAGAGCTGAGGAGTTTATTTCAACCAAGAAAGACTGCCATCAGTCACACTTTTAAGAAAATTTTGCTTTTCATTGCAAATATTGCATGATGTAATATAACATTGTCCAAGGTGATTTTACTGGCCACATCATGACAGGGTGATTATAACCTCAAGTTTTGAGTTCTGTGTTCACCCTGGGGTAGAGCTTAAGGTTGTGGGGCCGCTGGCTGTTCATCCTCATAAGGTTGGGAAATGGGAATTGCTATCAGTTATTGGGGTTGCATATGCTGATTCTTCCTGGGACCCACAGCTGCATGCTTGTGCCCGGGCTTTGCCAAAGACAGGAAGGGCAAGGGTGGAGGAGCAGCTGCTTCTTGGGCAGGGCTCTCTGGCTACAGTCTTTTTATGTTCAAACAGCTTTTCATCCTCAAGGATCTGTTTTAAAAATCCCTGTAGGCTCTCAGTATCAGAAAAGGAGGGGCTTTTCCTCGACGTTCAAGACCTATCTATCAATTGATTGATCGATCGACAGGAAAAGGAAGAGAGGACATTTCCAAAATACGTGGTGACCCAGGAGTTTAAATTTGGCAAGGAGAATCAGAAAATGCATTCTCAGGACTGTAGGCAGGGAGGATGCGTCTGAAGGAGCACACCAGTTTTCCTCTCTTCATGACATCTCAGGCCCCTCCTCCCTCCCCCTCCCAGCCTCTCTGGTGTGTGCAACCCATCACTCACGCTCCGCTTCCCTTTGTGAAACCTCAGCAACTGTTCCAAACACAGTTGTGGCTGTCTCCTTGCCTAGCCCCAGTCTGCTCTCGTTCTCTGATTTGGCTGATGTTCAAACTCACAGGGAGGAAGACACACACACACACACCCCAGCACACACACATGAAAGTGCCAGAAGCCAGAGACGTGGGAGCACAGTCCCCCCAGATGTCTTTCCTGGATGCTGCACATTTTCATCCCTGCCTTTTTCCCTGGTCCCTCCCCTCTATGGGCCTCCTCCCATCCCAAGAGTGTTTGACTTAGCCGCCTGAATCGCAGCTCTTCTTTCCCTGGAGAAGGATTACTTGGTGTTTGATGTCTGGATTTGTTATAGAAAGGAAAGGAGGGGGCTTTGCTGAGGAGCTGGACATGATGGGGGGGCAGTACGAAGTGTGGTGGAGGGCACCCAGTAGGCGTACATGGGAAGGAAGGTATTGGGCAGCGACTGGAAATTACCTGGAAGTGAGAAAACCTCTGTCACCCCAGTCAGATTTAGCGTGACATCCTTTGGCATTTTTATTGGGGTGTTTCTCACAAATGCTAATGAGCACTGGGCTTTCTAGCAAAGCCCAGACTGCTGCTTATTGGGGGGTGTTATTCACACTTGCTAATGAATAACTGCTATTAATGTATCAATCAGCAAAGCCAAGTGACTGGAGGGACCCAGAAGCAAATGACTTGTCTGATAGAGGCCCAGCCTAGGACTCGGGCTGTCAGGTGCTGTGAAGTTGGGAGGAGTTGAGTTTTGAGCTCTTCAGAGCCAATTTCAGATGTCAGTCTGGCCGTGTTTGATCAATGGGAAGCTTCACTTATTGGAAACCATAGGGTTCCTTCCACCATTAACCCCAGAGCTCCTACAAATCCTGTATTTAAATAAAAAATCGAAGCAAGACAAAAAAACCCTCACTCTGGCAGAATGGAATCATGCTAGAACTTGTATTCCCCCAAACAAGTAAGGAAATGGGAATTGCTATCAATTATTGAAGGTGTACTGTGTGCCAGCCACTGTGCTTTATGTATATTACTGTGTTTAATCCTCCCAACTACCTTTTGGGGTAAGTGTTATTCTCTCCATTTTACAGATGAGGAAACTGAGGCTCAGAGAGGTTAAGTAGCTTACTGTTGCCTGTGAATGGGTTCCTACCAGTGTTTCACCTCGAGGGGAATTTCGTGTTTTGCCTTCATGGCATGTTACATCCGTGACCACCATGGCAACAATGCTGTAAAGTTTCAAGGGACTTAGAAGCCCTGAGGCTGTGGCTGGAGACTGCATCCCACAGTTCTTTATGAGGGTGGTGGCCATCCATCAGTCCTGCTGCCACTTCTGATTTCTGCAGTAAATACTCACCCCTGGAGGCCAGCGCTGGGAAGGTGGATTAGCTAAGGGCAGTTTGGTCATTCTTCAGTTCTTAGAATCAGCAATAAGTCCTGACTTCCATGCCCAAAAACCTAAACCCCATATTAGTTCAATTCAATTCAATTTAATTAAATCTGACCAACATTAATATTAATTAACCTGCTATATGACAGGCACTATAATATATTCTGGGAATACAAAAATGAATGTGTTCCTCTAGAGACACAATGTAGTGAGGGCAACAGATATAAACCAGTATTTTTAAATAGTGTGACATAAACTAGAGTAGATGTGTAAAATATTCTTAGAACACAAAGATGAAAGCACAAATACATTTGTGTGTAAAGGTGCTGAGGATGAGAATGGGGGATGGCCAGGGAAAGCCATACAGGGCAGATACATTACAGTCAAGTGGGTATGAGAGTACGTGTCACTTAACCTCTATGTACCCAATTTCCTAATCTGCAAAATGAGGGTGATAATTGTGTTTGACTCATAGGGTAGTTATGAGGAATGAATTAGGTAATCTAGTGTCTTTGGCATGTTCAGTGAGCATGACAATGGTCTTCCTTTGACACTACTTGTGGCAGCTCCCTGGGGTCCTGTATGCTCCCCTGGTGGTGCCTGATTTGTGGTTGGTACTTCATTAAATGTCCTCGTGCATCCTCGTCTTGAACTCTCACTTAACTCTTGTATTGTCACTCAGCTTTTTTCACATGCTCTGAACCTCCAACTAGATGTTAGATTTTTCTTGGTAAGTGACGATATATGGTTTTGTGATACCCATAGCACGAGAGAACTTAATACAGTGGGTGCTTCATAAATATTGGTTTATTACAAATAAGATAGTATATAACAAAGTACTGAAATGTCTTTATTTGGGGAGGGGGTCAACATTCATAGCACAAGAAACCAAATAAGAGGGTTAGGTAGGTAAATGCTCAATGTACAGGAGCCCAGGTGGGAAGGTGTGGTCTGCCTCAGTGGACAGGCCCCTGATTGTTTGACCTGGCTTTCTTGACTTTTTTTTCTCCTTTGAGTTGACTGTATGTTTGAATTGGCTGGATGAATGGGCTTCGTATGGATGCAGACTCAGTGTCTCGGGACTTGCTGTTAGGAGGCGCCCACTGGTGGTATTAGGTTCTCTGTGAAGCTGGCCAGACAAGCCCTATAGACCACACACACTGCTCTCTTTTTGGAAAGACCTAGGGAGTGAGTCCTAAGGCATGACAGGTCATTCAGTGACCGTGCTGGCTTCCCATATCCCTCCTCTAAGAGCTTGCTCAGAAAGCATTCTCTGTCAGTCAGACACAACACATCTGTCCTTGCCCAAATAGCTAGTGCAAGGAATTGCTCCAGAGACAACCTCAGTGGTGCTCTTACCTGAGCCAGAGCACTTAGTGCTGCGGCTCCTCCCAGCTCGTGTCTCCAGCTGGGTTGGTGCAAATTTAAACCATGAAGATGGATAACAGACTTAAACTTAAGACATGAAACCATAAGAATTCTAGAAGAAAACGTTGGAAAAACTCTTATAGACATTGGCCTAGGCAAAGAATTTATGAAGAAGACCCCCAAAGTAATCACAGCAGCAACAAAAATAAATAAATGGGACCTGATTAACTTAAAAAGCTTCTGCACAGCCAAGGAAACTATCACTAGAGTGAATAGACAACCTACAGAATGGGAGAAAATATTTGCATGCTACACATCTGATAAAGGGCTGATAACCAGAACCTATACAGAACTTAGGAAAATCAACAAGAAAAAATCAAACAATCCCATGAAAAAATGGGCAAAGGACATGAACAGAAACTTTTCAAAAGAAGACAGAATAAAGGCCAGCAAACATATAAAAAATTGCTCAACTTCTCTAATCATCAGGGAAATGCAAATCAAAACCACAATGAGACATCACTTAACTCCAGTGAGATTGGCTCATATCAAAAAGTCCCAAAACAACAAATGTTGGTGGGGGATGCAGAGAGATAGGAACACTCATACACTGCTGGTGGGACTACAAATTAGTACAACCTCTATGGAAAGGAATATGGAGATACCTCAAAGAATTAAAAGTAGAATTACCATTTGACCCAGCAATCCCCCTACTGGGTATTTACCCAAAGGAAAAAAGACATTCTATAATAAAGACATCTGCACTCAAATGTTTATAGCAGCACAATTCACAATTGCAAAGATGTGGAAACAACCCAGGTGCCCATCAATACATGAGTGGATTAATAAAATGTGGTATAAGTATACCATGGAGTATTACTCAGCAATAAAAAACAATAGTGAATTAATACATCTGGTATTATCCTGGGTGGAGCTAGAGCCCATTCTTCGAAGCGAAGTATCACAAGAATGGAAAAACAAGCACCACTGGTACTCACCATCAAATTGGTACTAACCGATCAATACTTACGTCACACGTGGCAATAATATTCATCAGGGGGCGGGCAGGAGGGAGGGGGGTGGAGGGGATGGGAAAACTCTCACCTAATGGGTGCGGGGCGCACAGTTTGGGGGGTGTCCGCGATTGTAGCTCTGACTTGGGCAGTGCATGGGCAATATATACGACCAAAATGTTGTACCCCCATAATGTTCTGAAATAAAAGGAAAAAAACCCCACGAATTGCTTCTCCTGGGATGGGTGGGAATGTGGGTGCGATGCATAGGCTCCTACTTCCCTTTCATGCTACCAGGGATGTGCTTATGGAATGCCTCTCTGTGGCCCCTGGAAGAATGTTCATGGGAGTTCTAAGTCCTGCCCTCCTCCCAGCCATCCGCACTGTTTGGGGACTTCCCCAGTCTGCCTTCTAAGCTGAGGGCCTTGCCAGCCCCAAGTTCACCCACACTGGCCTCTTCCTAAACCACACTATCAATAAGTATTGCTCAGAGACCCCATGCAGATCCCTAGCAAACCAGCCTGTCTGCTCTGCGTCCCCTGGGGCTGCTGGGTTTCTCTGCACCTCTTATTTCAGCCTTCATCAGACAATGGAACACAGCCAGCAGACTCCCAGTCCATCCTCTTCCTTCCACCCTTCCTGCCATCATCTCTCCCCACCCCCACCTCCTTGTCCTCCCGACACCCCCACACTGGTTCCCTGTTCTGTGTTGATGGAGGGCTTGCACACTCTTGGACAGGGGTGTGCGCTTGTTTGGACCCCGTGGAGGCAGAGACAGACTGGAGGGGAAAGGAGGGAAGGGAGTAGTGAGTGAGGGTCCCTCCCACAGCTTGGTTGCCACCCTCAAGTTGGCCCTGCTGGTTTCAATGAGTGAATGAGGGTGGCTGATGCTTCAGCCACCAGTGTAACCAGATCTCTGTGGGCTCTTGAAAAATGGAGCTCTCTTCAGCAGCAAATGTTTGCAATTAACTTTAACATATGGTGGAATTTGTTTTTGTATCCGTAAAGAATGATAGGCAGTGAGGATCTGGCAGGGAGTGCATCCAGCTTGTCACGCCCCGGGCCTAGCTGGTGGGAGGATCTTTCCACTCGGTTGGAGCATTGAGGCTCTTGGTGGACGAAGTGGTCACAGATGAGTCAGCTGGGGCCCGAGCCTGCCCTCTGGCTCGGCACATCCTCTCCCTGCCAGGTGTTTCTGCCTGCCCAGCAGCAAGGGTAGAGTGTGGCTCTCTTCCTTTTACGATGGGGGTCAGGGGCCTCTGGCCTTGGTGACTCTCACTTCTCAGTCTTGGCCACTGCCCAGGTCCTGTGCTCTTGGTACACTGCACCTTCCACCACAGGGGGTCCTGCACGATCCATGTTCTTTGACTGGCCATGGCAATAGGAATCATAGGTCAGCTCTGTGACCAAATCCCAGGTAAACTGTATGAGTTCAGTAGGCATTGGGCTGCAACTAACACAAAACTGCATGAACAGAGGCTTAAAGCAATAGGAGAACTATTTTACTAAACCTGAAGTCTGGAATATGTGTTGCTGCATTGGTTTGGCAGTTCTACATTGTCATCAGGGACCCAGCCTCTCTCAGTCCCCACCCTCTGTCTTCAGGGTGTTGGCGTCATCTTGCGGCTTGCTGCTCAGTACCTGCAGGATGACATCCCATCCTCATGCAACAAGGTCCAAAGTGTGAAGGAAAGAGGTAGGACCAGCAGTTTCTCCATTGTTCACTTCTTACTCACAGAGGAAAAATCTTTCTCAGCAGACTTGCCTTGTTTCTGTTTGGCCATAACTAGGCCACATGTCTGCTCCAAGGCTGGTCACTGGCAAAGGGGAAAGAGGTTGGTTGGCCTGGCTTAGATACACCATAACTCATCCCTGGGATAGGGCCTATGGCTGCCCAGCAAAGCCAGGGTTCTATGAGCAAGGCAGAAAGGGGTGGTTGGAAAATGGCTGTTGGGAAGGCAGTGTCCGCTGTGGTGGTCTTCCACTGCCAGAAGAGGCGATGGTCACTGGATGCTCAAAACTGCTGGAGGGGAGAAGTCACCCCTGGGAAGCAGAAAGGGGGTGGGTTATGGGATCCCAGTGGTCCACACTTATCCAGGCAACTGTCATATCTGTCCTGGGTTCTGGCCCTAACAGAGTATTTTTCATACTGTGCTCTTTCTTCAAGTTACCCCTCTGCTCAAAAACGTGCCAAGACCCTCCATTTCCTGTGTAAGAGAGATTGCAGCTAGCTTAGGACTGAAGGCTCTCCTCCATCCTGCTCAAACCAACTTCACATCTGGCAGGAAACACGCATTTCCTATTTTATCTCCAGGTACTCCCCCATGCAAAGCAGGTATTGATCAAGCTGATCTACTTTCTGTCTGCCTAACACATCTTGGGCTTTTTGCCTCTATACCCTTGCTCTCCCTAGAGTCTCCATTTGGCATGTCTGACCCTATAACTCAGCCTGTTCAGATTCTTATTGTTTAAGGCTCTCATTTAAGTCAGTGCTTTGCTGGAGAATATTTCCGTGATTGCCCCAACAGGAAGTTTTCCGAGTTGCCTTTGAATTTCTATAGCCCTTGTTATCAGTGTTCCCACGTGAGCCGCAGAGAGAGCTGGATGAGCACAGATGACCTTATGGCGGGTACAAGGCTTGGGATGACCCTCGAAGGCTGGGGAGGATTTGGATTGGTGGGGAGGGCAGAACCATACCAGGTAGCTGGGGGCAGGATGAGATTGTCTAGGAGGATGCACCATGGTCTGCACTTTCCTACTTTGCTGCACCTTCAACATCTCAGTGCTCTGTCTTCAGGGGCATGCAAACTGGGCTTGTAGCTACCACATCGGACAGCACAGGTCGCAGAAAGTTCTGTGGGGCAGGGCTGGTCTAGAGGATCACCAGGGAGGTGTCTAGTGGGGCTGAAATCCTGACATCCTTTGGTGCAGGGGCAGTTCCTGCGTTTCTTCTGTTGGTTTGCTGAACTCTGACCTGGTGATGTCTATTTTGAGGATGGAAATGCAGACAATGCAAACAAGCCTTAGGGAAGCTGGTTCTCAGCATGAGACTCTAAGCAGCTCTGCTCTCAGCGCTGGGAGAGAGGACACCCTCAGTAGGCAATCTCCAAATAGAGAGTCTTCTAGACTCATTGTCTCACCCTCTTTTGTCCCAGAGCCTCCAAGGGACTGAAATGTGCTTGGCAAGAGCACGGGAGTAAGTGATGAAGCAGGAAATCCATCGCTGGGTGGCTCTTGGCAAGCCTGTGGAGGCGTATCCGGGGATGAGGTAAAGAGTCTAGACTCTAGAAGAGGCCATGCGCCCGGGCTGCTGGGGATTTCTGTCTGTCCTGTTCCTCGGCTTTGGGTCCAGTGCATAGAAAGTATAGCTTCCCTTCCTGGGATTCCAACGTTGCCTGAATATGGCCTTGCAATGGCTTTCAAAAACTGTCAAAAAAATGTGAAGCACATCTAGATAGCTAAAGCCTGGTTATCTGGATAACCATGGGCTATTTTATAAACTGTTTTTAGACATACATCCTCATTTGCTGCTGAACCCCATTTTATAGTTGAAGAGGTTCAGGCTCAGAGACGTTAATTAGCTTGACTGAGGTCACATAACTAATAAGCGGAAGAGTGGGGACTCGAACCCAGACCTTTCGGTGTTCTTTCCACTATACCACAGCTGCCCCTTAAATGAGATTAGAAAAAGACATTTTTAACATACCTTCTATCTTACTTTCTATTTGTACATTTTGGCAGTAGATGTGGAATACTTACTAGCGATCCTACCAAGATAGTAACATCTCTCCATGCCATGCTTACGGCCTCAGCATTGTGCATGTTGTTTAAGGTGCAAGGCTTAGTTTATCCAGTCAGTCTGCTTACTCCTGAACCATCTGCTTCACAGTTTGTGATCATGAGCCCAAGAACATCATGAGACGGGTAAACCTGAGGCACGGCAAAATTATTTGGTATGTTACACAGCCAAATATTAGCACTTTAGTTTATGCAATATTTTGACTTAAGCTTGGCTTCCCTTGTTATTAGATCAAATAATACACAGCAGTCCAGACTTAGGCTCCTTGCAATATGAGTATCTGGGAGTTTTACCGAGAACGTACAGGAAGCATTATTTGCTCTAAGTTGAGGCTGACACTCACTCCACATGTACACAGTTCCCCTCTGGTCCCCTCTCATTTACTTGTAGATATTACCCCAGCATTCCTCCCTCACCTCTCTCCTACCCTGAAGATTTCTCTTACACCAAATCATTCTTTGTCAGCAAACCTTCCACAGTTACTCCTATTAAAACAACAGTCTTTTGACCCTAGACTCCCTTCTGTCTATCACTACATTTCTCTGTGCCCTTTCGTAAAACTCTTTGAAAGAGATATTAACGCTGTGCTTCCACATCCTCTCACTGTGCTGAGACTGTTTCCCCAACTATGTCACCCCTGCTGACCTCCACGTCACCGAGTCCAGTGGTCAGTGCTCAGTCCTCGTCTTCCTTGATTTGTCTGCAGCGTTTGGTGGGTTTCTTCATTCCTGTTCCCTTGAAATACTCACTTCCCTTGGTTTTCACTCCACCTTCCTATTCTTCCTGCCATCTCCCGGGTCTCTTCTTCTCAGTCTCTGTCACCTCTGACCTGGTGTATTTCTGTTACCTCCTAACTGGCTTTCCTCCTTCATCCTTGTCCTCCCACAGATATCTCTTAACACAGCAGTGACAGTAATCCCATGAAAACTTCATCCTGGGTATATACCCCTCAAAATTGAAAACAGGTACTCAGATAAGTACATGACACACATGTTCATAGCAGCACTATTTGCGACAGACAACAGCACAAATGTTGATTAATGGATGAATGGGCAAACAAAACTTGGTATATTGTACAATGGAGTACTGTTTAGCCATAAAAAGTAATTGAGTCCTTACACATGCTGTTGGATGCATGTACCTAGATACATGCTACTAAATGCAATGAACCCAGAAAGCATTATGTTAGTTGAAAGAAGCTAGACACAGGTCACGTATTATATGATTATATGTATATAAAATATCCAGAATATGTATATCAATAGAGACCTATTCTGGATATTTCATATACACAGGACTCACATTTGAGGACAGAGGAAAATGGCGGAGAAACTGCTTAATGGGTATGATTAAATTTGAATGATGAAAATGTTTTGGAACTAGGTAAAGATGGTAGTTGTACAACTTTGTGAGTGTACTGAATGTCACATAATTGTTCCCTTTAGAATATGTTATGTGACTTTTACCTCAAACATTAGAAAAAGAAAGTAAGTTCATCCAGCACGTCACTCCTCTGCAAAATGCTCCCCTGGCTTCCAGAGGAAAAGCCCAAGTCCTCCCTGTGGTCTGTAGGTGCTGTCTGGCCTATGCAGCCTTTGCCCTGTGGATTCTCCCATCTCAGCACTCACCTCTCTTCCCTTTGCCCCATCTGTTGCAGCCATACTGGGCTCTGTGCTCTTTCTCCAGCATGCTGGCCCTGCTTCTCCCTCAGGGCCTCTGCTTCTGCTGTTTTCTCTGCCTGGAATGCTCTTCCCTCAGATACTGGTAAGGCTCACTCCTTACCAGCTCCTGCAGATCTTTGCTCAAACAGGAGCTATTCTGTGAAAATTATAATTCCCCACCCCTGGCACTTCTTACCCTCCTTTGCTCCTTCATTTTTATCCATTGCACTCATCTGACATTGTATTTCGTACCCGTTTGTTTTTAATCAAATATAAACTAGAAGGGCAGGGATTTTTGCCTAGTTTGTTCACTGTTATGTTCTTAGAACCCAGAACAGTGCCTCAATATTAGAAGCTAGAATAGTAGGCACCCAATAAATATTTGCGGTATGTAGGAATAAAACCCTTTCCATAAAAAAATCTATAATTTGGGTTTCCTAAATTCCTTTTCAATATTTGCTAGTGTTAAGAATCTTCATGTCCCTTTGTGAAGGATGCTATGAAATTCATATTTTTCCCCCAGATATGCCCATAAATTAGTTGATCATGACCTTTAAGTTGTTTTCGGGTTGGTGAAGATGTGTCGTGGAATTTGTCTACCCTTTTTCTCTCTGCCCCTCTCGTGACTGCCATTTTGGGAAAAAATATTTTTCTTCATGGAGGTAAGGTATTGACCTGTTCTTTGGGGGATTCAGCCCATGACTGTAGTCAAGATAGCACTATGTTTCAGTGACAATAGCAATGACCAGATGTTCCTCCAGTGTGGCTCTTCTTGGCACATTTGGGATGGAGGTTGATATCAGTGCGTACAGCTCCTTCTTCACAGCGGAAGCATGTGCAGGGCTTGGAGAGGCACTCATGTTTGAGTGCCAGAGAAGTCCCTTTTTCCTGGCTAATTGGGGCAGTGTCAACAGACCTTTTGAGCGCTCCACAAAAGCTCTTCTGCCTCCTCCTATGCCAAAAGGGAAAAGGCTCCCTGTCTTTGTTTCTGGTTGTACATAGTCTGCCAGCCACTGAGTCATGAAGGCAAGCATTTCTACTGGAACCAGCAAGAGGAGCCTCTGGCCTTCTGTTTTGACTTGGAAGAAGATGTTTGCAATTTCCTAATTGTTCTTGAAATTGGAACCTGAAGGTGCAAGCAGGGAAGCGGCAGACCCCTAGGGATCCTTTTCCTGTGTCAGTGACCTCCCTCTGCTCTCACCTTGCAGAATCTGGGAGCCCACTGCCCTGAGCAGAATGCAGACATCGCTAAAAGCTCATACTGTCTTCAAGACTTCCTCTGATTGAGGGTACCCTAGCTTGTCATTATTTATTACCATGGTGGGGAGGGATTGTAATAAAATTTTTTTTCCTGAACTTTTGGCTGTAGTATGCTATGAAACCAAATTGTATCCCCAATCTAAAGCAGTGTGTGTATGTTTGTGCATGTGTGAGTGTGCACATGCTTGTACGCATGTCTATACACAAAACTTGTCCCTGTGATTCGAAACCAGGAATCCTGTTTCACAGAGATTTTTGTGGTTCTTTAGCTCCCCATGTCTGTCCCCATTCTCTAATCCTCTGAATGGAGTTGAGTATGGGGAGTAGAGCCATGTGAAAGGCATCCAAGATGAAAATAATATTGCAGACTTGTACATGACTGTTGTGGTCGGGTGGGTGGGGGCTGTGTGCTGGCTGCCACTGCACGCTTGTCACTGTTCTTCCTGATTTTTCCATTTCTACCCAGTCTCCACTTGTGCGTTTCAGCAAAAGTTCCAAGGCTGATGCTGTCCTGGGTTAGACCCAACCTGGGTTGTTAATCTCAGTCTGGGCTCTCTTTCAAGAAGTGGGGGGCAGCCTCTGGTCTTTCCTTTCTAGGTAAAATATTTTAATTTAGTCAATCACCTCATTCATGCAGCTCCATGTTATCAGCAGCTTGGGTTGATAATGGTGGTTGTATTACCTTGTAATCACATAGAGCTTTTAATTTGCAAAGTACCAAGCCACCATTTGATGAGGACGACCCTCAGAGCTAGGTCAGGCAGTGATGTAATGGCAGACTAAAGTTGAGCAACTTATTGCACTTAAACCGTCATTAGTCTTTATTTTCTCATCTGGAAAATGGGAATGAGTTTGAGCAGATGAGTGACATGATCTGATTTAATTCTTAGAAGGATCATCCTGACTGCTGTGTTGAAAATCAGCATGGCAGGTGGCACAAGGAAGCAGATGGCCATGGAGGAGGTTGTGGAGGTGGCCCCGGGAAGGTTCGATGGAGGCGTGGCCTGCAGTGTGAGCAGTGAGGTGAGAAGTGATCAGGTCCTGGCTGTGCTTTGAAGGTAGAACAGAAATGGCTTGTCAGATTGGATATGAGGTGTGGGGGAGAGAGGGGTCAAGAATGATTCTGAGGTGTTTGTCCTGAGCAACAGGAAAGATGTAGGTGCCATCCATCAGCAGAAAGGGGGAGGTTTTGGTTGGTGCAGATTTGAGCCAGGGTAAGGTGGGTGGGAAAAGATCAGGAATTCTATCTTGGCTTTGTTAAGTTTGTGATTTTGGTTAGAAATCCAAGTGAAGATACTGAGTAGGTAGTTGGATATACCAGTTAGATTTAAAAGAGCACGTTGTGGTGGAGATAGAAATGTCAAAATCGTTTAGCATGTGCATGCTATTTGAAGTCACGAGACTGGGAAAGATCACCAAGGGGAGTGAGTATAGATAGAGAAGAGGACTAAACACTTTGTCGTCCGGGAGATGAGGAGGAACTAGTAGAGGGGAGCAAGCAGAAAAGGTCAGTGAGGGAGGAGGAAAACCAGGAGTGAGCGGTCCTAGAAGCCAAGTGTTGGCGACGTCCAATCCTGTCGGTGGGCCCGGTGCAATGAGGACTGATCAATATGGAGGTGTCCTTAGTGACCTTTACAGGACGGTATTGTTGGAAAGGATGGGACAAGTGCCTGGTTGGATTGGCCTTAAAAGAGAGATACTAGAGATAGTAAATAGAAGCAATTTTTAAAAATATTTTTTCTACAAAGGCCATCAGGTAAATGAGGAAGTAGCCGGTAGAGGAAATAGAATCAAGAGAAGGGTATTTTTGTCCGAATGGGAGAATTAAGAAAAAATATATGTAAAACATATTTACAAAGAGGGAGAATATATGATATAGGTGTTAAGTAGGCATGAAGTGATAAAAGTCTAGTGCCTAAGTGGAGGAGTTTGCCTCCTCCTCCTCCTAAGATAGGAGTGCAGGACACACCAGGCATTGAATGGGAAGGGGAAGTCCCTTTAGCAAGTCAGTATCTAAGAGCCTAGAACAGGGTTGCATTTGGCTTCATGTAACTGTATCCTGACTACAGTGGGTTAATCAAAGAGAGCTTTTATTTTTCTCACTAAAAGGGAGTCAAGATGCACCAAGGATGGTGCAACTGCTCAAGAAAGTTTTCAAAAATTCAGGCTTCTTTCTTCTTTCTTCTTTCTCTGTATCTTAACAGGTAGCTTGCATTCTCTGAATCCCAAGATTGCTGTTTCATCTCTAGGTATTGCATTTTAATTCCAGGCAGAAAAAAGAGAAAAGGTGAAGAGCAAAATATATGCACCAGCTCAGACTGTCTCATTTTATCAAGAGAACAATAGCTTTTCCAGAACTTCACCCACCCAGTAGAATCCCGTGTGCTACCACATCTGCCTACTCTTAGCTTCAGGGGAGGTTGGGCAGGTGAGATTTTCAACTGGGAACACAATCACCTAGATTTTAGTTATAGAACGTAGACATGAATTATCATTGTATCTTCCAGTTAAAAAAACTTTTTTTATTTAAAAAAATTGTGGTAAAATATATAATATAAAATTTACCCTCTCAACCATTATTACGTGTACAGTTCAGTGGCATTAAGTACTTTCACATTGTTGTGCTACCATCACCACCATCCATTCACAGAACTCTTCATCTTGCAAAACTGAAACTCTGTACCTATTAGATAATAACTCTTTATTCCCTTCTCCTGGCAACAACCATTCTACTTTCAACTCTATGAGTTTGATTACTCTAGGAACCTCATATAAGTGGAATCACACAGTATTTGTTCTTTGGGACTAGCTTATTTTACTTAGCATAATATCCTCATTATGTTGTGGCGTGTGTCAGAATTTCCTTCCTTTCTAAGGCTGAATAATATTCCATTGTAGATTTATACCACATTTTGTTTATCTATTCATCTGCCGATGACACTTGAGCTGCTTTCACCTTTTGGCTATTGTGAATAATGCTGTTATGACTGAGTTCCTGCTTTCAATTATTTTGGGTATATATGCAGAAGTAGATTGCTGGATCACATAGTAGTTCTATTTTTAATTTTTTGAGGAACTTCCATACAGTATTCCACAGCACTGCCTCATTTTACATTCCCACTAATAGTGCAGAAGAGTTCCAATTTCTCTACACCCAACTCTAGTTATTTTCTATCTTTTTGATAGTAGCCATCCTAAGTAGTGTGGTGTCTTCTGGTTTTTAATGGGTACAGGGAGAGTGGAAATGGATGGGTGGGGAGAGAGTTGAAGGATTAAAAATGGTAAAAAAAAATTGAAGGGTAAAAATTTTTAAAAATCCAGAAACAAGAACTGTGTCATTTCCACTGGGTTGGGCTTCACTGAAACCTCTATGGCAGGGGTGGGGAACCTGCGGCCTTAACGCTACACGTGGCCTTCTAGGTCCTTAATTGTGGCCTTTTGACTGAACCCAAATTTTACAGGACAAATCCTTTTATTTTTATTAATACATTTTCGTCTTTTATATTTTTATTTTATTTCTAAAATGAACATATTTAAATTACCAAAGAATAAAATAAGTTTCAATGAAATAATCCTCCCAGATTGATTGGCGCAATTAGAACATTAGTAAGCCATAAGGGCTAAATTGATGGCTGCTACACTCATGATTTAGTTCTAACTTCCCCTGCCTGACTGGTGCCACTACCACACGAGGCTGGTTGGCAGGAGTTCATGGGGGTTGAGTACGCCAGTCTGTTATCAGCTTTTGATATCAGCTTTCTGTTATCAGCACTGTGTTTCTGTTTGAAGTGGAATTTGTGAATAGTTGCACAGTCAAAGGTATTTTTAAAATTCTGTCTGCTTAACAGCCCATCATGTCAAAAAAGACAAAGAGAACACTGAAGGAAGCAAACAGATTTTTTAATGAGGATTGGGAATTGCAATATTATTTTGTTTGTGCTAAAGATAAGATGATTTGCTTGCTTTGTGATACTGCAATATCAACATTAAAGAAATTCAATGCTTATCAGCATTATAACACTCATAAGGACCACAAATATTTTAAATTAGAGGGAGAGCCATGAAAGGTTGTATTGCAGAAATTAAAAGATTAAAAGCAAAAGCAAAGACAATTCTTTCAAGCAGCAATAAGACCTGGAAATAATACCACTGAAGCAACTTATAGGGTAGCTTATATATTTGGGGAAAAAGGGAAGCCATTCAGTGACGTAGAAATTGTGAAAGAATGCATTGTTGAAATTGTAGGATGCTTAGACCCTGATAACGTTTCAAAGTACAAACAACTGCCTCTTTTTTTTTTTAAGCCAGTCAAATTTAGCAGTGGGGGGTTGTGTAGCAACTTTAGTGACACTAACATTAATGACTGCCTCTTTCAAGGAGAACCATACTGATCGGCAGCATGAATTAGCCTTCAACTTAACAGAAAAACTTCATGCAATCCTTCCAGGAGAAAATAAGTATTATTCAATTGCTTTGGATGAATTGACTGATACTACTGACTCAGTGCAGGTTTTATACTTCATTCAGGTCATAACAGAAGATTTTCTTTGCTACAAAGAATTACTTGCTTTGGGCAGTCTTGAGAACAGAACACAGGGAATAGATATCTTCAAAAACTTTCAAGATAAATGTCATGAAGTTGGACTGAATTTGGTAAATTTAGTGAGTGTATGTACAGACGATGCACCTTCTATGACAGGAAAACATGAAGGCTTCATAGCACAGATTGAAAAAGAGTATTAACAGATCCAGATGCTCTCATTTCTTTTCATCGTATCTTGCATCAGCAAAATCTCTGTGCTAAAGCTACTATTTTAAGTGACACTTTGCAACAAGTTATAAGTATTATTAACTAATATATTTGAGTAAATGCAACATGGTATTGTCAGTTTTGTAACATGCTAAAGTTGAATGATGAGGTATTCAGTGTGGATTTGCTGTATCATTCTAAAGAGCATTGGCTATTACAGGGACAGATGTTAGCCAAAATTTTATCTCTGTGAGAACAGATAGTTACATTTTATGAAGAACAGAATCAGCGATGTGAATTATTGAAAGAAGATTTCTATAGGAATGCAGCATTTCTGTGTGATATCCTGTCAAATCAAAACAACTTGAATCTTTCTTTGCAAGGTAAAACTAAGTCTATATATAATAAGTGGCAAAAAATCTAAGCATTTCGAAAAAAGCTATCTTCAAAACACTTCTTCTTCAAAAGGAAATTTCAGATGAACGTTTTCTCCAGTTAGTGAAGGTCATTGATGAGCAGGATGATATATGTGAATCAATTGAAGAATATGCAGCTGTTATAGGCCGATTAATTGGAGAATACAATCAATAAAAGGTTCCCTGACTTTGAGAATCATGACATCACACTCAAATTAGCATTTTAGCCTCACCTAGTTGATACCACCAAGGCACCTACAGAACTACAGATGGAATTGCTTGAGCTCTCAGTAGATGACATTTTAAAGTCATTGTTTGATGCTAAGAAAGATCCAGTTGAAACATGGAAAAACGCAGTTGAATATTCATGCCTTCGGCAACATGCCTGAAGAATGCTTTCTTGCTTTTCAACCACTTATTGCTGCGAATCTACATTCTCCTACCTAACCCAAATCAAGATGCCCTTAAGGTCACAAATGACTGATGCCCATCTAGAGTATCAGCTGAAACTGCGGACTTCCATGCTGCAATCAAATATTCAAATGATTTCCAACAAAGAGCAGACATGACAAAATCATTAAAAGTTTAGCTAACTTTAAAATTAACAGATAGTTTTCATTTTTTGAAATTATTAAGTACATAGCAGTTAGATTTTTACAAAATAATGTACATTTTTAAGTATATCTAATTGAAGTTTCTTGAATGTGACCTTATTTGATTACAGCTAAATTAATGCAGCCTTCCAACACGAAGAGGTTCCCCACCCCTGCTCTATGGAGTTCTCAAGACACCTGAAGTCTAACCTGAAAGGAAGGCAACACAATCTCATGGTAAAGAAGCTGCATTGGAGGTTTAGGGCCCTGGGATTCTGTACACAGTCTCCACCACTGCTGAATTTTGGGAGTGTGTATAAAGTGCCACACCCTGCTATGATGCCAACCTTGCCCTCTGTGTGATAAGGCTAATAGAATCTGACAATAGAATCTGACCTCCTTTCTCACTTACTTCAAAGTTGAGATATTGTACAAGAATGCACATGCCTTGAGATCCTTGAACTAAAGCCATTCTGGAAATTCAAATAATCCGGAGATATTTTCCACTCCTCACTTAGAAAGGGAAAGTCCCACAGCAGCTTCCTGTGGCTTTTATGCTATGGCAGGAGATTTTTACTCAGATTGTCAGTGGATGTTTCTTGTTTCTTGTTTGTCTCCCCTAGAAGACTGGGTGACCTTTGAGAGCAGGTGTTATGTGTAAGGAGGAGGAAGACAGCAGTAATCGTCACTGTTTTGAACATTGTCATGTGCCAGGCAGTGCACAAGATGATTTAGGAACATAAGCAGTGGTCTTCAAAATAATACATCTAGTTTCTAATATAGTGCGGTTGGAATCAGTTGATTCTGTGAGGAGCTTTGGATGTGACAATATGTCTATTTTTTTGGACATATAGCACAATGGTAATAAAGAATGAAAAGTGATGGTGACCAAAGCAAATAGGATCCGTGGAGAGCTCGATGTTGCCCCTGCTGGGATCCCAGAATCTTTCCCATCAAAATGCCATCAATAATGCCCTTGTCCTTCCTATTATTACACAGTAACACACTCACAGAGCCCGGGAAACATACATTCTTTGTGAGAGTATACATTGTATTGGCCACGTGCCATCCAACCAAGCCAAAAATTGTGGAACAATAGGAATCTGTGCCCAGAATATCAGCTAAAAATACCTCATTCCTCCTTCTCTGTTGTTTGCTGGTTATGTTTAAGGGCGTCCCAGGAGGCTAATGAGGATGAAGTGAAAGTAAAACTGACGTTTTCAAAGGAAACCAAACCTTTAACTCTCTAAAAAGAAAACATATATTTTTCCGTATGTCTGTTTTATGTTTCTTGCCATTTTTGCATGTATGTGTGACAATATGGAAAGTCTATAGTATAAGTCGTGCCACTGTGGCTTTAGTTATTGGAATCTACACTTTCACCACAGTCTTTTGCTGTAGGGCTTGACTCATAGACAGCTTTTCAGGTTTCAGCAAAGAAAAAGAGGGACAGGGAAAAGAAAGCTTCCAAGTAGGAGAGACTCGCTGTCCCACATGCTGTGCACTCATTCATCTGGTCAGACATCGTCCACTCATTGAGCTGGTCAGAACACTGCTTAAGAGCCTGGAGGGATATATTTCCATCCCTAGTTGGGCCTCTTTTGTTTCTTGATCATTGACTAAACCCCACGCTCTGGCTGGCCCTCACAATAATCTTAGCTTTCTTTGTGGTCTGGCGTAGGTCATCTCTCCTTCCTGGGCCTTGGTTTCTTTCCATTTGTAAGATGATAGAAGAAGTTGACTGATCTCTTGGGAGTGGGGGCAAACAGCTAGGGGAGCAAGGCAAGAACACGGATGTCTCAATGCAGGTCCACACAGTGGTCAGCAGCCTCAGTAAGAAGCAGTCATCTGAGAACTGAAATGATATGGGGAACGGGTCTGTTCCAAATATTTGCCAGATAATGTCAGCATTAACCAAATAGCAACTGCTGGCTCTGGTTGGCTAAACATGGAGCTGCTGACTTCCTGAACATATGCTGGGTGTTAGGCGATGAATGTGGTGTTGGTCAACACCGGGACGCTAATGTCAATATTGACCTTGGGTTAGGATAGACCATAGCCATAGTTGCCTGAGTGAGATAGACCCTCAGTTTCCTCTCAAGTGTTTGGCCTTTCATATTTGTTTGTTGGTCTCTGCTCCAGTAACATATGAAAGGCTTGTTGAAGCTTAATTTAATTTGTTATAATGATGAAGAACAGAGCCTTGAGATACATATGAAGTTCTATTTTTGGCTCAGTCAGCTGTCTTGAAATAAATTATCTTACACAAATATTTACATGGGCAGATATGTTAAATTGATTTCAATAAAGGGAGTTAATAGCTACTACTTATTGAGAACAGCTAGTAAGTGGCAGATACTTCAAATACATTATCTTATTTAATATCTAAAATATCTCATAAGGTAGTTATGATCTCATTTTTAGAGATAAAGAAGCTGAGGCTCCAAGAGAGTCTGTAACTTGCTCACATTTTTAAAGGTACGACCAAGATTTGAATCCAGGTTTTATCAGACTTCAAAAGCCATGCTTTGCCCACAGTGTCTTGCTGACTCTGGAACAGATGCTTTGTGGGAGCAAGAAAAGTGCTTAGTTTACCATTTCAAGGTAGAAGAAGCCCATTGCCAGCAACGTTTGTGATAGGTGTGTGTTACCCCGCCCTTCTTGGCGAGGCCAGCGCCTCACAGAGCCCCTGAGACGTGCAGACATCATACTTAGCGGTTCTCTCTCCCACTCGTTCATCCCATTGTATGGTCCTCCGTAAGCTCCCCAGGAGCCGCAGGGGCACAGAGACCCTGATTGGCTCTGCCAGCCACTTATTGTTTCCCATTTTCTCACCACTGCAGAGTCTTGAGACTGTCTCCTATAGATGATCCTGCCACTTCTATTGTCCCTGCAGACTTTCCCACCGCCCCGGGACCACGTGCTCAGTTGCTTATTGTGGTGGTGTTGGCTCAGCCTCAAGGACAGAGACCTTGAGCCAGCTGACAAGGTTGCTTGTGTCACTACTTCTAAGGCCACAAGCCATGCTTTTGGTTCCCGATACTTTTGAATACTCTTCTCTCATCATCGCTCCTTCAGTTTAGCCACATGGTCTCCCAGACTCCCAGCAGCAGATTTTCCGGCAGACAGTTTTGGCTTAAGGCCAATCCCTGTCTCTGCCTGGATGACCTCAGTTACCAAGTCAACATGGCACCGAATGAGTGCTGCCATGCTGCCCCCTGGTGGAGAGGGTGGAAACTGAGTGGTGCCCGGATTCCTGCCTTGTTAAAAAGCTGCCCAAGACCTTCACCTACTTTTCTAAACCAAAGGGTTCATATACTCTTTGATCAAAACTAGTTTCAGTGGTGCCTGTGGAAAGGCAGCATGATCTGCAGTAGCCCACTGTTCAAGGATAAAGGTGGCTCAGATTTCTTATTCTGGTGGGGCAAAAACAGTACACAACAGTTGGCTCAAATTAGAATCAGGGTTTTCCATGTGTTTATTTTGTCCTCCATCCTTCTACCTGTTTATCTATGGTGTGGAGCCTTTGAGAAACTCTTTTTGAGGTCTGCAGGACTCTGGGTCAATGCGAACGTAGATCTTGGTCTTTCCAAACCCACCCCTGGTTCAGGAACTGTTTGGATGGGGGCCGTCCTTGTCTTCCTGCTCGGTCCTCATGGGTCTCAAAGCCCTGGCCCTGGGAGAGCCCTGAGTGTGCACGAGGCTGCCACAATCTGCGTTGTTCCTGTTTGTGGGCAACTGTGTCATCAGCCTGGAGGGTAGGTGTGGGGATGGCAAAGCATCTAGTGTCTGGTGTCTGGTGGAAGATGGAGGATGGCCTGGAAATTCATGGGTAAAAAGCTCAGGCATATTGATGCTAAGAAAATGAAGCCTCAGTTCACCATTTGGTTTTTACTTTGATACACAGAGCAAGAAGGCATTTCATCCAACCCTGCCAGAACTGTCAGTAGGGTGTATTAGTCAGGGTTCTCCAGAGAAACAGAACCAATAGGATGTATATAGATACAGATATAGATATGAATTTGGGGGGATTTATTATTGGAATTGGCCCACGTGATTGGATTATGGAGGCTGAGAAGTCCCATGATACGCTGTCCATGAGCTGGAGAACCAGGAAAGCCAATGGTGTAACTCTCAGTCTGAGGCCAAAGGTCTGAGAACCTGGAGTTCTGATGTCCAAAGGCAGGAGAAGAAGGACGTATGAGCTCCAGGAAAGAGGACAAATTCGCCTTTCCTCTGCCTTCTTTTTGTTCTATCCAGGCCCTCAACTGATTGGATGGTACCTGCCCACACTGAGTGAGGGTGGATCTTCCTTCTTTAGTCCTGTGATTCAAATGCCACTCTCTTCTAGAAACATCCTCACATACATACCCAGAAGTAGTGCTTACCAGCTTTCTGGGTATCCCTTGACTTAGTCAAGTTGACACCTAAAATTAACCATCACAGGTTGGGTAAACCCAGATAAATTCTGTGCAGATAGGCTGCATACAAACCTGCCCTGAGCCCATCGCAGTAGGTGAGAACTCAGACCTGGCAGGTCTTCTTGGCTCCTTCACACTGTCAGGTCTGGCTTCCAAAGCCAGGCCAGCACCACCTAAAAGTTGGCCTCTGACATTCTTGCATTTTTCACGGCCTTGATCCTGAACTTCTTGCCCCAGTCCTTCTCTTCTCATGCCTCTTTCTCTGATCCTCGTATTTCACATTCAGATCTTTTTCTCCACCATCGTCACCATCATTGTGATGGTTACCATTTTATTGAGGACTTATCATGTGCCAAGCACTATGCTAAGCAGTCTTAATACGTTAGTTCAGTTAATTCTCATTGGAACTTTATGAAGCAAGTCCTTTTATTATTCCCATTTTATAGATGAGTAAACTAAGGCTGCCATAGCCTGACCAAGTTCACATAGCTAGTAAGTGGGAGAGTAGGGACTTGGACCTAAGTTTATTAGATTTCATCATATTGCCTCCTTGTGCTACAATTTCTACAACTCAGCCTCTTTCTGGGTGGGGGGGGGGGGGGGGGGGGGGGGGGGGGGGGGGGGGAAAAAAAAAAAAAAAAAAAAAAAAAAAAAAAAAAAAAAAAAAAAAATTTGGGGGTCCATGAGCTGAGTAGCCCATTGGATATTTCCTAACACAAGCAACAGCCTCTATACTACTAATAATAGCCATCATCATCAATGTGACAAACACAGGACAATGATCTATTACAAAAAACCCCAGCCAACTTACTTCCACAATAATAACCATCGCCCTAGCAATAAAACTTGGCCTAGCACCATTCCACTTCTGAGTACCAGAAGTAACACAAGGATCCCCCCTATTCTCAGGCATAATTTTACTCTCATGACAAAAGCTCGCCCCAATCTCTATTATACTCCAAATATACGAATCAATAAACCTCAACATAATACTAACCCTCGCCCTTTTATCAATCTTAATCGGGGGTTGAGGGGGCCTTAATCAAACGCAACTACGGAAAATCTTAGCCTATTCCTCCATCGCCCACATAGGCTGAATGGCAACTATCCTCATATATAACCCCTCTGCAACAATCCTAAATTTAACCATTTACCTAATACTAGCAATCACAACATTCTCCATATTCTACCTAAAATCAAATACCACCACACTAATATTAGCCCGCCTATGAAACAAAAACCCAATAATAACCACCATAATATTTGCCACTCTCCTATCACTAGGGGGATTACCCCCACTCACGGGCTTCCTACCCAAATGAATCATTATTCAAGAACTCACAAAAAATGACAATATCATTTTCCCTGCACTTATAACCATAATAACCTTACTCAGCCTTTACTTCTACATACGATTAACATACTCCACATCCTTAACCTCATTCCCTACAACTAACAGCATAAAAATAATATGGCGAACTCAAACCATAAAAAAGACCCCTTTTCTATACCCCCTGATTACGGTATCCACCCTAGCCCTTCCACTCTCCCCAACCTTTGCCACCTTAAGCTAGGAATTTAGGTTAAGTAGACCAAGAGCCTTCAAAGCCCTAAGAAAGTACCTCGCTACTTAATTCCTGCATAATAAGGACTGCAGGACTCCACCCTACATCAATTGAATGCAAATCAACTACTTTAATTAAGCTAAATCCTTCCCCTAGATTGGTGGGCTCTAACCCCACGAAAATTTAGTTAACAGCTAAATACCCTAATCAACTGGCTTCAATCCACTGCCTCCACTTCTTTTATGAAACGGAAGAAGTCCTGGCAGGGTTGAGGCTGCTCCTTTGAATTTGCAATTCAACATGAGAATTCACCACAGGACCATTTGGCAAAAGAAGGATTCAACCTTCGTCTTTAGATTTACAGTCTAATACTTACTCAGCCATTTTACCCAATACCTATGTTCATCAACCGTTGACTGTACTCAACAAACCATAAAGATATCAGAACCCTTTACCTCCTTTTTGGTGCTTGGGCAGGTATAGTAGGTACAGCCCTAAGCCTTCTAATTCGAGCAGAACTTGGTCAACCAGGGACCCTACTAGGAGATGACCAAATCTATAACGTCATTGTAACTGCCCATGCCTTCGTAATAATCTTCTTCATAGTAATACCCATTATAATTGGAGGCTTCGGAAATTGACTGGTGCCTTTAATAATCGGAGCCCCTGATATAGCCTTCCCATCCTCACAGCATGACTTCTACCTCAATTTAGTTTTTTTAACTCCTGCCTTTCACCTACCTACATGTCTGCAACGGAGTTTTTCTCAGGGCCTCCTACAAAGCCATGGGCCTACTGAGACCCTCTTGTGAGCTGGGGCTGCCATCTTAACTTCTTGATCTTTCTACTTGTTTCTTCTGTGAAGACAATGCTAGAGAGGCTATGGGGGAGAAATGGAAAATAGGACCTATGAATTAGCCATCGTAGAGTGTCTCTCTTTTATGGAGATGGGGCATCATGAACCAAGCTGAGCTGAAATATGGTGAGTTTTTTGAATTCATAAAATAATTCTATTTACTCCTACTCCACAAGTTCAGTGAGATAATGGAAAAAAGAAATACCACAGTTCCTGGCACTGAGTAGGTATTCAGTAAGGAATAATTCTCCTTTTCCTGTCCTCCACAAGCTTCTCTTCCTTTGCGGGAATACAATTTCAAGGACTGAAATATATTCTAACCATGAGGACCCTGGTATTCAGAATGGTGGAATCATTTCCCTAAGATCACACAACAGGCACCAAAATCTGGGTGTCCATATGGTGTCTTGGTGCATCATCATCTTGCTACTATAATTCCTGCAGTACAGGGGTGTACTGTTGCTTGCTGAAATCCTGTGCCTCTTTGTTGATTACCTTAGACTTGTTCCCTAGTAGTTTCTCAGGCATCAAGCCTTCATATCTGCTTTTGAAACATTCCTGTTTCCTTGGTTACAGAGGAGGCTTCCCAATCCCTGTAATAAAAGCACGAAATGTAAAAATGGGAGTGAATTAAGAAATCATTCAGCCTGGTGGGTTTCAAACGTGCCTTAGGAACAAGATGCTATCTTCCAACAATATCTTTTGGCCTAAGCTGTTTTATATTTATGTGTATTTGAATGATATGCTTCTGGAAAAGATTTTGTTCAAGAATTACCATAGCAAGGTGGTGTCATGCCAAAACACTCTCTGGGGACCTGGATTGAGGTGTGGGCAGGGTGGGTATCTCTGGTTGAAAGTGTGGGATGGGAGACCGAGGGAATAGAGGCATACTGACTCCCCAGCCTCTACGTTCGTGACAGCACTGATCTAGGGCAGTACTTTTCCAGTAGAAAAGGGAAGATAAAAAACTGAGGCCCAGGGAAAGGTAATGGCTTTTGTGAGGCCCCTTGGAAAAGGCAGAACCCTTGAACCTGGATCTCCCCACTCCAAGTCCTGTGTTCTTTCCTTGAATCAGGTCACTTTTCCCTTTCCTCTTTGCACAGGACAGGGGGGGCCAAGGTTGGTTACAAGAAGTACTGTTTCACTCAGATGGTCTTGGCCCCTGGTGGGGAGAGGATGCAAAGCCCGTGGCTTGGTGTGGGGAGAGTACTCTGCCTGCAGCACCTGCAGCACATTGAGCACTGAGTCTCCTGGGTTACCTCCCAGGTAGGTGCTGTACTCTGGAGGGGAAGTCATGCCCTGTCAAAGCTGGGAGGAAGTCAGTGCAAGGGTTCATGTGCTGAACAGGAAGTGTTCTCTTAGGATGGGGCTCACGAAACCCTTAAGCACCAAGAACCATGTTTGGGGCAAAAAAGAAAAATCCACAAGGGTTAAAAGACAGAGGCAGGGCAAATGAAAATGACTAAAAATTGTGCTACACCTTATAGGTCACAAAATACTGCACATGTGTGTTCTCATTTAATCCACACTAATCCAGGAATGCAGGCATCATCATTGCCTTTTACATCCGAGCAAACTGAGGCCGCAAGAGATGAAGTGATGTGCTCCAAGTCACACCGCTCAGAAGTGCCAGAGCCTGCGAACCCAGGCTCTCTCACCAGGACTAAAAGTTGTGCTTCCTATAGCTTGTGGCTGTACAAGAAGAGATGTAAGCAAGCCATCGAATGGCATTTCAGCCAGCCTCTCCTTTCTGCCTGGCAGAGTGGGTGGGAAAGGGAGCAGGAGAAGAGGTGGGGGGAGAGAGGAAAGGAAGAGAAAGAAGAGAAAGGAGAAGACAAAAGGTTCTGCGACCACTAGCCTAAGCCAAGTGGATGGTTCTCTCCTTTGTGCCATTCCCAGCAATTTCTCTCTGCATACCCCAAATACACCCTACTCGGCTCATTCATTTGGAGCCTGCTGCTTGCTGGAGAATGTGAGCTCCCTAAGGACAGGGGCAGCTTAGTCACAGCATCCCCAGCGCCTTCCCCACAGAGAGCCATCAATAGAGGACAGGGAGCGCTGAGTGCTTAGTCTTTGGGCAGGTACTGCACTGGGTGCTTTTCCATAGGCAGATATTACTATTCCCATTTTATAGGCAAAGGAATTAGATGCAAAGAGGAGATAAGGAATCATTCGGAGAGCTTTCACGGGCAGGAGAATTTATAGCAGTGAGGAGAGTTGAGCGTGGTTATGTATGCCTAGATGAGCTGGGCATTTCTGGAAACCTTGCCCAGCTTTCTAGGGCACAGCCAGGCTGCCAGGCTCTGAACCCAGAGTGAGGTCTCATTAGCATTCAGAGGGGAAGAGCCATGGGGGATGCCGTCCAGAGCATTAGGAAGAGACAGGCTGTGTTTTAATTATGACCTAGACTTTTGAACAAATCCTTTTCTCTGCTCGTCTGAGCCTTAGAGAAAACAACTTGTGGGAGGTGTACAGTCGGCAGCTGGGTCCACAGTGGTACCCGTACAGCTGTGTACACATCTGGCACACAGGTGGTGGACAGCATGCGCCTTTTCTCCTTGAATTGCCCTGGGGTTAGTGAGGGTAACAAGAGTCAAGGTAGTAAGGTGAGGTTGACCTGGTTTGGTCCAGAGAGAGAGAGCTGATGGAGAGAATGGAGGGAAACAGGACTGCCCTGTTCTTTCTGGTCCGAAATCTCCAGTGACCATGACCGTTTCAGACCACTCCCGCCACTTCCTCCAGCCACCCCTGAGTCAACATGGTGGGCTTTCTTTGTTGAGCTCACTCCAGCCCTCCCTTCTCCAACTTGGGGGAAATTTTTGGAGTGGGGGGATGAAATTAAGAAGGGAAAAAAAAAGTAGGAGATTAACAGGGTGGAAGTTAGACAAGCACAGATGCTACCACCTGCTGCTGCAGATTCTCAAGTGCTTGTTGACTCCCTGGGAGCATTTGCCTTGAGTCTGTTTAACAGTTCATTCCAGGGGAAAGGGAGGAGAAGGAGGGCTTGGGGACAAAGGGCCTTTGACCGGCTCCTGGAAAAGCACTGATTAGTTTGCTCAGGTTGGCAAACAGTGGCTGGGGACTTGGGGCCCAAGGATGAACCGGGTGGATTTTCTGCCCAGTGCACAGTGTCCAGCATGGGGGAGGGACTGAAGGCAAATATTCAAGGGACTGGTGTGCCCAGAGGTTCAGACACAGAGAGAACAAACTATGCTGGGCAGCCAGAGGAAGGGATAAGGCAAGGGAGGGCTGCTGGCACCTGGAGTTCTGGTTTGTGGGCTCTAGCATACCTTGTTGGTGGTGAAAGAGCCATTCCAGCCCCTTGGACTGTCTCCCAATTTCACCCCCCTTCCTGAAGCTGAGAGGCAGAGTGGAGGCATATCAGGGTAGATGTTTCTGAGGTGGTCCTGATGGCCAAGGGCAGGGAGGATCGATCGGGGTGGTGCCTCAGGGCCTGTGTTGAAAGGGAGACAGTATTTGTACTTCCAATCCACAGAATGGACTCTGTGCTGGAAGGCTATTCCCTTGGGGATTCATGGGAGGTGGCTTCGGCCTCTTCCTCCAGCCTTGGCTTCCTCCACTCAAAGAGTGTGAATGGCTCCCTCTTTCTTGTACCAGTCTGTGTGTGATGCCTCCTTGGGAACTCCTCCTTGGCTTCCTCTTCTCTCCACCCTCAAAACTCTTCCCTTCTAGGAAGCTTCCAATATAAATGCACAGTGCACATGTATGAACTTAGAGTCATAAACTAGTACAATTTTAGAGTTGGGAGGTAATTAAATATTATAATTACTTATATGTACTATAGCTTTATGTCATTCTATTTTGTATTCATGGGACATGGCTTTGTACATTCTTCTTATTAATAAATATATTCTGTTTCCTAAAGGTAAATCCCTAAGGGTAGATATTTCTTTGTTTGTTTGTTTGTTTACTGTCTCTTCCACAAGCACGTGAGCTCCGTGAAGTCAGGGGTTTGTTGTGTATCCTCCTGTGCCTACAACAATGCCTGACTCATAACCGACACTCAGTATATGCTTGTTTATGTACATGAATGCTGTCAGGTGGTGGTTTCCCTCTCTTCCTGTTAAGTCACAGAGTGTGTGGCATATTGCAGGGGGCATGGTAGATGCTTCTGAATAAAGGAAGAATGAATGAAAAGAATAAATGATTGAATGGATGTGCGATTGAGCGTTTGAGATAGGATTGGCCACCCTTAGGCCATTGTGGTGGTTGGCCTGTCTATAGGAAAACGCTTTTCAGTTGTTTATATTTTCTTAGCTCCTGCCAAGGCAGAGCTCATTTGCAGAGCAAGCTGGCATCAGCTCCCTGGATCTCCTCCCAGTCACTCGTGCCTGTCTCTGTGAAGAGGGGAGTGGGGGTATGGTTTTATCTGTGCACTCTGGCCATTCTACATCTCCTTGCCGTTCTCTCCCTTATACCATCTGACTTTCACATCTACTGACTCCTCTGGCATGTGGGGACAAACAGAGAGAGTGTTTCTATCCCCACACCCCCATTGCGCTACTACTTTAAAAAAGAAAACAACTCTTTATTTTGGAAATAGTAAAATGTGTGCCATAGTGAATGAATCCCAGAGAAATTTTTAGGGTATATTATCTCTGTGCTTATGCCAAAGCTTTGACAAATGCAATTATGGTATTATCAAGCAATTTTAAAAAAGAAAAAAAGAAACAGAGGGATCTGCTTTAAATCTGAGGTCTTTCGTAGGCTGCCCTGAACTGTTATTTAACTCGAGTGACAAGGAAGAGAAAAGACATCTTTACCTATTATGTGTCAGCAGCTATGCCAGGCTCTTTACACATGTTATTTCAGAAAGAGGGAGAAAAAATGAGATCCATGGGTCAAATCAAATCAACTTTTATTGAGTACCTGCCATGTACAAGAGGTTGTGGAATATATAAATATTCCATAGGCCTTATTCTTCAAATACGAGCTATTGACAAGATAAGTTATAAACTTGGAAAAAGTTAAATAATACAGCAAGATTAAGATAATATTTTGAGCCAGCAATAGGAAGCAATGACTGTAGGCTGTAAGGCTTTTGGAGCTAGAGGGGATTGTCTGGCCTAACTTCTGTAACAACAGCCAGAGAAAAGGAGGTTGAAGGGGAGAAACAGCTGGAGGTTTTACACACATTGCAGGGCTGGCAGCAGCACCCGGGCCTCCAGATCCCACTACTGCTTGTACTAAAATCCTGAGACATCTTTCAGATAACCACCGGATGACCAGCTCAAATGGTTCATGGTACAGGCATTCAAAGGAGGGGCAGTTGCTTCTGGTGGAGGGAGGGAAGATCAGCGCAGGATTCCCGGAGAAGGTGGGAGCTGCAGGGTGGTTTGGATCCAGTAGATTAAACAGAGCAGGAAGGGCTTTCCGGGAATGGTGTAAACAGGCCCAGAGATGGGCAATGAGCAATGTTATATACAAGAGCCTCGGTATGATCATCACCTGCCAGCTCCAAGCACCAGGAGTCTGGGAGCTGTCCCTCATGCTGCCCTGTCTCCCTGCTGTGGGTTCTGCCTCCTTCTCTCTGCCATCCCTGCTGCGGCATGAGTGCTAACCCTGATTATTTCTCCGCTGCTCACTCATCTCTCTATCCCCATTTCCATGCCACCTTTCATACTGCCAAGAATTCCTTTTCCAAAACATGGCTCTTACCATGTTAAAAAATCATTCAATGACTCCCAGTTGCTTGCCAGATGATGTCCAGCCCCTTAGTGTGTGATGGGGTCATGGCTTACCTCACCTGCCACCCCTCTTGAGGCACCTGCCTCCAACCTGGTGGGGTACACCCCACGACCTCAGGTTCACAACTTCAGGCCTTTGCACAGGCTGTTCCCTGGGCTGAGAATGCCCCTCCTCCCACCCCTTCATGCCTGCCAGCCTGTCCTCCTTCCTAGCTTTCGTTTGATCAAGATTTATCAAACACATAATAAAATGCAAATCCCCCTGCTCACTTCCTGCTAGTTAGTTGTTTCCTCCTCTGCACTCCTGTAGCCCTCTACTTTAATTATTTGGATATTGTCTGTCTCTTCCATTGCCTGAACTCACTTCTGGAAGGGATTTTCTTTTATTCACCTTTACATCACTAGCACTTACTGCTTTTGGCTTGACATATATAATAGACACTCTCTAAGTGTTTTGTTGAAAATAAATGAAATTAAATAACAGTTAAGTACTGAGAGACAGGCTGAACACACTGAATATCAAGCTGGGAAGCTGGGATGTAGTTTATCTCTCAAAAATTAGATTACACATCTAGGAGCTTAACACATCTGGGGAGCTTGTTTAAAATTTACATTCTGGGGCACACTCTTTTACATGCTGATAGGAGTGGGCACGGACATTTTTGTTATTGTTATTGCTGATTTAAATAATAAGCTCCCTCAGGGATTCTGGGCAGCCTGCCTGGCACCAGTCTGTAGACCAACCTTTGGGGACATCGTGTCATGGAACACACTAAATACACCCTGGGCATTAGCTCAGGCATCTTTCGTCCAGTGTCTTTATCCCTTCTTTTCTTAAGCCTTTGAAAGAGTGACTCAACTGAATGCTTTAGTTCAGCCTCCTCAGGGAAATAAATAACCTGGATTTAAAGTATATTCCATTCTAAGCATCCTCATCCCAGTCCTTTAAGTTCCTTTTGCTGTGGACTTCAGGGGAGACCGAGGCCCAAGTCCGACCTTACTCACAGTGCATGTCCTCCCTTTCTCCCCTGCTGCCAGGCTGTTTGCTGTCAAATGTGGGGGCTGCTTTGAGGCCATCGCACCCAATGAGTTTGTGATGCGGGCCCAGAAGAGCGTATACCACCTGAGCTGCTTCTGTTGCTGTGTCTGCGAGCGACAGCTTCAGAAGGGCGATGAATTTGTCCTGAAGGAGGGGCAGTTGCTCTGCAAAGGGGACTACGAGAAGGAGCGGGAGCTGCTCAGCCTGGTGAGCCCAGCAGCCTCAGACTCGGGTGAGTGCCAGGTGGTGGGCAGGGCTGCGGCGGGGTGAGTAGAGTGGGGTGGGGTGGCCATCTGTGTTGCTTCCTCCGTAGAGGGCTGGCCACTAGGGCAGCCCAGCTCCAGGGCAAAGCAGTTCTGTGTATTACAGGAACTTTCTTTATAAGCTCAGAGTAATCTCTTATCAGTTGGCTACTACCATGATAATGGTGTGTAACAAATTACCCCCAAACTCCATGGCATACAGCCATAAACATTTCTTCACACGTCCACAAGTCTTCGAGTTAACTGGAGTGACTCTGCTTCAGGCTGAAGGCTTCCATTAGCTGGAGTCTGCTGATCTCAGCTGAGCTTAGCTCCAGGCTGTAGACCAGGTTTAAGTCTGCTCTGTCTGATTTATTCTGAGGTTCAGATTTGAGGAGAAGCAGCTACAGGGCATGATTTCCTGGCAGTGGTAAAAGTGCCACACAAGCACACTTCAAGCCTCTGTGCACATTGTGTCTGCTAATATCCCATTGGCTAAAGCAAATGTCAGTTTCAAGCCCAAAGTCAAGTGGAAAGGAAATACATTCCATGCACCACAAAGCCCTGATGGGGTATAGATACCAAATACTATTAAAGAGAATGATGAATTGGAACCAATAATTCAGTCTATCACAATCACTGTTAGGCTTTTGTTTCCTTGTCTGTCAAGGAGGAATGATGGAATCTATCTAAGGCTTGGTGGGTCACATAAAGAAAGAACGAGAACGATTTTGTTCCTTCTACTTGTCACACACCTGACCCTTCCCCCTCATTGCCTTGAGGGGAGGGGAAAGAGAGGAGACAGGAGATGTTCAGAGATTTTACAGAGCAGGTTTCACAAGGCCAGAGAAATTACCTTAAATTAAGACTGTCTAAATTAAGCATGGAATGCCTTTCTGGGGTGTTGGTCCCCATAGGGCAGCATTTGTCTTATCCACAAGAATCTGTGAGATCCAATGAGATAATATTCATGTGACCTTACTAGTTCTTGCCATTGCCAATTCTAATCCATTTCCAAGCCCTGTAACATGCTTGCCAGGGTTAATTCTGTAGCCTCACTCTGCCCATCTCTTTGGCCTCTTCAGGAGCCTCTGACTCTCTCACTCTACACTACAGCCTTGCTGGACACCAGCGCCTAGCAGTGTCTGTTCCTTCTCTGCCTCTCTCCCTCCCTCTTTTGTCTTGTGAGCTTGTCCTTTAAGCTTCCCTCTGAAGGCCACAGCATTAGGAAGACTCTTATTCCCTTATGCTGGGTGAGTTTACCCGTAACTTCTCCTACTGGAACATTTATCCCACTTTACTGTGGTTACATGTTTGGTTGTTTCTCAGTCTGTTCAGAGTGCTAAACTCCATGAGGCACAGTATGTGTCTTGTTTACCATGGTACCCCAGGGCTTAGCACAGGCCTGGAACACTGAGGGTGCTCCATAAACTCTTTGTTAAAGCATGAATAAACACATGAGACAAAAGCGTCATGGCACGGTACCTAAGCACAGATGCTTCGGAGACAGACAGGTGGGGGCTTTATCCAGGCTGCACCACTTATGTCTATGTGACTTTGGGCAAGATTCTGAACCTCTCTAAGCCTCCATTTCTACAAGTGCAAAATAGTGATGATCATGCCTACCTAATAGGGAAATAAAAAAGACAATGCATATAAAAAGCCTGGTGTTCAATAAATGTTGGTGTTTAACATCTGCTGGCTGGTGTTAGCATCTTCGTAGCAGTTGCATTTTGCTTCCTTTATCTCCCAATTAGTTGGTTCTTCTCGCCTGACCCTGCTTGCAGCCTTAAGAAAGGTGACACTAAAACAATCCCAGCTCCTACTGGGCTTGTTGGTCTTAAGTGTCCTGGATTTATTTTAATTTGAGAGAAATTTCTCCTTGTCAGGAACACTGGCACTGACATACTGAATTTCAGGGGTAGTTGGGACTGTTCTAATGGCCTCTACTTGGTGTAACAAGGTCAGCTCAGACTGTCATTTCCCCCCAGGAAATTTTTTTTGCTGTGTTTTGCTGTGTTTTGCTGTGCCCACCCACTTAGGCCTCCTCCCCAGAATATTGCAAGATTTTCAGATTCCCAAAGGGCTCAGGTGCTGTAGTGATCAGTATATCAGCATGACCACAGGAAGACGTACACACCCAGAGGAACATGCCATTCTTTCTCACATGGACATAAACTCTGTGGTGTAGCTTTTCTTGATAGGCAATTGTGTGGGCTTGATCATTAAGTTATTCAGTTAGCCCCTGTGTTAAAAGTTTACAGATTTTACTTGACTGCAAAATCAACATGAGGCAGTAGTGTATTGTCCCTATTCCCCACCCCTGCAAAAAAAGGCAATAAGAGAAAGCTGGGTCTGAGCAGCATTAATAGATTAATAGAATTATAATGTTCAGATCAAAGGAACCGCAACAGGTTCACTTTTCTGACCACATTTTCAGCAATATGTTCAGTTCTGGGAATTTTTCTTTGAGGCTGATATCGATATTGGAGCTTTCCAGTTCATTCATTCATGTGTTCATTCAGTAGACATATCTTCAGTGCTTGCTTTACAGCAGGCACAGTCACATCATATGAATGATAAGAATGGTGTGGGAGTAGGGAGGTCTCAAAACCATGTCAAATTAGGGAATTGTTCAGGCTAGAAAAGTAAAGACTAAATAAGGACAAAATTGTTGCCTTCAAATGGTTGGATCAGACCTAATTTTTTTCCTAACTTTAGAGAGCAGAATTAGAATTCATTTATTTAATTATTCAACAAAAGCATTGAGTGTTTTCACTGTAGATAGAAAGGTACAGGGAAGTAGTTTTTGACTCAGCACAGGGAATGTTGGAATGTCATTATAGTTATTAGGTCTAACAAAGAGTAAGACTATTCAAGAGATATTACCCCCCATGTGTTGAAAGTAATATTGGTGGGGTGGGAGGGGACAGTGGTTCTAGAAGATCTCTGTTATCCTTCTCAACTCTAAAAATCGATAATTGTATTTGTGGTTTTAAATGAAATGACATTCAAATCTCAACCAGAATCAAATATCTCTGATTTTGTCAATTATACAAATGTTGCCCGTCTTGCATCATAAAATGTTCTGTGTGTCAAAGCTTGCTTCACTAATGAGAGGACAAACTTCTAGGGAACAGGGTTGTAGCTTTTAATTCCTTTGTTCCCTTAACAAAGCTTAGCATGACGCCAAGAGGACAGTAAGTGATCAATAAGTACCTAATGAGTTGAATTAAATCTTCAAGGAATGAAGTCCACCTCATATTAGAGGTTTACAGAAAGCAAACAATATTAGGATCCCCAGTACAAATACAATTTCCCCTCTGGTTTCTGTCTTGAGCACCATACATATATATTGTAGATGTTTGATAAATATTTATTGAGTGAATGATTGACTGACCTGTCATCTTTAACGTTTTTATCAATGATTTGGATGAAGACACACAAGGCAGGTTTATTCAATTTGCAGATGACACAAACCTGGCAGGGAATGCTGGTGTGGCAGCTGATACTCTCAATGTTCAAAAAGATTTTGACAAGCTAACACATCAGCACAAAGTTGGCGAGATGGAATCTAACCATCAGGCCCCAAAATTCAATTGTAATTGTATGAAATGGGGCCTGTTTTTGTGGAATTCCATGTGGGGTTGTAGTTGATAAAGTCAATAAGGGCCAAGAAGACATACGCTGCATTAATAGAACTATAGTGTCCCTAACATGTAATTATTGTTCTGTTATTTATTTGTTTATTTCTTGCATTAGTCAGAGCACATTTAGAATATTTGGGCTAATTTTAAATGATGTATTTTAGGAGGTCATTGAGTACCTAGAGAATCTTGAGAAGAGTGATTAGCTTGTTAATGATAAATAACTAAAGAAACTCAGCATATTTAGCTTTGTAAAAGTAAAGCTAAGGAATATATGAGGGTCACACCCAAAGTTCCAGACCCATGTACTAGGGGACAAATGACAGATTTGGGTTCCATATAGGGTAGAACTGTGTCCAACAAGGGTGCAGACTGAACTGTCTTTGCAGGAAGTGAACTTGCTTGTCCCTTCACATTTTAATCACAGTTGGTAGAAGACTGCACCAATGACCTCTAGGGCTGCTTAAATCTGGGATCCTAGAATTTATGGTTTTATGATGCTGACTGATCTGACTTACACAAAAGCACCTGACACATTCACAACTACATGGGACACCAAACTTAGGACATCTTCAGCTGCTGTAGGCTCTTTTCTGATGTGGCTCAACTTTTTTTGTCCTGATCCCTGCTTTGCTAGTGGCCTTAAGGCAGCCTCCCAAGCAGATGAATGGAATTTGTAGCCATTGCCAGACAGTTTTCTTGGGGCTCACTAGGCAACCTGGATGCCCAGGGTCTACAGGAGAGACCCCGTGACATTCATGTCTGTGTTATCTCCTTCACCAGAGAATCACAGGTGCTTGTGATTGGTAGGCACATTGGAGCTCACCCAGTCCAGACTCCCGTCAGATGCTCATCCAGCCTCGGCTCAAGTATTTTCAACCATGGGGAACTAAAGAGATACAGGGGGAAAATACCAATGTGCTTGTCCTGCTCTCTACTCTTCACTCAGCACAGCACTGCTGACACTAAATGTATGTGGGTTTTTCCCCACACTCCAAGCAATTCTCCAGTGGGCACCAGCAGGGTGTCCTCTAATTCAATTCAATTCTGACACTGTCTACCTGGAGATAATGTCAGATCCTGCAGGTGAAGGACTCAGTCCTATAAGACTGTCCCTGCCCCCACTTCAGATGTAAGTCGTAGGTTGTCACCTGTACTCCTGACCTACTGGCTATAAATTGAGGTTCCTAAAACCCCCTCCTTGGGTTCAGTTAATTTGCTAGAGCAGCTCACAGAACTCAGGGAAACACTCTACTTATGTTTACCCATTTATTACAAATGATATTTTAATGAATAGAAATGACCAGCCAGGTGAAGAGATACATAGGGCAAGATATGCAGGAAGGAGTGAGTGTGGAGCTTCCATGCCCTCTCTGGGTGCACCACCCTCCAGGAGCCTCCGTGTGTTCAGCTATCTGGAAGCTCCCTGAACACTGTCCTTCTGGGTTTTTATGGAGGCTTCATTGCATAGGCATCATGGATTACATCATTGGCCATTGGTGATCAACTCAGCCTCCAGCCCCTTTCCCCCCCTTGGAGGTTTGGGGGGTGGGGCTGAAAGTCCCAGCCCTCTAATCATGCCTTGGTCTTTCTGGTGACATGCCCCTAGAAAGGAAGCCCAGCTACCAATCATCTCATTAGCATACAAAGGACATTCTTACCACCATGGATTTTCTAAGGGTTTTAGGAGCTTTTTGCCAGGAAACCAAATGAACACCATTTCCCATCATTTTTCCCAAATGATGGGAAAAGGACATAGCTTGGATCTAAAGTTAGACAGGTCTGAGAATATATATTTCACAATATCACAGGAGCTCTTGACCTCAGTCCTGAGTGTAAATTGTCAGAATTGCTATATCAAGCTCCAGCGTCTGTCTCCGTGTGTAACCTCAAACCTTGGCCTTAGTTCTACTTGCAGGAACTCACGAAAGAAGCCGGTCTCCTCTACACGTGTCAACCCTTCAAGTTGAGGAGAGAAATCCTCCCTAAAATCTAAGAGACTTTCTAAGTCTTCTTTTTCCCTTTCTAGTTCTTCCACATTCTTCCAACTAGCCCTCGTAAAAGACTTCTTATTCTATCTGTGAAAATACTGCAGTCTCTTTAAGAGGTACCACCAAGCAGGGGATACAGTTTTCCATATGTAGTCTCAACTAGCACAGTGTTGCTATTACTACTTGTCGTAGATATCTTATTCTATTGACGTAGTCCTTTCATTAGCTTTTATGACCTGGGGGTGGAGGCACTTACGGTTTCTGGCCGGTCCATGTTGCATTTCTTAATTATCAACCCTTCTTATCTTCACATTTTCTTTTAAAATCAGAGGTCATCTGAGAGTGTCTGGTGCAGCAGTTTTAAAAAACTTTTTAAAAGAAAATGTTTTTGAAATTTTGAAATAAAATTTTAGATTTACAGAACAGTTGCAAAATAGTACACAAGTTCCCATATACCCTTCATCCAGCTTCCCCTAATGCTGACATTTTACATAACCATGGTACATTTATCAAAACTAAGAAATTAACATTGGCATAGCACTATTACTATAGACTTTATTCGATTTCCCACTAATGTCTCTGTCCATTCCAGGATCTAATCCAGTACACCATGCTGCATTTAGTTTTATGTTATTTTTATGTTAAAAATTGCCTTCCTTCTTTCTTCATTTTTGGGATCACTGGAGAATGTTTAGTCAGAATTTCATTTTTTGCTCCTCTCCCCAACAATATCTTTTGAATTTTATTTCCTTTTAGCATCTCTCGCCATGGGATCAAACTGTATTTTTTATTTGTTTATTGGGGTTTGTTTACCGTTTAAAAATTTTTCTTCCTGAAAACCAGCTTGTATTTTAGATTATGCTTGGGATTTATTCCTTGGCGAAGGCAGAGCTCTTTTAGCTGCTCTGCTTTTGTAGAGGGATTTTCCCAGAGGAAGCCTGGGTTGTGAAGCACCCATCTTGAGGGGCTTTTTCTGTAAAGAATGTTTTATTATTTGGATTAAGGCAGCAACTCCATGGCCTCTGTTTATGGGGTGGTCTGCACTGTACTGTAAGGCTTATGCTGCTTCTATCCTTGTGTTCTGCACTCACCTGGCCCTAGCATGGTGCTTGGCACACAATGGGCACTTAATAAATATTTGCTTATTGTGTGAATATAGTAACTTTGTCCTGTTCATATTAGCCTTTGAGGTCCTTAGCAAAGAAGCACCAACTTTCAGTATGACTTTGCTTCTCACTGGAGCCAAAAAGAAGATTCGTCACACATACTGGAGTCTGTGAATCCTTCTTTCTTTGTCCTTCTAATTTTCTTTGGGATATGGGGTGTTGCTGCTTTGGAAGATCCAGGTGCCTCTCTTGCCACTCTGCTTGTTTAATACATCTCTTTCTCCTCTTCTGAGTCACACTCATCATCACTGGCATTTTAACACTAGTCTTAGTTTCCTTCTGCAACCTTGGAACTGATTTTTTTTGGATTCATTATAGAAGTATTACTTTCAAACTATCTTGGAACTCTTCTTGTTCTCCAATAAATTAGACTAGAGAGGCAGTGGTTACCTCATGAATTCTGGAAAATGCCTGACTGTACTTTGGGATTATCTTTGTCAGTTCATAGTCCTGAATATTACAACACAAGATATTTAAAAAAAAGTCAGTAGGAGTTATGAGGAAGTTCATTCTCCATATTGTGTTGCTTGGGATCTAAAGTTAGACAGGTCTGAGTTTGATTCTTGCCCTACACTCACAAGCAGTGCAACCTTGGGTAAACCACTTCCCCTCTTCAGGACTCTATTTTCTAATCGGCAAAAAGGGGGTTATAATACCTTCTCTGTGGGTTGCTATAAGAATGAAAAGAGGTAATGTAAATCAAGGGTTTGAAACTTGGTTGGTTCCCAGTAAATGACAGTTATTATCTTGTCGTGCAGGGGCTAGTCTGCTTCTGGGTAGCTCATGGCTCATAAGGTTGTTTCACCAAAGATCCATCATTTCACAAACATCTCCTCTTCTGTCTCTGCTCTTCTGTTTTAGATGTCTCTGGATAGCTGACCTGTGGCATCTTGGGGTACAGACAGAGGGCCTGTCATTTTGGGTGGCTGGAATGTATGAACTGGAGATGAGCTGGGTCATACCAGGGGCCTGCGTGTCTCAGATGTGCTTTCCAGTTTCTGAATATTCTAGTTAGCATTGCATCCTTCACACTCAATGCAGAAGACCTTCTTTCTTTGTGTTTCTAAGGAGGAAACAGTCTTGTGGTTGCTTCTGGGACTTAATAGGAATTTTAAGCATTAATGGGAAGGATTTACCATTCTTTTATAGACCAGGAAACTGATGCTTATAGTGGTCATGATTTGAGCTGTTTTGAATGCCCAAGTACCTTCTTATTCCTGAACATAACATTTCCTGGCATATAGTTATCCTGGGCGTGGAACTTTCTGTGCCTCTTGGTCTTAAGGTGGTGGTACGTCTACCATCTTTGAATAAGTTGCTTTTGGAGTGGATTAGACTCTCCTCCTGTGACACTAGTCTTTGAGTCCAGAAAGGACACTGAACCTGACAGTTACCCATTAGTGAATGCACTGTACAGCTAACGTCAAAGTCACTCTTTCTATTCCTGAACAGGCCTGCTAGCATTGCTCTGTTATATGCCATAATCTATCTGTCCTTCCAGGCAGCCACCTTGCCAACATTTAATTCAACAAATATTTCTTACAGACTCCTCCACGGTGTCAGGCTCTGTGGGAAATGCTGTGTTTTAGTTGCAGAAAAAGACAGGCAGAGGAGTTAGTGAATACTCAGCAGCACAATTGAGAAAAACATCTCTGAGCCAACATCCTAATGTCAGGGGAACAGTAGGGCAACTTTGTGATATAAAGGGGCTGACAGATGGGAAAAGGACATAGCTTGGAGATCAGTCTTGCCATTCTTCCCTTTAAGAAGCAAAGAAGTGAGTCACTTAAAAAAAAAAACTTGAGTAGCTATTAAAAGTACTCTCATAAACATTATTTGTATTTAAATGAATTTATAAATATATTTAAATCATATTTTATATTTCCCCCTAAAGCAGTGTTTTTAAAAGACTCTCTTCTATGGCAGCACTTTTCAGAAAAGTTTAATTGCAGCTCGGTAAAAAATACATTTTTTATCATGATCTAGATACACATTTCCATGTGTGTGTATGAAATTAGTTTCAACACTTAGACTGACTCATTGCTTTCCCTATGTGATGATGTTTTCTATTCTATTTATTTTTTTAAATTCTAGTCTTAGCTCACTGTATTGATTTCATAAGCTACTGATGGATCATGGCCTGAAGTTTGAAAAGTACTGCTTCAAAGTACAATTACTTACAAACCTATCCCCAGACTTTGGAATTGGTATGAAGAACTTAAATTTCAAGCCAATCAATATGTCTTCATTGTACGTGCTGTGTCAGATGCTGAGAATAAGATAAACAATACAAAAGATATCATCTCTGGGCCCAAAGTCTTGCTGTAGTACCCTGCACACAGTAAACATATAGTAACTTATCTCTTTTTATTACTGTTATTCTTGTTAAGGAGACACAAAGAGCACACATATTTGTATCATGACTAGCACAAGGGTCTTCATGGACATTTTCTGATTTATTAACCTGGCATCTTTGGGTGGTTGGCTGGAGGTGGTTATAATTGCCTGAGCCTTTCAGGTTGTTTTCAAAATCAACAGTTTTGTCTTTTACACAGTTTCACAGCCATAAAATTGACTACCAGAATTATTCGTTGCCCTCAGTCTGAGGCCCAGCACTTCTTTTCTGTACGGAACCTTTGCCTTCTAGTGTATTTGTTTTGTCTTCATAATGTAGATGGAGAAATAAAGACACAGGATACTTGAGTCAGGGATAAGCCAGAATAAGAACTTAATTCTGCCAATTACCAAGTCAGGACACTTGATACTGAAACAGAGGGGCTCAGCCCTTGCCATAATTGTGAGTTGGGTAGTTTATCTTTGGTGCTTAAAAAGTTACAGGCACTATACAGATTCAGAAAATACATTATCTCTTTTCCATGGACTGTAATTTAATTTTGGAAATGTGTTCACACAAAAATTTTGATTAAAATTAATAATAAAAACCATAATTTAAAATTAGTGCAGTTGTTTCTTGGCATATTTAATCTGTAATAATGTGCTGCCTGTATGCATTAATTTCTCCTGTACAAGCTTTGTAAAAAATAAAGTTGGCCAAATGGACAATTGATCATTGTGATTTTTGCATGCTGCTGCTGATGATAATGATGTTAACAATTATGGAGCCACAAGACAACATTATGATTATTCATTCCCGTTCTATAGATGAGGAAGCTGAACATGGAAAAACTGGTAATTGGCTTAAGGTCCTACAGCTAGTAATTGAAAGGCCAGAATTCAAATTCTGTCTAGCTCCAGAACCTGTATCATTTCAGTATTATGCCGTGTTGCCTAGTTGTTAAAATGTACATGTATATGAAAATGGACCATGTATTTTGTTTTCATGTTTCACTGACAGCTCTTCCTGGCTGGCTATGGCAGTGCTCCAGGTACTCAGTAGGACTTACTACCTGAGAGACCCCAAATGAAGAAACTTTTCACATATAATTAAAGCAATGAAAACAAAGTGATTTGAACGGAGTTTATACTCCCTTTCAAAATCAGTCACAAGTTCACCTTCTGTTCTAACCTCCAGTTCCTCCTTAAACATTAATCACCATCACTATACTTCTCATGGGTACCTCTTATGAGGCAGTAAGAGGCTTTGAAGTATCTAAAGACAACATGGGTGTGTGAATGAGGAAGGACTTTAAAAGTGCACATAAGGTACTATTATTGATTTTTTGGTTTGGTCTGTTTTGTTTTTACAATTACTCAACAAACTTCTGGTTCTTCTGTTCCTGTGGCTTATTTGATGGTAGCAGGAAAAATTAGTTGACCTTTTTGTCCAGACAAGAGGTATCAGCTGTGCAAACCACGGCCCTCATTAGTTAAATGAATAAAAGTATGACAATGGAATAAATTGGTACATATCAAAACTTCTAACAGTCTTCTTCTACAAGCTGACCTGTAATATCCTACCATCTTTTATAATCCCACTCTCAGGAGAAATGAACTCGGGTTTGTTTTTCAAGTGGCAGTGATGACATTGTGCCTCTATGTATCCACCTTTACATTGGGTCCTCTTTGGGGCTTTGCAGTATGACTGGTGAATTTTAGGAGTACAGTCTCTGGACATGCAGAGCCAATCCATGGCTTCAATCTTTCATTATTTTAGCTAAATGACCAGAGACTCACTTTCTTACTATCGTGTAATAAGAGTAGGGGGGAGAAGTGCAGGAAAGACACTGGTTTTCTTGCACTGACATTCCAGCCAAGCCCATCAACTTTTAGATTTCTAAGCAAGAGGTTCCAAGATACATCTGAAGATGCTTTAGACAGTTTACTGAGCAAATAGAAGACTCACTTCCAATATTTCCCTGTTCCCTTTCTCTGTGACCAAGGAAAACCTCAAAGTCCAGTTAACTAAGGGTTGGTGGCGAACTAGGTTATGGCTTCTTCTGGGTATTTTGCTATTTGGTGCTGTGAAAGTATATGGAAAACCGGGTAATTTAAGAACCATTTGGACTCTTAGTGGTCCAAATCCAGGGTCGCATGCTGGGAACCAAAGGCATTCTTGGGTTTTTTTGGTGGTTCTGATCAGGGATTTGAGTATTGTGAGTGTGGGGCGTGAGAGGGTGCACTAGGTAGGATCAGTGGTTCCAGATGGTGTTCAAGGTAGTGTCCAAGTATTCTTTCTTAGGAATTGGTGAGGTGGGAAAGCAGTGACTGAACCAACTCAGTGTCTGTTCCATCCATAGGAATTTCCTGAGCATTTGTGTCTGGCAGGGATTGGGCTTGGGGTGTGGAACATATAGAAGTATATGAGGTTTGACTAGTGAGCAAATATTTTTGAGCACAGACTATGTAACACGACAGTCGTAGGTGCTGCTGGGGTGATAGCTCTGCTCTCGAAAAGTGGAGGGAGACAGTCAATAACCGAATAAATAAATAAGATTATATACTCAAATGAGGGTTACCCTTCAAAGTAGTCACAAGTCACCCTATCAGACTTATTCTACTTACATATTTTAAAAAATACTTTGGACTCCTGTGGAATGGGCCTTGGGGATTTAATTGGTCTGGGGTACAGCCCGGGATTTGGGTTTTTGAGAAAGCTGCTTAGGTGAGTTAATGTACAGCCCAGGTTGAGAACCGTTGCCCAGAAGCTCAAAGGGATGGAGTTGGGACATCGCAATCGGCTGTTCTTCCAGTTGCAGAGTTTTGGCGCAGTATTCTCCTTAGAGGGAGGAGTTGTAGTTAGGGTTGTGGGATGTAGCAAACAAAAAGCTATGGGGTGCGATAAATTTGAAATTCGGGTAAACAGTGAATAATTTTTGTATATGTGTCTCAGGCAATATAAAAATTATTGTTTATCGGAAATTCAAATTTAACTAGGCGCCCCGTGTTTGATCCAGCCGCTCTAGATATACAGATAACCTGGCAGGGGTGGGGGTGACAGAACCCACAGGGTGGCGATTGGTGCTGGAGCCTGCAAGCGTGTATGGCTAGATGTCTGATTGATTCATTGATTGATTGGCTGACAGGGAAAAAATGTAATTCTGTCCCTAGACACCCGTGTTTGCATTTCCCTTATGGGCCGGGGCTTGGCCCCAACCCAGCACACGGAGGCTTCCCTCTCCTGGGCCTTAGAGGAAGGGCGGCGGGAGGGAATCTCCCGTTACCTTGGCAACTCCCTCCTGCCGTCTGCTCACAACAGTTTGAATTATACCCCTGCCAGGCCGTCACCAGTCCGATTTTTTCCTTTCTACCCCTCATTTTCCCTCTGCGCGCTCAGGCTGGAGGCAGCGTCCGTGCAGGTCTCGTCCGGGCGAAGCTTCGGGCGCCGGCTGGGGCCGGGCTCCGGGACGCGCGGCGGAGCGCGAAGTGCGGGGCCCCCGAGCCCGGGCGCCGCGTTCCCCCGCGCGCACTCGGCCAGCTCTTCAAAGGCCTCTTAGAAATGCAAGAGGCCAGCCGCAGAAACACACACGGACGGCAGTTTTATGAGAAAATGCAGATAAAGAGCCCGGCGGTAGGGCCATATGTTCCCCATAATCTCCAAAGCCGTCACTTCAATTAGAGCCTCCCCTGAGTTCTAATGCCCAATCCTGAGTAAACAAGCCGCTCTGAAAGAAGAACTCGGTTTCCAATTAAAAGTGTACTAACATTTCTCCTTCCCTTAATTCCCGCGGAGCAAAGCCCCGCGCGGGTGGAGGCGCGGCCGGGTCGCGGGGAGGTCGTCGCCGGTCCGCGCCGCCCCGCGCCGCCGCGCGTTCCCAGGTGACGTCAGGCGGGCCCGGGATTAGGGCCCTCCGTGCGCTCCCCGCGCCGCGCCGCAGAGTTAATTAAAAGTAATGCCACGGTAAATCCGCTGGCTCTCCGCTGGCGGAGGCGCGCCTCCGGGCCAGCCCGCGAGAGGTGGCTTTCCGAAGCAGGTGCTGGGGATTTGTGTGTGCGCGCATGTGTGTGCGTGTGTGTCTGGGTGTGCGCGCGCTAAAAGGGAGGGCATGTCGATTTTTTGGAGCCTGAGATCGCTTTCCCCCTCTCGTTCGCACCCCCATCCTCGCACATGCGGTGGAAGAGACAGACGCACAGACATCCGTCCCACCTGAACCGTGCCTTCCTTTTGCCTCCCAGAGCCTGAGCTGAGTCCTGGTTTGCTTTTAGCTCCCGGTGCCACAGATACTATTTTCTGCATAGTCTCCCCATGCTGCTTGCTCTCCTTGGTGCCCCAACCTTGAGAATTCTGAGGGCATAAATAAATGGTGGCCAGATGTGAGGTTATTTAAATATCAGGAAAGCAACTTAACACCTCCTGGCATTCTTTAGGAGGTTTTTAGAGTGCGGAAGAGTGCTGAATCTGAACATTGCAGGCCCTCCGACCTCTGCATTATGGAATTCTAAAAACGTGGTTTCTATGGATGTTTTCTGTTCGGCAGAACTGGTTGAAAGTTGCCTGGTTTCAGACGGGAGCGTGATTGTTAGATTAACTTTCTGGCCTGCTCTCTATACCATGAAAGAATCAAAGAATTGAAGCCATTATCTGAAAAATTCCAGAAACATCAATAAGCAGAAAATCCTCGCTAGATCATTCAAATGCAAATGGTTTTCCTTCTTTCATGAATTATCTACCCAAGTAATTACTTTAGTTTTTAGTTTGGCCTTGGCGGTGAAGACCTCAGAGAATTAGTCTCACTAAGTCCATGACTGTTTGTTTATTCCTTACTCTCTGATTGATGTTAACTAAATTAAATTGAGGCCAGTTCAGCAAACATTTTGAAGGCCTATCTATATCTGTCAGATATTGGGTTAGATACTGGTAATTACAAGAGGAAGGGAAACCACCTCTGTGTTCTAGGCAGTCGGGTTCCTCAGTGGGTAAGAAACTCCCCTAACAAATTGATTACAATAAAATAAAATATAATATACATGAATGTTATAGTAGAGATACAAAGTGCTATGGTATCATAGAGGTGGGAGCAATAATTTCCCTCAGTGTGTATATGTGTATTAGAGCAGAGGACTCAAAACTATTTGGAAAATGCTTATTATCGGATATGACATCATAGCTGGGACTTGACAGAGTGGGTAATTTGTAGGCGATGAAAGACAGATGAGTATGTTAGAAAGATGGTATAGCTTAGCCTGTGCTGGGTTACAGAGTGGGTTTGTATCCAGCCATGGGAGGAAGGGCTGGATTGTAGTGTTCCTCTGGGGCACAGAGATCCTGGTGTTAGGGAGCGGTAAGATTTATGCCAAAATGTGAAGGGTTTTGTATATCTTATTTGAATATATTCTGATGGTTGTGGAAAGTCTGATCAGAAATTTGTAAACAGGGTTGTGGTGTTAATCTGTTTTTTTCAGAAGTGAAGTAGGGAGATGGATGGAAGTTGGTTAACATTGCAGGCTGGGAAGATGAACGGGAAGCTGCTGCTGTGTTCCTTCCGAGTGAGAAGTGAAGTTTGAACCTTCACAAGTTAGAGGTTTCAGAGAATGCATTCATTCACCTGATTCCTGCAGTACTTAGTGAATCCCTACTGTGTGTCAGGCATCATTCTAAGTGCTGGGGATACAGTGGTGAGCAAAACAGGACAAGCACCTGCCATCAGGGAACTTAAATTCTAGAATTTAAATGACCATGAACTATAGGAAGAGAGGTTGAAATTAAGGATGACCTTGAGGTTTCTAAATTGTATGAATAGTGATGTTATGGAAGATATAGATTCAGAAAAGAAAGAATGATCTAGATAAAGAATTCAGGTGGGCATGGCATGATGAGTTTGAAGGTAAACTTTAGAGACCATGTGGATGTGAATGTCTGGTGGGCAGGTGAACACAAAGATCTGGGGTTCAGGAGAGAGGTCAGTTGTGGATTTGGGAATCAAAGAAAAGCTGAAGGTTTTTAAAACTGGGTAGTTTTTAACCAGTGTCTCCACTGATGCAATTGTCTGAGTCTGCATGACTATGGGAAAACAAACAAACAAACTCGTGAGGCTTGTATAAGATAATATATATAAAGTGTTTGTCATGGTGCCTGGCACAAAGTAAGTGCTCAATGAAGGGAATTCATCATTACACCTAAGCATGGGGTACTTCCACTGGTCCTTTCGACATCCTATTCATACACTGGCAAAGGAGAGTGAGGAAATCCAAGAAGTGGTGACACTCCAAGGACATCTTCCTGACTCACCAAAGTGCCCTTTTCGTATGGCTTGGGAAGCTGCATATTAGGCTGCTTGACAGTGATGCAAGGAGCCACAGCTGGCATTACCTAATCTAATAGCTGGGGTGTGACCAGAGGGAATTTTGGTTCTTGAAGGAGGGACAAAGGACACCAGACACAATCTCTGCAAAGTTGAATGTGCCAAGGGGAATGTGACATTAGCTCTATCACTTTCCCCAAGAATTGGTTTGGATTGTGTATATGAAACAGTTTTGTTTGAATTGTGTTTATTTTCTTCTTAAACAACCACCTACAACTTGGGAAGCTCTTCATCTTTCCTAAAAGCAGAACAGGCAATGAAAAAAAAAGTACAGAAAAGGTTCACACTCCCCCACTCCTTCCCTTATCTAGTGTCTCATGGCTGTCTAGGACACTATGAGCCTACTTACTCCACATTACATGTAAGGGAGGTCCATCGAGACCTAGGTTTCCTTCAAGAGGCTGGTAGAACCATGTGCTGGCATTTCTGATGCTTTTCCAAAGTTTGAGAAAAGGAATGGAAAATGCCTCCCTCTCTTTGATGAACTCTGGGTCTTTAAGCCCAGATACAGTAACTCACAATGAGAAGGGCTTGGTACAGGGATGCAGATCTCCCCCAAAGTGGCACTGCTCCCCTGGGCCTCTACACCCTCGTCTGGGGCCCTTTGCTGCTCCAACACAGGGGTATATCCCCAGTGCTCCCCATTCATGAACCTGGGAGTCTGGTTTCCCCCAGTTCATTTTCTTTTACCTTGGGTGTACCCCAGGATCATGGTACACTCTTGTGGGCCAGCAGAAAGAGGTTTTTAAACCCTTCTCCTTGTCTGAGAGAACCCCCTTGAGTGTGCTTTGTGAGATGCATAAGACATACTGATTTTAGTCACTGTGGTGCCCTCAGTGCATTTAGATAGTCTGGGTAGGCAAATTTCCAGTAATAACAGATTTACAATCATTAAGCTTCCAGAAAGTTGGGAGAAAGTTGTCTCAGAGCATCTCAAGGGTTAGAATTCTCAAATTATAAGCTTTAGGACTTTTTTTCAGAACAGGTAAAAAAGCCCGTTAAATCAGTTTAAGCAGGGGAAAAAGGATTATTCGGCTATAACAACACCTGTGATTTTGCACCAAACACAGGTTCACGGGAACCAAATTAACCAATTAACTAGAACTCTCAATGAAGCAGAATATTGTCCCTCAGTATACTCGGGGGATTGGTTCCCCAAAATGGGCATACTCAAGTACTGCAGCCCTGGGAAGCCGGCCTATTTGGAAACTCAGCCCTCTGTACGTGCATGTTTTTCACATCCTGCAAATACTGTATTTTGCATCTGCATTTGGTTGAAAAAAATCCCTGTATAAGTGGACCAGTGAAGTTCAAACCCATGTTGTTCAAGGATCAACTGTATAAAGAAGGAATTAATCAGAAAATAAGCTGGTATCAAATATTTCTTTCAGACAACAACCTTGAGGGCGTGTTTTCCAGAGTTAGCCCCTCAGCTCAATCTCCTGTACTTTCTACATGGGCAGTTGTATAAAGCAATTGTTTACATTTAAGACAGTGCCCCTCAGGACTGGTCAAAAGATCAAGAACAATCACACACACAAAAGGACTAATTATGTCTATAAGCTCTAGTTAGTGAGCCAGGAAGATGGAGTAATTTACCTTAGAAAACTTTTTATCAACAAATATTAAGAGTGGTGGCGCTCAACCCTTTGGATTGACTGCATGGAGTTCATGAGGATAGCCCGTTCCCTGGGCAAAGGGCAGGTGTTCACCATTCTGCTCATCAGGGGCCTGAACCTGAACTGCTGAGGACTTTCTCCTCCTGCCACCTGTGACAGACACTTGGCATGGGGCAAGAGCACTGGATCTGAGCCAAGCAACTTGGAACCTAGATTTGGAGCTACTAAGTAGGGGTATGGTCTTGGATAAGTTCCTTTACTCATCTGGGACTTAGTTTCCTCCTCTGAGGAAATGTGAATAAAGTCGTTTGTCTAGGTGTCCTCCAAGTGTCTTTATTCTTGGATGCTGTGCTGTTTGCCAGCAGGTTCCACCAAGGGACAACTGGAGGGTAAGTCATAAGTCTACATTCATGTGATGATTTGTGAGCCGTGTGGCAGAGCAGTGGAAATCTGTTGGTTTCACTTATCTCAGACCATAGAGAAAGTTAGGACCTTATATGTAGGGCTGGTCCTGCCAGGAGGAAAAAAGAAACTTGAGAAGTTCATGGGAGAATGTTAAGACTCAGACTGCCATCTAGACAGCAAATTTGGGGGTTTCCTTAGGCATTGCCTAGGTGACAGCTTCTCAAGCTATTCACATTAAATCATTATGCTAAAATTAAATTAGAAAAAAATCATTATGGAATCAGAGCATAAGCTTAGAGATTTCAGTTCGCCATCATAAACACCATCTTGGAAGATTCCTGACTTAGTCTGCTCAGGCTGCCATAACAAAATACCACAAACTGGGTGGCCTATAAACAACACACATTTATGTCTCAGAGTTCTAGTGGCTGGAAGTCTGAGATCAGGGTACCAACTTGGTTGGGTTCTGGTGAGGGCTCTCTTGTAGGTTGCAGACTGCTGACTTTTCATTGTATCCTCACATGGTGTAAAGACAGTGAGAGAGCTCTCTGGGGCCCCTTTCAAAGGGTGCTAATTCCGTTCATGAGGCCTGCCCCCTTATGATCTAATGACCCCTCACAAGGCCTCACCTGTTAAGACCATCACACTGGGGCTTAGGATTTCAACATACGGCTTTGGGGGGGATACAAACATTTAGCCCGTAACAGTCTTAATCAACATTTCTCAATATGAGCACTATTGGCTTTTTTGCTGGGGCAATTTGCCATTTTGCATTTATGGCCCCATCTACTAACAACTAGAAAAAGAGCTTTCATACATTTGCAAATGCTCCTGGGAGACAGAATATTCCCAATTGAGAACCAGTAGTCAATTCAATCATCATAACCAGACAGTGGATTTGTTAATATTTTCCCCTTTGGTTTACAGACATAGAAGAAGATCATGTTGAAAGGAATCTAAGACATCATCTATCATAATTTCCTCATTTCATAGTTGAGAAAATTGAGGTTAAGTGCCTCGTCCAAGGCCACATGATAGTTAGTGGTAGTATCAGGCTTTCTCCCACCCACTACAAAACTCTTGCACTACCTGCTTTGGTGTCATATAAGCATGACCAAAGAGATATTTGGGAAATTGTGAAGGAGTTGTGACTAATAATGGAAACGTGGAGGGCCCCCTATAACTCCCATTAATGGATGCCCTCCCCAAGGTCCTGTGCCTTGGGGTTTTCTAGAATGAGCAGCTCTTAAACAGTGTATGTGGATTAAGAGGACTTGGGTGTCTAAAGCAGAGCTGATGCCATATTTCATATTCTAAGACACTTTTTTGGGTTCTATTTCAATATATCTGAAATTGGGATCTGACTCACAGTTGATGTGATGAGAAAGCATTGTATCAAAGTTTAGTTGGCCACATTTTTTTCTTTCTTAGTGGCCTATAAAATAATGACATGTTTTACAATTAAAGGTAGCTTATATTTGATGAAATCTGATAGATCATATCCAGGACAGGCTGCAGAGTTCGTTCCCATTTTAACTATTCCTAGAGGTGATGTAGCATGTGGTAAAATCTGTCTTCTTAATTGTTTTGGTCTGTATATGTCACAGCAGTAGAGATGTTGGAGACAAATTGAAGAGAAGCTCTACAAGCAAAATGATAAGCTGTACAATTTCTCTCTCTGGTCTCTGGAATAAGTTTCCTTTAAAGTCTTTTCTGGCCTCTAGTTTTTGTCTGTGGCCTCTTGGATCTGGCCATGGTGCTGACTGCTCACAGAACTTGAGTACTAATTTCCAACGAATTCTGGACCTAACATCTAAATCCTGGGGTAAATGTTTGCCATGTCTCATTACCTAACCACTACTCTGGTATAAGCTAGTTCCAAGGAAGTTAACAAAGGAAGTGAGAAAATGATTTGAGCTGACTTAGTTTTCAATATGGCTAGTGAAATGTGGAAATGCTTACCTGGCGAATGAAGGGACAATTGCCAAACCTATGAAATTTGTTGTCACTCTCAAGAACTTAATCAGCCAGGGGACAAACCTGGAGAGAAGAAACGACTGTCAACATTTAAAACAGAGTGAGTTTAATACAGAGAATTGACTACACAGCTGTTGAAATTGTTGAAATGCAAACAGATCAGGTAAGACAATCTATAAATTAGCAAAAAAGGGAAGCTGCTACAATCCCTAAGCTGAGGGACAGAGTGAGGAGGTGATGTAACTTCTGGGGACATCTGGTGGAAGCTGAAGCTGTAGTGTCCCTGTCAGGTGTGAGTTGGTGCCATGGAGGAGATGCAACAGCTGCCAGAGACATCACCTAAGGCAGACAGAGATCCAGGAAATACCTTGGTTTCTAAAATGGTGGAAAGAAAATAAAAAATCAACATTTGTTCAGAAAAGTCAGGGCCTCTTTTTTGCATAGAGAGCAGGCTTTCCAGAGTGGGAGGGAGCAAAAGGAGCAAAGTGTAGAAGAAAGCCCTGACCTAGGCAGTGAGGGATAGGGACTAGGCTTCTACTCTGATCTCTGCCATTCACTGGCTGTGGCCTGCCTTTGTACTTAGAATAAATCCAAAGTCCCTGTCATGGTCTGTGTGCCCTACCATGATCTGGCACTTGCCTCCTCACCTCCTGTCTTACCTTTCTCCTCTTCATGGTCTGTGACCTGGCTGTAATGGCTGAACACACCAAACACATTCCTGTTCCCTCTGCCCGGCACATTCTGCCCTGAGCCCTTCACTTGGCTTGCTCTTTCTTGTCACCTTCAAATGTCACTTTCTCCACAGGGTCTTGATTCCTGAGAGGCCTGACCATTTGTCTTAGTCCATTTTATGTTGCTATAAAAGAATACCTGAGGCTGGGTAATTTATAAAGAAAAAGTTTATTTAGCTTGCGCTTCTGCAGGATGAGATGTTCAAGGGCATGGCCCTGGCTTCTGGAAAAGGCTGTCGTGTTGTGCTGTGTCACAACATGGTGGTGAAGGTCAATGGAGAAGCAGGCATGTGCAAAGAGAGGGAAACCTGAGGAGCATCCTGTCTTTATAATAAGCCACTCTTGTGGGAACTAATCCATTCTTGAGAGAACTAATTCTGCAGAATTCACTCACTACCATGAGAATAGCACCAAGGCATTCCTGCGGGATCCACACCTGTGACTCCAATACCTCCCACCAAGCCCCACCTCCCAACACTGCCACACTGGGGATCAAATCTCAACAGGATCTTTGGTGGGGGCAAGCAAACCATATCCAGACCATAGCACCATTCCATCTAAAACAACATCCTTCACTGCTGATTTCTCCATCACTCTCACTGTTTTCAATCTCTGCTTATCACTTTTCACTATTTAAATTTTGTTCATAGTCTAAAATGAACAAGATCATTCTTTACGTATTAATCTTCCACAAACAAAGGTAAGTTCCACAAGACTAAGGGGTCTTTTCTGTTTTGTTCACCACTGTATTCCCAGTACCTAGAACAACAATTGCTGCAACATTATGTGGAGTCAGTAAATGTTTGCTGAAGGCATGACTGAAAGAACGCCTTTAAATGGTATTATAGTTACTTGCTTGTATGACTGTCTCCCTAGCTTGTGGCAGTATTTTTCCCCCTTTCCTTTCTTCCTTTTTTTAAAAATAGAGGCAAAAATTTTCAGTCGTTTCTCATATTAATAAGACCCTCTTTGATAGGGTATGTGATATAACTTACTTGTGACTAAGAATACTAATGGTTTGAATTTCTTGAGTGTTTACTATGTGCCCAGGAAACACATTCAGGGAGATTAAGTAATTTGTTCCCCAAAGAGCCAGCATTGAACCCAGGTCTCTTTGGCTCCAAAACCCTAGCCTGCTGTTAACCATTTCACTCTGTTGGCTCTGCGTTTTAGAAAACTGAAACGCAAGACTCCTACTAGTCAGCTCTGTTTACCCCTCCTTCACCATCCACACTCCTGTCTGCTCTCTTGTGCTAGAATATTTTTGCTTCATCCTTTAAATTTATTTTTCTTAAATCCGTTGTATTCTTTCTACTTTGCAAAATAAATATTTTTAGGTGAATACATGAATGATGGAAGTATGGGGACCTTCTGTATACTGAAAAACATTTGTTTATCCCTGAAAATAAAGCATCTATAAAACTAAGAACTCCTTCAATGGGAAAATAAAATTCAGATTTATAGAAGTTTGGTCTATGTACAGCTTCTCAGGTGCACATCTGTTATATAGAGCAAGGCACCTGATGCAAAGAGAAGCTGTATTAACTTAGAACCTGATGGCAAGGCCTCGCCCAGCCCCTCTTGAGTAGCTGCTGTCATACACATTAGCCACCTACACTTCCCAAAGCTCTGTTGCACCTGCAATGGCAAGTTTTCTCTCCTTTGCCAAGGTTCCTGGTAATCTCTTGCTCCAGCTCTCACTAGTGAGGGAGGATTCATTTAAAGACTTGATCTAGGATGCTAAACTAAGCAGGTACATTTGATGACTTTCGTGCTTTGCCTCAGCCTCCCAAAGTGCTGGGATTATAGGTGTGAGCCACTGCGCCCAGCCCATACCATGATTTTTAAAGAGAAAAATATGATCTTTAAAACTTCATTTCCATTCTCCCCTAATTATCAAAACCTAACAGGAGCAAATCTGAAGATTTGATTGAAATAGTTGAAAAGGTATGAAGTTTTCTGTTGACGGAAAGAAAGAATGTGCTACGATCGTTCGCACCTCTTCAGAAGCTCTTATCAGACCTCCTTGTGTGTGACTGTAGGGCTGGGTAGGGAAAGAGAGAGGGAGGAACATTCTGGATCAGTTATTCTCAAAGTGTGGTTCCTGGACCTGCAGCATCAGCATCACCTGGGAAGTTATTAGAAATGGGAAGCTACAGACCCCTCCCAGACCCACGGAATCAGCAGCTCTGAGGGTGGGCCCAGCAATCTGTGTTTAAACTAGCCCTCCAGGTGATTTGGAGGCATGCTTAGTTTAAGAACCACTGCATTAGGGTCTAGATTATAATTACAGTGGTCTTCTGTTTCAGAGTAACGGTATTTTTCCTCCAACCCCTATTTCAACAATAAACTCTATACAAATAACGACAGGATTGGGAAAAAGAGTCTTTAGTGTTAGAAATTCAAGGCTAACATATTACAGGGAATGTTTGAGATGGCACTGTTAGCAATGATTTCATCAACATCAAGATCATCTTGGGACACCCAATTTCAATTAAGGGTAATAACCATAAGTACTTTCCAAATGGTTGTAATGGAGTTCACTGCACACAATTATACTCAGTTTATAGTTAATTTAGAGCCAGCTCTCCTTACAAAAGACATTTATGCTTTCCTTACCTAATCTTGTGTTGTCACCCATGAAGAACTGTGGCTGTGGGAATGTCTACTGAAGGTCTCTCAGTGACGAGGGCAGCCCTGCCTGGCAGGGCTGAAGCCTCCTGGCGAAGTGCTCCCCTCCCTTCCTGCAGGCTGTCCTTGGAGATCATGTGTTCCAGTCCCGGGAGGACTGGCCGGATGACAAATTGTCCACTGCACGTGCTCCACAAGGCTGTCCTCCCTCTCTGCCCCAGTTTCCATTTTCTTCTCTTCAGTCTTCCTCCTTCCTCTCTCTATCCCTAATTATCATAATTTGGGGTTTCTGTTTTTTCCTGACCTGCTCCCCTATCTTCCTGTTGAAATGTAACTGGATAAGCACTAATGAAACAGTGGACCATTGGTAGGATCAATTTCAATGTGAAAGAGAAATTCAGATTGGAGTTCAAGGGAAATAACTTTCATGCCAGCTGAGCCCCAGCTATGGAGGTAGCCAGTAATTCTTCAGTGACTTCTATGGTCACAGGAAGTTGGTTGATGTTGGTGAATAAATTTGTGAAAAAATGGAAAGATAGGACTCTTCAGTGTGTTTGCATAGTCAGTGTGACCTTTGGCTTATTTCTGTTCATTCTGTATTAATTGAACATAAACCATTTAGTAGCTAATTATTAATCTCCTTAGTACTCAGTGTGGTATTGTTTGTGGAGGATACAAAGATAATTTAGATTTGATTTCTATTTTCTAGAAGCTTGTTCTAGTTTATGTAGAAGATACACAAAATTATAATGATGATGATAATTAGCCAGCATTTGACTTCTTACCATGAGCTAGGTACCATAAACACTGTATGCATATTGTCTCATTTAATTCTTATTATCTTGTTGGGTAGGTGCTTTCAACCCCATTTTAAAGATGGGGACACCAAGACTCAATGCAAATAATGGAGCCGAATATTTGAGTCCAAAGCATTGCTTGTAATCACTCTGCTATACCACCTCCAGCAGTATGTCATAACAGAATCTTTATAGTAGTCTATTGCACTGTTTATTTTAAAAAAATTTATATTAGAGCTTATACTGTTTTCTGCTAAAATGGTTGGAGAATAAGGTAAGACAACATATAAAATTGTCTTCTAATTTTAATGTACTTGAATAACTAAAATGTTTGAGATAGGCAATCATTAGACAAATGTGTGCTCTGGGTATTCAGAAAGGGAGCTGAGGGCAGCTTCAAGGAGAAGGTAGAATTGGACTTTTGTGTTGCCACAGAATTATGAACCTAAAGAAGCCTTCCTCACTCCCCAGTCATTCTTTAGCCCATTGCTCTATTTTTGTTTCTTCCCAGCATTTAACGTTGTCAAAGACTAAACTATGTTTTTCTTTATTTATTCATTGGCTGTCTTCTCCTACTAGAGGTAGGAAGGCAGAGACTTCACCAATCTTGTCCTCTCCTTATCCTGTGTCTAGAAGAGTAGCTGCACACAGTAGGCACACTCAAGATGGAATGAAATTTTGCATATGAGGAGTTTGAGTTTTATAGACAGTGAGGAGATGTGGTAAGTTCACAGTCAAGAAGCATAACAAAAATATTTAAAATATATTACATTTTCATTACAATTTTTTTTCAAAGTGCTTTTAACTACTCCATCTGTATTGAGTTCATAACAGTCCTATCAGGGTAGCTTGGCAGGTCTTTATTCCCCTGATTTTACAAATTAGGAAGGTAGGGCTCAGAGAGGTTAGGTCATTTGCCTCAGGTCACACAGCTGGGGAGTAGTGGAGGTAAGAACAAAGGCTAGGTGTCTGACCCCACTTCTCCCTGCTCTTTTCAGATAGCCTGTCAGTGGTTTGTGGAATGGACTGGGGTGTGAAGGTACAGACCTATCTGGGTATTGGCCTCAGCTTACCTCTCCAAACCAGCAGAGGGCCTGATTAGAACCAGGGTGTCTCAGCCAAGAGCTCCAGCAATCTGATCAACTGTGGGCATCCAGGCAAACTCTCTCTATAATTATGGCCACAGTGAATTTGACTGGGGAGGATTCATTTTCGCAATGAGAACGTTTAGAGTGTTAGTCAACTCACCCCAACTTCCCTGCCACCAAGAGGATTGTTGTCCTGGTCTTTTTCAATTTTGAGGGATAATTAACCCTTTGTCTTCCAACTCTGCCTAGAAACAATTTAATTTTCTCAGATAATTTATCCTCCAAAAGAGTAGTAATTAACGCAGCAAAATTGGACTACTCTAAAGAGAGATGGTATTCGATCCACTTAAATCACTTCCTAAATCGGAGCAAACACAGTCAAACCTCATTAATATAAAGCTAATACAATGCCATGCGTATAATACTCCAAGCCTAGTAAACTATAGGGCTGTTGGATTAATGAGCTTTTTTCTAAACTGGACTCCAAGCCCCAAATATCTGAATCAGCTTGTTATGAGCTTCACAGGCTCCCTGTCAGAGGCTAGCGAAAGCAAAACAGAACGCGTTAGGGTTTTCATTTAGTGTATTTATCCATGCTTGATCTGAGTGCAGTGATGTGTCTGTAGAGGAATCTTCTGCTATTCTGATTGTCAGCATTTGCAGTATATGACAAATCTATGCACAGGTACACTCAGCATTTACACGTGTGCTTTTCAGTTTGGACTGCATGAGGCTATGTTTTTATTAGACAGGAGGGAGAGAGAGATGGAAAAATTCAGAGAGGGAAAGATGGAGAGAGAGTGTGTGTGTGTGTGCATGTGTGTGTGTGTAGAGGGAGAGAGGGAGAGGCAGGGTAGGTGTTAGCTTAAGATCTATTCAAAGTGAAAGGCCTGAAACTGATGCAATGCAATAGCAATTCCACCAGTCAGTACCAATACTGTCCTGTTTCCCTACATACCTCCCAAGCACAAGGTCTCCCTTCACGAGCACCAGCCAGCTGAGGAAAGCAAAAGGCGAGGCACCCAGGCCATGGCCAGCTGCCAGCACTCACAGAGGGGAGACACATGGCTCCCCCTGGGAGCCTGCCTGGACGTCTGAGCTGGAATGCCCTCCCTCTGACCTGCCCGGCCCCTCCCTCTGCATGGCACAGAAACCCCCATCTGCAGTGGACATCTCTGAACAAAGGTGTCTTTCTTGGGACACTTTACCTACGGCCTGACTCAGGAGTGCAGCTTGGTTTCTGTCTGCTCCACTCCTGAAACGCTTAGTGCACTGTGATTGGAGACCTTGCCTGAGCCTGCCCTGGTGGAGACTGCAGCGGCAGCACAGGACAGTGTGGGGAGGGTGGGGAAGAGGGTGCGTCTGGGGGAATATGGGGAGTTAAAATAAGCTTTGTCCCTTTTGCACTGAAAGAATGGCTTCTCTAGCAGGAGCTCAGGATCGATGTTTCATACCCGCTCCCCCCAGCCTCCCCTTCTTTCCTCACCCTTTAATAACTATGGCACCGCCGTTGGTAGCACCTGATATTTTGCAACAGCCAGGTATCCTTGGATCTTCGCAACAACGGTGCCAGGCAGCTGAGTCAGGAGAGGAGTGGGGTGGAAGAAAGTATCCCAGCTGTGTGCCTTTGGGCAAAAGATCACCTCACTGTCTTCCTGGGCCTCAGTTTACTCATCTGTAAAAAAAAAAAATGATAACAACGCATTTCCTGCCTCATAAGGTTGTAGTAGAAACAGTGAAACAATGCAATTTAAAATGACGCCATGTCAAGTATTAGGTAGGTACAAGGAGTTTTTATATCATCTTGTAGATGAAGAAATTGAGTCTCAGAGATGTGAGGAGTTTTATTCAAGGGTGCACAGTTTAGTAGCAAAATTAGGACTAGAATCCAAGTCTCCCATTTTGTGGTCAAAATTACTTTCCACCACTCCACATGCCCTTCCCATATAAAGAATGATCTCTCAGTCATCAGTGGGAGACAAAGCATCCGATTTTCCCCACGCTTGGGCCAGGTCGTGCACAGGTGACTGTCATTTGCTGATGTATGCACTCTCTTGCCTTCCCTCCAGTCCGCAGGCAGGCTGAGCCCTTCTTTGGAACACCTGCTTCCACCCCTCAGGCTTTCCAAATCCACTCCTCCCTTACCTATAAGCCTCCTTTGTTCACCAACTTCTCTGGCTAATTGATACTCCTCTTTTCTAAATGCTCACATTTTTATTTTCAGTTCTTACCATGCCTGAAGAACTTAACTATTTTATATTCTTTATTGCCTCCTAAATGCTAACTCTCTCTAACTCTGTTTTCTGTTCTTTAAGAGCAAGGGGTTATTCTTCTTTATTATCCCTGCACAGTACACAGAACAGTGCTGAGTGTGTAGTGGCATGCAAGGAGTGTTCATATTTGAGAAGCCTCCCTTCCTAGGTCAGTGTCTTGCTCCCATGCTATAAATGTTCTATGCTCTTGGCATAAAATACCCTTTCTCTCTTTTTCTACCTGGCCACTTCTGCTCATCTTTTGTGTTATTCATTTTTAGCCTAGGGGACATCTGGCACTGTGTGCCCTTCCTTAGTCCCCTCCCCTAACTCCTGTATGCAGAGTTACCATTATTTTGGTGCTAGATCTTTCTCCTCTGCTAATCCGAGATCTCTGTGAGAGCAGAGGCTGCATCTTCATCATGTCTGGATCCCAGGATTGTCCTTGTGCAGTGCCCCATGCATGAGCCTGTAATAAATGCTTACTGAGTGCAAGATCCAGTGAACAAGTTCCAAGTCAAATCTTTTACTGGAAACTGTTTCTGGTCTGAGTTGAGATCTCCTTAAAGAACTACATGTAAGGCAGTTTCAAAACAGTAGCTACATGGACTTTGCTTTTCTAAAGAACTGCCCTTATTACCTCTTGGATTTTCAATGCTGCTTTGAGTTCACTGCATCCAGCATGGACCACTGCTATTCTCAGGGAGAATGAATTCCAGTCCTGTAATGCAGGGCAGTGACTGAAATAGCTTCCTATACATCCTGTCTTCATAAATTCCTCCCTTATTTCTTTCCCTCCTCCCTCCACCCACAACAAATCCCAGACCCTTCCTCTCCTCTCTGAGTCTGAAAGACATTTATGAGGCTCGTCACTGGGGAAGCATCTGAGGCCCATTCCTGCCTCTCCCTTCCCTAGCATGAGGGTCTCTCATCCCCCTCCCTCACCCTCACCTCCTGGGCCAAGCTCAGATATCTCTTGCCCTATTTATGGGCCGTTGGGATTTTTCCAACAACCTGAAATGAATCTCCAAGGCCCCACAGGTAGTGCAGCTCTGTCTCCAAGCCATAAAGCATGGCTGGGTCTTTCATCTGCGATTGCTTATGTCATAAACGAGTGGGAGGAACAGCGAGGGGGGAGCAACAGCCCTGAGCCATTCCAGATTTTTTTTACAAGAAAGGGGAAAGAAAGGCCCTAAGAAACATGTCCAAACTTTGTGCCAAGCAAATTCATTTCACTCTGGTAGGCTGTGCTTGGAGACTTGATCTCTGGACTTCCCCACTAGGAGTCAGATTTATGCTGCGTTTGTGTCTAAATGGCCTCCAGGGATGCTGACATTTGTTGTCAGAGAGCAGTGAGTGGTGTTCCTTTCATCTCCGCTGAGGGGTGTCAGCTTAAATTATGAGGGATCGCTCCGGCCTGCATCTGGGTGTGGGAGTCTCTGCAGCAGAGAGGGGCCTCCTCTCCCTCCACTGTACATCTCTGCTGTTTTAAGGTTTTTTCTTCCTCTTCTGCTCTCCAGTTCTCCTGCTGATTCTGAGAGAAATCTCCCAGCTCTTTTAGAATATTCTTTTCTCTTGGGCAAATTGATAAGTGCATGTCTTAGGGCACTGCATATTTTCATGGAGAAGTTGGGATCCGAGTCAGGCAGGTCTGCCCCTGCCGAAAGAGAAGACGGGAGCCTCAGTGAACATTCCAGGAACAGCTTGGAAATTCCCCAAGAGAGTCAGAGGACATCATTGTGCCCATGATGTTGACAACACAGTAGAAGGAAGCCGGGTGATGGCTAGTGAAGGTCCGCATTCCTGGTGGCAGCTGGCTTGTGGCACCTGTCTGTACTTTGAGAGGTGCCAAAAGGCCCCCCTGTCCCTCTATCTTCACAATCTCTCGCTCAGATAGGCCAGGACACCCGAAATTCCACGTCGGTGACTGTTAGGAAGGATGCATTCCTTATTAAATGTTTATATGTTATTGACTGTGGGAGAGAACACATCGAACTGCGCTGACCGCGGACTCCACAATGTATCAGATGAGCAGAGCCTCCTGCCTGCAGGCAGAGCGGGGAAGAACGGGGCTCGGGGTGTGTAAGTTTTGATGGAGAGCAGGAGGTCGGGAGAGGTCTAGGGCAAGGGTGAGCGAACTATGGCATGCAGGCCAAATCTGGCCCGGTGCCTGTTTTTGAAATACAGTTTTATTGGAACACAGCCATGCCCATGCATGTTGCCTGTGGCTGCTTTTGTCCCACAATGGCAGAGTTGAGTAGTTGCGCTGCAGACCGTAAGGTCCGCGAAGACTAAAATATTAACTCTGTGTCCTTTTACAGAGAAAGTTTGTAGGCTCCTGGTATAGAGCGTGAAGTGCCTTTTAGGAGGCAAAGTGGGGGACCTGAAGAGATAGAAGGGAGTGACATATGGAACAGCAGAAAGGAGGAGTCAGAGGGAGAAAATGCACCACGGAAATGATAGAAACACGCCACAGAAAAACCACTACCGCCGCTGCTCTTCCTCTCTCTCCTCGTCCTTCTCTTTCTCCTTCTCCTTTCCCTCTGCACCTCCTTCTCCTCCTTCGAAAAACAAATACGCTTTCCTCTCTCTCTTCTTACGAGGGTGTGGAGAGAATGAATGAGCAGCTCTGCGTGTCCTCCAGAAATGGGACCGGCGGCCAGTCCAGGAGGTGGTGCTCTTCCCCGCCGCCTCCACTGGTCCGTGATGGGACAGCAGCTCTTTGGAGACGCGCACGCGTCCCAGGCAAGGCTGAGTACAGTGACAGCAGCAGGAGGACCCCAGTCGGCCCTCAGCCGTCCTGCCTCTGGGGCTCTGAACAAACTTCACAAATCACACCTTCCTTCTAGAACCAGCCCCAGCCGCCTCTCTTTCTCTCCCTTCTCACAAGCACTGACGCGCTCACGTTCCGCAAAACTGGCTGTCTCTATCGGCCGGGGTCATTTCTGCAAAGAGAGAGAAATGAACACCTGTAGTGTTAAACTTTAACTCATGTCCCCCACTGATAGGAGATTATTATTAACTGAAAACACATGTCTAGGGCCAGAAATACATCTTTTATATTGAAATAATAATAATAATGATGATGATTGTTATTTATTGAGCATCACTTCTGGATGGTGCTGAACCCTTTACATACTTCATCTCATTTAATAATTCCCATAACACTGTTATTTTCCCTGATGAGAAAATTGAGTTTTGAGAATATGTTCAAAATCACACAAAATAACTGTTAGAGCCAGAATTTAAACTTGAGTTTATGTGACTCCAAAGCTCATGCTTATAAGTACCATGTCACCTTGCTTTCCTGGATGGTGTCAATATATCCAAACCATTATCATTATTTTAGACTTTACATCTTCAGTAGTTACATTATCCCACTTACCACTATACATTTGCATCAGACTATTGGAGGCATAACTGTAAAACAATCAGACTGACTCTGTGAGACCTTTGCAAGTACCATTCCATTGACAAAACTGGTGCAAGACATGAGGGTTTTGAAGATAATAAAATTGCGTTTTACATTTTACATTGAAAATGTATTCTATACGGAGGATTTCTCAGCCCTCATTGGCAGGGCTGGCCTGCAGACACGGTCCCTTTGCATCGCCTGCCTCGCAGGAGATCTGCATGATCCTTGGGTGGGGTGTTAGCCCCATTTCCTCAGAAATGTCACTGAAGGCATCGCCAGGGCCAGAGGAACATCCTTTTCACTGTGGGGAGTCCTCCTTCAAGAGAATTCTTTGGCCTTACACTGGGATTTGGGGAGTCTCCCAGCAGTGGGAAGAATGGGCCTACCAAGGGCCTAGCTGTGCAGTCAATGACTTTCTTTTTTCTACCTTTTATCCTCTTGTGGGATCTTCTTATTTTCCTGAGGCTTTCAGTTCTTATGTGCTTGTATTTTCCTTGCCATACTGAAAACCTTCTAGAAAGATTTTACAACTCTTTACACCCAGGTAAGACTGAGATCCTCTTACTGCATTACCTCCTGGAAAAGAGCAGCCTCAGAGCTGAAGGTGCCAGAGTAGCCACACCTTGTCATGAGGATTCGTGTTTAACTCTCTTCTTTAATCATTTGGGGTTTTTTATTTGTACTATTGAGAGGGATGAGGCAGAGGGAAAAGACGTGTCCTTTTCACAACATCGATTGCAAGCCGCCTGTGTGCCAGGACCGTGTTAGCTGCTTTGCACATAACAGCACTACTTCTGTGACACCCCACTGGGTGGGTATTACTGTCTTCCGCATGCAGGTGAGGAAACCAAGGCTCAGTGACATGACATGACTTGCATAGGGCTGTACTTGTAACGAGGGGGCAGAAATGAGATGGAAACACAGGTCTGCCTACCTCAGTCCCTTTTCAATTGTATTAAAAGGGTCATGTCCTCAAGAACTAATGTGATGTTCCCTTTGTGTTCAAACTTGTATGTTTAAATGTTCATAGAAGGAAGAAGCCATTGTCCTTTCAGATAAAATAAGCTTTTTGGCTCTGGTGGAGCCAAAAATTAGAACTCAGCTAATGTCTAAACTAAAACAGCATATGCCAATGGGCATCCTTTACAAAGGAGAGCAGGAGTGGTCACTCTTGGCTTTCTCAGAGTGGTCAGAAGGGGCTGGCACAGGGGAAAGCCCTTGGGGCAAAGGTTTTCACTGGAGGAAAGAGGATGGCTGAGCTCTGTGAGGACCCAGCGATAAATGAGGTTCTTGTTAGCATCATTTGGGCATACAACTGCCTATGGCTTTTAATGCTAAAAGTAAAAAAAAGTTTCTCTAACTAGGGTATTTCCCAGACCCTAGAAACACCTTCTCAGGAGTGTGACATCTGTGGGATGCAAGAGGTACCCTGGAAAAGAATGTGATGCCTATTAGAGGCTTTGTTTCCTTTACAAGTTACCCCTTGCACTGCTCACTGCTTATAGAGTTGAAGTAAGTCACATAATTGTAGTTACTTTAATAGAGAGTTATTGACTTTATAGATAAGAAATTTTGATTAATTATTAGAGTTATCTGCCCATACTCAGTTATCTGTACCTGTAGGTAATCTAATGCTGGTTCTCTGTGGCTTTTTAAACAGTAATATTTTCTACCACCTGGCAGGGGCTGGAATTTCAGACATAGTGTCTAGGAAGTTATAAGTAACTTCTCCAGGTCTAGTCTTGAAAAGTGATAATCTAAGAAATAATATTAACAACCAATACTTATTGAGCACTTACTGTATGCCAAGCAGCATTCTGAGTGTCTTATTGGTATAAACTCATTTAATCCTCACAACAACCCCTTTGGAATAGGTTCTCTTATATCACTATTTTGCAGATGAGTGAATTGAGTCATAGGGAATTAAGTAACTTGCCCAAGGCCACTCAGCTAGTAAATGTGGAGCCAGGAGGTCATACTGTGATGAAGCCCTGAGGTGTGATGGTGGACATTCTGGTTCCTGCCTTTGGGTTTTAGATTTTTCTAAGCCCTTTCCTGGAAGCTTTCAAATCAATGGCACGTAGGTTATTGCACTCATACAAAAAGCCATCCTGGGAATGTGGACCTGAGGGCCTTGTTATGGAATAACATATAGTTCTAAGAAGTAGCTTTTGGGGACTCACAGCATTGCTTTTTGCTCCTTTTAGGTAAAAGTGATGATGAAGAAAGTCTTTGCAAGTCAGCCCATGGGACAGGGAAAGGGGCTGCCGAGGACAGCAAGGACCATAAGCGCCCCAAGCGTCCCAGGACCATCCTGACAACCCAGCAGAGGAGAGCGTTCAAGGCCTCGTTTGAAGTATCCTCCAAGCCCTGCAGGAAGGTACAGGAGGGAAGATGGGAGGAAGGGGAACTAGGCCCACTTCTCTGTGTGCCTGGACTCCTCTGGGTTCTCAGTGGGCACGTGGGGTCAGAGCGGCAAGGAAGGCTGTTCAGATGGAGCCTGTGCAGGTAGCCTTGAGCCCGGTTGGAGACTCTAAGGATCACTACTCTATGGCCAGGGATGTACTGGGATCTCCTCACGCTTTTCATGCATGTAGTCTGACGCCAAAGGGCCCCGGCTCACACCTTTCATTTCCTGGAGAGCAGTGGGAATAATAATAATAATAGGTATCAGTCGTGCTATAGACCAAGACGCTGTAACAAAGAGTATAAAAGTACAGTGGCTTGCAGCATGTACTCTTTTTTTGGTCTGGCTTGTTCCACTTGGTGGGGTGATTTTGGGATTCATCCATGTTGTGCTTCTCTTTTGTTGTTGAATGGAATTGCACTGTGTGGATGTGCCACGGTTGGCTTGTCCATTCACCTATTGATGGGCATTTGGGTTGTATCCACTTTGGGGCTGTTAAAAACAGGGCTGCTGTGAACAATTTGTATTAAAAAAATACAGTGGATCAATGAGATGGGAGTTAATTCTTCTCTTTCATCATAGTCCAGAGGTGAGCAAGCCAAGACTGGTGGGGCGGCTCTGTTGTCCATCACATGGGTCCAACGGGCTGCTCCAGTTGTCACCATGTTCCCAGTCACTGGGGTATAAAAAGAGGAAGTGGAGGGCAGCTGCCTTTTTAAAGACATGCCCAGGAGTTGCTCAAATCACTTCCACTCATTTGTGTTGACCAAAATTTAGTCTGTAGACACACTTCCTGCAAGGGAAGCTGGGAAATGCATCTATCTGGGTGACCACATGCCCTGCTAAAACTTAGGGATTCAGTTACTGATTAGAGGAAGGAGAGAATGGACAATTAGCCATCTCTGCCACAAAGAGCTGTGCCCATTTATTGAATACTTTTCATTTTAATGCCTGCAATATGCTTGGTACTATCTTTTACACAATAAAAAGAAAGGAAAGAAAGGAAAGAAAGTATTCTTTATTGAAATTCTTAAAGGAAATGCATTGTAAAAAATTTTTTAGAATTGCCTGCATCTCTATCTGTATTAGTCAGCTTTAGCTGTGATAAAAAACAACCCAAAGTCTTAGTGGCTCCCAACAAATATTTATTTCCTTCTCTGGGACTGTGCATTGGCTGTGGCCCAGCAGGGTGCAGGTTCAGGCCTGCTCCACCTGCCTCTCCTTCTAGGGTCCAGGGTGAAGGAGCAGTGCCCTCCTGACGCATGTTGTTCTCCTGAGGATGGCAGAAGGCAAGAGGCCAAGCCAAAGCAGGAAGCCCATTGAAAACCTCTCGCTGGATACCACACACATCACATTCCATGGGCCAGAGCAAGGCATGGGCTTAGCGCAATGTGGGTGCAGTGGTAAAGCATACAGCCCCCATTAAGCAGGGGAGGGAAGGATAGATACTTGTTGAACAATAGTACAGTCTGTTACAACTTCTGACCTTTGAAAAGATTTCAACTGCACACTCTTTCCTTCCCTGCCCTTGCAGTTCTCTATGGTCCAGGGGAGGTACTGGAAGAAACTGAAATACTCCAAGGTGGCCTTGCAGCAGGACAAATTGTAACCTTCCTCATTTACTTACTTATTCTATGTGTACTGAACTCCCAGCCCCTGTATGGTCTTGTGCCGGGTGCTTGTCTCTGGGCAGCTTCCAGGCCACCAGCAAGGAGGAGATGCTGTATATTTACTACAACACCAGAGAGAGAGCTCCGAGGACCACAGCAGAGGGGCAACTGGGAGCCACAGGGAAGGGAAAGGTCACTTTGGTCTGGGGAATCAGGCAAGGCTTTGTGGAACAGGTGGCTTTTGAGCTGGGCCTCTGAGGAACGGATAAGGTTTCAGCAGGTGGAGGCGGGCCCCTGTGTGCACTCCTATTTTAGTTGGCTTAGCAGAAGGATGTGCATTAAAAACCTGGTCTAATCATCCTACTTCTCCTAAGCCTCAGCCCAAGTGTCATGATAAAGGTGACATATTTCCCGAGGCCTCCAGTTTGCTCTACTCATGCGTTTATTCAAGGGGCTCTTTTAATCCCCTCTTCTCCCCAGAATCTAATCAAAAGCGGGCAGTGTCTCTCAGGCCCACTCTTTGAAAATCTGTGCGTCTTGCCCCATCTCTTCTTGACGACTTGCCAGCCCCTCGCTGTGTGCCCGTGTGGTGGGCCAATGTTGAAACATATCTCTGTATTATCTGGGTCTCACTTGTCCTGTTTCCACCGGCCCCAGTACACGACGTGCCTGGGGTTGATTGCCTGGCTCTGCCACATTCCAGATTGCTCTCATCTTATTCTCCTTGAGCAGGGCTTACTCAAGATAACAGTGAATATGAATATTCGTGAAACACCTAGAGCTATGAGGGAGAAAACCAAAAATTTAGGTCAATGAAGTTAGGCAAGAGAAGAGAGCAAGCGAGAACCGTTTGTTATTGCAAGGCGATTTTTGCTCTCAGTTCTCCTTAAGTAGGTTACTACACGCATGGCCTGTAGCTACAGCATGACGATAGACTTCCCTGATGTCTAAGAACCACCTGAAGGCCTGAGTTCCAGAGTAAGAGAAATCTAGAAACACCTCTTGGTAATGAGTATCTAAATTAATGACTGTTTCTCTTTTTGTTTACCTGGTGAAAGACTCTCTCTCTCTACCAGAAGGGAAGCACGTTCTTATGTTCAAGTTTATGCTGAATGTTAAACACTAGCCAACTCCTACATAAGATGCAGTCTGTTGGCATCCCCGCGCGCTATACAGAAAATGTTCTGCCGCCTACCGTGAGATGGCAATGTTTCTATATTTCTGATGTTCAATTTTTTCAAGGTGAGGGAGACTCTGGCTGCAGAGACAGGGCTGAGCGTCCGTGTCGTCCAGGTGTGGTTCCAGAACCAGAGAGCTAAGGTAACCGACCTGCTTCTCACTTTTGTCTGTCCCTGTGTTGCTGGCTTCCTGAAATAATAGCAGCAGGACGGACGTGTTGCCAGGTTTACTAACCTGAACTCTTTGGATAGAATAGTTTTCTTGATTCAAAAATTCTGTTATCCACAATCATTTCAGCCACAGCAGCCCTGAAGAAAGGGAGAGACAAGGCCTTTGTTTTAGCGAAATGGTTTTATTTTCCTACTGACCATGACTGTGTATCTGGCCAGCCATCTGTATGAATAAATGTCTTTCTGTGTCTTTTGGTTAAAGCATGTTCTTTAATTCACATTTATTTAATCAAGATATCAAAGTTCTTTTAAAATTTCAAAGAGAAACCCAAGTAGCACACATATGGCTGGTCTAAGACAACATTATGACATGGTAGAGTGAATGCCTTCACTCACCTCTCCCAGGCCAGCCCTCACCAACCAAGGCCAACCATCATATTGTCCTCCGGATCCTACCACGGTCTGTATTCCTCATTGCAGTCTTTGTTTTAGAATTTTTACTCATTTTTCTTCCTACCTCTAAAAATATATGTGTCTTGTGGCCCATTTCTCTAGGGCCCTGATCTTTAGTGGATGATGTGAGGAGAAACAAACACTATTTTTCCTCTGTTTCCACACCACAACAATCAACACAGAACACTTCTGTGACCAAATATGGCAGGTATTTCCCCACACACCAAGCAAGCAGTCAATTTTGCCTTGGACACCAGCTGGCTTTCCTCTAATTCAGTTCAATTCTGGCACTATCTACCTGGAGATAGCATCAGATCCCACAGGTTGAGCGCTCAGTCCCCAAGACTATCCCCCTGACCTCAATTGGCATTCGCAAGACCCAGGTTGTGGCCTGCACTTCTGATCAACTGGCTATAAATCAGGATCCCACAATCCCCTCCTAGGGTTCCATTAATTTGCTAGAGCTGCTCACAGAACTCAGGGAAACACTTACACTTACTGGTTTATTATAAAGGACATTACAAAGGATACAGATGAAGAGATGCATAGGGTGAGACGTGGAGGGAGGGGTGCAGAGCTTCCATGCCCTCCCCAGGTGAACCGTCCTCCAGGAACCTCCATGTGTTCAGCTATCTGGAAGCTGTCTGAACTCTGTCCTTTTGGGTTTTTGTGAAGGCATCATTACATAGGCATGATTAATTAAACCACTGGCCATTGGTGATCAACTTAACCTTCAGCCCTTCTCCCCTCCCTGGAGGTTGGGGGGTGGGGCTGAATGTTCCAACCCTCTAATCCTGCCTTGGTCCTTCCGGTGACCAGCCCCCATCCTTAAGCTATCTAAGGGCTGCTGGCCATCAGGCAATCATTAGTATACAAGATGACATCACTTTGGAGATGCCAAAAAGATTTAGGAATTGTATGCCAGGAAACGGGGTCAAAGACCAAATATATATTTTACAATATCACAGGTGATAAATCACTGTCTCATTATTTGATGATGATTGGCTAAGGTAGCATTTCCCTAACTGAATTCCTCAGAATAGGGCTGTTGATGTGTTATTCCATCAGAAAAAGACTCCATGGTGCAATAAGTTTGAGAGGCCCTATAGCCTATGGATTCATACAGCAGAGGAGCACATTTATAGTTCTGAGAAAGATTGCAGTAAAGAAATTTAAGAAAAAGTCTGGTGTTTCCTACACACACACACACTCAAAGTATATGTTAACATCTCACAGAACCCTAGTGTTCCACAGAATACAGTTTGAGAAATGTTGGGTGAAAATGTTCCTTCAAGGAAGTTTGTGTGTTAACAGGGTGCATTGGGAGGCAAGCCCTTTACCCAGAGGCATGAATCTCCAGGTAGGCTCATCTCAAACACAAGGGCTGGCAGGCAGAAGAGGTGAAGGGAACACTTTCCTCATCCTAAATCACACCCTGATAGCAGCCCCTTGCTCCATTTGTCTAGGTTGGACTGCAGACCCCACAGTCACACACTTATTCCCTCATGTAAAACTGTCACAGCACAAGCAGCAAGTTTCATTTGCTGGGGGGAAGGAAATCCCTGTTCCTGCTAAGACAAGCTGCACCACCAAAGTAGAAGAGCCCTCAGCTGAGATGCTTGAAACTTGAACTGCCCAAATGTGGCTCCCGTAACTGAGTAAAAGCCAGGGGAATGGTCCCTCTGCTTTACAAACAAGCCCTCTCATGGGGAAGATGTCACTTGTGGCTTCCCCCTTACCACGTGCACCTGCCACAGGTCACCTGACTTCTAATCCTATGGTCCTCTCCTCATCAGATGAAGAAGTTGGCCAGGCGGCAGCAGCAACAGCAGCAAGATCAACAGAACACCCAGAGGCTGAGTTCTGGTAAGCTGGCAGCTCCTCCCAGCTGGCCTTGCTGGAGTCCAGGCTGCTCCTGCCAGATGTCTCCTACCACCCAGCTCTTTGAATGACATGTCTGGACTCAGTGAAGCCCAGTTCACACCTACTGGAGAGACAAGGTCTTCAAGTGAGGACTGAGCCATGAGGAACTTGTGAGAGAGTTGGGGGCATCTGGGCCTAGAACTGCTGATTGGAGGAGCCCCTGTGCCTGTATCCCACCAGTGTCAGGGGAATGTGTCAGGGCTATGTGCAGTCACAGACATGTCAATTTCTCACCTTGCTTAGTCCTCCTTCAAGGCCAATCATTTTAACAGAAGACACCACTTGGCCAGGCGTGGTGGCACACGCCTGTAATCCTAGCTACTTGGGAGCTTAGACAGGAGGATCCCTTGAGCCTAGGAGTTCAAGGCTCTAGTGAGCTATGATCACACCGCTGCCCTCCAACACAGAGCAAGACTTGTCTCTTAGAAAAAAAAAAAAAAGGCACAGCACTGTGACTTACCCCTTTCCAAAATAATATAAAATAGCAAAAATAATGCTAGTAAAATAACAATCCCCTCCTTTCTTGAGCATGTTTATAGCTCACAAAGTGTTCTCACAGGTGCTGACTTGACTCTTACAACACCCAGTTTCTGAGGTGAGTGGAGAAGTTATTATCCCCACCTCACAGATGAGCAAACAAAGGCTCTGCAAGACCGGATATATTCCTGTATCAGTAAGGGGTGGAGCTGGGACTAGAACTCTGACTCTACGATCCACTAGGCTGTGCTCCCTTAACTCACCTCTACCCAGATGCACCCTTAAAAAAAAAATCAGGGTAGTGTGAAGATTGGGGAGGTGAGTGAAGAAGGACAGGTTGTGGGAGTCTTTAAGGAATTTAAAAGAAAAAAACCGAAGAGTAACTATATTAAAGCAATGTCTTTCTTAAAAAGATATGCTCCCCAGCTCAGCCATCCAGGAGAATTGCTTGAATGATCTGTACCTTAGAACAGGGCATCTCACATTTTAATGTGCACATAAATTACCTGAGATCTTGGTGTTTGAGAACACAAACTCACAGCGCTTGTGACTTTGTTTAAACAATTCTAAGTGCAGCTCCTAGGGTACACTTAAGAAAGCAGAGGCTGGTGGGCAGTGGAGTCTCTGTTCTCTCCATGTTCAGAGAACCAGAGTAAGATGTGGAGGCAGGAACAGAGTCCTCCTTTTCTCATAAAATTCTGGACACAAGGGTAGCAAGTTGTAGTTCCACATCACATACACACAATCTTAGGGAATCTTCAAATCAGCCCTTGAGGTCAGCTGGGCCAGGGTCAAGATTTCCACTTGACTGGTGGGCTATCGCAGAAAGGATCTTTAGATTCATCCACCCCACTGGCTGCCAGACCTGTGTACAGTGGCAAAGCCCTTTGTTTAAATGATATACTTCAAGGAGGTTCTCAAAGTTCAGCTGCCTGGGCCCCACACCCATCCTTTCCTTCAAGGTGACCCCTCACGGCCTTGGGTGGGCACAGGCCAGCAACCACTGATGTGCCCTCATCCCGTTCCATTCCATAAGGGAGGAAACCAGGCCCCAGGGAGGTAGCTTGCTGGGCTGTACCTTGAGAATGACCTTCCTTCTTCTCTGTCCCACAGCTCAGACGAATGGTGGCGGGGGTGCTGGGATGGAGGGTATCATGAACCCCTACACGGCTCTACCCACCCCACAGCAGCTCCTGGCCATCGAGCAGAGTGTCTACAGCGCGGATCCCTTCCGACAGGGTCTCACCCCACCTCAGATGCCTGGAGACCACATGCACCCCTATGGTAAGAGGGACTCAAGCCCCTCAGGCCCTCTCACAAATTGCGTGGGTTTCTCATTCCCTCCCAAGCGTACCTACGCGGTTCCCAGATGCTCCCTGAAGCTCCCGAGCAGAATGAGTGCCCCACGAAACACTGCTTAACTTACCTAGCAGTCCTAGCCAATGACTGCAGAAGAAAGACCCGTATGGCATATTCCTTAGTGATGCTTCTATTTACTCTTGTTTTCAAAGCTTCTTGTTTGTTATTTTTAAACGGGATATTGTGCTTTCATTGTGGACCTGTTTGTTGTGACTGGAGTCCATAGTTTTGCATTTCATGCCAGATACGACACTGACATATTTGCAAGCAATATCGGTGCTGATACAGGCAGAGGGCCTTAATTAAGTAAACATTTACCTAAAGAAAGAAAATACATAAAAAGCACAGAAAACAAATTTACTAAGTGGACTATCCTACTATGGATACTAGTAGGTGCTCTAATTTAATTCATGAAGCATAAACTGACTTGCAGTATCTCCCTTATATCCACCCCACCCAAACTGGGATTGATTTGAATGCTGTGTGTGGATAGCTGAGCCTCCCCACTTGCCCAGCTTGCTGCTTAAGCTAATGGACAATAGCTGGGGGCCGGAAGACCCTGGTGGGGTGGGGTGAACTCTGGAGTGAACGCTCAAGTTCAACCTCAGGGCCAAATATAGGCTACTCCATTTTTAAACAGAGAAGGCCAGTGGTGTATGTAATGCATTGATCTATGTGTAATCTGTGACAAATTATCCTGACAGTTAAAAAATAAAGTTTTTTATTTTTTCAGACAAACAAGTCTTCACAACATTAGTACCAGAGATATATGCCTCAGCTCACAGATTTTGTCAAACAACTTTTTTGCCTTCATTAAAAAATATTCTGTTGTTAAAATCACCCCTACCTTCCCATGTCACACATTCAGCAAACATTTATTAAGATCTGGCTCTTTGCATTCCCTTCATTGGCCAACCTCACTCATTGATATATTCATAGATTTATATGTGCATGTTCCAGTGACATCCACCCTTTGGCTCCCTTAGAAGACACGGGTCATATCCGCATCATTCTTTGCTCCACAGCTATGGGAAAACAGGGAAGTGAGTGTTTTGCAAATTTTTAAATGTTCAGAGTCTCAGGGGTCTTGTTACGTAAATGACCCCTGTGATGAGTCCTTTAGTAAAATGAATAACTAAAGCCCCATGACAAGTTCTATAAACTCTAGTTTTTGCCTCTCCCAGTTTTTGCTTGCAGTGGAGGCAAAGCATACGGTGCCTCCAGGTTCTGGTTACAGCGGTCCCTCAGCTGTTCCACAACGTGCCTTGCTGACTTCTCTATCAAGCCTATAAATCAGTTAAGGGTAGGCACCTAACCTTCCTTTTTTTTGCAGTACAGATTTGGGGAACAGCGACACTGAGTGTCTGCTTGCTGTTTGAAAAGACAAATGTTACCACGGGAGGTTTCATAAACCTCACTCCAAGAGCTGATGTTTGTTTTTAACTTTCCCTCCCTCAAGTACCATTTTTGAGGCCCCAGTCCCGTAGGAGCCCTGCCTCTGCCCCTCCACCCTCTGGCTACATGTCCTGCCTGTGTCACACACTCCCTGTCTAGACATTCTGACATTTGCTTATGCTGCACTCAATTTAGCACTTTGTCATATTCTAGTTTATATTGTGTTAACTTGTTGCACTTTGGACATGAGAACCCTACAGAGACTATAGATGTTTTGTGGGCAGGGACTATGCCCCCTCCTGCTTTTCTGTGCAACTCAACCCCACCCCTACTCTTTTGCAAGCACCCAGTAGAAAGTTTCACGGCAGGGAGGGTGGGTGCTTAGGCAACACTTATTGAATTCAGCTGAATTTCCTCACACTGAAATGAGTATCTTCTTCTAGACCTTCACGCTGGTGTTTCTTCTCCATTTCAGGTGCGGAGCCCCTTTTTCATGACCTGGATAGTGATGACACCTCCCTCAGTAACCTGGGTGACTGTTTCCTAGCAACCTCAGAAGCTGGGCCCCTGCAGTCCAGAGTGGGAAACCCCATTGACCACCTGTACTCCATGCAGAATTCGTACTTCACCTCTTGAGTCTTCCCCTAGTGTTCTGTGGCTAGGCTCCCATACAGAACAACCATATTATGTGAGGGGTTGCTGGCTTTAGGACGGGGAGGCCAGGGAAGAGGTGGGCTGGGGAGGGAGTTTTGTTGGGGATGCTGTTGTATAATGATACGGTGTAGCTCGGCATTTCCAAAGACTGAATACATTATGGATTGCATAGTTTAATGTTTCTAATAAGAGTCTTAGCATTAGATGTGAAGATGTGTTTATCATTAAAGACAGGGACTTTTAATCTAGACATTCTCATGCAAACTAGATACTTAGGGACTCCTAACAACTTCCCACCACTTTGGGGAAGCTTTTGTCAAGAGGTGCATATGTCTCTCCATCTCTACACCCATAGACAGACAGACGGATAGATAGATGTGTGTGTGTGAGTGTGTTACCTTTCATACTTTATCATCAAAGTTTATTCCTAATTATAACAGACACCAACTGTACAGCAAAAGTAACTTTATTTTCAGTGTGAACTATATTTAAGGAAATGCTTGATGCACTTAAGTTATAAAATGAGATAATTTACTTTTATAAACTTTATTTTTAGTTTGAAGAGACTCGTCGGCAGGGCAGAGAGGGCTGCTCCACCTAGCCCCGTAGCTTTGAGTGCTTGAGTTCGTTCTGTTTTCAGATTGTCATTGAGGTCTGAAAAGCGACTCTTTGTGGCTGACAGTGTTCTCTCGTGCATTCTTGCTCTCTTTGGGGTTGAATCCCTGGGCTTGGGTGGGACAGAACAATCCCTGATCATGTTCTTAGAAAATGCAAAGCCCGGACATTGGGCTTTCCTTTAAATTCCAATATGATTGTTGGGCAGCGCTAGGAAGGTCGGTTCTGCTCTGGAGCTTCAGCATCTGCAAGTGTGGATGAGGCTGATCGCATATACCTACCTCACTGGGACACACCGGCTAATTCGCCCCCAGGACACAGGAGCAGGGCTGAGACTAATATCTGATATTTGTTTAAAATGCAACCAGACCACTCATGTGGCAAAGGAGGATACCTAGGGCCACAGCAGGAGGGCTCTGCGCAACTGTGCCTCCCCAGGTCCCTCTGCAAAGCCTGGGGGGCAGAGATACCAGCTCAGGGTGGCTCAGAGGGATGCCAGAGTCCTTCAGTGGGGAGGAGGCTAAGGCTGAAGGGATGAAGGAGGGTAGGCTGGTGTTCTAGAGCAGGGGTGGGCCAACTACTGCCTGCAGGCCTATTTTTATGGCTTCCCAGCTAAGAGTGGTTTTTACATTTTTAAAGGTCATTGAAAAAAAAAAAGAAGAAGACTATGTGACAGGCTGTATGTGGCCCAGAGAGCCTGAAATATTTGCTGTCTATACTGTCTGGCTCTTTACAGAAAAAACTCGGGCCCCCTGCTTTAGAGAGTTTGTTTCTAAGGAGCATCTGCGAGCTTATTGAGGTGGAAAGTCTGGGTGGAAACCCACATCTTTTCCTTCCAGCTCACTTTTCTGACCCTCAGCACAGAAGACCCAGCAGCCATTGTAGATGGAGACAATTCCACACCCTGGTCTCTAGTTGTGGTGCTAGGATGGGATCCTTTTGTGCTAGGAGGCCTCTGAGAGGGGCTGTGACAGGCCGGCCTCACTCCTGGGGATGCCATCAGTTACTTGGACACAGTGACACGTCCCCATCGCTCTCTGCAGGACCAGAGGGAGCATGTACTCTTATGGCAGAGTCTATGTCATGTGATTGTTGTGCTCTTGTTTATAATTTATGCAAACCACCAAGAAACCCAAACAAGTCTGGTGAGTGAAAATTATGCAGATGCTGTGTGGCTGCACAGATTTCTGTGGTAAAGACCAGCTGGAGAATGTAGCCGATCCTATGTGAGTGAAAACAAATAGTGATCCTTATTCCACTCCTTAATGGCACACCAAGATGCAATTAAAAACCTCTTACAAATGAGCTGTTGTTTATTCAGGGGTGGGATGGTGGGCAGGGAATGAAGGGAGCAGGGGGGTTTTGTCCAAGGGCCATGGGGTTGAGTGTATGGTGAAGCTTTAAATGAATGAAAGGAACAACTGCAGCAAAACATACAGAGAAAAGAGCCTTCCTCCTCCTGCCAAAATGGGCGAAGACCTCAGTCTTTACAAAAACCCTCATGGAAGGAGGCACTGGGAACCTTCCATCAAGTTCACTCGTGGCAGAGCAGTGTGTGATATACACTCTGTGAACGTTTGCTTGGAAACCAGGGCAGAGTCATGGGGCAGGAGAGTGATTTCTCCTGCAGGGCTGGAGGCAGATGCCTATCCGGGAGGGAGAGCAAAGCAGTAGACATTTGCTCCCTGACACACTCTCCCAAAGTTCTCAACAATTTTAATGGGATATATGGATGGGCAATTATGACCTGGTGAAAAGAAGAAAGGAAACAGTTTGAATGTAAGACCAGGAGACATACTCAAAGGGTGGCATCATTTTTTGTCTGTCTTCTCCCCCACATGCAATTATTCGAACCCTGCCACACCCACCTCTGGCTTACCCACCCCATGTTGGAGGCTGGCTCTGCCTCTTGCCGAGGGCCTGGAAGGAGAGAGATGGATGATGCCAGGCTGGCAGGAGGAGCCCACCAAGGAAGCCTCATCTCAGACTTACTTTCACTGGGCTGGTCTTGGTTCCCAACTCCAGCTTCCAAAGAGAGCCTAGAAACAAGACCTTTGCCCTGCATGTCTGTCCAGCTGGCAACTACTTATCCTTCAGAGTCAGTGTACTTAGCCTTCTTGAAGAAGCCTGCAAAGCTGGGTTAGGTGCCCACATGGAGTTCTTGGGCAAATGGTACCTGCTACAACAAATAACTCCCCAAATTTTACAATAGCTCAAACATGATAGAAATTTCTATTTTTTACTCACTTAAATGTAAAAGACCTGGGAGGGAGTCTGGGTTAGGGGACACTTCTCTCATAATGAAATCTCTGCTCATGGCTTCCAGGCTTTCACTGGGGACTGGTTGTCTCTGTTCTTGACCCCTTCCAGCTGGAAGTGGCTATGTCTAGATTGCAGACCCTACTCCCCTACTTACTAGCTGCATGGCCTCGGGAAAGTTCCTTCACTCTGCGGAGCTGATTCCTTGTGTATAGTGCAGGGATGGTGCTTGTCACTGCCTCAGAGGGGGTGTGAGGACAGGCAAGAACACGTGTGAGGCACTCCACCCTGCACTGGGCATGTGGCAGGGGGCAGAGGCGTGTTGGCTGCTGTGCTGTGGGCCAGACCTGCTCCCGGGGTTTGGTCACTGATGGAGGGCTTATGGGAGGGAAAAGAACACACCCTTGTTCACCTGAGCTGGGGCAGCTCCCCATCACTTCTCACCATAACTTCCTTAAATCCCAGTGCGGACCATATACAGCCTGGGCCAGGTGGTGCGGGAGTGGAGGGGACGTTTGTGCTTTGTTTTGTTTTAAAACATGCGGATAAAATTCCAATTATGAACACACATTCAGAACTTTGACCCCAAGGAGGAGCGGTCAGGTCACAGGAGATTTCTTCTGCCAGCCGTTGTCACCTGCTTTTCATGACCCAAGTCAGGGACGAAGACTTTAGGGCTGGGGTCGGAGGGGAGAGAGTGGGCCCATACGCTGAGCCTTCACTGCCTCAGAGAAACTTGAGTTGACAATGCGAATCAAAAACGCGAAGAGAATGAAGTTGCTTTGCCAGTTACAAACTCAAAGACAAAATAAATTTTTAACTGAACTGCAAATGAAATCAAAGTTTGACTGTGTCTCTCTCAGTCTCTTTCTTTCTCCCTCTAAATCAGTCCAAACTGGGGTGAAAGCTAATATGATTTAACTAGAATAAAACTGTACCATCAAGAATTACAACTGAATCAGAAACAAATTATTACATTGTTTTCCTGAATTCCTTTGTTTATCATGTTGCAACATTATGTTCAATGACAAGAAAGTGAGAGCTATCTTTAGGGCTCAAAAGAAGGCTTTGAGATTTTTTATACTAAAAGATAATCCCTCTACACATGGATGATGTGGAGAATTGGAGATTACCTGGCCTTGACGTTCCCTAGATGTATAACCTTAAGCAAGACTCTGAGCCTTCATTTCTTCATCTATAAAATGGAGCCCATGCCATGTGCCTGTTTTACAGGTTGATTGTTGCAAGCATCAAAAGAAATAATTAGGAAAAAGCTTTGTAGACTATGAAGTATGATACAAATTGGAGAGCTTTTTAGTGTTTTGTCTCAGGAGGTACATGTAGATCGGTCTCTTGGGGAGCATAATATCCATGTAAACCATGCTCCTGCATAGATGGGTGCCCACAGCAAGGAAGGTGTGCCACATGTCAGAGTGCAAATAACTCATCTCCTACCCCAGCAGCTGTGGATTACTGCTGCCATTACCTGATGGGCCTTCTCCCCTCTATGAGAAGATTCTGGGAAAGAGGCCAGGGTGGCTCACCCTCTAGTGGATGGTGCATTAGCTAACTTGGCACTACTTTTAACCTCCCTTCTGCCACTCCATGTGACTGGGAAGGGAAAGGTAGAGTCTGCCCCTGATTTGTGGTGGGAAGGCCCTACCCTAGCTAGTTGTGCAGCTGACTGATTTGTCTGGTCCTTTTAGCACCTTGTTCATCCATTTGTTCACTAATTTCATTCATCCAATAAGTATTTATTAAACACCTAGAATATGCCAGGTTCTGGGACTGGTAATAGAAATATAGGGGTGAGCAGAAAGACATTAGCCCTGCCCTCATAAAGATGACAACTTATGGGAGAAATAGCCATTAATCAAAAACCCTGATAAGTTTAACTTGTACTGTATTAAGCGCCACAAAGGAAAAGACATAGAGCTGTAAGACAGTAGAATGTAGGGAGGCTAGGCCTAGTCAGGGAGGTCAGGAAAGATTTCTCTGAGCAAGTGGTGCCAGAGCTGAGAGTTTACTTCTCCTGGCACCCTCCCTCCATCCAGTAATAATTCTGTTTCTCCTTCCTATATGGTCCTCTTCCAACTGCCATGGGTAGAAAGAAGGTGATAAGCTGGTGCTCTCCAAAGTGTTCACTGTGAAAGAAGTAGCTTATAGTATCTTTTAGTGCAAAATGTCTTCAGAATCAAAGGAATGGGCCACTGTCACTCAATCAACACTTGTTTATTAAGCCTTGTAGTGGACATATGCTGCTTTCTGGCTACCGAGTGTCCATTCACCCTAATTCTGATAACATCACCCTGATTTCCTTTGGGGAGTTGACCTTCCTCCATTGTGTGTAGTCCTTCTGGGTCTGCAAATCAAGGTGACCTGGGCTGCTGTAACCAGGGACACATATTCAAAGCTCAGCCAACCACTCTCTCCCAGGACTCGAATCTGATGGACTGGTACAAATTTGGAAACTTGCTTAGAGCTAGTTCATTTCTGGAGATGCACCAGATGAGCTGGTCAAACAGTTCCCACTGCCTGGACCCTGGAGCTGCCCTGCACCCCATCTGTTTCCAAGGCTGGTCTCCAGGCACCCTTTAATTCTGTGAGCAATCTGCTCTGCTATTCCAACAAAGACCCCTTTTTGCTCAAGTTAGCCAGAGTTGTTGGTTTCTGTTGCTTGCATTAAAAGAAAAAAACCCTGACAGAAGCCACATACTTAAATGTTTGTGGTGTTTGGCATTATACAAAGGGGGTATGTGTGTTCCTTATTACAACCCTCTGGATTAGGGTAGGCTGGTATTCCTTTATTTTATAGATGAGAAACCCAAAGCTCAGAGAAGTTAAATTCCTTGCCCAAGGTTATAGAACTAGTTAGGGTCAGAGCTGAGATTCTGATTCATTTCTCCTGGCTTTTGGTCTTATGCTTATTCCATCAACTCTGATTTCCAAGGGGCAAGGTATGTACAAGTCTTAGGAACACATGCATGCCCAGGTACTGTGAAAGATAAAAAGAAGTTATATCTTTCTTGCCTGCAGTAATTACAATCTAGTCGACGATGAAAGGCATGCATATGAACTTAACATATATGTATATGTGCCAAGTGTCAGATTACTAGTATAGATAATGTATACTATGGGAAACCAGAAAACAGGAAAGTTACTGGGACAAGGGAAGGGAAGAAGAGGCTTTTCCAGGAAGGTGGGACTTGAACTGAACTTTCAAAGGTGGGTAGAGTTTCCCTAGCTAAAGAAGAGGAGGGTGGGCATTCTAAACAAAAGGGCCAGAGTGGGTAAAAATATGGAAGGAAGGTTGCAAGGCATGTTCATGTGTGAATGCATAGAGACCATTCTGGTTGGAGTGGTGGGTTGACTAATGGTGGAGTTTGAGCATTGGGTGAAGTTAATAGGGAAGGTGTTGGTAACAGGAGCATGTTACTAGTAATTCCTAACACACATCAAAGGTACCCTGTTTCAAGGTGTGGCTAAGGCTGCTAGTCATTTGTCATAATCTATTCTCCTCTGAAATAATGCCCTCCATTTTTAGCTGGCACATGATTACTTGGAATAAAGCCTACATTTCTCAATCTCTGTTGCAGCTAAATGTGTTCTGACTAGTGAAATAAGAAAAGGTGTCATATGCCATCTTTTAGGTACCTTCCTTAAAAGACAAATGGCATGTGTCCTTTTCTTCTATGTCACTTCTGTTTTCCTGTATGGAATGCAGATGTGATGCCTGGAGCTGGAACAACTAAATTAGGCCATGAGTTGATCTTGTGAATGGAGGTCACACATGGTGAAACAACAAGGTAGAAGGAGCTTGGATTCCTGAGGACTCCTGGAGGCCAAGCTGCTATTCTAGCCCTGAACTATCTATGTTTTGACTTATATATACAATTGGCCGTCTGTATCCATGAGTCCTGCATTCATGGATTCAACTAACTGCGCATTGAAAATATCTGGGAAAAAAAGCATCTGTATTGAACATGTACAGACTTTTTTTTCTTGTCATTATTCTCTAAACAATACAACTATTTACATAGCATTTACATTGTGTTAGGTAACATAAGTAATTTAGAGATGATTTAAAGTATGTGAGAGGATGTGCATAGGTTATATGCAAACACTACACCATTTTATATAAAGGATTTGAGCATCCACAGGTTTTGGTATCTGTGGGGAGTTTTGGAACCAATCTCTATAGATTCTAAGGGATAGCTGTATATGAGAAATAAATTTCTTTCTTTTTTTAAGTTACTGTTTCTTATGCTTCTTTGACTCACAGCCAAACCCAATCCTAACTGATACACAAAGCCAAACCCAGTTAGGAAGAAATCATTTTTTTCCTTATGCTACTAAGATAAAGAGTGAAAGGTTCAGACAATATATTCTTGGGTAATGGGAGTCAACCGAGGCAGGCAGATAGAGGATGGAATGATTGATCTTATGACTTTAGAATACAGATATGATCTGAAAAGCATAGACTTTAGAGCTGGGTCTTCTTGTCCCTTAAAGAAATGGAGATCAAAGTGGTTTGTTTTCTTGCCCACCCCATCTCAACAAACTTCTCTAAATACCCCTCTTAGAGCATCTACAACCAATGTGGGATTTCTTCAGATTACCTAGCTTCCTGAAGGAGAACGAACAGGCAATTCTATACACTGTTTCCTACATATCCCAGTTCTAGCCACCAGTGCAACTTTAAAAATCAAAATATTCATACACATTTGTATATGTATGCATACATCCACACATACTTAAAAGGAGGTTTGGCCAGAAGTCACACTCCCATGGCTGGCCAGTTATTTTTCCTTAATCCCAGCTATAAGTTATAATTTGAACAAAGCCTGAGAATGGTGGGTTGTGTGTTTGTGTTGGGGATCCAGAAGAGATTGGGGTTAAAGAGAATCAAAATGCTCTTTCTATCTCCTATAATATGAAGAATGCTTCTTCCAACCATCTGCTATAATTTGGGGATGACAGCAGAAAAAAGGAGACTGAAGTATTACTCTAAGGGACAAAGACACCAAAAGCATCTGGCCTACCCCATTCCACCTTGGACAGACAGGCCTGAGTAGCAGACCAATTGAATAGTGTTAGGAGAGGCCTAAGGCATTTGGGAAGCCAGGTGGAGTTGAATTCATCACAAAATCATACATCATGCCAATAGCCAGCTGTTTATTGATTTTAGAAAGGAGACTTCATTCTTCTGGTCTCATGTTTCTGTGAGGAAAATTCTACTAGAGAAACACTCCTGGCCTTTCTCCTCACCCCTAACTTGCTTTTCCTCATGGGAAGAGGATAAAGTATCTGACTGATGGTTTGGGAAAAAGTGCATGCTTGGCTCAGCCCTGCTGGGTGTGTGGGTCATGGGTACCTCCCTGTGACCTGGACTCAGTGTGTAGGTGTTCTTGCTTCATCCGTGTGGAAGGTACTGAGGCAGAAGTGCAGTTTGGGGGTGAGTTCCAGTTAAAGGGGATTGTGTTAGGGATCCTGACTGTGGCTATAGATCTAAGCTTCATCCTTTAGATTTGCCAATAAAGCTGAGTTTTAAAAAATATCGATTTGGCTGATTCTTTTGTAATATTTGCCAGTTAGTTGCAATCCTGAGAAGCAAAGACAAAGATGTTATTTCTTGTTCCCCTAAAACTCCAAGAATTGAATATCCATTAAACCTACCATAAAAAGTTCAGCAATGCTGTGGCAAACCTGTGTTTATTTATTCACCCACTCAACATTCAAGACAAACTTTTTAGGAGCTATCTCTGTGCCAGTCACTAGGAGTATGGATTTCAGTTTGAAAACTCAGCTTTATAAAAAAATATGTCTCTGTTTATTTTCTTTATGGCAACCTAGTGTGTCTGGTTTTAGCCCCTTTCCCACCAGGTTGGGTTTCCCTCCCCGACCCATGACCACTTTGCAGTCTTGGGTCTCAGGCAGGGCCAAGGTGGCAAAGGAGTTAGAAGAAGGGCCCCTCTGGTGCTGGTGCTCTGCCATCACCCTGTGGTACCCATCACCATAGTCAATGCCATCAACGTCTTTCTGCATAGCTGCTGCGGTCCTGCCACTGATCTTGGCACACATTCAAGTGATTTCTCTTTGGGTCTTCTGATAGCCTCACCAGGAAGCCTGAGCAGTCTCCACCCTTTCTCCTTTTCCCCCTGATCAAGCCAGGAATCCCTTTTTAATCTGGGGAAAAGGTTTTCCTCATGGTATTTCTGATCAAGACGTTTTGTCCACATCCTGAATCCTTACTCTTTTGCCTTTGGTTAACTCTCCTATGACAAAGTAATATTTTAGAGGCGTATGTTTGCCTGCCACACTAGGTTCTGGAAATAATAAATCTTACAAAGTATAATTCTAGCTGGTGAGCAAAGATTTGTAAATAGATCATTGGGATAGAATTGGGCTTTTGACAAAGGTATATGCAGAATTGCAAAGAGGCACAGTGGAGAAGGAGGATTAGGAATAATGTCATGGTGGAGGTGATATTTAACCTGGGCCTTGGAAGATGAGGGGAATGCTGGGAATATAGGATGGAGAAGGACAATCCGGAAAGAGGAAATTACAGCTTGGGCAAAATATACCGTTTAGGGAGATGACAGCCACTGTGGCTAGAACACTGGTGGCATGGGGACGTGGTGTTGAGAAGTGGCAGATGCAAGGCTGTGAAATTGGGGCCATGTTGATTGGGAAGGACCTCAGAAGAGTGCCCGACAGATTGGACTTTATCTGCTGGGCATCAGAAGTTACTCAATTCAACAAACCTTTACTGAGCATCTACCAGAAGTATGCACTACCCTACCGTGGGACGCAATAAAGACAAAGACACAACTTCTACACTTAATAAAGCTTAAAGGTTAGTAAGGAGAAAAGGCATACTATTAAATATTTATAGCTTATCTATTTAACAAAATATATAAAACAATTAATTCAACAATCTATATAAGACACATAAATATAAAACAAAATAGAGTCAGCAGTATATCAGAGATCTAAATATAAAGACCAACAAGTCAGGACTCTAACATGTCAGCCAGGTGGGTGGTACAACCCCAACAGTCAGATGTTTGAATCACTCTTCATTCAGACATTGGCCAATGAATAAACCGACACAACTTAGACCAAAATGGCGTTGGTTATTTTTCTCATTACATTGAGGCAGGAAACCAACATGGAAAGAGCACAAGCTTTGGACTCAGACGTACTTGAGTTATAATCCTGCCACTTAATGCCACACCTTCTTTTCCCGCACAAATCTTTGTTTCCTTATCCGTAAATGTGGACAAAGATGCCTCCTTGCCAGGTTGGTATGAGGAATAGAAATGCAAAATCAGTAGCTGCCTGCAACGTGGTGGCAATTACTGTAGTCACTCTGGGTGCAAAGCAATGGCCTGGTATAGGGGCATGGGAACAAAAGTGGAGATAAAAGGGCACTAATTTCATTTAGCGGCAAAAGTCACAGGACTCGATCACTGATCAGACAAGGGAAGAAGAGAGAGGGGAGAGTGAAAAGACATTTTCAGCCTAAGTAACTGGGAACATGGCAGTGCCTTTAACATTAGGCAAAACTGAATAAATCCTGCTGTATCTTGTCTTCCTTTGACAAATACGGACACAGAACATGGAAGCAGGTTTGAACCAGCCTTTGTGGGATGTCAGGCATGTGTCTCAAATTCAGCCTGGCGAAGTGGGCTCCTCAGAGAGAGTTTTCTAGGGAGGCTGCTCCACGCCTGCCATCGTCCCAGGGCTGCTGATGAGAACGCCGGCAAAGCAGGAAGCGGGGAGGCTCAGAGATGATGGGTGTTTTTTGTGAAGAGCTTTGCAGGGAGAGTGAAGGTCTGCTCGGGTGCAGGAGGGTAAGGAGAGGAGAAAGGACAGATTGGGATTGACCTTCCTGTAGGGATTGGAACACTCCATCAACAACCCTTCCTTTGTCTTCAGATTTTGCCCGATGACCAGCCTGAGATTTGCTGGGAGATTGCCTTTCAGGCGAGCAGTTCCACATGATGTTATCAGGAGAGGAAAAGAGCTTGCTCTGAGCGATCTCACGTTAATTACCTCGCTTTGCAAAGGCAGGCAGAGACCCATGGCTTGGAGTTAAATGGCGGGATTTCTGGCCAAGTGAACAGGAGAGTGGGGCAGAGGGACGGCTGGAGCCAGTTGCCCTGCTAACCTGACTGTGGGAAGGTGAGCTGAGGCTGCGGTCTAGCTCTGCACTGTCCGGTAGGAATATGACGTCAGCCACCTACGTAATTTATAATTTTCCAATAGCTATGTTAAAAAAGTAAAAAGAAATGGGTGACATTAATTTCAATAATATATTTTTATTAAATCCAATATATCCCAAATACTATTTTTCAACATGTACCACTAGCCACATTTCAAGTGCTCAATAGGCACGTGTGGGTAGTGGCTACCGTGTTGGACAGTGCACATTTAGACAATTTGGGCCAAAAGAATTTCAAACACTGGGTCAATGGCAAAAAGTAAGTTGTTGTAGTTTTAGCTTGAAATATCTGAACAAATGTACGAACAATGGCAACGACAATTTGTTAGCGTTTTACTTGCCTTTTACTGGCCAAGTACACTATAAATTGAATTCTCTTTCTTGCATCATCTCTCTCTCTTTTCTTCTTTTAACTCCTTGGGGGTATGTCAAAGGGACACAGGAATCAACTGAATGATCTGCCAGTGGCCAAAGCTTGAACAATTTAAGCAACAAAATCAGTAAAGTAGTATTGGATTATAACTCAAAGAATAAAATAAATATTTACAAATCCATATTAGTATAGATGAATGATTGAATATATAAAAGGGAGAAAAGAAATAAATCTCCTGTCTGAAGAATTTCAAATAATTTATATGCATCCTCCACCCTCAAGTAGGTGTAGCTTAACTCCCCACTCCTTAAGTGTGCACTGTAGATAGTGACTTCCTTCCAAAGAGCACAGCACAAAAAAGGGAGGGAAAAGTAACTAGAAGTGGAGAAAACTAACAAGCACTACCTCAGCCAGGTGATTGAAACCAATATCAGCAGTTATAAATCAGGTTGACAGTATGTACCTTGGATGTGGGGTGATGAAAATGGCACTTTACTTCTGTGATCTTCATCACAAAAATCATAACTCCAGTCTAATCATGAGAAAAACATGAGACAAATCCAAATTAAGGGACATTCTGTAAAATACCTGACCAGTGCTCCTCAAAACTGTCAAGGTCATCAAAATAAGGCAAGTCTGAGAAATTGTCAGGCTAAAAGGAGCCTATGGAGATGTGATGATGACATGTAAGGTGGTGTCCTGGAAGAGATCCTGGAGCAGAAAAAGGAAATTAGGTAAAAACTAAGGAAATAGGAAAATATATGAATTGTTGTTAATAATGTATCAATATTGGTTCATTAATTGTAACAAACATACCATACTAATGTAATATGTTAATAGTAGAGGAAACTAGGTGTGGGTTATATGGGAACTCTCTGTACTATCTTTGCAATTTTTCTCCAAATCTAAAACTGTTCTAAAAAATAAAGTTTATTTTTAAAAAACCACTGGTCAATGTTGTACTTTGAATAGGTCTTTTAATCCATGCTTGACTTTGTAACAGCGTTCATTGGTCTTTTGGAAAATATCGTTCACTGAGTTAGGCAGATCTTTCCAGTGTTGACACATTTCATTACACCATATTTTAAAAAATGTGTTAATATCACATTGATCTCATCAGAAAAGTCTTTAAGTATTGAGGAGTTGTCAAGCTTACAAACAAATACAAGTTTTTCAAAATTCTAATTCTCTTTTGAATGCTCAGATTTTGTCACTGGCAAAGAAAACTGGCAAATTTTATCACTGGTCGGTTTTTTTTTTTTCCTTGAATTGACAAGCCTACTTTGCTCATTTTTGAAAAAGTTTCTACCAAGAATGTAAGTGTGCATAACCACAGCTTGTCAGGCATTTTTTTCAAATAAAAGTGGTGTACCATGAGAAGAGCAGCTAGTTCAGCTCTCACATAGGTACTTTGCATGCAACCATCATACTTCAGTGCTTTGTGCATATCACCCACATCAGCATACTGAGTATTAAGAAGTGCTGTCCCTATTATCACACTGAATATTAAAAAGATGTGTACTCATGAGTTGAGATTTAATAAAATGAATAATTTGTACTGGTTCATCTATTACATTCTTAAGTGAAAATGGCTTTTTATTTTTTAATGGGAGAATGTGTAAGTGAAGAATACAAGGACTACAGCACAGTTTTGTGCTACTGCCTTGGTTCATGCTTAAGGCTCCAGGAGCTTGCCAACCATTAAGCAGAGCAGCGACATGATAAAATATGTTTTATACCAGATCCCTGTGGCAGCAATGGGGAGGATTGATTGGAGGGGAAGAGACCGGAGATCAGAGGGCTGGGTTGCCATGGTCACCAGAAGAGATGGTGAACACCGACTGGCAGAAGCTCTGCTGCCACCTGCTCTGGGCTTGCTCTCTGGCCAGGTTGGACCTGCCAGCCCAAGGGTGGTGCCTGCCTGGCACCTGGTGGATGCCAGCATGGATACCTCTATTAAGGGGCACATGGGTCAGTGCAAGGCAAGAAGTGGGTTCATTCCTCCTGAGTCTCTAGTCATAATGCCTGGTCTGCCTTTCCTTGGATGGCATGCGTCTGGTGAGTCACTTAGTGCAGGTGAGGGAGGCTCTGCCAGCCTTCTCTGGACCCTTCTCTGGAAACTTTTTTGAAGTCTTTCCCCTGCATCCACAATAAAAGTGTTATTTCCCCCATCATCCACCACAAGTGGGGATAAGGCTACTCTTTTTTCACGTGCACCCTGAAGCCACAGTGAACTTTCTGAAGGCAAATTTGGTGGAGTTACTGCTGGCTTTAAGCAGCCAAGCCTTGTCTTTTGACACCTCCTCCACTTCCCCTTGTACCCCAAGTTCCAGTCCCAATATGTCTACTTCCTCCAGCCTACCTCAGCCTCCCTCCTGCCTCCAGGCATTTTCATACACACACACACACACACACACACACACACCCAACCAATTTACTCATCCCTCATGTTTCAGATTAGATATCATTTCCCACGGGAGGTCTGCTGGCCCTGCTCCCACGTCCAGGGCCCCTGCCCTTCTTAGGGGCTTTCGGAGTTCCCACTGGACAGCATCATAGGCTACGGGAGGGTGGGGCTGGGTCTGTCTTGTTCACTTTTATATGCCCAGCTCCCAGCCAGTGCCAGGCTCTCACAGGCACTAATAGCTGCCAGAATGAGAGGGCTTGGTCCGTCTATGCTGGCACTGCCTTCCTCTCGGCTTCCTAAGAGCTGACGCCCTGTGGTCTCAGGTCAGGAAACCAACCACAGACACAGACTGCTGTTCTCAACGGGCAGAAGAGCAGAGTGGTTAGGAAAGTGGGTTCTGGAGTCAGACACCCTGAGTTCCTAAGACTAGCTCTGTACCTTACTCTCTGTGTGAAACTCCTTGTGCCTCTGTACAATGGAGATAATACCAGTACCTATATCTAAGACAGTCACTAGAATTGAAGGACATCCTGCATGTAAAGCGCCTGGCACTTAACGATCATACATGGCTCTTATTATTTTATTATTGCTACTATTTTCTCTCACCACTGTCTCTCTTTGACCCTTCAGTGTGGTCAGTGTTAACTCTACCCTCCAAATAGCCCTACATCCTACACTCTTGGGGACTTTTGGCCACAGTTTTTGTCACTGCTGCCACCCACCCTGCAGCCTGAGTCTCACTGACCTAGAAGTCTCTCAGTGGTATCCCCACTCCTGGTCCTTTGGGTGTGAAGTATGAGTGCTGACCTGGGACAGGTGCTGGCTGGTGGGGGACAGGGTATCAGGGCTGGAATCCCCACCAGTGTTTCTACCCAGGAGCTGGTCTCAGGCAGACTCCTGGGGACACATGGGCTTCTGCAGGTGCGGCCTTTGGAGGGCTGCTCCAATTCTTCTGGCCTGGGCTCTGGTATGTGGATGGAAGGACTTGAGCCACGCAGATGGTTCTTCTGTCCCGGTGTCCTAGTGGTCCACCTGCCTGCTGACTGCAGCTAGGCTCAGGTTGGATACCATTCCTAAACCTACAACCTTTTAGACTGGGGGTGTGGGAGGGGACTGGTGGTGGCGGGGAGGAGGTTGGATAAAAGTAGGTAAGTTGCATAGAAAAAGCCTTTCTCCCAAGGTGAAGAAGGGGTTTGGATTCCAGCCCACCCCCTACCCCCTGGGGCCCTCTCAATTTCTTGACCTGAGCCCCTTCCTGACCTGGCTGTGCCCCCTGGGGTAAGCAGGTCATCTTCCCCCTTCACAGTCTTCATTCACACTCATTCAGCAACACAGGACTCGGCTGCTCCATGAGGCAGGTGAAGCTTATTGTCAACACCCTTTCTGTATCCTTATCTCTGATTGCCAGAGAAAGACTGTCTGCCACTCAAGGGGTTTCAGGCAGCCAGCAGGAGGGGGAGGGCTTTATAGCCCTAGGGGCCTCCGGAGGCCAATGATCCAGAAACTTGTTTACAGGCAGGTCTAAGACCTTGGGGCCAAAGTTACTTAGATGGTAGCTAACATTGGCATAAAGCTTTGACAGGTGACTAGACACTTTCCAAACACTGCTGCACTAGATCCTCACCACCGCAGTTACAGGGCCTGCTCCCCTTTAGACCCCTAAAAACAGATTCCCAGCACTTAATTGACATGCTTAAGGTTATAATGATTATGCCTTGCAACTCCACAGGCTACCCATAGGGGTTTAAAGGCACCAAATATGCAAATACCTGGACACAATCTGTGATCTCTCAGTCTGTCCCTTCTTCCTTCCTTCCAGTATTTATTTAATAATAAGTATATGCTAAGTGCCAGGTGTTATAGGTGCTGAGGATATAATGGGGAGAAAAAAACCATCCCTGTTATGGAGTTTACCATGCAGAAGTTCTCCATGTTGGAGAAAACCACTAGAGAATTTCTTTTGGGGATCTTAGTTCCTCATGCATCTGCAACTGTGTACACAGAACAGTCTCCATTTAGTAACCTCCCTATGACTCTAAATTAGTTGAGGCTAATAGGCTTTAAATTAAGTACAGGCCATTTTATGACATTTACAACTTACTTTAAAACTTTAAAATAATTCAGCACGACAGCGAGATACTGCACTGTATGTATATATTCTGTATACGTATTTTTCCAAGACTTTTTTTCACTCAACATTTATCTTCCTGAGATTCATCCCTATAGCCACACGTAGCTGTAGTTTATTCATTTCCACTGCTGAGGAGTATTACACAATAAAGATAGAAGTATTTTTATCCAATCTATTGATGGACATTTAGCTTGTTTCTGATTTGGGGCTACTATGAAGTAATACTGCCACAAATATTTTTATACATGTTTTCTGGTGCACATATACAAGAGCGTTTTGCACTGTGGATGGTGGCTCACTTCCTGATTAGCATTTTAAAATAATGGAATTAAATAATGTTGAATGTATAAGAATGTGCCTCACATAGAAAGAATATGTGTTTTTTTTAAAAAAAAAGGGACAAATATTATTTTCTGAAATGTTTGTTTGAGTTATCTATAGATCTATGTACATACCCATGCACGTGTGAGGTGTACCCACATACACCCTCCCGACTCTTCACATCACATACATGTCAGAGCTGTAGCTGCAAGGTGAACAGTACCTCCTACAGCTGTGTGGAATGGCAACACTGTGTACTCCAGTGAGCGTGTGTGTGAACGTACACAAGTGCTGGGTCCCCATGTACAATGTATTTATTTGGTAAAGTGCAAAGCCTTTGAAACTCTTTATTATATGCAAATAGAATTGCAAAGTCATAAGAAATATTATTTTCAGCTTTGCTAATGTGACGTTATTTTCCACTGTGGTTATATATCTATATATATGCCATTTACATTTTCGTGTTACAATTTGCTTTTATCTTACTCAGTGTGCTAATTTTTTTTCCAATTGGCTAATAGTGAAAATGTTTCTTGTTGTGATTTTAATTTTCATTTCTCTGATTACTAATTGCTTACACATAATTTTCATATGTGTGCTAGCTAGTCCTTCATATTTCTTCTGTGAAGTGCCTGGGTGAGTTTTTGATTCGTTTTTCTATTATTTTGTATTGCTATATAGAGTAGTGTAACTATTCTGGATATAATCCTTTGTTTATATATATTGCAAATATTTTCTCTTAATTTTGGTTTTCTTTTCACTTTCTTAATTCTGTCAATGAACACAAATTCTTAATTTTAATATAAATATATCTATCTTTCTTATGGGTTGACACTTTTTGTAACTGTTTAAGTAAATTTTTACTACCCTGGGGTTATAAAAAGAATTTTTCCCTTCACATTTAATTCTATAATCCATTTGGGATTATTTTTTACTTCTAGGAGTTCTACTTAGTTCATTTTTCCATCTGTTCTTGGGTTTTCAGGTTTTGATTACTAAAACCTTATTACTCATATTTTATACTCTTATATGATAATTCTAATTTGTAATGTCTTTGCAAATTTTATCTTGCTGCCTGCTATTAACGCAGGACTTCTTCACTACTCATGGTGCATGCCTCCTTATTAATTTAATAATTTTTAACTGAAAGCTTTTTTCTCGTTAGCATTTCATCTTTGAAAATTTGAGGCTTGGGGTGGAGGTTTCTTTGGAGTGGATTTGCACTTACTTCTGCCAGTTTGGGACCTTTGAGTTTTAGGCTTGAGATTTTTTTAACCATCTAGGTAGTATGAGAGCCTGCTTAAGCTCTGGTGTTTAGTGGATATGATCCCCCACCTCCATTCATATCCAAAGTTTGATACAATTGGTTTTATTTCATGTTGAGCCTATGGTTCTCTGGGGTCCCAACACTATGCAGAGGTCTTCTATTAGATCAGTGGTCCCCAACCTTTTTGGCATCAGAGACTGGTTTCATGGAAGACAATTTTTCCACAGACGGAGCAGGGGTGGTGGCGGAGCTCTGTGGCTTGGTCCCTAACAGGCCACGGACTGGTACCAGCCTGCGGCCCAGGGGTTGGGGACCACAGTATTAGACAACCTAACTTCTAACTACTTCTCAATGCCTAAAAGCTGAGAAAACTGATGCTCAAATTCACAAATCTGGTTTGGTCTCCACTTATTGTTCTCGGTTTACTCCTTCATTTAGATAGTGACCTGACTATTCTTTAGATTTTTACCAGCTCGTGGGTGCATTTAAGAGGATTGGAAGAATTTATCTAGCATTTTAAATTTTATTTAATAGGAGGATTGATTCAGGTATGTAATCCACCATGCTGCTGGAAATGAAAGCCACTTAAAAGTTTCAATTATATTTTATTTCTAGAAATTCTATGTTATTCTTTCTCAAGTCTGTTTGGTAATTTTCATTACCAAGCTCACATTTTCAATTCTCACTTTTGTTTCTCTAAGCATATGTAGTGCCCCTTTTTGTAATTTTTGACTGATAGTTCTAGCAGCTGAAGTCTTGACAGGTCTGATCTATCTGTTGTTTCTACTGGCTCTCACTCATGGTGCCTTGTTTTCTTGTGGTATTTTGTGATTTTTTTAAAAAAAATTTTACTGTGAGCTCATATTCTTTGGAACATATCTGTGGCATTATTTGAGGCCTGGGTTGAAGATGGGTACCTTCAGAGATGATATGAATATTCTTCTGCCAGGTGACAGGGTACACTAAATATTTTTTTTCTTTTGGAGACAGAATCTTGCTCTGCCATTTAGGCTGGAGTATAGTGGTGTGCTCATAGCTCACTGCAGCCTCCAATTCCTAGGTTCAAAGAGTCATCCTCCCTCAGCCTCCTGAATACCTGGGACAACAGGCATGTGCCACCATGCCCTGCTAATTTTATCTTATTTTATTTATTTATTTTTTTAGAGACGTGATCTCATTATTTTGCTTGGGCTGGTCTCAAACTCCTGGCCTCAGGGGATCCTCCCACCTTGGCTTCCCAAAGTGCTGGGATTATAGGCATGAGCCACCCGCACTAGTCAAAATTTTTGACTTAAGACTTTTCAGGCAATTCTGGTAATACAAATTTAAACCTCACTTATGAGGGCTGGCTAATGGTTACAAATTTTTAAGGGAGTGTTTTCTTTTACTCACTTGCCAGGTTTGAGACCACTATTTTTCTTTCCTCTTCCTAGGTGGGGTGATTTATAATTCACTCTTCGCTGAGGCTGTAACCCTTTGGAGCTCCAGTTTTATTTAGAGTCTTCTATTAATCTCCCCAACTTGTGCACTCCCTGGCCTGTCTCCTGTTCTGCCTCTCCTGTGAAGTATAAAAACTAAAACTCATGATTACCTGGTTTCAGCAAATGGTCTCAGAAAGAATGCCAGCTTCATGACTTTGCCTGTTTCTTCCCATTTACTCCATAGGTTTTGACTTCTGGGCCATCCTCACTTTCCTGTATGTTCTTGAATGCATCACAATAGGCTGTCCAAGTTACCTAGTATATCACACTCTCAGAAATGGATATATCCCGCCCATTCCTAGTAAGACTCATCAGTATATCCAGTGATCTCTATAAAAGAAGGAGCTACAAGGTCCACATAGGGAAAATCTGAATGACAAGACATGTACACAATCCTTACTGTTATATCACCTGCAGTCCCTTGTAGAATTGTTTTCCTCATCTGACTGGAAGAGATACACCAGTTTCTTGGGATCTTCTGGCTACTGGAAGGACGCTTGCCTCGCTCTCACCTCTCTCTGCTGTCGATGCGCATGGTACTATTAATATGACTGGAATGGTGAGAAGTTACAAAGCTTGATCCTATTTCATTCATTTCCAGAGAGTCCAAAGTCCCTCTGCACAAAATACTCTTAGAGAAAAAAAGAACCAGTTCTTAGCCTCACAATTGGAACATTATAGAAATAAGTCTTTAATTAGATATTCTCTTATATTCCCATAAATATAGATTCATCTTATTTGCCATATGCTGCCCTTGACTCTCCCCTGACCCATTCATCTCATACACATGTGTATACACACACACACATACACCTCTCCCAAGGAAATCAATAAAATGTGGGCCTTAGGGTCAAGGAAGGGATTGGCAAAGTCCATGCATACACTGAATGGCATAACACCCATATATGCAGTCATGTGACATGGTGGTCTAGAAATTAGGCACTGTCACTCCTATTCCCAAAGGCTGCACATTAATTAAATGGATAATGAGTGTACACTCTGTGGGCAGTACTGTACTTTGTGCTGGGAGGTTCTAAGGAGAATCACCGTCCAATCTCATAGTGTGATTGGGAAGTTAAACACATGTGAAATGTTTCTGCACAAAATAGACTTAAGCACTATAAAAAAGATTCAAGCAAGTTTTTATGAGTTGGCACAGCAGGGGAATTAACTTCAATTGAGAAGATGGTATTTCAACTGGGCCTTAAACCATGGACTTCAACAAGCAAAGGTTAGGGAAGCACCTTCTAGGCAGAGGGAACAAACAGCCTGGACAAATGCAGGGAGAGCTCTAGAGATGAGAGGGGCCTTGGAGAGTGAGAGCCATTATGTGCCGTGATGTGCTGGGAGCAGCATGGAGTCTGCAGTCAGACCAGAATTGACTTTGGCAGGGCTAGTAGATTCAGGGCTTAGCTCCTCACTTATGAAATGGAAATAACAATATCACTTGTAGAGTTGTGGGTATTGAGGGAAGCTCACATAGCAAGCAAGGCACTTCAAAAGTACTAATACAAACATCATCTCCAGCATAACTCCTACTTTTAAAAGAGGAAACCAAGACCCAGAGAGGTTGTGACTTGCCCAAAGCCACATGATTGGTGGGAGGCAAGACTTTTTTTTTCCCTATATTTTTACTGCTAACTCACACATACTTGCACTGGTTCTTTCTTCAGAAAAATTGTGTACCCATTTCTCAACTTGCACAAGTGACTGTTACATGTATACCAACTGCTCAAACATGTTGACCAATAGCTGACTAATTGGTTGGTTTTCTGGTCCAGCTAATTGTATTACTGGCATCATTTTACGATTTTTCTCAACTGTCTTTTCTCTTTACTCCTGTTGTGAATTTCTTTTGAGTGAGAGAAATTAGACTGGATTCTTGTATTCACTGTGTTAAGTGGAATAACAACTTTCTCTAGAAAAACTGTACAATATCCAAAAAGGTTTGCTTTGAAGCATGACATGAGATCCACATTTGAAAGGACAAGAGAGTAGTATATCCCCTTTAGTGGGCATATAGGAAAGTGACAATAGGAACAGGAAACCAGCTCACAAACACTCTGTATTGGTTTCTTGTTGCTGTTGTCATAAGCAACCACAAACTTAGTGGCTTAAAACAACACAAGTTTGTTCTTTTACAGTTCTGCAAGTCCAAAGTCTGAAATGAGTCTCACTGGGCTAAAATCAAGGTGTCAACAGGGATGGGTCCTTACCTTATTCTACCTTCTGGAGGCTACTGGCACTACCTAGCATTCCTGGGCTCTTCACATCACTCCAATCCCTCACTTCTGTCATCATATCTTCTACTTCTGTAGTTGAATCTCCCTTTGCTTCCTCTTATAAGAACACTTGTGATTGCATTTAGGACTCACCTGCATAATCCTCATCTCAAGATCCTTAACTTAATCAAAGTCCCTTTCGCCAGATAAGGTAGCATTCACAGGTTCCCGGTATTAATACGGACATGGGTATCTTTGGGGACGATTGGTAAGTCTCCTACCATCGTATGGAATCCTCTGCTGGGCATGGGAGGATATCATGAAACCTCCTTCTTGCACAGTGTTCACATATATCATCTCATTCCCTCCCCTTAACAACCCAAACAATGCTTAGAGAGGTTACGTGGTTTGCTCATTGTCCTACAATTAAGTCAAGAATCTTGTAGCTGAGTCTAGGGCCCATCCCTTTATACTACAGTGAGCAAACAGGTTTACAGCCGGTGGCCCCTTCCCCCACTAGAGCTATGGTATGACAAGCTCAGTGCTCAAATATTGCTGGTGCTGAGAACTAAGAAAAATGACAGGTTCTTGGGTCTCTACTCTTTGGGCAGATTAAGAAAAAGGGATTATGAGATCCTTAGTTCTCCTACTCTTGCTAATAGAAAAGAGATTGATTTTCCATGAATACCTCAAGTCTGACCTTTGACCTTTCCACATGTACATGGTCCTAGGGAGTTGCTGTACAGTTGCAGAAGTAGAACACGATTTGCCTAGGAAACCAATTTTCTAAAGGCTGTTGTTTCTCAAAGAAGGAAAAAAAATAATTTTCAAAGTAAGCTAGCTGAAATGAATGTGGTTTAGGCAAAAGATGTTGAACTCTTTTTCTCAGTTCTGTGTAGCTCATGTCATTAAGTAATCATTCTAGAGCAGTTTAGACAGGAAACTGAGACAAATTATACATAGTAATTGGTCTATGCCTGCATCCTATTCAAGACAAGTAGTTGGTTAAAATGCCAAAAGGTTGGTTAGAAACATTCATAAATGGACTTAACAGTTCAGTGAGCACATTTTTAGACTGAATTGATTGGTATTGATACAGCCCCAGACATTTCAATCAATAAGAAGCAAAACAAAGTCAAACTGATTCATATGAACTCAGTGAAAAGTCCATCAAACATCTGGGTATCAAACAGTGAAGTACTTTGATTTTCTTTCTCATTTTCAATTATTAATTAGGTGTCATGTCTGCCCAATTCGGATAGGGCTCTATTCATTGATGTTTTACCACATTCCCAATTCACCAAATATTTGCATAATCTTTCATTTTTTTATCTGAACATGACAGGGCATCAAAGCATGAGGCGATGTGTTGATGGGGTTAAAGAGTACAGGCTTTGGAATCAGCCCTAGTGGGATCTAAATCCCAGCTCTATCTATAGTGCTAGTGGGCTATGTGGTTTTCAGAAAGTCTCTGGGCCTCAGATTTCTTATGTGTGAAATGGGTAATAATAATAATACTATACCCACCCCAGAGCTATTGTGAATATTAAAAGTGATAATGCATAAAAAAGAACTTAGAATAGAGCAGGGAACATTAAAAGCACCCTCCAAGGAAGCTAGTTATTAAGCTTTAAGTATGTATACTTTTGAAGCAGTGAGGAAAATGGATTACTCATAGAAAGCAGTCCAAAATAAACATGTAATTCTCAGACTCACAATGTCAGAGATTTCCAGTCATTATTGATAACATACGTATTTCTCTCTTTCCAATGGTATTGGTGCCTCAGCTCTTAGCACATGGTTACCAATACACCCCACACAAGATATTTCTTATACCCACTAATACAATAGGTAAATCAAGCTTAATCTAACCCTCAAAACTTTGAAAGTTTGTCTCTTCCAAACTATGGTGATTGTGCTGCATGTTATCCAAACTTTATCACACAGGTTTGGGTTAGGGGAATTGAACAATCTGAGGATCAAGAACAACCTGCTACATTTAGCTTTTCACCTGGAAAGTTTTCTAGGATTTTCCTATCTAGGCAACCTCTGTTCCTGGTAGGAAGGTTGGTCATTAAGGTCTCTGTTGTTCTTATTTACCTCTACAAGAAAATAACACATCCATTTAGTACATGTCTCACTTTGGGTTCCCCAGAAAACAGAACTGAGATGAGCAGGTTTACAGGGAGCAGGACTGAGGCTCAGGCAGAATGAAGTGTAGGAAGAATGAGCTGGCCACCCACGCAGGTGACTGATTGCTTGATCCCACGGGACTGGTTGAGAAGCCCTGTGAAGTGCGTCTCAAGACCATCCACGGGGTTCTGAAAAGGAAGCGTTTGTTCCTACTCTCTACTGGTGGTCAAAGTTTTGCCCCATGGGGTATTAATTCCCTTGCACTTCGGGGTTGTGCAGGAGAGTTCTCCAGGTGGGTTTCTGAGGTGTCCCAAGCCACAGTGCCAACAGAGAAGGCCAGAGGCAGGAGACAAGTAGTGAGGGTCTGAGGTGAGGTTCTGTCAGTTATACCTACGTGAGGCTGTTGCAGCAGCTATGCCAAGAGGATCTGAAAAGGTACGAGAGGGATATCCAACAGAGGACAGACATTAAAAAACACACCAGTAAATGTTTTTACACAATATACCTGGGTAAAAGGTTGAAATATTTTCTTTTCAACCAGTTGCTTTGATGCTGCATAGTAGGGCTCTGAGAAACAGTATGCAACTAAATGTCGATAAATTTGTATTTTTTCCACTAGTGAGCTTAGAACTGAAACTAAACCAAACTCCTTAAGGCAGCTCTTACCTCCATTGCCCAGTTAAAGCATCTGTTACATTAAGTAGCTGCACCCAGTCCAGTACCAGCTGATAGGAACTTGGTTTCAAGCTGGGCTCATATTAGCACTCTTCTTTTCTGATGGTGCCCTGATCCCCACCTCCCCATTCCAGTGTAGTGTGCCCTGGGCCTCCGGGTTGCACTTGATGGACAGTTGTGAGCGCCCCACTCCCCGCCCCATCTGGTATGTTGCTGGGATCCATCCAAACCCCTCCCATGCGGAGCACACTCTGCTCTCATGACACGGAGCTGTGCCAGCATCTCGTGATGGAGAATGATGTGCCCAGCATGCGCCTCTGTTCCAGGTGCTCACACACATGACATTCCTCCCACCTCTGTGCCACTCTACAAATGTGCTGCCTCCCCATTTGAAACGCTCTTCCCACACACTGTTGTGTTTCATGAATCCCTTCAAACTCTTACTTTTCACGAGGCTGTTCTACACCGATCCTATCACACAATGATCCTTCCTTTTCTCAGAATTCCAACACCACTTGATCTATGCTAAGTCTTCATATACTATACCTGAGGAATCATTAATCCCAGTGGTGTGCTGGTAAACCTCCCATTTATGAAAGAAAAACCTGACTTGCATTTGCCACTTTCCTTGAAGTAAATATTCCCACCATGGCCTATTTCAAGCTGCCACAGTTTAACAACCAGTTTGCAAAATTCCTGCATATTTAACAATGGGCTGTCTGCAGAGGACAGCACTGATTTATTCCCCTGACAGAGTGGATCACTACATTTTTTTAACTGCTGACTTTAGTCACTCCACTTAGTAAACTGTACTGTGGGTATGTGCTTACTGGCCTAGTTCCCTGCTGAAGAACAGAGCTTAAAGTAAGAGCACAGGCTCTCGAACAGAACAGCCTAGGTTTACAACCCTGGTCCTGGTACTTGCTAGCTGTGTGAGCTTGCTCAAGCTACTTAGCTCTCTCTGCCTGTTTTCCAAGCTATAAAATGAGTGTATTAATTTTCTATTACTGTGCAACAAATCACCACAAACTTAGAAGCTTTAAACAACATCTATTTATAAGCTAATAGTTCTGTAGGTCAGAAGTCTGGGCACAGTGTGACTGGGTTCTCTGCTCAGGGTCTCATGAGGCTGAAATCAAGGTGTCAAACAGGCTGTGTTCTCTCTGGAGGCTTAACTAAGGAAGAGTCTGCTTCCAGACTCATTCAGATTGTTGGCAGAGTCCAAGTCCTTGAGGATCTAGGGCTGAGTCCTTGCCTTCCTGCTGGCCACTGCGAGGAGCTGTTCTCAGCTCCTTGGTGCTGCTTGCCATCCATTACTGTGGGGTCCCCTCCATCTTCAGAGCCAGCGGTGGAGACTTTCCCCCTGTCAAATCTCTCTCATGCTTTGAGTCTCTTCAGGAAGAGCCCAGTCCCAACTTTTAGGGGCTCGTCTGACTAGGTGAGGCTCACCCAAGATAATCTCCCTTTCTGAGGGCCAACTGTTTAGGCACCTTGATTATATGTGCAAAACCCCTTTTGCCATATAACATAACATAATCACAGAAGTGACATCTCATCAAATTCACAGTTTCCATCCACATTCGACAGAGGGGATAAAAATCCCCTTAGAATTCTGCCTCCTACACAGAGCTAACAAAAAGGGTTGTGATTATACATGAAAAGGGTTCCAAATAGTTCTTTGCACATAACAAATGCTCAGAAAACATTAGCCAAAGGCACTACTAAAAGAGAGTTTTTTTCAGAGAAGTGTTCTCAGATTTTTTATCTTGGCTCCAGAGCCAAGTACCACTGGGAACTTTTGTTTGTTAAGTGAATGAATAAATCTCTCTCATACAAATAGATAACATAACATTTCACCACTATATGCAACTTTGGAGGCCATCTAGGCCAACATCTGTATTTTTAAGTGTAACAAAATTGAGGCCCAGTTTGGTGGTGATAGTGCAAGGTTACCAACTAGGAGCAGAACAGCACTAGAAGACAAACCTTATGATTCTCTGTGTAATATCTTGCACTGCATCTTAGTGTGCTGAAGACATTGACCTAGAATTATCTTCTTAGTCATTTTATGTAGCAAGACTCTCAGCTGCTTGGGGCAAGGGCAATAGTTTCTACTTTAGTGCCTCCTGATAGCACCTAGCTTAGCTCTAGGCAAACAAAGGATGAGTGGACTAAATTATACTGGCTTGTGACATTATGGGAGTGATCTGACAACATGACCAGTTATGGTGCCAAAGATAAACTCTACCTCTTCCCAGTCACCAGCAAGATGCCTGGTGTGATCATTCACAGGGAAGCAGATGTTTTTACATAGGATTTAGACACATTTCAGTATAGGGTTTCCCAGGTCATATTTTTGCACAGTGTCAGGTCCAGAGATATTAATAGGAATTATTCTTAAAGAATATTGGCTACTCTTACCTCCCTTTCAGTCCAACAACACTCCTTAATTAATTGTATTCCATAACCCTTACCATCATTTTATGTGCTATATATTTTAATTTTTTATTTTGTTTGTGGTATGTCTCCCCCACTAAGATATAAGTTCCTTATGGGAATAGATTTATCTGTGTTTTTTTCCCTGCTGAATCCCAGCTCCTGGAATAATACTTGGAACAAAGTAGGTGCTCAATAAACACCTTTTGAATGGAAAGTGAAGTGGGCTCGGGAAAAGCAGTGCTGAGAGAAATTGAACTTGATGATTTCCTTCAGAACCTCTCAGAGCCTTTATTATAAGAATATGTGTCAGTACTCTCCAGGAAGCTCTGGTGCGCTGCAGCGTTCCCCACTGCATATCGTGGAACACAGCTGTGCAGTCTGAGAAGCACTCAAATTTTCTGTATTATTTTTTCAGTGAGGAGACTGAGGTCTGGAGAGGAAAAGCTGTTCACCCAGGGTTCCGTAGCTCATTCTCTGGGCTGGAACCTCAAATCTGCTGACGTTCAGACCACTGCTCTTCCAACTACACTCTTCCTGAGGCATCATTAAATTCATTTCTCTGTCAGATAACAGCTAATGTTCTAAACGATTACCTCAATCCAAAAATCTTTTATCGGGTAGAAGCATGAAACTTGATAGAACAGTTCCCAACTATAACGAAGCATACAAGATACCTAAATGGACATATAGATCAAATCTCAGTATTTAAAAAAATAATGCCATTAGTCATTTAAATTCCATCCCTGTAATGGAATTTAATTATGATTATACTTACCTGAAGTTGTATTTTCAGTAATTTAAAAAGAACATATCAGGCATCTAACCTCTATGATGAATTGGAAAATAAGAGAAAATATAATAAACAAAGGAAGGAAAAGAGGGAGATCTCTCTGTCACTGTCTCTGTCTTTGCCTATCTCTCTCTCACACACACACACACACACACGCACATTCACTTTACTTTTTTGCCTACAGATTCTAGGACTCCTGTGGATCCTTTGTTAGGTAGTGAGAACTCTTTGAAAGGAAGGATTGAGGGCAGGTGGAGAGAGAGCTGGACCTGGAAGCATCCAACTTGGGTTTCCTTCTGTCTCTGCAACTAGCCAGCTAAGAGCACTCAGGCAAGTCGTTTCCCTGGGTGTCAATGGCCAATGGAAAAAAGTCATCTTACTGCTATAAGGTCAATAAGGGCTGATGAATGTTTTCCAATCCTTTATTTCAATAGTCAGTTTTGATCCTAAGCTTAACCTGTAGGGCAACAGATAAACTCTACAGTACATCAGAATCACCTGGAGTGCTTGGCAAACATTTGGATTTCAGGCCACATTCCCAGAGATCCCTATTTAGAAGCACTGGGACAGGCCCTGAGAATCTGCAGTTTCTCATACACTCCTAGAGATTCAGATGTAGCTAAACTGAATACCACACTTTCAGAAGCATCGTTTTGAAGTCACAGGATTTCCATTCAACTTTAGCAAATGGATCAGAAAAAGCATCTGCATTTTCAAGATCAGGCTGCCATGTTGCAGGCTTATTGCAACTTCGTTGAGAACACCATTACAGGGGGAATATCAAAGCCAGGGAAAATGAAAAAGGAAAAAAAATAAGATTGGCCCATGAGAGAGATTAATGATCTCCAGCCCCCACAGCTAAGCAATGCTTACAGGCTTCCCTGGGTGCTCTTGTCAGGCCTGGGTGGACACAGAGGGGAAAGGAGGGAGGGGTTGGTGGGACCCAAACACGTTGGTGAAACTATATTTAATCTTCACAGCTCCCTGCTGTGTTAGTATAAGTTATCCCCCATTTTCCAAAGGAGGAAAATAAGACCAGTGACTTATCCAAGGTCACACGGCTACTAAATAGAAGCAAGATTTGAAGCCAGACCTTTCTGGCCTCAAAGCCTTTCTGCTGCGTACCATACGCCACACTGCCTCTGTGTTAAAGAATGTCCGTGAACATAGACGTGGGTGCTCCTGCAGGCTTGGGCTTGATGCACTAGAAAGAGAATCAGAGAAGAAATGAACGAAAGAAGAGAAATAATGGGGGGAGAGAGGTAGCAAATGCAGAGAAAGAAAAAGAAATAAAGGAATATCCGTGGTGAAGAGTATCACAGGATTGCTGACATTTAACATGGACACCGCTTGAGGCAGGGCCAGAAACATGTTAGAGAAATTGAAGAGATGACATTGATTTGGGGACTTGAAATTCTCTTCAGAGCACTCCCAACTCCCCTGACCCAGGTAGGAAAGCCTGAGGTTAGGAGTGCATTTTATCAACTGATATAAAGTGTAAGTGACAGATGTGGTTCAAAGCATGGGCTGCCGGGAGTGTTTGTGTTCCAACAGGGAAGAAAATACCAAGCCAAAGGAATGCATGTGTAATTGTGGAATGTCAGACCGCAGTTGACAATTAGGAGTGGCTAAAGTGGCCTCCCCATGGCACCTTAAGAAGAAAAAAATCCCATGATCTAAGAGCCTTCTTTCTTTGCTTCTACTAACTGCAGAGGAGAGCAGGACATTATCCAGCCATAGGTCAGACAGTTTTCCAGAGGACAGGTTGATTTGTGGGCTACATCCTGAACCTTGGAGAAGTACTCTGAGGATGAAAGAAGGCTGACCTCAGGCCATTGTCTTCTGATTAATGACCCATTTTTTCCCCCCTTCACTTCTATTCCTGTGCCCCTGCAGCAGGCTGAATCCTTTTCCTGAGCAGAGTAGCCCCAGGGCTGGTCACTGAGCGAACACCACACCTCTTGCAGCCACCTGCAGCTGCTTTATGTGACTGGTCACCCAGCAGCCAGCGAGATCTGTATTATCAGGGAAGCCTCCCTGACCTGTACAAGCTTCTTTCACTCCGTCCAGCAACCTCTGCAAGCCCTTTGAGGTCTGGGGTCAATGACTTCAGCAAATGGTGTCCATGCTCCTTGAAGAAGTGCCCCGAGGAAGTGAGAATTTCACCTCTGTCACCTGAGAGGAGAAAGTTGGCTTCTCTCTTGAGCCAGCCAACTGCCCAAAGATCAGTCCCAGAGGCTTCCCACTTTTATGCTGCCTCTTCTAGATACCACCAAGGGTTTGGCGCGTCGACCCTTTCTCCTATTTTCACTTACGTGTTCATTGACAAATAACGATTGAACACTAGTGTTTGCCAGTCACTATACTAAGTACTGTGGGCCCACAAGGAGCCCACAGGCTAGGCGGGGAGACAGATGAGTGGACAGGCAGTTATAGTCTAGTGTGTTACGTGCAGAGATGGAGGAAGGGCAGGATGCTGTGGAGACACATTGTGGCAGACATTGTGCACACATTGTGCACCTTATCCGGACAAGGGAGTCAGAGGCAACTTCCCGAAGGAGGTGTCAGCTCAGCTGTGTGCTGCAAAGGAATGGAGTGCGGGGATACGAGTCTTCCAGACAGAGCCATCAGCATATGAAAAAGCCCAGAGGCCCAAGAAAAGTTGCATGATAGAGAAATCCTTAGGAGCTTGGCAGCAAGAATGGAGGGGGGTTTGTCGGAGAATGGGGTTGAGAGATGAGGCAGGCAGGAGAAGTTAGCAGAGCCAGGCCATGAAGGGCCTCGTAAGTATTGATAAAAAATTGATTATTATCCTGAGGGCCTTCTAAGGTCAGTTCCAGTAGTCACTCGATTCCTTGTCCCTATGTCATAACCAACAAGTGTATGAAGGCCACCTCCATCTCCCCTTCATCTGCAAATCCCCCACAGGCATAGGAACTATCTGCTGACTTCTGAGAACCTCCCACTGCCTCACACCGTTCTCCCAAGAGCCCCAGGAACAGATAGGGCATACTCTATTTTATGCCCATTTTACAGATTTTCAAACTCAGCAAGGTTAACAGACTTGACTCAAATCACATAGGTAGTAAGTGGTAAAGATAGGATATAAATGCAGGATAATGGCAAATAAAATAATAGGTGAATCAAAAAAGAGAAAGAGGCAGAGTTACTATGAAGCTAATGAAGCTTAAATCCCAGGACAGTACTTCCATGGGTCCTTCAGAGACCTCTGGAGAGGTCCTAGCAGTGTGTTCATGCAGTCACGGGGTTTTGTAAAATTTGCATAAGTAAGATATTTAAATGACAATCAGTTAAGACCCTCTCTTTCCACTGTGACTTTCTCTTCATTTCCTCTGGTGTTAGGTAGTCCCGGAAGAACTATGAGCAATTTTGAGATTAGGTTAAGGGGCAGGTTAAATTGGGATTACATTTATTTGGAGATTAGTGTTTTTCACAGTCATTTCTGTGTATAACTAAGCTATTGCTAGCCAAGCTGGCACGAAATGGCTCCAGGAATACTCCTACCACTGGGATTCCAATTCATTGGGAACAAAGACACAACAGGACCAGAGGGCATATCATGTCTGGCACCAGAAATATGTAGGTCATGAGAAGGAAAAATGATTTGAAATAAATGGAGCCAGAAGCTAGTCTTTGGGACATTCTTTCAAATTGCATGTAGAGGATTTGGCTCTTGTGCATGACTAATCAAAATGGAACTTTTCTCAGGTCAGGAATATACTTAATATGAAATTATCCAATATAAACACCCACACCAACTGGACATTCATATGTAGAATGTGCATGTGCATGTGGGTGTGTGTAATGGGAATTACATGAGAGAGAATTTATTAGAGTTCTTCATTCCTGTGTTTGTAGGAACAAATCCACAGCTGTAGTACAAAATGAAGTAAATCTGTGTGTGTTTACATGTTTTTAGGCATCCCAACGATCAATAGTAACAAACAAATTTTAACTTACCAAGCTAAAAGAAAGACTAAATTATCCTTTTATTCTCTTTGGTAGAAAATGTTACAAAAGTATGTGTGTACAAAAAATAGTATGTAGCTAAAAATGTAGAGAAAAATATAAAAACTATATTAGGTGGTTAATTCATAAAAATACATATTTTTCTGGATTATGTGCTATTTATTGTACTTGCCTTCTTTTAAAATTTTATAATCATTTTTTCATTATAAGTAAATATTTCCTTTCCTATCAAATTTGAATAATAATTTTGTTTTTCTTTTAAAAATTCCTCCCCTCTATCTCCTCTAAATTGAATAAACTTAATCTCAGACATCCTGGGTCTGCTCTGGCTATGTGTATTCTGTAAAACACTGCGTTTTTATAGTCTGGTGGGGTTGAAGAAGGTTTGGCTGAGGAGGTCTGATTTGAGCTGGGCTTTAGCAAAGGATGAAATTCTCTGTTAATTGTCCTAACCAGTTATGTACCAGTGAATTTCAGCTATGAGAAAATTTTATAGAAGCATAAGTAGATCCTCCACAGCAAGGAGGGGATCCAGATGGCCCTACGGTGATACAGGGTGGGTTTTTATCCATGTGTGATGTGATGGGAAAGCTGAGGTTTTACTCACAGAGCACGTGGAACTGCCTGCCCATAATCTTTGTCAGGAGGAGGTTCAGCTCTAACACAAATGGGAAAGGTGGCCTAAAGGTGCATCTGAAATGAAAGCAAACCCAAACCACCTCTTAGTTTACCTTCCCTGACCGCAGGCTGGCCCAGGACCCAGCTCAACAACCCTCTCCTTTGGGAATTCGTCCCTGCCCACCCCCAGCACCCCCACAGATTGGCTAGTGTTGTCCTTCTTGTCTGGCCATTCTTGTTTCACCAAACATCTTTTAGTGTATGCATTTGTTAAGAACTTTTAATACTCACTTGTTTTCTCCAGACATTTTCCTCTAGACAATGAACTTTTTTTAAGGCTAGGGCTGGGTCTTTTTCAGCTTTTTACCCAATGTCTAGTGTAGAATCTGTCAGTAGATGTTAAATAGATGTTGTTAATGGGAGGAAGGAAGGAAAGAAGGAAGCCAGGAATTGAAATTGCCAGGGTAGATAATCATAGCAATATTATCCATAATACTAAAAAATTAGAAACACCCTACATGGCCAAGAAAATAGAAAAAGGTTAAATATACTACGGCTCTCCCACTAAGAGGAATATTTTACAAATAAAAATAATTATAAAGCTTAAGAAAAGACATGGGAAAAAATTAAAATACAGGAAAACATTCATATCTTGTCATAAAGTGGAATAAAATAATATCTGCCCTAGGAGTTTGACTGCATAGCAATAGAGTCCATGCAGCAAGACTGTAAGAGAACATATAAAAATAGTTGTGGATTATTCCCCCCCACCCCTATTTATTTCTTGCTATGTTATTTCTTCAAGGAAAGCCTCAGTTATGACAAAATGAACAGTGGGCTGGTTCAGATGCTCAGCTGACCTCCCCCAGGGTTCGGCTGGTTCCCATGCTCATCAGGTGGCCTCCAGGCATGACAGAGCAAGTCTGTCCTGGGCACAGGTGTGGGAACTATTTTCCTCAGAACGTGTCCCAGGAGAGCGTAAGAAAACCAGAGAGTGTAAGGAAATGCGACAGTTTGTGAAGTGATGCTCCATCCTTGCCAAGTACAAAATGCCCTGTGAAACTTTTACAAAACACACTGGCTTGAGCCCAGACTCCTGAGATTCTGATTCAGTAGGTGTTACAGAGGATCATCAGAGTTTCTGAAACACTCCACAGGTAACTCTGAGGCATGTCCAATATGGAGAAGCGGTGGTTTCACGCGTGGTGCACTGGAAGAGATTTGAAAGCACGTTCAGACAGGTCTGGCTTTGGATCTTGGCTCCCTCTCTTATTAGCTGAATGCTCCGGGGCAGGTTACTTAACTTTTTAGTGCTCCAAAAAAGTCCTTGTTTCTAAAATGGGGATGAGAATATCTAACTTATTGGACCATTAGGTTCTTTAAAAGAAATAATGCTTATAAAATAATCAATAGAGCACACAATAATATGCTCAATAATTATTTGTTAGTATTACTTAATTATCTCTGCAACTCACTTTTTCCATCTTTTGATAGGGATTTAATAGGGTTGGTTAATAGGGTGGTTGTGAGAATTAAAAATTATAGCATAGATAAAGCTCCAAGCACTTGCCTGATCACAGTAGGCAATAAATAAATGTTACTTCCTTTCCTTTTCCTTTTTTCCAGTGTAATGAGCCTTCACTACTCATCCAGACTTTTAGCCAGCCTCCTTCCTCTCCAAAGTGCATAGGGGTTTGTTTAGGGGGAGCACGCTGCTCCCACCTACCCAGCATGATCAGAGGGTGCCACAAGACATCTCTTGCCTCTAATTATATCTTTCGTTGGCCTCTCTCCTTTCTAGCCTAAAATTCTCACTAATAAGTCACTAATTCAGCAAATATTTATTGAGCTGTATGTATCAGGCTTTTGCATACTTGCATCTACTCATGAGAGAGGTACATTTGCTATTGTCACTTTATTGGTAAGGACTCTGAAGTCTAGAGAGGTGACATAACATGCTCCAAATCACACAGCTGGTGAGTGTAACAAGCCAGGACTGACAAGGGCTGTCTGTTTTCCGGGGCTGAGCTGTTCACCACTGTGCTGTCCTGCCTTACTTTACTATGAGTCATACTGAGCTCCCTGATGTCTGCATCTTCAGCTCCTCCCCACCAGGCGTTGTCTAAGGAGGGGCACAGTCAGTATGGGCCGTCATTCGAGTTGCAGGTGGGAGACTGGAAACCTCAAAGACCAAATTCTCTCACTTTTATGCAGCAGCATTCTTCCAAGGCCTGGCCCTGCACATGATACATGGGTGTGGTTTAGTGTCATTAAAAGGGCTATGGTATTAATCTTCTGGCTTTTAATACCCTTAAATAAATACCCTGGTTTATTTGTTGTTTTTCTCCTGATTTGTGCCAAATTCTACACTGCACATTGTTAAAACCTTAAGATGTGTATCCATCTGTGTGATAGGGCTATTGAGACCTGTCTAGTATTTCAGGGGGTGGGGGAGGGTGTGGAGAATCCATATAACACTAAAGCTGTTTTTTGAGCATCTATAAGGTACCACTTTGTCTGCATTTACTCTCTGTAATCATCGCATGAACTCTACTAAGTAGGCACTATTATCTGCGTTTCACAGATGAGAACACCAAGGCTCAGACAGGTCAAGAGACTTTCCCAAAGCCACACAGCTGGTTTGTGGTAGGGTGTAAATATGTATTCAAGGTTATATGGTTCCAAAATCTTCAGTCTCTCCTATAAAAGACACTATTTCCCTCTGGGATGACTGAATCTTTTCTGTTCTATATCAAGCTTCCAATCAAGTTTTATGGTTTGGCCACCAGCTTGCACATCACAGCACACTCAGTGTTCTGATGGACCCCACAGACTGAAGCTGAGGAGAGCCACATCATCCTTTCCATCCAATGTCAACTGCAGGGCTGATCCGAATCCTATAGAAGCCTAGACAGGGTTTTGGAGCTGGAAGTCAGGAAAGAAAATGCTCTGATGACTGCAATGTTAATAAGGAATGAGCCTAAATATGATTTGTCCCTCACAAAGGCCACTCTGTCCTCGGTCGGCAGCATAGGAGTCCTGTTTCAGCTCTGAGCCCGGCCACCCTGGCTCAGCCGCTGTCTTACCATGTGGAGCAGGCCAGGCCTGCCCGATAACATCACTCCCGCATAGTGGCGCTTTGTGTACATTCAGGGCTCTGGTTACCTGGGGCAGGCAGGATGCAGGCTCTGGTGCCGGAGGCCAGGAGGGAGGCAATGACTAAGTAAAAACAAGCATGAAAGGGGAGTGTTTTGGAAACCCCAAAGGAAGCTTTCTTTTCCCCCTGTATCCTCAAGGTGCTTCCCAAGGAGGCTGCTTGATCACTACCATCAAATTCGGCAAAGAAAGGGAATTCGGGCAAGATGTTTTAACTGTCAGCTGCCCTGGGTTTGTGTGTATGTTCCTACTCACAGCTGGACGTGTGCCAGGCTGCTAGTTCAGACACTTCTTCTCAGTCCCTGGAGCATTCTCTTTGTGACAAATCACAGGCGAACTGTCTTCCAAACGGGGTTGGGTTGCCTGCCATTCTTCATCTAAAGCCAACTGCTGTGAATTTGCCTTGGAGCACAAGTCAGATGGTTCTTCAAGCTTGCACTTCAGAGAAACGCAGGCTGAGAAGGCTTTTAATCAATCTTTTTGCTCAGCCCAGAGCCTTTTCTGAAGAGACCGTGTTGGATCAGCTGCTCCCTTGGAGAAAGCTGGAGTCCTTTCTGGGAATGAGTCTGGCTCTTTGAGCCGTGGGCTGGAACCTGCAGTGACATCAAACCACAGACTACTAAGGCCAGGGTGCAGCCTGTGGGGTTGGTCGTCCTCAGCCCTTGACACCATGTCGCTGGTACCGCCACTCTCTCTGGGCCCACCAACCCTGTTCCCCGTAGTGCTCTGGCGTGGACTCTGCCACATCACATGTCCTGCCTGGGTCTGCTCTTCGCTTTCCTTCTCCAGCATTTCCTATTGATCCTTTTCCCTTCCTGATGAAACATGCAGGTACCCAGACCCCAGGACTTTGAGGTCCAGGAAAGTGCAGTAGCTAATATAATAAATGATTATAATATATAATTATAATTATAACAAATACTAAGGTGTTATATTAGTTTTCTGGGTCTGCTGTAACAAATTACCACAAAACTTGGTGTCTTAAAACAACAGAAATTTATTCTCTCACAGGTCTGAAGGGCAGAGTCTAACATAAGATGTTGGCAGGGGCCGACACTCTGAAGGCTCTAGGGGAGAATCCTTTCTGGCCTCTTCCAGCCTCTGCTGGCTCCAGGCAATCCTTGGTTTGTGGCTGCCAACCCCAAAGTCTGCCTCTGTCTTCCCATGGCCTCATCCTCTGTGTGTGTGTTTTTTCCTCTTTACTCACTTGTAAGAGCACTGGTCACACATTCACAGGTTTTGGGGGTAGGATGTAGACATATTCTTTTGGGGGGGCTGTGGTTCAACCCACTATGAGTATTAAAAGCAGGTAGCATTCTAACGTGTTATGAACAATATGCCATATTTGCATTTTTTAGAATGGAACTTCAGTTTTAATTCAAAAGAAGGATACATAGTGGAAATTTGGGGCATCCTGGTAGGCAGGCCCCACATCGGAGCAGGACTTTTTACTTGTTTATTTGCTTAGTTTCCTTTCAATCACACCAAGTGCTCTGCCTTCTAAGTGCCACTCAGGGAGATAAGCTCCAAATTTGCCTGACAGTACAAGGATGTGGTCCCTGAACCAAGATGGGAGTAGCCAGTAAGAAGGTTTCTTTTCTGAGTTGCTTTAGAAGAGGTGTTGTTATCCTCCAAGGCGCTGGAAGAGGATAGAGGAGCTGTTTCCAGGGTTCTCTGCATGAAATACTCGCTGGAACAAAGAGGGCTCATTTGAAGCTGGGCTCTGAGAAAATCCCTGCCCGCAAACCGATGGCTACATTCCAGCTGGTCCTGGAAGAGGTGAGGAAAAAAAGGTGGTGTCCCTTTCTCCTCATTCTCTATGGTTGGCCTTTCCACAACAGAGCTGGCCAGGCCCTCACACTTCTAGAATTTCCAAAGGAAGCAGGTTTTTGGGAGACATCTTGTCTCCTTGGAAATGTGCACATAATGGAGTTCAGAAACTCAGAGACTGTACTTGTTCTTCCTGCTTCTTGGAATGCTTTCCTCCAAGTATGCACATAGCTCAAGAGTGGCCTTATATCAGGGCAGCCTTTCCTGACCACCCTACTAAGCACAGCATTCCCCTACTGCTCTTCATCCCCTTTCTTGACTCGATTTTTCTTTCCTTCCAATACTCCACTACCTGCTTTGCAAATGGGGGTTTGGCTGGATTGTTCACTGAGGTATTCCCAACATCCCTGGCACCTAGTAGAGCTTGGTAAATATTTTTGACTAAGTAAATGAATGGTGGCACTGAAAGGGAAGTCATGAAACCATTTATTTGACCTAGCCACCTGCCCTCAGGTAGGCAAAGTTTTATAGTAGAGGCAGGTGAGACCTAAGAAGGTGAAGCCATTGCTTGAGGTCACAACATTTTGGGAGGTGAGCAAATAAAGCTTGAGTCTCATGATTTCCATTTCAGGAACCTTTCTACTGACCATTGGATGGTTGCATCAATTTCTCTTTGGTATAGGTGTAGAGTGGAACTGAGCTCTACACCCTTGTTATCAAGTGATTTTCTACCGGGGTGAGATAATGAAGGCTGGAGGGGTAGTGGGAAATATGTAGGGAGGTGTTCGTCAGACAAGAGTGGATGCCCAGCTAAACTCAGAGCACAGAGAGCAATTTTTAAATACTCTGAGTTGGAGCGTGTTGTTATGATGATAGCAAGAGCAGCTGATTGTGTGTGCACACGTATGCACACACATGGGTGCACAGGTCGGGGGGGACATGTATGAATATGTGTTGGGAGGAAACTGTGCAGAAAACAGAGCAAATGTTTTCACAGTAAACTAGTAGTTTTATTGAATCCTCTCTGTCCACCTTATCTTTGCAAGGATCACATTTTTTTTCAAGCAGCTTTATTCCCCAGGCTCTTTAGAAATTAAGATTTCATTTTTCCTTCCACTCCCCCTGGCTGGCCCGGACCTCGTGCCCACTGACCCTTGCCAGACGAGATGACCTGGGGGAGGCAGTAATCATACTGTCCCTCTTACATCATCACAGCTGCCCACAAACGTGTTTCTTTCTTTCCTAATTCAAGCATCATTCTTTATATGAAACTACTTCTTAGTTGGGCTTCAGACACTAAAGATTGAAAAAAAAAACCACCAAGAAGAGCCTGTGGAAATGATTAAAGGCTTGGATAAGTGCCCTAGAAGAAAACTGCAAGGACTGGTGCTCTTCGCCCCGGAGAAAGGGTAGCTGAGAGGAGGTGGTCCGACAGGGCTGCACAGACCTACTGAGAAGGATGTGAGGAGGCCTTGGCCTAGGTGGGTGCAGTAGAAATCATGCTGAACCAGCTGTCGGGTCTAGTTCCGTGGTGCAACTTTAGCAAAGTCCATTCACTTCCCTGGACCTCGATTTCCTTATCTCTAAGGGTTCTAAACACACTCTTGCAACTCCCTTTCTCTGTGATTCTAGATATCCTCTTCATTGCTCTTAAAAATAAAAGCAGGGAGGAAGTGCTCTAATTTTTGCTTATTCTTCCATGCCCATGGAGAAATCATGACATTCATGGTGATTGTGCCAATTACAGTTGAAGTGTGGTGCAGTGTCACGAGCATGGGCTCTCGTGTGAGGCTGACTTGGGTGAAAATCTTAGATTTACCTCTTTTTGGGCACAAGAAACCTAACATCCCTTACACTTGCCTTCCTCATCTGGAAAATGGGCATAAAGATGTCTTCCTATCAATCTTCTTGGGAGGATTAAATGAGGTAAGTAATAACAGCTAGTATTTATTGTACTAATTTAGGTACTGGGTTAAATGCTTTACATGGGTTTCTCATTTTAAATTGTGAGTTATGGATTTTATAGATGAGGGAACCACTTAAGGCCAAAAAACTGATAGAACTAGAAGTTATACCTTGGTCTGTCTGTATCCAAACCCCAAATTTATAACTGTGATGCTATAGCACCCTCATGGACCTCTTTCCCATTAGGAATTTATCATAAGCATGCATTACATTTCTTTGCTAATCTCTGTAGGCTCCTGGCTGATATTTTATTTTTATGGTTTTTTCAATAAAAAGAAAGATAAAGGCATTTCCTTTTTTTGACTGTAAAATTAATACATGCAGAATATTTATGCTTTTTGAAAAGCAAATCCAAAAGACTAAAAGCAGATAATAGAAATTATTTAGGAGCCCATCACCCAGAGAAAGCCATGGTAAACATTTTGCTGTATGTTATTCCATATTATTGTGTATATTCTATTCTATAGACATTAATTTTTTTCCAAAAAATAACATCATCTTGTTTTTATGGTTTTGTAATTGCTGTTTCCCCATAACAATATACCATGGATAAATTTTAATGTCAATTTTTCATTCAACAAATTTTACTGAATGTCTCCTATGTGGCACTTGTAATAAATCAGGGACCTAAACAGATTAAGACCCATAGACTATCCCTGGGCAGATAGCTTTTTATCTTAGGTCACTTTCTAAACTTGCTTTTCTTTCAGAACATATACTGAATTTTTTTTTCATTTTCTGCCATGCATGTTTTTATTAGTATTGACTACTTCATTCTCTTATAATGAGGATCTTATGTATTTTTTTCAAAACAGAAGCTACTTTATTGTTTGTTTCTGATTATCATGCTTACTGAAAGTATGTCAAACAATATAGGAAAATAAAATTTTAAAAGTTACATAAAAGCCCACCAGGCTGAAATAATCCACTAATAACTTTTGGTGGAACACCCTTCCAGACATTTGTTTTTTTTGTTGTAACACATTACTGTGCCTTGTTTGTATGTGTACATCCATAACTTTGCCTAAATGAGTCATAATCATACCAACAGATGTTCTGTAATCTATGTTTCCACTCTATAACAAAGAACATGCATTGTAATATACATTAAAACAGAATATAAACAGCTTTGCAAGTGGAAAGATAGTGATAGCTGTTTCCTGACATGAATGCCACGTTTTCTCATTTTAGTGATCTGATAAATACTGATTGAGCACCTACGTTGTGCCAGGCTCTTTGATACCTCTCTCTGGTGTCCTATTGGGTGTGAGTGTTGGGTGGTCATTCCTGCTGCCCATTAGTGTTCAGGCTATCCTCTCCTTCCAGACACACATTAGGATTGCACTTCCCCTTGGAGTTTGGGTATGGGCACAGGACTTACTTTGACTAATGAAATGTGAGCATGTGTTACTTTTAGGCGGAAGCCTTGGAACCAGTGTGAGACTTGCCACATTCTTTTCTCTCTGATGTGTACTCTGGAAACACACATTGATATGGAACTTCCATCAGCCTGGCTTCCTGAGGGACTACACATAAACTGAGCCCTCTGCCAAGTCCACTGAGTGAGAAGTACACTTTTGCTAAATGAAGCCACTGGGATTTTGTGGTTGATTGTTACTGCAACAGAGCCTCTCCTATTCTGACTGATAGTGTCTAAGCAGCTATTAATTTACTTAATTTCACCTACCTCATAAAAGACTTTCTCACTTGCCTTGTTTAATACCAGATATACTATATTTACAACTTGTTACTGATTTACCAAGCTAATAATGTTATAGGTGTGAAATGGTATGTTACCCTAAACCCAGAGCATAGTGGGAAAGAAGGCTGTGGGTTAGTCACTGTTTATCGAAATGTGCTGTAAAGAACACGCACATCAGAATCATCTGGGGTGCTTATTTAAAATGCAAGTTTTTAGGTCCCACCAATACCATAGAGTCAATAGATCTGTGGGGTGTATATCTAAAAAGCTCTCCAGATGATTTTGACATATACCAAAGCCACTTGTGCGAGGAGTGGTTAAGGTAGAAAACATTGACTCAGCAGTTTTTGGACTATTACAAGAAGTTCATCAGTGCTGACTTTTTCCTACATGTTAGAAATTATACTAGATCCTGCAAATACAAAGATAAAATAAAGTTCTTGCCCTCAGAAACTCATACACTATTATTGTAGCAAACATTTGTATAAATAAATAATTTCAATCCTAAGATGCAGGGGGTGGGGGGCAAAGCACAAGTAGTCACCTGGGGTACAGAAAGGCACTAAGGTTAAGTTGATGTGAACAGGTATGTTTTGAAAGCCAATATAACTAACAAGAGCCTGATATGATGTCTGATAAAGAGGAAATCCTGGGGTGGACTTTGAAAAGAAAGTTACATAATTAAGGAGTAGCTGTGAAGGAATTTCAGCTGTGAAGACAGAGTGATTAAATCAAATATATCATCGTCAGAGATGTGTCTTTGCAGATAACAAGGAAGAGAAGCACTTGGCTAGATGGGTGCATTTTGGTAGGTGTGAGGAGAAGGGCTGGTTCCTGGCAGTACAGTTTGATTTGGAAATCTGTATCTTTGCTTTCTGGGTCATCTCCTCCTCTTATCCCATCTCCCCCTGGTTCTCTTGGTGTTCTCCAGAGGAAAGAGACCTGGTAAGCTAAAATACATAAATATATTCATATCCTGGCAGCATTTGCAAAGAAATTTCCTGATTGAAAATAACTAAAACCATAATAGATCATAGGTCCAGGCAAGAAGTTAAATGTTGTTGATTGACCTACAAATAAAAACCTGGGCCTGAGGATTCGACACTACTGACAATAACCTTCTGAGGGTGAGTAAAGTGCCTTTTGCTCTCAGGTTTAATGTCTTATTAGCTGGGATGCTGAATAGGAGCTTCCCTTGAAATTGGCTTGAAGGTAAACCAGGAGACATTGGCCTACTGAAGTACTGTGGCTGGCACTTAGGGGAAGTGTTCACCATTTCCCTAAGCCTTTGTGTCTGCCCTTTCTGGGACTAAGCTGCTGTCACAGGTTATCCCAGAAAACATTGCATTGCAAGGGCAGAGAGTGGAACCAAGCACATGGTTCTGAGTTTCCTTAGTTTCTCCAAGATACACTCCTTCAGAACAGGGTGAATGGAAAACTGAGATCCTAAAGCCTTACCAACTGAGAAATTGTGAACGGAACTAGGGAAAGTTAGCCTGCACAGGAGAGGATTTATGGGGTCATGAGGAGCAACTATTGGAAGAACAATTAGTGAAAGAGTAAATGGACCTTATGCAGACTTGTTGAGCACGGTGTCTAGCAAATAATGGACATATGACATGTTATAGTGTCCTTTTGTTCCTTTGCTCAAGGGCAGAATAAGGACCACTATGTGGAAATTGCAGGAAAGAAGATATACGCTCAATGTAAGGATAGATTTTCTAATAATTATATTTGTTTAAATACGGTATGAGCTGTCTTAGGAGAATTCACTCACCTACATATTCAACAGTCATTACTGGAACATCATCTAAGTGCCAGGTGTTGTATTAAGAGTTGAGGATACAAAAATGAATAATGTGTGGCTTTTTCCCTTGAAATGCTCAGAGACCAATAGGAGAGACAGACATGGATGTAAAAAGATAAATTCCAATACAGTGTGCTCTGATGGAGTGAGGGTAAAATGCTGAGGGACCACAAATGATCGAGTAACTGATCTGCACAGAGCAGACGACATTTGATCAGGGTCTTGAAGGATGAGTAGGAGTCTGCTATTCAGTGGTGTGGGGTTCCTTATCACTGGAAGTGTTCAGACAGAGACTGAATGGCCACCTGACAAAGGTGTTGCAGAGGGATTGTGGAGGAGGTGGGAGACTGGTAACGTAGGTGACCTCTCAGACCTTTCCAAACCCAAGATCCTATAAAAGAGCCACAGTAGTGGGACATTATTGTACTAGCATATATGTTACCATCTATCAACACAGTGCTCCCAATTCTCTGCCTCATGGGGCAAAAGGGGGCTGCTGTCAACGTAAAGAGGGTTTAAGCTGGGATCAGGAAAGGGGAGAATTTATCTTTTCTTTGCCCTAAGGGTGAGTCTGTCTTTACACTTCTCAATTGAGTGTGCTAAAGGGGAAAGGTAAGATGGACTTTAGGAGAAAGCACTGGAGTTGGGGCTGAAGAGACAGCTTCACTCCTCTGCACACTTGGCAGAGTTGGGGTAGAGCGTTCCTTTATGTCCAGGGGGGCTCATATTGCTCCTGGCTGTACAGAGCAGCTGAAGCTGCCTCCTTTGCCATAGCCCTGCTCGCCTGAGCCAAGGCAGCCATCTGAGGCTCTCTGTCTGCCAGCCAGTGCTGACTGTGCCCTTCTGCCAAGAAAGCAAGGGAGACAAAGCAGAAATACCTAAAGAGAAAAGTGCATCCAACCTCTCTCAGTCATCGCAGCTGAGTTTCTCGGCTGGAGAATACTTGAATTGTTCACATTCTTGACTCTGCTCAGATGAGCACAGGTGCGCTCAGGTGGAGCCACCATCCTTTCTCTTCACCTGCAGGGCTAAGAGGCCCCACTGACAGGCGGGCAGACAGACCTGCTATTGTCGCCCTGCACGGGGTGCTATATCAAATGCATCTTAAGAAGGGCTTGAGGCTGGAGGCTCTTGGGTCTCTAAGAACAGACTTATGGGGAAGAAATGAAGAAATCTTAAAAATGCAGGCTTTTCCTCTGAGGGAAAAGAGAGCATTTAGGTAACTGAGTCCAGCCAGTTTCTTGGTGACTTCTCGTGGTCAGTCAAATGCAGAAGTAAATACCTTACTTCCAGCCTCCAAAATACAAACCTTGGCTTTCACACTCGTTAAACTCTGGAACTAGTTAACACATCTAGTTTCTTCTGGGATGTCTGTCAAGAAGGATTAGCAGCCAGTTGATGGATGTGGGTTCAGGCTGCAGTGAACTTGTAATATCTACTCAGCCCCTGAGAGCTGGCTCTGAGTCCCCTGCTTACCCCTACAGACTCCTCTGAGTCAGGAAGAAATGCAACGTGATCCGGTTGACTTATGTGGTGTGTACAGATTGTGCCTTTTCTCTAAGCCACTAATAACCCCAATATTAACTATTATAAGGAAATATACATGCATCTGCTTATTTTTGCCAAAAGAAACACAGGAACGATAAACCAAAAACTGGTGAGTTTGGTTATTTACAAGGGATGGTAGGAAGAGGGTGCAAGGAATTGGGAGTGGGGGACTGATACTTCTTTAAAAACACCTTTTTGTATAATTTTAATTTTTGGAACCATGTTGACGTTTTACCACTCAAAAAAAGTCAAACCCATAAAATGGGAAAAAACATAAAATGGAATATAAACAGGAACAATTGGATCTATTTGCATTTCATATGAAAAATATAATCACACTGAAGGAGGAAATGAAACTAATCCAAATAACTTCTGAACCCAGTATTTTCACTATATACTCTCAATCTAAGGAGAGAAAGAACTATAAACAAATACTGAACTCTACTTAGTAGTTTGTTTTTCATAGAGCTATGGGTGAGCAATTCTGAAAATACTGTGTGGGTGTTCTAGGACTGGGCAAATTAGTAAGTATGTTGTGTATGGGAGCCAGGTTTTTCACTGTCAGAGAAAGGAGGTGCAAATATGGAAAGGGGAAGGGCTGGAGTGAGCTGGTAGTATTGGTTTGAATGGAAGCACACGTACAAACTCATGTTTTCTTTTTGTGTATGTTATGTTTAGTGTATATGTTATGTTTAAATATGTATGAGCTGCCATAGGATAATGAGTTTATCTATATATTCATCAATCATTATTGGAAAGCCTTTTAAAGTGATATCTGTTCACTAGAGGGCCTAGAAACAATGATATACCAGTAGCAATGAGCACATGTAAAGGCCCAGATCTTGACTTCTAAAGGCCTTTCTGCACAAAAAGAACATGATCAGGGCCATTTAGAGAAATAGAGAATTACAGGGCAGAGAAGGTGCAAGATGAGTCTGCACCAGCTTGCTGTGCCAGGAAGTAAGAAAATGCTGAAAGTAAAAATGATGGAAGCATGTCAAAATGATGATTTAAGTGGTGCCCATTAGCCAAGTCTGAGACATTTGAGAATCTAAATAAATAATGATAGTAATGGATTAAAACCTATTGAGTAAAATAAGAATCCATGAGTCCACATTGGTATAACTAACTAACTAAATGGGGGAGAAGTAATAGTTCTTCTTAGAATATGATTCCAATTTTAAAAAGTAGAAGAAAAGATGGAGTTAACAAATTACCATTTGCAACCATTAGAGTAATAATTCATCTAGCCAGAATTGCCAATGAATACTAAAATTAGTGGGTACTAGTTTTATGAAGAACAGAATATTTACATCATCTTAAAGTATCTCCCCACAAATATCTTATTAATTACAAAAGGGAAAATAGTAACACTACAGTGGAGAAATGTGGTGGACATCACCTTATCCAAGGGATATGATGTGCCTCTGGTATAATGCACTGAAAAGGACGTAGTGTTTCATTCTGTAAATACCGTAGCATTTCTTCTGTGGTATCTCGTTCAAAGTTCCACAACCTGAATTTAATCATGAACATCCATCAGGCAAACCCAACATGAGGAACATTCTATAAAATATCTGGCCTGTACTCCTCAGAAATATCAATATCATGATGGACAAAGAAAGGCTAAAGAACTGTTCCAGGTAAAAGAAGACTAAAAAGTCATTATAATGAAAGCAATGTATCACTCTAGATTGGATCCTGGAATGGGAAAAAATAGCTATAAAGGATAGCTATTAACAAAATTTGAATATGTACTGTGGGTTAAATTATAGCATTATATCAATGTTAAATTTGCTGATTTTGATAATTGTACTGGGATGATATAAGAGAATGTTCTTTTTCTTGGGAAACATATACTAAGGTATTTAGGGATAAAGGAACATGATGTGTACAATCAGAAAGAAAGAGAGAGAGAGAGAGAGAGAAAAAGAGAGAATATGATTAAGGAAATGGGGCATATTGTTACCAATTGATGCATCTGGGTAAAGGACCTACAGGCTTTCTTTGTACTTTCTTATAACTTTTCTGTAGTTTGAAATGCTATCAAATTAAAAAGTTATTAATACAAGATAAAAGAGAAAAAAATATATAACTTAGGCTTATTCTTGCCCCATCTTGCACTGTTTGGGGGGGAATTAAATATCGACTATATCCAAGGAACTTTCATTTGTATACTATTTCAGAGAATGCAACACACTTTCACATTTGTCATCTCATTTAATTCTCACAACAGCCTTTTGAAATAAACAAGGTGGGTATTTTATTGGCCCAATTTATAGAAAATCCGACGTTAGACAACTTAAGCCCCTTTCTGAAAGTCACAGAACTAAAAAGTGGTGAGGTCAGGACTTGGACCTGGCCCACCTAACTTTTAGTTCCAAGCTTCCCTCGTTGCGCTAAGGTCATGTCTTTGACCTCTGCGGCATGTGTGTTCCCTACCCATCAGGTGTCGAGGACATTGATTAGAGTGTGGTGATGTTTGCATGCTCTGTAACTGCAGCTGTGTCACGTGCCTATCTTGGATTATACCCTTCTGCAGTGTAGCCTTCTAGCAAAGTGTTATAGGCATTGCACTGTTTTAACATTTGTCTTGTGGTAGGTGGTCATACCAGTGTCAGTGCCCAGACAGTACTATACACATAGATTCAGGTCCCTTTTCCCTCACACATGCTGCTATGATCTGAATGTTTATGTTTGCCCAAAATTTATATGTTGAAATTCTACCCCCCAAGGTGATGGTATTAGGAGGTGGGGCCTTTGGGAGGTGATTAGGTCATAGGACTCCACCCTCACGAATGGGATTAGTGCCCTCATAAAAGAGGCCCCAGAGAGCTGCCTCGCCCCTTCCACCATGTGAGGATGTGGTGAGAAGGTGCCATCTATGAAGCAGGAAACCTTGATCTTGGACTTCCCAGCCTCTAGAATGATGAGAAATAAATTTCTGTGGTTTATAAACTACCCTGTTTGTGGTATTTTGTTACAGCAGCCCAGACGGACCAAGGCACATGCCCACAAATTTTGACTATGTTTGTTAAGTAAAAGACCAGCAGCTTGGGCTATTTTCATCATCTTAAGTTCTATAGCTCGTTTCCTCAAAATTTTCCAATCCCAGATAATGAAATTGCACCACTGAGGAAGGGTCATGGGCAAGTGAAAAGATGTTATGGGACGAACAGGACATGAGGCAAAAATCAGGAAATGGGAAAGTCAACAACAGGCCATGGTGATTGGTCTAAGGTGTAAGTCTTAGAATTGTTTACTCTATAGTTCTAGACTCTTTCACTTAGAAGACTCAAAATTAGAATTTCAGAGGGCCTCCTCTTCAGAGTAAATGGGCAGGGAATTTCCTGGGATAAGACTTTTAAAATTTGTAACCAAAGCTTCTCAGATTTACCTTCAGGCCCATCGTAAGCCTTAATTTTTCTTTATAGACTTTTGTGGCCCTGCCATTTCCAGTATTTTTCCTGTTCTGAATCCTTAACCCTCTGATTATGTGTGCCCTTCATTTGATTCTGATCACATAGCATCCTATTTGTAGTTATTTGGGGGCTTGTACACAACCATCACTCCTTCCTTAACCTGGCAGTTAGGCTTCTACTTTGCTGGAACTGTTCTCCAATTGATCACCAACTCCAAAGACCTGTCCTGGCTTTACCCTCCTCCATTTACCTAGAGCAGGCATTTTTAACCTTTGAGGATATGACCAGAATGCAGACATGCATGTATATACCATTTTACCTATAATTTCATTCACTCCTTTTCCTTAATTCTCTTTATTAAAAGTATTAGGAACAGGTGTTTTGTTCTGCTTTGTTTTGGTTTTGTTTTGTCTTTGGCCATCTTAATTGATTAAGCAGAGTCCAAATGCTTGACTTCAGGCAGCAGCAAGAGGCACTATGTGCATTGTGCCCACCTTAGTAGCAGCCAGCATGCCTCTCTCTCATGTCTCTCCCTGATCAAGCTTGGTTTTTGAGAAACCCTGGCTTAGCTATAATCCCATCTCATCAGACGTCTATGAAGTATGCTGTAGGAAGTATGTTCACTTGTGCGAGTGAGAAAAGACAGGACAGATAGTGTGCCCCCTGCCCCAGTGTCAACCTCCTGATTGTTTTCCACCAGTCAGTCCAGCCTCAAAACAGGTGGATGATTTTCCTATGTGATTCCAAACATCAGAACTGACTGCCAAGTTAAATGAATTGATCAAATGTTTCGCTACTGGGCAGACATACCTTTAAAAATCACACTGTGAGCTTCTAAAATGCTTTCTGCTTCATAGGGATGTTTGGAGATGGATTACACCACATCTGGGAATGAACTTTGAGCTTCTTGGAGAAATTATTAGCCAATACTCTTTTGCAAATCTTTTCCAGAATTACCAGGTGGCCAAAATTGTATTCATCCAACAAAATTGACTTTAGCCCCCCCATGTTTACCAGTGTCACAACTTAATCACCAGGTTGTCTCTTCTAGTTTCCCCTCACTTCATGAGGGCAAATGAGAACTCAGGGCTTCTGAATCTATGTCTAGGGCACTTCCCACTATGACTGCTTGAGCTACTATTCAGGGTGCAATGCAGTGTTGAGCAATAATAATGTGGATACAAAGAAATGCATCCTACATTGGGAAATGTGCGATATGGTTTGGGAGTGAGACTTCTGTGTGCCAAATGTAATTCTGTAAGTCAGCGTTTCCTAAAGTAAGTTCCTTGGCATTTTATTTTCCCCAAAATTTGACAGTTGATACATAGGGAGAGAAAATTTGTCAATTCATGCTTGGAGGGACAAACCAGCCAACCATTAGCTGTCTATGGTCAAGTACTTTTAGAATATGCTGGCACATAATAGGAACTCATTAAACGTTTGTTGAATTAGTGCATAAATAAACAAAACCCCATGTTAAACAAAGTTGAATGGGGTTCTTTTTTGTATGGTAGGTCAGATTCTCCAGAAGCAAACCTTGACATGGGAACTTATGGGCAAGGGGGTTATAAAAGAAGTGCTCCCGGCAGAAGCCAGTAAGAGAGGCAGGAAATAGGACAGGGAAGGGAGAAGCCAAGACAGGGTACGATTTCAGGTGAAGTCTTAGTCTTACCCCCAATCCCAGGAAGCTCTGGGCTTAAAGCATCTCACCGTTTACCTCACTTCCAGGCAAGGGGCTAGGCTTCCAAATTCCAGCCCATCATCATCATCATCACTGGCCATGAGCCTCCTGGGGGAACCTGAGCTCTGAGGCTCTTTAAGCTTTTTGTGCCTCCACCAGTTCTCTGAAGAAAGTCATGAAGGATGCAAAAGCTTGGGATGAGCACGAGGAATTGTAAAGAGATCTCCAAGGATCTGGACGGAGCATTATAACTTCTGCTGCAGACAGCTTCTCAAAGCCTTGACGCTATTGATACAAATTATGAATGGCCAAGAGAAAAATCAAACACTTAGTGTTTTCTAAATTTATTTGGCCACTGAGTACATTTTTTCCGTCAATACTTCTCAGACTGTTTTGTTTGTTTGTGTGTGCGTGTGAGAGAGAGAGAGAGAGAAACATTCTTTGGTAAATGCTGCTTACATTTTGCTCTCTCTTGAAAATTTTAAGTATTTTAAGAAGACAAACATTAAAATTGTATAAATGGGTATGAGTTGGCCAATAATTCCCTGATTTCCAGCACATTCTGGCTGATTGGCCTGCATGTGGCTGATTTTATGTAATACTTTTGAGAGTGGAAGGTATTTAATGTTACCTGGAGAAAGTGAGGGGGTAATGGTCCTTTGAGATTTAAATGGCACTTTGGTCTTGGGTTTCAGGGACCTAAAGAGCACGTATAGCAACAAAATAAGTAAATATGAAATTTTTATACCTACAAAAAATTACAAAGGACAATTTTAAGATATCTCCTTTCTAAATATTCAGTCTAGTAATTTTCTTTCTTTGTAATACCTCTGGTAGCCATTAACCCAAGGCCAAGGCCTTGCTTTGTCCACTTTTTCCAGGGAGCTGAGAATTAGGAAAGAATGCTCCAAATGTAATAAATTAATGTCAGATATAGGGAGAGAAAGTAGGAAAGGAGGGAAGATAGGAGAAAGGGAAGAAGGAAAACTTATCATTCATGTCCATGAGACCAATCGACCAACCATTCTAAGGGCAGGCTACTTTGATGCCCTGTCCTGAGGAGCTGGCAGGAACAGCTCTTCTGGGTCTAGAGGCCTGTGAGTTTTTTTAACCCCAAATACTTCCAAATTCAGGAAAGAAATGTTAGTTACCCATGTGCCAAGTGGTAGAGGCAGTAGAGTCCTGTACAATGTTACTCCGCAAGTGTAAAACTGACAGACTGGTTTTTCACATTTAGATTTGCAAAACGACAGCAATGCCAGAGCCAAACTATGATCCTGGTCAACTTTCTCATTACAACAACATTGTGAGGTGATTTATGCAAAAACTCAAGCAATGAAATATAAATGCTTACACTGGCTAAAGTCCCAGAAGAGATGATGATTTTCAAATGTTTTCATTCTGTTTTTGGTATATTTCCTATCCTGGAAGCAGACAATTTTTTTAAGCAAGGCTTCATGTGTGTGTCTGTGTATACTGCACACATCTATGAAAATAGTGTGCATCTATTTCCTCTCACTGACATAAAACATATTGTCCTACTGTAGCTCAAACCTATATACTCATCAAATTCACTTTGGCTGAGACCCAATATAGCCAAGAAGTAAAATTCCTCCAAATAATGAACAATTTCACAAGTAAGACAGTGGGAGAGTTTACGTGGAACTTGTCATATTACTGTTCGGTTTCCACGTACTTCTATTACCACTAGTTCAGCTCTGGATGCTAAAAATATATAGGGAGTCTTTGCTCTCTGACTTCCCTTTGGGTTTTCTGTTTTCTGGGGTGTGAGAGTGCCCTCTGGTGGACATTTGGCTGGAAAGGTAGAGCTGAGGATGCCCCTCACTCTGCAATGGAGGACAGTACATACAATGGCGCTCATAGCACCTCTGTGAAGAGAGGGACCACAGCGAATCCGGATCCAAGGCTCTCCATTCCTCCTCCACCCCAACATCCTCCCCACAGTAGTGTCAGAGGCCATGCATTGTCTAAGTCAGCACTGTCCAATAGAACTTTATACAGTGATGCAAATTTCCACATTTGTGCTGGCCAATATGTAAACCACTAGCTACTGAGCACTTGAAATGTGGCTAGTGAGACTGAGTAAGTGAATTTTTTATGGTGAGGTGAAATTTGCATAACATAAAATTAACCATTTAAATTGTACAATTTAGTGGTGTTTAGCACATTCACGTTGCTGTGCAACCAGCATCTCTATCAAGTTCCAAAATCTTTTCATTACCCCCAAAGAAAATCCCATACCTATCAAGCAGCCACTTCCCATTTCTACCCTCCCCTCAGTTCCTGGCAACGACCAGTCTGCTTTCTGTCTCTGTGGGGTATCTATTCTGGATAATCCATACAAATGGAATCATACAATGTGTGACCTTGTGTGTCTGGCTTCCTTCATTTAGCATGAAGTTTCAAGGTTCATCCACATTGTAGCATGTATCAATACTTTATTCCTTTTTATAGCTGAGTAATATTTCATTTTATAGATATACTGATATACCACACTTTGTTTATCCATTCATCTGTTGATGGACATTTGGATTGTTCCAACCTTTTGCTATTCTGAATAGTGCTGCTGTGAACATACATGTACAAGGATCTGTTTGAGTACCTGTTTTCAATTCTTTTGAATATATACCTAGGAATGAAGTTGCTAGATCATACGGAAATTCTGCAATTACCTTTTTGAGGAACTACCAAACCATTTTCCAAGGAACTCAATTTTTAATTTTATATAATTTTAATTAGTTGAATCTCAACTTTGCAACAAGACCTAATGATTCTAGAGCACCTTGATTCTTTCTGAGCACTAGAGCGGGGTGCTCAAGAACTGTCAAGGCAACATTTAAAAAATGTATTCCTATAGGAAAAAAATAGATCTCCATAATCTTATTCCCCTCCCCCACATTATGGGGAAGACATTTTGTAGATGAAGAAACTGAGGCCCAGAGAGGAGACATTTTCTTCATACATATTTGATGAGCACATCACTCAGGGTAGGGGCTGGGAAGAGTCTGGGGCAGCACATGGGTGCTAGGTGGCAGCAAAGAGCACCGAGGTAGGAGGATTGAGGGGGTGGCTGCAGTGAGACCAGACATACTTGAGGTCTGGAGTGTTGGCCAGAGGGTGACTGGGTGGGACTGCTGTCAACTTGCCTAGTTTTAAATCTACACTTCACTGTGTCCTAAGCCAAATCCTATTGGTCTTACCTTCAGATATAATGTGAATCGAGCCAATTTTCACGACCTCTGTCATCACCCCCCGGCCCAAGCCTAGACCGCTGCGTGGCTTTCTATCCCAAACACCAACCTGCCCTCCCACCCCCACCACTGCCCCCACTGTTGTCCATTTACAGTCTACTCTTCCCCAGCAACCTGACAGGTTCTCATCCCACTTACCATCCAAGAGCCGCGCTGTGGCTTACAAGACCCTGCACACACGTGCTCTGGCTGCTTCTCCAACCTCACCTCCTGTCATTCTCCCTCCTGTTCTCTGCTCCAGGAACAGTGGCCTTCTTGGTCTTCCTGAAACTTGCCAAACACATTTTTCACTTGTTGTTCTCTCTGTCTAGGATGTTCTTTCCAAAGATATCTGAATGGCTCCCTCCTATCCTTCATTCAGGTCTCTGCTCAAATGTCACCTTGATCAGAGAGGCCTTTCCCGAGCATCTGTCCTAAAGAGAAGCCCTTCACCACCACCCTCCCTCTATTCCTGCCCCAGTTGTTATTATTCTCAAAGCTCTTCATTTCCTGGGATTGTGGTATACATATTGTGCATATAAGATTGGCTCTCCATGTGCTCAGTCCAGTGCTGAACACATAGTGGTGCTCAGGAAATGCAACTTCTTGTTATAACTTCCCCTTTGGAGGTTGTGCCCTCATCACCTGTCCCTGGTGAGTGATCTCTGTAACAGCCCAGAAAATGCATTGTGGACCCCGAGTCCTTCCCCTTCGTGCACACCCAGTTTGACCCATTGGACTAGACCTGCCATTTCCTACCTCCCGATGGTGTTCTAGGCTCCTCCTCAGTCCCCTAGGCCTCATTTGCTCAGGGCTCACAGTTCTTTCAGGCTCTCCGATGGTTTCCTACCACTTTGTTTGTCAATGAGCTGCTGTGACTAGTTTTATATTTAGGATACATGCACACACACACTCACACATACACTGCACATTTACCTCTCAGCTTCTCAGCACCCTTTAGAACCACTGAGTCTGTGGCTGACCTAATGAGATTACTTCCCTTTCATAACTGAACCTCCAGACAGTTAGAATGGGGCTAGATGATCTGCCCCAGATAGACAGGAACAGGTGCCCCAAAGACCTAAGGTTAGCAAAGACGGCTGCTAAGGTACCACGGTCTCTGTAAGTCCAAGTTTCCTAGGCTAGACTCTCTCCTTCAGTAAGAATGCGGCTGGTGGCCTGTCTCCTCACCAAGCCATTGTGTCCTGTGTGACCATGTTTCTCAAGCCGGGGGACCAGTTTTCTGGAGTACACAAGCATAGCTCTAGAATGAACACAGCAAACCTTCCTGGAGCATCAATTTTAGGGGAAAGTAGCTTACGTCACTGTTCGAAGTGGAGCATGGATATATTATGAAATAGACTGTCATATCCTCGTAAATGGTTAAGATAAAATATTCATCTTCAAAGATATGTCTTGCTTGTGTGGAGAGCTGGTTCAGTCTACATTCCCAAGCTCTACATTCTTCTTATCCCTCAGAGATACAAGTTCCCATTCTCTTCTGCTCTTTGAATACTTCCATGGGACAATCTGAGGTGCATTATTAAGATAATATGTGGTGCTATAGAAATTGGCATGCTTTGCACAATTAGATGAGAGTGACCTGTTGCCAACAATTTATCTGATTAGTGTGGTTTATATGAAATAGGGCCTAGTCATCCTTAAACAAATGCCCATTCCCACCTCCCAAGAGGATCATCAAATTAATTAGTCTGGACCTGATGCAGGTCTTTAAGAGGAAGAGCTTTATTTTCCAATAGTCAATATTAGAAAAAAAACATGTTGCATTACACACATCTTCATTGTTTTTAAGTGAGGCCTGGATATACTAAACTTTTAAGGTTCTAATGATGGATAATGTTTTACATTCTTTAGGATTCTATCAATGTCTTTTGGCGTTTGGAGCCATCTTGACCCAGTTGATCACCCAGGGGTTCATAACCCCTCAATTGGTAAGATGGCTGTGCATAAAAAATATACTTGACTTGGGGGTACCTACTGTAGCAAGCTCGGGTCTTCTGTAGGGGCCCCATAGCTTGTGCCTCAGGCTGGTAATTACACTTAATAATAAGGTTGGTTCAGGATTGTATGGTCAAAAATGCAGTCTGGAGAGTTCAAAAATTCATCTTGTGGCTGTCTCCCTGTTCCTCATTCCTGGACCAGCTTTCTCAAGTTACTCTCTTTTTGACCAAAGAAAGTCATAATCACAGGGAAGGGACTTCAACCAAACATCTGCTGGGGAAACAAGTAGAGCTATTCACCTGTATAATCAAAGAAGTTCCTAAATTACACAGGGCACAGCAGTGACCTGGAATCCAACCACAAGGGCAGCCATACTGGAGGTCCTTCTTATAATAAGAAGAAACTGACTGACAGGGAAAATTGCTTGTGGAGAGTGCTTAGACCACATAGCCCCCAAGCCAACTTAACTCAGAGTCCCAGGCCAGCACTGATCCTCTCTTAGGTGTCATTACCCTTGGGGCAGGGGGAGGAACGGGTGGTCAGAGATAGAAGAATGATGCTTAACGGAATATTCCAATAGCAAAAGAGTGATGAAATCTACTTCTGAAAGGGAATCACTCCTTTGACAGAATCGATTGATCTTCTAGCAGTTGAAAGTTTTCACAAAAATAAGCTATGCAAATAGATTGTTTGCTGGGCTTTGAGATGTTAGTTGCTTTGAAAAAAATTAGTCTTCCCATTACTCACTAGCAGCATGGTCCCAGCCTAGCTTTCACACTAGGATACATTTTCTTATGGGGCTCACCTTTTAAATCTCTGTCCCTTCTACCTTGTAAAAGCTGACTAATAGGCTCCAAAGACAGGGTGCCAGAGCTTCTGAGCTGACATATGCACTTTATACCTGTGGCCCTCTGGAGCCAGTGAGCTCTGCTTGTTCCTTGACCTATGAGTGATGCTGGTTATGAGATTGTAAAGTCAGGCCTAAGGGGAGACCCCAACCTGGCAGGGTGGGGCAGCACAGGTGTTGGGACTTTTGATGCCCCTCAAGACAGAGAAAGGACCAATCACATACTCTTTCTTCTGACTGGGGGACATTTGTCCCTGAGCCGAGAGAGATCCAGGCAGACATTCAGCCATACAGAGTGTGCTTGGAAAGAATGTGAAAATATGCCTTCTTCTGGAAGAATATCTTTCTTCTGTTCCCTGAGAGTAGTGTGGGGCACCCCATCCATACTCGATATAGGGCTGTCATGTGCACGCTATGATGCCCTGCAGGACTCTCTTATCTCTTCTGAATGTCTTTCCACCCTCCTCCCCCCTATAGCCTAGACTGTCCTTCTCTCCCTCTCCTTTCTTCCCTCTTTCCCTCCTTCCTTCCATATTCCTTCATTCACTCATGACACATGGTGGGCGAGAGAGAAAAGAGGTGGGAAGCAGCCTTATGTGACCACAAAGAGCAGCAACGAGCCTTCACTTGGGTCGTCCACCTGTTTTCATAGTCCCAGCTCAAGGAGTCCAGCTTTGTGAAGCTTTTCCTAAGTGCCTCCAAGGAGAACCAACTGCTACTTCCTCTGGTCTCCATTTTTCTTGCTTGTTTGTTTAAATTTTCATCACAGAATTTGCTGCTCTGTGTTATTATCTGATTCCATGGGGGGGGGGTTTCCCTCCTGGACAGTGAGAGCATGAAGAGCAAGGACTAATCTTACTGATTTCTGAGCCTGCAACTGATACCTGTTCTTGGTCCACAGTATATGCTCCATAAGTCTGGACTGGATAAAAGAAGGAATAAAATGCATGGTTGATTTCCTATAGTCTGGAAAATAACGTGAGAATTCTTGAGGACAGCCTTCTACGCTTTACTCAGTCTATTCTCAATGTACTCTGATTCAGCCAGGGTAAGCTTTGCGTTGCCCCCTTGACATGCTGCACACGCTCCCACCTCTTTTTCTTTCCTTTCTCTTCCCTTCCCTTCTCTTCCCTTCCCTTCCCTTCTAACGGCCCATTCTCTCCAACAGTATAATCCCTACTCATTTTTCACTGTGAGTTTTCATCTCATTCCTTTGTGGAAGCTGTCCTGTCCTCTGCAACCCTGCTTTCCTAGTCTGACATACTCAGCACTTAATCATGTATACCTTGTAGCATCAGTAGTTTTGAAATTGCTAATCAATAATCAATAACTTCTTAAGAGTGCCTTTCTTGTCTTTTGTAAGCTTCCTGAAGGCAGGGATGGTGTCACATGCCACCCTCTCCCAGCCCAGCACATTACTGGGAACACAGGCACTGCTCAATGCTCCTGAATGAATGAATAAGTGAATGAATGAGTGAATGAGTGAATGAATGAAGGCCAGCTCAAAAAAGGAAGACTGTGAGCAATCAAGTCTTTGGCAATTTGAGAGTGGATTTGCCTCTTCTGCCTCAGCTGCCCTAGATATCTGCAGGAAGCCACAGGGACGTGTTGAGCACCTGAGGCAAAGTGAGAGAGGGGGAAATGGAGCCCAGGAGGAAGGCTTGAGGATCCCTGCAGAGTCCTCCCTCCCGTGGGCACCTATGTCGGGCTCCAGTGGAATATGGAATCAGAATTATTTTGCCTGCTCCCTGCACCTGATTATTTGGTTGACAGTGACTTCGTGTCTTTCTCCTTGTCCTTTTGTCTGCATCCGTAACTCCCCACCCTCAGTTTCATGGACTACCATGTGGCAATGTATCTTCTAGAAATGCAGAGCCATTCTTCCTCTGTCCTAGAAATGTTATTTTTTTTTGACAGAGTTAAACCATTTCTCTGCCAAATTTCCTTTCTAAACTGTGTGTTCCACCAGTTCTTGATGATACCTAGAAGGTAGCTTTACTTCCTTTTTAAAAACTTACAAATGCACTATGCTTATTCCTCAAATGCTCTGTAGCAAATAACACTCAATTAGAGGGTTATTTGATACTTTTGGGCTTTATTTGGTCCCATTTTGTTTGAGATTAGATTTTACAGAGCTGTTCAGCTGCAGTCTGTTACTTATCTTTGTACCCTCAGCTCTTAGCACCTGACTCCTGTTGCATGGCACTAAACTCAAGTGAATCTCCTTTGTAACGGTGGGGTTGAAGGTGAGATTGATGTTTACCTTAAAGACCACCTCAAAGTGTGGGCCCCGGCCCAGCTGCATCAGCATCACCTGGGAAATTGTTAGACATGCACATTTGCTGAATCAGACACAGGTGGGAGAGGCAGCAATCTGTGTTTTATCAATTCCTCCAGGTGTTTCTGATGCACACTCATGTTTGAGAATGACTGACAGGCTATCCCTAGTAGTTGAACTTATCCAGTAATGAGTTCTTATATATAAAGGGATGCAAGAACTTAATCCAGGTTTGTCCAAGGTTCCTACATTGTACGGAAATAGTCAGGGCGCAGGGTGGCAGCTGGAGCTTGTTTTCTGACTCTGATGTTCTCCCAACAGGAGAGAGAGCTGCCTGTCTGTCACCACTCACACCCTGGCCTTTCTTTGCTGCCCTCAATTTGCACTTAGCTGCCCTGTCCCCAGCATCCAAGGGATAAGAGAAGTAATAAAGACGGCACTTCATGTAAGCAAGCCCTCCTCTGGCCCCCTGTGCTATGCATGGCATTCCCATAACCTGGCCAAGCCACCCAAGCCCCTGTTCTGCTTAGATTCACCTGCACCAGGTAGACAGTGAGGGATTGTTCAGAGCAAAACACTGTGCAATCAATTGGAGATAACAGAGGCACAGGGGTCAGGCGGGCTGCCTGAAGCATCTTTCATCTTTGACTTATATTGGTAGGGTGTAAAGTGTGGCATCAGCCTGGCCTGCCTGCTGGTCAATGGCTGCCTTGTTCTGCCCCCTATTTATCTGCCATCTCTCTGATGTCACAGGTTTCATTTGGGTAGCTGACTTCAAAGGTGCTTTTCAAATTTTTTTAATTTTTCTATTTCAGGGATAATAGCCCAGCTTTTCAAAAGCATTTTGCTCTGCAATCAAATCAAATATTCTTAAACGGACGGAGCCAAGTGAACCCAGCCCAGGCACAGAGGCTCCCAAAAGATTGCCAAAAACCTGGTGCCAGTTCTGACAGATGGACAAAGAGAAGCTGTGTTTTCTGTCCTCCTCAACTGTATTCTTCTTCTTTCCAACCCCATCCTTGTGCAGAGACTTAAAAAATGGGAAACACCCTTCACTATTCCCTGCTCTCTGCGCAAACGGACTCAACAGAGGTATTTTCTACCAGGGTCTGCAGTAACTGGGCAATGGAGTCAAATAACTATCTCACCGAGTTTTTCTGATGGGTTGACTATTTGTTTTATGGAAAAAGCCAAGTTGAGCTCTGGCCCTCATGTTTTATAGACTTAGATTTCATTTGAGGCCATAGAAATCTACCACTTTGTGCTCTGTTCCTTTCTTTGTTTTTCTCTATTACCATATTAATGGTTGAATGCTCCAACGTGGGTTGCCTGGATCATATGGCGGCCTGACTTTTAGACATAAGCTTGGGTCTTTACATTAAAAGAACATATTTTCAGTGAATAATAATGGCTAATATTAATTGGCATTTGTTAGTTTCTAGATGTTGAGCTAAGTGGTTTGCAGGAATTATCTCATTTAATTCTTATTCAATTCCCACAATATTATTCTGTGGCAGGTTCTGTCATTGTCACATTTTATAGATGAGAAAATTAAAGCTCAAAGAGTCTGGGACTTAAATTCAGGTCTGTCTGCTTCCAGAACCAAGGCTCTTAGCCACAGTATTTTTGTTGCATTTCAGTGTCCTGCTGCAGGTGGCATCTGAATAAGGGAAAGTACAGAGGAGAGATGAAGAAGGAGACAATGGAAGGGAATAGATTTCTCCGGGATTCAGAGAAAAGAATTCTGCAAGGGGAGAGGGGAGCCCCATTACTTTTGGGATTTTAGCCCCATCCCCTATCCCCCCAGAGCCTGGCTTCCCTCTGGGGCTAAGGAGAACCCTCCATTTGTCCCAGGGGATGGGAGGAGATTCCGTTGCTACCCTAGGTGATACAGAGTGGAAAGATGATAGTTCAATGTCATGTCTGAAGAGCTAGGTCCAAATTCTACAAGCTCCACATTTTCAGCACTTGCCTATTCACAGCCCCCAAGAGTATAGCACAGAGTTAGAGATATAACTTATATTTTAGGAATCTAATTTCAAAACATTCAGGAAAAAAGAAGTTCAGAGAAAATGTAGGGAAAATTCCAAAGACTAAGACCAAGGGAAATTCTCAAAAAATTCCCAATATAGAAGAAAAGAGGAAAAAGAATGTTAAAAAAAAACTGAAGTAGTTTCCAGGGAATGTATCTGCAAGTTCAGACATAAAAGACACTGAGAGAGGTGTGTATAAACAATGAGGAACAGATGCCACGTCACTGTCCTCTGGGGGGACAATTTGCAAGTAAACCAAAAGGTGTCAGATGACGAAAGATAGGGTTTTTGTTTGTTTATATAATATATCTTTAAAAAATTTTATTAATATATAATAGTACATATTTTGGGATACATGTGAGATTTTGATACATGTACACAATGCATAGGGATCAAATCAAGGTGATTTGATCAAATCATAGTGATCAAATCAAGATGATACCCATCATCTCAAATATTTATCTTTTCTTTGAAACGCAAATCAAACCACATTGAGATATCATCTCTCCCCAGTTAAAATGACTATTATCAAAAAGACAAAAAATAACAAATGTTGATGAGGATGCAAAGAAAGGGGAATGCTTGCAAGCTACTGGTAGGAATGAAAAATAGGACAGCCATTATGGAAAACAGTAAAGAGGTTCCTCAAAAAACTAAAAATAGAACTACTATATGATCCAGCAATCCCACTGTTGGGTATATGTCCAAAAGAAACGAATCACTATGTCAAAGAGATATTTGCACTCCTATCATTTATTGTAGCACTATTCACAATACCCAAGACACGGAATCAACCTAAGTGTCCATCAATGAATGAATGGATAAAAAGACAGGTTTTGAGCAAGAAGAGAAAACAACAAAAGGTGAGTTCCTCTGCCAAAAGTCAATATTGAAATGGCAATGGGTCACAGAGAAAATGGAACTCCCCAGTACACATTTTGCTTCTGTACTTTTAAAAGAAGGATTGTGCAGCTGTGAAGGCCAGTACCCATATTGATGGGAGAGGATTTAAGCCCCGGAGAGGAGGAGAGGGTGATAGAGGAGAAACTAGGTGCTCTGTGTGTGTGCAAGTCTTCTGGGCAGAGCAGTCTGCTTTCAGGGTAAGAGAGAACTTGCATAGGAGCTGGCTGCAAAGACTCTGAGTAGTTTTTGAGGAATCTTGTGATCAATGGTCATTGAAAAGCTGGTTTGTGAGCACTTGGACAAAGAAACAGTGATTCCTTGGGTCTGGCATGAATGTATTAAGGGCAGGTGGGGCAAGTGATGCCAAAATAGGCATCACAGGCATTTAATGAACAATTTGACAAACTCATAGATTTGAAGTTCCTCTTGCTAACTAACATGCCGGTTAAGAGAATTAGAATCCCAAAGGTATTGGAGGACTAGGCCAATAAAACAAATCTAACAAAATAAAAATACCAGAGGATCAACTGTGTCAGTACGGAATGGGATAAGGTGGCTTGATAGGCATTCCATTAAAAAAAACTTTAAGGCTTTTAAGGTGATTGTAAACTTGATATGAGCCTGGGATGTAATATCATTGCCCAAAGAATAAGTTCAAACTTGACCATGCACAAATGAAAATACAATGTTTAGAACAATGTTTAGGAAAAAAAGAAACCAACATATTTTAATGCCTTCCTTCTGCAAAATATTTTCAAATGTATTATCTCATTTTATTTTTTTTTACAACCTATAAACCTCATTTTTTTGCAGACAAGTTAGAGTTCAAGACACAGAAAGCTAATTGATTTTCTAGAGATCATGTAGCCAGGAAGTGGAAATGTCAGAGTTCATACTCAGGTCAGTTTGATTCCAAAGCCCTCCTCTTTCCACTGCCCCACAAAAAGGCTTCTATAGAAGCATGTGGGATTCCGTTTACACCACAGCACACTTGGGCTTGGTGACGAGGGCTGCACTCTAGGAGAGGTGTTAGTAATCTAGAGTATTTTTAGAGGTTGATTTCCCTGTATTCAGCTCTGGAGTTGGTTCAGGGAATCAGCATTTTTTGGGGGGGTGAAAGTGAGGATAAAAATATAATGTAGTTACAATGATAAGAGGTCTGAAAACTGTCACAAAAGAAAACATTGACAATTTTTAGCTAGCACACTAAAGATTTAGGGGAAATTTGAGCTGTGTCTTAAAATAGTTGAATGTTGCCATGGGGAAGAAGGAAGCAATGGTATTTTGGCTACTCCAGAGGCAGATTTGGAGCCAATGGGGGAAAGTCACAGGGACATTGGTTTCCACTCTGTATTAGTTTCCTATTGCTGCTATAACAAATTACCCTAAACTCAGTGGCTTAAACAACACAAACTTCTTATTTTATAGTTCTGTAGGTCAGAAGTCTGACATGGGTCTCATTGGACTAAAATCAAGGGCTATGCATCTTTCTTTTCCTTTTTTTGTTTGTCAGGAATGCTGGGAGTGTTGGGAATGCTTGGCTATGTTTCTTCTAGTGGCTCTAAAAGGCCATTTTCTTGGCTCTTCCAGCTTCTAGAGGCTGCCCACATTTCCTGACTCATGATTCCCTTCTGCTACCTGCAAAGCCAGCAGTTATATCTCTCTGGCTACTTTTCTGTAATCACAGAGTCCTCTGACACAGCTGGAAAAGGCTCTCTGCTATTAAGGACCTAGATGCTTAGATTGAGTCCACCTGGATAATCAAGGATACTCTATGTCAAGGTCCTTAAGCTTTGCATCACAGCTGCAAAATCCCTTCTGTCATGCAAGGTAATATATTCATGGGTTACATGGATTAGGACATGGGCATCTTTGGGAGGCTGCTATTCTGCCTACCACACATTCAACATAAGGATGAGTTTTTAATAGAGTTGTACAGCAATGCAGTGGGCTGCTTTGACACCTTGCTCCTAGAAATAATCCAACAGAGAATAGACCAACTTTGGATGGTGATGCTGTAAAAGGGATTCAAGTACCTGATGAGAAGTTGACTAGATGACTTTATAAGGTCGCTCCAATACTGAGACATAAGGATTCTGAAACAAATGGTATAGTGGGTTGAATAATGTCCCTCCAAAATTCACAAACACCTGGAACCTCAGAATGTGACCTTATTTGAAAGTAGGGTTTTTGTTGATGTAGCTAGTTAAGATGAGGTCATTCTGGATTACTTAAATCTAGTGACAGGGGTCTTTCTAAGAAGAGGAGAGGACACACAGAAGGACAGTGTGAAGAAGGACATGTGAAGATAGAGGCAGGGTTTGGAGTAATTAAGACACACGCTAAGGAACATCAAGGATTGTTGGGAGCTGCCAGAGTGAGGAAGAGGCAAAAGAGGATTCCCCGTAGAGCCTTAAGAGGGAGCATAGCTTTGTTGACACCTTGATTTCAGACTTCTGGGGTCCAGACTTCAGAGAAAATAAATATGTGCTGTTTTAAGCCACCCAGTTTGCAGTAATTTGTTACGGCAGCCATAGGAAATTAGTACACATGGGAAGAGTGAGAGACCTGCAGCTATTATTTTGTCACACACTCTATCCAGCTTCCTAACTCTCATCCTTTAGCATCCTGTTCCATGCATCTTCTCTCCACTCCAGCTCGATCACGATGGCTAAGGGTACAGGCCTTAGAGTGCTAATGGCTCAAAGCTGAGCACTTGCTATAATTTGGATGTTTGTCCCCCCAGACCTCAGGTTGAAATTTGATCCCCAGTGTTGGAGGTGAGGCCTAATGGGAGGTGTTGGGGTCATCGGGGTGGATCGCTCATGAGTGGCTTGGTGCCGTCCTCTCAGTAGTGAGTGGATTAGTTCTCGCAAGAGCTGGTTGTTGAAAAGAGCCTGGCAATTGAAAAGAACAGATTACCTGCTTTGCTTACAAATTAAGAGTCACTTCTCCTCATCCCTGAGTTTCGTCCTTTGTAGCATTTTGAATAATGCTGTTTCTAAATGGGTGCAGTAGAAAAAACTTAGGATGTGGAACAATTTAAGTACCAGGTAAATGTCCCATTTGTTCCCTATAATAATCTGCAAGAAAATTCTGCTACTTAACATCTCTGAAATTTCTCTTTGCCCTTTATTTCTCATGCATTCATTCATTTAACCTTAAATTCTAATCCTAGCCTCTTTTTTTCATTGCAGCACCTGCTCCAGGCCCTAAAGAGAGCTTTTTCATCTAAGAGCCTCAGAGAAAGACTGAACTCATGATCCTCTCCGAAGCTTAAACCCGCTTTGTAATCTCAAGTATTTAAAACCAGAAGAATCAGCCAATTGCTCAGCATCTTCACCTCATCTTGAGCTCTAACCAGGCAGCCTTTTCTGATTTGAATCTAGACTGAGAAGGACTTATTTTCAAATCAGACCGAGCCCGAACTTACCCTGAAGGCGACTAAGGTCCCCTAGTCTAATAATTTCTAAACATTAGAATCACATATGGAACTTTTAAAAATTACTGATCCCAGGGCTACAACCCAGATCTATGAATCAGAAACCTCTAGGTCTTGGGCCCAGGAATCTGTATTTTCTAAAGTCTCATTGATTCTAACACAGATGGTTCATGGGTTTGGTCCATGCTACTTCCTTCTAACAAGACAATTCTTACACTGAGGTATCCCCCCTATTTTTAAAGTCACCCCAAAAAGAAGTTCTTCAAACCACCTCTGCAATTCACTCAATTTTCTCATAAAAATAAACAATTATGTTTTTAATGCATTGACAAATTCCCTTTTAGGAGAGATGAGGGTGTCTATGCTCATTATTTATTGGCTTTACTAATATCTATTAAGCTAAGCAGTTTGTTAAGCTGTTGGAAATATAATGACAAATTAGACATGGTCCTGGTCCTCTTAGGACTCTGACAGACAAATAGGCAATGCACAGTAGGAGGTGCTATTAAGAATACATACATGATTTGGAATATTAGTAGGCAGATACCCAGATAGATGCATCACAGAAGATACATGCATCTGTATGTTGTATGTGTGAGGATGTATGCACAGATCCATGTAATTTGCTCATAGAGCCTTTGTACTTACATTATTTTCAACTTACAGCTTGGAATGAGCCAATTTGACTTACTTTATTTCCTTTAAAAAGTATTCCTTGGATATCTGTTGAACATCTCCCTGTGTAAACATCACAGTTGCCAGTAAGCCCATAGGGATGCATGAATGCAGAAGCCCGTGAGAGCGATACCAGACTCCACAACCTTCACCATCCAGGCCAGCAAAACTGGCATCACAAGCAAGAACGTGACATTTTTCATTATAGTTTAGCAAATGTGATTCCAGGTCCCTACAGTACTCTGGGAATTTACAGCATCCATTCTATGTATCAGGAAAAACCTTCCATATAATTTTGTAGTATACGTTCTCCCTCCCCCAACTCAGGAATTGCAAAGTGGTCTTTGTTTCAGATGTATCAAGGTCCTGCAAATGCTCTATGTTTTCTGCAATTTGCATTTATTTCACGGCATTGTGGTGAATATCCCCAGGGCAGAAGGGCAGACAGAGGTTCCCATAAGCATTGCTGAAGAATTTTTAATAATGAAATTAATAAAAAGGCTTTGCCTATGTGTATATGTGTATGCATGCCCACATGTGCCTATGATACAGGCATAAGTATCTATATACATATGATTAGCCCTTACTAGATATGGTTAGGGCCATTTTATTTACATTATTTCATTTCACCTTTGCACCTACCCTGTAAAGAAGGTGGGGTAGGTGGTATTATTCCTATTTTGCCAAAAAAAAAAAAACAAACAAAAAACTTCAGACAGTTTATGTCTTATTTAATTTTCACAGCTAGTGAGAGGAAGAACCTGAATGTGAACCAAAGTTTCTGACTCCAAATCCAAGGCTCTCTAGCATATACCATCCAGGTGCATGAGTGCATTCTTTGGCAAGTCATACCCCACAACACTCTTAAAGAGTGAATTATTTTTTCTCTGAACTTACCGCTTTCAGAATTTCTTCTTAGTGTGGAGTCCAAACTGAGGATTATTTTGCCCGTATTGGTTCCTTGAGTAGAGAAGTCCACCTGGCCATTCATCGGTATTTGAACGTGCCTTTTACAGGTGCCATTAGTATGCTGATGGTCCCTGCTGTCACTCTTTCCTCATGATGCTTACTGTTGGCAATCCTCTCTCCGGCTCATAGAATGACTTTTGCAAATTGCTTACATTTTCTATATAAGATGAGTCTACCATTAACAAAAGGAATTAAGTGTGTAATAGCAAAGAAATGTATTTTGTTTGGGACAAATTGGAGAGGGATAAGATGAGGACTCTACGTCCCCCTACAGCTCTGTCCATGATGACTGTTGTCATTTACAGTAATGATTTACATGGATTAAGCCTGGTAGCTTCTAAGGTACTGGGTTGGGATAATTTTGCCTTTATGAGATGTCACCCTGAGGTCAGGAAATAAATGTCACAGGCACCTAGAAAACAAGTTGAAAAGGTGAGGGACATGAAGTCGTGCCTCCAGGGTCACTGAGGGTGTTCCGAGCACAGCCTGACAAAAGCCTGCACCATTTGTCCTCATCTGCGAGGGGGGATGAATTCCCTGGAGCCTGTGATTATTAATGGGGCACCAGCTGCTCCATCTTTATTGCTGTCAGTCACGGTGTCTGCCTCTGCCAGTCTGCAGAGATGTGGCTTCTGCGGTCAGAGTGCGGGGCGGGCCGATCAGTGTTTGCCTTTTCCCTGCCCTTCCTTACCTTCCACATCAGCTCCGGCTTACTTGGGTGAACGATTCCCTTAACGCCATGAGCTACTTGAGAGACAACTGATGTTAGACAGCGCCACCTGCTGAGCTAGGGAGTGACATTTAAAATCAGAATGCTGTAAGCATCTAAGTAGAGCTGGCCAGCCATCCCACCTGTCCATTCCATGGCTGCTTGCTCCATGGCCTAGATGTTTTAGCTACCTAAAAATACAATTTGAGGTAGATACAGAGAGTAGATTGGGGATTGCCAGGGGTTGGTGGGGAGGGGGAATGGGGAGTTGTTGTTTAATGGGTATAGAGTTTCAGTTTTGCAAGATAAAAAGAATTCTGGAGGGGGCTGATGGTGATGGTTTCACAACAGTATGAATATACTTAATACCACCGAACTGTACACTCAAAAATGATCAAGATGGTAAATTTTATGTTTTACCGCAACAAAATGCAATCCATAGAACTATATGAAGGAACAAATTTTTTAGTAAATGAAGTATCTTATTTGACCATCTAAATAAATAGACATATAGAGATAGATAGATAGATAAATGAATAAACACACAAATATATAAATAAATACCACTGGAGGCTTTCCAGGTACCCAATACCCTGCCTCTGCGAAAGTCTTCACATCTCACTCCTCTTGAAATTGATTACGAGAGGACACAGTCACTCATTTATTCAAGTGCCAGAGTAATAACTGGAAATGACCCCATATCTTGAGACTTGGGTTCTGGTCCCCAACTCTGTAGCCAGCTGTGCTAAGAACTTAATCTTTTTGAGACGACCTACTAACTCATTTATTAAAAGAAAAAGAGATCTGAGATTTCTTTCAGTTCTAAGAATAAGAATCCAAATATTTCTTGTGAAGTTGACAATTTGACTCCAGTTCACAATACTGTGGAGTTGACTGAGACCACATCCCTTTTTAGGTGCAGGCTTCATTTAAGGAGAGCACACAAAGGAAAGGAGCACTTTAAAGGGAAGGGGTAACACAGACTAGATGGGACAGTTTTCAGACTGAGAATTTTAATTCATCAGTGGGTTTTGAAAACAGTCTATCGGCTTTCAATCAGCATTTCGTAAAAGGAAGTAGAACAGAAAGTATTTGATTGCACTGCATGGAGTAATGGTAAGTGTTGTTTTGTGGAGCTTGTATTCAGTTGTCTATATGTGCTGTTCTCATTTGCTAGTTTGTGAGCCTGAGTAGGATAAAGCAGGCCAGAAGCTCCACAGAGAGGTAGGCAGGTCATGACTCTGCATTGGGAGGACCCAGAGGCCAAGCCACATTCTTTGATTGGTGGGTGTCCACTGCTTCAGGTTCTGCATGCCACGTCACATCTAGCCTGGTGGTGTAGGCTTTTCATAACTCAGATATACCTGAAGGCCTGGGGAAATGGGTGGGAGGAACTAATGGACAAACTACCGGTGCTAAATTTTCCAGTCCTTGCATGATATTCCTACTGAAAGTGTTCATCCCCCCAGTGGTCTCTTTTGCGATCTTTTCGAACATTCCATTTAGTAAACTAGGCAATTGTCTACAGAAACTTTAACTTGCAAATATATGTGTGAAATGTTTGCCAAAATCCAATTAATTTGAATTTGTTCTCATTCTTTGGTCAGAGTTTGTTGTGTAAAGAAGGCTTTTAAGATTCCCAGATGGAGGTTTTCACAAACCCCTGATATTTTCTAATAAAGTTACATTACAATGGAATAAGATCATAAAAGTGGGAACAGTTGCCTGTCATAAATGAGAAATTTCTAATTCCCAATCCTATGTATCTTAGTCAGAGTAGGTTAAATACTACAGCAAAACAACCCCCAAACTCAGTGGCTTAACAAAGTAAATATTTTTCTCTCATTTACACTAAGATTCAATGTGGTGTTCCTAGTTTGTTGATTCTTCTGGGAGGCCTTCCAGCAAGTGGTGACTCAGGGATCCAGATTCCTTCCATCTTGTGATGCCACCATCTTCAACAGATTCTTCAAGGTCACCACAGAGGGCAAAAGAATGTAGAGAAGGCATGCTGGATATTAACCATCTTGGCTTGGAAGTAACACACATCACTCACACTTACATTGCATGGACCTGAACTGGTCACTGAGATGCACAAGGGCTTGAGTAGATAGTCTTGGCTGCGGACACCATGAAAGGGGAACAAACATCTCTGCTGGTCATCTGGCTGTCACTGCTGCACCCTGCACTTAGTATAGTAAGTCAGAGGCTTTCAATAAACACCTGCTGAATTTATAAAGGGATAAATGAATAGTAGAGATTATCTTATTTTATAATTATTTTATTATTTCCATGACTGCAGCTTCATGTCTTATTCTAGATCATTTTAAAGAATAATATAGAGCAAGCACTCATTTAGTCACTTAATCATTTTGCTGCCTTCCCTGGCAGGTCTTTCAACATGATTCTATACCATGAAGTTTCAGGATAGCTTAGATGGAATTTTCCTTAGGAAGTAATGCAGTGGTCTGATAAATGAACTTCAAATCCTTTCTGGCCTGAACTTTTGTAAGCTACACAAACTCCACCTTGGCATCATCCATAATCAAATGTAGTTGGCAGCATGTTTTCTCGCAACAATTTTAGTTCAGCTAATTTGGGGACCTGATTAATGAAGCCAAGGCAATGAGTGTAGCCAGCACATAAGAGCATTATATGTGGCTAAGAAGACCAATTAAACTGCAAACCATTCAATTTTATGGTAACTTTCCTTACATTGTACATTGGGCTCATGGTGACTTTAAAAATCAAAACTGTAAATTTAAAAAGATTGTCAGGAGTTTTTAGTACTAACAGAGAGAATATGAAATGATATGTTTAGTGGTTTCAAGAATTCTGGTCATAAGAGAGATGTATTTTACTGTGGGATAGACATTCATTAAGCCTTTTTGTAAGATGAATGAAATATCTTGCAGAACTATCTAATTTGCTTTGTTCTAAACCTCTGCTTGTTCCAGAATCTGATTACTTCATAAACAGTATTAATTGATTACTCCTTAATCAATGTGCTAGATGGACCAAGACTCTCCATTCTTTCCATAAAACTTATAGACTGATATCCACAGTATCTTTCATGGAACAGAAAAGTCTTGAAGCTGGCAGTCCAGGCTCACGTGACAGTTTCATAAGGTTGTTAGGGATCCAGGCTCCCTCCAGGTTTCTGCTCCACTTTCCCTGGCAAGTGATAGTCATCCTCATGGTCCAATATAGCTGCCAGAGCTCCAATTATCCAGCGGCAGGATAAAAAGCCCAATCCTCCTTTCTTTTCGAGAGACTTCTGGGAAGTATCCCATATATATTCAAATAAAATATTTAAAACATGTTTGTGTCACTTTTTAGCAATTCTCCACTTTAACCAACTCATCTAGATTAATAACCAACTACCAATCCTAATGATAGCTGATAAAAGAGTTTCTAATTCAGTTTCCCATAGTCTTGGGTACTGAACAGGAATAAGATGCTCTGTCAAAGGAATTAGACATTTCTCTTTTGGGAAATGTATGATAGACAGTGGGAATGACAAATTATCATTTGGTTTACTTGTCTGTCTTGTGCACACATGGCAGTCTAATTTTATTAGAGTATAGCCTAATTTGCTATAGCAAAGAAACCCCAAAACATGTGCTTAAATTAGATAGAAATTAATTTTTCTCTCATGTAACAATCAAGTGGTAATTATGTGGCTCTGGGCTGGTAGGACAGCTCTGTCGTCTTAAAAGATATTATTTATTTCTGGGCAAAGGTGTTTTCTCTAGTGCTTAACTTTGTTATCCAGTGGGAAGAATTTTTAAAAAGGCCGGGAGAGCATATGCCCAATCCTTTTAAGAATACCTAGAAGTGGCATACATCACTTCTACTCACATTCCATTAGCCAGAACTTAATCATACGGCCATACTAAGCTGCTAGGTAGCCAGCTAAACTTTGATTTCTAGGGAAGAAGGGGAGAACAGATGTTTTGGAACAACCAGCTGTTCCTCACAGTAATTTGTTGTTATTGAGTCTAATCAACTCTAAATGGGATCTTGTTTCTGAACATGTAAGTTCTATGAACAAACCTTGAATTGTAGAGAACTCACAATTTTACAGATAATGAGTCAGTAGTGGGACAATGAAGGGTAAATAAAACCATTGTTCTTGATTATTAAGTGATACTAGAGTCAACCTTCCTACCATGAAGTACAAGCACTAAGCAAGGCTCTATCACTTCAGGATTGCCCACCCCCATCAGTATTGGACCATATGGATGAAGATTTTGTATCATGTGAACCTGACATTTCAGTGATTCCACTTAACTTTTCATTTTTTAAATAATTGTGTAGTTACATTCAAATGTTTCCTGAAAGAGAGGTTTAAATTTAAAGGATTGTCGTTGTCATCATCATCATTAATTTGCATCAATTAACAGTTTTCAGAGGTCAAGGAATTTGTTCAGGCCCTGAAAAATGGGCAGATAACATAAGTTTTTTTTCTTTCTTTTTTTAAAATAGAAGCTTTATTAAGATATAATTTACATAGCATACCATTCACCTATTTAAAGTGTACAATTTTATTGCTTTCAGTACATTTACATAGTTGTACAAACATCATTATAATCAATTTTGGAACATTTTCATGTTCCAAAAAAATCATCCCATTAAGTCACCCTTAATTCCCCCCTACCCTCATCTCCTGGAAACTACTAATTTACTTTCTGTCTCTATAGATTTGCCTTTTCTGGACATTTCATATAAATGGGATCATCCGCAAAGTAATTGTTGTGACGGACTTCTTTCGCTTAGCGTAACATATTTTCAAGACTCATTCATGTTGTAGCATGTATCAGTACTTCATTCCCTTTTATAGCTGGATAATATTCTTTCTGTGGATATACCATATTTTGTTTATTTGTCAATTGATGGACATTTGGGATGTTTCCACTTTCGACTGTTATGAATAAAGCTGCTATGAGCGTTCATTTACAAGTTTTTGTATGGATATATGTTTTCGTTTCTCTTGGGTATATATCTAGGGTGGGATTGCCAGATCATATGGTATTTCTTTAACCTTCTGAGGAACTGTAAAATTGTTTACCAAGGTAGCTATACCATTTTATAATCCCAGCAGCCATGTATGAGGGTTCTAATTTCTCCACAAGCTTGCCAACACTTGTTACCTGTCTTTTTTATTCTAGCCATTCTAGTGGGTGTGAGGTGGTATCTCACTGCAGATTTGACTTCATTTTCTTAATTACTAGGGATGTTGGCCACATTTTCATGTGCTTATTAACCATTTGTATGGCTTTGTTGGAAAAATATCTATTTGGATCCTTTACCCATTTTTTAATTGGGTTATTTGTCTTTTTATTATTGAGTTGTAGGTATTCTGTATATATTCTAGATACAGTCCCTTATCAGATATATGATTTACAAATATCTCCCAATTCTGTGAGTTGTCTTTGTACTTTTTTGGTGGTGTCAAAGTTTCTTGCCTCCAAGTTGTTTTCAGGCAAAAGTATTACTTAAATATAATACAAAGGAGAATTTGATTACAATGAACTAAAAAAATCATCCCAGCAGGAGAACAGGTATCCATAGACTCCTCATATAGTTTGTATGAATCCTTTCAGCTAAGGACCAATGATTTGACACGTCAGCACAATCAAAATAGCCGTCAGTTCAGGTAAAAAAAAATGCTAATTTGGCTGGGTTTTCTTTCTTAGTAGGCTGACAGAATCTTTGACTGAATCAACAGGTTATTTGGTAATGAAAAAATGTCCACAGACCTCACTAGTCTTCATTCAACTTACTGACTACTTCATCTATTCTACTTGGTTTGGATAATAGAATTACAGCTGGTTTGGAACCAAGGGATCTCTTCCGTTTATAGATGAGGAAGTAAAGGGACTCATCTGAAGTTTCATACTGTCTGGTGGAGCTCAGGACCAGAAACCATCCCCTGAATTCCAGGCCAAGTTTCTTTCTGCTGCACCACCCTATTATTGCCCCATTGCCTACTGAACTTTCCAACTTGACTTTCTGAAAAGCAAGACTGGAAAGAGAGAGTTTCTATGTGGCGTTTAGGGTCTCAGCTGACCCAAACTGGGGTGGTTGTTGGGACACAGGGTTGGAGTAGCTGGGCATGTAGACGTGGTCCATTTTTCTTCTTATTTACCAGGCAGAACACTCCCCAGTTGCAAAGGGCTTCTGTGCACAGAGTCTGTCAGTGATGCATTCTGGCTGAGGGTTGCTCTAGCACAGGAACAGATGATAGGTCGGCAGGCAGTCTGCCCCCTTCTAGGGAATAAGGCAAGGATTCCTTTAACACAATGTGACAACTAATCTCTCTATAGCATCTGACAGAGAGGTTTTAATTACTACTGTGATATACACAAACAGCCAGGGCTTCTATGTGTTTCTCTATTATTTTGCAGAGCGAATATATCAGCACAGGGTGGATTGACCCTGAATCCTTCCCCTTCTTTTCTCCTTGTCTCTGCCTTTCTGTCTTTCCTTTGTTTTCCTCCTCCTTTCATTGCTTCTTAATTTGTGAGAAAGAGATTATTGATTTTATGCTTTGAACATAAGGCTGGGTCCGTCAGCTCTCCTTCCCTTCTCAGAGGTGGCAGGAAACCCAGTGGTCACAGGGAATGGAGGTGTTTTCACAGTCTTGCTGGCATTCAGATGAAGACCTCTTTGGGAGCATGTATGTGTGCTGGTATGAAGCAGCATTGTGTAGGAATGGCAGGGATCAGAATGACTTTGGGAGGAGAAGCCAGATCAGAGTTTCTTCCAGCTAAAGAATTAAACTGTGGCCCAGTTCTGAGCCTAAGTCATCATAATATCAGCTACGTGCATCATTTGCTGTGTAAAAAGATGTAAACATCCTGACTCTGCAATGACAAGTGTCTGAATATTTGGAAGCATCAGGATATTTGACTTAGATTATTTGTTTATATTCAATTATGAGATGAACCAAATGATCAGTTTGAGAAAGTATTTAAAACATCTATTTATAAATCTCCCCATCTCTAGACAAAAAATATTGTAAAAGATGCCAAGAAAAGTTTTAGAAAATGGAAATATTAATCGGTCATGGTTAGACCATCAAGGTCTTCCTTGATGAATCATTTCCCAGCAGTTTCAAAAAATATATATTTATAGTATAAATATATATAGTGTATATTTTATATATACTATGAGTATATATATACTATGAGTATATATATATACTATCTATTTAAATATAGTATAAATATATATGTATATGGACACCTGTTTGATTTACAGAGCAAGAACATCAATGAAAGAGAAGGAATCTGAAATGATGACTATGATGCTTCCATGGCCAGAGTGAGGTCAATACTCAGTGTTCCTTTGCCTATTCTGGCAATTCCAGGCTTGAGAGAGGTAATACTTTCACCAAAGTTCCTATCACTCCAAGGGCTAGAAGAGTGTTGAGGGTCATAACACTTCCCCCTCAGTTTCAGCTCTTACCTAGCACAAGACTAGAGTCACTTTGCAGAGATGGGTTGACAACACTTAACCTACTATTTCTAAAAGTTTTGATGGAAAGGAAACTTCATCACCCCTGTTTCCTGCTCCAGAAACAGTCCCCCTAGTTAATATTGTTCACTGTCTAGACATGCTTCCTTCTGTACACGCAGCAAGTTTTTCTCTCCTGGACCTCCTCAGTCTCCAGCATCTCACCCTCTGCTTCCTGCCATGCTGCCTCATCCTTCTTCTGCATGTCTTGGTTTGGCCTGGGTAATGCAATGGCTTCCACAGTTTCTGCATACAGCTGCATTGGGATGTTCAGGGTCTTAGCTCAACCTACTTCACAGGGCCAATTCCATTACAATGTTTTTCCCTCTACCAAGTATCTGACCAGGAATTGGACTGTTTTCCTATAATCCTAACCCACCCTGTGCTTTTTCATTTCCAAACCTTCATTTGCTGTTTCATCCTCCTGGAATGCCCTCCATCCTCAATACTATCCCAACCTGTCAAAATCCTACACATTTGAAAAAATCCAGTCTAAATGCCTCATTTTTCAAGGGCCTCTTCTCTGAGCCACCACAGCTTTCATTGCAACTCTTTGGGGCTTTGTTCACATTCTTTGTGGTGTAGGAGGAGGAGCCTTGGTAGGGGCTAGGAGGACGATGCCTTAGCTTCAGCTCTGTTACCAAAAAGGTGTGTGACCTTAACTGTATCCCTCAATCTCCTTGAGCCTCAGTTTCCACAAGTGTCAGTGTGATGGCTTTAGTTTAAAGCCCAGTGATTCTATGGTTATGGTTTCAGAGCCTACGTGTTAACTTTCCTACAAACCTGCTAACTCCTTTAGGGCAAGATTGATACCTTATTCACCCAACTTCTCTCTCTTTCTTCTTGGTGCAGTAAACACTCAGTTACTTGTTAAATGAAACAATGGATGAAACAATAGCTCTCGCTGCAATTTGATCTAACTTCTTATTTTGTTTTCAAACATGATATGAAAAAGAGCTGATGTGCACTGTTTATTTAATAACTATTTACTACCTTCTTGTGTTCATACACAATGCTTGCTTTGGCTAACCAGTTACATGCTGGAGAGCAAATCTGGATTAAAAGAAAGGTGGCTCTCCCCTCCTCCCCTGTTTGTCTTTTTCTGTGTGCATATGGGCTTTTTTGTTTTCCTAAATAAATTGTGTGAGATAAGCATGAGTTTATTGAGTGAGTATACTTCAACTTTCCACCTCTGTCACAAAAAAGGCATGCTTCTGGTTTTGAAGACAAGCCCAGTGCCCCTATATAACCCCATGGTTACTGTAGCTCTCTGTACGAGCTGGCTGCACGGAGTAGGTGATCATCCATGTGATGTGATTTCAGAAGTACCAGTAGGGCTGCCATCTGCCTACCCATTGGTTGTCATGAAAGAATTACTCCGTTGGCTCCAGAAGGCTTTGCATCTTCAAGAGTAGCCTGGTAAAATGGTATACTTCAGACTATCATTGATGATGCTTTGGGCCAGCAACATATACCTCAAATGCATTCTGCAAAACCCACATTCCATGAGACGTTAATAGTTGTGGCATAAAAATGGGCTTCTGTGGTAAAATAAATTTGGCAGCTACAATAAATAAAACTAAACAGATTTTCCTAGCTTCAAGAATTCTCAGAGCCTTGAATAGGCTAAAGTGCATAGTGAATCCCCAAGAGGGCAATGTAGTAGGTCACATTTTCAAAACTCATATGATTATAGAACCAGAACCCTCCCAACTATTTATTTATTTTATTATCTGTTTTTTAAAATGAAGTATCTCAAGGGTTTAGATTTCTCAGAACAGTCACTGCTCCCACGGTGCACACTGCCTGCAAGGTCACAGGCCTCAGTCTTCACCTCCCTGCTGTGAGCTCTTGGAAGTCAGTGGACGCACCTTCTTCTGAATTAGTCTCTGAAGCTCTAGTCAATAGCACACAGTAGGCTGGGTGAGTTGTTGTCAAGCCCTAGCTCCCCATTCATTCCATGTCTTACTCGTGCTACTTATTCTACTTCAAGACATCTCTTGTGTTATTGTGCCATTATTTTCCTTGTACGTTGCGATATCACCCCTCCCCGGTTAGACTGCAAGCGTTTGTGGGAGCACCCTCATTCCGTAAAGTATCACAAGAATGGAAAAACAAGCACCACATGGTACTCACTGTCAAATTGATACTAATTGATCAACATTCATGTGCACATATGAAAGTAACATTCATCGGGTGTCGGGCAGGTGGGAGGGGGGAGGAGGGGATGGGAATATTCACACCTAATGGGTGCGGTGCGCACTGTCTGGGGGAGGGGCACACTGTAGCTCTGACTGGGGTGGTGCAAAGGCAATTTATGTGACCTAAATGTTTGCACCCCTGTAATATTTTGAAATTAAAAAAAAAAAGAAAGTCACCACCTGAATGGTTTTCAGGACACTTCTGCTGTTGAGTAAGAAGGTATCCTAAAACAGCTTTGCAAGACTATTTTTTTAAAAGTGTGTTTTCTCTTGAATCGTATTTGTCCCACAAGCTGGGAACAGCCCTAGGCATTTTTACCCACACCAGGCCTGCATCCGCACCTGGCACTTCTCTCTCTCCCTCCTATGCTCAGCCAATCCTTGAAGGTGCAGATCCCCTGCTAAGCCTGCCATCTTCCCTCTCAACGCCCCAGCTTCCCAAATTACTTTCTCCCTGCCTCTTCCCTTCCCACTCCCAGCCCATACTTTCCCAAGCAGAAATAAATCAGATACGATTCATTTCACTGTAAGTAGTAACAGTGGTACAATGATTTCAGTCGAGGAGGGGGAGATTTCTGGTCACTGGGGGACAAGAGTGCTTCTAGATGTCCCTTTATGGACGCCTGAAATCTACCTCCTGGCTGTGACCAGGAGAAAAGCCAGGAGAAAGACACAAGATGAGACTGCCCAAAGCCTCCAGCTTGCCCCCGACTCGGAACAAAGACGTGGTCTGCGGCAGGAAGCAGCACACATTGTCCACAGGCGCGTCAACCTGCCCACAGCCTCCGTCCTGGAAGGCGCCCGCCGCGCTCCGCCTCTCTCAACAGCTGGCCCGCGTGTCACAGCCAATTAGGCTTTGGAGGGAGTGAGAGGGAAAGGAGTGACACCGCATATTGACCCCTGCTGTCACAGGGCAGATGTGGAGGCCAGCACGCTTCCCCCGCACGGCCACGCCGCTAATTAATCACCTCGGCCACCAAGTCGTGACAGCGCTTTGCGCGGTGCGAGGCGCACGCGGAGGCAGGGGCCGGGCGCCTGCCGAGAGGACGGCCGGCGGGAAGCGCTCGGGACCGGCCGCCCCCCTCTCTCAGCTGGCTTGGCAGGCCTGTTTCTGGCACGTTTTCACTGAAGCCGTTGGGGTTAAGAGGAAGGGTGGGAGAGAAGGAGCAAACTTTTTAAAAAGTCCTAAGTCATTACACATAGGACGGGCTGGTGGAGCCAGCGAGCTGGGCACAGAGGACGGGACTGGACAGGTGCCTACCAGAGGACGATCTCTCTAGGGCTAACTTTTGTGATGAGTTAGTGGAAGCCTGAAGGATTTGCACGACAATGAACCTGGGACTAGGTGGCCCTCAATCTTGTCTTAAGGTTTCCCTCCCTTCACCAGTTTCTCTGATAAGCCCCTTCATCTGGTTGTTGCTTCATGGGACATGCAGGGATGGGTCAGGTCCTTGTCTAAAGGCTGAGGAGAAAACCTGCCCACACATCTTTCCAGATTTGACTTAGACTTGACCTAGACTTCCCTGCCTCGAGTCCACTGTGGGTGGCCTCCCCCTGCACCCCCACCACCATTTTCCCAGTCATAGCACTCAAGACACTGAACTGCAGTTGTCCATTTGCTGAGCACAAGGACCCTGTCAGTGTTTCTCAGATTTGTCACTCCAGTCCCTAGCACAGTGTGTGGTGCCAACTTTGCACTTACAAATATTTGTGGAATGATTCATGAATAAGGCATGATCCTTACCTTCAAGGAGCTCATGGCCCACTGGGGAGACAGACAAGTACCAGGTAATTGCACTACAGCCTGTCAAAGTGTGTGTTGTCAGCAAGGTAGGGGGTGAGGGGCAAGGGCAGAGAAGGGGAATGCCAGTCCCAGCTTAAACCACAGAGCACCCAAGTGATGCCATTTGGTGCTGCTTTTGTGGAAATCTTGGGTCAAAGCTACTGTTTCTATTAAAACTCAAAATAGTAGCCGAAGCTGTCAGGTCAATCACTGTATAACTTATTCTTAGGCAAAAACTCTTTCCTTCCAGATAAAACTTGCCCTGGTCACTCACAAACTAAATACATGCAAGGCTGCCTGAGGTGTCAAGAAACACAGTTTAGGAAAGGTTATGTGCCCCCATTTGGATTGGGATCATTAAAGGTTTGTTTGTTCTAAGACTCATGACCCATTTATGCCTATCAAATTAAGCCTAAACTCTTAGTGTGTGTGAGAGGGAAGCTTTTTGGCCTCTGACGCTGACAACCATTTCGACGTCGTCTCTTGCCCTGTCTCCCCAAGGACAGTGCTGTGGCTTTGCAGAGGTTCCATCCGCTTTGGAAGCCCTCTTACTTTGGTCCGTTTGGTAACATTGATCCCCCCTCAAGACTCCCCTGAAGCTGTCTCTCCTCAGACTTCCTTACAAGAACAGAGCCCTAAACAAGGAGCTCAAATGGTCGGTCACAGAAATCATTCAGTGAAGACAGGCTCCTTCTGTCATCTGAGAAGAGCTGTCATGGACAGCTAAGAGCAATGATGGAAGATTCTGGCAAAATTCTTTTCAATTTATCAATTGATGGAATGGATGAAAGAATCTATAAAAACAAATGATGGAACTTTCAACTTCTCTCTCAACATTCATTGAAACAGGTGATTTTATTCAATTATTTCACCTCTGATAAAGAGATCAAATTATCTATGGCTCTGAAAGAATTGAAGCTTCTTAGAAAAGAGAGCATTTTTGTAAGAAATCCCTAATCAAATGTTAAGATCTTGGAATATCCCAAAAGTATCTCTGTGTTTCCAGAGAAAAATGTAAGAGAAATATGCAAAAACAGTAAAAAAAAGCAGTTAAAAAGGTTAATAAATGATATTTTACAAATGTCAAAAACTGGAATTTGTAGCTTAAGCCATGTGGAAAAAAGTATCCACATTAAATAACAAAACTATGCACACAGACGTGGCTGCTGCACAACATAAACTGACTAAACGTGGCGTGGCCAGGACCTAGAGATGATCACATGCAAACATCAGGAGCTAGCATTTGCCGGGGACAACAGCACAGCCCTAGACCACGTTCCAGGGGTATTTGCCCTTGAGATCTCTCTGTATTGTACCTTCAATTTGGGATCTCTAATTGGCAGTGGTTGTACTAGAAAAAATATACACTTTAAAAGTAAGCTGGAGTTGAATTCAAGTCATACACTTTCAACTTGTATGACTTTCATTCAGCCAGCATTTACCAAACACACACACCAACAAGCACTCACTTACACACTTCTACACACTCTCATACACTCATGCCATATTCTTACATCTATATTCTACGTAAGCAAACAAGGAGTCAGGCAAGCTGCTAGTACTAGGGATACAAAGTGGGATATGCTAGACACGCTCCCTGCCAAAGAGGTTTCGGTTTAGTGGTAAGTGCCGTTTAATTTCTCCAGGTGTTGGTGTCTTTCTTTGTAAAATGGGGATGATGATGCTAATCTTGAAATATTGGTCATACCATACCTTGTTTTGACAGTTTACTTAGAGCAGCAACCATTCCTATGTGCATTATATTTTGACTTTTGATACTTGTTTTTCTCATATGCTATCACAAACTCCAGTTTTTGATATTTATAACATAAAATTTTGGTGAGGAATAAATGGGCCAGTGTTTGCTCTTGCAAAATAAATTTACCTGGGAAAGAGTTGGTGTGTTAAAAATTTTCTTCTTCCTGGCCAGGTGCGGTGGCTCACACCTATATCCTTAGTGCTTTGGGAAGCTGAGGCAGGAGGATCCCTTGAGGCCAAGAGTTCAAGACCAGCCTGAACAACATACTGAGACCCCTGTCTCTACAAAAAATTTTAAAGATCATCTGGGTGTGGTGGCCTGTGCCTGTAGTCCCAGCTATTGTGAGGCTGTATCCCTTGATCCTAGGAGTTCGAGGCTGCAGTGAGCTGTGATTGCACCATTGCACTCCAGCCTGGGTGACAGAGTGAGACCCTATCTCTTAAAAAAAAAAAAGGTTTTCTTCTTCCTATTGCACATGCTTTGTTTTTGTTTCTTTGCTTTTACTTGATACCCAGCTCTGAGCTAGGTACTTCTGGGGATGCAGAAAAATGTTTTAAAACTTCCTATCTTTTTATTTGGGACATATATGTAAGTATTGCTATAAGTGTGTGGATGAATTTGAGAGAGAGTATGTGTGAAAGAGTGTGTATATGTAAATGAGTGTGCATGTATGCATGTGGTAAGTGTGTGTATGCACATGTGGATATGCAGATGTGTGTGGGTCAATGTGTGTAAATGTGTGTTTGTGTGAGAGTGTATGTATAGGTGTATGTGTGTGTGATATTGAGTGTGTGTGGGGGTGAGTGAGCACATGTGTGTATGTTTGTATGTGTATGTGTGTGTGGGTGCATGTGCAAGTGTGTACGTGTATGTAATAATAAGTGTGTGGGAGTGAGTGAGAGAATGTATGGGTGAGCATGTGTTAGTATGCACATGAATGCATGTATGCACGTGTGTGAATGATCATGTGTGCATATAACTATATGTGTTTGTGAATGTGTTTTTTTTACTGGATAGTTTTGGAGACCAGTCTTATGCTCATGAGAGCAGAAAGATAGGAAGTCTTAGTAAAAACTTAAAAGACAGTCAGTCAACTTGTTTCTCAGTAAATCTCCAAATGACTTTTTTAGACAGATCTTTTTCTTCCTAATTAGCCTTTAAATATGGAATCAAATTAAATAAGAAAAAAATAGAGGAGGAATTAGTCTGAAAAAAAGAATGGAAAAATATCCCACAAAACAAAACACAGCAGGGATAAAGAATAGCTAACAGGGGCTGGACATGGTGGCTCATGGCTGTCATCCCAGTACTTTTGGAGGCCAGAAGTTTGAGACCAGCCTGGACAACATAGTGAGACCCCATCTCTACAAAAAATTTTTTAAAAAATTAGCTGGATGTGGTGGTACACGCCTGTAATCCCAGCTAGGGAGGCTGAAGTAGGAGGACCACTTGAGCCCAGGAGTTCAAGGCTGCAGTGAGCTATGATCACACCACTGCACTCCAGCCTGGGTGATACAGTGAGACCGTGTCTGAAAGAAAGAAAGAAAGAAAGAAAGAAAGAAAGAAAGAAAGAAAGAAAGAAAGAAAGAAAGAAAAGGAAAGAAAGAAAATAAGTTTTAAAAAATAATGAAAAGCATAGCTGACAGGCTGAACCTTAGTTGTTAATATTCAAACAGAGCAAAAACAACTAACCAGCCACTTCAGGGAGGGCAGCATGGAGCTCTGGCTCTGCTCGTTGATGAGCAAAGATCATGAAATGCTTTCAGACTTCTCTCCCTAGCCTTTTAGCAAACGTTTCCAGTTTAAGAGGCAAAATCTCCATCGTGTGGTCAAATACAAAACTGCAGCTCTCTGAAGCAATTTCAAACCAAAATTACAAACCAGTCAGAGCATGGGGAGGACCTCAGAGCACACGTTAAGGCTAGGCAAGTTGCCTCCTCCTTCTGCAGCCCCAGCCTTTTCATCTCGCAAACTCCTTCCTCCTCCCTTCAAAGTCTTGCTGCTCTCCTGCCATTCCAACCACCAAAGCTGGCTAAATATATATCAGTCATTTGTATCTCTTTTTCCCCATATATTTTCTCCTTATAAGGCAATGTTATCACTTTACCAAAGAGAAAAAGAAGGCCAAGGTCAGAGGCTGGCAGATGACTGATTTCTGGACTTTCATTACCAAAAGGGTGGGAGTTGAGTTTTGCCTAAAAGGGTGGCAGAGAGTATGAACAGTCACCTTTAAGTGAGGAACTTCACAAAATCTGCCTGTTTGCCAATATGGATACCAGATATGATCCTTGTCTGAAGTGGGCAGAGGCCAGGCCATCATCCTAAATAAAGAAACATGACTCACCAGGGAGGTCATGCCTGGCAAAGGCCTTTAATCTACTAATCCGCTGATGTTTTTGCAGTTGACTTTTTGGGTTTAAGGGAAATTACTGGCAGCTTTCCTAGCAACCTTGAGAATCTAGGATGTAGTATATCCCAACAATACAAGTAGGCTCCTTTGTTTTTATCACAGACATAAATTATAGGAGTGTAAACTAGAGCACAGAGTACTTCTCATAAAATAGAATTTTGTCACCATTTAAAATGACTTTATGGAAAAATAATAATGGCTAACATGTTGAAATGCTTTTGATAGTACCTGGCAGCTATTTAATAAGTATTAGTCATTATGATTACTCATAAGACCATTTTTAATGGCAGTGCAATCTTCCTAACAACCCTATGATTAGAAACTAATATCTCTATCTTACAGATGAGAAAACTAAAGCTTTGAGAAATTAGTCACCGTGGCTAGACTCTGGTTAAGCCAGAACTCCAATCCCAATTTGTCTGACTCCAAAAATTCAGCTCTCAAACAGTAGGCCAAACGATTTTGAAGAAAATATAAAGATATAAAGACATTGAATGCTGTTCATAATATATTATTATGTGAAAGGGAAAGGCTTACAAAATAACGATATAATATAACCCCATTGTGCAAAAACTGTGTGCATATGTGTATACTTGTAATAAACAGAAATGTAGATAATACGAAAATGAAATGAAGGGCTTAAGAGTGAGGGCTTGGAGCCCTTTTTCTTGGTTCAAATTCTGGCTCAGCCATGTTTTAGTATTGTTAAGGAAGTACAGACTAGAGTTACTTTTCTGTATTTCGATAAAAGTTCTGACAGGATTGGTGTAAGGATTATATCAGGTGGTTCCAGTAAAACACCTGCCATCATTTGCAGCACTTAGTAGCCACTCAATATGTGTTAACTCTCATTATAGATACAGGCTAAAACTTCACAATGATGATCTCAATATAGTGTGAATATGGATGACTTTTATTTTCTTCTTTGGTTTTATCTGTATTTTCAAAGTGAATCTTCATTAATTGTGCGATAAAGGAGAGAAACCATTTTTAAAAGAATGCAGGTAGAGCAGGATGGTCAGAGGGCAGCTGTGAATCAATAGTTGGCTGAAGGCCAGGTGGTGGCTGATGGCGGGGAGAGGAAGGGGCTCTGCGCATTTTTACTCCCAGTTTCAATACAGCCAGGTAGAACTAAGGTAGTAGGCAGACAATGAGATATGGCTCTTGCTTACCATGGTGCAGTAGAGACACCTAGCAGTCCCCAACATCTGCTTTTCCTTTCCTCCCTTGTCACCCCTGGCTGGGTTTGTGGCCACCCAGAATGCAGACTACATTTTCCAGCTTTCCTTGTAGCCAGGTGTGACCAGGTGACTAATTCGGGCCCATGGGATGTACATGCTGTGTCATTCCTGGAATGTGTTTTTAAAGGTAGAAGACATTGGCTTTTCACTCTTCCTCCTTCTGTGCTGGCAGCTGTACTGTGCGGCTGCAGCTAGAGTATTTTGGGCCATGAAGAGGAAACCACGTGTTACTGAAAGAGAGGCAGCAAGAGGAAAACCAAGGCACTAATGATCGAGGGGCCACCACACTAACCAGGCTCCTTACTTTCGGACTTCATTTGCATAAAGAAGAAATAAATTTCTGCCATCTTTTAGCCACTGTTATTTTGGATTTTCTGCCATTCACAGCACATTGATTTTCAATCGGGGGCTGCCCCAGGAGACACATGGCAATGTCTGGAGACATATTTGGTTCTAACAACTGAAGAGGTGCAACTGGTATCTAGTAAACAGAGGCCAGAAAAGCTACTAAACAATGCACAGGACAGCCTCCACAACAAAGAATTATCCTGCCCAAAACGTTAGTAGAACTGAGATTGAGCGATCCTGCTCACAGCTGAACTCAAACTTAACTGATATAAGGAGCTTCCTAAGAGCATATCCAGGATGACTTTGTAACAAGATTTGACCTGCCCAAGCATGGTCATGAGGGTCACAGGGTTGGTCTAAGCCGTGAAAAATCCTGCCAGGTTGATTACAGCATGCACCAGGTGTCAATGGGAACCAAGGAAGTCTTGGCTGGGAGGTGGATGCACTTACGGAGCTTTATCTCCAAGGTAGAGATCCAGGTGGTTTTTCACTTTGCTGAGAGGTCAGTGCTCTCCAGCTTAGGGGAAATGCTGTGGTCACAGTTATTCAGGGCAGCTTCTCTCCCTTCCTAAACCATAAACCCTTCAGTGACACTGGTGCATTTGGATGGCAGGTCAGTGTCTCCCTCCAGCACCCCCTGGCTCTAGAAGTTGGCTCTTGGTCCACACAAATCCAGTCCCCCGTGCACCAGAGGCTGGGTGTCCTGGGTGAATGGTAGTATAAGGAGGGGCTCAGATCTATTGCTTATGCTAACACTGGGGCAGGTTAGGGGTAGACAGGACTGTTCCCAAAGATCTAATTGGTTGAACTCCCAGAAATCCCATGGCCCTCTCAGAGAGGAAGTACCTCCCAGACTGTACCTCAAGGGTCAGCTGCACAAGTCATGTGTTGGGAAGTCTGAAGGTGAATTATATCTGCTAGGTCCTTCTTCATTGGTGGGATAGTGAGTCTTTCCTTGGCCAGGTGAAACTTTGGCAGAGCAGTCTTAGGAAGTATGTGACCTGACTGTCAAAACAGCTGTTCCCTATAGTGGAAGAGATTTGGTTATCTGGAATTGGAGGAATTTCCTCTTACTCTGCCCCCAATATCCCTGCCAGTGTGTCTGTGAGACCATAGGTATTTCAGATGGATGTTGGGGTTTCCCAACTTGCCTGTCTTGCCTTGATGTACAAGGCATCCCCCTGGTCTGGGTTGAGCCTCTCTTCTGGAGTAAGTATGAGTTGATCAAATTAGGTTGGTTATAAGGATCACTTCATTAAGCACTTGTAGATATAGCCAGTTTGATTCCAACTCGGGTTCTGTGTGAGAAGGTTGGGCTTGGAGGCCCATGGATGGGCATGTTGTTCCCCTGATGCATATGGTAGGTGGTGAGGTTGGCAGTTTCCTGTTCAATAGTGCTTATCAACTGTCTACTGGACTTTGGGGGAACTCTTTAAAATCTCTTGATAGGCTTGATGAGAGATTCTTGTGATCCAAGAAGCGAAACGATGTAGACAACCAGTGTTAAAGAGTGGGAGTTCTAAGATGACAGAGACTAGATGGGGAAGAGAAGGTAAAGATCAATAGTAATTAGAAAAGGGAGTGAAGATTCTGGAAATAGTTGCTAGGGCAATTCAAAACTTATTTTAAAGTACGTCTCTTTGGACAATAAAGTTTTAAAATTATAGTGTACCAAAATAAAGAGAATAGTATTATAAGCCCCATGTGGCCATCAATTCATGGCCAATCTTATTTCATTTTGTACCCCAACTACTTTCTGCAATACCCCATGCCCCAAGATTATTTTGAAAAAAATTATATCATTTTTACATAAATACATTAGTAATTACCCTGTAAATAGAGACTCTTTAAAAAAACAACTATAATACCATTATCAGACCTAAAACATTAACAGTAATTCTTTAATATCATCAAATATTCCATTGGTGTTCACATTTCTCTAATTGTCTTATATCATTTTTTATAAGTTGTTTGTTTTGAATTAGGATACATATAAAGTCCACGCATTTTGATTGATTGACAAGTCTCTTAAATCTCTTTCAATAGGTTCCCCCACTATATTGTTTTTTTCCCCCTTGCACCTAATTAGTGAAGAAACCAGGTTGTTTATCCTATAGATGTTATCATGGTGTGGGTTTTCTGTCTTCATTTTTGTGGTGATAGTTAATGTGTTACTCTGTTTGTCATGTTTCCTAAGATTAGTGCTTATACTATGGCTTGAATGTTCCCTCCAAAACTCATGTTGAGACAATTCCCAGTGTGGCAGAATTAAGAGGTGGGGCTTTTAAGAGGTGATTGGATTGTGAGGGCTCTACCCTAGGGAATGGATTAGTCCATTCATGGATTAATGGATTAATGGGTTAATGGATTAATAGTTTTTCAAGGGAATGGGACTGGTAGCTTTATAAGAAGAGGAAGAGAGACCTGAGTTAGCATGTTTGCACATTAGCGTGCTCAGACCCCCATCATGTGAAAGCCTGCACCATCTTGGGACCCTGCAGAGTCCTCACTAGTTAAGAAGTCCCTCACCAGATGCAGCTTCTTGATCTTGGACTTCTTAGCCTCCATAACTGTAAGAAATAAATTCTTTTTCTTTATAAATTACCAAGTTTTAGGTATTCTTATAAGCAACAGAAAACAGATTAAAATAGCTTAAATCTAGAAGATTGGTCAAATTTGGATGTAATTTTGTCACTGTTGTTAAGACTGCTTCAGAGGTGGTGGTGTGTGTTTCCACTAGAAAGTACATAAGGTCTTGTTATCTTTCTTTTTGATAATTATTACCTATATCCATTACTTCTTAAGGATTCCGAAATGGTGATCTCAAGCCATCTCTAGTGGTCCAGGACATACACTGGATATCTATTAAACAGCACCTCACACTCTGTATAACTCTTTGTTTATTCCTCTTAAGTAAAAGTATTTGCAAAATTTCTAAAAAACAGTGTAGCATCACAGATAAAATCAAATTGACACTGGTTGGAATCCTAGTCCCAGCACTTAATCACTATATGACTTTTTATGTAAATTCCTTAACTTCTCTGTGCTTTAATTTCCTAATGTGTAAAATGGAAATAACAGAACACACAATATATAAATGTGGTGGATATTAGAAAGATGTATATAAGATATTTGCTACATAACAGACTCTCAGTAAAAAGTAAAATTTGTAGTCCCATATTTCATTGATTTTAAGATGCAAATTTTTTTCATATGCTAAATCTCTGAAATTGGATTTTATGCATTTTATAATCTAACGTATCTTAGGTTTAGTGACATATGGTTGCAGTAGAGATAGCTTCCTCTTGCCCAAGTGCATTAAGTCTAAGTCATTGGTGTTGCTATGGAGACTCAATCATTCAAAAATGGGCCTTCTGAAATGAGCATATTCTGTTAATAATTTCAATTGGCCCTAGAATTTTCCAAGTTTTGTGGAGGCTCTCCATTCTTGAATACTAGGTATGGATTTTATGTCTTATTTATAGATTAACAAAGGTGAATTCTCAGAAGTACTTTGCAAATTTTAATGTTATTATGTGTTATTAGGTATTTAAGACAAAAGAAAATAGAAATTGTAAAACTCATTACCTCCTTGTTATAGGTCACTTCAGATTCTTCCCTCATACTTCCCCCTTTCCCTTCCCTGTCTTGTCCCACCATGAGGGGTTAATCTTGTGGATCAGTTTCTGGAGTTTAAATGGGGTACTTTTAGCCAGTGGGAGTGTCACTGCCCAATAAAGTTGTACATATGCCTGCTGGCCACCTCCACTTCCTCAAACTTGGTTGTGGCAGTAAATGGAGAAAGTTTGGTAATCGATCTTTTTCATGACCGTGTTTTGTCTAACTTAACCTCATAACATGGACATATTTCCATCCTTCTAATAGTTAATTTAAATAGTTAAATGCCTATGGTTAATACTAAGTTATTATTTCACTCTATAGTTGTACATAATTCAGTTAAAAATTATCCTATATTGGACATCTTTACAATTTTCTACTGTCATAAAAAACATTGCCATAAACACCTTTGAAGTGTGTATTTCTTTTTTTAAGTTTTATTTTTAATTGACACAATAATTGTACATATTTAAGGGGTACAGTGTGATGTTTCAATATGCATATATGTTGTGTAAGGATCAAATCAGGGTAATTATCATGCCCATAACCTCAAATATTTATCATTCTTTGTGGTGAGAACATTCAAAATCTTCTCTTCTAGCTGCTTTGAAATATACATTATTGTTAACTGTATTCACCCTACTGTGCAATAGAAACCCAGAACTTATTCCTCCTATATAACTGTAACTTTATACCCATTGACCAACCTCTGTCCATCCTCCTCTCCTCTACCCTTCCTAGCTTCTGGTACCCACTGTTCTATTCTCTACTTCTATGAGATTAACTGTTTTAGATTCCATATATAAGTGAGATCATGTAGTATTTGTCTTTCTGTGCCTTAGTTCACTTAACATAATGTCCTCTGGGTTCATCCATGTCACAAATGACAGTATTTCATTCTTTTTTATGGCTGAATAGTATTCCATTGTGTATATATACACCACTTTTTAAAAATCCATTTATTTATCATTGGACATTTAGATTGATTCCATATTGTGGCCATTATGAATAATGATGCAGTAAACACGGGAGTGCAGATATATCTTCTACATAATTATTTCATTTCCTTTGTATATACAGTTGGCCTTTGAACAACATGGGTTTGAACTGTGAGGGTCCACTTATATTTGAATTTTCTGCCACCCTGAGATAGCAAGACCAACCTCTCCTCTTCCTTCTCCTCAGCCTACTCAACATGAAGACAAGGAGGAAGACCTTTATGATGACCCACTTCCACTTAATAAATAGTAAACATATTTTCTCTTCTTTATGATTTTCTTAATGACATTTCCTTTTCTCTAGCTTATTAGAGAAAAGAAATACAGTATGTAATACATATAACAGGCATAGAATACAATATATAATACATATAACATTATGTGTAATTGACTGTTTATGTTATCAGTTAGGCTTCTAGCCAACAGTAGGTTATTAGCAGTTAAGTTTGGGAGGAGTTGAAAGTTATATGCAGATATTCAACTGCACAGGGAGTCAGTGCCTCTGACTCCCAGGTTGTTCAAGAGCCAACTGTATATTCAGTAGTAGGATTGCTGGATCATATGGTAGTTCTATTTTTAATTTTTTGAGTAACCTCCATATTGTTGTCCATAATGGCTATATTAATTTAAATTTCCACAGTGTATAAGAGTTTCCTTTCTCTACATCCTTAGAAGTATTTGTTATTTTTTGCCTTTTTGATAATAGCCATTCTGATTGGGATGAGGTGATATCTCATTATGGTTCTGATTTGCATTTCCCTAATGATTAGTGATGTTTGGGCATTTTTTCATATATCTGTTGGCTATTTGTATAACTTCTTTTGAGAAATTGCTATTCAGGTCTTTTGCCCATTTTTTAATCTGATTTTTTTTTTTTGCTATTGAGTTTTCAAGTTCCTTATATGTTCTGAATAATAATCCTTTGTCAGATACATAGTTTGCAAATATTTTCTCCCATTCTGTAGGTTGTCTCTTTGCTCTGTTGATTGTTTCCTTTGCTGTACAGAAGTTTTTCACTTTGATGTAATCCCATTTGTCTATTTTTGCTTTTATTGCCTGGACTTTTTATGTCTTATCCAAAAAAAATCCTTGCCCAAACCAATGTCATAAAGTGTTTTCCCTATTTTCTTCTAGTAGTTTTATAGTTTCAGGTCTTATATTTAAATAATTAATCCATTTTGAGTTGATTTATGTACATGGTGAGAGATGCATTCTTCTGCATGTGGATATCCAATTTTTCCAGAGTCATTTATTGAAGAGACTGTCCTTTCCCCAATGTGTGTTCTTGGCAACTTTGTTGAGAATTATTTGGCTGTAAATGTGTGGATTTATTTCTGGGTTCTCTGTTTTGTTCCTTTGGTCTATCCATTTTTATGCCAGTGCCATGCTGTTTTAGTTACTGTAGCTTTAAATTATATTTTGAAGTCAGGTAGTGTAATGCCTCTAGCTTTGTTCTTTTTGCTCAAGATTGCTTTGGTTATTTGAAGTCTTTTGTGGTTCTGTAAAAATTTTAGGATTGTTTTTTATATTTCTGTGAAGAATGTCATTGATATTTTGATAGAGATTACATTGAATCTGTAGATTTATTTGGGTAGTATGGACACTTTAACAATATTAATTCTTATAATCTATGAACATGAGATATCTTTCCATTAGTTTTTGTACTCTTTGATTTATTTCATAAATATTTTGTAGTTTTCATTGTAGACATATTTTAACTCCTTGGTTAAGTTTGTTCCTAGATATTTTATTCTTTTGTAGCTATTATAAATGGGATTTTTTTCTTGACTTCTTTTTCAGGTAGTTCAATACTAGCATATAGAAATGCTACTGATTTTTGTGTGTTGATTTTGTATCCTTCAACTTTACTGAATTCATTTATTAGTTCTAATAGTTTTTTGGTTTTCTTTATATAAGATCATGTCATCTGCAAACAGAAACAATTTGACTTCCTCCTTTCCAATTTGTATGCACCTTATTTCTTTCTGTTGCCTAATTACTCTGGCTAGGACTTCCAGTACTATGTTGAATAGTAGTGGTGGAAGTGGCTATCCTTGTCTTGTTCCAGATCTTAGAGGAAAACCTTTCAACTTTTCCCTGTTTAATATGATATTATCTGAGGGTTTGTTCATATATGGCCTGTATTGTGTTGGTTCATTCCTTCTATACCTAATTTGTTGAGAATTTTTATCATGAGGGATGTTGAATTTTATCAAATGCTTTTTCTGAGTGTAATAAAATGATCATATGGTTTTGTCCTTTATTCTGTTAATGTGATGTTGTCACATTTATTGATTTGCATATGTTGAACCATCCTTGCATCCCTGAGATGAATCTCACTTAATCATGGTAAATGATCTTTTTAATGTGCTGTTGAATTCAGTTTGCTAGTATTTTAAGGATTTTTGAATCTATTTTTATCAGGGATATTGGCCTGTAGTTTTCTTTTTTGTTTTCTTATCTGGTTTTGGATCAGGGTAATGCTGACCTTAAAGAATGAGTTTAGAAGAATTCCCTCCCCTTCAATTTTTTTGGAGTAGTTTGAGAAGAATTGGTATTAGTTTTTCTTTAAATGTTTGGTGTAACTCAGCAGTGAAGCCATCAGGACCTGGACTTTTTGTTACAGATTCAATCTCATTATTCATTATTGATCTGTTCAGGTTTTCTATTTCTTCCTGATTCAATCTTGTAGGTTGTGTGTGTCCAGGAATTTATCCATTTCTTCTAGGTTTTCCAATTTGTTGGTGTATACTTGTTCATAACAGTCTTTTATGATCCATTGTATTTCTGTTGTATCAGCTGTAATGTCTCCTTTTTCATCTCTGATTCTGATTTTATTTGAGTCATCTCTCTTTTTATGAAGAAACCAGCTCTTCATATCATTGATTTTTATATATTTTATATAATATATTATATATATCTTCGTCTCAATTTCATTTATTTCTGCTCTGATCTTTATTGTTTCTTCCTATCTAATAATTTTGCATTTAGTTTGTTCTTATTTTTCTAATTTTTCAAGGTGCAACATTGGATTTTTATTTGGGATCTTTCTATTTTTTTGATGATATAGGCATTTATTGCTATAAACTTTCCTCTTGGAACTGCTTTTGCTGGACCCCATAGGTTTTGGGATGTTTTATTTTTGTTTGTCTTAAGAAGTTTTTGAATTTCTTTATTAACTTCTTCATTGATTCATTTGTTGTTCAGGAGAATGCTGTTTAATTTGCATGCATTTGTATACTTTCTAAAGTTCTTCCTATTATTGATTTCTAGTTTTATTCCATTTTGGTCAGAAAAGATACTTGATATTGTAATCAGCCTTGCAAAATGACCCCCTCACTAAGTTATTTTCTGTTCTTTCCCCAATACCTCAGACTTTCAGACCAGTCAAGCCTAATGAACAGAACATTGTAATCTTCTTGCTTAACTAACTTCTCCACAGGACTTTCTGACAACACAACCATCACCAACAGGTGACTCTTGAATCAGACCATTTGTAGACACCATGACTTCAAACCCCATGCAACATGACCTGCATTCCACAACCTGCTATAAAAGCCCTTGCCCTTGGTTGGTTGGGGAGACAGATTTGAGAAATATCTCCCATCTCCCAGCTGATGTCAATCACAACAAAACCCTTTCTTCCTTGGAAATACTCATTGGCTTACTAATTGGCTTTCTGTGTGGTGAGCAACTGGACCTAGGCTACCTTTAGGATTTGGTAGCAATATGATTTTTATTTTTAAAAATTTGTTAACACTTGTTTTGTGGCCTAACATATGACCTATCCTGGAGAATGTTTCATGTGCTTTTGAGAAAAATGTGTATTCTGCAGCTGTTGGATAAAATGTTCTGTAAATGTCTGTTGGGTCTATTTTGTCTAGAGTAAAGTTTAACTCCAATGTTTCTTTGTTGATTTTATGTCTGGATGATCTGTCCATTGCTAAAAGTAGGGTGTTGAAGTCCCCCACTATTACTGTATCACAGTCTCTCTCTCCCTTTAGGTCTATTAATGTTTGCTTTATATATTTAGGTGCTTCAATATTGAGTGTATATATATTTATAATTGCTACATTGACCCTTTTATCATTATAGGGGTCTTCAGAAAGTTCATGGAAAATGTGTGTATTATGAAAAATCTATGCATGGATTTCAAATTTTTTGCACCCAAATCAATTCATACTAACTTGTTATGACATGTCTAAACAGGATCTAGTTTGGGGCATTGAAAAGGATAATACAACAGTTTGAAAAGAGCCCCTATCAGAGCAAGATGAATTCTGCTAAAATTGAAGCAAGAATAAATATCAAATTTATGGCGACTGGGTGAAAGTATGGTGAAATTGTTGATGCTTTATAAAAAGTTTGTGGGAATAATTCCCCAAAGAAATGAGCAGTTTACAAATGGATAAGTCATTTTAAGAAGGAATAAGATGATGTTGAAGATGAAGCCCACAGTGGCAGATCATCCATATCAATTTGTGAAATGATTAATCTTATTTGTGCCCTAATTGAAGAGGACAGACAATTAACAGCAGAAACAATGGCCAACACCACAGACATTTCAGTTGGTTCAGCTTACGTAATTCTGATTGAAAAATTAAAGTTGATCAAACTTTCTAATTGACTTTCATGCCCAGATCAGCTGCAGACAAGAGCAGAGCTTTCAATGGAAATTTTAACAAGTGGGATCAAGATCCCAAAGCATTTTTTCAAAGAACTGTAACAGAAGATAAAACATGGCTTTACTGGTATGATCCTGAAGACAAAGCACAATGAAAGCAGTGGCTACCAAGAGGTGGAAGTGGTCCAGTCAAAGCAAAACTGGACCAGTCAAGAGCAAAGGTCATGGCAATGGTTTTTTGGGATGCTCCAGGTATTTTGTTTGTTGATTTTCTGGAAGTCCAAAGAATGATAACATCTGATTATTATGAGAGTATTTTGAGAAAGTTAGACAAAGCTTTAGCAGAAAAGTGCCTGGGAAAGCTTCATTAGAGAGACCTCTCCACCATGACAATGCTTTGGTTCATTCCTCTCATCAAAGAAGGGCAATTTTGTGAGAGTTTCAATGGGAAATCATTAGGCATCCATCTTACAGTCCTGATTTGGCTCCTTATGACTTCTTTTTGTTTCCTAATCTTAAAAAATCTTTAAATGGCACTTATTTTTCTTCACTTAATAATGTAAAATAAAAAAACTACATTGACATGGTAAATTCCCAAGACCCTCAGTTCTTTAGGGATAAACTAAATGGCTAGAATCATCACTTAGAAAAGTGTCTTGAACTTGATGGAGCTTATGTTGAGAAATAAAGTTTACATTTTTTATTTTTATCTTTTAATTCCATTCTTCCACAAACCTTTTGAAGTTCCCTCATATAATCTCTTATAATTCTTTGTCTCTTTGACAGTTTTTGGCTTAAAATCTATTTTATCTGATGTAAGTATAGCTATTCCTGCTCTTTTTTGGTTTCCATTTGCATGGAAAATCTTTTTTCATTCCTTCACTTTCAGTTTTATGCATGTCATTACAGGTGAAGTGAGTCTCTTGTACGAAGCATATAGTTGCATCATTTTTTTTTTTAATATCCATTCAGCTGCTATATGTCTTTCAATTGGGGAATTTAATTAATTTCTTCAAGGTAAGTAGTGACAGGTAAGGACTTACTACTGCCATTTTGTTACTTATTTTCTAGTTGTTTTTTAAATCCTTTCTTCCTTTCCTCTCTTGCTGTCTTCATTTGTGGTTAAGTGATTTTCTCTAGTAATATGTTTTGATTTCTTGCTTTCCATTTTAGTGTATCTGTTATAGTTTTTGCTTTGTGGTTACCATGGTGCTTACAAAAAACATCTTGTAGTTATAACAAGTTATTCTAAATGGATTACAACTTAATTTTGATCACAAAGAAAAGAAAAGAAACAAAACAACTATTCTCTTTAACTCCAATCTCCCCTCACATTTTGAATTTTTGATGTCACAATTTACATCTTTTTATATTGCCTATCTCTTAACAAATTATTGTAGTTATTATTTTTAATAGTTTTGCCTTTTAGTCTTCATACTAAAGATAAAAGTGGTTTACACGTCAGAAATACAGTATCAGAGTATTGTGAATTTGTCTGTATACTTAATTTTACCAGTGAGTTTTATATCTTTAGGTATTTTCATGTTCCATGTGAGTTTTCTTTTCTTTCAGTTTGAAGAACTTTTTTAGCATTTCTGATAAGATAGGTCTGGTGGTAATGAATTTCTTCACCTTTTGTTTGTCCAAGAAAATCTTTGTCTCTCGTTTATTTCTGAAGAATAGCTTTTCTGGGTATAATATTCTTGTCTGAAAGTTTTTTTCCCCTTCAGTACTCTAAATATATCATTCCACTTTCTCCTGGCCTGCAAGGTTTCTGTTGAGAAGTCTGCTGCCAGGCATAATGGAACTTCCTTATATGTTATTGTTTCTCTTCTTTTGCTTTTTTCAGAATCCTCTCTTTGTCTTTGACCTTTGAGAGCTTGATCATATGTCTTGGGATAATCTTATTAAGTTGAATCTGATTAGTGATCTTTGACCTTTCTGCACCTGGACATTTGTATCTTTCTCCAGGCTTAAAAAATTTTTGTTATTTCTTTGAATAAGCTTTCTACTCTTTTGACTTTCTCTACTCCCCTCTTGAACTCCAGTTATGTGACTATTTGCTATTTGATGCTATCCCATAGATCCCATAAGCTGTCTTTGTTCCTTTTCATTCTTTTTTCTTTTATCTCCTCTGATTGTGTATTTTTATTTATTTATTTATTTATTTATTTTTTAGTAAACATGCTGAAAGTTTGGATGATTGTGTATTTTCAAATAGCCTGTCTTCAGGCTCACTGTTTCTTTCTTCTGCCTGATCAATTCTGCTGTTGATGCTTTCTCTCTACTGAAGTTTTCATTTCATTCATTGTATTTTTCAGCTCCAGAATTTCTGTTTGATTTTTTAAATTATTTCAATCTCTCTTTTAAATTTCTCTGATAAATATCTGAATTGTTTCTCAGTGTTTTATTGACATTCACTGAGCTTCCTTATCATAGCTATTTTGAATTCCTTGTCTGATATATTATACATCTCCTTCTCTTTAGGGTCCACCACTGGAAGCTTATTTTGTTTGTTTGGTGAGGTTGTAATTCCTTGATTGTTCTTGATGCTTGTAGATGCATGTTGGGGTCTGTGCATTGAATAATTTTGTATTTATTCCAGTCTTTGTAACCTGGCTTTGTTTATGCATATTCTTTTGCAGAGGGCCTATCCAGATATCTAAGCAGACTGACTGTTGTCAAAGCCCACAACCATTGCAGCCATTTCAGCCCTACAGCATGCCCTATGCCCAGGTTCACTGTAAGTCTTGTGAGGGTTCTGAGATTGGCATAGTGTCATGGCCCAGATAGACTTGGGGAAGACCCATGTAGGGTACTCAGGCTGTGTGGGAAAGCTAGCCAGGGACCTGAGTTCAGAAACCTGTCCCACTGGCCTAGACAGGCATGCCTTCCAGCAGTTTTTGCATAGGCAGGGAAGTTCCCTGTCTTGCAATAAGAGGAGCTGGAGCTGAGGCTGGCCAATCTCAGGTTCCATTGTGGAACAGAGGCTGGTGAGCCTACCCTAGTAGGCCCAGGTGGGTGCACATTTCCCAGCAGTTCCCTGCAAAGGTGGGGCAATTCTTTGACTGCCGTGACAGGGGCTAGAGCCGAGACTGGACCCCTCAGGATCCATTGTGAGATTAAGGCTGGTGAGCCTGTGTCCCCCAGCCATTCCCTGCAGGACAGCTCCCTGACTGTGGCAAAAAGGGCCAGAACTGAGACCGATCTCCTTTAGGATCCACTATGGAACAGATGCCAGTGGCCCACCCTGGTGGCTCAGGTGGTACACAACCCCCAGTATTTCCCTGCATGAGCAGGAGAGCTTCCTGACTGCAGTGAGAGAAGCAGAAGCTAAGTCTGGGCCCACTTAGGATCTGCTGTGGGATGGAGGCTGGCAAGACTTTCATAGAAGTTCAGAAAGACAGGTAATTTCCAGGCTGTGAGATATAGGTGAGCCTCCCTCTTGGTCCTTGTGTGAACAGTAATAAGTTGGGACCACAACTGAGGGGGGCTGGAGCCGAGTTACAGGGTAACTTTCAGGTCCACTTCCAAGACTGATGTCAGGCAGATAAGCTGGTCTGCCAAGGCACTAGTGTGCGTGATTCTTCCTGGACCCTTTGGCAGATGACTGCAGTTGCAGGCTCAAAGCGGGCTATAGGCAAGCCTTTTAATGAGTGGGGCTGCTCCTGGGTTTGAGCCTAGGAGCATGTTGGCAGGTCTGCCACTTGGGTGCTTGTCTGCACTCTCAGTATGGCCTTCCTAGGTTTTGGGCTCCACCAGGTATTCACAACTTCCTACCTGAATCCTGAGACTCCCACAGACAGATTTTTGTCTATGGGTGGGTACAGAATCCTCATCAGGGGATATGAGGGGGTGACCTCCTGTTCCTATTCTGTCATCTTGCTGATATCACTCTACAATAAACACCTTTGAACCAAGTTGTTTTTTTTTTACCATCCAGATGAATTTTTTTTTTTTTGAGACAGGGTATTGCTCTGTTGCCTAGGCTAGAGTGCAGTGGCATGATCATAGCTCACTGCAACCTCAAACTCCTGGGGTCAAGTGATTCTACTGCCTCAGCCTCCCGAGTAGGTGGGAGTACAAGCATGTGCCACCATGCCTGGCTAATTTTTCTATTTTTTGTAGAGACAGGGTCTCACTCTTGTTCGGGCTGGTCTTGAACTCCTATGCTCAAGCAGTCCTCCCTCCTCGGCCTCCCAGAGTGCTAGGATTACAGGTGTGAGCCACTGCACCTGGCCCCCAGTTGAAATTTTTAATTAAAAATATTAAAGTACCACATTCACGTGGTTAGCAAGTTACAATAGAGCAATAGAATTAGTATAGGTATAATGGTATTGGTAATGTTTATGTTTCTAAGCTAAGTGATTCACAGCAATTTATTTTATTGTTATGCTTCAAAATGTATGTGGGTATTACGTATAGTCTTTTGCATGCATCCAATATTACATGAACAACAATCTTTAAATCCCCTCACTACCAAATAAATAACAACAAAAAAGAGACAGAAATAAAAAGAAAGCCTCTCTTCATCCCTAGGCATTCTTCTTAAAGGTAACTACCATTTTGATAATTTCTAGAGTACCCTTCCTGGAAAATGTTCTGTGCAAATGAAAGTACACATTTTAAATAGTCCTCCTTTTTAAAAAAACTGTAAAGACAGCACAGGCCTGCTAGGCAGTCAGGCTCTAGAGCTAAAACACTAGAGTTGGAATTCTGTCTCCTCCTATAACCAATTATGTAACTTTAGATAAGTTTTCAAATCTCTTTGTGTTTCAGTTCCTTCATCTGTAAAATGGGGCTAATGAGCCTCAGAAGGTTGTTTTTAGGATTAAATATATCATTTATGTAAAGCACACTCATGGCATTTAGCACTCAATAAATATGAGCTATAATTATTACTTATGCAAAAGAGATTATATTTCAACTTCTGCTTTATTTTAGTTACCTTTGTGTAACTGTCTCTATATATTCTCATTTCTTTTTACCATTTTTTAAAATTTCAATAGATTTAGGGGGTACAAGTGGTTTTTTGTTACATTGATGAAGTGTATAGTGGTGAAGTCAGGGCTTTTAGTGTACCTGCCACCTGAATAGTATACATTGTACCCAATAGGTAGTTTTTTGATCCCTTATTCTCCTTCCAGCCTCCCCCCTTCCGAGTTTTCAAAGTTCCTTTTACCACTCTGTGTTACCATGTATGCCCATCACTCAGGTCCCACTTATAAGTGAGTACATGCAGTATTTGTTCTTCTGTTCCTGAGATAGTTCACTTAAGATTATGTCTTCCAGTTCCATCCATGTTTGCATCCATAATGCAAAAGACATTATTTCACTCTTTTTTATGGCTGAATAGTATTCCATGGTGGTGTGTGTGTGTGTGTGTATATATATATATATATATATGCCACATTTTCTTTATCCATTCATCAGTTGATGGGTACTTAGGTTGAGTCCATATCTTTGCAATCATGAATTATGCTGCAATAAACATATGAATGCATTTGTCTTTTTTATGTAATGACTTCTTTTCCTTTGGGTAGATGGCCAGTAGTAGGGTTGCTGGATGGAATGGTAGGTCCACTTTTAGTTCTTTGAGGAACCTCCATACTGTTTTCCATAGGGGTTGTACTAATTTACATTCCCACCAACAATAAATAAGTGTTCCCTTTTCACCACATCCACACCATCTATTATTTTTGACATTTTAATAATGGCCATTCTGACAGGGGTAAGGTGGTATCTTGTTGTGATTTTAATTTGCATTTTCTGATTAGTGATGTTGAGCATTTTTTTTCATATGTTTGTTGGGCATTTGTCTATCTTCTTTTGAAAAATGTCTGTTCATGTCTTTTGCCCACTTCTTAATGGGATTATTTGTTTTTTTCTTGCTGATTTGTTTAAGTTCCTTGTAGATTCTGGATGTTAGTTTTTTGCTGGATGTGCAGTTTGAAAGTTTTTTCTCCCATTCTGTAGGTTGTCTATTTGTTGATTATTTCTTTTGCTGTGCAGAAACTTTTTAGTTCAATTAAGTCCCATTTATTTATTTTTGTTTTTGTTGTATTTGCTTTTGGGGTCTTGGTTAGAAGTTTTTCCTGAGTTTTCTTCTAGAAAGTTTATGGATGAACCAAGTATTTTTTTTAAAGTATTTTGATTTGTTTATTTAGAATAGATGCCCATAAGTAACTCAAATGCAACTGTGGTAAGCCAAGTGATTACTAGGGAAAAAAGTATTTTTGTAATTTTAGTTTTAAGGGAGTCTGTCCAAGGCTGAGAAAAAATTCCAGTAGAATAGGGAGGGCCAAAAGGGACAGTAGCCTGATTGGGATTGGGTAAGTCAGGCCCTTAATGAACTAGTGGGTCCGTAGGAGCTGATGGGTTGATGATACACATTTTGGTAAGCATCGTTTCTTACCAAGGATGCTTCACTGTTGGTGTTGATGCTATCTTGGGAACAAAATGTCAGAAAGTCCTGAGGGATCCCTTGCTTGCTTACCACATAGGGACAATGCATTGGAACTGTATAATAATTAATAAAGAATCCCTTACTGCCATGTCCAACTAGTAAGTTCTATGCTGTGTCTTTGACCAAACCTCTACAGTCCCGTTCTTTGAGGATTTTTTAAAGTGACATTATGGTGACACAGAACAGTTTACTGCTCCCTACATACAACATGCTTTTTCAGGTGCCATTAACTTGATGCATGCTTTTCCCTCTGCCTCAAGTACCCTTCCTCCCCATTGTTGCCAGGTTGGCTGCTTGTGGTAGACCTTGTTGCTTGCCTATCAAACAGCTATTTCCCCCTTCTTCCTTGCTAAAAGAACCTCGACGTGGTTCCAGTATGGAGCAGCAATGCACTCAGTGTTAGCGAGCTCTTTCTGTGGCTCCAGGGGAAGAACCATGGTTGGTCCAAGCCAATTATGGTTATCCCATGCTCTTTTGCCAACAATTGATTTAAGGCTATATAGGTGATCCAATTATGGCTAATAGGGACTAAGACGAAGTCTACTGGAGAATTCTGGAAAATATTTTTCACCCTAATAAATAGTGAGAATTGCCCTCTCCTCTTCCAAATTGTAACACTGTTGTTTAAGGATGTGTGTTGTATGGAGCTTCAGCAGCCATCTTGCATCATGAGGAGTGACACATTGAGTATGGCAGGCTAGAATGACATAAAGGCCCAAATCCTTCAGAGAATAGAACTGCCCACTGTGAGTGGACAGTTACCAGCAGCTTGCTAACTAGACAGAGAGTGGAAATCCAGCACTCACTAGTGGCATCAAGTTGTGATGTGGAACAGTGACAGAGTAAGAAATAGACTGTGTTCTAGGTTCTCTCAATTTGGGAATGCTGTTTAGCTGCATGAAGAGAAATTTTATTACAGTGGTGTAATCACACTTAGGCTTATTTTTCACTTCAACATGAAATCATGAGGTGAGCAATTTAGGGCTCATGTGGTGGCTCCACGAAGGTGTCAGTGCCCTGGGTTCTTTCAGTCATTCTACTTTGCCATTCTTAGCTTGTGACCTTCCTTTCCACTGTTCCATCAAGCCTGCTTTGCCTCTAGCCTGTGTCTACATTCTGGAGAGTGTGATGGACGAAGAAATAGGCACAAAGGGTCAGGTCTTATAAAAGGAAAATGAAAGTTTCCTAACAACTTCCACATACTCATTGCTGGCGAGAGCTGTTATGTGATCATAACAGCTGGGAAGTAGTTTTGTTTTTTGGGTTTTTTTTGGCACCCCCAGCAGAACTGGGAATCTGTAAGTAAGGTGACAGGGAAATGGGTAAGGTAGGCAGAAGCATTGTCTGGGAAGATGCTCTAACCACCCTACTGAAATGGATATGTCTCTGGTGTTCTTCACTCTCCAGGTGAGTGGGAAGGAGCCACAACAGATGGACATAATACTTGCCACCGACCTGGGCTTGAGCCAGACTTAAATAAAGCAACATCACATTTCTTGTTCCCCAGTGACATAAAGCAAATCACACCTGTGAGGGCCAGAAAGAAGAAATGGCTTCCGTTTAAAAAGAGTGCAGCAGCCCTTCCTCTTCATTTTCTGTTCATTATACTGAAACATTCTCCTTTTTTTTTTTCCCTCTCCCTGCTGAAGACCCAGTGGTCTCAACCTTGACTGCATGCTATTACCACCTGGAGTGCTTTAACAATTCCTAATGCCCAGATCTCCCCCTGGACCAGTTAAATCAGGACCTATGGAAATGGGACCCAGGTCTCCGTAGTTTTTTAAATCCCCCAGGTGATTCCAATGTACAGCCAAGGTTAAGAACCCCTGCACTAGAGCAATGGTTTGAAACCCTGGGCACACATTAGAATCATCCAGGGGGCTTTTAAAAAACGCTGATGCCAATTCCCACCCCTAGAGATTCTGGTTTAATTGGATTAGGCTGGGGCCAGGGCAGTGATAGTTTTTAAAGCTCCCCAGGTGAGTCTAATGTGCAGCCAGGTTTGAGAGCCACAGAGCCAAAGAAGGAAAGAAGAAATCTTTTCTTCTTTTTTTTCCCCTGGGCAATAAAATTGCTAAAGTGCTGTTACCTGGCATGTCCATATGCACAGCTAGAACAGTGGTTCTCAGCCTAGGTGGCACATTAGAATCTCCTGGGAGAGTTTTAAAACTTTTTAATTCCTGGGCCCTACTCCCTGAGATTTTAATTCAATTTTTCTGGGCTCGGACATCATTCTGTTTGTTTGTCTTTAAAGCTCCTCTATGATTGTTATATACAGCCAGAGTGGGGACCACTCACTGCATAATAATAGTAATAATGATAATAATGGTCCATAAAAAGTTATAACTGTTCTAGTAAAAGACCATTTTGTTTCAGAAGGGGGCAGGTTTTATTTATGTCAGGGGTGTTAAACATAGTGTTTATATCTTTTTCTATTGTTGTTAATTCAGTGTACTTTCTGCATCCATAAAGAATTATCTTATTTAAGAATAGGGCCTACTCTTTCCTTGCCTACTTTTTACTGTCACCCAACATAAAAAGAAGTGTCTGGAAGTATTATGGATCAATTCACAGTGTGGTGTAAGGTATCAAAGTCTAAAGTCACCTGCTTAAGGTTGTATTCACCTTTCTATTTAAATGATGCAGCCTTTTCTGTTCCCTCCCTTCCCTACCCCATCAGTCTTTCTGTGAAGATCTTAGTCAAACTGGTGGCTTGGGATTGTGTCAACAAAACAACCAGCCTAAGTGTGTTATGGCTGTGATAGATGTTCCTGGTGATTCAAGTGTACCCTGCACGTTAGGAGCCATGGCTGCCACACGGCTCAGTTCTCCTTCGATCTGTAGAGGCAGCAGGTGCTGGCAGGAGGGTACCCAAGGACAGGAGCCTGCCTCTCTCCTCTGCACACCACAGCTGCTACCGGTACAGAAGATGCACAAGGCTGCCTTGAGGACAGCAAAATGCACTTACCTGTGGGCGGGGATCTAGCCCCAGGCTGGGCACTGGCTGATGTTGGTTAGGGCTGACTCTGTCTAGGGTGGGTGCAATTGCCTCCTCCCTTGTCCCTAGACCTTCCCCCAGTTCTACCATCTGCACTCTTATCACTTAAGGGCTTCCTGGAATTCCTTCCAACTCACCTCAAGTGGCCTGGGGGGATGACACACAGCACCTCCTGCTCTGTGCTGCCTGCTCATGGAAGGCAGTGTGGGCACCCACCTGTGTGGCTTGGTGGGACACAAACCCCACACCATCTACTTCTCACAGGGTGTCTTTCCATCTTCCTTTATACCTTCAGAGCTATTTCTTTAAATGCAATTTGATCTAAAAGACCAACATGTAAAGAAGTTGGAAATCAGAATTCTGGTTGAAGAGTGAGGCCCCCAAACACTTCTGTGAACCCCAAGGTTCTGCATGACACAAGTTGAACACCTCTGTTGACCTACTCGGTCAACATAGTTTATGGGTGGGCCCATAGTTTATGGGTGGCCCTCAGTTGTGTGATAAAAGATGCTGCTCTGAATTCAGGCAGGCCTAGGATGGGTCTATATGCCTAGGAGGGGCCTGTACGCCTTGGAGCATAGCCTCTCTCCCACCCCTCCTGAGCAACAAAGCTGGTTGCTTCGAAGGCTGCCTGTGATTCCCCACAGGCATGGACTCTGCAGATTTTAGAGAGCTTTGCAAAAACAAGAAAGGCTACCTCTTCCAGATCCAAGAGTTCTAGAAGACACATAATTACTTGTAAATTTGAGTCCTAGACTCACCAGAAATATGACAGCCACAAATGCAATAGGTGGAAATATACTATATTGACATCTCAAGTGTCACCAGCAGCATCGCTGTATGTTATGTGATTTTTTTGAAATAAGTGAATACCTGGTAAAATTCTAAACAAGACAAAGAACAATCTTCTCTAGTTTCATTCCTAGGAAGTTTAAGGTAAATTAAAATTGTTTAAAAAGCCCTTATGTTTTCATGTTACATGGAGTTAGAGTCTAGGATCCTCAGACAACTGTAAATAGGTTTTTCACCTGTTCTGGTAGAACTTTCCAAAGCTGTTGGGGATACTGCAACAGTTCTTTGTCATGCTGGACTGTCTGTTGTAGTTCAGAATATTTACCAATCCTAGTCTCACCTGTCACGTACTGGTAAGACTTCTCATTAATGTGAAGAGCAACAATGCCCCTACAAATTACCAAATGGCCTCTGGGGAAAGAACCACCCGGGGAAGAACCACCGCCCTAGGCCTTCCTCTGGCCCCAGAAGACCTCACCATATAGGAGTCTTCTGCCCAGCACTGCCTCTGGGACTTTGGACTGTGAGGTCTTGGGTTTCCCCTCCCACTTTGGGGGACCCTGGAGATTCTGGGCAGGGCCTTCCAGAGGGGGTGGGGAGAGGAGAGTGAAGAGTTTGAGCAGATGAGTGGTAGAGCAGGGCTTCCCCTTCCTCTCTGAAGCACTTGAGGTGGGATGCCAGGTTCCGAAGCCAGGTCTACTTACCTCCAGAGCTATGTCTGTAGATCTGTACCAGTGGTGGTTCTCCTGGGCATGTTGTTTGTCTTAAGTTCAAAGAAGGGCGTGGTTGGCCTCACACTGCTAGAACACTGAGAATTTTTCCTTGTAGGCCTTTGAGAGCACAACTCTCTAATTCTTAATTCTGAACACTTGCATCTGATAAAAATAAGAATGCCTGACAGAGACAATTCACTATTGATAATAAGCATGATGATCCAGGAATGGATTTGTTTATTGGCTGGTTTTATGGGAATGGCACAAATTGTCTGCACTTTAAGCCAGCATTCCCCAAACTATATTCAGAGGGACACTCATTTTAATGGCCAGTCATACATATTTCTCAAAAAAAGAAAGTGCTCTTTGTCAACTGAGATCAGAAATGCTGGCTTAAGCAAATTTCAGCAGGCATAAATTTCACAAACTTAGGGGTGCAAAAATGTAGCTATTTTCTAAAACTGAATAAAAATTAACTTTTCAACCCCACCCTATTTAGTGTCTTGGAAAAAAATACTAATACAATGCAAGGGAGACTCCATCAGAGAAAATGTCCTCTGTCAATTCGGGGATTTCCCCTCCACTTTTCCACTTCCTATGAGTGATACAAAGTCAGGGTGGGACCTTGCTCCTCCAGGCTTTGGTGGGGAGAGGGTGTCAGGTCTTCAGGCTCTGCCCTCAGTGACATCCACTGCTGATGAGATAGGTCTTGTCTGTTCTTTGGCCTCAGCCTTCCGCCATCAAGCCTTGGCCTCCCTCCTCCCATCTCTCTGGGCCCTTCGGGTCTTCCAGCCCTCTTTCCAAGGCCCTCTCCAGAGCATAGACACCTTAGCTGCTGTTCCTACACCACAAGGAGGCATGAGAAACTCCAGAAAATTCCTAACGTGGAACCCTTCCCAAGTTACACTACAGAATTGAGGTCCAGGGTCCTTTCCTTTGGAACCCCAAACTTACATAGATTTCTATTATCCCATCCTCCAGACAGCTCCCTGCCATGGGCCTTGGCCTGTAGGATGATGGGCCAGAGCCTGGTCCCTTCTCAGAAAAACCCTATTACCAGCTAACGCTAACGTTCTCTCCTCAGGCTTTGAAAAACATCACCCTCTTCTAGCCCAGACAGTTTTGGTTAAGTGGAGAAATTAAGGTCGTAATGTCCAGGGGCAATGAGCGCAATTCTACAGAATATCCACTGGAGGTCGCTAGAATCTCATCCAAATGGGTGCGGGACAGCTACAGGAGAATTCAATTTCTCCCACATTAAATCAATAGCGATACAAATTGCTATTAACGATATTCATCTCCCCTCCCTCCCCACGTGGGATTGTTTTTTCCCAAGTGTCTCCTCTTTTATATCCTCTCTTTCGCATGTATGTCAGCACCAGCCTCCTTTATTCACACCCGGTGCAACGGCCTGTGTGCCTGTCTTCCCTGAGGTTCAATTTCAAGCGTACAGAATACAGAGACGTCGAGTTGCATGGGAGCATGACTGCCTTATTCTCCTGCTCTGGTAAAAATCAGATAAATCGGCATTCTGAAAAATTTAAAATTAGACCATACATTACACGCTGTGTTGAAGTTTACCATACCAGTATTACTGCCCCAGGGGCAAATAGACTGAGTTCTCTGCAACGGAGCTGTATAAATGATACAACTCTTTTAATACTAAAATAGAGAAATGGCCAAGGAAGGGGAAAAGCCTCAATATTTTTAAAAAATCTATTTGGCTATCAGAGGAAAAACATTTTTTGGATACAGCACATCTTCATGGCCTTAGCGCATTGTAAAGGCATTGGCCACAAGATGACTCACAAGGAGCTGTTTTCAACATGATTTGAAATCTATGTATTCTTTATGATTCAAAAAACTGATTTGCCTAGGTTTTTACTCCCATTTAGAGATATAAAATGTATGTGTGCCACAACTTCTGAGGATTGTCAGAGAAAATGAAGACTACATTAGAACCACAAAGTTGGAGCTTTAAAAGATGAGATGTCAGTTCATTAGTCCTTTCCCATCTTAAAGATGAGAAAACCAACATCCCTCAAAGTAAAGTGGGAAGCTGAAGATAAGATTCAGGACTGTGGTCTCTCAGGTGAGGGGAGACAGAGGGACGGGGTGGGGATAGAGCATGTAGAGAAGTGTCAGTGACAGTGTTCTACTTCTTGAGTTCAGTGGGGAGGGCGGATAGATATTTATACTATAAGCAAACAAACAAAGCCAAATGTGGGCCACGCCCAGGCCAGTGATGAGACGGTATCGTGAACCAAGTCTTTGTACCTGAGTTCCAAAAAGGAAAAGAAATTAAAAAGTTGGCAAGGAATGAAGAGTGGTTCATGAGGTCACGCTTCCAGCCCTCAGACTCAGATCTTGATCTCCAGTGCTAACCTAAGTCAGCCCTGCCGTTAGTCAGTATACCTTCAGCTCTCAGTTGCCCTACAATGCACACTTTGCTGAAAGCTAGTTTTAAAAAAATAATAATCAAAGGAATTGTATGGGTCAAAATAGGGAGAGGAACACATATGTAAACATGGAGCTAGCATCCTTTACTTGAACAGGTAAATTTCACACAGTCTAAATTCAATAGCCCTGCTTCTCTCTGAGGACTGCACTAATTGCACTCCAAGGGTTTACACATCTCTGAGAAAGAAAGTATTCAAAGGATCCATACCCCTCAAAGAGGATCCAAGAAGTTAGAGAATAAAGTAAATTATTAATAATAGCCCTTCCAGAAATAGAACACTATTAGAGAATTTCCTAATTTTCTTTTTCTTCCTTCCAGGTCAGGATATAGCAAACTACAGCCATAGGCCAAATCCAGTTTACCACTTGTTTTTATAAAGTTTTATTGTAGTGGTGTCAATTGGGATGATTTTGCTCCCTCAAAAACACGTGCCAATGTCGAGAAACATTTCTTGTTGTCACTAGTGAGGGTAGGGGCACTGCTGGCATTTAGAGAGTTAAGAACAGGGATGCTGCTAATCATGCTGCAATGCACATAATAGCCCCCCATGACACAGAATTATTGGGCCAAAATGTCAATGGTATAGAAGTTGAGAATCCCTGGTGTTTTTAGAAACCATTCTCGTTCATTTGTTTCTGTACTGTCTCTGGTTTCTACAAAGTGCTGCAATGGCAGTGCTGAGTAGCTGAGACAGAAATCCTATGGCCCCGAATACCCAAAATATTTACTGTCTGTCTCTTTATAGAAAAATTTGTCAACCTATAACTAGATTATCAGTTAAGAACAACGAACAGGTAAGAAAACCTGTTTTATTTTGAAAAAAGGACAGTGTTTTGTCTGCAGTATGTTCAATAGCCCTTAGAAATTCTCTTTGTTTTGACCCTTTATGGCTATGTTTTAATTCTGTATTGTTCAGATTACTACTCCATTGTCTCTATTTACTATGGCTCTGCTTACACACCAGGCCCTGAGCTGAGCCCTCTGCCATTCAAACACAGGCACATTTCTTGCTCTTTGGGGGGCTCATAGCCCAGTGGGGGAGACAGACATTAATTAAGCCATCACCCTAATGAATGTATAATGACAAACTGCAATAAGAGTTTGAAGGCTTGAGACAGGTTCTGTGATAGCTGACTGGGGCCCAAGAAAGGCTCCCCAAGAAAGTGAGTTTTGAACACAGGTCTAAACAGCAAGTGGAAGGTAACTAGACTAAGACTGTGTGGTGTGGCAGTGATCCTGGGGCAGGAGGGCTAGTGGAGGTGGTGAGTTAGACAACGGTGAGGGGTAGATTGGAACATTGCTGGAAATGAAAAAAGACCAGTGTGGTTGAGGCTCAAAGAACCGGGAGGAGCGTGGCTGAAGATGGAGCTGGAGTGGGAGTTCAGTGGGGATCAGGCAAAGCCATGTGGGCCAGGCGGTGTGCTTGGTCTCCATCGCAAGAACAAGAGCAAAGAGAGGCTATTGAAGGGCATGGGGAGGGGAATGTGACCAAATTTGCATGGCAAGGTAGGAAATTGTCAGACTCTAAAACTGAAAAAAAGTCGAACTCATTTAAAAACCCAGTTACTAATATTTTGAAAACAACTCGCTGATTGATTAACTTTAAAAAATCTAATTAAACCATTGAACCATTGTGTTCTTTTTTTTCCTACCCAACATGATGAAGAGAATGAATTCAAACATGATCATTTTCCTTTTTGTAAAACAGGTTTGGGTGTGTAGTCTCAGCTGGAATTTATCCTACAGTGATTTCTAAGGTTATATTTATTTTGAAGATCAGTTGAATATTTATGTGCGGGTTTTTTTTGATGTTGCTAAAATTTCTAATTCTCACTGTGCCTTCTAAGTTTTCTAGGACTTTTAAAACTTACTCACCAGAAAGTCAATAGAATCAATAGCTCATTGTACAAATTCTCTATGATGTAGACTATCTAGTTTTTCTTTGCAAAATGTGGTTTTTAACCAAGTTTTAATTTCCTTTTTGTTTCATCTATACAGCTGATCATGCCTACATGCTACATTTTATTACTGTCCATAACCTGCACATTATTTATTAGTAGTACCTTTGAAAATTTTGGCTACAAATCCTCTATGTCACTAAAATCAACCAAACATTCTATTGTGTGGGTAGAGGGGTGGACAAAAGGATGCAGAACATAATAGGATGTGATTTTGGTAATTGTTCCTCTTAATTATTGGCCATTGTCCTTCATCAAACAATTATTTCTATTCCAAAGCAGGGGTTGTCAAACTATCAAGTCCAGCTGGCTGTGTTTTAATTCTATATTGTTCTGATTACTACTCCACTGTCTGGGTTGTATATAAAGTTTTATAGGAACACAACCACACTTACTTGTTTACATGTTGTCTATGGCTGCTTTCATGCTATAATGACAAAGTAAAGTAATTGTGACAGAGACCATATAGCCACAAGCCTAAAGTATTTGCCATCTGACCCTTTACAGGAAAAGTTTACCAATTCCTATCCTACAGAAAGTAGATGAAGCTATTTATATATTCCTTTTATGTGAGAACATTTAGTGGTAACTACATACATACCCTTTGCCCTTTTACCGCCACCATGAAAACCCTGCACTTCCCCACAGGTTAGGTAAGGACCCTGCTAAGGACTGATAATAGTTTTCAGCACTTACAACATAAGCAACACTTCACTAAGCATTTTATATACATTATGTCACATAATCCTCACGGCAGCCCTGTGAATTAGATATTATTATCCTCATTTTGTAAATGAGTAAATTTGCATTAGAGAAGTTAAATAACTTGTCTAAGTTCACAGAACTTGTAAGTGACTCAATTTCTATCTCTTTCCTGGGCTTTATTGCAGTGAGTACCCTGCATATTTTCTATTAGAACCAACTGACGAACGGGAAATGGGCACTGGCTTCAGAAGTAGTTCTCGCTTCCTGTAAGGGGCCTAAGTTCGTCAGCCCTCCGGACAAAAGCACTTCTGAGCACACAGATCTAGTTTTCTTCCAGAGAATCAAGCAGACTCTGTACTTAAAATGGGTGCTGTGAGGTCTATTCAGCAGCTGTTGATGGGTTTTACGTCCTCAGACATGCTTCCTGGGATTCATTTTCTGAGAGATTTTAATTTCATCTTGAAGCATACCTGAGAAAGAACGCTGCACAGAAACAAGTCTCTCCTTTACTTAAGACCAGAACATTTGATGGGACCATAGAATATTAAAGAAATACTCCTTCCTGGCCCCATCTGTCACCATTCAAATATTTGCATTTCACAAGCAAAATTAACTGCCCGATGAGAACACTGCTGCTGACATCACAGAGCTGCCGCCACAGCTGCCCTGGCCCTGAGATGCTGGGGAGTTCTTCAGTGACATGTCATGGCATCGCCTGCAGCAAGCGAAACCCTTGATCTGTTAGTCAAACTGACTTGACTGAGGTAGAACTCACCGGATGGACCTTTCAGAACCTGAGTCCACTTGTTCCCAGGTGCACCGACTGATTTGTGCAAACATTCACATCAACTCTCAGTTGTTTGAATTCAACAGGTTATTTTCAAAAGAGCCAGGTATTTGATGTAATTCTGATTTCTTCTTTTCCCTTGAAGCAATTTGTTTGAAAAAATAATATGTTTTTTAAGACTCTTCATAATGGAATGAAATAATACTGCACTCTGGGGCTTTTCCTTACTCCTAGATAAATCCAGTATTATTTTAAATCTCTTCTGAATGCAACAATACTCCATTAACCTCCCTGGTCTAGAGACAGGTCACTAGGGCTGAGTTAAAAAATAGAATTTTTAAAGTCCCCAACTATAAAATGAATTACCCAACAGATGCAGCAGGCTCTGAAGGAATCATTAAGAGCTATTTAGCTAAATAATATCTGTGCTAACAAGTTCCACAAAACAGATTTCCATGACAATGTGCATTCTACAATGGCCCTAAACACACATCCTACTGTAAGGGTTCTATCAGCTAATTAACACAGGGTGAGAGCTTTAAGAAAATGAAATTAACTGAATAAGAGTCTCATAAGTGATCTCTCTACTTAAATAGCACAAAGAAGAGCTATTTGCATAGCTCAGAGAACATAGTGTCTCCATTTGACTTTGTTTTGGCCTCTGAGGACAAGAATGACTCCGTAGTTGTCTCTCGCTTGCCCTTTCAGCAACTCTCCCAGCAAATATGCTTATAGAGCAGTTCTTTGATGCTACTGCCACAGCATGAGCGATGAGCATTCTCAACTTATAAAAGTCAGTCCTGATCTTCTGCAGAGATATTCATTCATTCATTCTTTCAACAGCATTTATTGAGCCTCCACTGTGTACCAGGCACTAGACATGTTATATGGACAGGCACTGCTGCCTTCACTCCTTCATGTGTCTGTCTTAGTCATGCTGGACAACATTTGCCAGTCAGCACAGCTCTGCTTGGAGAAGCTCCTGAAGTTCAAGTAAATGAATCTCAGAAGCCTTCTAACGTTGAGCTGCCATCCCATGAGCAGTTTATTCCAACTTCATAGTGGCCTTTTGCAGCTGTAGATAGGCAGTGCCAAAATTTCCTAGCTCTCAAAACATCTGAATCAGAAAGTTGCACTAAACAGATTCCATGAAAGTGCATGTGTGCAAGCCCCAATCCATCCCTCCAAACCAGCGATGTCCTGGCAAGGAGTCTGGCCTGATCATGACAATGCTGTCATATAAGTTCATGTTAAAATTAATTTCCTTTTATCCCTATATCTGACTCACCCACCCCCAAAGTAATTCTGGGTTACATACCTTTCTTTCTCTGGCTTGTCACTTGGGGAATGGATGGTGGAAGTGCATGGGGCTGCTGGGAGCTTGGTCTTTAAGTATAAACTCAACATCCAACTACTCTAGACATACATGTAGTGTTTAAATTGTTCATGACCTAGTAAGGTAAATGGCCAATAAACGGTTGCAGTCTAGTGTGATAGATCAGCAATAGAACTATGTTACAAAGCCCACTAGGTGCATGAAGAATGGAGTGATCATTGCTGCTTTGGCTGGAGGCTTGGGAATGATTTCTCAGAGGGAGGGATGAAGACTGAGCCCTGAAAACAGGTTCAACTTGGAGGATAAGGGTGGAGGGGGGGCCCGAATGAGCATTTCAGGCAGAGAAACGAACATGGTAAAGTTCTCAGTGAAACAGGATGGTAAGGTCAGGATTGCATCAGTTGTTTAGTACAACTGAGACACCTGGTACGAGGCAGAGAAATGTCAGAATGGGGTTCAATAGATATGCGGGGACTGCATAGCAAAGAGCAGAACTTATTATATTAAGTATGCTAAGCTCTTTGAAACAACATTGTCTCTTAGTCAACACTGCATTACCCATAGCATCAAACAGGGTGCTTGCTCTTATTAGATACTTGTTATTTACTTATTCATCTGTTGAGTGAAGTACTAAAACAATTATTTTTTAATCACTTATTCTGACATTTTTCTATACAATTAGCAGGATCATCAGTGTGATAAATGGAATCTGATCATTCATTGTTCCTAACACATGGAAAGCAAGACACAGTTAAGCAATAATACACTTGGAATAAATTGCCAGTCATTGACTTGTAGGATAAGATACACAAAAAGGGATAGAACTGGATCTGTGGGAGGAGAACTGTATGGAGGGATATTGGGGGATGGTTGCTTTTTAAGGAGCAAGAGACTAGAACATGACGGAAGGGTGCAGTATGTGTCCAACTCTTAGACTCTCACTGCCCAGTAGAATATGATATGAGCTGCATACATAATGCAGTGAAATAGCTACATTAAAATGTTAAAAGAAACTGATGAAATTAAGGACATTTTATTTAACCCTTTAATATCCAAATTACCATTTCAATGTTTAATCAATATAAAATTGTTAATGAAAAATTTTACATTTTTTAAAAAAATTGTCTCCAAACTTCAGTGTATTTCACATTAAACACATTTCAATTTGGACTAACCCCATTTCAGGTGCTTTATAGCTATGTGCAACTAATGGAGACTGTATTGGACAGTGTAGTCTTAGTCCATCTTCAAATAACCTGAAGATAGAGATCACCAAAACGATTCCATAGATGTGGTCAATCAGCAGGTTATTGTCCTACATTGAAAATCACTAGTGTCCTATCACTAAATTAATAAAGTGAAGTCCGAACCTTGTTTTCTGGCACATAGGGGTAGTGGTATCCTGTTGCATGCTAACTCACATGATGACTATTAATGCTAACACAAGAGGCCATAGAGGGTTATTAAAAAAAAACCCTAAAACCACTGATATTTATTGAGCACTTATTATGTGCCAGACACTTCCTGTGGATTATCACATAATCCTCACAATAACCCTATAAAATAAACGCTTTCAGTATCTTCTTTTTATCAATAAAGGATTGAAACTACCCCAAAAAGTTAGTCACCCGAGTTGCATGACTGACTTGAAGCAAGGACGTGATTCGAACCTGGGCACATGACGCTGGCTGCCTTGCCTTTCTGCCTCACGGGCAGCATGAATGCCTTTGGGAACGAGCCCACATCTTCGACATAAATGGCATTGGTTCTATTCAACTAAATTCAATCCAGCAAACCTTCTCACAAATAAACTCAGCAAATACACAACAGACAAACATTTTGTCCAATCTCTGGGTAGAAAGAAATTAATAAGGCACTAAACGTGTTCTGGGAGCTTATAATTTAGTGAGAGACAAAGACATTATGAACTGAAAACTATTTAAAACAATAGTGTTACTAAGGAGGTAGAACCCAAGTCCAAGGAAGAAGAGTGTGGTCAGTTCAACCAGAGAAAACTAGAGAAGGCTTTCTAAGGAGGAGCCTCAGAGTAGCATTTGGATAGGTTCCCCCTGGTCTAGATTTCAGGCAACAACTTTTCATTATTCAACTAAATGAGTCCATTTACCCAATAGACATACATGAGTAAAATGGAACCCATGAGTTAATTTTTCCTCCACCCTAAGGATCTCCCTCCTCTGGTATAGTGTTTTTCTTTACTCAGAAAATTAATTAGGTGAGTTGAGACCAGCATTTATCTCAATGAAATAAATTAAAGCAATAAAGAACAATAGGGACCAGGGGCAGTTCTGGACTCAGGATTCCTATCTTTTCTGGTGGCCAGACTTTTTTCCAAGTAGAAAGTCATGTCCAAGATGTCATATATTGATCCTGTGTGTTTTGCAGCAAGTGTTATTTCATGAGACTTTCACTTTAATATACATATTGGTGAGGTGGGATGCACGTAAAATACATTTCATACTGTGGTCATGGTCATAACAGTCTGACAACCACTACTCTGTGTGTGATGGTTGAGGAGTCACTACCTTTATTTTGCTTGACACTGACCTGGCAACCTCTCCTTCTCTCTCTTTCAGCACTGCCACAGGCTGCCCTTCACTTTGGCACTGTTGGCTTTGCAGAACCCCTGGACACAGCTCTCTTAGTTATAATGTGTTGTGCTCTCTGCCAGGATGCCTTGGGGTGTGGGGTGGATGTACGGTGGCCACAACTCCCTAACTGCCCCATTTCTATTCTCCATAGATCCTCTCCCCAAGCCCTGTAGGTACACCATCCTTGACTGAAGAGTTGAGTTTTGTGTAGAAGCAGAAAAATCTTAACTTCTCTTAGTCCATGAGAAAAGCACCCCAGATGTTAAAATATTCACAGGGGGCTCATTTACTGTTAATCTTATTTCTTGGCTTAGTCTGCTCTTCCCTATTAGAATATCTTCTCTAATGTCCACTATGCCAATGGCCATGCCACCATTCAGGCAGCCTTACAGGAGCAGGTCTCACCTTGGATTCATATCCTTTCTGGAAGCTGGACCTTTATTCGAGTCTGTGTTTCCATTATGGAATCATGCCCAAATTTTTAGGCAGGGTAATCCACATAGTCACCCTGTGTGTGTGTATGTGTGCACATGTGTATGTATGCATGAGCACACAAGTGAGTGACTGAGAGCGCAAGAGAGCTCAAATGCACATATCTGTGTGTTTGTACATGTATGCCCGCCTATAAAGGTTTTGACATTCACTGTCCTGCGGAGTTACTCAGGGCAGGCATAGGCAGGCTAAATCACACCCATTTTGAGTTGTGAGTTGCCCACCTACCGCCACATTCTTTCATCAGTAGATGATAACTACTGGATCAAACAAGTTTAACCCTCTCCTGCCCCGACACACATACACACACACACACATACTTCCCAAAGACCAACACTAATCACCCAAATACTAAAATTTACACCAGTGGTTTTCAAATGATACATGTATTAGAAGCATTTCTGGAGCTTTTTAAAATTTAAATTCTTGGGCCCTCCTCCAAGGAATTTTGGTTTTGGAGGCCTGAGCAGGGCCTAGGAATGTGAATTATAATAAATACTCCAAACAATTCTGATGCAGTCTTACAACCACCTTTTGAAAAATATTGCTGTACTTACTTTTCCATTTTTCCAATTTCAGCCTCTACAATAGGCAAGGCCACCTCTCTGCAATGGAGTCAGCATTTCACATTATTTTGCAGCATTTTTATTCATGTTTTCATCTCTGGTCTGTAGCTCCTCTCCTCCTTACCGCAAGTCCTACCTAGAAGAAGAATCAAATGGACCGTTTGCAGAGCTGTCACCCTAAGTGGTAGCTTCCCGAAACAACACGCCACATTGGAATCTCGAAATCACCACGTGTGAGTGCTTGATTAGATGTGTGCACCAAGGCCTTGCTCCTCCTGGACTCCTTTCCTGGGGTGGGAGTGAGGTATGTGTTGGGGGTAGGGTGGCTGATCTTCCCACCGTAGCTATGTACCTTCTACAAGTTGCTGGATCCATTCACTCTCATTCAGAGACACAGATGACTTGGGAAGACCTGCAGGACTGGGTTGTTAAAAGAACGTCTGCAGAGGGTTATGACACACAGCTGCCTGGAGTGGGCATCCTTCTGGGGAGGGGTGGGAGTGCAAACAACTTGTGACACTCAGTGCGTCCATACATAGGAACAGAAATCTGAGAAGGCAAGCCTGGGCCCGAGGGGAGACACAAAATCACGGTTGTCCTTCTTCAAGGCACCCAGCCAGTCCTCTGTGCCCTGGTTGACAGGCAGCAGCTGCTCAGCTTGGGTTAATTTACACTTGAAAATAATAACATCCAGTCCTCTACCCGTCCTCAAGCCCATGGAACAGTAGGTCTCTAAGATTCCTTCTCTTCTTTCTTTACACTTTACTCTGTGGCTGCATACCTTTGCCAAACCCCCCTTTCCTCTTGTTCTCCCCTTTTCGCAGGGTTCAATTTCATTTCTTGGTCTCTAGCTGACGAGGCTCCACCCCTTTCCCAGATGACTTTCTGTCAGCATTGTCCCAGACCCGCTCCATGGCCCGGCTCCGTGCACCTAGTCCTCGTGGTTCTCGTGTATTCATAGAACGCTGTCCTGTGATTAAACACCTCTGGGGATGGACCGCTATTTTGTCAACTTTTAAACAATGCTTTCTAGCCATTTATGGTCACATGGTTGCCCTTTTCTCTGGTCGAAGCTAACACCAGACTGGGTGTTCTCTTGTTATGTAATTACTAACAGGGACTGAACCATTCACCGTCCGTTCCAGTCACACAGGCCTCCCTCCTGTCCCTTGCTTGTTCCTGGGTGCTCTTATTCTAGGGGCCTTTGCACTGGCAAGTTGCTGCGCTTACAAAGCTTCTTCCAGATGTCAGCCTGGCTGACCCCTGGCCTCCCTCAAGTCTTTGCTCAACTCTCACCTTCGCAATGAGGCCTACTCTAACCACTCTTTACAAAGGCAACACTACTACATTCCTGATCCCCTTAATGGCACTGTTCATTTTTTGTACTTATTACTTTTTTATTCTTTGTTGTTTATTTTCTGCCTTCTCTGCTAGTCTGTAAGTTCCACCAGGTCAGGGATTTTGTCCTGTTTTGAACACTGAAGTGTCCCCAAGCACTTAGACAAGATCATGGCACATAGTAGGTGCTGTAAGATATTCGTTGTGGAATGAATAAAAATGCCCTTGAGGATATGGTTTCTGTTTGTTCCATACCTATATCTACTTTAGCACTTAAGAGAATGTGCTAGGAAGGACTCAGTCAATTTTCATTAAGTTTTAATTGTGTCTTTATTACTAGTTTCATAATAACCTATGGATATCACACAATATAGATTTAAAGGTTATTTTTTAAACCGAGAGACAGTATCAGAGGAGGCAGTGCGATCGTCATGCAGCATACCCACTGACTCTGTCCTGTCTCCCTCGTCTTTTTGCCAGGTCGTTTCTCACCACAGCCTTTGCATCCTACCATGCCTTCACACACTAGCCACCCTACCGTAAATGCTTCCCTATTGAGTTAATGAAACAAGTTGGCAGGATTTCCCACCTCACTATTAAAGTTGAAAAGCCATGATGCCAGTACTTGGGATACTATATAAGAACTGCTATTATTAGGTTGACCGATACAAAATTGCCATTTCCTTATAAGTCAAAAACGATCAAATGTTAGCAATATTTCTTATGGTTCAACCTAGCACATGGTTAATTTGATGCAGTTGTGAATATAACAAGATGATTAGACAAAACAAACTCATCAGTAAAGAAATCTAGGCTCTTTGTTTTCCCTCCACTTGGGCCAGTTCTCAACCAATTGATAGGTGCTGTGTCTCAGGGTCCTGGCATGTGTCCCATGCCTCTTCCCCTCCGAGCAACAGTGGACCCAGAGCAACTTCCTTTCCCAACCTTTAAATGCCATCACCTAGATCAAGGACCTGTAAGATTTTCAGACTGTGAACCACTTTGGCAGTGCCCAGAGACCTCGGAAACCAGTGAATCCACCCCTATTCATCAACCCGCAAAGACAACCCAGACACTCCCCAGAATAAATGACACATGAGAAGATGCCTGCTCCTTTGGATAAGACACCAGGAGGCCATGTCTGGATTTCATAAAATATTAATACAAACCAGAAAACAAATGCTAATATGTCCTTGTCACAAAACACATGACATCTGGAGCAGCTTAATGAACTGCAAATAGCTTGCAGATCCCATTTGGAGAACCATCGATTGGCCGTCAGTAATCATATCTCTGTTTTGATGAGTTGTATCACCCCTTTCGGTCTGATTCCCTGAGCCACATTCATTCATTCAACAAAGACCGACTGGGAACGGAGGCTGCAGAGTGTCACGGTTAAGAGCAAATACTCTTAACCCATCTCTTGGATCCCATCTCTGCCATTCATGGACTACAGGACCTTAGGGAAGTTACTGAACTTCTCTGTGCCTCAGTTTCCTAATCTGTTGCATGGAGATAATAGTGCTTACCTCATAGGTTTGATATGAGGACTAAATAGATGACCATGAATATTTTAAAAGTGACTTGCATAGTGCTTCACACACGGTAAGCACTACATAAGTGTTAGCTTAAGTGTTAGGTACAGTTATTATGATGTGTCTGCATCTTTAGAACACTCAAAGTGTCCAGAAAAATGCAATCTAGGAAGATGGCAGGGTCTCCGTGAGTGACCACCTATGTGAGAAAATGTGGCTGGATTATCATAATTGCACTGAACTTACCTGTGCCTGTGTCCACAATTCACCATGTAAACAGATCAATGCAGTGAGGGAAACATTAGACCAGTTGTTTGATGCTGGGTAGATATACCCCCCAAAGTGTTACTTATGTTTAATTGTGAATATGGTTTAATTAATTGTGGCTGCAGGGATATATTTTAAATCATCCCCATGTAAACCATTATAACGGTTAATTCTCAATTTTCTGGAAGGAAACAGGAATCCCTACCAGAGCAACTGCTTGGATTTAAAATAAGGTCTTACCCATGCTTCTATTACCCAAAGAAACCCCACTCCACAGAGAAATGGGGAGTGTTTCCAAATTAATGCTGCCATGGGAATAGCCATTTAATATTTTTGCATAGAAAATTTCTTCTGTTATTATTGAAGCATCGGTTGGGAAACAACATCTTTATCTGAGCATGCTTTCATGATGCAGGAATTTACAGCTATGAGCAGAGAAACATCCATTTTCTTCAACAAATTTGGTGGAAGCAGAAAAACATGCAGTAAATTAAACCTGATTTGCATGATATTGTGCATGTGTGCAGTCTTTCCTGTGAGGCAGGGAATGCTCTTTGACTGAATTTTTCTGTGTTTGTGTGGTATTCTGGGAACAATCGGGGAGCCCTCTGTTGGCTAATTAACACCTGTAAATTCACATTGCCTGGTGTCTTCCTTATATTGCAAAGGTAATGAGCCCAAGTCCTGGTAGGGTTGTATTTTTATTAAAATTTCTTCGTATCTTTTTCTTTTCATGTCAGATTGCTACATGTTTAACCCTTTAATGCCTTTCATAGGCTGTTTTTATCCTGGGAAATAAAGCAGAAGTTAGAGAACCATCATTGTGTTACTAAGAGGGAGAAATCAAACACCCAGGGAAGCAGTGACTGGTGAAATATAGGTTCTAACCGTATGGTTTCGTAACAGTTACAGATTGAAATTCCAGCTAATTCAGTCTATATGATACCAAATAAATACTCATTTATCCATTAACAGATATTTCTTGAGTGACACATGGTGATAAAGGCAAGGTGGTTTGCAAGAGGAAAGACACAGCCACTGCCTCCAAATCACAGTCTGGCAAGAGAGATAACAGTGAATAAACACAAACCTGGCTAATGCATAGAAATATGCTCATGGTATTATGGAAAAATAGAGAAGGGAGAAGCAAACCTATCCTGAGGGATCATAGGCTTCTCTGAGTAGATCAGACTTGACCTAAATGTTAAAGAATGCTAGGAGTCGGTTAGCTGTGGGGTGGCAGTGGGAAGCACTTCAGAAGGACGAAATAATTTATACAAATGCTCTGTTGATGGAGAATGCAGTTCCCTATGTGTGCACAATTCCAAGGAGAGTTCTAGTGATCCATGATGGCATGGCCCCAGTGTGAAAGGCCAGCCCACTCTGGTGATCCTGCTATGTGAGACTAAAAGGTCATTTGGCTCTAATTCCTAGTTACCCAAACCTGCTCTCCAGCATGGGCTACTTCCCTGATGGAAATTGACCCTCCTGAGTTATTGAACAACTGTGTCATCAGTGTGGGTAACCACGCCTGTGCATAGTTAGCTTGCCCTGAAACCTCTGGAGTCACCTGTCACCAACAGGGAAAGACTCAAGGCACAGGTAATAGGGAAACTGCACCAGATCCTTCCAGTCTGACTAAGAATCAGGGCACCAGAACTGCTTACAGACATTGATGATGGTGTCTGATTCCAAGGGAATCAGAATGCCTGCAAAATGATGCAGACTTGAGTCTGTTGTGTGTTGATGCACCAGGCCCCACTATTAACCACCCTCAAGCATGCATCATTCTGAGTAGACATTGTTAATGGGCACCTCCTTTTTGAGAAATTAACAATGATGGAGACCCTATTTATGGAAGTTAGAGTAAAGGGCCATCTGAAAAGGTTGATCCTATTGTTTGCTGGCCACCATAACAAATAGGTCCCCAAATGTATCATGGCTCTAACACAGTACATGTTTGTTTTTTGATGTGTAACAGTGCTGAATAGGGTGATGGAGTGGCCCTCACTCATGCAATTATTCAGGGACCTAGGCTGATGGAGGATGTGCCATCTTCATATCTATTCACATTGGCTAGAACTCGGTCACGTGGGCACATCTAATTTCAACAGAGTCTGGGAAATATAATCTAGCTATGTGCAAAGAAAGAAGAGGAAAACGTGGATTTTAGATAACAGCTAGCAGTCTTCCACATCCCTCCACCCCATTCCACTTTCTGCTACTAGAACTTACCTGGATTTTGTGCAGGGCTTGATAATCATCCTGAGCATGAGGACCATGGCTAACTGCTATTACTGCCTGCAAGCCATGTGGCCATGTGCTCCACCCTCACACTGCTGACCAGATGATGTGACAGTTCATGGCTGATGGCCAAGACCATAAAAATAAAAGTTAGAGAAGATTCTCTGTGATCTCATGCCTGGAGGTCCACATTGTTTTAAAATGATAGAATATGAAGCTTTTGTCTCCTTTATTTGTTCATAGTTCTGTATTACATTATAGTTGAACAAAGGGTTCCAAACAAGCACAGCATTTTGAAAATAAATGTGCTAGATTTCCAAGTGAACTTCTGTGAGGCTTAGAAATAGTTTGTGTCAGAGGAATGACCTTAAAAGTTGTGATTGAATAGTCAGCCAGTCATGAGAGATATTCAGAATTCCATTTTAAGAGATAGGAAGTATATGAAAAGAACGCAAGATGCTGACAGGTCCAGAAGTCTTTAGAGTTAACTGGAGAATACATTCATGTATTTTAAGAAGCAAAGAAAAGCAAAATCCAATCAAGTGAGCCTGGGTTGAGAATGCAGTCTGACTGGGTAAATGGAATAATAATGTAATATATTATTTGACCACAAGGATGTGGACTAAACAGTCCGTGAAGCCACCACATTGAAAGATTTTGGTATAACCATTGTAAATGGAACTAGACATGCCCTATACACAAGTGTTCAGTCACTGTCTCAGCTGAAACCTTGGGTTGTCATGTAACCTCAACTGGGTCAAATAGTATCCACCCAAATTGTATGGGTAACAATTGTTTCTTTACTGTGTAAGCATTTCAAAACTCATAGAATTTAGAATTAATTATTGAAATGTTTAAAAGACCAGAACCACAGTATTAATGTCTTTGTGTCAGAAATCTAGGAAAATTTGAAATTTTAGTTACTAGCAATGTTTAAATACTAATAATGACCTATTAGAACAGTGGTTTAACTTTGTAACACCAATATAAAATGCACAATTGAGTAATTGATTTAGTCTTATAATTTTTAGTTGAGATCTTACTAATTTTATATACACTGTTTAAATATTTAAGAGAACTTACGATTGACTGTATTTTAAAAGTCTAATTTATTAGACTTATATGAATCACTTAAGTATGAAGAAAGTTTTCCAGCCAGATAATTGAAGTATTTAAAGAGGAAATTGAATATATTAAATTTATAAATGTAGTTTAAAATTTGTAAAGGAGCTTAACCAATGTTTGAAATAGGACCAAACATTAATAAAAGCCCTCCCCCACAGAAATATGACTGTTAAGATTTGCTAGATTTAAAGGTAAAATAATAAGATTTGTAAATTCAACTAAAAACCTTAAAGAAGGATTAAGTTTTTGGATTAATAACTCAACCAAAGAAGATATCTGATTAGAATATTCTGGCACATAAAACCACTCTCAAGGACACACACACACAACACAAACATATCCCTCATGAACAGCAGATTTTATATTCAGGGTACATTATGAAGTTTCAGTAAATTTGTAAAAAAGAAAAAAAAATTCAATCAACCAATTGTCTGATGGAACTGAGCAGACTTTTGATGGAATTAACTGGTTTTCAGATTCTTAATCCAAAGGTTTCCCAAGAGCAAACCCAGTAGATGGAAGACCTGTTCATTCTGTGAAGTGTTCCTCAAACTTGAGCAATGTATATATTATAGATCCCCTTTAAAGGGAAAAAATACTCAAGAACTCCTGTGTTGAGTTATTTTTGTGTTATTTAAATATGTTTAACATAAAACCAGATATAAACTGTTCATGGTAAGAACTCTAATACTTAACCAACTAAATACAAACTCAAATACAAACACAATAAAATTCAAACGAACAACATTAGTGTACTGTGATGAGTAATGTTTGGCTGAAACTCAATCACAGTTTGCAACATGAGTATTGTACTGATTGCTGCAGCCCATGTTCCTTAGAGTTTCACGTGCCCATGTTATTACCTTGTGTGCTATTTGCACACCACTTTCCTCTATCTGAACTACTTTGTACAGCCTGCTGTGATGTCATTTGGCCTTCATTTGGCACAAATGCATCATTTACTATTCAGTTCACCTCTGTTCTTTTCTCATTAGTAGGAGCCATTAAAGTAGTGCCACTTGGCAACAACGTAATTGCTAACAAAAGCAAACAGGAGACTGAAATCTTGTGGCCATGTTCAATTATAAGGTAGTCATTGAGATGATCCAGAATATCCATACATTAAAATGTTTGTATTATTACAAAATGAAACATGAATTTAAAACTTACTATACAAAACCCATGGACTTTCATGGATCTCTAATTTGAAAACGTGGTAAAGCAGAAAGAGCGTGAGCTCTTAAGAAAGACAAACTCAGATTCAAATCCCAGCTTTTTTACTAACATTTTTACTTTGTTATCTTTTTGTGTTTCCTTTACCCATTTTAAAAATAAAGATAATAATACCAGTCACACAGAGTTGCAATGAAACTTGAGATATGTGTAACTTTTTGAGCATAAAGGGTAAGCACTCAGTTAAAGACTTGTTACTATTATTAGAGATTGACTATACTTGGTATATTTGCCCAATAACCTGCTCTGAAGTCATGTGTGTATGTGTGTGTGTGTGTGTGGGGGTGTAGTTGGAAATTTTACCTACATTAGATACAAATGAAAGATGGTATAAAACAATGATTTTCCAGATATACACTATGGAGCCCCAGCAGGGTTAGGGGTGGGGATTGGAGTTGGGAGACCTGGTAGGGTTCGGGGTCTCTGCTCGCTCTTCAACCAGAGCAATTTTGTTTTACAAAATTTTACAAAAAATCCAGAGGGTTTCCATTTAAGATAACACTTGAATAATAAATTATATGACTAAAAATTTAAAAAGTTTGAAAATCATTAGTATATTAATATTTTATTATAATGATTACAATGATGATGATGACCAGTATTATGTGATAGACATAACAACCTTATGAGTTAGATGTTATCATCATCCTCAATATACTGGTGAAAAAATTAAATTAAAAGTATATACAAGGGCTGTCCAGTGTGTATATATACACACACACATACATACAAAATACACAGACACATACTTTTTTTCCCTCATGTGTGCTGTTGAATAAAATATATTCTTGTTAGTGCCATGACAATATCCTAAAATATTCCTTAAATTTGAAAGTCCTTGTAAACAGATCTTCCAGATCTAAACTTCAAATGTAATTCCTTTAGCATTAGGTAAAATTATTTTCTCACCTTTTAAAAATACTAACCTATAGTTATGCATAGCCAACAGCTAGAAATTCACACCTCTCAATGCAATCTCTTAATGAGTCAGCATCCTTCATTTGATTCCTATTAAAATGAAGAAGCGTGAAACCAGTCTCCAGCAAGTTGAGAAAAATAGGCTGCCTCTAAATTTTTCACTGTAATTTCATCCCATGGGTCCTAGAAATGCAGACACATGCATGCCCACTAGCTAACACACCACATCTCAAACACACACACACACACACACACACACACACACACACACACACACGGAAAGGGTTTATTATTGTTATGCAAATGTATCTGTTAACTAAAGGCTGGGATGCCCGTTGTCTAAGGAATTTATTAATTCTAACTGAAAAAAACACATGACGAGAAAAAGAGAAAACACTACTTAAATTTCTTATAGAATTATCTAAGCCATTACCTATGTTTGGGATTACAAATCTTTTGTTGTCATCTAATGCATATTTCATTTTTGTCAATTGTGAAGAACTCATTTTGCCCCAGAAAGTGTTAAGTGAACCATCTTATTCTCTGGTCAAAGGGTCCCTTTTCACATTGTAACAACCTAGTGTTGATGGGAAATTTGGAATTTTGTTGCCCAAATTCTCAAAGGCACTTAGGAGCTTTCAATGCTATTTTTCTCCCCTTCAGCTGTTGGCACAAGGGGTATACAGTTGTAGCACATTGTACTTGAAGACTTCTGCCTTAACACCCACAGATGACCTCTGAATTGACTTTTTTTTTCCTTCAAGGGAATCATTATTTTCAACAATCTTAAACAGTTTAGTTGATTGAATCAACCATATCATTATTTTAATAGGTCATTAAAATAAATGAAAAAAATCAAATGATTATAAAAACTGTGTTTTCTGCAATATAATCACAGCTAGGAGCTCTATGTGTATTCAATAAAATAAGATTGTGGCACAGCTATCACTAAATGTCACTCAAATATTCTTTGAAACCAGGAGAGTATAAATAAATAAATTAGTTGTAAAAAAAAAAGTCTAGCTAACATAGCCAAGGGTTGAGAGCATGCTGTGATGGAAAGACATTAAACTGAGATTTAGGAAAACAGGGCTTTTCTTTCTGTTCTCCAGTAACTAGTTAGATTGTATTGGAAGAGTCATTAAATCTCTAAGTCTTAGTCTCCTCCTGTGCTAAATAGAAAGATTTCCAGTCCTATCTTTGGTAAGTACTTTATGTGAAAATACCTGTATGTATGTTGTAATTCATTAGCGGAGTTTAACAAATATTTTTGGCTCTTCTTTTGGTGCATGGTAGGGTTGCACTCCCTGCTTTCTTTGAGGATGGGTATTGCCATAAGAAGTGCTTTGGCCAATGAAATGTGAGCAGTGATGTGTGTCCTTCTCAGGTAGAAACTTTAAGAATTGGTGATTTCATTTGCCACATGCCCTTCTGGCTGCAGTAGTGACTGTAGACGCCCATACTGAGATGAAACTTGGTCTTGGTGGGCTGAGTCTCTAAGTGACTACAATGAGCAGAGGCCCCCTGCTGACTCACGTTAGACATACAGCATAAGTAAGAATTTTTATTGTTGGGTTTTTGAAATTTTGGCGTTATCACTGCAGCATAATCTAGCACATCCTTATACAGTGTATGTGAGCACTTTGGAAAGTATTAAAGATTATTCAAATGTAAGAATGAAGAAAGCACTAGTTTTGAGAGTTTGAAAACATTTTGTTCTATTTAGATATTTAAAGACCTCAGAAAATGTTGCCTCTTGAAGAATACCTTTTTGTTCGTAGAAAATCAAGTCGTAAATGCATAATAAAGTAGTGACCATGTGTAAGAAAAGTATAGGTAAAGTGTTCACAGGAGGGATAGTAGCAATATGCAATGCCCTTGCTAAGCAAGCCAAGGAATGCTTCTTGTTTTGTTTTGGGTTATTTTTGCTGGTTTGGGCATATTTTAGCATCTGTTTTTAACCGATCAGGAGAAATGTAGGCTTGGGGTCTAAGAGAAAATATTGCCATTGGGAGAGACAATGTGGGCAGGGGTCTTATAGACACTATATTTTGTTTTGTCAGCACAATGTTTAATTATTTTCCTTTTCTTAATTGGAATAACTTTCTGTGGGCATGAACCTTGCTGTTCTCCAGAGCACCCATTACTCCCTACACATCCAGCCCCTCAACACAGCTGTTATCTACGTGACCCCTGAGGTCATTTGCTTTTTGCAATCCTTTCACTGAAGCACATAGATTTCAGAGAGAAATGGGAGTTTAAAGTAGCAACTAAAAACTAATATATCTGTATAAAAGTAAAAAAAAATTACAGCTCTATTCAATTAGAATGTTATTAAGACCATGAAACCATAACAGTGCAGGCAACATGGGGAGTCACTAGAAAACCGGGGACAGACAAGACCTTGAGGATGAGTTAATGTTTTTTCCTTTAACCCTGAAAGGAAATTTAGGAACTAAGCAATGATTGAAAACTAAGCTTTGATTAGGTTAGTTGAAATAGCAACTGGCTGAAATATAATGTTTCTTCTGATTTTCCTCTTTATTTCTTTTTATTATGTCCCCGTCAAACTGCTTCTTATTTTTTGTAGTTTTAGATCCAGATATAAATCAATAGGAACTAGGTTGTCTGTATAATTGGCTCTTTGTCTATAACAGTAGTCCTTGGACCATATTTTGAGAAAACGTCTTTATAGGTGTTATCTTGTAAATCCACCCCATTTAAGAGATGTTACCTCAACAGAGTTTCTGTGGTCAAGTACCTTTGAGACTCTGCAAATCCAGATTAAGTCCATGATGAAGAGCGCTGCTTGCCCCGATGACGTTGCGTCCCCTGGGCAGGATTGGTCCTAGCTGGAGCTACTTGGAAGTTCAAAATCTTGCTTTTAAGAACTTCTCTTTTTCACACATCCTGGATGCATTCTATCAACACATCTTGCTGCCCAGGTTTTCAGAACATATCTCAAATGTGGCCACTTCCTATGAGGATCCTTGTTACTGCTCTCACCCGGATCTTCTCACGGGGCTTCTGCTCTTGTTCCTCAACAGTCTATTGCCTACACAAAGGCCACTGGATCCTTTAACACCTCTGGCAGGTCATGCTGCTCTTTTGTTCCAAACCTGCCAGGAATCTCTTACCCATTAGAGTAGCATCCACACTCTTTACCATGCCTATGAGACCCTATGTGCCCCGCCCACTGGCTACCAGCCCACCTCCTGGCTGGCCTGCTTTCCTGCTCCTTCTTCTGCACCAGCCAGTTTCATCTTCTGCAACATGCCAGGCCCACACACTTGCAGTCCTCTCCTCCTGGACTGCTCTTTCCTCAGATACCTGCCTAGGGTACCCCCCAACTATCCACACCCCTGCTCTCATGTCATCTCTTCAAAGGATCCCTACTGTCATATGTGTTCCCCTTATACTAGCTTACTTTTTGGTATTGTGCTCATCATTGCCTCACATCATGCAATACATTTGTAATGGGATATTAAAACCAGACCATTCCTGTCTTTAGGGTCCCAAAGCTGTGAACAATGGGTGGCACACCACTTATACAGGATATGCCAACTGCCACTTTGATATAAAAATCTAAGATTAAATTGGGAAGGGGAATTGAAGAGTTTTAGAGTAAGGATTCCTTTAGAGACAGAGAGCCAAGTGGGAGTAAGGGAGTTGAATCTCAAGAGAACTAGTGGGGAGAATTTAGTATGTGTTTCCTGACATTTGAGGGTAGCTAGGGACTGGTGCCTGTATTAAGAATTGAAAATAAAAAACTTTCCTTCCAAAAGAGAGCTGGCTGATGCAGTCTGAAGTTGGGGGCTGTGGTGACAGCCTGCTTTTCCAGAGTTTGGAGGGGAGGAAGTATGTGGTTCTCTTTCCCAGGCCAGATGTGGACTCCTAGACTATAAGGTCAAGGTGACCCCAACAGAAGGGTAGAACAGAGGCTAAGGAAGAGATTTGGAGTGGCCAGATCAAGAAGAAAACTGCAGGTGGGAGATTCCCAGAATAGGAGGTGGGGCAGAGATCTGCAATTGCAGTATTAGGGCTGGAACATACAGAAGGCCCGACACTGCAGGACTATCCCCCTACCATCACGCCTTTCTTGCCATTCCTACCTCCACATAGGGACCTTGGAGAGGCTGGCAAGTGGGGAGGAAGTGGGTTAGCAGGCTTCGTGCCTGAGTCAGTCTTGGGCTGAAGTCAGGAGGGGCAGGGAAGGGAGAAGCTTTATTTGAAGCAGATGAGACGGCAAAGCTTTAATCTGTTACTGGATTTTATTTTTACATATCTTGCAAAAAAGACTCTGCACAAAGTCTCCTTTGTAAAACAGATTCCTTCTTCACCTAAAAAAGTAGCCAACCTGTTTCTAATCATTTTTGAGCCAGCAACACATGGGTTTGGGTGGCAATGGCAGTAGGGGCAGATGGAGGCAGGTGGAAAGATGGCTAGAGGGGGAAGGGCCAAGCCCCATGAAGAGAGAGCTGCCCTTTCCCAGGGAGGGGACTTTATTTTGGGGGCCCTCCTGGTTCCCAGGGTTGGGAAAGTACCCCAGAGGGGATTGGCTCTGTGAGCCCTGGGGGCAAGGACCTGAGTTTCCACTTTCAGGGGACCAAGATGGTTTGGATAAGGCGTTTAGAGCTGTGACGTTTGTGGACAAAAGACCTGGGGACCATTCTTGGATGCTGAACATTGGGTAAGATCCCGGGCATCTCTACATGGCCCTTCAGAGGGGAGGCCTCGTAATGATTGTGATTTAACTTCTCAACATCCAAACAAGGGAAGACTCCAACTCATATTTAATATGATTTAGAAAAGTTAAATAATGTGACATGTCTTGCACCTGAGTGTAGTGATTGCAAATTTATACCCACCGTACAAGAGAATGGGGCTGCAGGGTGTAATCCTGGAGAGTCAGAGGAGGGGCATTAGGCCACCTCTAATTAACTGGTCTATGCAACATGCAGTGGGCAAGTACCTCGAGTCCCATTTGCCAGAAATAAAATTAAGTCACAAAGCAGCTTGTTGACACCTGTGAGACATTGACAGGGCCAGAGAGCTGGCTAGAGCTGGAGGTCAGACTGCCCAGGCTGTCTCCCGACCTACCCCATGGAATCCTTCCTCCAGGAGCACTGGGGCTCCCGGGAAGATTTAAAGCAAAACATGCAAAAGACCTCACTGGAGATTGAATTAATGCCTGCCAGGGGGTAGAAGGGAATAAAAGGGGAATTTACAAATCCATCAGGGAAAAGGGAGCATTACAGAATGAGGAGAACAAGTTATAAATGAAAAGGGGTGGCAAATTAATGGGGACTAAAATAGATTAGAATTTTATGTGCTCCACGGGGTTTACAACACTTCACATGCAATTAGGAATAAAATCACAGACTCCCCAAGCCCCTGTTCCCTGGAGTCAAACAAGGTTTGGTGGAGGGAAGAAAACCCAAGAGGGCCTTTGGTACAAAGACCCAGGCTGTGCGGCGGGTGGGCAGTAGTACAGACTTCCTGGTGTTAAACGTGTCTTCTGTGGACCTGACATTTGTAATGAGAGGAAAGGGCGGGGGGCGGGGAGGGGTGAAGCTAAGCTGCCAGAGGCTGTCCCTTCTCTCTTTTTTCCTCTCTTGTCCTAGTAAAGCACAATAGGAAAGACTGAGTCATTTCACAGTGGGCATGATTTTTCATGTAAGCATATCTGCTAATACTGGTAACAGCTCACCTATATACAAAATTTTCAGATAGGTGGGAGAAGCAAGTATCTCCCCTATTCTACAGATGAAGAATATGAGGCTCAGAACACTTCGCTGAATGGTCCAAGGTCACACAAATACTAGGCAGTGGAGCCCAGATTCAATCTGAGGTCTTGTCTTAAAATTCCAATCTAGAATCACTGTCTTCTTGGGGTGAGAAGAGGGTAAAGAGGGCAAGTTTCATCTTAAACAGGGACAGAGTAAGTGCAATAGCAAAATCACCACCCTAAGGTCTCCCTGATCCCAGAAATTTTCAACTAGCTTTTGTAGTGTTTTTGTTTTTGTTTCTTTGGGAGGTGGGGAGAGAGTCTTGCTCTGTCACCCCAGCTAGAGTACAGTGGTGTCATCATATCTCAAAGCAACCTTAAACTCCTGGGCTCAAGCGAGCGATCCTCCTGCCTCAGCCTCCCGAATAGCTGGGACTAGAGGCACGTGCCACCACACCCAGCTAATTTTTTCTATTTTTGGTGGAGATGGGATCTTGCTCTTGCTCAGACTGGTCTCGAACTCCTGACCTCAAGTGATCCTCCCATCTCAGCCTCCCAGAGTGGTTGAATTACAGGTGTGAGCCACTGCACCCAGCCTTGTAGTGTTTTAAAGTCCACAATATGATATTCTGCATTTGTGCACCTCAATTGAGGTGCTCTGGGCAGTTTGCATGGGATAGATTTATGTTGTCCAGGATTGGAAGATATTGAGCATCATTGCCTCCCAGCCTTAGTCATCATGGCAAGTAAAATGTCCTCAGTCATTTCCAAATGCTTCTTGGAGGCTGGTGCTGCCCCTAGTTGGGCATTGTGTCTCCTAAAAGGGGTAGTACATTCACCTGTTGTTAGAGGCTGAACTCTGGAGATTTGGAGTGTGGTGTATTCCCACACCTTGCATGGAGGGAAAATGAGCCACAGCTAAAACACAGCAATGCATAGCCCACAGGCTGAATTCACCAACAACTAGCAGAGGGGAGGGTGGAGCACCTCACCCTGGGTTCATGGATGTACTGTCTAAAACAGAGTCCAGGCCTCCGTTGCTCTTTCCTCTAGAGAGACCCAGGTAACATTGTACAAATAGATTATTTCTTGCAGTAAATGTACCTACATGTGGAAATTTTTGGTTCTTGATTTATGGATAGGGAGATCATACGTCCTAGATTACCTGAGGGATGATCCCAATTTATTCCTGTTTTCTTGGTATCATTATCAGTAACTCCCTCTTTCACCCTGGAATATGTCCTGGTTTAAATAATAAAATATATGTATTCCCTAATATGGGAAAACTTGGGCAAGGGTAATTCCCTACATCCTGCACGTCTGAAGAGCTGAGAAATGGGCAGCCTCTATACAACCTAGAAATTCCTTCTTAGAATTACATGCATGCTTGGCCACTGTTCTGGGCTGAATTATGTCCCCTCAAAATTTATATAGTGAAGCAGTAATCCTTAATACCTTCAGAATGTGACTATATTTGGAGAAAGAGTCTTTAAAGAGGTGATTATGTTAAAATGAGGTCATGCTAGTGAGCCCTAATCCAATGTGACTGGTGTCCTATGAGAGAAGGAGGTAAGAACACAGACATGCACAGAGGGAAGACATATGAACACACAGCAAGAAGGCTGCCACCCATAAACAAAGGAGAGAGGCCTCAGAAGAAACCAACCTTTCTGACACCTTGATCTTGGACTTCTAGCCTCCAGAACTGTGAGAAAATAAATTTCACTGTTTAGGCCACTCAGTTTATGGTACTTGGTTATGGTGGCCCTAGCAAACTAATACAGCCACTCTCTGAGATATGTAAAACAGTATTGACCACCAGAATATAAAAAACACAGTGTTCCAGGGGTGGGGGTGGGGGCCTTGGACCTGATGTACCAAGGAGCTTTACTTGGTCTGTAAAAACAAAAGCCTGAGTGAAAAAAACTACTCTCTAGGGACCAGGCCTAGAGAGATGGACCTAGTCAGTGTGAAGTTGCAATGAGGAGTTAGTGGTCTAGCCTCTGGGAACTTGTAGACCTTTACAATGCCCTGGAAACAGGGTTTGAGGCCTGACCACACCTCCTCCCCTTGTCAGCTGATTTGCTCTTCTGGTGGGGCTGGATGGGGAAGGGGAATATGAGTTTCCCAACCAGAGCTGCTTTTGGTGGTTGTGCCTGCCATGTACTGAGAAATGTGACTTCAGAGGCAGGAAGATTCTGGCCTTTGGGGTACCATGGTTACCACCATAAACCCTCACCCCAACACGTACACACACACACACACACACACACACACACTATCCATTAGGAGGTGAAAGTGGCTTTGCCTTATGCCCTCACTACTCTGGAGCTTGGGTAGCAGGTATGAGTATTATCCCCTGCTATCCAGTGTACATCTATTTATTAAGGGCTGGGTTTTGGAACACGATGAACCTGAATCCACATTTTGGCTCTGCCATGTGCCACATTTACCATTTCAGGCAAAATACAGAATCCCTCTAAATGTGTGAATTGGGGATATAATAATACCTACCAGTTGGGGTTATTGTGAGTATTAAGTGAGCTAATGAATGTGAATTTCTCAACAAATTGTTGTTACCACCCAACCGGGTTCTTTGCCTACTGCACAGGATAAAGCCAATACACTGAGACAGCAAGGGTTACAGCAGAGAAACAGTTTAACATCACAAGGTGCCGAGTGAGGAGATGGGAAGAATTTCTCAAATCCGTCTCCCCAAGCATTTGGGAGGTAAGGTTTTTAAAGGTAGTTTGGCAGACAAAGGGCTAGGGAATTGGGTCTGCTGATTGGCTAGGGATAAACTCATAGGATTGGGAAGCAGAAATTATCTTCTTGTGCAGAAACAGTTTCTGCGTTGAAGATCACAGGACATATTGAGTCAGTTCCCATGTATGGCCACTGATCTTGTTGGCGTCATTTGGTCCCCCGAATGCAGAGTTTAGAAGATATCTCAAAGACCAGTTTTATGCTTCATAATAAAAATGTTATCTATAAAAGTGATTGGGGAAGGCACAAATCTTATACCAGTCAAGGATTCATGACTCCTAAACAGTAAGCAATTACAGGAAGGCAAGCTAGGGAACAATGGCTGGTTAATTTTTAGCTATGTCTATACTTTTGTAGAAATCAGACTTTTACCACAGTTCTTGCCTTATGGACTTACATTACTTTAATATAGGCAGTTTCATTGTCTGTATAAGGAAGCATAGCTAATGCTAGTAGTAATATTTCTGGACCAGCTCTGCTTCAGTGGAGGCAGCTGCCTTTCTGGCCCAAAGAGGTAGAAATTATTAAAATATAGTCTTTACTGGAGGTACTGTGATTCAAAAACTACCCTCAAGTTCCCGCACTTGGGGCCTGTGCTGAGTGGCTGGTGATCTCCATTACTGGCCACTCATATTTCCTCCTGGTTCTTGACTCTTTCTGAATGCAGACCTGTGGTTTCTTTGTTCTGAGCTCCTATGCCCTATACTTCACCTTTGGGTTCTTCCTCTAGCATGGCCCATAAATTCCCTAGGCCTCTGCTTTACTGCCCATTCCCACTCTGGAGATCCCACATAAGGGAATGTTTCAGAATAGGATGTAGAGAAGCTGATTCTGCAACTGGACTAAGACTCAAGATGGAGTTCAGGGTCCCCATGCTACCAGGTGCACTGGCTTTGCAAGACCAATGCTGAGACTATCCAAATGTGATATTGTAAAGTTTATACTTGTTCTTCATCCCAGTTTCCAGGCATATAACTCCTAAAATCCTTGGAATCTCCAAAGTGATATGTCTTCTATATACTAATGAATTGACTGATGGCCCCTAGGTAGCTCCAGGGTGGAGGCTGGTCACTGGAAAATCCAAGGCATGTTAGAGGATTGGGACCTTCAGTCCCACCCACCAACCTCTAGGAAGGGGAGAGGGGCTGAAGGTTGAGTTGATTACCAACGGCATTTAATCAATCATGCCTACCTAATGGAGCTTCTTAAAAACCCAAGGAACTGAGCTTGAACCTGTGGAGGTTCCTGGAGAGTGACACTCCCAGAGAGTGCATGGCAGCTCTTCCGCCTTCCCACACACCTTGCCCTGTACATCTATGCCATCTCGTGTTCATTGGTATTCATCGTCATATCCCTTATAATAAACCAATAAATGTAAGTAAGTGTTTCTCTGAGTTCTGTGAGCTGCTCTAGAAAATTAGTCAAACCCAGGAGAGGTTTGTGAGAACCCTGATTTGTAGTTGGTCAGTCAGAAGCACAGGTGAAACAAACTGGGGCTTGCAATTGGCACCTGAAGAGGGGGACTGAGCCCTCAACCTGTGGGATCTGACACCATTTCCAGGTAGATAACATCAGAATTGAATTGAATTAGAGGACACCCAGATGGTGTCTGCTGCAGAATCTGGAGAACTGAGTACTTGCTTGATGTGTCCGGGAAAGACCCATACATTTGGTCATAGAAGCATTTGGTGTTGTGAGAGTATAGTAGAAGAAATGGAGTTTGTTTTTTCTGCTCAGAGAGGCATTTTGGCTAATTATAACCTAAGGACAAAAAAGAACTCCATCCGATCTTAGGAAACCAAGTTCTCCAATCAACCACCATTGGAGGACACCATCCACTCCATCTACTCTCTTACTTGGCTCAACTTTATAGAAGTCAGGTCTACAGAGGGCTGAACCTGTTCTTGAGACTAGATTAGATAAGGTAACAACATTGAGATGATTTCCCAGAAAATTCCTAGGTACGTAAACATGTAATGTCTAACATGTCTATAGAATACCCATATCATCATCCAACAGCTATTTATTACACAACAAAAATAATTTCTAACATTCTTTATATAATTATTAAACTTTCTAATTATTTGTAGTTGTTCCCTCAGGAGTGAGGATTCTTGATTATCACCTCTAGCATGTGGATTTCTGTTTAGGGAACTTTAAATACCTATATCTTCCCAGAGAGTATAGGTTAAAAGGAACAAGCACCTGTTATGCTGTCCCTACTGAGGTATTTGAAAGTAAATCGTAGAAAATATAGCCACAACTTGATACATTTTTTATATAGAGTATTTTTCCATAAGAGATTCACACACACACAAACGAAAGAACTGCTGAATCAAAAGGTATGAGCATTTTTGAGGATCTTGATACATGCATGCTGTTTAAGTGCTTTATAGAAGTGTCATGTCATAATATTATACACTGCCTCAAGGTCATAGAGAGTAGATATTTCACTGGATAGTAATATGTATTGTTATTTTAAAATATTTGCTAATCTATAGATGAAAATAATATATTATTTTGATTTTTGCATCTTTAAAAAATAAATGGCAAGGTTGAACATTTTTCATGCGTTAATTTATTAGCAACATTTTGTCTTCTTGTGAATTTTTGGTATTTATATTATTATCTTTTAGGGCTCTATTGTTTTTCTATTGTTTTTTATCAATTGGTATGCACGTTTACTTAGAGTTATGCTAGACCTTTAGTCTGATGCCATTTTCTGCACATGAGGAAATGTGCCTAAGGTCACATAGCTAGTGGCTCAGATCAAATTCAAACTGAAGTTTGTCTGACTTCAGAGCTTATTCTCTTCCAATTACACTTCCAATTACTTCTTTCTAGTGTGCCAGGGAATGGTGAATTAGACCATATCTGTTTTGGGTCTTAGGCAATGGAGAGCAGGACCTACATAAATATGGAGCTTAATTACTGCAATGCAGGTCCTGGGAATGTCTCATAAATAATTTCTCATTTAACCTCAAAATACTCCTATTAAATGAGAATCAAGTATAATTATGATATTGACATTTTACAGATGAAGCTGCTAGGGTAAAGTAATATCCATGTGCATTAGGTCAAGTGGAGGTCAAATTGAGTCTTAGACTCAAAACTATCATTTTATGATTATACTGTAACACTCCATTTATCTGTCACCATCAGAAGGAAGAGGCAGGTCACTTAAGTTAATTTTCAGTTAAATAAAAATTACCCCTTTAAATACCAATTTTTAAAAATCTTTTATAAAACTTTCACACAAAAAAAATGACTGATCACACACATTTATCTTTTTTTCCCTTTGAGAAGCTACTAAAATTATAGTAAATAAAATTTTCAAAGATATAAAACACAACAATGAGGAGAACATCACAGATGAAAAATTTAAATAAATTTCAGAGAGAGAGAGAGAGACAGAGACAGGGAATAGATAGGGAATTTGTAACTCTTGAAGCAAGACACAGGAGCATATGAAGACTCTACCAAGCAAAGCTACTCAGATTGTGGTCTGTGGATCAGTAGGAACACCCTCACCCCCAAGAACCTGTTAGGAAAGTAAATTCATGGGTCCCTTACCAGACCTACTGAATCAGAGTCTGTGGGTGGGTCCAGGAATATATATTGAATAAGCTCAGCTGATTCTTATATATGGTCAAATTTGAGAAGCATGAACTTAGAGAACACCTGGGTGATACAAATAGGGAATCTATTCTTTGCCTTCCTAATCCTAAAAGGGTTTGGATTTTGCAAGCACCAGAGATGAGGAAGATTGAGACAAACAAGCTCCTTCTCCTGTTCCTTGCAGAGCCCAGGACAATGGTAAAATGGAATCCCCCAACCCCCAGCTGGCCCCACTTCCTTTCCTCCTTACCTCTGTTCTGCACCACAAAGGGCATCCTGTGCACCTGTGTAGTCAACCCAGTTGGCACTTTGGAGCTTCATCCACACTCCACAAATGGTCTCCCTTGGCTACCTTTTGAGGCCTAGAGAAGAGGCCTCCCTTGGTCACTTGAACTCCTTTCCCCATGGGGAGGGCTAAGGCCAGAGGAAGGACACAGTAGGAGTCTCTATGGCATAAGAACCAGGGTAGGGGTTGCAGTCACGTGGCTAGAAGGGTGGATAGGAAGGTACCATGAGGTTATAAATAGAAGGATTAATGGAAAGCACATGCATAGAACACCTGGTTTTTCTTACCCTCTCCATCACCCCTGACTTTCAGACTGTTCTCTAGATTGAGAAATTAAATATCCTTTAGAAAAAAGAAGTCTGCATTTTTTATTTTAGGAATCGTCCTGAAAATAGCCCCACACTTCTGGCCTAATCATCCCGGGCCACAGCCTGCCAGATGAATGCCCCACCCACAGGCATCGGGCCCCTAGTCTGCTCTTGGTTGTCACATTGAAGATGCAGACATGACTAAGGATCAATAGACAGTGAGAATACCAGCCTCATGAAAGAGAAGATAGAGATAAGATAGAATAAAATAATCTCATAAAAAAAACCCAAGAAAAATCTCAGAGAGCATCAATAAAACTCTAATTAGAATTCTCTGAGATATAAGAATAACTGCATTCATAAAACAGGAAATGATATGGCAATGAAACAATCAAAACAAACAGGAAGGAGCTATTTGACATTAAGACTGACTGCCAATGTAGCACTCTTAAATTTTTTATGCAACAATCGTTCACGTCACTTCCTCTTTTCTGGCAGAATCCTGATTTTGTGCACCCTTCCGCAGATGCCTTGTGTTTCAGGGGAGGCTTAGTCCCTCCCATCACCAGGAGTGGGTCTTGACTAGTTTAAGCAATTATGGTAATTCCATTCCCTCTGCCATGTGACTGGCTTAAGAATGAGTATGTGAATGGATGCGGGGAGCACAGTTTGGCGGATGTCCACGATTGTAGCTCTGACACGGGCAGTGCATGGGCAATATATATAGCCAAAGTGTTGTACCCCCACAATATTCTGAAATTAAAAAAAAAAAAAGAAAAGAATGAGTATGTGATGCAATATTGGCCAATGAAGTTTGAAGAAAAGTCTTTTGTGGGGTTTCTGGGACAGTTTTCTCACTCTTAAAAAGGACATAAGACAGATATTTCCTTTTTTTCCTTCAGATCTAGTTGTGTAGAAGCATAATGCTTGGAGTTGCTGCAGCCGTCTTGTTACCAAGAGTCAACAAGCCTAATGACAAGGGTGACTTAACGAAGCATCCAGAGCCCCTACGTCATTAAGCAGCTGAATTAATTAACCTCTGCGCGACCCAACTCTGGATTTTTTGCTATGGGAGATAATCCCCTCTTTGTTTAAACTATTTTGAGCTGAGTTCTTACTTGAAGGCCAAAAGTATCCTAATTGACATATTCAAAGAAAAATATTTGAAAGTTTGGAAAATAATGCCAAGAAAAATCCCTCAAAACATAGAACAAATAGGACCCAGTGGAATATATAAGTTAAAAGATGAGACTTAAAAGATCACCCCAGTGAAAAAGTTACAGAAAGAGCAAAGAAAATGGAGAGGGGGAAATTATCAAAGAAAGAGTACCATGGCATTTCCCAGAAAAAGAGTCATAAATCTCCAAATTGGAAAGTCTTTCCTAAATACTAAGAAAAAAATATTTTCAATGAAGAATTCTATACTAAGCCAAACTCTAAGTCATATGAAGGTAGAATAAATATAATTTCAAAGATACAAGAAGAAAGAGGATGATATGTGAAATAATATTATTATTCAGCAAATACTCACTTCTACCCCTCTGCTCTGGCAAAGTATACTTCCTCCTCCCTTTGAGGTTGGATTGACCTGTGACTTGCTTAATCCGATGCACGGTGAGTGCATATGACATATTGAGCTGAGGCTTTAAATGTGAGTTTAACTTTCATCTCTTCTATTTCTTGCTCTGTCATCAAAAAGAGTAAGCCTCAGGCAGTGCTGCTTTTTCAGTCTGGGTCCCAGAACAAGAGACACGTGGAGCCAACCTGAACCCGTCCCACAACTTGCAACCATGGTAAACTGCACTGAGTTGTTTCAATGGAAAAGGAAATTGGGATAGGATGGTAAACTTGGAAAAAAATTATGCAAACCAAAAAGAAAGGCAATAAGAAGCAGCAGAAATAAAACAAAATAAAACTTATAAGAGAGTAAATGTAATCATAAAACCATACGTGGCTCTACCGTTAACAATATTTATAGTCTTTATAAATTTATAGATTTAACTAAAATAGTGATATAGGGTAGCGGTCAGGTTCTTTTTTTTTTTTCCCCATAGTAGCTAGTTGTTTCAGCATAATTTGTTATATTTTTTTCTTTCCTCATTGAATTAACTTGGTAGCTTTGTTGAAAATCAATTTACTCTGTGTGTGAGGGTCTATTTCTGTATGCTCTATTCTGATCTGTCTATCATTATGCCAATACCACAGTCATTTGATTACTCTAGCTTTATAGCAGGTCTTGAAATCAGGGTTGAGAATTCAACTTTGGCCCCTTTCTCTCTTTCTCTCAGATTGTTTTAACTTTGGCCGCTCTCTCTCTTTCAAATTGTTTCAGTTAATCTGGGTTGCATTTCCATGAATATTTTAGAATCAATTTACCAATTTCTGCTTAAAAAGTCTGTAGGTATTATGATTGGGATTGTGTTTAATTTATAGATCAATTTCAGGAGAACTGACATCTTAACAATGTTGAGTCTTTCAAACAATGGAAATAGTGTATCTCTCTGTTTATTTAGGTCTTTTCTACTTTATCTCAGTAGTTTTGGATTTTCAGAGTAGAAGTCTTGCATGATTTCCATTAAATTTATTCTTATTTATGTTTGATGCTGTTGTAAATGGATTTTTTTTAGTTTTATTTTCCAATTTTTTGCTGTTTTTTTAATATTGATCTTGGATTTGGTAACATTTCTAATTACACTTATTAGTCTAGTAGATTTCTTCAAAAAGATTCCATAAAGTTTTCTATATAAACAATTACTTTATCTATGAATATTTTACTGCTTCATTTCCAAACTTCATAGTTTTTTTCCTTGACTTATTGCCCTGGATACCACCATAGTGAAGAGAGATGGCATCTCTACCTTGCTTCTACTCTTCAAGGAAAAACATTCAATAAGTCACCATTATCACCATTAAAAATAATGATCACATAGCTTTTTAATAGATGCCCTTTATCAAGTTGAAGAAGCTTTTTCTATTTCTAATTTTCCTAACAATATTTTTCATTATAGATGTATGCTACATTTTGACAAAATTTCCCACCTTTATCAAGATGATCATATATTTTTTTCTATTTTATTATGTTGTTGCAATGAATTACTTTGATTGTTTCAATTGTTAAACCAACGTTACATTTTTTAGGATAAACCCCGCTTGGTCTTAATGAGATTTACTATATTACATTTTGTAAAGGATATTTTACGTTCATGTAATGAGTTTTTGTAATTTTCTTGTGGTGTCTTTTCAAATTTTGATATCAAGTTTATGTGAGCCTTATAAAGAAATTGAGTTTTTCCTCCTCCATTTTCTAAAAGTTTAAGATTGCTATTATTTTTTCTGTTGGATATTTGCTAGACTATTGAAAACATCTGAGCATGGAACTTTCTTTGTGGAAAAGTTTGTTTCAAATTATCAATTCAATTTTTTAAATAGCTATGACTACTTACATTTTCTATACCTTCTTGCGTAAGTTTTGATATGTTGTGATTTACAAGGAATTTGTTATTTTATCTAAGTTAAATTTATTGGTATAAAATTTCATATTATTTTAATATCTATAATTTAACACTATTATTTTAATATATATTAACACTTCATTTGCAGTAATGGATAGAAAAACTGGATGAAAAGTCTGTGAGGCTATGAAGATATTAAGATATGAACAGCAATATCAGCCATCTTGTCCTAATAGATATTTACAGAACATATACCCAGCATAAAGAATGGAATACAGAATTTTTGAAAAAATATAAATTTCTGAGCCATAAATATCTCAATAAATTTCAAAAGATTGAGTTCAAGACCCACTATAAAGCTATAATAAGGTATTTTAACATATTTTTATTTATGTTTGAAGTACCTCTCTTAGAGATACCTTAAAACTGGATATTGATTTTTATACAAACTGTTAGAGTTTCCTAAGCCACTCAAACTAACACAATGAATCCAGAACCTTTGCTTATTACATTCCTGTTAGTAAATTTTTTCTGGTCTAGTATTATATCCCTTCCATCATTATTCAAACAAATCCTTAGGATTGTTTCCCATATACGTTCCTCCAAATATCTGATCATATAATTGTCAGAATCTTGCGATTCATTCTCTGTGTGTGATATCGCATTGGTTATGGTTCTTAACAGGCTCCTTGGGGCCTGCTGGGACTTGAGTCTGGATATAGCTCTAAGAGAAATGAGAAGTTGTAGGGTAGGTCTTGAGGAGGATCTGGGTTTCATGCAAGGCAGGAGACACCATAACAAGTTCTTCAGGAAGGGGGAGACTGGTCTCCTCAAACAGGGGAGAAAGGTGTGCATCTAGTAACAAACAAATCTTGGCAGAATATAGGGGTTTAATGTCCTTAGCTTCATTTGAATCCACTCATGTATCCCCATTCCAAATGTTGGTGTTCTTCTCCTTACCAATTAATGCCCTAAATTTAACATAAGGGATTCTGCAAATTTGTAAATTTAATTTGCATTATAATTCAGCCACCCATAGGATTAAACTTTGGGTTGTTTTTCAGATATCTCAACCTGAAGCTAGAAGAGATGAGAGTTACTTTTAGTTACTTATATATACCTGGACCTTGATCTGGGAATTTAAAGTTCTGAGAATCTTATTTTCTTTCTCCATTCCTTACAGTATAGTAAGATGCAACCAAACAACCCCATAGTCTTATGCTCTTTATTTCTGCTTAAATGTTTTATGGCAGTAACTACTTGGTCACTCAAAGTTTTGTCTTCTACAGGCACTTGACTCTAGGTGACCACACATGATGATTTAAACAACTGTTTTGTTACTGCTTTCCATGGACTTCTGTTTGCCCATGTCTTTTATTTACCACCAGAAATGGGGTCATTAATGCCTTTAAATAAAGTCAGATCAGAGATTCCCATTTTTTAGATTCTGATCACCTGGAACCACTTCTGGAACAAATAACTGCACCATTCAGGGTTCAGTCAGAGAACCAGAGTGACTTAATGTAATGGGATAAAGTATTTTCATACAAATGATACCTTAAACAATGGTGAGACAAGTTTAAGAAATGGAGGTGTGTGGAATGGGAAGTTAGAGGATCAGAGAAAAAGGCACTGGTGGGGGTGGACAAGTCAGAACTTAGAAGGGAATCTAAGAAACCAAGTGTGCTAGGTGGCCAAAGTGGGACCATGTAGGGGCAAACTTATGGAGGAGTGATTGGAAAGCTGCTGCCTTGGCGTACCTGCCTCTGTGGGGCTGAGCCAAGAGGCTGGAGGTAGACTGGGCTGTTGTTGGTCAGCAGGACGACAGAGAGCTGAAGCAAAGGGCAGTAAGGACAAGCCAGAGCTTTCTAGACGCCTCTGTTTCTCTTTGTCAATGTATCAAACTGCAGAATCTTCAGAGAGTAATGCTGCTTCACTTCTAGCTCCCAAATCTCAAATCTCATGCAAATTTTCCCCCTAGCAACTCTGGCCCAAAATCAGGCAGAAAGGGACTCTGGGAAATACAGTGCTCACAATAGAACAAGCCAGCACACATATCTTGAGCACCACTTATTTTCTCTCCCCCGAATTAATTCTAAAATCAATAAGGGTGATACCAAACCTACTGATGTTGATCTTGATAATGAATTTTTACATGCTAAGCAAAGACTTTTGGATCACTCTTGGGTAAATATTCAAATTAAATTATACACACATACATTACCTTGTTTATACTGAAGAATTTTAAAGTTAATTACCTCAAGACAGTATAATGTGCATACGTATGCCAATAAGAACATGATTGAAGATACAGATATAGATGTAAAATATATAGAGAGATATATAATATATATATATACATTGATATAGATACACAGAAAGAATTATTGAATGAGAGACAATATTTTTGTAGTGGTCATCCTGTGGTGGAAGATTACATGTAATTTTACTTTTTGATTTTTTTAAGTTATTTTATATTGAATATGTATTATTTTATAATCAGAAATGTCATAAATAAAAACCAACTTAATAAACTCTTTCTTTTTTTCTTTACTTAGGACTAAATGTCAAATGACATGTGTGCATAGCATCAACATTAAATTTAATCTATTAAAGTTTATGATCTGGAACCTAGTTTTGAATTCTACAAATGGAACCATGACCATTTTTAGGAAATGAAATGAATTGTTCAGCAAGACCAGCCCACACTGAAAATAAAGTCAGAGAGAGGGTTTTGGGTCACTCTGTCCCTACATGGTATTCTACCTTGAGCACACAGTTATCCAGGGCTTCCTTACACACCTTGATCTGTCACAGAGCAGAGAGAGGCAAAGCCTCCTTAGGCATGCCTCTGCGTTAGCATGAGAACTGGAGAGACCTCTTCTCTCTCTGTCTCTCCCTCTCCTTGCCGCCTGTCTCTCTGAGACTCTTTCTCTCTCCCTGTCTTTCATTCTTCCTCTCTTCTACCTCTACCTTTCAGGATGTTACAAAGAAAAAGTCTTATTTATTTGTTTTTATTTAGTTGCAACCCCTCCCCCACCATATTCTCTTTCACACAAGTGAAAACATTAATCTTCTCATTTAATGAAAATCCTAACCCCCAGGCTTTGGCACTGGATAGAGGCACAGGCTGCCTTAGGGAGAGGCAGGTTGGCCTCGGCTGCCCCTGGCTGGCCCTGCACACTCTAAATCTCCACAAATCAGAGCCAAGCGCCTGGCCTCATGAAATGGTATTTGAATTTGGCTACTGGGAAAGAAGGGTAAAAATCTAACAACCGTGTCTTGGTTTCATCTTTGGGTTGGAGGGTTAGGGATATGGGTTTCTGTGCCCCATAGGGAACAAAGGAGCAGGGCTGGCATTTAATTTCATCCTGGGAGTCATCCACGATGACCATCCAGGGGCCTGTGCCCTCCAGTGCCATTCCTTTTACTATATTTAGTCCATTATGAATATGGAATAACACTGAAAATGATTCACATCGACATCCCTCTGTCTAGCCTAATAACATCAAAGTCATTAACAACAAATGCAAGTTCACCCTCACAATGTGATTTGGAAATCTCAGCGCTCCCCGGTGCCCTCCTCTGCCTGTCCTGGCAGATAGCCTGGACACAATAACCCAGCACGCCTGCCCTTCCACTCCCCAGTTGCCTCCCTCTCCAAAGAAAAAAAACAGGTGTAAAGGCCAGGGAGAGAAAAGGTTGCTGTTGGCTACATGGACTATTGACGAAATGGTGAACTGCTGGGGTCGGGCCCTCCTTGAGGAGAGCAGGAGGGGAGGGGAAGATGAGAGTTGAAGAGACCTGTCCTCTCTTTTTCTCTCTCCCTCTGTCTCTCTCCCTCTCCCTGCCCCCTCTCTCTCTGAGCCTCCTTCTTTCTCCCCGTCTTTCCTTCTGTCTGCACATCCCACTTGAGTTGCTGGTGCTCTCCAAACTCAGCTGCCTCTCTCGCATCTGCTAAGATACCTTCATCATTAGTGTTTCTGCTCAGGCTGTTCACGTTACTCCACTAGAAGGTGAATCATCTGTTCTTTGCTTTCATAGTACTTATCTCTCTGTATTTATAGAGTCTGTTTATTTGAATAAATATCTGTTTTCCTCACTAGCCTGTAAGCTCTGTGAGGGCAGCGACTTTGTTTTGCCACCGTTTCATAGGTCCTGGAGCAGTGAATTGCATATAGTAGTGTTAAAGAAATAGCAGTTAAATAAATAAGTAAAAGGAGGGATGGAAGAAGCAAGAGAGAGAGAAAGAGAGAGAGAAAGTAGGCAGAATTAAATATTGACTCCATTTTATAGAAGGAGAAACAGGTACTGAGCCAGTGAGCCATTTGATTCAGGCCTTTTGGTTAAACAATGGAAAAATCCACATGACTTACTGCATTTTCACTTCTGGCTTTGATGTTCCCACCTCACTCCCACCCCAAAACCACTTGTTCCCCTAAAATTACGCATGCCTAACAAGGCTTTGCCTCTCTCTGGTCTGTGACAGATCAGGGTGAGTAAATAAGCCCTGGATAATTGTATGGTCAAGGTAGAATACCATGTAGGGACAGAGTGACCTGAAATCCTTTCTCTTACTTTGTTTTCAGTGTGGACTGGTCATGGTGAACAATTTATCTAACCTGTCTACAGCTTTCTTCACAACCAAACTATCTAGCCTAATTTTGGCAACCCAAGGCTAAAATCAGTCTCCTGCCTTCAGTTGCGTTGCTTGGCTTACGGAGGAGGCAAACCTGTAGGGCTGCACCGTCTACTTGTGTCTGTTCCTGCATCACATCCAACATTTGTGTGCTAGAGGAGGAGTCTGCTCCTAAGCCCCTCTTGGCAGGGCCTGGGTGCAACTTTCCACCTTTCCCAGCATCAGGGTATCTTTCTAAACAAAGAGAAATGGCTCAAGGAGAGGGGAGATCAGTTAGTCCAAGGGTTGCTTGCACTCTCTTGAGAGTATAGGCATAGGATTTCCTCCCGAGCCAAAGAAAAACTGGGGGAAAAGACTCAGGTACTTTCCTTCTTCTTTGCTCCCAGTCAGGACTTGAGAAGTTCCTTCTAACTGCTTGATTTTGAAGAGAAAAGGAACTTGTTGGTGCCTTCCTTCTTCTTCATAAAGGGAAAGTGAAGAAGAATTAATCCTGTATACTTAATTTATTAATAGGTATTCTGTTCAAAGTTAAGTCAACAAATTGGATTATTACACAAAGGTATTGTGAATGTTTGGATAAAGATGGATAAAGGTGTGATGTTGCCTAGGAACCAGCATGGGATCAGCATGAACAAGTCATGTCAAACCCTTCTTTTGGGAAACTATATCGGAAGTTCAGGGAAGTACTAAAGACAGGGTGTACATTCTTCTCATATATGCATTGTGATATTATATGAAGCCCAGATAGAACAGCTAATACGTTGAAAGTTGGAAATAAGATTGAAAATCATCTCAACAAGTTCCAAGTTTCTTTATTATCAATAATGTTTACTAAATAGTTTTTTGTCTACTGTGCCTGGTTTTCCACCCAAATTTTCAATATTGTTTTGAAAATCAACTTGGTTGTTGTTGAGGTAACATTTACATACAGTAAATGGTCTCCTTTTAAGTGTACAGTTTGATGAGTTTTGGCAAATGTATACAGCCAGGTACCCAGCACCACAACCAGGATACAGAATTTAAAGTTTTTTGATATTGTGATTCAGAATACTAACTGCATTTTCTACCCTCTGCCAACACCTTCCACCATGGTCCAGAGACAGAAAGTAAACTAGATACTTAAGATGTCAAATATTTTATTTTTTTACTTATTTACTTCTATTTTTAATTCTGGTAAAATATACATAATATAGGATTTACCATCTTAACCACTTTTAAGTGTACATTTTAATAATGTTAAGTACATTTGCATTGTTGTGCAACCAGTCACCAAAACTTTTTCAGAGGTGGAAATTATTTTGAATAACCTTTATTTAAGTTGCTATACGGTGTTGGTTAGGCATTTCCTAAGGACTCCCAGTGAGCCAGGTCATATAGGTGGCACTTTGTGTAGTGTTTAAGAAAAACTCGGGAATCATGGAACTCAGGTTCAAATCCCAGCCCCACCACTTAACATATTTTATTATCCCTAAGACACGACCAGTCAAAAGGTACACTATTATTTTATCGAACAGTAAGAAGGAAAACAATGCCACCAATTAAACTAGGAAACAATGGCTTAATGATGGCTCTCTGTGATGCATGCAACAGTCCCGACAATCTCTCATTGTTTTAAAATTTCTTTCTTCTTTTTCAAGGACTTTAGTCATTTATTACAGTGCCTTGCTTGGCACATGATAGGCAATCCTTTTGCACATATCTCAGGAATAAAGAGAAACAGCTTCAGCTATTTGTGAGCATCATCCTTTCTTAGGTCACATAAAGGATTTAGTTGTCGTTTTACAAGAAAATATGGAATTGTTGTTATTCCTCCAGTGATAAATATTTGTTTCTCAAATAAAAAATTTATGATCTGTTGCTCTATTTTTGTCTATTGTGTACACAATAACTTTTAATTTTCATGCCAAGTCACAGCATACTCTTTTGAAGATATTTTAAACAGCAATTAAACTCAATGTTTATAACGTGATTGAAGCAATAACAATATGAATAGCTATGACCAAGGCCACACATGTGCATGAAATGGCAATTAGATCAAACTGCTGTCTGGTTGCCAGTGATTGTGAGACATCATTGATTGTAAAAGGCATCCTGATCTCAGAGATGTTAAAAATGAAAAAAAATGTGCGTCTTGTAATCCATAAATTATAGTGCAGGCTATGTGTCCTTGGGCAGGTATTTAACTTCCTTGTGCCTCATGCTCCTAATCTATAAAATGAGGCTAATAATAGTACATGCTTCATAGGATATGAGTGAAGATTAAATGAAACATTTAGCACAGTAACTGATGTACAATAAAAATTCAATAAATATATTAACCATGGATATTATTAATCATCTTAGCTGTATCAAAGTATATCAGATAGCTATTGCTGCATAACAAATAACTTCAAACTTATTAGCTTAAAATAATAAGCATTTATTATGTCATAGTTTCTGTGAGTTAGGAATTTGGAAGTGGTTTAGTGGGGTGGTTGTGGCTCAGGGTCCCTCATGTAGTGGCAGTCAGGATATCGGCAGGCACTACAGTCGTTTTCAGGTTTGGCTGAGGTTGGGGGATCCTCTTCCTAGATGACCAACTCACATGGTTGTTGGCTGGGGCCTCAGTTCCTTACCACATGTGCCTCTTCAGGGCTTCTTTGTGACATAGCAGCTGGCTTCCCCCAGAGCAAGTGATCCAAGAGAGCAAGGAGGAAGTCACAGTGCCTTTTGCGACACAGTCTCTGAAATTGTACACTGTCACTTCCACTTTATTTTATCCATTAGAAGCAAGTTACTAAGTCTTATGAACACTCAAGGATGGGAATTAAGCTCTACCTCTTGAAGGAAAGGATATCAAAGAATTTGCAGACATATTTTAAAACCACCATGCCATAATAACTTTAGGCAAAGTTACCCAATATCTATTCTCTCATTTTCCTTACCAACTGTATTAGTTAAGGTCGCAACAAGAAATAAATGGCACATTGAATTAGGATACTTTTAGAAGGCTTTATTGCAGACAAGATCGGGTGCATTCAAGGTGATATGGCAGTAAATGGCTTTATTACAAAAGTATGGCCTTGTATTAGGTAGTTCAGGAACCCGGGGCAAGCAGCAGCAGAGCAGTTTCCCCCATAGAACTGAGGGATGAAGGCAGAGAGTTTATCAGAATCAATAAGCAGGGAAAGCCATGTAGAGCAGGCTGTCTTAAGAGGAAAAGTGATCTTTGGTCGGGGGACACAGCCGGCCTGAGGCAACTCCACAGGGAGGAAGTCAGGGGAATAAGTATCCTGACCTCACTCTCCTTCCACCTGAAAGGAAAAAAACAAGCTTTTTCTCTGTACTCTCACAGTTACTCTTAATACTTCACTTCTGACACCAGATGTGTGGAGTTTTTTTTCTACTTTTCAGCAGATACCAATGGGCGTCCTACAATTTAACTCACTTCTGACACTATCTACCTGGAGATAGTGTTAGTTCCCACATGTTAAGGGCTCAGTCCCACAAGACTGCCCCCAATTTGGATGCCCATAGCAAGTCCAGGTTGCCCCCTATGCTTCTGACTGACGGCTATACATCAGAGGTTCCCACATCCCCTCCTTGGGTTTGATCATTTGCTAGGACAGCTCACAGGATTCTGGAAAAGAGTTTATTACTAGATTACTGTTTTGTTATAAAACGATACAACTCAGGAGTAGTCAGATGGAACAGATGCCTAGGGCTGGAATGGGAAGGAGTGCAAAGCTTCCCTGCCTTCTCTAGGAATGCCACCATCCTAGTACCAACATGCGTTTACCAATCCAGAAGCTCCCCCAACCCCGTCCTTTGGGTTTTTATAGTGGCTTCATTATACAGTAATAGCTGATTCATCACTGGCCATTGGTGATTAAGTCAATTTCCAGTCCGTCTCCCCTTCCTGGAGGTAGGGGATGAGGGTGAAAGTTTCAACCCTCCAATCACGTCGAGGTTGGTTCCCCTGGTAACCAACCTCCTTTCCTTGAGCTTTCCAAAAATCACCTCATTAACATAAACTCAGGTGTGTGGAAAGGGGCTTGTTATGCATAACAAAAGATGTTTCATTCATCTTTCTCACTCTTATCACTTAGGAAATTCCAAGGGATTTTGGAGCCCTGTGCCAGAAACAGGGATGAAGACCAAATATATATTTCTTATTATAAATTGCAATATCTCACATTCTCCAGTCTTTTGCTGGAGATCCCCAATGAACCGGAGCCAGAGGCACGAACGCCCTGTTGGATGTGTGCACACAGATCAGACTGCTGTGGGAGAGAGCAGGTAGAGAAAGGGGACTGCTGGATCTGGGGAAGTAAACAGATGATAATCGGCGCAATGGTCTCTTTCCTCCTTTAGCTCCCCAAGCCGAGGACTCAGAAAGCTCCACCAGCAGCACGTTTGTCATCATGGGGAGACTCAGATTAGTCACACACCCCCCCCAAAACTTGAAACACTAGCTACCACTGAGTTCTTCATTTAGGTTTGTAAGGAAAAATATGAGGAGAAAGGAACTATTTTAAGTAAGCTAAAAAATTATTATAATCTCTGCCTCTGCAGCATCGTGAGGTCTTCATAGCCGCTTTCTCCCACCACAGATTTCTTATTCCCCTTGCACTTTGGCAGCATCTCAGCTAAACAGAGTTCTTTACTTTGCAGGGATAATTAAACTTGAATTTCTGCAGAATCTGAGTTCTTGAAGTCAAGCCTTTATTTGGTTGTTAGAGATTTCCACTAACCAGGATTATGGGGCAAAGCAGTACTAGGAAGCAATTCAGTGGATTTCCTGTGTTCTAAGTATAGTCCTTCTTACTGCTTTTGTGTAGCGGTAACCAAATTTCTCTCTGATAATTGGGATCAATACCTCACACACTGCAGTGATCCGCCCTTTTTTCTGCTTGTTGGTTTAAAGGCACGAGAAACTCAAAATGGGCAGAGGCAAATTTAGCTTTCAGTTCATTTGGAGGATGAGCTGGTTCCCTGGTGGAAGCTTTTCTCCACTGAGCACTAGAACTTCCAAACACCTATAACTCAAGTTCATAGAAACAGGAAGGAAAAATATTCCCAGTAGGTTATTAGGTATAAAAGTGAGAAAGGCTTCGCCCACTTCCAGTTCATGACTCCTGAACCCCTGCTTCCTGACCATGGGGAGGTGATGTTAGTTCAAGGCATATACCACATCCGGAAGAACAGTATCCCCACTGTGCAGGGCATTGTTTCTCAGCTGGGACTATACATGAATCTTCAGGAAGCCAGGCCACTGCTTTATTAAGCCAGCTGCCTCTGGAAGTTGGGGCATGTGATAAAACTACTGAATTCTGTGGTTGTAAAACAAATTGTTCTTTTATAAAATATGTCTACTGTTAAGACATATTTTTATGTCTTAACAGTATTTTTATGTCTTAACTGTTGTGAGAGCTACCACAATGATGGATGAAGCATTTTTAAGTCTACAAATAATCATGCTGACTGAAACACCTCAGGTAAGAAAATAAATAAGTGTTTTCCCCTGTGAGGACAAGGTGCTGCCCACTTTAGAAGAAGCATGGTCCAAAGCAACCAACCTGTAGACCGACAGGACCCTCTGGGGAGTGGTGCCATATGGGGGCTCAGTGTGTGTCTCTGCTGTTGGCAGGGTGGTCACTCAGCCATGACAGTAGCTGAACTTGCTTTGATGGAGAAAGACTATGCTGTTAAGTCTTCATCAATGCTTCCGTGGCCATTATGTACTGGGGTCATTGAGTAAGCACTGGGATGGCTGGGGAAGAGGCTGATTGGCATATCTTTAAGGTGGGTCATCTCAGCCATTTGTTTATTTGGCATCTCCTCAGCTGTAGACACCCTCTAGTGGGCATTTATCAGAATAATCTCTTCACTCTATTTTCACAGCTCCATTTAATTGTCATCAATTTTCCAATTTTGTCCTTTCAAAATTCCTGATCAGCTGGTCATTGCTCATGGATCAGTATAGGTAAGTAACTGTAGGGGCCAAAGGGAAAGTTCTCCTTGCCCCTCTGAAGGTTCACTGAAAAATCAACTCTCAAGCGGCAGATTAATTGGAGAAAAGGCATAAAAATTTATTTAATGTCTACATACTGGAGCTTCAGAATGAAGACTCAAAGATACAGAGGTAATTGTCCATTTTTATGCTTAGGGTCAACAAATTATTGACAACCATGTAGAAATATGATTGAACAAAAAGGGCATGATATAGTGCTAATAGACTGAATGGGGAAACCCAGCAAGGCCTGTCTCTCTAGATTCTTCTTGGCCTCTCTGAGCATGCATTTCTTCCTTCTGGGTATGGGGCAGGGCCCTCTCTGGAATGGGGATCTAATAATTACACTCAAGGTAGGTCAGATAATTTCTTTATGGCTAGTTTGTACACAGAAAGGTGGAGGGAAAGTTAGAGCAGTATTTTTAAGTTTTATGGCTGGCTTTGGGGAAAAGAGGTTCTGGTTTCTACGACTTGCCTTGGGGAAGAGGAATTCTAGTTTCTGTGGCCAGCCTCGGGGGAGAATGGGACTGAGAGACAGGAGAGCAGGAGAAGGTCAGAGAAAAACTTTTGCTTTTGAAGCCTTCATTTTGGGATATTGTTTTCTGAGTCCTGACATAACTTAGACCATCTTTTCTTCCATACAAAATGTGCAATAGAATACACTGCATGAAATTTTGCCTTGTTGCAGGATTTCTTCTTACCACATATAGTGCAGTATCTGCAGACTTGTTGCTGCATATAGCAGAGATCTATAGATGAACCAGACCAGTGCTTTTTCCTCTTCTGTTAATGGGTCATGAGGCCATAGTGTAGGCTGAGGGAGAAGCAATGAAATTCAGCAGGGGCAGGTACTATAAAAATATAGGCTCTTTGTGTAATTTACCTGTGCCTTCTTGACTATTTGGGGTTCATCTTTTATATACCATTTCCCTCTTTTAATGTAATGCTTCTGTGTGTGTCCAGTTTTATGATTCTATAGAAAATACCCAGCTCATTATGGGAAGTTCAGATCACGTAGTTACTTGGTAACTGAATGTCAGGCATTCAGTTTCTACCAGTGGCAAGTCATAGGCTACTTTCAAATGCAGAGTACATGTTGGCAGAGGAGGGCACAGCCTTATTCAGGCCATGCATTTGTGGCCTTATTAACCACAGCAAACTTATGCTATGGTTTTCCTTGGCTTCCAGAGACTCCATACTGCATCTATGTCTAGCATAAATGCTTCTGATACAAAGGGGTCTGCCAGGTCATAAAGGCCCAAGAAGAAGGCTAGCTTGTACCATAGCTTTCACCTGCTGCAGAGTTATTTGTTATTCTGGATTTTACTCAAAACTGACAGACTTATGGGTTACTTGGTAAATGGGTCAGAATAACATGCCAAAATATTTTGGTCTTTATAGACCAAAAGGCCTATGAAGCACTGTGCTTTGGCTTCATGATGGGTGGTATAAATATAAAGAGTATGTCATTTTATGTGGGACATCTGAACATGCTCTGGAACACTGATGGATCCTGAGAAACTCCCCAATGTGGCAGGACCTTAAACTTTTGCAGCATTTAACTCCTACACTCTGGCATGCATATGTTTTACTAAGTCATCTAGCAGGCTTTTTATTCCATGATGACTAGTTCTAAGTAATATAATGTCATTAATTTACCAGTGTGATGTTCTAGGGGATATCCGGACAATTATGACAGAGCAAAAGAGTTGTTATAATTCTGAAAAAAGACCGTAAAAGTATATTGTTGACATCACCATGTAAATGCAAACTGCTACTGATTTTCCTTACTGATTGAAATGGAATATTAAAAACAAAAGAAAACAAATCATTTGCCATGTCAATACCTGTGTATCTGATGTCCAGGATGGGTTTATTTTCTTTAGTAATTATACCTGGTCTAGAGTTATAGCTGTGGTTATGATAACAACATAATGAAGTTTTCAATAATCTACTGCCATTCTTTATAACCCATCTGGCTTTTGTACTAGAAAAACAGTCAATTTTATTGAGGATTTGGAAGAAATATCTACCTCTACATCTCTCAAGTCTTTGATAGAGATCCTGTTCTCTGCAGTTTTAATAAGATTACAATGTTGACTTTTCTTTGCTATCTTAGTGGAGGGTGAGGATAAGTCAATTTTAAGGACTTCTACTTGTTTTTTCCTAAACTAATAGCCTTACTACATAGAAAGAGAATAACGTAGAGAATCCCTTTTGCTATATACAAGCATACCTTGCTTTATTGCATTTTGCTTTATTGTGTTTTTACAGATACTGTGTTTTTTACAAATTGAAGATATGTGGCAACCCTGGGTCAAGCAAATCTATCTGCACCATTTTTCCAATAGCACACACTCACTTCCTGTCTCTTTGCCACATTTTGGTAATTCTCACAATATTTCAAACTTTTTCATTATTATTATCGTATGTGATTAGTGATCTTTGATGTTACTATTGTAATTGTTTTGGGGCACCACAAACCATGCCCATATGATAAAGACCATGAATTTAATCAATAAGTGTTATATGTGTTCTTACTGCCCCCCTGACTGGCTGTTCCCCCAACTCTTTCTCTCTCCTCAGGCCTCCATATTCCCTGAGACACAACAATACTGAAATTAGGGCAGCTAATAATCCTGCAGTGGCGTCTAAGTGCTCAAGTGAAAGGAAGAGTCATACATCTCTCATTTTAAATCAAAAGCTAAAAATGATCAAGCTTTGTGAGGAAGGCATGTTGAAAGCTGAGGTAGGCTGAAACCTAGGCCTCTTGTGCCAAAGAGTTAACCAAGTTGTGAATGTAAAGAAAAAGTTCTTGAAGGAAATCAAAAGTGCTACTTCAATGAATACATGAATGATAAGAAAGCAAAAGAGCCTTATTGCTGATATGGAAAAAGTTTGAGTGTTCTAGAGAGAAGATTGAACCAGTCATAACATTCTCTTAAGCCAAAACCTATTCCATAGCAAGGCCCTTACTCTCTTCAATTCTGTGATGGCTGAGAAAGGTAAGGAATCTACACAAGAAAAGTTGGAAGCTAGCAGAGGTTGGTTCATGAGGTTTAAGGAAAGAAGCCATCTCTACAACATAAAAGTGCAAGGTAAAGTAGCCAGTGCTGATTGTAGAAGCTCCAGCAAGTTATCTAGAAAATCTAGCCAAGATAATTGATGAGGGTGACTACACCAAACAAATTATTTTTCAGAAACAAGTCTAGATTGGAAGAAGATGCCATCTAGGAGTTTCATAGCTAGAAAGGAGAAGACAATGCTTGTGTTCAAAACTTCAAAGGACAGGCTGACTCTCTTATTAGGAACTAATGCAGTTGGTGACTTTAAGTTGAAGCCAGTGCTCATTTGCCATTCTGAAAATCCTAGGGCCCTTAAGAATTATGCTAAATTTACTTCTGCCTGTGCTCTATAAATAGAAAAACAAAGCCCAGATGACAACCCATCTGTTTGTAGCATGGTTTACTGAATATTTTAAGCTCACTGTTGAGACCTCCTGCTAAGAAAAAAAGATTTGTTTCAAAATATTACTGCTCATTGGCAATATACATGGTCACCCAATGTACCTGATGAAGAGGTTCAAGAAGATTAACATTGTTTTCATGGCTGCTAACACAACATCCATTCTGCTGCCCACTGATCAAGGAGTAATTTTGAGTTTCAAGTCTTATTATTTAAGAAATACATTTTGTAAAGCTATAGTTGCCATAGATAGTGATTCCCCTGATAGATATGAATAAAGTAAATTGAAAACCTTCTGGAAAAGATTTACCATTCTAGACGCCATTAAGTACGTTCATGATTGATGGGAGAATGTCAAAATATCAACATTAACAGAAGTTTGGAAGAAGTTGATTCCAACCCTCATGAACAACTTTGAGAGATTCAAGACATGAGTGGAGGAAGTAACTTTAGAAATGGTGGAAATAGCAAGAGAAGTAGAGTTAGAAGTAGAGCCTGACGATGTGACTGAATTGCTGTAACCTCCTGATAAAAACTTCAATAGATGAGGTATTGCTTCTTAGGGATGAGCAAAGAAGTGTGAACATGTTGAAATGACAACAAAGGATTTAGAATACTACATAAACCTAGTTGATAAAGTAGTGGCAGGGTTTGAGAAGATTGACTCCAATTTTGAAAGAAGTTCTATTGTGGGTAAAATGCGGTCAAACAGCATCAAATGCTACAGAGTAAACTTTCATGAAAGGAAGAGTCAATGGATGCAGCAAACTTCATTGTTGTCTTATTTTAAGAATTTGCCACAGCCACCTCACCCTTCAGCAACCACCACCCTGATCAGTCAGCAGCCGTCAATGCTGAGGCAAGACCCTCCATCAGCAAAAGGATTATGACTTGCTGAAGGCTCAGATGATCATTATAATTTTTAGCAAAAAAGTATTTTAAAATTAAGGTATGTACTTTTTTTATACATAATGCTATTACACACTTAAGGGACTACAGTATAGTGTAAACATAACTTTTATATGCACCAGGAAACCAAAAAATTTGTGTGACTTGCTTTATTGCGATATTCACTTTATTACAGTGGTCTGGAACTACACCCATAATAGATACGATGTATGCCTGTATTTCTATTTATATTAGATAGTCGGGGATCACTGAAATAATTCCTGCATGAGTCTACATGGGTTTATTGTAAGATGAGCTTGTGTCAAGACTTCTATTATTTGACCTCAACTATAATATGGAGATACTGGGCCAAGACTCCATCTGTCATCTCATCTTCCTATGTGACAAGTAGACCATGGTGGCATTTTGAGTCTCAGGGGATCAGCATTAGTTCAAAGCCAATATCTAATAACCCCAGGAAAATACGATTATTTCCTCTTTTCCATAATCACCCTGGTAAACAGCCTCAGATTCTTATGGTGAAGTCTTGGTAAAAGTTTCACGGCATACAAGTTACATGGTATATACTTATGGCTATATTGCAGAGTCCACACTAAAAAGAATCTGACCTTTTCCTCAGTCAATGAGCTCTCAGTCTGGGAATAGGCTTAATTCTGGGAACTGGTTATGAGATTGGGAATGACCATTCTGCCAATGTAAGTTAAGTTTCTGTACATCAGACCTAAAATATTTTTCTTACATATGTCGAGCAACTTTAGTAGACAGCCCATCTATATTGTATCTAAGGACCTTGTGATTAATTAGTCATAACGCACATTAAAATGCTCTGATTATCATTTTGTCATTATGGCCTGTGATGGTAATTACCCTCCTACTCTCTAATGGTTCAGTGATACTCCCTGGCCTCTACCAGCACAGGATCCCGCAAGTGCCATTGAGATCAGGCAGCCTATTGCATCATCCCCCACCATCCTGTCTAGCCTGTAGAGGACAACCATCAGGAGAGCCCTTAGTAGTGCTGGTGCCCCTCTTACCAGAGCACTCTTAATTCCTTGGTGAAGGAAGTGTCTTTTGGGGGGTATATTTCGGGACTAAGTAAAGTGCACATAGAGGATCCATCCCAACATTCCCATTTATTGACCCTTCAAACCTATTCTTGTACAGAATGTTGGTGAAGCTCTGGCATTTTGATCTTATTAATTCAAGGCCATCGTTGAGTATAGGTTTTGATTAAACAAAACGTTAAATCCCAAATTTTGAGTTCATGTACCCATGTCAATGAAGTCAGCTTGTTAGAGCCTAGTACTTACCTTCCCTAGCCTAATACTCTTAAAATCCATCATAATGCCTCCTTTTCTCCTGTTTGGGGAGGTCGTGTAATTCTTTTTGTGTGTAGGCTGTCTCCTCATGGTGCAGAGCTCATATCTCTCTAACTGGGCTAACCCTTGTTATTGGCCTGGAGGCCCTGAGAGGTGGTGGGGCAGGGGCCTGAGGAGCATTGGCATCAGCTTGTGAGGGAAGTGTCCCAGGCGTACTTTTGCCCCACTGAAAGTCTTTTATTCAGGGAAGGGCATATTGAGGGAGGAGATGAGAGGAGAAGGTAAGGGGAGAAGCTGCCTCCTCTGACAAAGAAGTTTAGGGATTTGGAGGTTCGAAGTTCTCAGCTTCACCTATGTCTGTCCAAATATCTACATTCCACACCTTGTGACTCCTTCCCCTCAGCACTCTTAGCCTAGGAAGCACAGAAGACAATTAATAATCGGCACTGCAATGTTTACAACTCTGCAGTGTAGACTGGGGGCTTGGTACTCAGCCATATCAGCCTTACAAGTCTTGGAGATGAAGCATTCTTCAGTGCTGCCATGGAGGCCTTCTGATTCCATGCACTGCTCTGAAGTACTTACTCGTAGCTTTTAATTGGTTTTCCCAAGGTTTGTACTCTAGAGTAACACACAGAAGAATGTTAAGTTGGCCCAAACAGAACTCTTCATTCCTTTCTCTAAACCATACTCCGTTAGCCATCCCTATCTCAGTAAACATTACTAGTATCCACCTAGTTGCTCAAGCGAAAAATCTAAGATTTCTCTCCTTCCCTCTGCATACCCAATCTTTTAGCAAGTCCCGTGACTCCACCTATCTCTAAAATGCACTCCTATCCACTCACTTCTCAGCCTCAATTGTTATACTCCTAGACTAGGCCAATGACATCTCTTGCCAGTCTCCTAACTGGTCCTCTTGACACCCTAAAGTTTATTCTTCACCAGAATTCTGAGTGATCTTTAAGAAATTAATGAAATTGTATTCCTCTGTGGTTAAAAAACCCTCCAGTGCCTATCATAGTTAGCATAAAAAAATCTTTTTATTTTGTTAAAAAGCCACACATGCTCTGGTCCCTGCTAATTTCTCTACTTTTCTCTCCTACTACTCTCCCTAGCTCACTATGCTACAGCCACACAGGCCTTTTAAGTCCTTGAACATGCCAGCTTATTCCCATCTTTGGACTTTTGCCTCACCTGGTCCCTCTGCCTGGAATGTTCTTCCTTCTGATCTTTGAAGAGCTGGCTCCTTGTTATTTAGATTTCAGCAGAACTGTCTCCTCAGAGACCTCAGCATAGCACTTTTCAACACTTAACTGGTTTTTTTTTTTTGGTTAGTTATTCCTTTATCTATTTGTCTACCTATTTGTTATCTTTTCCCTTTAGAATATAATCAGAAAATCTTTTTTTGCCTTGTTCATCGATCTATTTCTATAACTAGAAAATAACACATAGTAGTTTATCAATAGTATTTATTGAATGAATGAATGAAGCTGCCACACGTGAGGGGACTGCTTTGGTGAATAAGATGTCACCATAGCAAGGCCAAGGAGTAAATGAACCATTAACTAAATCATTGGGGGCAATAAATACATTAAAAAGAAGTCAGAAATAAAAGAACATATTAAGTCCAATGAAATTGATTTCTTTGAAATATTCAGGCTATACATGAGAAAGAAAAAGCAAAAGCAGACATATAAGAAACAAATTACCAGGGACTGATCATACAAATGGAAAATTTGTATCATACAAATGGAAAATTACCAGAGACTGATCATACAAATGGAAAATGACCAGGCTATATATAAAAATAGAATCTGTAGCAACCAGTCCAGGAAGCCAACCCATTATCTGCAGTAATCAGTCCAGGTAGTTAACCTGGTATTACAGTAAACAAGTCTAGGAAGCCAAATAATAACCCCTGTAGCAATTGGCCCCAAATGGCCAATACTTGATTAATAGACAAGCTTTCCTAATTTTTGCCTCCACTTCCAACTTAGGATCAACTGGAGAAAGCCAAATATGCACCCTTGTCCAATCATATAGGATGGCTCAATGCTTGTTAGCTTGCTTATAACTTTCCCAGGCCAACAGCATCCAGCCAGGGCATACATGAAGTCTTCCCTTTCTTCTACTATAAAGCTTTTCCACTCCTCTGCCTACGTTTGAGTCTCTGGCCAATGCGTGTGATGGTGGCTGACTCCCTTGCTATAGCAAGCTCTGAATAAACAGCCTTTCCTTGTTCTCATTTGCATGGTCTCTGTTTATTTCCACAATTATGCCAACATATCTAATACCTAGATAATTCAGGATAATGAAGGCATTTGGCATGAATTTTCCAGATAATTGTGCTGTGTGGATCAGACCTCTGGGATTTGAGATGGACTTTTGCATTTCAATGCTGTGTATAGAGCACCATGTAATGCCAGAATAGTCTAATGAGGTTGCATTGAATTGTGTGATATATATCCCCAGGAGCACTGACTTGATAGATCATTATGCAGTCACATTGCATTTTCTCTTCAAAAAAGAGCAGGAGAAATGGGAAAAAGAGGTTGAATTTGAAAATAGTACAAAGTTCCTTTTCTTAAGAAATGTCTACCAAATTAAATATATATAATTATGTATGGTTATTTATCTTTAATGGATGTTTCAGAGACAGAATTATAAGGGAAACTACCTTGCTGTTGTGGTTGCCTGTTTGGGTACTGTGAGCAAGAAAGAAATTGCTTTATTCAAACCATTAATGAAATGTCACTGTCAATCCACCTCTAACTGAATCATGTGCTTTTTATTCTTTGTGTTAAAAATAAAGAAATAAAGAAGGAATGTTTCCAGATACTATCTTGTGCATATAGAAGCAGGCTGTGTTCTAACCCCAAGCTTCATACTGATTTCTTCTTATTTATAAATTTCACCATAAAAAATCAAACATCCATATTTAAGTGTGTAAGAAAATATTACCATGAAGGAGTTTTTTCCTTGTCAATCATTATTTCCAGGAACATCCGCTATTTTTCCTGATGATTTCTTGAAATGTTTTCCCTGCCTGCCTCCTTCCTTCCTCCTTCTTCCTTTTTATTTTTGTTTTTGCAAGGAGAGAAGCTGAGTTTCTTTCTGATTAACATTTTTTCCCTCTAGGCCCTATACTTTCTTACTCAGCCCCTGATATGTCTATGCTGATGTATTTGAAAAACAGATATTCTTAAGAACCTATAACAGGTTAATATTGGCCCCTAACTCCTGTCATGGTCCTAAAACAGGAGATCTGGAGCAATTTGTGGTATACTTAATAAAAATTGCCCTGAGTTTCATGTATCAACCCATGCTTGGCTAAGGTTTATTGAACTGAATCCTTAATGCTAAAGATATGATATTTCCCCTGGATAGCTCAGTGTCAGGGCAGCCACGCCTTACTCTGACCTGGCTCCCTCGAGTTCCTTAGCTCCCTTGGAAACATACTTCGGCAAAACTAAACCAGGGCAGCTAGTGCTTTTTGAAGCAATTGTATTCCTAAGGCTAAGAGATTGCCTGCCATATATGAGGACATTGACTCAAATTTTTGAGCCCAGGTTTTGGACACCATTGGTGGAGGGTGGATCTGACCTGCCTGTTCTGGGAGGGAGTATGGTGCTGGAGGGAACAGTGAGTTGGGAGCAAGACAGTGTCAACTGTGGCATCTTTCTTGCAAAATTTCCTTTTTAATATTGCATTTGGATGGGGAAAAAAGGGATTACTGGGGACATGTCTTGATCCTTAGATCCTGAAGCAAAGAGGATAATGTCGTCAGTGGACCTGACAGTATCTCCCGTACGAGGTACAGTGAATTGATTGGGAGGTGTGCATGAGTGGAGTGCAGACATTGATGGGAGTGCTGGGCTTGGTGTCTGTTTGTTACAGAATTTGGCTTTGTCGTCAAGATAGCTAACTGCCTCCAGCATTTTTAGAAACACCAATAGCAGCACCTAGGGCTATGAAAAATAGCAAACTTTGGAACTTAATCACCAGTGGCACTGAGGTACTTTGAGTCTTTGGTAAACTGGTTTACCCCACAAACAGCAATAGTTCTAGCTAACGTGTTGAATATTTACCATGTGCAGGCACAGTACAAAATATGTTATGTAAAGGTCCCCAACCCCCTGGGCTGCAGCCCAGTTCTGGTCCGTGGCCTGTTAGGAAACAGGCCGCACATCACCACCTGAGCTCCACACCACCCCCTACCCCAGGTCTGTGGAAAAATTGTCTTCCATGAAACCAGTCCCTGGTGCCCAAAATGTTGGGAACTGCTGATTAGTCTTCAATACCACTTAATGAAGTAGATACATTTAACATCCACCTTTTCTAAAAAATGAAACTATGGCCCAGGGAACTTATGGGACTTGCCCAAGCCAGAAGGTTTGGGGTGCAGAAGGAATCCAGAATTTCTCATACCCAAACCCATGACATCAGAGTCTATGCTATTCAGGAGAAATAAAACCTACTAAACTAACTCTCTCTCCCTTCTCCTTTTGTCCTCGCTTGTCCAAAACAATTTCCTTTACTCAAGGAAGCAATGAGAGGATTTCTCAGCTTTCTGGATGGGACTAAAACAAAATGGGGTCCACATCAGATTTGGGATTAGCCTCTAGGTTTAGTAGTTGCTATGGTTTGAATGTGTCCCCCTAAGTTCACTTATTGGAAACTTAATCCCCAATGCAACAGTTGAGAGGTGGGAACTTTAAAAGGTGATTAAGTCTTGAGGGCTTTACCCTCATGAATGAATTAATGCTGATATTTTGGGAGTGGGTTAGTTATTGCAGGGTGAGTTCCTGATAAAAAGATGAGTTCATCTCTCTACCTCTCTTTCTGTCTTTTATCCTTCCACTTTCCACCAAGGAATGCCCTTCCAGCAAGAACCTTTGCCAGATGTGGCCCCTTGATCTTGGACTTCACAGCCTCCAGAACTATAAGAAATAAATCCTATTCTTTATGAATTACCCAGTCTCAGGTGTTCTATTATAGCAGCACAAACAGACTGAGACAGTAGTTATTTCCTCATACATGTCCCATTTCTTGGATTTTGGACTCAATTCTATTTTTCTTTCAAGACTGAATAATAAAAATGTCTGACCTGCCACCCACTTTGTCCCTTACCTTGTCCCAATCCCCAAGTCTGCTTTTCCTAATGATTTTGAACTATACTGCCATGGGGTGATTCATTTGGTTCCATTTTCCTTTATTTTGCTAATATATTATGTGCCGCCTGCTTTATGTTCATCCTCACCAGCCGTTGTCTTCATAGCTTTTTATCCCCCATCCCAATTTTGGAACAATCATCTATAGCCATTAAGCGACTTAACAAATCTTTCTGTCAGTGGGGTACTTTATGGAAATTGAAAACTAATTAACGTTTATCTCAGCAGCTAATCACATAAAATCTACTGCCTTCCTATCTCAGGTTCTAAAATAATGATCGCCCATGAATTGAGCAAGGAACATCTTGATAAGTCCTGACAGGGCACAAGCTGAGATGAGAGGGGATGGGTGGGATTCAGCCTCTTCTGTTAATGAGGACCATGGGGTAAGCAGCCAAGAGCTTCTAGGAAAGGGTGGCCTCACCACTTGGGCAGGGAGTTGCCAGCACACACGTGTTGTGTCTACACACACACACATACACACTCACAGAGACAACTATTAAACACAACTATTAAAAGTTATTGGCTTTAGTGTTTAAAAATGGTCCTCTTGTAAAAACAAACCTACTTAACCATTTATTTACTCATTTATTCATTCATTCAGTAAACATTTATTTATTCACCAACATATGCATTTTTTTGTGTGTTAGGTAATGGGGAGACAAAGATGCCTAAGGTCCCTGTGTCATTTAATATAAGTTATAAGCAACAAAAACTCAGTGCATGGAAAATAAAAGGAATGTTCAGGGACATGTCTTAAGCAGAAAAAGATTAATTGGCTGCTACACATAAACAGAAAGAAGGAAAGAAACTGGTTTTCTTTTGATTTGGGAAGATGTTAAGCCATATTTTCTGTGTTTGGCAGGTTTCTTTATTGCAGGACTTTTCAGAGACTTTAATATGCTAATGTGTGCTGTTAATTTCCAAGTGGGGAATAGAATAGGCTGCTTTTCTCAGATTTATGTGATGACAGGATCGAGTGTGTGCACATGTGGGCATGGGTGTGTTCATGTGCATATGTATGTATGCGCATGTATGATATATAACACTTAGGATAATGTTTTTCAGAACATATTTTGGAAAATTCTAGACTAGAGTAAAATTCTTTAAACAAAAAAATTAAGATTAGAAAATAGGTATGAAAAAATTTTTATGTGGTGGTTGGGCCTTGGGAAGGACACTGTTAAAAAGACGGTGACAGATGTTGAACTGCCTTGGATATTGTGTGGCATGGGGGCTGAAATCACACAGCTGTCTCTAGTCACAGGGCTGCCACTGGACCATCAATACCTTAGAGCATATTTGAAATAGGCACCTGTTCCTTTGAGTGGATGCAGTTCTGTGCCTGCCACATGGCTGTTGAGAGGGGTTAGGGCTGGTTTCAGCCCCCACTGACTTTCCAGCAGGTGCCCTTGCGCAGTTTGCAATGTACGCAGCTGAATGATAGTTTTCCTTCCTGATGACCTTAATTAAACTTCTCAAAGCCACACTTCAGTCTTCCAAACAGTAGGTCTGCTAGTCACGTTACAATCAACCAGGAAGTTGTTTAAAATACAGATTTCAGGACCATCTCCAGATCCACTGAATCTGAGACACCAAGTTTATCCCAGGAGTTAAGTATTTTTTACAAGCATTACAATTTATTCTGATGGGCATCCACTTTTGGGGAACACATATGAGAAGAACTCCTTGATTACATTTAAGTGGCAAGTGGCAAAGCAATTCTGATCCGGAACCAAAGAATATTTGTTTTTCCCCATTAATAAGAGGTAGATGGTAGGTTTGGATGAGATATAACTGGGACTACTAAGATTCAAACTTATTACCTAAATTAATTGAATTAAGTATGTTAATTCTGTACATGTACATTTTCTATTAGCATTTAGTTTATCTCACTAAAGTACCTTCTATTAAAATGTACACTAAAGAGATGAGTGCTTCAAAAAGACAGTATTAGTGGGGCCTACCATGATCCTGACTTCAGAGTCTCAAGCAACTCCATTCCCCACATTGTGGTAGAAGAAAAGGCCACAGCTGAACACAAATGCCCCGAGTAGGTTGACTCTAGCAGAGTGGGATGAAACCAAACACACCTGGCAGAAAAATAAAACAAATAAGGGTTTAAAGAGTTACTTGTCTTTATTTAGTCAAAGGCAAATTTGTTGAAATTTAACTTTTATTGATACTAAATCCAAGTCACAGTAATAATCTTCACAAAGTGCATATACTTAGCACTCTATAAATGTAAGCTTCTTAGGGATAAGAATAATGTCTCATTTATCTCTGCACCTCCCAGAACTTAGTGTTAGTTGAACAAATACATTCTGATTGTCTATTACTTGATACATAATAGGTGATCCATAAGTATCTGTGGAATGAAAAAACATGTTACTGTTTAAATATTTTTAAAAAGTTTTCCAGTATTGTAAATTGGCTGATGTAAAAGCCCAGCCCCAGGCATTGTAAGATCTACTTTGGTTTTTTGGTTACAGTGAACATAAACCTAGCTGAAATAAGAAATCCGGGGTGGCTGGAGCAGGAAGCACATGGGGTCTCAGGAGATCTGGACACAGGAATTGGAACTTCCCCAGGTGCTCTGGTTTTCTTGCTTCTGTCTCTCTCTCTCTCTCTCTCACACACACTTTCTCTCGCCTCTTCCCCTCTCTCCAGACAGCTTTATGTGCCTTTCTCCTCTATGAACTCTGTCTCCCAAGGGCTCCCAACTTTGTATGTCCTCAGTTCAGTTGGACATATCAGGGTCAAATGGCCAGCCTCTCAATCCCAACTCCAGATTCCCAGGGGAGACAATCTGATTGGTTCACCTTGAATCAAGCTTCCATGTGTGGTCAAATCATCCATAGCTGCAGGTGGGGAAAGAGAAGCATAGAGTACAAACGTGACTAACTGGACTCACACCTGCTGTATGAATGATGTTCTCAGAAAAGAGAATTGTGAGCATGGAGGATCCCTGCAAATCATCTACTACAAGATCTCTCTACCATGTCCCTTGGAATTTGTACCCACTGCATCCTACTCCACCTTTAGGGAATCTTCATGCCTTGCTCTTGTAGAGGACTTTGTCATATACAATAGTTGTGTATTAACACAACTAAAATTTAGTATATATGATAGTTGTGTGTACTAAATCTTAGTAAATAGGACATGAGATTTGGATTCTGCAGGTAGAGAGTGATTTAAAGGGGTTGTGTGATGAATACTTTTAAATTTAAAAAATCACTAATATTTGTGTCCCCAAGTGAAGGGTTTTACTGCTTAGATTTTCTTAAAGCCAAAGCACCAATACTGTATCATACCACTCCATTTTATGCACCTTTTTTCCTTACATAATCAAATACAGAATTTGAATGCAGCGCTTAGGGAAAGTAACACCAGTGGTGGCTAGGGTTTCTACTCAAAAGGAAATATTTTTACAAATTCAGGTGGGGACCTCATGGATCATGGAATTATAAACCCTTCACTTTATAGATGAGAAATACGAAGCCCAGAATACGGAAGAAATTTGCCCGAGGTCACACTGATAGGTAGGGGGCCTTACTTAGAAGACACATATTTTTGCGGGTATTTTGATTACTTTTAAGTTATTTCTTTGTAACCTAAGGGGTGTCTTTGTAATAAAAGTGTTAATGCCAAGAATTTTGTATAGCTTTTTTTTTTAACTTATTTTAATTACAAGACTTGGAGACTGCCTTGCCTTAAGTTTCTCTCAGAAACAATGTGTGTTGAGAGTAATTCTTCTAGCGAAAAGGCAGGCAGAGCCAGCATCTGGTTTTAAATATTGTTAGCACAATGGAATGGAGGCCCTGGTGAGTTTATACAGACCTTCGCTGTTTACACAATCCAAGGGGGCTTTGTGATAGATTTTTTTTTCCTGTCTCTTTTGGTGGCTGATCAAGAGAAAGACGTTTTCTGAGGAAAGCATCTTGGCTTTGGACAATAGTTTTTAAATTTGCAAGGGACTCAAGGGCTATTTGGCAAGTGCAGTTCAGCTTTGGGTTGTCTGTGCAATTACTGGTTGTTGTTTTCCACATTTTTATGTGAATGTTATTTCTGAGTCCAATATCTTTTTCCTTTTTTGGTCTGCAAATTTCACTCTCCTCCTCATGCTCTCGCAAAGCATTTGTTCCCAGATAATGTCAAGGAAAATGGCCAGAAAGCAAATATCACAAGTACAACAGCTTAGAGGTGGAAGTTTTATTACATTTTCCTTAACACAGCCCAGATGAAAAACAACATCAAGATGCCTCAAATTTTCTTTAGTTCAAAATCCTTGTCTCTCTAGAGCATAGCAGCAAAAAGAAAAATCATGGGTTCAGGTTATAATCAGAAGCATGTTTGATTCCCAGCCTCTATGTAGTTTTGTTCATTTGTACCTGCAGGTGCTTCAGGTCTCTACTTCTCCACCAACAGGTGCCAATCTCCCATCTCTGCTGCCAATAAGGCCACATATACCCTGTCTGACGCTGTTGCCACCACCAGGGTGCTGCTTTGCTGCTAAGAGCCATTTCTGCCACTAACAACAAGATAATTTCCCTCTAAGGACAATAGCCCTTTAGGCCCCAACATCAACACTTCTTTTGTTTGCTCATGTAAAGGATGTTATTTTCCTTCATCAATGAAAGTGTATTACTAAGTTCACTTTTGGGGGACATATGCCCTTGTTTCATTGTCTCACTCAACATATATGCTTTAGTGACCTTGAACTAGCAGCCTGAAATGATTCTTTTATCTTCCAGCGTTCTCACACCTCACGGCTAACGCTTTGGTTTCCAAGACACCCTCCTCTTCCCACCCCTGGCCGTGAAGTAAGCATTGCCTTTCTTTGTTGTCAAGTCCTTAAGCCCCAGATGTATTTTTTTTATCTTTTTAGGTAGACTGAGAAACCACACAAAGATAAGGCTCTGGAATTTAGCCATGGTGCCTAGGAGTTCCGATGCTAAGTAAGCAGATCAGATCCTGATCACATCATTCTGGAGGTTCTGTGATTTCAGTAGGTTTGGAAACCGCAGTTTAGAGGAGAGAGCTCTAGAATGTGGGTTATAATAAAAAATTTACCATTCCTAACTTATTTTCCCATTTAAATTGAATATAAACTAGTTTTTTATGTAGGCAATGTTTGCTTTGAGGACTTCTTGCCTCCTTTTTTTGGACTTTGCCCATCTCCAGCTGTTCAATGTTTTGTTTAAATGATGTCAAACATTTGGATGGTTAGCTGGATTTTTCAGTTTTTCACCCAGATGTTTGCAATCCTGTGGACATTGTCAAAGATTTGTTTATTATCATCCAGCAGGTAATCATGCTGTGTCTGCATACTCTTCATCTTCCAGATGAAAACTGAAAAAGTCAGTTCGTCATCCAGATGTCTCCAAATGCCTGGATGTTTGTCATTGCCAAAGAACATCTGGATAGCTGCATTTTTTTTCTTTCCTTTTCTTTTTTTTTTTTTTTAGTTTTTATTCATGTCTTTGGCACAGACACAGTCTCGGGTTTAGTTGCTCTGGATACAGCACAATAAATAGCCTTAATGGAAATGGGTAGATATTTAACAGAGATACATTCACAGGGTTCCTGTGGTTAAAATTCTAGTCATTGGCTTGTGCAATTGGAAAATCATCACCATCCAAGAAAGTCTCCAAGAGAAATGACATGGTGACCCCTCAGAACTCTCTAGAGGCCTGCCAGCATCAGGGGAATTAGGAAGTTGTGTGCCATCCACATTTATGTAGAGAGTGCCTCCAGGGCTGAAAACACAACTCAGGGAAAAAGAAAAGAACCTTGGCACCATTTACAGCCCCAAACATAAAGCATAAAAATAACCACTCATCATAAATATAAGCAGATATCTAAATAAAGCTCAGGAAGATTATTTGCTCTTTTGGACAACTGTAAAATGAGAGAGCTGGATCTGATAATCACCAACTTCTCTTCCAGTTTTGATAGTTTATTATTTTATAAAACCTATGTACCCATTGCACAAAGGAAGCAGGAACACAGGAAGCAGAAGGGCCTGGTGGTTAACAATGTGAACTTCAGAGACAGAAAGACGTGCTTCACATCCTGGTGCTGTTGCTCACCAAGCTCCCTAAACCCAGCAAGTTCCTATCCTCTTTGAACCTTGCTTTCCCTGCCTTTAAAAGTGTTGTCATTTGGATCATTGTTGTAAGGACCAGATGAAACAATGTATTTAAAGAGCTTACACACGGCCTGATGTACCACCAAACAATAGGAAAATAAACTCAATGTAGAGTTAAGATTCATCCTTTAAGTAATGTCTAGAATGAGTCTGGAATTCAGAAGAGAGGCCTGACTGGAGTTATAAACTTGAGTCATACGGAAAAGAGAGAAAGAGAGAGTAGAAAACGAGGACCAGAGATGGGAGCGAAAGCCTGAGACGCTGCAATGTGAAAGGTAGGGTGGAGGAGGAGCACCTCGTGAGGCAGAGGGAAAACCAGGGGGATGTGCTGTCCTTCAAGCCAAGAGAGGAGAATGTTTTCAAGAAGGATGAAGTGATTATCTGGACCACATGCTGCTGGTTGGCAGGTGCATGTGAGACAGGGAAATGTGTCAGAGTTCGTCTTCGTTTGGATTCCTTCAGAAGCAAACTGAGAAATAAAGATTCAAGTAGGAGTTGTTTATCTAAGAGGTGAAAGTAGTGGGGTGAGGAGGTGAGATGAGGAAGAGGAGACAGCTGATAGAAGGTGTGTTATCAAGCAGCCACTAGTGTGGACAATTGATGTTGAATCCCCTGGGAAGACTCTGGAAGCCAGTGTAAAATACACCCCTGAGAGGGTCACCCCACACGATGGGACCCCGTCAATCATTGCTTGAGTCCTGTTCCCAGGGCAGGGAGAGGGCAGTGGTCTGCCGGCATTTCTGGCCTGCGGTGTAGAGACAAAGCGGGCTCCAGGGTGAGAGGTCCTGGGTAAAGCAGTGCAGGTGCTGGAGCGGTAAGAAAAGGGAGTAAAGGCGGTGTTCATGAGTGATGGGGACAGAAACCAGACCAAAGTGGAGTGAAGAGTGAATGGACAGTGAGGCAGTGGAAATGACACGTGCTGACAACGTGTTTGAGAAGGCTGAGTACGCAGAGGAGAGAATGAACGGGCTAGTAGCCAATGTGAGATATGGTTTCAAGGGTGGGTGTTTTAAAAAATGAGATATTCTTGCTCAGAGTATGTTTTTCTGGTGATTGGAATGATCTGACAGAGAGGGAAAGATAGGTGATGACAGTGGAGAGCCGGAGGGAAGTCCTCGAGAAGGGGAGAAGGGACGGGGCTTGTGCACACAGGGAGCAATGGCTTTAATGGGTGGGGGACGACGGGTTTTCCGTTCCAAGAGAGCAGGGGTGGAGGAGACGGCCGCAGGCAGCGCGCTTATATGTGGTTTCTGTTCTGAACGCAGCGTGAGGCAATGCCGTGCGCGTGTGGGATGGGAGGGCAGGGTGTAGGAGGTGTGATGCGCTGACATGAAGTGATTATCTCAGAGAGGGGAAGACAGACTCCCCAATATTTTCAATCTATTCTCTGAACTTGCTCTTTACTTGCTGCTTTAACTGAAATCTGCCTGTCCCCTGAGGACAGTTTTTCCTGTATCACTTTGACGGGGAGGCTGGCTATTTTCCCCTCCCACCCTGCGTCCCTCAGAACCAGGATGGGGACAGATATCCTACTTGCTCCCAATTGCCACTTCCAGACTACTTATCTTTTTTTTTAACCCCTAAAAATCTCAGTTTCTGCATTCTGAAAGACCATGTCAAAAATTTCCATTGCGTCTCTCATTTGGTTTTCTGCAGCATGGGTTGTTCCTGCGATGAGGATTCCAATCCTGTGTGTGTTTGTACTATTTTTTTAGTTCTGCTGGAAGCTTCTTATCTCATTTGCATCTCTTTGTCTCACGTTGTTCCTTTTCCCCAATCCCGTTGTCCTGTCATCTCAGACTGCCCAATCTTTGTTAGTTTCTGCTTCTGTCTGGGAGAGGCAATCTCTTCTAGACCTCTGTTAAGGACGCCAATCCGTTTCTGGACATTTTCTTCTGTATGCTACCCTTTGGTTAGTTGCAGAGAAATGATCTGATTCTGGGTCTTCTGGCTGCTTTCCTTTAGTCTGAAGTATTTTCTTTCATAGTCCCATTTTGGTTTATTTCTCATTTGGAATCTTTGAAGAAGGCAACATCTTTGCCTGTTTTTGTTATCGGCAGTGAAGTCATTGTTTTGGTTCACAATCTTATGTGGTGCTTTAATCCTCTTTTCAAATCCACCACTGAAGGGTCAGTTGATGAGTACAGCTCTTAATTTATTTCTGTTTCTAGAGGAGTTTCAACAAGTGCGCTTCTGCTCTCCTGAGCTGGCAACTTATGTCCACTTGGATGTTTTATTTTCTAGTATTTAGAATCAATCTGAGTCTTTAAAAACTATTATTTATAATACATATGGTTACCAGGGCTTTTCTAGTGTCTTCCACCAATGAGCCTTACCTTATTTCTAATTTAACTATTTTCCAGGATTGCAGCCCCTGCCTGAATGAGAACAACCTATGTATGTGGTTAGGGATGTGACTAGGAGAAGAAATGTTAGAGAAAGTTATCTTCTCACTTAATAGAGTAACACCAGGAGTGGAGAAGAATGGCTGTCCAGTTTTCAGCTTGAGTCAGGCATTTTCTCGTCTTTGTCTAGGTGGCCTCTGGTCCAAGTGAAGTCAGATTGTGCCATAAACCTAAATCTGCTCAGGGTTTTCTTCACCCATATCTGTTGATATTACTATTAGTATCAATTCCTCCCCATTTCCAGTATTAGGTGGCCTGCCATTCTTTTTTTCAGAGTATTATGAGCCATCATCTTCTTTTTCTGAATCCCCTCTGATATTTTAGTAAGAGTTTGGGAGAGGCTAACTAGATTCATTTTGGATCAGCAGTTTCTATTTTTTGGAGATGGAAATGGCCCAGTGGCTCAGTGTTTCCAAGCGTGATGTGGTGGAGTGTCAGTGTTGCAGCTGGACCTGTCAGGGCCCTGGGTTGGATCACCAACCACTATTTTATAATTGTATGGTCTTTCATCTGTTAAATGGGGCTAATAATATTACCTTCATGAGGTTTGTGAAAGGATTTGATAAAATAGTGATAAATTTTGATAACATGTAAAACACCTGACCCAGTGCATGGCACATAGTAGGCACTCAATAATAGCTCATGATTATGCTTCCGACGACACACTGCCAAAGTCCTAGTAACAAAGCTGTGTTAAAGAGCTTAGTAGACTGGAGCAACTAAGTTATGCCACTAACAACTAACTTTGTATTGCATGTTTATAAAGTCCTTTTTTTAAAAAAACATATTTTTCACTGACTTCTCATAAGAACCTTGTGAAGCAGGGAGTATTGCCATCAACTTATCCTGCAGAATGAGTCTTAAGAAGTAAAGTGAATTCCTCAATATAAATAACTAATTTAGAGCTGGGCCTTGAACCCAAGGCCTCTCATTCTAAAACGTGTGGCTGCAACACCACCCCTCCAGTCTTTGATAATGCTCTGGTGGGGCACCGGTGCAAACAGCCCCAATCCCCACGAGGACTCTCCACACCACTGCCTGCTGGAAAAGCAGGTGAGTTGTCCCAGTTTTTGTCTTGAGGACCCAAAGGGCAACTTCTCATGCTACTCGTCCTCCCATCCAGCTCAGCTGCACCTGTTGAAGCACAGCCGTGCAAGATGCTTATCAGGTGTTCTGTGTGCTCCCTGCTAGAAAAGCTTCTCCATGAACACACTTAAGATATTACTGTTTTTTCTATTATTAATGGAAACTGAGCAGCAACCTTACCCTGCAGCAACATTGTCACTCAGATCATTTATGTCTTGTTTTTAGATTTAAAGTAAACTCTCAAATAACTGAGAAAAATGAACGACTGTTTTAACTAAAAACTTACGATTGTAGGAAGAGAGTAAAAATTTAAAGTATATAGGCACGACAGGGAAAGAATTCTTGGTCTTTTGGACTTTCTCTTTGCTTTTGTAGATAGAAGATAAATCCAAACTATACCCTTCACTTTACTTGGGGTGGGGTGGGGTGGGGGAAGACATAGGTCAAAAGCAAATGTTTGCCCACCAATTTTATTATTTGTTGAAATAGCACATAGGAACTCTGACTGATGTGTAAATTCTCATGTAGTCACCTCCCCTCCCCCATGGAAGTTTACAGAGACAAGGGCCTTCAGGCATTTTTGAGTTATGGGCCTGTAAAAACAAAGTTGTGTTGACATTTTCCCGAAGAAGTGTGCCTACATTTGTTGTCAAATAATTCAAAGCCATTTGAACTTTCCTATTTAGCTTCGATATGGACTCAATTTCATTTACCCTTCCAAGACTTATAAAAGCAAAGAGTTCCTATGTACAGTTACCGCAGTGCCACTTGTAAGGCATAGAAGTAGTGCTTAGTTGTGTCTGGGGGAGAGAATGTATGTGTAATCACACCAGAGAGGTAGAAAGCTTCTCTAAAAGAAATGCGTGTACATAATTAGAACAGAAAAATGAAAACAGAGCAAAAAGAATTAGAATCTAAATGCTTGACAAACCTTGACAGACTGGTGTGTCTATATCTCAGTTCTTTGCAAAGATGAAGTAAATAGCTATCCACACCGTGTAATTCTTTCAGTCAACAATATTTATTGAACGTGTACTATTTGCCATGCACTGTTCTAGATGCTAGAGGCATAGCAATGAACAAAGTGACTTTACCGCTTTACATTTCCGTCAGCTATCTGTGACAGCTCCTATTTCTCCACAGCTTCGCCAACACTTGTTATTGTTTATCTTTGTATTGTAGACATCCTTGTGTGTGTAAAGTGGTATCTCATTGTTTTGATTTGTGTTTCCTTAATGACTAATGATGTTGACCATGTTTTCATGTGCTTATTGGTCATTTGTTTATCTTCCTTGGAGAAATGTCTATTCTAATCCTTTACCCATTTTTTAATTGAGCTATTTGTATTTTTATCCTTGAGTTGTAAGTGTTCTTTAAGTAACCTGGGTGTATGAGACCTTTATCAGATATATGATTTGCAAATATTTTAATTCATTCTGTGGATTGTCTTTTTATTTTATTGACAAAGCCCTTTGAAGCACAAAAGCTTTTAATTTTGATGAAGTCTAATTTATCTATTTTTGCCATTGGTGCTTTTGGTGTCATGTCTAAGAAACCATTGCCAAATCTGTAGTCATAAAAATTTACTCCTGTGTTTTCCTCTAAGAGTTTTATCTCTTACATTTAGGTCTTTGAGCCATTTTCAGTTAATTTCTTCTATGGTGTGAGGTAGGTGTCTGTGATGGTTAATTTTATGTGTCCACTTCATTGGTCTGGGGGATGCCCAGATAGCTGCTTAAACTTTATTTCTGGGTGTGTCTGTGAGGATGTTTCTGGAAGAGATTAGCATTTAAATTGGTCGACTGATAAAGCAGATGCTCTCCCCAGCATGGGATGGCATCATTCAACCTTTTGAGGGCCTAGAAAAAAAAAGGTGGAGGAAGGTTGAATTTGTTCTTTGCCTGACTGCTTGAGCTGGGACATCTATCTTCTGCCCTGGTGTTCCTGGTTCTCAGGTCTCCACACTGGCTAAAATCTATATCATCTCCACTCTGGCTTTTAGGCCTTTGAACTATACCACCACTTCTCCTGGGTCTCAAGTTTTCAGGTGGCTGAATGTGTCACTTTTCAGCCTTCATAATCACATGAGCCAATTCCTTATAATAAAACTCGTTTTACATGTATCTATATCTATCTATCATTCACATATACATATATACAAGTCTATATATCTCCTATTCATTCTGTTTCTATGGAGAATCCTGACTAATGTAGGGTCCAGTTTCATTTTTTTCCATGTAGGTATCCATCGCCATTTGTTAAAGAGACTGTTTTCTCACTCTTGAATTGTATTGGCACCCTTGCGAAAAATCAGTTGACCATAGATATACAGATTTTTTATGGACTCTCAATTCTATTCCATTGATCTGTATGACAATTCTTATGCCAGTACCACACTGGTTTGATTACTGTAGCTTTGTAGTAAGTTTGAAATCAAAGAAAGTGTGAGTCTTTCAGCTTTGTTTTCTTTTCCAAAATTGTTTTGGCTATTCAGGGTCCCTAGCAATTACATATGAATTTTAATATCACTTCTTCCATTTCTGCCAAAAAGGTCTTTGGGATTTTGAAAGGGATTGCATTGAATCTGTAGGTCAATTTGGGAAGTATTTCCATCTTAACAATATTATGTCTTCCAGTCCATGAACACAAGGTGTTTTTTTAATTTATTTAGATTTTCTTTGATTTATTTCAATGGTATTTTGTAGTTTTCATTATACAAGTCTTGCATTTCTTTTGTTACATTTATTCCTATGTATTTTACTCTTTTTGATACTATTGTAAATGAAATTATTTTCTTTTATTTTTGGGTTGTTCATTGTTAATGTATAGAAATACAAAAGGTTTTTGTATACTGATCTTGCATCTTGCAACCTTGCTGAATTTGTTAATTAGCACTAATAGTTTTTTAGTGGATTCCTTAAGAGATTTTTTATATATAAAATCATGTCATCTACAAATAGAGAATTTTACTTCTTTCCTTTCAATCAGGATGTCTTTTCTTTCTTTTCTTGCCTGATTGCTCTGGCTCTAATGTCCAGTGCAAGGATGAGTAGATGCAGTGTGAGTAAACATACTCGTTCTGTTCCTGATCTCAGGAGGATCAGTGCTTCATCATAAACCTTCTTCAAACCACCCACTACTCTCATCCTCACTGCTACTCCTTTCTTCTAAACTATTATCTCACCTGGATTACTTTCAGAGACTTCCTTGCTTCCTTGCAATCTCTCTACTCTGCATCCAGAATGATATTTCTAATGTTGGAACTGTATTGTGATCCCTGCTACATGATACTCTTTAATGCTCCCCAGGGTCTCCAGGTAAAATCTTAAGTCTTAATATGGCTTTAAAGATAGTTTTTATCTCCAGTCTCATCTCCTTTATCTATCAATCTATATATCCAACTATACATCATCTTATTTGCATTTGCCAAGGGCATTGTGCTCTCTCCTGTTACCGACTTTTGCACGTGCTGCAAAAAACCAAATCAAACAAACGAAAAACAAAACATTTCTCTCTATATTCCACTCCTTTTTACCTAGATAAGGTCTACTGTTTCTCTGTGTCTCATCTTAGGTGTCAATTCCTCTAGGAAGCCCTTTCCTGATCACCCAGAACTGGGTTAGGAGTCTCTTCTATGTGTTCCCATAAAACCTTGTGCTTACCAAGTCTTTCTGACCCTAAATTTAGTGTTCTTTTTAATCACTCAGAGTTATCACCCTTATGGAACTTGGCCTGTGTGTTTTTGCACTATTCTCCATCACTTCTTACAATTAGGCTATAACATCCTTAAGGGTAACATCTAAGCCTAAAATTTCTTTATGCCTCCCAACTTCCTGATGTCAAGCAGGTGCACAACATGCATTGATGTCTTCATGTGAAAACATTAATGGAATTTAATTAATCTGCAAATACTAGGGGTATTATAGTTCTTATTAGCAGCCTTAACCCCCAGACCTCCTACCCAGAGCTTTCTTCTGCTAAGAACCAAGACCAGATAAGGGAAAAATATATGAAATATCTATATACATGCAAATTTATACATGGAAAGAATTTCTAGAGATATTGTCACGTCCAACATTCTCACTATGAATGTGAAAGCTAGAGCTTAAAAAGTTTCAGTGACTTCTCCTGGGCTGCAGGGGTGATATTTAGCAGAACAGAGAGGGAAACATTCATTTCCTAACCTCAATATCAGTATCTGACCACACAACTGGGAGGCTCTTTGGGCCAGTCATAGAACACTAGTCATCAGGGCAGACTATTGAAGTCAGCCCACTGTCTCATTGTTGAGGCACAAGACTTTGGGTGATTTGGGAGAATTAGAAAACTGAATGTGTCTTTCCTTGCAGGTAACAATTTTTCCCTGGGGAAGACAATGTTGCCACCCCCACGGGAGCATCCAGCTGAACTGTCTGGGCTAGAGTGATCCCTGCATGCTCCAGGTCATGCCCCAGACACTGTGGATGGGGCTACCTTTGCATTATCTTCAGGGTTTTTCAAAAGCTGAGCTCTCTCTTCCATGAGTTACAATAGAGCAGGTACATCATGCTTTATATGAAAACTGGATTATTGAAAAGAAAGTATTGGAAAGGAAAGCCTATTTTCAGGCTTTCTGTGTAGCCTAGGAGATTGTTGTTCAAAGAATTTTGTGGTACTTTATTTAGTGAATAAAAGCAGTGGTTGGAATAGAAGTCTTTCAGTATTTTTTGTATCTCTGAGATTGTATGAGTACGTTGATAGCATAAATGATCATTCTTCAATTTCTCTACTTTTAGTGAGCCTCAATTCCTGCTGGCAAACTTGGAAGGAAGTGGGACAAGGATAATTTGAGCATTTTCTCTCTGCTAGGTATTTTAGAGATACCGAACAGGGAAAAATTGAAAGCATTCCCCCTAAGAACTGGAGTAAGACAAGAATCCCCACTTTCACTACTCCTATTCAACATAGTACTGGAAGTCCTAGCCAGAGCAATTAGGCAAGAGAAAGAAATAACAGGCATCCAAACTGGAGAAGAGAAGTCAAATTATCTCTGTTTGCCAGCAATATGATTATATACTTAGAAAAACCTAAAGACTCTGCCAAAAGACTCCTAGATTTGATAAATAAATTCAGTAAAGTTTCAGGATTCAAAATCAATGTACAAAAATCAGTAACATTTCTATTCACTAACAATGACCAAGCTGAGAACCAAATCAAGAAGTCAGTTCCATTTACAATAGCTATAAAAAAAATTAAACACCTAGGAATACATTTAAGCAAGGAGGTAAAAGATCTCTATAAGGAAAACTACAAAGCACCTGTGAAAGAAATTGTAGATGACACAAACAAATGGGAAAACATCCCATGCGCATGGATTGAAAGAAATCAATATCATTAGAATGACCATACTGCCCAAAGCAATCCACAGATTCAATGTAATTCCTATCAAAATACCAATGTCATTTTTTATAGAATTAGAAAAAAATCCTAAAATTCATATGAAATTAAAAAGAGCCCAAATATCCAAAGCAATTCTAAGCAAAAAGAACAAAGCTGGAGGCATCATATAACCTGACTTTAAATTATACTATAAGGCTATAGTAACCAAAACATCATGGCACTGGTATAAAAATAGACATATAGATCAATGGAACAGAATAGAGAACCCAGAAATAAAGCCACATACTCATGGCCAACTGATTTTCAACAAAGTTGATAAAACATACATTAAGGAAAGGACACCCTATTCAATAAATGGTGCTGGGAAAATTGGATCACTAACTGCAGAAGAATGAAACTAGACTCCTATCTCTCACCATATACAAAAAGTAACTCAAGATGGATTAAAGACTTAAATGTAAGACCTGAAGCATTAACTAATATAATCTCCCTGATATTATTGTGATATTTGAGCCTCACTTTCTGGATGAAGCTGCTGAGGTTCAGGGAGGTTTTAAGTGGCTTCACCAAGGCAGCAGCCAGACAAAAATATTTCAAGAATGTGGGAGTGGTCAACCATGAAAATTGTGGCTAAGAGCAGTAAGGGTGGAAAATTGGTCATTTGCTTTGGGAAGACCTAGATCAATGTTTCTCAATCTTTAATGAGCATAGAGATCACCTTATTAAAATCATATTCTGGGGTTAGGCCAGGGACTCTGCATTTCTCTTCATTTCCAACAAGCTGCCAGATAATGCTGAAGCTACTGGTCCTTGGATCACACTTTGAGTATCAAAGATCTAGGTCACTGGTGACCTTGACAAGAAGTCAAGTTCCAGTGGAGTAATGGAGGATGAAAGTCATACTGGAGTAGGTTGGAGAGAGAATGAGCATTTAGGGAGTGCAGACTGAGTGAGTATGTGGACAGTCGTGGAGCAATCTGAAGGTCTCACTCTCTCTCCCCCTGCCACTTCAACGTGCTTGTTTGATTTGCATCTACGTGTGCCTACACAAATTCATCCTCCTGGTTATGACCCCATGAGATGATTGCTGTGATTCTTGAGGGAGGATCGAATTTGCCCTGTGCTCCCCTGGTGCACCAGCCCTTGGGCTAAATCCTGGAGTGACCCTGGCATTAGTGAGGCAAGGCATATAACCTTCAAGCTGCGTGATCTTTGTGTGTTTGCCACACTGCTGAAGGCATCACAGAGCCACTCAGCAGATTGCTAATGATGACATTCCTTTCCAGAGAACCTGTGAGCACAGTTATTTTTGTTACAGGATATTTTATGGAAAATGCTACATATAAATATATGTATAAACTATATATTGTTTATTACAAGACTATCTTGTGGACTTTTAAAAAATAAAGCACATTATACTACTCATATTTCCTCAGTTACCAGAACTCAGATTGCTTAAGTTCAAAATCTGGCTCTAAATATTTATTAGCTGTGTAACTTTGAGCAAATTACTCAGTTTCCTCACCTACTGGAGATAAAAGTACCTAATACTTGCCCAGAAGCAGTGGTTCACACCTTTAATCCCAGGACTTTGAGAGGCTGAGACAGGAGGGTTGCTTGAGGTTGGGAGTTTGAGACTAGCCTGGGCAACATAGTGAGACCTTATCTCTAAAAAAAAAAAAATTGTCTGGGCATGGTAGTATGCACCTATAGTTCCAGCTACTCAGGAGGCTGAGGCCATAGGATAGCTTGAGCCCAGGAATTTGAGGTTACAGCAAGCTGTGATGATGCCACTGCACTCCAACCTGTGTGACAGAGTGAGACCCTGTCTCTAAAAAAATAAATAAATAAGTACCTAGTGGTTTTGTTGGGAAGATTAAACAAACTAAAAAATATATTATAAATACCTAGCATAGTACCTGGCACATAGTAAAAGCTTTGTAATTTTTGTCCATTATCAAATATTACATGATTTAATGCATAAAGTATGAAATAGTCCAGGAATTGGATCTCTATTAACTATCAAATTTGGTTGACTTTAAAATGGTTTTGTGAAATGAGCAGAAAAGAGATAATGATGGATAAATTACCATTTTCATCCCCAAATCAGCAAATGTAAAGCCAGGTGTTCATATCTGCTTTCTGGCATCTAGAGTCAAGTTTCTGTCCTGCCCCCTCTTTACATTTCAGAATCGTAGAACATCAAAGACAAATGATTTTAGAGATCAACTTGTCTGACTATTGCTATACAGGCATATCTTGTTTTATTTTGCATCCCTTTATTGTGCTTCGCAGATATTGCATTTTTAACAAATCAAAGGTTTGTGGCAACCCTGTGCCAAGCAATTCTATTGGCACAAGAAATACATTTCATAAGGCTATAGCTTTCATAGATAGTGACTCCTCCTATGGATCTGGACAAAGTAAACTGAGAACTTTCTGGAAAAGATTCACCATTCTAGATGCCATTAAGAACTTTTGTGATTCACGGGAGGAGGTCAATATATCAACATTAACAGGAGTTTAAAAGAAGTTGATTCCAACTCTATGGATGACTTTCAGGAGTTTGAGACTTCCGTGGAGAAAGTAACTTTAGATGCGTTGGAAATAGAAGAGAACTAGAATTAGAAGTGGAGCCTGAAGATGTGACTGAATTTCTGCAGTCTCATGATAAAACTTTGACATAGGAGGAGTTGCTTTTTATGGATGAGAAGAGAAAGTGGTTTCTGAGATGGAATCTACACCTGTTGTGGATGCTGTGAACATTGTTAAAGTGACAACAAAGGATTTATAATAGTCCACAAACTTAGTTGATAAAGCAGTGGCAGGGTTTCAGAGGACTGACTCCAATTTTGAAAGAAGTTCTATTGTGGATAAAATGCTACTAAACAGCATCATATGCTACAGAGAAATCTTTTGTGAAAGGAAAAGTCCATTGAAGTGGCAAACTTTGTTGCTGTCTTATTTTAAGAAACTGCCACAGCCACTCCAACCTTCAGCAACCACCACCCTGATGAGTCAGTAACCATCAACACTGAGGCAAGACCCTCCATCAGCAAAAAGACTACAACTCGCTGAAGGCTTAGATGATTGCTATAATTTTTTTAGCAATAAAGTATTTTTAAATTAAGGTATGTATGTATTTTTATACATAATGCTATTACACCCTTAAAAGACTATAGTATATGGGAAACATAACTTTTGTATACACTAGGAAACCAAAAAATTTGTGTGACTTGCTTTATTGTGATATTCACTTTATTGCAGTGGTCTGGAATCGAATCTGTTGGATCTCCAAGATATAAATGTGGTGTCTAGGCTCATAAATTTGGGTCACATTGCCCATAAATAAGTGAAAGAATTAGAACTTAAATATGGGTCTCCAGATTCTTTAACCAATGTTCTAGGATCATATGATTGAAGAGATTAGCAGGGGAAATGTTTTGGGTTAAATAACATAAAGTATCTCCACGGCATCAGCCTGAGATGTGAAGCAGCAGCCTGGGCTCCACAGGCAGGTACACACAGCAATGCTGGCAGAAGTGCAACTTCTTGATCTTTGACCTCCGCATCCTTGCCCACATTTTGCCCATCCCTATAGATGATGATCTGACATCCTGCTTGTCCCTCTGAGTTCTGTGGTCCCTCATTCTGGTTTATAAAACATCTCTTCCCTTCGACTACAGTGGTGTGTGGACTGGTTGCTGCTTGGTGGGGGTTCATGGGTCTCTCTAAGGCACTGCCCCCATGGAGATTTTGGTGGAGAGTCCAGGGTCCCACGAAGCTTCTCTGACCTCTGAGGGTTGAGCCCATGTGGGCACATGTGACTCACATAAACCTGTTAAAGACCAAACTATCCAGGTGAAAATTGTTAAATAGGTTCAACTTAAAACTGCTATCTGTTAGGGTTCATTTGAGTATCTATCTTGATGAAGTTAGGCAGGATGGAAAATGGCTTCCATTTCGTGTGCTAGCTCCAAATGATTGGTAATGGTTGTCTAGAATATTCTGAGGATAGTAGTCTGAGTTGCAGCTCAGGAAAGAGTATGGAAAAAAGAATGAGTACTGTGGTCAATTAAAAATGCCTGCCACAGGCCACCGAGTGGGGAGTGGTGGCTCTAGTTGGCTTATTTTCAATTTCTGAATGGCTCTTTGGGGCATTTTCTGGGACTTGTTTTATAGATGTGCCCTTGAAGATTTGAAGTTTTTCTGATACCCAAGTGATAAACTTTATACCACTCCCACCTTGAGAAGAATAAAACCATATTTAGAGAATTTGAGAAGTTTCAAGGAAGAGAAGAGGAAGGATATTAAAATATGCTGAGAGTTTACTGAGTCCTATATCCTTTTCATGTACCTTACTATTTTGTTAGGTATTAAAAAAAATGTGCACAAAGGGGAAGGAATGATTTGCCCTGACTCTGAAGCAGAGCCTGTTGGCAGGGGTCAAATGTCCCAGCTGTTGGAAGAGGAGCTAGGGGTCAGGGAGCCTGCAGGTCCTGATATTTTTGTGTCACATTGTCACAGTTAAGTGTCAGAGAAGCAGAAAGGCAACACTGAATAATGAGAGGAAATAATGAGAAGCTTATTAGCATATTTTATAAAAATTAATAACTTTGACGTTTCCTCACTGTTGCACAGTGCCTCAAGATCCCTGGCTCTGCCTTGTGTAGGAAATTGTCCCCCAAATCACCCAGTTCCTTGCTCTGGTAGGCAACTCTGGAATTCCTATGGGTGGAGAAATCATCCCATATGAGAACAAGCCACAGTATTAAAAGGTCTAGGACTAGTGACTCGGGTCCAGTGTTAGGTTCTATAACTTTCTCATTAAAAAACACCAGGTAAATCCTAATAGCTCTAACTGCATTTTCTTTTCTCAAAAGTGAGAAAACTGTAGCTCCACTATATACGTTAAAGGTTGTGGTTACTCTGTACTAAAAATGCTTGACAGCCTCTTCAAAAAATGTTTATATCTTGAAGACGAAGCTTAGCTTTGTTGACCAGTTTACCCATGGTTTGTCCTCTTGTGGATACAAATGAGGCCATTTCAGCTTTAATAATATAAAATTTCACTGGTGCCCGTTTGTGGAGGACTTTATACTAAGTACTACTGAAGTAGGGCACTTCCTTCAGAATTTTAGTTTTTCTATCTGAAGACAGGGTGTGAGATGGTGACAGTGCGTGGAGGGAGGTGGCGACAGTGCGTGGAGGGAGGTGGCGATCAGTGATAGCTGAAAGAGCTCCGGACTTGGAATCAAATGACCTAATTCCACAAACCTGCTGTGTGATTTTTTTCATGCTCATTTAGCTCTTCTATTCCTCACTACTCTTTCCTGGAATGTGAAGGGGAATAGCAGGTGTGCTTATCCATTTACTTGCTCAGTCATAAATTCAACATTTACTGAGCCTCCTCTGTGTTCCATGCGTTGTGCTAGATGCTAAGTTACTACTGCAACTACTGCTACCTCTTCTAGCATCACCTCTGGTGACCACAGTGACAACCACCATGACCTGGACTCCTGCTAGGTACCACACACTGTGCTGAGTGCTTCATATATGTTATTTCATCCAGTCCTCAGAACAGCACAGTAAGGACTTAATTCCATTTCTATTTTGCAGTTGAGAAAGACAAACCTTGTGAGATTAAGGGGCATGTTGAAGGTTTTCCAACTATTGATGAGTATCAGAGTCTGGGTTTGAACTCAAGCCTTTCTGATCCTGAGGCAGAAAAATGAAAAAGAGTCACTATCTTCCAATGTCTTATTTCTTCTGATTTAAACATGATTCTATGTAGGTATGAATGCATTATATGCACATCCAAACAAATGCACATAGGAATATTCATGAATTTGTTTATCATTGTAATCTCAAAAATGACACAATGGACATGCAGGTGTGTAGACACACAGTTGTATCTTGTAAGTAAAGATGGCTGTGAGTTCTTTGATGCAACATCTCATTCTCTGTAGGGCTTCCGACCCCATTTCAGAGCTGCGCTCCCACAGGAGGGCAAATGCCTGGCCCAGCCTTTGTTGTGACTGCACAGGTACCTGGAGAGAAGGGAGAGTTGCCCTCCTCTTTCTCCTCCCACAGTTGGGTGTCTCCTTCCTGAGCTCATCTGGGGCAAAAGAGGAATGTTGCCAGGGAATGCCACCCAGCTGCACGTTTGCATGCGAAAGAGCAATTTCATGTATAGTGGAAACTGGGGTCACAGCACTGACTGCTCTGAGTGGGGCTTCCCCAATCTTCCCATTTGGTGAATTAATCCTTTTTCTTCAAAAGTTGCCTCAGACAAATAGGAGATGTCATTTTGGAACATAGAGATTCAGGAAACACTTTGGAAAGTACTTGCAAGAAATTGCTCTTGAGTGACTTTATCTCAAAGAATTGCTGAGGATGAGCTGTTATCAAATTAAATGGCAGACCTCAATGTATCCACTCTCCCAATAAACCACATTTATTACCCTACAAAAGTGACATTTTCCTTGGCGGTGAGGTACTATAGTTTGAAAGAAATAATTGTCCGTAACATTGTTGGTCCCTGGCATGCAAAGTCGTTCTCTGGCATTAAACTCAGATGATGTCTTTGATGATGATATCATAACAAAAAGATGAACCAGGCTTTGCTATTATGGAGGGGGTTGGGAAAAGGGGAGGAGAAAAGGCATTTCCCATGATCCCTCTATTATGAGAACTGATACTGGCATTTGAATGTGAAGGCTATACTGTCTGGAGACTTACTCCAAATATCCCCATTTTATCCTGTTGAAATGGGTACCAGGAAGTATTCCCCTTTCCCTGAGGGAAGGAATGAAACTTAGCTCACCTTTTCTAGGGGAATTGGAATGGGAAAATCATTAACAACAAATACAAATCAAGCTGCACAGACAGTGTACTTTTCTATTATCCTGTCATCTCCCAGAAGACACACAAGGGTGAAGAAAGTAAATACTACTGCTTAACATTTATATAGCAGTTGAACTTTATAATGTCTTTTCACATGAATTGACCCATTTACATCTCCCAATAGCCTTGTGAGTTAGGAATTATCATTCACATTTTATAGACAAGGAAACTGAAGCTCAGAGAAGGGAAATAAATCCAGCATTTCATAAAATTATGAGCTTATGGAATCTTAGGTTTAGAAAGCACCTTAGAAATAATCTAGGCAGAACTCTAGTTCAAATTTAACTTGATTCCATTGGACTGAACAAACATTCCATTGAATTTAATAAACCTTCATTGAGTACCTGGTTGTGCCTAGCACTATGTTGGGCACTGGGTAGAAAATAGGAATTGGTCTGATTACTGTCCTTGAAGAGCATACTGGCAGGGGAGACATCCTGGTAAAGAAATAACTCATACTGTGAAGTAGATGACACCCAGAAGATGTATGTGTGATAGAGTCTGGGCAGGAGCCATTATTCACCTGGAAGGACAGGTGTGGAAAAGCAGTAGTCCAGGGGGGTCGCTTGAGCAGAGCTCCTAAGGAGGAGGAGGATCCTTTTGGTAGGAATAGGAAGGGAAGGCAGCTGGTCAGCAGGGCAGGACCATACATATGGGCAGAGAAAGCCACATGCGCCAAAGACAGAGGGATGCTTGGAGAAGGCTGGCAGTGCTGGGGGGCTGGATTGTGGCTTTGTGGGAGAAGGGCTGGTGAGGAAGTTGGAAAGGGAAATCAGGACCACAATCTGAAGCACGTTGAGAACCATGTTAAGTAATTCAGATTTTCTCCAGTAGAAAACAGGGACTCATCAAAGGCTTTTGAGCACAAATGTACAGTAATAGTGATAACAAGACTAATGGTAACCATAACAGATAACAGTTATTAAGCACTTACCGCAGGCCAGGCACTTCGCAAGACACTTTACATGCAGTAGCTCAGTTAATTTCCTCAAAAACACTTTGAAAAATGAACTATTTATAATACCCATTTTACAAATGTGGAAACTAGGGTTCAGGGAGCTGACGTAACCTGTTGTGGCAGAGCCAGGCTGTCCGGCAGTGACAGGCTCAGATGGCTGTGTTTGTTAGAAGGATCACTAAGAGTGGGGTAGAAAGTGGGCCTCAAGGGAGAAAGGATTTGTCCTGCCCTCAAAAGTATGACTCAGACCCCATAGGGATGCCCTTGGTTTCTGAGCTGGGGAGGGGAATGCCCCTTTCCTTCAATGCTTGCTGCCTGTCCCAGGAAGCTCAGGTGGGGAGCGTGGCCCTACTTACCCAGGCCATTTAGCTACTGCCTCCCGCCTGTCCCCACCATTGCTACCCTTGCCCACCTCCCCATTTGTATTCTTTATGAGTGACAGGTCTGAAGCCCATCACTGTTGGGGCAACAGTCTGTAGTGAGATCAAGGCTGTTCATCTCAGAAAGTGGACAGCAAGCAAGGGTGTGGGCTCCCTGTCATCCAAGAAAGGTTGGGAAGGGCAGGATGAGCAGAGAACACTATACCATTAGCACCTTGCAGAATGGGTCCCAGAAATGCCCAGATTCCAAATGTGGGTAATGTAATTGTGAATGTACTGGTTAAAGAGATGAAAATGGCTGAACTGTAAATCAGTTTATTTAAATGCATTTTTTGATAGCAGAGTATAGGCATATCATTAGCTTGTAAATGCGTCTAATAAGCCTGTCTTCACTAATATGCCAAAAAGAGTCTAATTAACTTTTTTTCCTCCAGTTAGACAGTAGTGTGAGGATCCCTGATCACATTTCCACTCTATCTTTTTAGCATCAGCAAAGCAGCACTAAAACAGCCCCTGTGACATCTATAAAAATGCTAGTTTATAATTAGGACGATCTTGGCTTGAACAATAATGTTGCAATTTGTAGTGATGGCTTCTGTTTCTCTTTAATTTTAATGTATTAGCCTACAATGCTCTGGAGATTTCTAGGCTGACTAGCCTGTTTCCATTTGCAAAATTGCTAGCATTATATGCTTTAGGTTAAAGAAGGGGAAGCAGCTGCAATTTGGGGGGTTTTGGGGGGATGGAGGGAAGAAAGCAAGGGCAGAAGAAATACTGACAAGAAAAGCCAAGAATAACATTACCCACATATTTCTTAACACATCGTCTGAATGTGAATACCATGTCTAGGAGACTCTGTTGATGAGGACAGGAACCCTGAAACAACAGAATCCTGTGTTTCCCAGTGTTCTCCGGTGCAGAGATTGTCACCCTCTTTCCATCAGAGTCCCAGGGGCCTGCAAAAATTGGCCATGGATTCCACCAAGAAAATTCAGGAAGGTTGACCATTTTGATCTTTTTTTTAGCCTTATAATTCTTTGTGGAGTCTGTTTGCACATTGAAACAAAATGCCAACATCACTGTCAGAACCACATCACTGAGACTGCCATGTCTCTTTTGTCATGCCCCGGAACACAATCACCTCTGTTGCCTAATGCTAGGGTTCTTAATATTGGGAGAGAGTGGCCCATGGATAGGCTTCAGGAAATCTGTGAATACCCTGAAATAGAATGTAACTTTGAATGAACTTCAGAATTATCTGCGAGAGATTTTACTCACACCAAAACCTGGATCAGGAGATCTTGGGTGGGATTTGAGAATCTGTGTTTTTTAAAAGAATTCTCTGATAATTTTAATAATATACCTTTAACTGGGGAGAATCTTCATGACTTTTATCAGAGCCTCAAAAAATTTGTGACCCCAAGAAGTTTATGAACCATTGGTATAAAGTCTGGCGTTTCAGGTGCTACTAGCTCTGACCTATCTTTCTTTTCCATGTCTGTTCTCCTATTGGGGGATTGAGGGACCTAATAAATAGTACCACTCATTCCTAGCTGAGTCCTCAGCCAAGCGAGAAATAAGACAAATGAGTAAGGCAGAAAGGAGATGAACATATTACCTTTATTTTCTAAATGGCTAATTGCAATGGATTGAATGTTTGTGTCCCTGCCAAAATTCATATGTCGAAATCCTAACCCCTGATGTGATGGTATTAGGAGGTGGGGCCTTTGAGAGGTAATAAGATCATTAGGGTGGGGCATTCATGAATGGGATTAGTGCCCTTACAAAAGGAACCCCAGAGAGCTTTCTTACCCTCTTTCCCCCACGTGAGGATACAAAGAGATGTCAGCAGTCTTCTACCTGGTAAAAGTTTCTTAGCAGAACCCAACCATGTTGGAATGCTGATCTCAGACTTCCAGCCTCCAGAACTATGAAAAATAAATGTCTGTTGTTTATAAGTCACCAGTCTATGGTATTTTGTTATAGCAGCTTGAACTAAGACATTAATATTGAAGAACGTGGCATATACCTCCAGGCTAGTGGAGTTATTAATACTGAAACCCCAAGTTTAAGCAGATCTACCCACCCAGACTCAGGCAGCATTGGATGGGGGCAGGCCTCCCCCATCAGGCAGGAGCAGAACCTGCCCCTGAGAACTATGGTGAAGGAGAAGAGCAGCACCTGTGCTTCCCCAGGCAGCTGGCTCCTAAGGAGGAGGAAGGACAGGTGCTGGAAAGCACATGCTTAATTTCTTTCCTAAACGACACTGGGGCAGAATGAGTGAAGAGATGAAGAGTGGCCAGGACTGTCACTCTAACAGAATGTGCTCTGCATGGAGGGCAGAATCAGGAGCTGTTATTACTCCTTGACTAACATTCCCAATATTCCCTAATATGTCATGTATTTTTTGCCTCTGTATCCTTTTCATACCCTCTGTACTATATGAAATCTGCTTTCAATCATCATCATTTATCCGAATTTCATTTGTCCTTAAAAACCAGATGGAGTTCGACTTCCTCAGTTGAGTCTTCTTTGACTGCTTCTCTGTGCAAACTTTCCTGGTACCAGGGGAAATCTGGTCTGAGCTTCCATAGCCATTCTCCAAAGCCTGACTGACACCACAATTGCCTGCAGGAGAGTTCACCTACACCAAAACCTGGGTCTTACTATTAGAGAATCCGATCAGGAGATCTTGGGTGGGGTTTGGGAATCTATACTTTTAAAAAGTCTCCCCAGATAATTCTAATAATCTGCCTGGTCCAGAAACCACTGTCCAGTCATTGTTTACAAGATCCTTTTGGTATTCTTAGCCCTGTTTGTGAAAGGGGAGAAGTGCATCACACAAAAGAGAAGGGTCACCAAAAACTACATCGGATGTAGGGTGCAGAGGAGCATAGTTAGGATGGGCACCATGGAAGAGTCTTGAACATTTGGGTGAGACAACGGTACCAGTTGTGGGGGACATAGTGGGAAAAACATCTAGCTGTTTCTCTGTAGCTGAAAAATGACCTCAGATATAAAGGGGGCTTAAGAGAATTATATGACCATTATCTGTAAAATGAGTATAATAATAATACCCTTGTAGAGTTTTGGGGTGGATTAAGTAAACAAAGTATAGGAAGTATATAAAGCACCTAGCAGAGTGCCTAGAATATAGAAGATACAGTAGTCTCTCCTTATCCACGTTTACACTTTCCATAGTTTCAGTTACCTGAGATCAACCACAGCCTAAAAATATGAAATGGAAACTTCCAGAAATAAAGAATTCATAAGCTTTAAATTGCACACCATTCTGAGTAGCATGATGAAATCTCACGCCATCCCACTCCATCCCGCGTGGGACATGAACCATCCTTTGTCCAGTGTATCCGTGCTGTATATGCTATCCACCTGTTACTTTATAGGAAAAAACATAGAGTATATAGGATTTGGTACTATCTGTGGTTTCAGGCAACTACTGGGGGTCTTGGAATGTATCCCCTGCAAATAAGGGGGGAATACTGTGCAGTGAATACAACTTGCAATATTTCATAATCCAGATTTAATTTTGTACCTATAATACTTGCCTGTGGGAAAGAAATTAGACAAGTAATAACAAAATCACCCATGGATAGGAAAATAAATACTGATTGTCTCATTTTGTTTGTGTATTGTTTTTCCTTATTTGTACCAGTTCTTTCCCTGTGTTTTCCTTTAGGTCTTTGAACATATTTAAAACAGTTGTTTTAAAGGCTTTGTCTAGTAAGCCTGATGTCTGTGCTTCTTCAGGGATGGTTTCTGCCAATTTATTTTCTTCCCTGGAACTGGTCATATTTTCCTGTTTCTTTGTGTGCCTTGTCATTTTTTCTTCTCCGTGTAATTTTTGTTGAAAATTGGTTATGAGAAAAAAACCTGCCTCTTTCAGTCTTTGTAGATTGGCTTTGTGTTGTGCTCAAGGTCTTGTCAGGTCTTTTCTGAATCAGCATCTTGACTGGGCCTATGTGTGCCTTTTTCAGTTCCCCTGTATACATGGCTGCTTTTACATGTCTTAATTTCCCAAAGAGTCTCCCCCCAGCTTCTCCTGGGGCCTTAAACGTCTATTGTATGTCTTCACCTGTAATTTCTTGCCACGCGCTCTGTGGGTCTGTAGCGTCCCGCAGCTTTCACAAGCAGCCCTGCGACTTCTCACCCGAGCTTTAGGTTTGGTAAGACGGAGACTCCTTCTCCATGGAGCCTCCAGACAACTTAGAACATTGCAGATGAGATCTGCTCTGCTCTTTCTGATTCAAGGGAGGGAATGGGAACTGGGTTGTCCCCTCCTCCAGACCAAGACTGCACCACGCAGTCTTGGGGATAGGACAAGGACGGGTAAAATACCGTGAGTTTTCCTACTGTTTTGAATGCAGCTTTTTCTTGATTGCATGTTTGCTTGGTTGCTGTATACATTTGACTGTTTTCTAGAGCTTCTGCAAGTTTATTTTAGCCAGTTTCTGGTTGTTTTTTAACGTTTCCCTGGGGTAATGAGGAACTGGAGTATTCTAGTCCACCATTTTTGTATCAGACTTTCTTGGTCATCCCTTTTAGTTATCTATTCTCAGATTTTCAGGATGTTACTGCTATTTTTCTGACTAGCTTAGATTTATAGACATAACATTTTAAAGAATAATAAAAGTATTAAATTGTTAGAACAGGAATGGACTTCAGAAACCAACTTGCCCAAATCCTTCATTTTTTTGGTGAGGAAGTGAAGGTTTCCTCCTGGAAAGGGGAAGAGACTTTTCTGAAGTCACATAGTCGTGAGTGGCAGATCTAAGCCTCAAACCGAGATTTTCTAACTGGATGCCCAGTGTGATCAGCTTAAGAAATCCATGTGACCCAGGAGAGTTCCAGCCGTCAGGATGTAAGTGATCCCAGCACGGCTGTCATCCTTCAGGCCTCTCACCCTGCCCCTTCACACACACCCTTTTCCTCCTCTGTGCCAGAAGCCACCACTTTCAGTTCTTGATGTTAATTAAAGTAGCACTAATGTGGTAGTTGGGGGCAGAACTGCAATCCCCGGGAAGGTAAGTCAGGGCAACAGTCCAGGAAGAAGAGGAATGTAGGAAGGTCCTGAGAGAAAGACTCGGAAATAGGCACCAAGACACCTCCAGCCACAAGAAATGGGGCTCACTATTGGAGCCTGGACATGGGACAAAGCAGCCCATTGCTAGAAACCAGACAGATTAAGGTCAGGCACAGGCAGTTTTTGAAAGAAGGATATAATTAGTGTAGGTATAAAAATGTTAAACTTTAATGAAATAACTGCAAATTAAAACCAGATATCATCTTTGGCTTATCAAGATAGTGATTATTTTTTTCAAAAGCTGAAAAACCACTAGTGTTGTTTAGGGAGTAAGGAAATGGGTACACCCTCAATGCTAAGCATTTTGATGGGTGCAATCTGTCCTAATTTGAAAAACTATGCCAAAAACTTGAAAGATACTGCCGTATTTTGGCTCAATTTTTTCACTTTGAAAAATTTATACTAAGAAATGTTGAAGAATGTACACACACATTTAGCTACAAGAATGCTAATTGTAGAGAAATCAGATGTCTAATAATAGGTAAGCTAGTTAATAAATTATACAATATCCATATATTGGCAGATAATAAACAAATACAACTGATGGTGTATAATTATGTTTATTGGCATGGGAAGATGTTCATAATATATTGCTAAATAAAAGAAAGAAATTGTTTGCAAATATGTACATTTAATATGTTCCTGACACATAGTATGCTCTTAATAAAAATGTGATTTATTGATATGGTAAAACACTAAAAAGGAGCATATATGCCAAAATGTCAATAATTATTAACATTATCTCTGGTTAGTGGATAGTGGGATTTATTTAATTGTCTGTCTTTTTTCTTAAAATTTATTTATTGATTTTTATTTCAAAATATTATGGGGGTACAAACATTTAGGTTACATATATTGCCTTTGCACCACCTGAGTCAGAGCTACAAGCATGCCCCTCCCCCAGTGTGCACCGCACCCATTAAGTGTGAATATACCCATCCCCTCCTCCCCGTCCCCACCTGCCCAACACCTGGTGAATGTTACTTCCATATGTGCACATAACTGTTGATCAATTAGTGCCAATTTGATGGTGAGTATATGTGGTGCTTGTTTTTCCATTCTTGTGATACTTCACTTAGGAGGATGGGCTCAAGCTCCATCCAGGATAATATAAGAGGTGTTAGTTCACCATTGTTTTTTGTGGCTGAGTAGTATTTGCCCATCTATTTTCCTACTTTTCCTCCGTGAGCAAGCATTATTCACATAACATAGAAAGAGTAAAAGTTAACTTTTTAAAAGTACAGGTCATTAACTGGATGCTTCCTTTACTAGTGGTCTAGCGAATACTAACTAGCATGCCCTGATCTGCAAATCAGGCTCAGATGACCTCCCCAAAGCCTGGGCTGCAGCCATCAGGTCAAGAGGCAGGGATGGCAGGTCTGTGCTCCTCCCATCTGGCTCCCCTCTCCATCACTCTGCTAAAAACGAAGTCACTATCAGGCCAGTGGCCAGATCCCAAATGCCTCCTGAATGCCATCCCTCATTTGGAGGAGTCTTTCTCAAGTTCCTGATATTTGCTAATCACATAAATATCAAATACTGAAAACTCTAAACGGACAGATAGTAGGTCTGTCTTGTTTGCTATAGTATCTCCAGTACCTATAGCAAAGTGCTTGGTACATAATAGAAGCTTGATAAATAGTCGAGTAACTAATATAGTATCACTCTTATGAAATAATGTGAAGAAAGAGAGGAAAGGAAATAAAAGTAGATTCCATGAGCACCCTTTATGTGATAGGCACTATTTTAGGAATTTTTCATGACTCAAGAGTTAGTACAGAGTTATAAGCTCTGATACTCAGGATGTCTCAGTTTGAATCCTGGTTTTACTTATTAGTTCTAGGATTTTGAGAAAGTTACTTAACTCTCTGAGTCTCAGTTTTCTCATAAGTAAAATGGAAATGTGTAGACCAGGCTGCAAGGCTGGCCTCCAGGAAGCCATACCCCCTGATACCCAAGCCCTGGTGTCATCCCTACCCACCCTCCATCTCTGCCAGCCTGTGACATGACTGAATAAATAGAAGGCAGCTGAAAGTGATCTTCTGGGAATTCAGAATCCAGGTATTAAAAGGTTTGATAGATGCTTCTTTTGTGCTTTTGGGAGTCCTTAGCTGCCATGAAAGAAGTCTATCCTCCTGGAAAGACCGTGTGAAGAGGCCATGTGGAGAGGTGAGGCCCTGAGACCACGTGGAGAGAGTGGTCCACCCATTACAGCATCCCAGTTGAGCCTAGGTGATTCCAGTCCTAACTGCATCTGACTACACCACATGAGAGACCCCAAGTGAGACCAGCAGAAGAACCCCAGCTGAGCCCCATCAACTCACAGAACTATCAGATACAATAAAATGGTTGTTATTTTAAGCCACCAAATTTTGGAGTGGATTGCTACACAACAACAGATAATCAAAACCTGGAATGATAGCTTCTACTTCGTAGATAAAATACAATCATACCAGAAAGCACCAGGAGCATAATAATTGCTCAGTAAGTATCCTTTAATTACTTAATCTTTGCAAACAATTCTGTAAGGTAGGTATTGCCGTCCCCATTTTCGTGATGCAGAGTCTGCAGCAGAAAACAGAAGGGAAGGGTAGAGACAGCACTCAAAGGACCAAGTCCACCTCACTCCAAAGACGTGTCTTTTCCTTATCTCACAGCCACCTCTCTAGGGAAAGAGAAGTAGCAACTTGTTCCAAAGTCTTACGAAATCAACAGCCTATTTTTCCACATCAAGTCCTTTTTAGTAATAAATAATGAGGGAAATGAATGCTACGTGAGCCAAAGTGTGAGCTCTCAGGGTGGAACTGGTTGCTGTGGAGATGGCGGTGCTGTCTCGAGCTGATGATGATTTCAGCTGGGGAAATGAGCCGCAGGAGCGGATGCATCAGGAAGCAATGGCACTATTTCTCCTAATGCAACGTAATGAAGGGAGTTAAACTACAAATGAATGGAAATAGGGATAGAATATTTTCTAAAGATAATGCTTCCCTGCATCTCCACAGCTCTCTAACGAACACCATCAACTGGCAGAATGAGAACAGCAGTAAGTGCCATTCAGTGTTAATTACATTTAAATGTAAATCTAAAGGCATCAGTCTCAGACAAGTCATTTTTAATAACACTTCATCCTGGGCTATTAAAATTTTTATTTGTCATCATCTACTTGATTTGTGTCCATTTCAATTATTTGTTTTCTTTATGCTCGTCACTTTCCCGGGCCAGTGGGAACAGGAGGCCAGCAACCTTCATTTCCTCCCTCCACCGTGTTCATTCTCATCAACACCTACGGTCCCCAATATCTGACGGTGGACCTTTTCAAACTGTTCCATTTCCTGCCTGCTCCCTGACTGTTGAAACTAGCTTTGTGGTGATGCTAAGCGATCCCTCAGCCCTTCACAACCCAGCTCAAAAGCCATTCTAGGAAGGCTGCCTGGAGGAACCCCACCTAACCCTATCACTTCTCTGCCCTCATCACTCAACAGCATCAGCTGGAACATATATTGTTTTCTTTTTAATGTATTTCACCTAACTCATGAACATGTACACTTTGTCTCATTAGGTATGTATGAGCTCTATAAGGGCAAAGGTGTGCTTACTTTTTATCTCAGTTGTTTTTTATAATGAACACCACACACGTGCACACGCGTGCACACACATAGACACGCACACCCTACAGGGAGGCTCCTGACTCAGTTCTAGTTCCTCCCATCAAAATGTATCCGTCATGTGGCCCATTCGCTCATGTCTCCCACAAGGGGCCAAGGGTGGTAATGGATGAGTTAATTAATGAAATGAAGTGCTGCTAATGTTTTCTCACCTGTGACCTTGCCTGAGAACAATATGCTCTAAATTAAATAAAAATGCATGTATCTCCTTAAGATGAAAACTGAGTTAGTGGAGAAAGTAAAGAACAATATATCAGACTAGAAGGGTAGATAATTTGAAATAGGGAGACCTTTCTGGACCCTGAAATCATACTAGGATGTCAGTTGCCTATTGTGCCCAAGCCTGTGCGTGCCAGGTTTGCAGTGATTTTGTTTTGTAGGTCTGATGGCAGTGAATGTTGTAACTGGGCCCTCTAGGGCCCCCAACACACTAGCCACACAGTAAAAATCACACGGAAGGTGTTACTGAGTGAGGCGTGCTTTGGGACCAGCGTTGGGTGGAGGTAGAAGGGAGATTCTCCCCTCCATACCCCAGTGTGCCTGCATCTCCCTCCTCTTGCTCCCCACATCATCCTTCATTTGCAGACAACGTGTGCATGCCTTTGAATGTCTCTGTCTCTGGGCTTGCTGCTTTTCCCACAGCAGTGTGGATCAGAGTAGACATGGTTTCCAAAGAGCCAAAGGGAATGGCATTCACCCATCACTGCAGGGATGGGCACTGGAGGCTCCAGCAGTTGACAATATGTTTGTAACAGATCACTGGGCAATTTTCCAGTCTGATACTTTCACTCTGCCTGTGTCCTCCAAAGCACAAGGTATCAGGAAAGTTGGCAGTCTAGTGTGACGAAGGCTTTGAAACACAACCCCCATTACACACCACATGCTGGAAGACATCCAAACCACAGTACCCCATTGAATTCATTTGCAAATCTCTGAGTCCCAGGTTAATTGTACCAAACAATGGCCCTGACCCATCAGTACAAAAAAACGACTGGCAGGCTCACAAGCGTCTGTTCACTTTACTCACCCCTCTAAGTGTCAAGGTACTTAGGCGGGCATTTGCGCAGGTGGTGAGCACAGGAATACGTATGGGTGATGCATATTAACACACATGTATACCTCCATAGACAGCTACATGCACACACGTATTATCACACATGCACACACACATACACACACAAATCAAACTAAATACATCATCCATCAGACTGGCTGTTAAGTCAAGCCAGCTGGACTTGGCCTTCTCAGTCTGCTCCCAGAGTCACAGAGTGTAGCTCTGCAATGCTCTGAATAGGAAGCACATTCTGGCTACTGACAGAGACCTAAGCCTAAATCCCCTCCCCAGTACAGTCTGACCACTTTGCTTTAAAAGTCTGCAAGTCCATGTCCTAGTCATGAAACAAAAGGCTTTTCACAGCTACCTGAATTGGCGGATGCCTGAGCTGTCCAAGGTGCTGTGGTGACTCCTCCCCCACGCAGGGAAGGGCCAGAGGCCCCCCACTGGCTCCCTCTGCCCTGCAGCTCTGCTTCTTGTCCCTTCGCTCTCCCATCCCATGACTGTCATTGGTCACTTGGCTGGTGAGCATCTGTCCACTCTTGCCTCCCCTCCTGTTATTCCAGGTATAGGTCCAGCTGGCAGAGCTGCCACACATGAGCTTGGGGAGGCTGCCAAATGCCTACTTCACACACCTGAAGGCTTCCACTGTACCACAACCTAGTGTAGCAGGAGAGCAAGGGGCTTAAGAACAAGGACGTTAGAGAGAAATTGATCTGGGCTTGAATTGTCACTATTTAACTGTGTGTCCTCAGACACGATGATCTCTTTGAATTTCAGTTTCCTCAACTGTAAAATGTGGATGAATAATGCCTACTTCATGGGGTTATTGTGAGGCTTGAGCTTAGCCCCATTCCAGGCACTAAGGGCTCCATAAATGTTGGGCATCACCGTCAACATCTCCATCATCATTGTTATCATCACTTCATGCCCTTTAGCAGCAGAAAGCACTGGGTCCTCATAATGACCCTTGCTGCCTGTCACTTGCTCTTTCTTGTCCTGCAACCTCAGCTCCTACAAGTAGGAGTCAAAATATTAAACATTTTTTTCTTGTTGCAAAGTTTTTATTTATTTACTCATTTATGCTTTGCTTTGTTGGTTTAGGGGAAAGGGAATGAAAATTTACTAAGAAGCAATTACAACCCAAGCACTTTATAGAGTTAAAAGCTTGAAAATATCCCCACAAAATCTGGGTTGCATCTTCAGGTGGAACTTTGAGAGGAAGGGTCTTCCGGGTGGAGGGCTGGGCCGTTCACTCTCGAGGGGAGGAGGAGCCCAGCTGCGTGTGTGTTGCAGGTGGTAGGAGCAGCAAAGCTTGTTGCAGTCCTGAGAGGAGTACCAGCCCCAAGCCTGGCCAGCAGGTGAGAGGTAGGACTCTAAGGACTCTGTGGCAGGATGTAGTCTGCCTGGGGGCCTGGGGACACATGTTAACCCCTGGAGAGGTGTTGGGTTCAGGGTGAGAAGAAGAAGAAGAGGAAAGAAAGCCATTGCCCTCCTTACAAGATGAATTTAATAAGAACTTCAGACTCCTGGCACCTCAGACTCAGCGTCTGGCACAGAGAATGCTTCCTAAAAGAATAACAGTAATATTGGATTTGTAGTATAATGACTATGTGGCAAGCATTGTTCTAAATAACCTACATGTATTAACTCATTTAATCCTCACAATGGCTTTGCAAAGTAGAGACTTATTATGCCCATTCTACAGGTGAGAAAACTGCACACAGAGAAGTTATTTCTAGTGCAAAGTCCCACAGCTAGCAAATGGCAGAGCTAGGATTTGAGCCCTGGAGTCTGCCTGGCTCAGGAGCTGACTAATAGCCATCACGGAAGCGTGGTACCACAGAATAATAGTTGGGGATACTTGACAGCAGGCCTGGGCAGCATCAGTGGGTGCTGGACCAACTGGTCAGTGGTGTGGGACTTCTCTGGGCAGAAGCAACGGCACTCTCTCAACCATTGTGACCAAGGGACCGCATGGAGCACGGATAACTAAAACAGTTTGTAGAATCTCAGGGATAACGTTTTTCCCTCACGCTCAACTAGAAGGGCAGACCTGAATGGTAGCCCCACTCTAGCAACTGAGGGGGAGGGGAAGTGAGAATCTTAAATAGGAAGCAACCAGGCAATCTTACTGTACCTAGAATGTGCCCCCAGGTAGGTTTGTTCTAGCCCAGGGGTCATAAACTACTGCCTGCTTGCAGTTAAATCTGGCCTGACATCTGTTTTTGTAAATAAAAGTTTATAAATAAAAATGGGACACAGCCATGCCCAATTCTTTATGTGTTCTCTATGGCAGCTTTTGCACTACAACGTTGAAGTCGAATAGCTGCAACAGAGACTGTGTGGTCTGCAAAGCCTGAAGTAGCTACAATTTGGCCCTTTAAGAAAATTTTTTTTTGATGACTTCTAGTTCAGAGCAATACTTGCTCTTTAACATTTTATCATTCAATTCTTCCAGGTCAGGGCATTATGTTTTATTTTCCTTATTTTACAGATAGAAAAATCTGGGGCCACAAGAAGTTAGGCAATTTCTCCAAAGTTTTATGGTCTCAAACTTCTATGTGTCAGAATTAGGGCCCAGATCCCTGGACTCCAAAAGCCATTTTCCTTTGATCTCATCATTCCACAAAAAGTTTCTTCTGTGTGTGCAGACAGCATAGAATTTTCTGTTTCTCCTCCAAAACTTACAAACAAAGCCCTGAGGAACAGGAAAGTGGTAAGTTATACGCACATGCATCCAAATACTTAGTATTTTCACTTTCTGTTCCCCAAAACTCAAGAAGGACACTGGATGCCAATTGTGCCAAATTACTTGTACTTTACATGATACATGTACATATGAAGACCTCAGGCTTCTGTCTAATTTCAAATTCATAACTTTTTTTGAACCCATAGGAGAGCTGAGATCACAGAACAATCAACCAACCCCAAATATAAAGAGAGACAATGTCTGCAGGGAGAGAGGACATGCAGGCATGTGCTCACCTGTGATAGACACATCTGGACACAGGTAAGAAGATTCCATTGCAATAGTGGACAAATTGGTGAGGGCTGAATGCTGGCTGGTGACACAGTGTGATCCTCCAGGGGCTACAGAAATTGGACGATTCTGCACTCTCTTGCAGTCGTCTTCTCCATGAACCTCATCAGGCACTCAGAAAAGGTCAAAAGAGCCTAAAAAGTGTCTACTGTGGGACAGACTTGGGGAAGTGGAGAGGAGGAAGATAGTCTCCTAGGTCTTTTTCTTTCATCTCCCCTAAAGAAAAAAGGTCTTCATATATGGGGAAAAGGGAAATGAGTACTTCTGGTCTTAGGATATTAGTGAAGCTCATTTCAGCTGGAAAAGGAAACGGAGGGAAATTCTACTCCTGAAGAGAATCCTGACAGACACTGCCTTAGTAAAATGATGAAAGTTAACATTACCAGTATACATTTTGCCATCAAGTGCCCCTGATATGAGGTATTAAGAAAGGAACATCACATCTGTGGCATCCTTCCAATAATACTTAACCTCAATCTAATCATGAGAAAACAGCAGAGGCCGGGCATGGTGGCTCACTCCTGTAATCCTAGCACTTTGGGAGGCCGAGGCAGGAGGCTCGCTTGAGGCCAGGAGTTTGAGACCAGCCTAAGCAAGCGTGAGACCCCTGTCTCTACAAAAAATAGAAAAATTAGCCGGGTGTGGTGGTGAGTGCCTGTAGTCCCAGCTACTCAAGAGGCTGAGGCAGGAGGATCACTTGAGTCCAGGAGTTTGAGGTTGCAGTGAGCTATGATGAGGCCACTGCACTCTGGCCAGGTTGAGAGAGCAAGACTCTGCCTCAAAAAATAAACAAACAAAAAACCCAAAACCCCCCACCAAACTAACCCAATTGAGGGACATTCTATATAATCACTGACCAGTAACCTTCAAGAGTGTCAAAGTCAAGAAAGAAAGGGTAAGACTGAGCAAGAAGAAACTATGACACATGATAATTAAATGCAATGTAGGATCTCTGATAGGCCCCTAGAACAGATCAAAGGCCATTTGTGGGAAAACTGTTGAAATCCAAATATTATACATTCTGTGGTTTGGTTAATAGTATTGCTAATAGTTAATAGTATTAACTAAGGTTAATTTTGTAGATTTCATAAATGTTTATCTAAGAAGGTGACACTGAGGGAAGCTGAGTGAAGAGTATATGAGAACTCTTTATAGTGCATTTTGCAATTCTATTGTAAATCTAAAATATTATTTTCAATTAAAAATAATTATTAAAAAAGTATATGTGATATCTGCATCCCCATGTTTATTGCAGCACTATTCACAATAGTCAAGATATGAAATCAACATAGATATCCAACAACAGATGAATGGATAAAGAAAACGTGGCATATATATACCATGGACTACTATTTATCCATAAAAAAGAATGAAATCCTGTCATTTACAGCAACATGGATGGAACAGGAGGTCATTATGTTAAGTGAAATAAACCAGAAACAGAAAGTTAGACACTGCATGTTCTCACTCATATATAGAAGCGAAACAAAATTGATCTCATAGAAGTAAAAAGTAGAATAGAAGATACTAGAGGCTTGGAAGGGTAAGGGGGAAGGGAGGGATAGGGAGAGATTTGTTAAAGGACACAAAATTACAGCTAGATGGGAGGAATAAGTTCTAGTGTTCTATACCATGGTAAGATGACTATAGTTAACAATAATATATTATATAGTTTCAAATAGCTAGAAGGTTATTGAATGTTCCCAACACAAAGAAATGATAAATATTTGAAAAGATGGATATGCTAGTTACCCTGATCTGATTATATGTATCAAAACATCACTATGTACCCCATAAATATGTACAATTATTATGTGTCAATGTAAAAAAACTTTTTAAAAAGTATATGTGAGTTGAACTTTCCTTTACCACTGGTTGCCGTTAGAATTCCAGAAACCTGTTATTTGATACTGATTACTCTTCAGGTACTGACTACAACATGCTAGTTTTCTACATCTCTACTCCCCTAACACTCTGACAATTATGTCATTATCTGTAAACAAACACATAATTTTACTTGTACAACATGTTTGAAAGAGTCTTGCATTGATATTTTTCAAACAAATGACATCTTTTGCAAACTTGAGTCTCTTCCAATGACTATGTTTTGTAAATTTAATTTTTTCATATCAAATCACATGAGTTAATGAATAGCTACCAGACTGAACATACTAAGCACTTTCATATCTCAGTATGAAGGTATGAATTACCTTTGTTTTTGCTATTTCTTCATCTGATATGGTCTTGCCCTTGTTCTGTATTAGTTCTTCTCATTATGCAAGATGCAACTCAAATGGTCTACTTTTTCCATTCTGTGCTTCCAGAGTATGATGTCTCACAGCTATAATTTTCAGTGTATGGAAAAGCTGGTACATCATGGGCATTTACCTCTCAGGACTGACATTGGGCAAAAACATCCAGTTGGGCCATACTGGTACATACTTGTTAAATATCAGCCCTTCTTTTCCAATTTCACATTCCATTCACCCTTATAATTTAGATAGTGCTTTTAAAAGCATGTCTATCTTTATTGGATTGTAAGAGCTTTAGGAATAGCTCCCTCATCTCTGTGTACCCCCAATGCATTTAGCACAGTGCCTTTTACCTAACACTAGCTCTAAGGGCCCACAGAGGCTGAGTGATAGAGCTGGAATTTGAACCCCCATCTTTAATTTCTATGACTGCAAATTCCATACTGTTCGCACTGTGCCTCTCACATATCATGTGCCAATTAGGATGTGTCTTACTCCAAGGTCAACAATGGCTTTGACAGTGAAGAAATGTAATTATCTCACATCACAAGAATTCTAGATATGGACGAAACCAGGTTTATTGCTGAGGATCAACATATCACCAAGAACCCAGTCTCACTTTCTGTCTCCTCTCTGCCATCCTCAATGTGTTGGCTGTGTCCTTAGGCTTATTGCCTAATAGTTGCAAAATGGCTCCAAGCAGCACAGTTATACATAACAGCATCTTGCACAGAAAAAAAGGTGCACAGAAGAAAACCCTTGCACCCCAAGAGACTTTCCTTTGTGTCTTACTGTCCAGAAGATGCTCAGACGCCTAACCCCAGAGAAATGAAATGTCTGTGATTAACTTAGTCCAGTCATAACTCCTTCCCTGGAGTTGGGGGTAGGGATCTACATTCCCAGAGCATGTTGTAATCTGTGTCATACCTGAGCAAACTTGGAGATCTATTAGCAAGAAGGAAAGAGAGAATGACAGTTGGAAAGGCAGTTAATATCTGCTACATGTGCTACCCTGAATTACTCTTTATTTTTATATGTATTTATATGGTCCCTTTAATTATATTAATTATCACCCTGATAGCAGGAATCAGGGATTTCTTTTGCATTCTCCACAGAGTGTGGTCCAGAGATGAGTGCAAGAAATATTTGGTGAACAGTTGGAGGAAAAAAAAACAACAACCTAATGTTAAAGAGTTGAAGACCCTGTCATTCACATTGCCTCCATATTTCCATGCCAGCCTTAGATGGGTCCCTCTGGTGTACTTGCAGAGGATGCCAAGTTGGAAGAAGGGCACCAGGAATTCTTTGTGGCAATATTCAGTTCATTGGCTGGGCATGCACACATTCCAAATTATACACCAGGCAGGCATTGGGACACCTGCTTTGACAAAGCATGTCTATTATGAGATTTGTGTAGCTACTGATGCCAGCAGCAGAGTTCCCCACATTCATCACACTGTGTCTCAGCTCCATATTTTTGCTCATGTTTCCCCCTTTCCCTGGAACACCTTTCCCTCTCCCACCACTCTTACACCTGGCTAAATCCTGCTTATCATTCAAAACTCTTCCAGGGAGTCTTTCTTCTCAGAAACCAGGCTGGATTGGGGGTTTCTCCTCGGTGGTTCTGGGTGGGTATCCTAATGGTTATACTTAATAATATGACATACATATGTGACGGTATTTGCTATTTCAGTGCATATTATTTTTTTAGGCTTGTGGTAAGTGTTTGAAATATATTATCTCAATCAGAAAAGCCCCATGACACATTACTGGGCTTACTTCTCAGTAGAGAGCACAATCAAATAAGGGCAGAATTAAAGGTATAGTTACAAACGCTGAAAAGTGCTGTGAGGGAAAACATACAAGGCCATGAAAGCATCTAAGAGAGCAAGCAGACTGAGTCCATTGTGAGGATACAACATTTAAATTGGGAGTGACAGACTGAGTGGACATCAGCTGGGTGAAGGGCAGAGGGAGACAAGGCTCCAAGCAGAGGCCAGAGCATCTGTGAGGCCCTGTGATGGGAGGGGGAGTGACAGAGAAAAGGAGAAAAGCAAGGTCAGTGAGAGAACAGCAGACAGAGTGGTCAGGATGGAGCTGGGTGTTGGTGGGGGCCAGGCCACACGGGCCCGTGCAGGCCACATAAAGGATGCCATGTTGTTTTTCTGTGCACCTCAGAAAGATGCTGAAGGGTTTCAAAATATCCGAGAAAGGGTAAGTGTGTGTGAGGTTTGGAGCAGGAATCACATGATCAGGTTTCTGTTTTTATTAAAAAAAATCACTGGGGCTGCAGGGTAAGACCTCAGGGAAGATTAGCCAGAAGGACTCTAGAGAGAAGAATGGATAGTCTGTTTCAGTGGTCCAGGAGAGATAGAGATGGTGGTGGCTTTGACTAGGTTAGTGGTCATGGAGATGGAGCAATACAGACGGATTCAAGCTGTGTTCATTTTCTCTTGCTGCTGTAACAAATGAACACAAACATGGTGACCTAAATCAATACCCATTTACTATCTCACAGTGGGCCAGAGGTCCTGGCACAGCGTGGCTCAGTTGGGTCCTCTGTTTAAGGCCCCACAAAGCTGGAGTCAAGGTGTTGGCCAGCTTAGGCTATTATTTGGAGTCTCTGAGGAAGATTCTGCTTGCAAACCATTCAGGTTGCTGGCAGAATTCCATTTTCTTGAGGCTGTAGGACTGTGGTCCCCGTTTCCTCGACCTATGACCTCCTTCATCTTCAAGCCAACGATGGTGCATTAAATCCTTCTCTTGCTTGGAATCTCCAACTTCCCCTTCAACTGCATCTCTCTGATTTCCTCTTCTGCTTTTAAGGGCTCATGCGATTACATTGGGCATACCTGGATAATATAGAATAATCTCCCTACGTTAAGGTCAGCCGATTAGTAACTCTAATTATATCTTCCATGTCCTTTTGGCCACATAATATAACATAACCATGGGCATGACATTAGAGGGCAAAGGCTATAGGGGCCAAAATGTTGCCTCCCACACAAGCTAAATTATGGAGATAAAATCAACAGCCTTGGAAACCTATAAAAGATTAATCATAATTATATTCTTCTTCCTGGAAGACAGGTGCAGATGGAGAGAAATTACAGCCTAAT